>OX366537.1:12500-4812500 GCA_947256265.1 Acronicta leporina | reverse complement strand
GTGTTTCGTACCCCTGACGAGTTCTCGATTGGAGACCGGGCGAAATAGGCAAACGTAGTGTAGGGCGCCCGCTGGCTAGATGGAGTGAAGATTTGCGGAAGGCAACTGGCAGAGACTGGATGAGGACAGCCGAAGATCGGGCTCTGTGGCGTCCACTAGGCTCACGTAGTGGACGCCTACGTCCATCAGTAGACGAATATAGGCTGATGATGATGATGACATACCCTCCACTAACGGACAAGTAAAGATAAAGGCAGTTTTTAATCAGTACTAGTCCGTTATATCTCATCGTTCCAGATTTTATGGACCATAAAAAAGGTCATCAAGTGGGTGGGCATAGACTACTCTGAAGTATGATCCAATAACACTTTAGCCAACAAGTGAATTTAATCCAGGACATCTTGCTTAGCATTTACGAACATTAGACATGTGGCAGTTTAAGCCTACAAGGCAATGACAGAGCTGATCATGATGATGATGATCAATACGATTCTAGCGATATACATTTGTATTTAAATGCATCGCTGGAAATTTAACGACTAGAAACCATAAAACAACGATGGCTTAGGTACCTCATAATTCTAAAATGCCAATACACTCAAGACAATCTACGTAACAGGAACAGCGCAGCGCCTATTGATACGTCTGTGTTGGCACTTGTCACCTTATGAGTATGATCGATTGCTACCTATAAGGCACCTGGTGCTGGTGGCCCAATTTGTAAGAAATTACGGTGTTGTAAGAATATTGAGTCATGAGGAGCTCGTGGCTAAGTAATTACTAAGCTGATTAACTGATCTACAATTCATAACACATTGAGACCCCTCCTACCACCACCAGTCTATCCTCCGAATATCGGTATTGTTCAGAAATTGGATTACGGAGGTCTGATGGCATGGTTCGTGTAAAATACCTTCTGATATTCAGCCGCATCTGGTTATACTGGAAGCCGACGATGTAAGAATTTGAGTCGTATTTTGGGTTCAAATTCAAACATCATCCTAAAAAGTAGGTATTTGGAAACATACACATTATCAAATATAAAACTAAATATCTTTAAAAGTTGAAAAGAAGAGAGAGAAGAAGAAGAAGAGGTCTCGAAACATTTTTCGATCGAATCGTGTTGAAGAAAGAAAGAAAGAAAGAAAAATGTTTATTTAAAGTCTCGCACAGAACAGTATATACATAAATAATACACTACCTACAAATTAACACAACCCTGCGCGAGGCTAAAAAAGGGTCCCCATCTCAGCATAAAGCTGTGACATTCCGGCACATGCTCAGATGTCACAGCGCTGGTTTTATGATAGGGCCAGATTATTGATGCCACGGACGACGACACGATTACCACACAATCAACTTAAAGTAAAATAAAAATAGGAAAAATTAAAAATTTAATACTAATAGCTAGAATATTCTAAGCACTTAATAAATAAATAAATGTGCGCCCACAGATACATATTATAAACAAGGACTTACGGTATGATTACGGTATTTACTAATTAGGTCGTCGCTTCCACATCATTGTTGTTGTTGCTGATGCATTGTCATGATTGCAGGAAAATTAAAGTTTCAAAGAGAAAAACCGACTATTTTTCAATAATACATCCCAAATATATGCATATCATAATGTATAGATTTCACTTATATCTTTTTGTCTCTGTATCACCCTATGGTCGACTGGTAGAGAATGCTTATAGCTTTAAGTCGGCCTTTGTACTATTTACATGAAGTATTAAATAAATGAATAAATAAAAGACTCCATGTCATAGCGCAATAAAGCAAACAGCATATTTTTTTTTGCTAAATCTTAAGCTCCTTTAAGTACCCTTTTATCTCGCTGACGCCTGTAACTTGTGACCTTTACCTACCTATTCTTACACTACCAACACCGGGGTGGATTTTTCAATATAACGTTTTTGTTTACGCGATGGAGACTTAACAATCATAACTGGTTGAACGAACTTTTCTTTCACAAAAGTTATTAATTCAGTTGGAAGAGTGGCGTTTTTTTATTCTTGGAAAAACAATTTGTCGAAGAATTATTACTCTTCTCTTCTTTAATTACTATTTAGTTTTAATACTTCTCTCTTCTTATTAATACTTTTCACGTGGGAGAGCCATGCTTCGGCACGAATGGGCCGGCTCGACCGGAGTGATACCGCGGCCTCACAGAAAACCGGCGTGAAACAACGCTTGCGTTGTGTTTCGCCGAGTGAGTTGAGGTTACCGGATAGTCTTCTTCTCTTCTTGCTTTGTCATCCTCTTGGTATCGGCACAATACATTTATTTTCCCTCAGTCTCTATATCTTGACATAAACTTAATTCCCTGATAAAAATGATAGAATGATAGCTAGTCAGAAGACTAGCTATCATTCTCCATTCTCCATTCCACTGAGGGAAAATAATAAAGAATTTCTATAAAATTCCAAACACAAATATCTTGCAAAAACGTATTCGTATCGAAATCGAGAATAATTTGTATGAGAAGGGGGTTAATAAACGTAAATGAAATGAAAGTGGTTTTCCAGGATCAGGAGGAGTAGAAGTTTTTGATTAAATTATTTTTGGGATTCATTTTTAATCCTAATATAGCTTCAGGTGAGCGTAGCCGCCAAAAGCTAGTGTCTCATATGCCTAGTAATTTTACAGGCTGCATTGCCCTTCAAGCTGGAAATGAAACACAATAATAATTATAGTATAATATGGCTTAGTGGCAAATATTTTACAATACGGCACTACCCAAGATCTACTCCAGCAGTGGAGCCATCTTTGGAACTCTGTCCCCACTTATTCATAAAAATATAAACCTTCCATAGACATAATACCTTTGTTTTGTTTTGTTTTGACACGTGATATTCTATGACGGGGAAAAGAGGTAGTATAAATTGCGATAGGGGGGGAAACCAGCAGACGGATCACCTGATGGTAAGCGATTACCGCCGCCCATAGACACCCGCAACACCAGAGGATTCACGCGTGGAATCGGTGAAACACAACGTAAGTGTTGTTTCATGCCGGTTTTGTCTGAGGCCGTGGTATCACTTCGGTTAAGCTGGCCCATTCGTGTAGAAGCATGGCTCTCCCACTGGTTAGACCAATCATCACGTATGGCAGCATTGTCTGGTGGCCCAGGACGCAACTAGGAATATGCAGGGAAGCCCTTGCTAAATTACAGCGAACGGCATGCCTAGCTATCACAGGGGCGTTCAAAACCACACCAACAGCGGCGATGAAAAAGGTACTCAACCTTGCACTGCTACATATTGTCATCGAGACTGAGGCCCGTCTAGCACTACACAGACTTGCAATAAATGGACTTTGGGATAGCTCTAAGCCTAGAACTAAACACACAAAGTTTAAAATACAGGAAGACCTCGATGAAATAACGAACATGCACTGCGACAAAATGCATCCCATGTTTTGGTTCATGAGGTCTTACAAGGTTCATCTGCCGTCAAGGGAAGAATGGATGAAGGGACGACACCCACCAGAGGAGGGCAGTCTGATATGATACACTGACGGTTCTAAAACAGAGTCAGGTACAGAGGTCAGTCAAAACATGGGCAAATTAGCTACAGTTTTCCAAGCGGAAACATATGCTATTCTTGCCTGTGCACAACAGATGGAAAGTAGTGGTACCACAGGTAGGTCCATCTACATTCTTAGTGACAGGCAAGCGGCACTCATGGCCCTGACCTCCTACAGGATCGATTCAAGGCTGATCATGGACGCTGCCCGAACTCTTAATGAGCTGGGAAAGCGAAACAAGGTCAGGCTTGTCTGGGTCCCTGGTCACAGGGGTATTGTGGGTAACGAGCATGCTGACGAGCTGGCTAGGGAAGGTTCTGGAACCTTACTAATTGGACCGGAACCATTTGTAGGACTGGCCCCGAGCACAGTCAAAACGGCATTTCGGGAGTGCGCAAGGGCGAGGCACATGGATGAGTGGTTGAGCCTCACGGGACTTGCTCACTCCAAGAAATTCATAGGTTCCTCATCAAGGTGGCAAAATGCCATTTGGAACTCAAGCAGGCGACAGGCCCGTCACTTGATGGGGGCGCTGACCGGACATTTCGGGACTAACGCTCTCCTTCAAAAGATGGGTCTGACGGAGACATCAGCCTGCAGGGCCTGTAAAAGGGAAATTGAGAGCATGGAACACCTTCTGTGTACATGCGATGCACTGGCTAGAAAGCGAATGTGCCTCTTGGGGCAGGGTTATCCAGGACCAGAAGACTACAGACTCATACCCCCAGGCCTCATTATAAAGCTTATGGAAGAGCTGTTTGAAGAACTGGGGGAGGATGAGGATTAGGTATCTAGGGGAAGCACAAAAGATCCCATTGGGTCGAAGTGCTCTGAGGCCTTGCTGCCTCGGCCCCACACAAGATAAGATAAGATGGCTCACCCACGGTAAATCTATATACTGGTAGGTATAGCTATCAAAAGTTTATAAGACGTTTCATATTTTTATGAATAAGGGGTTGTGTAATTTTTTTTTAAACTTTCGATACATACTTGACGTCATAGTAGCTACTAAAGCCTTTTTCCACAAAGTGGTCTCCCGGGTACAGCTTTGTGCAGTTCTATTGTCTAGAGCCCTCAGCGAGACTACAAAGAAAATTTTATTTTTAAACGCTTTTAGCTCGGAATTTATAGAGTGAATGGAATAGCTTGGATGTTTAATGGTGTTTCTATTTCCATAATATCTTCAGATATATGTATTTTTTTGGTTTTTGTGGGCGGTTTTATTTTTTGTTATAAATATTTTTAATTCTAAATTGAAAAAGAAAAAGTGGCGCACATAAATAAACTAATATTGATAATAATCATCGTTTATTATAACTGTACTTGTTTTTGTTGTTCGGTTCAAAATTTCATGATCTTCGATTCGTGGGTTCGATTCCCACAGGACACAAACATTTATGTGATGAATATAAGTGTTTGTCTGGGTGTTTCTTATGTATTATAAGTATGTATTTACAAAAAAAAAGTATATATGTATTATATCCATTGTCTAGTACCCATAGTACAAGCTCTGCTTAGTTTGGGACTAGATGGTGCTGTGTAAAAATGTCCCAGAATATTTATTTATTTATTTATTTATTATTTATTTATCTTTCAGATATTGAATAAATTTCAATACTGGTCGTATTGAAATCACATTCCATAAAACAATATTGAAATCGGTCCACAATAGACGAAAATACTGGTGATACAAAAGTAAAAATACATACAACGAACATAGAATCTCCTCTTTTTGAAGTCATGTAAAACAAATTAGTACGTCTGTCATATACATCAATGTCACATCTAGTCTGCTCTATCTCTTACACCCTTGTCGCTAACGGTCGGAGAGTAAACTAAGCGCTTGTTACTTCAGCGACGATGGCATTTCGCGATGGTCTTGTCAGTTTGTAATATACTGCATCACAGGCCTAAGACTGCTTACGAAATACTAGTTTAAGTTCATGGGTTTGTTCTTGTAGTTTACTTCTGTTTTTTTTATTGTGAGGTCATAAATAAATATATTTTTCAGCGCTTAAGTATGAATGTGACAAATACAAAAGAAGTATGTCTGTCTATAGTTTCTGCCTACCCCTGTGGGAGAAAAGCGTGACTGTATGTATGTCTGTAAATATATTACTAAGTTTTTATCCACAACTAACATACAGAGAGAATAAAGTGGTATGAATCAATATTTTTCTCAGGATTTTCATTCTGAATTAGATATTGGCATGAGTCCGAACGAACCAGTATTTTGCGAACACCTGATGGAAAGCAGATACCTACAGCCTATGGAAGCTGGCAACACCAGGCGTCATGCGCGCTTTGCAGATACTGTAAAAGTGTCTTGGTTTAACCTCTATAGATAAATTCACAATCTAACAGTACCTACCTCAGAGACAACCTATCATTCAATGTATTATATGGCCATTGGGTTGCCGAGTTAGTGTATCTCGAGTTCGAGTCCAAGGCAATCAAATCTGACTACTTGCTAATTTTAAGTTTATGGCCTAAGTACTTACATATTATTATCTGCAGTTTATCAGATTTCCTAGTAGGCAAATCAGTTAGCGAGCGAGTGAAATTCCAACTTTCTACTAATATTATTAATGCGACAGTTTGTGAGAATGGATGGATGGATGTATGTTACTCTTGCACGCCAGAACGGCTGATCGGATCTAGATAAAATTTGGCACAGAGATAGATTATAGTCAGGAATAACACATGGGCTAATTTTTATCTAGGTCGGACTTAATTTTGAAGTCCACGCAGATAAGTTCGCGGGCAGAAGATAAATACACATAAGTCACTCATTAGATATCTGAGGTTGAAATTCTGACTGCTACTGTTACGAAACTATCTGTACTGGACTATCCTGGGAATCATCCATCACTTATTGTTAGATACAGATCGATTGCCTAAACTGTACGTTTTGCTTATTTATTATTGACTAAATAACTAATAATTATGAGCAGAGAGCAGTGAATAATAGAATACTAGCTGTTACCCGCGACTTCGTTCAGGCGGACGAAATACCACGCGGTATTTAAAAAAAAGTATCCTAGGTTACTCCTTGTTACATCAGATATCTGCCAGTGAAAGTCCCGTCAAAATCGGTTGAGCCATTTCAGAGATAAGCCGGAACAAACAGACAGACAGACAGACAAAATTTGTAAAAATGTTGTTTTGGTATATATGTACCGTGTATACATCCAAATGCACTTAGTAAAAAGCAGCTATTTAATACTAGCTTCTGTCCGCGACTTCATCTGCGTGGACTTCAGATAAAAAGTAGCCCATGTATTATTACAGACTATAATCTATCTCTGTGCCAAATTTTATCCAGATCCGTTCAGCCGTTCTGGCGTGAAAGACTAACAAACATCCATCCATCCATCCTCACAAACTTTCGCATTTATAATATTAGTAGGATTATAAAACAGACACTCTGCTATATTAGCCTAGTGGTCCTGAGAGCGACTGCTACGCTAGATGTCCTGGGTTCGATGCCTAGGTCGAGCAAAGTATTATTGGGGTTTTCTACGAAATTCTCAGTAACAGCTCGGAGTTTGAAAATTAAGCCGGGTTATTGCAAAAGTCTCATCCCCTATTTCATGGGACCTAAACATACCGGCGAACTGTGGGTGTACATTAGTACGCCTCCGTCTTATCTTCCGGGGAATACAAGCGTGATGGTATGTTATATTAAAGGTAGAGAGTAGGGATAATTTTCGAATAGCACAAATTTGAAATTGGCAAGCCGACCACCCACCCATAAGCCAGGAAACAATTTTCATTTCATGACAAATTCCTCGTAATCCACAAAGAACATAGCCCATACAACGTAACAAAGTTTTAAGAAGGGGTGGGGGGGGGGAAGGAACAAATGTACGCAATTGACAACTCAAAAAGTTTTGATGGATGCACATTCATCACGCCATGTTTTAAATGTATTGGTGCGGATAAGATGGAATGAGACCATCCATTTTTCTTATTACATGTCAGGGACGAATAATTTGATTCTGCTAATGGGTTATTCACATTTTGATACATACCATTACGCTTATATCCCCGAAGAGATAGGCAGCGGTGTACTAATGTAGACCAATAGTTCAGTATGTTTAGTTCCCATGTAATAGGAGGCGAGTATCAAATAACCGGGCATAAATCTAATCTTTCTACTGAATATTATAGACATACATACTATCACACCTGTATTCCCCGAAGGGTTAGGTAGACGCTTACTAATGTACACCTTCAGTTCGCAGGTAATAAGGGGCGAGCCTATTGTCATTAACGGGGCACAAATTCCGCTGCTACTGTGGATTTCGTAAAAAAAACCCAATAATACTCGATCTGGGAATCGAGCATATTATGACCCCTAGCGTAGAACTCACACTCAGGACCACTAGGCTAATAAGGCAGTTATGACTTAAACATCGTTTAATAAAATAAGCTCAACACTTGAAAGTAGTTTGTTCAGAATCTACCATTGAATTGATTACAGTGGTTTTTAATATGTGTCAATTTTTCCCGAAAAGATAATTACAATGCCTGAACTTATGGCCTCATTAGCCAAGTGGTCAGCTAGACTGCTACGCTAGAGGTCCTGGGTTCGATTCCCAGGTCGAGCAAAGTGTTATTGGGTTTTTCTATGAAATTCTCAGTAACAGCTCGGAGTTTGGAATTTGTGCCTGGTTAATGGCAATAGGCTCGCCCCCTATTACATGGGACCTAAACATACCGGCGAACTGTGGGTGTACCTTAGTACACCTCTGCCTAACCCTGAGGGGAATACAGGCGTGATGGTATGTTATGTTGAACTTATGGCACCCTGATCCATCAGTGGCTCTAGTTATGGAAAACTGAAATCTATTTGCACCTATTATTATATTGTGCCGAAATCGTAGTCAATATAAATGTACGACTATTAACTAATTTCTTAAAAAAATATGCTTATCTAAGTGTCTCAAAATGACTTTAGGGTTTCGTTATTTTAATAATGACTCGATATTCTAATTTGAAGTAAAGTAAAAATTTATTCAGTCCTTGGTTACAATCATGTTTACCATCATACATACCATAACGCCTGTATTCCCCAAAGGGTTAGGCACAGGCGTACTAATGTACACCCATAAATCGCCGGTATGTTTAGGTCCCATGTAATAGGGGGCGAACCTATTGCCATTAACCGGGCACAAATTCCTAACTCCGAGCTGCTACTGGGAATTTCATAGAAATAAACCCAATAACACTGCTCGACCTGAGAATCGAACCCAGGACCTCTAGCGTAGCAATCACGCTCAGGACCACTTGGCTAATGAGGCAGTTACCATGTTTACGATATCTTAAATTAGGTTTAAGTACATAAAATACATCTTGATATACACAGGTTGCTAATTTAAGTAGGCGATGACCCCCAAACTAGATTGACGTCTGTATCTTGGAAGCCAGAGTTGCAACAAACTTAATAAAATTATTATAATTTTCTTTATAAATCAATTATATAGGGAATGACTGTTTATGACAAAAAATGTAATAAATAATGTGTGTGTGTGTGTGTGTGTGTGTGTCATGACGCCGTGAGTGCGTTGGTGGTGTAGGGATTAGCGGTATTAATTAATGTTATATTTCCTCAGTCTCGTCGTATGACGAAAGCGTGAATGACGTAGCTTCACTAAACTTTTGCATTTGAAGGTATTGAGTTATTTAAGGTTGCAATACTTGATAACTTTGTTTTATGTGTGTGTATGTAAGTGTTCTGGGCAGCGCCTTGAGAGTTTCTTACAGCCACGTATTAAGTTACTTACACGTTGTATTATCTAGATATAGAAGAAAAAAATAATGCTGGTAATTGAACCCAGAATCTCTAGCGAAACAGTCGTGTACCCTAGACCAACAAGGCATTCACCACTGACATAACATCCTTATATTAGGACGTTACAATTTGGCATCAAGATAACATATATGATTGCGGATTATGTCATTAAACCAAATAACTAATTCAGTGTTTGAGATGCAGATACTAATATGGTTAACTCAACTGATTGGTTTGAGATGACGTCTTAGTTGTAATAATTATGATCATCATATCATAACATAATCAACACATTATACTGTCCCACTGCTGGGCACGGGTGAGATCCTATCCTATCCTAATCCCTCTATACTCTATACTTATCTTTATACTAGCTTCTGCCCGCGACGTCATCCGCGTAGCGTGATGATATATAGCCTATAGCCTTCCTCAGTAAATGGGCTATCTAACACTGAAATAATTTTTCAAATCGGTCCAGTAGTTATCTTTTTGTGATTTTTTTGCATTTTTAATGCTAAGATTATAAAGTTATTTTAGTGAAGAAAAAATTCGACTCGCAGGCAGTATTCGAACCTGCGTCTTCTGGTTTGATACACCAGACGCTATGACCACTAAGCCACCGCGAGTCCTACCTGCCATGTCGAAATTTGCCTTCACATTCTGAACTTACGTCTTAAAGTTGACGTCAGTAACATCTATTGACAAGCAAGTTACTTTGCCTCTCAACCGACACGACTTACCTTACGGATAGTTCTATGTCGTACGATGCTACCATACCTACTAACTATCACTATTTCTATCACTATAACTATTTTTTTTTTGAGGCAAAGTAGGACTCGCGGTGGCTTAGTGGTCATAGCGTCTGGTGTATCAAACCAGAAGATGCAGGTTCGAATCCTGCCTGCGAGTCGAATTTTTCCTTCACTAAAATAACGGACCAGTAGTTCCTGAGACTAGCGCGTTCAAGCAAACAAACAAACTCTTCAGCTTTATATATTATTTTTATATGTATAATTCTTCTGTACGTGTGTTGACAGTGAACTCCTCCTAAACGGCTGGGCCGATTTGAATGTTTTTTTTTTGTGTGTGTTCAAGTGGATTCGAGGATGGTTTAGATTCACAAATAAGCCCGGCAGATGGCGCTGCAGTCGGTATCTAGGTAATGTATCATTTCTTACTTTGTTTAATATCCTAATGACTTGGTATATCATGCAGGACAACGTCTGTCGGCTTCGCTAGTAGGTACTAATATATAAAACTGAAGAGTTTGTTTGTTTGTTTGCTTAAACGCGCTAATCTCAGGAACTACTGGTCCGATTTAAAAATTCTTTCAGTGATAGATAGCCCATTTATTGAGGAAAGTTATATAGGCTTTATATAATTATGCTAAAACCAAGTAAATATTCCTCGCGGACGAAGTTGCGGGCAGAAACTAGTCATAAAATAATCAACCCATTACCCCTACTGACCCACTGCTGGGCACGGGTCTCCTCTCAGGATGAGAGGGCTATTAGTCTACCTCGCTGGCTTAGTGCAGGTTGGCAGACATCATGCGCCGTTGAGAAAATCTCTCAGGTATGCAGGTTTTCTCACGATGTTTTCCTTCACCGTTTAAGCGCGTGATAATTAACTATTAATACGCACATGACTTCGAAAGGCAGTGGTACGTGCCTTGGATTTGAGGCCTTTGACTTGGGAGTCTAATGGTCATATCACGAGGCTTTCACGGCTGTGGTCATCATATCATCACGCCTGACTCTGCCGACTCTTCTTTTTTATGGGATAGGGGGCAAATGAGCAGACGGATCGCCTGATGGTAAGCGATTACCGCCAGCTATGGACACCCACAATATCAGAGGAGAAGCAACAATGTTGCCCGCTTTTAAAAGGGTTTGGACCTCAAGTATCCTCACTCACTCGGCGAAAGCGTTGTTTCATGTCCTTTCAAAATAAGAGGAATTATAGCTTTTTTTTTTAATGGACATTAGCTGTTGATTCAGGGAATCTTAACAGCGTAACCGAACTTGGTGGCGAGGCACCGAATGCCTCCAGCCAGGAGCAACTTAAAATTAAGCAACAGCAGCTAAGGGCGTCCCCTGCGGGACACGGGCCTCGGCTTAGGGCGTTGCTGGGGGGGCAGCTAGGGACGGCTGGATCTGGTTTAAATTATTATTAGGGACTAATTTAAAGCTATTGGCTCGGCGTGGGCCGGCTCTAGCAAGGGTCGGGGGGGGGTTACCATTACTGGGTCTTCGCGACGGGCCTCGCCGGTTAAATCGGGCGGCAGGAATTATAGCACGTGATAGTTCACTATAAATACTTACGGCATGTTTTTTATATTATTTATCAATTCTAAATAAGCAATATTGTCACGTAGAAAGGGTTTAACTTCAAATATAATTCGCTATTTTCCAACCAATACAGCGGTATCGTATTTTCTTTTAAAATAATTTTAAATAAATTCTGTTTAACACTCAGTTGGCGACACTTTGCGGACTTTCCAAGTTAATTCACAGCTGAAACGTACAAACTTTATTTTTGAAAGAACTTTTAAATAACTACATCAAGAACTTTAAAGTCTGAAAGGACTTCGAAGCTTTGAAGCCCAAAAACAAATGCTACGCGAAATTCTAGTTAGTCAAATAATGTTAGAAGCTTTTTAGCGAAATTGTGTTTGTGGATAGACATTTAGTTCAGTTAAATATTATGATTAGGCTTTATATTTCTTTGGCCTTCACTGGGTTTGATTCTTCTTCCACGATTCTACTCAAAAGTAGGAATAATTCGCTTCATCTAGTAATTGTTATTTGTAACTCAATTTTCTTACTTCTGAAATGAAACTACTTTTTACGGATTTTATCGCGTTATATTAATATTATTTAATTCCCGACGTTTCGGATCAAAAAGTAGTTTCATTTCAATGTCTAATATTCGCGTAAGTGTCAGAAATCAGTATTTATTACTTCATTCAAAACATATAACATATCTACTATTCTCACCTTGTACTCCCCGTTCGATTAGGCAGAGGTGTTCTAATGTACACCCACAGTTGGCCGGTGTGATTAGGTCCATGTATTATTACAATTCGAAAAAAAACTATTCTTGTGATCTTAACCGCGACTGCTAAGCTAGACGTTCCAGGTTCGATTCCCAGATTCGATTCCCAGGTCGAGCAAAATATGACTGTTACACAAGCAGTTTGACGACCTCTGTGGTTTAGTGGTTCGAGTACCGGACTGCTGACCATGAGGTCGTGGGTTCGATTCCCACAGGACACAAAAATTTATGTGATGACTAAAAGTGTTTGTGTTCGTCTGGGTGTTTCTTATGTATTATAAGTATGTATTTACAACAAAAAAAAGTAATATAAGTATTATATCCATTGTCTAGTACCCATAGTACAAGCTCTGCTTAGTTTGGGACTAGATGGTGCTGTGTAAAAATGTCCCAGAATATTTATTTATATTTATTTATAGTGTTATTGGGTTTTTCTATGAAATTCCCAGTAGCAGCTCGGAGTTTGGAATTTGTACCCGGTTCATGGCAATAATCGCACCCTATTATATGGGACCTAAACATACCGGCGACATGTGGGTGTACATTTCGCCTATGTTTAACCCTTCGGGGAATACAGGCGTGATGGTATGTTATGTTACAATTCCATGAAATTCTCAGTAGCAGCTTGGAGTTTGAATTTATGCCCCCGGTTAATAGCAATGGTTTCCCCTATCCAATTAGGACCTAAGTGTACCTACTGGTGAACTGTGAGTGTGTATAATTGAGACTCTGCCTAACCTCTCGAGGAAGACAGGCGTTATAATATGTTATGTTAATTTATCATATACTACCCGCCCGCGGTTTCACCCACGCTGCCCCGTTCCTAAAAGTCGTAGGGTTTTGTTAAATAGCTTAAAACCTTCCTCTTGAATCACTCAATCTATAAAAAATACCGCATCAAAATCCGTTGCGTAGTTTTAAAGATCTAAGCTTACATAGGGACGGACAGACGGCGGGAAGCTACATTTTGTATACAACTAGCGACCCGCCCGCGGTTTCACCCGCGCTGCCCCGGTCCTAAGAGTCATAGCGTGATGTTAAATAGCTTAAAACCTTCCTCTTTAATCACTCAATCTATTAAAGAATACCGCATCAAAATCCGTTACGTAGTTTTAAAGATCTAAGCATACATAGGGACAGACAGACAGCGGGAAGCAACTTGTTGTATACAATGTAGTGATATTTATTACGTGCATTATTTAACTAGACAGTTACTATCTTCATCTACAGCCACAGAACCCTTCAAGCACTCTTCAAAAATGTAACATTATTTTATGCGGAGTGACGTCGCAGGGTTCATTCATCCAGCTTACGCGTCTCGCTCGATTCACTATTTTTTTGCGCTGGCAACTTCAATTCGTATGCATATATGGCGTGTCTACTAAAGAGTTCTGCACATTGATCTAGGAAGTTTTTGGATGTGTTTTTTTTGTAAACGAGGAGAAATGAGACGTCTGAGTAATTGTATAATACCATCAGGGCCCAAGTCTGCTATTGTGTCGTGTCAATTTTTTATTTTTAAAATAGCTTACTAGCAATGTGGATCGCACATTACTAGTATTCTTGTTAACCCCTCGTGCTAAGCTAAAATGCTTGTGTTACTAGTGGGTTTACGTCGGTAGTGCAATGGGTGGGTTTCGAACCGGCAACCACAAGATTGCAAGTCCGGCGCCCTAGCCATTAGGCTACCGCCGCTTCATTGGCTTCAATTGGCTTGGCTTCATTGTAAATCAATGGCTTCATAATTATTGATTTTTGACGGTCTACGAAACCAGTCAGTTCTAATGTCATTTAGTGCAATTGAACAACCATTCTGATACAACTGAAATAGCAGACTTGGGTCCCAGAATCGATGATCTAAGAAAGCTATGTATAGGTATTGTGCAATAATTGTATCTTGAACGAAGTGCATGAGAGACTCGACATATTTTCTTGTACCTAATGAGCGAATTCGCGAGAGTTCTGTTGAATTGACCCACATTGCTAGTAAGCTTTTATATAAACATAACATACCATCACGCCTGTATTCCCCGAAGGGTTAGGCAGAGGCGTACTAATGTACACCCACAGTTCGCCGGTATGTTTAGGTCCCATGTAATAGGGGGCGAGCCTATAGCCATTAACCGGGCACAAATTCCTAACTCCGAGCTGCTTCTGGGAATTTCATAGAAAAACCCAATAACACTTTGCTCGACCTGGGAATCGAACCCAGGACCTCTAGCGTAGCAGTCGCGCTCAGGACCACTTAGCTAATGAGGCAGTTAAATTTTTCTTAAAATTTTACATTTCAGCGGAATGTTTGAGGTGCCATCTAATAGTTTATTGGCGATAACCAGATAAAAATCCAAACACCGAGCAACTACTAAAAATTACATCATTTTCTCTAAACAGACACGTTTATAATTATCTTCTCCTTATTTCTTGTTTCTGTGTGGTGAGTACACCAACAATCGGTCGTCAGGTTTGACTGACGCGGCGCGGCGGCGGCTCGTTGCACTATGCCCTTTGTAACTTTTTCATTTCAGCTTCAGGACAGCGTTGACATAAGTTTTTGAACACGGTTGGAAATTCACCGTCAATTTGTGTGATGTTGCTTTGAAATGTTCCGCCTGACGTTTTAAGATGAAAATATTTTTGTGCGAGTTTATTTTGCGTAGAAATACAGTTTACGTTTGCATTTTGAATATTGTGTTGTATTGCATTGAAAGGGGAACATATTTATTTTGCAGTTCTTGTGTTTTTGACGATTTTTAATTCAACTGGGTTCAGTGTTTTAATGGAAATTTGTATTTTTCTCTTGGCCAACGATGACAACATTTTATTTTATTAATGCCAATATACTTGTATAGCACTGCTATTTTACTGTGAATGCCGAAATGCATGAAATATTTTTTTGATGTTATAATTCTGTAAAATACCATACTCATTATATATTCAACAAGCATCTTAGATCGATAGTATTAGATAATAATTTCATGCTACAGATTGCCAGTAAAAATAATAATTGACAAATATTCTAAATTCAAAAATAATTTTCTCCCTACAAACATTACGAAAGCAATCGCTCATAATAAATGTGGGTGATACGTATACAAATCAGCTAAAGTAAATAATATCATGCTTAGCAATATTTGTTTAACTCCATGCTCAGATGAAAAGCAAATAAACACGCGAAGACGACTGACTGTAATTCGGATTCAAGAATAAATGTGTTTTTCTGTAAAAATCGATAAGTTTTCTCTTAAATTCAAGCGTGAGATTAGATTTAGTGTTTTTACCCTGGTTATTTGAATGATTTTGTACAGTATTTCTCAATTATTATATTTCGTATGACAACAAAGACGGCTTTACGTGCTGCTCTGGGACCACGAAGGGGTCTTGATAAATGAAGGAAAGGAAAGAGAAAAAGAATGGTCACCCATCCACACAGTGGCCGCAGGAGCGGAGCTTAACCTTGCAGATCAGTTGATCAGCTTAGTTATTACTTAGCCACGAGCCCCTTACTAAATCGATACTATATCCATTTGAATAAATTACGTAAATTCTCACAGAGTAAGTTAATGTGTGCTACAAACTATTCCAGCAGAATCCATTCATCTTCTGATTAAATTTCTCTCTGAATTAGACGGAGCATAATTTTCGAGACGACTGGCCATATTATGTTTATAAACAGACTTAGGTATAGGTAATGATTTATATAACTAGTTGTGGCTCGTGGTTTCACTCGTATTCCAAAGAACTTTTTTAGGAGAGGTACGTTCGTTCGTTCTGTCTATCTATAAATCGAAATGTATCTTGTGTCAATTTTTATTTTTTAATTTGACATACTATCACGCCTGATACTGAACTGCCTCAATAGCCAAGTGGTCCGGACCGCGACTGCTACGCTAGAGGTCCTGGGTTCGATTCCCAGGTCGAGCAAAGTGTTATTGGGTTTTTCTATGAAATTCCCAGTAGCAGCTCGGAGTTAGGAATTTGTGCCCGGTTAATGGCAATAGGCTCGCCCCCTATTACATGGGACCTAAACATACCGGCGAACTGTGGGTGTACATTAGTACGCCTCTGCCTAACCCTTCGGGGAATACAGGCGTGATGGTATGTTATGTTATGTTATGTTATCACTCCTGAATTACGGTACGTTTTTTAGATCCCACGTTATAGGGCCTATTGCCACTAACCGGGTACAAATCCGAAATTCCAAGCTGCTACTGAGAATTTCATATAAAAATACTACTCGACCTGGTTATAGAACCCATGACCTCTACGTAGCGGTCGAATTTAAGACCACCAGGCTAATGACGCAGTTTTTTTTAAACGCTGCCCCTCCAGGCTCGTTTTTTTTCAATCATATTCTCACTCAAACAAAGGCCCAGAACGTTCTGAGCGTCTATACGTATTGAACAACTACGTATAGATCATATAAATATTTACTCCGAGTTGAAATTTTTAGCATCATCCAAGTCACTCATACTTAAAAAAAAAAAACCTAAACACACACAGAATAATTTATTTTGCGCACAAAAGAATAACAAAACAAACAATATTACCAAAAGATTCCGCTCGAAAGCCCCAGTAGGTACTGTAGGGAAAAAAATATAAAATATTATGCAAAAAAATCAAAGGGTGAATTTGTTTCTAAACACCGTCCTTGGGGTTTGAAAGGACTCCAACGTGTTTAAGTGCCACTGTGGCTTCGAAAAATTGAATTCTATTATATAAATATTTTGTTTACCGACATTTCGCATTTTCAATTGGCGTGTATACGAAGAATAAAGAGGTTGAAATACTTTGACGGGAATAATGAGAGAAGCCTTTTTGCTTTTAACCTTCTCTATACCTAGGGTTGCCAACGATTTTCGGCATAAATAGTATTTTATGGAACACTAGTTTTTGCATTATTCTGATGTATGAGCTGTATTACATGGAGCACACTAAAACTTATAGTGTGACCTACGTATTATAAACTTTCATTAAAATCCATATAGTTTCTTTTGCGTGAAACAGCTACAAACATCCATACATCCTCACAAACACTGACGTTTATGATATTAGTAGAATGCTTTAAAAATATATTTTAGTTCGCACAAAATAACTTGACCCAAAACTATCGGAGTGGGGGATAGTTTGCGCAGTGTATTTGCGTGCAAAATTTACTAAAAATCGACTACTGGCGAGAACCAACTGGCTTTTTGAACCAAAATGGCGGATGCGCTCCGCCATTTTGGTTCAAGTTATTTTGCGCCAACTGTACGTTATAAGAAGATGAGTGTGAGGTATATTCTTCAAAAAATTCATACAACTGAAACATAGAATTTGTGCATATTATACTTAAATTTTTAAAATCATCGTTATATAGTGTGCAGACTATTGCAGATCCTAAATTTTTGAGCAGTATGTTACGGCCTTTTACAATCTAGCTAGATATATTGTAATCTAACTTCTTCTTCCTAGTCGGGCACTCTTGACAGAGTGGTCGTGGCTGTCGATGGACATTGCTGTGTTTCATCGCTGGCTTTCGAGGCTACTGCACTTCGCGCGATGTCCCTCCACTTCTGGCGACTTTGAGCACTGCGAGCACATTGTACTGCAGTGGATTGCGTGGATTTGGTGATGACGTCAATCCAGCGAGTTGGGGATCGACCACGAGGTCTTCTGCCTTCTATGCGGCCTTGTACTACAAGTCGCTCCATCGAGTCTTCGTTTCTTGAGATATGCCCAAAGAACTTCATTATTCGTAGCTGAACAGTCGACGAAAGTCTTTCTTTTATGTGGAGCTCTTTGAGGATGGAGTTATTGGTGCGGAACGCTGTCCAGGGTAGTTTGAGCATGCGTCTCCAACACCACATCTCCAGTGCATAGATTTTTCGGCGATCTTATAGCCTAAGCGACCAAGTTTCCGCTCCATAGAGAAAAATTGGAAAAACTAGACATTTCATTAGTCGAACCTTAGTATTTTTCGTTATTCGTCTGTCTTTCCAAATTTTTCCCAGTCGCTCTACTGCTGACCTTGTGATAGCGGATCGGCGCTTGATCTCTTCTTCACATCCTCTATTGTTCGATAATAGTGGAACCGAGGTAGATATAGCTCTGTACTACTTCGCAGTTTGCTATACGCAGTGTACCTGTCACATTATGTTCAGCCCGGTCCACTATCATTACCTTCGTCTTATCCCTATTGAGAGCAAGTCCGAATTGGAGACTAGTGGTTTCAAGAAGAGTCAAAAGCTCTTCCAAGTCTTCTTTTGTTCTTGCAAGAAGGGTAGTATCATCAGCGTATCTCAAGTTATTTATCACGCGCCCACCCACTGATATACCTTTATTCCACCCTGTATAGGTGTTGAACAGTAGAGGTGACACGATGCATCCCTGTCGAACCCCGGATTCAGTCTTGAATTTATCAGAAAAGACGTCATCCACCCGCACTGCGGCTGTACCATCTTCATATAGCCTTTTTAGAAGTAATACTAGATGATGCGGTACCCCCATCTCCCGTAATACTTTCCAGAGACACTTCCATATTACAGTGTCGAAAGCTTTGCGGAAATCGACAAAACAAATAAAGAGTGGCGTGTTGAATTCTCTAGCCTTTTCAATGATTTGTCGCAGTACGAGTATCTGCTCACGTGTGCCTTTCCTTTTCACAAATCCGGCTTGTTCTGGTGCAATTTGGCGAGTAAGGTATCCCTGTAGTCTCATGTTGAGGATATGAAGCATGACTTTACTTGCGTGTGATATCAAAGAGATGAGCCTGTAATTATTGCATTTCTTAGTTGAACCTTTTTTGTGCAAGGGGATGAATATTGATTGGGCCTAGTCTTCTGGCCATACACCAGATTCTCACGTCTTACAGCAGATGATATACAAAAAGTCCACCCCCCAGTCTCTCCTAAGTCCTTGAACACCTCGATTGGGATCTCATCCCCTCCAACAGCCTTATTGCTTTTCAGGTGTCGAATGGCCGCTCTTACTTCATCCCGCAAGATATCTGGCTCCGGGTCACCGATTTGATTAGAGATGCATAGGTGGTCTGTCGTCGAATTATTAATGAAGAGAGATTTGCAATAGTCCTTCCAAACATTCACTATCTCTACAATCTCAGTGACAGTTGAACCCGTATCATTCTCTATTGCCCACGTCTTCGACTTAAACTGACGAGTAATTAGTCGCACCTTATCGTGGAGGTCCTTGGTCTGCAGTTTGACGGAGTATCGCTCCAATTCATCGCATATATTTGCCAAAGCCTTGTTGCGATCGCGTCTACAAGCAGCTTGTATAAGAGAACCTTTGGCGTTCAGCTCAGCAATACTCGCACCTTTAGCTTTTAGCTCTCTCCGCTCCTCAACTAAATGCCAAGTGTCTGCTGTTATCCAGTGCTGCCGTTTTGCTGATATTATCTTTGGCTGCGACTCTGTCACTGCTTGTACTATACACCTCTTAGCAGAAACCCACAAAGAATTAGAGTCTTTGTTCCCGATTTCTGATCGCCAAGCAGAATGTTTGTCTTCAATCGATGTGGTGAGTGAATTCCTATCCACTATCTGCATACGCCTAGGTATTTTAGCTACCCTTGCCTTTTGCAGTTTAAGCCTTAGCTTTCCGATGAGTAGCTCATGATCAGATCCGCAATCTGCTCCAGGCAAGGTGTGTGTGTTGGTGACCGAACTTCTCCATCTAGATCTGACCAGTATATAGTCAATCTGATTACGACATGTACCGCCAGGGGACGTCCAGGTATACAACCGTCTTTGGTGGTGTTTGAAAGTAGTGTTCATAATGGTTAAGTTGTTATTGGCAGCGAACTCTATCAGACGTTCTCCACGCTTGTTCCTAACACCGAGACCATACTTTCCAACGATGTTACGAATCCCATCATCCATAGTAGTGTTTCCCACTTTAGCATTAAAGTCTCCAATGACGAGTAACAGCTCTCTTTTTGGTATGTTGGCTATAGAAGATTCAAGCTGTTTATAGAATTCTTCTACTGACTCATCACTGGCAGAACTTGTGGGAGCATATACCTGTACTATATTTAGGGGGGTTGGTGATGCGCTGAGTTTAATCGTAATTAACCTATCACTAATTGCATTGTAGCCTAGCACAGCACTATTCCAAATCTTAGGAATTGCTATTGCTACTCCAGAGAAGCTACTTTTATCATTTCCAGAAAAATAGATGGTGTATTTTTCAGAGTCAAAGTGGCCACTTCCTTTCCAATGTGTCTCACTTAGTCCAGCAATTGTTAGCTTACATCGGTCTAATTCACGCTCTAACATAGGAAGCTTATGGTGTTCGAGTAGACCTCGCACGTTCCAAGTGCCGAAGAGTTGGTGTCTTCTTAACTTCAAACTTCTTCCAGTAGCATGTTTTCCATAGGACGCCTGGTTGCCTGCATCTCTATGGCCGGTAGCCAATTTCACACCCTCAGCCCCGGAAAGCTCAGGGCGCCGGTCGCTACGCGGATCGTCAGGCAAACTAGCTCTGCATATCTCTATGTCCATCATACAGCTCTCATGGGAGGAATAATGTAGTAGTTTCCCCTTGCTTTCTACATCGCGGTATTATAACCTCAGTGGCTATAATAATCCACCGTGAACCGGTTAAGATTCTACATCATCGCGCTTCACTTAGGTACTGATGGCTACCGCTGCCCTCCACCAGGATCCAGGAACTACGCCCATGTGGCTCGCCTCCTCCGCTGGTTTGACCGTTCCGACACCTACTGTCTCCGCTCGTTCCACCGTTGAGGTCTTCACCCGTAACCCCGGGCAAGGGTTCTATGCTATACCCCATAGACCTGGGTCCCCATCCGGACTCGGTCACAGTCTCACTCCGGCCTACTGAAGAGAGCTGTGTCCAGCCCCGCGACATGGACGCGCCGGACAGGAATTGCCGCAGTGAAAGATAGAGAAGGTCACTCTACCCTTCCTGGGGCCGGGTTAACGGTCTCGTATGGGCCCGAGACCGAAGCCTAATAGACAAATAAAGCCGTAATCTAACTACATTTACAATTTTACGGTGACATAATTATACAAACATATATCTACATAAATGTATCATCCCTTCTAAGTCGTAACGGCAATGTAGGTATGTAATAATAATTTAATTCTCGCCTAATGGTCACACCTCGAAAGTGTTAGGTGGATGCGTAATTAGACAGTATGTTCAGTAAATAAGGACGAAGCACATAATAATTTGAAACAAACCATTTGCCATGGTTAAATCGCTTAACAGTTCATTAAGGCTACCTTGAAGGATAACATTAAGCACACGGTGAGGCTTTTGGTTACAAAAAGGGTTATGATGAGGATTTATTTGATTGGGATTACTGGAGAAAAGGAGTGAATGTGGGAGCAAGGCAATGATGGCCAAGGATCGGTAAAAGAAGAGTTGGATGACCTACAAGTATGGTCTTAGTCTAAAGTGGATGTGATTAGTGCAGGATCGGAAATACTGACCTAGGTAAAAGGACGCCTGACTAAACCCCTGCTGAAAACTTCAGCAGGTCCAATCAAGGGTGTTTCTAGATAAAAATGGCTCAATATACGTTCGGTGGTAGGACCTCTTGGGATCTGAATGGCTGGCAACCACCCTTACGTTGGAGTCTGTCATAAAACACATTGGTGTATGTTTTGACTTTTGCGCGTAAGAGCCAGTTCCCTTTCGGTTGCTGTGTCTCTGTCTGCAGTCTGTGTCTCTTATGGGTGGTACTGAATAAACAACTTCTGTGGTGCTCCAGGTGTCTATGGGTTACGATTACACCTACTCACCTCCAGGTGTTTCGTTAGCTCGTTTGCCGAATCATCCATTAATCCAGCATCACAAACTGATGAAAATCCTATGTAGCGAAGTGGGGTAGACAGGCTATGAATGATAATGACGAAAGGTAAACCACATTACGCGTCTGAGAATAGTTGGAAATGAGATGGATGAGCTTCAACTAAATACAACGAAATAGATTCTCTATTTCTTTTCGTGTTTTAGTTATTGCAGTGTCTACGATACTTTGCCGTATGGCTCAATTTTAAATGTCGTGCGTCGGGTGAAAATAAATACCTACATTTGTTTTCATTTTCTTGTTCTATTGTTGTTTACTTCTTCACCGATTTAGCAAATAATCATTAATTAATCATTTGAAAATGACTGCGAAAAATCAGATATACGTACCTTGGTAAGAATTGGATGGTTTAAATTACATAGATATAAATAAATGTTGATTTGGTTGAAACAGGCAGACAGTATATATTCTACAAGCAATGTTTACTAATGACAGAGGCGGTTAACGTTTACAAATTGTTAAAGTGATCATTTTAAGATTTGACAAAAGGATAGCGCTATTTCATGTATGTGTATAGCGGAATTTCTTCCCAGATCCAAAACGATCGCAATAACACTTTGGATACAGAGCCAAAAACTGTCGCATAAAAATAAGACAAAATTTGCAGTTTTATATCCCAAAAAGGGATGCAATCCTACCCAACATTAGCTTCAGTACAAAACTCATTTTCTCTTAAATTTCGACTCAATAAAGATGTACAGGACATAGCCTTAAGGCTATTATGGTGCTTTTTACATTAGAGACTTGGCTGATTTCCAAGTTGGAGCTGGAATTATAACTCTTTGTACCAGAAAGTTCCTTTATCTATATCTCACTGGGTGACTGCGGCTGCCGGCGACTGAGATTGGTTAACCACTTTAGACAGATCTTAACTAGTATTCAAATTAGTTGCCACATCGGACAAGTTAGGATTTAAAGTAAAAAAAAATGCAAGTACCTATCTCTTAGATAAATTGGTCTGAATTTTAAACTTTTGTCTAGTCTCCAGTTTAGTAGTCCTTAGCGTGCCTGCTTCACTATAGATCCTGGGTTCAATTCCAAATCAGTTAAACGGTTATAACATGAACTGTGGATGTAGGTACCTACATTAGGACATCTTTGACGTCCCTTCGGGGATTACGGCTATAATAATATATAGTCGTATATCCCTTCGAGATGGTTCTATATTTGGTTGGTGTCTTACTATATTAGTTCTGAAGGTAAGTATACTAAAAGTTGGTTTTGATTTTCTGTAATGTGAATTACCTTTATGCGGATCTAGATCAATAACATCACTAACCAATTTACTGACCCATTGCTCTGCATCAGATTTTCTCTCAGAATGTGAAAAGTTAGGTAATAGTTCACCACTCTAGCCAACTGCGGCTTGGCAGACTACAAACACCGTCAAGAAATTTTTTCAAGCATCTCTTCACAAGGTTTCCTTCACCGTTTAAGGTAATGTATTAATTCGCAAATGATTGCAAAAAGCCAGAGATGCCTTCGATTCGAACCTAAATATCTACGTCTCACTAGGAACCTAGTTAGCTGGACATGGTTTAAAAACTTATCCGCATTTTCTGCCTCGCTGACAAAGCCCTTTTAATCCTTGGGGTTATGGTGAATATTCCATAAATTGCGTCGGCTGCAGATTCGACGCATTTATCATTGTTTTATTGTTTTCATATAAAATTGAGTTTGGTTTTTTTTTCGTTCATTTGCAACCGCCGAACGCCATTCGTATTGTACGGGTCTGTTTTGTTTTTGCTTTCATTAATTTTAATTGTTTTTTTTTGTTTGATTTCCTACCTTTTTGTTTGGCAGATTTTTAGGAGTATGTCCGTCAAAAGCAGGTATGGGGTGATAGATTTATCACTCTGTTTTGTTTTGTTCCCGACCACCGGTGAACATTCAGAGTACCTAATCTCTACTATTATAAAATTGAAAAAAAGCTGTGTCTGTACATTGAAGGTAAAAACGGGTGAACTTCTTACCTCAATAAATTAAATGGATCCTGTGATGCAGCTTGACCTCTCTGATAAATTCAGACCCATACAAAGAAGAGATCATTAATGTTGGTTTTTCCAATTTTACTCCTAATACCTTTAGCTTCATGTGAGCGAAGCCGTGGGCAAAAGCTAGTCTTAAATAAATGTTTTTATCAAGTCATAAGTACATTATGAGAAAGGAATACCTCAGATGGGAGGCTTTTTCGACGATATGAATTATACAATTCATATCTATACTAATATATAAAGCTGAAGAGTTTGTTTGTTTGTTTGCTTGAACGCGCTAATCTCAGGAACCACTGGTCCGAATTGAAAAATTCTTTCAGTGATAGATAGCTCATTTATTGAGGAAGGCTATAGGCTATATATCATCACGCTACGCGGAAGAAGTCTCGGGCAGAAGCTAGTTCAATATAAAATCATACACTCACGCCTTTCTTTCACAAAGGTAGGCAGGAAATATAAACCGCCACTTGCTACGATTCTTGCATACTTCTTTTGCTTCTGCCACATTCGTACATCTTCTCATACATACGCGCCGGTTGCGAGTACCTATTACTATGCACCTGACCTCTTTGAAGGAGCTGGCGTATGTTCTAGACAGCAGACGACATAGAATTACGTCGTCTGCCAAGTCTCCGAACAATGACACTGCTGGACCCTGTCGATTCGAATACAGAACCTCTATCGGTCTTTGATTAGGCATGATACTCGTATCTATTAAAATGAATTCCTAAACAGCACATTTGAAAATTTACATTTCCAGAACAATATTATCATAAAGGTGTTATAGACATTAATTTACAAAAGCATAATTCCTCTAGCTAAGACGTTAGAGCGAGCTATTTTCCTTTGTGTGTTTTTAGGTTAAAGATGACTTTAATTCGCAAATTCAAACGCTGAGAAAATTGCTTTGATAACAATTATTTAGTTAATAATTATTGTAATTTTGTGTAGTTTAACTTAGAGGCGCTCGTAAATAAGTAATAATACGCTAGCATTTTTTTATTAAAATTATATAATTATACATACTCTACGACATTTGACACAGCACCATCTAGTCCCAAACTAAGCAGAGCTTGTACTATGGGAAGGTACTAGACAATGCATATAATACTTATATCCTTTTTTTTGTAAATATATAAGTAAGTACTTCTAATACATAAGAAACACCCAGACGAACACAAACACTTATATTCATCACATAAATATTTGTGTCCCGTGGGAATCGAACCCACGACCTCGTGGTCAGCAGTCCGGTACTCAAACCACTAAACAACAGAGATCGTCAAAAATTAAATAATAATTTATGTTTATGGAAAGCCGCTTATAAGACAATAAGTGTGATGCTTAAACACCACCTTCAGACCACTAGATTATCGACGTAGGTGTAAATTCACTAAATGACTGAATATCAACTTTTTTTACCGCAACAAGCGGGCGATACTCCCGCGACATCGTGAAAGTAAGACCACAACGCAGTTTTGTTGAAACCAACATATTCATGATCGGAAGCCTATCGACATGAGTTCGGCGGGAGCGATAAAATGTTGCTTATCCTTAGATATTATAAAACAAAGTCTCCCCCCACTGTGTCTGTCTCTCTGTTCGCGATAAAATCAAAATCTACTGAACAGAGTTTCATGCAATTTTCACTTATCGACGGAGTGTTTAATGAGGACGATTTTAAACTAAACATCACGCTACGACATTCAGAAACAGGGCAGCGCGGGTGAAGTCACGGGTGGGTCGCTAATATAAGATAAATAATTAAGACATACTTAACATACTATAAGGAAGTGGTAGAGAATGGTTGAGAAAAGTTGAATGTGGAACTGGAAACTGTGGCGTTCACTAGGGATCATATATAGCTAATAATGATGATAACATAATAAACACCACGCTTGTATTCCTCGAAGAATTCGGTATAGGTACCTATACTTATGTACCTACGCCTTCATAACAGTTATAGGGGGTAAACCTATTGGCATTAACTTATGCCCAGTTGATGGCTGATGGATCATGGTTCACATCCAAACTCCGAGCTGCTACGGAAATTTTCATAGAAAAACCAATAACACTGTTCTTCTTGGTAATTGAACTGAGGACGTCCAGCGTAGCAGTTGGGCTCCCGACCATTAGACTTAGTCAAAAATATATTAGAAAATATAATACGTAACGAATATCTGGAATTAATTGTACGGCAAACATAACATATTGACATTGCATAGATATGAAAATCTGTTTCTCTTCTGTCATAAAAATACAATGCAGCAAAATAGCACTCCACCCCAAAATAACCGAACGATATTTTCATGGCGACATTTTATCGCCCCTCAAGCCTATCAGTACCATAATAATGTATGCGCATACATTTGTTTTGGATGTCGTGTCGCCGGCCTATCGCCCGCGTGTAGACGCCCTAACGCCTATGAAAATGTTTTAAAAATAGAACATAAAGCCGGCTATACGCTGACGACAATATTCATGAATATTGTTTTCCAGTATGATTGACCGGGTGAATTATGTTAGAGTTTTAGGCTAGTTTTTTTTGTGATTTTATTTCGGCATGTGACATCTTTTTAGGTCAAATCTGGTTAGCAAACGGTAGGTTGTGTTTATTTATTATTCTTTTATATTATGGTCTAAAGAAGAAATGTCGTGAAGGAATTTGTAGCCGGCCTTATGTGATTTCTTATTCATATAAATTGCTTCTACAAATTCGATTCTGCTCCTGAGACTTGTCTAGACTGAATCAAACCCTGAAACTCAAGCTGTATTGCTGTGGTTATGAATTACCTTTATAACCTGTATTCGCAACTAAAATTATTGATTGCTTGAAGATTTTATATATAGATATTCTTGGGGGATTATATAACAAAACATAATCAACCCATTATACTTATTGTCCTACTGCTGGGCACGGTCGCCTCTCCGAATTCGAGCCCTAGCCTAGTGCAGGTTGGCAGACTTCACCGTCGAGAAAATGTCTTGGGCATGCAGGTTTCCTCACGCTGTTTTCCTTCACATGACTTCGAAGGTCAGTGGTGCGTGCCACAAATTCGAACTCGAGACCATTGACTTGGTAGTTCAATAGTCATATCACTAGGCTATCACCGCTTATACATATCACTGCTTGGGGGATTATTTACCCCCAATTTATGGGCAGTAGTGCTCAGTTGCTTGACTTCATCTCCGTGGATATCATAATTATATAGCTGTAAATATTATGAAGTTGTGTTACTGACTGCCTCATAAGTCTAATGGAAAAGCTTCTGCTTCTGGGTGGTCCCGGGTTCGCTTTCTAGGTCGAGCAAATTATTATTGGGTATTAAGAAATTCTCAATAGGGACGTAGAAAGTTCGATGCTGCTCAGCCTATTTCTTACATGGAATCTATGTTTTTTTAGTCACCTCTGTGGTATATAAGAAAGTTGAAAATGTATATAACTACAGTATGATAACCGCGCTGAATAAACCTCGTAATTACATTCAGAAATGCTAGTTAAACTTAACCATCATACTCATTACCGAACTACAAAGAAAGCCAAGTTATCTTAGTACGAACACAGCAATTAAGTAATAATAAACTGAACTGTGCCAAGACATTGTAACAGTTATAAGTAAGTTTAACTGTTATAGTTACATTCTACAGTTTAATGTTGACTTTTGCTATGTAAAGAGCAAGATAACCTTTGTGTTTCAACGATATTTTCTTTCTGAATACTTCTCTTTCCGGAAATGTAGGATTATCAATTTTCTTTGGGCTTCTAACTTACACTAACTATTGTATTATTGATAACCGGGACTGATGGCTTTGTATCCTCTTAGATGGCCTTTTCTCTATGTTAATAATGGTAACCCATCTATATACTGACCGCGGTAAGTAGAGCTTAAACTTGAAGATTTCTTATTACTTAGCTATGAGCTTTTAGCCCTTTATAAAACACTACCTTCTGCCCGCGACTTCGTCCGCGTAGCGTGATGATATATAGCCTATAGCCTTCCTCAATAAATGGGCTATCTAACTGATGTGTTAGCCTGTTAGTAATTACTACACTAAATGTAACCATATTTTTAAACCCATGTCTGTATTAGTCTAAGTGATTGTTGGCTAACCAAAATATAAATAAATATCTTTTTGTGTGTTTTTTTTGCAATTTTCATGCTAAGATTTTAAAGTTATTTTTAGTGAAGGAAAAATTCGACTCGCAGGCAGGATTCGAACCTGCGTCTTCTGGCTAGGTACGCCAGACGCTATGACCTCTAAGCCACCGCGAGTCCCACCTGCCATGTCGAAATTTGCCTTCACATTCTGAACTTACGTCTTAAA
Organism: Acronicta leporina; assembly: GCA_947256265.1. NCBI lineage: Eukaryota > Metazoa > Arthropoda > Insecta > Lepidoptera > Noctuidae > Acronicta > Acronicta leporina. Next base: position 4,783,960 of record OX366537.1, on the reverse strand, counting down.
GGTGACGTCAGTAACATCTATTGAAAGGTAAGTTAGCAAGCAAGCAATAAATAAATAAATCATAGCGTCTGGTGTATGTAACCCGAAGACGCAGGTTCGAATCCTAACCGCAGCTGAATTTTTCATTCAAAATCGTACTTCGCACCCACTAAAAACCGCACAATATTAACAATATTTGGTTAATCCGTATTTGGTTCACGGCATAAGATTCCATGGAGTCTCCTTGAATGCCCAGATTGTGGTCAGCGGATCGCTTTATTAGTTGCCAAAATTCGGCAGAATTTAGTTCACGGTTCTATTGCTTCACCGCAAGCCTTTGGTCCGGGCGCGTTTGGAATTCTTATGATCCGTTTGGGATAATGATCCGATTTTTGGTGAGAGGGTTAGTATTGTAGTGGTGTTATTAAGAGGTTTAATGTAATTGTTATTGCTCTATTATTGTGCGTGTGCAAGTTTTGTTAACATAATCTATATATATAAAAGAAAGTCGTGTTAGTTACTCCATTTATAACTTAAGAACGGCTGAACCGATTTGGCTGAAAATTGGTGGAGAGGTAGCTTAGAACCAGGAGACGGACATAGGATACTTTTTATCCCGTTCCCACGGGATGTGATGACAGACCGAATTCCACGGGGGCAGAGCCGCGGGCAGAAGCTAGTTTAATATAATAATTAAACTGCCTCATTAGCCTAGTGGTCCAGAGCGCGACTGCTACGCTAGAGGTCCTGGGTTCGATTCCCAGGTCGAGCAAAGTGTTATTAGGTTTTTCTATGAAATTCCCAGTAGCAGCTCGGAGTTTGGAATTTGTGCCCGGTTGATGGCAATAGGCTCGCCCCCTATTACATGGGACCGAAACATACCAGCGAACTGTGGGTGTACACTAGTACGCCTCTGCCTAACCCTTCGGGGAATACAGGCGTGATGGTATGTTATGTTATTTAATATAATATACCATCACGCCTGTATTCCACGAAGGGTCAGGCAGAGGAGTACCTAAGTACTGACGAACATGTACAGTCGCGAAACTTGGAGGTTGACCATTTTTCTAACTAAATCCTTTGAACGACTCTCGATACGTCAGCCACACTGACATTTCACTTCCGCCAATTTAGATAGTTTACATACATACATACATACACTCACGCCCTTCTCCCACATGGGTAGGCAGAAACTATAGACTGCCACTTGCTACGATTCTTGCATGCCTCTTTTGCTTCTGCGACATTCATACATCTTCCCATACATACGCGCCGGTTGCGAGTACTACGCACCTGACCTTTTTGAAGGACTTCGCCAATAAGATCGGTGTAGGTCCTTCTAGGTCGACCTCTTCTGACGTTGCCGCTGATATTCGCCTTATAAATTCCTTTCGTTAATCGTCTTTCATTCATTCTCTCAACATGTCCAAACCATCCATAGATAGTTTGAAATGCGAAAACTCATCATACGATTTAATAGAAATTCAAAGTATTAAGTAACGCTAACGTGGGAGTGCCATGCTTCGGCACGAATGGTCCGGCTCAACCGGATTGATACCACGGCCTCACAGAAAACCTAGCGGAAACAACGCTTGCGTTGTGTGAGTGAAGTTACCGGAGGCCCAAACCCTTTTAAAAGGCGGGAAACGCACTTGTGACTCCTCAGGTGACAGATCAGGTGATCCGTCTGCTCGGTTGCTCCCCTATCCCATAAAAAAACGCGCATGAAGCACAAGGTGATATCGGCGGGGTGAGGGGAAGGGGTGATAGCGCACAGCACGTCCGCGCACTTGATACAAACAATTTTAGCCTTAAGGGTGGTTCACCGCCAAGTTTGTCGATTGTACATGCGTATATACAGGGTCATTGGTAATCAATCGTAAAATCCAAACGGGTGAATTCTCTACACCATTTTAAATAACTTTTGTTCAAGGACTTTTGATAATTTGTTAATATTTTTTCCCATACAAAAACCTTATAAAAGGCGGGCAACGCACTTGTGCTGCGTTGCGGGTACTCCTCTGGTGTTGCGGGTGTCCATAGGTGGCGGTTATCGCTTACCATCAGGTGATCCGTCTGCAGGTTTGCTCCCCTACATCATAAAATAAAATATCGTTTTCTATGGTACGACTCAGCGCGGCACGTACCGCCCGGCGCCACGTGATCGCTGCAGATGACCGCTCCACTTGGCCAAGACATATCAGAAAGTACTGGCAGAACTTCAATATTTTTTTCTGATAAATTTATTACATTTATACATAGACATACATACCATCACGCCTGTATTCCCCGAAGAGTTAGGCAGAGGAGTACTAATGTATTGCCATTTACACACACAAATTCCTAACTTCGAGCTGCTACTGGGAATTTCATAGAAAAACCCAATAACACTTTGCTCGACCTGGGAATCGAACCCAGGACCTCCAGCGAAGCAGTCGCGCTCAGGACCACTCGGCTGGCACAGAAAAAAGTCACAGAACAAAATGGTGTTCGTTAAAGTGTAGAGAAATAGCCCATACGCGTTTTACGATTGATTATCCATAACCCTGTATAAGGGGGCTTCCAAAAAGCCAGTCTTTGAAAATACACAAATTTTCAACAAAGGATTAAACAAATCTTACACATATTTCTTTCCACGTCCCTACCTCCTACTTCAAATTCTCTTAGAGTAATAAAAGTAAACAGCGCAACATTGCTTTAATTTCGTCTCGCGCACAACGCACCGTACGTTATTTGGGCCTACCGGTGCGGCCACGAAATATACGAATTGTAACATTTCAAATTCAAGTGACATTTTTCTCACTTTGCCCGACCTGGGAATCCAAACAGGTGTAGTATCGTTTTTAGCAGGCTCGCTAAACACGACACTAGTGACACTTAAGTTCAAACTAAATAAACATGCGTGTTTAAAGTATAAGCCATTCCCGCCTTGTTAACGCACACGTTAACACCTTAAAGACACACATACGTCATCAGGCAGAGGGGAGCGGGCGGGTGTAAGCGCAGCGGATGGACGACGGCTCGCGCGCTCTCGACTCACTCCTTTTAGCAACGCGACAACGATCGCATGATTTTTATTTTTGACCATTGTAAAGACGTAATATAACCTAGAAATACAGTCCGTTTTTTATTCTACCTGGGCCTATCCACGCCTAATTATTTAACATTTTTTTATGGGAGAGCCATGCTTAGGCACTAATGGGTCGGCTCAACCGGAGTGATACCACGGCCTCACAGAAAACCGGCATGAAGTAACACTTGTTGTGTTTCGCCGAGTGAGTGAGGATACCGGAGGCCTAAACCCTTTTAAAAGGCGAGATACGCACTTGCGACTCCTCTGGTGTTACTGGTGTCCATGGGTGGCGGTAATCGCTTACCATCAGGTGATCGGTCTGCTCGTATGTCCTTCCCCCAATAACATAAAAAAGTGGCGGAGGAGGAAAAAATCGAGAACCACTTGCACCAACTTCTTATATGTGTTTAAATTGTATTTAAAGACAATTTTCTATAGTAATTTTGTAAAAAGTATTTATCTAAGTAAGTATATCTACTTAAATATAAGTAAATCAAATATCTTGAAAGTCTAGAGTAGTAATAGTAATATAAAATTAGGATAATTTATCCGGAAGAATTTGAAAGGGCTTTTTTCTATGTTTTTTTTTATGATTCATTGTTTGGACAGGATAGTCAAACACTATACTTACATTAGATTTCAAGAAACGAAGCAAAATACGTCATTTCCTTATTTATATTCATTCATACTTATCTATGAATGTAAACTAAGCATTTTTTGTTACAATCCTCATAAATCACAGTTCACAAACTATCACTACGTGCAAAACACGGCTTATAAAACTACGTAATAAATAAGAGAAACTACATCGTCCCGCCCTCATCGTTAGGCAAAAAAGGGGTCTATGGTTGAACTTTGATTTACATACGCACCCTCCATCCATCACAACACTGTTTGGCCTGAAACTGTAAACAAACTTACATTTCCTCGAGCCACTGTGTTAATTTTATGTTGTTTAAAATGAAGGTCGTTTTCGAAAAATATCGATATAACTATAGCGTAGGGAATTCTATCTTTAAAATTAATTTTGGAATATTGTAGAATTCGAGCATGTCCTGAACCAGATACTAACATTATACATTATACATTTTCAGCATTTTAGTATAATGTGAAAATAACTTTGTATGTCTGTTGTGTACTCCCACCTAAACCACTATAACAAGTTTAGCATAGACTTAGTATGGACCTTGAAAATGTTCAAAGCTATGTTTTATTCCAAAAAGTTCTTTGAGATGCGAGTGAAACAACGGGCAAAATTTAGTAATCTATAAATTTGAAAACGCGAATATCACTGACCAATCCAAATCTCAGAAACTTTATAGCTTACAATGTATACATTTTGGTAATAATTTTCTTGTAACCCTATACGAAAAGGTCTCCCCACAGGATATAGAGAAATTCCTGCCGCATAATGAAGAAAAATCTATGCGGTATACGGTAAGAATCATACAATCACTCCTGTATTCTCTGAAGGGATAGGCAGAAGTCAAGGCTAAAGCACATGTCCAGGATCCTTAGAGGCTAGTCTCGAACCCAGGATCTCCAGCGTAGCAGTCGCGCTTGGGACCACTAGGCTAATGAGGAAGTTAAACGGTGAGCCTTTATTTAAAATTATGTACTATTTCCATTCTATTTCGTATGGCATATAACCGATTCTTATTGTAATGAGTGACGCCTTTGTTTAGTAAGGGACATCTTGACTGATGTGACAATATTATAGTCATAATAAAATCGCTTATTTCGTGGCCCAATATACCACGCGTGTACAACAATAATTCGCAAAATGAAATTATTGTACCTACCACAATGTTCGATGTTCTTAGGAATATATTTTCTAGATTAACTTTATTTCAGTGTAAATGGTACATGTGTGTAAAGTGGTAAAGATGTAAAGTTGTATTGGTGAAAGTACTTTAAATCATCGCCTGTCGCACCCTTGGCAGCTTTCGGCTGTTCTCATTGGTCTAGTAGTCGCATAAGGTCTTGGATTCGATTCCGAGATACAAATTTTGATTGGGTTTTTATTAGGAAATCCATATCTCGATTTTTGTGTAGATGTTATAATTTTTGAATATTTATACGAGGATATCCTAGAGTTGGAGAAGGGTTTGAAAAATTAAATGTATGTAATGGTAATTTTTAAATATTACATCAAAATCCGACCCAGTTTCAAACGTCCAACAACAAATTCTGAGTAATCCATCTGCGGTACATTCGCGCGCACAAGTGCTGCTACTTGAAAATTCCATTTCGTAGCGTCTTTGTCCCCACCACTCTCGCCGACTGTCCGATTGTACGATACCTTGACGTATTACATGAATAATGCGGTACGCGTTTACTCTGTATTCTGAAAATATTTAAGGGTAAAAAATTCGTTACGATTATTTTGAATATGGAGCTTGTTAAATGGTAATCGGAACAAATGAAGAACGCAGGAGTTGATTAACATTTGGGAAATGTAATAAAATTGGTGTTGTGAGGCAGATACGAATAAGGTAATCTTATTCAGCGAAATGCTCATTGGTTTTGTGATCATACGAGAGGCTGTAGAGCGTGGAGTCTTCGATTCGATTCTCAGATCTATGTAACAACGTCTTATTGGGTTTCTTCTGTGTTCTGAAAGGAAATATTATCTACAATTTTTAAAAAGGTAAGGAAATATTTTTTTATTGTAGTCAGTAGGTTTGAAAATAATATCTACATATTGAGAGGAGCCGGTATGTCGGACTTGTACTGAGCAAAAATTGCACTTGCCTTCCCTCACTATGTACACATCCTTTGAATTCATATCATTCGCCATCAACATGACAGGCCAACATTTACTGTACCTCATCCAGGGCCCTTGGCTGGGCCTAACCTCGATTGCTACTTAAAAGCCACCACGCCTGTACCTAACCTTATACTAGTCGAGCAGCGGACTCACCAAGTCAACGCAATCAACCACGATTCCAATTAGACAATTAATGTAAATAAAATAAAACCGTATTTAAAGAAAAGCTAAAATTTTACCTAAATGGACCATCAAATTCTTATCACGTTGTAAATTACCCGGTCCCATTGTAGCGTTACCCTTAAAAACGGTTCCTCACTTACAAAACGATTATTCACTTAAGACCCTACTCGGCAGTGTCGACGGTAAAGGTGGTGCTACACCAGTACTCGCGCATTATGCATTCAGATTTCTTACAGCCAGTGTTGTATTTATATTTGTTGCATTCTACAATTTGCATTTTGTGGTTTTTTATGGGATAGACGGATCACCTGATGGTAAGTGATTAACGCTGCCTATAGGCACCCGCAACACCAGAGGAGCAGCAAGTGCGTTGCCCGCCTTTTAAAAGGTTTTGGGCCTGCGGTATCCTCATATATCACGTATCACGAATAGATATATAGATACGAACAGTTAAAGAAATAATTTTAAGTAGGCACTTATTTCCTTTACTAAATATAAAAAGTGTTTTACTTCAGCACACGCTACGCTCAACAGTGATACTGGCATTACGTATTCTGTGTCGAGACCGCGACGCATGCGGCTACGTTGCACGCAAGTTCGCGGGATCGCAGGATCGCTAGATCCTGAATAAAAATGTTTTAAGTACAGTCAAGCGCATCAATATGTACACATTCAGTGAAATTTGCTTAAAATTATGAGATATGGGCTAACAGAATCTTTTTAGATATGCTCAGTATTGTGATTTGTTTAATGTCGACACTAAGACCCAGTTTCACCATACTATGTTTGTTAATTTAACAGCTTGTTAATATTTTAACACACTGTTAAGGTTTGTGAGTGTCCCACCACATGCTTATGGCTTGTTAAATTGCTTAATCAGCTGTTAAATCTAATCACTGCTCTGCGGGTCTGCTAAATTTTTAACACAGTGTTACTATGACTTGTGTACTGTCAAAATCGTTTTAATAGAACAAAGGAGACCCTTTCATGAAGGTCTGATTAAGGCGAATCATTTTATTTTGGATTGTTTTAGAATTTTTTTTGGATGGAGAGCTAGCTTATTGCCATTAACCGGGCACAAATCCAAACCCTGAGCTGCTTCTGCGAATTTCATAGAAAAAACCAATAAGGCAATAACATTTCATTTGACCTGGGAATCGAAGTCATAGCCTGTAGCATAGCGATAGTGCTTAGGACCTACTAACTTAGCTCAACACTTAGCCTAAACAGGAAGTTTAGGCTAAGGCCTTTTTAGTAATTGTGTAGGATACTAGTTTTAAATATTATACATACGAGTTTTTATTATTTTTATAGTTTGGTAAAGATATGATTATTATATAAAATAAATAAAACTGCATAATTATGTTATTAACCAGCCATTTTCGACTTTATTTCAAATTAATTTGGAGTAGATATTTCCTTCTTCATGTTCCGTTGTTTTGATTTTTCTTTTAGCTACTGTGTCATCGCTGCCTCAGCCTCACCATGTTTTTTCATGATTTGTCATCAATAAGTAATTCAGTTTTGCTCTGCACCAATTCGTCATTTATCGAAGTTTGAAATCTGATCTGAAAAACGTGCAATATTTTAAACATTTCACCTAAGTAATAAACACTGAAATAAAATAGTAACAAACATTTAGTTCATCTATATAACTCAAAATTAGTTCCTACCTGTTGAGAATATTATATTATTTATTGTTGATTGAATTGTTCCATGACGCTGAGTAGGTACCATGGCATTGAAAAAGCTCGAAGAAGTGATTGTGGTTTGCTCCAATCTTCGTTTTTATTAGCAGGGGCATCATATTTTAATCTTCATAACATCTTTGTCTTCAATGATGAGCTATACCAAAATTTCGTTCTCGTTCGAAGAAAAACTCAGCGCGAATGTTTTTTAGATATTTCTTCTGGTGAGGGCTATGGGTGAAGGTACTTTTCACAGAGATTATAATTTTAAAATATGAAATAAATCCGCACAACAGAACACAAAAATGATTATTGACAATTTATTGTTGACGTTTTATCTATCAAAATTGAAAATACCCCGGTTGCTTTTGAATTAGAAAAAAAGAACGATGTAATAAATTCGGCCGTATTACATTATTATACGAGTAGTTACAATATTTGACATATCAGTATCATTGATATACGTTGCTATGACTTACTGTTTTGGTCGTATTAGAATGTGAGTGAATGCTTTGTGTATCATTCAATAAATGCTTGATTTAGTAACGCACTGTTAAATTTTCGTCATGGGACATATCCTATTTTAACAGCTTTGTTAATTTTAAATGCTGATTAGTTAATCCCTTGTTACATAGAAATTGGTGAAACTGGGTCTTAATCTGATAATCTAGAAGAAAATTAATTTTGAATTTTGGATGAGTATCATATTGGTGCTCGTGCCTGTACATACAATATTTACCATAGTTTAACATGTTGTTGATTACAGAAAGGTGCTGGTTATTAAGCCTCAGTTATTAAGCCAGTGTTTAAAAAAGATGATAAACAAAGTTTAGAATGTTATAGACCTATTGCGCTCATACCTGTCATATCCAAAATCTTCGAAAAATATATTTATGCTCAAATTTATAATTACCTAGAAAAATTTAATTTACTTACCAAGGATCAAAAAGGATTTAGGAAAGACAAAACGATTAATATGGCTCTGTTTGATTTTATACATAACGTAATTTCCAATGTTGATCAGAAGATACCGGTAGGAACAATATACTGTGATATGACCCAAGCTTTCGATTATGTGGACCATACCATTTTGATAAACAAATTGGAAGCCTATGGTATTAGAGGTAGCACGCTTAAACTCATAGAAACTTATTTAAAAAATCGTAAACAGTATACAGAAATATCTAGAGTTAATTTTAATACAAAACAAGAAGAAATATATGTTTCAAATAAGCGCACCATCATGTACGGTGTTCCTCAGGGGAGCGTATTGGGTCCTTTATTATTTATTGTGTATATTAACGATTTGCCTAAAGTAACAAATCATCCAATGTCACTCTTTGCTGACGACAGCACAGTAACCATAAAATCAAATAATAGTAACACATTTATTAATGATATTAATGATACAATTAAGTCGATAATCGGTTGGATGGATAATAATAATTTAAAGATTAATTTAAATAAAACAAAAATTATGTTTTTTAGCCAACGCAAAATGACCCCAAATATTATACCATCTTATGGAAATACCGCTATAAATAAAGTGCTTACTGCTAAATTTCTGGGCATAACCATAGACAAATGTCTCAATTTCAAAGCCCACACAGAGGCATTGAGTAAAAGGATCAACTCCGCAGCATATGCACTCCTGAAACTAGCACCTGTTATTAATTCGGATGCCCTTGTCACAGCGTACCACGGCCTTGTCGGCTCTATTCTTAGATTTGGCGTTATATTTTGGGGAAATTCCACTAATAAAGACATAGTTTTCAAATCACAAAAAAGATGCTTAAGGGCTATGTTCGGACTCGACACAACTGACAGCTGTAAACCATATTTCATCAAGTATAAATTATTGAGTTTACCCTCCTTATATATATATGAAATAAGTCTCTTTGTCAAAACAAACCCTTCTCTCTTCAGTCGCCTATCTGATGTTACAGTCCGCAATCGTCGGGATAATAATAGACTATGTATTGTAAAATCTAGAACTGCCCTAATGCATAATAGCGTATTCTGTACCGCACCAATTATATTTAACAAAATTCCTAAATCGATTAAAGAACTACCTATCGCCTTATTTAAAAAACATCTAAAAATTTACCTCGCAAGCAAATGTTATTACAGCCTGGCTGAATTTCTTAACGAAAAATAATTTAAATAATATTTAAAGTTAACTATATACCTTAAATTTATGACAATTCTCTATAATACAATTTCAATGTTCCAAATACCTTTATAATGTATGCTATTGTTGTCTATTTATAGAATTAATGTTAATGTGTTTTTATATGTTTTTTTTAATGTTTTTAAAGATTTTATGTAATATTTTTAGAGTTTTATAATTATAATAAATAACTATTTCAGGCTACCGGCCTCTAAACATTTATGTACGCCATTAATGGCAAAACATGTAGCTACATTAACTGAGTTTTGTAAAAAGATCATGCATGCAAACAATTTATTTTGTTTTGTACTGTACCACTCATGTTTTAACATAATAAAAATTATCTTATCTTATCTTATCTTATCTTATAATTTCTTAACTGGTTTCACTTTTTCGATATCACATCCATCGTGGAAGAAAGCATACAAGATTAAGTTTTGTCTTACATTACATGCATTCTTACTTTCCAAAAAAGTTTTTTCAACAAAAACACCATAATTTTTTTTTTTTCATAATTTTCCTACAAGACAATTTTATTAACATCAATTTCATCTAGGCATCGAACCCAGCACCTCTAGCATAGCAGTCACGCTTGGGACCACTAAACTTATGAGGCAATCCAAAAGGCAGTATATAAATAAATTTTAGTATCTACCTAATTTATCCAAAAACTACAAATACATAAGAAAACTTCGCAGCAAACAAGATTTTACTGAACCAACACCGCCATTAACTACGGTGTTATAATGAAAACATTTCAGAACAGGTATATAACAAAGATCTGACTGCCTCAATAGCCAAGTGGTCCTGACCACGACTGCTACGCTAGAGGTCCTGGGTTCGATTCGATTCCGAGGTCGAGCAAAGTGTTATTGGGTTTTTCTATGAAATTCCCAGTAGCAGCTCGGAGTTAGGAATTTGTGCACGGTAAATGGCAATAGGCTCGCCCCCTATTACATGGGACCTAAACATACCGGCGAACTGTGGGTGTACATTAGTACGCCTCTGCCTAACCCTTCGGGGAATACAGGCGTCATGGTTGGCACAAAGATAAAATTGCAAAAAAACCATTGATAGCTAAACAAACAAGTCCAACATGCGGCACCTTTTGCGGTACCATATTTTACTTTTATAACTATACCTATATCATTTTATTGCGATATCAGAAAACATGAATACTGAATCTGACCACTAGAAAAAAGTTATGAATAGAATAGACAGATTTGTCGAGTTGCCTAGGGTTCCGTTCATTAAAACGACCATTTTGCACACAATTGAAAGTTAAATATTGCAATTTTAAAACATAATAATTTACAATTTATCAATTATATTACTAGCTTTTGCCCGCGGCTTCGCTCACCTGAAGCTATATTAGAATTAGAAATGGATCCCAAAAGTAATTGTTGTTGTGCCAACCCGTTACAAACAGACAATCAGACAAGAATAAAAAAAACTCATTTTTGGGTTCGGAGACGTTTATATACCCTGACACACTTGGTTTTTTAATATCTTCTATGTACAGACAAAGCTTTTTAATGATTTTATAATAGTAGGGAAGAAGATCAATTACATCCTGAGGAAGGACGTAAGCCTAAAACGTTTTTGTTAAAAAGTCATTTAGGATGCCAATGAAACCGCGAGGCTCAGCTAGTTTTTATTTAAAAAGTAACAAATTTGTGACAATACACAAATGAACAGGCGAGCTCCTTGACCGATACAAAGAAACAATCTGGTAATCAAAAACAGACCTTACAATAAAAACATAATAATTTATTTTCAACCTATCTGATGCTGAACCCTAAAATCAAGAAAACAATACAACCTAAAAACATGAAAACAAAACAATTGAACTCCGAAACTGGATACAAACATACGAATCAGTATTCCGCTGCTAGTGTTGTCACAGCAATTGTTTCAAGTCTGTTTGCAGGCTATAGACAGAAGATTTGTAAACATTGGGAACTACGCACCTACGCCTAACAAATAGGTAAATGTATAGTGATGTGATGTTGACAGAGCTATGCACTGAATAGACTGGGCAGGTACTGTGGGTTAGAAAAGTGTCATCTTTTATTTAAAGCAAAGCATTAACACTGTCGATACGTGTTGTGGATGCCAACTTAAGGCGAAGTTTATCTATGTGTGGTGTATAAAATATATCATTTTTTCATTAAGTGAGAAGATGAATGGTCAGTTAAAATTCTAAGTAGGTAAGTATACTTACCATGCTTTGTTTTTGTTGTCTTGTGTCTTTTATTTTATATTTTATTTTTTATTGAACAATGTGTTTTTTTTTATTAACATTGTAACGCATTGGCTTCGGCTGTCATGTTATTATGTATATTTGAATTAAATAAATAGAAATAAATAAATAAATTAATAAATAAATCCAAGATCCCTTAGTGTATTTATTGGAGAATACATAGACAAACGATAATAAAAATATATTTAATCAAAATCGAATAAACCTGCTTTTCCTAGCTGTATCAATTAAAAATTAAGAACATAATGAACATATACTTAATATTTGAGATTTTTATAACGAATTGGTTTTTAATGGCGAAAAGTAAATTTTCCGTGTAGTCTAAACACATCAAAAGTCCAACTTTGGGACCCATTTCACCTTAAGTTTGTAAAATTACGTCTGAATATTTATTTATTGTAATAGCTTAAACTATCATTACAGGGTTTACCCTAATGCGACAGTTAAGAACTTAAAATATCATGACTTACTTATAAAAATATTAAACTATGTGATTATAACTATAACCTAGAGACCACTGTACCTATATATGTGGATTCATTATAATGTCTTCTAAAGCGATAGCGTAAATTCCTGGCATTAATTCTGAAGAAGCATAGATGGGCTAACTAACACTGAAATAATTTTTCAAATCGGACCAGTAGTTCCTGAGATTACCGCGTTCAAGCAAACAAACAAACAAATTCTTTAGCTTTTTATATTAAGTATAGAGTATAGATGTACTAGATAACATAGGGTTGATAAAAATACAAATTTTATTTATTTAAAGGCATTTCTAAAATGTTGTATGTTAATATTTTAGTTGACTGTGAGCTGTGACAATCCCAAAGAAAAATAAACATGTGACATAAGTGTGGGCCGCTGAAAAACCTATTTGATATTTTAAAAGTATATTTTTGTTTATTTATAACTATGAGTACATGATAGCTTTTACCGGCTGAAAATAAATATCGTATTTGGTGTAAATAATATTATCAAACAATTCTACTTATACGTAGGTTGATTTTTATCAATAGAATTATGGTTAACATTTACGAGAATTAAATACTAATTCATCATTATTAGCTTTTTTTCAGTCGACTAGTAATTATGTTATACTGGTAAAAAAAAGGATCGAACCACCTTCACCCATCCAAAGATTGATTTATTGATCCAGAGATTGAATTAATCATAATAATTATTGATACGAAGTCATGAACCCCGTTTAACCTTAGTATTGAACTACACCTCACAAGAATACCTGTTACTTGCAGGAATTTTAAAAATATCTTTTTCAGTACTGATACATCACATACATCAGCCTATACTCGCCCTCTGCTGGACGTAGTCCTCTCCTAGTGAACGCCACAGAGCCCGATCTTCGGCTTTCCTCATCCAGTCACTGCCAGCTGCCTTCCGCAAGTCGTCACTCCACCTGGCCAGCGGGTGCCCTACACTACGTTTGCCTAGTCGCGGTCTCCACTCGAGAACTCGTTGGCTACAGCGATTGTCGGTTCTCCGACAGATGTGACCGACCCAGTGCCACTTCAACATAATATATGACTTATCAATAAATAGATAAGAAAATACATACATAGGGAAAAAATTACTCCGCTTTTGAGGCTAATAGCATCATCAAGCGGTATCCTAACCTCGTCTACCCACCAAATTCACCATATAAACAGTTTAAATGTCGAATACCTTCAAAACCTCGCCTCGAGTAGATCACATTATTCGCTTCGGCCCCACGGCCAATTTCGTTGAAGCCAACCAAAATAATATTAGTCTCGAATTGGCCGTCCCACGATTGCCCGGAAAATGAATTTCATTGAATTTCCATAGCGAAATGTTATGATGGAAAGACTTACTGGGAACTTATTTACCGACAAATGTGGGAAGGAAGTGAGGATTGCAAATTGACTCGTAATATAGATTCTTTAAGATGAAAATTGGCTTGTGGTTATAATAATGCCAGTGACCTCACAGGCCTAAGACCTTACAGGCTCCTTCGAGCTTTTCCCAGCAATGTTTGAGTTGGATTCCAGTCTGACCAGATGCTGCTGAATATTAGAATTATACACAAAGCGACTACCATCAGACTCCACGCCTCAATTTCTGGGCTTAACCTATCCCCTGTGGATTGACTTATTGGGCTAACCGCTTCCAAGTTGTCTTAGGTGACAACCAGGACTGACCGCTTCACGTGCTCTGTTAAGAATAGTCACCCATCCGCAGATTGACCGCGGCAAGCGCGGTTTAACCTAACAAATCGATTCATCAATTTAGTTACTAATATCTATTACCAAAATTATTAAATATGGTGACGCAACGCAACATTAAAAAGCTGTAAAAAATAGAACAAAATGGATTATTAAAATTGGAACAACCCTATTAATAGAGTAAAGAATAAGACAAGCATAAGGTACATTTAAAGACTTAAATATAAAAATGATGTTGAAAGAAGTATACACACAGTTTAAATAGCAAAGCAATGTGTGCTCGCCAGTACTGTCATGTTTGTGTTCAAACGTCGTGAGAACAACCCTACAGTACTACACAAATGCAATAGGTGTATTACCTCTTCGGTTTTCTGTGCGCCTGGTAACGTGGATTTTACAATACCTTCACTAGTCTAAGTTCGCTTCGCTAGTCTTCGCTAGTATATATACAAATAAATAAGGTTGAAGTGTCTGTATGTAATTTCAAAATAACAGGCTTTACTAAATGCCTATTAAAGTATAATTATAATAGTAGGTAGGTAAGAAAAAAAACCTATTGAATTTTTTATTTGTCAGTTTGTTCCGGCTAAACTCCGAAACGACTGGAGCTGTTTAGCGGGACTTCACCGATTTTATAAGATATAACTGAGGCAACTTCTATAAATAAGTTAAATACTTTTGCGACCCGAGGGAAGCCATGGACAACTGTTACTTTTTTATAGAAATATTCCGTAATTTTGGCAATTGGTGTTCGACCCCCATGAGAGTGGACAAATTCCAATTATTTATTTTGCTAAATATGGTTTCTTAAAATGTAATTTGCTTAAAATGATTATAAGTGCAGTATAACATATTCAAAATAAAAATAAAACTAGATATTACAATTGTAATCTGATAAAATTATTACAGACTTTAATTAATTAAATCAGCAAAAAGGCAAACGAACCACCTTGTGAAGCTTAGTAGTAGTCAGTGCCACCTATGGACACCAGAATTACATATTTTTTTAATGGGATAGGGGAGCAAACGAGCATACGGATCACCTGATGGTAAGCGATAGCTGCCGCCCAAGGACACCCTCAACAACAGAGGAGTCACGAGTGCGTTGCCCGCCTTTTAAAAGGGTTTGGGCCTCCAGTAACGGCACTCACTCGGCAAAACACAATGCAAGCGTTGTTTCACGCCGGTTTTCGAAACCAAAATCCTTGCCGCAGAATTCATGGCACCGAAGAACCAAAATAATCCACAGACTCTCTAACAGTTTTGTTTCAAAGCTCCCAAGACAGTCTCGAAATAAAAGGATGATGATATTGTAATGATATTCAAATCCGCACCCAATACCTGTACGGTATCCGCGCGGATCATCCGTCAAGTGACGTCATACATTAGATTTATCTTTGTTTGCTCAACCCGCTTTCGCTACTTCGTAGATTTTCTACAAGTGTCTCTTGAGTTAAAATAAAAAAGCAATTTTGTAGGCTGGAATTAAATAGGTATTGATAATCGATAATACATTAAGATTCTAAGCAATCTGCTGGGACTTGAGCTCAATAATTAATGATATTTATTTTTTTCTCTTATTTTGTAGAGACTTTTAGAAGTCAACATCACAGTATATAGGCTGAAGACAAAGTTATAGATTTTCAGTGCTATATTTACTGGCGATCTCTTAAATGAAAAAGAACCATTATTTCTTCCAAAGTCCAGATATATATATAGTATCCAATGAGTGTTATAATAGAGACGATATTTAGAAGAAATAAAAGAGCCGTCGTGGCTTTGAATAGACCAGTTTCAACTGACGGTAATGTGTGTTGAAACCATTTCTTGCGGTGGTCGTCACGGTTAGGGATTTTGAGTATTTATTGAGTTTATATTGAGTTCCTGTGTCTCAGAGAGAATAGGCCATCGGTCCAGATCTTCATTATGAACACCTTTGACAATATATCCATACACCTAGACCGTCTCGGGAGCTTATAAAGTATCCGAAGACATAGATTTGAGCCCTGCCTGGGAGGAATTTAATGTTATAAAAGCATTTTTTTTAATTCATCGTTTTTATTTTTACTTATCAATTCCACCTCTCGGCATAATGAAAGAAATATTTTCCAAATACCCCCAAATTTTCTGAAATCATAGCTAAAACACTCCCGATCAAATCCTTTCAAACTAAAAAATCGGTCAAAATTGGTCTATTCATTTGAGAGCTACGATGCAACCGACAGACAAGACAGACACCTCTTCTATTTTGCACCGGGGGTTAATAAAACAAAGTAAATACAAGGGTAGTATTATTCCTCTTATTTGTATGCAAATTCAGTTTTATCGCGGCAGGAAATTCACGTCACTTACAGTAGGAGCGCTTAGCGATAAATTCGCTTAATTTTAATGTGATGTGTGTTTGTTATTTAATGTTGTATTGTGTTATTAGTTAAGTAGATTTTTGTATGTCATTGTGCGGCAAACTAGCGTATGGATCGCCTTATGGCAAGCGATACTGCCGCCCATGGATACCCGCTACACCAGAAAAGTCGCAAGTTCGTTGCCGGCCTTTTAAAAAGGTTGGACCTCGGGTATCCTCAATCACTCGGCGAAACACAACGTAAGCGTTGTTTCACGCCACGTTTCAACGGTTTGTTTAGTATGGAGAATCCTCATGGACCGTCTGCCACCTGTGGAGGTGCCAGGGTATGTCGGGAATCCTGGCCTTCCCTGGCACGTCACGGCCATGGATTTGTGGCCTCGGCCTGATGTCTCGTAATCAAATTCAATGCGCATAAAAAATGTGCAAAATTTAAGAGATTTAATTATTTAAAACTAACGGGCCCGGCCCACCTTGTCCTGCCCTAAAAACTATCCTATGGAGTAGATCCTATCGAGAAGAATACAGCAATATATCGATGATATCATAAAAAATCCTGATACCCGACCTGGGAATCGATTCCAATACCTCTAGCGTAACAGTCACCAACGAACAGTAAGTAGACGTATTGATCAAGTGTGAGCGAGTAGAGATGTACCCAGATCCAATTAAAAATCAATTACGAACTTGCAAAGGGAAAATATTCAAAAATTTACTCGTTCTTTACCTACAAGGCAATTAACGCAATTAACCACAAAATTACGTTCCCTATAGAACGCTTTATTTAGCTATAAAAGGGTGGTTTTTAATATTTCTCTCTGTTTATTATTAACCCGTTAAGGTTAAGGATTAAGTGGTTAACCAGAACGAACGTTTTCGGTTCTCTTGGTAACGTTTTTACAGTGAATGTTTTACTTCGTGAGAAGATATATCAACATTACTATAGTTAGATACTACATTAAATCAAATACTGCCTCGTTAGTCTAGTGGTCCCAGTGTGACTGCTAGGCTAGAGGTCCTGGGTTCGATTCCCAGGTCGAGCAAAGTGTTATTGGGTTTTTCTATGAAATTCTCTGTAGCAGCTCGGAGTTTGGAATTTGTATCCAGTTAATGGCAATAGGCTCGCCTCCTATTACTTGGGACCTAAACATGGGTGTACCAGAGTACACCTTTGCCTAACCCTAAAGGGAATACAGGCGTGATGGTATGTTACGTTACGTTTAAACCGAGTTATGAAATACATGTCATAAAATAAATAGATTTACGATGCTCGTAAAATGCTGAATGAATTTTCAGCGAACTTTTATAACTGCATGGAGTAACGCATGCAGAAAATTTTATGACCTTTATTAGCGCTCGACTTGTTATAAGCGGATATAGGGTTGAATAATAACGTAATTGGATATATGAAGTATTTTTTTTAAAGAGAATTGAGATAAGTAACTATATTTTCTCGTGGGAGAGCCACCACGCTTCGACCAGAGTTATACCACGAACTCACAGAAAATCGGCGTGAAACAACACATAGGATGAGGATACCGGAGGCCAAAACCCTTTTAAAAGGCCAGCAAAGCACTTGTGACTCCTCTGGTGTTGCTGGTGTCCATGGGCGGCGGTGATCGCTTACCATCAGGCGATACTTCTGCTCGTTTACTCCTTACCCCATAAAAAAAATCCCTTTGACCATTTTATAAGATGCCAATTTTTTCCGCCTTCCAACAGAATATCAAACAAATCTTTGGGCTTTTAAATGTATATTTACATACTGTATACACTCACGCCTTTCTCCTACAGGGGTAGGCAAAAACTACAGACCGCCATTTCCTACGACTCTTGCGTACTAACGTGGGACAGCCATGCTTCGGCACAAATTTATATATTCGACGACCTCTGTGGTTTAGTGGTTCGAGTACTGGACTGCTGACCATGAGGTTCGATTCCCACAGGACACAAAAATGTATGTGATGAATATAAGTGTTTGTGAACTAAATAATATCAATATACCGCGATAAAATCCGTAAAAAGTAGTTTCATTTCAATAAGTGTTTGTGTTCGTCTGGGTGTTTCTTATGTATTATAAGTATGTATTTACACAAAAAAAAAAGTATATAAGTATTATATCCATTGTCTAGTACCCATAGTACAAGCTCTGCTTAGTTTGGGACTAGATGGTGCTGTAAAAAAAAAAAATGGGCTGGCTCGATCGGAATGATACCACGCGGCCTCATAGAAAACCGGCGTGAAACCACGCTTGCGTTGTGTTTCGCCGAGTGAGTGAGGTTACCGGAGGCCTAAACCCTTTTAAAAGGCGGGCAACGCACTCGTAACTCCTCTGGTGTTGCGGGTGTCCATGGGCGGCGGTTATCGCTTACCATCAGGTGATCCGACTGCTCGTTTGCTCCTCTTTCCCATAAAAAAAATACTACTTTTGCTTCCTCCATCTTTTTGAATGACCTCGCGTGAATTTTACTGGATCTCGTTTCAAAATACCTAAATCTAAGTTAAGTCGTTTTGGGCGGACGGCTAAGTAAACTGGGCGAGAGGTGAACGGGGCAAGTTAAACATTCCACAAATAGAATGGTTTTACAAAAACGTTTAAAGCTAAACCAGGTTCGTTTCCTAGCATTTTGGGAAAGATTTAGTTAAAGTTAAAACGAACTTTGAAATAAATTCTACTTTACTGTATTATACTACATTACCTATCATACCATCACGCCTGTATACCCCGAAGGGTTAGGCAGAGGCGTACTAATGTACACCCACAGTTCGCCGGTATGTTTAGGTCCCATGTAATAGGGGGCGAGCCTATTGCCATTAATCGGGCACAAATTCCTAACTCCGAGCTGCTACTGGGAATTTCATAGAAAAACCCAATAACACTTTGCTCGACCTCGTATCTCTACTAGGTATTATAAAATTGTAAAAAAGCTGTGTCTGTACATTGAAGATAATTATTCAAAAATAAACAAGTGGGTTAGGATATATAAACGTCTCCAAACCCAAAAATGTGATTTTTAAAATTCTTGTCTGTTTGTCTGTTTGTTACAGGTTGGCGCAGAAACTACTGAATAGATTTTAATTATGTATGTGCTCTAACTTAAAAACTTCATGATAACTCAAATAATTAAACGGAAACTGCGATACACTTGACCTCTCTAATGTATAGACACCCAAACAAAGATGAGATTATCTTTGTTGGTTTTTGAGCTTCAAGTGAGCGAATTCGCGGGCAGTAGTTAGTAGATAATATATCCGTTCACTACGGGAGTCGAACCCGTGACCTGTGGCGTAGACCAGCGACTGCGCCAATCATCCTCAAAGTACAATTATGATAATGTCATATTTCGAAAATATGTTTATTTTTTAATATTTAATAATAATAATATATCTTAAATATGTAGATAATAGAAAAAATAATGTTTTATTTTTATTTCATTTCTTTTGGAAAATTTACATTAACATTTTCGTTATTATCATTTAATTTATTAAATGGTAATCATTAAAACAGGGAATAAATGTGTTATAAACTACATTTTCCACATTTTGAATATCACGCAATTTTTATATTCAAATGCCTCCAAATTACATTAATATTTAAAGTTAATATGTGTAAATTTTTTACAAAATTTGAGTGTATGTTAAGAATGGACCTGAAAAATTCTTAAAATCGTTAGGTTAGGTTAGCCTCCTTCTTTACCCGATTTCCATAGTCGGGTAAAAGTCCATTCACACACCTAACGTGGCACAATTATTAAAAGCAAAGAGCACCCCAACAAACAAGTCGCATTAATTTAAAAGTTGTTATTACCTCCCCCTTTTCCCCTCCCCTCCACCCCCAAAGTAATAGAGTCAAAAAACTTGGTTATTTGTGAAAATGTAAGGATTCTCGGGTAAAGGTGGGGCTTATTTGAAAATGTGATCGTATTTTTTTTAAACTTCTACTAAAATATAAACCAAAAACAAAATACTGATTTCTGACACTTACGCGAATATTAGACATTGAAATGAAACTACTTTTTACAGATTTTATCGCCGTATATTTAATTCCCGACGCATAAATAAACGTCTGGAATTAAATAATATCAATATACCGCGATAAAATCCGTAAAAAGTAGTTTCATTTCAAAAACCAAATGGAAAAAAAACGTTATATCTACCACTGAACTATGGGTACTTTTATAATTGTAGGTTTGCTTCTTACTAATCTTATAAACGTGAAAGTTTGTGAGAATGTTTGGATGTCTGTAAGGTACTCTCTCACACAAAAACTACTGTATGGATAATCATCTTCTCTGCTCATACATTATTAATTCAAATATCTACACGGACCAAGACGCGGGCAAAGCTAGCCTCGAAAAGATTAACATTTCAATAATTAAATATTTTTAGGTTTTTTTATAAGACGACGATGGCATTTGTTAACACACTGAGAGAATCTTTTTTTAAATCCTTACTACTACTACCTACGTCTAAAATATTCTTAAGAAGAAAAAATGCTTTGAGTAGACCAGTCCGCGTGCATCAATAATTGTGTAGCTCAACCATAATTTTGGGAGTTCAAAAACCGACAAAATTTATTCACGATTTTGGAAACACCCAATAAGGAAAAAATACTTTAATTGGACAGCAGAAATATGCTGCTTGTTTTATACGCAAATGTAGCCATTGAAATTGTTGAGGGAATGAGGGGGACTAATAATTCCATTCCTGCTTGCAACATACCATCAGGTGGGCCTTAAGTTGGTTCTTCATCTTTTTTATTGTGGTTATTTAAACCTTTAGTTCAAGTCTTTTTGTAGTAGGACACATCACTTTTTTATGGGATAGCGGACAAAATGAGCGGACTGATCGCGTCATGGTAAGCGATCACCGCCGCCCATGGACACCCGCAACACCAGAGGAGTCACAAGTACGCTGACGGCCTTTTAAAAGGAAGTACGCTCTTTTCTTGTATGTTTAAATGTCGTATTGGTCCGGAAATACTGCAGGCGAGCGGTTATTCCACAGTTTTGTTGAATTACAATAAACATAATTGAAATAACACTCATTTACCATTTAAATATTAATAGTATACACCTTTCATCATACTCAACTATGATCTAATTAGCTCAATAACCCCTCATACGACCATTCCAACGTATTTTACGAAAATAAAACTGTAAACGGTTAAAAACCACATAGGCTTCCACAATACCGCCCATTACCTGAGTATTTAAGCTCGCTTGCGTAGATAAGGCTGAACTAAACCGAGCAGGCTTGTAATTAGAACCCGTAAAGTTTCAGGACGTAGATCTAATGATAACACGATTTAAAATTGCGTCTTGAATGCGGGCATTGGAGCTTATTTGTTAGCTTTAAAGCGTCAAACGGAAGCTTGCATAAATACACTAATAATTACGATAGTTTTGGGCTGGATAGCCATTAACCTTCACTGGCCACACATCTTGTTATCGCATTATTGTATCAGTGAAGATTGTAACATAATTTATTTTAAAAAAGTGTCCATGCAGTTTCTTGCCGGATTCTCCTCCATGATCAACCTTTTGGAACCATGCAACTAGAATCACTATGGAAAGCGACCTGCTACGATTCTTGCACACCTCTTTTGCTTCACCCATATGTATACAACTTTTCATACGCGCCCGCCGGTTGGGAGTACTACGCACCTGAACTTTATGAAGGATCCCACCGGTAAGGTCGATGTATATTCTGGGGAGTCTTCTTCCGGTGCCTTCACTGATGTTTTCTTATTAAATCCCTTTCTTTAGTCAGCAAATCAGCAGTTAGGCAAGTGTGATAGACTATAGCCTAATCAGTAGGATTGAATAATGGGTTGATTATGTATGTGGGTATGTTATGTGTATTGTACGCCTTCTTGGAGCGGTCTCTACACGCTCCAAGAAGGCGATAATACTACGGGTTCACTGGCTGTTTTCAGATTAAAGAATAAACACTTATTTAATTAAGGGCCGATTTTTTCATCGCCAGATAACTTTATCAGAGGAATAAATTCTAATTTTTGAGAGTTTTTTCTATACAAAATCTGTCAAATGTCAATTTTATTGCTCAGTTAAAAGATATCTGGCGATGGTAAAATCGGCCCTTAGTAGAATTGTTTTGACATCAGAAGTGCAGACAATTTAGTTATTCATTCGTATCTTGATTTTCTTATAATACAGAAATAATATATATAAATAATATAAAATATGTAAAACTTCCTCCTCTCTCCTACATCTTGCCGTGCCGACAAGGCCCACACATGTTTCTTATATTATACCATTGTAACATCAATTTAACTTGTGGAGTGCAATAAATGTATTGAGTATTGAGTAATATTAATTTCATTGTGCATTTTTCCTTTTAAAACCGCCGTAGTGACCTGGGCCTATAGAATACCTACATTATGATCGAAGAATAAAACTTAAGAATTAGTCGTTTAATCTTTCAACTCACTAACTTTTACGATGTTAAAAAAAAAAAAAAAAAGGTAAGATAAATGATATCGTGAGATATAATTCAAACTTGGTTCTAAATAATAATTTATAAATGTACTTGAGACTTACAAAAACTTTATCGGGAGTTATTTAATAAGTTTTGTAATAATTTATTTTCTAGAAATTTGGGTCTACAAGTTTCTTGAAGACTTAATTTATTTAAGCACTGATTTTGAAAGATTAGTGCAATATGATTGGTGGCAAATTATTTCAATGGCTTATATAAGTGAAACAATATTGTAGATCCATACAAACAACATACTGTCACGCTTTTATTCCACGATGAGTAGAGGTGTATAAACTTTGGGTGTACTTATAATACACTAGCTTCTGCCCGCGACTTCGTCCGCGTAGCGTGATGATATATAGCCTATAGCCTTCCTCAATAAATAGGCTATCTAACACTGAAAGAATTTTTCAAATCGGACCAGTAGTTCCTGAGATTAGCGCGTTCAAGCAAACAAACAAACAAACTCTTCAGCTTTATATATTAGTATAGATATAGATATACCATAAATAATGATGAAGTTAGGGAAATCATGAAATTAATGTATCGTATTTTACGGATAGGTATTTATAGCCCTTACTAGAACTGCCTCATTAGTTTAAGCTGAGTTAAAAATCCTGGGTTCAATCACCAGATCCGGCAGCGCCTGGTGATAAGCGGTCACTGCCGCCTATGAACGCTTGCAACACCAGTGATATCACTCGCGCGTTACCGACCCTGTAAAAATCTTTTCATACTATTTTTGGGAGGATGGGGGTAAAGATTAAGGACAACAGTAGGGCAACATGTAATCAATGTCTTTCAATTGCGTACGTGAAAAAATGAGGCTAAGATCAGCCTAAATCGACGATCATCCATGAGGAGGTTAATGAACGTAGATGAACCAGAAATGGTGTGCCGGAATCATAGCAAGTGAAATTCTATAGTCTCTGCCTACCCTTATCGGACACAGGCGTGAAAATATGTATGTTTCAAGGCTATTATAAAAACATTCAATGTAAAAAAAATGTTAATTCTGACCACAGGGCCGTACTTAATAATTTATACGGGTACAGGGCCGAACTGAGGTACCTAAATAAAGGGGTCAAAAATATTAGATCGCCACGCGGCGCCAAATTCATGAATGTGTTTTGGCGAAATAATGGAATTGGAAATGCGGATGCAACGCCACTTTACATTGTTGGGCAATGTGGATTGATAATACATAAGCGTAGTGCTCATTTAAGGAAACATGACACATTTAAAGCCTAGATCAAATCCTGCAGTTTATAGTAGCCTAATATACTTATATACCACGCCTGTATTCCCCTCAAGGTAAGGCAAAGGTGTACTATTGTAGTACATGTATGCTGATTTTATTTTTCTTTAGTTTTTTTAACATAATTATCACAATAACAATTTAAATTAGCTTTTATTTGACACTTATACCAGTTTTATACCAAAATTAAATACCTAAATAAAAAATAATTTTAGTATCAAAATATTTTGACTATTTGGGACAGCTCAATCTAATAAAAAAATGTTTAATCAGTTTACAGCGAACTATCAAAAATATTAATATTAACGTACCATTGATATTCACGATCGTTTAAACGGTAAAATAGGTCATTAGTTAGTCTAGGAGCTAGAGTACAGGAGCGCACGATGTTTGAATATTTGTTTATTCAAATTAATTTGGATTTTATTGAGGTGAGTTTTTGTTGAAATTTGTGAAAAGTTTGGTGAATATTAATATAACTTATTTTAAAAGAAATGTGTATTAAAAAAATAAAAAATGTGGAATATTGGATCCTTAAGAAGAAGCTAAAAGTACATGCATTAAGATTGACATTCCCCTTGATTAACTAAAATAATTTGAAGAACTGGGTGACTTAATTACTTATTATAAAAATGTTAATAGGTAGGAATAATTATAACCCAATTATAATAATTATTTAATAAAAATATAACGTTTCACCATGTAAATTATATGATTAAAAATTAATAAAATAAATACCATTACCATAAAATTAAAACCATTTAGGAAACAAATATAATACCACAAAAAAATATTTAGTCATTTTTTCATTAATAAAAAAATCTACTTTCTATCTCTTAAACTAAGATAATCGAAAAACAGGCCCTAATAATTGGTTTAATTTCCATCTACATAAATCATGGTGCAGCATTTTATAATGAATCATTTAAAGCGAGTGTTGGAACAAAATGAACCAAATTGGTACAATTTAACGCTGCAATTAACAGATTGTGGGATGGGTACGTGTACCGGGTACGAGGATTGTGGTTTATTTACGGTTCTTCGATTAAGATGTATTGGTACAGTGCAATGTTTTTCGTAGGTAGATATCTGGTGTAGCTAACGTAGTTTAATGGCTACATCTTAATTATCATAATTGAGCTAATATGAATACAAACATGCCTTGAAGGGTTAGACAGAGGTGTACTCGTGTATAATTATACTAGCTTCTGCCAGCGACTTCGTCCGCGTGGAATAGTTACTTGGTCTTAGCGTGATGATATATAGCCTTCTTCTATAAATGGGCTATCTAACACTGAAAGAATTTTTCAAATCGGACCGATAGTTTCTGAGATTAGCGCGTTCAAGCAAACAAACTGTAGCGACACAGTACCTACAGTCACGTTTTGACATCTTGCAGGGATTTTTGACTTGTCAAAACGTGGTGCGGTACGGTGAAGGTAATGGTAATGGTAATGAACTATGAAGGAGGTAAGGTACTGTAGGTAAGTGACTGTAGGGTCGCTACAAAACAAACAAACTCTTCAGCTCTAAGTATAAATATAGGTTCAAAATTGACTCCTTATAACACAGGACTTAGACCTTATAACAAAACAATTTTTAGATCCTATTGAATCAGCTAGCAATTAAATTGGCATAATTATCCAATCCCCAAATTGACGCTGAGAATTTCTTAGCAAAATCCCAATAGTACCTATGCTTGACCGGGAAATCAAACCCGGACCTCATACGCAACAGTTGCAACAATGAGCTATTCAAAAGGTCTAATGAGTTCCAACTAAAATACGCGTCCATTAAAGCGATTAAATAACAATCGATTTTCAGTTTTAAATAGTTTTAATTAACAGCAGTCTAATAGCGAGAATCAATGATCTGGAAACGGTATATAGAGGGTCATAACCGGTCGAAACGATCTTAACGAAAATAAATGTGCGAAATAGTTTCGGTGTCTTCGATTTGATCACATCTTTTGTTTTCGCCACGAACTTCCGAAACTGTTCTGCACCTAACATTATTTTTTATCTAGAAGGCGGTTTTACTTTTTTTGAAAAGTTATGAACATTTTGAGTGACGAGTAGAATCTGATGTACCACGACAACGTTGTCATTTAATCGGTAGGTAGATATTATTGTCATTCTGTTCTAAATTTGAAATATAATCTACCAAACAAAAAAAATCAACATCGATTATACAAACTAATTGCCAGAATAATCGGTAAAAAAATACAGTCGATTTTAGAACCTCCTTTTTAATCAGTTACCTAAAAAAAGCCGGCAGGTAAGGTTCAGACGTAAATAAAAACAAATCTAGTTCATGATACTTCAAAAGCAATTAATTCCTTGAAACTAGAGCGATCGGTATCCTGTCAGTCACCCTGGTCAGCCATCTTGCCTATCACCAAGGGTATTCATTTTGTAGGTGCGTGGGCTTTGAAAAGGGTTGTCGCATGATAAGGCATCAGGTGGAAAGTCGTCGCGAGAGGCTTCCACGGGCTTCCAGTCATGTTTCAAGTTGTCAAAGTGGATTTACAGAGAAGAGGTAATAGTGTTGCTTGTAGGTTGAAATTTGCTTGATTTTTTATTGCCTAAGAGGACAAACAAACTGCCACATAAAAAAAGACATTTAAAGGTTTAGTTCACCGGTATGTTAAGGTCCCATGTAATAGAGAGCGAGCCTACACAACAAACAAATACAAATCCAGACTTCTTAAAAACTGAAAATTTCATAGAAACATCCAATAAAAACAGCTCGACCTGCGAATCGAATTCAGGACCATTATAATATTGATTCAGCGACGCCCGTAATGAACCCCAGAGACAAAGATAAAAGATTTTCGCATTGTGTATTTATAATACGTGAGTTGAGGGGTTACATTAATATGACATGTATTATATAAAAAAAAACTTGTTTATACGCCAGACATAAAACCAGAATTACGATACAATTATAACTAAGTTTGCTAATTACATTAATTAATATAAAATAATAAAATAATTGATAAGTAGTAAGTATTACAAAATCTGTTTATCTTAATATTAATTATATCATAAGCCAAGGATATCAAGTACCTATTTACGATCAAGACAAGTTTGATTGAGGTTTTGGTATTTTATATGAGTACTCTAGCTCTCTGCCTACCCTAAAAATAGAATACGAGCGTGATGTTAGGCATTAGTTTTTTTATATTTATTTAGAAAAATCTAAAACAATGAAATTACTGTCTACATTTAAATTGTTTCAAAGTAAACAAAGTACGAGCACAAAAGTTTACTATCAACCTCGATAGATGGCAGCACAGGAAAAATTAGATCGCGCTATGGTTTCGTTACCGCGAGATATAGACGTTCGAAGCTCGCCATAAGCTCTGTACGTTTTTGACGGCTCTCTGTTACAGAGACAAGATTTATCTTGAAAGGGAGCTGACTGGCCAAATGTCTGGTCAGCGCCCATAGAAACTACTGTGAAAAAATTAGGTATTGGTATGTAGGTTACCACGGGTTATGTCTTCTCGAGGACTATCTTATTATTCCTTAGCAAAGAAGCAGGGTTAGTCGAACAAAGAACATCCTACCGTAGGATGTTCATTTTTGGCCAAAGGTCAAAAATAACCTATGGCCAAAAATATCCGTTCCATCCATGTCCATGAGACTGTAAACGTTATACTGAAATCGCGGCTGCATTTTCTTAGAATGGTGATTTGGTAATAATTTATTCCCTTCGACTTGATTGAAGCACTTTAGAAGATAATCTTTGAGACGTTGAAACGTTTAACAAACTTGGTTATCCTAAAACGCTCATTTGGTGTGTCTTAATTAAGTTTTAGTGATTTATAATTGTTTTTTTTGTTTTTGTGCCATTACTTTGTTGAAATCATAATTAACTTTTTATGAGAATAGACAATCGTTTTCAGAGCATTTTACATTGTATCTTCAGAATCCATGATCAGACATGAGCCATGCTTCAGCACAAATGGGCCGGCTCAACCGGAGTGATAACACGGTCTCACAGAAAACCGGCGTGAAACAATGCTTACGTTGTGTTTCGCCGAGTGAGTGAGGATACCGGAGGCACAAACCGTTTAAAAAAGCCATCAACGCATTTGAGACTCCTCTGGTGCTGCGGGTGACCACGGGCGGCGATAATCGCTTGCCATCAGGCGGCCCGTCTGGTCGTTTGCCTCATATCTCATAAAAAACAAGCTAATTATTTATTGTATCAGATGAAAAAGAAACATCGAAAAATATTCTCAATCGGCGAAGATATCGTGTTAAATCCACGCACAAGACAGATTGATAAACTACTCCTTTAGGAATTCGGTTTAAAATAACAAAGACAGGCAGTTGAAAATAATATAAGAAAGAGATTGGGGAATGTGCTATGTAATTTTGTTACTCAAAAATGTACCTAATATTATTTATAGAAATCTCAATCTTACCTAAATAAAAGTTTACCAACAAGCTCGATAGATGGCAGCACAGGAAAAATTAGATCGCGCTATGGTTTCGTTACCGCGAGTTATAGACGTTCGAAGCTCGCCATAATTTCTGTACGTTTTTGACGGCTCTCTGTTATAGAGACAAGATTTATCTTGAAAGGGAGCTGACTGGCCAAATGTCTGGTCAGCGCCTGTAGAATATAATAAAACATCTTCAAAGTACTCAAGTATTATTATTTGGGGCTAGGATTAACCATGGTTTGACTTTTATGGGCGGTGAATCGGTGATCATAATAATTGCTTGTTTTCATATTTGTTTTGGAGTATACCTAAGTATGTTTGAGCTTGTAATCATTATTGTATTAGATATCCACTCATAGATGTAGGTTGTTACTAGTTGTTTATATACACCTTATTGTTGAGAAATAGATTCAAACTTATTGTAAATATTTCTTTTTCTAATATGTAAATAAACTTTATTTCTTTCTACAAAATCCTATCTTACATTGTGAAAAACAATAATCAAACTATTAGATATAAAAATTTGTTTTCAATAAGCGTCACTAGACGGCGCCACTGAATACCCAGGCAAGCACAACTTTAGCTTGCAGATTGATTGATCAGTTAATTTATTACTTAACCACGAGAATCCTTTTCTTATTGTAAGTATTAAGATGACGAACAAGCATAGCTTGATAGGTAGTTTGATGGTAAAATTATCAGCCATAGTCTACAGACGCCAATAACTTATGTTATATTACCCGTGCGTTGTCATTTTTTATCTTGAGACCTCAGTTTTTAAGCCTCGTTTGTCCAGTAATGTCACTGGCTGGCTACATTGCGCTTCAAACCGGAACACAATGCTAGTACATTTTTGCTTAGCGACAGAATATGTTATTATACCTAATATTTGGGATTGAACTGTTCTAATGAACCAGGTTATTGCCTTTATAATTACTGAATCTAATTGCTATTATTTTTTAGTCTGACATTAGATAAATTTGGTCTTATTGTTCATTTTAAGTCTGAAATCGCAATAATAAAAACAATTTATTAGATTAGCAGTGACATTACCCACTGTTTTTTTGTGTCATCAAATTTTATTTGTTCAATTAATATTAAATGTAAATGTGAGTATCATGGAGATTAGAAAAATAATTGAAGATATTTAGTGGCTTTGGGAGATTTTATGTGGCTTACGCAAATGTTCCACTGATCTGGTATCGTAGTGCGATGGGTTGTTTGGCTCCCTGGAGTCTTGTGGAGCTACACAATGACTGATGCATGCGTGCCGTCAAATGGGACTCAAAAACGCTATGGCTATTTCTTCAGAAGGCTATTTCAGACATTTTCTTGCTTTATAACTCTCATATCTAATAGATTTTACCACAGTAGGTACTGTGTCTGAACTATTAGAGAGACAATGATTCTCTGAGCCTGTTTCGGCGTTTATTCTATGTGCCACGCCGATGCCATCTAGATAAAAAAATATAAAACATTGACATGTAATAGTGTCCTTCAAGGATCTATTTGCAGAAATAAACATAATTTGTCTTATAATATTTGGCAATACCATTCCAGACGAAGTGAGCAGCAGTTCTGTCCCTTCAATACAATCTATTTTGTTAGTTTATTTATTTATTTAATAACCAACTTATATTAACAGTGTACACTAAACATTAGTTATTGTTACACAATCATTTGGGTAGCTACCTACCCAAATATAGGTATATAGATATTTTTCCTAGTAGCAGCCGTGCAGCACCACAGTCATATGTAGAAAGATCATTAGTAATTCTTCAACACTGTCCATATATTAAGGGTGGACAAAGATATTTTCTTAGCGAGCCTGCCCACCTCCACCTACGCCTAGACTTTGTATAAGACCGAAAATAACATAACATACCATCACGCTTGTACCTATTCCCTGTAGGGATACAGAGTACACAGACAAATCGCCGGTATGTTTAGGTCCCAATGTAATA
This sequence comes from Acronicta leporina, assembly GCA_947256265.1. Taxonomy (NCBI): domain Eukaryota; kingdom Metazoa; phylum Arthropoda; class Insecta; order Lepidoptera; family Noctuidae; genus Acronicta; species Acronicta leporina. Next base: position 4,753,095 of record OX366537.1, on the reverse strand, counting down.
GGGGGCGAGCCTATTACCATTAACCAGGCCCAAATCAAAACTTGGAGCTGCTACTGAGAATTGTCATAGCTCAGCATGAAAAAAAAAGAGAAATGAAATTGAACGCCTAAACCCACTCAAAAAAAACATTAATCTTTTAAAAACGATCTATAACGTAATATGAACAAGAAGGGCTGTTATTGTGGGCTCAGTAAATGTTTGCTTAATAATTTAGACAGTTTAATAGCGGGGCTAAAGCGGGTTGCTTTAAAGCCAGCAAGCACTCTGGGCATACCAATAATTAATGAGCCGATATTGGTTTGGTGTGGGGCCGTGATCGAAATGGAATGGGGATTTATATGTTGAAGAGAAATAAGAATAGTTTACGATGCATCACGTCGACATTTGGAATAATTATGGATAGAATCGTGACTGCTTCATTGGACTAGTGGTTCCAATTGCGACTGTTAAGCAAGAGGTCTTTGGATTCGATTCCCACGTCGCGTCAAGCAAAGTGTTATTAGGTTTTTCTTTTAAATTCTCAGTATCAGATCGGAGTTTTGGTCTGTGCTCAGTTAATGATGGAAATAGACTTTATTCTAATTCCATGTGACCTAAATAAACTGGTGGGTGTATATCAGTACACCTCTGCCTATGTGTATATTAGTAGGTACACCTCGGTTCGTCTGGGGGCTTGCTCCGCTTACTGGGTATTCATACCCGGAGGGTGGAGCGCGCACCCAGATGGAGAAGCTCTGTTCCCAAGCGGCAGGTTGCGGATAGCCCGCCCCACCCCAATACATGTAACGTGTGATGGGGTGGGGAACGTTTGCAAGAACCCTGGACAAGGGAAGGGTGGCCCCCATTAAATCCCAAATGGGGGCTATCATTCCTCTTACCTAGCAATCCCATGATCCCTACTTCTCCCATCCCATCCATCTCCGGTCCCATCCCATCCCGATCCCTAGTCCTTCCCCTCCCAACCTTCCCCACTACCCCCAGGATCCCCTAGTCTAGGGTTACAGACAACTGTTGAATTGAGCGCAAATAGCAACAAGAAACTACCCCAGGAGGGTACCGGGAAAACCGGAGAATCCCTCCCCGCGCCGCTTACCGGCCCGGGCTGCCCCACGTATTCTGGGGGGGGCACTAGCTTGCGCAAAGACCAGAAGAGCTTCGCACCCGAGCTAACCAGTATTATAGGGTGCCGCGGAGGGCCAGGCCTCCCCTGCGTTTGCAAGCACTAGCGCGGAGGAGGAGCGGTTCTCCAAAAGTAAATGGAAGTGACTCAAGTCTCGCAGAAACAAAGAAAGGGAGATGTTAAGCGCTGGTATAGAATATTCAAAGAAGCCCACAGACTGGAGGGCTCCAAGATAGTCATATGCAGTGATAGTAAAGCGACACTCAAAGCACTGGACAAAGTGGAGGTCACCTCTGCACTAGTGAAAGAGTGCAGCGAAGCACTCAATGAACTAGCGGAAACGGCATGGGTGACAGTCGCATGGGTCCCTGGTCATCAAGGACACAAAGGGAACGAAAAAGCAGATGAATTGGCTAGGAAGGGAGCTGATGAACCCTTCGTGGGACCAGAACCTAGGTTACCGATCCCATACAATATCGTCAAAAGAATCATCCATAGAATAATGGTAAAAGAGTCGATCCAAAGATGGCATACAAAAATCTTCCTAGTCTTATGACGAAAGGAAATCCCAAAAATTACTGAGGATGAGCAGAGAAAACATAAAGAAAGCAGTAGGGATCGCAACGGGACACTGTGGACTTAACAGACACTTGGCGATCATGAAAATAAAGGAGGACTCTATATGCCCAGCATGCGGGGAAGCAGAAGAAACATCCATCTAATAGAAAAATGCACAATGTATGCGCTACTTAGATGGGAAATACTAGGAACCGATGAGATAAATGAAGAACAGCTAGCAAAACTCTCAATGGGACAACTGGTGGGCTTCTGCAAGGCTGCGGGAAGATTTGCGACGCCGAGCGCCAGTAACCAAACCCATCCACCAAAATGGGGAACTGGGCGAAATAATCCCAACATGAGGACTGATCGCCCGCCTGGTGCCTGCCGGCGTCCCCAAAATATAAATAGAATAGAATAGGTACACCTCTGCCAACTGCAACTCTTTGGAGAATACAAGCGTGGGGATAAGTTGTTTTAATTAAACAATAAACTTTAGGGTACTAGAAAAGACCCAGTCAAACATAATCATAACTAGTACAGAACTTTAATATTCTGCCAACAGTAACCAAATAATTTTCACTTCCTTAATTAACAAGGATACGCAATTAGAGCACACATTCAGATTAAAGATGAAACGAGTTTAAACAGGTTTCAGATGTTCTATTAAATATTCAAAACACGAATTTTTCGTCTCTATACCGTTAGCAAATTAACCCAAAAGCTGTCGGGTTAAGGGGGCATTATGAGAATAAATAATGAGGTGCCCTCTGTAGGCTCACAAGAATCCTCCGTGCCCTCTCAATTAACGTGGAGTTGAAATTAATTTATTCTTACTCCTCTTACCAGAGGATTTCGGGCAAGGGGCGTGTGTAAGCCATAATTTTTAAAGAGATTGTTATGAAGTTCCAAACGTAACCTCTGGCTAATTATTATTAATGTAACGCTTTAACTGATAAGGTTCTTCTCTTGAGGGCTCGTAGCTAATTAACTAATTCTAATCAGCATGAAAACTAGCATGAAAAATGCAAGAAATCACAAAAAGTTAATTCAATAATCACTCAATCTCTGCGGTTAAGCATCGCTTGTTGTCAATCTAAGGATGGGTAACATAACATAACATACCATCAAGCCTGTATTCCCTGAAGAGCTAGCCAGAGGTATACTAATGTACACCCACAGTTCGCCGGTATGTTTAGGTCCCATGTCATAGAGGGCGAGCCTATTGCCATTAACCGGGCACAAATTCCAAGCTCCGAGCTGCTACTGAGAATTTCATAGAAAAACCCAATAGCACTTTGCTCGACCTGGGAATCGAACCCAGGACCTCTAGCGTAGCAGGCGCAGTTGGGACCACTAGACTAACGAGGATGATGGATGGGTAAATATTACCCAGAAACCGGGTAGCGGAGGTCTGACTGTCGCTTCGTGTAATATAAGACAAGAAAAGGCAAGAATGATATTGATTCAAACATTTGTTATTCATGAATTTATGAGGAAGGATGAAATAAAATTATTTCGTATTGAATTGAAGTAAAGATGTAATAATATTTGTAAGAAATAATCTTCACTTGTTTCCAAGGTTGTCGGACAAAGCCGTTCGAAGTCGACGTAACAAAGATCTTTGCATACATCCATCTAGGACAGCAATGTTGCACAAAAGTATAATATGTATGGGTTCTAAAATTTACAATAAAATTCCAAAGGACATTAAACAATTAAATACAACTATGTTTAAGAAAAGATTAAAAAATATCCTATCTGTGAAATATTATTATAGTACAACTGACTTCCTAAATGATAGATTCTGACTTTGTTTAGTTTTTCTCTTCAACTTCTCGGTTAAGTATTTTTTTTATTATAAACAAAACATTATAATATTACCTGCACATTAAAATTATAAGCTGATATTTGTACGCCTTTTATGGTATACATGTAGCTCAAAAAATGTTTTAACACCATTGCATGTATATCTGTATTGTAATCCACTCATGTTACCGCATAAATTTATCTTTATATTTAACTGTCACTCGCGTTAACCACAGAGGAAGAAAACATCGTGAGGAAACCTGCATGTGACATGTGACAGTGTGTGATGTCTGCCAACCAGCACAAGCCAGCGTGGTGGACTATAACCTTACCCCTCACTCTCTGAGAGAAGACTTGTGCCCCTAAATGGTATAACAAATATATTGATAACGATACTTGTATACCATTAACAATAGAAGAGCAATTATCCTAGGTCCAATCTGTTTAGTCCACGTTAATCCGTAGATCCAGTAAATGCATTAGTTCGCTACTAATCTTGAACTGCAGTTACAGCTTCATTAAAGACGCATTAATGCTGCAATGAGATACAGGTTGATGCTCAAAGCTGTGATATCTGAGGAACCACAGTGAATAATTGTAGGGTAAAAATGCTAAAAATAAACCTTTAAGACGTAAGTTCAGAATGTGAAGGCAAATTTCGATATGGCAGGTGGGACTCTCGGTGGCTTAGAGGTCATAGCGTCTGGCGTACCTAGCCAGAAGACGCAGGTTCGAATCCTGCCTGCGAGTCGAATTTTCCTTCACTAATATAACTTAAAAATCAAAATGTTAAATTATTATACCATTACGCCTGCGTCCCCCGAAAGGTTTCACAGGGGTGTACTAATGTACACCCACAGTTTGCCGGTAGATTTGATTCCTTGTAATGGAAGAGTCTCTGTAGCCTCCCCTGCAGCTTAAGGCGACCTTTGATACGTACGATTTGATGATGTACCTTTATATGAACCCTCCTCCACTGACTCGAAGCCTAGATCCTATGCAAATGATACATTTTATTTGTATCTGTAAATAGGTAGATCTTTTAAAGAAACTTTTACAAGTTTTTTTTCCCTATTTCTAACCAATATAGCGCCGTAAATTCCCATCTGACGAATTCCCAACTCAAAGAATCATGGTCTCTTTTAGTGTGCAAATGTTGTGGGAAAGTATACATTGGTAGATCTTTGTGTTGCAGGCTATAATATGTTTTAATAGATCACTCAAATAACCACCTGTATATCAGGTAGATTAGTCTTAAACAGAAGCAATTCATGTGCTATGTTCAACAAAATATTGTGCGGAGTATTGAACGTGGTGCACTGCATTGTGCCCAAGTTTCTAATCTACACTGCGAGTTTCATTTGCAAGCGTGGCTGTGTGTCACACCGTCGCTGACATGAGTGTTATACATAATGATTCATGCGACATTGAGATATTAAGTAACTATGTTTCATGCGTGATTCCCTGGTTTCGTTTCGGTATTTCTTCTTATGATATTCTGTTAGAACGTTACTTAGGAAATGCCATCATCTAGTAATATACAAGTTAAACATTTTTTATTGCTTACCTTATTATCACACGTGGTAGGTATGTCCTGAAGAGTTAAACAGAAGAGTTAAACACCATAATAGAATAGAAAAGCCACTATTATTAAGTTACAATAAATTAAAAAAATATATAAAAATCAATAGGTTCATCAGACGGCAACGGTTAGCTATTAAAAAAGGTCAACTTATAAAATCTAATACCAATCTACGAAGGGAGCGCATTAGGCTAGTTAATGAATTAAATGAATGTGCCATGCAATTGGACACCTGTAGATCTATGTATAGTGTAGATACTGAGCTGTTACAGAAGGAGCTATTATGTAAAGAAAACATGTTGCAAGATATATTTGCCAGGTATGAAGATTCACAAAAACAACTTAGTGAACGCATGTTGGAGGCCAGTGAGCTGTTGGATATAGTAAAGTTTAATGCTGAGAGATTTGAATCCTTAACAAACAATCTCTCGTGCAACTGTGATCACTCTGTTCCGCCTCCTGAGCTCCGGCATGTATCTTCATTACCCAAGCTAGCTCAACCTTTGTCTGCCTGTGAACACATCCAGCCAAACTATAAATGTTTAGTCTATTCTGATAAGATAGGAATTGGTTTCGGATCCATACTTCAAAATAATATGAGTCATAGTGTAACTAACAACTGTCATCACAATCTGCATTTTAATCTTATTGTCGACAAGATTGTAAATTCCAATTTAAATAGTCAATCACACATTGTTTTACTTATAGGAAATAGTATTGGGGTTAAAAAAATAGATATTGTTAATGGGATCTCTGCCTTACTAAATTTGAATGTCGGAAAAATTATGATTTGTGCTCTGCCTTACTCCCATTTGTTATCTGATAAAGAAAATGACTATGTTCATAAATTAAACAATATTATTTATATGTTGACATGTCGTCATGGTGATAAATTATTATATTTTGACACAAACAAGTTTGTTAGTGGCTTTCAATTGACTGATGAAGCTATGTTTCTTCCCAAAAGATGTAAACACGTGATGGCTTCTTTGATAGCCTACAATATTCAATCTGTGATAGAAAATATACCAAAGAATAGGTTAGTTAGTTTTAGTGACGAATCAGTATTATCTAGCCTCACTAATAATACTGTGATAGATTGTTTAAACTTTCCCAACCAACAATCTGTGATTTTTAGTGACAAATCAGTATTATCTAGCCTCACTAATAATGCTGTGATAGATTGTTTAAACTTTCCCAACCGACAATAGAGAGGCATAACGATAGGATTCTTCTTTACCACCAGAACATAAATCGCTTCTCTGGCAAAATTTTAGATGTAGAACTTTTAGTAGATAAATATTGCATTGACATCTTATGTTTTTGTGAAACATGGTTAAAACCTGAGACAATGCAATTTAATGTAACTAACTTCACAGTTGCCAGTGCGTACAACAGAATAACAGCCGCGGGTGGCGGAACATTAATTCTATGTAACAATAATCTTAAATTCAAAGAACGAAAAGACATCACCTCGTGCTCTGTTGATCGCTTATGTGAGGTAGCATGTGCTGAAGTAGAAAACTATATTATCATATGCGTGTATAGGCCACCATCTTCAAGTTTTCCAACATTTTTGATAGTAATGGAAGATGTTCTTAGAAAAGTATTTAAATGCAAGAAACACATATTTGTTTGTGGTGATATAAACATTGATATTTTAATAGAATCCCCTGAAAAACGTAAATTTCTAGCATTATTTAATTCTTTTAATTTGGAACCAATTTTTAATGAACCTACTAGGATTACTGCTACTTCCAATACTTGTATTGATAATATTTTTTCAAATTGTGCAGTTCAAGGCTCTTCAATAGTTAGCGGTGTTAGATCGGATCACATGGGACAACTGATCTCTATAGAGACTAACAAAAGGCCACCTATTAATAAAAACATATTGGTTAGATCTCTGAAAGAAAATAAATTACGTTCGTTCTACGAGCTAATTACAATGCAATTGTGTAACACTAATTTTATTTCTAATGACCCCAACATAAATTTCAATAAGCTATTCAATATAATATGTAAATCATTTAATAAGTCATGCCCTCTTCGAAGAGTTACCCAGCGTAAAAAATGTAAATTTAATGAATGGGCCACAAACGGCATTAGGAAAAGTAGAGATGTTCTTTACAAACTGTACTATGAAAAATCATTAACCTCTGACAAAGGTTTTCATAATTATGTACGACAATATTCTAAGTGTTTTAAAAAAGTATGCATTCTAGCGAAATCGAAACTCATTAGCAGTCAAATTAACAAATCCGATAATAAAATTAAAACAGTGTGGAGGATAATAAATGCGGAAACTAATAAAAACCGAAAACAGGACACAGATCTGAGTTTAAAAGTAAACAATAAAATAATCTCAGACCACGCGGAAGTTGCAAAAGCTTTTGAAAAATACTTTACTAATGTCCCGATCGAGGTCACGAAATGTTTAGATTCGTCCCCTTTAGTAGCAGAATCTCTAGCAAAGAATTTTTTCAAAAGAGACATACCAAACTTTGAGTTTAGCCAAGTATCTCCGCCTATGGTTATAAAAGCGTTTAAAAGTTTAAATATTAAAAATACTGAAGATTTATGGGGCATATCTGTTAAAGCACTAAATTCAATAATTGACAATATCGCTCCAATCCTTACAAATATATTTAATCTTTGTATTAAGACAGGAACCTTTCCAGACTTAATGAAACATAGTAAAGTTATTCCTATCTTCAAATCAGGCTGTAAAGCGAATCCCAGTAATTATAGGCCCATTTCTGTTCTCCCTGCCTTAAGTAAAATATTTGAAAAGCTTATGCTTAATCAAATGATAGCACACTTTCACAAAAACAAGATCTTACATGATCAGCAATTTGGCTTCACGAAAGGCAGGTCTACGTCTGATGCTGGTACAAAGCTAGTCTCTCACATTTTAGAGGCTTGGGAGGGTTCACAGGATGCTATAGGTATCTTCTGTGATCTTTCCAAAGCTTTCGATTGCGTTGATCACGATACGCTTATCCGTAAATTGAACTACTACGGTATAAGAGGGCTATCTTTGGAGCTTGTGTCTTCCTATCTTTCTAAGAGGCTGCAAAAAGTGGGCATAAATGGAGTCACATCTCCCGGGTCTGCAGTTAGAATTGGTGTTCCACAGGGTTCTATTTTAGGCCCTTTTCTTTTCTTAGCGTACATTAATGACCTTCCCTATATGATGTCTGAGATATCGAATATAGTATTATTTGCTGACGATACCTCACTTATATTTAAAATCGATCGAAATGATAGCAATCTCTATAATGTAAATGAGAGTCTAAAATCCTTATCCAAATGGTTTGCTGCTAATAACCTACTACTTAATGCTAGCAAAACTAAATGTCTTAAATTTTCGTTACCAAATGTACCACAAATTGAACCTAATCTAATTCTTGAAGGCAGCAAACTCGACCTAGTTAATGAAACTGTTTTCTTAGGTGTTACGGTTGATTGTAAGTTGCAGTGGGGTGCGCACATATCGGCCCTGTCTAGCAGGTTAAGTTCCGCTGCATACGCAGTGAGAAAAATTAGGCAGATCACTGATATAGCTACAGCCAGACTCGTGTACTTTGCCTACTTTCACAGCATTATGTCGTACGGTATTCTGCTATGGGGATCAGCTGCAGACGTAGATTCCATATTTATCTTACAGAAAAGGGCCATCCGCGCAATCTACGATATGGGCCCTCGTGATTCCCTAAGAGAAGTGTTTAAGAACATCAATATACTTACGATGCCGTCACTCTACATCCTTGAAAACATAATGTATGTGCGCAAAAACCTGCAGAAGTTCAGTGTCAATAGTGACTTTCACAACCTTAATACTAGGAATAAACATAAAATAGTGGTACCTAAATTTAGACTAACTAAAACAAATAAATCATTTCTAGGAAATTGTGTGCGTTTCTATAATAAACTCCCAAAATGTGTCACCGATCTCACTGGCAAGAAATTTAAAAGACACGTCAAATCTGTTCTTCTTAAGAAAGCCTATTACAAAACCAAGGACTATGTTAACGATAAGAATGTGTGGTTGTTAGATACGGATGCATTTGCGGCCTCCCTGGCAAAATGAAACTGTTGATTATTAGAGACTAATATAAGCTTATTAATTTTCATGTTGGTCAGTTAGTAGCTATAGTAGGAACCTTATAAGTAGATGGACATAGCTTTAACAGATTCCATATTATTTACATATCGAGATGTCTTCATATGGAAAGTATTGTTTACCACAACAGAAACTGTAAATGTGTGTACGTTGTGGCTTGTCTAAGTAGACACCTAGTTTTATTTGTCGCTTTGATGGTGTGCGTTACCACATAGTTTTTTATTTAGAAATGACATCGGATTCTCAAATAACGTGAATCTTCGTTTAATATAGTCGACCTCGGTCAAACTTGGACATCCTTCAACGTCCCCACATCTTGTTATCGCAATATTGTACCAGTGAAGTTTGTAATTCATTTATTTTAAAAGAGTGTCCATGGAGTTTCTTGCCGGATTCTTCTCCATAGGATCGACCTTTTGGAACCGTGCAACTAGAATCACAACGTTTCATAAACGCTTGTAAAAGCTTATTTGAAATAAAAACATTTGAACTTGAACTTGAACTTGAACAGAGGTAAACGAATGTACACCTACATTTCCATTTACATTTATTTACATACTGTATGTTTAGGTCCCATGTAATAGGAGGCTTCTCCAAGCTGCCATTGAGAAATTTATAGAATAATTCAATAACACTGCACAAACTGGGAATTAACCCAGGACATAGCAGTCGTACTAGGACTACGACTAGATTAATGACTCGTGAGTAAGTCTCTGTCTCTTAAATATTTGTTTATCATTTATCATCATTCTTACGCATTGGTGTCACAGTCGGCCATCGTAAGGTGCTTATGCCGCTTAGTTCACTACTTGCCCGGGCTATGAGTATTAGATACATAATCAACTGTGAACTCGGCCTGCCCCTTTATATTAAACTGTTCAGGCTTCACGCTATTATCTGTTAGGGGCTTGTTAGTTTTAATGGGTTTATCTTCGTGTACAAGCATAGATAGCTTGGTTAAAGCACTCGTATGACGTACATGACGGCCTAACTTCAAACAGAAATCTCGCACGAGTTTTCTCAGTAGCAGCTCGGAGTTACGTAAAATTTGTCAACATGCGTTAGGCCATCGTAGTGATCTTTAGCCTAATCGCTCTCATCCTGATTGAGACCGGCGCTTAGCGATATGATTGTAAATAGGTGGGCTATGATAATAATTAATACAAGTAGGTACTCTTCAAATATCATATTTTTTATGGGATAGGGGGGCAAAACGGCATCCGGATCACTAGATGGTAAGCGATTAGCGCCGCCTATGGAGGGTGTCCATAGGCGGCGCTAATCGCTTACCATCTAGTGAGCAACACCAGAGAAGTCGCAATTGCGTTGCCCACTTTTTAAAAGGGTTTGGGCCTCCGGTATCCTCACTCACTCGGGAAAACGCAACGTAAGTGTTTTTTCACGCCGGTTTTCAGTGAGGCTGTGGTATCCCTTTGGTCGAGTCGGCCCATTTCTTCAAAAAGCCATCTCAGACATTACCCTGCATTGTAACAGACTATTCTATGTCGGGAATCTAAAGGAGACCATGATTCTCTGAGTTTGTTTCGGTGTTTCTTCTCAGAGGTCGTCAGTTAAGAAATGCCGGCGCCATCTAGTTTTAAAAAAATAACTATGACTTGTAACAGTGTCTATAAAAGATCTATTTACAGAAATAAATATTATTTATCATTTAAATCTTAGAAGCACAAGTAGGTAAAGCATAGATTCGTTCGTAGGCAATCGCGTGGCCCAAACCAGTTATGAGCCTGGATTATGTGGTCTAGATAAGATTAGCTCGCCAAAATATAGATTTAAAGTTGAATAAACTAATGTTTTATGTATGAATTCTTGCGATAATTGAATTAAAATGTAACTTTAGGTTACTGATATTGCTTAAGGCGTAAACACTCCTTACTCAACAACCTCTTTAATACTTTATGTAAGATGTAAAATGTAGAATGCCAATAAAAACATAACTTGTAAAAAAAAAACAAGTCGCGCAAATCAGTTCTTCTATCTTAAAAAATTGAGATCCATGTAATGCCAAGTCGGTCAATGTATTCAGTCCCTACTTAGGGGTCCTTCTGTCATAAGTTATAACGTAATTAGCTAACCTAACAACATCTTATAGTGACCATAATTATCAATATTAAGTCTTTTATGTTTTAAATAAATAGATTGACTTGGCAATCGCACTAAACAATATAATTTTGATATAATATGTATTACTTGTGAGATACACTGTGTTTTTGTGATAATTTCAAAAAATAAAATGTTTTCTGAGTAATTCTTCTCATTTAAACTTAGCGTCGCTACATTTGCACGATTATATTTTGTCAATCTACACTACTTAATAAAACTCCAACACAATATTTAGACTTCCTTATATTATAACGTAGTACCACGATATTGGGAAAACCAAGAAGACACTATAATATAATTTTCTTTACGTGAGAGAGCCATGCTTTGGCACGAATGGGCCGGCTCGACCGGAGTGATACCACGGCCTCACAGAAAACCGGCGTGAAATAAAGCTTGCGTTGTGTTTCGCCGAGTGAGTTGAGATTACCGGAGGCCCAAACCATTTTAAAGGCGGGCAACGCACTTGCGACTCCTCTGGTGTTGCGGGTGTCCATGGGCGGCGGTTATCGCTTACCATCAGGTGATCCGTATGCTCGTTTGCACCCCTATCCCATAAAAAAATATATTGGCTCCTATGTCAACTGTAAGTAATATAAAATTAGTAGAATTGAACAATTCCATTCACAATTGGAGCTGCCCAAGTGGCGAAGTACCACCACTGTCCACCACCTTGCAGAAAATCGTAGTCAAATAACATAGCTCCGTCCTATGTTGCTATGTGGACACCGGTGGTGTTTAAGCATCACACTTGTCTCCTGTGCTGGCAGCCCAACTATTCCTCCTGAATCTTTACCCCGCTCTCTCAAGAAGGGTGTAAAACATTTTTACAGGGTCAGCAAACGCGAGTGATACTCCTGGTTTTGCGAGCGTCCATAGGCTACCGGCTATCAGGCGGGATGTATGCTTGTTTACCACCTTAGTGGTATAAAAAAAACAATGGGTTGCACTCCGGGAGTGCCGGCAGAAGTGAAAACTTGAATATTAACGAAGACTTCACTTCACACTTACGGTCTTATCTGTCGCGATATGATCTGTCTCGAGTTTAGCATTTTTTCTCCATCACAAAAAGTGCACACCGCCGCTAAAGACGTTTTACTTCAAAAATTTGTTAATCCCCAAAAGCCACTTTGGAAAACAACCTGTATCCAAACTTAGCAATTTCAGACAAACTCCTACTTCACACATTTGCAGTAACTACACGTTCCAGAAATTCTATACAATGTCGTACTACATACATTCTCAGCAGCATATAGAATTGAAGTAAACCGAACGATTCAATGGTTGGCACACAAAGTTTTTAATTTCCTGTGCTACGTACCGGGTTTAGTTAAGCTTGTCTTTGGCCTGTTTTGATACTAGACCACAGAGCATTGTTTTAGTTTTCTATGCGATAGAGTGAATTGTCTATTGTATTTTCATCGTAGGAGTTGTGGCCGAGCGTATCGATTGAAATGTTGAATCAAGTTTGTCTAGTTTATAGAAAAACCCAATAACACTTTGCTCGACCTGGGAATCGAACCCAGGACCTGTAGCGTAGCGGTCGCGCTCAGGACCACTAGGCTAATGAGGCAGTAGTAATAGTAATGCTTTGAAAAAACCTGAGGAAACTTGCATGCCTGAGAGATTTTCTCAATGGCACGTTTGAAGTCTGCAAACTACTTAAGGCCTACTATAGCCTAACCCTTTATGATAAATGATCAAACGAACTTACCTGTTGTGAAGTTCGATCATTATTATATGAAGTGCCCTGCTCGAAGATATATATTTAAACAAGCAGCTCTCATCATTCACTGGCAACTCTGCGCAATTTTAGAAGTAGCATCCCGATCCTAAAATTTGCTTTTAATCTGTGCTCGGTGAACGCTTTCATTCTTTTTAGAGTCGCGAATTATCTCAAATTTTACCCGGGGTGGGATGGGTAGGGACCATATATCTTCGAGCAGGGCACTTCATATAATAATGATCGAACTTCACAACAGGTAAGTTCGTTTGATCATTTATTATATTGCGTGCCCTGCTCTCGATATATATTTAAACAAGCAGATGTTTAGAGTATTGGTAAATTTGAGATAAGCCGAAAGCATAGCATGTATTCCTGTAAAATAAATCTGTTATAATCACATTGCATTATTTTAAAACATATCAGTCTCTTGACTTTCTGTTAAGGACCAATTAGCTAACACAAAGCCGACCAGCTACAATTGCTGTGACCCTCCAGAGGGTCAGGGTTCATCAATCATTTTATTAAATATGTAAGAAACTGATTCCCTTAGATAGTATTTACGGTAGGTACCTGGAACTTGAAAATAAATGTTAATGATCATTCTTAATTGTTGGAGAATAATGAATTTCGTAGTAGGACTACATATGGCATGAATCAGCAAGATCAGTGCCTGATATTAAGTACTAAGTAATAATTCTGGATTAAGCACAGGATAAACAATAACAAAATGTTATTAAAATATCAGAATTAATATCATATCAAATCAATATAAATCTGCTGAATCGTGAATCGGTCAGTTTCAATCATAATATTTATAACTAATTAGTTATAAATATTCGTAAGTTAAAAGGCCGACCAGCAGTCTGTGTGATTACAGCTTATGAAATTTCTTTTGTCATAGTCCTGAATGTAAAGACATGGCGCCTACCAGGTTCCAGTATGGCTCTGGTATCTATAATACTGACTCGAATAAAACTTTGAAGAATACTTTATTTGACGATGTAAAACATAGTTATAGCAAGGTAGATAGGTACTTTTAAAAGAATTACATTAAAATTTCAGAGCTGTACTCTACACTACTTTCTAATCACTCAATTTTCCCTTCACTGGGCGAATGGGCCATTCATCACATCTAGATTATAGATAAGTGGTAATGATTATATCAGCACACCCTTCATTCCATATCTGTTGTGCTTAATGCAGGGAACTTCATTCCATATCTGAACAACCCCTTGCCATAAAAACACTATTTCTTAAATAATCATTTAAAAATGTAATTTACAGTAAAATATGAATATAGAACTTTGTTTGGCACAGTCCTACATATATATATATATTGATATTTACCAATATTAGTTTGGACTTATACATTCCCTAGAGACTCCCTTACGAACATTCCCCCCCAATTTTAGAGCAAGGATGAAACTGACTTATGACGGACAGTCTATAGGCAGCCGCAAATCCAATGATTTTTTCATAAAATACCTACTTAATACCTGGTATGGATAGAGGAGATCTCCCTGAGAATGGGTTTTCCATATACTATAGGTGCTTATCTATGTTAATATTATAAAGAGGAAAGATTTGTATGTAAGTACATATGTTTGTAACGAATTGGCTCAAAAAATACTGGGCCTATTCCAAAATTTCTTTCACGGTTTGAATGTTACATTATTCCAGATTAACATAGGCTATAGAATACTTTGAAAAAGTTTAGGATTTCTGGCAATGAGAATTGTTGGTGGATGAGGTTTCTGTAGGAAGACTGTAACCTTTATTTTTGGTGAGATTATCAGTTTGTTCTAAATCTTCTAATCAAAAGGTGTTTGGAAGGACACCATAACAAAACAAAGAAAAGATAATATATCCAAGTCCAAGTGAAAGTTTCAATATTCATTGGCTTTAAATGTTTCCAGAAGACTAAGGCAATGCATTTATTTATTATGAGTCTAGTCCAGCTTTATCCTAGTAGAGGCACCTAATATTGTAGTTCTAAACAATGTAGGTATGTACCTATTTGTATCTGAATTCTCCTTATAAATGTGAACTTTGATAAGTACAAACTGTTCAAAGACTCAATATTTTTATCAGTATAATATTTTCTGAATAAATGTAATTATCACTACTATATAAACATTGGTGTAAGGTGTAACAAGCAACAACCAGAATCTTTTCCAGGTCAAATACCATATTTCTGGGTTCATTATGTAGTTCTCTTGTTTAAAAATAAAAGTACTAAATAAACTTTATTTTTAATGATGTCCTGTGACCAAAATGTGCTAGCATTTGTTAACCCTTTGCACTACTGCCATATGAATGTGGCCAAGGCAATTTAAATGAACATAGAAATGTCTATGTATAATAAATGAAATGTCTATTAGAAAATTTACTAGGGTATATGACACATGACACCTATGTCTTGTTATACAATAGGATGATTTATGATGTTGCTTAACATGCTCAAAAAAAATAAAAAACTATATAAATATCTTATATATTATGATGTAGGTATTGTTACTACCTACACCTCTTCATCTTTTCTAAAATCAATGGTATGCACATAAGGGAATTTATGCACTATACAAATGTTACAACCTAACCTGGATTGGTTAAATGATTTTCGGTTGCTTGTCCACATTTTTTGCAAAATCCATGGGCTTCAAAGTCTAGGTCAAAATTGATTTATTTCAATTAGACCAATATAATAGTTGAAAGGTTGAACTACTTGTCAAACTGGATGCTTGTTGACACAAACAGCACTGGATTAGGTGATATAGACTTTACCAAGTAAATGCTATGTCATAATACATAAGTTATGCAATACTTCTATTTTACATGATAGGTACTCCTATAATAAACAGGAATTTTATTACAACATTTTAGTTTATCTTATCTTGTGCATAATGTACCTATTCACTGTGGCCCAGAATTTGGTGCTGGGCAAGCTGCAATAAATATTGCTAAATATTATTATAATGACATATTTCTGGTAGATATCATACAGGAGCCAAGAAATTATCAAGACAATGATAACTGGAATTTTTAACTGATAAATTCTAAGCATTCCTAGAGCTAAAGTTTCTATAATCATATCATCTCATCTCAATGTATATAATTTATGGAATACTTTATATTAATAACCAGATTCTATACATATTAATGTATTGATTGTCTTGTAATGTCCCCATCTTGTAAAATTATTACGCATCTGAGCAACCCAATGTAGGAATTACTTTATTATAACAATATAGGCAATACTATATTCTGAATAAACATTTACTAATAAATGTGGCCTGATTTTCCTGAAGACAGTAATGGCACCAAGGTCTTATGAGACTTGATTACAAAGGTAATTGAGTATCCTTTAACATGGTTAAGTAATACACTTAACATTGCATGCTATCCTGCAGTGAGGTAAAAAATGTGTTAGCCTTCCGGCATGACTTACCACTATGGCTAAGTTGGCCATTTCTTGCACACAATTCTGGTGTTCCAGCCTGTATTGAAGATTCATGTCCTTCAATAGTAATGGGTAGTTGTGTGTTTCACTTACAATTGGTTGTAAGCTTATTGAAGAACTGGTCGCTTTTAATGGCAGGTTTTCAAAACATCTTGTCACACAGGCATTCTATAGATGCTTACAGTGGTCTTTTACTATTTCACAACATATAAAAACTAATTATCACATATAGGGAGAACTAGAATTCTCCTTATTTTTGTTAGGGCAAAATGTCAGTCAGGATCCATCACAAAATTGACAAAGTATATCTTTTATGTACCCTTAGTGAGATGAATTTACATTGTTATTGTTATACTGCATATGTATTTATTCAACTCAATATCCTTGTCTATACTGACAATATTGTTGCTTAACAAAACAGAAACCTGTGGATATTGTCTAACCGGGATCTGTTCCACAAGATTTTGTGGTGTCTTTAGATCATTGGGCATTGGGGCCCTCAAGGGTGGCCTTGCCCTATTTATAGGTGAAAATTGAAACAAACCAAGATGTAGGTATATCTAGCATGAGATTGTGTCTCCTAGAGCATAAAACTCAAGTGAGTTTTGTGTTCTTCTAGAACCATATGTACTACTACTCGTTTTAATTATTATATGCACTCCTTCGAATTGTGATCAGCACAAGACTTACATGTTATTGTAATCTGCAGTAAGTAGGTATAGGTAGTTACCTATTATTTAAATCAACATACCCATGAAAAAACATTGTAGGCACTTACATGTGATTGATAAAACTGCTTATTGGAGCCTCACGGGCTCCACATAAGAGTAAGAGATCTCGTGTGTACATCTCGTGTACGCCCCGAGTCCAATGAGCACGTCAGTGTATCACGTACACCACCCGCGTCAACCGGTACCTAGGAAGGTTATGGAAACTCTTGCGGCTTTAAACTGCTACGAGAGCCAGTAGCCATACCGGTGTAATCACAAAACAACTTGTTGTCACTTTTATTTCATGAAGAATAATTATTATCTCCGTTCCAACGACGCTAGGTACTCCGCTTTATGACGACACTTTATTCGGCTTATAATTTTAAGACGACATTTCATTTATCGTCTAACTTTTGTAAAACTTCTTATGTTGCCGTTTAGGCATAGATTTGGTTGAAATTATATTAAAATACACTTTAATTAAAATAAACACAGAGAAACGCAGAATCAGTTGCCGCGCAAACGAAAAGAATGAAAGCGTTCACCGAGCACAGATTAAAAGCAAATTTTAGGATCGGGATGCTACTTCTAAAATTGCGCAGAGTTGCCAGTGAATGATGAGAGCTGCTTGTTTAAATATATATCGAGAGCAGGGCACGCAATATAATAAGACAACGCATATATTTCCCAAGGGGTTAGCGACATGTGTACAAATGTACACCTAAAGTTAGTCGGGATGTTTTCGGTCCCTTAGAAGCAACCCAACCAGGCATTTAATAATGAAACTTATCCGATAGATGGCAGCACTTTGACCATCGATACATGAAATCTCATAAAATAACTGTAGGTACCTCCTACTTGGATTAAAACTCAACTCCTCTCCTCCCTTTCCCTTTAGTGAATTACAAACGTGAGGATACTACAGAAAAATATAATACCATGATTGTGTTTGCAATAGCTACCGGCACTTATCAAAGTGATGGACGACTCAGGTTCGCCGACCAACATAATTATGAGGGATGTAAAATATTACGTAAATCTAGGCCTTAGGTGGCGCGTAAAATAGGGGGAAAGTGAAAGCCGTAGCCAGCAGGAATTCTAGCAAAGTGGGGTGGTTGATTTAAACCTTGGACCAGACATACAGAAGAAATAGATAATATTTTAAACACTAAGAGATCTAACTATCTATCTATTTTTTAAACATTGACTTGTAAATGTGTCTTTTAAGGGTCAGGAGCAGGAAATACGTATTTGTGGACATTTCTTACTCCATACCAAAATAAATCGTAATGCAAACAATATTTTATCAAATAGTGTTATTATTTTACCGCATCATTTTGTCTACTACTTCACTGGAAATAAACGACCGAAAAATCGTTCCAAACTGGGTAAAGTTGTCAAGAATTGCATTGGCTTACATTCATTTAGTGATTAACGGTATTAGAATCCGATTAATAGCACACTTTTATATGGGACTAGCTTCTGCCCGCGACTTCGTCCGCGTAGCGTGATGATACATAGCCTATAGCCTTCCTCAATAAATGGGCTATCTAACACTGAAAGAATTTTTCAAATCGGACCAGTAGTTCCTGAGATTAGCGCGTTCAAGTAAACAAACAAACAAACTCTTCAGCTTTATATATTAGTATATAGAGTATAGATAGGGGGGCAAACGAGCAGACGGATCACCTGATGGTAAGCGATGACCGCCGCCCATGGACACCCGCAACACCAGGGGAGTCATAAGTGCGTAGCCCGCATTTTACGAGGGTTTGAGCATCCTGTAACCTCACTCACTCGGCGAAACACAACGCAAGCGTTGTTTCACGCTTTTTCTGTTAGGCCGTGGTATCACTGCGGTCGAGCCGGTCCATTCGTGCCAATACATGGCTCTCCCACGTCTCAATTTTTGAATGAATTGTGTTTGAATTACGATTTATTTTGGTATTACGTTTGTATGGAAAATTCGCTCCACAGGACTCATAAAAGATTTATTTGCAGAAATAAATAACATTTATTATTCAACACCGTTAACCAGAAAATTATGACCAGTGCTTACGCGTAGGAAAAATCTCACATTATTTTTTGTGGCAACAATTCATTCTTCATTCAATTTATGTTTCGCGCCTACCCCCGTTTTTATGTTTCCAATGTAAACACACTTGTCTGCTTATACAGTCGTGAAAATGGCCGTATGTCAAAACACTACGTGCTCAGAGTTTTACATTTAACGAATTCACCCTGTGTCCCGTAAAATGAGAAGGACCATAGATTTTGTTGAGTTTGTCTGCCCCAAATAGACGTGGTATATTCTTATGGTGGAGTGTAAATTACTTTTATTTATGTGAATGAAAGATTGAGTTATGATGCTGAATAAATGTAAATGTTATCGAAACATTTTTTGTTTTAATAGTGTTTTTTTTAAATAATGTATTATACGCCTGTATTCTCCGAAGGATTAGTTAGAGGTAAGTAACTACATACATAACAGTTCGCAGTAATAAATTCAATAATTTTATTCAATTCTTTTGTTCATAACTTAATGCTAACAGTAAGGTTTTCATATATAGATATACTAGATCCTATGTAATAGGGGACTATTATCATCAACGGGGCACAAATCAACTCCAGAATTTTCGGGAGTGGATTATAAAATCCAATAACCGTTCTTCATCTGAGAGTGTGTACCTTAGTACAATTCTGCCTAACCCTTCGGGGAATACAGGCGTGATGGTATGTGTGTATGAAATAAAACAGACCGCGATATAAAAAAAAACGAAAAGTCAGCAGCATACCCAACGCAGGTCCCGTACAACATAAAATATATTTGAGCACAATAAATACGTGGAGCGGTTTTATTGTTATTGGCACAATAACCGTAAGTTACCGGTGACTCGGTTGAATTAACTGTCTGTTGGTACGTGAGGCTAATTGTGGTAGGTTTTTATTGCACAGCAGCAAATGAGACGTTATTGGTTTTTTAATATTTATGATATTTCAGAATGAAATTCTTCCTCTCCACGCCACCTAGTTACGATCCTTACAGGTAACCAAACAGTTTTAATGGCTTTTTTGTGTTTTTTTTTTATAGAAGTGCATTGCCGGGAATACCCTCGCTTCTTCTTGCGTGTGTGTATACCTAATATTTATTTTACCAATAAAAAGTACAGTCTAATTCAAAAGCATCTTCTTTGGGGTTGACTAGAAAGTTTATTAACAATAAACTTTCCACTACCAACTGGGCACTGGACTACGGGTACTGCTTTGAACCAACTCTCATTATGCACAGACGAGCCACCTCGTGGTAAGTCGCCCATGGACACCTGCATCACCAGAGGACTTGCTGGCTAGCTTTAAGAGCCCCTACGGATTTCACGTCCGTACGTGGCACGTGGCTACCTTTCCCTACATGGGACATCGAAATCACATCGGGTCTAGGCCAGTCTCGAAGACGCCTTTCATCTTCAGAGCTTAAAACGTTAATCATCATAAGACAAAGGATTCTTTATAGACAAGAAAATAATAGCGTTTATAATACTCTTGTCTTGAGAAGATACGGTTCGCTTAGTTATAAATTGTGGTGGTTATACCAATTCCCTTGATGGTCCTTTCTGTTGAGCTGTATACAGAGGGTCTCAACTCTCAATTGAGCAGTCAACATTTATGAACACTTGTATATGGCATAGCGTCATAGGTTACGATGCCTTAGGGCTTAAACAGAACTACAGTAAAAGCATAACAACTAGAAAGTCAGAGGTTGGAATTGAACCCAAGACCATTGACTTGCCAGTTAAACGGTCATACCACTACAGGTATACAGATTTTAATCAGGCTATTTATGTTAAACGGAGGAAATAATGAAGGCAAATTAATTCTGACTCTTACGTTATAAATGGTTAACATAACATACCATCACGCCTGTATTCCCCGAAGGGTTAGGCAGAGGCGTACTAATGTACACCCACAGTTCGCCGGTATGTTTAGGTCCCATGTAATAGGGGGCGAGCCTATTGCCATTAACCGAGCACAAATTCCTAACTCCGGGCTGCTACTGGGAATTTCATAGAAAAACCCAATAACACTTTGCTCGATCTGGGAATCGAACCCAGGACCTCTAGCATAGCAGTCGCACTCAGGACCACTTGGCTAATGAGGCAGTTCTTGGCTAATGAGGCAGTTCTTGGCTAATGAGGCAGTTAATAAATATAAATGGTTAAGTGTCTCTAAACATCAGGCGAACTGGTGGTCAACGGTAACCCTATCAAGAATTTAAAAAATGCGATAGTAACTCTGTCTATCTGTTATGTTTTCACGCCTAAACTGCTGAATCAATTTTGATGAATTTTATTTTTATTTTAGTTAGAGGTAAATTACACCTTGAAAAACTTAAGCTAACCTTTTCTCTCTTGAAGTCCTTTGGTTTTCAAGTGAAACCGCGGGCAAACGCTAGTATTTACTAGCGTTTGCCCGCGGTTTCACTATAACAAACTACTGTTGAGAAATGTTATGTTTATCATTTGATAAACATAACATTTCTCAACAGTAGTTTGTTATATCTACTCACTATGACGCATCGCAAGAGTTCTTCGCCGAAGAAATTCAATTTCTACTCCATCAGCTGGTACACCTAGTTTGAATTCCAACACTTATTTGCATGATAAAATGAGATCCCTTACTTAGCGGGAGCTCGGGAACCAAGATGGCGCCGAGTTTCTAGAATGTTCTTGTAATTTTTGTTTATTTGATTATGGTGACTTTTAATAAGGTAGGTACTACCTATATCGGCAATATTTAGAGATATAAGCTTGAACCCATATTTTATGAAGAACTTATAAATCTAAACTTTACAAATCAACGTTGAAAATTTTTAAACTAGATTTCGCTAGCATTTCCTAACAAACTTATTCGGAAAATAATGGTCTCTTTTAAAGTCCAGAAATATCGATGAGATCTCTAAAACCATGTAAACTATATTTTTGGCTTCGATATCGATTGTAGATGACGCCCCAAGTATTATTAAAAAAACAATTCAATGTACAGTTTTGACTTTCCTACGATTTTATTGTATGTATAGATAGTATAGTAGTCTTTTTTTAGTGGTGAGAAATAAAACATTTTATTTATTATTTTTATTTATAACTGCCAATTTAGGCTAGAGCTATTTACAAGCTCCACCATCTAGTAAGCTATACATATAAATTAAAAGTATTACTAGTGAATGGGTTTGAGATTAAAGTGAGAAGTAGTTAGTTGGGAGATGCGGTGTGGCAATGTATAATAAACTGACGTCACCTTTAAGACGTAAATTTAGAATGTGAATGCAAATTTCGACCTGGCGGTCCTGACTATCGGTCATAGTGTCTGGTGCATTGCGCCACAAGATGCAGTTTCGAATCCTACCCGCACTCGATTTTTTTCTTAACTAAAATTACTTATTCATTAATGATTATGTCAAAACAGTTATAAAATTAGAAATTACGCGCAATCAATAGGATTATTTTACAATTATGAAGTTGCAGAAAGTTTAAGATGTAATTTAATGTTTGGTTGTCTCATATATTTAAAAAACATTATTCAGTTAACTAGGTCAATCTCACAGGGTTATGGGACAGAGTCAATGGTAATTAATGCAAATTAATTTAAAAAAAAGTCTAAGCGACGGTCATTACAACGGAATTATGATGGATGGCGGACTGCCCCCAATTACAAGGGTGTTTTAAAAACAGAACAAACCGACAAAAATCGCTTTATATTAATAATGATTAGCAGAAAAGTTTGTCGGTTTTTGGTGCCCCTTCATATTTTTTTTGGATCTGATTTTTATGATTATTATTATTTTTTATACGATTACATAATAAGTACCTACTAAATGATAAATGATATTTATTTCTGTAAATAGATCTTAAAAAGACACTTTTACAAGTTGTTTTATATTTTTTTTTACTAGATGGCGCTTTTTTAATGATTTTATATTTCCAGCCAAAAATGTTTGTTACCGGTATTATTATAATATGTATTTCTAACGAAATAAGCAGTAGGTATCTTTGTACTGAATAGTCCATAGTTGTTTAATTTACCTTGTAGGTAATTTATTATGTCAGCTAATTAAAATAAAATATTCAACTTCGGCTTTAGATTCGCGTTTATCTAAAAAGCAAACAATTTACATATTTTTCCTGCCTGCCCCAAAAAGAGTGTAACAGTTTTTAATGTTTCAATATTAATATCGACTTCTAAATTTTTCAAACTCCATAACACTCCCAACAACAAAACAGCAAGGGGGAAAACTTTTTTTTTAAATATGGACTCCCTAATGAATGCTGGACAAAGGGTCGTACACGCCGAGTAATTTTCAGCTGAAAAAAACGTGTTTCATATTCTACGACTTAATCAGCGCCAGGGGTGATGGGTGAAGTTTTTAAGTACATAAATATTTTATTTAATGAACATACTTTTGACTATTTGGCCCTGATTACCGGGTAAGTCTCGGAATTGAGATTATTAAAAATGTTGTTCATGTATTGATGTACTTTCGACAAAAGACTTAGGCAAACAGGCAGCACCAAAGAGTTATGTGTACCCACATAATATTGCCTTGATTGAAATAAAATTTTATACAGCGACCATTGACGATGCAAAGGAGTCAAAATTCGGAATTAAATCCTTAAAGTATCCATGTTATTATGTCCAATATTCGTGTAATATCAGTAACCAGTATAATACTTATATCCCATCAAAAACATTCTGTAAAAAACTAGCCAAGTCTCGATGGAGCTGCTTGATTATCTCAAAAAAGTAATGAAATCTAGACAAAGTCGTGCCGGTTCCTTACTGTGATTTCTTTATTATTTATACTTAATGTTGTGTGAGTTGGCCGTTAACTTGTACCCTTGTGGTAAATTCAAATATAAAGGTGAATGTTCAACACATTTGTACACAGAGGATTACGTAGTATGAATTTTCGTTGAGAATATAATTAGAACATTCTTTATACGTTAGAGGGTACAAGTCAACGGCCAAGTCACATAACATTAACTATAAATAATAAAGAAATCGCAGTAAGGAACCTTAGAATTGGCACGACTTTGTCTAGATTTCATTACTTTTTAGAGATAAACAAGCAGCTCCGTCGAGACTTGGCTAGATTTTTACCGAATGTTTTTGTTGATGCGATTTCACTTCTTTTTGTAGAAACGTGGGCTTATTGATTTATTTTATTAGCGATATCTCTAATAGTTTGGTTGGGCTCTTGTGTTTTTTAATTAGGGTCACCAGGTACTCCAGATCTTCGATTATCCTAGTTTTTATAGTTTTCCCTTTATGTGGCTATTAAACCCTAACTCTGTACCAAATTTCAGCTCTCTGAGTTTATGGGAAGTACTAGTTCTATTTTGATGATCATGAGTGAGTGAGCGTCATAAATGCGAAACTTTGCTTTCGCTTACCTTCGGAACTAAATGACCTACAGACTTGAAATTTTGGATTTTAAATATGTGATTATAGCTTACTGGATGACAAAAATTTCTGCGTTCTGGTCGTATCCAGAGGTTCTCAAATACGGGCCTGAAAGTGCGGCGAAATGGTTCCAGTAAAGGATGGTACGGCAGTGTTCTCTTCGCGCTCGTCTTGGCGGGGGCACTACCGTGCCCCCTGATTATTATACGTAATTTATGACAATGAAGAAGCTCAAAAAAGCCTGAAAGCCAGGCTATCATCCGAATAGCGGTATTGCGTAGAAATTGGGTTGCAAAGGTCTGATGACAGTCGCTTCGTGTAAAATACTGATATCCAGCCGCATCTGGTTAGACTGGAAGCCGACCCCAACATAGTTTTGGAAAAAGGTTTATAAGATGATATCAAAAACCAGCATAACTATTACACACAATACACTCTTAAAGCTTACAGGCATAGAAATAGTGGAAATAAAACAATAAACAAATTAAAGCAATTCACAAATACATATTCAAAGTGAAATCAATTTACATTGATACTATGTCACTGTAATATTCAAATAATACCTACATGTAATTCATGCCTGAATAATTCAATTTATTCATTCATCATTCAATAAATGTCGTCGTTCTATTGAAAAGGGTTCTTGTATATCAGGTGCTAAATAACTAGTGAGACGGAGTGACAACCTTTTAGTTAGGGAACGTGTCATTTGTGTGTTTTTTTTGTTGTTATTGTTGTAATCAAAGTGGCACACCTTGGACCTTCAGAAAACCGACAAAAATAATATAAACAGAATTTAGTCTAGGTAAGACTAAATTTTTTTACAAAAAAAAAGCAGCCACCAGCCAGTCAGACTGCAAGAGGTTCTACCACCGAGCAAGTCATATATTTTCTCGCCATTTGTCCATATTTGTGACTATTCCTCATTACGACTCGGATAGACATGTCTTAAAAGGCTAAAATAAAATATCTGACCTGCTTGGTGGTAAAATCTCTTAGGGTCTGACTGGCTGACGAATACCTTTACGTCGGAGACTGTCATAAAGAGCCTCGATGTGTGTTTCGACTTTTGCGGGTAAGAGCCAGTTCTCCTTTGTTTGCTACGGCTCTAGCAGTCTGCAGTTCGTAGATACTCTTAGGGCTAACCCGCACTTGTGATTTTTAGTCTACCGATAGTTTAGTCGCTGTAGTAGTCGTGTATAATTTCATGTCGAATTCTAATCGAAATTTTATTTTCGTAATTCTTACAATCAGGAAGCAAAAACTGCGTTATTAGTGTAATTAATTCAATAAATGCCGGCTACATTGAAAAGGGCTGCGAATAAATCTGGGGGTGTTAAATAATCAGTGGACCGGGATGTCTTCAGCCTCCGAAGGTCGTAAAGTATTAAATTATTTCGACAGCCTCCATCTGTGTGCGTCTAAATTTTGTAATTGAGACGTGAATTTTTGACCCTCCTGTATTTATATAGAGTGGTTTAAACAATAATTCACAAATCAAATCACACAAAAATTATGTGATGAATATAAGTGTTTGTGTTCGTCTGGGTGTTTCTTATGTATTATAAGTATGTATTTACAACAAAAAAAGTATATAAGTATTATATCCATTGTCTACTATCCATAGTACAAGCTCTGCTTAGTTTGGGACTAGATGGTGCTGTGTAACAATGTCCCAGAATATTTATTTATAATATTTATTGATAATTTGGCTTATGCATAAATAAAATAATTTGACTATTATTATGTAATTTAAGATAACACTGCGTCTGTCTGCTTATGCTATAAACTATAAAATGCAATGCGAAAAATACTACTTAAACTTATCACTATAATTTAGATATTTTTTTCTTTTCTTCTTATTTGTTTAATACACGTTCTAGCGAAGCCGGAGCAGGTTACATTATTACTATAAATAACATTCGTTTCGTCCGTATTGTTCGTCAAGTATGCATTCCTATGCCATTCTTCTGACTACATTGAAATGTTATGCCCACACAATAAAAAATAACTATTTCAGTGCCAATTTATACACAATCATGATTATCATCTCACAAATCTTCCTATTTATACAAACAATCCAATTCACAACACACGTAACACAATACTTGAAGCACACGCTCTTGAAGTTACACAAAATGCGAATAAATCTGACGTATTTACTAGATTTTCGAGGATGTGTTTGACCTAGATCTGGCGTAGGTCGCTTGACGATGAGCTAGTAATAGCAATACTTGTAATATATATGATTGTGTTGTATTTCCGCAGGTGTATATAATTTAGAGATTTTTTATTTAGATAATATCATGTAGATGATCTCTCCATACTCAAACTCAAACATGGGCCATCATAAAAGATGGTCATTAATCGAAGACTGATCGAAGAAGATGAATCGACGACCACTAGAATAATTACGCAATTCAAATATAGTTTTTGTTTAGTCTTAACATAATTAAAAATAATATGTTGACATTTGTTTTTAAAATTTCCGTGACATGAAAGTCGTAAGTATAGTATTAACAGCTCTATGTACATAAGTAGGCAATGTTGCATGTGACCTAATTGTAGGGTCCAGTGAGCCTTCGTGAATATATTTTTTAATGTACCTACGAACTTTGAAGTCGTTTTTATATGTTTTGACTTTACCAAGTTTATTTCCAGTGAAGTAGTAATAGACGCAATGGTACGGGTCAATTCGTATAGGTATTTGATTTTAATCATTTATTTCAGAAATAAGAATATCCATATTATAATAACACAATTTGATAAAATATTGTTTGGATTACGATAATTTATTTTTTATCAATTTTGTGGACAATTGGGAATGTAGGAAGGGGAAGACCTAGGCGAACATTCCGAATTCAGATTGAGGACGTTCTGAAAAATGGCTCGGTCAAGAGTACCCTAAACCGACGTTAATGTATGAAAAGATTGATGAGTGTGGATGAAACTGAAGAGGTATGTCAGAATCATGGCAAATGGAAGTCTGCGGTCTCTGCCTACCCCTACGGGAAAGAGGCATGAATATATGTATGTTGTGGACAATTCTAGCTTCGTCAGACCCTTAAAGACACTGACCAATGAGAAGAAACACAATTAGCGTACCTACACTACCTACTTATTTCTTTGAGTTGCATTGCGTGCTTTAAGCTTTTTTTAATATACTAATACAAACATAATAGGCATACAACCTTCAAATAATATAATTTTTAGGGATACTTAAACATAACATCCTACCTACCTGCCTACGTTAATTTAATAAACGTAAAAATTACATAAAATTTCGTTGGCTGTTATAAAACGAAGCTTTTAGATAATTATATTTTGTATACTTACTTGGTGTAGGTATATTTTTCTTAAAAAGCTATTTTTTATTTAGAATTGACTTAAACTTCGAAGTCTTGAAAAACATACCTAGGTACCTTCTTTTATAGATGAGATTCTCATTATATTCTCATTTCTTGAATTTTCTCAACCTAGGAATCCAATTCTGGACCCCAGCAACCCAGGCTAGTTGGAATGTATCTTTGAATATGTAAATGTATCTTTCACCGTGAGAGAGTCATGCTTCGGCACGAACGCGCCGACTCGACCGGAGTGATACCGCGGCCTCACGGAAAACCGGCGTGAAACAACGGTTTCGTCGTGTTTCGTCGAATGAGTGAGGATACCGGAGGCCCTTTTAAAAGGCCGGCAACACACTCCTCTGGTGTTGCGGGTGTCCATGGACACCGGTAATCGCTTACAATCAGTTCTTTTCCATCTGGTCGTTTGCCCCTATCCCATAATAAAAAGAATATGAGAAATGCGAATCTAATTTCTAAATTGGTAAACATGTACTATTAACTTCGATTTTAATTTTTTATTTGGTTTTCAGAAACTGGCTCTTTGGTCTAGTCATTAGCGGGACTGCTATGCTTCAGGTTCTGAGTTCTACTCCCAGGTCGTGCAAAGTGTTATTATTAAAGAAGTTAGGAATTTGGATTTGTGCACGGTTAATGATGAGACTCACCTCTATTACATGGGACCTAAAAAATACTAACAAATTGTGGCCGTATAACAGTAGACCTCTGCTTATCCCTTCGGGGAATACAGGCGTAATAAAATATGTACAATGTCATTACTGCATGCACAATTTTAAATATCCAATGCGACATACATATTATATTGCGATAGCTTTCATTAGCTTCACAATAATTAGTAAAGTAATACGTATTTTCAAAATAAGTATTTGCGTACTAAAAATGTTTATTTATACGTGAAATCAAACATATTTATGTCAGCATCAATTAATGCGTCATGACAAACGCTGATTGCCAAATCACAAAAATATTAATTTGAAAATGATATAACATCTCGTTTCGATGGTATATTTTATCAACACAGCGGATGGATTTTTGAATGTTTGTTTGTAAGCAAAACTACAACATGTACATTATGCTACTCGTTTCGATAGCAGTATTAATTTCAAAGACAAAAAATATAATTATAAGCCCTTTTTAAAAAACACTTGACAAAAAATTGTTTTGAGCGAAACAGTTTTGGACGGTGTTGCCTTCGATTTGAAGAGATCTTTGGTGTTCGCTACCCGACTTCCGAAACTATTTCGCACATAACATAATTTTTGAACAAAAGAAGAATAATCAAATTCGATTTTTATGAAGCGGAATAATCACATAACAAACACACAAAAAATACAGGCGAATTGAAAACATCATCCTTGATGAAGTCGGTTAAAAATAGAAACTAATAATTATGTTTCAACCATTCATAAATAGATATAATTAGGTTCAATCCAAATACTGCCACAAAAAGCCTATTTTCCAACGGCTTTTGTAGAAGGGCCTAATTACACCCACAGTTCGCCGGTATCTTTAAGTCTCATGTAATAGGGGGCGAGCCTATTGCCATCAACAAAGGTACTGATTACTTTCATATACAAACTTTTCAGCCGTGCTTGAAACTACTAGATTAATGAGGCAGGCTGTAATATATTATGTAACGCATATTATATACAAAATAGGTATGTTTGATATGTAATGAAATCAACTCGAAATCAACTCGACCTACTGCCGTAGGTACTAATTGTGTTTACCAAACTATCTAGGGCTCAAAGCTTGACTTGTGTATCGTGTGTTTACATTACTCTTGTATATTCAAAATGTGCTTACAAGACATCCAATATGCCTAATTTTCTGTTTGTGCTAGGAAAGACAACTGCTGGTATTATAGGATAATAATGGTTGCAACCACAAAGATAGGTACCTGCTTAAGAAAATATTCAAAACTTAAAATGTGAAAATGGGACCCAAGTTCGATATTAGGATTATGCATGGTTGTCGACTTCGCCGAAAAAAGAATTGAAATCGTAAATGTGCCAAGCTCTGTAGATAATCCTGCTAAGTTCAATAGTTTTCAAAAGTAGATAAAAATGGTTCGTGTAATATTACATCCCATCAAAAACATTCTGTAAAAAACTAGCCAAGTCTCGATGGAGCTGCTTGTTTATCTCTAAAAAGTAATGAAATCTAGAAAAAGTCGTGCCAAGTCTAAGGTTCCTACTGCGATTTCTTTATTATTTATAGTTAATGTTGTGTGACTTGCAACGGGTTGTACTCCTGAAGTGCCGGCAGAAGTGAAAACGTGAAAATTAACGTTGTGCATTCTTGAAATTTTGGAATGGTTAGGGAATAATTTCGCACGAATTGCTTTAATTATCAATATAACAGTACTATCATTTATGTAGTAAAATACAATATTCATTTATTGCGCTATCGTACACAAACATGACAATTTATATTACATTAAAAATTTAACACTTCAGAACCATTACATCTTACTAATTTTGATCAGGTTTTCGAACATTTTTTACACATCCCAAAAAGTGTACAACGCGCTAAAGAAGTTGTCACTATATATCAATATAACCATACTTATTACGTCCGTTAACTTCGTTTCATTTCATCCATTTTTTTTTCATCCACAACCATACCCATATCCGCAGTTAGTATAAAAAATAAAAACAAATACAAACATACGGGCAGGGAAAAGGTTAAAAACGTTGGGCTGATAACGTTAATCACCGCACGGTTAACGACGCTTCAGCTGCGTGGGGTTTAATCACTCGTGTGGACTTTTAAACACGTTTTTGCAATACATTGTAGACTATACTTTTCATTCGGATTTGGTTATTTTTTTTATTTTAAAAAAGCTTACTAGCAATGTGGGTCACACATTACTAGTATTCTTGTTAACCCCTCGTGCTAAGCTAAATGCTTGTGTTACGAGTGGGTTCACGTCGGTAGTGCAATGGGTGGGGTTCGAACCGGCAACCACATGATCGCAAGTCCGACGCCCTAGCCATTAGGCTACCGACGCTTTAAATATAATTTTCAATTATAATTAGGTAATAGATGCTTACCAGTGATGTAGCTGACATATTCTAGGAACTACTCTAATCCACAAACAAACAGGCAGATTTTTTATAATATGTTCCCGCAAATAGGTACAAAAAATATATTTGCACATACGTTTCATATTTCAAACGTAGCTTTCAGCGGTCATTGACCTATGATACAGCATGTTTCATCATAAACAAGTACAACAAAATAATGCTTTGGACCATCGTACGTTAACATTTTCTTTCTTTAATTTTCTTTGCCTTCCTTTATTTCTTCATCTCGCCCATATTCCTCATAGGGTTGGGCAATAATTACTTATACACCCACAGTTCCCAGATTATATGTAACTATTATTTTTATTCGAGCGTATTTCCCTTAACCGGGCAGTACCAGCTCGGAGTTTGAAGTTGTCCAAACTCCGAGCTGGTACTGAGAATTTTACTTGATGTGAGAATCGAACTCTTTACCCCACGCCTAAACACACTGAGACAACAAAACTTATATTAGAGTAGGTATACGTAATTATAGATAGTAGGTAGTATTTAAGGTAAAATTGTGCTGAATAAACCATTTTTCTTTCTTTCTTTCTTAAACCAATGAAGTACAAATAAAATTTCTTCCATAAAACTACCTTTTTTTAAATTCATCTCGTTCTCGCAATCCACATAATGTATATTTACGAAACCCTTGATCAATAAGTATATCCATAATTCTACCATACATTTGTTTAAAAAGGGTTCACGGCATTAGGACGGTCCATATTTCACATAGGCAATCGATAGTGGCCCGTATAATATTCAGGATCTTCAAAAAAAATACAATGTGAATTTGGTCCTTTTTCCGATCCAATAGTTTTTTAAGCGAGCACTGAACGGTACGTTGAATCTGATGTAGAGGAGGGATTGTTAAAAAGTTTCTTTTTTTTTTCTTTTAATCTCATTCATTCTTTTCTATCTTGATACATATTGAAGATGAATATTATTGCTGTGTTGCTAGTCAAAATATTTTTTTTTGTTTTTAAAATTTTATACTTACTAGGATTATCTCCTGTATTGCGGCTGCTTTTACGAATACAACATTTTTGCAAAGACAAGCGCCCAGACCGAGAACAACTATCTGTAAATTATACCCATCAAAAATATTCTGTAAAAACTAGCCAACTCTCGATGGAGCTGCTTGTTTATCTCTAAAAAGTAATGAAATCTAGACAAAGTCGTGCCAAGTCTAAGGTTCCTTACTGCGACTTCTTTATCATTTATATTTAATGTTGTGTGACTTGGCCGTTGACTTGTACCAAATTAACTCTAACTCTGTACCAAATTTCAGCTCTCTGAGTTTATGGAAAGTACTAGTTCTATTTTGATGATCATGAGTGTGTGCGAGTGTCATAAATGCGAAACTTTGCTTTCGCTTAACTTCGGAACTAAATGACCTACAGACTTGAAATTTTGGATCTTAAGTATGTGATATTATCTTACTGGATGACGAAAATTTCTGGGTTCTGGTCTTATCCAGAGGTTCTCAAAATGCGGCGAAATGGTTCCAGTAAAGGATGGTACGGCAGTGTTTACTTCGCGCTCGTCTTGGCGGGGGCACTGCCGTGCCCCCAGATATGTATTTGTTACGGAGAGGAACAAACCGAAAACATGTTGCGTAGAAGCCGATCACTCAGCCACTAAACCAAACGTGTTGTCGTTATCATCATCATAATATAATATTTAAAATTCTACCATCACGCCCCTATCCCGGAAGGGATTGTTAGGAATGCTTCACAATAATTGGCTAATGTGTTTTTTCTGGGTATGTAATAGGACGCGAACTTATTACAATCAAACCGGATTAAAAGTCGAATTCCTTTCATTAAGCGTCTTCATCCATTCAAATCTATGTATACTTATATATAAAGCTGAAAAGATTGTTTGTTTGTTTGTTTGCTTGAACGCGCTATTCCCAGGAACTACTGGTCCGATTTGAAAAATTCTTTCAGTGTTCGATAGCCTATTCATCACGCTAAGACCAAGTGACGTTTCCACAGATTGAGATTAGCACAGTTGGTTTCGCATTTGATTGAGTCTATTTGAAAGTCTGAATTAAGGTGGTTTTACACCGGCGAGAATAGGCTAGGCGAGAAAAGAAATTTGTATGGCAAAATTTATCTCCTCGTCCCGCCCATGTGAATGTGTGAGGAGAGAATGGCACAATTAGTACAATACTGAACTATACTGCAACAAGAATAGAGTATTAATTACTCTGTACACAAATCTCCGGTCTCTCCTCTCGCCAGAGAAGACTTCTTTCGTGAATGGTTAGTGAGATTTTCATCCACGCCTCACCGGTCTAAAACCACCTTTAGTTTCGATAACTGTCTAAGGCCTTTAGGGCAAAAAAGTTATCGAAACCCCTCGCCAAAAATAACATCCAGAAGGCACTTTAATAAATACATGTTTTAGATATTGTAACAAAATTCCATTCGTAGAAATTCACCCTCAAACGAAAGGTCGGTATAATCTAATTATAACTTAGTTGGTAATTACATATCATAACATAAACGAATTTGGCTCTAACAAGCAATTCACCTTTGATGTGAAAATTACATACTACAATACGAAATTGTAATACGGCTTTGATGTCAAGGTTGTTCGTATTTTAACGAGGCATTTTACGCAAAAATTTGCAACTCATATGGCCCATGACCATTTCATGACGATTTCTTCTTCTCTACTATTATAAAATCGTAAAAAGCTGTGCTTTGAAGATATTAGAAAAAGGAAATAAGTGGGTATTATATAAACTTCTCCGTTTGTTTTTTTTTGCCATTGAAATAAAACTACTTTTATAACGGAATTTATCATAGAAGAAGCGGAGGTAGCCTAATGGCTAGGGCGTCGGATTTGCGATCATGTGGTTGCCGGTTCGAAACCTACCCATTGCACTGCCGACATGAACCCACTCGTAACACAAGCATTTAACTTAGCACAAGGGGTTATCAAGAATACTAGTAATGTGTGGCCCACATTGTTAGTAAGCTTTTAAAAAAAAATTGTGGGTCGCCGCTGTCACATTTGCACGTACTGATGTTGCATCTGCCAATCTGGATACGAAGTAGACTTAGGGACTTCCACACTGTAAGTCACGTCCAGGTGGGAATTTCTTCTGTTGAGCAACAAAGTCAAGAGGTGGGGGTCGCATTCGATCCCACAAACAATAAAAAAGTTTATTATATTCATACTGAGCTAAATAGTAAAAAACTATTAAACATACACATAACATACATCACGCCTGTATTCCCCGAAGGGTTAGGCAGAGGCGTACTAATGTACACCCACAGTTCGCCGGTATGTTTAAGTCCCATGTAATAGGGGGCGAGCCTATTGCCATTAACCGGGCACAAATTCCTAACTCCGAGCTGCTACTGGGAATTTCATAGAAAAACCCAATAACACTTTGCTCGACCTGGGAATCGAACCCAGGACCTCTAGCTTAGCAGTCGCGCTCAGGACCACTTGGCTAATGAGGCAGTTTAGAAAATGTTAAGAAAACGACCCGTGTTGAATGATATTTTAATACTTTTATTTTAGCCAGAAACCCTAAGAATATTGCTTTTATAGATTACAATAAGAGAATGAATAGAGACGTATTCAATTTGATAGTATGCAAGTACGAAAACGCATAAAAAATATACATTTTCATAAAATCTCTCAATACTCGAATCGAGTTCAATTCAGGATATTTTTCTAATTGGCCCTTAACAGAAAAGGGTTTATACTTTCCGATCGTAGTTCGAACAAACAATGATTTTATCTTACCTGATATTATTAGAAAGAAACTGTACCTCCTCTATAGTCTACTAGTCCTTTCCGTGACTGCTACACAAGAGATTCTGGGTTCGATTTTCACTTTGAGCATAGCGTCATTGAGTTTTTTTATGAAATTCTCAGTAGCAGCTCAGCGATTGGAATGGTGCTTACGAAATTAAATAAGTAATAACGGTGAAGGAAAAACATCGTGAAGAAACCGTCCGCGGCGCAACTCGCATTAGGCTAGCGTGGTGGACTATAGCTTCTGGGATACAGGCGTAGTAGCTAGTACATGCACAACCAAGCTAAGCCAAATATAATCGACATTTTGAAATTTCATCGATAATAAAATAATCTCCCATCTATCGTGTCGTAGTCGTCACGTCACTATTAATAAGCTCTCACTAATGAGGCCGCAATCGTTCGCGTTATATCGACACCCACACGTGGAACTTGCTACGTTTCCACAAACAAATTACGTACCTTATGGAAAGTTGAGTCGTCAGATATAAAGAATATACTAATAATTATACTTGTAACTAGAAACTTAACGTTTCATAAATGCTTGTAAAAGTTTATTTAAAAAAAACATTTGAAGATTAACTTGCTAAGTGTTTGGCGATACGTTTGGTATTGCGATCGGTTTCTGTGACACGTGTTGTGGTTCGATCCCTGACACGGAGCAAATATTCGTATGATCTACAGATGCTTTTTCCGGGTTTTGGGCGTTTTTTTATGTGTAAATTTGTGTTTTGTAAAAGCACCAAACAGGAGAACATTCTAGGGCAACAATTTAAAAAAAAATTTATTCTTTTGCATAGAAATAGAAATACAAAATTATATATAAATGTAGTACTAGTCTTTTTATTATAATTTAATATTTTTTAAATATCCTATTATATTATAATGTCCAAATTATTTATGTACCCCTAGCTAGACACATAGAGTGTCAAACGCAAGTTTTTCTAATAAAGAAAATGTATTTAAATAAAAAAACTATGTACCTATACATAGTAGATACAATTATTGTTACGTATTATTTACCTTTTGATATGATAACCGTTCCTAATAGTAATCTGAAGGTCAATTTGATAATTAATAATATAATTCCGATCTACATAACACGTCAAAAATGTCAACAAGACTTGGTTTGGTAGGAACTCACAATTCCCTGACTCAGGACTCAACTTCAAGTAACCATTGTAACCTCCGTAATGTCATGAATCAACCATAATTTGGTTGTTAGTATTTGAGCGTTAGTATTTCAGTAGAACCGTTGACCGTATGACGTGGTCGTTACAGCATTAGCGCCGTGGGAGGTGAGCTTAGCAAACGAGCGCATTAAAACTGAATCGTGTTAGGGGGAACGCACACTGAGATCGGAGGATTTTATTGTAAGCAATAAGAGTGATTGGGGAAATGATGATTGGGTGAGTTTCAAGTTGAGTGTGAGATTTAAGTGTTGGATTCATTTGTGTTATTGCTTATAACTTCATTTGCCTTAGAAGGGCTTCTTACGTAGTCAATGCCATGAGTTTATTTAAGGAATTAATATAATATGAATAATATAATAGGAATAGACACAAATTGTCTATATAATGAATATGGAATCTATGCACCCAGCTGTATTGGCAATCAGGCATGGTTTCAGAACCATAGATTAAACAAATACAGAGATTCCGTATAGGCTATGATGTTTAGGCCGATGCAACACGATACTCTCCGAAACTATGTAGGTTACAATATTAGTTCTAACAGCGTCAATCAGGAACTAACCCCCTGGTTTTGAAGGGCCCTTACGAGGGCTTTTGTGGAGACTAAACTATAGTTACCATGGTCTATAAAGAAATAAAGAAGGTTTAAATGTATATTTTTAAATAGTAGGTATTAATATAATTATTCTGATAATATTTACAGTCTATGAACTAACCCTCACAATGCGCAGACACGCTACAAAATTTGAACTTCGAAAAATATTTCGAATCTCTGATTGTTTCTGTACGCCAAACTTTATTCAACCTCTTGCCACCCTAGAATTCGCAAATTGCAGTGCAAAGCACTTTGCGGCCCTTTCCGAATGCTAAGTAATAATTATTCGCGCCAAACGATCTGATTATTGCCTCGTGGAACACCCTGTTAATGTTAGAGTATAATCAGAGTGTGACTTTTATGCTTACGTGTAATTTGGCTTATTAAGTACCTACGTAGTAATGTTTGTTTTTCACAACACCACATGAACATACAATTTACTGCATTTTTTTAATTTACTGTATTTGTTAAGATTTCCTGGAATCAAGAAGAAGAATCATCATAGCCTTTGGCATTATATTGGGTGTAACTTCCAGTCTAATTATCATCAACCCATTATTATTGTCTCACTGTTGGTCAAGGGCCCTTCTCTTAGAATGAGACGGATTATTATTGATTAACTACTTGAGGTAAGTATTACCTTAAAATGTGTAATTAGGGTAGGTACAGTATACATTTGATGTAAAAAATATCTAATGTTACAGCACAAAAAAAAACATCATTTATAATCCTGGAACAGCAGCAAACATACATTTGGGGCACAAAGCTGATTTATCCAGAAATTACCGGTTTGTGACACTTTCATGTCACACTAATGACACGGCGGCCGTCACACGTAACCTCGCGGCGGCAGAAGGGTTAAGTAATGATTTTTTAAATAAATACCCGTGCTATGACAGTTAACGTTATTCGAGTGTACCCTTTTTAAATTTAAATTGAGTTTCGGGTTGTAACATCAAGAAACAAGTTATTTTAGTGAAGGAAAAATTCGACTCGCAGGCTGGATTCGAACCTGCGTCTTCTGGTTTGATACACCAGACGCTATGACCACTAAGCCACCGCGAGTCCTACCTGCCATGTCGAAATTTGCCTTCACATTCTGAACTTACGTCTTAAAGGTGACGTCAGTAACATCTATTGACAAGCAAGTTACTTTTGCCTCTCAACCGACACGACTTACCTTACGGTTAGTTCTATGTCGTACGATGCTACCATACCTACTAACTATCTTTTTGTGATTTTTTTGCATTTTTCATGCTAAGATTATAAAGTTATTTTAGTGAAGGAAAAATTCGACTCGCAGGCAGGATTCGAACCTGCGTCTTCTGGTTTGATACACCAGACGCTATGACCACTAAGCCACCGCGAGTCCTACCTGCCATGTCGAAATTTGCCTTCACATTCTGAATCTTAGCATGAAAAATGCAAAAAAATCACAAAAAGATAATCAAGAAACAAAATTAAAGCATTTTTCGACACAATAATGGCACAGTGCTGAGAGATTTGAGGATTTTATACTGGCGGGCGTAGTTTCACTCCCTCAAGGTAAAATAAAATAGTATAGATAGATAGGTAAGTGCCGATTTACAGCCAGCCGTAATAAAAAAATTGACGATAGATTTACTTACCAGAGAGGTAGAATTTTTACATTACCTACTAGTATGGATCGTATTTCAAAATTATATCTCTAGTAAGGGATCTCGAAGATTTAAGTACTGTGAAATCTGTGTTTGTGTGTGTGTGTTTGATTTAAACGGCATCCTGTGTAAGTCAAAATGTTTTATTTCAATAGACTATTGAAATAGGAACTTTTTAAAAGTCAAACTAATTGTTCGGTTCGAAACAGTTGGTCTTATGGAGAAGATCCGGCAAGAAACACCATAAATACTCTTTTTTTTAATATATCAAATCAGATTACAATATTAAGCTTTACAAATTTGTTTTAAATAGTTGCTGTGCATAATGCAGTTTGATGTGTAAGATTTATTCATAACTTATAAAAAAAAGGAGCACCAAGTAAGAGTTGAGCAGCCCAGACAGACAGCACCTATGTAGTAGGTATAGGGAGTTATAATAGTCCATTAGACGTATGTATGTGAATTTGTTTAAAAAAGCAGCCCGCTATTATATCCCAAATGACCTAAAAAAACACCTCTTTTTAAAAAACAACACAAAAGACGAATAAACAAGCCTGTATTATGATATAGCAGGGCAAAGCTCTCCGTAACGTGAAAAATTACTATCGAATGGCAGCATTTTTCACCTTCCGTTGTAGGAAACTCGTGAGGTAAACATGAGTTAAAGTACTGGATGGGGCCCACGATTGATGGGGCCTGCGGATTCCGGGGTCAGATTTATTATAGTTGAGGATAGGCCACTCTGAATATGATTGGGGGTATGATAGGCTGAGAGAGATTTTTCTTTTGAATATATTTCTTGGAGATCAAAGACAACTGCTGTGTTATAGTACATAAATAATTTAAAATTTTTTGTTTCACACAAAAAACACTATTATGATGTGACTTAACAAAGAAGTATCTTGGTGATCTTAAAATAAAGAATAGGTATTATTACTTTACAAAATTTTAAACAAGAATATATTGATAAATTGATCTTAAATGATGATGAAAAATTTATAGGTTGAGGCAAACATTTTAAACGTAGTTCAAGTTCAAAGTTTAAATGTTTTTTGTTTCAAATAAGCTTTTACAAGCGTTTATGAAAAGTTATGATTCTAGTTGCACGGTTCCAAAAGGTCGATCCTATGGGGAAGAATCCGGCAAGAAACTCCAAGGAAACTTTTAAATAAAAATAATTCTACAAATTTAAACTCTTCAATACTACTTGTATGGTGTACCACGTTGATGAATGTCCACTGCATCAACATTTAAATAAAAAAAGAAAAAAAAAACATTTACAAAATCATACGTTCGCTTTTATATCCACGTGCGGCCATGATTTATGAATCCCACGCCCCCAACATTTCAATTAGGAGTTTGACGAGTCACTCCAAACAGTTTGTATTGATTTATTTCAGCCAATCGCCTTCTTATTTACCAGGAAATGGTAGAAAACTTTGGTAATCCTTCATTTTATTTCAAAACTTCGTACTAAATAGGTTTTTGTGGTATATAGTGTGGTTATTTTGGTGTAAATATATTTGTATGAGTGAACCAAAATAGGCCAAGAGAAGGACACACATTTAGGTCCTACAAATTGTCAAAAAATTAGCTGCAAGCAAGCTAGCAAGCTTTCGGACATCATAGCAAGGCAGTTACAGAAAAAAATATTGCTGTGCTTTGACATACATAACATAATCAACTCATTATATGTCCCACTGCTGGGCACGGGTCTCCTCTCACAATGAGAGGGATTAGGCTAGAGTCCACCACGCTAGTCTAATGCGGGTGGGCAGGTTTTAGGTTTCCTCACGATGTTTTTCTTCACCGTTTAAGCACGTGATAGTTAACTATTAATACGCACATAACTTCGAAAAGTCAGAGGTGCGTGCCTTGGATTTGAACTCGAGACCTTTGACTTGGCAGTCCAATGGTCATATTACTAGCTTATCACTGTATTGATATCGAATTCGTATTGTAAACGAATGACTTTTTTTCTGATACAAATCTCAGATACATACAATATGTATACAGTACTCAATATACATATTTCCACATCTGTCTTCCATTGGGGTAGGCGGAGACTGCACTTGCTACGATCCTGGCACACCACTTTCGCTTTATCTACGTTCATTAACCTCCTTCTCATACAAATTCTTCTCGATTTCGATACGAATACGTTTTCGAAAATGTTTGTGCTTGGGCAGGCTTGTATTCTCCGAATAAGAATTATATTAAAGTACTAATGTATTATGTAACTTAGTAGAATTATACTAATGTAGGTAAACCCACAGTCTGTACGCGGCTTTAATTAGGTGCAATGTAGTAGAGAGCCAGCCTATTGCTAATAAGCTGCCTGCCAGTGAAAATTATTAGGAAAATTTCAAAGCACTGCTTAACCTGGGTAATATTTTTGTTATCTTTACTAATATATAAAGCTGAAGAGTTTGTTTGTTTGCTTGAACGCGCTAATCTCAGGAACTACTGGACCGATTTAAAAAAATCTTTCAGTGGTAGATAGCCCATTTATTGAGGAAGGCTATAGGCTATATATCATCATGCTACGCGGAAGAAGTCGCGGACAGAAGCTAGTAATTAATAAACGTTTCCCCACACTAGGATTTTCTCCTGTATCGTGGGTGCGTTTACAAATACAAATTATCTCATATACATCACCCA
The DNA here is from genome assembly GCA_947256265.1 of Acronicta leporina. Taxonomy (NCBI): domain Eukaryota; kingdom Metazoa; phylum Arthropoda; class Insecta; order Lepidoptera; family Noctuidae; genus Acronicta; species Acronicta leporina. Next base: position 4,712,126 of record OX366537.1, on the reverse strand, counting down.
GACCCAGAACAACTACCTGTAGGTGATACAAATATTTGTTCCGTGCGGGTATCAAACCACTACAGTAACACCAAATGTGTCTGAGTCTTTGAACTTATAACTGCTATCATGCTCAAAAATAAACAGATATCACCATCCTTAAAATTCAAGTTCAAGATCATGTTTTTATTTCAAATAAGCTTTTACAAGCGTTTATGAAACGTTATGATTCTAGTTGCACGGTTCCAAAAGGTTGATCCTATGGAGAAGAATCCGGCAAGAAACTCCATGGACACTCTTTTAAAATAAATAAAGTTACAATCTTCACTGGTAGGTACATAAATGTTGAGCTAGTGCCAAACGATTCTACCATCTACTAATACCATAAAAATGGCGGTTATAATGATGCACAATACTTTAACTGAAAAGGTTATGTAGCTTACGGTAATTGTTAACGAATGAACCAAGATTAAGTTTTAATATCTAACCTGTCTAAAACAGGGCATTGCTGTTTATACGCTGCGCCAAAGGGCAGTCCGTGGTTTTGTAATAGGGCTGGCAATTTACATCAGATTTTTTTCCAATCGGTACAGTAATATTAACAATCAATATTTGTTACCATATTAGGTATGTACATCTTTATTGCAAAATTTTTATTCATAATAATTTCTGTTATCGTTTATAAAAAGACAAGAAATTCATTAAAAAGGTCATTAGGATTTAGCTACCAGAAGAAAATATTTTTTATGATGTTTTCCATATAACATAAGTATAATTTGTCGCATTAGTCTAGTGTTTCTGGGTTCGATTCGCAGATCGAGCAGTGTTATTGTTTTTTTAAGAAAATGGCGCTTTTTAAACATATCAGCGAAGTATGGTTGTACACCCCTACCTAACCCTTTGGGTAATATAGGTAGAGTACCTTATATCTCTAATAGGAACACCCAATAATACTGCTCGACTTGGTAATCAAGCTCAATAATTTTAATACGACCATTTTGGAAATTATACCGTATGTAATAAACTGCCACATTAGCCTAGTGGTCCTGAGCGCAACTGCTACGCTAGAGGTATTGGGTTCGATTCCAAGGTTTAGCAAAGTGTTATTGGGTTTTACTATGAAATTCCCAGTAGCAGTTTGGAATTTGTTCACGGTTAATGGCTATTACATGCAACCTAAAAACTTACCGGCGAAATGTGAGTGTACATTAGTACGTCTCTGTCTAACCCTTAAGGGAATACAGGCGTGATAGTGTGTTATGTAATAAAAAAGTACTAAAAATTACTTTGATAACTACAAATAAATACGCGACATGAACTGAAAAATCAGAAAACATGTCCTTTATTAAAGTCAGTTAAAATTTACTAAACTTTCACAATAAGATTTCATCCAAGTATTCACAAATTAATGTTACACAAAAAGAAAAAACAAATTGAACAGCCTAATAAGCGAAGTAGCAGCCCTATTAATTTAATCGAGTAGCTACTAAGGAAATGAGCGGGAATCTTGTAGAAGGGTTAAAATAAATTAAAACGTTTAGCTTTGAAACGAATCACAGGGTGCGTATTACTACGACGATGAAAGGGTTAATTTTTTAAATACACTTTCAGACTTTTTAATGGGTGTGTTAATGACAGTGATTTTGTTCTCAAGAGCTTATTTATTTATTGGGTTTTAAAGAAATGCTCAGGCTTATTGAACGCCAATCGGGTAGCTATTTTATAAAGGCGTAGGAATAATTTGAAGGGCCGAGAACCGATTTTTAAGGTTAAGTTCGGATTGCTGCGGTCAGTATGTGGATTCGCGACCCTAACTAGCACATTGAGATCCCTCCGTGCCTTGGAGAGCACGTAATTTAGTTGCCAGAGTTTGTTCGATTAATTCAATTTTTTCTATCATACCGTTACCGTTACCTAGATTTTCTGGGATATGGGGGCAAACGCCGCCCAAAGGGATACAGTTTGCATCGCCGTAAGACGCGCTAGCAGCGTTTGAGAAGGCCGTGGAAGAGGTCTCTGCGGAGGACTGGAAAAAATGTTTTGAACATTGGTTCAGACGCATGAAACTTTGTATAGAGGCTGGTGGAGAGTTCCTTGAAAAGATTTAATAAAAATATTTTTTTCATAGAAGTTAGTTTTTTAGTTTCTCAAAACTTTCTGAGTGTCCCACGTATATTATAACTAGCTTCTGTCCGCGACTTCGTCCGCGTAGCGTGATGATATATGATGATATATATAATAAATGGGCTATATAAAACTGAAAGAATTTTTCAAATCGGACCAGTAGTTCCTGAGATTAGCGCGTTCAAGCAAACAAACAAACAAACTCTTCAGCTTTATATATTAGTATAGATATAGATAGATAATATACTTCTTATCCTCCGTCACAGAATAACGAATAAAAGTTGCAAAATGCTGCCCCCGTACCCCACTTTTCACATGAAATTGTTTGTTTCTAAAACAATTGCAGAAAAATAAATTATTCATTTTATTTCCAATTTTTTTATGGCATAGGAGGGCAAACGAACGCCTGATGGTAAGCGATTACCGCTGCCCGTGGACACCCGCAACACCAGAGAAGTCGCAAGTACGTTGACCGACTTTTAAAAGGCTTTGGCCTCCGGAAAAAAAATCTTGCCCTTATTTTAGTTATCTTTACCTATTACTTATAACCTATTATAATTATACATGTTTTGCCAAGCCGTGATAGCCTAGTGATATGACCAATGGACTGCCAAGTCAAAGGTCTCGAGTTCTAATCCAAGGCACGCACCTCTGACTTTTCGAAGTTATGTGCGTATTAATAGTTAATTATCACGCGCTAAAACGGTGAAGGAAAACATCGTGAGGAAACCTGCTCGTCTGAAAGATTTTCACGCATTAGGCTAGCGTGGTGGACTATAGCCTAATCTCTCTCATTGTTAGAGAAGACCAGTTCCCAGCAGTGGGACATATAATGGGTTGATTATGTATACATGTTTTAAATTCCTTATTAGTCTAATTATCCTAAATGCGACTGCTACGGTAGAGGTCCTAGATTAAATTCTCAGGTCAAGCAAACTGTATTTGGGTTTCTCTATGAAATTCTCGATAGCAGATGTTTGTATTTATGTCCGGTTAATGGCAATAGACCCACTCCCAGTTACACGTACATATGGGCGAAACGTGGGTATACACTAAGTAGACCTCTGTCTAACCCTTCGTGGAATAGTTATAATTAGGTTGTGGAATGAGCTGTTTGCCGAGGTTTTCCCAAAATACTACATTTTTTTGTGTTACTATCAGGCGAGCCGTAGGCTTTTTTGCCGTCGTAGTGGTATGAAAAGAAAGATACAGGCGTGATCATATAAAAACGTTTCTACACCAAAATATTAACGTTTTCATTGTATATGACTTTATAATCTTAGCATAAAAAATGCATAAAAATCACAAACGATAGTTAATAGGTATGGTAGCATCGTACGACATAGAACTAACCGTAAGGTAAGTCATGTCGGTTGAGAGGCAAAGTAACTTGCCTTTCAATAGACGTTACTGACGTCACCTTTAAGACGTAAGTTCAGAATGTGAACTCGCGGTAGCTTACCTAGTGGTCATAGCGTCTGTTGTATCAAACCAGAAGACGCAGGTTCGAATCATGCCTGCAAGTCGAATTTTTCCTTCACTAAAATAACTTTGTTCTCATTGTAATTTTCGACTATTTACTCTAAGATCTCCTATACTTTTGCTATTACCTATATAATGACGAGGATGTGTAATACCGAATTGTTAATCTTATAAGCGTTTTGGATGTATCATCTGTTAGCTTGTAAGATGAAATGAAATAAAATAAATAAATATACAAATAAGTTCATTTTGACCTCACCGTCCGTAAACCCATCAAAAAAATTAATAAATAGGTAGGGTTCGTTTCAATACATATTTGACCTTGACCGGGGTGACCTTCATTCTCTATGTGAAAGGTCGGGTATAGTTGCTTGTTAGTAAATAATTCAGGTAGGTATTTGAAGCCGAATGAAATTAAGCCCACCTTTATCATGAGTGCTGCTGAAATGTGTACTGTACTTCCTGAGTGGGTCTTCCCCGATAGATATTATCCGAGTTTCTTTAAATATGGAGTAAATCGGTTTCTTCTAGGCAAGCGTACCGCATCGTAGATAGCAGTGTCACTTAACATCAGCAACCAAGTCCCTCTTTGAAATAAAACTATTTTTACAGTTTTTTTTTTTTTATATAAAAAGATGACTAGCAATGTGGTTCCCAGATTACTAGTATTCTTGTTAACCCCTCGTATTAAGCTAGATTGCTTGTGTTACGAGTGGGTTCACGTCGGTAGTGCAATGGGTGGGGTACGAACCGGCAACCACATGATCGCAAGTCCGACGCCCTAGCCATTAGGCTACCGCCGCTTCCTTATTGCGTTGTATTGATATTATTTAAGTCTCTTAGCGTCTTTTAGCGTCCATTTCTTCCCACTTCTTGTACCTTATCCCCCAATGTCTTTCATAACTACACGGCCAAAACCTAAAAAGTCTTACTAAGTCTTAAAAGGCTTACCTTGAAAGTCTTTCAAGGGAAGGGGTCTTAAAAAACAATTAATTTAGGTACACGTCGTGTTATACTAGTTTGAATATACAAACGCAAAAAGTATCGTCCAGAAATGATAATATAACACCAATCCTGAATAATCTCTAAGCTGTGGCGACCGCAGCACGTACGCAGGTAAACCTAATTGCTTAGATTTCAGTCTGGCTAGATTCCAGCTGTCATCAACGCTTACTGTACTGACAATATAGTATCGTAAACCTTTGTAAGCATGTTAGGTATACTTCGGAAAAATATGACGGCACATTAAAAAGGTTATTCAAATAATAAATATTCCTTTTTACAATAAAGAGAATGAATGAAAGACGAAAGGAATTTAAAAGGCGAATATCAGCGGCAACGTCAGAAGAGATCGTCCTAGAAGGACCTACACCGATCTTATTGGCGAAGTCCTTCAAAAAGGTCAGGTGCGTAGTACTCGCAACCGGCGCGTATGTATGAGAAGATGTATATATGTCGCAGAAGCAAAAGAGGCATGCAAGAATCGTGGCAAGTGGCAGTCTATAGTTTCTGCCTACCCCTGTGGGAGAAGGGCGTGAGTGTATGTATGTAGAATAAAGTGTTAAAATTTTCCTACCAGGGACGCTATAAAGACTAAATTAAGCAGTTCCAATGGAATAATCCATAACATCCACGTGTACTAATGTACACCCACAGTTCACCGGTATATTTAGGTCCTACCATTATAAAAGGGGGCTAGGCTATTGTCAATCCAATGTCCGACTGCTACTGAAAATTCCCTATTATAAAAACTCAATAGTCAAGGATTGGTCCTCGACCTGAGAATCTAGCCTAGAAGTAAGAAGGCAGACTTATTTTATATTGTTGGAATTTATTATTTTATTTATTTACAACTAGCTTCTGCCCGCGGCTTCGCCCCCGTGGAATGCGGTCTGTCATCACATCCCACGGGAACGGGATAAATGTATCCTATGTCCGTCTCCTGGTTGTAAGCTACCTCTCCACCAATTTTCAGCCAAATCGGTTCAGCCGTTCTTGAGTTATAAATGGAGTAACTAACACGACTTTCTTTTATATATATAGATAGATAAATAGACGGCAAACAAGCATACAGGCTAAGTGATGAAAAGCGGCAATCGAAGCCAATAGACGCCAATGATATCACTTGCACGTTGTCGTTTGAGATCCCAGTTGTTAAGTCTCATTTGCCTAAAAAAATATTAGTGCCTTCAAACCAGAACACAAGACGAGCTAAATAACAATGTTGGTTAAACATTGTTACTTAACTTTCTGATAGGAACTCATACATTTGGGATTCTTATCCAATTCCATAGCAGTTCTTGAATCATATTATGATTCATTTGGAACGGCTTTTTTAGTTTCCCAGGCTTTTGTTAGCCAGAACTGCAGACTAAACTATTGTGTCTACCTATCCAGGTAATTCAAATTGCATAGATTTGACGCTGGCGAGCGGCCAAATGTCAGCGAGAGGTGGCAACGAGATTAATTACAAGAGATTTAGTGTTATAGGCCCAGTAGTTGGCAAACGCTCTTATTTATTGTAGTCATGATTTGTTGTGGGTTCAATTGTGTTGCTGTACTGTTGGGAGGCCTTTGAAGTTCAGGTTATGGTATTGGGAGAAATATTTTGGACGAGTTTTTCTTACAAAGTAGGTTAAGTAGTACCTAACCTACTTAATTACGGGAAGTTATATGTCAAAATGAGCAATTCCTTTGCAATCGATTCATTTTTTTATGCCATTGGGGGCAAACGAACACACCGATCACTTGATGGTAAGCGACACTGCCGCCCATGGAACCCGCAACACTAGAGGAGTAGCTGTGCGTTGCCATCCTTTTAAAAGGGTTTGGGCCTCCGGTATGCTCACTCATTGGGCGAAGCGTTCTTTCACGCCTGTTTTCTGTGAGGCTGTGGTATCACTTAGGTCGAGCCGGTCCATTCGTGCCGAAGCGTGGCTTTACCACGGTATAAAAAAAAATAGAAGTGCATCCTCAGAAAATTCATAATTCATACTTACTTATTATACATAGTTAATTTTGTCTTTTGACGTGAAAATCTTTGAGCGTTTCCACCCTAAATTTACAGATCCCATTGAGGTATAAGTATTTGTGTTTCTTTGAATATGCAGCGGCAACGACAGCACAGCCCTTCGATCGAGAGGAAATGGAGGTAGGGCATCAACTAGGCTAGACTTTTATTCCACACCAACCAACCAACCAACCTACCCAACTTCAACAACTTCGCACAGCTCCTCCCCTGCGCATATAAAACCGTTAGGCATACAACTGGTTCACCTGTCGGTACTCAACCCACAATCACACACTTACTCTGATTCAGACACAATAACCCACTATCACTCACTCATCCACATCCACACTCTTACATCCACATACACAAACCACTCATCCAGTTCACTTGCAAATACGAAACACTTAACTATTAAAGGCTATAATTTGTCCGGGTGAAGGAGGCTAGGAAACTTAGTATGTTAGTTAGTTAGTAATGGTTAAATAGTTACTATCAGTTAATAAAGTTGAACACCATTTCAGTATAGCGTTTAGTATGAGCTCCTGTCTTCCTTCTAACTTAATTTGTAATCTTGGTAAATGCATATATTTGATGGGAGTTTTTTTTAAAAATTTGAAACTACCTTATTGTTCGGATTATTTTACATCAAAACACGTTTGAGGGAAGAAAACAAATTTTGCTTCCCACTAATACTATAGAAACAAAACTACTTCTCGAAGTAATAATCTTAGGCCTCACCCATGCACTGAAACTCCAATAAGTGCCTACATTGAATAGCCGCATTTGAATTATTTACAAGAAAATGGCCGGTCGGTCCGTCCGTCCGTTCGACATAACTTCAATTAACGCCAGACAAAGGACGGCGTTATGCAGCATGGCGATATTAATATCGTCTGGCAAACACTGGACGAGGATTTGGGCTAAACTTATTGCTCCAATTACGAAATAAACTTAGTATAGTAAAGCTATTGGATCTTTCTTCAAAAGGCCATTTCAGACATTGCCATGCATTTTATTACTCCCTTATAATGAAACTATTACTTATATCTGGTCTTTAAAAGAAACCATGATTCTCTGAGGTCGTCATCAAGTATTAAAAAAAATTACATGAAATGTGTCTTTCAATATCAACAGCCTTTAATTCGTCCATCCTCGGATATAGGCCTCCTCCATCTCCTTCCACTTCTTTTTGTCATGGGCTACCATCACCCAGTTGATGCCCGCCTGTCTGCGTATCTCGTTAACCCATCTTTTCGGCGGACGACCTCTGCCACGTTTCGTTTCTTATAGCCTCCATTCCAACGTTCGTCTAGTCCACCTGGTCACCTAGCTTAGTGGAACGTCTCCATAGAAAGTGTGTGATATCAGTAGAACCTGGTAATGTGAAAATATTGTACATATACAATACATATACTCACGCCCTTCTCCCACAGGGGTAGGCAGAAACTATAGACTGCCACTTGCTACGATTCTTGCATGCCTCTTTTGCTTTTGCGACATTCATGCATCTTCTCATACATACGCGCCGGTTTCGAGTACTACGCATCTGACCTTTTTGAAGGACTTCGCCAATAAGATCGGTAAATAAATTTAAATATTGTAGCATGTCTAAGTAGACACCTAGATTCAAATTGTCGTTTTGGTGGTGTGTGATATTTTATCTGTTATCTTCAAATGACATCGGGTTCTCAACTAATGCGAACCTTCGTTTAATATTGTCGTATTCAGTAAACTTGGACATCAGCCTTCAACGTCCACACATCTTTTTATCGCAATATTGTACCAGTGAAGATGTAACATATTTTTTAATAGAGTGTCCATGGAATTCCTTCCGCCCGATTCGTCTACATAGGATCAACCTTTTGGAACCGCGCAACTGGAATCATAATGTTTCATAAACGCTTGTAAATACTTATTTGAAATAAAAACATTAGAATTTTAATTTAAAGTAGGTACCTATCCTTTAACTCAAAAGTCTATGGAGTATTCAGGGTGTGGTTCTCTCGTGCATAACCCGCTCTCAATTAACGTTCTGGTGACAAATTAATATGGTCAATGTATACTGAGGGTGTGGCGGCCCGCATTGTCCATCTACCTTGAAGCATCATGTCATTCTGACATGACGTTATATTATTATTATGTATATACTTATATAATAAAACTAACCATTTCCCGTGGCTTCGCTCACATCTCAAAGAGCTTTTCGCGACAAAAGGTAGATCTCCAAGGCCCAATCAATCTTTACAATTCATCAAAATTGGTGCTGTGGTTTTATCGTCAAAATGCAACAAACAGATAGACAGAGATAGGTAGTTTCGCATTTATTACAGATAGTTCAACTCAGTTGTGCGCGCGGCCCTATGTGTGCGTGGGCTTGTAAATATACAACTTTCATTCGTGTGGCAGTGACGCGGCAGTCATCGTCCACTGCCGTGTAGGGCCGCGCGCACAACTGAGTTGAACTATCCGTACAGTATTGAAGTATGGTTTGTAACTCGCTGATGAAGAAAGAAGACAAAGGACTTGCCCTGTATAAATGCAAATGTCATACAAACATAATGTCTATTTACATTACCAAACATTACCTGTAAAATTTCAAGCCGTAATACTAAACTACAGAGTTGTTAGTCGCTAAGCCTGGTGATAATCAGAAGTGATTGGTGACACTAGCAGAAAATAACAGTCACTGCAACTGAGGGTCCTCATGGGAGTCACTGGAGGTAATGTGTGGCCTTTGTCTGGTGCATTGCTCCGTTAAATGTTGAGCCTCGACGCTCAACGCTTATGTACGTTTGAGGATGTGTGGAAACTAGAAGTGCTTGTAAAGTGAGAGCGTAGTTGGAAAGTACCATTGAGCGCAGTTAATATTTAGGGGTTTTATCTGAAAATGATTGACACTTAAAATATATCTATACTAATATATAAAGCTGAAGAGTTTGTTTGTTTGTTTGTTTGCTTGAACGGGCTAATCTCAGGAACTACTGGTCCGATTTGAACAATTCTTTCAGTGTTAGATAGCCCATTTATTGAGGAAGGCTATAGGCTATATATCATCACGCTACGCGGACGAAGTCGCGGGCAGAAGCTAGTTTAGACATATTTGTCGTTTGATGACACTTTTTGTCAAAGGTGTCATCAAGGTTCTGTTTGGGCGATCGGCTTCAGCACCGCGACTTGTGATATTTATTTAGGCATAAATATTTGTAGGCTGTAATATGCAACTTTGATTGAAATTACACCCAAGATATAATGTAGAAGCACATCCTAGTATGGGCTACCGTATCAATATGGTTGTGTTCCGGTTTAGTGACTTAGAACATCATGAGATTCAGGATATTATCATGTGTTAAAAAAAAACTAATTATGCATTTTTAATTCAAAAATACAATTCTTTTAAAAACACGAGTTGTCAAACAAAAATTAACATAATGTAAGTTTTCCCTTATTGTTACGCGTGTTCAATGCTTGAAGGTCATATACAATAACATAGTCTGAAAGTGAACCGAATTTATTTGCGCGGAATATAATGAAACACACAAGTTAATACGCGCAAAGGAGGGAAGTGACTGGGGAGCCGAGGCGAGACTGGGGAGTCGATTGTTTCACATGCGATATGCATAAAGTGTTACGTCATGCTATGTATGTCCCCACAACACACATCTTCAGACATGCCAATTACCACATCCAGTCCCCAGCATCTGTGTTGCTTTTACTATTGAAATACTGGAAAACACCAACAAATATTTGTTCTTCTGTGCGTTTTATCGTCCATGTTACATTATTATTTTAGTAGCCATGAAGTTCCCAACGTATCGTATGAAATAGGCCGTAGAAATTATGGCGTAATAAAGGGGAGTAATATTTGTTTTATTCTTGTATTTATTGTATTTTTCTTTTCGGTTTATAGGTTTTGAATATTCAATTAGTATTAATCCTAAATATACCGGCGAACTGTGGTAGGCAGAGGGTACTAATGTACACCGCATGAACATTAGCACGCCTCTGCCTAACCCTTAGGGGAATACAGGCGTATTTTTTTTTGTGATAGTAGGGTAAACGAGCCGACGGATCACCTGATGGTAAGCGATAACCGCCGCCCATGGACATCCGTAACACCCGAGGAGTCACAAGTGCGTTGCCCGCCTTTTAAAAGGGTTTGGGCTTCCGGTAACCTCACTCACTCGGAAACACAACGCAAGCGTTGTTTCACGCCGGTTTTCTGTGAGGCCGTGGTATCACTCCAGTCGAGCCGGCCCATTCGTGCCGAAGCATGGCATATTATGTTCATCATCCTCCGAGCCTTGTCCCAACTATGTTAGGTCGGCTTCCAGTCTAACCAGATGCGGCTGAAATTATATCAGTATTTTACACCAACCGACTGCCATCAGACCTTCGCAACCCATTTATGGGCAATAATGTTATGTTATTAGTATTAATTTATATTCGAAATTTTTTTGAGAGGGTCGTGGGTAAGTAATAGGTAACTCAACTGTTTAACCGATTTGCACGGTTAAGCTGCGCTGGGCTTGGTCAGTGTGTGGATAGGTGACCATTGTTAACACAACAAGAGGAGTCTTAGAGAGAGTCTTCTCCTGAAGCCGTCAGCCCCAGTTATCATACGAAGACTACTTTATAATAATTGTTATTGGTACTTAGAGGCCTGACAACCAATCTATCTTCAGGGTGGTATTGGCCAGAAATCGGGTTTAGTGAAAAAGCTGCTGGGTTTCTCAGATTGGAGATTAGATTGATGCTGGATTAATTGCAATAGGCTCGCCCTCAAAACATAGCCTCGTGATAGACCATTGGACTGCACTGGACAAGTCAAAGATCTCAGTAGTCGTAATGTCAAACGATGAATACATGTGGGGTAACCTGCATGCTTAAGAGATTGTCTTGACGGCTTGTGAAGAAAGGAGACCCGCAGCAAATATATCACCTGTTGGATTAGAATCGAAGAGATCACTAAGCGCAGCCAGAGTGCGAGGAATTGGCGACTTAGCACGTTCAATAGTATGACATAAAGGTACGACAAAGAGCCTGTGCTTTTGGCCCCAGCAGTAATTTTCGGGGACAAAGAAGCGCGCCAGCACATGAAGCAGATCAGGGGCATCAATAGCACCACGGAGTGTCTTGCAGGTTATAGTGAGCTGATCTTGAGTTTGCCTTACCTCTAGCGAGTTATATCCGAGGCAACCCAATAAGAATTTTACCAGCGCTTATAACAATCCATCCCGCATGTTTTTTTCTGAACGGTAAGGCTGAGGTGTGTACTAATATACACCCTTGGCTTGCGCGTATTTTTAGCTCCCACGTATTAAGGGGTCAGCCTATTGCCATTCTCCAGGCACAAAATCAAAACTCTGAGCTGCTGCTGATAATTTCATAGAAAAAACCATAACAGTTTGCTCGACCCGGGAATTGAACCCAGAACCTTAAGCGTAGCTAAAGTAAGCAGCAATGAGGTAGTTCTTACCTCTACTTCTTATTTTTTTATTATATTTTGGCTTAAAAAAATCTAAAACAATCACTGCAAACTCAAAATATTAACCTATAAATGCTAATTTGACTAAATATAGTAGTAATACTTCTTGTTCTATATTAATATAAACTTTACTTCTTTTAAATCAACACTAACAAGTTAAAGAAAACTCTGAAGTTTACTTTAACTTCACAGTTACGGAGTCCTATAGTTTTTTTTACCGCAGATCAAACCAGTCTGCCAGCATTTCTGTGTAATGACCGCACTGACGTCTTGCGGTGGACAACTGAGGTTGACATATAATACCTAGGTACGTACATATCTGGCCATAGTTCTATTTTAGCCATTGTCACATTCCATGTGTACCGTGTTTCCTAGTCAATGTCTTCGCATAGGAAGAAATGAGATCTTTAAAATATTTACATACATACCATCACGCCTGTATTCCCCGAAGGGTTAGGCAGAGGTGTACTAAGGTACACCCACAGTTTGCCGGTATGTTTAGGTCCCATGTGATAGGGGGCGAGCCTATTGCCATTAACCGGGCACAAATTCCAAACTCCGAGCTGCTACTGAGAATTTCATAGAAAAACCCAATAACACTTTGCTCGACCTGGGAATCGAACCCAAGGCCTCTACCGTAGCGGTCACATTTGAAACCACTAGACTAACGAAGCAGTTATTATTTATTTCTTTATAAATAAGGCAATGATAGATGCGCATTGAACAAAATATGCTGAGATGGTTTGGATATATTGAGATAAAGAATGAAAGACAATTAACGAAAGTTTATAGTATACGCCGTTCTATTTGGCGAGGTACTTTAAAAAGATCGGGTGCGTATGTAGTACTCGCAAACGGCGGGAATGTATGAGAAGATGTATGAATGTGGCAGAAGCAAAAGAAGTATACAAGAATCGTAGCCAGTGGCGGTCTATAGTTCCTACTACCCCTGTGGGAGAAGGCGTGTATGAAAAAGAAATTGTAAATGTGAGTACTGTGTAGGCTATATATTTAAATCCACCCACAGCTTGGAACGGTCTAGCGGTTTCGAGATTTTTTATGTGGCTTTTTTTATGGGATAGCGGGCAAACGAGCTGACGGATCGCCTGATAGTAAGCGATCGCCGCCGCCCATGGACACCCGCAATACCAGAGGAGTCGCAAGTGCGCTGCCGGCCTCTTAAAAGGGAGTACGCTCTTTTCTTGAAAGTTTGAAGGTCGTATTGGTCCGAAAATACAGCAGGCGATAGTTCATTCGACAATACCATAGAGAACGGTGCAAGGGGATATTGCGTTACTACATACATATTATGTACCTATAGCTGATCGTTGTTGTGTTTTGCCATGTTATAAATAAACAATCGAACTTCTGAAGACTAGTCTGAACTCAGAGTAATATTGTCTATACTTCAAAGAGTCTGAAGGAGGTTTGACAGACTTCAATCGTATTACGGATTCGCCCCTTATTAGGTTGGGTTTATATATTATTGGGCGAAGCGGTAATAATACGTTTACGTTGTGTTTCGTCGAATGAGTAACCAGTATTAACAAGTAATAAGTAAGCCAGTAACGCACTAGCGAAGTAGCGACTCCTCTGGTGCTGCGGGTGTATTCGGGGGGCGGTTTTTGGTTGCCATCAGGCGATCCGTCTGCTCGTTCTGTTTGTTTGTCCTTTAGGGGCTTTAGGGGCTGCCGTCGAGCCCAGGGGACCGTTCCCCAGAACGCTATGCGCGTCGCGCGAAAGGCGCGTTTAGTGTTTTCCCCATTTTTTTGAATGGAACAAGATCTGCGTTCTCGACTAACATCCCCTCGGCGTAATAAAAGATCATAGTGGCGGTATGGGGACAGTGGGGAGTCCTGCCACGACAATCCATAATGATTATGATAGTGATCACTAAGGACGACGGCACATGATCGGTTGTAAAATATGCTATAAAAAAATGGGAGAGCCATGCCGAAGCATGGCTCACGTGGGAGAGCCATGCTTCGGCACGAATGGGCCGGCTCGACCGGAGTGATCCCACGGCCTCACAGAAAACCGGCGTGAAACAACGCTTGCGTTGTGTTTCGCCGAGTGAGTTGAGGTTACCGGAGGCCCAAACCCTTTTAAAGGCGGGCAGCGCACTTGCGACTCCTCTGGTGTTGCGGGTGTCCATGGGCGGCGATTATCACTTACCATCAGGTGATCCGTTTGCTCGTTTGCCCCCCATCCCAGAAAAAAAAAACTATTTATGTCTGTCAAAAATCTCTATTCATTTATAAAGACAGTCGAGTATCTTACAGCCTCATTAGTTAAATGGTCCTGAGCGCGACTGCTACGCTAGAGGTCCTGCAATGGTTTCGAGCAAAGTGTTATTGGGTTTTACTATGAAATTCCCAGTAGTAGCTCGGAGTTAGGAATTTGTGCCCGGTTAATGGCAATAGGCTCGCCCCCTATTACATGGGACCTAAACATACCGGCGAACTGTGGGTGTACATTAGCCGCCTCTGCCTAACCCTTCGGGGAATACAGGCGTGATGGTATGTTATGTTATGTTATGAGTATCTTATAGTATTTAGGCATTGTTCAAAAATTTGGGTTTGTGTCGTAGTGCTACCAATCTCATTCAGTACGATATTATGCTTATTTTTAGCCTTTGCTATCCCAATCCTACGCACAGACCTTTCCTAAGTCCTTCCAAATATTCTGTTCCTGGATTAATAAAAAACGTTTTTGCTATCACACTATTATCTACACTTGTAGACAACCCTACCTAATACAATTCGGTCGAAATAGCTGTGCTTGTCTGAAGTTATCTGCAAATATTTTCGTACGTGTGTAGCGGTACGGTAGCTAGCACATGGTATCCATAACTATCATTTTTTTTAATCGATTTTCAATTTAATCGCCAAACGATAGAGTTTATTATCCAATGGGGGAATTTGACAGTTTGTGGTAACTGTGTTTTAACTACAATTGTGATCGCAGCTGCATTTGTAAAATATTTTCCTTTCAAACTTCGAATTTTATGCACAAAAAATATACCGATATATTATACATTACTGTTAATTCTCACAAGCTTAAAAAGACGCCATATTTACATATTCAATATGTATTCCTCGAAGGGGTTAAGGAAAGGTACACCTTCGATGTACCATTACAGTTCGTCGATATTAAGCAAGCAAGCAAGTCTATTGCCATTAACCAAGTACAAATTATAACTGAGTCGCTACTTAACTAGCAATTACATTAACGAATTACTTTATTCGACCTGGGAATTTAACCAAAGACCTCTTACGTAACAGTCGGACTTACAACCACTAGGCTAACAGGCATTTATACTTACAGTTCTCAAAGAGACGTTGCAATCATTAGTCGGGTAGTCATCAAAAACTCATTTTGTATTTTTTGCAGTGCGTCCGTTAAAAAAAAACTGTTAAAGCTAAGTGAGATGAACTGGGATTGAAGCTAAAATGTGTACTACTAATGTCGGGGATAATGACTGTTGATATATAGCGTCACTTATAATAGGGTATTACACCTTTTTTTGAAAACTGTTTTAAATTAATCCTTAGATCGTAATGAACCAGTAGAATTTTTATTTCAGTTTTATAAAACCGAAGAATGCCTTAAAATCTATTTTTAATTTATGATTTTCAATTTTCGCGCGGAAACGCTAGCCGCCATGCTTCTTCGGCTCGTGACGTCACTTCGTTAGTAAACAATACAACTGCAAAAGACCAAGTAACGTCAAGTAACTATCGGAGTGACATCACGTCGGAACCCAATATGGCGGATGGCGTTTTAGACATTTAAAAAACAGATTAAAAAAGACGATTTTTGAAATTGAATTATAATATTTACATTGCATTTTTATAAATAAATACTAACGTTTCTCGTTAACTTTTTTAAAAATCTATCATAAACATGCATTTTTATATTTTTTCTTACATGGTGTAAAATATTGACATATTTTATCCTACTAATATATCTGGAGAGTAATCGCTAATATAAAAATACAAGGAATTGAAGAATTCTGTAAATTTCAGCTGTTGATAAAATATCTATCAGTCAGGTCAGTGTTTATAGACAACCCTGCTGATTCCCAGGTCGAGTAAATTGCTATGATATTTCTATTTAAGGGTAAGGGTAAATAAAATCAGTTTTAATAAAAATCAAAAGATTTATTTGTGATAGCATCACTATCCCATTAAAATAATGACAAATATAATATTCGCATGCAAAGAACAAAACACTGTTTCATGCAATATTTTTATACGTTTTTGTTTCTTTTTAAACAACAAAAAAGTTATTATGTCATTAAATATGCCCATAGAATGAGGTGTTTTCTTATAAAGCTTTTTCCGTAACTAATATTGCTTATATTTACATTTAAATGAATAATTAAATGTGGCACACGAAATCTTAAGTAATAATAACACTATTGATTTAAAGGTCATCACACACTGTTCGGAATCTTAATTATTATGGAACTATTAAGATGCGATCCTAATTTCTTTTCACTACACAATTATCACAGAAAATATGATTTTTCTACATCAATGACCATTTTAGCTAAATATTTATTCTATCTAAATAATGTTTTCTGTCGAACAAATAGTTTTAAAAAACAAGCGACAGTAACAGAGATGTTCAAAATTTATTTCACAAAATTGATACAATCTAATTTTTTCTATAAAAAAATATTGTCAGTCTGTATACTTTCTAAACAATTGAATTATGCTACATTGGAAATAAATGGAATTATTATAAAAAAATCGATTATCGATTTATTTATTGAGCAATCGTAAGTGATAATATTCGGATTGAATACAAAAAAAAACTGTAAGCTAAATAAAATTCACACATAAATGCGAATATTTTTCTTTATACAGATTGTAACAAAAATATTTTAATTAAAAAAGTTATTTTTTCATGCATTTTATTTACAAAAATATAATATCTTATTTTATACAGAATCAAGCAAGTGTTTTAAAAAAAAACATTAAATTTATAATAATAGATGACTGACGTGAAAATTATATGATTTGGATATTACTTATGGAAGTTTCGTGTTCAAATAAATTAGTCATCATTATTGTTTCGAAGCATAAAATATATTTTTTTCGTAACATTTATGCAATATATTAGACGAGAAAAAGTCGTATTATTGCCTTATTCTTTATTAAAATGCCTACTTTTACGAAAAAATAAAATATTCGAAATTTTCTCTCTTTTGTCGTTTTAATACAATTACAAATTCTTCGATACTTTTTACAAACAATTTATACAAGTCTTCAGACTTATCCTATCGTATATATATACACCTCAGTCGTTTAATGTTTAGGAACATAGTATGTTACACGTACAACTACATCTTTAGCTGTATTCGAAATAAATGTCCATATTTAAATAACCATTTTATTGGCAACCCGCGTATGGCCAGGGAATTAAACTCTTCCTTCTACCCCGCACCTTCTTGACGGTGCCAAGTATTACCTACCCTAAATAAAAAAATCCCGAATCAACAGCTTACGTGCATTCATAAAAAAAAAGATCTAACCCCGTGTTCCCTTCCCACCGCATTCGGATAGCCAAATACCTTCGCTATACGTGAGTAGCTTGTGTTGGCTGACTGCCATTACCTGTGAAAAATGACAACAATTAGCTAAGTGATATTGAAAAAACAACGTTCTAGTTAATGCAAAGGAGGTATTATTTTTTAAGCGGAATACAAATTGCTTGAGATATTTCATGTAACCAGTCTTTTCCGACGTAGAGCTAAGTAAAAAATTGTTTTAATAAAAACGCGACATGCTTTTTTTAATATAAGGTTTCAGAGTAGTGCGGCGAAAGCGTGTTAGCGCATTTATTGAATGTTAAAAAATAAAGGTACAAAAAAGTAAAAGATGAAAACAAGATTAATGAAGGAATCGGCTAATTCTTAAATTAATCATAATACAAAATTGTAATACATACAAAGTACTTATTTTATTAGATATTATTATTATTATACTGATTTCTGACACTTACCTACGCGAATATTAGACATTGAAATGAAACTACTTTTTACGGATTTTATCGCGGTATATTGATATTATTTAGTTCCTTATATGATATTATTTAGTTAGTAGTTTATTATTATTAGTTTTTTTTTCTAGCCCGTTTCGTCCCACTGCTGGGCAAAAGCTTCCCTTCCCTCCTGATATTATTGATTTCTAAAAAAATTGATGATTGAAATATTATTATAGAAATCATGACAGCATATCAAGAAAGACTTGACTTTGATTTTATTTATCATTTACATGACAAGCTCGAATGAAGGTATCAAATATTTAACGGCAGAAACAAATCTAAAAATAAAACTACCAAGCAAAAAACCATTCCCTCGGCTTACAAAATAAAACTAAACTACCTCAAGTAGCTAGTTTGAAACCCGATAAATAATTCAAGACTCAGTTCTGAATGCAATTAGATTTATGCGACTTTGCGAAGCCATTGCGGGTAAGATCGATCGTAATTCTCTATAAGCTCTAAACACAAACAATTGTGTTGAATTAAGTTCATGACGGTCAAACTTGCCAATATAACTTTGCAGACAGCCTAGGTGTTTTGTTTATATACTATGTATTTCTTACATGCTTTCGTTTGGCGCTTAACCTTTTTTTGAGAAACTTTTTTTTGTTCATCATTTAATTGAATTAAAGCTACCAAATAGCGCTTAAACTAATAATATAAAGACTTTTGTAGTTGTACCTAATCTGTCTTAATGTTCAATAATTAGTTTTTCTTCTTAGTAGCCGAGTGAAAAACTTCAGAATATTCTTACTTTGTAACAAACAAAATAATAACCATACTTATATCTCTTTTTAAATACAAAATCACGTTTACTTAAAAAGTCTTACGTAAAAACTTAGGTTGTTAGCAAGTTTTGTATTAATATTGAAATATTTTGTATTATTATAAACCGCCTCGTTAGTCTTGTAGTCACAAGTGCGACTGCTACGCCACAGGTCCTGGGTTTGTTTCCCAGGTCGAGCAAAGTGTTATTGGGTTTTCTATGACATTCTCAGTAGCAGCTCGGCCTTTGAAATTTGTGCCCGGTTAATGGTAATAGGCTCACCCCCTGTTACATGGGACCTAAACATAGGTACTGGCGAACTGTGGGTATACCTTAGTACACCTCTGTCTAACGCTTTCGGGAATACAGGCATGATGGTTTGTTATGGAGCTATTAATATTTGTTAGTATTTTTTTTTAAATAACGAAGCGAGAAGCAGGTAATTTATAGAGAATAACTGAACTCACAAAACATAAATTAGGTGCAAACCATTCAGAAAGGAGAAGGTAAAGCATTCTCTATACTGAACACTGCTTACCCGTTACCCCGTGACGCCTATTTACCTGTAGGTAAAACGACAGAGCTTCTCACCGCTGAATAGGGCGGCGGCGCGGGCGTCGCCGCAGGCTTGGCTGTATGGACTTGACTGCTATAGCCTGAATAAAGAAGAGGGTATATAATTTTAAAGTAGGTTCCTATTGGAGTTGGAATAAACCCTTAATAAACTAGCTTTTGCCCGAGGTATCGCTCACCTGAAGCTATAATAGGATTAGAAATGGATTAAAAAAATAATTTAATCAAAAATAAACACTGATGATCTCTTCTTTGGGCCTTCTTCTCTATTATGGACCTCTGTACATCAGAGAGGTTATGCTGTATCTCAGGATTGGTTTCAAGTTCACCAGGTTCACCAGGTTTTAAGTTGGAGCATATTTTCTAATAGTGGTAACAAAATTAAAATGTATTCAGCAGTTTTTTCTCCAACCCGTAACAAACAGACCAACAGACAAGAATTTTAATAATCACACATTTTTGGATTCGGAGACGCTTAAATACTATAACTTATTTTTTTTAAATAATCAATGCACACAGCTTTTTTACAATTTTATAATAGTTAAATATAAAAAATATCAGGGTGCAAGTACAAAATTAATTAAAGTACCTAATTTACAAAGGTGGACTTATAGTCAATTTTAATTGTATTAAAAACCATGAGGTTTTCTTTCAGAATTGAGTAAAATAAGCAGAGCTTAGGGTTATGGTATATAAACGGTATAGGGTTATGGTATATAATTAAACGAATCCTGAGATACAGTTTGACCTTCCTGATGTATAGAGGCCCATACAAAGAAGAGATCATCAATGTTGGTTTTACATTTTTACTCCTGATATAACTTCACGTGAGCGAAGCCGCGGGCAGAAGCTAGTATATTATAAATCCGAAATTTTTTGAGGCTGGATTGATGGATGGATGTTTGTTACCCTTTTACGCCAGAATGACTGAACGGATCTGGATAAAATTTAGCACAGGAGGTAGATTATAGTCTGGAATAACACATAGGCTTTATTTAGCTCGGATCTATCAGAATTCTCGGTCGGTTGATCGGAATTCTGAAGTCTAGGCAGACCAAGTCGCGGGCAGTAGCTAGTTAAGTAAACTACATACTATTCAGTAAGCAGTAAATAGTGTTTCTACTTACCAATATTAGTATTTCTCAAGTAAGGATTTCCATAAGTGGCTGAGTATCTTAAGTCCACGTTTGGCTGTGACTTGACATTAGGCTGGGCGTAGATAGGCGTTGACGGCACTATAGACATAAAAAAAAACAATTAAAAAAAAAACAAATCATGATTTTAATATAAAACACTATACTGTTTGATATGCGTTTCATCCCTCCTCATCATGTGTTCTGCCAATACCATCCAATTTAAAGAATTTATTTCCAAAAATTTTGTCACATAACATAACATACCATCACGCCTGTATTCCCCAAAGGGTTAGGCAGAGTTGTAGGTAGGTAGGTACTACTGTACGCTGAAATGTTTAGGTCCATGTAAAAGGGTTTAGGTATGTAAAAGGGGGCGAACCTATTGCCATTATCCGGGCAAAAATCTCACACTCCGGGTTGCTACTGAGATTTTCGTAGAAAACCCAATAACACTTTGCTCGTCCTGGATATCGAACCCGGGACGGGAGTCATAATTTGTTCTTTTATATTTTAAATTGCGACTATTCAAAACATAAAATAATTTAAAGTACAACTACAAACGGAACTAAAGTTTTCGCTCAACTAGTCGGCATGTCATATACTCTGAACCACTCACCATCGCCAACGGGAAGCCCCAAATTATTAATCGCGTCCGTTTCGTCTGGAGAATTGCTCGTTCGTTGTAATGTGTTATTTTGCGATCCATTGCCGGCTGACAACGGGAGCGTCGATGCTGTGTCTATGCTGCGCGTCAATGAACCTTGCAGTGATCTGGAGAGCGATATTGTTGTTAAGTGAAGGAAATAGTGGTAGTTTCATCTGTTGTTAAGTATTAACAAAGGATTCCTATCTAATTTTGTACTTAGATCTGAAGCTGAAGCTTTGTCAATATTACATAATACCTACTGATGCTACTGATGTGAAGTATAAATCTTGAAAATTTCATTTTAAGCAGCATACGGCTTGTACGTCCAACTACCACATTTTGGTATTGTAATTACAAATTAAATTGTACTGAATAGATAATACTTCTAATTACACCATGTTTCAAATAAACTAATATTACATTTCATTCCTGCCCGTTAACTTTTAACTGCGCATTGGTGATCTCCCTTATATGGTACTTAAACGTATAGATTTTCTGACGGCGTAATTTTTTTTTTAAAGCTGAAAGTAAATTATTAATGTTTGACTTGAATGCCCTTGAAGAAGATAGAGAGAATAAAAAATAAAGAAGTTTTTCATTTAAGTCCTCTTTTCTTTTACAAAAATGCTTTTCAGTATTACAAAAGCTTGAAATATAAATAAAACAATTCTGAAAAAACATGTAGATTAAACCTATTCTCAACACAGACAGATCTTGACAATAACGTGTGTAAAATAATACCATTTTATTTATTCTAACATATAAAAAACACTATTTGAACATCTCACAAAACTATCTAAACGAAAAATCAAAAGAAAACCACATTTTTCATGTCCATTTTAGGGTTGTCTATGAATGGATGCCAAGTTTGAATAAGATAAATTTCAATGAGACTTTTTAAAGATCTTGACGTTTGGTCATTCATATTCAAGAGTTGTTATTTACCTCTTAATTAGTAATTTAGTTTTAATTTTACGTTGGACCGTATAGATTGAACAACATTTGCAACGTAAGCGTAACTCTTCATACAAGAAAAAAAACATGAAATATTTACTTTAGTTACCGTGGTGTTAAGTGGGTGACAGCCCTAAATCCCGTTTTAACCTCGACAATAAAGAAAATAAAAATAAAATAATCATGTACTTACCTACTGGGGGGTTCTAGAGCGGGCGACTGTACTCGAAGGTGGGGCGGGGGGGCGTACCCCTGTGGGTAGTCGTACACGTACCCCGCGGGGTTCTGCCATGAAACATGTAACACCACCTTTATTTTACCGCAGTAGGTTATGCAGCAGGTTTAGAACAGAAGTATTAATGACGGAAAAAAGATTACATAATTATGATTGTTTAAGTTAATTTATTGCTTTGTTTTGTAACGCATCCAAAATCATATTTTTTGTTTGCAGTAGATAATACAGGATTTATCTTTTTTCCCTGCGCTAACGTGAAGATATAGTAGGTATGTAGTACTAGTATTTACCTAGTCAGTTTTCTATTTTATATTTTTTTTATCTACTTTTTATGGATTATCTTGCGTTATATTGATATTACCTAATAACTGACATTTACCATCCGTGGTCACGGGTAAATTGAATTAAGTTTGTAAGCATTAATTTTATATTGTTGCGTGTGAGCTCACTAAACGAGTAAAAATTCTTTCGACGACCTCTGTGGTTTAGTGGTTCGAGTACCGGATTGCTGACCATGAGGTCGTGGGTTCGATTCCACAAATCGATGACACAAAAATTTATGTGATGAATATAAGTGTTTGTGTTCGTCTGGGTGTTTCTTATGTATTATAAGTATGTATTTACAAAAAATAAGTATATAAGTACCTATTATATCCATTGTCTAGTACCCATAGTACAAGCTCTGCTTAGTTTGGGACTAGATGGTGCTATGTAAAAATATCCCAGAATATTTATTTATTTATTTATTTAAATATGTTTATGAATTTAGAATATTATTCCAATAATATACCATAACAGATTCAGACATCAAGGGCATAAAAAATACATACTATAATAATTTTATTATTTACTTAGGTATTACGTGTTAAATGGCGTCTTGAATGTGTGTACCTTCTGTTTTCCTTAGTTTACAAAGGTAGGTATTATTTCGGATAAGTTGTGACTATCAAATTGGTTTCTTTTTGTAGTTTGATCTGAATTCGAGTTTGTGAAAATAAGTGTTTGTCTTTGAAGTAGCATAAGATATGGTGCTTTGTAATAATAAAAATAAAAGCAGGAAAAAAGAAAATGTTATTGTATATTTAAAATACAACACTTTGAGAACCAATTTATTATTTTTAAAACTATCACACGTAACTTATTTGGTGTTGATACTTCGCTATGAAACCTCCTCAAGGCATCATTTTTTTTATATATAATATAATATTTATATATAATATTCTGCGACATTTTACACATCACCATCTAGTCCCAAACTAAGCAGAGCTTGTACTATGGGTACTAGACAATGGATATAATACTTATATACTTTTTTTTGTAAATACATACTTATATTCATATACAAACACTTACATTCATCACATAAATATTTGTGTCCTGTGGGAATCGAACCCACGACCTTGTGGTCAGCAGTCCGGTACTCGCACCACTAAACCACAGCTCAGTGTCTAATAATGTACCGAGTGTGATATAGATTCCATTAAGACCTTTACCCACCTTAAAATAGGGGTCACTATACGTTGGGTCGGAGTAGTCATTGCTATATCGGAACTGCATCAGAGGGTCATCATGGCGATGGTTCGGGAGAGGCACGGGGCCTGCTAGGGGCAGCCCTGCGTGAAGCTTGCTGTCTGATCGATCGGAGCTCGTGTATTCCTGCGAAGAAAAACAGGTAATATAGTATATGTGTATGAGTGTGTAAAAGTGTGTACCAGTGTGTACCAGTGTGTACCAGTGTGTACAAGTGTGTATCAGTGTGTATCCATGCGTGTCATTGCGTATCACTGTGTGGATAATTTATAGTACTTCAGTGCTAATAAATGTGTTATAGGGTGCTGATTTAGTTATTCGTTAAATAGTGATTCTATCCGTTGTTTTTGACAACTTTTCCTATGAAAACCTAAACCTTATTACTTAGCTGACTATGGTAGATACTGCCTAACGTTCCTAAATATTAGATACTACTGCACAATGACATAGGTAAATATTGTACTGACGTATAATTTGATGTTAATAATACTATGGATATTACTGTCTGAATTAAATAAATACATGAGCGAAACTACAAAGATATAAATATCTATACTAATATATAAAGCTGAAGAGTTTGTTTCTTTGTTTGAACGCGCTAATCTCAGGAACAACTAGTCCGATTTGAAAAGTCAGTCAGTGTTATATACACCATTTATTGAGGAAGGCTATAGACTATATACCTATAATCACGCTAAAACCAAGTAACTATTCCACGCGGACGAAGTCGCGGGCGGAAGCTAGTTTCTTATAATAGCTTACCAATTCATAGCTCCCATCGCTTTGCGGCAGCTGTAGCTTCAGATCACTGATATTAGAGCTCCTGTCACTTTCCTTATAAACGTCACCAGTAGTCACAGTGACGTCAGGCTTCTCGTTCATCTGTCCCTTCTTCCGCCTCCTTCTGTGGCAGACCACCACGAGAATGATGAAGGCGGAGAAGATGATGATGCCTGACGTCACGCCAATGAGGATTATGTAGAGAGGAAGGGTTTCTGGAAATAATTCCATAGTTAGAAATACGGTTTAGTCAGGCGCACATAGGGGGAGGCCTACGTCCAGCAGTGGACTAATATAGGCTGGTGATGATGATAATGATGATGGACACGAACTGTGATGTCCTGTAGCATTTTGTGTTCAAATTCTTGCTTAAGTTAGTATAGAGAAAGGTAAATTATAAGGCTACGATTAATTGCACATCCTTAATGGTAGAACCGCTAAACTAGATGACCCAAAGTTTACTAGATGCAGATTTTAAAGAGGCAATTAATTATTCTTAATTTATAGATAGTAGCTTTGAAGGATACGAGGCGAAAAAGTATCTGAATTGCTCGGTAGTAGGATCTCCTGGGGTCTGACTGGCTGGCGACCACCCTTCCGTCGGAGTCTATCGTAAAGCACCTTTGAATATCTTTCGACTATTGCGCATAAGAGCCAGTTCACCCTCGGTTGCTGCGGCTCTGGAAGTCTGCAGTCCGTAGAGGCTCTAAAGAGTTGGCAAAGCTTCGGCAACTCCTCTGGTGATGCAGGTATCCATGGGCGACGATGACTACTTACCACCAGGTGTCTCGTTAGCTTAATTCATAAAAAGCTAATAATTTTAAACTCTAAGCTAATTCTCATGACACACTTACTCAAAGCCTTAAGCATAATCGCAGCATTAGCGTTTCCATACTCGTTGGTTACACTGCAGTTATATTGTCCGTAGTGTTTGGACTGGCTGGCTCTGATCACCAAGCTGGATTTGATCACACCATCTGGTAAAGTTTCTTCTAAAGTTGCGTAATCCTGCATGGGAGATTGAAACATTTCAGATTTCGATAGAAGATAGAGAGAAAGCCGTGATTTGACTATAGACAGTACAGTATGAACCCAAATGTGTATTAATGATTGTTTTATTTTTTTTCTTATTGAAAAAAAAAACGTTGCCCCACACTAGAATTTTCTCCTGTATCGCGGGTGCGTTTACAAACACACAGAAATTCTTTACAAACACAAATTCTCATATACACAAACACCCAGACCCGGAACAACTACCTGTAGATCATACAAATATTTGCTCCGTGTGGGGATCGAACCCACAACACGTGTCGCAGAAGCCAATTGCCCAGCCGCTACGCCAAACGCCAAAATTCAATTATCATTCGTTTAAATGGAGAAGGTATTTGCCTTCTCCATTTAAACGAATGATAATTGAATGAGTACATGAGTAAACATGCTTGTGGGATTATTCTCAACGGTACATATGTGAAGACTACCAAGTAGGTTAAGTTGGTGGACCGTATTTTCATACTTTTCATTCTTAGAAGAGACTCATTCCTAGCGATCATTATTATTATAAACCGTTGTCATCCCACTGCAGGGCATAGGCCTCCCTAGACTCCCTTCCCTCTTTCCATTCGTCACGGCTCAACGCTATTTTGGGCCAATCCCTCCAGAAGAAGTTATCTCGCCATCTCCGTCTAGGTCTGCAGCTTTGCGCAGTTCCAATCAATTGAATTTTGAGGTCTCTGTCTTATTCTTCGGTTTCACTCAATAAAGTTGCAATCTTGGTTTTTAAATACTATTTATTTCTAAGTAATAATAAGAACAGTTAAACACTGATCCAAAAATAATAGGTAATTAAAAATCTTACCGGATCCTGAATCACACTGATCTCCCGACCTTCAAAGTACCAGCGGATGTCGTCAGGTTTTGGTACTGAACGGGCAGCGCATTCTATTCTAACGCTTTCACCTTCCATGCCGAATTGTGTCCTATTTGATAGGATCTTCGGAGCACCTAGGAAGAGAAATGTCAGTAAACATAAAAAGTTTCAAAAAGGCAGCACTGTGCTAATTGGAGGTGTCGAGATGAGCTAAAAGATCTTTTCACCTAAAGAGGTTGCAGGGTATACTGAACTCTACTGACTAAAAACAGAACTTGTTTTCCCTTAGCTGTGGTCCAGCTTTGGGCTTATTAACTTACTCTTAATAAAAATGGTGGCTTCACTCTCGATCTCTGGGTAGCCTTCCTCGATGACCTTGCAGATGTACCTTCCGGCCGTCTCCCGATTTACGTATACCTTCAAGTTCGGAGTCTTTCCTTTGACCTGCTGGAAATATTACACGTTCACGTAACACTGTCTGCTTTGTCAAAATTACTCAAGAATTCTGAATAGTATTTAATTACTAGTTGTTTCCCGCGGCTCTCGCATTCTGAAAGATTTTTTTGAGACAAAAGTAATCTATGTCCTTCCACAGGATACAATCTATGACTTTAACAAATTTTATAGAATTTATTCAGAGGGTTAGGCTTGAAAAGTTAACAAACCATCAAAATTATCCATTTATAATATTGGTATAGACTAGATACAGATTAGATAAAGCCTCTTTTGCTTGACTCAAATAATGTTTTTTTATCTGGTATTTCATTTACTGTAAATCCTTGTCAGCTTGTTAAATCTGGTCTTTAAAAATTTGGTATTGCCTTCATGGTATTCACTTACCCCTATCCGTCCTGGCTCGTGGAACAGCCATCTGATCTCCGGTTGAGGTTGACCGTCCACATCACAGCTCAAGACCACACTGGAGCCAATGTCAGTTTCTACATTCTGGGGTCGCGTTCTAAATGTCGGTGGATCTGCACACAAAACAATATTTTTGGATGATGCTTTGTCGACTGAAATTTTGATTTGGGGCATTGGCTATTACTCTATGGATCATGGTTTGGATTTCGCTTGGAGCAAATGCTTAAATGACTTAGCGATAATTATTTCAAGTCAGGGCCAGTAAGATTTCTGTTTATAAATGTACTCACGATAGGTACTTAGATGAAAATGCTAGTGTACTTGCAACTTTGTTGTTGTCTGAGTGTTGGTGTTTGTGATATTACTTACTAGTGATGGTAAAAACACTATATTGCACCGTTTTTTTTTAATCTTGAAGAGACCACTTTAACCTTTAAGAACTGAGATATAAAGTTGAACAGCTCTTTTTGGACATAAGCATTATCTACTTACAAGGTGGTATTTGTAACAATCTGTGTCTAGGTAAAGATTTGAACACCTTTTTATATCACCAAGGAGTGCTACACTGGAGGTCCTGGGTTCGATTATCAGGTTAAATAAAGTATTATTGGAATAACTATGAAATTGGCAATAGCAATACAGGCTTGTTGGTATAAGTTAATGATGAAGTCCAATAATATTTCTTTCAATAACAGAAGAGGATTCTCTCTTCTTTAAATCCCATTTTGTGTAGTAAATCTCTCTCAATACCAACAAAACACACTTTAGTATGACGTGTGACGTCACAGGTTGTGGGCGCTGTGTTATGGCTTCTTGGATCATCGATGTAAACACCACAGCTATTTCTCCCAGAAAAAACCGGAGCATGACGCGCTACAAAAATCATGTCTTACGAGTCAGTCCCTGATTGGCAGTTCTGTTTTGAATTGATTACTAATCTTTGTGCTTCTTATAATCATTTAAAAATATGTAGCTTTGAATTAATTAAAAGAAATAATCTTTAAAAAAAATCTGTATCATAATTTATATAACCAACTAGCTTTTCCCCGCGGCTTTGCTCGCGCTGTATTAGGATTTGAAATGCATCACAAAAATAATTTAATTGTAAACCAACAGTGATGATCTCTTTATTTTATGGGTCTGTATACATCAGAGAGGTCAAGCTGTATCTCAATATCCTTTTAATTGATTGAGATAAGAAGTTCACCACATGTACTTTCTAACAGTGATAGCAAAATTAAAATCAGTTTTATTTTCATATGTTTTTTATTCAGTAGTTTTTTCGCCAGACCATGACAAACAGACAAACCGACAAGAATTGTACAAATCACATTTTTGGGTTCAGAGTCGTTTATATAACCTAACCCACAAATATCTTCAATGTACATACAGACAACACGGCCTTTTAACGATTTCATAGTAGTGGAGATTAAGACCAATCTGACAATACTGCTAACTAAAAGACCACTTTCTATAAATTATAATCAGATCACGACTGCTACGCTAGAGGTCCTGGGTTCGATTCCCAGGTCGAGCAAAGTGTTATTGGGTTTTTATATGAAATTTCCAGTAGCAGCTCGGAGTTAGGAAATTGTGCCCGGTTAATGGCAATAGGCTCGCCCCCTATTACATGGGACCTAAACATACCGGCGAACTGTGGGTGTACATTAGTACGCCTCTGCCTAACCCTTCGGGGAATACAAGCGTGATGGTATGTTATGTTATGTTTTATAATCAGATCAAAAAGAAAAGAAAGAAAGAAAGTACTTTTATTTGCGTAGTTTTTTTGTTTTTATTTCAAGTACCTATTTCTCAATGGGGATGGGCCGTTTTATCCCGCCGTCTTTCTATTATAATATTTTACTTACACGTAACCTCCAAAGTGATATTCCCATCGCCTTTACCCACAGAGTTGCTGACTTCGCACTTGACGGCTGCATTGTTGTGCTTTCTAGACACGTTGAAAATGATCTAAAACAAAATATTATTGTAAGAAGTTGTGCTCTATATATTATGTACTAAAAGTTGATGTAGTAAATTCACCCTTATTTCATCGACGTATTGGTCATATTTATGCTGAGATAACCTGCAGTTTTTTGAAGATGCGATAAGGGCGTACATATATACTATATAATTAACTTTTACAATAATGCTTCAATCCACTTCATTTCCAACAAAAAAAATGCCAAATTGATCGTGCCTTTCTCAGATAAATAGAACTTTGTTTAATGAAATTGAATAGCCTAAGTAATGCTAGGGAGTCGGACTTGCGATCATGTGGTTGCTGGTTCGAACCCCACCCATTGCACTATCGACGTGAACCCACTCGTAACACAAGCATATAGCTTAGCACGAGGGGTTAACAAGAATCCTATTAATGTGCGATCCGCATTAGTAAGCTTTTTTTAAAAAAAAACGGAAATATTAGCTTACTTTTTTTAATCAAGTAGGTACATACATTGACTAAAGTAATAGAAAACTGAATCAGTTTTACTGGATAGTCAACATACCACCTACAACCATCCTACATAATTGCGAATTTGACACTTGTGCGTGCCCAACAATAAATTTTAATTTTCGAACATTTGTCGTTTCTATATTAATGTTCAATTACAGTAACCGAAAGCTCTTTATTTTATGTGATAGTCAAAAATGTGGTGTAATATAAAGAATACATGGTACTTATTTGTTTGTAGCTTTCATAAGTCCATTGTCGCTTATGACTGCAACGTTAAATTTTTCAGTAGGGCACATTATATTTAATGCACGAATGAGTTGCACGCGTTGCAATTCAGTTGAATTGCTAACACAGTGTGCATTGCCCTCTGTTGCTTAATTAACGACTTTAAACTATAGCCTTGTTGGTGCTTCTCATCTGGCGCCGGCTTTATTTATGTGTGAAGGGAACTTTATTCTGTTATTGTTATTGTTCAGTGGAGTTAAAATAGCTCAAAGTGTTACTCTGAGGTATTTTGTGGTGAAATATTGTCTATTTTACTGTTTTGCAGACTTCACAAAAGCGTGTGCAGACTTATAAGTATCTCAATTATTTTTACGAACTAATAATCTCTCTTTTAACATGAAAATCTCGTTAAACTTTAACATGCTAATATATGTACAAGAAGTAGAAAAAAGAAGAAAGAAAATTTATTTAATTTAGCCCTAAACGACGCATGACATTTATTGAGCTAAAGGACAAAGTGTCGGTTAGACACTTCAATAAAAATAATATGCATCTGACATCATTAGCAAGTGACAACTTAGTGTCAACATAACTAGTAACAACAACAACAATAATACTTTATTATTATAACATCACAACACTAACTATTGTGGAAAAATACTTTGTCAACTAACAATATCACAATTTAAGTAGGTAGGTGAGGGACTCGCCGTAACATGAGTTACATTCGTATAACTAAACAAACTCCTTTTTATTGACTGTTTTTCAACGTCTTATAGGTACGTTGGAAGTCTGGTATATTTAAACATCGTGTTAAAACTAAATTATCCAATTTCAATTCAAGGAACAAATCCGAAAGTTACAGTAGGTATCTTTCTATGACGTAGTTTGTGCAACATAATAAAACAAACCAACAAATCACAAATTGAGATACATAAAATAGTGAAACGATATACAGGGCATTGCAACGCCTTCTCAGTAAGCAGTCAATTTTGAAAAACATAATTTTAATCGTTATGTTTTTGTAATTTAATCTATTAACGAAAAACAAGGCTTTATTGTTGTAATTATTATATACAGGTATTTATTTCTCACGCAAGTGGCTCACCTACGTGAAAAATAAATCAATCTATCAATACAACAGTAGATAATTATATTACAAAGATATTTTTTATCAGATATGGTTTTTATATGGAAAATTTGCAAACGATATCTTAGGTTAAAGCTAGTATGTCTAAAAATGCTTATGAAATAACTTTAAATAGTAACCTTAATATAAACATTGTAAACATAAAATTTACATTGAAAGGTTGTTTTGCAGTGTTGCTACACTTTGTGTTGGACATTTATTGCAAAAGCTCTTCAACCGTGAACGGCATGTAAGCTGTCAGACATTAATGTCGCAATTTGTCTCGTAGAGTGCGTTAGCTCAAATAAACCTCTATGTAAATCCTGAGATAAACACTATATTTCTGCGATCCCTTCAAAAGGAATAAAATAATGTGAATAGAAAATATATTTGAGGTGGTAGAACTCCGAGGCTAAGTTTCTCTAATATTCTGCCCCTCTTAAAACTACTATACGCTGTGGTGCTATTAATGTCGTATTGTCGTTTCCATCCTGTATAATATTTTAAAAAAATGATACGGGGCAAATGAGCAGATGGATACTGCCAACCGCCATCAATACCATTGAAGTCACAAGTGCGTTGTCTTGCTTTAAAAGGGTTAGGCCTCCGGTAACCTCACTTACTCGGCGAAACACAACGTAAGCGTTGTTTCACGCTGGTTTCATTCTGGTCGAGCCGGCCCATCCCTCCCACGTCTTTTGGCTGACATAATGATTTGTTTAATAAGTAGTGCTTACCATCTCGTCAGCGTAATCACCAATCACTGGGTTATTGTTGATGTACCACCGATATATCTGAGCTGGTGGGTTGGCGTCTACGTCACAGCGCACCCTCAGCTCTGAACCCTCAGGGATCGTCCCCCGGCTCTCTCCAGCGCTGATGGTCACGTTCACTTTAGGTACGTATTTGACCTGAAAAAAATATAGTGTCTAAAGTTCTGCTAAATAATTGTGGTATTTTTAAGTCCCATGTAATAGTGGGCGAGCATATTCCCGCTACAGGACATAAATCCAAACACCAGTTGCTATTGAGAATTTCATAGAATAACCTAATAACACTTTGCTTGATCTGGAAATTGAACCCAGAACCTTTTAATAGCAATCCCGCTTAGGACCCCTATACTAATGAGGCAGTCTAGGATAAATTAGAAATATTATGTTGGATATTTAATCCATTCTCAGCCTCTGTGTCCTGCAGTGTTATTTATTTTATAACATATTTGCTCGTAAAAGGTATTTTACTTCACCAATTTTAATATCGTAATCATTGTAATGTATCTCATTACGTACTTGTGCTGTAATGTAATGTAAAACGCACGGTTTATCAAGATGCTCCGTCTAAAACGAACAGTACTTCTTAAATCTTTTTAAGTTTTTATGTCAGGAAAGTGGTCAACATTTTGCCTCTAATCTAATCACGCCTCTGCCTAACCCTTCTTGGAATACAGGCGTGTTGGTATGTTAAAGTTAAATACATACCTCTATATGTACAGTAGCCATCCTCGGAGCTCTGTCGGCTGTATTCTGCGCCTGACACGTTATTGTCTGGTTGTGGTGACCTTTGCTTGGGGTTAACCGAAGCACTGACCTGTCAATGGCAATGTTTAATTAGTATTCGGTGTTGTATATCACTCATATTGATAGGTACGTTAATAAATAGTCGATAGGTACATAATACTGCTTTGGGGTGCACTTGAAAATTATAAAGAACTAAAAAAAATAAGAATATAATTTAGGATTTAAGATTAATAAGACAAGACATAATAATTAATTGTAATTTACATGCCCCAAGGGGTAGAATTTATAAGCAAAAACATTTGTAACAAAACCATACTCAAGCAAATAAATGATAAGCAGTGATAGCCTTAGGGTATGACCACTGGACTGCCATGTCGTAGGTCTCGAGTTCGAACCCAAGGCACGCACCTCTGACTTTTCGTAATCACGTGCGTATTAATAATTAATTATCACTCGCTTACAACGGTGAAGGAAAATATCGTGAGGAAACCTGCATGCCTGAGATATTTTCTCGAAGGCGTGTGAAGTCTGCCAACCTGCATTAGGCAAGCGCTGTGGACTTTAGCCTAATCCATCAAAATTACAATTCAAAAATCAATCAAAAACCTAACAAAATCTACCCATATACTGTGGTGTATGGGTTGATTTTGTTTGTTTTTTGCATTGGCAAAACATCACACTCATACATCCCCGCAGGACATCATTAGTTTACGTTTACAAAAATACACAATAACGTGATAGCCAACATTTTTGAAAAAATATATTTGTTGAGAGTGTACATTTATACTGAACACTTTATTGCATATTTCCGTTAATATGGCTTAAACCGCCAAGTAAAAAATTACAAACACAATTAAATAATTACTGTTCTTGAAACTTTAAATGTAATTTAGTGAATTATAAGTACTTACGTAAGACATTTTTAAATTTTATCCTACTTATAGTGATTATTGCATGAAACACTGACCTCGTTATATACCTCTGGCCATCAGGTAGCAGTTCTGCTGTACTTTTGACCCCTCTCTTAATCACTGACTGACTACCATCCAGCCAAGTTATCTAAACAAAAGAAGAATACATTATTTAGTACAATATATATATAAAAGAAAGTCGTGTTAGTTACACTATTTATAACTTAAGAACGGCTGAACCGATTTGGCTGAAAATTGGTGGAGAGGTAGCTTAGAACCAGGAGACGGACATAGGATACTTTTTACTTTTTATTACTTTTTATCCCGTTCCCGTGGGATGTGATGACAGACCGAATTCCACGGGGGCGAAGCAGCGGGCAGAAGCTAACGTAAGTATTACTTACGTTAGTTTTGCATTGAGAAATAGATATCCCATTTCCTTTAATTGAATCTGTCCCCTGATCCCTTAAGGTGCATCATGCACTGATAAAAATTTTCGTCTGATAATTTATTATAACTATAAGTGATATGTTTTATTTCTGAAATGGATCTTTTAAATATACCTACCTACTTTTGTAAGTCATTATTTTTAATACTAGATTAATCTGGTATTTCCTAACCTCTGAGAAGTAACATCGAAACAAACCTCAAAGAATCATGGTCTCTTTTAAAGTCCAGACATCATAGATATTAATTTATTATTATGTGAGTGTCAGAAGCCAATGACTCGAAGAACAACAATACAATGTTAGATTTCTTTACACGTACCTCAGCCGCTGGCTTTCCCCCCGAAGACACGCACTCGATATCGACCGGCTGGTCTTCTGTCGCATCGATGAATGCCCCTCGCAGTATCCTGGGAGCTTCTGGAGCTACCAGGACTGTCAGGTGGGCGTAACGGGAGCGTATTGGTGGCTCACCTAGGAAAAAGATTATTTTTTAATCAAATTGTCCCGGGAAAATCTGCCATTCTGACTTTGCCAACATGGAAAGCACTCAATCAATTGAGAACCAAAGTAGGCCGCTGCAAGAAAGACTTATGAAATAGGGGATTATAGGGGATTATAGGGGATTATAGGGGATAATAGGGGATTATAGAACCCAGTATAGTGCCTCAGACCAGAATATGCTTTAATGTAGGAGAGCCCAGAGTGTTCGAATATCAGTACCTTTGAGGAGTGGTAAGCACCACTGATGCCAGTGTGTAAAAAAATGGATTATGTTGAAGTGTTTTCCATTGAGATGAAAAGAAAAAAATAGTCAAGTACCTAGGTAATCTATTTACTTTTTAAATAACGGACAGAAGATCCTCTTTGTTCATTACATTGAGTGAAGAACGGTGGAGTATTTAAAGTTAGGGAGGGGAAGATAGTGGTGGGTGGACTAAGTTCTATATATTATAGTAATATGTATTAATGTCGCGAAGCGGATCTTGCGAGCTTCTGACCATAGACGCAGCTTTAAAATACTCAATCGCGAAATAGCAACATTATGTTCATGGGACAAAACACAGTTAATGGTATCTCCTGATTTTACCTTAAAGATATTTTATAGCGCACATTATCGATTTCTTAAAGACTATTAACTGATTGCTTTTCTTGCAATAAAGTTATAAGTCGCCGCCAATCTCGCGACATGAGCAACTTATGAAATATGTCTTTAAGGGCATTTTAAGTTTTCCCGTGGGAACAACATAGGTTTAGGTTTGAAAAGGTATGAGTTTTAACTGTGCTGTTGAGTTGAGCCGCATCAGTCACAATAAGCCAATATAAGCAGACCTTGAATTTATAGGCTTCTCGTACACTTACAGGCCTGCTTAACTGGACTAGTATTATAAACATAACATAACATACCATCACGCCTGTATTCCCCGAAGGGTTAGGCGGAGGCGTACTAATGTACACTCACAGTTCGCCGGTATGTTTAGGTCGCATGTAATAGGGGGCGAGCCTATTGCCATTAACCAGGTACCAATTCCTAACTCCGAGCTGCTACTGTGAATTTCATAGAAAAACCCAATAACACTGTGCTCGACCTGGAAATCGGACCCAGGACCTCTAGAGTAGCTCAGGACCACTTATCTAATGAGGCAGTTGGACTCTGACATGCAAAATATTAAAAATTCACACACCATTGAGGCCGGAACTGACTTGACACTGGTATTGGCCGTCATCTTCCAGGGTAAGATCCTTGATGTCCAGTGAATAGTCCCCTGAAACAAAAAGACGAATTTAGCAAATAAGGCTAAAGGCTTTTCTACGAAATTCTCAATAACCTCGTAGTTTAGATTTGT
The DNA here is from genome assembly GCA_947256265.1 of Acronicta leporina. Lineage (NCBI taxonomy): Eukaryota > Metazoa > Arthropoda > Insecta > Lepidoptera > Noctuidae > Acronicta > Acronicta leporina. The sequence continues at coordinate 4,676,111 of OX366537.1, read as the reverse complement.
GCCCGGTAACCAATAGGCTCACCCCCTATTATATGGTACACTAGCTGATAGCCGCGACTTCGCCCGCGTGGTTTATTTAAACAAAAGAAAAGAAAAAAAAGTAGCCTAAGTTACTCCTTGTTATATCAGCTATCTGCCAGTGAAAGTCCCGTCAAAATCGGTCCAGCTATTTCAGAGATTAGCCGGAATACAAACAGACAGAAAAAAAGACAAAAATTGTAAAAAAATGTTTTGGTATATGTACCGTGTATAGGTACATCCAAATGCACTTAGTAAAAAGCGGTTATTTCAATATTACAAACAGACATTCCAATTTTATTTATTTGTATAGATAAACGTACCGGCGAACTTAGATTGTAAGTACATTTATATTTAAAATGTTTAAATAATAACACTAGGATTTTCTCCTGTGTTGTGACTTCATTTACAAACACACAAACACAAACGCTCAGACCCGGAACAACTACCTATATAGGTCGTCAACGTATGACAATACATTTAGTACACCTCTGCCTAAACCTTCCGGGTATACAGGCGTGATGACATGCATGTCTGTAAATATTTATTCATTGTATCTTCTTTCACACTATAATGCTCCCTTATCACGTAGCTCCTCACTCTTATCTTTCGAGGTTAACCCACACATACTTCTCAAAACTCCCGTCTTTATGACTTTTTTTTATGGGATAGGGGAGCAAACCATCAGACGGATGGTAAGCGATAACCACCACCCATGGACACTCGCAACACCAGAGGAGTCACAAGTGCGTTGCCCGACTTTCAAAAGGGGTTGGGCCCCCGGTAACCCCATTCACTCGGCGAAACACAACGCAATCATTGTTTCACGCCGGTTTTCTTTGAGGCCGTGGTATCACTCCGATCTGGCCGGCCCATTCGTGCCGAAGCATGTCTCTCCCACGTGAAGACTTGATTCTACTTTCATGTTTCTTCTGCCATACCCAACTTTCACTAATAATTTTCTCTCAAAGACAATGCAACAAAAATCATTTCGACAGGGGATTTCAATTTAATAAGCTGACAGCACCGTTTTATTCTAGACCCGATAAAAATTGTTGGAGCACTGGGATTACTCAAGTTCAGATAATTAAGTATTGTCAGGATTATTGGATGATTCAGTTAAAATTTTAAACAGATTGGATTAACGTGTTTGAATGTCATTTTAAAATTGGCTTTACTTGTCTGATGACATTGAAATAAGTATAATTTTATTGAGGAAATAAACGATTTCTTTATGATTTCTAAGCCCAGCAGTGTTGTTAGGTTTTTATATGAAATATTTCAGTGCCAAGTTCACCCCCCATTACATGGAACCAAAACATACACACATCAAAAAAAGTTTGCGTTGTTATATCGTTCATCATTATCTAAACACAAATCTTAACTCCGGGTGCCTTCTGACAATTTCAGAGCAAAACGAATCAATTTACTCGGCCTGCAAATCAAACCTGTGGCTATACACTCCAGGCTGCCAAGACAAAACAAGTTGGCACTTTGTCTGTCTAAAGATAGATATGTACTTTCATAACTGTCTGAGATGAATGGAAGCCAAACAGAGTAGATTCAAACCGCCACTAAAGTGCAAAAATAGCTCACTATTTTAAACGCCACTTGAACTCTGCAGCTCTTGATGTGCTTATGCCAACGCTTAGAGAAGGCTCACACTATGTCACGTAAGCCCGACTTTGCGTATATAATCTTGTAACTGTTCATGTTTTATCAATATAAAAATAAGTTGCAATAGCCTTGGGATAAGTTACAGACATGACATTGATAGTAAAATAATTAATTGAATAATAACTTTATCAACCCATTATACCTACTGTCCCACTGCTAGGCACGGGTCACCTCACACAATGAGAGAGATAAATCTAGAGTCCACCACGCTGGCCTAATGGGAGTTGGCAGACTTCAGATGCCGTTGAGAAAATCTCTCAGGCATGCAAGTTTCTATACAATGTTTCCCTCCACCGTTTGAGCGCATGATATTAACAATAAACTCTATACTATTTACAATTTAAAGTTATTTATTCACCAACTCTAAAGCACTCTTTACCGCTTAACAGCGCGATTTCCGCGGTTTCACTCGCGACCTTAAGTGATATTATGTTTAACTCGATTAACGATATAATAAAAAAATATAACAAAATACAATTCCAAACAATCAAATCTTCCCTCTTTATAATTTAAGTGTAGATGAAACAATAGGTACGTCTAATATTTACGTAGATATATGAAATATCTCCAGTCAGCTTCAATGACAGTCACTTCTAGCTTGAAGAACACTTCTAATTCCCATTGAGATCACCAGGGAAATAATCCACAGATGTGGTATACGGCAGATTACTTCAATACCTTTTACTGTGGCGATGAGAAATGTATTTTTAACGTTTTTAAGACACGATGAAAGATCTTTCTAAGTGGGCTTCACAACTAGAGCGCTTTTCACGAGTTAAAAATGGAATTTACCTTATTTCTCCTAGTCCGTTTTGTAGACACGGAATATTTATATTACGGTCTTCTAGAACGGGGTGAGATGGAATAAGATATTTAACATTTCTATGAAGTTTGTGTGAACTGTGTCAATTATTCTGATGTCCAATTTTAAACAGGTCACCTTTGGATGTTCTCCTATTTAAACTTGAATTAAGTCGATCGATTGAGTAAAATGTCTGGTTATTTCCCATCATGAAAGTTTCCTCCAAAATTTGGCAGAACATAAAGCTAAGGCTTCGCTTACCGTACGACCGTCGTCAGTAATAGTCGGAAGTTCAAATTTCATCAAAATCAAAATTCCATAAAAAAATATGGATAATCTCCTAAGACCATTTTTGTGTAGCTGCAACGGATAAGGTACTTCCCCTTACTACCCCGCTGAAAGTTTCCATCCTGTATATACGTTTGGAAAAATACAAAAGTTATTTTTTCTTAAAGTATTAATTGAATTTTTATGGTGTTATGAGCATATTTTCGTAACAATGCTTTCTTAATGTTGTTATTATCTCAAAGTTTGCAATCGTAATTTTCTAAATCACCCTGTTTTTTATGGGATAGAGGGGCAGACGGATCGCCTGATGGTAAGCGATTACCGCCGCCTATGGACACCCGCAACACCAGAGGAGTCGCAATTGCGTTGTCCGCCTTTTAAAATAGTTAGGAACTCCGGTATCATCAATTACTCGGCGAATCACAACGTAAGTGTTGTTTCACGCCGGTTTTCTATGAGGCCGTGGTATCACTTCGGTCGAGCCGAGAGAAGCACGGCTCTCTCACGTGTGTATAAAGTAGACGTGTTTTCTAAATCACTATTGTTTTCTACCTGCCAAATAAATAGTAGATAACCTTGAATCTACATTCCGAGTTCGTCAAATGATTATGCTATCGCTAGCCAAGATTTGAGGGGTCGATGACTTTGTTGCGTAAAAAATCTAAATATAATTTCTGATGCAAATATATGAAATGAAAAGTGAATGCTGTTTTTACAAATATGATTTCACCGGGAGTAAGATCTTGTGTGGGATTTATCAGCGTGAAATTATACAAATTTCTAGAAAGTTTCAAGAAAATTTCAATCTTTGGTCCTTCGATCGCGTACCTAGATTCCTAGAATAGGATTTTAAATCGAAAAGTAAGTTATTTAGGCGTAAAAAAGTTAAAGAAAGACACAGCTAAAGTTTCAGACTTGAATGCTAGTTAATATTTACGCTATGAAAATTAAGTTTCCAGAAGACCGAATTGCTTATACAATCGGTTAAATACGAAAATAAATCGTAATTCAAACATATTTTAATCAAATTGTGTTATTATTCGGATTCGGACTCCGATATCTAGGTTCCATCTCTACCATTTTTTCCGAAATACTTCAATGGAAATAAATTTAAGTGAATCTTATTCTCAATAATTCTACGGAGTTTAGACCGGTTTTTGGGTTATTTATTAAACGCGCAAAAGTAGGCACCTTTCTCACCAAAGCCTTGGTCTTTAGGTCTTGAGTTCTATTCACAGGTCTAGTAAAATGTTATTGGATTCTCTTGTGTAGGTACATAGACTACCTAAGTATAGCTACCTTATAAATGGCGTTAGACCCGATCTTTACATTATAAATTAAATCATTTAATATTACATACATACCAGGTTAGGCAGAGGCGTACTAATGTATACCCACAGTTCGCCGGTATGTTTAGGTCCCATGTAATAGGGGGCGAGCCTATTGCCATTAACTGGGCACAAATTCCTAACTCCGAGCAGCTACTGGGAATTTCATAGAAAAACCCAATAACACTTTGCTCAACCTGGGAATCGAACCAAGACCTCTAGCATAGCAGTCACGCTCAGGACCACTTGGCTAATGAGGCAGTATCATATATATTATAACTACCAAACTATGATTATGCAATAGTCTCTGCCTAACCCTTTGAATAATGTAAACGTAATGTTATTTATAGCAACTAGTCCATTCTTTCTCATCTTGATACCGTCTATCAACGATACATAAGTTTGTAATCTACCATAAACTCGTTTATATTGAAACTATAATTGAATCGTAGTCAAATGGAATGTACATGATGATAGGCGATAAACCAAAGATGAACATTTATCTAACAATGACCAGACCGTCCTTATTAACGCACTCAATGTCCCAGTACTGGGTACGGGCCTCCTTTCAAAATGAGAGGGGTTCAGCTGTAATCTACCAAGTCGGCCTAATATGATTTGACAGACTTCACACGCCAACGCCGTCTCTCAAGCATGTGGTTTCCTCATGATGTTATCCTTCACCGTTTTAGCGATCGATAATTATTGAGATAATTCGTACAAACGGTTAAATACGAGTATATTTAACCCTTCGAGGACGCAAGAAGTAACAACTAGTTTTCAGTTGATTTTATAATCTTGCTAGTTAAACTCATAATCTATAATATATAATAATTTAAGCGGCGGTAGCCTAATGGATAGGGCATCGGACTTGCGATCATGTGGTTGCCGGTTCGAACCCCACCCATTGCACTACCGACGTGAACCCACTCGTAACACAAGCATTTTAGCTTAGCACGAGGGGTTAACAAGAATACTAGTAATGTGTGACGCACATACACGCTAGTAAGCTTTTATTTAAAAAAAAAACAGTCATCAACATCATAAATGTCATCACAAATCGCATATAAAAATAAACACAAAAATGTTACATATTAGGTACCTACCCTTTTCTTCTCCGCTAAAAACAATAGGTAAATAACAAATGTTCCGAAAAAACACAGAAAAACAGATATTGAAAAAGAAAAGATACGAAAGGATGAATTGTAATGGGAGAGAGTGTAGGAAAAATTTTTTTTTTTTTTTAAATCTTACTAGCGATGCGGGTTGCACATTACTAGTATTCTTGTTAACCCCTCGTGCTAAGCTAGATTTCTTGTGTTACGAGTGGGTTCACGTCGGTATTGCAATGGGTGGGGTTCGAACCGGCAACCACATGATCGCAAGTCCGACGCCCTAGCCATTAGGCTACCGACGCTTCGAAATAATTAATAATTTTACATTCTACTGCCAGACGAAGCTAGTAAAGAAAAGTATCGCTGCTAACTTTCAATAAACTATGAGTTTTCTATAAATAGAAAGGAAAACATAACTAAGGATATCGATTGCATACATCCTTGTTTTATTATAAAAGCCGACTAGATGGAAGAAGACGATGAGCTGGAAGATAACCTGCGTACTGTACGAGTAAAATCTCGATTTTGCAATATTATTTTGCTATGCTCCATTCAAGAAGAATATACACTCCATACAATACATACAAATATAGCGTATATGTAATATTATGCTGTACAATAGAATACCCAAACAAATTAAAAAGAAAACTAAAATCCTCGATTGATTAAAAAGAATATTACGCTGTAAGTGATTGATCTGTGACAAGTTACGTATATTAGATACTTTATTTTTATCGTTCTAGTGGAATTATTGATATTTTGTGACACATCATTATATTGAAAACCTTGACATTTTTGTTTTATTAAAAATAATCATAATTACAATTAAATTTTAGATACAATTACGTTATTTATTGCCCTCAATTTTAAATAATAACTGTACTTAGAAACTGTATTTTTATAATCTAATCTTTTGTATGTTTTTAGTACAGGACATATTAATTTGAATCTGAAAAAGAATTTAAGTATTTCGCACAAGAGCGACAACAGTTATTAGTAAGAGTAGCAAATTAGTAGTAGCAAATTAGTAACAGTAACTATCAACAATCAGTAAGATTCAATCATTTTTTTATGATATACGGCGCAAACGAGCAGATGGATCACCTGATGGTAAGCGATAATCGCCGCCCATGGACACCCGCAACACCAGAGGAGTCACAAGTGCGTTGCCCGCCTTTTGAAAGGGTTTGGGCCTCCGGTAACCTCACTCACTCGGCGAAACACAACGCAAGCGTTCTTTCACGCCGGTTTTCCGTGAGGCCGATCGAGCCAGCCCATTAGTGCCGAAGCATGGCTCTCCCGCGTGCAAAATTCCGTAATTGTAAACCCATCATTGGTCTACCTCTGACCCTGTACAAATATCTGGATTTCTGAAGCAGGTGCGTCTGGTCTAGCCTTATTTCTCTAGCCTAAATACACAGCTCGGCTAGTAATTTACCTAAATATCTCAGTGCGTTATTTTTTTCTGGGCGCAAACCCGTGTGCCAAATAATCAACTTTTTTAAATGGTGTGTAGTGGGATGTGTTGCGAACGCAGGGTTCCGTATTCGTGCAAATTAATTATTTTAATTCGAAAAGGTTGCTTTTTTTTGAACTGTCTCATTAGTCTAGCGGTACTAAATGCTACTGCTGGCTAGAGACAGGTTCGATTCACAAGTCGGGCAGTGTTATTGTATTTTTCTATGTAATTCTCAGTAACCCCTCTGAGTTTGTATTTGTGCCCGGGTAATGGAAATAGGCTCGCCTCCTATTACCTACATGGGAATTACGATTAGGATGACTTGACTAATATTAAATGTTGTTCAAATATATTTTTAATCAGACAGAACCCTAAAAAGATAAATTTGTTCTTGCGGATTGGTATACAATGTGTATTCCTGTCAAACAACTTTCAACTGTACCGCGATATTTTAAAGTTTAAAATATCTTGTTTAATTCTGTTGCTGTGTTAAAAGTGCGTTTTTATTTACAACTGAGTCATGGCCAAAATGCGTAGCGATGACCGACGCGGGACGTGAATGTTTTCTCTTATTGCAATACGGAATATTTTGAACAAAATGTTTTCGGTGATCACTTACGGGAAAAAAGCCTCAGACCACCTAAGGTCTGTCAGTAATACGTATTGAATTTTGAAGATTATTTGAGCCGTCAATAGTAGATTGTATTATAAGGGAGCAAAGTAATATCATTACGGCGAGGGCGCTTTTTTGAATCCAGAGCGAAGCGAGGGATTCAATCCTGGGATAGAATCCTGAACGTAGCGAGGGATTCAAAGTACGTCGCCCGAGCCAAAAATATATTTTGCGCCCGAGTGATACACTCTACTTTTCATCACCCACTATGAGAAATTAAAAGGAGCCTCATCAACCGGCGGCGCGACCTTAGGCCGTCGTACCAGCCAGTTTATTCAAACAATATTTGCGTTCGATCTCTTTGGCGCTGAACACTAAAATGTTCCAAATTTAAAAAGTGCGCGGAAAAGTAAATTGCGGCGCACTTATAGAGGATTACAATCTCATTACTGCCCGCTAAAAGTTTCTTCTAGAAATCACCACTTTTGGGTGCACTTAAAGGCGAACCAAGTCATCCTTATCGAATAGATGGGATGAAAAAAAGCTTTGTTATCCAAAGCTTATTTCACGTCGATTTTCTATAAGGGCGTATCGCTCCGGTCAAGCCGGCCCATTCGTGCCGAAGTATGGCTTTTAGTCGAAGCAAGTTTAAAAAATAGTATTAAAACTAACCTTCTTCGTCGCTCCCAATCATAGCGTATCGGTCGTATCCGCTCAGGTTTCGGTGTGTGCCGAGTCCAAAATCGTCCTTCGTCCATTGCAGAGAGCCCACTTTGTTCTCCACGCGGCACGGCAGAGTCACTCGCGAACCGACAATGGCACTCTGTGGAAAACAACATAATATACTATCTAGCCTGTATTCCCCGAAGAATTAGGAACTCGTTCATCGGTATTAAGGCGAGCCTATTGCTATCAACCAAGCTCAAATCCAAACTTCGAGCTGCTACTGAGAATTTCATAGAAAATCCAATAACACTTGCTCGACCTGGGAATTGAACCCAGGATCAGACCAGAACAGCGTAGCAGTTGCGCATAGGATCATGACTAATGAGGCATGGTGTTATCTATACTTACTAATATATAAAGCTGAAGAGTTTGTTTGTTTGCTTGAACGCGCTAATCTCAGGAACTACTGGTCCGATTTGAAAAATTATTTCAGTGTTAGATAGCCCTTTTATTGAGGAAGGCTATAGGCTATATATCATCACGCTACGCGGACGAAGTCGCGGGCAGAAGCTAGTGTAGGTAATATAATAAAACACAGACAATCAAATCTTCACAATCTTTTTCCCCTTTGCCCTATTTACTATGAGACAGTCAGAAGCTCGAAAAAGCGCTATCAATTCATGGTGGAGATTCTAGAAACTCGAAAGCTCCACGCATGAAAATTTGTGTATGTAGAAGCACCCACGATACAGGAAGAAAATCAAGTATGAGGCAATGTATTAAAAAAATACATATAAAAAATTTCATACAAAAAGCATTTCTCAATCGTTAAATCCAAGGTTTATTATTGAAATTGATCACATTATTATCAGGCTGTTACGAAAATTATCGAAATTGCATTCACTGCCCAATTATAGGATTAAAATTAATAATTGTATGTTCGAAATTGTGTATAATAGTAGCATTATTGGCAAATCATGCGCAATTTATGTGCAAAGTTATAATCAAATTGATTAACCAATTATTATACGACTTTATTTCAATGTTTTGCAACTGATCGGCTGATTTGAGGTAAGTTGGTAAGATAAAATCGATTACCGATGTGTTTTTTTATCCAATTCAGTGAGTTCCTCTTAATCCAATTTATGTTACTTACATAAAGTAATTTCATCTTGTAATCCATCAGAAAAAGGAAACATAAAATAAATTACTGCAGACGATATCTAATAGTATGAGTATTAAAATTTACAATAACTATTTATTGGTTTATAGAAAATTGGGTGGAAAAAAATGTGGAATGCGCTTCCCGATTGGGTCTTCCCCAAATGATATAATCTGGGTGTTCCAGGTGAACTGGCGGTCGACCGTAGGTCTATCAAGAATAGGTAAATAAAAAAATATAATACAAACAATTTATGGTTTAAGAATAACAAATTCTCGAAATGACTGCAGAGTTATTGTCAATGTACAATCAATAAACGACTGATTTTATAAATGACCGATTCTAAAATCGACTGATTCTATAAATGATCGATAGGTATTATAAAAATAAACAATTATATGATGAAGAAAATCAGTAATTTGTATAAAAGACGGTCTCTGTGGTTTAGTGGTTCGAGTACCGGACTGCTGACCATGAGGCCGTGGGTTCGATTCCCACAGGACACAAATATTTATGTGGTGAATATAAGTGTTTGTGTTCATCTGGGTGTTTCTTATGTATTATAAGAATGTAATTAAAAAAAATTTAGGTAAATGAGTATCCATTGTCTAGTACCCATAGTACAAGCTCTGCTTAGTTTGGGACTAGACGGTGCTGTGTAAAATGTCGCAGAATATAAAAAATTACTGATTTTCTTATGTACGAACAGTAGGTAGTACTTTGATTAGGAATATAGTAAATACAATTTTCAAGGATCCCTCGCTTAGATACAAAGTCTCATCCTATCTTTAGTTTTAAACCAAGCTCGCTACAGTTTTTATAGAAAACCGCGCTTAACATGACGCTTTCAAAAGATTGCATTTGTGCGCTAAGTAATGACATACGGCTGAAATAACAGTCCTCACCCGTGAGAGAGATTTTTGAGGATAGTTTTCAATGGTCGGTAAGAGCATGGAAGTTTGCATCTTCTTAATGTAACCCTTAAGCTTACTTTGTGATACCCAGAATATGGAAGACGGTTTTCACTTAGCGGGAATAGTATGAATATCATCATGCTTGCAATCCCCGAAGGGCTAGACAGAGATATAATTGATGATGGAAATTTCAGTGAAAGAAAAATTCTATCTCAAACAGGATTCAAACCTGCATCCCTCCAGTTTCCCAACGAAAGCTGCCAAGACTACTACCTGTTATGTCGAATTTCACTTAAAACATTTTTGAAATATGTAGCTGCCTATTAAAAAAAGTGTGTAAAGGAGTCTACTGAATGTGATCAACCCAAAATCTCAAAACATTCAAGAAATTCACCGATAAGCTGATGAAATGATAACAATACTAGTTAAACTGGCAATTTGTATTCATTCTCCGATATTCTGTGTATGTGGAACGAACTATTTACATAGTATTATAGATACCTTAAATACTTAATTCAGCTGCCGATGCTAATAGAAAGATAAAACTTGTTAAGTGTAAGGGTTACGTAGGAGCTATTTTATGGATTTCTGTTAGATTCAGTTCCATACAAAGAGAAAATATACATAATTTCATTATGTTCAAATCGGCGGAGCTTGAATTATATTGGTATTACGTTTTTATTGGAAAATGTTGCCTGCTGGACTCTTAATAGTTAATTGTCAAGAGTTTAAACGGTGAAAGAAAACATTGTGAGGGATTTTCTTGACGGGGCGGCGTGTGAAGTCTGCCAACCCGCATTAGGCTAGCGTGGTGGACAAGCCTAAACCCTCTCACTCTGAGAGGATACCCGGGCGCAGCAGTAGGACATCATAATAAATTTATTAAATGCATCTATAAATAAATCTTTTAGCAGACGGGTAATTATATGCATAAGGATTACAAAGACATTTTTTTTTAAATCTCGCGAAATAAGGAGATTAACGCGACATAATTCTTTTCTGAAATTCGCGAGCGAGAATCATAGAAATAGTTATACTAACAACTTGTATGATTTTTATTTTAGTAAAAAAAATTGAGCAATAAAAAGACCGTTACTAGAAACTAAATTTAGTTTCCAATTTTGATAGAAAGATAAAAAGTAGTGTTGACGCGTCCTAACAAAATACCTATGTAAATTAGTCCAATTATATATTTAAATTTATTCCATAGTATAGTCCGAGTTATAAGGGAAAAGTAGGGCAAACAATGGGTCATAAAATCAGAATATGGCTCCGGGGTTATAATTTGTAGACATTATTTTAGTTATACCGAGTTTTAATTATATTAAGTGCAAGTTATGCTAATGTGTGTCTATTTTGGTTTTGTTTCGTTTTCCTTAAGGGAAAGCTTCACCATTTTGAAGATTTAATAAAGCATTAGGACGTTTTAAAGTTTATAATGTTATATTTAAACGTCAAGCCATACAATTGTTCTACAAAAATCAACATTATTGCTAAGGCTTACGGTCCAAACTGATAAACTATATTCAACTAGCTTCTGCCCGCGGCTTCGCCCCCGTGGAATTCGGTCTGCAATCACATCCCACGGGAACGGGATAAAAAGTATCCTATGTCCGTCTCCTGGTTCCAAGCTACCTCTCCACCAATTCAGCGAAATCGGTTCAGCCGTTCTTAAGTTATAAATAGTGTAACTAACACGACTTTCTTTTATATATATAGATTGTTGTCCTGTCATGTAAATATTGATGTCTTCACTTATACACAAAATATTAATCGGGAAAAAGTTTTTAAGAAAAATAATGTCAAAAATATAGAGCTTCAAAGACATACCTACAAATAGAAGATAAATAAAAATGTTTGAATTTAAATTTTCTGTTTTGTCCTCAGCGCGGCACTTCTATTTTCCGTCCTGAAATTTTGTATTTTTTTTATCTCGCTAACGTGACATGGAGATAAGGGTCTAAACTTAATGTATGTATTTATTTTAAGACGCCACATATCCCGTAAAAGTTACCCCTTGTTTTTATGTTACCCTAGTATTGCTTCTGCTATTCCTGTACCTATCTATTTATAATTATGTAATATTAATTGTTAGCAACTGCGCTTACTTAAACCTAGATAGAAGATGTTTTAAATATAATTGCCGTTTAGTCTCAGTTCCGTAAATGTCAAATCTTTAACTAAAAATAACATCAATTGCAAACATATTAGATTCCATACAGATTGAAAATTGATCCAAAGGTGTCATATTGTAACGTGAAACTGGCCCGAAATTAAATTTTAAAAAGTTTTTTTAATGTCCGACGGACCAAATTGCCCATACTTTTAACATACCATCACGCTTGTTATCCCCAAAGGATTAGGCAGAGCCGTACTAATGTACACCCACAGTTCGCCGGTATGTTTAGGCCCCATGTAATAGGGGGCGAGCCTATTGCCATTAACCGGGCACAAATTCCAAACTTGGAGCTGTTACTGGGAATTTCAAAGAAAAACGCAACAACACTTTGCTCGGCCTGGGAATCAAACCCAGGACCTCTAGCGTAGTAGTCGCGCTCAGAACCAATAGGCTAATGAGGCAGTTACACTTACCCATACTTTTAATACCAAAATAAATCATAATTCAAACAGAATTTAATTAAATTGTGTTATTATTCGGATTCAGATAGGTACCTACTATTAATCTAGGTTCCTATCCTACCATTTCGTGCAAAATAATACTTCACTGGAAATAATTTTATGTAAATGTAATTGTTGATAACTTTCGAAGGGTTTCCCGGTCGATTATTTCCAGTGAGGTAGTAGCAAACGAATAAGTAGGATAGCCGAATACGAATAATAACACAGATTTATTAAATTGTGTTAGATTTTGTGTTGATTATTATTTTTACATTTGTCCTTTTGGGACAATATTAAAAATCTTTTACGTTTTAAATAAATAGATTGACTTAGCCATCGCTTGGAAACACAATGTAGCACACAAGCAATACATCTTATATTAAATTAAATTGTTTAGTGCGATTGCCAAGTCAATCTATTTAATTAAAACGTAAAAGATTTTTAATATTTACACCGACTTGGTATTACATGGATCTCACAACTTTTTACGATAGAAGAACTGAGTTGCGAGACTTGGGTTTTTTTACGAGCTATGTTTTTAGTGGCATTATTTTTACATTTGTCCTTTTGGGACCCAACTGAAACTGCAACAACAATTAATTCATAAAATCTATTTATCCTGTAACTTGGACCACTAACAAAAATTACTATGTTAAGTTTACACATTCAAACTATTCAAAAACTGCCGCCTCTCTATGATTATATCGGATCAAACCATTTTAGTATTAACATTTTGTATCATTTGTATATCAAGATTCCGCTAAACCCACTATAACTACCTATATATTAATCATTTGGTACAAGTGTCTACATAATAATTATAATAAATTACTTGACAGATTATAATCTTTTTTAATTTATTCATGCTGATTTATTTGTTCTGATTAAACGGCGGGACAAATATTTATTATTTTTGTTCGAAAGTTAAAATAACGTTTATTGTGTTTAAATTATGATTTTTTATACAAACATAGAAATTATGAGTATCCATATGTTATGTCATTTTTGTTTTATTTAGATAATCGGTTTGGCACGGGAAAATAATAATAAACCATTTTTTTATTATTATTGGATCACTTATTTAAAACAATACATATGAATTACTTGCGTTGTATTCAAGCTATTTTTTTAATGGAGTTCAATGAACTTAAAGGCGGTGGTCATTATAAAACTAGAATTAATAAATGAAATGTCGTTAAACCATCGTAAACCTCTCGTTAATGTGTCGCCGTGTTGTTTTAACTATTAATTAAATTAAAGTTATCTTTACGCATTGCTTAACGGGGTCAGTGAAGCTTTTTATTTATGCCGCTAGCTTCTGTGGGCAGAGGTGTACTAATGTACACCAACATTAAGTTTATTAGTAGATAGGGACAAAACACCTTTTTTATTTACGATACGAAACTTTCAAAAGGCTACCGATCTTATTGGTGGTCTATTAAATTAGTAGTCTTAAGATAAATGAATTAGTCCGGGGCTGAACGAAAATATTATGTTTACCGACTGATACTGATGAAGTGAAAGAAAGAAAGAAACACATTTATTGATCAAGCAAACCTCCTCAACATTAAGTTTATTAGTAGATAAGGACAAAAACACTTTTTTGTTTACAATACGAAACATCTAAGCATCCATAGGGACAGACAGACAGACAGCGGAAAGTGACTTTGTTTTATACTATATAGTGATCAACGAAAATACAAATCTTTTTTTCTTTCTAATATTATATACCTACTAAAGATTTTACTAACAATTTCGCGGTGCCACCAGCTAGCCAAAAAACCCTAACAGGAAATATAAAAAATAGGGTTGCATATTTTTATTTTAGCAACACGCCCAACCAACCTTTTAAAGAATTTGGCTGTAAAAATTTTTGTTTACAATAATAGGTATACAAACCCCTTCTAAGAAACATTTGTTTACAACATTTAAATGACAGTTTAAACATACCTGATCTTGCGGTTCCATGGCAAACCTCTGTTCCTGGTAACCATGGCAACCGATAATCAAGACGATGAACGACAGGAAGTGAACGCCGACATCCGGCCGAGCCCATTTCCGACGCCTTTCCGTTCTATATTTGAATTCGGAATCAGCCCTGCGCCCGCGCAGCCCTATAAATGGCGTTCCATTTTCAAATGTCTCTTTGTGTTGTGCCGCCATAGTTTATATGGTTGAAGCATATTGATGAGTGATTTTCGTTTTTTGTTGCATTTGTGTTGATTTTTCAGGATATCTGGATCAACATGTTATCTGAAACAAATAAAAAAATGTGAGTAACTACACACAAAACCATCTAGTAATGGGCTTTTAAAACAGTCCTTTATTTTTGAATAGTTTTTCAAAATAACAAAAACGGAACCCCTATTACAAGATCACTTTGTTGTTCGTCTGTCTGTTAAAACCCTTTTTCTAAGGAACGCGTGGAGGTATCAAGCTGAAATTAATATCAAATAGATACCGCCGTGATATGGCCAAGTCAAAGCTCTCGAGTTTGAATGCAAGGCACCTCTGACTTTCCGAAGTTATGTGCGTATTAATAGATAATTATCACACTCTTAAACGGTGAAGAAAAACATCATGAGGAAAACTGCATGCCTGAGAGTTTTTCTGGATGGGCGGCTGCGTGTGAAGTCTGCCAACCCAAATTAGGCTAGCGTGATGGACTATAGCCTAATCTCATTCTGAGAGGAGACCTGTGCCCACCAGTGTGACATAATAATAGGTTGAGTATATATTATATACATTAGTACCTAGTTACTACCTCATTAGCCAAGTGGTCCTGAGCGCGACTGCTACGCTAGAGGCCCTGGGTTTAATTCCCAGGTCGAGCAAAGTGTTATTGGGTTTTTCTATGAAATTCCCAGTAGCAGCTCAGAGTTAGGTATTTGTGCCCGGTAAATGGCAATAGGCTCGCCCCCTATTACATGGGACCTAAACATACCAGCGAACTGTGGGTGTACATAAGTACGCCTCTGCCTAATCCTTCGGGGAATACAGGCGTGATGGTATGGTATTAGTAGTTACTCAGGTCTGCAATCCCTTGGAGCAGCAAAATATCAGACTTTCTAAGTCAAAGTTTTGGAGATTGAATAAGACAACATTCTAGCATGGGAGCAATGTTCTCTATTGATATATAGATTAAAAACCTGTCTATTAAAGTAATGAAATTGAAGAAGTGCATAGCTAACATGTATTAAACATATTTTACATCAATTTGATACAGTCCAGCAGGTTGGTTGACATCGTAAAACCGTAACTTAACGTGTTTCATCTACTAATTATTTTTATATTTATATAATGATACCCATATATAGACCAATTTGCATAAGTGCGTGATAAATTAACGAGACACACACACATACTACATTTATATGTGTGTCAACTTAGATACCAGGAAAACATAAAAAATAATATAACTTTGCTTGCATTTAGCAATGTTCTTAAACAAAGGTAGGTACTATAACGCCTGTATCTCAATGGCAGGCAGAGGTATTCTGAGATACCTTAGTACACTGGCATATTTTTAGGTCATGAAAGAGAGAGCTAGCTAAAGAGATTGGTCGATCTTATTGCCCAGACTCCGAGCTATTTCTGAGAATGTCATAGAAAAATCCAAAAATACTTTGCTCGATTTGGGAATGATGACTAGGATTCCACGTTCAACTGCCACTCTTGCAACTACTAGACTAATGGGGTAGTCGATTTGCATTGATGAGGCTATAAGATTCTATAAAAACCATCCCATTTTTTTATACTGGTGTATGAAGTCTGCCAGCCCTCATTAGGTAAGCTAGCGGACTACAGCTAGCTAGTTGATAATCTATACTAATATATAAAGCTGAAGAGTTTATTTGTTTGTTTGTTTGTTTGTTTACTTGAACGCGCTAATCTCAGGAACTACTGGTCCGATTTGAAAAATTATTTCAGTGTTAGATAGCCCATTTATTGAGGAAGGCTATAGGCTATATATCATCACTTTACGCGGACGAAGTCGCGGGCAGAAGCTAGTAGGTAATAAAAGCCTAACCCCTCTCGCTCTGTTAAGAATTATAATCTATACTAATATATAAAGCTGAAGAGTTTGTTTGTTTGTTTGCTTGAACGCGCTAATCTCAGGAACTACTGGTTCGATTTGAAAAATTCTTTCAGTGTTAGATAGCTCATTTATCGAGGAAGGCTATAGGCTATATATCATCACGCTAAGACCAATAGGAGCGGAGCATCAATGAAGTATGTTTCACAATCGGGGTTTTTTCCTTTTGAGAGCTTTCGATGCATGCGCTGCGTAAACGATTAAAGTTTCGCAAAAATCATATATGACAGAATTGTTCCTCTTTAAAAGTTCTAAAAAAAAGTCCGCGGCAGCATATGTCTATATTTTAAGGTTGGCCTACTATAACCGTTTTCATGCTAACTTTGTTCTAAAATTCGTTTTTTTTTCCTTTTGGGAGCTTCCGATGCGTGCGCTGCGTAAACGGTTAAAGTTTCGCAAAAATCATATATGACAGAATTGTTCCTCTTTAAAAGTTCTAAAAAAAGTCCGCGACGGCATATGTCTATCTTTTAACGTTGGCTTACTATAACCTTTTTTATGCTAACTTTGTTCTAAAATTCCAAATGCATTATTTGAGTAGGTGTTTTTATAAACATGATATTAATCCTTAGATCCTCATTTAGCGTTCTTTTATTATTCCTGTTCCCGTGACATATTTTACTAAAGTTCCGCTCGGATACTCAATACTCAATTATCAACTAACAATATTGGCTATATCTTGAAGTGAGCTTCAATCAAAACATACTACAAGCCGCTGAAGGGGATCATCATCTTCTTACCACCTGTCAAGTGCCACCTGCCAAGTTTGCTTGAACGCGATAATCTCAGGAACTATTGGTCCGATTAGAAAAAATCTTTCGGTGTTAGATAGTCCATTTATTGAGGAAGGCTATAGGCTATCATCCCGCTAAGACTAAGTTACTATTCCACGCGGACGAAGTCGCGGGCGGAAGCTAGTTAGGTATAATCTTAATCTCAATGCCAATATTCGATATTTTTTCTGTGGTTCAATTTTGTGAATTCATTTCAATTTAGATCGTTCCCATCAGAGGTTTATTTTGTAATTTGGAAAAGTACCATCCGACTTTTATGTATACATGGAAACAAAAGCGGAATAATTATATTTTGAGCAGTTTTTAAGTTTCAGATTTTCCTTTGAATTGATAGTGTCTCGTGACATCCCGATAGAATATACATAAAAAAAAAATATTTTAGTGAAGGAAAAATTCGACTCTCAGGCAGGATTCGAACCTGCGTTTTCTGGTTTGATACACCAGACGCTATGACCACTAAGCCACTAAAACAACCTTTTTCCTTCACTAAAATAACTTTATAATCTTAGCATGAAAAATGCAAAAAAATCACAAAAAGATAGTTAGTAGGTATGGGTAGCATCGTACGACATAGAACTAACCGTAAGGTAAGTCGTGTCGGTTGAGAGGCAAAAGTAACTTGCTTGTCAATATATGTTACTGACATCACCTTTAAGACGTAAGTTCAGAATGTGAAGGCAAATTTCGACATGGCAGGTAGGACTCGCGGTAGCTTACCTAGTGGTCATAGCGTCTGTTGTATCAAACCAGAAGACGCAGGTTCAAATCCTGCCTGCGAGTCGAATTTTTCTTTCACTAAAATAACTTTATAATCTTAGCATGAAAAATGCAAAAAAATCACAAAAAGATACATAACATAATGTTTAATTTATTTACTTTTTAAACATCGGTCGTGTTTTATATGAATGACAATGTAATGGAATGTATTCCAATCACGATATCAATAATTAAACTGTCTTATAACAATAAATCACTATAATTTATGTCTTTGTAAGTCATTTGAATATAAATATAATCCTTCAAATAAATTTGTACGGTATTGCAATATCGGATTAGCAGTAAAATCCGATTTTACAATACCGTTAAAATAGAACTTATGATTGGTACTATCATCTATCTATACTTAATATATGTATAAAGCTGAAGAGTTTGTTTGTTTGTTTGTTTACTTGAACGCGCTAATCTCAGGAACTACTGGTCCGATTTGAAAAATTCTTTCAGTGTTAGATAGCCCATTTATTGAGGAAGGCTATAGGCTATTATATCATCACGCTACGCGGACGAAGTCGCGGGCAGAAGCTAGTCTATTTATATAAAAGAAAGTCGTGTTAGGTACACTATTTATAACTATAGAACGGCTGAACCGCTTTGGTGAAAATTGGTGGTGAGGTAGCTTAGAACCAGGAGACAGACATAGGATACTTTTTATCCCGGGGCGAAGCCGCGGGCAGAAGCTAGTACTTATACAGGAATATTTTTTAAGCAGTGCGCAAAAAAATTTTGGTAGTTCAGTATCAGTAATAGAACACATTCCCATTATTAGTTCAAAACTTTTTTTTAAATTTTTATCCGGCTTGAAATCAGCAAAATATGGACACATAATATCTATTCGCAATAATAACAATATGCACGTGTGCCAGCCGACTCACGCGCCGGTGTACAGCTGATGTAGGTACTAAGGCGCGCGCGCTTTGCCGTGCACTAGCGAGTAACCATAAAATCAGTTTCAAAGTAAACATCTTTCGTTAACGATAACTTCGATAATTTGTACTAAGACATATCAAAATAACAAATTGGTGTTTAATAAAAGCCGTTTAAGTTTCAATTGTCAAAGTTTGCGCACTGAATAAAAATTATTCCGGTATATTCTCCGAAGTGTTAATTCCACCATTTGCCAGTAATTTGAGCGAGTCTATTGCTATTAAATGGGCATGAATATAAAAACTGCCTCATTAGCCTAGCGGTCCTGAGCGTGACTGCTACGCTAGAGGTCCTGGGTTCGATTCCCAGGTCGAGCAAATTGTTATTGAGATTTTCTATGAAATTTCCAGTAGCAGCTCGGAGTTTGGAATTTGTGCCCGGTTAATGGCAATAGACTCGCCCCCTATTAAATGGGACCTAAACATACAGGCGAACTGTGGGTGTACATTAGTACGTCTCTGCCTAACCCTTCGGGGAATACAGGCGTGATGGTATGTTATGTTATGCTATAAATATAAACTCCGAGCTGGTGCTGAAAGCAGGAGAAAATTAAGGTTTTGATCAGGAGTAACATCATCTACACTATAGGATACCGGTATAAAAACTATTCGCTACCATCTCAAATGCCATGCCGCCTCCTCTGGTGCCTAAAAATCGATTTCAATTTTCCTCACTACAAAAAAGACCTCAAAGTTTTCCAAGTGGACTATATATAATATAAGAAGCGAAGCAAGACTTCGCTTCTTGATGTAGTTCGATTTTTAAACCAGACCAAGCTCGCCATGTTCATACTATCACGCCTGTATTCCCCGAAGAGTTAAGTAGATGCGTACGTAATATACACCCAAATATCGCCAGTAAGTATAAGTCCTGTATGTATGTAATAGGGGCTGAGCCTGTTGCTTTCAGCCGGGCACAGATCCCAAACTCCGAGATGCTACTGAGAATTTAATAGAAAAACCCAGTAACACTTTGCTCGACTTCTAGCGTAAATTAGATTGCGCAATAGAAAGCGTAATTAGATTGTTATGGTGGTGGCAAATTTCACGAATTCCATAGCCATGACAAGAAGGCTAGTCTGCACTAGTTTTTCAAGTCTGTATAATAGATGGGTTCCTGTCCAGAGATTTTGAGCGAAGAATAAGTACACTAAAGTAGAAGTGGGCCGATCATGTCTGCAGACGGACAGACTATCGATGGAGCAGACAAGTGCTAGAGTGGAGACCGCGTTTGGGCAAGCGTAGTGTGGGAAGCCCTGCGACACGATGGACCGACGATGCAGCTGATGAATGCGAGCTGCCCAAGATCTGGATGGTTGGCTGGCGCTACTTGGGGCCCTACATTCAGTAGTGGACGGCGATAGGCTGATATGATGATTTTAGTCGAAAAAAAGGCAGTCAAACAACCTATGAGAATTTCCTGAGAAAATAATAAACTGCAAAGTGAAGATCAAACCCGTTCTGTAACGATTACAGCTTTAATATGAACCAGTATGTACATAATACGGGATTAAGCTAATCCTTTTACATATTTAGATTAATCTTATTAATATTAACATAAACAATGCCATAAAACCTAATCTTCGTTTCATAATCACGATAATCTCGTTTTACAATTTATAACATTGTGTTCAAAATGTACTTTTATGTTTTTACAAATAAATATTTGTGGGTTTTTTCGGATTCTGTTTAATTATAACAGCCTCATCAGTGTAGTGATTATTTGTAATAGTTGCTGCTGAGGTCTTCGGTTCGATTCCGAAGTTGAGCAAAGTTATATTGGGTTTTCGTATGAAACTTTCTTGCAAATTAAAATTCAAATGTTTTTCAATTAGACCAATATTACAGGTACTTTTGAATTGTCAAAAATAGGTGCGCGGTTCAAATAAGAACTGCCAAGAAGCTCCACAGATACTCCTTTAAACAAAGTTTATAACATTTATATTTTAAACAAAGTTTATAACATTTATATTTTAAACAAAGTTTATAACATTTATATTTTAAACAAAGTTTATAACATTTATATTTTAAACAAAGTTTATAACATTTATATTTTTTTAATTTTTCTTCTCATAACGTGAGAATCATGTACCTTAAATGTGCAGCTCAGATTTGCAGTTCAGATTTTGGTTTTGTGCCCAGTTTTATCCTGCCGAGTTTTAGCGGTAACCATTGCCTATGGACGCTATCAACTACAGACACTACTGTATGTTGGCAGATGGAATCAGCAGCAGAGACCTATCACCCCTTTCTTGGAGTGCTCAAAAGACTCATGGATCTTATGCTTTCTGGCTATGCAGAAAGTTGAGTTGGACTCGTTCCGACTAAAAACCGCACTTGGCTTCCCTTACCCTATAGTTACGACCACGGGATTTGAGTCGGTACAATCATCAAACCCCAACAGAAAGACCTACCACCCTCATCTATCACAAAGTTTTCGGGACCCCTTCTGAGACATTAAAACTCCTTAAATAGAAATACAATGTAATTCTTTCCAAAGCTAAAAACAAAGCTATGAGTTCATTAACACCTCTCAATATTAAAATAGTCCCTTCATTCAACAAATAACAGTACATACGAGTACAGAAATATGTTGGAGTACAGCTAGCGACAATCGAGGCACATGGTTTGGCGCGGCCATCTGTGAGAGTGTCAATTACAATGATATGAGTTATCTAGATGTGACAGTTTTGTTAATGAGTGTACTTCGTGATAATTTGAGAATGCGTTGCAAAGATATTTTTTGGATTTGAATACAAATTGCGCTGTGTGGTGTTTAGATGGATTTATAAATTTATCGCAACAAGAGGTTTTGTAAATTAATTGTATTTGATATTAATGCATAATAAATATTTTTGAATAGGTACGTAAATTTTAAACAAGTAAATATCGGTTTTAGACAGGTTATGAACCTGCATCCTTCTGGTTGCATTATACCGGATGGATTAGCCAACCAAAGTAAAGAGGTTACTGCCTGTGAATTATCTAATTTCTCTATTATAGGTATATAATTATAGTTAATTCCAGATATGTCCATCCTAAGGTTGCCTGGAATAAATTGCAGTTAGCGATAAGGCCGCCCATTGTATGTTTTTTGTCTCAATATGTCATGTCCTATGTTTAATTTGGTGTACAATAAAGAAAGAAATAAATAATAAATAATAATTATTAAATATAATGGCTAGGGCGTCGGACTTGCGATCATGTGGTTGCCGGTTCGAACCCCACCCATTGCACTACCGACGTGAACCCACTCGTAACACAAGCATTTAGCTTAGCACGAGGGGTTAACAAGAATACTAGTAATGTGTGACCCACATTGCTAGTAAGCTTTTTTTTAAAAAAAAAAAAAAAAAAAAAAAAAATATTAAATATAGTTGCAAATTTATCTCTCGACTTATAAAGCTTAATTCGATTTACAACATCCGAACAACAAGAAAGATGGACAGGAAATAAAGTAAAGCAATAAATTTAATAATATATTTGTGAGAAAAGTATGAGATATCGAGACCGGTTCAGCTAACAGCGGGGGATTTCTTTTATAAGTTGTCCATGTCTCCAAAAAAAACTTTAGCTAAAAATTCATTTAACTGTCCAAATAAATACTTCTAACATTCTCCATTCCTTTAATCATTGTAAGTCATAACACTTTTAACGAAACCCAACTACGCTTTATCCCCCCCAAAATTAACACCCATGTCGCATCCATTAACCCAACATCTCCTCACCACATGGCAGTCACAAATATTATTCCAACGTCTATTTTTTTATAATAATGTGTACTTTACTTAATTATCATCTCCCATGAGACACTCGCATGAACTTTTGACGACTTTTTTTTTATTACGACTGACGAGTTTTATTTCTTTTACGTTTTATGTGTATGAAACGAGTTAGTGTTGGAATTTGTACGTAAAAAGACCCGAAATGTTGCTTTGATGTGTGAGTAAGCAATTATTGCTACTTGAATAAAGTAATTGGGTTTTATATGGTCACAGAATATCTAATACGTGCGGCTACATATCAAGTTATATATTTCCAGCTGACCTCTAAAACTCTGCTATTATTCCTTTATTTATATATTTTGACGACCTCTGTGGT
Organism: Acronicta leporina; assembly: GCA_947256265.1. Classification (NCBI taxonomy): domain Eukaryota; kingdom Metazoa; phylum Arthropoda; class Insecta; order Lepidoptera; family Noctuidae; genus Acronicta; species Acronicta leporina. Next base: position 4,652,759 of record OX366537.1, on the reverse strand, counting down.
TTAGTGGTTCGAGTACCGGACTGCTGACCACAAGGTCGTGGGTTCGATTCCCACAGGACACAAATATTTATGTGACAAACACACAAAACACTAGACTAACGAGGTAGTTACATTAGTCTCAAGTGGAATAAATAAATGAATAAATTATAAATTCTGCGACATTTTTTACACAGCACCATCTAGTCCTAAACTAAGCAGAGCTTATATACTTATATACTTTTTTTTTTGTAAATACATAAGAAACACCCAGACGAACACAAACACTTATATTCATCACATACATTTTTGTGTCCTGTGGGAATCGACCCGGACTGCTGACCATGAGGTCGTCCTCATGGTCAGCAGTCCGGTACTGGAACCATTAAACCACAGAGGTCGTCAAATTGAATTGAATTGAATATAATCTATAGATATCTAGCTCTAGCTTGACATATATTTTTTTCAAGTCCAAGGGTCATAATTATAACTCTAGCTTTAATATGACGAATCTGACAAGTATTTCTTATCATCCTTTCATTAATTTACTTAATCTAGATATAATATCAAACATTTCCATCTTTATATCAGCATTAGAATGAATGGATCCCAAATATAATTACTTTGTCTATCGCCAACATGCGTGTGGGCGCTGTGTGTGGTCTGCCCATCCTCTAAACAGTTATCAGATTGAATATACAAAATGGATTTACTAAATACATGTGTAGGTTACCAAAATGTGAAGGAATATTTTCTGAATGATTTATATACTCGTATATTTAAGTAGTTTTCGGTCGGAGGAGATGTTGGCAAGTACATTTCTACATCTTTTTCCAGCGTGGTATTAAGAAGCCCACGATAAAAATCCTGGACTGAGTTAAGGAAGGCTTTTCCCCAACAGTAAGACACGAATAAAAGACAGAAAAATGTATTAATTTGCTATTATAATTATGAAGATCTTTTACTACATAATCACAAAAAAAATCAGCCTATTATGCTGTCCGTGCTGGGCACGGGTCTCCTCTCAGAATGACAGGCATAAGGTTATAGTCCTCTGACAATTTACTAGGGTTTATAGTGTCTTTTACTAAGTGAATGTAAATTTCCTTAAACTACTTCGATGTTTTTGACAATGATGGAGTATTCGGATACTGTGCTAGAGGTCACTGGTTCGATACTCGCACGGAACAAAACAAAGCTTTTCCTAATAAAAAATCAATAAAAGTTATTTGTATAAATAAAAAAGCTTACTAGCAATGTGTGTCGCACTTTACTAGCATTATTGTTAATGCTAAATGCATGTGTTACGCGTGGGTTCATGTCGGTGGTGGTAGTGGGTGCATTTCGAACCGGCAACCACATGATCGCAAGTCAGAAGCCTTAGCCATTACGCTACCGCCGCTTTTAAAAGTTCAGTATCAGTTTCTATGATTTTATTGCTAAAAAAAAAAAAAATTGCATATGGCATTGATGCTGCGTGAACGCTTTCAAACGATTATAGGCCGGAAAAACGCTTGAGTGATGTAGAGCGGAGTACATTAGACTACATTTAAATATAAATAAATACATGTAATGCTGACGATAAAAGCTATTGTGTTACGTCACTATGTGGCGCCACAGAGCACGCTGGATATAGCACGGAGGACTTATGGGTACAAAATAAGGCGACGTCATAATAATATATTCAAAAAACTCGCTTCTGCGAGCGTCTTCGTCTGCGTGGACTTCAGAATTGAGATCGAAGTAGATAAAAAGTAGCCCATGTGTTATTCCAGACTATAATCTATCTCTGTGCCAAATTTTATCTGGATCCGTACAGCCGTTCTGGCGTTAAAGAGTAACAAACTTCCATCCATCCATCCTCACAAACTTTCGCATTTATAATAGGTATTAGAAGTAATATAAGAAGGATATATTACACCACTTAAGTATATAATACATATGTACCTACATAATGTAAGTATGTGTCCCCTGGAAACTATTTAAATGTATGTAAGTAAATTTATATTTATTTTTTAAACGTCATCAACCCATTTCCTGTCCCACTGGTAGGCATAAATAGGCATGGGTGTCCTCTTAGAAGATAGGAGAGAGAGGGAGACACAAATTATGCAAAGAGTGTTATTGTTCGGATTCAATTTTTATGGAACGATATTCCGGTCGCTTATTGCCATTAGAGTAGTAGTAGACGAAATGGTACGAACCTAGATAAACGGTATTTCAATTCGAATAACAATATAATTTGAATTTGAAGCGGCGGTAGTCTAATGGCTAGGGCGTCGGACTTGCGATCATGTGGTTGCCGGTTCGAACCCCACCCATTGCACTACCGACGTGAACCCACTCGTAACACAAGCATATTTAGCTTAGCACGAGGGGTTAACAAGAATACTAGTAATTTGTGACCCACATTGCTAGTAAGCTTTTTTAAAAAAAAAAAAATTAAATATTATTTGGATTGGATTACGGTTTATTTAGGTATTACGTTTTTGTGGGCAATTTAAACTCTGGCGGACCCTAAAGTGGGGAAAAATCAAATACTACTTCGAACCCTAAAGCTGAGTAAAATCAGCGTGAAGGATGAAGTGGAATGATGACTTGAGCCAAGAAAGGGGGACTGAAAGTTCAACGATCGCCTGAATATAGACAGGAATGTAAAACAAAACCATAATGGCAGTCGGGCGCTCGTCTCATCTACTAACGATACTCTAACACAGAAGCTACATCTAATACTTCAGCATCCTCATAATGAAAATTATGCCCGGCATTTATACCCGGTTAAGGGTAATAAAAAATAAAGAAAGTTGTTAAGAACCATAGAGAATAGAAGAGGAAAGATGTTTGGCCACTTGATACGACACAACGACTTCTTCAGAACTATACTAGAACGTAAAATTGAAGGAGAACGAGGAAGGGAATCTAGACGAAGTTTTGTGGAACAAATGAAGGAAAGGATTGCGATCGAGTCGTATCAAGAGGTAAAACGGAAAACAGGAGATAGAGAACAGTGGCGTTTGCTCCACCGACAAGAAAAAGGGCCATAAATAAAGTAATAAGAAAAATTAATAAAGGGATCTAAACATATCGGCGAACTATTGGTCTTAAGCCTTTGCCGAACCCTTTCGAAAATTCAGGCATTCAACGATGGTAAGCTATATTAAACCAGAAAAAAATAGTTATTACAATAAATCCGTGGGAGAGCCATGCTTCGGCACGAATGGGCCAGCTCGACCGGAGTGATACTATAATACGGTCTAACCGAAAACCGGCGTGCAACAACACTTACATTGTGTTTCGCCAAGTGAGTGAGGATACCCGGGAGGCCCAAATCCTTTTAAAAGATGGGCAACGCACTTGCGACTCTTCTGGTGTTGTCCATGGGCGCTTGTAATCGCTTACTATCAGGTGATCCATCTGCTGTCCTATCCCATAAAAAAATGTTTTTTAGTAGAATTTTCTCCTAGACCCCAACCCTGGGTCTGCTATTTCATTTTGTCAAAATCGTCATTCATCGGCTTCAGAATTGTTGATTTTTGACAGATTTATCCCAGAAATCTGTTCTTATGACATTTAGTGCCATTCGAGGACTATTCTAATCCAATTGACATCGTATCCATGGGCCCCTGTATCGTAAACCCGACTGCTAATAAGTATATAGGCCTAGACCAGACAGACTGTGTTAGTACATAGAGTAGCCCCTTATTACATGGGAATTAGTACACCGCTGCTTAAGCCTTCTGAAAATACAGGCGGTTCTGAAGAAACACCCTAAGTATTTAAGTAAGTTCATTATCTAAATAGTAATTCCAAAAATATGCTTTTTATTTTTCAGTAAAATTGGCTAATCCAAATAGCGGAAAAACCCGCAAATGAAGCGTACTAACTTAGCCATTAGAGCTTTCAACCCTCATTAGCATCACCTGAAAGTTACCGTGACTACATAAACAAATGCCCAACTTTCAGATTTCAGCCTGTAACTTTGTTTCACAGCTTTTTGGTGGAACCTATCTTTTGGATTTAATTGTGTAAATTATTTTGGGTTTTGTTCGCTGATTAAAAGTAACTTTACGGGTTTTTGCGATGTTAGAATTTTGTTTTCAGTGTGTAAATATTTGTTATTGACTGTTAATACATTTTCAGTGTTTATTTATTTGCTAATATGTTCGGTATTGATAAGATCCGTTCTATCCGTTTATTAATTTTTAAATTACTGAAAAAAAATTAAGGCTGTCGTCTATAATACATAAATATATGTTAGGCAGATCCTGGGTGGATTTATATGAAATTCTCAGTAGTAGTCAGTTAGGATTTGTGCCCGGATATTGGTAATAGGCTGATGAACTGTGCATGTTAATGTACACCTCTGTCTAGCCCTTCAGGAATACAGGCGTGATAGTATGTTATGTGTATGTATGTATGTTACTTTCATCGGCAAATCCAGCATATAGGGGATGTAGATAAAAAAATCCTACGAATTGAGACCTTATTTTAAGTGTATTAAGACTTAAAATAAGGTAATAATAATAGATCTTAAAAAAATATTAATATAACATAATTCTGTTTATTGACACTTATTATTTTGTTTAGATTTTCCTCAGTACTGCCTACCTCTTTGGTGGATACAGACCTAGGGCCCAAGTCTGTTATTTCAGTTGTATCAAAATGGTCGTTCAATGGCACTAAATGACATAAGAATTGACAGATTTCGTAGACAAAACTGTCAAAAATCAACAATTCTGAAGCACTTGAGTGCCCTTGGGGCCCTGATGGTATGTTACGCTATGTTTAATGCCATTCTGATGAAGCCCAAAAGCGGCATACAACACATAACTAGAAATTACTGCATAGCTTTTACGAATAATTAGGCTTACATTCAAATGAGCACATAACTCGTGGGGCATGTTGCGCCCGGTGCAATTAATTAAGTGGCTGATAGTACCACGTCTAATACGTCCAGTTTGCAAGAGTTATCTTAGAGACAGTGAAATAAACGGTGCATTCTTCACTTTAAGGTGGAATTGTGTATGTAGGTTAAACAAATGTAAATGTCGCGTTATTTACCTAGAAAAACATACGACGACTTTAGGCCTAGAAAACACAACTGATTTTCTACACGAGATCGGAAGGCGTTCCCGATACACATCCAATCCGATATCTACTCTCAATCCGTGACACTAAATCATTTTTAACTTAAACATAATAACTTTTTCTTCTTTTTATAAATTCTGCTTCGATTTCTAAGTGTTTCCTTTGTGTTTATAGGCAGAAACTATAGGCTTAAGTTTTATATTTTGTAACCTATTATTAAGTTAAGTACAAGCTGTTTGTTTCCCTAACGTAAATAAATAAATAAATATCATACATCCGAATCGGGAACAGTGGCATAGCGTTTAAGATTTCATTGACATTCCAATTTTAAATATTAATTATTGGAACCATAAAAAACGTTTACAATAAATAAGAAGTGTACCTACGATAATTGCTACAGACTGTGACGTAGCCACCTCCAGAGACGGCGGCGCAGCGTTCTAGCAAAGTTAAGAAAGAATTTATTATATTACATTTTCTACATAAAATAAATAGCAAGAGATTAGGGGATCAAACGTTCGGTAAATGGCAATACTCGTATGCTCGCTCCCTATTACCTACGCGGGATAATGCATACCAAATTGTAGATCCACATTAGTATCTACGTGCCAAACCTTCTGAGAGTTACAGGTGTGATGGCATATACTGGTTTCTGACACTTCAAACATTAAATTAGAAATAAAACAAAGTTATTTTTACAGATTTTATCGCGTTATATTGTGGAATTAAATAATATCAATACAACGCGATAAAATCCGTAAAAAAATGGTTTTATTTCTATGTTTAATTTATTGTTATTGTCAAATCACACGTTAAGAAAAAATGTAGGACAGGCATACATCGTTTCATAATGTAGTTATGGACATCTAACGTTATTTTATGTTATATACATATTATGTTCTTACAAAACTGATTGGATATGACTCCAATCGTCATGTATTTATTAGTACCGAACATAGGTAGTTGATACACAAATACATTTGGATAACTGGCTAATTGCATTTAGATTGAATTCAAAGCGTTTGTTCCACCCATTCCATAAAATCACATCCGTACTAAAAAAATATTGTGCTTCTAAACTAGGTTTGACCGGATAAAAAAAACCAGTTACATACAACTATATTTTTTAATTGAATATTTGCTAGCGGAAATGTCCAACAATTCTAGGTATTGTTATAATAAAATATTTTTATTGTGTCGTGTCATCGTGTGTGGCAATCGTTAGGTATATTTTAAACATTTTTTATTTTATTTTAGTAGACTGTCAAACATTATATTTAAAGTCTCTTTTTATAGATTTTATCGCGTTATATTTGTATCTATTATTAAGGGCCACTTACACCAACTTCTTAAATATGTTTATATTGTATTTAAACACAATATTTACTTGTATATTTGCGTTTAAATACGATTTAAACATATTTGGAACTTTTAGTTTAAACATACAATATTTTCACGCCTGTCTCCCCTTGGGGTAGTCAGAGACTATAGATTTCCACTTACTACGATCCTGGCACACTACTTTCCCTTCATCTACGTTAATTAACATCCTCATGCATGATCGTCGGTTTAGGGCGCTCTTACCTCTGACCTTTTTTGAGTCATCAGTCTATCTGGGTTTTATTTCAACATCTCTAGTATAGGCCTCATTAGTCTAGTGGTTCCAAGCGCGAATGCTATACTTGAGATTCTGGGTTCGATTACCGGTCGAGTAAGAAGTATTATTGTTGGGATTTTCTAAGAAATTTTCAGTAGGTGGTCGGAGTTTGGTTTTGTATGCAGTTAATGGCAATACTCTCGCCCCATGTAAGGCCTGTCATAAACATACCGGCGAACTATCAATGTACGTCAGTACACCACTGCCTAACCCTTCCGCAAATACAGGCGTGATGGTATACAACAGTTTCATGCTTTTTATTGTTCCCTTTAGCAGATATTAAGGAGAGCGTTGATCATAATGATAATGCCATGTGTCAAGGTTCAATTTATTTCACGAACCGCAAACAGTTAAAGTAATAAAACGTAAGTGTTCGCATTTTCCATTACAAAGAACTGCTGATTTTTAGTGCAGACAAATCTCTAGGCATCTATGTCTAAATAAATGAAATATTGTGAGCATACTTCGTGAAGTCATCCTATATTCTTGGTCTGTGAGTACAGGAAGATCTATATCCGCTAACATCTAATTTTATACTCTAAAAATTAAGTAGAGAGTTTGAAATACATTTGCAAAGTAGATTCATTTTATTGTTTATGTCGGGAAACGAGCAGAAGATCCACCTCATTGTAGGTTGTCATCGCCGCCCAAAGACAACAGAGCAGCTGCTATGCGGTGCCGAGCCTTAAAAGCCCCTAAAGACTACAGTACCATCAGGGAATCAATTTATGCAAAGGTCGTCTTTAACGTCGGAGAGCCATGCTTCGGCACGAATGGGCCGGCTTGACCGGAGTGATACCACGGCCACACAGAAAACCGGTGTGAAACAACGCTTGCGTTGTGTTTCGCCGAGTGAGTGAGGTTACCGGAGGCCCAAACCCTTTTAAAAGGCAGGCAACGCACTTTGTGATTCCTTTGGTGTTGCGGGTGTCCATGGGCGGCGGTTATCGCTTACCATCAGGTGATCCGACAGATCATTTGCTCCCCTATCAAAAAGGTCGTATAGTAATACCAGATTGATTAGGTTGATTTTTCAATAATCATTCCTAAGGTTGACGACACGTTTGGCGTAGCGGCTGAGCAATTGGCTTCTGCGACACGTGTTGTGGGTTCGATCCCCACACGGAGCAAATATTTGTATGATCTAGGTACATGTAGTTGTTCCGGGTCTGGATGTGAGAATTTGTGTTTGTAAACGCACCCATGATACAAGAGAAAATCCTAGTGTGGGGCAACGTTTTTTTTTAAATGAAAGAATGAAGGTGTTTCAGAATTTATATCGTATCAAATTTTACGATTTGACAGGAATTATATACATAAAAAAGCTAACAAGACGACTTATTTCCCCCACTGCCTGTTAAGTTATCGGTTGTAATTACCTACAGAAAAACCGATCTGCGTGAGAAAATTGAGAAAATTTACTTATGCCTTTAAATATTGTCTTAATAAGTACAATTTTTCTTTTTTCAGATTATAAACAGTTTTATCATCAGATTTTTTCATAAGAAAATGCGCTTTGTAGAAGTTAAAACGGCGTCAAATAAGCATTCAGTTTCCGAGATTCATATTTTATGGAAGCGCATGAAAGTAAAAAGCTCTATTGAAATAACAAAGAAAAATTCTAGTAGGTAAAATATTTTATTCAGTCTAGACTAAATTCAAGATTTTTTATAAGAATTTTTAACACAGTAATTTATTATTGTGCGTATTTAGAAATGAAATAGGTCGCCCTGGATTTTTCACAACAAAAATAACTATTCTGTGCGAATTTTATTTTCTCAATTGTTTATACATATTTAAACGCTTTTGATTTTAGAAAAAAATAAGTATAGTGGATTTATTCTTCAACTAACTAACTACAGAAAACTCACCTTTATAACTGAACAAAAACGCACTGGCACTCAAAACTAGAATTCGATTTTCAAACACTTAGAACATTATTGAACAAAAGACGGGACTCGCGCTTTCGGCACTTGGAATTCGGGACTCTGGCACGGATTTCAGGACCGCGTATCGTGGTGAACGCGAAGTGACTAACAGAGCGCCTATTGCGTTTACAATTCTGCGGTATATTTTTAGAAAACGCCCCCTTGTTTGAAATGTGCGTGAGCGCAGGGTAACACGTGGTCGGTATCCGGTCGAAGGGTTTAGGGATATTATTGTGTTTGTTCTAAAGTATTGACATGCCGTTAAATTTAACTGTTTTGTCGCTAGCTTTTTCAGTTGAAAGAGCTGAAAGTTATGTGTTAATCCTTTGTTTTGATATTAATTACATTAGTAAAAACTTTTCTATAATTCCTCATCAATGCTACTAATTTAAAATAAAACCTCTAAATTATTGGATCTTGAAGGGCAAGAATACATCTTAAATATCATGACATACCTACATACAAACATGAATCATACCTAACCTACTTTATACAAATAATATTGAAAAACATTTTTTTAGTTATCCAGAAACCAAAACACACACACATTCCAAGGTGGTTTACGATAACCTCTGACGTAAGGGTGGTCGCTAGTCAGTCTAACCCCAAGAGTTTCTGCCGAGCAAGTCAGATATTTTCTCGTCTCTTTCGGGTAGCCTATCTGAATAGCAGTGAGAAACTGGAGGTTAGAAGTTTGTTTTAAAGAAATCGCCAAACTACGATTTTCTCTTGTATCGTGGCTGCTTTTCCAAATACAAGTCTCAAAAACACAATTGCGCAGACCCGGAACAACACAACTATATATAAGTCATACAAATAGTTATTCCAACAAACAATACGTGGCGCAGATGTCGCTTTGCGAAATATGTCATCAAAAAGTCAAGTAGTATTACGTAAGTGAGGTTATAGGAAATTCCCATTATATTGAAAAATATATGAAGCGGGAACAACGCCGATACATCGTAGTCTCTTCATATAAGCCCATAATAAATCCAGTCAAAATCTCTATGAAAGTATTAGATGCCAATCTACCAAGAAAAGATAAAACAGCTATAATGGTAACTTTATTCGTAACACCCACCTACATACATCATAAAAGTCTATTATGAAAATAGGTTACTATTATACTCACTTTCATTTGCTGTTTGGCATATTATTTTGCAAATTAAATGATGAATAAGAAATATATTTTGAAATGAAACTACTTTTTACGGATTTTATCGCGGTATATTGATATTATTTTGTTCCCGACGTTTTGGATCCTTTACAGCATCCATGGTCACGGGCTGACTGAGGTGTTGGACGTCTTGATGTTAAAATTACTAACAGCTACCTTACATTTTTGTTAATTATTAGCGATCCGATTCACGCAGAACGAGCTCACCGTATCCTTTGGTCTTGCAGTTTTGGGCTTGGATTTTGATTTTATAGATTCTATAATGGGATTCCAAGCAGCTGGTAATATATTTATTTGAAAATGGACATATCTGTCGCATGTCAGACGAACAATGGGCCAAACTGACAACCCAACGGGTTCCACTTAATGGCAGACGTCAACGCGGCAGGCCCAGACGGAGATGGCGGGATGAGCTGGACTCTTTTCAGAGGGACTGGTCCCCAGGGACTAGGGAACACTGCTGCCAGCAGCAGTCGACAGAGATAAGTGGAAGAAGAGTGGGGAGGCCTTTGCCCTGCAGTGGGACACGGGCTTTTAATAATAAAATAAATAAATAAATATTCTGGGACATTTTTACACAGCACCATCTAGTCCCAAACTAGGCAGAGCTTGTACTATGGGTACTAGACAATGGATATAATACTTATATACTTACTTTCTATTTGTAAGTAAATACATAATTATAATACATAAGAAACATTTTTGTGTCCTAAATAATAATAATAAATGATGAATGACGTACGTCTCTGTACGTAGAGATCCACTGCTGAAGAAAGACCTCCTCCATAGACCTCCACTAGGACCGGTATGCCCCCCACATCCGCCATCCCAGTGACCTTTACCATGTCTTCCACCTTTCGATTTTTTTAACTCAATATTAAGACCTCCGTGCGTTATCACGAAAATCCTTCGCAGGACTCCTCACGAGGTTTTTTTTTCGTACATGTCACATTTAATCAAATAAGTGATCATTATTTCAGTAAATAGATCTTTAAAAGACACTTTTACAAGTCAAAGTTTTACTTTTTTTTAACTACATGGCGCCGGCTTTTCCTATCTGATGACCTCTGAGAAGAAATGCTGAAACAAACTCAGAGAATCATGGTCTCTTTTAAAGACCAGACAGTAGTAGTAGTAATATAAGATATGTCTGTTACGATATAGGGCAATATCTAAACAAGCCTTTTGAAGAAAGAGCCCTAACAGCTTTGAGTTGACCTAGCTGAAGGCACGCATACACCAGTCATCGTATAGCTCAACCATTATAATAAGGAGCACGGCAGGCAATACCAGACCAGCAAGACATTTGCGGAGGCCATATAAATACTCAAGAACGTCAGAAAAATCTTATGTGTTTTTTTAAACTAACCTACGCCTAAGATATTTAGAGTCAAACCCAGGATTGCCAGCTATATTATGTTATAATTCCTAAAGCATAACATTATGTGGAAGGGATATTCGACAAGAGATGCAATCGGCACAACTAAAGAAATACAAAATTGTATGTAAAAAGGCAGAAGATATATTTGCCTGAAGACCAATTTCACAACGATTTCATTTGCTATCTAACTAACTATGCGAAACAGGCACCAACCTGAAACCATTAACGAGATATGAGATGAGTCGTCATTGGCGTAATTTATTTCGCAATAACTACACAACAGTTCATGCACTGACGTCCATATGGTTTTTTATTCAGTTCCCATTGACTCATGAGCCCACGTGGGGCTGGTGATCTTCACCATACGCCGCATTAATTCATCGATATAATTAGATTTATTTTGGCGTCGTGGACACCGACCTTAACCACATGGGCTGCAAATTTTCCGTCCATTGTTTGTCTATTGTCAAGTATAATTAAATGTTTATAATAAACACCACGTACATTTTTTTATCTTTATTATTTTATAAAGGCTAAATCGCTGAGCGAGTATATTAGCATCACCACGTACATTATTTTCACTACTGTCTCCCAGGGTATATTGGCATACCAGATTCGCTTCTAATACGTTTATGTATAATCATTACTTTTGGGATTTTAGTACCTTCGTCGATGTCGGCCCCATTCCAACTTTTCGTCTACTTTTTCTGAGGAACTGGTGTACAAAAGTGATCATCTTTTATAATTTTCATCTACAGCTGCTTCTGTTATTTAGTTAGTCGGCTGCGTCTTTTGGTAAACACCCCAGAACTCGATCTTCAGCTCTTTTCATCTTCTGTTCGGTTCTGCAAGTCGCCACTCCTTTCCGGCGGGCATCCCATACGTATCCACTTATGAATTCGTTAACTAAGTACCTATATCAGTTGTCGGTTTCCGATTTTCTTTATGCACAGAAATAAGCGGACTGGTGGAGCCATTTTCCACCAGACTAGTTTGACTGGTTCGATTCCTAGGTCGATAAAAGTTATTGGGTATTCTATAAAATTCTCAGTAGCTGCTTGAAGTTTGAGATTTGTGCCTGATTAATAGCAATAGGCTCGCTCCTTATTACATCAGATCTTAACACTCTGGCGAACTGTGGGTGTACATTAGTACGTCTGTACTTAACCCGTCGGAAATACAGGCGTGATAGTATGTTACCTGCGTAAAATGTATCTGGAATAGTTTACACTACGCACTATTTCTCACGTATTAATCATCGACTGGGCTCGGTAGGTGCGCGTGGGCAGTCCAACAGACGCAGCTACAATAACATTCAGTGTGTTTGATATCAGCAAAGTGGAACACGAAATAACAGTTTTTTTGTATCGGACGAAGAGTTAGGCTGCGCTTGTTACGTATATTATTTGGATGGGTCACTATAGTTCGAGGGTTCAGATCTTTTTTGAAACAACTAAAACGATTTTCTAACAGCTATGATGATTTTTTCAGACAAACTTGACGACAAATAACACAAAAAGTGCCAAAATCTGAAGGTGTTTTCCGTAATTAGAACTTTTTGGCGTGTGGCAGAGAAGTAATGTAAATAAACTATTGTTAGTTTAAAAATAGACGTGTCAAACTAATAAAACGCCGTAATGGGCTAGCCTAGCCGAGGTTTCCAAATGAATTTTATCTTAAAATGTGTGGTCTTTAACTATTCCACTAGGTCTGAAGAAAATTGCACTGCATTGCACTTTGAGCATTTTTTGAATACCAATGAGTATAAAGGCTAATATTGAAAAACTAATATAAACATTAAAGCAAAGCTGAATAAAAATTTTATAAAAATATATTAGTCCATTTTTCCCATCAAAATGAGCATCAAAAACATACGCTAAACACCAAAATTACTTCACTAGAAGCACTAATCAATATAAATAAAGTAATGAAACTGAATATTTAAGTTTATTTGACGTTCTATCATCAATTTTTGAGTGCCAATGTTTTCAGCTCCAATTTTATTTTAGCTGAATATGGAGTAAAAATAATTCAATTTTATTTCACTATAAGCGTCAGTATTTTGAGTACCGAAACACTAAGAGCACCAATCAATCTCAAAATAAAAAATAAATATTTAATTTTATTCTACTTTGAGAGTATTCATAGTAGTAATGGAATTATACATAATTTATTACTAACTTTTTGTGATTTTTTTTGCATTTTCCATGCTAATTTTATAAAGTTATTTAGTGAAGGAAGGAAAAATTCGACTCGCAGGCAGGATTCGAACCTGCGTCTTCTGGCTAGGTACGCCAGACGCTATGACCACTAAGCCACCGCGCAGGTGGGACTCGCGGTGGCTTAGTGGTCATAGCGTCGCAGGTTCGAATCCTGCCTGCGAGTCGAATTTTTCCTTCACTAAATAACTTAATTTATTACTTTTATACCATTTAACGAGTAAGGGGAAGATCTAGACGAAGTTTTGTGGAACAAGTGTAGGAAAGGGTTGCGATCGAGACGTATCAAGAGGTATAACGGAAAGCAGAAGATAGAGAACAGTGGCGTTTGCTCCACCGACAAGAGCTGAGCTCTTAAATTAAAGAAGACCATTACGCTGCTATCATTTTATTAGGGTTCTGTACCTCGAAAGGAAAAAAACTGAACCCTTATAAGATCACTTTGTTGTCCGTCCGTCCGTCTGTCTGTCTGTCTGTCAAGACCCTTTTTGTCAAGAACGCGTGGAGGTATCAAGCTGGAATTTAATCAAATACTCAGGTCTACTGTCCCTTAGAGCTGTGAAAAAATCAAACTTCTAAGCCAACGCAATCGAAAGATACAGCCGTTTATGCCGCAAATTTTCGACATTCGTAAGGGAATCAAAACCTACAAGGTACTTCCCGTGAAATCAGAATCTTGAAATTTGGTACAAATCAACGTCTTATAGCACAGATAAAGTAAAAATTGCGAAAAGCATAAATTTTTAGTTACATCATATAATCAAAATATTTTAAGTACGGAACCCTCGGTGCGCGAGTAAGACTCGCACTTGGCCAATTTTTGCTTAGTGGCTTCCTTTTAGAATGAGGGGGAACAGACTCAAAATGTAGAAATACCATGAAGTTTCCATCTTCTCACTACCCGTAATGTATGGAACTATGGATTAATTTTAAAATACGCTTCGACAAACAAAAATGCTTTTCGATGAGGTACGAATGTTCAGCCATCCAGGGACTGGACAGTGTCCGGATCGTGGTGTAAGTAAACATAGATTTTTCACACAATGAAAAAAGGTCTAAACTTAAAATATCAACTAAGCAATTGCATAAATGAACTCCTTAACTACATAAAAAATATATTTTACGAGACATAAATCGTACCTTTACCTACAATAAACCGTTTCCAATTGACTGAAGTTCAAATTCTTCAAATGAATTCCCAGTTTCCCGTTGTACAACTAAAAACAAAAAGATTCAGGAAAACGATTACATTAGCATTATCTATGTCTGTCTCTTTTCAACCGAAAAATCTTTTGCTACGAGCTTCCAATTCTATTCTATTTTAAATATAGAAACGTTGTATTCAATTGTTTCAACGTTTCTTCTAATCTACTTCTCTACAGTGGCTAATTAGCCAGAAATATATTCGTAGCTTCAAAGGGATTTAGCTCCTAAATTAAAGTATTTAAAGCTCATTGTGGCGTCTATAATTTTGGAATAATTAATATCTCCCGTCTGAAGAAGACCCTTGAAATAATTATTAGCGATTAGGAATTCCGTTTTAGTTATTTTGGTACATCAAAAGTTACTAGGTTGTTAATTAGAGGGGAATTATTTGAATATTGTAATTTAAACATGTATATTATAACAGTAATAATTAACCCGATCAACTGCTCTGAAAGGTTAAGCTGCGCCTACCGTAGTCACTGTGAGGATTGGTGACCATTCATAATACATTGAGATACCTCTGTACCTTGGAGAGCACGTAAAGCCGTCGGTTCCGGTTGTCATAAGCGAATTGTTAGTGGGAATCCGAAGCCCAAAAAACCCGGCAACCAGTCTATACTCCGGATATCGGTATTACCCAGAAAGTGGAGGCCTGATGGCAGTCGCTTCATAATATATAAATCCATGTTATCCAAACATACCATCACGCCTGTATCCTCCGAAGAGTTTGGCAGAGGCGTACTAATGTACACCCACAGTTCGCCATTATGTTTAGGTCCCATATAATAGGGGGCGAGCCTATTGCCATTAACTGGGCACAAATTCCTTACTCCGAGCTGCTACTGGGAATTTCATAGAAAAACCCAATAACACTTTGCTCGACCTGGGAATCGAACCCAGGACCTCTAGCGCAGCAGTCGCGCTCATGACCACTTGGCTATTGAGGCAGTTTATTGTATGTATGTTATACAACATTATCGGAAAAGGCTGATGATGATAATGTTATCTTTATTATCATAACCCTCATAACTATAATTTATAGACTATACGAATCTATAAAACTCCTAACACAACATAGTCTAAGAACTGTACTGAAAATCCTTTGTTGAAAAAATATAAATCAATATGAGCGACGACTGGCCTACAAATACTTTATTTAAAAATCTGATTTCATGTATTCTTAAAATATTTATTTGTTTTAAGCCACATACATCACTTCAGAAGTCAATAAGTAATCCTCTTGGATAAGAACATCTTTGAATTAGGATTTGAATATTATGGTACTGCTAAGAAATAGGATTGTAAGTTTGTTTATAAGTAAAAAGTAAGATCAACATATCTATACTTAATATATAAAGCTAAAGAGTTTGTTTGTTTGTTTGCTTGAACGCGCTAATCTCAGGAACTAATGGTCCTATTGAAAAATTCTTTCAGTGTTAGATAGCCCATTTATTGAGGAAGGCTATAGGCTATATATCATCACGCTACGCGGACGAAGTCGCGGGCAGAAGCTAGTTCAAAATAAAATTTTAAAATAATTTTATTCAAAATTCACATACAATAAATAAATATAAATGCTAGACGCATAAGATGAGATGTAGCAATAGGTACTTCTGTTACACTCACCCCCTTATTTTTCAATTTCAAAGTCAAAGTCAAATGTTTTATTTCGATTAGAGTCTAATTGAAATAAAACATTTGACTTTGACTTTCTAATTAACATACCATCACGCCTGTATTCCCCGAAAGGTTAGGCAGAGGTGTACTAATGTACACCCACAGTTCGCCGGTATGTTTAGGTCCCATGTAATAGGGGGCGAGCCTATTGCCATTAACCGGGCACAAATTCCAAACTCCGAGCTGCTACTGAGAATTTCATAGAAAAACCCAATAACACTTTGCTCGACCTGGGAATCGAACCCAGGACCTCTAGCGTAGCAGTCGCACTTGGGACCATTAGACTAACGAGGCAGTCAACTTTCTAATTATTAGACCAATAATACCCTACTACAGGTACTTTCGAATTTGTATTCATAAAAATATAAACTTCTTATAGCTATGTTTTGTCTTCTTTTCTCTATCACAGAATATAACGTGTCAAAACAAGACAATACATATTATAGCTATGGAAGGTTTATTTTTTCTCCCACAGGGGTAGGCAGAAACTACAGACTACCACTTGCTACGATTCTTGCATGCCTCTTTTGCTTCTGCGACATTCATACATCTTTAGACATACGCGCCGGTTGCGAGTACTACGCACCTGACCTTTTTGAAGGACTTCGCCAATAAGATCGGTGTAGGTCCTTCTAGGACGACCTCTTCTGACGTTGCCGCTGATATTCGCCTTATAAATTCCTTTCGAAGGTTTATAAGAAGACTTATATAGTTTGTATAAGGGGGATAGTATTTGATACATTCTAGCAAAAATTGTAAATAGCAGTTTATTTCAAAATTAATTTGAATAAAAAGAAACCCACGAGCAAAATCGGCTGTAACGTTAGTATCGATGACGCAGCGAGATATATTATTTGTTAGTTTGTTTTTGCTGAAAGCATCCTGCCCCGATTTGCGATCGATAAATAACCGCTTAAATTAGCAATGTCAGTTACAAAAACAATCAACTGACGAATCAATATGCAGCCGTGGTTTAACCTCGTGAAAAAACAAAAAATAGGTACCTTTTATTGAATGCTAATACTTAGGGCTACTTGCACCAACTTCTGAAATATGTTTAAATTGAATTTAAACACAAACTGACCAATTGAAACACATTAAAGCAGTTGGTGCAAGTGGTCCTTAATTAAATACACAAAACTGCCTCATTGGTCTAGTGATCCTGAACGCGACTGATACGCTAAAGATCCAGGGTTAGATTCCCAAGTCGAGCAAATTGTGATTGGGTTTTTCTATGTAATTCTCAGTAGTAGCGTCTCATTCGTCTGTTACGTTTTCAAGCCTAAACCGCTGATTCAATTTTAATGAAATTTGGCATAGAGATAAATTGGTCATTGGAAAAGGATTTATGTTAATTTTTTTCAAAAGAACTGTTTTCACACGCGAGAGAAACTGCGGGCAACCAAATACGTAATCACTACACCTACTCTCCACACGGCATTATTTATCTAATTAACTATATCTCGACTCAACCAATGTACACCCTGTTCCCATCACATCATTCTCCATATCACGAAAAAAAGGAATTCATTTGCACAGAAATACCCGGGAAAAATACTGACTTCCCTATTTTAATTCCTTGTGTTCCTGGGAAATTTACCTTGAAAAAGGGGTGCGAACGTCTGAGCTCACTTTTTGCGCGCTTTTCGTCGTCTCTCGCTAAATTTGTCCGCAGTGCACCGTTTGTTTTTTTGTCCACAGTCTCAACAGAATGCACCACTGTGTAATGCAACCGAAAACTGACTTTATAATTTCAGTGGTACGTTCCACATTTGAAATGCACTTGGAGTTTTACGACATTTTGATACGTGCTCAAGTGAAGAGTCGAATATATTTCTAATTCTAAATTAAGGCTAACTGAATATCTGAAGCGTGTAAGTTTATCCCTTTGGATAAGAATTTATTTCGAAGTGGACAGCTTATGAGGCGTGTTTCATTGCTTTGTGTAAAACTACGACGTTTGCTGACACCGCTAGTTGACCGATGTAATAATATGGATTAGTTTTATTTTTGTCTACAAATTGCCTGTATTTGTAGCAGTGGGCAGTGTATAAATAAACGAGAAGATGTATTTGATTTAGTTTCTTCAGCTGCTTCCATTTGTCACATGAAAATGCAAGTATAAAAATACATTTCTAGAAATAGGTACTTTATTTTTTATCTGTTTATCAATAAAGAAGGGCCACATGATTTTTTAAATTAGAACTAGTCACGATAAGAAAATATTATCTTTACCTCAGAAGGCCAATAAAAGTGATCAAAATATAGTTTAGTGATAATCTCAATGTCGGATATTTCAAAGTGTATTGAACTCTAACTAAAAACAATTTCATAACTGAACAACATAGAACATAGTATGCCATTATGACTGAATTGTCCGAAGGGTGAGGCACAGGCATACATAGGTACTTACATATTATGTATAGGTACCTACACCCACATTTTGCTCGTAGATATGTTTAAGTCCCATGTGACGAGACTATTGCTATTAACCAAGCAAAAATCAATCCGTGCCGTTAATGAGAATTTCATAGAAACACATAATATTTTTTTCTCAACCTGGAAGTGACACTCGCAAGAAAACTCGCGCTCATGTCCAGTATACTAATGAGGCTTCTTCCTTCTTCCTATTTCCTTGTAACTACAATCGAAACCGCCTCACGTATAGAATTTGATCCTTCAACCATTATGACAACCATGCCATTAAATTATAAATTTATTTATAGTAACTGCCTCATTAGCCAAACTGCCTCATTAGCCAAAATGCCTCATTAGCCAAACTGCCTCATTAGCCTAGTGGTCCTGAGCGCGACTGCTACGCTAGAGGTCCTGGGTTCGATTCCCAGGTCGAGTAAAGTGTTACTGGGTTTTTCTATCAAATTCCCAGTAGCAGCTCGGAGTTAGCAATTTGTGCCCGGTTAATGACAATAGCCTCGCCCCCTATTACATGGGACCTAAAACATACCGTCGAACTGTGGGTGTACATTAGTACGCCTCTGCTTAACCCTTCGGGGAATACAGGCGTGATGGTATGTTATGTGTACGATATATATGACGAATTTTTTATATTTTATATGACTGCAGACAACAGTCCATTTGCACATAATATTAACTTCCCGGCACGGCGTTCTATACTTAAAACATTATTACGGTAATGAAACCATTATTCTCTGACATCAAAAATTAAAAAATATGAGGTTATACCGTTCTACTTGCAGGCTTTTATGTGCATTGTGTGCTAACTAGTGGTGTTTATGGAGAATTTTTTTGGTGTTACAAACATTGTAAAGAATTTGTTGGCTAAGAGTTTGGTTTTGGGCAGCGGTACTTTCTTTCTTCGTGATGTAAGGTGTTTGTCTTCAAACAAATTTGTAGTAATGTACAGTTAAACTACAAAATTTTGACTTTTATAGCTTTCCTCGCTTGCAACTATTAGACTATTAGTCATTCATCCATATACCGTCCTACTGCTGGGCATGGGTCTCCTCTCGAAGTGAGAGGGGTTAGGCTAGCTATAGCCCATCATGTTAGCCTACTGCGGGTTGGCAGACATCATCAAGCCGTTGAGAAAATCTCTCAGGCGTGCAGGTTTCCTTCACAGTTTATGTAAGTCATAATTTAATCAATGCGAACATAATTCTTTGACTTGACAGTTCAACGGTCATATCACTTGGTATCACCGTTACTAAAGAAAGAGGTTATTAATAATTAAAATAAATTTTAAAAATCCTTTCGTAAAGTACTTAAAAAGTACTTAAGTATCTATTACTATATAATTAATATTTCTTAACTTCCCAATCAAAATACCTTCAGATTGGTAAGTAAGTAATAACCTTAATTACTTACCGTTACTTAGAAGTTATAACATAAATATATTACAGTAACTTAATTTCCATACTTATCAATCGACAATTAAAACTTCTTACGAAATGTATTTTAAATAAAAACGACGTAATTTCCACAAGATTCAATCTCGACCCACTGTGCGCCGACATTTTTAAACTTATCCAAAATCGTTTGCCTACTGCGATTCAAAAATTATAAGCAGCCCCGATTAAATCTTTTTTTACTTCATATTAAATATTTTGTCCAGAATGTCCCAAATCTTGCCCACTGTGCATTTAAATGGTAACTTGATACTTCGATCTCGTAGTATTGATAAGGCAACAACACTCTTTGGTAATTAAAACTAATTGGTCAGTCGACCGGTTAGAATTTATGTAAGTACTTACCATTTTACGATCCTTACAATTTTAAGGGTGGTTTATGTTGACTAGCGGAGCGATAAGCGATAAGCAGGACTTAGAAATCATAGTTGACAATGAATGCTAGATGAGAATTATACAACGTAACAGCAGTTCCAGCTCCTGCATCAAGATGTCTCTTAAAGCATACGGGTGATATCTAGCATCTGTTTAAGATCAACCGTCAAGCAAAATCTCCAAACTTCTGAGAACTAAAATTTCCGTCTTTCATATTTATTATTAGTTTTTATACCTATACTTCGAAAAGTTGATTTCAACAGATTATCCGTCGACCAATCCGATCTTAGGCCCTTGTTTATAATGAGCTGCACGTAATTCAGCAAAATATACCAACATTTTTGAATTACCTATTAACATATCATAATTATCATCATCATAATATTTTATCAACAAATTACAAATATGATGCCAAAACTATGCTTGTGTGCAATCTATGCTAATCTATCTATCCGGGATGAGCTATTGATGTTTACGCAATTTTTTTCTCAAGCGTAAGCGATTCTCGTTTCCGCTATATCCTATGCACTATGCCCACAGCTTGCCCCGATTAATTAATATACAAATCAAACACTGGAAATTACAACTTCTGTATTTAATATCAGTTTGAATTGAGAAGCCATCATCAAATATCGAGGATGTTATAAAAGTATAGAGCGACTTTAGATGAAAGATTCAGTGCCGATATAGGAAAAAGTTTAAGAGAATGCATTATTAAACAGCTGTCCATTATTGCTATCTCTTTCTAACACAATATAGTTTACTGACACCGTGAGAGAGACGCCACAAGATCAGCAGTTGTTTATAAATCCATTCTTTATTTGCACAGAGCATAACACCTTTGGCACTGACGATACTTGTATTACACGATAGGTGTATTAATTTACACCATGATTTTAGGTTCCATATAATAGAGGGCGAGCTTGCTGCAAGTACAATTTATGCCCAACTCCAAATCACAACTTAATATTTCTTAGAAAACTTAATGACACTGATAAACTTATTTTTAATTTTTTTATTAAAGAAACTCCTTACAAAATTAATTCGGTCTGCTCTTTAAACAAGAGCTAAAACAAACCTAAACAGCAAACATCGTCTTAATAATTTCAAGACTCATTCATCATGGCATGTTTGGCTTCTAAACAATGAGACATTTTCTTCTAAATTGCTCCATTTTCTTTCACAAACACTCCTACAGAAACGCAATTATAAATTTAATTACATACGTGCTATTATTACTTATATACCTACCTACTAACTTGTTTTGCACCAACTATTCCTCCTTAATCTTTACCCCACCTTTTCAAAAAGGTGTGAATTTTTTTTACTGTAAGTATCGGCAACGCGCGAGTGTTACTCTTGGTGTTGCAAGCGTCCAGAGGCTACGGTAACCGCTTACTATATAAAAAAAGGCCTAGACTACGCCGGTTTTCCGTGAGGCCGTGGTATTACTCCGGTCGAGCCGGATCATTCATGCTGAAGCATGGCCCTCCGACGGTAACTTTGACCTGGTAATCGAACTGGTTCATAATATGTCCGTCTGTTTGTATTTATATGGACCGCCGCCCATGGACACCCGCAACACCAGAGGAGTCACGAGTGCGTTGCCCGCCTGTTAAAAGGATTTGGGCCTACGGTAACCTCACTCACTCGGCGAAACACAACGCAAGAGTTGTTTCACGCCGGTTTTCTGTGAGGCCGTGGTATCACTCCAGTCGAGCCGGCGGCACATTCGTGCCGAAGCATGGCTCTCCCACGTTATTCATGATTCCTGTTCTCTTTTATACATAAAGCAAATTAACATGTTATTTGTACAATTAAATTTGTCTATAAATAATGACATGGTGTAATATACAAAGCAAGCAATTTGGTTAAACGCAGCGACAATGCCTACCAAGTAATGTTACGCTAGGGTTGTCACTTTTGACGTGATATAAAATTATACTGTTTTTTTTTATCTTTATTTATTTAGAGACTTTATCATTATCTACATGGTCATGGCAGCCCCATCGTAACCCATACATAAGTGAAAATCATAACCTATGAGAGACAAAAGTACACGTCGTCACTAGCTAAATGAGACACAGACGAACTTAAAAATTTTATTCGCTTCCGTACTACCTGGATTGGATACGATACTTTGAAAGGCACCCACATCTGACCTATTAATATTAGGTACAGCCGATAAAGTGTATCTTTCTCCCTTATTACGGACACTCCACTTATATGATTGTAAAACCATTAAATTGAATTAACATGATTTTATTAAATAATTCAGAAGAGTTGTTTTGCAAGTAGCAGCCCTAATACACATTCGTGTTAAAAGCATTTGCCTAATAGCTGAGATTTGTCCGAGGTATGCCTACAATGCATCTTAAGGAGCGTTTGAACTGACACATTACTCGCTCTTAGCGAACATTAATTAGAGGCGAGTGCCAAGTTTAATTTCATAAATATGTAAGTTTCTTCTTTATAGTATCATTTCTTTATAGTATTATTCTTTATAGTATTCATATTCATATAGCTTTATAGTTTCCATTAAGGTTTTACATTTTTAATTTTTGTGACAAGCAATTTATAGGTATGATTATATTTTAAATAATTTTATTAATAAATATATATTAACTGACTGTTTTACTTATAATAATCGTTAAAAAAATATTTGATCGTGTATTGTGTTTTATAGTTTGTAAAAGCACCTAAGATTAATGAAGGTAAAATTATATGATAAACATTTGATTTTAAGAGTTATAAATTAGGCTGATTAAATTTATGTTGAAAACCTTTTTCTGTAATCTCGCAGAGAATCTCGTCCAACAAAACATCGTGTATTCGTATTCTTAAGCTGTTTAGGTATGTAAGGTAACCCATTTGATAATATTTACCTATCGTATTCTTTTCACGGGTCAAAAGAAATGTAACTAAAATATTATTTTAAATACCAAAAAGCCTTTTCAGTAAATAACACAAAATACTATATCTTCTAAATGTGTGAATATTGAACACACTATTAAAACAAATATTAAATTGGTGCAAAGTACCACTACCAGCAAACCATATTAAATCCTGGCGTTTCTGATCCTATCAACTACAAAGATTGAGAAACGTGAGGATTATGTACCTATGCACTGTAAAGTCCAAGCGTCAAGAAATCATATTTTCAAATACATTCTGCCAACATTTATTTTGTAGTGCTTAAAGCTGAGTGATAGGATCGACTTAAGTTGTCAAGCTTAATAAAAAATATGTGCTAGAATTCTTATTAGTTATAAATAGATATAGCAACCAGCGCCATCTATCGGAGACAGGCTAAAACAACCGGCAAATCATTTTACTGCGAAACATTTCCATCTAAGAGATTGATTTTTTATAAGTATTTTAAACCTTGCAGGAAAAATAAAATTTTACATAAACACAAAACTCTGAGAGTGAAAATAGCGAGAATTTACAATACAAAAACGGGAAGAAAAATTGGTAAATGTAGTGTGCATGTCATCTGCGTTTCAATTTATTTATTCCTATTTTAAAAAATGTACCGGGTCCGGCCAATCCTGAATTGTCTAAAAAAACGTAATACTAATTAAATCGTAATCCAAACAATATTTTATCAAATTATTCTATTTATAATTCGGATTGAGATACTGTTAATCTAGGTTCCTACCGTACCATTTCGTCTACTACTACTTTACTGGAAATAAACCATCGGAAAATCGTTCCAAACTTGGTAAAGTTATCAAGAATTGCTTATATGCATTCGCTTACATTTTATTTCCTGTAAAATATTTTGGATGAAATGGTAGAGCAGGACCTGGATTAACCCTATCGAAATCCGAATAAAAACACATTTAGACAAAAATTGTGTTTGAATTACGATTTAACTTGGGTATTACGTTTGTATTATAAATTCGGTCCGCCAAACTCTTAATAATGAATTATGTATAGTTTGTGCTACTATTAACAAAATCTAGAAGTTCTTATTTATGCCAAATATATTATATTATTTCTCATTTAATACTTCTAGGCGATAAAGATACAAAATCTAAATTTTACTACCACTTTATTGTCAAAAACTAATAGCTTGAGGATTCATTTTATTAATTCATGATCTTTAAATCAAAAATCCTTTTATGTATAATACGTTTACAATAATAAAATTCTTTTATTCAAACTCGATTTGGGTGACATTTTCATTATAGTAACACATTTTATGGCTGTAGACTACACATGATTTTTTTATTTATAATAATATCTTCTACGTTCCTACATCCCGTGCGAGGACGGTTTAGAATTCAAATCCTTACTGCCATTAAAAGAACATTAACTTTTTTGAAAATGTATCAATTATTTATACTTTTTGGTTAAATTGACCTAGGTACAATATTATAAAGATTCTGCCTCACTAAAACACTTACTCGATCACATATGAAAAAAAAAGATTTTTATTTTTCATATCCAGTGTATAATACCTCAATGATATCAAGTTACTTTAATACGATAAAGCAGCAGTAGTATTAGGTATAAAGGCTATTTAATAGTCTTCAATATAATAAATCTATTTAGCAACTCAAAATGGCGTTTAAAACAAGTTGATAGCCATCGATTAATATTTATTGCGTTTCAGCATACATTTAAATGAGCTACAAGATTCCTTTGTCTTGTTAAATTTGGATTTGACAAGAATCTGTTATCGATAGTATCATTTTTCTCTTTTTCATAGGATGCAACTGTGTTAAAAAGAGTAAACATTTAAAAGTAGCTTCGTATGTATTGTATGTGTTGTTTAATTATAAAACACACCCGCAAGAAAATCTGAAAGAAACCACAGTCGTGTAAAGAGAGGTCAAGAAATTCTTTAACAACGTCGATTTTTCTAGAATTTTAGATTGGCCCACCATTGCTCCTCCGCTAGGTCCATTGTCATGGAACGCCCCGTTAGGCAACTGGGACCACAGACAATGGGTTACCCATGGGTTGGTAATGGTTGGTTATGGTATTTAGCAAGTGCTTTATGAATGAAACAAGTATTCCTAATATTCCTATAGCTGAACTTATATCTAAAATTGAATTTACTCCACACTTTCTAGTATTTAAATCCAGTAGGTACTAGACAGTCTAAACGAAGCATAGTATTTAGAACAAGACGCAATGTATCGTTTGGTACATTACGCTTTACAAGAAGCGGTCGAGCAATGTTGCCATCAATTATATTAATTACTATCACAGTACGGATTATATAGATAGTTAGTGGATACACAAATATAATTTTGCGACTATTAGTTTTGAATTTCACTAAAAATCATTAGATTACAGGCAAATTTCGACATGGCAGGTAGGGCTCGCGGTGGCTTAGTGGTCATAGCGTCTGGTGTATCAAACCAGAAGATGCAGGTTCGAATCCTGTCTGCGAGTCGAATTTTTCCTTCACTAAAATAACTTTATAATCTTAGCATGAAAAATGCAAAAAAATCACAAAATGACAGCCATGTCAGTCAAGTATTTGCATTACCCACGGTAAGTTAATCTGTATTTGTAGATTTCTCGATAACACTGCTCGAACTGGGAATCAAAAGATTACTACTTGCTTCCGCAAGTACACTGAAGCAAAGATATAAATAAATCTCCCGAAAAAGTTAAATCCACCATTTTAAAGACATTTCTGTCACTCACAAATGTCATTACCGGGTAGGGAAATGGTTGGGCTATAAAAATCATAACTTCAAAAGATAGGAAAGATCATTTCCCATAAAATAGCCGTGTTCCGGTGATGTTAGAGAAGACATGGATTCTTGAAGTTGAGACATGAATCCTTGGGATAGGTTCGGTTAAAAATATACACACACATACACATATTACATCGTGGGAGAGCCATGCTTCGGCATCATCGACTTCGGCCCAAATGGCCGGCTCGACCGGAGTGATACTACAGCCTCACAAAAAACCGGCGTGAAACAACACTTACGTTGTGTTTCGCCGAGTGAGTGAGGATAACGGAGGCCTAAACCCTTTTAAAAGACAGGCAACGCACTTGCGAATCCTTTGGGGTAGCGGGTGTCCATGGGCGGCGGTAATCGCTTACCATTAGGTGATCCGTCTGCACGGTTGCCCCCTATCTAAAGGTACATAATATCTCATAATATTGTTTCTTAAATTACATGTACAGTAAACGACATAGGTCCTAGGTCAGCTAGTACTGTACTCATAGCTTGATATGTAGCCGTATGTATTATGTATGTAATATATACTAACTTATTGGAAAGTCACGTTGGTAATTGGAAGTATAAAATAGAGTTTATGTTCCTACACTTACAACAATTTTATTAAAAGCTTTTAAAAATATCAATTTCATTCTCAACAAAACAGGACGACCAAACAAGGTCACTTGCAAAACATTCTTATAACCACCTATTGCAAACCCTATTACAAAGGTATTAAAATACAATTTACGACTGTAAAAATACAAGTATTTTACACTTCATTCAATCTGTTATTACTGTCATAAGCGACAAGTTATTATAGAGTGAACAACATATCTTGGTGCTTTACACTCGCCGCGGCGCTATTTGCAAAGGCATCTTGAGATAATTGTGGTCATTTTTAAATCAAAGTGTATATGATGCATTGCATTTTTAATACCTTTTAAATTGAATTGGTATTTCAATGTTGAAATATCTTATTTTAGTGAAGGAAAAATTCGACTCGCAGGCTTCCTTCACTAAAATATCTTTAAAACATTAGCAAAAAAATCACAAATAGATGAATCTTGTTAAAGCACGTGCGCTATAATAAGAATGCCAGTTCAAGTAAATCGTTAAAAAAATATATAGTTCCAATCGATTCAACGTGCGAAAAATTGAGAAATATATAAATAGTTGATTATTCAAATGATGATGTGATACGTATCTAAGAGACTAGATTGGAAACTAAAAGACTTCCAATAACACTAATTTTGAGATCATACAAATAACACACTAAAAAGAAAATCTAACAACATCAGTTTATGCTGCCAAAAATTAGATTTCGAATTTTCCTTTTTCGATATTTCTTTCCTTGTCACGGTCCAAGATGCACTGAGCGCGGTATAACTTTCAGAATATCATTCGAAAGATATTTTCCGTTTTGATTTTGACATTGACAGTGTATAATTATTGTATTTTACTCCATTGAGAAGCGGACGTTTTATGTAGATTAATGAGTGTATGGAAAATTATTGTCATGGAATATAATTTTAATTATTATTGTAGAATTTATACGTCATAATAATGAGATTTCAATTGAAGTAGGTACTCGTACATATTGTAAGGGACGCTATTAAGCAATACTGTATAATTCAAACACAGAATGGCAAAAGAATAATATTATGACGCGAACCCGCTTATAGGAGAGATACGAATAAAACATAGGTACCATCAGACCATAGATCATCATCCACAGTTCGCTGGTATACATACCATCACGCCTGTATTCCCAGAAGGGTTAGGCAGAGGCGTACTAATGTACACCCTCAGTTCGCCGGTATGTTTAGGTCCCATGTAATAGAGGGCGAGCCTATTGCCATTAACCGGGCACAAATTCCAAACTCCGAGCAGCTTCTGGGAATTTCATAGAAAAACCCAATAACACTTTGCTCCACCTGGGAATCGAACCCAGGACCTCAAGCGTAGCAGTAGCGCTCAGGACCACTTGGCTAATGAGGCAGTTCGCTGGTATGCAGACGTGTTAGTACATCTCTGCATACCAGCGAACTGTGGATGTAGATGAGTATCTACACAGTTCACTTTTGTAAGTTTAGGTCCGATGTAATGAAAGCGAGCCTATTGCCATTAACTGGGCACAAATCCGAACTCACTAACGCCTCAAACTGACTACCCTCGCGTCGAAGTCTGCCTTAAAGCAATAAACTGGGTCCGATTCCCAGGTGGAGCTAACTCCACCTGGGAATCGGACCCAGTTTCCTCCAGAACCATTCAGTAAATACAGGCGGGATATATATGTTCTATAAGAATATTATTCTAATACATTCAACAACATGAAAAATATCTTAAAATTTATGTCCTTGAAAAAGTAGGTACAATAATATTTTGCGCGTGCGAACATATTTCCGGTTTATAGATAAAAATAACACATGACCCAATTATAATTTAATTTCATTGATAATATAACATAACATAGTATCACGCCTGTATTCGTCGAAAGGTTAGTAAGAGGTGTAGGTACTTACTAATGTACACCTACAGTTTATACGTATGTTGGGTCTCACATAATAGGGAGCGAGCTTACAGCTATTAACCAGGGAAAAACCGAATCTCCAAAAAGAAAAACCCTATAACGATTGGTATATATAACCTATAACCGTAGGAGAGTCAAGCTTCAGCACAAATGGGCCGGCTTGACCCGAGTGATACCACGGCCTCACAGAAAACCGGCCTGAAACAACACTTACGTTGTGTTTCGCCGAGTGAGTGAGGATACTGGAGGCCCAAACCCTTTTAAAAGGGGACAACGCACTTGCGACTCCTTTGGTGATGCGGTTGTCCATGGGCGGTGGTAATAGCTTACCATGAGGTGATCCGTCTGCTCGTTTACTCCCCTATGCCATAAAAAAACAGTCAACTGCCCTATTAAGGTGATGATATCAGCGGACATCACACGAAAAGCTGTGAGAAAAATCCTCCCAAATCACAATAAATCCAATGATTTTCTACACAACACATCTTCTGACAAAGATTCGCATTTACCAGTACATTGACGTCAATTTGAGGAGCTAATGATAGAGAAAATTGCGTCAAACGATGCGACTAAGTGACGTACGTAAGGCGCAAATGATGATTTTAACGGTATCAACAATTTGTCAAGTTCACGACTTTCTTTATCAGGGTATGAGCACGGTATCGTTTATTGAACTCTTGTCTGAACTGCGTTATAAGTAGAAGCTTCGCTAACAATCAACTCATTATTCTAATCCACTGCTACCCCTGGGTCTCCTCTTAGAATGAGGGGGAATCTCTAAGGAGGGATTATGCTATAGTCCACCACGCTGAAATAATGCGGGTTGGCAGACTTCACAGGCCTTCGAGAATGTTTCTCAGGTATGCAAGTTACCTCGCGACGTTTTCCTTCACCATTTAAGCGCGTGATAATTAACTTTTAATACACATAGATTCGAACTCAAGACCTTTGGCTCCAATGGTCATAGGCTATCACTGCAGTTGAATGGATTGATGATACATACATACACACATATTTTCATGCCTGGCTCCCATTGGGGTAGGCCGAGATTATAGATTTCCACTTACTACGATCCTGGCACACTGGCTTCGTTCATTAACCTCCTCATGCATGATCGGTGTTTTAGGGTGCTCTTAACCTGACCTTTTTTAAGAACGGCCGCAACTTGGTTGTGGTACATTTATAAGAGTCGAGTTCGGCCCCTTCCAACTCTTCCATCCGTACTCATCATGTATACTCGTTTCGTCAATCTCCGTTCATCCATCCTCTCTACATGCCCAAACCACAATGATAACTAATGCTCAAGCATTAAGTACCTAATTTTCAACGATAGACTGACCTACCAGTAAATCGAAGCCAAGACCTCACGTACATTATTCACGCATACGATCACACGACTATTGAATCGTCATTGTATTACAAAATGGCGGCCGAACCGATTCCCACGTCCAAACAAATATTGGTATGGCCCACGAATGCTTGTTCCGAAGCTTGTTGTTTGTGAACGTGATTTGTTTGAGTTATGACACTGGACATTGAGAACTTGTATTAGAAACTATTTATAATATACCGTTTTTGTAGTAAAGTAATAGATTGTTGTATTTTACATAAATTATACATTATACTTGTAGACTGCCTCGTTAGCTTAAACGGTCCTGGGTTTGATTTCCAGGTGCAGCAAAGTGTTATTTGGGTTTTTTACATACCCGGTGGACTCAGAGATTTGTGATTGTGAGAAAGTATTCCTGAAGTTCCCTGGAACTACTTCCAGGGAACTTCAGGAATACTAAAATGGAATCTAGGAAATTCCCTCCGGATTGGGAATTATTACCTTTCTGGGTAACAGCTATTTCTCGATAAATCAATTAAAGACTTACGTTTGTTACCTCAAAAAGGACAGTCATAATTTCAACCAATTTATATATATATTATAGACAGATCTTGTTTTATTTTTATTGGCACTATGATTTACGACATCGCAACTAATTTGTGAACTAATTAAGGTGTTATTTTTGACCATAAATAACCCATAAATACTTATACGGTATGTCATAAATAATATATAATTATAAATTTAAGATGCCAACACCAGGATGTGATTAGGTAATTAAAAATGTCGATAATAAAATTATTTTCAGTGATATCATTTTGTTGTTCGTAAGCATAACTGCTTTTTTTTATTTTATTCACACGTCTAGTAAACTGTTATTGGGTTTTTCCATTAAATTCTCAGCAGCAGATCTAAGTTTGGGATTTGCCCGGTAGATGCCAATAGGCTCTCCCCCTATTTTATTAGACCTAAAACATACCGGCTAACTGTGGGTATACATGCACACACCTCTGCCTTGCCTACCTTTCGAGGTACACAAGCGTGATGGTATGTATGTATGTAATATGTTAATATTCGATTTCCGACCCTTTTTTTTTACCTAGTACAGGTGTTCATAATATTTATCACAAAAGGATAAGCACTTTTTCAGATGCCGTCAAAAACGCAATCGAATCAATAGGTATATTTTATCGAATTTGTCAATAATTATATCGATACTTTGAATGGATATCCTAATGCGTCTCGGTAACACGGGTGTAGATTACTGATAACCGTAGACTTTATGTTATTTCGATCGATATTTTTTATTCCTTTACAGTTTTAACGAGTTGCTAATGATGTAAGATGGGTTATCTTCTCATGCGTTTGTGGGAAATATTGTATTTTATGTTTTGTCTGGGTTACGGAATTTATTGATCCTAATTTTTTGCAACAGATTTTATTAAGAGGACAGGAAAGACATGATTTAGGAATTTATTGACTGACTATAACTTATTGCTACTAATAACATTAATAAAATATATACCTATACTAGCTTCTATCCCGCGGCTTTGCTCACAGGAAGCTATATTAGGATTAGAAATGTATCTCTTCTCTGTTATGTCTATACACATCAAAGAGGTCAAGCTGTATCTAAGGATCCGTTTAATTAATTGAGATAAGAAGCTCACCAATTTTTAAGTTGGAGCATCTACTTTCTGACAGTGATAACAAAATCAAAAACTATTCAGTAGTTTTCGCACCAACCAATAAAAACAGACAAGAATTTTAATAATCACATTTTTGGGTTCGGAAACGTTTATATAACCTAATCCACATGTTATTTTTTCTTCAATGTAGGTACGTACAGGTATGTAATTTCCGTAGCATCGAAACATTACCGTATAATTCAGTAAAATCACTTTTACACACACATACCTAGATAAAAATCAAGCTTAAGCACCATTTAACCATGCAATTAATTGTTAACAATAATTAATTCCTTTTGCCGGTAGTATTCTCAAATTTCAAACCAATAATTTATGATAAATAATAGTGCGGCTCCAATTAAGTGATTATTTATTTGTGCGAATTTCCTTTCAACGTGCCCTCGTTGTTTAAACGTCCCGAATGTGACGTGTGGACGTTGATCTTTAATTTACTAGTGGCGCCACTTTAAGTACCAACTTATAGTGGAAACTAATTCAGAAGCAGGTTTGGAACAAGTTTAAATGCAGGCTAATCATATGCGGTGAAGTTGCCAGTCCGCAATGGATAGCTTGGCGGCGTTAATTATTTTAATAGATACATTTTGACCGTGTTCCAAAGCATCCAGTAAGCCCTGTTCCAATTTAACTGTTATTTTTTATTGACACATGGGAAAATATATTATTCTGAATTAAATATTTATCTGAACTGGCTCATTAGCCTAATTGTACTGAGTGCGACTGCTACGCTACAGGTTCTGGGTTCGATTCCCAGGTCGAGCAAAGTGTTATTGGGTTATTCTATTCCCAGAAATTCCCATTGGCAGCTCGGAGATTGGAATTTGTGCCCGGTTAATGGCAATAGGCTCGCGTATATTACGTGGGACCTAAAAATACCGGCAAACTGTGGGTGTACATTAGTGTACGCCCTCTGCCTAACCCTTCGGGGAATACAGGCGTGATGATGGTATGTAAATATTTACTCGCTAATAATTTTGTAGAGACTGTTTAAATACATAAACGACTATTAACTATTACAAGTTTTTAGTACATAAGGGTTAAATACGAAAGAGTCGATCCAGTCGAGATCATTGAAGATACCAATGATCGACAAACCGGGTAAAACCGCAGAGCTCGGTCGGTATTTTATAACAATTGTAATTTTCAAGCGCCTTCAAAAAGGAGGAGGTTCTTAACTCTTCTGCATTTTTCTTAAATGTTCATGCAATTATTCGGCCATTTATAAACCGACTTGGAAAATTATTTTTATTGCGTGAAAGAAATTCAAATTTGGTGAAGATCTAATCACAAATTAATTAAAAATATAACAATAACACGTACCTACTTACCGAATAAATCACAACGTCGACGTTGTTGCCGAAGTACCTATAAGAAATTCTACTCGCCACTCAAAAAGTTGAAAAAAATAACTTTTAACAGTAACTAAAAGCGCCTTCATAAATAAAAACAAATTATGCATTATAATTATTATTAGGTATTGTGCGAAACAGTTTCGGAAGTTGGTGGCGAAAACCACGGGCGAAAACAAAAGATCCGACCAAATCACCGATTCCGATTTCCGAAACTGTTTCGCACGTAACATTATTTGTTTGTTTTTAAGGCGGTTTTTTTTTAGATTATTTGTAGTGCAACTTTATAGTTTTTTTAAAAAAAAAGCTTACTAGCAATGTGGGACGCACTACATTACTAGTATTCTTGTTAACCCCTCGTGCTAAGCTAAATGCTTGTGTTACGAGTGGGTTCGCGTCGGTAGTGCAATGGGTGGGTTTCGAACCGGCAATCACATGATCGCAAGTCCGACGCCCTCGCCATTCTAGGCTAACGGCGCTTCAGTTTGCCGTAACAGTGTGTAAAAATAACAGAGAGGACATATTTTACTCTCTCAATTTTCACCAATCACCAATAGACAATTATATTAAAGCTTATACTAAGCAAAAAGACACAGCCTATCGCTGGATAATATCAACATAGTCTCATTGCAATGAATCAAATAACAAAAAACAAGCAAGACACTTCACTAAGCAAAACGAGTTGTGTAACATAACACCGTATTTCTACTTAGACGCGTTCCGAAGACATGCAAAGGAACTTAAATATTGATTATTGAAGCCACGCATCGCCTTATGAAGCGAACAATGTTTAGATCACCGGTTCTCAAACATTTCAGCCACGACTACTCTTTTTACTAGCACCAATTACTTTTTTTACCTACTTGCCATCTTAAAAACATATCATCACGCCTGTATTCTCCGAAGGGTAGGCAGGCCTACATATTATTATGTATGTTAGTCGACCACCAGTTTACTGGTATGTTTAGATCCAAAGTAATAGGGGGCGAGCCTATTGCCATTAACCGGGCACAAATCCCAAACTCCGAGCTGCTACTGAGAATTTCATAGAAAAACCAAATACTTACCACTGCTAGACCTTGAAATCGAACCCAAGACCTCTAGCGTAGCAGTCGCGGTCAGGACCTCTAGGC
The DNA here is from genome assembly GCA_947256265.1 of Acronicta leporina. Taxonomy (NCBI): domain Eukaryota; kingdom Metazoa; phylum Arthropoda; class Insecta; order Lepidoptera; family Noctuidae; genus Acronicta; species Acronicta leporina. The sequence continues at coordinate 4,618,444 of OX366537.1, read as the reverse complement.
TAATTAGGTAGAAGGAAATTACACGAATTACACACATTCAGTGACATTTACAAAATAATAAAAAACAACAAAAGAAATGTTCTCAATAAAATAAAATAACCGTTTTTTTTAGAAAAAGAACACAACGCATTTTAGTTTGAAATTGAGTTATTCTCAAGCAATTATTAGATGGAATTGTTAGTACACTGGATTTTTATTCAAATCCTCTGAATTATGTAAACCGTGTTGGTCGTGTGAGTGTAGGTACGTGGCCAGCATTTTACACATTGAACAAGAAAAAGGAAAAGCAAATAACATGTAGTGTGTATTTTGAAAATACGCGACTCTTTATTGTGTCACGCCGAACTCCGAGATTGGGTTATCGTCTAGTAGCTAGTCGCTAACCATTTATTCTAGTGCTGGACTTGATAACCGACTTTAAAAAACGAGTAGTCTTTTCTTGATATATTCGATAATTATTTTAGTGATGGAAAAATTCGACCGAGGGCAAGATTCGAACCTGTTTCTTCTGGTTAATTACACCAAACGCTACGACCACTAAGCCACCGCGAGTTCCACCCGCAAGGTCGAAATTTGCCTTCACATTCTGAATTTACGTCTTTGAGGTGATCTCAGTGGCGTCTATTAAAAAGCAAGTTACTTTGCTTCTCAACTGGCATGACTTGACCATCCAACCATCTATTATAATATAAACAATGCTTGTATAAATTTTAGCGAAATTAAAATTCGACCTCAGGTAGGATTCGAACCTGTGTCGTTCCAGTTAACTCCACTCTCTGCTTTGAATATTAATAAACAATTGAAAATAAATTACTTTTGTTTTGGAAGAACAGGGTGACAATCAACTAAAGAAAATTATAAAATTGTAAAAAAGCTGTGTCTGTAGATTGAAGATATTTAAAAAAAACACGTGGGTATATAAACGTCTCAGAATCCGAAATTGTGATTTTTAAAACTCTTGTCTGTTTGTCTGTTTGTTACGGGTTGGAGCAAAAACTACTGAATAGATTTTAATTTTATTATCACTGTTAGAAAGCATAATAATATGCTCCAACTTAAATACTGGTGAATTTCTTATCTCAATTAATTAAACGAATCCTGAGATACAGCTTGACCTCCCCGATGTATAGAGGCCCATACAGAGAAGAGATAATCAATGTTGTTTTTTCCATTTTTACTCCTTATATAGCTTCACGTGTGCGAAGCCGCGGGAAGAAGCTAGTTTATAAAATAAAATTATTGTTGTCACAGGGTGACAATCAACTAAAGAAAATGAAAACAAATGTATGTCATAAATTCTCAGGATTGAAATGAAACATCAACAAAGCCTATTATTTATGTTCGCCAATTTATGTTTAGGTCCTATTTAAGAAATGGGGGCCAGAATATTGCCAATAACCGCGCACAAATCCAAACTCTGAACTGCTAATGAGAATGTCTTAAAAAAATCTAGAATAAAAAGAAGAAAAAATATACTATTTTAACAAACAAGATATAATATTGAACTGAATCTAAACTTGTTTCATTTCAATCTCTAATATTCGCGTAGGTAAGTGTCAGAAATCAGTAAGATATACCTACCTAATATTGTTAAAAAAATTGTCAGACAACATTCTCGTCCAAATATCCTCCCGTATATCCTCAATATGTTTTTCTTGAAGCTCTGGCACTTCGCGTATCTATGCAAATTGCAAAAGCTGGCCACACCCGTTGTTTTTACACAAACAATACAAAATAACTTTGTCGGGCTAACAACTAACAAGACTTTTTAGCCAAAAAAAAATGTTCTTCGTCACACGGTCATTTGTAAACGTCATAGGAGGTTTATCATGAAGGTACAGATGCCGCAACTAATTGGTAACCCCTAAGGCAGAAATTTATCTTCGTAAAACAGTAGCTATCGGTAAGTAAATGAATGCTCTAGCGTAGGTAAATGCAGTGATTATAGTACGCCTATGTACGCACGGCCACAGACATTTCATTGTACGGTAAAGCCGTACAATGTGAAGTCAACCTATAATGGTTATATAATTATCAGTTAAAATTATTTGTCTTCATATATTTTTAAGATGGTAGAACTCTGCTAAACAGTTTGTCTGGGGTGGTAAAAACATATTGTCAAATAATCTGACGCTAAGCAATTTGATAACATAAAAATGTTCCGATTTAAATGGACAACATTGTAGCCAGTACTGTAGTACTATTTCGATGAACTAATATCTCAATACGCACAAGTGATACCCACTAGTATTATTGCGATATCCGGTTAAACGTCAAGTAATCCGTATGTTTAATTGTCATCATAGAAGGTACAATAACAAAAATCAAGGCAAGTTTTTTTACGCGTGTGGACTACCCAATTAGTGCAGCTGTCTGTACATATTACATATTTACTTCTAGCTAAATTTATAGATATTCATTACTTTAAAAAAATAGCCAATATAGAGGTAAGTAATTTAAATTTCATTTTCATATTTCCTTCATTACTGTCAATATTACCACAACACACCATACATAACGGCAACATATAAAAATCCTGTTATATAAAGCAAACAATTCGGTCCATAAATTACATTTTGAAAGGAAAACATTTGATAGTTCAATCAAAAGAGTTTGCATGATAAAACTTATGTATTCACAAAATAACCAGTACAACGGAAATGAGCGCTGGTTTTTTTACCGACACACGGTACAAAAAGCAAGCAGGTATGTGTACATATGTGTACTTTTTAACCGGTCTGTACAAGCACAACTAACAAATTAAACAGAATGTCCACTTTGACAAAAGAAAACATGCTATTATATAGTGGCAGAATGTGCTTACTATAGAAATCAATACTAATAATAAAGCTGAAGATTTTGTTTGTTTTTTTGCTTGAACGCGCTAATCACAGGAACTTCTGGTCCGATTTGAAAAATTCTTTCAGTGTTAGATAGCCTAGAACATCTGGTCCGATTTGAAAAATTCTTTCAGTGTTAGATAGCCTATTTATTGAGGAAGGCTATAGGCTATATATCATCACGCTACGCGGACGAAGTCACGGGCAGAAGCTAGTTAATTATAAGATTTTAAACAAATAAAGTGATTTGATTTGAAGTTGATGCTCTTATAGTGTGGTTTAGTATTTGGTTTCCGAAAGCAATATTCGTGTAATGAATTTGAAAAGAAGATAATTTGTAATAAAAAATAGTATCGTATCGTCTATTTTTCACAAATGACTACCAATTCAATTACCATAAAACACAACTACCAAAAAAAAATTTTTAACAACAATCGTGATAAAAAAAATATCAATTGATATGTCATTTAGTTATTATTTCTTAATTTACTTCTGAAAATAAATGCCAAAATCCCAAAACTGATAAAAAATATTTATTTTAATTTTTTCTCCACACTAAGTAGTATGTAGTGATCTTTCATCCACCCACGAGAAACCGTGTCTATTTATTGTGTACAGATTAAAGTTTACCTTCTGAACGAATACAACAGTGTGGTGTGGAAACGCAAAAAGGTTGGCTCCAAAATAAAATACAGTTATGAAAGTACACGCCTGTTTGTTTCGTGAGCAAATAGGGGCAAAATAAGTGGTTTAATATGTTTTACTGATTAATTCGAAATTACACACGGGTAATTTTGTACAGACGACAAAAAAGTTAGGTAGGTATGCAAACAGTTAACAACATATTGTATGCTATGACATCTGACATTTAACAAAACTTTCTGTGTTAATCTCTGGTGTATTGTTATGCCAGTAACCGGTAAAGATTCAAACTCCAAGCTGCTACTGAGAAATTTATAGAATATCCAATAACAATTTACTCGACCTCAGAATCAAACCCAGGACCTTTAGCGTAGCGGTCGCGCTTAGGACGACCAGACTAATGAGTAGTCAGTAATCATTATTTATTTTGATAGTAAAAAGTGCTATACATTTTACAATAAAGGTAAATAGCGTGGGAGAGCTATGTTCGGCACGAATGGGCCGGCTCGACCGGAGTGATACCACGGCCTCACAGAAAACCAGCGTGAAACTATTATTAATTTTCCTTCGACAATTTAATATTGCAAATACCATTTATTTTACCAAACGAATTATTATGAAAGCTCTCCACCATTACAAGCAAAGAAACCCTATACAAAATAGTTATACCTTATACCAGTTAGTCGAAAAAAACCCGTCGTTACCCATAAACGGTAACAAAGTTACGACGTTGAAATTATACAGAAGGACAGGATCGACTAAGCAAGTTCAAGATTACCTTCTGCTTATATGGTAACTAGTGGTTACTATTCAGAGCCAATAAGAAACTAGATTATACTAGACACTTAAAGTATGTGGTTTATGTATTTGCAATTTTCTCCCATGCCATGCGGAGGGCGGGTGACGTCAACGTTAATATTTCTCGTTATTGAGGTGGCCTTGGAAACTCGAAAACTTACTTTTGGTAGGTACTATAAGCGTCTAAACCATTTTCCCAACAATGTTTGGGTTAGCTTGCCAGCCCAACCAGCAGGTAAATATCAGTATTTTCAACGAAACGACTGTCATTAACGTAAAAGAACTTTTGAAATCGTTGAAATAGTTTTTGAGTTTATTAATTACAAATAAATATACAAATAAGTATTTATATTACCTATAGAAATTATTATTACCTATAAACTGCCTCAATAGCCAAGTGGTCCTGACCGCGACTGCTACGCTAGAGGTCCTGGGTTCGATTTCCAGGTCGAGCAAAGTGTTATTGGGTTTTTCTATGAAATTCCCAGTAGCAGCTTGGAGTTAGGAATTTGTGCCCGGTTAATGGCAATAGGATCGCCCCCTATTACATGGGACCTAAACATACCGGCGAACTGTGGGTGTACATTAGTACGCCTCTGCCTAACCCTTCGGAGAATACAGGCGTGATGGTATGTTATGTTATTACTTATAAATATAGTAAAGATGATCACCAATCCACAGACTAACCGCGACAAGCGCAGCTTAACCTAAAATATCGGTTAATCAACTTAGTCACTAGCCACAAGCGCTACGAGAGAATATATTTCGACATAATACGAAGAAATTTCTTCTTAAAATAAGAAGGCGTTTATTGTAAATATTTGCGTTAGAAAATACAATATCCAAATAGGTACAGTCGCCAACTATGGAATGGGGTTTTGATAAATTTTATGTTTATGCAACAGTATACCTAGTATGACTAAGACATAAAGCATTTGCATTTCCATCAAATTTTATAGGCATAAGGGCACTCTTTCATTCCCACATAATTCTTACATAAGAAAAAGCCATATCACTCAAGACAATCAAGTAATTGTTTAATTTAACAACGTCTATGAAATCGATAATCCCACTCCTTCCCACGGGCGTGAAATAGTCGATTATCTCGATTATCGATAAACAGTTGTCTCAACTCGGTTCAGTGACTCGACTATAAAAATTTAGAATTTACGAGCTGCTCTATTTATTCAGTATACGAGTGTAAAAATGTTTACGGAATAGTCAGTAATAGATTTGAATTAACCACATCATGAGTATTTAGTTAGAGAATTGTCTTATCCGAATGAAATCGTCGTCAGACAGGAAATGCCGGCGCCATCTAGTAAAAAAAAAATTGTAAAAGTGTCTATAAAAGATCTATTTACAGAAATAAATATCATTTATCATTTATGAAATAACTTCTATGGCTAATTGTTATATTGTGTCTGTCTGTTTTCATGTTACACAAAGACCAAACCTAACTAACCTGATGAGAAATTAAGATTACGTGTTTTTTATTAGGTACCTATGTATGTAATTACACTGTAATAGTATAATTGTAACTCTAAAAAAACATATAATTCAAAAAAACTTTGTTTTATTTAGTTATTAAACTTGAAAAAACTTGCTTAAAAATAAATTGATTTTCAAGTTTTGTCCGTGTTTGTGTGGAAAAACTTTAGACTTTAAATTATCAAACTTATCATAGCTAGTATTAATTATGTCATCTAACAATAAAATAACTACTCAACAGAATTTCAGACGGACAAACAAAAATCCTAAAAATTATTATATTTCTGGCTTCTATTTCTCGAATTCTTTTATTTTTTTAGTTTAATTTGTAAGTCATCTGTACCATCGAGCTAATAAGATTTTGACATTGAACAGTTCAAAGTCTTCCCTTTGGAAACAATAAATCGATACGTAGTATTGTGAAAACAAAATGGAAGCATTTCTTAAATAACCTGTATCTACAAGGTTATTTGGAAATAATGGTACCAAGCAGAGCTGTAGCTTAGCTGTAGGGGGTTATAGTAACAATCATACATAATAAAAATTAATAATAATTTAAATTATAATTGTAACTGTTCGATATCTGTACATGGAAGGTATTTGCGAAAAAATTAAAGAATTCGAGAAATAGAAGCCACAAATTTGATTATTTTTCGGATTTTTGTTTGTCTGTCTGAAATTCTGTTTTTATATTGGTTTTTTCGGGCTCGCGCATCACACAAGGTCTACTGGACGAAATATTTTAAAAGAAAATCGCCTTTGTATTTGCCAAGTGCATACATATCATTGCACGTGACTGTACACCCACAGTTTGCTGGTGCGTTTTATGTCGAAAATAGGGAGTGAGCTTATTTTACACAGATCCAAACTCCGAACTGCTACTTAGTTTCGTAGAAAATCCTAATAACACTGCTCCACCTAGAAATCGAATCTAAGATTTCTCCACCAATAACCGCATTTGCGATCCACTAGGCTACTGAGGCAGTTCTAATATTATAAGCGTACACTACATGAAATTATTGTTTCCATTGTCAGTTCTCTGAGAAACAATGTTCTAGCTGATTTGCGTAACACTACGGCATGTAGCATTTTAATAAACATTAATTGACTATTCCGCATTAGACATGAGATGACGCATTAGATTAATTAGTTAAAATGTCACTAATTGCATGTTTAGTTGTCTCTTGAATCATCAACATCACGTACTTTTTATCCTAAAGGGGTAAGCAGAGATATATGTCAGCTAAATTTATAGAAAAATATTATTTTATACCACTCAACTTTCTGGGCCCAAAATTGTATTATTAGTTTATTTATTACAAACAGTATTTTTACAGGCATGCACCCAATACAATACTTATGTAGTTATAGTTGGCTAAAATTATCATAAATTTCGATCCTAGGATCATTTTTCCAGACAACACCATAGTCCAAATTCTTAGGACAGCCTGTTAATATCGTGGCAAATATCACGAATACCGTCGCTATAGGGTAAGTGAAGGTCCGTCAGGGTAAAAAATGCAGTATTTTTTTTATGTGACAGGGGAGCAAGCTAGCAGACGGATCTCCTGTTGGTAAGCGATAACCGCCGCCCATGGACACCCGCAACACCAGAAGAGTCACAGGTAACGCACTTGTGACTCCTCTGGTGTTGCCCGACTTTAAAAGGGTTTGGTCCTCCGGTAACTTCACTCACTCGGCGAAACACAACGCAAGCGTTGTTACACGCCGGTTTTCTGTGAGGCCGTGACTCCAGTCGAGCCGGCCCATTCGTGCCGAAGCAAGGCTCTCATGGATAGACAATGATGAAGATATTTACCCGAAAATTTCGAAATAGTCAAGTATGTCGTGACAATTTTGAAGCGTGTAAGACTATGTGTCATATTTGATTCGTGAACATCTATTTGATACCTTTAATCACTCGTACAAATACGGTAACAAAACCGGACCGATTCCTAAACGATTGTCACCTGACAACTATGTGATGCAACCATTATATCTTGACCCTTCCTGACGGCGTTACCTACAAAGACGTCAACGTCAAATTTGTTATTTTTAAAATTGGTTTCATATTTGGTCGCAGACCAAGATGTGTTGGATATTCTATATGATGTAAAACAAGAACCAATTGACAGACTTTCTCTTGTCTTTGGAATACCGTTTCCTGTCAATGTCTTGAGGTAATAGATTGAGTTATATTGATGTTAATTCTTAGGTTTAATGCCCAGTACTATAAAACTCAACATTGAAAATTTTGAAAAAAATGCACGACGTCTGTAAATTGTAACCGACTAAATGACTTCTTACCTACACATTTTCACTTAGGTACCTTCAAGAAAATTCGTTGGGGCTGACATTCCCATTTCTGTTCTGAATTTCAATAAAAATGTAGTACTTATAGAAATTCTATGATGTTTCTTGTAGAACTAAATGCAGTCTCCGCCGAATATTCTTATAGGTAAGTGAATATGTGTAGACTGTAGGTAGTCATATTTATTCAAAATAACTAGTACCTAGGTCAAAAGGTAAAGCAACAATTTTTAACATTGAACTAACACGTTCACCAATATGTTTAGGTACCCATGTAATAGAGAGCGAGCCTATTGCCATTAACCGATTTACCTAAATTGATAGAAAAATCAGTACGGGATTTGAACCCATAACTCTATCGCAGCAGTCGCACTTACGGCCACCGATTTAGAAAAGGTTTTTTTTTGTCTATAAATGGTAGCCTGCCTCATTAGCCAAGTAGGCCTGAGCGTGACTGCTACGCTAGAGGTCCTGGGTTCGATTCCCAGGTCGAGCAAATTGTTATTGGGTTTTTCTATGAAATTCACAGTAGCAGCTCGGAGTTTGGGATTTGTGCCCGGTTAATGGCAATAGGTTCGCCCCCTATTACATGGGACCTAAACATACAGGCGAACTGTGGCTGTACATTAGTACACCTTTGCCTAACCCTTCAGGGAATACAGGCGTGATGGTATGTTATGTTATAAATGGTAGCATTTTGAAGTAATTGGACGCCATAACCGAATTGTTACTGCAAAATATTTTGGACTGGAACATTCTATTTCTAGTACACAAAAATCTAATATCGACGCTCAAAACTGTAAAACTACCACGATACGTAGCTGCGGGGACAATTTAATTAGCGGTCGTGAAGCGCTACGGTTGATATCAATTTTTTTCTAACTACCTATACCTACTATTCTAACGATAGATTTTTTTGGGAAACTAATCATAATGGGACCAATATTAGTTCGTTGGACAATAATTTACCGCCCCGACAGACATCCTGACCAATAATCCAAACATCTCACTGAAAAAAAAAACAACTAAGTACAGATTTTCACGAATTAGAAACTGATTGACTGAAAAAATACATAATTTTCTCGTGCACTTCCATAAAACGAAACTAGCATCAAACGTATTAAATAAGAGGTAACGAATACCGATATGAAGTAAATAGTTTTTTTTTAGAATCTACCTCATTAGCCTAGTGGTCCGGAGCGCGTCTGCTACACTGGAGGTCTTGGGTTCAATTCCCAGGTCGAGCAAAATGTTATTGAGTTTTTCTATGAAATTCCCAATAGCAGCTCGGACGCTGGAATTTTTGCCCGATTAAAGGCAATAGCATCCTATTACATGGGACCTAAAACATACCGGCGAACTGTGAGTGTACAATTAATAATACGACCTTGCCTAATACAGGGTAGATGGCATGTTATATTCTCCAACAATACATTTTCCCGAGCACAAAAATACAACACAGTCTTATGGAGAGCATACAGCCATCTACAAAGAGATATTTTTATTCATATACAATATACATACATACATACACTCGCGCCTTTTTTCTATAGGCAGTAATTATAGAACGTCACTTGCTACAATTCTTGCATACCTACTTTATATGCTGCTTCGTTCACATTCATACATACATCTCGTTAAACACCCTAATTTCGAGTAGGTACAGTCAGCGCCAAAAGTCGCTGAACACGATGCAATCTTCAAAACGTTTTTACATCATTACTAACCAAAAAAATCTGACCTGAGAAGTTAGTACCAGTTTTCTGCATATAAGAAAACTGGTACTAACTTCTTCTTCTTCTACTAGCGACTTTTGGCGCTGACTGTACTACATCTCCCCGGGTCCCTACAGTCCCCTCGCGGTGGCTCCACTGACATTCGTTATAAAAATCCCTATTATTAATTCTCTAGGTATGCCCCAACCATTGCAGCATATTTTTCTCAATTCGTGTTTATATTTACCAAAAAACAAGATGAAATGAAAAGCCTGACTCAGTACATAATTGCTTGTCTGCATTTTAATTGAGTCACAAAGGGTTTACGACTGAGTGATTTATGTATGATTCGTGGTATGACGTGATCTCTTTGGTGTTATGTTACAAGTTCCGATGAAAAGATCAAAGTGATTGAAATTTGCATACTGTGTTATACTGTATATGTCACACAACACCATTGACGCCATGATAATTGATGTTTTTCTACTACAGAGGTGAAATAGCAATTATTATTTTGTCTTCCAGGTTGTTCAGAATTTACCCTAAATTGTATAACTCACATATCTGTGAATATTACTGACTGGACTTTAAAAGAGACCAAGATTGTTGTTTGTTTCAGCGTTTCTTCTCAAAGCTCTTCAGCTAGATAATGTCGGCACCATTAGGTAATAAAATATCAAAATTATGAATTGTCAAAATGTCTTGAGAAAATTAATATAATTCAGGGTTCATCTTATTTACTGTCTAGACCAGAACATGAACTAGTAATAATATTATCAGATCATTTACGACAACGTCCTTACTTAACCGTTGTTCAAAATCTTCCATTTTAAGTTCAATAGGATTTGGTTTCTTAGAATTTACCTTTCTGTTACCACAATTGTAACTTTATACATAAGGCTATAAAGTTAAGAATTGCCTGCAATATATAAAATAAGGTACATCAATAAGGTACACCTACGCACTGACAAAGTTGTCTCTAGCAGTAGTTGAAACTATAATGGATATACGGTCGACCATATAACTTGGCATCTCGTAGTTCTTAAGTTTATAAGTATTTTGTATCAGTTTTAGAGGCTCATAGGGGTCTAAGTAAAATGGTGATTTGTAAGTATTGTTGGATATTATTAACTTAAGACATAAATTCTTTTTTTGGAAAATGTTGTAAACACAAATGTCAAAGGTCACTGGTAGATATTCTTTTGTGTTTGAATGTGGTATTTTTTTTTACAGAAGTTTTTTTGTTGTCGTAACCTTCGCTTTGTTATGGTTAAATAGACCTAACTGGTATTCGTTAAAAAAATAACACCTACGCGTAACGTAGTAAAATATGTACTACTAAAGTTTGATGTTGTGCGTCATTGGACTAGAGGTCGCTGATTGCGGTTTTGCAGATCAATCAACCCCTTTGTCTGATCCATATCTGAATACTATAGATGCCGTACAAAGCAGTATTAAAAATTTGGCTAATTTTATCTTTATGTACTTTTTGCATTTTTCCTTCACTAAAATAACTTTATTTATTTTACCTACTAGCAATATCATTTTTTAACTGACTTCGAAAAAAGGAGGACGTAAATTTGACTGTATGCTTTTGTTTCTTTTTGTGTTTGTTGCCTAAGAATATCATTTATGAACCAATTTGGAAAAAAAAAATATTTGAGACTATAATCCTGAAGAAAGTCTTCATTACCACATTTGAATGGGATCACCCATTCAAATGTGGTAATGAAGACTTTCTCACTAAATTTAGAAAAAACATGACATTATTATGTAGATAGGTACTGACCGAACGATAAGATTGTCAAGGCACCTAAAATACTACTTGCCACTCAAAATATTGAAATTAAATAGGTTTTAATAAAAAGTACCTAATGTAAAATCTTCTTATATAGATAGTCTGGTCATTAAGGATTAAGATCGTGAACCTAAGATTATAATTAATGTCAAACCAATTAAAATGAAGTCCTCCGAAAACTTAGCACAGCCATTTAAATTGTAGGCCAAAGTTATTATACGACACTAAGGTTGAAATATAGGGCCGTCTAGGACCCAGCTTTTACTCAGTATAAGCTTAGACAGACTAATTCTCTCATTTTTCAATGCTTAATGCTGTATAGCTCAGTTTGTTGGTAACCCTAAAGGTGAAGACAGACAAATCACGTACGCAAGGTATTTTATGACAATAAGGCTCTAAATATTATATGAAAACTTGATGTGTACTGCGGTATTATGTACATGGTACTAGTAGTACCAATACCTCAAGATAGTCTTTAATACCAGCTCTCTTGTAGAACGTTAAATTGTCATTAGTAATGAAATATTGAATGGTCACTCAAAAACTACAAAACGTCCAACCAAAGAAGTTATTTTTACATACCATCACGCCTGAATTCCCCGAAGAGTTAGGCAGAGGCGTACACAAATGTAGGTACACCCACAGTTCGCCGGTATGTTTAGGTCCCATGTAATAGGGGGCGAGCCTATTGTCATTAACCGGGCACAAATTCCAAACTCCGAGCTACTAAAATGTGAATTTCATAGAAAAAACCCAATAACACTGCTTAACCTGGGAATCAAACCCAAGACCTCTAGTGTAACCCCAAAAATTGCTCATTGCTTATTAGCCATGTTTATTGTTGTTCTTAGAGAGGTATACGTGAATAAGATTGGAGGTTAAAAAATTGTAGCTTTTAAACTACGAATTTTTGTGAATGTGTTGCATTTAAATTAATCCTTCGTTATTTCCTTGCCCCAGAAAAAAATTTGGACCACTAGACTTGGATAACCTGTATATAAAAGGGATAAAAGTGTAATTCGTGTCAAAACACAAAATTCTTGTTAAAATGCGTTGCAGACGTCGAAAGCTAAACAAAACAAATATCAAAATTTTCCCCACCTCACAGGTCGATAAAAATTTAGAATAAAACTTTTAAAACAGCCTCAACCCAACCGCATCTCGCCACAAAATAACACAAACAAAAAACGTAAATAAAATGAAACTAAACAAAAAATCACACCGCCATTGAACACCTGCCCTAATTATGATCCCTAACGAGTAAGTATCAAACCTGTTTATTATAAAAAAAACTTGACAAACTTAACTGTATCGCTTGTCAAGTAGTTTATAGCCTTTATAACAAAGGTGTAAGGTAGAAAGTTAAAAAGTTACAAGTTTTTTGATAGTGTTAAAGTATTGTATTAAGACTCATCTCGATTCTTGGGATGTCTTGTTTTTTGGACACTGACTACTTTATAATGTCTTTTTTATTGAAAATATACGGCGGTTTGTTTAAGGCGAAGGACAGATACGCTGTAATCCAATTTCGGAGACCATTGATAAAGTTTTCGATTGTGTTTTCTTGGATTTAGGGTTGAAAGATATCTTTTGGATAAGATACATATTTTTACACCACATTCTTCTTTAAAAACTTTGTTGGTAATATTTTAAAGGTACTTTACACTAAAACATTATTTAAATGTTTTATTGAGATATATTAAGTATTAGTAAATTATAAAGATTCTAAAAGCTATATAATATCTTTTTGTGATTTTTGTATTTTTCGTGCTAAAGTTATAAGTAAAGATTATAAAGTTATTTTGGTGAAGGAAAAATTAGACTCGCAAAGCTATATATTACTTTATAATATGTTACGAGTGAATAAAATTATATTTTTTTTAAATACGTTGATGTATACAGGCTAATCTTACCTTTCATTTGTATATATTTAAATTATATCAGCGAAGAATCCAATACAAGACAACAGTCACACACAAGTCAACAATAATCATTTAAGAAATCCACAAACAAGTTTATTAACTTAGAAAAAGTTAAACCACAATGTAATAAAATGTGTTGTCTAATAAAAAACATACGAAAACGTCACACACGATAACAGAACTGTCAAATATTAATTAATTTAAAACAATTTCACATTGTTCTCGAACAGCGTATTCCATATTTAATTTAAACTTTTCCAGCAAAAAGTCCGCTCGTCAACAATTTATTTTTCATTGAGAGGAAAAAGGTTTTATTGAAATGAGCGCGAAAGTCTTTGGGCGCGAAACGTCAAAACGTCGACGAGACGTCCGCGTTGGCGCCAAGTTGACACCACACTGGGTCCATCACAATGGATGCAGCATGCTGTGCTGTGGCTTTACATTTTGATAATACACGTATGGTAATGATAAAACTTGTAGATGTTTTCGAACGTCGGCCATTATTTCAACATAATTATTTGTATAACAGACTAAGAAAATGAACAGATTAATGTCAGTGAAAAAGTTAAAAAATATATCCAGGATTCGTGTCTATGTTTCGAAGAAAATATAATTATGTGCACCATGAGTAAGTATGAGTAGGTAGTCTTATCATGGATATTATTTAAGTGACTCTTTAATGTCGGATAAAAATAAATTAGACCTTTTTTGGGTCGTGACGTGAGGCTTTGGGACTGGGATTGTGGTCCCAAATTTCACCAAAATACTACTTACCTACTCAAAAAAATTGTATACCTACCTATATCATTTTTTTTAAGTAGTATAATGTATATGTTAAAGTATAGATAACAAATAAATCTGATATAATATTTTGACCTCTTTTGACCGCTCTCCCAAAAGGGCTATGTCCCTTTTTTTCTTAAGTATTTAAAAAAAAAGTTTTAAACTACATACATTATAGTAACAAATCGCCACATTGGCAACTCGTCAAACGCATAGAGCGGTGTTATCGACTTTTAACCCTCTGAATGCATGCCAAACATGGTTTCCAAAGTAGCGTTGTGACACTAATTACGGTACTCTTACATGCATTATAGGTACGAGTACCACAGATAATAGAATACTAGTAATTAAGTAATCTCAACTATTATAAAATTGTAAAAAAGCTCTGTCTGTACATTGAAGATATTTAAAAAAAACCAAGTGGGTCCGGTATATCAACGTCTCCGAACCTAAAAATGTGATTTTTAAACATAAACATACCATCACGCCTGTATTCCCCGAAGGTTTAGGCAGAGGTGTACTAATGTATACCGACAGTTCGCCGGTATGTTTAGGTCCCATGTAATAGGGGGCGAGCCTATTGCCACTAACCGGGCACAAATTCCAAACTCCGAGCTGCTACTGGAAATTTCATAGAAAACCCCAATAACACTTTGCTCGACCTGAGAATCGAACCCGCGCTATAAGTCACTGGTTCAATTCCCTTTCGAGTAACAGTACAGCGTTAACTATAATTTGTTTAACCTGTCTCTGCTGATCCCACAAATAAAGCTAGCGTGATAATAACTTAGCTAAGTAGGTAAAGTCACGAAGCCAACAGTTGATTTAATTCTAATGACTTCTCTTCTAATGTAGTTTAAAGTAATTAATTCGTAGTATATCATTTTGTTCGGATTGGGACTGCTCTGTGACTTAAGGCGAGGACAGACCGACGACTTTCAAAAGTAAAACGTGTATTTTTCTTTTAAAAAACGTATTACTAAACTGCCTCATTAGCCTAGTGTGCCTGAAAGCTACTGTTACGCTAGAGGACCTGGGTTTGATTCCCAGGTCGAGCAAAGTGTTATTGGGTTTATCTGTGAAATTCCCAGTAGCAGCTCGGAGTTAAGAATCTGTGCCCGATTGATGGCAATAGGCTCGCCCCCATTACATAGAACCTAAATATATTGTCTTCACCGGACACTTAATATATGTTAACTTCACAGAAGTTGGTAAAAAACCCATAGATCCACGATCCACGATCGACTGTATTATTAGCTAAATATAATAGACTAATTTAATATATAATCGACTAAATCTATACTTCTATACTAATATATAAAGCTGAAGAGTTTGTTTGTTTGCTTGAACGCGCTAATCTCAGGTCCGATTTGAAAAATTCTTTCAGTGTTAGATAGCTCATTTATTGAGGAAGGCTAGGCTATATATCATCAAGCTACGCGCATGAAGTCGCGGGCAGAAGCTAGTATAATATATAATAGACTAGTTAAATATGATTTAGTCTTTTGAAGATCATCAGTAACTTCCACAGATCAGATCGATTAAAAAAATATTAGGTAATCTACTATGGTAGTATTGGTTTAGTTGTTTTTTTTTTTACTTTTAATTTTGTCTTGCTCACTCCAATGTGCATGAAGTTTTATATCCCTATTTTATATTTTGGTTGTAGAATAACCCTGAGCTACAAACTACTCAGTTAATTACTCGTGTAATTAGAGTACAAGCATACATCTTAACGCCGCATTCATTAGGGAGTAGGCTGATAATAAACTATCGCTTAATTTCTTGTTTCCCGTTTTGATATTGTGTTTCGAAATTGTTATGGATTTATTTAGAAGATAGAAAGTAGTAAACAGGTTTTTGAAAAAGGTTGTTTCATAACTAACTCCACAATTTTTCTAGTGATTACAACCGCGGCACCTGAGATTTAGATCCCGGTTTCTAATACTAGGTCGAGCAGTGTTATTAGATTTTTCTGTAAAAGCCTCAGCAACTGAGGAATGAACTGTCTACCTGCAGTATTTCCGGACCAATACAACCTTCAAACTTTCAAGAAAAGAGCGTACTCCCTTTTAAAAGGCCGGCAGCGCACTTGTGACTCCTCTGGTGTTGCGGGTGTTCATGGGCGGCGGTGATCGCTTACCATCAGGAGATGCGTCTGCTCGTTTGCCCGTTATCCCATGATTGTAGATTGGATTTTAACCCGATTAATAGCAATAGGCTTACCACTGACGTCACTTGGGAATACCCGGCATCAAAGGATGTGATGGCAACTGTACACCAAACTGTAAAATTTCCCCAATAGACACTAAACTCTATTGTTTGGAGATTAAATTGAAAATCTATTGAAGAAATTTGACAGCTTTTCATACTACGATGTGCTGGTCACCGTACATCATGAGTATAGTCATTCTATCTCACGAAGTCCTTTATGTAATTGAAATAAAGGTCAAATTTCAATAATTTAACGGCCTTCGTGAAATTGAATATCTATACTCTTCTGCCAAGGGAAAGCAAGCGTGATGATATGTTTAGAAAAAATACAACATTATATTTATATTAATATTACTGTATTCACAAAGGCAGCGCTAAATATTTCAACCAACATTAATTCCAAGTTACAAAACAAACCACTTAAACTCTTGCGCACAGAAATAAAATATAAAGGCAACACGACCATTCACCCAAGTTACGTGCTATTCCTGTATTTATTAAGACAGCTATTTTCAGGCAGACGGTCTGGCTGGAATTCAGTCTATACTTATTGACTTAGTAAATCTTACATCAACTTTCTTAAAACTAAAAGTATAGCAACTTTCAGCATTTTGTAATGTATTTCTAGAATTGGAACTGCCTCATTAGCCTAGTGGTCCTAAGCGCGACTACTACGTTACAGGTGCTGAGTTCGATTCCCAGGTTGATTAAAGTATTATTGAGGTTTTCTATAAAATTCTCAGTAGTAACTCGGTGGTTGGGAGTTGTATAGGGTCGCTCGCCCCTTATTACCTACATGGGACCTAAATATACCTACCGGCGAACAATGGATGCACTTTCGCTACTCTGTCTAACCCTTCGGGGAATACAGGGGTGATGATATTTTTAAATTTATATTTTCTAGAATGGATTATCAGACATCAACCAATAGCAGTATCTATATAAAAGAAGTATATTATATCTACATTTATTATGAAATTCAATGTCTTTGCGTTAGGGTTAGTCTTGCAAAAACTCGAAAATGGCTCGACCGATTTCGGTGAAACTTGATTGTTCTGATAGAAACCCTGTCCGACCCGTGAAGGTATTATTAGGTATCGAGATCCAGTTCAATTGATATCATTTGACTAAGACTTGGTAATAAAAAAATACTAGGGATCAAATCCGGGCTCGACCGGAGTGATACCACGGCCTCACAGAAAACCCGGCGTACATAAAACAATGCTTACGTTGTGTTTCGCCGAGTGAGTGAGGATACCGGAGGCCCAAATCCTTTTAAAAGGCCGGCTTGTGACTCCTCTGGGGTCACGAGTGTCCATGCGCGGCGGTAATCGCTTACCATCAGGCAATCCGTCTGCTCTTTTGCTCCCCTATCCTATAAAAAATGGTGATATGATTCCCCTTATATAGTATATCTAACTAAGGAAGCATTACACGCATTCGGGGAACACAGCTCGTATCAGATAAAATTCACATTATTTAAAAAAACATAGGTAATCTTCGCACTCAGTATAGGGATTGAAGAAATTCTAGATTTTAATCTAAAAGCAATATAAAAATATGGAATCCTACTTCCTACTATCCTATCCTACTAATATTATAAATGCGAAAGTTTGTGAGGATGGATGGAAGGATGGATGGATGGATGTTTGTTACTCTTTCACGCCAGAACGGCTGAACGGATCTGGATATTTTTTTTTTTTTTATGGGATTGGGGGGCAAACGAGCAAACGGATCACCTGATGGTAAGCGATAACCGCCGCCCATGGACACCCGCAACACCAGAGGAGTCGCAAGTGCGCTGCCCACCTTTAAAAGGGTTTGGGCCTCCGGTAACCTCAACTCACTCGGCGAAACAAAACGCAAGCGTTGTTTCACGCCGGTTTTCTGTGAGGCCGTGGTATCACTCCGGTCGAGCCGGCCCATTCGTGCCGAAGCATGGCTCTCCCACGTGAAAAATTTGGCACAGAGATAGATTATAGTCTGGAATAACACATGGGCTACTTTTTATCTAGGTCGGACCCGATTCTGAAGTCCACGCAGACAAAGTCGCGGGCAGAAGCTAGTACGAAATAATTCTATAATTATATTTTTTCTTTTTGAAGTACATTATCTACCAACCCTAAAAATACTTCGAAAGTCAATAATTGCAAGTTACCCCGGCCAGGTATTTTCCAACCAGACTGTTAGGCTATAACTCAGTCTGAATCCAGACTATTTTTGTCTGTACCTAATACCCATCTGTTATTCAGTGCCTGACTAGTCCTGTTTTACAATGTACTGCCCAAAATAGGTAGACCTGTATGATTGATTGATTGTAGTACCTTTATTTTAAGCACATTTACTGAAATTCTAATCTCACGTATACCTGCCGAGTTTTTCCTAACAGACTAGAGTATAGGATCCTTCAAAAAAGTATTGAAAAGGTTTTTACAAGGTTACTAAATAGATTATAATTTTGTTATCACTATAACATAACATACCATCGCGCCTGTATGCCCCGAAGGGTTAGGCAGAGACGTACTAATGTACACCCACAGTTTGCCGGTATGTTTAGGTCCCATGTAATAAGGGGCGAGCCTATTGCCATTAACCGGGCACAAATTCCAAACTCCGAGCTGCCACTGGGAATTTCATAGAAAAACCCAAGTGGGAATCGAACCCAGGACCTCTAGCGTAGCAGTCGTGCTCAGGACCGCTTGGCTAATGAGGCAGTTATCACTATTAGAAATTATAATTGCTCTAACTTAAAAACTGGTGAACTTGACATACCTAAGTCAATAAATAAAACGGATCCTGAGATAGAGCTTGATCTCTCTGATGTATACCGACCCATAGAAAGAAAAGAACATTACTGTGCGCTATTTATTAGATTGTTTTTGGGATCCATTTCTAATCCTAATTTTAGGTGAACGAAGCCGCTGGCAAAAGCTAGTTTAAATTTTATATACTTAAATGTCCATTTCATATAGGTAGGTACTTATATAAAATCCAGTACTTAGACAAAATATAATGACGGAATATGAGTTCTAAGTATTGCTAGTACAACTTGTGAGTTACAAAGAAATTCGTATCATCGACTATATGAATATAATGATATTGCAAATATCATTATAAATAATCTTCTCAAAGTAAAAAGTCAAAAGGCAGTCTGGCAAAATAATTGGCATGTTTGTGTATACATACCATTATGACTATATTCCCCGAAGGGTTAGGCAGAGATGTACTAATATAACCCACAGTTCGCAGGTAGGTTTAGCACATAGATAGATTTTTTACATGAATCTGCACGCAACGGATCATACGTTCAATTCCCACACGAAACAAATTGATGCCGAGGTGACTAATGGTATCGCTAGTCAGTAAATTTATCTGCCCAGCTAGTAAACTATCTTGAGTTGTAAAGCTTTGAAATAAAACTGATGATTTTATCGCGTTGTTGTATTGATATTATTTAATTTTCGACGACAGCATCCATATTATAAAGCTTGCTACAAAATGCAAACGCTACAAGAAACACGCGTACCTACATAACCTGACAATTGTACATGTAAGCGCAAAACCAGTTCCTGTTGTAAAAAAAATGGCGGTCCCCGTGCGGTAAAGAAGGCGATATATCTTATAAAACTCTTTAAATTGAAGCATTCATCCCAATGTTCACACTTCAGTGTCAATAGCTTAACACAAAAGATTACAAGCTACTGTGTTAACAACACCAAAAGCGTAACACAATGGAAAATAAATCCCACTAAACATCTACCCACAAAGTTGCAAGTCACCCTTTAAAATCGTTGCACCTTCGGAAGCCTTACAACCTTTCATATTATAACTGGATTATTAAATAAAACAAGCAAGGCAGGGTTATGTTTCCATCTCTTTCCCGCGCCACGCGACCGTATCCCATACCCTTTCTAACGCATAAAAAGCTGTTAAGCCTATCTCGTTCACACGGCACGCTTATGTTTCTGTCTTTGTCGCTCTGGGTGAATGCACGACACATCCGTTGGAAACTGGTCTGAGATGTGACAGGTGTAAAAACAAGCTGATCTCGAGTCTCCCCGAGAATTCCTTGACCAGTCCTGCAACAGATGGTCAAATAATTTTATACATAGTAGGTAGGTACGTATGTATTGTTTTAATATTTTCATGAAGACTGCATTCTATTTGCATGTGTGTGTTTATTGACCAAATTTCTAAATTTACAAACTTAGTAGAATAATTTTTAATACTTGCAATGTGGGTGACACATTACAGTTGGCGCAAAATAACTTGAACCTAAATGGTGGATGCATGGAGTAGTAGTTTTTAGTACATTTTGCACGCTAATGCACTGCGCAAACTTTCCCCTCTCCGATAGTTTTGGGTCAAGTTATTTTGCGCGAACTTTACTAGTACTCTTGTTAACTCCTCGTGCTAAGCTAAAGGCTTGTATTACGAGTGGGTTCACGTCGGTAGTGCAATGGGTGGGTTTCGAACCGGCAACCACATGATCGTAAGTCTGACGCCCCAGCCATTAGGCTCGGTTATTATTCGGATTACGATACTGCTTATTTTCTGCATTAAAAGCATTCCATATTACGTCAGATGGTATTGTTACGCCGAGAAGCTATTAGAATGACGTAGTTGGGTCACGAAGGTTCTAGATAAATCGTAGAAGCATGTAGTACTGAGAATATTTTTATCTTTCGAATATTCGAAAGATAAAAATATTCTCAGTGCGACAAGTAATAGTGTAGTGATTTTATTTATGATTTCTGTTGTGTGTTGTCAAGTTTATTAAAGTATTTGTTTATTTCGGTAAAATTAGCGTTAATTAATTTAGCCCGAATCCCAGCTCGTAACAGTATCATACTTCAACAGGGTGATGGCGTACAAGAACGAGAAAGTATTTTATAATCACATTCCTGTTATTTTATCGAAAGATACATTACTTTTTATATGTAATTTTTAGATGGCATAGCTTTCTATCATAGTTAGTTTTTACGTACTATGTCTAGACGACTTTCTTAGAAAAATATTACTGGGCAAACCCCAGTAATATTTTTCTGTAATCTGTACTTCGATTCTGTAATCAAGTACCTAACGTAACCACGATTACTTTTTTGGTATAGAAAACGGGCTTTTTATTAATAGGTGTATTGAAACAGAAGACGCAGGTTCGAATCCAGCCAGTAGTGGAATTTTTCCTTCACTAAAATACTTTATGATAAAAATACTTTAAATATTATAATGGAAAATGCAAATACAAAAAAAAATACTTATCTAAATAATATCTTTTAATCTAACAAATTTTACATGGGACTATTTCTGCAGTAAGTATATTTTTATTAATTCTTATTTTATTTTATTTATTTATTGTAAAATTTTACCTAGATCTAGAAGTCGCAAGCGCAGCTGTCGAGTATAATGACCTAGGTTTGATTCCCATTTCTAACAAACTGGAATTTTCTATTGGATTTTTCTATGAAATTCTCACATTAGTACGTTAATCCCTGCCTAACTCTGCGGCGAGTACAGGCGTGAATTTATGTTATGTTATGAAGTACTTACTTATTTGTTTTATTTACAAGAGGTGAAGGTATTATTAAATTTAATAAAATCCCAAGTTAACGGACACCAGTTAATCTGAACCGTCGCAACAAGCTATCATTACTTGCAGTTAACTTTGCGGTTTATCTCTGCACGTGATTAATAAGTAGGGTTTCTACCGGAATAAATATTATTTGTGTATAGAGTTCGAATAGTAAGTAATAACTAATCTGGTCATCTGATCTGCAAAGTTAAGCTGCGCTCACCGCGGTCAGTGTATAGATGGGTGACCATACTTAACGCTTAAGGCCTCGTTCCCAGTTGTCATACGAACATCTTTCACAGTTATTAGTCAGAAACCCAAAAAGCCTGACATTCAGTCTATTCTCCGAATATCGGTATTGCCCAGAAACATACATAGGTACATACATAGTTTTATCATTAAAGCAAATGCTTAATTAACAGATGAGTATGGTCTTAAAAGTATTATAATAAAACCTTCACTTTTACCCCTTCACATATTGAACACACCGTCAGCCAATAACAGCCCCTAATACAATAAAAATAAAATCTACCCTTATTACATAAAAAATCTTTACCAGGTAATTACTTCCCGCGTCGGTGGCAAACGATGGCTTCCCACGCTACTATGTATCTATGTAGGTATATCTATAAGATTGGGGATCAAATCATTATAAGGGTTTTTTGCAGTTATGGGCGCCTGGTAACTTGAAACTTGAAGCAATGTTGCATTGTCTGCACATTTTATGTAAGGTACCGTTGTGCTGCGTGTTCGTGGATTCGATTCCCACCTGGCATGCCATACCAGCATGCCTGAGAGATTTTCTCGTCGGGGCGTGTGTAGTCTGCTAACCCACACTAGACTAGCGTTGTCGAAAGGTCAAGGTCTATCCGTTACCAAAATTCATCGTAATGCATTCAGCAGTTCATTTCGCGAAGAGACGTAACAAAAAATATACGAAGTGTTAGCCGGAGGTGTACCTACTAATGAACGTTTGATGTGTATGTTTAGGTCCCATTAGCCATTATCTGGTCACAAACCCAAACCTCGAAATGCTACAGAGAATTTCTTACAAAAACCCTATTGCACCTGAGAATCGAACCCTGGACCTCTAACATAGAAGTCACGCTTAGGACCACTAGATTAATGAGACATTTTGAAGAAAGGTGAAAGACCTAACAAAAGTGGAATGAGACACAAAAGATTAATTTTCTGTCAAACAAGCAACAATTTTCATTTTGGCCGGATTGCACAACAAAATAAACTACAGTTAGGCAGCATAGCGATGGTAGCACTTCATGAACTATGACAATAACCACAACCACACAGCCGCCATCTATAAGTAAAGGATCGCACTCCCCAAAGTTCGCTGTAAATATATTTAAGCCTTCCAAGCGCTTCAGCTTAGCTGAAATTACTATAGGAGTTGTGGCACACTGAGATACGGAGAACAATATAAAGGTGAAAATATTTTCAAAAAGCCTGGCTTGGTAGATATTTTGTATGCCCGGAATGAATTTGAGAATATCTATAAAAAAGCGACTTTTACCTTTTTGGTAGTGGATCCATTTCTAGTACTAATAAATCTCTCGTTTTGTGTATCAGAATTTGTAGTATTTTGAGGGTTTAAATTGAATATATTATTCATAGTTTATGTACGAGTAAGTATATAGTTTCAGTTCGATTCCCAGGTCGAGCAGTTTTATTGGGGTTTTTCTTTGAAATCCTTGGTAGCAAAGTTTGGATTTTTGCTCGGTTAATGGAAATAGGCTTGCCCCCTATTACAACGTACGATGATGGTACATATTTTGAAAATGAATTAAAACAAGAACAAAATTCGCGAGAGATATAATTTATAGAATAATTGCCAAAGTAAGTCAATAATAGAATGACAATATTTTCCCATCCCTCCTGTAGTATCCCAAACGTTTCACATGACCCCGCACTATCGACCAGCTTACAGCCACTAAATACGACACTACCAACAAATGTATGGAAATTATTCTGTACCGAAACCCATTCAGTTTGCATTTAATCCCAGATTATGAAGGGATTAAGCCCAAACCCTTGAAAGTTTCTGCGTCTTTGCGTGGTTCTGTAATGTGTGTAGGATAATTATTATTTTAATCCTTCGTTAGTGTGGTATAAGCGGCCGTTTATTCTGGAGCTATTAGAATTATGTTATTTGGTATTATTATTGTACTGCTAATGGTTTATTCTAAGATTATATTTTTATTATCTATAGAGTATAGGAATATGAATAAATCATATCGCATCATACAGTAGGTAAGAATAAGACAAATCAATCGACAACTTATTTATTAAAATCTGATCAGTAGTTTTTGAGCTATTCTTGCATTTCATCTATATCTTACATCTATACATAGACTATCCTCACATTCATTACATAATATAGGTACCATCACGCCTGTATTGCTGAAGGGTTAGACACCGGTGTACTAATGTACACCCACAGACGGTACAAGTCCAACATACCCTGCAACCTTCCCAGGTAACAAAAGATCCATGAAGATTTCCCTACTATAAAAAAGGTAGGTACATGTCAATGACGTCAGTATTTCCCCATAAATATTCCATACAATTTCCCAACACATTCCACAGTAGAGTACGTAAACTCTTTATTACGCCACGACCAGACAAAAGTAATTTAGCTAACAGGCAAAGTCGGGCGGTACAGAAGTTTCACCGACGATAACCGCCCAGCGAGTTGCGTGCGCTAATTACTGCATGTATTGCGCTGAGCTAGATATACTTATAACACAACATATCATCACGCTTGTATTCCTCAAAGGGGTGTACGTGTACCTACCTACTAATGTTGTTGCGACATCTACCAAGCTACATACGAAATCCTCTGAATCACGCAAGTAGTATTCGCAATGCAACTTGCAGAAGAATATACAGTTTGCCCATGACTGCCCAGGTGATAGGATCCTCGTTTCGGGATGAAGGGTATCACACCTCATCGCTCAACAATGTCATGCTAACCCTTTATTGATAATGTCGGCAGACAGGACAGCTGATGGTAAGTCATCGCCACACATGGACATCTGTAACACGAGAGGAATCACGGATTGAAACTGTCGCCGACCCTTAAAAGCCCCTATTGCCAAAAGTTAGAAACTTGTATAGCAGATCACTTAGAAATACTGCTTAATAATACGTGTCACTATCGAGTAGAGTTCAGGCAGTATTCGGTGCTACTAATAGCTACGTTGTAACAAACACAAAGACAAGCTCCGACGTAAAGTTGTGGCCAGCCAATCAAACCACCAGATCTTACCACAGATATTTTCTCGCCTGTTACGAGATGCTTTTGCGAATGGCTGTGAGAAAGAAAGAAAGAAAAGTATTCATTTTTACACTCACAGGCACACGATGAAACAAATAAAATCAAAACACAATCATGCACACAATAAAAAATAGAACTAAGATAATATCCTACAAAGCCCAAAGTCTACTCCTGAACTCTGATAAACAAAACTCCTCCTCACACAGGATAATAAATAGCTCAGTAAAAGTATTTTTTTTATGGAATAGGAGGGCAAACGAGAAGACAGATCATGGTAAGCGAATACCTACCGCCGCCCATGGACACCGACATCACCAGAAGAGTCGCAAGTGTGTTGCCCTCTTTTTAAAAGGGTTTGGGCCTCCGGTAGCGTCGCTTACTCGGTGAAACAACGTAAGCGTTGTTTCACGCCAGTTTTCTGTGAAGCCGTGGTGTCACTTCGATCGAGCCGGCCCATTCGTGCCGAAGCATGGCTCTCCAACGATGAAGTTATGATTGTATAATTTAAGTACTTTAATCTCGATAAAGCATAAAATTATTTCGATATTACTATTGTACTTTAAAAGTACTGAAAGAAGCTTTAATTTAACTGTGAAATAAATAACCGTATCACATTTGGTTTTTGAACCTTTCAATACACACAAAAACGTTCAATATTTATTTAACCGTTTCGCGATACTTCCATATTGATTATTTTAAACCGGGTGGGTATAATATTATTTTGGGCTCGCAATACATCTATTTTTTATCCGAGTACTAGCTTACTAGAGGTGTGGCAACTAGATCGATATCTTGTTAATGCAAGTAAAGCTTAAATCTCACCTCTATAGCGCCCGCCTTGGAAATCTTTGCCGTTATTAATGCCGATCATTTTTATCGACATTACGTGGGATTATCGACAATTTTGAGCGTGACTCTAAAAATAGATTTTAATGAGAGCAGGAAAATGAAGGTAGGGTTTTGGTAAGAATTCAGGAAATAAAGTAAATGGAGATAGCCGAATTAATAATTTTAAGGGTTTTATTACATACTTACCATCACGCCTGTATTCCCCGAAGGGTAAAGGAGGGACAAATCTTAGTCTAAATTAAATGTATTTTATTAGTACACCTCTGCCTAACTCTTCAAGGAATACAGGCGTGATGGTATGATTGGTATGTTATGTTCAAAATATATTGAAATAAAGGTTGATTTTCAATAATGTGTTGCTGCGAAAGAGACCCCCACTACACATTTTATTTTTACATTATTTGGAAAACTTACATAACTCTATATGGAATATGGAATACACTCAAGTTATGTGTCTATACACGCTGTACCGAAAACAAAGCAATTCTTCCAATACTTATTTTTTATCTAACCCCTATTTCTCTACACATACCCCGTCAAATCCACATACGCAGAGATGCACAACCACCGGCGACTCGTAACATTTAACCGTTCCAGTGATAATATGCGATCACTTCATTTGAATTCACAAATGAATCCGCCGGGAGACAGCCCGCGTGATTCTTGGTGGGGCCACTAAACAAGCGAGTTGGTAGAAAATTGTTTGTGACCGAGACGGTGGTTGATTAGTGTTTCATGTAGTTATTTTATTTTGCATTCATGCATGCTAAACATTTCCAAAGATATAAATATACTTTTTTTTTATGAGATAGGGGGGCAAACGAGCGCTATGGTAGGTATATAAATTATACGCTATGATACCTGATGGTAAGCGATGGTAAGCAACAACTGAGGAGTCGCAAGTGCGTTGCCCGCCATTTAAAAGGGTTTGGGCCTCCGGTAACCTCCTTCACTCGGCGAAACACAACGCAAGCGTTGTTTCACGCCGGTTTCCTGTGAGACCGTGGTATCACTCCGGTCAATCCGGCCCATTCGTGCCGAAGCATGGCTCTCCCACGCGAAAAATTGTTATAAAGTTATTGATTTAATAAAAATTACAATCAAATTGAAAATCATTATTACATATCATTAAACATAGTCCCCCGCTGTGTCAGTCTTTATGCGATAAACTCAAAAAGTACTGAACGGATTTTCATGCAGTTGCACTGATGGACGGAATGATGACGAGGAAAATCAAATCAAATCAAAATTCAAATCGATCTACATAGTTCTGAGTTATAGGTACTTAAGAGTTTAAAGTTCATGGTAGGGACTGAGAGAGATGCTCTATCCCTTTCCCACAAAATGAATGTGAGTAGAATTTGTAACGCCTAGGTTCAGTTCAAGGTCACAAAGTATAATACGCTCTCTGTCTAAATTAGCATGCTTATAACTTCCTTATTTTTGACCCAATTTTAGTTTTGCTTATGTAGTTTGGCTCATTTGTCAAACTTTTTACGAGAGCATAAAAAATAATCAGTCAAATAGCCTATTGTATCTTTATTGGTAAAAAAAAGCAATATGTATATTTGTTTTTTTAGGAAGAAGTGTATCAGGTAAATTAATAACTGCTAACCACCCCGCTGTGTTGTTTGGATGATAAACTATTTGAATTTCGAAGATACATCACACAATACTTGATTCGGTTTTCTTTCTCTAATACTCGTAAGTACCTAAATATTTTATAGAATATTGAAAAAACTAGGCTCTTTTTTGTCGCGCATTTCATGGCCCCATGCCCGAGAATAACCCGTTTGAATTGATACGCGCTCCAACACTTATTAGGAGCGAGGAAAAGATCTCCACAGATGCAATCCCATTATGTATATTACAGGATCTTACCTTCGTGTGTGGATTTTAATGTCTTTATACGAACGTCAAGCAAATTTCATTCTATCGGGAAAATGAGAAAATTGACGTTTCTCTACAAGTTTTTGTTACTGTTCGAATAATAAGTGATAGCGTAGTGATATGATTATTATACTGCACAACTATGATTTGAGTTTATGTTATACTTACTTGATTTTTCGAAATCTTGTGCACTTATTTGCATTACAACATAAAAAATAAACTATAATTTCAATGCGCATTAGTCTCGTTAAAACTCGAAAATGGCTCTACAGGTAACTCGACAGTTGTGCGCTCGCTAAGGGCGTTTGTTCTCTATTATTATAAAATCAGTTGAAACAAGTCTACTCAAAGCTAATATAAATACAGTCCACATTGGCATATTCGATATTACTTTAAAAGATAGAAGAAACCTCGTAATAAACTCTAATTGATGAACATTTCAGTTTGTTCAGAGATTCCTTTTCAAAGCATAAAATATCGACTCTAAAAGTATCTTCAGTTATTTACAGAAATAAATATCATTTACTTTTTTTTCTGAAGTGAATAATAGGTAAGCGAAGGAAAGCTACTAAATAAGACACAACAATATGGGCGCACACTAACGTCATTGCGATGTCGTCACATAAAAAATCGGGCCGACATCATATCCGGTAGGTAACGCATCCAGGAAATTATGTTGACGTGAGTCGGCAAGTTTGTAAGAACAGGCGCACACCCGCGACTAGACTTAATATCGCAATATTTTTATTTGTTTGCAAAGTGTTATCACTGTCAGAGATGCTATAGAACGTGACCAATTATGTAAAGTTAGTTGTAAATTAGGTGAAAGGTAAATTCGACTAGGGTAGATATCGAACTACTCTAGCTTGGTACACCGGAGAATGCAGGTTCGAATAAATTTTAGAAAATGCATAATTTGGGTAATACAGGAGTCTCTAATGACCTAACCACAAAAAGAACCGCACAAAAAAAACATAACATACATACAATGAATACTAATATGCCGTATTAGTATTTTTTGTGGTTAAAAGTATTTAGATACTTAAGAAATTCAAATTATTCAAAATCCTTTTACAATTATATTCAACGTTTTTATGTATTTTTATAAGCCAGTATTATGATTTTCCCACTACTGGGAAAAGGTCTTTATTAGCTCCGGTGTGCGTGTATTCGTAATTTGCAATGATTTTGATGTATTTTATTTTTATGGTATTATGAGGTCTCCTGGATCAGCAGTTTATTTTAAAAGTAAACTAGATTGAAGGATTACCATCAATAAATACATTTAGATACTTTCTTCTCCAACATACAAAAAAAATGCTGCGATTTTTAGTCGCAACTGTGCAGTAGTGCCACGTTTGATGGAGCGTGAACAGCTCCAGCTAACCATTGGAAGTTCTGTTTGCTAATTACTCAAAGTTCGCCATTGTGTTGCCCATTCACTGGCTTACAATTTCATCGATGGGCTACAAATAATGGCTATCATTAATTTTGGTCTCACTACCGACAGTCGACTTAATTACTATTGTCGAACAGATTTCGGTGTATATTAAATATGATGCGGCGTAAATTGCGAATGAAGTGTCAATTAATTATTGATGGACGTTACAAAATAATTAGGTAGATACCTACCTACTTAAACTCTGCGTAAATCAGGATTTTAAAAATTAATGTTTTTATAACTGCCTCATTAGCCTAGTGGTCCTGAGTGCGACTGCTACGCTAGAGATCCTGGGTACGATTCCCAGGTCGAGCAAAGTTATATTGATTTTTTTATGGAATTCCCAGTAGCAGCTTGGAGTTTGAAATGTGTGCCTGGTTAATGGCAATAGGCTCGCCCCCTATTACATGGGACCTATACATACCGGCGAACTGTGGGTGTACATTATTACGCCATTACTATTACCTTTAGAGCTGCCACTGAGAATTTCATAGACAAAACAAAATAGGTAAGTGTGTCTGCCCTTTGTTTGATCTGGGAATCGAACCCACGACCTCTAGCGTACCAGTCACACTCAGGACCACTAGGCTAATGAGGCAGATATTATATAGATAGAGGGTAGATATTCTTCTTAGTCTTGTCTCCTTGTGTAAAATTTTAATGTCATAAAAATCTTATGGTAAGTGTGCAAGACTGTACCCAATGCCTATTTGTAAAACCAAAACCTATGTAACAACATTTATACAAATAAAATAATTTGAATTTGGAAAGTTGGATCTTATATTTTTTGAAATAGGGACGGTCACTCGGTTATTATCTACGGAACCCCAACGAAAGCATCCCTTACAAATAAAAAATACACAAACATACTTAAAGCAGCATCGTTTATTTTTATTTCTACATAAAGAGACAAAGTTACATTGCCTACTTAAATAAAACTATAAAATTGTGCTATCAAAGGCTACGGTCTTCAAGATAATCTTAGAAGACAGAATGCCTTAAACCATGATTATCTTGAAGATAATATAAAACCTTAGTCGGCCGAAAACGCTGGGGACATAACCATGCACCCCCCGGGATCGAACTCCCGACCCCCACCCTCGGGGAAAATTGAATTTATACTTCATTTCCCATAAAATGCCTATGCCAAATTTATTTTAGACCATTAGCATATTAAAACGGTTCTTACCTTTGTAGCGTTAGCATGAAAAGTTAAATATCATTACGATACAAGTTTTTTAAAAAGGTTGTTTTAAATTACTTTATTTTTGTTCAATTATTTAAATTTAGTGGAACAGAAACATAAAATTTAAATATTACTATTATTACTGAAAATTTTAAAATTAACATAGAAATCTTTTTGTCCATTTTTCGTTTTCCATGCTATAAAAAAAACTTTATAAAATAAAAAGCTCTAGCATTTACTAGCAAAGAGATAAGGAATGCGAATATTCCAAGCAACATCCATGCATCTACACCTGCTGAGCCAAGATTTGCTAGTGCACCGATATCCTCGATGTTTGTCTTCGAAACCAACTACTAACAGGACCGTTCAATGCCCAGGGTCATTCAACGTCACTAGTTTGTCGAAATCCGGATCCCTACTTTTTTAATTTATAGCACCCTGGTTAGTATGAGTGGCGACCCTATGGCTCGTCTCGTCTCGTCTGCGCTTGCGTAAATTTTCCCATCCCAATTGGCGGACTTCCCATTTTTTTTTATTCATATAAACTTTTTTCAACGAATACTGAAGTATTTCCGGACCAATACGATCTTCAAACTATCAAGAAAAGAGCGTACCTACTCTCTTTTAAAAGGCTGCCAACGCAATTGTGACTCCTCTGGTGTAGCGGGTATCCATGGGCAGCGGTGATCGCTTACCATCTGGCGATCCGTCTGCTCGATCGCCCCCTATCGGCAATAGCAGTGATAATCTTACATACCTATCATATGTATGATGCTGTATTTTATTTATATCTTATTGGTAAGATTTATTTGCAGACCATACCTGCGTCGTACTTCAAATAATAAGATCAGTACTTTTATACGAAAAATAAAATCTAGATGTGTTCCAAAAGATCGCGCTTATCGTACTTTTCGGGGACAGCAGAGAGGTAATATCAATTGAAGATCTTTTGTATGGTTTTTTATCTGTAAGCGAAACATAAAATCCTGGTCTGTAGGTATGAGTAACCTTGTTTGCTTGATATAAATACAAATTAATGCTTGACTAATGGATAATTTTTCCTGTTTTAATTGATCTGCTGTGGAAGCTGCGGTTGCCGCTTACCATCAGTTGCTTCGTGACTTCGTGATAATAAGCGACAACTGCAGCCTATAGACGCCAGCAACACCGATGGTGCCAAGTTAGTCTAGTGGTTTCAAGTGCGACCGCGACGTTAGAGGTCCTGGATTCGATTCCCAGGTCGAGCAGTGTTATTGGGTTTTTCTATGAAATTCTGAGTAGCAGCTCAGGGTTGGAATTTGTGCCCGGTTTATTGCAATAGGTTCGCCCCTTATTATATAGGACCTAAACATACCGGCGAACTGTGGGTGTACCTTAATACACCTCTGCCTAACCCTTAACCCTTCGGGGAATACAGCCGTGATGGTATGTTATGTTTATGTTATGTTAACACCTATGGTATCAACTCTTGCGTTGTCATCTTGAGGCCTCAACTGTTATGACTCAATTGCCCAATATTTTCACTAACTACATTGCCCTTGAAACCAGAACAATACATTATGATTGGAGTTCCGGCAGAATCAATTCTAAATTGGGCCAATATTGTTATAATGAAAGCTTAAATAATGGATTCTTTTTAGGGATTAACTATATCCGGAATGCCTCACTAGTGGAGAGGTGCTAAACGCAACTGCTACGCTTGAGGTCATTGGTTCGATTCCTAGGCCAAGTAAAATTATATTGGTCCTTGGTAGCAACTCGGAGCGTGGATTTTTGCACAGTTAATGACAATGGTCCCCCCTCCTAATACATGAGACCTAAAAATATACTGACAAACTGTGGATTTACGGAGGAACATCTCTGCCTTTACCCTCAAAGAATACCGGCGTGATAATATATTATGATATAATGTAATATTATAGTAGAACTGTATTTTTTTAAAGGATTTTTTTCTCCTGTATCTAGGGTGCATTTACAAACACAAATTCTCACATACACAAACACCCAGACCCGGAACAACTATCTGTAGTTCATGCAAATATTTACTACGTGTGAGGATCGAACCAACAACACGTGTCGCAGAAATCAATCGCTTAACCTCTACGCCAAACGAATAAACGATATCGTCAATATACTGAATCTATTTATTTGCCTTTGATCTAAAAATTCTTTTTGAACGGACCTTTTAATAATAATTCACAATTTTCTGTACAGTCGACCACCTAAAGCGAAGCGAAATTCTCACAGGTGAAAAGTTATTAAATGAAATCTATAGAGCATGACTCTCCAAGCGAGTATGATTCCTATGTCAAAATGTAAGATTTCTTGCAACTTTATATAAGGCCAACGCCACACGTTGGCCCCAATGGCAGCACCAACGCTATTTGACCAACGTGTGGTCCAGTAAATAGCGTTGGGGCCAACACCCATGTAGCTTGCTGACTCATTTTGATTGGTCCAAATCGCTCCGCGCCAATGTTGGTCGGTTTGCAGTGTCCAACATGTGGAGCCGGTGTTACTGTGTACAATACTGGCGGACGCAGGCTCGAAGTCAATTGAGTCGAATAAAATTTTCTTTCTTTCCATTTTAGTGAAGGTTTGAAGATTCCATAGACAGCGCAGACGTCTGATATGAGAACAGTAATTCTCAAAATTATTTCCTGAACTGAATTCGTTGCGAAAGTACTAGAGAAAGCGACATTATAATCATAATAGACTGGTACTACACTAGTTGGCACAAACAGGTGCAATTTTCACTCGAAAATATCACGTTATTATTGAGGTAGTTAGGTAAAGAACGTTCGGCAACAGAACAAAGGTAGGTCCGCTTTGAAAATAAGTGTTTTAACAAACACACGAGCAGGTATAACTTCTTTGCTCGATAAGGACCAAAGAATATGTAAGCGAAGAAGACAGCTTCTGTATTCAAAGAATTCTAATTTTAAATTTTTGCAATTTTTTTATTCCATAACCATTTAGATCTCGTGGAGACCCTCCACTAGGCTTTTTCTTCCCGCTGACATTTGTAGGCCTCTAGTAAAGACACGTTTGAGTAGCACTAGTCTAGGACATCCCGGTACGCGTTTTCGGCTGCGTTCAAAATATCGAGGTAAATTGTACACATTTTGACTCATTTATAAACATAGAGAGACTTGAAACAGCAATATTTTGCGTTTGTGATCAATGCATGTATTTAAACGAGGTTATCTTGTTTCATGTTCATAAACCTTCGATTGATCTTATTAAAATCCTAGTCTATTTAAGTATTTATCTTTCTCATAAAACTGCAGACTAATACTCAGATCATATATATTTCAAAAAAAATATTAAAAAAAATATTATCATCATTATTTAAAGGAGTAAATAAAGGCTTCTATAGAGTTTCTTCCAACTTCTTTGTAAAACACCCACTATTTAGAACCGTACACTTGTGATATTACAAAAGTGTATAGGTACCTCTACAACAGCATCACGGATCGGAATAAATAGGTTTGCTAATTTTTCTTTGGTGCAGAACGGAATTCGAAGTGACATTAATTTTTTTATCTTCTATCTCACTATAGTTCAGCATATTATGTTACTAGGTACATTGTTTAGACTTTAACCAGTAAAACATTGTGATTAAATAAAAAAACATTTGAAATCAACTTTGAAAAGGCTTGTGTAATCGTGAGATCTTCGCGCGGCGAAGTTTGCCTACATTCATAATTAGTGTCCTTTCTGTGTTCACAAAGCAGTTACTCTATGTTATATCCCTGTTTCTATTTCGCGCACAGTTTTAGTCTCGTTTGTTAACAAAAGTATTTTGTGAGAACACAGTCAAGTTAGCGCGTCTAGTATACAAATTGCATTTTACACGGCGATCGTGTTTTTGTATTGTAACGTGTCTGTTCGCACCAATATTCTTTGGATTTTTAAGGAATATTTGGTTGGAAACGTGTTATTTTATTTGAGTTAGTATTTCAGTACTAAATTAATTTAATAACTTTTAATTTGACTCACATTTTGGGAGAAAATTCTAAGTAAGAATTGAAATGTTCTCTTTACACCTGTTTTATTTTAGCTGACGATTTTCTCAGACTGCCTAAATAGTCTAGTGTTTAAACTGTTATACTAGAGGTCCTGGATATTATTCTCCGGTAGAGCAAAGTTTTTATGACATTCTCAGGTCGTAGTTTCTGATTTCTTCTCCATTTATTTCACCCTCTTTTGTGTGGGACCTAATATTCCGACTAACCATGGATGAAGGTACATTAATATACCTCTGCCTTACCCTTCGGAGAATACAGGCACAATAGTACGTTATGATTTTCATGCACGTTCTTTAAGCTAAAACTGGCTTATTAGTTTTGCCGTGAGGAGCTAATAAACAAATCGGTTAATCTCTCAGTTTATCCTGAGTACTATTTCAAGTAATACAAACTGGATTTTCTAAAGTGAAAACGAAACACAACATCACTATTTCCAACTAGGCAACTCTTCTAATAAATTTACCGTCAAGTATGCTAGATTTTCAGCGGTTGCTGAAAAATATTTCCTTGAGGAACGAAGTGGGACGCCGGTCGCCAAGCCAGACGTATTGCCGGCTTTGCCTAATGGAGGCGACAATTTTACAGGAGTTTTATTATTGAAACGTAATTTAAAAGTTACGTTACGGTGTGAATTAGTTTCTGTTTTAAAGAAAAGCGAACTTGAAAATGATTTTAAAAATACGAATTCATTTGATGTTGGTCGCGAAAGAAACCAAATTATTTTTAAGTTTTAATTCAAATTTTATGTATTATTTCATATCTTCTTGTC
Organism: Acronicta leporina; assembly: GCA_947256265.1. NCBI lineage: Eukaryota > Metazoa > Arthropoda > Insecta > Lepidoptera > Noctuidae > Acronicta > Acronicta leporina. The sequence goes on along the minus strand of OX366537.1, from coordinate 4,582,901 downwards.
TAGAAACAAATTAAGAAACTTAAGTTAATTAAAAAAAATAGATTGCACGGCTAAACCCACTCGAAACTCAAGCATTTAGCTTAGCACGAGGGGTTAACAAGAATACTAGTAATGTGGGACTCGCGGTGGCTTAGTGGTCATAGCGTCTGGCGTACCTAGCCAGAAGACGCAGGTTCGAATCTTGCCTGCGAGTCGAATTTTTCCTTCACTAAATAACTTTATAAAATTAGCATAAAAAATGCAAAAAATCACAAAAAGTTATTTATTATTATTTATATTTAGTTTTAGGTACACCCTAAGCTGAGATCTCACCGAGGGAGGGAATAGATCTTTGTCGTGAAATTTAAGACTACAAATCCAAACTCCGAGCTTCTGAGAATTTCATAGTAAAATCCAAAGACAATGCTCTTCCTACAAACCCTCTAGTGTAGGTACCAGTTGTGCTTACGACAACTAAACACTGGAACTAGACGGATTTCTTTGTCAATTTCTTAATAACCATAATTTGCCTTTAGATAAAAACGTTATCCTTAGCTATCACGAGTAATTGGGTGCCCATATCACGTGAAATTCCGAGGTCTCCGCCACCATCAATTCTCTTAAACGTTCCGATTTAAATTTCAAATTTACCCTCATTCAAATCCGGAGCCGAACAAATGGCAACTCTTGGATTTCGGTCCCCTTTACTCTTCAATGTTTTTTAGATAGGATGGTACATAATGTCTTTTAAGACATTAAGGTTTTAAAGTATTTCCGGAATTTTTTAGGCTGTCATCTATTTGTGAGAAGAAAAGATGATTATTTAAAGATTTAGATTATTGCTTTGAATACACTATTGTACGCCTAATACCACTAATCGTAAGCGGCTTCTTCTTCTTACTTCTATTCTATAAATCAAATGTTATTCGTTCTTGGAAGTCTATTAAATTTTCAAAGAAAACGCCTTGTAAGAACAAACGTCTGTATCCTGAAACCTTATGAGGAGCCTCGGTTCAATAGATTAATACGACACCAGACCCCTCGCAAGATTAAGTAGAAAAACTTTAGGGTTAAGTTAGGGTTGTCGGGTTAACTGGTCGGTGGGGAAGTTTGAGGGTGTTAAATTTAGGTATCGTAGGGTTATATAACTCGTTAGCAAACCCTGTTCGAACCCTGAAGGTATTGTTAGGTATCGGGATCCTTATTTTTAGTACTATGCGAAACCTAAATATAGCTTGTTCGGAAGTAAAATAAGTAACTGAATCGATTCCAATAATTTTTACACCATCTTTATTATTTTGTACCAAATATATTTAAAAAAAATTACAAGTGGGACACCGAGCGACGCTCTTGTCGTATCTTTCTTTCTACAATTATACGCGCACAATACGAGTCGCGGCATTAAGCACTACTAACACACTATGGATGTAAATAAACAAATGTGCTCTGAAATAAATAAATAAATTAAGCACGGGCGCACAGCGGATCGAGGGTAATAAGACGTGATGAGCATGTTTTTGTACGAATAACCAGGAAACATAACAAGTTTATAACTTTGTAATAAACTTTTGAAATTTTCTACATAGATTCTTTATATAAAAGTACTCACGACACGTGTCTCGAGTTTCGCATTATACTAAAACTAATGTTGTATAATCATTCACTTTATAAGAGACGAAGAAATTAATGAAAAGTCGACACGTTTGTCGTAACGGCTGAGCGATCGGCTTCTGCGACATGTGTTGTGGGTTTGATCCCCACACGGAGCAAATATTCTTAGTATGGAGCAATGTTTTTTCTAAAAAAAAATACTGGGAAAAATTTACTAACGAGGAAACTCAAATGGCTATACTGACGGTGGTAACGACACCCTCCCAGGGTGCCAAACATAATAAGTAAACCTTATGATGGCTTTATCACATTTTACAAATTTTCCAGATTTTGAGCTAATTGCATCAATTTGGGCACGACAATCGTGTATTTTGAACTTATTAATATGTTTACTTTCATGAATATTTAATGTGTCGTATTTTATTTGGCGAAGTGAAGATACATGATATGCATGACATGGTGAATGGGACTCACGGTGGCTTAGTGGTCATAGAGTCTGGTGTATCTAACCAGAAGACGCAGGTTCGAATCCTGACGGCAAGTCGAAAAAAAATTTATTAGCATGGAAAATGTTAAAAAAAACACAAAAAGATGGTAGGTATATAATTTCGAATAAAATTTATTTATTATTTATTTCCTAACTGACGAGCTCCGAGAAGAAACACCTCAACCGCTATTTGAAAACGTGTAATCTACATTGTAAAATCAGAACACAATTTTCTTAATGAATAACGATACCTTACGTTGTTGTAATTAGCACCTGTGTAGTACGAGCCTTAGATTTATTGTCCCGTAGTGCAAGACCTGGTAGCCTCTACTAGAAACTGCAGGAAGCTCCGATTTATATCTCATTAAAGTTGCAGATACAATATACAGTAGAAACTAGGCACTATTTAAGACATAAGGAAAATTACAGCTACAATTCAAGTTTGTTTCGAGGCTAACGAGAGTGCACCCCATTGTTTAATAAGAGAGTTATAAGTTTCGAGGTTAATGGTAGATATTAAATCCATATATAACATAAAGCTTCCGCCCGCGACTTCGTCCGCGTGGAATAGTTACTTAGTCTTAGCGGGATGATAGCCTATAGCCTTCCTCAATAAATGGACTATCTAACACCGAAAGATTTTTTCTAATCGGACCAGTAGTTCCTGAGATTAGCGTGTTCAAGCAAACAAACAAACTCTTCAGATTTATATATTAGTATAGATAATAAACGCATTTTAATGTACCACTGCTGGGCACGGGTGTCCTCTCAAATTGAAAGGGATTACGCTAAAGTCCACCACGCTGGCCTGATGCGGGTTGGTTCACCCTACGCAGAGAAAATCTCTCAGACATGCAGGTTTCTTTACGAAATTTTTCTTCACCGTTTAAGCGCGTAGTAATTAACTATTAATACGCACGTAACTTCGAAAAGTCAGAGGTGCGTGCCTTGATTTGAACTCCAGACTTGGCAGTCCAATGGTCACATCACTAGGGTATAGCTTCTTTAAAATCCATGCTTCGGCCCGAATGGGCCGGCTCGACCGGAGTGTTACCACGGCCTCACAGAAAACCGGCGTGAAACAACACTTATGTTGTGTTTCGCCGAGTGAGTGAGGACTGAGGATACCGAAAGCCCAAATTCTTTTAAAAGGCGGGCAACGCACTTGCGACTCCTCTGGTATTGCTGGTGTCCATGGGCGGCGGTAATCGGTTACCAAGTCAAATCAAGTGATCCGTCTTCTCTTTAAAAAAATCCGATAAAATTCCAATATGCGTCTGATTTTCTGAGTGACAGCTATACATGAGTGAAGATTCTCACTTTCACATGTCAACTCAGCTACTACTGAAAATGTCATATAAACACCAAGAACACCTTGCTTGACCTGGATATTGAAACCAGGGCTTCTAGCGTAACAGTCCCGCTTACAATACGACCACCAAAGTGGCAGTTAGCTTTTAAATTCAATGTTTATCTTATAAACATATTTACAGTAAGTACTTATAACTTATTGATTTATGGCAAAATGATGTGAATATGTGAAATTGTTGGTTCGATTCCCAGGTTAAGCAAAGCTTTATTAGGTTTTTCTACAAACCCAGAAGCTGCTCCGTATTTTTGGTTATTAGGAATAGGCTCGTGCCCTATGAAATGGCCTCTAAAACGTACAGACAAAGTTTTTCTATCGTCAATACATCTGTGCCTAACACTTCGGATATGCGGGCGTGATGTAATAATTTGTAATTTATATATGGAACGACTGGTACTCTGTGTATGACATGGAAGCCATACAAACTTAAGTTGCACCGCCGCGCCGTTGCCATTAATGGACTAAACGGCATAAGCATTTATTATATTGGTGTGCTCACTAACATCCATATTGAGATATTATAAATGCGAAATTCACCCTCTCTGCCTGTTTGTTACAAATTTTGTAATTAATTCCCAGGAACTGTTGAATCTAATCGTACATATATAATAAATTCACTATCTTGAATGTATGGGGCGGAGAAAACACCGGATTCTGACATACTCGAAAAAGGCCTTATTCCGGATTCATTCCGGGCACATACCGAAAATTAATCCCATTGCAACGACATCTGTTGGTAGTCAAACTCTGTTCGACCTAACCAACTACCCGCCCGTCATACAGATTAATATTTATTCCGGTAGATCACCACAAAGCGGTGATAGCCTAGTGTCATAACCATTTGACTGCCAAGTCAAAGGTCTCGAGTTCAAATCCAAGCACGCACCTCTGACTTTTCGAAGTTATGTGCGTAATGCTTAAACGGTGAAGGAAAACATCGTGAGGAAACCTGCATGCCTGAGATATTTTCTCGATGGCGTGTGAAGTCTGCTAACCCGTATTAGGCTAGCGCGATGGACTAAATGGATTATAGCCTTATCCCTCAAATTTTGTGAGGAGACCCATGTTCAGCAGTGGGACACATAATGGGTTGATTATGTTATGTATGTTATACTAGCTTCTGCCCGCGACTTCGTCCGCGTAGCGTGATGATATATAGCCTATAGCCTTCCTCAATAAATGGGCTATCTAACACTGAAAGAATTTTTCAAATCGGACCAGTAGTTCCTGAGATTAGCGCGTTCAAGTAAACAAACAAACAAACAAACAAACAAACTCTTCAGCTTTATATATTAGTACTAGCTTCTGCCCGCGACTTCGTCCGCGTAGCGTAATGATATATAGCCTATAGCCTTCCTCACTAAATGGGCTATCTAACACTGAAAGAATTTTTCAAATCCGACCAGTAGTTCCTGAGATTAGCGCGTTCAAGTAAACAAACAAACAAACTCTTCAGCTTTATATATTAAGTATAGATTATACGATAAGATATCGCCTACCCACGGTAAAAGAATTAGCTTAAAATAAGTACTAAAAAATCAGAAACAATACCCTAAAGAAAATTAACTCGCTGAGCTAACTGGGCTCACCGCCCTTCCCCCTCATGACTGCCTTGCACATCATAAATGCGCGCGCGGTACTTGATCATTATTTTGCTGCGATGTTATTTTAAAACTGCGATATCTCCTAAGATATTCATTGAAATCCAATGATGTAAAGGGCACTTTTGTTTTAAATTAAATACTTCTGATGAATAACGTATTTATTTGGATAAGGATTAGTATCATGTTTATAAAAACACCTTCGCAAATAATGCATTTGGAATTTTAGAACAAAGTTAGCATAAAAAAGGTTATAGTGAGCCAACCTTAAAAGATAGACATATGCTGTCGCGGACTTTTTTTTAGAACTTTTAAAGAGGAACAATTCTGTCATATATGATTTTTGCGAATCTTTAACTGTTTACGCAGCGCACGCATCGGAAGCTCCCAAAAGGAAAAAAAAACCCCGATTTTGAAACATTTTTCATTGGTGCTCCGCTCCTATTGGTCTTAGCGTGATGATATATAGCCTATAGCCTTCCTCGATAAATGAACTATCTATCACTGAAAGAATTTTTCAAATCGATCCAGTAGTTCCTGAGATTAGCGCGTTCAAGCAAACAAACAAACAAACAAACAAACAAACAAACAAACAAACAAACAAACAAACAAACAAACAAACAAACAAACAAACAAACTCTTCAGCTTTATATATTAGTATAGATATAGATATAGATTATCACGGCTTTGCAGAAGCCGATAACTCACAAGTCAAACGTGACGTGAAAACATAATACATGAATACCAAACAAAAATACCTTCTCCAATCATGCTTGCTGCATTATGTGCTCCCGAACAAAATTTTCCATTAAAGCAAAAATATGACAGGTATTTACAGTGGACGGCCGCCCGAAGCCGGAAAAATTAACCTTTGCGTCAGTGACCACCGTAATTTCATAGTTGGTTCGACCAAGATCTAATAATATAAATGGCGATACATGGTTTTCATACATACATACACTCACGCCTTTCTCCCACAGGGGTAGGCAGAAACTACATTGTCATCTTCTCATACATACGCGACGGTTGCGAGTACTACGCACCTGACCTTTTAGAACATAAAATACCATCACGCTTATATTTCCCGAAGGGTTAGGCAGAGGCGTACTTATGTAAACTCACAGTTCCCCGGTATGTTTAGGTCCCATGTAATAGAGGACGATTGCCATTAGCCGGGCACAAATTCCAAACTCCGAACAGCTACTAGGAATTTCATGGAAAAACCCAATAACACTGACCTGGGAATCGAACCCAGGACCTATAGCGTAGTAGTCGTGCTCAGGACCACTAGGCTAATGAGGCAGTTTTGTAGGACTTCGGACTGATTTTCAGACCCATAATATCTATAGTTCTGTACCCTGAAAGAAGCTGGAAGATTTTCCCCGTGTGGGGATGGATTAGAATATAATTCGCCAATGTCACTGCAACTGCCTCATACGCCTAGTAGTCCTGAGCGCGACTGCTATGCTAGAGATCCTGGGTTCGATTCGCGAGTCGAGCAAAGTGTTATAAATTCTCAGTAGAAGCTCGGAGTTAGGAATTCGTGCTCCGTTAATGGCAATAAGCCCGCTCCCTATGACTTGCGACCTAAACTTACCTGCTTCTCCTCTGCTTCACAGAATCACGCGCGAAATGATATATGTTAAGTCTTCACTGATGCCATTCAGATATGGATCTCGTAAGAGGCGAGTAAATAATATAATTAGAATCATAAGTGTCTACGACACATTCGCTCATAATTCTTTCACTCATTTCAACATTCATTCACATTCATTCGTTCGTTCAATATTCTTCTTGTAAAATAACTAACGTAGCTCCGTTCATAAAATCATGTAAAAATTGTTAAAGCATTAGTAAACGCATTCAATGTCTAAGTAATCTTTGTTTAATTTATCGTAAACAAAAACTGGCGACCGTGACAGGACCTGCAATCGATGGATCAACAATAAATAGCCACTCAGATTGTTCCCACGCCAAGGGCATTTGAAGGACAACGCCGACACCGGACGAAATCTACCAGTACCAACGGAAGGTCTTGCTGCCAATATTAACCAGCGCCTTGCCTATGGACTGCAGCCTATTTACTACCTGGGTCAAGCAACCTTACCTTCGCCAAGCCATTCTGGGAATTCAGCTGGGACTACGGCACCCCGATCGAGCATGGTTCGCTGTTGAAGAAAGTCAAGAATCACTTATCCACTATCTACGTGCTCCTGCCAGCGAAAGGAATACCTAACTATCTAAAAAGTGAGCCCGTTCCATCTTAATAACCTACCTATTAACCTTTAGTCTGTGCATTTAGCGGATTGAGTTTCTCGAAATCAAGTGAAATTCCTATTGTTTTCTATTTGTGTCTAGTGTGCCTAACTATATAAGTACCTAAAGAGAATAGGCAAATCACAAATTGTCCTAATTAATTTCGCTCGACAAATTGCCGTAGACATACCGCCATCTTAATTAATGCACTTTTAACTTCAACTTAATTTTCTTAGCAGTTATTGTTCAAACCAAGCAATATTTCTTATATAGTACCACTAATTATTGATTCTTGAAATCAATTAGCACCCATTTCTACCTATAAATCACTTATAACTACACTTCTTCCCGAGTTTAACCGTTAAAGTTACAAACCGTGTTTTTGTTATACGTGTTGCTGTTATCAGTTAACTGAGGCGCACGGAATTAATCTATTCCAGTGATCATTGTGACACGGCGTCGCTTGCGCATCGCTGTTACCTGACTGCCGGCCAGCCCCACCTGCATCGATCACCATTGTATGCAGTCTACGTGTGTCGCCCGCATTAGCTGATCAACAAAGCGAGGAGCGTATCGTATGCTATACATATCTTTTTATCTATTTACGTAATCATTAACATCTGTTGTGGTAGCTCATCGCGAGTTTTATGATTAAAATGTCTGAACGTTTAACGTTAAAGGAATTAATTAGCAAACGCGGTTCTATTAAAGGACGCGTAACGAAATTTAAAATAAGTTTTGATGTTTTAGCATCTTTAGAATATATTTCTGATTTAGAAGTGAGTAAACTTGCGATGAAACTATCAAAAATTGAGTCGTTATTCATTGAATTTGATGAGGTGCAAAGTCTGATCGAAATTCATAACTCAGATAATCAAAGTAGCGAGATAGATTATAGGGATTTAGTGGAACAAGATTTCTACCATTGTATCGCATTAGCACAAGATTTAATTAAGAAAAATTCTAAACCTCAAGAACATGATAATGATTCTCAAAATAAATCCTCTTTAATGGCTACGTGTCATCATAACGATCACAGTTGTAATCCACTAGGATTTAAATTACCAGTTATTAAAATTCCTAACTTCGACGGTACGTATTTCAAGTGGTTAGAGTTTAAGGAAACATTTGTTTCGCTAGTTCACAATAATGATAAAATCGAAAGTATTCACAAATATCACTACTTACAATCATACCTTGACGGAGAAGCCGCTCGGGTGATCGCTAATTTGGAAGTGTCTCATAGTAACTATTCCGAAGCATGGAAATTGTTGTGCGACCGCTACGACAATAAGCGTCAATTGATAAATAACCATCTTAAGGCATTGTTTAGCATTAATTTCGTTCAAGAAAATTATAAGTCCTTAAGATTTATAATTGATCACGTCACTAAAAATTTACGCGCACTAAATACACTCGGTCTTCCTACTGACAAATGGGATGTTGTTATTATATATATTATTGCAGGAAAGTTAAATAGTGGTACATATTTTAAGTGGGAAGAACATAGGAATAATTTGAACGACATACCTTCACTTAATGATTTCTTCAGTTTTCTAAAAGCTCGCGCTGATGTTTTAGAAACTGTTTATCGCCATAAACACGATAATCAAGACAATAAACAAAGGCACGTCTCTAATAATCAAAACAAACATAACAGTTCAAGGTCATTAGTGAATTTTTCAAACGAAGGTATCACTTCGACTTCTAAGGTACCGGAATGTTTGTTTTGCAAAAATAATCATCGCCTTTATGAGTGTCCGTCTTTTAAGTCAAGGACAATAGAGGATCGATTAGCCTTTGTTTCTTCTAACAAATTGTGTGAGAATTGTTTGAGAGCTGGTCACATTGCTAAACGTTGTCGTCTCTCAGGTACTTGTCGTCAATGCAAATTACGACATAATTCTCTTCTCCATAAATCATCAGATGAAACTGAAAATTGCAATCTAGTTAATTCTACCATCACTATGTCGTCAATGTGCTCATCAGAGGTACTTTTATGTACTGCTAGAGTAAAGGTTACCAATCCAGCCACTAACGAGACTTTGATAGTACGAGCTTTGCTCGACAGCGGGAGTCAGACGACAATTATCACCCAGGCAGTAAAGCGCCACCTTAACCTGATTCCTCAGCCCTCAGACACTACCATAGTAGGCATTGGTAACACCAAATTAAATATAAACACAGAACGCTGTATTTTACGCATTTATTCAGAAACTAGTTCTTTCAATGTCATTGTTTCATGTCTAGTTTTGCCTCAAATCACCGGCAACTTGCCTAAAGTATATTTTGATTTAAAACAATTAAATATTAGTGAATTTCAATTAGCAGATCCCACTTTAAATGAACCATCCCCAATCGATATTTTGATCGGTGCTGACTTATTCTGGGACATCATAAGCGCTCAGCAGCATTCGTTAGGACATGGTTATCCTAAGCTACAGGCGTCAAAATTAGGATGGCTCGTTACGGGACCTTTGCCTTGTTTTAATGAACAGAAAAGTAATTCAGTCATGTGCAATTTAGTCTCAAATGATGCGACTTCTAATATTCATGACGAATTGACAAGATTTTGGGAACTTGAAAATTTTCCTCTAAATAAACCCCTTAGCAGCGAAGAAAAACTGTGCGAGCAACATTATGTCGCCAACACTACTCGCACTAGTAATGGTCAATTTTGTGTAGGATTGCCACTTCGTGATAGCATAGCTTGCTTAGGCGATTCCTATAACCTAGCCAAAAAGAGGTTTTTCAATTTGGAGGCTCGTTTTCGTAGACAACCAGAATTAAAACAGCTTTACAGTCAATTTATACACGAGTACGAAGCATTGGGTCACCTATCTGAAACGTCGGAGTCTAGACCATTAAATGCTTATTTCTTGCCCCACCACCCAGTTATAAGGGAACAAAGCGAGTCGACTAAGTTACGCGTTGTTTTTGATGCCTCAGCTCGCACTACTACAGGTATTTCCGTCAATGATTTACAAATGGTGGGACCAGTAGTGCAAGAACCATTGTTTAATATATTAGTCCGTTTTAGACAGCATAAGTATGTTTTAACAGGAGACATCGAAAAAAATGTTTCGTTCTGTGCTTCTCAGGAAAGCTGATCGTAATCTCCAACTAATATTATGGCGTGATAGTGAGGATAAACCTATTAGAACGCTGCGTTTGAATACAGTTACCTATGGGTTTGCTAGTGCCTCTTTTCTCACTACTCGTTCTCTCTGGCAGATAGGTGAAGAGTGTACGGATCAGAAAATAAAAACTATAATACAGAGTGATCTGTACTGCGACGATCTACTTACCGGTGCAAGCACTGAAGAAGAATTACGTCATATCCGTCTCAAGATCTCTTCTGAGTTAGCTAAAGGAAGGTTTCATTTACGTAAATATCGTTCAAACTCACCTGAGTTATTCGCAGACTCCTTAAACCTGGAAAGCGGCAATCTCATGATTAGTAATGCAACTTGTACGCTAGGCGTGGGTTGGACTCCGCCTGCGGATGAATTTCACTTTCAGCATGATATTTCAGATCCCGTAAATGTTACCAAGAGAGCTATACTTTCTTCAATATTTAAAATATTTGATCCTCTTGGTCTTCTATCTATCTTCACAATTAAACCTAAAATTTTACTACAAGAACTATGGAGTCAAAAAATTGACTGGGATGAACCAGTTCCTCCAGAAATCAAGTCTTCTTGGTTACAGTTCTCGACTAAGTCTTCATGTCTGTCTAAAATTAGGATTCCTAGATGTAATTTAAATAATAGATAAATAATATAAATTAATCCGGCCGATTTAGTCTCGCGTGGCGTCGATCCAGACCAGGCAGATCTCCCTATATGGTGGTACGGTCCATCATTTCTTTTAGACTCTGAAGGTTCTTGGCCGCCTGTCTATAATGTGGACTTAATACAGTTGCCAGAATTAAAGGCCCACCATATTTTAGAAGGGGAGGAGGCATCTTCCATGCCAGATTTGTCAGTAGCTCTAGCAAAATATTCTAGATTAACTACTCTAATTAGGGTCCTAGCTACAGTTTTAAGATTTATCTATAATTGTAAAAAACATACTAAATTACACAGAATACGTGGCCCACTTCAAGTTTCTGAGTTAGAAAACGCTCACAATATTGCAATAAAGTTAGCCCAAAAAGATTCCTTTCCTATAGAGTTAGGACTACTTAAAAAAGGTAAATCTTTAAAGTCTAAAGCCGCTCTATCGTCTCTAAATCCATTTTTACATGAAAACGGCATTCTCAGAGTCGGAGGGCGCATCGATTCAGGTACTTACCAGTATGACAAACGTCATCCTATTTTGTTGCATTCCAGTCATCATTTAACGAAGCTCATATTCAAACAGGAGCATCTACGCTTGTTGCACGCCGGTCCTCAGCATCTCCTGGCATCTATAAGGGAACGCTATTGGCCTGTGGGAGGAAGGACTCTAGCTAGACGAGTAGCGCGCGAGTGCATAACCTGTCGTCGTTTCAATGCTCGTACTATGGAAAACATTATGGGAAACTTACCTGCAGATCGTGTAGAAGCTGACTTTCCTTTCTGCACCATAGGTACCGATTTTGCCGGTCCATTTCTTATTACAGACCGCAAGGGACGCGGTTGTAAAATAACTAAAAGTTACCTGTGTATCTTCGTTTGCTTTCGTTACAAATGCGTCCATTTGGAATTAGTTAGTGACCTGACAATGGATTCATTTATATTAACATTAAAACGATTTATAGCCCGCAGGGGTAAACCCAAGGTCATTTACTGCGACAATGGTAGAAATTTTGTTGCAGCAGCCAAAGAAATAAATTCATTTCTAAAGTCCAACAGTGACTCTCTTATTGACTGTGCATCTCGTGAAGGCATTGAATTTCGCTTCTCTCCAGCATACGCTCCTCACTTTGGTGGTCTATGGGAGGCCGGGGTCAAGTCTGCTAAATTCCATTTATATAGAATCCTAAAAAACGTTCACTTGACTTTCGAGGAGCTGAGTTCGTTATTCGCTCAGATTGAAGCAATACTAAATAGCCGACCCTTGTGTCCTCTAAGTCCTTCACCCCAAGACCTATCTCCACTCACCCCGGGTCACTTTATAGTTGGTAGACCGCTCACGTCATTGCCATCGCCGTACCTGCTTGACTACAGTACGAATCGTATTGACCGATTTCAGCGTCTGGAGCAAGCTCGTCAGCACTTCTGGAAGCGGTGGTCAACGGAATATGTTGCGGAACTCCAACAGCGGACAAAGTGGAAGGTGCGAAGCAGAGCACTCAAGATAGACGACCTAGTCCTAATGAAGGATGATAAGGCTCCTCCATTATGTTGGCGTCTTGGACGTGTCACCAAATTGTTTCCTGGCACTGATGGTGTGCCACGAGTCGCCGACGTATCCACGTCACAAGGCACCATACGAAGAGCCCTGAACAGATTATGCCTGCTACCTTCTCCGGACAACGACTTGGACCATTAATCTTGAAAGCTTCATCTACAGCTTTCAAGGCCCCCGAGGATGTCTACGACACATTCGCTCATAATTCTTTCACTCATTTCAACATTCATTCACATTCATTCGTTCGTTCAATATTCTTCTTGTAAAATAACTAACGTAGCTCCGTTCATAAAATCATGTAAAAATTGTTAAAGCATTAGTAAACGCATTCAATGTCTAAGTAATCTTTGTTTAATTTATCGTAAACAATAAGCTTCTTTTCTTTTGGTTTGTCCATAGAGAAATCTATTAAACATCTTTGTCATGCACCTTATGAGGTTTCACTATTTTACCATCAACACCATTATTCTCCTGTGTCTACCCCATTTAACTAGGCTAAACTGCTATTGACATAGAGAGTATCATATTCTTCCAATCATTATCTGCATTAATCCCCCATCTCCTCCCCTCCCTCTTATAACAACGATCGGCATAGAAACCGCACCAAGCCTAATGTATCAGCCGCGAGCTTTGTTCTACATACACATCCGTGCAGATTAATGGCACCCCCTCATTTGTAATGTGAAAATTCATCCTTCATTATACTGTGGTAAATTCGATAAATTACGGTGTTGAAATAATATTAACCATTGATGTATTATGTAGACAACGATTACACTATAATATTTAATCCAGAGAGGGTCTAGTCAAATGTTATTGAGTTTTAACTTTTTAGAAAATTTTCGTCGGTTTAGATCCTTGCGCTTCCCCTTAACTACATTATATAGACTTTCCCTTAACTACATTAAGTGGCACATTACGATACCTTCTGATAGATGATCTATTTAGGTTCTAATAATTCTTATTTACATAGTTATTAGTTTTATGGTACTTTATTAGTTTGATGGTAAGGTAAGGTTAGAATTATTATGATGAGCTTATAAGGGCAGGTTACACCAGTTATAATCATATAGGGTGAGCTATTTCGTGATAATATTAAACTTTATATAAAAATTCAGGCAAAAAATGAAACAAAATTTTTAAACTCTCTGCCATTAAATTGTACCCTACAATTCAAAACAAAAAACCTTTTAAAGCAACCATGTACGCCATTATCACTTCAAATTCAGCTCACTTCCGCAAAAAATTCAGGAATGACCCTAAATTAATTTTGCCAAACAAGGCCCTTGGGCATAATTGACACGAAGCAAATAGCAATACGTCCGAAATTCTGAAAACACAAACGAAACTGACCCTTACAGAGTCCTAACAAACTGTCCGACTGTTCCATTATTCAACGGTAGTGTAATAAATTATTGAGTTGTATAGTTTTGGATGTTTTATGTTAAATAAGTTTGTAACGTTAGAAAGTTGGTGGTTAGAACTATGTCTATACATATATTAAGGATGTAAGGTTAGCGTGTCTGTACATTGCTTGTATTTGCAAAAAAGAAAAACACTTCTTCGGGGGAATAAGTAACTCAATCCATTTCGTTTTGAACACGCATCACATCTTAAATAGGTACTAAATTGAAAAAAAATAAAAGATAAATAAAATATAGTACAGTTATACTATCTCTACATAATCATGGCGTTATAGGATATACACAGTGGTTATGGACACCTCGGCCGGTGTATGATAGTAAACTTAGAACTACATAACATACCATCACGCCTTTATTCCCCTAAGGATTAGGCAGAGGTGTACTAAGGTACACCCACAGTTCGCCGGTATGTTTAGGTCCTATGTAATAGGGGGCGAGCCTATTGCCATTAACCGGGCACAAATTCCAAACTCCGAGCTGCTACTGAGAATTTCATAGAAAAACCCAATAACACTTTGCTCGACCTGGGAATCGAAGCCAAGACCTCTAGCGTAGCGGTGGCACATGAAACCACTAGACTAACGAGACAGTTAGACTACCTACGGTAAAATAAAAATAAAACAAAGCATGTCAACTTTTTCTACAACATTTTCTAGACACTAATACGACGTCATTATTACCCGCAATGAAAATTTGATTACATAGTGTAGCTGTCATTCACTGATTATGATTTTGATGGACTAATGATAAAACAAAATCTGTGCTTTTTTTATTCTATTAAATGTTACACCTCCCCTTTTGTATTATACATTATACATAATAAATAATTGTCAACTAAGTCTCGTATATTTTCAGAATACACAACAAAATAGCATCCACTTAATTATGTCCGCCAGTGTATTGCAGTCAATTTGTCGAGATTAGTGCCGTACTAGGTACACTGGCTGTCAATAGAACGTAGTCCACTCGAGTTATGAAGTGACACTGTTGCGTGACGTCATTTGTAAGCGTTATGACGTCATAGTTGGCTATTAAAGTGATTGATACTGATATTGGATAATTGATTTATGTTAGTTGTATGACTTGTATGTAAGTACATATAGAAAAGCAGTGATAGCGTAGGGTTATGATTATTGGACAGCCAAGTTGTAAGTCTCGAGTTCAAATCCAAGACACGCACCTCTGAGTTTTCGTAATCAGATATTTTCATTCGCTAAAATTGCGAATGAAAATATCTTGAGCATAATTTTTTCCGGGTCTGGGCGCTTTTGTATATGAAAAATTGGGTTTGTAAAAGTACCTACAAAACACCCAAAAAATCCTATAGTGGGAAAACGTTTAAAATAATACATTTACGACCCTGGCCTGGGGGCACTACC
Organism: Acronicta leporina; assembly: GCA_947256265.1. Taxonomy (NCBI): domain Eukaryota; kingdom Metazoa; phylum Arthropoda; class Insecta; order Lepidoptera; family Noctuidae; genus Acronicta; species Acronicta leporina. The sequence goes on along the minus strand of OX366537.1, from coordinate 4,567,458 downwards.
CTTGCCCCCGCCAAGACGAGCCAAGCATAGTACAAGAGCACGACCAATATTTACTCGAAGCGCTTCTCCGTTTTTAGAAACCTAGTGACTTGGATTTGGATTATACCAACATATTAAGAATATTATCGGACAGCTAATCATTTATTGCCAATTTATTTATTTATACTTTGTGTACATAAATGTGTACAAAGGCGGTCTTAATGCCTTAGGCATTTTCTACCAGACGACCATAGGGTGATGCAGAGATGATCTCGGTAGATTTGTTCTCAATTTCTCACATACACTCACCCCACACACACAACTCTTGTATACAGTCACACACACACACACATACACTCAGGTTGCTATAACTTGAATAATAGATAAAAACTCTTATCTCTCTATAATTATCAATAATTAATTTATAAACTTCTTTATTGGCTTATTGCTAAGTTTATTTCAATTCTACCTATGAACTGTAAGCTGTCAAGTTTCCTGTATGAATAAATAAATAAAAATAAATAATACCAGATTATCTTCTGACATCAGCACCAGAGTGTGACTTGTTTGTGATGCGATGGATGGAAGTGTGTCGTGAATGTTTGTCGTTTTGTGAGAAGATGAACAATAGTGGTCAGCTAAAATTCTAAGTAGGTAAGTATACTTACCATGCATTGTTTTTGTTGTCTTGAGTCTTTTATTTTATTTTTTTATTGAACAATAAGTGTATTTTTTAATTAACATTGTAACGCATTGGCTTCGGCTGTCATGTTATTATGTATATTTTAAATAAATAAAATAAAATAAAAATTATAAACAAAATTCTCGGAATCCGTCGAATTCCGTCAAATGGCCGAAAAGTGAAAAATTTATGCACTGTACATTACTTTCATACAATAGTTCTTGTAGTAACTATAGGTACTAGAAGAACTATTGTATAACATAGAAACAGCCAGCTTGCGAAGTTAGCGTGAAGAATTAGAAGTTTGGCTATACATAAGGTGATAACTTTTTGACAGTGCGAGCCATATTATAGTCTCGTCTTGGCTATATTTATATGAAAATATTTTTGGAGGGATTGTCTTTATACCGAAGTCTTATATTAAAAATCACCACGGAACTAATCGAGGACAACTTCAAAAGCACAGTTAATTCGAGCGTTGTACCTAGCTCGTAAACATCTGGCAGCGTCGTAAAAGTGACCACTTTACAGCTAAAGTCAAAGCTAAAGTGGCGGAGTCGAGAGTCGCGAACTCACAGAGACTAAAACATGCCCATTTAGAAGTCACGGGTCCGTAGAACAATAGGCTTGTTGTTATTCATGGCGTAGAATAAAGAGTAAAGATGTAACTATGCGACCAAAATTCCAAAAACTGCATGTAGTACTCATTTTTTTTTAACAAAAACCCACTCCGACACCTCTTCCCGACCTGAGTATCGAACCCTATGACATCATTGAAATGAAACTTTACAGATAAAATTAAATCCCGACGTTTTGGATCCATGGTCACGGGTAGACTGCGGTGTTGCCTGTTGGACTTCTTTTCACTTTCTGTGCGCGTAAGTGTCAAAAATCAGTAACCTATGACATCATATCTCTCTCATTACTTAGCTATGCTTACTAGGTAGGTATTTTATGATCATAATTATAGGACAAAAGCATTACGCACAGCACATAATACTAGGGTAAGATGGGGGAATGGCAGTCAGCGGGCAATACCGGTCACGTCAATATCTAACACTTCCAAAAACATTTTGCAATCGCTACTCGTGTTGTCATCTAGTATGCGGCCGAGTAAACTTATTTACCAAGCGGCACCATTTTCCTTCGCACTCAGTGACTTTGATAGCTGGGTATAGGTTCGGGCGTGTTTTGTTGTAATAAAATCGAAAATTCGGTGAAAGGTAAGCTTAAAGTGATTTATACCAATCAATATCTTTCTTAAAGTGAATTACTATACGTTTACAAGTGTATCCCATGTGCTTGTTGGATTTTATGAAAGTTATTTAAGTTTTTCGTGACTAACCAAAGACACCGTTTTCGTATTTTGGGGTAATGGCAATCATTCTAAGCGGGCAATACCGGTCAGTGACCAGTATTACCCCGTATGGAATTATATGACAATTTATTATTTGTTTGTTAATATAATGGCTCATTACACTTATTTTTATAGTCAAATAGATGCCGCGACATAGGTTAAGAAACACAACGAAAGGAAAATGTACAAAAGAAGAGTTAATAAATTCTTTACGGTCAACTGCCAAGAAGTTTGGTATACCCTTCAGCACGCTACAAGATCACATCAAGAAGAATGTTCCAATTACAGGACCTTCTCTAGGATGACATTCTACTTTTTCACCGGAAGTAGAGAAGGGTATGGCTGAGAATATAAAGATGTTAAGTAAAAACACCAGTTTAATGGAAGTGTACAACATGGATAAGACTGGTGTGACAACCGTGCAAGACCCTGGTGCAATCATTGCCGAAAAGAGACAGAAGAGAGTAGTGTCAGTGATCGGCTTTGAAAGGGGGAAAAACATAACTGTGATTTGCGCAATGTCTGCTTCAGGACCATACATACCTCCAATGTTTATACCTACACCGAAGACAAATAATGTCACCTCAGTTGTGCAAAGATGGTCCAAAGATGGTGGTTAAAATATAAAAAATAAATACAATTATGAATAAAATATCGTTTTGGTACATTTTAGAAGCAGCCCTGTGTTAATTTTGTATGACCGGTAATACCCGAACAGCAGACCGCTATTACCCGCAACTGCGGGTAATAGCGGTCAACGAAGGGTTTTACAAAATGATTAAAAAATGAGAAACCCGTAATAGATTGATAATGTGCCTCATATATATCTATAGCCTACTATATAAGCTATGTAAAAAGTCAGTTACCTATACCGTAAATCCCAGAAATAAAATAAAAAATGACTTACTGCTTAGGTGACCGCCATTCCCCCATCTTACCCTATTAGGTTCTGACCAATGACATAACATACTAGCACGCCTCTATTCCCCGATGAGAACGTGTGAGTCGTATGTAAGGAGGCACAAATCAAAACTCCGAGCTGCTACTGCGAACTTTATAAAGAAACACCTGATTCTTAGCGTACCTACCTTATCTTATCTTATCTTTTGTGGGGCCGAGGCGGCAAGGCCTCAGAGCACTTCGACCCAATGGGATCTTTTGTGCTTCCCCTAGATACCTAATCCTCATCCTCCCCCAGGTCTTCAAACAGCTCTTCTATAAGCTTTATAATGAGGCCTGGGGGTATGAGTCTGGTCCTCTGGTCTTGGATAACCCTGCCACAAGAGGCACATTCGCTTTCTAGCCAGTGCATCGCATGTACAAGGTGTTCCATGCTCTCAATTTCCCTTTTACAGGCCCTGCAGGCTGGTGTCTCCGTCAGATCCATCTTTTGAAGGAGAGCGTTAGTCCCGAAATGTCCGGTCAGCGCCCCCATCAAGTGACGGACCTGCCGCCTGCGAATAGCGTAGGTCTACCAGTTGGGTTAATTTTTTTTCAGATTCTATTCAATGAAGACCTTTTTAAATTAACAAAAAAACATTCATAGAATTAAGCTAAGTTTATCCGCAACAAATTAATCAACCGTCAAGTCCAAAATAATTGTTAAACTATGACAGCCATCATTATAAATTTGACTAAGCTTACTAAAATCAAAGAGCTTAAAATCAATTTGATAGCACCGAAAAAAACACAGCACCTTATTTCAACGGGATAGGGTTCTAATTTCTTTAGCATGAACTTAAGAATTCGACCTCGACAAATTTATTTAAATACTGGTTAAATTAAAAGTCAAACAAATCTATACTCTGAGATTACAGCAGTAAGGGTTACATTTAATAAATAATATAACAGAAGATTTTCGTTTTTTTTATGATTGTTTAGCTATCAAGGCATATCTGATTAGGAACGTAATGGTTAGAACTATTTAGGCAATATTTTGCAACGCAAAATTATATACACTTAGGCAAATAATAAATTAAGCCCGTTAAGGTTAGCACTAACTGTATCGATGTTCAACAGTGTGTAATGAGCGCACCGTAGCGCAGAAATTGGTGTGACTGCCGTTACAATCACTTCACAGACTGAATCAATCATAGTGTTATGAAAAAACTGATATTTATTTTTCTGATTAATTTATAGCATTAAGGGCCTATTTCACCACCTCCGGATAAGCACTATGTACCATAAAAATTCAAATTTTGAACAGAATTCATATGAATCTTTACGTCAGATTATTTATTAAACAGGCCCTACGGTTTGTTGATACATATACCATCATGAAATTGTTCTCCAAAAACCGCTTGGCAAATAATTATGTCCTAATGTACATGCATAGTTCACCGGTATTTTTAGATGTCGTGAGTATCTGTACCATTTTTAAACACTTGCACTCGAGGATATGTCAGTTGTGATTTTAAAGTCACCAAATTCGACAAGGACTCTGTCTAATCGTGAAAACTGCTTGTAAATCCGTTCAGTAGTTTTTGAGTTTATCGCGAGACAGACAGACGGGGCGGGGGACTGATAATATGTAAATATAAGGTCTAATCAATTTTACTAAGTCAAGAATTTGTGGAAATGACAATACACGGATTCAGAAGAATTTATTAATAGATATGAAATGTATGTTTACCGCAACACAACAATGTGTGATAACCTTTATTAAAAACCAGTCTTAAGAAAAGACCGTGCATGCATGCATAATATGCATTACTTTAAGCTCAGGATTAGAAAGCAGTAGTTAATTGAAATGTAACACTAACGCGGAGTAGTAGAATAGCTGTATAAATCTCTTCGAAGAATAAATTAATTCTAACTCCATACAGTTAAATTGCTTCAATAACCACTTGTAAATCCGTTCAGTAGTTTTTGAGTTTATTGCGAGCAGACAGACGCGGGGGGCGGACTTTGATAATATGTAAGGATACCAGATCTAATCAATTAACCTCATCTCATCTCAGTCATGAATTTGTGGTAATGACAATACTGTGATCCAGAAGAATTTATTAATATGCTATACCTCATTTGTCTAGTGGTCGTAAGAGAGGCAGGTTTGATTCGCAGGTTGAGCAAACTGTTGTTGGATTTTTCTATGTAATTTTCAGTAGCACATCTAAGTTAGGATTTTTTGTAATGGCAATAAATAGTCTGATAGATAAGAGAAATAGTCTAAAGAGTCTCCTCCTATTATTGTTTCGTTTGTGAGTTGAGCTGAATTCTCGACCTATAAAATATCCCAGGAGAGATCTGGAAGGCTGGGATAAAATATCGTTTTTATGGAATAGGGGGGCAAACGAGCAGATAGATCACCTGATGGTAAGTGATTACCGCCGCCCATTGACACCCGCAACACCAGAGGAGCCACAAGTGCGGTGCCCGCCTTTTAAAATGGTTTGGGCTGCCGGTATCCTCACTCACTCGACGAAAAACAACGTAAGCTAACTTGTTTCAAGACGGTTTTCTGTGCCGGTTTTTGAAATAGCTAAAATGTAGATTTCCCACAGCTCAAAAGACGTTTTAAATCGTTCGTTGAAATTACAACGAACCTTCAAATACAAACAATAGTTTCACAGAACTATATAGAACATTCTCTAGAATAGAACAGTTGAAATTCAATAGATTCTCTACTGACCGGCGAAACAGAAACGCTTTTGTGATTGCAAGCTCCTATGCTAAGTCTACATTCATTCTAACATTACGTACGCTAAGGAGAATGCCCGACGAAAACAGGGAGCTACGGGTGGGGCCACAAAACAAACGTACATTGTACCAAAATTAAAAGTCTTGAAAGAAAGAAGGAATGAAACGTTTTATTGCAATAAAAAACAGTGACAAATAAAGCTCAAAATAAAAAAAATTTTACAACCCACGACATATGTATTTTTTATTACTTACGTATTTTAAATTCTCCTCTCGCAGGTCTGCTGGAAGAGATTTCTTTAGAAATAAGCAGCACCTTTGTACTCATTAGTCCTCAGTTTTTTCAGTTTCATTGTTATGTTGTGTGCATAAATAAATAAATAAATGTAATCTTAAAAGTATTAAATTAAATTTTCGAAACCACTGACTAAATTCAAGTTCGAGTTCAAATGTTTTTATTTCAAATTAAAACGCTTTTATAAGCGTTTATGAAACGTTATGATTCTAGTTGCATGGTTCAAAAAGGTTGATCCTATGGAGGAGAATCCGGCAAGAAACTCCATGAACACTCTTTAAAAGTGATACATATTCACTACAAGAAAATTCATCGAGGGTCGTCCCATCTCGTTCTGAATTTCAATTAAAATGTAGTATAGAAATCTTATGACGTGTCTTGTGTCTTGTAGAATTAAATGCAGTCCCCTCCGGATTTTCTTGCAGGTCCAATTCCATGTATCTCCATTATGGAGATAAGTGATATAGTTGAATGTTAGTGGTAGTGGAAAGAGAAAGAAACTTTACTTTACTTTTTTTTTTACGGAGATCCTTAGTAAAGTAAATTTTCTATTTTCTTGGAATTTTCGTAGGGATTTCTTATTTAAAAAATACAGTCTATATTACTCGCTGATAATGTAGTGTTCGGTTCGGTCGGTTTAGGCGTGAAAGTGTAACAAACAATCAAACTCACTTTCGCGTCACTATCACTAACATAGTACCTATAAATAAAACAAAGTCTCTTCCCACTGTCTGTCTGTCCCTATGTATGCTTAGATCTTTAAAACTACGCAAGGGATTTTGATGCGGTTTTTTTTAATACTTAGATAGAGTGATTCAAGAGGAAGGTTTTAAGCTATTTAACATAACCCTACGACTCTTAGGAACGTGGGCAGCGTTGGTGAAACCGCGGGCGGGTCGCTAGTTTATAATATAGATAGGTACATAAAAGTATAGATGGATTAGCCAGATACTTAAAACGCTAGTCAACTCACTCACTCTGGAGTATTTACACATTTATCGTCGTAAATAAACGAAACGAGCAATCTACCCATAAAAGTAGCTAAAATCTCAATAGCTACTTTATGCTATCTACCGCAGCCCGGAGACTACATCAATAAAAACGAACCCTATTAACAAAATGACCACTAAAATTAAAAGCCGTGTATTACCTCGCACGTTTAATGGCCCCACATAAAGTTTACACAGTCTCTATGTTAGTCTGATTACGTTATCGAAGACGGTGGTTGAATCGCACATAGAAATATAATATTTACACTGAATGTGACTGCTAAAATAATATTATATTTTGCTGTGCTTTTGTTTTATGACGGAAATAGAACAATATTGTTTACTAGCCTTTGCCCGCGGCTTCGCTCACGTGAACCTATATTAGGATAAAAATCGATCCCAAAAAAAATATATCAAAAAACCAACAGTGATGATCTCTTCTTTGTATGGGTCTGTATAGATCAGAGTGGTCAAGCTATATCTCAGGATTCGTTCAATTAATTGAGATAAGAAGTTCACCAGTTTTAAAGTTGGAGAAAATAATTTCCAACAGTGATAACAAAATTAATTTCTATTCATTAGTTTTTGCGCCAACCTGTAACAAACAGGCATACAGAAATTTATTCAAAACTTGATCCCGACTGAATAAACTTGAATGTAAGTAGTTAGTAAGGAGGTATTCGACCACTGTTGGACCTATGTCCTTTCCTAGTGAACGTCGAAATTTCGCGACAGAATTCGATCTTCGGCTTTCTTGTCAGATAGGGCGAGTCTATTGCCATTAACCGGGCACAAATTCCTAACTCCGAGCTGCTACTGGGAATTTATTAGAAAAACCCAATAACACTTTGCTCGACATGGGAATCGAACCCGGGACCTCCAGCGTAGCAGTTGCACTCAGGACCACTTGGCTAATGAAGCAGATGAATGAAATCTCACTCCCGTAACCCCAGCAAAAAGTGGTGAGGCGAAACACCCGTGTAGTTTTAGTCGGTAGGTCACCCACTCTGGGTGGAGTCCGACACACCCCGCCGCCTTCCCCGGGCGGCGGATGTCCATGAGGATTTCCACACGCATAAGAAAAAAAAAACGTCAACTCAAGACTGCTATGGCTCTTTCTTCAAAAGGCCTGTTCATATTTTGCCCTACATCGTAAAACACTACTGTCTGGACTTTAAAAGAGACCATGATTCTCTGAGTTTGTATCGGCGTTTCTTCTCAGAGGTCGTCAGATAGGAAATGCCGGCGCCATCTAGTAAAAAAAAATTATGTAAAACAACTTGTAAAAGTGTCTTTTTAAGATCTATTTACAGAAATAAATATCATTTATCTTCGTCCAGTTACCTACTGCCAGTTGCCTTCGATTCGTCAATCCAAACGCGATCTCCACTCGAGAAACGGTTTCTTCGGCGTTTGTCGGTTCTCCGATAGATGTTACCGGCCCATCGCCACTTTAACTTTTTTTTTTTATTGGATAGGGGGGCAAACGAGCAAACGGATCACCTGATGGTAAGTGATAACCGCCGCCCATGGACACCCGCAACACCAGAATGCTTACTAGAATGCTAGTATTTTGGGCTATGTCGGTAACTTTAGTTCTCAGACTGAGATAATTTCATTTCAGTTTTGCTCATTGCAGTGACATAATACCATAAAATAATACAGATTAATTCACTGGAACTTAGTAGAATATTCAGATAGTTACAAATATCTATAGAATAATTTAGAACTCCACGTTCCATGTAAACTGTAAACAATTAACATTTTACTACCTAGTCACTACAAAGTGTCGGTCACCTAAAATGTAGATGGCGACACTTTCATGTAACGGTTAACTTAATAGCTATCATTAGTGCAACTTCTTTGTCAACCGACGTTCGAATTAAGGCTTGTTTACACAATCGGGTATGTCTAATCTAACAGTTTAAATATGGCGGAGTATGAGAGGAGTAAGGCTATGGTGAATCTGACAAATAATAATGGTGGAGAGTATGCTGGTCTGAAGTAAACTTCACACGCCGTCGAGAAAGTCTGTCAGGCATGCAAGTTTCCGACGATTTTTAAGCCAGCCACAACCAGCCCAGTGGTTGTCCATGAAGGCGTCCTGCGAAAGCTGGACCACTGCGAATGTATTGAATCCCATGGCCTTGACTTTAGGGCAACGGAAGGCAAGTGCGGGTTTTAGTTGATACGAGTCCGACATGCCCTGCACTTTTCGCAGGTGGCAGAAGGTTCACGATTTCCGTACCAAAAAAAAATCCGTTGTCAATTGCTTATATCACTAGGCGATTTTTTTATATATTAAGTTGGCAAACGAGCTGATGAGCCACCTGGTGGTAAGAAGTTATCGTCGCCCATAGATACCTGCAATACCAGAGCTGTTGCTCATGCGTTGCCGACCCTTAAGAGCTCCTACGGACTGCCAGAGCCGCAGCAACCGAAGGGGAACTGGCTCTTACGCGCAAAAGTCGACTTCCTCTCCAAAATAATTAAAAACTATAATGTAATGATTTTACAATTTCCTATCCTAAGCACTATATTATTACAGTAAAACACACAAAGTTACCATCAGTCCCTTTCAGGTTTAAAACTATTTCAGTGTAATTGAGTTAGCCCGAATTTCGTGCTAGACCGAATTAGTGGGTCGGTCCAGAATGACGGGGCATACGGTTTAATCCACACTTTGTAAGTTAAAGTTTCTAGTTTGTGGAAGTTTGGTATTATAGTAGAAATTGTATTGACTAAACGTAAGCTGATCTTGGTTAGGCTACTCGGATTTGTGTTATGGCGGACAAAGTTGTAATGGAGATTGATTTAAAGTCAACAGAAGCAGGAATAGTGTTCAACCCGTTTGGAGGATAGTTGAGGAGTTATCTGCAAAATTGGAATCGTCTGAATTTGCTTAATACAGCAAGCTAATAAATTAAGATCTTTTGGGAAGCTTTGACTACCTCGATTTTAGTGTGATGATCGCTATTGCAAATTCTGAGTGTGAGCTCATTCGAGAGTTCCCGGAAAGTTAAGCAGATGTATTATTATTGTACACCCACTGTTCGCCGGTATATTAGGCCCATGTAATAGGTGGCGAGCCTATTACCATTAACTAAACTTTGAGCCGTGGACGCCCTGCGACGAGATGGAGTGATGATTTGCGAAAGGTTGCTGGCGGAAGCTGGATCCGACAAGCAGAAGACAGGGCGATATGGCACACATTGGGGGAGGCCTACGCCCCGGCAGTGGACTAGTATAGGCTGATGATGATGATGATGAAACTTTGAGCTGCTACTGAGAATTTCATAAAAAACCCCACCACAGGTTTGCTCGACCTAGGAGCTCCGGCGTAGCAGTCGCGCTTGGGACCACCAATGATTCAGTTAGTGTAGTCATATACTCGTATGTACCACAATATCTCGCAATCTCCGTTTCTTCTAACTAGACCCGGATGAAAGAGATAGAAGATGCCTCTCATTCTATCTTCATACAATCTGTATTAAAGGAGGCAATAAAATCGAAGCCCCTTGAACGCATAATACGTGTGATAGTTAAATCAATTGAACGCATTACTGTAATAGCTCTGTATCAGGTTGCTCGTAATACCGACTAGATTAGTACTTTGTGATTTGTGGTGCAAGGCATAAGCGGAAGCGATAGGGGATAAGATCAAATAACGTGCTGACTGAGATCCCATATTTTTACATAAAAGCGTGTTAAATTTTGACAGCAAGAACACTTAACTGCCTCATTAGCCTAGTGGTCCTGAGCGCGACTGCTACGCTTGAGGTCCTGGGTTCGATTCCCAGGTCGAGCAAAGTGTTATTGGGTTTTTTTATGAAATTCCCAGTAAAAGCTCGGAGTTTCGGAGTTTGAATTTGTGCCCGGTGAATAGCAATAAGCTCGCCCCCTATTACATGGGACCTAAACATACCGGCGGACTGTTTTTGTACATTAGTACGCCTCTGCCTAACCCTTCGGGGAAAACAGGCGTGATTGTATGTTATGTATGTTTAAGAACACTTAAGAAGGTGTAACACGCTTGTAGGTATGTAAAAATAATGGGATATAATCTTATTTAAAAAATTCACGTGTCACAATGTTAGTAACCATACTCCTCCAAAACGGCTTGACCGATTTTTATGAAATTTTATTTACATATTCAGTAGGTCTAAGAATCAGCTACTATATTTTTTTTTGTGATAAGGGTTGTCCACCCCTAACATATAGGGTTCACGGGAGACTCGACGGGGAAAGTAAAGTTGGGATTCTCCAGCCGTGCGAAGCCAGGGCGGGCCGCTAGTGTATCTATAAAACGGTATACTTCTCTACTATTATAAAATTGAAAAATAACTGTGTCTGTACATTGAAGATATTAACAAAAACATTTGGGTTAGGGTATATAAACATCTCCGAATCCAATAATGTGATTATTAAATTCTTGTCTGTTTGTTACGCTTAAACCCGCTACAAGCCCGAACCTTGCACCACGCACCAAGGCTGATTATATGCCGCAGGTACAACTCCTGATTAATATAGCCTTCACTAGTCTGAGCAATACATTGACGTTCAGAGGCAATGCTCGTCAGCTAATGTAGTTGCGGTAACGTAATGTACTCAACATTATTACCAATGCGGTGAAATTGAAACTTTATAGCTTTTTGGTCTTACATTGGCACGTATGTGTACACTATACGTATGTATCTGCGTGTGTAGTGTAGGTACACAGTTACTGTATATATTAACATACCATCACGCCTGTATTCCCCGAAGGGTAAGGCAGAGATGTACTTCTAATGTACACCAATCTCCTAATGTGCACCGGTATGTTTAGGTCCCATGTACTAAGGGGTGAGCCTAATCCTAAAGCCGAGATGCTACTGAGAATTTCATAGAAACCCCAATAACAGTTTGCTCGATTTGGAAAAAGAACCCGGGACCTCCATAAAACCGGGGTTTGTGTGTTATGCGATTAAAATGAGCAAAAACTTTCTTACCTATATTCTTAACTAGCTTCTACCCGCGACTTCGTCCGCATAGCGTGATGATATATTATAGCCTATAGCCTTCCTCAATAAATGGGCAATCTAACACTGAAAGAATTTTTCAAATCGGACCAGTAGTTCCTGAGATTAGCGCGTTCAAGCAAACAAACAAACTCTTCAGCTTTATATATTAAGTACTAGCTTCTGCCCACGATTTCGTCCGCGTAGCGTGATGATATATAGCCTATAGCCTTCCTCAATAAATGGGCAATCTAACACTGAAAGAATTTTTCAAATCGGACCAGTAGTTCCTGAGATTAGCGCGTTCAAGCAAACAAACAAACTTCAGCTTTAAATATTAAGTAATATAGATTTCTTCTTCCTTATTCAAAAAACCTGAAATAACCTAAAAAATGCACACAACATGTGTATTTATTTGCACGACAGTTTATAAAGTCAGTGTGTGCCTTTGTTATGGTCGGATCCTTTGTTTTCACCACCAACTTTACTTTTTGTTTTTTTTCTACATTTTTCAGTAAAACGTTTCGGGTGTCGATGGCAAAAGCCAACGATCTGACCAAATAGAAGGTACGGACTTTCGAAACTGCCAAGTGGTCCTGAGTGCGACTGCTACGCTAGAGGTCCTGGGTTCGATTCCCAGGTCGAGCAAAGTGTTATTGGGTTTTTCTATGAAATTCCCAGTAGCAGCTCGGAGTTAGGAATTTGTGCCCGGTTAATGGCAATAGGCTCGCCCCCTATTACATGGGACCTAAACATACCGGCGAACTGTGGGTGTACATTAGTACGCCTCTGCCTAACCCTTCGGGGAATACAGGCGTGATGGTATGTATGTTATGTAATGTACCATTACTTTTTTTTTATGTATTTCCAAATTTAAAACTGCTTGAGGTACTCCTCCTTACATAAGTTGGATTTTTTCTCTAAATTCGCTTACAAGGGTTGGAATAAAAATGCTCATGAATTAAGTTAAATAAAATAAATAAAACAGTGGTGCAAATAGAAAATGGCGCATTTTCCTGTATATTTGTGCAAGACTGAAACCTTAATCATGCGCAAGATAAGCAGGTCGCAATAGGGTTGTCACGTTAAATGTTAAAATTAAAAAAAAACAATTGCAATTTCACATTTCTTTTTTTTATAGGATAGGGGGGCAAACGAACAGCCGGATCACCTGATGGTAAGCGATTACCGCCGCCCATGGACTCCCGCATCGCCAGAGGAGTCGCAAGTAACACACTTGCGACTCCTCTGCCCCCCTTTTAACAGGGTTTGGGCCTCCAGTATCTTCCCTCACTCGGCGAAACACAACGCAAGTGTTGTTTGACGGCGGTTTTCTGTGAGGCAGTGTTATCATTCCGGTCGAGCCGGCCCATTCGTGCCGAAGCATGGCTCTCCCACGATGATAAACTCTTTACTTTTCGTGTGGTGATAGTAATGAGACACTTTTTTACGTCTTTTTTCCCTCGTTTCATAGTTTTAATAATGTTTCAATAAGCTTCAAAAATAATTTGAACTAGTTCCGATAATATTTCTTTTTGTATTTCACCAACGATGTTATAAATTGTTTTTCCATGAAATTCTCAATAGCAGGTTTGAGTTTTGGATTTGAGTCCAGCAATAGGCTCGCCCCTTATTACAAGAGACCTAAACATGTGGGTGTAGTACAAAATAGTACGCTTAAGTCTAACCCTTATGTAATTCGACGATCTCTGTGGTTTAGTGGTCCGAGTACCGGACTGCTGACCACGAGGTAGTGGGTTCGATTCCCACAGGACACAAACATTTATGTGATGAATATAAATGTTTGTGTTCGTCTGGGTATTTCTTATGTATTATAAGTATGTATTTACAAAAAAAAGTATAAGTATTATATCCATTGTCTAGTACCTACCCGTAGTACAAGCTCTGCTTAGTTTGGGACTAGATAGTGCTGCGTAAAATGCCGCAGAATATTATTATAATTATTATAAAATACAGGCATGACGGTATGTTAAAAATATCTCTTTCTCCAACCCTACAGGAGCTGTTGGTTCTCCAAAACCCGAGCAGACCTTTTGTCCCGTGGCAATTCAATTTAGTGATAAGGGGTAGAAAGACTCGCGATAAACACTAAGACAAATAAAGTGGCCATCGATTGCAACACAGGGTCAGGTTACGTAAAAACAAGGTACTGAGCTGAGTAGTGTTTCATCTACAAGGTGACTGAGAAATTTTGTTTTTATTCCTACGATAGGCTTACGTTAAACATGCAACAAATTGAAATTGCCTAACTTATTCAGTTTAAAATGTAGTTTCAATTGTTAACTTTTTGTATTTTTTTTTGCATTTTTCATGCTAAGATTATAGTTATTTACGATAATCTGAGCATGAGCTGACCTGAACTGACTCGCAGGCAGGATTCGAATTTTTCCTTCACTAAATGACTCTTAATTGTTAATAAAATAATTTTATTTCTTTATCTTAGATGATGGTGCAAACTAACTAACAGAACAATCCAGAGATCCTACGTGGAGTATACGATCGCACGACTTTATTTTCTATTCACGAGAAAAGTCGCGGGAGAGGCGCACGAGTTTTTACCAAACTTGAAAATACTAAAAAAGTATAATTATTTTCCTTATTAATGAGCTCCAAATATGCCAAGTATAATATTACAGTGTTACGTCTATTAAATGTTAACTTTAACTAGTATAACTTTCTAGTAGAACAGTGAATTTCAAGATCGGATCGGGATACAAATAACAAAAACCATCACGCCTGTATTCTTTATTTTTTTTTTATGAGATAGTGGGGCAAACGTGCAAACGGATCACCTGATGGTAAGCGATAACCGCCGCCCATGGACACCCGCAACATCAGAGGAGTCGCAAATGCGTTGCCCGCCTTTTAAAGGGTTTGGGCCTCCGGTAACCTCCTTCACTCGGCGAAACACAACGCAAGCGTTGTTTCACGCCGGTTTTCTGTGAGGCCGTGGTATCACTCCGGTCGAGCCGGCCCATTCCTGCCGAAGCATGGCTCTCCCACGTGAAAAAGGTTAAGCAGAGGAGTAGTTCTGTACATTCACAGATTATGTATTAGTGCGTAGGTCTATAGGTCTCATGTAATAGGGGGCGAACCTATTGCCATTTACCACAAATCCAAACTCCAAGCAGGAACTGAAAATTGTATACAATAATTTAACAACACTTGGCTTGAACTATGAATCGAACACAAAACTTCTAACGTAGCAGTCATAATTATCTACCAACAAATACAAACAGATAGACAAACGGACAACGAAGTGATTATTTATATGGGTTCCTTTTACATTATTTTTGGGGTAAGTAACCCTAGGAATAATATAAAATAGAGCCCCGATTGAAAATAAAGATGGCCGCTCTGTTACGTAAAAGTGCTTCGTGATTCGAATATCAACTACTTCTTATTAATGTATCTGCCTCTGATATTAGATATGTCTATTCGATGTTCCTTTCTCTTATCTTTGCGCCCTTTCTCCCCGTTCGGATCAGCGGACAAATGTAGTTCTGTCCGATTGACTAAATATATAGAGATTTTGAAAGAATTATAGATCGTATAAACTATGCTAAAATACCTGTCCGATACGAAAGGGTCATATATGATCTGCATAAAGGTATACCAATAACATCACAAAATAAAATAAGAAACATTAAAGACCTACCTTTTCCTGTCTCTGCATCACCCTAAGGTCGACTGGTAGAAAATGCCTTAGGCATTAAGTCCGCCTCTGTACACTGATTGTGCATAAAGAATTCAAATAAATAAATAAAGACTCCTGAAAGGAAAGTAAAGGTGAAGGAAAAATTCGACGGCGGGCAGGTTTCGAACCTGCATCTTGTGGTTGGATATACTATACGCTATGACCACTAAGCTACCGCGAGTCCTAGCCACCAGGTCGAAATTAGCCTTCAGATTCTGAATTTACGTCTTAACAAGCGACAAGGGACAGCGCAAGCGTCACCTTTAAAATGTAAATTCAGAATCTGAAGGCTAACTAGCTTAGTGTACACCACGAGGTGTAGTTTAACCAGAACACACAGCAGGTTCAAATCCTGCCAGCCGTCGAAACGTTCCATCACTAAAATAACTTTATAATTATAGCATAGAAAAAACAAAAAGATAATTATTATAGCATATTTTAGCGTACCTTATCTTTTTTATGGGATAGCGGGTCAAACGAGCAAACGGATCACCTGATGGTAAGCGATTACTGCTGCCCATGGACACCCATAACTCCAGAGAAGTCGCAAGTGCGTTGCCCTCCTTTCAAAAGTGTTTGCAACCTCAACCTCACTCACTCGGCGAAACACAACGTAAGTGTTGATTCACGCCGGTTTTCTGTGAGGCCGTGGTATCACTCCGGTCAAGCCGGGCCGTGCCGCTCTAATGATTATAAACTATCTAATTTCATGGTTGCTGCCTCATTAGCCTAGTGGTCCTGAGCGCGACTGCTACGCTTGAGGTCCTGGGTTCGATTCCCAGGTCGAGCAGTGTTATTGGGTTTTTCTATGAAATTCCCAGTAACAGCTTGGAGTTTGGAATTTGTGCCCGGCTAATGGCAATAGGCTCGCCCCCTATTACATGGGACCTAAAAATACCGGCGAACTGTGGGTGTACATTAGCACGCCTCTGCCTAACCCTTCGGGGAAAACAGGCGAGATGGTATGTTATGTTAATTTCATGGTTAATTTGCACACAAAAGAAGCCAACAGATAAATTCCCAACTCATCACATTACAAAATTCAGAACAAAACTAAACATATCATTATAACCGAGTTATCTGGACAAATGCGCAACAATCGGCATGATCGAATGACCCATTTTAATCGACTAAATACTGCGCCGATACCATCCATATCGAGTTTAATACGTTTACCGATTGTTTATCGTAAACATGAATCGGTATTCTAGTCCATTCGACAATAAGTAATGGTTTTGGCTTTAAACTGATAGTCTGAAATCGAGGTTTAATCGAATAAAGAGATAAAATCTGTGTAAAGTTATATGCAAATTTATTGATGTTTGAAAAGTGGTATCGAATTCCGAATTTAATTAGCATTGTACTATTTTACGTAACATACCATCACACCGGTATTCCCCGAAGGGTTAGGCAGAGGCGTACTAATGTAAGAACACCCACAGTTCGTCGGTATGTTTAGGTCCCATGTAAAAGAGGGCGAGCCTATTGCCATTAACCGGGCACAAATCTCAAACTCCGAGCTTGGACTGACTGATTATATAACATTTTGCTTGGCCTGGGAATCGAACCCATAACCTCTAGCGTAAAAGCGCTCAGGACCGCTAGGCTAATAGGCCAGTTTATCTGTACTATTTTTAGTGCACTATTTATATTCAACATAAAAGTAAACCATCACGCTTGTATTACCGAACGGTTAGACAGAGGTGTACAAAATAATGTACCATAATGTACATACACAGTTTCCCGATTCCCAGGTCGAGCAAGTCGTATTTTTCTATGAAATTCTCAGTAGTAGCTCTGAGTTTATTGTACAACAGTACACCACTGTCTACCCTTCGGGGATTGCAGGTGTGTCATAGCATGTTTTATCAAAAGTAGCATTGTATAAATTCTTACTCCACTGACTTACCTACTCCTAAATATAAAACACTACAGCACAGCTAAGACAAAAATATACACAAATTTTAAAGCCCATCTTTCAGCACTAAAAAGTCGCAAGAACAAAGTCGTGTCTTAAAACTGGTGTAACTTATTTACGTCCGCGACAGACTCCGGATTTTTTGGTCGTCTCGAAACCGATAGTTAACATCCGTGCTTGCCGGATAATCGCCGGATGTTCGGCCGAAAATCGCGTCGTTAGTGCACGCTGGAAACTTAAAGAAAGTAGAAATGTATGGAGATGGATTTTGACTATATTTTTTAGAAGCCTATTGTTATGTATGTATTTTTTATGTTTTAGATATACATATGTATAATTTATTAACACAAAATAAGGCAAGGCTAAATAATATTGTTAAAATTGTTTTTGTTTTTCCTTCTGCATCATTTGTACGCCGTAAAGGCTGAACATGACTGTCCATTATACCTATTTCTTGTAACATCTTGCATTCAAATGTATGTATACTCTTGTTTCAACAAATAAAATGATCTTTATCTTTAATATCGTGGATGCAAACACAAATTTTCACATACACAAACGCCCAGAACTGTATGTAGATCACACAAATATTGGTTCCGTGTGGGGATCGAACCCACAACACGTAGCGCATAAGCCGATTGCTCGACCGCTACGCCAAACGTGTTTTCGTGCTTAATCGAATCTATAATGACAAGGACAGATATACGAAAAGTAGTGTTTAGTTTTACGAGCCAAATGACAAATCTTACTATGTTTTTTTTGTCTCGTATAACATCTGCAATTCTGCATGTTCCAGAAAATACTCTCTCCTCATTATCCAACCATAACTTATACGTAGAGTTACCATACGCATCTCTAAAACAGTAGAGCAGCAAAAAACGAGACTACAATTTGAAATGAAAGGTCTTGTGTGTGATCCACGACCGGTAGTTAGCTACGAATTATTGCTCTCCAAATTTGTAGGGCGAGCGGGCTGCGAATGGTAGAGTCCATATTTGTTTTCCTTTACTCGGACCACAGTTACGTAGAGAACTAGAGACCAATTATGAATTGTTATGAATGTATTTTAAACATAATTATGCCTATCCTTAGTTAAGTATGTGGTTTATTTTAAGTCTATTGTTCCCACGGGTAGGCCGAGTCTGACAAATAGTACCTAGAAATAAAAATGAAATGTGAAATCAACAGTACTTTGCTTAAGATATATTTGGTTACAGACTGAAGCAATTATTTCATAATAATGACCTAACCTTGCCAATTATTATATCAAACATCATTATGTTGCGAAAAACTGTATATTCAAATAATAATTAACTTTATCAAATTAATTCGAATATTGATTTAATTAAAAAGTTGTTATCAATACGGATTAAAATAGTTCAACATATGTTACTGTGAATTCTGCACGCGATTATTGTAAAAAAAAATATAATTGAATAATTCCAATTTAAAATCAAGTGTGGTGAATTCATCAAATTATATATCTGCAATTGAAACCTATCAATAATGAATTCCACCGAAGAGAATTATGAATATATTGATGAATACAATCCTTACCAATATCAAGCACAAAACATTACGTTGACAACTGAAGTTGTGTTCATATATCCCTGGAGTTTTGCAGTAGTATCAGCTTTGATAGCATCTCTACTGATCTTCATCTACGTATCTTCAAAGTTCCCTGGTGATCTATATAGATATTTAGCTATACAACATTTATTAATAGGCTACTTCCATATAGCCTGTCTCACTTTCTATAATCAGAGATTAACTAGAACATTTCTTGACAATGTATTAGATGTAACTTATTCCAATGTGGATCTAGTTATAACGTTAACAACTGGATGTTTATCCTGGATTGTGTTTTTAAGAGTATTCTTGTTTAGAAATGGTGAAAAATTGTATTCTGTACAACAATTAATTTTATTTATATCTTTATCATTAACAATTATCAAAAGTTATGAATGGTTTATGGAACTTATTGAACTAGGCCAAGCGTTACTTTCGGCATTGAGACTGACTTCAGTTTTGTTAATAATGGCTGTGCCTATAGTTGTATTTGCATTATTACTGAACTCCTTATTGTCTTGTTCTAGTGAAATACCAAAGTTTCAAGCGCTGTTTTTTATGGCTTATCTATTTGTATTTATTTCAAGTGATGTTTTGTTCTTAAGATTTAATTTATATTGTGAAACACATTTAGTTTTACTTTGGAATATTTTTCTCTTTCTGAGATTGGGGTTTGAAGTTTTGTGGTATGTAGTTTGTGAACTTTACCTTTTTAATTTTCTTATCTGTTGATCCAGTAA
This sequence comes from Acronicta leporina, assembly GCA_947256265.1. NCBI lineage: Eukaryota > Metazoa > Arthropoda > Insecta > Lepidoptera > Noctuidae > Acronicta > Acronicta leporina. Next base: position 4,547,575 of record OX366537.1, on the reverse strand, counting down.
CCCTTTAAATATTACAATTTGCTTCATTTGTCGTGGTTTTTTTTTTACCAATTATTGAGCATACCTGTGTACCGTTGGACAAGATAATCTTTTAAGCAGTTATTGCAAATTGGTGGATTATTATCAAGATCTTTATTGCAAGATGAAGATCTCAGAAATTAATATATTATTGTATGTAAGTTATTTTGCAAAGAGGCTGTTTCGTTTGCTCAGTGGTCCTGCTACACTGGAAGTTCTGGGTTCGATTTCCAGATCAAGCAAAGTGTTATTGGGTTTTTCTTGGAAATTCTCAGTAGCCGCTCGGAGCTTGGAATTTGTGCCCAGTGCATTACATAGGACCTAAACATACAGCTGAACTGTGTTGTACATTAGTACGCCTCTGCCTTACCCTTCGGGGAATACCGGCGTGATTGTATCATAATAATAAATATGTTATGTCTGTCTATGTTTGTAAAAAATTAAGTTAACAATTGTCCTTCTTTCTTTTATAACTTTTTAGTAACTTTCAATTTTCAATATGGTCAACAAATAGATTTCTATGGTTTTTTTATAATTTTTCTGGTTTATGGTTTTTTATACAAAACATGATCATAAAATGTATCCTCTCGCAGAGCTGCTAGAAGAGCTGGTCTCTAAAGAAATCTTTCGAAACAAGCAGTACCTACCTTTGTACTTAGTAGTCAGCTAGCTTCATATTTTATCTTGTATTGCTTAAGTGTGGGAGAGCCCTGCTTCGGTACGAATGGGCCGGCTCAACCGGATTGATACAACGGCCTGACAGAAAACCGACTGAGTGAGGATACCGGAGGCCCAAACGCTTTTAAAAGGCGGGCAACGCACTTGCAACTCCTCTGGTGTTGCGGGTGTCCATAGCCAGCGGTAACCGGGTGATACATCTGCCCGTTTTCCCTTCTATCCCATAAAAAAGTGTGCCTAAATAAATAACTAAAAATCAGTAATCACGGTCCCAGAAATAAATAGTCTAGTGATATGACCATTGGACTGCCAAGTCAAAAGTCTCGAGTTCAAATCCAAGGCACGCACCTCTGACTTTTCGAAGTTATGTGCGTATTAATAGTTAATTATCACGCGCTTAAACGGTGAAGGAAAACATCGTGAGGAAACCTGCATGCCTGAGAGATTTTCTTGACGGCGCGTGAAGTCTCCCAACCCGCATTAGGCTAGCGTGGTGAACTACAGCCTTTTCCCTCTCATTGTGAAGAGGAGACCCGTGCCCAGCAGTGGGACATATAATGGTTATGTTATGTTATTCTATTTCTAACCAAAATACCGTTCAGCACATACATCACAGAACAAAAGTTCAAATGTTAACAGTTTACTTATGTACAATATTGTCGGGGAATGTCGGGGTTGTAATTCTTCAAGGCACATTAACGATGCCGGCAAAACTTTCGCCGCAAACGCAAACTGAATGACGTAACTTTGCAAGCTGAGTTCTCGAGTGTCGGGTGAATAACGATTTATTGATCGCGAAAACTGCCTCAATAGCCAAGTGATCCTGACCGCGACTGCTACGCTAGAGGTCCTGGGTTCGATTCCCAGGTCGAGCAAAGTGTTATTGGGTTTTTCTATGAAATTCCCAGTAGCAGCTCGGAGTTAGGAATTTGTGCCCGGTTAATGGCACTAGGCTCGCCCCCTACCTATTACATGGGACCTAAACATACCGGCGAACTGTGGGTGTACACTTTAATGTGTACTCTGCCTAACCCACAGTTCCCCGCTATGTTTAGGTCCTATGTAATAGAAGGCGAGCCTATTGTCGTTAACCGGGCACAGCAAAATACCCAATAACACTGCTTGGTCTGGAAATCGAACCCAGGATCTCTAGCGTAGAATCGTGTTTATGACCAACAGACCGGTACCAGTACGATTGTATCCTTCAAAATATTAATCAAGGCTACGTACATATATTTCCTTTAAAAACTAGTATTAGGACTACCTAATTCTCACTCCCAAAACTCTACTCAAAAGGACTACTAGAACTATCTAGTAGTCCTTTTGGGAAGTGAGCGAAACCGCGGGAAACAACTGATCATGTTATAAATATATCTATTTTATTATTTGTAGAATTCTTCTAAACGAAATAATTATAATCGTTTCACCATAAAACAAAAACCTAAAATCCACCACCCACGCGAGAACTCACAATTTAAAAGTTCATTAGCGACAAATTAATTTAATAAAAATGGATTTTTACGACGCGTTAATAGTTTTGTATAATAATTATAGGTATTCTGCTGACCTTACATATAATATTGCTGGTAATAATATGACGCCTCGACTCGTAACCAGCATTTGGCCTTATTTGGGACACCTACGCAAATTCTACTTGATTTTTTGTTGGTTATACGATGGTTTTAATGTGGATAAGACTTGGTAGGTACGTGACATCTTAGTATTAGTATATCTTGCAGGTGGTATGGGTTCGTAGATCCTATATTAGGGGGTTGAACCATTGCAGTTTTTTTCTTCATTAATAGACACTGCCCGCTCTAGCGGACAAGCCTTGTATACAATACGAGAGGTTCGATAACCGTTACTTATTCATTTTAAAATGTAATTTTAGTAATCTAAATAAACTTGGCAACCTTCAAGAAACGAACCTATTCTTTTCTTAAAGGCTAGCAGCGCACTTGCATCCCCTCTGGTGTTGTGGGTAGCTGGTTGCCAACCCTTTTTTATAAGAAATAAAGGATATTTAGGTCTGTGAAAGAAAATAAACAGTATTTGGGAAAAAATTAACAGTGTTTTACCGTGTTCTGAAACGCCACTATTGCGACTACGCTGCACTGATATAGTGTGTGCTTAGTGTTAAGTATTTTGATGCTGAAAACAGTATTTTGTATTCTTTAATTTTGTTCCACAGTAAAAAGTATAATTTAAAACAGTAAAACACTCTTTTTAACAGTATAGTTGGGAACCCTAGTTGTGGGTGTCAATCGGCGGCGGTGATAACCATCAGATGACCCCCGTTAGCTCGCTTTCCTTCCTCTTCTATGAAAAAAAACTTATTTGCAATCTTAGATGGTGCAATCTAAGCTGCTGTCTTCGCCTGATCAAGCCATTACCTACGCAAATAGTTATTATTTGAAGTATGGCACCGCTTTGGACTTACGATCATTGCCTATATTGTTTTGTTGAGACGTTGTCATACTTTTTTCTCAAAATTTGTTACATATTATAGGATTATATATATTTGAAGCGCGTCCATTCAATTTCACCCTGTATATTAAATAACCGATCATAAATCTGAGTTCCAAATGGTTATCAAGAAATTCGCTAAATCCCAACAATTTGCTTGACATAGAAATTTAACCCACCAAAGGACCTTTGCATTTGGGGCAGTTCTAGAATGATTCTAGAAGGTTCCAGCTAGTTTTAGACCATTACGAATATATTAGTAGAAACTATCATAAAATTCCAATAAAATAATCTGATAGCTTTAATTTTAATAATAAAAAACTGATAATACGACAAAGAAATTCCACAAAAAAAACAGAATCCACGTTAATACATCATGAATGCGCGCGCGCAGCTTGGCGCCACTGAGTCGCGTTCAAATCGCATATACACCGTTATGCCACACCATAGACACAACACATAAGCGGAAGCGGAAAAAGAGATTGATCGCAGAGATATTAATCAAGGACAAGCTTTTAAGCTTGATGAATTCAATTTGCTAGTTAAATTTAATTAATATTAAGACTTTTAGTTTCTCCTACTTATTACCAATAGATCTAGTTTCATACTCATACGTCAGCCTGACAATAAGAAAAAGCAAATAAATTTGGGACCAAAGTTTTTGTACAAAAGAAACTCTATGCTCCTTCTATAGCCCTTTTAAATCTCTTGCTTACGTCTGGAACGGATGTGTTTGATGTACAAAAATAATTATATAATATCAACCATTCTATAGAAAGAGTTTTTCGCTACATTCGTGCAGGCGCGAAACTACGCTTAAGTTGTGTTTCGCTGAGTGAGTGAGAATACCGGGTGCCCAAACCCTTTTAAAAGGCCGGCAACGCACTTGAGACTCCTCTAGTGTTGCGGGTGTTCATGCGCGCCGATATCACATGTCATAAAGAAAAATGAGTATAAAATTATTAATATAAATTCTCCAAGATTCTCCAACAAGATTCAAATTTGTATAAATAACAAAAATCTAGAAAAAAAATCTTCAGTATTCATTGACAAGTGCTCTGGTTAACAAAAGCCCTTGTTGTATAACCTACTTTCTCTAACCTAATTACTGTTAAAAAGTTCATAACTTGGGACTCGAACTGGTAAAGTTTTCGGCGATCATTTGAGAATAGGTTTACCTAAGGTTGGCACTTCTTAGAAAAAAGGTCAATTATGTACAAGCCGTGCCCTGCGGTTTTCCTTGCGCTGATCCCGTTTGGCAGTCCAATTTTCACCGATGAGCAACCTCGGTAAATTTCAAGTTACTAAGCCTTTTAGAATCCTCATTAAAGCCTCGAAGCTGCGCTTTTGATAAGAAAGCAAGGTTATGCCTTTTAATGGCGTTGTCTACCGGATTATAGTCTCTTGTAGTCGTGGTATACATATATCACGAATCTCGTGGCCGTGCCTATAAGGCAAGGAATGGAGAGTATAGTTCTTGGTCGATATGAATCCGAAATACATACACTGCCGCCTACCTAGAAGGCAGACGATCTACGCACCCCAAACAAAGACCTTATTGAGTGAGTAATTATTCATTTTATATCTATACTAGCTTCTGCCCGCGACTTCGTCCGCGTAACGTGATGATATATAGCCTATAGCCTTCCTCAATAAATGGGCTATCTAACACTAAAAGATTTTTTTAAATCGGACCAGTAGTTCTTGAGATTAGCACGTTCAAGCAAACAAACAAACAAACTCTTCAGCTTTCTATAAATTCTTTCAGTGTTAGATAGCCCATTTATTGAGGAAGGCTATATATCATCACGCTACGTGGACGAAGTCGCGGGCAGAAGCTAGTAGACTATATAAGTATTACGTACTATCGTGTACCTACACGAGATTGTCTCAATTTCACTAATCCCATGGGATTTTTACCCATTACCCCACCAATCCCATGGCTGTTTTTATTTAACAGAATACCTACTGATAGCTACAACCCTATTTACTTATTGTCTAGATCTGTATTACAAAAGTCCGTCTCGACTCTCGACCGACTTATTTCAACACTTACAACTAAGCGATACTCAAATATTAACAAACAACTTATTAGTTTATGACTAAAAACGTGAAAGCAAATATTTGTAGATTTTGTTTGAAAGTTTTCTGTAAATTTGGCGCCTCATGAGAGATATTGGGTTGTATTATTATGTAATGTCACTTATTTTTCTTAGTTTTTACTTGAAATAACTTAATATCACGCCTATATCCTCTAAAGATTAGGCAGAGTGGTTGAGCTCTGGTGTATGACAGTAACGTCAGGTCAACTCAAAGCTGATAAGGCTCTTTTTTCAAAAGCTATGTAAAACTATATAAAACTTATAGATCTGATAATACTATTAGGTACTTTAAAAACTTTAAGAGACCATGATTCTCTACTTTTGTTTCGGTGTTTCTTCTACTTATGTGGTCGGCAGGAAATGCCAGCGCCATCTAGTTAACAAAATGCAATACTTGTAAAAGTGTCTTTAAAAGATTATTTCAATTAATTTAATTAAGTAAATAATTGCATGTCTCCTCTCAGAATGAGAAGGATTAGGCTATAATAGTCTCTATCACGCTGGCCAGTGCAGGTGGGCAGATATCACACGCCCCTCGTGAAAATCTTACGCGCAAAAATAATATCGAAATGATCTTTTAAAGTTACTTTTATAAGTAAATGTTTTTTTTAACTAAGTCTAAAAGAGTCAAATCGCAAGGAAATCATTGCACAGAGGCTAAATATGAGTAGCGAAAATATTCAAGACCCATGACACAACTAACCTTATTCAAAACTAACCCCCATTTCGCGAGTGTATCCGAACGTGTTCACCTACATTCGGAATTTGGAAACAAATCCGTTCCACGCAGCCATGCAATTGAATTCCCGAAGGAGCACAACAAATAAATAAAACTTATATTTTTCTATTCAAATTCCGCATTGGTGAAATTTAATCTAAACTTGTGGAATATTCAAATAGTATTTCGACGAATTTGTTTACGTTTTGTATTGGGAATCAAGTTGTTGCGAGAAAATAGGTTTCGTTGTTGAATGGAGTTTTTAAAGAGCCGAGAGTTAATTTAAATGTTATAAGATTAACAAGCAGCTTCTCGCGGTTTCTCTGGGTTCTAAAAAGGACTATTTATGATACAAGGTGGCCTAGGTCCTGGTCCTTCCTCCGCATAATAACTATCTCGGTACAAGTTTTTATCGTAATCTGTTCAGCGGATTGGGCGAGGAATGGTAACAGATCTTTGACATACAGATTTAAACAGTTAATAGAATATATAATTCAATAAAATAATATATCTAACCAATTTATCTATATCTCTACTATTATAAAATTTAAAAAAGCTGTGTCTGTACATTGTTGGGTTGGCACAACAACTACTGAATAGATTTTAATTTTGTTTTCACTTTTAGAAAGTGTGTGCTCCAACTTAAAAACTGGTATACTAAATGGAACCGGAGATACAGCTTGACCTGTCTAATTTATAGAGACCCATACAAAGGAGAGATCATCACTGTTGGTTTTTGAGGTTCAAGTGAGCGAAGCCACGGGCAGAAGCTAGTAGCAAATATAAATACGAATAACAAGTGCTTATATTATAAAGGTGATAGGATCAGGTACATAATTCAAGTTCCGTGTCTCAATACTTTTTTTTTTAATATTTATACTCCCAAGGCCATTATTAAACGGAGATTTGCCGCCCACACAAGCTTAGCAGTAGATATTGTATTGCTATTATTTTTCACTGTCAAACCTTGACATAATCGGGTAGGTATCGTAAATAGGACTGCATAATTTGCCGAGTGATCCTATGCGCGACTGCTACGCTAGAAGTCCTGGGTTCGATTCCCCGGTCGAGCAGTTTTGAACATGAGCCCTCCTGTCCACGGTTATGAGCCTAGCCCCTTCCATTGTAATAGGAATCCCTTGCAGTAAATAGATTCACGATGGTGATTTCAGCCTGGAAAGATGTGGTTATTTCTCCGAGATATTTATCGCTTCGGAATTGAGTGTTTGGATCTTAAAATATTAGTACTAATTTAGGTTACCTTTTTTATAAAATTAATCATAATCAACTATTGTCGCACTGTTAGGTACGAGTCTCCTCTCAGGATGAGAGGATTTAGGCTATAGTCCACACGCTAGCCTAGTGCGGGTTGACAGACTTCACACCCCGTCGAGAAAATCTCTCGGGCACGCAGGTTTCGTCACGATAGTTTATAATTGACTGGTAATATGCACATGACTTGGAAAAGTCCGAGGTCCGTGCCTTGGATTTGAACTCAAGAGTTATGAATTATAATAATAAAAGAAAAAATCGACTGCGGGCAGGATTCAAACCTGTATACACCAGACGCTATGATCAGCTTTGCCTTAGTGCCAAATTTGCCTTAGTGACATCTATACTCAGGGTGGCTTAGTTAGTCATAGCGTCTGGCGTATTGAACCAGAAAACACACGTTAAAAAAGATAGTTCCTTCTATTCCATATTGATATTTGATAGAAGACTAGAGGTGACCTGACCCCAACAGGCGAGGAGAACAACACCACCAATATTCAATCCACCAAATCCAATAAAGCTGTGTAGGTCTGTGCATTGAAGATATTTAAAAAAAACAAGTGGTTCAGGGTACCGTACCTACCTATATTAAACGTCTCCAAATTCAAAATGTGTTTTTGAGCAAAAACCAGAGAATAGATTTTAATTTTGTTATCACTGTTAGATATGCTCCAACTTAAAAACTGGTGACCTTCTTATTTCAATTAATTAAACAGATTCTGAGATACAGCTTGACCTCTCTGATGTATAGAGGCCCATACAAAGAAGAGATCATCACTGTTGGTTTTATTAAATTATTTTTGGAATCCATTTCTAATCCTAATATAGCTTCAAGTGAGTGAAGCCGCGGGCAAAAGCTAGTTGTAAATAAATGTGAATGCAATTATAGATAATTTTACGAAGTTTCGTCTGATTTTCCGGTCGCTCATTTCCAGTGAAGTCAGATCTCTCTGATATCTACTTAATCTAAAAATTCTGTCTACTATTTTATCAAATAGTCAAAAACTGTCTGTACATTGAAGATATAAAAAAAACACAAGAATCTAAAAAATCTCATTTTTTGGTTCGGTTACGTTTATATAAATACCCTAACCTAACCAAACCCACTTGTTTTTTTTTATATCTTCAATGTACAGACACAGCTTTTTTACAATTTTATAATAGTAGAGAAGAAGATACAGGTGTCTTATCACACTATTTCTTAAGGTATAATATTAGTATGGATATAATAATCTGTTAGAATTATTCCTCGCTTAGTTTCCACTTTCCAGGCTTCATTCTGCCGAAAGCGGCCCTACCTGACAGATACATGATTAAACTTCTTGCTCCGAGCCGCGATGAGCCCTCCCGCCATTAATCATGCCGTAAACGTCAATACCAACATTGTCATTAAAGTTATATTCTTAATCGACGTATTTTTAGGTCGAGAAGTGAAAAATGAGACGAAAAATCGACCTGTTATTATGATTGCTGGTGGTATGAAGGATGGAGGCACATTTTTTGAAATTTTGGATCAACTATTTTCTAAATCGACATAGGCCAGCGCGCTCCATCGTAGATCGAAACTTGCGGTCAAGCGACCTAAAAACTACGAGAGTTAAGATGATTAATTTTTTTTTCGAAAATAAACAAACTTTTGAAGTTATCTACCTTATTAGTCTAATGGTCCTAAGCGAGTTAGCTACCCCAGAGGTGTTGGATTCGATTATAAATTCGTCCTACGTTCGTTTCCCAGGCCGAGCGAGGTGATAAATATTAGGATTTTCTATTAAGTATGGATTTGTGCCCGGTTAATGGCCACAGGCTCACCCCTATTACATGCGACTTTAACCTGTGAACTCTGGTTGCACCTACATAACATACCATCACGCCTGTATTCCCCGAAGGGTTAGGCAGAGGCGTACTAATGTACACCCACAGTTCGCCGGTATGTTTAGGTCCCATGTAATAGGGGGCGAGCCTATTGCCATTAACCGGGCACAAATTCCTAACTCCGAGCTTTATAGAAATGCTGGGAATTTTATAGAAAATTCCAATAACATTACTCGACCCGGGAATCGAACCCAGGACTTGGCTTGGCTTGGCTAATGAGGCAGTCAGGTTGCAGGTTGCACCTACATACAATATAAAACAATTCCTTCCTTACCCTTCGGAGAATACAGGCGTGTTGATGTATATGTTTTTTAATGAATGTTAAACAATGTACCTACACAAATAACTGCCACAGTGTTTCATAAGATCGACTAACAAGGTCATAATCGTTAAAATATGTTGTTTACTATTTGTGTATAATAATTGTTATTGTTTTACTTTGAGCTGTGAGACATGGCTGATAATAATATATCGTTTATATAAAAGGAGGCGAGATAATGATACTGTTAGTGTGTAGTGTGATGTGTGCTGTGGATCATTCGTGAAACTGAGTTAAATATCATCGGAATATTTGAGTCGGGAAGGTATTATTTTCCTAATACTTTTTTATTAGGGAGCTGGTACTGTTACACTGCTGGGTACCCAAGTATTTCTAGGTGCTCAACACCCCCTCGACCCATCCCTCGTAATACGCATCCAACTCCAAAAAAATCCTAGCGATACCTCTTTGTGTTAAAGACAATTTCCACCTCGACAGGATTCGAACTTACGTGCTCTCGTTAGTTAGCAATATTCAGCAAATAGCAACCTAATTAATTTGTAAACCCGTAACGTCCTGGCTAAACTTTATATAAATATTTGACCGTACCGGGTCTCGAATGCACAACCAGTACCTACAACAGACGCCGATCTCAAAGTCAGTCGTGCGATTAACGTAAACAATAAGTAATCAAAACAATATTGTTATTATGTTTTCTCGTCGACGGTTTCTAAGAAGTTTCCTACTTAATTTAGTAATTTTCCTTAAAATTAATTTGCATCTATAAGCTTCTCATTTAGAGCTAATTAACAACTGAAGCGCTAATTACAGAAACTGAATAAAATACAGTATATATGTAGGTACCAATAATATTTAAATAATACTGAGTTACTAAGCTAAATATTTTACAAAAACTTACACTAATTATCGGGTAGGAACCATAAAAGATCTATAGACCTACGTACCTAACTTGAGAACTGCTTTACATAACTATCATACGTTTATCAACATTTCACACATTTTATCACATTCTAATAACCATACTAAATCACTTATTAAAACCTGCCAATTAATGCCATCAACACGAGAAGAGTTCTTTCTTATCGAGGTGGAATGTTCAATAACAGCTAGAATTGTCTATTATTACATATCTAAGAAAACTTTGTCACACCATCTTCCTGGTTGCGCCCGAATTTGTCGTTTTCTTCCATTAATTCCTGTCAGACTTCATCCCTTTTATTCATATTATCCCTCACACAATCCATCCATCTTTTATTGGACGCAATGTTCCCCTCCATCCATTCATATAATGAGAAGACTGTACGTACTAGTGCCAATATGAATTGAACAATATTTAATTTTTTTATGTCTCTTCAATTAACTTCTTTATAACTACATACTTAAACGTAACAATGATTGTTCAACAATGTTCAACAATGATATAGGTAAATATCCTTAATAATTTCAGATGGAAAAAACACTACTACTCCTCCTGTCAATAGCGACTACCATCAGCTCCAACCCTGTGATGACCAGACAAAGTCTCCAACGACAGAAGACCCAAGACCATTTCTGCGCAAACCTGCTAAATTTCAACAGCTTTTACTACGCTTTAGAAGACCAAAAAAACGTAACTGGAATACCAGCCGACATGAGCATTCACTGGAAGACAGGAAAGGTATTCTTCACGCTCATAAGTGATGAGATGAAGATGAGCCTCCAAGTCTTACATCCAAGTGGGGAACTGGAAATCATAAAAGTCGCTGGACTAGGTCAATCGACTTGTGTTGATAACCTAAATGACATTGTGTATTTAGCTACTGATAACGGCGTCTATAAATACAAAGATGATGGTTCAATTGAACTGTATACAGCTTTGGGCGAAGACGTGATGTATATAGCTGTGAGCAGCGATGGAAATGCGATGTACATAGCTACTTGGCCACAAAACCGAGTACATAAGATTACGAATGATGGACAAAAACAAGAAGCGTTTTCAAATATACCAAACGGCCATGGTCTGACAGTAGACCCGAGAAATAATATATATTTTGTTGCGACGAAGACATCTTACGTACTAAAGAGTGGGTACTCAATCCCAATTAAAATTAAAGGGCTTCCTAGTGACAAAATGACAGGTGTCTTCGTAAGTAGATCTGATGAAGTTTACGCAATGGATGAGAACAGTAACTTGTACAGTGTGGATTTCGAAAACGTTAGTGCGAGACATCTCGGATCTTTTAACGTTAGTGGAGTCAATTCCTTTGCTATGGACTCTGCTGACAATGTCCTCATCGGAGTGAAAGGCGCCATTTTGAAATTCAACGCGTATGAAAAATCACCTTGCTCGGACTATGAAAAGTAAATGAAATGTGTTTTGTAACTAACTTAACTTTCTGTAGGTAATATTTATCTAGTACTTTGTAAATTATTTAAAAAAAATCGTAGTACCTAACTACTTATCTATTTATTTTCAATCTAATCTCTTCTTTCTTCTCACATTACCTACCTACCTACTCTTACAACATTATTATCACTAGGTACCTATAAAACAAATTCGCTTCCCGCTGTCTGTCTGTCCCTATGTATGCTTAGATCTTTAAAACTACGCAACGGATTTTGATGCGTTTTTTTTAATAGATAGAGTGATTCAAGAGGAAGATTTTAAGCTATTTAATATAACCCTACGACTCTTAGGAACAGGGCAGCGTGGATGAAACTGCGGGCGGGTCGCTAGTTAATTATTTTAGATGCCCAATAATTTACTAAAAAATATAATTAGGTTTGTGAAGACCTCCAATTAATACCACGTAACCTATGTAGGTATCATCACGCCGGTTATCCCCGAAGGGTTAGTCAGAGATGTAGGTACTAATGTACACCTGCTTATGTCCCATAAGAGTATTTAAGCCTCTTATTCCTACTAAACAAGCACTCAAACTCCGAGCTGCTACTTAATCAGAATTTAATAGAAAAACCCAATATCATTGCTTGACCTGAGAATCGAACCCAGGACTGCCGAAGCGTACCTACCACTCGCGCTTACAACCATAAAACTAATGAACACCTCCAAAGCTTTCGCATATTTATATTATATTTAACCTATTTCGAAAGTAGCAGGTCCTTGTTTGGAAGTGGCAGGTATATGTATGAACAATAAATAGACTGCATGAACTGAAATTGCCAAATGCATTACCAGTTTTAAAATAAATTGCCTACACGTTTTGATAAAAGTTTCAGTCACGTATCAACACTTAAATGTATCAACACTTGGGCACAAAATCAAGGTCAATCTACAAATAAAATTTATAACCATAAAAAAAATATTAGGAGTTAGGGGAATCTCCACGAATCATGAGGCCCTGGGCACTTCCCCAATAGTGCCCAATGCAAGGATTGCCCTGTATTTGTCTGTGTATCATAATTAGTGTTTGCCAATATCGTTTTTAAAATGTATAAATTAATTTTAGACCTTCAAATTGTTATGCTCTTTAGGATCAGTAAAGTCAAAGGCAAACGTCACAGTCGCAAGCGGAAGGCCAGGAAACGTACAACCACGTCCACTACCGAGGCCATTGAAGAAGAAGAGGAAGAATAAACTATGTTGATTAAAATATCAATATTATTTATTGTATCCCTATCACTAATCAATTTCGTTGCGAAATAAATAAAAATAAATGTTTCCAAACAAAAGTTGGTTTTAGTGACATCTATAATTTAATTGTAGAACTATTAAGCTTCACTATCATGTTACATTTTAGAGCCACCTATCGCAAAATAAGACAATACTTAATATAATATTTTAATAATTGCTCACTAGATGGTAGCACAAACATCAAGTGTCCGTAACTGGGAAATAAAACTTAATTAATTTATAAGTTAGCCGAAAAATAATTATTATTTTCGCTATAGCATAAGAAAATAGTAAAATGACTAATTACTTTATTACAGCATATAAACTTTTCAAGCAGTATCAAAACGCAATACATTCTAAAATGTTGCCATAAGGTAAATTTATTCTGTGGTAGGGAAAATTGTAGTAATAAGGAAAGATAATTAGGTATTTTCTATAATTTAAATTTTCATTATTTTATAGTTACCAGTGATTAGCTGTTAGTTTTAATTATGCATATCAGTAATCCAATATTGGATAAACTGCAAATTTTACAGTACTGTCAATACCTACTAGACATCATAGCAAAAGGCTTATTTATACACTAAGTTTAAGATTAGGATTTCACTCACAAAAGCAAAACGATGGAGTAGTAGGCTTATACCCAGTAGATACCTAAAATGAGTTTTGAACAATTTGAACTTTAAGTAAAACTATGTTACATGTAATATATATGTATACGTTATCTAATAATAATGCATCTCACGGTACACTAGTCCAAAAAGTTATTGAGCTTTCTTTTCATTAATTAAATAATAATGAAGCTGAATCCTTATGTAAGCAGATGATAAAAGTGAGAAGTAAGTACAGAAATGTTTTAGTTGTTTTCTGTAAAAAATTTAAGACTAGGCACAGTACAATTCAAACTTAATGGCAGCTGAGAACATCGTACGATTCGCTGCGTAGAATGCAATATTAGGTATCAGCGGGGCGGGCGGCAGACTTTGGGTGTCCGTCCACGATCACGCAAATGCCCCACTAGGCAGCGCGCGTAAAAGGCCTCGCCTTCTGAAGGTGTCCAGCTTGTCACGATCGTGGCGCATGTCACGGATCCCATGACCGTGGACAAACCGGCAACCATATAGGGCAAGATAAGTCAATAACGGTATTTAGTCGGTACGAGTCCGACATACCCTGCCACCCGCTAGGTGGCGGACGATCCATGAGGATTTTCCGTACTGAAAAAAAAGGTACCAGCGTGCCACGGAGGGAAGTGGTGTCCAAGCACATCCCTGCGCGCTCCTTCCCTCACCCGGACTCGCCCCATGTGTCGCCGTCTTTGAGTGTGTGATTTACGTCCGTACACTGCACACGCGCATGCATTGAATGATCCTGTACTATACCTACTCAAAAGATAAGAGAAATTAGTTCTTAAAGGTGAAATAATTTAAATTCGTAAAGGAGGATTTCAATTGCCATTGACATTGCCAATTTGTTGATAGTGTTTTTTCTAGTGAGATTTTAATACATTAATTTAATCTGTTATACAGTAATTTTTTTTATACCGCTACTGCTTGCCTGATGGTAAGCGGTTACCGTAGCCTATGGACGCTTGCAATACCAGGAGTATATTAATATTAACATTTTTAGCTTAAATCACTACATGACCTTGTGGATGGGACTTGCGGTGGCTTAGTAGTCATAGTGTCTGGTGTATCTAACTAGAAGATGTAGGTTCGAATCCTGCCTGTAAGTAGAACTTTTCCTTCACTAAAATAACTTTATCATCTTAGCATGAAAATGCAAAAAATACACATAAAGTCAGTTAAATTTAAATCAAATCACTTCTATTAAATATTATTTCAGGGTATAGTTATTCATTTAATGGCAACATTGAGTCGTCCTCTAAACCAACCTATATTCTTTTCTGTCACTCGTTCATTCAATTATTTGTCAAATTGTCATACGCGTCGCCGATGTGTCAGGGAGCGATCGTTGTATGTATAGTGTGTTATTTGTGTGGTAAATGTGGTTCGATTATGTGATAATGAGAAGACACGCGCTTTACAACATTATAATTAAGTGATGCATGTGTTTTGAGTTCAGTGCCGTGTTAAAAAACGTTGTTTTCATTTGTATGTCATCAGACTCTTCAATATGGCGGCCTCTCGTCACAAATCACAACAGAAAAATATATCTTCGATATTTTCGAAGTTGCATGGGGCGTTCTCGGACGCGGTGTGCCCCACTAAACTTGCGACCGACAAAAGGACATTGGATAAGACTTGGAAACTAATGGATAAAGTGGTGAAACTGTGTCAGCATCATAAGATGAATTTGAAAAACAGTCCGCCGTTTATTCTTGATATCCTGCCGGATACGTATCAGCGTCTGCGTGTTATTTACTCGAAATACGAGGATAATATGCAGGCGTTGAATAGTAACGAACATTTTAACATATTTATAAACAATTTGATGAGAAAGTGTAAGCAGGCTATAAAATTGTTCAAAGAAGGTAAAGAAAAGATGTTTGATGAGAACTCTCACTATAGGCGTAACTTGACGAAGCTAAGTTTGGTGTTTAGTCACATGCTGAGCGAGTTGAAGGCCATGTTTCCCAATGGTACGTTTGCTGGTGATCAGTTTCGTATAACCAAGAGTGATGCTGCCGAGTTTTGGAGGACCAATTTCGGAAACAGGTGAGTTCTATGAAATTAAGCTACCATAGACGCATAAAAAGTTATTCAAACTCTAGTGCCCTAAATACAGTGCCTTCTTCCAGAACGAGTTGTAAGCAAAGGTATACTTAATTTAAGTACTAGCAGAACAAAGTACTAACTTTCTGACCTATAGACCTCTCTAAACTGACTATGATTTATTATATATCTCTAATAATAAGTAGTCTGTGTGTACATGTCAACCTACCTATCATAAAGTTTGGACATGTATCAAATTGGATGTCCACAGTAAACTCAAAAACAATAAAAAAAGAAATCATCTGAAATATAAAAAAAAAAACTGACTCTGGTCTATTCTTCCTGAGTGTGACTGCTATGTTAGCGGTCCTGGGCTTGATTCCTATGAAATCAGCTCTGAGTTTTGAATTTATGTTGTGTTAATGGCAATAGGCTTGCCCCTATTACATGAGACCTACCGGTGAACTGAGTACGCCTCTGACTAACCCTTCACGGAATACAGGTGTGATGGTAAGTTATTCTGAGGTGATTATGTTCAGGTCATGAGTTCACGGTTTTCAATATAGAAACTTTATCCTTAGTCTGTGATCCATTTTCCTGCTACAATGCAATTTATTAAACAATTTGCACTAAGAATGCACAGCATTCAATGACATCACAGTAGGTAGGTAGGTATACAAATTTTGTTATTGTTTCTCATTGAAACCTTCAACTGGCTAAGTATTTACAGACATAATAGACATTAACTGTTATCAGGCAGCCCTGAATGACACTTGAAGTACTTAAGCACCTCTTACTTACCTATGATTAATTAACTTATAAAAATTAAATAAGTAGGTATTTTTTTTCTAAGGCATAGGGGGGCAAACAAGCAGACAGATCACCTGGGCCCCAAGTCTGCTATTTTGTCGTGTCAAAATCTTACTCAATGGCTTTTGGCAGTTTTGTCTACGAAATCTGTCAGTTCTTATGTCATTTAGTGCCATTGAACGACAACCGCCGCCCATGGACACCTACAATACCAGAGGAATCAGAAGTGCGAAGCCCGCCTTTTAAAAGGGTTTGGGCCTCTGGTAACCTCACTCACTCGGCGAAACTATAAGCTATAGAATAAATAATATAACTATAGAAATACTATAAAAATAAAATAAAATACTATAAGCTGCCAGCAAGTTGGGTGTTAATGAATGTAATTTTGATATATCTCCTTTCTATTAATCTTGGAGCCAGTATATATGCCTTGTTAACCATTAAACCAATAGTATCTTAGCATTGAACAATGCTACGGAACTGGGGTGTACACCAGTACACCTCTGTCTAACCCCTTGGTGATACTGGTGATAAAAATATCAGCCAATCAGCAGTCATGTAGATGTAGCTGTCTCCACTAGACAATTATCATAGAATCTCACCAACAATTAATACCCAACCATGGAAAACAATAGCGGTATTAATTCTCACATGTCACACCACACTTCCTTACTGAATGCCAAAGCTTTCACATGGGAATAATGTAGAATATTTTTGTTGTCTTGTCTTTGAGACTGTATTACATAGCAGACTATCATACTGGTTTGTTTAGGTCCCACATTACATTATAATATTAAGAGGTGACCTATTGCAATCTTATCTCGGAGCTGTTATTGAGAATTTCACAGAAAACATAATTATTAAATGTATTGTACCTGGGAAAATTGCTGGTGACCAGCCTAATGCTGCTGGTGACAAATATCATCATGCTTCGTGGCTTATGAAAATAATCTACTCTCAGGATTGGAACCTAGGTAGGTTGGATTCATAGGTCAAATTGTGTTTAATTTCTTAGTAATCAGGAAGCCAGCTATTTATTGTACGTAGCTTCACTCTCATCACAACGGACTTTTTAAGACAAGAGGAAGCCTATTCTCTCCAAGGTCCAAAATTTATTCAGTGGTTTAGGTGTGAAGTCGTAAAAAACAAACATACAGTTTTTTTCTATGTGGCAGCTTCGAGTTCAGATGTTTGACTTGTAGCACAGCTACTAGATAGGTATCCACTTGAGATTATTATCCATTCATAAAACGTTGTTTCCTTTTCAATTTTATGAATGGCGAAATTATCGGCAATTTTATCAGTCAAATATCAACTGATATACTAGGTAGGTACCTACGATAAGATCGATAAATCATTCAGGAAAAAACCCTAAAGGTTACTAACTTACCTATTACAAGTTTTGAGTGCCAACCGGCAACTAGGGTTGCTATCCAATAGGTATGTAATTTTCCCAAGAAAAGAACTTAATTTAAACACTGTTTTTGGAAACTTTGCATTAAATGGCCTGCTAATTGCCTCTTTAGTCTAGCGGTCCTAACGACGACTGCTAAAGGACTATAGACCAAACAGGACATAGGACCAAAACATAGTGTACCTCTGCTTAACCATACGGAGAATATAGGCGCTGGTACTTATGTTATCATCATCATCATCAGCCTATAACAGTCCACTGCTGGACATAGGCCCCCCATAGTGCGCCATTTCACCCTGTCCTCGGCTAGTCGCATCCAGCTACTGCCGGCAGCCTTCCGCAAATCATCACTCCATCTTCATCACCACTTATATTATTATTTTTTTTCTGCCCGCGGCTTCGCCCCTGTGGAATTCGGTCATCACATCCCACGGGAACGGGATAAAAAGTCCTATGTCCGTCTCCTGGTTCTATGCTACCTCTCCACCAATTTTCAGCCAAATCGGTTCAGCCGTTCTTCAGTTATAAATAGTGTAACTAACACGACTTTCTTTTATATATATAGATTATGCATTCTATTTTTAAAGCTTATTTTGTAAAATACACTGAAAATGTGATGGTGGCAACCATGACAAGTGAAATTCATAAATTCACGATAACCCCTATCGCTTAATCATTTCCTCTGGTGTATCTTATCAAGTGCAGTAAACATTTCCGTTCGTAATCGCGATTTGAATTGTTTTTTGAACCGGATTTACCTTTTGCAATCTTATCTTTGGCGTCTCACGAATTCAAACACCATGGCATCCGCAGTTGTCGTCAGCTGATGACTTGCAATCAAAGTATTAATAATTTGGGGTGTAGGTATTATTAATAATTTTTAATTTAAGGTGTGTAAATGTACGGACTTATAGGACTTCTTTTTGCGAAATTTCCATGCTCTCGAATAAAAGTTTACATTTTCAATAATGAAACTATGCATATATAATGATTTCTGATCTGAACTCAACTGTTTGTAATTTTAACTTTAAGACGTCCAACACCTCAGTCTACCTGTGACCATGGATCTGTTCAATTACTATTTTTTCTATCTAATCTTGTCTTGTATTAGTAAACAATAATAAGTGTGTTATGTACTCATTGTTTACTATATGGTCCAATTTAATCCTGGAATAACAGCAGAAATAGAATCAAATTAAAAAGAAAACATGTAATCAGAAATCGGACGGGCTCAGTACCTACTCCAAGTCTTTAATTCTGAAAATACAAAGGACTTTTTCAGAATTCTCAGCTTCATTTACCAAGTATTATTTTATAAAGTCACTATCACGATTGCTATTTTAAGTCAAGTGGGTATTGAAGGCCCACACAGATCTGCCCACGAGATTTATTTATATATTTCATACGATTATGTAAACGGAAAGTATTGATGTTGAAAAGGGAATTAAAGAGAAAAATGCTTAAAAAAATGTTTAATTAGGAATCTATGTTTTAAGGGTCTGGCGGACTGAATTGTCCGTAGAAACTTAATATCAAAATTAATTGTAATTCAAACAGAATTAAATAAAATTGTGTTAAAGTTTCCTTCGGTTTTCCGGTTGTTTCTTTCCAGTGAAAGAGTAGTAGACGAAATGGTAGAGTAGGAACCTAGGTTAACGGTATCTAAATAATAGCACATTTGATTAAATTGTATTTAAATTACTATTTATTTCGGTATTACATTTGTATGGTGTATAATTCAGCGTCCGCCGGATCCTTGAGTTACAAGACTTACATGATGTAACCACACAAGCAAACTTCTACAACAATCTAGATGGTTTTAAACCCCTTCTACCTGCTCCACCGTTTACCACATTAAGTAATGCCCACATAATCCTACCTAACGGAAACAAGCTGATATATGTAACATTAGTGTTGTTCAAAACCATCCAACCATGTCGTTTCCAATCCAGTGACACAACGCCACACAGATAATACTTCGCAAATGATGGGTTGAGCTGATTTAGTCGTATTCGCATGAGATTTCTGCGTGGCAACAAGCTTTTGAAAAGTCATTTTAATAGAGATTCCAGTTTACGTAGAAAACATTAGTATTATAATGACTGTAATATTCACCTGGTCATAGGATTGACCCTTGAGAAACTCCTGCTTCTTAAGTATTTCTACTTTGGTAATTTTAATTGTTACCGTGACCCGACTAAAATCTTGAATTTAGAGAAAATAAAGTAACTTTGCAGTCACGTTTCGATTATAATTAACGACTGTAACGACATGTAAGACATGAAAGGTCGATGATCATTGATTTCTTTCAGTGAAGTTTCGTTTCTTGGAATTGGATTAAAAACCAAATCGGTCATAGTTACGAAAAAGTGTTGTTGTACAGAACGAATTGGCACTTAATGAATGCTGACGAGGTAATGTTGTTGATTTTTTCCTTATAGAACACGCTACGCTACCCTCGAGCCTGAAGGGGATAATTGCGTACATTTCGCGTTATTTCCTGACAACCCTGAAAGCGTATTTCACCTGAAATCTAATTTGGAAAGAGTTCGTGGTTTTATTTACGACCGTATTTAATTATGCTCTAGATTGTTGGGTACCTTTTTACTAACTGTAACCAATGTTAGGTGTTTTATTTCACTTTTCCCGAAGAATTACAAAATACAGAGACATTTGGAAAGCTGACAACCGTGTGTCATCTCTGAAAACCTCAAATGTTCTAATAAAGAAGTAGGTTTTCTGACTTCTACAATTAATTAGAAATGAAGTCAACGCATTGCGAAGCCACTTCATAATAAATTGCGTCATTTATTGAGAAGAAACGAGAAGTTTTGTGTGCACACGGGTTTTAAATGTGTCAGTGACTAAACAGGTCAATACAGCTAAGCCGAATCTGCGAAATCCGAAGAAATCCCAAGTTTATACCTTTTCGCGAAATATTTTAATACCTTTTCAATGCTACAGAGGTCATTAACCAGTAGGAACTGGAAGCATGACGGACCTACCGTTAGTTTTTGCAGAAAGTCATTAAGGAAGTCTTAAACAGGATGACAGGTGTTCTTTGAACACCTTTGTAGTCATTAAGGGGAAAGTAAAAGCACTTGAAAGTTTCTAGAGGGTTATAATGACAGAACCGCGTCCGCGAATAAATGGAAATATATAAAAATATCACAGAGTTCATTACCTTTGAAACTCGCAGAAGTTTTTACGTAGGCATGCCAGACGAAAGCATTAATGCAAGTTTTTCATTGGACGCACGTGATTCTTGTGGTAAACAGTTGAATCGAATACCAAAAGTATCCCCCTTTGGTGCCAGTTAAGGATGCCTTTGGGATTATTTTTTAAAGCTGGTATTTAGGTTATAACATGTATATTAAAATCAATCATACTATAGAGATTGTTTGAATTTTATCGATATTTTTATTATTCTTTCTTGTGAGCGGATGATGACAAACGGATGCTATAGGCGGACGGATCCGCAGACATTCCAGACATGCTTGCCGTCGATTCCATGATTCTTAAGTGTTTCGTTTATTCAGTGATGGATTTATTGCGAGTTATAATTTCCTCTATTATTGTTGCGTGTTTCTATATTATTGAGCTCACAGCAGTCTCAAGTCTCGCTATTCAGTATCGGCGGACCGAATTTCCAGTACAAACGTTATACCAAAAATAAATCGTAATTCAAAGTGTGTTTTATTCGGGTTCCGACACCGTTAATCTAGGTTCTAGCTCTCGTCCAAAATACTTCACTGGAAATAAATGATCGGAAAATAGTTCCAAACTTGGCAAAGTTCTTCGTGATTTTTAGTCGGGCGATAGTTTGATCGTTCTGGGATTCACTATGGAGTTATATGGCAGCGCGCATTTGACGATTGGAAATCGACATGAAATTATACACGACTACTACAGCGACTAAACTATCGGTAGACTAAAAATCACAAGTGCGCGTTAGCCCTTACATTTATTTCCAGTGAAGTAGTAGACGAAATGGTACGGCAGGAAGCTAGATTAACCGTATCTCAATCCGAATAAAAACATAATTTGATAAAATATTGTTTGGATTACGATTTATTTTGGTATTACGTTTTGGTGGGCAAATCAAGCTCCGGACCCTTAACAGACTTAGAAGGTTGCTGCAGGGTTGATAATGTCAATCTGATACTTGACATCAGAGACGGGTACGGTACGGACACATCTGATCTCTCTTCGTTAGCTCTATCTAAATCATAGTCAATACACACTTTGACCTTTGTTCCATTAAACCCAACTTCAAAATGTCACTGCAACTGACAAGTTTCGCAGTAATACACTTGCAGCCAGGCATGACAAGTTAAGACAAGTAATTTATAGAAGTTTCGCAGATAACTTCGAGAACTTTGCAAATTGTTCAATATCGATGTCTGCATTAGTGCTGTCAATGTCATCTTTGATGGGATGCTCAACGATGTCAGATATCGGCTTTTCAATATTGAGGATATTTTTATAAGTTAAACCTTCAATAATTCTTAATCTGCTTTGTTAGTTAGGTGATCTCTGAAAATGCAGTCCGTGACCTGGCTCGTCTTCCTCTCCTAGTCATCCTACGCACAAAAGATACAGCTTCGAGGGTTACTTTGTTTACATTTATAGTTTGAAACAACAATTTAGTATGCACAATGTAAACGTAATTATACAGAGCCTTCTCCATCACCCGTTGACAGCGGATGGTATAATTATAGGTCTGTTTATTGCTTAAAAGTGAAAAACAAGTTTCACATTGTCAATTTCCAAATTTAGCAACATCATATCTCCATTTTTATGCAGCAATATTATATAAGTTAGGTACAGTATGTGACATCTCTATTTCCGTGCTGTATTTTCGCACTATATTGTGGTTCATTATAATAATGACGTCTAAAATTTTGTTTTCGCACGCAATCTTGACGTCTACACGCAAATTATACCTCATAATTATTTTTATTAGGTAAATTAGGGTAGGTTATTTCTTTAATACGTACACAGGTTTATTTTTCATAAATATATTCTCTCTTCCACATAAATCGCTTGCTTCCGTTGCAATTAAGTACTTCTAGATCTTATCTTTTTAAATTTTTAAATGACTTGTTAGTCATTACAATTGAATATTTTTATGACCCATACATAAAAACCCTAGGATCACCCTGAGTAAATGTGACTCAATTTAAGGAAACCTAAGAACGACGTAGGCGCTGTGACGCCCGACTGCTCAGTCACAATATGGTAGCTTTATTCTTACTCATACATAATATAACTGCAGCGAAGTAGATTTTAAAGTTATATGCAAGCTATATGTACTTGTTTTGCTAATTAGCTGACGATACTCAAGCAAATTGATGCTCCATTGCGTATTCTCAAAAAATTCGTTGCTAAAACCAGCGCTAAATTGAATAAAAACTATAGTAGCTCATAATTCCAGGGTCAAATCAGGATACCGACGTCATACTAACAATCCTCTATCTGAATAGGGTCGTTAAATATGCCGGATGCATGGAGCAGCAACAAATGGAGGGTTAAAATGGGACCGAACGTGCTTATAAACAATGCATGGACGTGTTTTTAGCGATGCTGTTATTTTATCCTTATGGTATAGGTCAAAATTTGAGTTGCAAATGTCAGATGACAAGCACATCTGGTCCGATCCCAGCATAGTTGGCAAAATGATAGGATGATAATGACAGCTAGAGTGACAGGCGCGTAATTGAACGCCATCATATCAGTGACGACCTCAAAGAGTGCAGTTAACGTATTTATATCATAATATGTTTGTTGCTGCAACAGAACTGCTTTATAACGTATTCGTTTCTAAGGCACATGCGGTTCCCCATTATTGGCCAAAAAACCTTTGCATAAAAGAGTACGAAAAGGATAAGTTAGGATATAGTGAGCGTTCCATTGGTTTTCTTCTCCGTGAACGGATGGTTTGAGCGGATAACACCCGGACGGATTCCGTCAGGACGTCAGTTTAAGATAGCGCTTTATTTTTAGTGTTCCGCACCGGAATTGTGTAAACGGAACTGTTGTCGACGTAAATAGCTGTCTAGTCTGGCTTTTGTCAGTGATTTTGTGTTGGATATTTAGTTAATTCTTATGTTTTTTTTTTTTTTTGATGAACTTTGAGAAATCTAACGCTAAGTCTAGCTAAGCTTCTTGGGCCCAGTGCAGCTTAGACTTAACATACCTTTAAGTTCTTCTTGCGTTTAATGTCGCTGTTTTCTTCTGCGTTGAAGCAAGATTCTTACGTTTATTTTCTGGGTACTGGATGACTTGATGTCATGACTTTAATTCAAATCTATGGGATATTTTAAAGCTACGTAACAACAACGTTACCTACGAATTCATTAAACAGTAGAATCCAAATTAAAATCAGCACGATTATAAAAATCAATCAATCAATGTATCATTAACTTTCGGTGCAAAAATTTTGCCAGTCTGTCAATTTCTTACCATCCGCAACTTTAGAGGACGAAAGGTCAAAGTTATAGCTATCTATTAAGCCGTGGCTAGAATATGTAACGCGATATGGATTGATGGCTTCACTTGGTAAACAGTGTCAGAATTTTGGCGAAAATTCCTAACGGTAAAATATATTTACTTTTCTTAAATTAGTTTGTTGTTTAATAGGCCATTAGTTATAGTTTTTTATCTTTCATTAATAATAGGTACTAAATCATTTATTTGACTCAAAATGGATGTACAACCAAACACTTACAAGCACCATAAATGCACGGAGAAACAATATAGCATCATGCAGCATTTGTATGAACTCTGGTACCCAAAGAAAGATTTAACTTGTGTTATGGGTACCATCATTCTCGCATTCATAAAATTAATACAATCGAAGAGTTATTTGAGTGAGTCTAAAATGAAACCGGTAACAAAAACGATGAGGAAATTTGATAAACTTTGTTCAGCTTTTATAGGTTTGGTTAATGATTATTAAATCAGCTTATCGGTGTTGAATGCTCTAGTATATTACAGCCCTTTTCCCTTACCATTATCGCTCAAAATTTCCTGCTAGCGTCTAACTCAAATATTAGATTCTAACGCTATCAAGTCCAGGAAATGAAACGCTCAAAGTTATGATACCATTTTCGTAGACGTTTTAACATTTATTTTTTAATCTAGCTGTAAATGGGAAAAACACAATGTTAGTTCACATTGTATTTATCTGATTTACGAGACATCCAGTTTCATAGCTTACTTTAATATTGTCCAGATTTTTGAGTTTGTGTCTGATTATGAATATGAAATAGTTCTGCTAAAACCTTTTGAGGTTTATTATGATTAACAAAATATGGTTATCATCTCCCTATACTATTTGTTAGAGATTATATTTTCGTTAGAAACCACCAAAAATACTGAAGAGCAAAGTGAGGCTCAAAATAATCTATCACGATTCACCCACCAAAGAATCCTATATTGAATCGTTGCTAATTTGACCATCGAATTTCCCCAATGTATTGACGAATGGTTTCTCCCTTTTATTTTGCTGCCACAGGAGTATATATCCATATAAATAAGTCTTTAAAATTATATAACAGATGTTGATACAGAGAAAATTTTGCATGTGGTGTTAACCTATAATTGGTTGTGCAGAGACTTTAGAAACAAATACTTATACGTTCTTATCTATATTTATCTGAAACAACTGTTGGTGAACCATAACTAAATAAATAATTAAGGCACTACACCAAATATGGACCTGACGTCGTTGTTTCCAAGGCTTCAACTGAGTACAAATATAACAAACGAAGTAATTTATCGTTACGATATACTATATTATGTATTGTTATCTTGTTTGTTCAGCTATACTTTTATTAATACGGTAACTTCTACTGTCGAGATGTTTGAGAAAATTGACTGCTTTCCGGCCAAAAATATTGCTGGATGACTGTGCTTAAAAAAATGGGGCGTAAAGGATAATCTAATATAAGTAAACATGAATAGGTAGGATGCTTTTTAACTTTTCTTATTTACTCAACTTATTTGGAAACACAGAGGCAATCGAAGTATTGGCGTAAGTATTTATCGTGTTGTAGTAGTTAATATTAATTAATTCCGGAATATAAAATCCGTAAAATGAGGTTTTATTTCAATATCAATAATAACAGCAAGATAAAAGTAAAACTAATTTTCTTAATCTCTTTAATCTCTCTCCTTTTGTGGTTTTCAATTTTTAGGAGCAGCCTTTAAATTAATTGCAACCATGGGATCAAATACACATTATAATCACGAGTTTTTATAAGTAAATATAGAGCCTTAATTAAAACAAATATAATAACAGAACGTTACAAAAACAATTGTTTTATGTAAATAAGTTGTAGCTAAGTAAATCATCAGTCCAGTATCAATGTATCCTTAAATATTTTGCAGTTTCCTTACAGTATCCTTATAGGTGCAGTCAAGAGTACTCCTTGACGAAAGAATATGTTTGCAATAAAATTTATGATTGACCATCAACATAATTATTAAGTTTTTCACAAAGGCTATTCCAACACAGTGGGTCCTTTGGCGCGAAGACACAACTCGTCAAAAGTTTGACACTTGCCAACTTCAACCATATTTTCGGGTGATTAGTTGAAGCTTTTGATAACACAGTTTATGACAGCGTTGCTTAAGATGCTTCATCATTACTTTGGATCTGTTAATTATAGATACGTCTTGTCATCTTGGAGTTCTTGTGAACCTTTCGTCAGATTATAATTATCCTGACTGTAATTTTTTTAAGATATTTGGGTGGTCTATTTTCAAAATTCATGCTAATAATAATCTATTGTTATTGTATTGACCTTATCTAGCTATCAAAACTGGTTTTGTATTAACAATTGGCAGTGGTTGCATTGATGACTTTCTGATTCGTGTCACATCCTGTTCGTGTTTTATTCTGAGATCTCTCGAAACTTTCTGTGAACAAAATATGTAAGAATAAATTAAGAGAAAACTTGGTATTATGATATCACTCTTTCAAAATTTCTGGAATAATGATGATTCCTGATGTATTTCTTCCTTCTATTAAATCTGTTTATCTCTGTTGAAACAACTTGCGGACTTCTTTATAAATAAACAACATTGATAAAAATATTACGCTTTAGTTTTATAGTCAATAGTTATGGACAAAAACTATTTGTTATGAAGCAGTCACTTGCACATCATACGTTATTATTGGAGCTATTTTATAACGCACTTAAACGTTAACGGCGCTCGTGATCGAGTAAATGTCAAGCTGTGTGCTGACATTTGAGATCGTCCAGTCGCTTGGAAAATGGTGTACATCGATATGGTTGAAGGTGCTCAAGGCTTTGTCTTTAGAGAGGCTAGTAGCTATGATATTGTTGAGTACTTAAGTAGAAGAACATTGATTGTTACTTCGCCTATTATGAAATGTATCATTCCAGATTTCAGTCTTGTGCATTTTGGATTGGATTTCTACCAAGATCTGCTGCATTGTATGACTTCATATCTATTCGAACGTCAACCACTAAATATCACAGCCTTTCACAATATTTGCAACTGTAAACGGTCCTTGACTTTCTCAGTCTTTCACTTGGTGAACGGATTTATAAGAATGCATAAAATCAGAAACAACCTCGATTTCTATTCAACACCCAACTGGATCTCAAAAATGAATAAATAAATGTCTGTATTTGGATATTGCTCTATTTCTACATTAGTAATCTTGAACTGTTACGTGCAAAAAGTGACATACGGGTTACCCTTGCCATTAAAATACATTTATACCCCTTACATATAGGTACTAGCATAAGAGATTGCCGATATAATCAGATCTGCGGCAAGAATGGATGGCGACACGACTATAATAATTATGTTATAGCCTACATACTGTATTGATCGTATTTCTCTACAGAGTTGAAAGGAAATCTGTAATAACTAATCGGATTGTCCAGATTACTCCACAGCTTGTGAGGAGCAACCGCTGAAAATACTTACTCGTTGTTGAAATCACAGGGAGTAAGTGTGTTTATTGTTAAAATTAAGCAACTACCTACTCAAATCGCTAAAACTAACAAAAGCCACAAAGCTGAATTCATTCAGGAAACATCCATTTATAAAATTCAGATTGAGTCCTTGATATTGGCATTCAACGAGGAGAGTTAAACCTTTTGATAATTCTGTTATCCCATCAACTGGTTTGGGATGAAAAACAATTTTACTTCCTCTATCGGATTTTGCAGATAGCTTTCATTTCGTCCGAATTTCGTCTCTTTTTTTCGTATCTCGTGGCTGGAATTATCGGGTCCGTGTATTGGATATCTTTGGAATTAAAGCTAATCATCTGTGGTTATATCATAAATGATATGTTGTAATAGTCATTTCTTCTTCGGACTGTTCCGTATATTCATCTTTGCTTCGTCAATTAGTTTTCTTAGCGATATACTTGGTTAAAAATAATTTAAAGTTCTCCGTAGAATTTTATTACGGACACCACCGAGCATTTTCCCGACTATGATGGGTCTGAGTCTGCCCAGATGCGGCTGAATATCTGTAATTTACACGAAGGGACTGTCATCAGAGCTCCGCAACCCATACTGGGCAATACTCGGAAGATAGATTGGTTGTCAGGTTTTTTTGGGCTTCTGACTACCGCTAATAATATGTCATAGATGTTCGTATGACAACTGGGACCGACGCAACGGCTTTAGCTGCGCTCCGAGGCACGGAGGGGTCTCGATGTGTTAAGAATGGTCTTCCATCCACACACTGACCGCAGTGAGCGATGCTTGACCTTGCAGATCAGTTGATCAGCTTAGACACGAGCCCCTCCTTTAGCTTTTCCTAATTTTGTTACAGCAATTTCCTCAAATATGTCCGATATTTGAGGAAATTTCTGTCACTGTTTATAAACGAAGTCGTTAAGTTCTACGTCTCTTAAATTTAATAGGGTTGAATCGTATATTGATATTAAAAACGAATAAGATGCCAGCCAATATTATGATGATAAAATGTGTTATTATAACGTATAATAATTTGAGTGAAATACTATTTATCCAAATTAGGTCTATGAAGTATTTACAGCGAAGATGAGGTAAATAAGCATCCTACTAATATTATAAATGCAAAAGTTTGTGAATATGGATGGATATTTGTTATTCTTTCACGCCAGAACGGCTGAACGGATCTAGATAAAATTTGGCACAGGGATAGATTATAGCCTGGAATAATAACACATAGGCTACTTTTTATCTAGGCCGGACCCAATTCTATATATATGCTCCATTACTCAAAATTATTCGACAAAATCTTGTAGCTAGCCCTAATTTTATCTTTCATGTATCAGGAATGAAACACCTACATATAAATATGTATATCTTTCAGTGACGTTATTGCTTACGTCATACACCTTTTTTGCGTTTCTTATTAATGCTATGTTTTAGGAAGTGATGTCTTCATCTCTAATGTCACAAAAAAGGATATCGATGATGCACCATTCTACCAAAGATTTTCTAAATCCGAGGAGCATATTGTGGTTGTGGTCGGCAGGTGCCTCTTTCATTATATATCATCTCTTTCTCTAAATCGAGATTATTTTATTAATAATTATAGTCATTTGTGCCCCTCCGATGTCCATTGATAAAAATATCATCGCTGATTCCCGCTAAGCAATAAACCAATTGAGTCCGCCGGTATGAACTTGACCGCTGGATATGCTCCGCTTGCAACTTTCAAACCATCCCGCTCTCACTCAAATATCGTCTTTGTCTTTAGCAGCGTAAATCCCAATCTGGATTAAGATTATTTCGGGATACAGACGAGTTTCAACGTCATGGTATTATCGACCTTACGTGAAATTTTATTGGGCTTAATTTAGTTGTGGTAGGTTTGGCGTTCATTGATTCCTTTATTCTACCTTGCGTCTTGAATGGAATATTTTTGCTACCATTGTGGGTACTTCATATATGTCGTACTGGATTCGTGCCAAGGGATTTCCGTTATCGAATATAAACCCACTTTTATATACTTTTTTAGGTTTTGTTATTTGTGTTCATTGTACTCAATTCGAATAATTTATGAAAGGTAATTAGGTAACTATTGGTATTTTCTTAATAAGTTTTTTAGGACATTTGTCTTAAGCCAGAATATTTCTCCTGGCTATTCCATAGTTTTGAATTGATTTAGAACATAAAAGAGATCGTTAATGTTATTGCATTGCCGTGAAATTGTCTATCTATTGTACTAATCCATTTTCGCACACCCACGGAAAACCCTATTCCCCATTCATCGCTCAATGCTGCTACTCTTTTCCTTAGTTATCTTTTTATAAATTCTCCTGATGATGATTCCGAATACCTAGCAACGATAATGGGTCTACGGTGCAGCTGGATAACACTAGGACAGGATAGAAGTCACATGCTTGAAAACTTCACCTAACATTCATAACTCGGAGAAAGAATCCGAACCAAACAAGTTACTTACAAACTCAATAATTCTCATACGTGTTTCATCCATTTTTCACGTCAGTGAATATCGTCCAGTATATTATATTATGACGTAATAGTAAACGAAATATATAAAATGCGTACATTCGAACTTAATCTGTGTATTTATAGAGGCAGGAAATACATGATTGTCTATCGTAACTCGCCCTTGAATCGACTTTCGCGGTTTTGAGCGCCCAGTCGCTCATGAATGGTAGAGTTTCATTGATACATAGCGTATGGGCGTGTCTTGTATATTAATATCTTATTCGACGCACTCATATCGATAAACGCTTATCATTCATTCTGTTTCATTCCATTCATAATATTCGTGTGTTGGAACAAAATATTTGCTTTGACTTATAGTTCCTTCTGTTCTTTTTTCAGTAATGTGGTTCATATATTTTTTTCTTCAGTTCCCTTTTGTTTATCCTTAATGCGTCCTTCCATTTGCCAGGATCTACCTCAACAAATATATATGTTATAAAAAAACGTTATGGCTTAGTAATAAGAGAAAAACATAGCTTACACACAGGTCTAACTTCGCACCCAGCACATGTTAAACCTTAAAACTAACTGAACTTTCTGAGAGTTTGACCAACTTCGAAAATTCCTTTGACGTTTCAACCAAATTTGTTTATTCCGAATGGTTATTTACTAGCCTTGTATTTAACAAAAGCAATATTCGGAATTTCGGAGTATCGCAGGATAAATCAATCATTGTTATGCATGTCAAACTTTTCCCTCGGGTTTTATAAATCATCAAGTTATCATAATATTATGAAATGGAAAGTTTTGTGTGTCAAGGGCTGACCCAAAACCGGATAATAATCTATTTGATGTAAACACTTCAGTAGGCAATAACTTTTGTGTGTTTTTTTGTGTCAGGTTGATCGACCTGGGCTGTGTGAATCTGTGATATATATTATCTGTAGGACTCTCTTAATTATCCGCTGCTAGGGCCAATGCTTACTAAAACATTAAATTCATACATACATGATATTTTTGCGCCTGACATTGGGGCAGATGGACTATAGTTTTCCAATTCCTATGATCCTTGAGGCCATTTTCGCTTCATCTACGTTCATTAACCTCCTCGTGCATGACATGGCCTTTTTTGGGTTTTGGTATGTTATTAAACTATAACAGTCAGTATATCCTCTACCTATCGCAGTTTATTTTTGGACGCATCTACCTTTGAACAGTCACCGCATACAGGACAAAGTACCTCGATAAACCGAGTACTTTCCGAGAGATCGTCAGCGATATTAATCGGCTGCTAACCTTTCTTGAGGAGTTGGGCGGCTCGAATAACAAACATTTCCCAACCGCACACAAAAAAAGTGTTGATTGAAGTAGTCCGCTATACCATATTCCTACCTCTTACAATACCCTTCCGCCTTCCGCATTCAGTTCGACCATAACCTTGTTTAAGACGGATTGAGGTGTCCTACCATAATATGTCGAATCGTTATCTCCCTCAATAGCCTAGTGGTCCTGACTGCGACTGCTACGCTAGAGGTCCTGGGTTCGATTCCCAGGTCGAGCAAAGTGTTATTGGGTTTTTCTATGAAATTCCCAGTAGCAGCTCGGAGTTAGGAATTTGTGCCCGGTTAATGGCAATAGGCTCGCCCCCTATTACATGGGACCTAAACATACCGGCGAACTGTGGGTGTACATTAGTACGCCTCTGCCTTACCCTTCGGGGAATACAGGCGTGATGGTATGTTATGTTAAGTTATGTTATCTCCATTTAAAAGATTATCTTCATCAATAGCTGTCGGTCCTTCGACAGTAATGGTCTACCAACTACCAATTCGCCAGTTAGTTACTCTTTCTCGGTCAACGTTCATCTACAATTGAAAAAGGTAGCTTATTAATGTTTTATTTTGGCATAGCCCATATTGATAATGAGATCAAATCGCCCACGACATTCAAGTGCCTGACTAACTTTGCTTAAGTTTACTTTCAAATTTACATTGATACTATATCCTGTTGCACCAATTCATCGATTGTTGTTCGTGTTAATATAGAGAATGAGTGTTTCTAATTTGTATGTACTAATAATATAAATCTAATCTTTAGATATAACCTCTGGTTAGGCTGGCTGGAATAATTTAATTTATTTCTGTATTTTTTAAATGGAATCTTAAAACTCTTTAAAAGTCAGTGTTTTAAATTTTTAAGTACTAGATGGCTCCGGAATATTCGTATTTTTAAGTAACGATAATTTGCAAAGAAAATATACGCTTAAGAATAGACCAATAAGAGGTGAAAGCCAACTTCGCGAGGCTAAATTAAGGTCCATTCCTTTCGTTTCGATGGAATCCTGGTACGAAGTATGATAAAATGGTTCTGCTAGTAGTAGTAGTATCACTTTATCAGTCTCTTAAATTTGACGTTTATTAAGAGCAGAGTAGATGTAGATTGATGAGTAATGATCCTGAGGTCCATCATTAGATGAAAAGAGACTACTATTGATTATATGTATTTATTGTAGTCACTCACATAAAGAGTGATTTCACTCTTTTTTATGCAGTTGGAGTTGGAGACGTGAGGTGGAGGAACTTTAGGAAGAACAGTCCCTGTTTTCGCCCCTCCTTTTTCAACCCTATGACGTGTGACTGTATCTCGTAAACAAGCCTCAGTAGGTACTTTACTGGTTCTTTCTTTTTTTGAAGAGCGTGGGATGATAAGAAACTTACAATTCCGGTTTTCTGTTTTTCTTTTACTTCCAAAACAACAAGGAAATGTATTTCTACTTTATCTGATTTGTTTTACAAAACCAGTAAATAGTAAACAACAGATTTCGTATGAATTTCTTGTATCAAGGTTTTTATAGTTTTACATAAATCACAAGTAGCTACATCTAAATTTGTTTTCGCATCAGAATGGTTTTTACGAACATGCAATTTTGTTTGTGGGGTTTTTATTTATGAGAAACCAAGTTTATTACAGAAACTGAATGTTTATGGAGTTTCTCGTTGATGGATCGATTAAGATTGTTTGTTTTCGAGCTTTATGTTTTTACAATATTATAATGTTTTCCTGCGGATGTGCGGATTTCTGAAGTGGATTATTTTAATGTATAATTTATGAAAACTATTGTACGTATACAAAAATTAAAAATCAATCAATGTAGATATTTCATGGCCGAATTTATTATATAGCGATCGGATTGAATGGGACAGGTCATAGATATTAACCCATCAAGTCCTGTATTCATTACATACACAATGCAAAATCTTTTCGCTTGGCATTCGGGGGTCATTATGGGCGTTGCTGAAGCACAAGACCGTAGAGGAGTACTCACAAGTTCGCAGGTATGTTTCAAGTCCCATGATGAAGACCTCCGCCAGACCGATTTCGGTCACGGCAACTACTTCAACTCCGTGTAGATAGTTTTCGTTGGCGTGCGAGTCATATTACTGCAGAAGCCAATCTTCTTTGAGAAGGTTCGCGAGCATTTCGGACATTTGAGCACACCATAATCATCAAGTTAGGATCTATGTAATCAGAGACGAGCCTATTGACAAACCCGGGGACTAATCCATACACAGCTGCCGCTGCTGCTGCTGTCAGAAAAATTCAATAACACTGCTCTGCCTGGGAATCCACCCTAGGACCTCTAGCGCAGTTAGTATGATTTTAGAAATACAAATCTGAAATATCTAGAAATAAAAAATTCAAATTGTATCACCAGTTAAATATCTATGCCTACGCAAGACGAACCGTCATAATCTCGAAACACCATTGTAAAACTATAAAATTGCCACATACTGGCGAAGAGTTGAGGTATCAATAAAATTTCGGATGTTTGGAATCAACCCACACCAGGTTATTACAAGCCCAGGATGTTACTATTTGATAAAACGCAACGACGCGCGTGGGATATCGGTTGATTGTTTACGTCCTTTCCCGCCGCGCCGCCATCTTGAATTTTTGTGTTTTATTTTCACGATTGAATGAGCGATTTGGTTGAATGAATGAGTCAGCGTGTGAATTGTCTGAGCCAATTGCGGGTAATTGAGATAAAAAATGTTTTTGCTCTTCGAATGTTGAACTTTTTGTGCCGGGTGACCTCGCTTTTTCATGTGAAATTAAACATCATGCTTGCATCGAAGGGGTTCTTCGGCTAGCCATTCATAAATCATAAGTTTGAGTCTACTGCCATCGCAAACTTCAGACTTCGAGCTGCTTCCAAATAATGACAATAGAAAAACTCAATTAGGTAGGTACTTGGAGATTGCGGACCAATAAGAAAACTGCCGGTTGCTATATGTAAATATACATACATCCATTACGCCTGTTATTGCCGAAGGGTTAGGCAGAGGAGGACTAATATTACACCTACAGTTCGCTGGTATGTTTAGGTCCCATATAATAGGGGGCACAAATCCCAAACTCCGAGCTGCTACTGATAACTGAGTTCTATGCTTGAAGTGTTGCATAAAATTGACAGCTTTTTTATGTAAGTTTGTCAATTTATGTAAGTATGTATACTTCAATTGTAACTGTTTCCTCGAGCTACCAGGAAAGGTTATTATAATTTTCTCCCGCAGTCCTGGCTTGATAGAAAATGTTTGTATTTCGTACTTACATTTGTAGACAAATGAATGAAAGAAAACTAGTTTCTTTTTGTTATCGTCAAACAGGGAATTAATTAATTTGATCGCTCTAGAAGTTAACAATAGAAAACCAATACGGTTCACGTAATGAACTAATAACGGCTTTGAAAATATAGAAGCTTAATATTCCCACAAGTAGTAAGTATAATAAAATTCCCCAATGGGAATAAAGATCAAAGATAGGAAAATCTTCAGCAAAGATCAATATGTACTTTATGGATTAACTTACATCACTTGGCTTTTTAATTAACTTAAGGTACCTATCAAGAGATATTTATTAACAAGGATAAAGTTGTTAATACAATACCTAATCAATCAATTTTTATCATTGCCATCGTTCTGAATATAGTGAAAGCCGCTGATAAGTGCATTTCTTGAGAATTAATACTTCGTGGCTTAATGCCAGCTAATCCAAATTTTAATTTCTTCAGTAGCTATTTTATTGCATAGAAGGGCAAACGACCTCACTGATACCTGATGGTAAGCGATATCGTTGCCCATGGACACCCGCGACCATGCCGGCCTTTTAAAAAGGTTTAGGCCTCCGGTATCCTCACTCACTTGGCGAAACACAACGTAAGTGTTGTTTCAGCTTCAAGAGAAAATGTGCCGAATATCAAGTATTTATTGAATTTTAATTAAGGAAAAGGAAGCAGAATCGCTATTTCAGCAATGTTATCAAGACATTCTAACATATGATTGATTACATCAAAAAGCACGTGCTAACTATTTATACCTCACTAGACAGATCGACACTTGCAGTCTAGACTAAATACCTGGCCAGTATGAATGGTCGCAACTCACACATTCGCTGTATTGTACGCGCGCAACCTTGCACGAGAAACTTGCCAATCGGATGTTACTATTTTGGTTTAGTAGGTCATTAAACGAAACGAGCGCTCGCTGGCACGTTTTTTGTGGTTGGTAAGTATTTTTACGACTGTTACTGTTGGTAGCCCTGAACTAGAAATGGAAGTTGAAGAGGATTCTAACACCGTCAATGCTACGCAGTACGCTGTCTAGTAGTGGCCATAACGTCATCGACTCTTACATTTAGGATGATTCGATACGTGACATGAGGACATGCTCGTCTAGTTGAGGGGATCCTCCATTTTATTTCTAATATAAGGATATCTTACTCTTTTTTACATTGCTACAAAGTTTATTTATGTAGAGAAACAAGCTTGTTTCTTGCTTCAATTCAATTAATGTAGTTATTTCGACATGGCAACAATCTGACGTGCTTAGCCTGTATGAACTTTCGCCACACCTATTGCCGCCGACGTCTAATTAATTAAAACATTATGCTAAGTTCAAATGTGACTTTTGTTAGGTACATCACGACAAATGCTATTTTAAGCGTGGTTGTGATATCGCAATTTTCGCTTGTTAAACCTACAAGCTTAGCGTTTTATGATATTATCTCGGATTATCTTATTTCCTATCAAGAAAGGAAGCTTTTTATCGTCGATTGTAAAAATCTAAAGACATCACAAGGTGATTGAGTTAAATAACTGTTTTCTTGTTGTAAATCTCTAATTTGTAAAATTCAAAATATCAACCGTTTCCGAGCAGGATCAGTCTTCACTTGTTTACAAATGGTAAAATCAGGACTATCCAACCATCCAATTCAGTAGTGTATAAAATTATCAATCAGAGAAATGGCAATTCCGTTTCATAGACATCAGTACCTAACGCTTATATTAAGGTCTGAACAGAATTAATTGGACCGAGAACGTGTTTACGAATGAAAGGAAACGGTCGTATAAATTGGCGCTAAACTTTACTTTTTGACATGTGAAATCAAGACCGATTGATTCCCACCAGTTCATTGAAAACGTTCCCGAAGCTGCAAAGAGTAAAAAAGGACAATGTTTTGCAGCAGTTGTGCGTCGATAATAAACACGGTGCATTAAAACAAACAAAACGAACTGGCGAACTTTACATTTGGTCTCACGCCGTCATACTGCCTGCGAACGTTTTCACTGAAGGCACTCTTTCTTGCAGAACTTACGAAAGATTATTTTGGCAGTGCGATGTAAGTTTATTTCATAACTACAAGATAACAGTTCATGTCGTAAAAATAGCTAAGTACCACTCTTGTTATTGGTTCTAAGCCAATTGATTAATTTTAACTTTCGAACAAATCCGAGACTACCACTTGTGTTTATAGTGTTTATAACTGCCATTTGAATGAAGGACTTAATTTTCGCTCTTGGAACGATAAAATTAATTCATCTATATTACTAATATATAAAGCTGAAGAGTTTGTTTTGTTGGTTTGTTTGTTTGTTTGCTTGAACGCGCTAATCTTAGGAACTACTGGTCCGATTTGAAAAATTATTTCAGTGTTAGGTAGTCCATTTACTGAGGAAGGCTATAGGCTATATACCATCACGCTACGCGGACAACGTCGCGGGCAGAAGCTAGTATATTAATAAATAGGTACATTCAAATTTGTACGGAAAGGACGGATGACCAATATTGGGGCCGATGATTAATTATGTGTATTTTTTTTTTTTAATTATGGCGCCACACTTTTTGTGTATTTGCCAGTGTCAAGTATTTGAATAATCAAGTAGTTAATATTTCCCATCATGGGATTTTATTATGGCACCACACTTTTTGTGTTCGCCAGTGTCAAGTATAATGTTCAGTTGCCCCAATAAAACGGTAGAAACTTTATTGAGGCTTCGATGGAGTTTAGGTGTGAACCCAAAAAGTCACGATTTTCACTTTTATATCATTTGCCTACACTCTCACACGTTCACGAACACTTAATGGTTAATTATCCACCATAATTACACATCAAACTTCGGAGAAATTCAAGTTTTGAAAAATAATATAAAATCGACAACGTGCACTTTACATTTTCCCGCCTAAACTCTTATGTGTATTTAAATGCAAATAAAGTCGATTGCACCCTCAATTTTGTTTGCTTTTAAGTGTGAGAACAACCTTTTTCAATTGAGAACAGTCATAATGTTTGTAGTAGGTACTTACAAAATGAAAACTGAATGGTACGTTACATAAAATAAATTATACAGTAAAATATTGTACGTTTATTCAGCATCTGACAAAAATAAACAAAATGTTTATGTACGCATTCAAAATAAACAGTGCAACTCATCGTAACGCAAAGGTCATGCACTGTTCAGCCTCCCGCAAAAAGAGTAAAAAGGCGGGACCGGTAATGGTCGCGTTCAGCGTCATCTGCTCGACGCTCACTGTTTCCGCCGCGGCCATGTTGAATTTATGGCGGCTAAAAGTATCAGCATCCGTGTCGCGCTTGTTATAAGCCGAGAAAATTGAGATGTAATTCTTGGTGAGTAATTCAGAACTGAATAAAAAGGATTGCAGAGTCTGATTCCCATGTACACCAGAACGGTAAAACAGAAAGATCGAATATAGCAGTCAGTTGTAGTAAAGTATAATTTTTATTATTATTATTATTCAGCCATTGTCGTCCCACTGCAGGGCAAAGGCCTCCCTTCCCTCTTTCCATTCGTCACGGCGCAACGCTATTTTGGGCCAATCCTTCCAGAAGAAGTCAAGCTCATCCCGCCATCTCCGTCTAGGTCTGCCGCGTTGTCGCCTACCGTTTTGGGGAACCCACTCGGTAACTTGTTTGGCCCACAACTCGTTTGACATGCGGCAGACGTGACCAGCCCAGTTCCATTTTAAGCTAGCAGCTTTTTGGCCTATGTCGGCAATCTGGGTTTTGGAGCGCAGTACGCTATTTTTGATGCGGTCTGTTAATTTGACTCCCATCATACTGCGCTCCATGGCTCGCTGGCATACCCCAAGGGCGGACTTCTGATGTTTTGTCAAAGACCAAGTTTGTGCACCGTAGGTGAGGATGGGGAGAATACATACATCCATGAGTTTTCTTTTACAAAGTATAATACCTACTTAAAATAAAGGCAAGTTTCAGAATAAGTAAGTATCATCATCCTTTCATCCTAATTGAGTCGTGATTTCTAAATTGCTCAATGAAACATAACTAAAAAAGGGGAATGCATTTTCCCATCAATTGATTAAAAATTTGACCGGTAATGCGCGCGATCAGAGTCAGTGTTCGGCGCTATGAGCGCATATGTCCGGTTCCGCTGAGGCCGTTTTGAATTTATGGTATCTTGATGGTCGTTATCCTGTATCACGTCATTACATCTATAGAATGTCCACTTTGTAATACTGTTTAAATTATTTAATTAAGCATCATCGAGGTATTATAATCACCACTTTTGTTCTATCTAAACGGGGTTTAAAAATTTTAATCTTATATGTTGTCCGTAATCATAAACAAATCGAATACCATGTCATCATAGTAGTTTACTACTGTTTATAGTATTGTTTTCTACACACGATAGTAAACAATTACAGGAAAGGACTGAATACAAAAATAAACAATTCCGCCTTGAATCTCAAAATAAATCGATTAATACATCGATTTCGATAACTATGTGAACTGAATCGCGTGTTCAATGTTCGCATGACGTTTCTTTGTTCGAATATTAAGTATAGCTCTAATTAGAATCGTTTCGCCGACAATAGATATGCTGTATGATTGTTCTGAGAACAACGAAGAGATGTTTATTTTTTTATACGATACACGTCTTTGTGTGTTTTGTTTCGCATGTAGACGTAGGAATTTTTGTAAAGATTTGTATATGTGTGTAGCAATGGTTTATAAAATGCTTTTCCCTTGTGAATATAGCGTTGAGAATTTAGACGTTTTACTAACACATCAGTTCCACTCGAGCTCATAATATCCCTTGAACACGATAATTTATACGTGTCGCTGAAGCAGTTTACTTTGTGGATAGCTCTTGCAAAAGTAATTACTCTGTTTAAGTTTTAGTAGTGCCACCGCTTGTACAATTTTAAGTATGTGTACGCAAGAAAATAAGCCAATAAAATCCACCGTGATTTCAAAGTATGAAAGGAGAATTAGATGACACTTAGTGCTGTACTTTACCCGTGTGTCCTGTTACCTTCCTCTTTCCTTCTACTTTTGCTGCTTTTAATACTATTATGTTAATGTTTTTTGCCAGATGAACCTCAATTTCAAGGGATATCGATAAACACTTATCCATTGATTAAAATATGATGTAAGATGTAATAATCATGTAAGATATAATTTAATTATAACATACCATCACGCCTGTATTCCCCGAAGGGTTAGACAGAGGCGTACTAATGTAACCTACAGTTCGCCGGTATGTTTAGGTCCCATGTAATAGGGGGCGAGCCTATTGCCACGAACCGGGCAAATTCACAAATTCCTAACTCCGAGCTGCTTCTGTAAATTTCATAGAAAAACCTAATAACACTTTGCTCGATCTGGGAATCGAACTCAGGATTCTAACGTAGCAGTCGGGCTCAGGACCACTTGGCTAATGAGGCAGTTACAGTCATTCAATTAGACATAAATGCAATATGGCAATAATCCAAAATACACGCTGTCTTTGTTACAAACGCAGTTGCATCAACACCACACAATGCTCTTGTGCAAGCGTTAAGGTATATTGCTAAGTTAAATGCACTTGTTTCGATCTTGCGCAAATTTCTTAAGGATGTACAAATAGGATTTTTTTTGTTGTCATTTTAGGGCTAAACTTTGTTTTACGCAACCTGATAACTGCAAGATTAAACTAGACTGAATTTGTTTGCTATGAAGACGCAGCTTGCCAATATGTAAAGTATTTCCTTGAATTTATTATTGTGAGGTTATAATGAAAGAAGTTTGAATAAAATTCTATCAATAGTTGGTGGATTTCCTACGGCAGCTACTACGAGACCAATAAAATTTCCTTATACAAGCATGTTCTAAGGAAATAACTTTAAGTGGTATGCAAGGTCTTATGATATCCCTAACAATTGTAAATTCTGCTCGTATGTTCTTTACCTACCATACTTCATTAAATTAGCAAATATTATCATATTCATTAACCACTATTTTATCTGCGTTGGTATACGCATGACCGCGTTGAGGTTGCGTGTCCGATGCGCTTGGTAGCCTTGATTTTGCAATACTTAGACATTATATGTAATTTTGCTTTTATCCTCAACGTTGAAGAAGTTCTCTAATTCATATCTAACTACGTAAAATGAATCAATTGACGATTAAAAATCACGTCATTTGTAACATTTTTCAAACCCGTAAATTGATATTCTGAGTAAGATTTATTGAAACTCAAGTGTTTGCTAATAAAATTTGGTATTTAAATTATTTAAGCTTTGAAGGTGACAATGATAAATGTTCATTTCATCCTAAGAGAAACTTAATAATTCTAAATATGAGCCCCCAAATGATATATTGCATATTCAAGTTACAGAAGAAGACGTAAGATTCTCTCTACCGAAAATGTTTGCAGATTAAACAATGATGATATTCTAAGACAACGTTAAATAACGAATCAAAGGCTACTTGTTAATTAAACAGCCTCTCGGGCCGATGAGTGTGTGCCTGTTATCTTTGTTAATATTCTCACGTGGATATTCTGAAATCTGAACTTTATCCACGGTTACAAAGGATTTAATTTTGTTTGATAAAAGTACGTTTTCGTTAACATTAAATTTCTTTTCGTACACTTTGACTTACATATTATAATCCTCGTATTGGGCTAAGGAGAATCGGTTTACTCTGTTGAAGCTTAGCAAAATGATGGTGCTGTGTAATCTTTAATGAGTGTTATTAAATGCGGCATATGTACCTTACTTATTCCTTAACACGACAGCAAATCTACAAATAAGCAATCGTGTACAGTTTGAAATTACTCGGGAGACAGTCCTTAGAGTATTGTAGTCCTGACTCCCAAATTGAAAATAAAACCCCAATATTGATTCAACCGAGACGTAAAAGGAATTGTTTGACGGAGACTGAATGTAAGTGTGGTGTCGCGGAGCAAGACTAGCGTCTTGCCCGTCTTTTGAGAATCTGTTACTCTTGGGGAGAAAATATTCTGATCGTGTGTAGCAGTGTATTGACCACTGAGTTATCAATTTTTTTTATTCAATCCGTAAAACGAAATGTCCTTTATTCAGCATTAATCGAAGCTATACACCGTTGTAAAACTTAAAATATAGTTAGAAGTATCAGCCCTTATTTAACTATTATTTTAAATTTATTTTATGTTCACACATAAAATACGACGTAGTTCAACAAAAAAATAATATTAATGACGAGACGAACTAGTTCTTAAATGTAATATTAAACCGCTGCGATATCCATAATGAAATTTCGATTGCATG
The DNA here is from genome assembly GCA_947256265.1 of Acronicta leporina. Taxonomy (NCBI): domain Eukaryota; kingdom Metazoa; phylum Arthropoda; class Insecta; order Lepidoptera; family Noctuidae; genus Acronicta; species Acronicta leporina. Next base: position 4,505,320 of record OX366537.1, on the reverse strand, counting down.
CATTGAGGACTAGGTTCTGATTCCCAAATTGAAAATGAAATCCAATATTGATTCAACTAAGACGAAAAATTATTCCGTTACCGTAAAAGTAATTCTTGTCCCCCCTGGGCGAACATATTCGGAATAATTTCTCCAGAGAATCCGAAAGCTAGGGGCAAGTGACTGTGAAATTTATCTTTGTGATTTATTTAGCGATTGCGTTCGATACTTCTGGCGTTCTTCTTAGCACTAAAGGCAATTGTATGTTGGCATCTAGAAATTCGTATGAGCCTAGTATCTTTAGAAATTGTAAGTGGTGTACTTAACTTATTTATGTAATTTGAATTGTTATTAATTATGATCTAATTTTGCAGAACGGTTATGCAATGTTGACCGTTGTATGTTTCGGTAGGGAATAGTGATTTTTATTACTTTTACTAGTCACATTATTTTATTAAATGAAACGTTTACTCAATATTTATTTTATTTGTTTCAGGTATGCAAAAATTGATTACACTAAGTCAAGGCACGAGGATTTTCTACGGGAGTAAGGTTTTCCAAGTGTCAAGAATGTGATGCTAAAAGTTGAATTATTTATTTTTATTACACCGCGAGTGGGTTATCATAGTCTCTCAATGTTCCTGCTTTTGAAAGCTTCAATACCAAATCATTTAAATAATACTATTGACACATTCAACGAGAAGTGTGGCCTAGACTAAGACTATAATGAAGTATAATAATTCATCACTGAATATAATGTTTAAACACGAGCAAGTTCATAATTCAATAAGCTCCCCGCTAGGAGCCAGTAACAGTGCTGTGCGGTGTTGATAGCGCAAACTCTATGTGAAAGTTGATCTAACTTTGCCATGCAGTTACTATAAAAGCCTTGGTAGAGAACATGGTAGCTACTGAGAAAATTATATAAAATGAGCTAGCTTAAGATTAAATGGTTATTGATGGTCGTCATTAAATCGGCATTATAATAGCTGATGTAGAAAGCGCCGTTTTAGCAGAGGCACTCAAACTTAAAGAACTTCTCTCACTTCTGACATCAGGTTCAACCTCAGATAAAAAACAGTGTGGATGAGCACGCATTTTTTAAACAAGTTTCAATAAAAATTGTTTATTTACATCGATGATTTTATAATACTTTTAAGTTGAAAATTATCGACTCCAATTGCAGCTCGATAGAATGCTGTCGGTGATGACCTGCAAGTTGCTGAAGATCTTAAAAGTAAAAATAAAGGATGGAATCTATCTGAATTATTTAGTTACAACTTAAACTCACGTCATAAACGCTCAACAGAGGAGGGTAGGTATACCTCCTCTGTTTGGTCAGACAACACACGAGTATTGTACCTAGTCATTTGATATTAAAAATGACGCTTTCAAATATATCCTATAGAACGCCGCTTTGAGCGCCATTTATATTTCTAGCTTACATAATATATCTTAATTCCATTTTAATTCCGTTTTTCTACCGCTACAGCCGTTAGTTGTAGTTGCTAGCTACACTAGTGACAGAAACTCGACGCAAACTCGTTTATCTGTGTGCTTCATGAAGATTAGTTTAAGTTCATTCGTGGCGTGTGGATATAGTTACTTTAGTTGCTTCACCCCTTTCATTCATCAAGTCTTCAGCTTCTTAACTAAATTCTATTCACAGTTTGTTGTAACTGGAAGTTAATAATTTGTAAAGATGTAGGTAAGTTTTAAGTTGAATGTGTTTCCAGTCTCAACGGCGCAATGCTTTCAACCCTTACATCCTTGTAATGCAACTCGGAACGTTATCATTGCGTGATAATAAGTTTTGACAAATTATTGAAGGAGAGGATTTGCGTAGTTCGCTGACCGAACCTAGAGTAAACTAGCATAGGGCTGAAACAATTGGTTAAGTTTAAGACCCCGCTATGATAGTGTGATGAAACCTTAGAATTTGTGATGGTTCCTACGATGTTCGTGACGATGATGGCCACTTCATATTTGTTTAGTTAAATGTCATTTAATATTTCTCTCTCCAGCAATTAGAGTCTGATGCTTAATTCCAGTTTTTTAAACGAATATTTTACTGTGTTAGCGTCTTCATTCTATTTTCAATGCTCTGTTTTTCCTTTGTCTCATTAAACTGTAGTAATTACAGCCAACCTTTTGTTAAACAGTCCCGTTATTAGGTTCGTTACATAAATGTCATTTTCTTTTGTGCCGTGTTATAAATTCTTCGAATGCAAATTGATTTAGGGTCCTTATAGTTGTATGATAAAGATTTGCCTGCAGACGGTGGAAAGGTATAATGTGTCGCTCTGTGTTCACAGTTCACATGCTCGGGATTTTCTAGATAGTTTCCAATAAAAATCGTACTTAAATCATAGGCAATAGAAACTGTCGCTGGGTGTGAGCTCTCACACGTTCTCATTTACCAATACCCAATATCGTATCGCACCTGATACGAGTACATGAGTCACCTCAGTACAGAGTACCTCTTAGGTTTTTCTACGTGTACAATAATGGGGTGGGATAGGTATTTTGTCATGTTTGTAATCATCAGGCTTTACTTTATTCTTTGTACGGACGTGTAGGACAGGTCCTTTGTTATATTTTGATGTGAGCGGCGACGTGGGTTGGCTTGTTAGTAAGTCGGTTCCACACGTTCCTGCAAAAGCACTGTCGTGGAGAATAACATTGTAGGTATATTCGAATACGAAAAGGATTTGCTGTGTTTAAGAACTACTAGCTTTAGTTAAGATTATTTTTTTACAATTTCATACAATAGGATCGTTATTTCTTGATATTTTTATGTGAAATTTTGGATACAACTACTGTCTTCAGGTATATATCTGCAGTAGATCGGCTGCACTGTTAGTATAACAAATACGTAATAGTTCCAAAACTCATTAAATTAATATCACTCCTGTGTATACTGTCACCGCAATATTGCTCAAACAATCTGATTAGACAACTTTCCAACTTGACACTTATTCACACAGTGCAAGATAAACGGCTGACACTCCGTTTTTCATTCCGACATAGGCACGGAAATTCGTGACTGTCGATTACCCCGTAATACCCCCATAGAGCTATAATGACGCAATGTTGTTACAAGTTTCGCATGCCAGGAATGTTGGGGAGTCGCCACAGCTATGTCTTCATTATACAGTGTCTCGTACACGGATTTTTGGCATTACCTACGGCGCTTTTGCTATGTATATATAATTGCTACATTTAGGTACTTAGACGAGTTAAATTTTCTACTCGGCATTTCTGAATAGTTCCGCTAGGAGTTGTCAGCGAATCAGTACAATCGAGATGCTCTAAGTTAAACCGAAAACTTGATTATAATATGTTGAGTTTCTGGAAGAAAGAATAAAAGAAGTTTATGGAAGAAACTTCTTTAATTCTTTCTTCTTCATAATGGCTCTTTCTTCATAAGGCCATCTCAGGCATTCCCCTGCAGTGTAACACTCACATATTGCTACTACTATGTCTGGCCTTTAAAAGAGACCATGGTTCTCTGAGATTTTTCGGTGTTTCTTCTCAGAGGTCGTCAGTTAGGAAATGGCGTCGCTATCTAGTTTAAAAAAAATCATAACATTGACTTGCAAAAGTGTCTAAAAAATCTATTTACAGAAATAAATATAATTTATCATAAAGAGTTGCTGAAGATAACGGCGTAAATCCTTTTGAATCGAGTAAGTATTTTTAATCAAAAAGAACTAAGGAACGAAGAAACTACCTGAATCTCAGTTTACAATTACTTAAAGACAGCAGAACCTACTAAACACAGACCTAACTTAATTTTCCACACCAACGTGTCCCGATTTTACTTCACAATTACATCTTAAGTGGCTCGGGCACAGCAGACTTCCTTGGTTGTCAATCCACAAACTGCCAGAAGTAAGTAATTACTTTCACTTCCCTGATTGACACACAATCTGTTTTGTAACCCGGCAGCCAGATTGGCGTAGAAACTTATTTGTGACTTACGAATAAACAGCTGAAGGGCCATGGAAAGTTGGATACGTAAATGTATGAGTATTTGTTCCAACCTCCAAGAGAAGACGTGTTTCTAACTGGCCCCCTGAACTGTCAACGAGACCGGTTGTTGAATACACCTGTCGAAACCATCGAAAATATTCAATGTACCTACCTCCGAGAGAAATGGCATTTAATTTTTGCTGCCATCCGACCTGCCGCTTTTCTATTGATAAGGGAATTGAAAACAAATTATGCTACTCTATTTTAATTTCGTTATTTTTCAACTAAATTTCTATATTGCAATACAGTTTGGTCGGTAGTTAATTTCTTCATTGATTATAGTCAAAATAAATAATAGATTTGCATAATTAGGATAGCTAAAAAGGTAGGCTCCGGATCATAAGCGCAATCGAACATAACCTATTAGGAGGCGTAGTTAAGAGCTTACTATCAGTATATCCGATATGAACCTGAAAATATAATTTATCGAGTAACTTCAGGACCGAAAATAATCGGTAAGTCGGGAAGTTGCTGAAAGGGCTCCGGGCAAAGTTCCAGGGATAATTAGGGACATGACATCCACGGCTCTCGAAGACCAAATAACAATATAAAAATACATTAAAAATAGAAAACTGGTGTATCTATAGTTTAAGCTTTCCTTACGCATAATATCGAAAATAATACTATAAATGCGAAAGTATTTGTCAGTCTGTTTTTACGCCTAAACCGAACGAGTTTCAATGGATTTTGTGAATGGAGGAGGATAAGTATGATAATATTTTAGCTACCTTTTGTCTCAAAAAGTCCTTTTCAAAGTATCTAGTACATATTGACATAAAAACTAGACGTTTTATTTTTGCTTTGAATCATACAAATATGAAGCTGCATCCTTACCAGTAATTTAATCTCCTCTATCGAACGCCTTCCATCCCATCCCATTGAAGGCTGATGATGCCTTTTCAATAAAGCGCCGGTATTCTCGCGGAATTCACTGCCGGTGCTCTCACAGGTTGCGAGGTGGCTTGTATACTTCTCTATCTATACTAATATATAAAGCTGAAGAGTTTGTTTGTTTGTTTGTTTGTTTACTTGGACGCGCTAATCTCAGGAACTACTGGTCCGATTTGAAAAATTCTTTCGGTGTTAGATAGCCCATTTATCGAGGAAGGCTATAGGCTATATATCATCACGCTACGCGGACGAAGTCGCGGGCAGAAGCTAGTATTATTATACTAGGGACCCACCACGGCTTCGCACGATTGAAAGAAATAAAAACTAATTTATTTCCTGTGAAAGAAAACGAGACTATGAAACATAAGTAAAAATATATAGGACAGAAAATAAAATAAATAACAAAAAATAGAAAAAAAAAACTTATCGGCCTTTACTACAAAATAATATTCTTACTAAAAACTTTCTGAAACAATTTTAACCTCTAAAGCTAAAGCGTACAGCTCTTCGGTTGTGTAAATTCGGTTCGGTTTCAGTGGATTTTCAAAATTATAAAATGTTTATGCTAGTAAAACTATAATTTGAAGTCAGTAAGTAATTTTGGAGTCTGCTTTTATTGATCGTAAAAATACAATTGTAGGTAAAGATATGCTCTTAATTTTACAAAAAATTGTGGAATTCTTCCTGGAAGCCATCTTTTTATTCCGATCTCTATTCTTTTCAATGTGCGTCTAAATAGCTTCGGCTTCCCGCAGATTTTTCAACTTAACGCCTCATGAATTTTCTCTCCACGTGGAAGCTCCCCAATGTTTCTTTTATTTATTTTCTTTTAAGATATCCTCTAGATAATTATGGTTGACATAAAACATCGCGTCTATATTCATAGAATACGTAATCTGAGTGAGATAAGTTATCGGTCAGATCAGCTAGACAGCTTCTATGAGCTTGATTTCTAGAAACAAATGGTAAGTATCTAAATAGTTACCATTTATTTTCTAGAAATCAAGCTCATATATATTATAATAACATCACGATGTGGTAACCGCCTTAAAATACTTTGAAGGTCTATTTAGACCTATTGCCTATTGTAAAGATTCAGGCTTGGTGGTACTTATACAGAGAACTTGGATGTTCATTTAGCCAGTAAACGTTCATATTATATCATAGTTATTAACTTAATTATACATCACTAGCTTCTGCCCGCGACTTCGTCTGCGTGGACGTCAGAATGGGGTCCGATCTACATAAAAAGTAGCCCATGTGTTATTCTGGACTATAATCTATTTCTGTGTCAAATTTTATCCAGATCTGTTTAGCTGTTCTGGCGTGAAAGAGTAACCAACATCCATCTTCACAAACTCACATTTATAATATAGGAAATAATATTTAAATATAGGATAATAATTAACGTCGACAGTTCGATTAAAAGCCATCAATAAAAAATAAAAAACAAACTTCAAAAGGAGGTTTTAATAAACCCTTCAAGTACTTGACGACGGCACGTCAAGTTAACTTAAATTTATGGCTTGAAAGGGCTCATTAAGAACGAAGTTATTGCTACTGTTGTAAATCACATCCGTTACAGTGGTAAGGTGAAATCATAAGACGGACGGAAAATAAACTCGTGACAATGCATTATTGATTCTACCTGAGTTAGTTATTTTTTGGGCTATAAAACGGCTAAACTTGGATTTGACTATGAAGAGCAAACAAAAATAAATCAACAGAAACATTAAAGTAGATTGGTCCAGTTTTCTGCTACGCGCACGCCATTTTCTGTAGCAGCCATTAGGTCTTGACGTTTCACCTGCGCAGGGACACGCTAGGCATGACAGCATATGGGCCATATCTTCCACTGCACCACACCCTCAAAATAAGTTAGTGCCGCTGGAGAACAGTTACCTGTGTAAGCGGTTTGACCACCGAAGCTCTCACCTACTCTAACCCTCATTCCTCTTGTTGAGATCGCAAATTCAGTTCGGCGATCCTGGAATGTATCTGCATTTTGTAAAAGCCCCGATCACCGACAGATTTTTGTCAGATCACATGTCCAAATATGTATTTCGTTGCAATTGAATTTTCTGACTGGAGTTGGATTATAATTTGCTTTTATATGTAAATCTTAATATCCAATTCACAAGTAATTAGGAGCACTAAGGCGATACAAGCTAACTGGTAATTTATTTATAAGACGAATTCTGGCACGTTTATAAAAAATTCAGAACCTCTTAGTCTGACAGTCGCCCGTCTGAATATAGTAGTACTTCTTATTTAATATTTAGAATAGAACTTTAACTTTATGATCATAATAAGGGTCCAAATAAAATAATTTATAAAATTAAGGGTATAATGGCAGTCTCGCTATCTAGCACGTACGTAGTAGTAATGATATCTACAAGACAACTTTTGTATGGACAGGAATTATATAAAAAAAGAGGGTCCATGTTGTACGTACTAAAACAGTTAAAAGTACATAAATACTGGAAAAAAAATACATTCTTACATTATAGTATAGTAATAGTTGTCGTCATGAACAAAATGTTAGAATTACTGATCCCTGATTCATTCAAACGAGGATCACTCTTCTTCAGGATAAAATACTGATATTTAGTTTAGAGATCGAAACAAATCAAAAAGTTTTTCTGCACGTATCTGCTTGGTAGTGAGATGTAATATTATTATAACCTTGCCTATATTGCTGTTAAAGTCTGTAATTGATTTCATTGCAGCGTTGTTTCTCTAAGAGCCGCTTTGGTGCATTTATTGAGCGACCTGTTTGTTCTTGTCAAATAAATTGTCCAGATTATTTGACTTGCATTTCATGATTACTACGTGGTTAAAGTCTGCTGCATCATTTAGGTTGTCAGATACCACCAAAAACGATAGATTCACTTAGAAACACGGCCACAGTGTAGTGAGATTTGGAGATACTACAATTGATGTCAACGACGATCAGTAAGGCAGTTTAAAAAAGAATAAACGGATTCTATCATGTCAACCATATTTAGAACGTTTAAGTCTGATAAAATGCAACAGCTAAGTTCATTTTATGTCTCTTATATCGGCGCTTACAGTCATTAGCCACAAGGAATGCGACTAAATGCCAATAGCCGGTTTGATCAGTCGCTGACACCAAAAAATGAGACAATAAAAAACTTGATACTTATTCCTATGTGCTTAAAAGGCAAACATGCTTTTTATTCATAATCTTTGTATCTTGGTACAGCATAAGCACATAATATTATGTTGATTGATTTCAGTAGTAGCACAAGATGAAAAGTTGGCTGTTTGAGATTCTCGTTCTAAATTACGTACTTTTATGAGTGAAGAATCCCCGTGCTGGTTCATCTAGACTCTATACTAATTGAAAGCTTGTTTGTTTGTTTGCGTGAGCGCGCTAATCTCAGGAACTACTGGTCCGATTTGAAAAATTATTTCAGTGTTAGATAGCCCATTTATTGACGAAGACTATAGGCTATATGTCATCACGCTACGCGGACGAAGTCGCGGGCAGAAGTTAATATTTTGACATGTTGTCACTATTTAATTGAAATACCGACTATTTTACTGTAAAACATATCTTATTCGTAGATAAAAAATGTTTCCCACAAAAACGTTCAACTCTTTTAGTAAGATTCAGCGGGAGCAAAATTGACATTTAACCAGGGTCCATTTATTGCGTTTAGAGACTGCTATAACTCACCATCATAATAATGATGGAGAACTCCATAGTCTAGTGGTTGCCGCGCGATCAGGAGCCTTATTATATAGTGTATAACCAATAATTTACCAATTCGGAGAAAGACATGGAAACTTCTACTTAGATTGAGCTGTGATAAAACATTTTTCTGTGATAAACATTACTGCATTAGAAGCCATTCTAAAACCGCAAACTACTAACAGTTTTAAAACCATTCAGAAATAATAACTTAATAAAATATATTAACTAATAAACCTACTTACTTGAGTGAGCGTTGAGGTTTACTTGCCAATGTATTACAATATTGTAACTGAAGTCTGTAAGACCGCAGACCGCGACGTGTATGGCTTATTTTTTTTTTGTAACTTAACATACCTACACGGTATGTATTCCTCGAACTTTGGCGTCGTCAGTGGGCACGCTTATCAAGGCATGTAATTACATAACTATAGCTGTCCACCATTTAATATAAAACATTTTACATAGACGCCATTTTTTTAAATTCCTTGGTCTATTCCAATATTTCATTAAACCACTCGCCAAAGTTTCATGACTATTGAGTTGCAAAATTATCAGGATTGAGTGCACATTAAAATTGATCTATAGTAGTAACAGTAGGTATCTCGAAAATTCCCATAGATTAATTTTCATTAAACATTCAAGTCATAACACATTATAATTGTCACTGCCTGTTTTACCCTTGGAGTCAGGAAGATACTAATTTCATCAATTAAACTTCGAGTTCCTTTCTATAGAAAGTTTCTAAGAGTAAATTAAACTTTCGAGACTGAGTATTTCATAAAAGAATCCCAATGACACTGCTCGACCAGAGAATTGAACCCTCCCCTAACGTAGCATTCACGTTTGAGACCACAAGGCTAATGAGGGAGACATCATATTTCAAGAGAACCAATTACCTTCATAACATTGACCATAACAGGTCCTTTCGAGTTGTTGACCGCTGTATCTATTCCTGTCGTAGTTGCATCGATTGCCAACTACCCATCAGACCTAACTTGCAATACCAGTTCGCCTGCAAGTCTAACTGTGCCATCTTTACCGTTAACCGCAACAATCCAATATCGCTTTTATTGCCACCGGTTTACGACTGCAATTTGCGTGAGACCGAACTGGCCATAAAAATTCGCGGTGTGTATAAAAGTACTAGGGGTTTATGCTTATTGGTTTTGATTAAAATGGATACTCACGACTGTATAAGTCTTGAGTAGGTATATCGGAGTGAAATGTTCATTCACTTAACCAATAACTTGTACCAGCAGTTTACTCTGACTCAGATGTAGCACAGCCTGACAGGCGACGACAAAGTTAACTGTAATTAAAAAAATCAAAGTGACGATTTTTCAGCCAAATATATATATATATATAGATTTGCAGCTTATCCATACATTTTATTGAAGTGTATGCTTAATATTTTGCTCTGAAATATCAATGGCATAATTTTGTTGTGCTGAGTTAATCAGTCTTTTTCTATTTTTTTTTTCATACCTTTCATCGGTAAATGCAATCCCAATTAAAGCGTTGGTAACTTAGGCGCAAAAAATAATTTTGATTTTGAAGAAGTACTGGGTGATAAAAATGGTAATTAAAATGTTATCCTCATGCACACATCTTTAAACTTAAAATAACCATCTTGTGTAAGCTTATCAAATCCATGAACATATTACTGAAGCTACCAATGAAGCTATTACAGAATCATGAATATAGAAACATGACATGTTTAATGGCTTACCTCATAAAACTTGCAAGGAAATTAGTTTTAGTGGTCGACAAGTAGGTTGTATAACTTTATAGCCTGTAAAAGGTTCAACATGGTCAGTCTACAGCTGATTTAATAGTGACTTAAACGGTTAGTGCTTTCCAATAAATAAAACGATACATTTTATCGAAGGGATATTGAAAAGAGGATCAGTTTAATGCTTGTGAGTATTAACTTCTATCTCTGAAAACGGATATGAATTGAAAATTGCTAGAGGTCAACTTAAAGAAGGATTGCTATAATGCTGTCTGATTTAACGATGAATCCTCCTCATGTTCCAAATGGAGGGTAGTAATTTATTTTTGTTTGAATTGAAGCCTTTGAATTTGTAAGACTAATAATTCAGGGACTATCTAAGAGAAAATCATCAGAATTGGTTCAACGGCTTGATTGGAAACGTAACAAACGTCTCTTATTTATAATATTACTATAAATTCCAGAATAGAAGCATGTAAAGCTGTCCCGGTTGTCATTTGAATATCTATGACAATTGTTAGTGCTAGTCAGAAGCCCAAAAAATCCCTGAAAACCAGTCTATCTTACGAATATCGGTATTGATCAGAACTTGCGGTTGCGAAGCCCTGATGACAGTAGCTTAGTGTTTAATACAATTCAGCCGCATCTGGGTAGATCGAAAGCCAATAGCTCCATGCTCATGGATGAATTCCAGAATACTGAAGACAAAACATTACTTATGTCTCCAAAGAACGTATGAGAACAATGTAATCCTTTATTTCTCTTTCCTTTATCCTTTATTTCTCTTTCCCTCTCATTCATTAAGTAAATGAGAACAGAATATTGTACCTGTTGGCAGGTTTACGCGTGTTTCATGGCTGCTACGATTACATGCGTTTTATGGACACATGAGACTTTTACTGCTTTTGTCTTGTGTAAAGGTTTACTGCTCAATCTTACTTTTATTTCCATCCTTTTCTTGTGCAAAAAGTAAGGTATAGACAATGTATGTTAGGTACCTGGTTATTAATTAGGTCATTTTACCCATTTTTTTATAATAGCCCATAGGTATACAACTAGATGCTAAAGGTGGTCCCTCACCGGGAGCATTGGCCTGTAATGTAACGTTACACAGGTGAACATTAAATCATTGATACATGAGAACTGAGCATTACAGTGCGCAACCTGTAAAGAGTCTAGCATTACATCAGCAAAGGAAGAGATCCGAGCGTTACAGTGTGTAACCTGTAATGTTATAGATTCGAGCATTACATTAATGAGGGAAGAGAACCGAGCATTACAGTGCATAACTTGATGAATGTAGTGTTCAAAATCGTTATAAAATTTTACTTTACAGGCGAATCTTCCCGGTGAGGGAGCACCTTATCCAAACTTAACCCTTTTTTCTGGAGTGCCTTGTATGGTATAAATAAAGTATATTCCCGTAATTATACAAATCAAATTTGCGATACTAATACTGCGATTAAAGATGGGAAAAATTGGCGATTATGACGATCACTTCGAGTATGCCTCTAGATGAGCAGGAGTGTCAACAGAATCTATTGACCAAAGTATCACTCTAGGACCAATTATATAAAAGGGTCAATTAGAAGTCTTCTTCCGGCTCACAAACCATTGAACAGTGACAAACTAATAGATGATGATCACGATTATAATTTACTGCATCCGATAGGTAGGTATTCTAAAAACGCATCCCCTTTAACGCTTACAGAATAAATTAACCATAATTCTTCCCGATATGGTCTTATTTGCATACCGTTATAAAATTATCATACGATTAGTTCTGTCCATGTTCAACCCGTATTTGGTTTTATCAATCGATTTCGATCACGTTAGCTTCAGTTTATTGGGATCTTTAGTTACATCATTAAAGCGGTTGGTTTGATGGTACTCGTAAGAACAGGTGTGTTAAAGGTTTAAATTGTTACTCTTGTTTTACATCAATGACTTGCGCTTTAATGGAAGCCACACTTATTGGCCAAGAGAAACTTGGAGAATCATGGTCTCTTTCGACATATTTATTACATGTGAGTGAGTGTCACATTGTTGGACAGTCTCTGAAATTCACCTGAGCCTGCCATATTCAAATTTTATATTGGTTTTTCGGTATTATTTGTAGATGTTGTCACAGTTTTAGGCAAGTCTTTGCCTTGAATGATTTTTAAGCAAAAGTTTTAGTTCCCCGTTGTGGGTGTTATATAGTTAATGTCGCAAATACTACTAATATTTGTAGCTAAAATGTGTTGTAGACCTACATGTTTTTTAAACGATTGAAATTTGAAATTGGTGGCTCTTAGGTTAACGATCTGCCTTAAGTAAAATTTAGAAATTAAGCCTCAGAGCATCTCCTTGAGAACACACTTGTACAAAACGAGTTACGACCAAAGTATTAGTGGAAGTTATAGAGACGTTATAGCAGAGATTTGGCCGCGGAAACATATTCAGCTTATGCTACGCCAATTACGTCGGGACGCGGTTGTGACCGCGACCTTAACTAATGGATTACGTGCGGTTATATTTTGTAATAGAATAATACGTGTTTGTGTTACACGTGCTTTTGATTTTAGTTTGTTCTAAAGATGTAGCTATTTTTTAAGTTATATCTGTCTTAATTGAAATTGTTCGGTCAATATCAAGGTTCTATTCAACAATTAATAAGACAAATAAGGTGTTTTTAGAGATTAATTTATGTTTAGCTTAAAAAATTTGATTTTTGTACGAGTATACGTAAAATTGTAAAATTATTATGATTTTACTCGTAAAATCATTGGCGAGTGAGACGACACCGGCTGAATAAATAAATAAATACATAAAATCACGTGAACCTCGCAATTATTTTACTACACTGACTGATAGTATTAGGTACTGCTGTTTTGCTAAATTACATAATGCTAAAGGTGTAAGGAAGTTTTAATCGATGGCCAAAGTGGGGTAATACCTGGTAAATCACCGATTCATTTCATATATAAAAAAACATTTAAGACTGATTAATTAACCAAGACCATAATAAAAGAAAATAATTTGGTATGACTGTTTCTCATTTCTTTGATAATTTCTTTATAATCCCTCTAATCGCCACATTAACCGCGGCTCGTCTATAAGCTTCCCGGCTCTCGATCAGGTAACGTCAGCTAGATATACCGTTGGAGATAAAGCGAGATGCGCACATAACGGTGCCTACCATTAATTGATCCATGTAAACGGTGCCGGAGAACGGAATCGCGCACTTTGCTGCACCTACTTAATGTAGTCTGTAATACGGTAATGTTGTTATTGTTTCTCTGAGACTGGAATCTTAAGTACTTATTGTTAGAATTGGAAATCTATGGAGACCTGTTTGTTATAAAAAACCTCATTGAGAAACCCATGTTAATACTTCCCGACTTCATCATCTTACAAGCTCAGTGTTATGAGGGTATTGTATTGGCATTGGGATCCAATTCACGTAACATTTTCTCAACTAAAAGTAAGTAGGTGAAAACGAAATGCTAGATTGTTTGACGAAGTCACGATATAACAAACTAAATATAATTACAAGCAAATATATCAGCCTAAGCTACTTCAAAGTGAATCAGAGCAATTAATTACTTAATATAGTCTGTAAGTAACAGACATTAGATGTACCTACTAATTACCAAACCCGTAATTAAATTAAAAAGAATATTCCATCAAAAGCATTCCTAAAGGAGGTGCCAAGTTTACCGAAAAAAAAATACAAGTTGTTGCCTGAAATTGAAGTTTTAAACATCCCCAACGATTATGTCTCTGCCAAATAAATAGTGTATCTAGTATAAGAAAAACGTTCTCCAATCTTATTTTGTGTGTGTGCATTTCGACCCAATGGGATCTTTTGTGCTTCCCCTAGATAGACCTAATCCTTATCCTCTCCCAATTCTCCATGAGCTTTAAAATGAGGCCTGGGGGTATGAGTCTGTAGTTCTCTGGTCTTGATAACCCTTGCATCGCATGTACACAGAAGGTTTTCCATGCTCTCAATTTCCCTTTGGCAGGCCCTGCAGGCTGATTTCACCGTCAGATCCATCTCTGTGAAGGAGAGCGTTAGTCCCGAAATGTGCCGTTAGCGCTCCCATTAAGTGACGGGCTTGGCGCCCGTTCCCCAAACTAGGAATTTCTCTTGTATTGCTGTTGCTTTTACAAACACAAATTCTCACATATACCGGACCCGGAAAAAGTACCTGTAGGTAGATCATACAAATATTAGCTCCGTGTGGGGATCGAACCCACAACACCTGGCGCAGAAGCCGATCGCTAAAGCCGCTACGACAAACGTGTTCTCAAAACATGCTGCTACTGTAAATTCTATCAAACACGGTTAAAAATGTCATAAAGCTAACGTCCACAACAGTTATTGTTGCGATTGAAACAGAATCATGTGTGTTAGTATTAAGGTTCCCAATCCCAAAGCATATTGACTCCAAATTTTACTGCCTGATTATAAAGGTGTGATGTGTTTACGACTACTTAAAGATAAGTTAACTAATTATGGATGGCGTGTAAACGACTACAATCAGTGTTAGTAGTTCAAATCTGATGTGAACTTTCACTACTGCGGTCATGCGGAGTCGACCTCATTGGATTTACTGTAAAACACACCGATCCATCCTTGCTTATGGATTTTTCTTTTGTTGACATTAACTGCCTTAAAAGCCTAGTGGTCCTGGGCCCTATAGCTACGCTCTACGCTTGAGGTCCACGGTTCGATTCCTGGTCGAGCAATTTTATTGGGTTTTTCTTTGAAATTAAGCAGCTCGGAGTTTGGGATTTGCGCTCGGTTAATGGCAATAGGCTCGCATTAAATGGGGCCAAACCGGCGAATTGTGGGAGTTCATTAGTACGCGTCAGCCTAATATTTCCGATTATTTACTTATGTTCACACTGCAGGCCAAAGAATTCTCGTTTTCTATATCTCAGAATTCTTGTTCTTGGCCAATTCTTTCTGGGTGGTTTTTTATAACATTTTAAAAAAAACTACCTTACTTAGGTGCGTCTGCATACAATCGAACTATCTGGGAATTATTCCCACTGTTCTTAAGTACGTGTATATTGTGCCTACATTGCATAGAGCATCATCAATATTCATGCCATTTAAATAAGAATATACGATAGCAAGTTTCACATTTCTTGCTTTTGCAGTGGGAAATCTAATATTCCAAGTTACACAGTGGAATATTCAAATTGGCTGCGAATACAAATATTATGCATCACATATTGTTTGCTAGTTCCAACATGCGTGTAATATTGCGCTTAATTGGCAAACGCAACGCTTAATTGCTGTGTGCTGCGAATTTATTAGCTTTTATTTACAATACGAATTATAACTGCGTTATTAGCCTATTAGTCCCAAGTGCGACAGCTAAGCTAGAGGTCCTGGGTTCGATTCCCAGGTCGAGCAGTGTTAGTGAGATTTTCTATGAAATTCTCAATAGCAGCTCGGTTTGGTATTTGTGCCCGGATAATGGCAATAAGCTCTCCCCGAATTAGGTACATGGGACCTTAATTACCGGCGAACTGTGGGTGTAGGTACATATTAGTACATCTCTGCCTAACCCTTCGGGGAATACAGGGGTGTTGGTATGAAATATAACAACAAGTTAGGGCGTCGGACTTGCGATCATGTGGTTGCCGGTTCGAAACCAAGCCATTGCACTACAGACGTGAACCCACTCGTAACACAAGAAATCTTAGCAGGAGTTAACAAGAATACTTACTAGTAATGTGCGACCCACATTGCTAATAAGCATTAAAAAAAATACTTCGCTCAGTGTACGCGTATATTTTTGTCACAAAAGAAATGCTAATCTCTCGTCTTAAGGGAAATCCCCTGTTTATGAAATGTATGAATGTGCACGTTATTTTCCCCATCCCGCCTTCCATGCAAACATTTCATGCTTACGTTTTTGTTTCAGGTAATTCATTAATTTCACATTTCGTTGCCCCGCGGGTATTATGTTCGAGTCTCTGGTGAGTTTTTGTTTTGCAAAGCTTTTGTTGAGGAGGGTGTTTTAGACGAAATTGCGGTTAAAAATAAATTTTGAACGAAAATAAATTGTATGAATTTCAAACAAAGCTTTTGCTATTAACATTTTAGTTCTTTTGGTTAAAATAAATCTGCATTAAACCTCAGATTGTTACAGTGTACTTATGATACTTATTTAGAACTTAAATAAAAATGTGAGCAGGTAGGTATTTGATTGTAAAATAAAATATTAAGAGCTCGGAATCAAAGAGCTTTAAACACTTATATTATGAAATAAATGTAGCTACTTTAAATAATTAGTATGTATACAATTGTTTGTCCTAAGGAAAACTTAGTTCGCTGCCTATTAGGTGCATATATATACTAGTTACTATACATATAATATATACTATACTATATGTATATGGATATAAGTACTGGCGAACCAAGGGCATACGGATATTGGCATCGATACCTCTGCTTAATACTGGCGTGGTTGATTGTTATGTAAAGACGAAACAAATTTTTGGAGCATAGGAAAAACACTAGTCTATGCTCTTTGATGGCCATTGGGCATGATAACATACTTCCCTACTTAACACTTAATGCTTCACTAAATTAAGCACCACGAAAACGTGCTTCCGAAACCATCCTACGGATTAAACCACACAGTTAATTGCTGTTGCGACAACCAGTTAAAATTCAGGTCGAGTTAACGCATACGTTAACTAACGCGTAATGTTTTCCCACCTTTTGTTTTTGTTATCGCTACCTGTTAACCTGATTGCGATTGCTATACCTACTTATAACCAAGAAACTCGCGTAAATTATCTGCAACCTAATAAGTAAATTCTTTGTTAGTATCAGCTGCAGTAGTATTACAAAATACCTTATGCATCATGCCAGCTCTCTGGGATCACTGCCTCATTAGTCTAGTGGTCCTGAGCGCGACTGCTACGCTAGGTAATCAGGTAGGCTATCCTGGGTTCGATTCCCAGTTATTGGGTTATTCTATGAAATTCCCAGTAGCAGCTCGGAGTTGAGAATTTGTGCCCGGTTGATGGCAATAGGCTCGCCCCCTATTACATGGGACCTAAACATACCGGCAAACTGTGGGTGTACATTAGTAAGCCTCTGCCTAACCCTTCCTTCGGGAATACAGGCGTGATGGTATGCATGCAGCTCTGGGATGTCCATTGGTGGATGAAGGCATCCCTTAGGTGGATTTTTACGATGCACAACGATTGTCAACGTCCTTTACTAGGTCGTATGTCGTCGTCAAAGGCAGTGTCTGTCCATCTCTTTGGAGATAGACTGACACTGCGTTTTCCATTGCGTGGTCCCGTGGTGGTGGTGAAAATTTGATTAGAGATTGAATATCGCCATAAGGCTTAACGCGCACTTGTGATTTTTAGTCGACCTATAGTTTAGTCGCTGTAGTAGTCGTGTATAATTTCATGTCGAATTCTAATCGTCAAATGCGCGCACTGCCATATAACTCCATAGTGAATCCCAGAACGATCAAACTATCGCCCGACTAAAAATGACAAGTGCGCGAGCGCTCTATAAGGTGATTGGTTTCTAATGTCTTTGGGTTTGTGAATAACCAATATTGTAGTATCATACTTAAAACTATATCGGATTTGTCGATATAAACCAGAAAAGTCAAGAGTTTACGATACCACCAATAAGTAATTTCCTCTAAAGACGAAGCGCCAAAAAAGTTCATAGTTATTTTTTCAATTATCGTTCTTGATAGTGTTAGTTTATTAATAGAATAATCGATTTCATAGGAGAACCAGTTATACAATGCTCCAAGCACACCATCCTAGAAAATTGCCTTAGAAAATAGAACGTTGTTCGTCGCCTTCAAGCAACCAGGTTACGATGCACTTAGTAATGAAGTTTCTATTTACACTTCGAATTGACAGTAAAGGAAGCTAGGGACTCATTGAAGGAGCTCATGGGAAAAATGTGACCGAAAATAGTTACATCAGTAATTGTGAGTTCTTGAAACAATTCAGTCTATTAAAACACTGACTCTTTTTACTACAGCAGACTCCGCGTCGTAGAAAGTAAGCTTCGACCTTTCGCAGTTATGTCTATCTATGCAAGGCAATAAAAATTAAAGCCCAAGCCCGAAAGATCGATTATTTCTCTGATTTTTGCCTCTAAAGTCCATTTGTTTCATAAAGTCATTGCTGTCCATATTACTATTTAATAAGATTACTAAACAGTTGACAGATATATCGATAGTATTGTACTCAAAAGAAGGCAAGACAAGTGTGGGAGACGGATGGCGATAGTGATGACATAGTTAAGGTTATCGGAAAGACCAATGGAATGGAAGAACAGCGTAAAAGGGAAAGAGCTTACACTCCTCCAGTGGGTTGGTAAAAACGGCCAATGATAAAGAATAAATTTCATTATCTTCTTTTTTTATTCTTGATAGGTTTAAGCTTGATCGCCAGTTCGCCTGATGTTAAGCGATACTGCGACTGCGAGATTGAGCGCGCTTGTCTAGAAGAAACCGATTCACTCGTGATTTAAAGACACCCAGATTATATCTATCGGGGAAGACCCACTCGGGAAGCGCGTTCCACATTTCGGCGGTATGCATGATAAATGCGGACTTAAGCGTTTCGTTCGGATTTTTCCATGAATCGACGAATTTCTTTAGCCTTTTGCCTACTTATTTCAAAGAATGATGGTAAATAAATGATTCCAATAGCAATTCCGTGTACAACACCGATCGATGGAATGTATTCAAGCTGTACACAAGGCGAAACATCATGACCGACTTTATTCCGTCGCAATAGCGGTTATCGTGCAACTCTATAGCTTGATATGTGGCCGTATGTATGTGGCTTTTAATTTATTCATCATGTAGAGGCTTTTCCGTGGTCTGCTGTGAAACGTATTGAGGACAATGTTTATTTTTACTCTGGTATTATTTTTACCGGATTCAGGTGCTGATGCCGCAATAGTAAAAAATGCGTAGATTGGTATGGTTTATTGGTATGGGTTTGAACCCGTTCTGATGTGACAGGGTTCGGTCTGACTGACTGTTCTTACTATATTACTGATGTAAATATAACATAATTAATTGAATTAGAATACATACTATCTTTGCCAACCTTTGTATGGCCTATGGGGGTTATTTTGGCCATTTATTTTGGCTGATATGGTGATGATATCGTCACTATTTTACTTCCTGATTATTATCAAGGAGATGATTAAAGCGATTTACCAGTGATTTACATTATTGAATGAATAATTTAGTCTCTTCTTCAACATTATCCTGAAGTGGGTACTGCATGTCCTTCTTGCCTATTGTATCATCTCAAATCACGCATTAAGGTATTCTATTCTAAGCTGAAAACCATAACCAAAATAGACCATATAAATGCTTATGTCAAGGATATTGAAATTCCTATTTAAACCAGTACACAGCCCTTTGCCAGAGTTTGCGAAGGAGGAGTAAATAGAGATAGTTTCGGACATGCCGACATAACATTCCTTGCAATAAAATGTTGAGATATAAAGTACTTCGTATAGAAATAGTATTAGGTAAGTATATGCTACTATTAATTAGACTAATGGAAGTTTTACAAAATTTGTGTGCGCTTACAGAACGATACAGTAATAAGGATTCTCTATGCCTATTGTAGCGCTTACTCTACAATACCAGGCGCTACAACTCGTTGATTGATTTCAGGATTGCTACAATTTTTATTAAAGAAAACCTATTCTTGCGTTAGTTAAAAGTTCGTACCCACGTACAATTGAGTTATTTTCGAAACTGTAATTAATTGTTTTTATAATACAGGCTGCCCAGTTTCCACACCCACACTGCTCTATTTCGAGGGTTGTTCATGAGAAATATGATGTCATTTATGATAATCTTCTTATAGTTATTTATAGTTAAGTGAAGATGGTTCCAATTCTCCACCTTATTTCTTAGAAAACTGTCATTTAGTTCACCGCTCTTGGTTTCTACGCAGATTTGTACCTAATAATGAATGTATAATTTCTCAGATCATTTTCAATGCTCATGAGGTAAATCTTCAATGGTGTCTCTATTTCTTCTGTCTATACATATATGTCTTGTGGATAACTACAAATGAATTCAAGCTTTTAACTTAAATAGTAATAAAGAAAAACTTGTTTGATAATAATTATGTGAATGGCAAATACTCCATTTGGGTTGGCGCCTCTCGCTTAAAACGCTCAACAAGTAAGTAAGTACTCTACTGGACTGCAGTTTATCTCAAAGTGCATTTAATAAGATATTAAGTGCCCATAAGTCGATGTAGACCACTTTGTTGAAATGCATTGAAAAGTATTATGGGTAATATAAAAACTCGTATTGCGTAAAGCTTACAAAGTGGATTGTGGGTTTGAAGCCAAAAGAGAATGCGTTTGGTAAGGCGTTTGGATAGCTGGAAGTCTTTCGCGTTAAGCATTTTGAGAATTCTTTTCAATCATCGATAGGCTTAAGAGGCCATCCATCAATTACGTCAAATGAATTTCATGTTGTCACACGTCGAGGCATTCGTGGTGACCCCTTCCCCCCAGTGTAGCGTCACATATTTTTCTTCGTCTAACATGTGTGTGTGTGTCGTATTTCAACATGTGACATCACAAAGCCGATGACACCTTGACAAACAATGTCTTGCCTCTTTTATGAGTGGCCTCTAAGGATCAAATTATGCAATGCAGTTTGCATTCTGACTGCTTATGAGTCTCCCAATATCGAATATGCCCAATATTAAACATAGACGTCATACATTACAGTAACCAGTGATTATGTATGATGGAATAACCGCAGTAAAAACACCTGTTCAAAATACTGATAAAGTTGGAACTGTTTACCTTGACGTTTGTATACAAACTAGTGATCTGTAACAGTATATAAAAGGGACATTAAGTAACACAAATACACATGATACAATAAATTTTGAAGAGCTTTTTAGAATAATAGAATTTCGGCAATGTAAACGTTACAAATCACCGTTCCTCCCATAGTAACTCGTATATAATTACCGTAATCGAATTTTAATTAATTACTTAAAACAGCTCATAAAATCAATAAGGAGTGGTCCTACAGTCACGCCCTGATCAACGAAGGTATAATCTGTATATTATGGAACTTTTTTTACCTATAATTAGTTGCAAGCTAATATGTTTGTAGGAAACTTACGTGGGCTTCTATTATACATCAAAGATACTTCAGAAGCCTAAAGCCACATCGAAGAGAAGTATTTTCCGTTCAGCAACGATGGCAATTCGACGTATATGTCGTCAATCTCTTGATATCTTATTCCGTCCGTCTGACTGGTGATATTCCAGAATGGGCTGGTGACCTCATTCAAGGATGGTATGATGGAAGGACAGGGAGGTACAGTCTCTTGGGGTTTGAACTGCTGGCTTGGAGCCAGTTCACGCTCGGGTTACTCGGTTTCAGCAACTTGCAGTCCGTAGGGGCTCTTAAGACTCATCAAGAGCTCCTGAAGTGTCCATGGGTGACGACGACTACTTACCTGCTATCACGTTGCTCGTCTGAGCAAAAATATTCAAATTGTAGGATATAATTTCTGCCATTCTCTGTTACTGTATATGCCATAAAATATGACAAAATCTGGTCCGCCCTAGTTCATTTTATGACTGATATTTTTAGTATGTCGTTTTATTACTTTATTGATGGAGTAGTGGGAGTATCGTTATAGGAAGGTTTTGCCCATGCCGAGATAATGTGTTTGGCACTTAGCTGGATTAACTGACAGAACAGCTATCGATTTTTGATAAGGATTCGTCACGTGGTGACTTTTTTTTATAAAAAAGAATAATTTTCTTGTCCTCTACAATGGCCATTTCCATGTCAATTTCAATAAGCGAGACTTGGTTACAACATTTCTGGTCGAACGACTGATCCAGCTCATGGCACGGAGTATCATCGTGCTTGGTAGAACCTCACTCGCAGAATATTTGAACTTTAATTACGTAGTGATGTAACTTTCCATTTAATTAATACTATATTACTTGCGTAGTTAATTTAAAATTAGTGAACTTCTAACCGTAGACGTTCCGTTAAGAGTTCCCTCATCTATTAGGACTAGAGCTGTACTTACTAGGAACTTTTCAAATATATCGATTAAAGTTCCTGGGGAAGCGTTTAATTACTTTAGTTGTTTTCAGTTTGTATGGTTTCCTAGTCTGAATTAACTGTTTATAAACGAATAACGTTGATTAGTACTTTGTAAACCAATTGCTTACCAAATTTACAAAGAAGTTTATATATTCCTTTGCCTTTGCGAGATTTCTCAGAGTAATAAAAATCTTTAGTGCAGATATTCAAAACGTTTGCTGAATAAATGGGTAATAACAAGCAGATCCGTTGAACCAATTGACCTTAATTACGCTGTATGACCAAGGCCTTCATTTTTGTCATTCCATTAACTACTATAATTAATTACTTGTTTTTACGCCTACCTTCTTTCTTCTTTGGATCCTTTTTTTATGAGATAGAGGGGCAAACGAGTAAACGGATCACCTGATGGTAAGCGATAACCGCCGCCCATGGGCACGCGCAACACCAGAGGAGTCGCAAGAGCGTTGCCCGCCTTTTAAAAGGGTTTGAGTCTCCGGTAACCTCCTTCACTCGGCGAAACACAACGCAAGCGTTGTTTCACGCCGGTTTTCTGTGAGGCCGTAGTATCACTCCGGTCGAGCCGGCCCATTCGTGCCGAAGCATGGCTCTCCCACGTGAGTTCTCCTTGATTCCTCATTGTTACTGTCCAAGCAACGCGACAGAAACGGGTAAGCATTTAATTTCTGAATCAATGGATGACAAAGAGAAATAAAGATTTTCTTGACCGCGGAAATGACTTTCTTTTAATGTTAATTTTGTACTTAATAATCTTAAAAAGGTTCAGCTTAACTTCTTTGATGCATCCGCATTACTTTAATAAAGTCACGCGATCCATAACTATAGCGCATTAGTTATAAATCGTTCTGAAAGATGAAGATCTCACGACAATTTTCTTTGTCGTTATATCTCGTAATTGTCATTCATTTGGAAAATCATGCAAAATGTGTAGAAATGCAATTTACTCAGTAAATCCTACTTTATATCCGCATTGCACACATCTGTTTCATTTGAAATTGAAATGAGGTGTCAATCTAATGAAGGGAAATTGTGAGTCAAGCTGTCTGTGAACATTACATTGAGCTGGGTCTTCACTTACAGGCATGGTATGTAATGTAACTGATACTGTATCATTTAAGTAAGTACCTTTCTTTACATAATTCACAGTGACACTTCAAATGACGTAGTAACAAAAATGCTAACGTTGGATGTTCACAGAAAAATCATTTCAACGGGACAAAATTTCGGCAATTAAAAATAAAAAACCCAAATTTTCGCCCATACACAGTTTTGGCTAAAATTCATAATGGCTAATATTCTTTGATCGCTGGGCCAGCATTATTTCCGTCCGTTTAATATAAATTACTTGATTCATAGTAAATGTATGCCAGAAAAAAGTAATCAAATGCCATAAAACATTCTAACACACCTATTATTTACAGAAAGGCACTCATAAATACTGCTGTGCTATGTATATTTAAAAAAGCAACAACAGTATTTTATCCGACCGTCCCTCTTATCGATATTTTCCCATCACCTCTCGCAATAGAACATTACCGTAATGAACATTTATCGACACGTCTCTTACTCCCATCCCTGCCTTTGCTTGTGTTAGATATACAAGACATAGTAGAAGATGGTACCTGTTGGCCAGTTTCAGTCTCTTGAAGTACCTATGTACTTGCTTTCTGTTGTTCAGATTAAGGTTTTATTCATTCTAAAACTATTTGACTACCTATTATTGGTAGTTGTATATTTTTATGGCGATTTCTGTATATTTTCCGGCTACTGTTTCAATTACGGTCGATATAAGTGCCACGTAGGTGGATGATTCTGTCTATAATTTAATTAATAATATATTTTTTATTATAGTGCCTAAAAGGTTGCGGTTTTCCTTTTGAGTTTGAGTTATATGATATAACTAGCTTTTGTCCGCGATACCTTTTAATATCATTACCTAATGGACATGATCGACATGTTTCACTTTCGTTGACCGCACACGTGTCAATCCCGAGTGTCTTCCGACATAACATGTTGACCTATTTCCACAATTCTTCAAATAAATACGCCCTATATTAAATAGATCAGTACTTGTTTAACCCACTTTAAGTTTTCTCTATGTCAAATTCCTAGTCAGTTCAATCACTTATCATTAGCATCATACATTCGGCTTCAATGATTATCAAGTGAACTAGAAAGCCCTTTCGCTCCACAAACAAAGCTTTCATGATTTTGATTAAACAACTTATGATATATAGCTTCTGCCCGCGACTTCGTCCGCGTAGCGTGATGATATAAAGCCTATAGCCTTCCTCAATAAATGGGCTATCTAACACTGAAAGAATTTTTCAAATCGGACCAGTAGCTGAGATTAGCGCGTTCAAGTAAACAAACAAACAAACTCTTCAGCTTTATATATTAGTATAGATTTATTTACAGGGAGAGTTTGGCTAACCTAACATTATTTAAGTGCAGGAAGACAGCCTCAAGGCACTTCAGACTGTTCCCTGTACGAGTGTATTGTTATATCAAGTAACTAGTAGAAGGACTGGAGATGTGTCCCAATGATTTCAGAACAGTTGTAAAAAAAACAGTTTTCTACATGTTTCTACCACTGACCCATCTCCGTCGTTTCACTATGTAATACAGCGTAATAGTATCTACCATACATGAACTTATTAAGTTACAATTATCCGTCACAAAAGTAAAATTGATTCATTCTTGGAGCAAACAAATTTTGTTATTTAAAGTAATTACATTTTAGAGTACAAATATATCATAATTATCTATTAACGATCTTTAAAGAGATATAGCTAAAACTGGGGTAGGTAGTAATTAAAAAGCAGACAAGAAAACTATTGCACTTTGTTATCGCCACTTGCAAGCCCTGCGTCAGCGTCGGGTGGCTTCCATCTAAAGAGACACCGTGGCGCAGATCGGCGCGTTGACCCATTTCCACCATGAACCTGACACCACATTACTGACTGACAATTAATTAGCAAGCCAGTTTGTTTGTGTTTATTTTTATTGTTATTCTCAAGAGAGCTCAGGGTAATCTTGGCATGTTTGTTAGTCAAGTAAGCTGATACTTTTGAGGTATGCCATCTGGTGCTAAGTTTTAAGTGTAGTTTATATATGGATTAATATTGATTTGATAAAGACTGTTCGACTATACGTTTCTATACATGGGATATGTATAGAAACGTATAGTCGAACAAGCTTGCTTGAGAGATATTTTTTTTACCAAGTCTCAATTGAATGGCATTGACATTTAGTACAATGATTTTCTTTTTGTAATCAGTATTTGTATTTAAATTATAATATGTTGATTCTTCACCAACTCAAGATTTCCATCTTTAATACGTTTCCGTACGTTACGTTTCAAAATATAACCAAAACAAAATTATTATAAGCACCGTTCAATTACCTTTTATTACTATCTCTTGTTTTGATTAAAATCATCGTCCTTTATCCGTCAATCAAGTAAGGTCCCAAAATCCCCTCAGAAATTTAAATTCAAAGGTACACCTCTAATCCATACTCTACCTTGAATGAAAACTTTTCGAGTTTCATTCGCGAAATCTCGGACGAAGCTACTGAAAATTTATTCTAGAAATTCAAAAGGCTCGGAGTAAAGTCACCCGATAGTTTGGAAAGTGGGTCGAGTTCTATATTCTGGTGTTGGATTTGCACTTAAGCTTCTCAATGAGGAAGTCTCGGAGACGCCATTAGGTTTTTTTAAGTATTTTCCGGTTATTTGGGGGTTGACTGAAAATTTTGTATTAATTTGCACGGCAATCAAATTGGTGCCTGATCTTGTAGAATTGATATTTTCAGTATTTCATGTTTTGAATCTAGACGTAGCTTTGTTTTGATGCAAATAATCTTTTAGTCTTCTTATGTCATTGGCAAATCCTCTACTGTTTGGTCTATTCCTGTCTCTTCTGTACTTGACTTCTTAAGTGTCTGGTTCTTCTCAGCAAATGTGGATATCTAATAATTACTTGGTCATAACATATTGGTATCTGGAAGACTATGGGGGACATCTTTGATTAGTAGAAGACTTGTTCTTATTGATATGATGATAACATTACAAAAGTGTCTCCAAGACACGGTTACTGTCATTGTGTTAAGAATACTTATTCATCAATTTATTCATTCGCCTGCAACAAGTGCAGGCTATAAATATGAATCTTGTATAATAATACAGAATCAACTTGCCTTAAATACTGAATAAGGCATCACACTGAGGCGCTATGCAATCCTTCAGTGCACTTCATGTAGTATGCAAATGCAGAATACATTAGACTTGCGTAACTTCGCCTCTCATATACCTAGAATTGGTGTCGAGGTGGCCTGATTAATCTGCATTTGTATGTGTTACTGCATTCGAAGTAATATCTTTAAGATTCATACTAAGTTGTTTTTTTATACTTAGTCTTAATATTGATTGGGTCTGCTCTTGACCTTAACTTCATCTGATAGAAAGCGAATGGGAAATGATTATGAAATATCCTAACTCCTAGAATCGGTGGAACATCAGTCATTTTACACAAAGCTGACCGAATTAAGGACGACGTCCTTGACGTTTAGCGTCTGATCGACGAATGGTAAGATTTTCGTGCTTTTGATTCTGACTAATAAATTTATACTCATAGGTTCTAAGCTTTGAGCCGCACTATCTATCGTCAAAGTTATATTTTTATCAGATTCTAAACGTGTTTATAGAAAGTAACAGTGAAATAGTGTTACTTTTCATTCAATTTTCATATTTTATATAAACCTATATGTATCTATTTCCTCGTCAGTATTGTCTCTGATCATGCTCCAATCTGGGTCAGAACTACTGGGAATATTATTGTAAATAATATTGAAAGCTTCCCTAAGACAATACGCGGGATATTTTTTATAATTTGCTAAGTTCCTTGTTGTGATATTAAATTTTATGGTGACCTGTATCCTTTTTTTATTCGATTTATTTAAGGCCCAACGGAGCAATGTATAAATTTTGCAAAATCTGACTGAATCTTGCAACTTTAGTAGTACCTTAACAAATATTTACACTCGTGACTTTTGTATTATCTAGACACTCTTTAGTTGTAAGTTTTTTGCATGTATTTTAGGGCATAGCTTAGTTGCACCTTGTCAAATTTTTGGTATTAGCTCTATTGTTTTTGATATGGGCCTTGTATTTCGTTCCACGATTGCTCTACTTAATGTGTGACTATTAAGGCCAAATGTTTTTCGAGCTGTGTTCTTTGTGTTGTCCAAAATATTAAAATCTTAATCCGTCAATCGCCCGAAATACTTTAAACAGCAACGTCGTTAATTAATCTATTCCTTGATACCTTTCAATTAATTCCTTGGTCTTATATAGTACCTACTGCAAACAAACATATATATCTTCAAATTCACGCACCGTAGGTACTTTTCAATGGGCCCACATATCACTCATAGATTTTGCATAGCTGTCGTATTTACAGTAGTCAGTAAGGTAATACTTGGCACATTGCCAAGGACGGAAACCTGACGGGGTCACACTTATCGTCATAACATCCCCTTCCTACCCCTTCAAAGTTAGTTGCTACTGATATTTATGGAGGTAGTTTTGAATATTTAACTGGCTTCTAGTTGAAACTTTGCTGGATCCTTGTGTACTCTCGGAGCCATATTACATTTCACTGCGTCATATTTTAAATATCAATGTAACCTTGTGATCTTCAAGTACCTACTGAAGCAATTCAAATATAACGACATTTACTATCACGCCTGTATTCCTCGAAGGTTTAGGCAGAGACGTACTAATGTACTTATACACACAGTTAGCTGGTACGTTTTGATCCCATGTAGGTAAGCATCGGTCGGATTGGACGGATTTTTTTAAATTAAAGCTATTTTCCTTTGAAAATAGCGTTACTAAATTGTCAATATCATACTGCGTCGTTACCTGAGTAGTGACGTCGACCAATGAACGCTTGTGAATGTCAGCGTTTGTCAATGTCGAGTGTATTTGACAACTGCCTCTTACATTGGCTTTGAAAAAGATGACGGTTTATTTTTTTCCATTTAGGTATTTTATTTGTGCACCTTTCTATGTTTATTACAGCTGATGGAACAATGGGTGGATGAATACTGATGATGCATTTGATTTGCTAAAGTTTATTTGCGGCATAACTTTTTTTAACCTAAATAGTTTGATATGGACATTGATTACCATCGATAATTTTCCTAGCACCATTTTTTTTAAACTTATGATTTGGTACAGTAACAAAATGCATTCGATTAAAAATAAATGTCATTGCTATCTGTCAGATTGGCCTTGAGCTTTTTTTATTAGTTATTTTTTATTTTTTTGACATTTGAATCTATCAGGTTTATGTCTAATAATATATATTAGCTGCACTTGCCTCTATTACTCAAGTCCCGCAAAACATAGCAAGACCGTGGGAGAGCCATGCTTCGGCAGGAATGGGCCGTTTCGACTGGAGTGATACCACGGCCTCACAGAAAGCTTGCGTGAAACAACGCTTACGTTGTGTTTCGCCGAGTGAGTGAGGATGCCGTAGGTTCAAACCCTTTTAAAAGGCGGGCAACGCACTTGTGAGTGACTCCTCTGGTGTTGCAGGTGCCCATGGGTGGCAGAAAATTGCTTACCCTCGTTTGCCTCCGGATTTCATAAAAAAGGGCCACGCTCATACCTACTATAGCACGACAACCGCAGCAGAAGGAATGGAACGAACGAATCTGTCGTGCGAAACACGTTTGTACCTTTAATTTGGATAATCGTTCTCAAACCACGTTCACCCGATTTGATTGGGATTTTCACACGGAATACCGGAACCAATCCGATTATGTCCGACATTTGTTACACTATGACACATCATTCGCTGGGCCAAGTCATGCGGGGCTGAGTGATACAAAAAAACTATGCAAATATGAAATCCTTTTTGCACCTGCAAGCCACGATCATTATTTGCTTTTGGCTACCCACGAAAAATCCCTTACAGTGGGTGCAAACTCTCCTTTTTTAACCCTCGACGCAAAAACGACGGGGTGTTATAAGTTTGACGTGTCTGTCTGTGTGTGTGTGTGTGTGTGTGTGTCTGTCTGTGTCGTAACCATCGTAGCTCCCGAATGGATGAACCGATTTTGATTTTGTTTTTTTTTGTTTGAAAGGTGAATAAGTGGGGAGTGTTCTTAGCTATGTTTGATGAAAATCGGTCCAAGATGGCCGCCGCCACAAGATGGCGGTTTACATATTTTTTCACAACTCCCACAATATTGGTATCAAATGAAAGGGTCTGACTAGTAGAATACTATACACTATGAAAAATTTCAAATCCAAGATGGCCGCCTCCACGAAATGGTGAATTTATTGATTTTTTTCACTACTCCCTCAATAAAGGTATCAAATGAAAGGGCTTGACTAGTAGAATACTATACACTATGATATAAGATATCTAATAGCTATGAAATAATTGTACAAAAGTTGAATAACTAAACGAAGAAAATACCTAATTAAACACTAAATTACCTGGATCTTAAAACGCAAGAAAATAAATGAAATTAAACAAAATAACTAAGGAGTCCCTACAAAAAGTGTGAAATAACAAATTAAATTAAAAATTAAAAAAAACCCCCGACACAAAAATTAACCTGAATCCCTATAAAAAGAAAAAAATAATCTTGAAATTATAACCCTTCGTAAGTACGTATGAAGTTTTTTGATTAAATTTTGTCGCGTCGGGGGACCGCTCTCTAGCTCTCGCGTGTCTGCCCGCTCGGGTCGCCAAACTTGAATATGTTACGCTCCGCCCACTTTACGCCCTCCCGCGCGTCGCGGCGATGTACGCGCCATCCACATCAATTCTGAATTCGCGCGATTCACGTTCGGGAAGCAAAAGGAAAGGAAAGGATTCACATAATTAGAGAGCGGTCCCCCGACGCGACAAAATTTAATCAAAAAACTTCATACGTACTTACGAAGGGTTATAATTTCAAGATTATTTTTTTCTTTTTATAGGGATTCAGGTTTATTTTTGTGTCGGGGGTTTTTTTTTCCTGTGTAAGGACAGGTTATAATACCTACATTTCTCCCCTGTCAGTAGTAAAGAGGCGAGAAAATATCCCAACTTGACTAACGAACAGTTTTTACCTTGGAATCTGCCGTAAAGCAAGTTTTGTGAGGATTTCATTCGACGGTTTACGCGTCAATTCCACAGTATCTGCTGCAGTGGCTTCGGCAATTCTCAGGGGCTCCTAAGAGCCGGCAAACATCAGCAACTTCGCTAGTACAGGTTGTGATTACACCATTGATTATATAGACTAATGTCAACTATAAGTCTAGAATTGAAGTTCAAGTTCAAATGGTTTTATTTCAAATAATCTTTTACAAGTGTTTATGACACGTTATGATTTTAGTTGCACAGTCCAAAAAGGTTGATCCTATGGAGAAGAATCCGGCAAGAAATTCCATGGACACTCTTTTATAAAATAAAGGTACTTAGTAAGAAAAGTAGGTAACAGAAACATCTCAGTGACTTCAAATTAAATAAACAAATTTAAGACAAACAGCTATGGAGAACAAGTGTGAGAACATCTCTAAAGAATTTCAAAAGATACACAAACAATTTCTGTGTCAAAACATGTGTGTTGGATTTTCTTTTGTAATAGAGAATATTTGAGAAGCGTATGTTAATAATTTCTGTGACAAAAACCATGATACGGCAGCCACATCATTCTATAAATTTTCGCGGTGCAGTAATTTATTGGAAAACTTTCACAATTATTCACCAAAATTGATGGTGTGATTTAAACTTTACACCTAAGTATATGGGTCGGTTGATGAGTTACATAGTAATCGTATTCAACATAATTATAACGCCTATATTCCCAAAAGGGATAGGCTTGCGTACATCAACAAATAATCATATCTTCACTAAGTCAAAGTCCGACCTTCTACAGGTAAGTTAATGACGGAAGGATATACAAAACTTTTTCTTTCTTTCTTCTACTGATAATTACATAGAAAAACCCTATAATACTTTGCTTGACCTGGGAATGTATTGCTTGAAAATTATCTAGCCGTGTCCTACTACAAAAATACCACCCACTCTGCTGTAAGTACTGGCAAATAAATGTACTTACTTAAAAAATCTGAAATACCGTCACTTTTTATATTTTTCTCTCAAAATACCTTCACATTTCTTGTTTTTTTCTCCACCACCGGGGAAGATTAGCAATCGTTACGCATTTCTGCGACACGCCACGGTTCGTTCCTGCCCCATTAGGCACTATGCCTCACGTTCATTCACCTTCACGCTTTATCGCCTCGTTAACTGAATGGATAAGCCTAATCTTGTACTTGGTAATTGAAAAAAAAAGCAATGCAGAATTACCACTTCTAAAATACACGAGATTTGATTCCCGTTCTCAGCATAGATAATTCAAGGATGCAAAGCACGACAAATGTTGTAAATGTTTTGGGGCGTAGACTAAAGCATGCATGACGAGGTATCTTATGGGGCAGGGTTATGCATAAAGACTCATACCCCCAGGCCTCATTATAAACCGCATTGAAGAGCTGTTTGAAGAACTAGGAGACGATGACGAATAGGTTATCTAGGGTAAGCACAAAATATCGCATTGGGTCGAAGTGCGCTGAGGCCTTGTTACCTCGGCCCCACACAAGATAAGATGCAGGACAAGCCCGCCAATTTTTCGAGCATGTCAAGTCTTACCATGCTTGACAAGCAAACTACGTCAGACGATGATAAGGATCAATATTATCATCGTTTTATAGAGCTAACGCTAAACACACGACTACACGTATCGAGTTGGACTTTCTACCGTAATCTTTTTAGTGATTTTACTTATCCATTCATCTTCAGCTATCAATACTGATAGCGTATCTCTTTAATCTCTTACGACTTTGGATTCAGCTGTTTTATCTTTGTTATTTGGTATGATGATAACAGATCTAATCAGGTAGATAAAGATTGCGTATGGGTAAAGAATCGATTGAGATCTCATTACATATATTGATAGCGATAAACACTTCCGTTATGGTTGATATATGAATGAGTGTTCTTTCCTAAAGAAAATAATCAAAATCAAAATGTTTTATTTGTTAAACATAGGTATTAAGTTACGAACTTGTTGGAATATTAAAAGTATTTACTTAGGTATCACTATGTTTTACCATTAAGGCATACAAATACATGAGTAAGTACAATTATTTATTATTATTTCACAAACATTACAATTACATTACATACCATTACAATTGCAATTAAATTACTTTAAGCGGCGGTAGCCTAATGGCTAGGGCGTCGACCTTGCGATCATGTGGTTGCGGGTTCGAATCCCACCCATTGCACTACCGACGTGAATCCACTCGTAACACAAGCAATCTAGCTTAGCACGAGGGGTTAACCGGCAGACTGATGACCGGACCAATACTAGTAATGTGTGACCCGAATTCCTAGTAAGCTTTAAAAAAAAATAATGTCCATACATTTTGTCATCCAAATATTCCTTAACTGAATAGTAAGCTTTTTTAAGTAAAAAAATCCGTACTAATCATTTTTTAATATTTATCTGCACTAGTTGTATCTTTAATAGATTTGGGTAGCCTATTAAAAATTTTTGGCCCCATGCACAGAAAACTTTTTGAATAAAGTGCTGTTTTATGTGGTTTAATCCTGAGTGTGTTACTATGACGTTTGCTGTTGATAGTTTCAAAAACATTGAAATGTTTCTTAATAAACATGGCTACTTCAAGTATATATAAACATGGTAGCGTTAGTATGTTAAGATCGATGAAATATGGTTTGCAACTATCAGTAACCTGTAGCTGGCATACTGCTCGTAGACATTTCTTTTGTGCTTTAAATACTAGTTCTCGATCTGGCGAGTTTCCCCAAAATATTATGCCATAACCTAATGTTGAAGAGACGTACGCGTGATATGCTTATAAATAAATACTTAATTTTATTGCAGTTTTGAGAGGATCGAGTATCACTAGGTTTAGGATCGAATTTACTGTTTTTTAAAGACTAAACCAAGGTTTCTAAACAAGAAGTTCCTGACATTTACTAAGATACTGATTTCTGACACTTCGCTAATAATTAACAAAAATGTAAGGTAACTGTTTAGTAATTTTAACATTAAGTCGTCCGACACCTCAGTCTAACCGTGACTATGGATGCTGTAAAGGATCCGAAACGTCGGGAATTAAATAATATCAATATAATGCGATTAAATCCGTAGTTTCATTTCAATTTACTAAGGTGCCTAAATAAAAAATATTAAGATTTTGTCCCCAGAAAATACAATATCCCTTTTAAACATGACTTACACATTTTATGATGTTACATGACATGCCATCGCGCCTGTATTCCCGGAAGGTTTAGACAGAGGTGTAATATACACCCACAGCTCACCGGGTCCCATGTAATAGGGGGCGAGCCTCTTGCCATTAACCGGGCAGAGATGCCAAAATCCGAGCTGTAGACTTAACTTAGAAGTTTTCGTGATGTTATATTTATCAAAAATAAAAACGAAATAAATGAACTACAATTTACGTTTACGAATATTCCGAGTTTCATACGGTTTTCATCTATGAACGGAGTGATTCACGAGGAAGGTTATGGTCTATTTAACATCACACTACGACCCTTAGGACCGAGGCAATGCGGGTGATAACCGCGCAGTACAACTAGGAGGATGTTTGTGGAATCGTCGTGGAAGTCCGTCAAAATGATCAACTGACTCAGATGCATGTGCACAGTAACTTAGTACTACGCAAATTTGTCTTTGACAAATACACAGGGATTAAGCAAAAGGAGTATGCAAAGATGCGTAGCACGTAGCTTTCTGAAGCTTCTGCCTTTCACTTATGCATGTATTTATTAACGAACTAAAAATGTTTTCTCGCCATGAACCATGAACAAATATTAATTGGCATCAAACATTTCACACTACATGAGTCACAGCTTTGCAATACGAATCTATGTCACGTTGTTTCTCTATAAGGTGCTCTGCATTAGGAATTCATACAATACTCTTTAGATGCCACGGATTGTTAACTAATGGAGAGTGTAGGATACAAACAGTTTTGAGAAAACGGCGTGGTTGCTTTCTTTAAAGTAAGGATCGTGAAACGTCACAATTTTCTATACTAATTAAGTAAGGCAAACAAACATACCCCTGATAGTAAGTGGTAACCTGTAATTCTCTGATGATAAAAGAACATTATTAGCGCGAGACTACAGCTGTTCAGACGCAATTACAACGTAATTTTACGAGCTACAACTAGCCTATCAACAGGTTACACAATAATTTCAGCATTATACTGATTTCTAACACTTACGCGAATATTAGGCATTGAAATAAAACTATTTTTTACGGATTTTTTCGCGTTGTATTAATATATGAGTTGATCCTTTACCCGTCTACATTAATACAACGCGATAAAATCCGTAAAAATAGTTTTATTCCAATTTCAGCATTTTTCTGTTTAGTTGCAGAATATTTTCTTACAGCTCATCGACCATGGATTCGAATCTCGCTAGTAGAATTATGTGTGCTTCTCATGGACGGTGGTTGAAATGTTTCTGTGTCGAGCATGGAAATAAAACACTTACGTGAACCGTGGTTATCGATTCATTCTGTATTGACAAACGGAGTCTTAACAGATAGGAACTCAAACTCACCGTATATGTTAAACTCAAGAGCATATGTCACACACTGATTATCTGTCCATTTGTTTCATACTCCGTGACTATCACCTTATACCGAGTGGGTCGCTTGTGCAACAATAGCCATCGAATTAATATAGCGTAGCACAATACGATATTATACATGCTAA
The DNA here is from genome assembly GCA_947256265.1 of Acronicta leporina. Lineage (NCBI taxonomy): Eukaryota > Metazoa > Arthropoda > Insecta > Lepidoptera > Noctuidae > Acronicta > Acronicta leporina. Next base: position 4,469,966 of record OX366537.1, on the reverse strand, counting down.
GTGATAAGCTCGAATATAATTTAGTATTTCTATTCGTCTCTTGTATTAGAATAGCTGTTTGGTTTCAATTGAAACTATGGGAACATTTACGAGTGATATTACATGTATTATGAGCTTGTTTGTGCAAAGTAGAAGTAGCATATGGAATTCTTTATAGCTAGTCTTACCTCAAGGAAAGCTCAAAGAGTCTGGTCCTTTAAATCAAAATATAATTCCAGTCTAAACTAGTAAGTAATTGAGATTAGGTAATACCCTGATGATTGGTAGACTTTAGACAGCTGAATTTGTTCTGGGTCTGGGTGTGTGTATGTGAAAAATAGAGTTTCGAAGTTTTCTCGACGGCGCGGGCGGCGGCCTGGAAAGTCTTCCAACGTCCTCTCAGCTAGCGTGGTGAACTTCAACCTAACCCCCCATTTTGAGAGAAGACCCGTGCCCAGCTGTAAGACAGTAAATGGGTTGATGATAATGATTATGAAACCAGTATTGATTAAGGAAATTAACCGCGCTTACTCAGAGCAGTTAAATAAAATCCACATAAGTAAATTTCCTATCTTCTTATGCACTATGAATTGTAATTTCAGTTAACTTTATCAAAAATTCAGAGTGTACACGTCCCTGAATGTTAAAAATGTATGTGGATTTTTCGCCGACACGTGTTGGATGAACAAGTAAATGAGGGCGGGCCACCCTCCTCGCTTGCATCGCTCCACGACTTGAAATATATAGGATTGCATAATTTGTGTACACTCAGAGACGTATGTTCCTGTGAATCGTTCTTGCATTAAAAAATAAAAGGGCTATATAAAGTGGCTTGGAGCACTTGCAGCTCTACGACTACAGATGAGGTCATAAACATTACTATAAAACCAAGTTAAGGGCAGAAAAATAACAAAAAGTCCCTGCTACCCCCAGCATGGGGCTGCTGATAGGTAATCGTTAAAATTCCTGCCTTCCTGCTCAATGGTGTGGTAGCTCTCCATATGAAAACTATGAATCCTGCCGAAGTTTTTCGAAAAGACTCAGCATGGGGTTCTTTTAAAAAGCGTAAAAAGGATTCGGTAACGCGCGAGCCACACCTCTGGGGTTGCAGGCGTTCATATTGTTGACCGTCGGTAACTGCTTATCAGCCAGACGAGCCGTAAACGTGTTTGCCGCCTCAATTTTTCCACCCCTTTTTTATAACTCTGTTTTAGAAAAAAAAATGAAATTGACATAAATTGCACACGTCTTTTCGATCAAGAACGACGAATAAACTGTGAGGCTATCACTATTCGCCTTATTAATCTGACATGATTTTGATTATATTTGCAAGGGTTTGAAGAAGCTTGGAATAAAATAAGTCCTGGATTGAGTTATATGAGTCTATTACCCAACCGTATGACACAACCAAGACTACATAAAGTGGTCTTTATTAAAGACCCACTTCTTAGCCCACAGCTCAATGCAGTAGCGGCATAACTATAGAAAATACAAATTTAATATTATGTCCTCTTCGCCGTCGTCGGTTATTTTCGGTCACGTTTCGGTCGTTGCGTTATCTTCATTGTTTTCATTTCAAATAACATGGGTTATAATCTTTGTATGCAAATTTAATTATTTTTTAAAGGTGTGACAGTAGTACCAAAAGTATTTGTATGAATAACAATGCATACTTAAGGGTTTTACGTCAATGTTCGTTTGTAAACATTTCTTTAATAGTTTCTTTCTCTCTCATAAATTTCGCCAATGGTATGTTATTATGATTAATTAATAATTACGTATTGGCAGTATATTTAAATCCAACAAAAATCATATTTTCATGCTGATTGAGTCATAATACCGTCTTATATAACAAATATTGTTGTGTTTAAATATTTTTTGCCGATAAATCATGTATGTACCTATATAAATAGACTATTACCTGCACCAAACACAGGAAAAAGCAATTGTTAACAAAGGATAATGCTTATTATTATTCAGCTGCTATACAGCTGATTTGTTTGGCGTTGAAAACATAATCAAAATCATACTCTGAAGAATTTCAGTTAAATATAGTAAGTTTAGTAATAATAGAACATTAATAACATTATTTTTCTTTTTCTATCAATTATCCCTTAACCGTTGTAATTGTTTTAATAAGTGGATAACTGAAATTATTCAACCCCAGTAGATAAGTTGCAATATCTAACATATTAATCGTAGGAACGAGTAAAAGCAAAATCTATGTAAATAACATTTAAGCTTTTTAAACAGGGCATTTCGAATTGTCAATAATATCGGTTCCTTTCCATTCCGATGAGATACTTGAAAAGGTGTTACTACATTCAAATTGCTTAGAACTCACATGGACTCTAAAAATAGAGGTAAAAATAAGAATTATTTCAATGAAAATATAACGATTGTTTAATACAGTTGCGAATGTTGCGATCAGTTAAATCCGCCTGAAGCGTCAGCATTCGCCGTGAGCTAAATCAATGCATATTCATTCAGTGCTCAGCTGAAAGTGCGTTTTCCCATTCTACATTCTACGAGTATCTGCGCATAAATTGAGATCGCAAAACAGTTTTGATAGTAGGTATATAGTTATTATACCTAAACTAGTAAGGATAGGTAGTTCCTATTTAGTGCTCCGTCGATAAAACGAATAGTAATCAAAGGAGAAACCTATAGAAAAGCTTACTAGACTAAGTTCTAAGAAGGACGCTTAGAAAACAATATATAAATGAAACAGGGTCCGTATTTGCGCTTAATGTTATTCCTTATTCGCTGGTTACTACACCCACCGGGACGATATGCACATAGGAGATCCCACATTAGAGACAGAAATAAATAATCTCCCTTCAATATGCGAGGGGATGAATGATCGTTTCATCCGCTGCCTGTCAATTGCAACCGTCCCTTCATCGAATATGGGAAATTAATTCAGCTAATTGGAAAACACGCGCCGTCCCAACGCCATTCACATTTTGCGTGTGAAAAGATGGGAATAAGAAGTTCCATTGTATTAAGTGCTTCAGTATATAGTTAATGACCTAACAAATAAAAAGGAATCGGGTTTAATAGCTTTGGTGACTTTTCTTCGAGTCTGTCGCAATAACTATCTACCTTTAAATTTTGGAAAGTACGCCTGAATGCCCCAAAGATTTAGTCTATAACGCTAACGTTTGTTTACATTTGTTTGAAAATAGCCTCTAAACTAACAATCAGTACTTACTTAGTGGTAATTTCAAAGGATCTTGGGAGCGAACCTTCTGAATATATTTTATGGTTGTAAGCTTCAACAGCTCAGTCCAGCCACGTTCCCCAGCTTATCGATTGTCACTTATTCAGGCTCAGCGTGATGTTTGACTTTGTAATTGTCGGCTCTTTGTAGACTTTATATCTGCCCGATTCTGCTTATTTCCATATGGGATAGGTGATCAATAAACATTTTAAATGCTCCTTGAAATACTTTTGGATCCAATGATGTATGTTTGTTGGAACTCAAGCTAATCTACAAATCTGTTTCATCGATCTTTTGTCAGTTTTATCTCATCGGCAATATCCGTACTAATGACGTTACCAATAGGCTTAGTATGGACATGTGATGCACAGGTATAAAGGGCATGGTAATAGAAACGTTTTAGGCATAAAAATGTGGATGGATTTATGGGAAGATAGAGACCGAAGATGGATAAGGCTGATAGAGGCGTACCTACCCCAAGTAAATTGGGATGAGGGTAGGAGAATAAGATTGACGTAAGAATTTAAGCTCTCAGGGTTTCAGATAATAAACGAATATTTAATAAAAAAGAATATTTTTTCTGTCCGCAGCACGCTGGTTCCATGGAAGATCTTCCGTGAGGAGTTAAACAACGTGCATCCCATATCTTCAGGGCTCGAAACGATGGCCTTGAAGACTACGATAGATCTAACGTGCAATGACTTCATATCTAACTTCGAATTTGACGTCTTTACAAGGTAAATTAACATTTTACTATGATTTTGAAAAAAAAAAACTACTTTACACTCGTTTTATCACGTCATTGGAGTTTCGAAATCTCTAATGCATCTATAGTCGTGGCTAAACTAAGGTGTCAGGTATTAAAAGTAGTTTTATTTAAATGTCTATTATTGGCATGTGCCGGAATCAGAATTTGACTATGATGTCATTGAAATTCCCAGAATTTTCCTGTCTTTAATCAACGGAACTGTGTTTCCCCTTTTCCCATTTTAGAACTGTTAGAATTTTGCACAGAGCTCTCTTGTTGGCGTAATAATATTTTGTTATCAGGATTTATTTTTACTGTACAACAGCGGTTTAACGAAGCGTATGTCCAATCTTCAATTACTGTTACTCACTGATTGGAAGGCATGTTTCGAAGCAAAATAAATAAAACTCATATTAAAAGAGTAATTGGGAGACTAGAGTACCTACGGCTAAAGAACTAGCCAGAAATCATAGAATGGAATATATTTTTGAATAGAATGTAGGTAGTCAGAACAATCATATGTATGTAATTATTTTTTTAAATAGGTTACGTAGTTCAATACTCCCTTGAGATCGCGTGGTTTTTGTGCTATGAGTTGAAGATAGTTCCTGTACTATGGATCTAGCTCTGTGTCGCAAGAGACTTAATAAAGGAGAGCTCCACGACATATCGCCTTGCGACGCACGGTCAAACTGTCCATAACATGTTGTACGACGCACGGTCATAATGTCCATGACGGTCATACGACACACGGTCAAAATGTCCATGATGTGTCGTACGACGCACGATCAAAATGTTCACGTGTCGTACGGCATGACATACGGCCATATGTCAACGACCTGTCACGTCACACGATGCACTGCAAAATTTTCTATGACCTGTCCCAGGTCGCACGGCCAAAATGTCCACTTTTGATGAATATAACACGATACCCCGTAGAAAATTGTTACAGAATTATTACGGGCTCTAATTTAAGAAAAACCTATGTCCTGTTGTCATACAAATGTCCTGCTAACCCATTGATCGGTAGGACATTTGTGTAGGTGGCATTATCTATTAACCCTTTGCTTGTCAATCGTTCCAGGTTATTTCAACCGTGGAGTACGTTACTTCGCAACTGGCAACTGCTAGCGGTCACCCATCCTGGGTACGTGGCGTTCCTAACGTACGACGAGGTCAAGGCGAGGCTCCAGAAGTATATACACAAAGCCGGCAGTTATGTATTTAGGTAAGATCCTATATTTTTAGCTTATAGCCTGTGCATTAAGAGAGGATTCACAATTTCATCCAAAAAAAGTCTTTTCAAACTTTTTTTTGCAAACTCGGTCTAAAGACAATATAAATAAATAAATAAATAAATATTCTGGGACTTTTTTACACAGCACCATCTAGTCCCAATTTAAGCAGAGCTTGTACTATGGGTACTAGACAATGGATTAATACTTATATACATTTTTTTTGTAAATACATAAGAAACACTCAGACGAACACAAACACTTATATTCATCACATACATTTTTGTGTTCTGTGGGAATCGAACCCACGACCTCATGGTCGGTAGTCCGGTACTCGAACCACTAAACCACAAAATATGGATCATAAATGTTTCACGTTCGGAACCATTGTCGTTATTAATTTCGAAATTTAAGCGCTTATGCGCTAAAATTTCGAAAATGCCGTAAAATAACTAAAATAAGTGCTTATGCACTTATTTTAGTTATTTTACGGCATACGTGGCTAACTCCAGTCACTTACAATTATTTTGAACGAACTTATCATATTAGTTAGCTGCATAATATGCTATAATTGCCTCATATTTTTTTCCTTCCTTCCTATACACTTAATTAGTATCTACCTAACTACCGCTCGCGGTTCCACTCGCAACCCAAAGGACTTCTTGAGACAAAAATAGCTTACTTATGTTCTTTTTTATCAAAATTGCTACAGCGGTTTAGGCGTGAAACGTAACAAACAGAGTAAATCCCTATTTATAATATTTGTAGATATGGTTATTAAACATTCCAATATCTTTTTCCAGGTTATCATGTACGCGATTAGGTCAGTGGGCGATAGGTTATGTCACAGTGGACGGAGAGATTCTACAGACTATACCGCAAAACAAGAGTCTGGTACAAGCCTTACTAGACGGATACCGAGAAGGATTGTAAGTGATTAATTGGTTCAACTCCTCTGGTGTTGTAGGTATCCATGGGCGACGATGACTGCTTACCATCAGGTGGATTGCTTGCTTGTCTTAATATAATAAATATTCTGGGACATTTTACACAGCACCATCTAGTCCCAAACTAAGCAGAGCTTGTACTATGGGTACTAGACAATGGATATAATACTTATATACTTTTTTTTTTGTAAATACATACTTATAATACCTACATAAGAAACACCCAGACGAACACAAACACTTATATTCATCACATAAATATATGTGTCCTGTGGGAATCGAACCCACGACCTCATGGTCAGCAGTCCGGTACTCGAACCACTAAACCACAGAGGTCGTCAAAACCACAGAGGTCGTCAATTATCAACCCATTATACTGTCCCATTGCTGGGCACGGGCCTATCTCAGAATAAGAGGGATAAGGCTATAGTCCACCACGCTGGCCTAGTGCCGGTTGGCTTCACACGTCGTCAAGAAAATCTCTCAGGCGTGCAGGTTTCCTCACGATGTTTTCCTTCACCGTTTACGCGCAAGATAATTAACTATTAATACGCACATGACTGAAAAGTCTGAGGTGCGTACCTTGGATTCGAACTCGAGACCTTTGACTTTGCAGTTCAATTGTCATATCACTGGGCTATCACTGCTCTGTCTTAATATAAAAAAGTTATTTTTTTTACTGGTTAATTAATGTGTGAATAAGGTCTTATTCAAACATGATCTTTAGGGTACGTTCGAAGCGCACCCACCTACGTTAATAGCATATGTGAATTCTATTTCCTAGGCAACAATGTTTAAATTCCTTTGAATTATGTACCTGTCTCAATAGGAAAAGTGCACAGCTAGTAATAGATTAAAAAATACTATTTCAACTGCCTCATTAGCCAAGTGGTCATGAGCGCAACTGCTACGCTAGAGGTCCTGGGTTCGATTCCCACGTCGAGCAGTGTTATTGAGTATTTTTATGAAATTCCCAGTAGCAGCTCGGTGTTAGGAATTTGTGTCCGGTTACTGGCAATAGGCTCGCCCTCTATTGCATGGGAACTTAACATACCGGCGAACTGTGGGTGTACATTAGTACGTCTCTGCCTAACCCTTCATGGAATACAGGTGGTATGTTTATATTTACTATTTCAGTTACCTTTACCCCGACGGGCGGGACGTGAACCCAGACCTGAGCAGCGCCATCATATCCCCAGCGGAAGACCATATCACCGTCACGCAAGAACAGTACGAGTTGTACTGTGAAATGGGTTAGTTCGTAGACCAAAATCACAAATATCAATAGTTCTGAAGTCATTGAATGAAGATTTTGACACAATAAAAAATTAGACTTGGGCCCTGTTATAGATACTCTATTTCACGAAGGCCGTTAAATTATTGAAATTTGAACTTTAATTCAATTACATAAGGGTCATCATACTGGACATCGTGAGATGGAATGACTATAATTGCTTCCAAGTGTTTTGTTCATGAACACAACACTTGAAGCTTTACATTTGCACTCAAAAGTCATCCCTATTACGACGGACGAGTCGTCTATAGCGCAAACTGTTAAGCTTGCCGTTGCGTAGTGGTTTGTATGGTTGTCAGCACATTATGGTATCCACAACTGAAATTTCTTCAATTTATTTTAAATTTAATCTCCAAACCACGGTTGTAACGGAACTTCGCCTCCGCCTCCGTTACTGCGGAAGTTCCGCAAGAAATCGTATCTTCGCTTCCGCCTCCGCCTCCGTACAACTTTTGCGGGGTTGTACGCGCGGAATGGTCAAAAACACACGAGTGCGCTGCGGGAAAGTGGTTGGGGTGGGGTCGGACGTATGTCATTTGTCAAATGATACACGACAGGAATGCACCTGTCGAATTGCTTGGACGAGTTGGACGTAACGTACGAAGTTTTACCGATGTAATAGTTTTAATGAACCACAAATTACAATTTTTTCTACATTCACTTTCACCTCCGCCTCCGTTAACCTCTGCATCCGCGTAGTTGAAACTCGTCGCCTCGGCATCCGCCTCCGCTAAGTAGGCTTCCGTTACAACCCTACTCCAAACGATATATTTTATAATGCCTTGGGTAAATTTGACAGTTTGTGGTTGCTTAATGGTTATACATACATATCACAATGAATAACAATTACTATTAATTACTAATTATATTTTTTCTATTATTACAGGGAGCACGTTCCAGTTATGTAAGATTTGCGCAGAGAACGACAAGGACATTAGGATAGAACCCTGTGGGCATTTACTGTGCACACCCTGCCTTACTGCGTGGCAAATTGTAAGTAATACAACAATATTTTAAACAAAAGGTTTTATAAGAGTGACGAACGGAATCCTGAAGCCCAAGCACGAATAACTTGCGAAAACGTATTCGTATCGAAATCGAGAATAATTTGTATGAGAAGGAGGTTAATGAACGTAGATGAAGCGAAAGTGGTGTGCCAGGATCAGAGTAAGTGAAAATCTATCTAATCTCTGCTTACCCGAATGGGGGACAGGCAAAGTCAAAGTCAAAATTTTATTTCAATTAGACCGGTACAGGTAATTTTGAATTGTCGAAAACTAGGTGCGCGGTTTCAAATAGTGGTTCTTATGGAGAAGAACCGGCAAGAAACTCCATAGATACTCCTTTAAACAAAGATTATAACATTGAACATTTTTACAATTTAGTTCTTATAATGTGGGAATCGTGCAGCTTTATGTGCATGATAACAATTGAATTTAATAAGGCTTTAAAATAAATATGTATTTATGAGATTTGTAGCAGAATAAAATCGATATGAATTCGATAGTGCTTCGTGCTTAGGGTTATTGATTTAAAAAACACGAAATCTATCCGTCACGGTTTTCGTCATTGTTTTTTTTTTTTTCATCGTTTAAGTGAGTGATTATTTTACTACATTGTATACGTTTCCAGGACTCCGAAGGCCAGGGCTGTCCGTTCTGCCGGGCAGAAATAAAAGGCACAGAACAAGTAGTGGTCGATGCGTTCGTACCGCCGCGACCGCCCAACACTACATCAGACAAGTAAGTTTTATCTTTTGAGAAAGTCCATGAAGTTTTGATTTTTTGGTCTATAATTACCTGTTAAAAATTATGTAACTTCATAGATGTGCTTATGTCAAAAATAAAATAAATGATTGGACGGAATATAGTTTTTTTATGGGATAGGGGAGCAAGCGAGCAAACGGATCACCTGATGGTAAGCGATAACCGCCGCCCATGGACACCCGCAACGCCAGAGGAGTCGCAAGTGCGTTGCCCGCCTTTTAAAAGGGTTTGGGCCTCCGGTAACCTCACTCACTCGACGAAACACAACGCAAGCGTTGTTTCACGCCGGTTTTCTGTGAGGCCGTGGTATCACTCCGGTCGAGTCGGCCCATTCGTGCCGAAGCATAGCTCTCCCACGTTAAAATAGTTGACGTATTTATAGTTAAACGATTAAGAATAACAAATATGAAAGACGGACACAGGCATTCAGTGACACATTATTACTATCAGTTGTGTTTTTATGGTTTGGTCATGTTGAAAGAATGATTGAAAGGAGACTGACTAAACAGATATACGTGAGTCAAGTGAATGGGAATGTAGGAAGGGGAAGGCCTAGGCGAACGTTCCTAAATCAGATTGAGGACGTTCTGAAAAATGGCACGGTCAAGAGTACCCTAAACCGACGGTCATGTATGAAAAGATTGATGAGTGTGGATGAAGCTAGAGGTATGTCAGAATCGTAGCAAGTGGAAGTCTGTGGTCTCTGCCTACCCCTACGGGAAAGAGGCGTGACTATGTATATATGTATGTAGTTATGTTTTTAAATCTGACACAATCTATATTCGTTTCAGAAGCACAAAGACAGCAGTAAAACCGGTGTCGTCAAATTCATCCGGATCGTCTGGCTCGTCCGGATGCAATGGATCAAGTGAGTTAGATTATACCACAGATAATAGAATACTAGTAATTATACACAGTTTTCAAGCAAGACAGGCAAAATAAAAACTGGATTATTAATTTATTACGTACTATTTGCACTACGATAAAGTGTATTTTTAAAAGAGAAGTAATGTAGAAGAAAACATTATCATTTACGGGTATCTCTTAGAGCCACTTGCTCCAACTTCTTAAATGTGATTAAATTGTATTTAAACACAATTTTCTATTGTAATTTTGTGTTTAATTATAATTATTATTATATAATTCAATTTAAAGATATGTATTTCAGAAGTTGGTGCAAATGGCCCTTAGAGTGAGATGGGTTAGGTTAGAGGGCGAATATTCGACAATTATATTGTAAATCATACTTCTCACCTCTCTTAACATTATAGTAGTTGCAGATTGTTTTATTTTTTTGCTTTATTGATTGACGGCAGGGAAGTAGTTTATGTTTTCATTAAAATAATAAAATTTTAGTTTTAAACATCTGCATTCTTAACGGATGAGGCAAATTCGTTCTAATATTTTTCAAATATTCACCCTAGAGAGAATCCAATCAAACACAAGACTTAACTGGTTATAATAAAACTGCCTCATTAGTCTAGTTGTCCTATGCACGACGCTATGCTAAAAGTCCTGGGTTCGATGCCCAGGACGAGCAAATTTATACAAAATTCTCAGCAGCTCGGAGTTCGGATTTGGCCCCAATTACTTGGAACTATGAGTGTGCATTAGTACACTTTTACAAATTCTTCATGTGATCATATTTAATTTCAAAGTGTTTGTAATTCAATCATAACTTATATTCATAAGATATGGTTGGCTGCAGGTGTAGACGTGACGATATCCGGCAACGCGAACGGCTGGAGCTCAAGGAATACAACCTTCAACGGACTGACAGATGACATCGACGATCTCGAGGTAAATTATTGTGGATTCTATTACTGTAAGCATAAGGTTACAAATTCAGTTTCATTTGAATTTGTACCCGGTTACGGTAAAAGGTTCGCCTCCTATTACATTGGAACTAAACATACCGGTGAACTGTGGGTGTACATTACATCTCTGCCTTACCCTTCCGGGAATACAGGCGTGATCATTTTGGCAAAAACACGTTAATTTTCTTCTGAACGCGAAAATTACCAAAAATTAAAACGTTAATTTTTCTGTCTTGGAATTATTGTTCAGTGGTTGCTATAAATAAATAAAACTTATTTATTATCAACACTGAATTGAAGTGTTTCATTTCAACATGTCATTGTGCTGTAACTCCGTTCGATAGGGAATATATATTTTTTTGTTTTCACTAAAGATAATATTATTCCAAATAAAAAATTTTCGCGAAAGAAAAAAATGAGTTTAGGCCGGATTCAAACTTGCCTCCTTCGGTTTTATGTGGAAAAAAGTTCAAACTACGGGCAGCTACTGAATTTTCTGAGAGCGATATTAAATAATACATTGTCCGACCTGGGAATCGAACTTCAAGCTCAACATCCCTGCTTCCAACCACTACGAGGCAGTAAAAACTAATTATATTTAGTATTAAATCATTGGTGTTTTATACATAATAGCATGGTGTGCAATTTGTTGTGCCGTGTGGCATGTTTGTCGTTTTGTTTTGAGCTTGTATGTATCTGGTCTGTTATTTTATGTGTTATTTCGATCATTTATTTTCAAGGGTTCATATTTATCTGTGTATTTCATGAAGACGTTCCATTAAAATAACTACATTATAATCTGTAAATTGTTCACTAAGGCCGGTTCCCAATTACAAATAGATAGATTTGCTTATTATAGGTAGGATTTTGACATTTAATGTCAACATCCATCCATCCGTTTGTTATTGGGATTGAACGTAAGGGAAGAACGTGACAGATGGCTAAAGTGTATATATTTTGAGGGCTGTAAAGAGCTATTGTCTAAGTATTAGAGTGTGAGTCACTTCTCGAGTAGGTGAAGTAAGAAATATATTACTACGTATATAACGCTGTATCTGCCTCATTAGCCTAGTGGTCCTCTGAGCGCGTTTGCTACTGCAAAGTATAATTTTGGTTTTCTATAAAATTCCCAGTAGCAGCTCGGAGTTAGGAATCTGTGCCTGGTTAATGGCAATAGGATCGCCCACTGTGGGTGTGTTAGTCGCCTCTGCCTAACCCTTCGGGGAATACAGGCGTGATGGTATATATATTATAACGGTATTGATAAATATGTTAAAGTAAGCAGGAACTACACAGTAAAATTGTTAAAGTATGGTGTTCCGTATCTCTACGGCATAGCGCATATTTTGCGATTACATTTACCTTCGTCGGAGAAGATTTATCAATGTGGAAGACCCAAAATAAGTACCTATGCAAGTGGCGGTCTATGGTTTCTGTCTACCGCTGTGGGAGAAAGGCGTGTTCATGTTTGTATGTATTTTTCTTTGCCTACCTATCCAGCTCTTTGTTAATTTTTAAGTGAATTATTAGTTTGGTAGGTGTTCATTAATGCGAAAATAGTCGAAAACATTGTTGAAACACAGATATCTATGATCCCATGCATGCGTCCATATAAAAACATAATCATTGTTTGTTTTGCAGAGACGGCGCAAATCACCGCATGCTTAGCTTGCACGGGTAGTTATGTTTGCTTGACTACGAGCCGCGCTGGATGCATCCCCTTGTTTATTTTGTACTCTCTATTTCACAGTCGATTAAGAAATGACGTATCTGACAAAAAAAATGTATAAGGGATCAGCACAAAAAAGTCGTAAGAGCCTTTTAAGGCGAATAATCTGTACTTTATAGTAATGACATTAAGTAAAAAGTAAATGCATTTATGGGAGTATTTTCTCTATTTCGACTTCATGTCAGTTGCGTCCTTTTCTGTGGCAGTATGCGCGTGAGCGGATAGTGGGCGGGGCGAATGAACGGGGTGAAGATTTGAAGATCTTAATTCGAGACTATTGACCTTTATATAGTACACAAAGTACAAACATGCACTGTATAGCCCTACCAGGAATTTACGCTTGCGTCAATCGCTAGCGACCGTCGACGAATGTACTTAACCATCAAATATAACATTTCGGTAACCATACGTTAAAAAAATAGGTCAGATAAATATACTCCATGATATTTTTGTAGCATTTATCACAACCGTTGCGTAGTATTTATCACAAGTGCGTTGCCCGCCTTTTAAAAGTGAGTGAGGTTACCGGAGGCCCAAACCCTTTTAAAAGGCGGGCAACGCACTTGCGACTCCTCTGGTGTTGTGGGTGCCCATGGGCGGCGGTTATCGCTTACCATCAGGTGATCCGTATGCTCGTTAGCACGCCTATCCCATAGAAAAAAAATTCGACGTGGGAGGTGGCCTGCCTGCGAATCGAATTTTTCCTTCACTAAAATAATATTATGCTGTTTTTATTTTCTTGTATGAGACTAGGTCGTATAGTATATTTTACACAGCTAGACGGAGCTACATCGAAGTGTGGACGGGTTTAGCTAGTTTTGATATAAAATCTTTGTTATGAGAAATGGGCTCGTAAATGATTCGAATTCGTGACTATTGTCTATACTTACCTACTTCTACAATTTGCACAAAAACACCGATTTTACGTTCATAACGGCTAACTTCAGACAGGCACAGTTATTTTGACAGTTATTTATTTATGTTTCCGCCCCGCCTACTATCCCACTCTCGCTTTAGTTTGTTAAGCATGATTTTTTTCTTGATTTATTGAATGAAATTCCCGTTTCGTTATGTGTTTGTCGCCTGGGATTGTAGGAGACGGTCGTGATGGCACATGCACTTATGTAATTCTTTATCATTAGTTATCACCGGCTAATTTATAACTTGATATTAGTAAATGCTTAGGTTAAATGCGCACCACAACTCACTTAACAAAAACAAATCTAAATTTTTGACGTCTATGAAACGATAGAATACCTAAATCGAATTTTAGAATGTGTCTATTAAATAAATTATTTGAATAAACGTTCAATAATTCATAAATTACATAACAATAATAGAATAACTTCATAAATACTATGCTTTAATTCTCGCATCTACTATATTATTCCTTCTTAAATAAGATTTTATTTTGGATCGTATTTTTTCTTATTTATTTTATAATAAACTAGCTTCTGCCCGCGGCTTCGCCCCCGTGGAATTCGGTCTGTCATCACATCCCCCGGGAACGGGACAAAAAGTATCCTATGTCCGTCTCCTGGTTCTAAGCTACCTCTCCACCAATTTTCAGCCAAATCGGTTCGGCCGTTCTTGAGTTATAAATGAAGTAACTAACACGACTTTCTTTTATATATATAGATGACGTCATTAGTTACGTAACAGCATTTCGGGCCATCACAACCGTATCCTAAGCTTTTCATTGTACGACTGTAATAGTCTGTTTGTATATTATTAGTTGTTTTACAGTTTAGTCATTATTGTGTTTGTCTTTAAGTGACTTTTTGCGTAACGCGAAATAAAATGGGTTACATAAAATAAACTTTTCTCCAGGGACGTATTTCGAAAATTTTATATTTTGCATGAGAAAATATATGATACAAATTCTGTTGTTGCTGCTAGTGCTGCTGGGTGCTGTTAGAAATAACACTTCGTATTTTTCTTAGCAAAATTTAATCGCGGATAGGTCTAAAAAGCATATTTATACAACACGAGGTTAGCTTATAATATTAATGTGTGTATACCCATTCAAATTCAAATATTTTTATTTTACATAAGGTTTTACAAATATTTAGAAACTTTATGAGTCTGGTTTCACTGTTCCAAGTTAATACTATGAAGAAGAGTCCGTAAGGAACTCCATGGACACTTATTTTATGATAAGAAGCGATTCTTCGTGCATTTTACGTCAGTAACATAGTTGAAACTAGCGTCAAATATTCATAAAAAAAGATTACGCCTTAAAGCTCTTATAGCTGTAATATGTATTGTCTTGTTTTAACACATTATATTCTGTGACAGGGGAAAGAAAACAAGACGTATTATAGTTATAAGAAGTTTATAATAATACGTTTTATATTTTTATGAACAAGGGGGTTAGTAGTTGCTATTGACCATTGAATAAAACACGCATAAAGTCACTTACATCTTGATGGTACTAAATATTGTTGATCGGCATTTAAAAGCTTGTTGCAAAAGTGATATACACGTATTGATTTTCATGTTAAGTTAAGCATTTATTAATTTATTACTATCGATATCGATACACATAGCGACAATTAATGGCAATTTTTATTTAATTTCCTAGAACTATATATTTTTTCATAATTATTAATTAGGTACTTTTTTTTCTATTATGTTGCTGTATCACTTTTGCGGCCAATAAAAAAAAAAATTTTTAAATAAGTCACCTTAATTACTTAGGAAATCATTTCTAAATAGATTATGACGATTATTTTTGTTATAGTCAAATATTCCCCGTTTTGTTTTTTAGTGAATATTGTGCACTTAATGCAATAATATTAATTTAATTATTTATTTATAATTATACACCGTAACTGGCTTTTTTATTTTTTAACAATCAAAAATCTGAGTAAGTATTTGTATATACAATTAAGTTTTATAAGTATTGACGTAATTTTATTGTTCTTTAAAGTATTATCTACAATGAATTAGTATCCAGCTCTTATAATGAGAAGGGAAGTTGAATAATATGTATTGAAATGAAAAAAAAAACCTGCAATATTCAGTTTTGCAACACAAATAAGTAATTTTTTAACAGAAAAATTACAAGCATAGATGTTTTTTTATTTATTTTTTGTATATCTGATGTTCATGTCTCCAAAACTCTGGATTTCTTTGTTTACGCTTAGCTCGTATTATTTGTCAATAAGCAACAAATTAATTACTTTACGTATTATAATGATGAATTAATGGTTTATTTATTTTTAAGTGTATTTTTTTATGTTGAAAATATAAGCTTGGTGATATGTGCTTTGTGTTTTTGTTACAAATTGCCTGCTGGTTTTAGTTTACAACTCATTTATCAATATTTACACATTCACTTCCTTTTTTTTAAATAATATTTATGCTACATATATTTTTTTTTGCATGGTTTGTATTATAAAGTAGAAGTTTTCTCTCTCTCTCTCTCTCCACGATCTTTGCTCATATTTCAGGCATAATAATGCTACTTAACATACCGGCCTGTATTCCGCCTACAGTAAGGCATTGGTGTAATAATGTACACCCACAGTTCGCCGGTATGTTTTCGGTACCATGTAATAGGGGTTGAGGCTATTGCTATTAAATGAGCACAAGGTAGTTGTTCCAGGGGTAGGCGTTTGTGAATGTGAGAATTTGTGTTTGTAAACGCACCCACGATACAGGAGGAAATTCTTAAGTTGGCCGTTTATTTTTAACTAGCTTCTGCCCGCGAATTCGTCCGCGTAGCGTGATGATATATAGCCTATAGATGGCTATAGGCTATATATCATCACGCTACGCGGAAAATTCTTTCAGTGTTAGATAGCCCATGATGGCATGGGCTATCTAACACTGAAAGAATTTTTCAAATCGGACCAGTAGTTCCTGAGATTAGCGCTTTCAAGCAAACAAATAAACAAACTCTTCAGCTTTATATATCAGTGCTTATAAGTAGATAGATAAAAAATCCAAACTTCCAGCTCCTGAGAATATCATCGAAAACCCACTAACACTGCTCGACCTGGGAATCGGACCTTTTAATGTCTGTCTGTCCAACAATTGTGTTTATAATTATAAAATTGTAAAAAAGCTGTGTCTGTATATTGAAGTTATTTAAAAAAAAAACAAGTGGGTAGGGTATATAAACGTCTCCGAACATAAATTCTTGTCTGTTTGCCTGTTTGTTACGGGTTGGCGCAAAAACTACTGAATAGATTTAAATTTTGTTATCACTGTTAGATAGTATGTGCGCCAACATAAAAACTGGTGAACTTCTTATCTCAATTAATTGAACGGATCCTGAGATACAGCTTGACCTCTCTGTTGTATACAAACTCATACAAAGAAGAGATCATCAATGTTGGTTTTTCAATTTTTATTTCTGATATAGCTTCATGTGAGCGAAGCCACGGGCAGAAGCTAGTTGTGTATAAAAATATATTGGCATAGACAAGGGCTACTTGTCTCAAAAGTCACCTTCTAATCTAACCCAAACTATCTGAACTGGTACTTGGGCACTCCTGAATATACACTGACAGGTGGCTGAATTGTTTTGAAAGAAAAATTAAATTTATTCTGAGTCACAATTAAATTAAATTTTCCTCCCATGCTTACCTACTCATGCTGTGGAATCAGTTCCGCCCAGGTATCCCCAAAGGATTACTGCATGGGGTTCATAAAAAGAGTGAAAAGATTTTTACAGGGTTGGCAACGTGCGAGTGATGACTTGTGTTGCAAATGTCTATAAGCTGCGATAACCGCTTACCATCAGGTGGGCCGTATGCTTAGTGGTCACCTTAATGGTAAAAAATATGTAATAAAACAAATTACAGTATTATTAGTACATCACATTGTGCGACGACAATAAAGGCTAATATCAGCCAGCATGAGCAAGCTGCAAGAACAGTTCATATCAATATGACCTTGAAAACCTTCATAGTCAGGCGTCAGCTATAACCATCCCCTAAAATTAACCTTAAACCAACAGGATTGGGCAGAGTTTAACGCAGCAACATCAACCATTGACGCTCTCCGACCATCAGTGCGGTCCCCGGGTGCTTCGCCCCGCCACAGCCCTCGGGCGCCGCGGAGAGCTCCGCAGCCCAACGAGAACGCGTACGGAGAGCTTAGAGCACCACCTCTGCCGCCACGGAAGAGCTTGTCTCCTGCCGAACCTGTCATCGTGGCAGCGTCTAGTGTGCAGGATATTGCTGCTGCTAGCAGTACTCAAGGTAAATGAGGATCATGGATAAATAGACCCAGGAAATAATTTAAGGCTAATTTTATGATGGAGCGAGACCTAAATATGGGGCCTTAAAATTGGAATATTTCTAGCAGATTTAAAATAAATCATAATGGAAATGAAATAGAAGTTATTCATTTTCTGTAGGTATGTAGATCTTTAGAGATGCTTTTACAAGTCAATGGTTTTGGGCTTTTTTAGTTAGATGATTTTTGACTGACAGCCTCGGAGAAGAAACACCGAAACAAAGTAAGAGAATCAAGGTCTGTTTTTAAATCCAGACATAGTAGAACACTGATATGTGAGTGTTACAATGTAGGGCAATGTTTGAAATGTCCTTTTGAGGAAGGAACCATAGCGGCTTTGAGTAGACCAGTCCCAACTGACGGCACGCATGCATCCGTCATCGCGTAGCTCAATTATTTAGGCAGCTCAACGGCCTGTTATCGTCGCAATCATAATCTCATTATCCTGTCTTCATCAGAGCCAAGAAGACGTTCCTCATTAGAACCAGAGCCGGACTCGCGGCACCGACTGACCTCCATCATTACTGGCTCCACGGAGACCATCACCGGCGTCATCGACACCAGACCTGAGGTATGACTGACTTCTTTCGATCCAAAATATAGGTATCCCAAATACATCACCAAAGAAAATACAATAACATATTAATGATGTTTAAAATTGAAGATTTTCGTGCCCAAATTGCATACGCCAAAATCTAGCTAATTATTAAAATGTGATGAAAGCACACATCTTTTTTTAGTTGTAAAATCAAAATGAATATATTATAAATAGAACCAGATCTCGATACCTAACAATAACTTCACTGTTCGGATAGGGGTTTCTTAACAAATTATAGAGTAACTTTAGAAATTATTTACTTTTCATTTTCAGGTGCCTCCCGACCCCAGAGCCTTCGAAAAACCTCGCAGAGCTTGCACCCCCCAATCAAACAGTAGACCCCTCCCAGCACCGCCTCCCGAACGACCTGCCGATACCCCGACACCTACGGACCCCAAACCCGACTCCCGAAACATGCCCGACAATCGATATAACCCCGACAGACAGGACCGGCCCGATCCCATACCGAATAGACAAGACAGAGTGCAGGATATTCGTTCTGAAAGACACGTTCCTAACCCGCCAGATAGCAGGCAAAACGACAGGCCTGTGCCAGAAATACCAATGCCAGAAAATAGGCAAGAAAGGCATATCGATAGAGTGGAAAGTCGACAGCCAGATCGTCACAACCCAACCCCAGAGAGGCAAGAAAACAGGCACGAAACAAGAGTCATAGATAACCGACATATACCTCCAATTGATAGCCGGGAGAAGTCAGAAAGGCACCTTCCCCTATCCGACAGCCGGCATACAGACTTCCGGCTTCCTCCCGAAAGGCCTCCAGAGAAGCCGGATAGGATAATTGAATCTAGATGTAGTTTTGATAGAGAGACTAGGTTGGAGAGTAGGGCGCCTCCTAGGCAGAGGTCTTTGCCTGCTTCAACCAGTGGAAGCGTAGATCAGCCTACAAAGTCTACGACCATGCCGAAGTTTCCTTCTGAAGATATGAAAGATCCACCGTATGAGAACGTAGCCGTCGAGAAGAATGAATTGGCTGTGGCTCGTGAGTAGATATTTTTAGATAAAGATTATCATTGAAATAAAACAACTTTACGGATTATATCGCGTTATATTAGTATCAAATACAATACAAATCCCGACGTTTCGGACCCGTTACAGCATATAACGCGATATAATCCGTAAAGTTGTTTTATTTCAATATGTCTGATATTCGCGTAAGCTTCAGAAATCAAAAGATTATCATTGTTTAAGTGGTCGCAAGCGGTTGCCAGCGTTAAGTCCTGAGTTCAATTATCATTTCAAGCAGTTATTTTTTGATGATTGTGCCTGTAGACAAGAGACAATCTGTAGCCCAAAAACGAACAACATGCGAAAACGTATTCGTATCGAAATCAAGAATAATTTGTATGAGAAGGAGGTTAATGAACGTAGATGAAGCGAAAGTTGTGTGCCAGGATCGTAGCAAGTGGAAATCTATCTAATCTCTGCTCACCCTAAATGGTAGACAGGCGTGAAAATAATTATGTATTGATATTTGTAGCAGAAAAAAAACTCGATACTTTTAAGATACGAATTCGATAGTGTTTCGTGCTTTCGTGAAGTTTCGAATAGACAAACGAATAGAAACAAAATGTATTGAGATGACATTTGTGCACGCTCGATTTGTCGAAAGCTTATGTCATTTGTATATATCGAGAATTCTATTATATTCTATTCGATTTGCGTTCATGCCACTTGTCTACAGGCAGTGCTACGCTAGAGATCCTGAGTGAGATTTCCAGGACGAACAGTGTTATTGGGTTTTTCTATGAAACTCTTAGTAGCAGCTCGGAGTTTGGATTTCTGCTATTGTAATATATGCTCGTCACCTATTACATGGGACCTAAATATACCGGCGAACTGTGGGTGTAGATACATGAGAACATCTTTGCTTAACCTTCGGGGAATACAGGCGTAATGCGTATACATGTTTTTATTACAGTTCGTCAGTGTTTATTTTCGATAATGTTATATGTATAAAGCACGTATATTTCTTCTTTTCCAGCTAAGAAAATCAATCCACTAACACATGACAAACACGGAAGGAGGTACGGGGACAATGTTTCGTACGAAAACATAAATTTAGATTACATTGCGCGCTTAGTGGGAGAAGGTTACCCTAAAGACATAGTAGTGCGCGCATTGGGCATCACACGCAATGATCTGGAGATGGCCTGCGATATACTACACGAGTTTGGATCCAAAGTATCTAATAAGTGTTAATGGTAGGTAGTTTGTTCATTAAATAAATAGATTGGTGAAGTAAGTGGTCGTTTTTGTAGAAAAATAATTAATTATTGTGGCCAGATCCACGTCAGATGTTCGAAAAAATATGAGTATGTTCACTTTATTATGACGCTCAAAGTGAGTCTTATGACACTAGCATAACGTTCAATTTTTTTTGATTCGCGCGTCTTCGTTAAAAGAATATTAGACATTGAAATATTTAGTTGTTTTTGATCCTTTATGGAGTCTATATAGGATACAAAATATCGGGATTAAATAGACACCATGATAAAATCCGTAAAAAAAATATTTTATTTCAATAATTATTACTTAATAAAACGAGTAAACGTAAACTACTTTTTAAACTTTGTTTCGATCCTACTTTTTACGAAATATTATTTAATCCCGTCTTTCCGTCATCCAACATATGATAAATATTCAAAATCAACTGCCGAAGATCAAAGATTCTGTAAAGAATCCGATTCTTCGGAGTAAATAATGTTAATGTACCGCGAAAAAAATCTGTAAAAAAGGAGGATTTATTTTATTGCCGAAAAAATCTACAGTTTAAATAAACGCATTCATTCAATAATCATTTGGAATAATATAAACAGTGATTCCAATTTAGCGGCCAAATAAAACTATTTATGTACAATTAAAACATTATGTACCTATATCATAAATTATATGTTTACAATATTATCCTGTATACGATGCTAAGTATATTAGAAAATACTAGAGAAAAATCATATTCTATGTGTAATGACAAAAAAACGACTACTTATTCACCAAATCAATATTCTATTACAGATTAGAAATTCGTACCTTATGAATTAAATAATAAGTCTGATTTTAACGTGTACATATTTCAGTGTCACAGTTTGTTTTCACACGTATATAGGAAATTGAACTCTATTGTAAATGGCGTAACCACTATTATGAGCTAAAAATAATTCCTTTAGCAAGTTATGATTACTACGGGTCTTTCATATTTGAATACAATTATAATTGCACTATTAAAAAATAAAGTTTTCTCACATAACACCTGTTTATAAGGGGAGCACTGATTTTTGATATACCTCTGCCTACCCCTTCGGATTACTCAGGTCACTCTAATCTGTTTTCCAGTGAGTAAGTAATGTTTTTGTTTAAAACTTATTTATTTATTTCATTTCATGTCTGTATGTGCCTATGAGCTTCAATTAGGCCATGTCTGTTAAACATGTTTGAAACGAAGAGACAATTATTACCTCCTTGACAAGTGACATTCCGTTGACGTGAACACGTCACGATAATTATTTTGACATTGACATTTGTACACTGCTTTTTCAAAAGGTTTTATGATGGTAGAACTCTGCTGTTCTGCTTAGTGCCATTTTGCCGTCAAGCAGTATTGTACTAATGTTATTCCGATTATAAGGGAATGTAACTGTACCTACCCAAATTACTAGGATTAATACTGGGACTTAACTAATGACGTTTCAAGGTAAAAGCTCAAAAATGCAAAAGTAATACCACTGGTGTTGCTAGCACCATACTTATTCTATAATAAAACGAGGTAAGTCTCAATATCAAGTTTCAATTTAACTGTCATGTTCACGCCGATACAATGTCACTCGTTACAAGGACAGATTATTTAGATGTTAATCGTAATTAATATTCGTTATCCCTTATAAAATGGAAATAGCCCGCCCCTAAGCCCCTATTCTGTCCCAAAATCTCTAAATTTTACACAAAAACAAGACGAAGAAAGTTTTCGGATAAAAGTCCTATCTACTACTCGACTCGTCACGACATGACTATTAAAAAAAAAACATTAGAGTGATCATTAGGTTAGGGTAAATAAAACACTGAAGTTGAATTTGTTCAAAACAAACCATCATTACTATTAACTTTAAGTAAAAAATATAGCACTAATTACGATTAAATTAATTTTAGCGAACTGTTCCACTTTAGCCCGTACCTATGCGGTCAGTAAAGAAACTAACTTGAGGTTTGACAAACCGCTGTATTTGGAGAAATATTGGGGTTTTAAAAAAAACGTAATTATTCTTCGTAAACTGTTTTTAAACGACCAACTTTCTGTAATCTCACAAAATGCAAGAGTTAATTTGATTAATTACATACAGTAAAGATGTTATTCGAAAAGAAAATAGGGAATAAACATCTATTAAATTTTAATTCACTAAGGGCCACTTGCACCGAATTCTTAAATGTGTTTAAATTGTATTTAAACTCAAAAATACAGTAAAAATTGTGTTTAAATTCATTTAAACACATTTAAGAAGTAACTCTAAAAGTAACTCTAAAAACTCAAGTAACTCTAAAAACTTGACGCTTTAAAATTAAATTTACTATTTAGGTATCTATCAAAACATTTAAATAATCATCATCGTTATAACATAATAAAAAAATGTGTATAATGTTTTACCAGACAAATATGGCGGTTTGATAGTTGTTTTTCATAAATATTTATTTAATTAGTGTGAACCAGATCTTATCAATTAAGTGGACGTATTTTGTTAAGTATATTTTTGACACCAAAAGAAATTAACGTACCTTGCTAAGTATAGTTTTTCAAACCTATCTTTAACTAAGCAATGTCGACGTAAACAGCTTTAGTTTTGCATTAAATGTCCAAAAGATATGTGCTAATTCCCACATTGACCGGGTAGTTCATACTTTGCCCGTTACATATGACATTTTGATCTTGTAACGCATTAGAAAGTCGTAAGCGGACATTTTGAATAAATATCCGATGAGTATACGGAATCAATCGTATTGACAGTATATCAAACTGTTCGGTTCGGTCCGGAGCGTGTTGAAACATTAATTCCGTAATTGCCTACCAAGTCTGTCATTTAAACTAAAATCGTGTGATAGTATTATAGTTAAATGAAATAATAAATAAAACTAATTTTAAGGCACATATAATGTATTTATTTCGCATCATTTAGCGTCAGAAAACTTTTATTCCAATGGTTTTTATTTTATCAGTATTCATTTTAACTCAATATACTTTTCATTAAATATAGAAGAAGCTTTGTAAATAGTTACTTGTATGAATAAATAATGCGTATATTTTCATATAAAATTGCTGTCTCATAATGTTTACTTAATAGTGATTCATATAGAATATATTTTTTCATATTTATGTCCTAAATGATTGATTATGTATGGTGAGATAATACAAATTTTGACACTTTGACTTATGACACTTGCAATATTTAATGTCTAGAAATTAACACTTAAAATTGTTGATGTAAATAATAATTCGTATTTATATTTTTTGGAATAAAAACTCGTACGTGTTGCATTGATCTTCCTTTTGGTATAATATTAGAAAAAAGTAGCTAGTTTGATAAGTTTTTACTAAAAACAAATTCTTTTTAAAATTCGAAGAGCTTAAGACGGCACCAACGTTTCCTGATATAATTGTTCTTCGTACATATATTTCTACAAAAAAAATATTTTGTAAAGTGCAATTTTTCTAATTGTTCATATTTTCTTTTTATATTGCTAATACATTTATAAGAAAACTGCTTTAAATCTTAATTAATAATATTTTTCAAATGTTGATGTTTTGTTTGGCCTTTTCTCGGTTAATTTACGACTGAATGCAGTTTTTGCCAGACGATAAGTGTGCTTAGTGAATGACTTGACTGAATTTCTAGGTTTTAATTTATCTAGTCTTAATGTTTCACTTTTTTGCTAATTTCATCTGTTCGTTTATAATAGGTAATTAAATGATGCTATAAATTGTAATTAATGCCAGTAATTCATAATATTACAACTGTAATGAATAGTTCGTAGTGCCCACTGAAGTTGTAGGTAACTATAATCATGAGCGAGTACATATCCACCACACTACTAGTCATATTTCAACTTTTTTATAAAAATGTTCTGCAATTTTTGCATATACATTTTTATGTGAAAAGATGTAATGTTAGTATCTTGTGATCTACGAGTTGTGTGTACATTTTATGATGTATTGAAATCCGTACACTGACATGTAAATAGAAAAAACAGGCAGCCATACTTTGAATATCCTGCCTTTATTTAAATAAAATATTATTATTTTATAATGTGAATAAATCTTGGAGTGTACACCAACTTTTAATGTAATTCCCTTGTAACTTAAACTATCGAATACGCAAGCTGTAATAATTCTAATTTAATTTAAAAGCTCGTCGCTTCTTATTATATTAGTTACACAGAAATGTTCCCACCAATAAGCTATGTATAAGCTGTGTGTAATAAAAACATACCTAACTTAGTAAAGTTTTTTCAAAAGCAGGTCTTCTATGGTAAATATACAGGTATGACACCTTTTTCTAAAGTAGAATTTTCTATTTCCCTAAACTTATCTGGCCTTATTGTAATAATGATTGCGCCATATTGCTATTTACAAAGATGGCAGAAATTATTTAATTTACTGAGCAGTTTTGGCGTGATTAACAATAATCCAAATACAGAACTTGGCAAAAATTAAGTCGAACTGGCGTTTGTAAATCAAAATGACGACGTCCATAATTCAATTGCAATCTTAAATTAGTCGAGATAAGATCAACTGTACTCAACGATATTGTGAGTATTCCTAGCTGAAAGAATTAAATAAACAACGTATTATTCACAGCTTATATTATGTTTTCAATGAAGGGTGTCATTTATATTTAGGTAAAAAAAAAATATGTGTATAATCTCACAAGTATCATCACAAAATATATTTTCCGTGTAGATTTAATGAATAAACCTACTTAAAATCGACGTTCTCTCTTCAAATGATTGCAATCAAAATACCAAGTTTTATGTAGTGAAAGTTCGAAATGACCGGGTAATATCCGAAATGCAGTGTTGGACAAAGTGAGATAATATCCGTATTAGTGAGTGAAAACTGCCATTTTCTAACAATGAATAGGTTTAAGTGTTGGATTTTGATTGTCTCATCCTTTTACAGTCTGTGGATTTGTGTACGCGCCAAGTTAACAGGGACCAGTAAGTATATCTTACTCGAGTAAATTTGGCGAATATTCAAATTAACAGATCGTTGAGAAGAGTGTTATAATAACTATATTATTATAATTATTGTGTCACAAGAGAGAGATTCAAAACTAGTAGAATTTCATATCATGGGACAATATAGCGGTTGCCACAACCTGTATGTACAATGCACTTTTACCAGTGTTTCTTGTTACTGGGTAATGTTATTAATATTATTGGGTCTGGATGAATTGGGAAAATAATTGGGTAGGCATTTGGCATAATTATGCAAATTATTCCAGATGTGTCAATTAAGATTTAAAATGGGTAGGTCTTTTTTCGGTAAAGAAACTACTGAGTATGTTACTGTTATTATGCATTAATCGGTTAATGTGCAGATTTACTGGTTAATCTACAATCGCTGTATAAGTAATGGCCTTTTGACTGATATTTTGATTTCCCGTGTTTTAGTTTTTATATTTTTAGTAGGTGTAATCCGTCATAAATTGTAAACTCGTTGTTTTATTTATAGAATACTACAATTATCGTGTTGATGACAATGTTGGCACATCTGGAACAATTTTGTGACATTTTAGGCACAAATTCACATTGTTATTATTTCGTTGTATGGTTATGCATAATACATGAATTGTTTTCTTTTAGTTGATTGTATGAAATTAATAGAAATGTATTTTTTTTATCAGAACCTAATGCATTGATTAAATTATATAATTTTTGAAATCAAACACCAATCGAATGAAATTGTCAACGGAATGTTTTGGGGAAGGCTACGTTTTGTTTTACGCTTTAGTAAAAATACGTTGCAAATATATTTAAGTCAAATTATATCTGTTGTTTTTATTTACACTGGCTAGATTTAGTGATAAATCTAGCGGACACAAATGGACACTAACACAAATGGACTTGGAATAATTCCACCTCCATTTGTGTCAAACTTAAGCTGATATTTATGAATTGTCTCTGAATTTCAACCTTTAAAGTAACACCTCTCACAAAGTATAACTAAATAAAAACTAAATTTGTCATTGGTCGCAAGCGCAACTGCGACCGAGAGCGAGAAGTCTAGGGTTCGAGTCCCAGGTGAAGCAATATAATAATAGAAGAATCATCACACCAGAACCAGAATCACAGATCTAACAAAAATATGTAGATAGGTACTGTACACCGACCCTCACCTACGGTGTAAGTAGGTACGTGTACAAAGACGGTGTGCAGTATTTAGCAAGAAGACTGAGGAAATTCCACATTTTTGATCTTTCATTCAGTCTCGCAATCCTGTGATAAGTAAGGTACCCGAAGACACTTAAATATTACGAGATATAACGAAAAAAGTCTTAATTATCTTTAGTGTCTTTTTTTGCATTTTTCATGCTAAGATTATAAAGTTTGAAGCGTCGGTAGCCTAAAATGGCTAGGGCGTTGGATTTGCGATCATGTGGTTGCCGGTTCGATACCCACTCATTGCACTACCAACGTGAACCCACTCGTAACACAAGCATTTAGCTTTTAGCACGAGGGGTTAACAAGAATACTAGTAATGTGCGACCCACATTGTTTGTAAGCTTTTTTAAACAAAAAAAAAGTTCTTTTAGCAAAGGAAAAATTCGACTCGTAGGCAGGATTCGAACCTGCGTCGACGCAGGTTCGAATCTCGATCTCCTGCTATGTCGAAATTTCCCTTCACAATATGAATTTCCGTCTTACGGCAAATTAGGTAACTTACTTTTCAATAGATATTACTGACGTCCCCTTTAGTAACATCTATTGAAAACCAAGTTACTTTGCCTCTCACTTTTACTGTTACTGACGTCACCACGACTTAGTGATTTCTGATAATACCTACGAGTATATTTGATAAGACTGAAAATGATTCTTTGGTTGAATTATTTTCTATTACTCTGTACGTCATTCGCTGTATTAAAAAGTCGAATCAGTAATGAAATGTGCAACGTGAATTATTATGAGACATTGCAGAAATGTACATCATTGTACTAGGAATTGTTATTTTAAGGGTAAGTAAGGTAGATTTAGTTATCTATACGAATAGATAAAGCTGAAGAGTTTGTTTGTTTGTTTGCTTGAACGCGCTAATCTCAGGAACAACTGGTCCGATTCGAAAAATTCTTTCAGTGTTAGATAGCTCATGTATTGAGGAAGGCTATAGGCTATATATCATCACGGCTAGGACCAAGTAACTATTCCACGCGGACGAAGTCGCTGGCAGAAGCTAGTTTATGATAAAGTATGACGTGATTATTAGGTAGGTACCTACCTACCTACTAAGATTAGGTTGAAATTTTTAGAAGTCATCATTATCATTACAAAATGAAATAACTATAGGCCTAGTGCATATAGTAAAAATACAGGAGAAAATCCTGTTATGTGGATATGACCTAAGTAGGTACCTATTATAAAATTACGTAGTTTCAGGTTTCGATCGTTTATTTAAAAGGCTTGTGATTTCACTTTTTTCCAGTTACAAATATCAGTTCCATTTCACATAAAAAATCATATGGATTTTCAAAAAGTTGGTGAAGCCATTTTTAACAATGAGAAATACAATATTTTGAAGCCAACAACTCATGTTATAACAGATTATTTCAAGGATTTTATGCTAAGACGAGAAAATAGTAACTTTCCTACCAAAAGGGTTTTCATCGACGACAATGGATTTAGACATGCGTGGACTGGCTTTGGTGAGAAAATAAAAAGTTTAAGAAAAACTGATCACGTCGGCAAAAGCATAGATGAAAATAATAGTCTCACTGAAGTTAGGACTGAATCCAACTTAAAAGAATCTGTTAAAATTAAAAAAGAAGTATCCGGTTATAAAACTCCAGAGAATTCTACAGAGAATAACTCTTCAAGTGAAAAATATACTGAAGATATTGATACTTCCACTGAAACAATAGCATCAAAAAATATATCTGCGACTGACGGGGAAGACTCAAATACCGAAATCCTTCTTAAAATAAAGTTACGTGACGGTAAACAAGACGGCAAATCAACATCTGCTCCTGCTACAAAGGCAGGTTCGACAACCAAACAAAATGGTGCTAACAAAAAGCCTGATGCAGCTCAGAAAAAAAATAATGCTAATAAACAACAAAAACCAGGAAGAACTATTGCCCAGACAACATTCTTTTGTCCATTCTTTGGTGTGATAACTATGTCAGCATTCATTGATTAAAGCCGAGCGTTAATTCGTTACTGATTTCTTGATAAGTTAATAAATATTATTACGAGTTTACTTTTGATTCCTTAGTAGATGAATAAGGTTGTTTTTTTTTTCAGATATCTATTGAGATATTTTTCATCTCAATCGAAATAAAACAATCGTTAGGTAGGTAGGTAGGTACTGTTAAAGGAAAATAAGGTTATTACGTAAATATTTTATTAAACATCTGCATTTTCCCCTTTGTCTTCTTTTTTAATAACACCGTCATTCATAAATCTTCTGTTAAATCGCCTGGTCATGTATGGATCAATATCTTCTTCAACCTTATACTTATCAAAGGTCCTAAGAAAACTGCTCATCGCTGTTTGAAAGGCTCTTCTATAGCTAGTTACTGGCATTTTCTCTTTTAGCATAACCACTGGTTCAAAAGGTATCACTAGACCTGCTGCAGAAGCAATCAAGGGCATGAAAGGAGCTGGCAAATAGTAAGAAAATAGTTCCATAGCTCCGTTTACAACGCATGTTCCTATATTTCTCAATACTGAGTTCACTTTAGGTGTTCTAACAATTTTTATTAGAGGGTCTGATATGAACTTGTACACTCTAAATGTTAGACTGACTTGTGGTACTTCTATTTGTCGTCGAGTATAGTTTTCTTTATCTATAGTTAATGCAGTGTCTTCTTCAATTTTAACTATTTCTGCTTCTTGTTGTACTGGTTGTTCCTGTGGTGGTTGTGAGGATTGAACGGAAGGTACCGCTTGTTCGGTCACGGGGTCGCTTATTTGAAATTGGTCGTTTATTTCTGGTTGTTGAGGCTGCAGTAAAAAAAATATATGAATTCATACTATTACTAATATTGTAAATTTGAAATTTTCTGTCTCGCTATTCGTTTATTACGTTTTGTTTAAAGTTGGTATGCCTAGGGATATATTGGACCTTGTAGGCTACCTTTTGTCTTTACTGTTTGTCAAAAAGCCCACTCGGATGAGATTGAAATCTCTAGCTTTTGCTAGTTCAGAATAGTTTTTCAAAACATTGCAGGGGTTTCTTCCATTGGGATTAATATTATAAGTATTTCGGATACCTATCTATATTATTTTAGGTACACTCCAATTCACATTCCCAAACACAATACTATCTATTCAGTAGGTACAATATGATAGGATTATAGAAGATGCATTGGTTATGCATTAGTAATCCTATTCCAATATGTACTCAATATGTTAATTGCTACAATCCACTGGGAATTGGCAATAGGGAATGTAGGTATAGATTAATACATGCAATAATTTGAAGTTGCTGCAGTTATACATATCTTCAACTAGGCATTTTCCATAGAATCAGTTAAATATCCCTATGCCCTTTAGAGCAAGCAAATTATTTTGCGCGGACAATAAATGTCTTCGCCAGCATGCTTCTGTTGATGTTGTTTGATGACTTTTTATAATGAATCCGAGTGAATAATTTTTATGTGAGAATCTAATAATATTACTGCGTGATCCTAATTCTTAAGAGCGTAGCAAGCTTTTCTTTGCGATGTGACTTTGTACAACGAATACTTTTGAATAACATATTCCCGGCAACAATGGAACCTAATTAGCGTTGAATCTTAACTTTTATCCTTTACATGTAAACCAGAACTGTAATTTTGCATAAGGTAACTATGGAGTATTAGGGATACGCCTGTAGGTATTTAAGCCACCAAGCCACAGATTACAGATATGATAGGAAATTAATATAGTTTTTAGGTACCGGGATCAAAACTCGAGTTAGTCTAAACAGAATCTGCTTGGATACTTTTTTTTGTAAAAAGAAACAAGACAACTACTACACAACTATCAAACTAGACAACTATACAAGACAAGGAAACTATTAAGGACCAAGGTTTTAATCAAAGCGATGATCAATATGGTTTATAGAAGCTGAGGTAACATCCTTGTGATAATATTTATTCTAGTAAACACTCACTGCTGAAAATGAAGAACAAAACAATGAAACAAAAATGGTCGTATGAAATACTCCCATTTTAAACTACGTTGTATACTCAATTACTGCATTTATAGAAAATGTTATGTAAATGTGAATTCTAGAAACGAATAACTATAAACTGGGGAGCTGTTAATGTTATTTTTATTGTTATTCTCCTTTATATCAGGAAAGTTGATCATGTTATGGCTGCACAAGAAACTACTATTCAGACAACGTTTTCTTGAAATGTAGCTCAGAAAAATGTAAGCTAAATTGTATTAAATCATTCAAAGACATACAGACGGCATTGAATAAGAAGTCCTTTATAAGAGAAAAATAAATTTTAAGATTAGGAAAAGATTAACAAATGTACATTGGTTGTACATAATAAACTATCTACATAAAATCTTAATTCAACTTCAATGAAACAGAGGAAAGGCTACAAGAAATAAAAGAGACGGATATAAAAGTCGGTTAAGTGAATAAAGGCGATAAAATCAGGCAGCGATATAAAATCATAGCTCCAATTCAATTAAACAGAAATCTACAGCCGCGAAGTGAGTACGCCACTCAATTGAACATGGAATTGATTTATTTATTTATAACCTGTGTTTTAATATTAGCATCTGTGGAATCTGCGCCGCAGGTAAATTTGAATGAGTTTTTAGATCTTTCTAAATCTATATCTTCGTTTAGTTTTAGAGTTACACGGTCTTTTGCATTCATGTCTATACTAAAATTGTTGTTAGAACCTTTTTTTGCCTTATTTAAAGTCATCTAAATAAAATTTTACTGATAATAATTCCTAAAAAAACCTTCGCTGAAATTTTCAAGCGATGTATTAAAAACTAGTTGAGCCGTGGTGTTAAACGAACAATATGGACGGACGGCTCAAGTTATACTGATTGTGTGCTATGCGACACTCTTTCAACTAGTTTTTACTTTATGATCCAATCACTATTTAGATTTGATTTGCCAATTAAGTTTTTATTGACTTTGATTAACATGTTATGTAATAGAGTTATTGTTAATTTAGATTGTTCTATCTGCTTTTATTATTATTATAAGGGAGAACAATCACATTTCGATATTGATCTGTATGTGGCGTTTGTGTAGTATTACTAATTACTTGCTCAAGAGCTTCCTTTAGGTCTAGCGGGTTCGCAGATAGATCTTCAAGAATGAAAAAAACTTCTTAAGAAAAGAGAGCGAATCCAGTCCTATTATCCCTCATCATGATATTATTTATTTCTCTAAATAGATCTTCTACAAATGCTGTACATTCATTGATGTTATTTTCACAATCGATTCTTTGACATTATTTTTTGTTAATTAGATTATTAGTCGCTCATTCATTTCATTCTCCATTCCCTGACGCTCTCTGAGTTGAAACATAAAATAAACAAAATCAGAGAATCATGGATTGTATTTATATCCATACATCAGTAGCAGTATTATTTAGGTAGATGCTTTCCTTCACTGCTAAGCTAGTGATCAACAAATCAATCATTATAACACATTAATGATATAATGTCTATTTGGATCACATGAATTCAACTAGCCATTCTAGAGTTCAGAGTAACATCAATAGATCATTTGCTTATTAATCACTGAGGCTTATTTTAGCAGTAAGAAACAGCCAACATATATCATGTTTATTTTCTCCAGGTACCATATGACTATGTCCCCATTGGGCGGGAGAATCGCCGCGACGCAAACGCCGGTCATCCCCACGATGTGAACCTCAACTATGAACGCTTATTCCCAGCCCGACGCAAATACATCGACTCACCTGCCATTCACATTGATCCAGATCTAGATTTCTTCAAGAAATGATTTAATTATAAAACTTTAGAATTAATTGTTAAATTTTTTTAATACACTGCGGACTATGCGTTGCAATGTTTATCCTACTTTACCTTTTTGAAATAATAAATGTACTAGCTTCTGCCTGCGACATTTGTTATTCCAAAGGATGCTAAACGCCCTCCTGACTGCCGACCCTGAATGTGATGTGTTTGCTGATGAATGGAAGACAGTAATGCGTGCTTGTCTGGTGTTCTGTGAGAGACAATATGCGAGGGTGTCCACTGTTACATGTTAATTTATGTTAGTTTGTAATGTGTTTAATTTATTTAACCATTTACTCAATTTTATCCACGAATTGTTTAACTTTGAATTTAATTTTTCTATTGTATGTTATCTGAATGCTTATTTAATTTTAATATTTATAACTCTATGTTAATTAATGTAATTGGACCTGTGCCGTTTTAATTAACTATACATAAATAAATAATAATAATAATTCCAGACCAGAGATATCTATATGCCAAAGTTCAGCCGTTTTGGCGTGCAAGAGTAACAAACATCCATCTATCCATCTATCCTCACAATCATCCTATTTCATCATACAGTTTTAAAAAGGAAGGAATGAAGAACCTGGCTCTTGCTCATGTCGGATTATTTTATCCACGATACTTTTTAGTTTTTTTTTATAGCTTACTAATGCCGGTCGCACATTACTAGTACCATCTATTCTTGTTAACCCCTCGTGCTAAGCTAGATTGCTTGTGTTACGAGTGGGTTCACGTCGGTAGTGCAATGGATGGGGTTTGAACCGGCAACCATATGATTGCAAGTTCGACGCCCTAGCCACTAGGCTACCGCCGCATTTTTATTAAGATTATCATCCCGTAATCACTACGTCAAGATAAGTTGTCAATTTTTGTTGTTTATTTAATTTTCCGTGCGTCATGTCTATGTAAATAAAAAGTATTTTCTTTCTTTTTTCTTTCAAATAGCGGCAACATTCCTTTAGGAAATCGGCAGTTATTTATCTTGTGTTGTGTAACTGATCTA
Organism: Acronicta leporina; assembly: GCA_947256265.1. Lineage (NCBI taxonomy): Eukaryota > Metazoa > Arthropoda > Insecta > Lepidoptera > Noctuidae > Acronicta > Acronicta leporina. The sequence continues at coordinate 4,436,145 of OX366537.1, read as the reverse complement.
CACTAGTTATGTACCTACGGCTGTGAAGCTATGAAACGTTGGTATGTTCTTATTGTGTAGAAAGATTGGACGCAACATTCTATAAAATTGTTTTCGTAATTAAGTCTGGCCTAGTGTGTTCATTGCCATAATTAGTGCGTTCACTGAACACCTACCAAGATTTGCATGAATTTCGCAGCGTAAGTATCACAATACTTAGTTTAAATAAAAAGTTTAAACTCAGAAGGTATCGGTTGTTCTTTTTAATATTAACTGCTGAATGCGGTTAATATTAATTTACCTTTGTTGGCCAACATTTTTTTTATGGGATAAGGGGGCAAACGAGCAGACGGATCGCCTGATGGTAAGCGATTACCGCCGCCTATGGACACCCGCAACATCTCAGGAGACGCAAGTGCGTTGTCCACCTTTTACAAGGGTTTGGGCCTCCGGTATCCTCACTCACTCGGCGAAACACAACGTAAGTGTTGTTTCATGCCGGTTTTCTGTGATCCACGAAAAAGCTTTGCGTCAGAAAATTATAGGATGATAAAATGAAAATATATTCAAGACGAGCGAACGTATACTATAATAAGTATAAATACATACATAATTCAGAAGTGTTCACAATTTTTGATCTAAATTATAACACACAATCTAATGTTTAGATAAATAAAATACTACAAAACTTATTAATAACAAATTTCAAAGTCAATTAGGCACTAGTGGGTTACATAATTATCTATACACCAAATGACCACATAAGTTTTTAATATAATTTATTTCAATTAGGTATATATATCTTATAAAAAATCAAATGTTTTGTCAATGTTTTTGTGGTCAATATTTAATATAATATTTTTGTTTAAGGAACGTATTGAAATGTTGGCATTGCAAATTTAATGTTGATTCTAAATTCGTGTGATTTTTGGGCAGCAGCGAGCAGTCTAAAGCAAATTGTTAGTACCAATTTTAAAATGTAAATACGGTTTTTTTTATGTACGCTACTGGTTAAGAATTGATCTAGCGATGATGGCCAGCGGCTGCGAGGGATACAAGGAGATCTGGTACATTGACGTGTGATGGCACGGGCGACGCTAGCTCAGCATATCGGCTGGTATAGTCCGGTGGTCCTGCTCGAGACTCCAGCGATGGGTCATCAGCCTGTAAATTAATTTTACGTAAACGAACTTATGAATATTTAACGTCTAAGGGCAAATACATTTAAGAAGTTGGTGCAAGTGGCACCAACTTCTTAAATGTATTTAAATACAATATTTCATAGTAAACTTGTGTTTAAATACAATTTAAACATATTTAAGAAGTTGGTGCAAGTGGGCCTAAGTACATAAAAGCCTGTTTAAGCGAGATTTGCTGTGAGTACAGAAAGCTGTGTCCGAAAACTGGGTAGGTATTATTGAAACCACATTATTTAGCTACCGCTTCTGCCATGTTTCATAAAGTAACATAACATACCATTACGCCTGTATTCCCCGAAGGGTTAGGCAGAGGCGCACACCCACAGTTCGCCGGTATGTTTAGGTCCCAGGATTATCTGGGACCTAAACATAGGTACCATATTGCCATTAACCGGGCACAAATTCCAAACTCCGAGCTGCTAAACAAAAACACATACACCACAAAAACACATAAACGACACCATAGGTCGGTACCTACGGTATCTTTTCGCATACTTTATGAAACTGCCTTATTAGCATAGTGGTCCTGAGCGCAACTGCTACGCTAGAGGTCCTGGGTTCGTTTCCCAGGTCAAGCAAAGTGTTATTGGGTTTTTCTATGAAATTCTCAGTAGCAGCTCGGAGTTTGGAATTCGTGCCCGGTTAATGACAATAGGCTCGCCCCCACATGGGACCTAAACATACCGGCGATCTATGGGTGTTCATTAGTACACCTCTGCCTAATTTTTTAATGCCGAATTCCATAGAAAAACCCAATAACACTTTGCTCGACCTGGGAATCGAACCCAGGACCTCAAACATAGCAGTCGCGCTCAGGACCACTAGGCTAATGAGGCAGTTAGTTTTTTTAAACCACATGATAGTTCAAGTTCAAGTTCAAATGTTTTTATTTCAAATAAGCTTTTACAAGCGTTTTCGAAACGTTATGATTCTAGTTGCACGGTTCCAAAAGGTCGATCCTATGGAGAAGAATCCGGCAAGAAACTCCATGGACACTCTTTTAAAATAAATAAATTACAAACTTCACAGTTACAATATTGCGATAAAAAGATGTGAGGACGTTGAAGGATGTCCAAGTTTGACCGAGGTCGACTATATTAAACGAAGATTCACGTTATTTGAGAACCCGATGTCATTTCTAGATAATAAATAAACTATGTGGTAAAAACGCACACCATCAAGCGACAAATGAAACTAGGTGTCTACATAAACAGGCCACAACGTACACACATAATACATAATACAGTTTCTGTTGTGGTAAACAATACTAAACATATGAAGACATCTCGATATATAAATAATATGGAATCTGTCAAAGCTATGTCCATCTACTTACAAGGTTCCTACTATAGCTACTAGTAACTGACCAACATGAAAATTAATAAGCTTAAATTAGTCTCTAATAATCAACAGTTTCATTTTGCCAGGGAGGCCACAAGTGCATCCGTACTTAACGACCACACATTCTTATCGTCAACGTAGTCCTTGGTTTTATAATAGGCTTTCTTAAGAAGAACAGATTTGACGTGCATTTTAAATTTCTTGCCAGTGAGATCGGTAACACATTTTGGGAGTTTATTGTAGAAACGCACACAATTTCCTAGAAATGATTTATTTGTTTTAGTTAGTCTAAATTTAGGTACCACTATTTTATGTTTATTCCTAGTATTAAGGTTGTGAAAGTCACTATTGACACTGAACTTCTGCAGGTTTTTGCGCACATACATTATGTTTTCAAGGATGTAGAGTGATGGCATCGTAAGTACATTGATGTTCTTAAACACTTCTCTTAGGGAATCGCGAGGGCCCCTAACGTAGATTGCGCGGATGGCCCTTTTCTGTAAGATAAATATGGAGTCTACGTCTGCAGCTGATCCCCATAGCAGAATACCGTACGACATAATGCTGTGAAAGTAGGCAAAGTACACGAGCCTGGCTGTAGCTACATCAGTGATCTGCCTAATTTTTCTCACTGCATATGCAGCGGAACTTAACCTGCTAGACAGGGCCGATATGTGCGCACCCCACTGCAACTTACAATCAACCGTAATACCTAAAAAAACAGTTTCATTAACTAGGTCAAGTTTTCTGCCTTCAAGAATTAGATTAGGTTCAATTTGTGGTACATTTGGTAGCGAAAATTTAAGACATTTAGTTTTGCTAGCATTAAGTAGTAAGTTATTAGCAGCAAACCATTTGGATAAGGACTTTAGACTCTCATTTACATTATAGAGATTGCTATCATTTCGATCGATATGGGCTGAGATGAAAATTTACTAACGGAAAATCCCTAAGTAGCCATGCAAGACCACAAGACCAAAGGAAACCATTGATCGACAGGCGCGAATGATTCACGAACTCATCCCTACTAAAAAACCTAAATACATAATAACTGATATCTCACCATCGCTGAGAGGGAGCCGAGGATCAGACACAGCAACGCGATCCACTTCATAGTACTGCCGAACAACTATGTTCGATATAATGCCATCAACATACACTTAAATAGCATGGCAGAGAACCATGAACGCGCAACAATTTAATTATCATCTAATACACATAGAAAATCGGATTGATTTGATACGATACAGTGTGCGCGTTGATGGGTTTTTATGGATATTAAAATTTACCTACTGTTAGAATTAGTACTAGTTTTGAATACTAGATGGCACTGTACTGTTGACGTCATAATCTGAACGGCGGTGTTACGATTCTCCGCCGAATTGATAGTTCAATTTTGTGATTAAGTTCCACCCCAAACACCTACTTACATTGAAATTTACCATCAAGACTGCCAAGTTAAAGGTATCGAAAACTTCGACTTGCGGGTAGAATTCGCCATTCGGGCAGCGCCTGCGTGATGGTTTGATACACCAGACGCTATGACCGCTAAGCCACCGCGAGTCTCACCTGCCATTTCGAAATTTGCCTTCACATTCAGGGGCCCAAGTCTGCTATTTCAGTTGTATCAAAATGGTCGTTCAATGGCACTGAATGACATAAGAACTGACAGATTTCGTAGACAAAACTGTCAAAAATAACAATTCTGAAGCCATTAAGTGACGATTTTGACACGACAAAATAGCAGACTTGGGGCCCTGAATTTATGTCTTAGAGGTGACGTCAGTGGCAACTATTGAAAAGCAAGTTACTTTGTTTCTCAACCGACATGACCGATGTCTTGAACTATACGATGAACTAAACGATATCTTTTTGTAATTTGTTTAGCATTTTCCATGCCAAGATTATAAAGTTATTTTTTATGGTTGCCACTGACGTCACGTAAATCAGAATGTGAACGCAAATACAACATGGTGAGTGGGACTCACGGTGGCTTAGTGGTCATATTTAACGACGACGCAGGTTTGAATCCTGCACGCAGGTCGACTTTTCCCTTCACTAAAAAATAACTTTATAATCTTAAAATGGAAATGTTAAAAAATTACGAAAAGTTAAAGATTTCGGAGTTCAAATCCAAGGCACATATCTCTTTTACTTTTCGAAATTATGTGCGTTTTCATAATTAGTTATCAATCGGTTAAACGCTCAAGGAAAACATCGTGAGAAAAGTTGCATGTCTGAGAGATTTTCTCGATGGTAGGTAAGTGAAGTCTGTCAAGCCGCTGTAGGCTAGGGTTGTGGCCCCATGTATGTGCCCAAACAGGCGTTGCACAGGGGTGTTCTGGGGTAGTCTTATAAGAGGGCACAGTGCCCTTCCCCACTCATATATTGATGGTGCCCACAGTGTGGTTTTAGTAGGTAAAAATCCCACACACCACGGTCTAATCACCGAAGACCGGAACCCTTAGGACGGTTTGCCCCTGTAAATAAAAAAATGCCTTACCTGAAACTTGTTCTCTTGTGCTCTTGGCGAACACCCTTTAAAGGCAGGCAACGCACTTGTACCTCCTCTGGTGTTGGTGGTGTTCCTGGGCGGTGATGATCGCTTACCGTCAGGCGATCCGTGTGTCGTTTGCCCCTTATCCTATAAACAACCCTTACGTCGGAGTCTGTCGTGAAGCACTTTGGTGTGTTACAAACATAATCCTCCTCCTGGTGCAGTCGGGTAAAATGTATTAAATTAAGATTTTTACGGATTTCTCACGGTCCTAATTAAATGTGAGTCATGGTTTTACGTTTTAAAATGTTTCATAAACGCTTCATCATAATCAACACATTATTCTGTCCTACTGACTTACACACACACCGCCGAGAAATCTTTCAGGCATGCATGTTCCCTCACGATAATTTTCTTCACCGTATAAACATAACATAACATACCATCACGCCTGTATTCCCCGAAGGGTTAGGCAGAGACGTACTTATGTACACCCACAGTTCGCCGGTATGTTTAGGTCCCATGTAATAGGGGGCGAGCCTATTGCCATTAACCGGGCACAAATTCCTAACTCCGAGCTGCTACTGGGAATTTCTTAGAAAAACCCAATAACACTTTGCTCGACCTGGGAATCGAACCCAGGACCTCTAGCGTAGCAGTCGCGGTCAGGACCACTTGGCTATTGAGGCAGTTACTCAATAACTGCCTCAATAGCCAATAATAAATAGTCTTCACCGTATAAGCGCGTGATATTTTGTTTTATAGCATAGGGGGCAAAATGAGGAGACCGATCGGCTGATGGTAAGTGATTACTGCCGCTTAGGTACACCCGCAACACCAAAGGAGGCGCAAGTGCGTGTCCCACCTTTTAAAAGTGTTTGGGTTTCCGGTATCGTCACTCACTCGGCGAAACACAGTAAGCGTTGTTTCTCACCGGTTTTCTATGATGCTGTGGTACCACTCTGGTCGAGCCGGCCCATACCTGCCCAAGCGACTATCATGGTAAGTATATAATTTAATATGCACATGACTAAGTCAGAGACCTTTGAATTGACAGTCTAATGGTCATATCACTAAGTATTTGAAGTGAACTGCTCCATTAACGCTTGTAAAAGCTTAAGTAGGTATTTGATGCGAAAACATTTGAACTTGAATTCGAAATTACCATCGGTAAACCAGTACCTGGCACTCGCGCGCAAAAGTAGCATCACAAACACGTGTCTATGTTTTCCTTGTATTTATATTCGATATGTTTCTTTGGTGATCGATAATGTATCGTTTACCTGTACTACATAGTTAATGGTATATATAATCCTGCATTATAAATGATATTCATGAGAATTACTGCACTGTGTGACAACGCTATGATTACTGTTGTATAATATGTCTACAGTCGTGTATACCTACTAAGTGTCCGGTCCACGTACTATTGAAAATTTGTGGGGATAAGTAGGTACTATTTGAGCTGGAGATTGTTGAAATTTTCTTCATTTTATTCTTCGTCTTTTAATTTACAACTTTTTCTTTCCGATCGTTCTCTTACACCCCTTCGTCATCTATCACTCATCTGTCATTCTACTGTCATCTGTCAATGTTCGTTTTAAACCAATAACGTCATCAATAAATAACAAACCCCTCATTGGTCGAAAAATAATTTATAAAAAAAAAATTGAATCCACAGTTGACAATATATCGGGGGAGAATAATACAGACCAACATATAATCTCCTCCTTTTTTGTAGTCGGTTAAAAATACCTTGATGAAATGAAAAACAATATTTTTTAAAGAAACCATTTAATCAGGCGACAGTATAAAACTCAACTACGTACAATATGATCTCGACAATCGCAGCTATAGCCAGCGCTATACAAGTTGCCATGCGACTGTACAGTTTCAAATTCTGCGACACAGTCGCAGCGGCTGTCGCGGCCGAGTCGGCGACCACGTCTAAGTCGCGCCGCTGTCGCCCGACTAACGGGAACACCGAAGACCGGAACCCTTAGGACGGTTTGCCCCTGTAAATAAAAAAATGCCTTACCTGAAACTTGTTCTCTTGTGCTCTTGGCGAACACCCTTTAAAGGCAGGCAACGCACTTGTACCTCCTCTGGTGTTGGTGGTGTTCCTGGGCGGTGATGATCGCTTACCGTCAGGCGATCCGTGTGTCGTTTGCCCCTTATCCTATAAACAACCCTTACGTCGGAGTCTGTCGTGAAGCACTTTGGTGTGTTACAAACATAATCCTCCTCCTGGTGCAGTCGGGTAAAATGTATTAAATTAAGATTTTTACGGATTTCTCACGGTCCTAATTAAATGTGAGTCATGGTTTTACGTTTTAAAATGTTTCATAAACGCTTCATCATAATCAACACATTATTCTGTCCTACTGACTTAGCACACCGCCGAGAAATCTTTCAGGCATGCATGTTCCCTCACGATAATTTTCACCGTATAAACATAACATAACATACCATCACGCCTGTATTCCCCGAAGGGTTAGGCAGAGACGTACTTATGTACACCCACAGTTCGCCGGTATGTTTAGGTCCCATGTAATAGGGGGCGAGCCTATTGCCATTAACCGGGCACAAATTCCTAACTCCGAGCTGCTACTGGGAAATTCTTAGAAAAACCCAATAACACTTTGCTCGACCTGGGAATCGAACCCAGGACCTCTAGCGTAGCAGTCGCGGTCAGGACCACTTGGCTATTGAGGCAGTTACTCAATAACTGCCTCAATAGCCAATAATAAATAGTCTTCACCGTATAAGCGCGTGATATTTTGTTTATAGCATAGGGGGCAAAACGAGGAGACCGATCGTCTAATGGTAAGTGATTACTGCCGCTTAGGTACACCCGCAACACCAAAGGAGGCGCAAGTGCGTGTCCCACCTTTTAAAAGTGTTTGGGTTTCCGGTATCGTCACTCACTCGGCGAAACACAGTAAGCGTTGTTTCTCACCGGTTTTCTGTGAGGCTGTGGTACCACTCTGGTCAAGCCGGCCCATACCTGCCCAAGCGACAATCATGGTATATAATTTAATATGCACATGACTAAGTCAGAGACCTTTGAATTGACAGTCTAATGGTCATATCACTAAGTATTTGAAGTGAACTGCTCCATTAACGCTTGTAAAAGCTTAAGTAGGTATTTGATGCGAAAACATTTGAACTTGAATTCGAAATTACCATCTGTAAACCAGTACCTGGCACTCACGCGCTAAAGTAGAATCACAAACACGTGTCTATAATGTTTTCCTTGTATTTATATTCGATATGTTTCTTTGATGATCGATAATGTATCGTTTACCTGTACTACATAGTTAATGGTATATATAATCCTGCATTATAAATGATATTCATGAGAATTACTGCACTGTGTGACAACGCTATGATTACTGTTGTATAATATGTCTACAGTCGTGTATACCTACTAAGTGTCCGGTCCACGTACTATTGAAAATTTGTGGGGATAAGTAGGTACTATTTGAGCTGGAGATTGTTGAAATTTTCTTCATTTTATTCTTCGTCTTTTAATTTACAACTTTTTCCTTCCGATCGTTCTCTTACACCCCTTCGTCATCTATCACTTATCTGTCATTCTACTGTCATCTGTCAATGTTCGTTTTAAACCAATAACGTCATCAATAAATAACAAACCCCTCATTGGTAGAAAAATAATTTATAAAAAAAAAATTGAATCCACAGTTGACAATATATCGGGGGAGAATAATACAGACCAACATATAATCTCCTCCTTTTTTGTAGTCGGTTAAAAATACCTTGATGAAATGAAAAACAATATTTTTTAAAGAAACCATTTATTCAGGCGACAGTATAAAACTCAACTACATACAATATGATCTCGACAATCGCAGCTATAGCCAGCGCTAAACAAGTTGCCATGCGACTGTACAGTTTCAAATTCTGCGACACAGTCGCAGCGGGTGTCGGGGCCGAGTCGGCGACCACGTCTAAGTCGCGCCGCTGTCGCCCGACTAACGGGAACACAGCGCGCCATGGAGCGTCCTGGAACAGCTGATTGTTGTTTCATAAAAAAAATATCTAAGAAAGTACTTATTTGTTTTTTATTTTTTATGGGAATGGCAAGCGAGCAGACGGATCACCTGATGGTAAGCGATAACCGCCGCCCATGGACACCCGCAACACCAGAGGAGTCGCAAGTGCGTTGCCCGCCTTCTAAAAGGGTTTGGGCAAGATTTTTTTTGGTCTGTCTGTTTGTTCCGGCTAATCTCTGAAATGGCTGAACCGATTTTGACGTATAGAATAATAACGATAAAACAATACCTTATCAGAGATGAAAGTAGGGTTCAGTTCTTGTGGCATGAGGGCTGACTGCAGGTCCGCATCATTTAAAAGTTTCTGGAAGAGTAAAAAAAAATTCAGCATCACTAAAAACATCGCACACAAAATAAACATTTATTTAAGTATTTATATTTAATTACTATGCTTACCACCAATTACAATTATTAAGGGGCGAGCCTATTGCTATTAACCGGGCCCAAATTCCAAACTCCGAGCTGCTACTGAGAATTTCATAGAAAAACCCAATAACACTTTGCTCGACCTGGGAATCGGACCCAGGACCTCTAGCGTAGCAGTCGCACTTGTGACCACTAGACTAACTAGGCAGTTCAAAAAAACGTAACAGCAAAAAAAAAAACAAAGTTTATTTCTGCTGTGTAGGGATTTTATATTAGAAAATAAAACCAGGTGTACACTAGGTGCAGTGTTAGTGAATAAGTTATAACATTGACACATGGCTGCGGTCACTTGAGAACGACCACACACAACCATGGTATAAATGTATAGTATCTATACTAATACTAGCTGACCTGAACTTCGTACCGCCTAACAGTCGATTCTGAAACTAACGTCAATCAATTGTTTTGCCTTCCCGGAACCCCTCCACTGACACGTGAACTTTATGGTATGGTATTAAAGTTCAAATTGACTTTTAAGTATTATTACGAATCGTTTGTATGGGAATATAGAAAAGAGTTGTTTTTAGACATTTTCAGGCAATTTTTTATTTTTTTCTCTCCGTAAGAACCATCCACCAACCAACCAACCTCGTACTTCAAGGAATATTATAAAAAAAGAATTAGCGAAATCGGTTCAGCTGCTCTCGAGATTTGCGCTTAGCAACACATTTGGCGATTCATTTTTATATTATAGAAGATTTAGAGGAAAGATTTGTATGTATGTTTGTAATGAATTAGCTCAACTACTGAGCCGATTTAAAAAATTCTTTCACTATTACGTGATTCCATGCTACGTTATTCTATAGAATATTTTGAAAAAGTTAGGGATTTCTCAACCCGTGCGATGCCAGGGTGGGACGCGGTCACGTGATTGTTTCACAACTGCGTCATCGGCTGTGATTGCCCATTACATATTTATAATGTGTTGCCACGATGAATAATTAAATAACTGAGCAAAGTGCATTTTGTGAAGTAAATTTAAATTAATAATTTTATACAGTTTCCATTTAAAAAAGTAAACTTTATAAGTAAAAAAGTACATAGTATAAATAAATTGATTATATTATATTCATCGTCAATTAAAATTCATCTGTCATTTGTATTGTCACTACATAGTATAAAACAAAGTTGGTAGACTTTTTAACTCTTATTCGGTAATTAGCAGACCAAAAATATTTTTTTATTTATTCAATAACCAACTTATACTTACAGACTATTCTACACGTACCTACAAGTTATAAGGTCAGAAGTAGATAATTATATCATGCATGCACCTATCAAAAGAATGTCATAAACATAGTGCTTACATTATCTATTATAAATTATAAATGAAATTAAATTTTGAAAATAAAATTAACATAATCAATACAACATAAAAATATTAACCTAAGACGGAGTAATAGTACTGGGAGTGGCAATGGACTCCAAGTAATGATTTGCTGTACTCAACAAACTCATTTCAGTAGTAATATGTCTGTATCACCTTTAAAACTCACGTAACTAAATATAAAAAAATACTTCTTGCATGTACTTTAATACTGTAAAAATATTGTTACTCCGGTATCCTCACTCATTCGGCGAAACACAACGTAAATGTTGTTTCACGCCGGTTTTCTGTGAGGCCGTGGTATCACTCCGGCTTTGACTATTAGTCAAAGCACTCCGGTCGAGCCAGCCCATTCGTACCGAAGCATTACTCTCCCACGGAACCGAATTAAAACGGTAAATGGTTTAATTTTCAATAACCTAATAGAAGTAAATAAATGTCATTGTTTTTAGGTAAACAATGACATTTAACTATTTCTTTTAAGCTTAGGTTATTATAAATTAAACCCTACCTGAATCTTATTATTGTTAGGCCCATTACCAGATGCGCACTGCAATAAATTGGCACTTTAAAAAATACGAAGCCACCATATTCTTTACTACGCCAGTACGATATCATTTATACCTCAATGGAAGCTGATGGAATCAACTAAATTCTCTTATAGCAACAACCCACAAAGCTTTCATGTGAAGCATGTTTCAATTCTATAATATATTCAGCGGTCGATAGAGCGGTGTTAGCGTACATGAGGTACTGTATTGAATGATATTGAGGTAAACAGTGAGGACTTGGGCCATAGACCAACTGAGTGAAGATAGGAAAAGAGGAAATGTTGAATAACACCAATTGAAATTATATATTAGATTTAAGGAGGCTATAAGAAAGGAGAACCGACGCAGATGGGAGACACTACGAAAAAATGTCTAGCTATGTGTTATGTATATCGTAAAAAGGTCACAAACCATCCAAAATGGCGCTAGATTAGGCCTTAGCCTTGGGCCTTTGCCTTTGGTATAGTAAAAACATCACTTTAGGTCGCCAATGAAACTACGGGAAACAACTTGTGAATAAATAAATGCAGATATCGACCAATAGTAGGTATCAGTGTAGTGAGTCAATTAAGTTGTGTTCCGCACAAACAACCGTCACCTATAAATAAATAGCTCTCTAAAACCCGGGACTCACTGTGCTCGTAATAATCCCGGCCACCAGTGATTTCCCGGGGGCGCTCTAAATTTAGCGGACGACACGAGCACCTGACAACACCTCTTTATCTTCTGTACGCATTAATCATCATAGATACCTTTTGAATTTGTATTATATTAATGTCAAAATAGTCATTAAAATATCCTAATTATAAAAGTGAATAAAGAGAAAGTTCGTGTAGCGTTTTTTAACTTTAACAGACGCATGCAAGATCTACCAATGAACGTGGAACAAAACCGCAAAACCGTGATCTTGGTAGCTTAAATGAATTTTTCTTAGAAAATATTCATTAGGTACCTACTTTGAAACTACTTACTTTTAAAACGGAACAGGAGCAAATGTGCAATGAACTAAAGTGAGGTTTATTTATTTACTTACGTTTGAACTGTGTCCACTGATATTATTAAAAAATACAAAAACCAGAAAAAGAGATAACAGTTTCGACATTTTTAGAAATTTCAGTTAGATGGGGACATATTCTAAAACCAATTGAGTTATTTTGTTGAAAATCCATATATTTTTTTATGTGTAACGTGTTGATAACTTCCTGCAATATTTTTTTTTATTGTTTCTATAAAAAAATTAAAGTTATTTTCTAAAATCAGTACGCACCATGTAAAAACATGAAGGCGGGTGTTATATTTTTAATTATTTCTTCCGTTTTTGCACATAATAATGAAGGGGTAAGATCATAATCACTTTAACGATACTTATGCATATTTAGTAACTAAAATAATTGTGTCTTTTCTAACACTTTTGGCTTTTTCAACTATAAAAATATCTTTACCAAAGCATCGTACCTATGAATATAATACGGAATTGCTTGTGTCTTGTGAACGGTAGTTCAATCTTATCTTACATATAATAAGAATGTAAGTGAGCCGTGTCTGTACATTGCTTATATTTACAAAAAAACTAATTTGGGGGACTCAGAATCAGTAACACAATCCATTTCTATTATTTTTGGAACTTTTGTCTGTCTGTTTGTCTGTCGGTTTGTCTGTCGGTTTGTCTGTCGGTTTGTCTGTATGTTTGACCGCGCATCAAATGAAAACTACCGAAGAGATTTGGAGGAAGTGAAGATTTGATGGAGTTTGGTGGAAGAAGTGTTTGGATGAATAGGAATTCATAGCCTTTTTCTTGGATTAACATTTAGGCTATATTTTATTAAAATTGGTTCACTCTATCAAAAGTTATTAACATTTTAACGATTGAAAACGTAGAATTTGAACAATAACCGTTGAAGAAAATTTCCTTTTTAAGTATTTCCGTACTAGACTAGCACGGGTCAAACATTATAACAGAATCAAGAAATAAAATTAAAAAATACACTCACAGGTACTAAATTAGATAAAACAAGAAAATAAAACAAAGAAATCAGAAACCATTATTGTGAACGGGAATTGATTATTAGTACAGTTATTCTGACTCTACTTCTACAGGGCATCACGGGACATACATAGGACTTATCCAGCGAGCACCAGCCGGTGTAAAAACTAAATATTTGAGTAGGGTAAAGAAGTAAACAAAGAATGACAACTATTTCTCTAGATGACTAACACGAAATCGTTATTACCTCAATGAAATTTGGTTCCATAACAGGTGTCATTTTGAGTTGACAATTATTATTTTCTTCTATAGAGCATCCAGCTTTAAAGTAACTGACTTTATAACGTGAAAACTCCTTATTATAGATTCTAAAGAGTGTCCATCTAATCAAATCTTAAAATAATATACCACGTATGTGCCTATGTATACTAAATAAAAAAATGGGTCTTTTAATAATAATAATAATAATTGCAACGTGCGTTAATCTTTACTGATGCCGAAACAGTTATTTGAGATTTTTGTCTATGTAGGTATGTCTGTTTATATTTGCGAACATTTAAAAAAAATTAAGTAATGTAAATTAAGTCAATGGCGCTAAGTGTATTAACAATATGGAAAACCAGAATCCTTTTTTCTATGAGATTTTTCGAGGTAGTTAGTTGAAACTTGGAGAGGACAACGTTTCTCAGGTCAGCTAGTCTATTATAAAAATGAATCGCCAAATGTGTTGCTAAGCGCAAATCTCGAGAGCAGCCGAATCGATTTCGCTAATTCTTTTTTTATAATATTCCTTGAAGTTCGAAGATGATTCTTACGGAGAGAAAAATTAAAATTGCCTGAAAAAGTCTAAAAACAACACTTTTCAATATTCCCATACAAAAGATTCGTAATAATATTTAAAAGTCAATTTGAACTTTAATACCATACCATAAAATTTAAGTGTTACCACTAACACTTAAATTTTCCTTAGGGGTTAATTAGGGGTTCGGGGAAGGCAAAACAATTGAGTGACGTTAGTTTTAGAATCGACTTTTAGGCGGTACGAAGTTAGCAGGGTCAGCCAGTCTGAAATAAAAATTCAGCCCACGCAACAATGACGTATTGAATTCTTACATTCTTACGTGTTCCTAACGTTACATCGTACAATGCCGAAGAATCGATTAGGACCGATTCCTTCCTTTCCGGCTGCTGAAAGAAAACATAACATGTTCTATGTCAACATAGATTATTTCACAGATACATATGAGGTGAAAAATCATAGGTACGAAATGATTGTTCAATAAGTCACAACTTTTTTGCAGAGAATCACATCTAACTGAAATCATAATGACATATTATATTAGCCTAGTAGTCCTGAGCGCGACTGCTACGCTACAGGTCTTGGGTTCGATTCCAAAGTGTTATTTGGGTTTTTCTATGAAATTCCCAGTAGCAGCTTAGAGTTTGGAGTTGTGCCTGGTTAATAGCAATAGGCTCGCCCCCCATTACATAGGACCTAAATATACCGGCGAATTGTGGGTGTAAATTATTCTACGTAGCATCTAAATCCGACTTCTTCTCCATTCCATGATTTCGTAGCAATTATAATATAAATTTCATAAGAAATAGCACGAGTAGTATTAAATCACTTTGCTGTGAAAATAGCAGTATGTGAATTTTCACAGGTGAAATCACTACGAAAAGTAGCAGTTATTTGAAAAGCTACCATTATCTATCAACTTTGGATCTGTTACAGGCATCTTCACCCTCAAGCCTGCCCCGAATAAAGCGAAGTGCAGTAGGCGCATTACACATAGTCACCAATCATGCACAACCAATCCACGCAGACGTCAAGCCCGAGTCGATGCCTACTGACAACACCGAGAAGGTTATCTCTGAAAAGGTACTTACCGTTCTTCAATAGTCGTGTATATGAAAAAGCAAACAAACTTATCTACTGACCAATTTACAGTTAGTATTAACTTAGTACTCACGTGGGAGAGCCATGCTTCGGCACGAATGGGCCGGCTCGACCGGAGTGATACCACGGCCTCACAGAAAACCGGCGTGAAACAACGCTTGCGTTGTGTTTCGCCGAGTGAGTGAGGTTACCGGAGGCCCAATCCCTTTTAAAAGGCGGGCAACGCACTTGCGACTCCTCTGCTGTTGCGGGTGTCCATGGGCGGCGGTTATTGCTTACCATCAGGTGATCAGTCTGCTCGTTTGCCACCCTATCCCATAAAAAAAATGAAACTGATCTGCAAGGTTAAGCTGCGGTCGCCGCCATCAGTGTATGGATGGGTGATGATTCTTAACACATCGAGACCCCTCCGTGTCTCGGAGAGCACGTAAAGTCGTCAGTCCCGGTTGTTATACGAACATCAATGAGAATTGTTAGTGGTAGTCAGAAGCCCAAAAAAAGCCTGACAACCAGTCAATCCTCCGAATATAGTATTGCCCAGAATTTGGGTTGCGGAGGTCTGATGGCAGTTACATAAACATACATAATCAACCCATTACATTGTCCCACTGCTGGGCACAGGTCTCCTCTCACAATGAGAGGGATTAGGCTAGTCCACCACGCTGGCCTAATGCGGGTTGGCAGACTTCACACGCCATCGAGAAAATCTCTCCGGCACGCAGGTTTCCTCACGATGTTTTCCTTCACCGTTTAAGCGCGTGATAATTGACTATTAAGCTGATGGCAGTTGCTTCGTGTAAAATACTATGTATATTTAGCCGCGTCTAGGTAGACTGGAAGCTAACCCCAACATAGTTAGGAAAATGCTCGGAAGATGAACTTTTTACTTATGCGAAGTAATCGGAACTACA
The DNA here is from genome assembly GCA_947256265.1 of Acronicta leporina. Taxonomy (NCBI): domain Eukaryota; kingdom Metazoa; phylum Arthropoda; class Insecta; order Lepidoptera; family Noctuidae; genus Acronicta; species Acronicta leporina. The sequence goes on along the minus strand of OX366537.1, from coordinate 4,419,954 downwards.
TGAAATAGTTCCAGCATCCCCGTTCCACTATCGCACGAGCAGAGCTACGGCAAGGCGCCACCGCTACATGGTGGAAGTGCCTAAATCTCGCACGAAACGTTTTGCGTCTACATTTATAGTGCGTACTGTTCTATTGTGGAACTCGTTACCGGAATCTTTGATCCCTGAGACCTACAATTTGGGTATCTTCAAGACGAGAGTGAATTGAGACGAGAGTGAGTGGAGCGCGCTTACCTTCTAGGCAAGCGCGCTCCATCGTAGACCACTTCGATGCTTAACATCAGGCAAGTTGTGGTCAAGCGTAAGCCTATCAGTAATAATAAAAAAAGACACAGTCACATTTTACTGTTGCACCTCTCGCCATCTCTCGCCAGAACTCGAACTTGGAACCACTATCAACGCGTACCTACTGGACGGTTCCAGAGGAACTTCTTCCCACGTACAATCAGGCTGCGTAATGAGCTCTGCCTGCCGCGTACCGAGGGTTCTACTTAAATATATTTTTATAATATGATTTAACTAAAATTTATGCTTTTCGCGTAGGTCCTGATTCCCTTGGGTCTTGACAGACAAACAGACAGACAACAAAGTGATCCTATAAGGGTTCCGTTTTGAGGTACGGAACCTTAAAAAGGGTTTTAATACGGTCAGCAACGCGCGAGCAAACCTCTGGTGTAACTTCTTGCCATCAGGCGGGCTGTAAGCTTGTTTGCTACCTCATGATATAACAAAAACATACATACCTAATTATTACATACAAACCATCACGCCTGTATTCCCCAAAGGGTTAGGCAGAGGCGTACTAATGTACACCCACAGTTCGTCGGTAATGTAATAGGGGGCGAGCCTATTGCCATTAACCGGGCACAAATTCCTAACTCCGAGCTGCTACTGGGAATTTTATAGAAAAACCCAATAACACTTTGCTCGACCTGGGAATCGAACCCAGGACGAGCAAAGTGTTACTATATAACTAATAAAACTGCCTCATTAGCCAAGTGGTTCTGAGCGCTCAGAACCACTTGGCTAATGAGGCAGTTATTACATACTTTTGCAAATATGAATGAAGTACCTACACCGCGAAGTAATTGTAGTTTCGTTTGTTTATCCCACAATCTATAAATAATTTCCAGCCATGCACAGAAGGCAGTGTGCCGACACACGTTGAGTCTGGTCTGGTAGGATTTAAGGTAATAAACATATTATTAGTTCTAGGTAATATCGCTGACAAGTGTAAGACTGAGTTCTTCTCGATCGGTTTGTCATAAACGATTCTAATATTAAAACATACTTCAATGATTCCGATGTTTTAAGAAGAATTGTATTGTAATACTAGCTTCTGCCCGCGACTTCGTCCGCGTAGCGTGATGATATATAGCCTATAGCCTTCCTCAATATCTAACACTGAAAGGATTTTTCAAATCAGACCAGTAGTTCCTGAGATTAGCGCGTTCAAGCAAACAAACAAACAAAAAACTCTTCAGCTTTATATAATTATATAAAGCTGAAGAGTTTTTTGTATAGATGATGTGATTTGTATAGTATAGATCTATTAACATAAATATTGTACCTATTTGTAATGTAATTTTCAATGTAATTAATTATCACACATTTTATAGAACTCATGTTCATGTATTCAATATGAACATGTTAATACTAAATTCACGTAAGACACATAAATAAGATAGTCTCGTTGAAAATAAAGACTAAATCTCAACAAATATTTGATGATATTATTCTTTGATAATTAATATAAGTATTATAAATTCAAACAAATAGGAATAAAAACAAGCTAATTATATTAATTACTATTATACCAAGGACAAATTCAGATACTAATATTATATACAGGGTGGCGATTTAATCACCTGCACTGCTTCAACATGGTGTAATATTGATAACATATAACATATTAGACATAATTTATAATTTGTATCTTTAAGCAATCCCGTGTTAAAGGACTTGATAATTATTTAAAATTTTCATAAAACGATATGCACCCTGCAGTACGTTGACCTTAAGCGTACGGCCCGATCAAGTAGTTATTTAACTCGCTATCTCTAGATAGATACATACCTACAATGAGTTCAACGTCCGCGCTATGTCTTTGAATCTTTACATACAAAATTTAAAAAACATTTTGATAAAAAATTAGGGTATGTTTTTTTTATTGTTATGGGTAGTATTTCGTGGTCTAAATCACCTGCTAGAAGGATGCAGGTGATTAAATTGCCACCCTGTATAAGAAGTACTTTAAATACATATTTTTTTATTTCAGGTCACGCCACCAGAAGATGGAGTTACAACGTACGAAATAAAATCTCTAAGAAAGTCGCTGCCTTACACACCACCGACAACCCTGACGTTAATACGCAGCGTGAGCAGGGTTGTCACTCTCATCGTGTTGTTCGTATCGGCCGTACTGGAATTCTACCCGACATTCTACCAATTGATATCTACCATTTATAGTTTTATTAATAGCAAATAAACAGTCGTGACTTTTAATTTCCTGTGTACCTTCTTTATTAATATATAAATTTTAACACATTCTGTCTCCTATAGTCACTTCGGATTATGTAGGATTCTAATAGTGAAAGAATTTTTCAAATCGGTCCAGTAGCTTTTGAAGCGGCGGTAGCCTAATGGCTTGGGCGTCGGACTTGCGATCATGTGGTTGCTGGTTCGAACCCCACCCATTGCACTACCGACGTGAACCCACTCGTAACACAAGCATTTAGCTTAGCACGAGGGGTTAACAAGAATACTAGTAATGTGTAACCCACATTGCTAGTAAGCTTTTTTTAAAAAAAAAAAAGCTTCAGAGCCTATTCAAAGCAAACAAGCAATGAAATCTTTCCTCTATGAAATATTAAAAGCAGATAGATACGGTTAAACCTCACACTTTGTAGCCAACTCCAACAAAGTTTTGAAAAGGTGGATGATGGTTGAAGTAAGTGGAACGAAGATGATGACGAAGATAATGATGATTGTATTTGAATACAATACAATACATCATCAACGTATTATATTGTCCCACTAGCTTCCGCCCACGACTTCGTCCGCGTGGAATAGTTACTTGTCTTAGCGTGATGATATATTGCCTTTCTCAATAAATGGGCTATCTAACACTGAAATATTTTTTCAAATCGGACCAGTAGTTCCTGAGATTAGCGCGTTCAAGCAAACAAACTAAAAAAATAAAATAAAATACCTTTTATAAAAAAAATAAGAAAAAAAAAATTATATTATTATTATAGTATATATATATATAGAATTATTTATACCAATATAAATGTTATTTTGTTCGTCTTAATTTATTCGTTCCATTAGGTACTGATAGTTCAAACTAATACATTTACATCATCCATCATCCCTTATTTTATCCCCATGGGGGTTGAATTTATCAAAATCTTCTCTTAGCGGATGCCTAACATCTACCTGTATGCCAAATTTCAGCCCGATCCCTCCAGTGGTTTGGGCTATGCGTTGATAGATCACTATGTCAGTCAGTCACCTTGAAGTTTTATATATTTAGATTGCTGGGCACGGGTTTTCCTTTAGAAAGACATAGGCTATAGCTTCTGCTAGGCTATAGCGTCAACTCGATAGCTTACTACAGACTGACAGACCTCTAACGCCATGAAGCAAATCTCTCAGGTATGCATGTTTACACACGATGTTTTAGAGCGTGATAATTAATTAAGACGAACATGACTTCTACAAAACTTTAAACATGATCTTTAAGACCTCTAAGTTCATCTTGGTGGAGCTATCTCTACTGTACTCTATCCTTTGCCTTCTGTTTCACCTCTCGATACGACTCTGATCCCACTTTTTCCTTCATTTGTTCTAACATATTCATATAGGTCTTCCCCATACCCACTTTCCTTCTTTTCTGATAAGTATTCTTACTGTAAAAAATTTGAAACATCAGAATTATGGAACTAATTTACATTAAAACGGAAATATCATAAATTTGCTAAATTATAATTCAGGCCACTATGAAGAATCGATTAATTATGTTTTTTGAAAATTGTACAAACATGAGATTAGAATCTTAGTCATTGTACTAGTATGCTGCAATGAAACGATCTCCTGTGCGTGCTGATGATTAAAAAAATGGAGGCTCTAAAAATTGTGTTTTTAGTTTTGATACTAATGAAATCATGTTTGGCTGTGGAGAATGAAACGGTAAGTTCAGACGTCTAATTGTTAATACCTATAATAATTATTATCTTAACCCTTTGAGCGTTTCATCAGAGTAAAGATTTGTAAAACGTATATTCTGGTATTTCAAATAACAGCCTGATGGCAGTAACTTCGTGTAATATACTGATATTATGATGATGAGTTGACTGGAAGCCGATCCCACAAGCCTAAGATGATAATGACGATTATTATGTAACATTATGTAAACGTGTAGTTCTAAGTTTGACTACTGAGTTTATGATCCCGTGGGATCGGTCTGATCGACCTGTATTTTTTTCATCTTGTAACTGAGAATTTATCAGTTACATAAGACATATTGTAGGACTGTACGTACGACGTATAATAATGTGCAGAATTGAAAAGCTATAATTACTGATAAATCTGAATAGTTTTGTAAATATAATATCGGTTGACATGATTTAGTTTAAATATTGTGTTTCAAATATTATTTTGTTTAAATTGAAGAGAAATACAGTTCAAAGCGTTACAATTACGTATAAGACAGTTATTAAAGAGGAAATAGACAAAGTAGTCATTTAAGTATTATGTGGGTTGAAAAGTTAAATAAATTTTATTTTCAGATGGATTTGGAACAACCATTTAAAATTCAAAAACGGGAAAAGCCGTATCCCGTAGAAGATGATTCATGTGATGGGCCTGAACAGAAAAGAGAAGGAAGACAAAGTGTTTTCGACAAAATAAATCAGGTCGAGCCTAAGGTTCAGCCCAAGGCGGCAAACGTACACCTTCAGCCTAAAATAATGCCAAATTCACTTAAAACAGCCCTAAAGCCTATTGTTATGCAAAAACCAATCAATCTAAACATTAATACCACTCCACAAAGAATACCTACCAAAATTCCAGTAATCCTTAAAAATACAAAAGTCGTGCCTAATGCAGCACATGCCGTACGAGTAAAAATGATAGAAAATATGAAAAACAATTCAATTCCAAATAATGAATTAGATTTGAATGCAAACAATGAAAATATTGGCGTGAAAATTAAGGGAGATCCTTTAAGTCAGTATAAAGAAGACAACATACCATTTACTATAGAAGATAAAGGAGATGTAAAGACGGATAATCGTGAAAGTCTTAATAGGGAACATGAAATCGTTTTAAATCAAGAAAGTAAAGTTACTCTACATAAAGAAGAAAATAAGAAAGATATTTCTATACCTGCTACAAACGGAAAAAAATTAACTGCCAACGCCGATCCTGCATTAGATATAAAGCGAAGATATCATTTTTTTATAGATGAAGCTGAACCATTACCTTTCAATCAAACTAAACCAGAGAAAGATGAGACAAAAGATGCTAAAAATAACGTAGTAACACAAATTAAAGTAAATGACAAAACAAAAAAAGATGACACTATACAAAAAGATCTTTTCATAGATAATCGAGTTGATAATGGACCAGAAATTATTCAAATCTTAAATACAACACATCTAATCAGCATAAAAAAAATTCGTGATCATGATAAACATAAGATACAGCAGTTGCTGTCGCGAGACACTTCTGATAAACCGCAAATTGAAGGGAGAATAATAAATAAAAAACCACCTTCAAATGAACTAGATAAACCTACAGTGGGCGCTCAGACAAAAGAAAATGTTGTACAGATTAGTGATAGTAAAATTAAGGGCGATAAAAATAAGAAGCAAGATGTTGAAATGGATCAGTCTGATGCTAAAGAAAATAAAGGTAAGTTCAAATAGACAACTATTTGAAATAATTCAATGGAACTAGTCTTATATTATTTCGTAATTCGAATAACTCATCCTTGTCTCCACCTTTCAGGGCCTTGTCGGTGCGCTCAGTTATAATCAGCTTCCATGCGATGATGATTGTAAATTGCGAAATATCTGATAAGACTAGTTTCATTTCGGTAAGTTGTTTTATTACTTACTTCAAATCTTAAGCGTGAGCTTTACTATGGAGTACTGAGTAATTTTAATGTAGAAGAGAGAACATTTAATTTAAATTTTGTCCTTATTAGTTTTTCTTTATGTCATATCTATACTTACTTCATTCTTACTTTCTTTTCTTATTCTCTTTATGCTTACGGATATCTGTGTTCAATATTATCTTTTCACTACACTTCAATAATGATGTTGAATTGACCTACTATTTCATCACTTTCTTTCCAAACTAATATAATATTCAAATAATCATGTTTTTCACTTCTTAGACTCAAAAGATTGCATCACAATAATAAACCATGATTATGAGGAAATTGAAGAAAGGACTCCGATTTTGCCTGCGGTATCTACCAACACATACGACGACGGAAGCCAACAAACTTGGAACTTCCCTCAAACGCTTCAAAATTTGTACTACAATCCATATCATCAAAATGTCTATAATCAATACAGACGGTATTACAATGAGTCACAAAACGATCCAAATGTTCTGATTCAAGATAATAACAACCTACATACAGATAATCAAGAATATAGCCAGACTTATTACGAAAATGAGAACCAACCAATTTATAATAATCACGATTATCCTTACCAACCAGACGTCGATACCTCCTGCCAAGACGCTCGACCGGAGAATACTTTAGACAGAATTTGGAGAGCTTGGAAGGATGTAGAAATAAATATAAGACATTCTGAAACTAACGATGAACCAAAAAATATTGATATCAGAAGAAATATTGCTAATAGTAGTAGTAAAGTTAGTAGTAATGGCGTTAGTAAGTTACCCTTTTCTTATGTAAATCAGCACAATGTTCTTAACGGATATTATAATAACCAAAACAGTGCGTCTGCAATGTTTCCTTATACGAGTCACCGATATATTGCGAATAGTTTTATGAATACAAGATAATGTATTTAATAAGTAAATTATGATTTTAATATTTGTGTTTCTTTTATAGATTCATTACCATTTTTTTTTTTAAATCCTAATCGCAAACCAATCACTTATGGAGAAATGAATGCATTGGATAGGTTATTAATTAATAATTTGGCAAACTTATGATAATTTTAAGATTTTAGTATTATTCTCAAGTGACATACTTGCTTTTATTGAGAATAAAGTTCTTTAAACCCAATATTGGGTTCAAACGCCGGTGAGAGGAGCTTCTAACGTAACCTGACCAAAGAGGTAAATAGTGAGAGCTCTAGAGATAGCAACTTCCTCAAGAAGCTTAATGCTTATTTATGGTTTGAAGCAGCAGATTTACAAATTTGCTATGTATATTAATAACAATTGTTTTTTAATCTTTTTATGTTCAGAGTGCTGTATCGCGAAATTACTTATGAATTTCTTACCAACACACAATTGAGAATATGTAAGTAATAAATACATTTCTATCATTACAAATGACTTTCTGTAATGTTAGGATAGCGTGAGACTTATCATCAAAAGTAAATTAACCAAAGGTAAAAATATTTGGGTTATGAATTCATAATTATTTCACATCATGAATAATTCATTTTGTTTTTATTGTCCTCTCATCATCTGAGGACGAAAGCTATCAGAACGAAAATTTAAAAAAGAGAATTGTTATAGCAACGTATTCACAAAGACGTATACATACCGAAAGACACAGGCTATTTGCGCTATCTATTCGCACTTAGTTAATCCATGAAAAAGAGATTCCATTACTTCTTTATGGCTTTTTCTGACTTTCCCTTGCGCAACAGTCTGTATTTAAAAAGGAATGTTTCTTTGTTCGTCCTGTGTACATTTAAAAATTAGCAATACGAACTTTTTAAAATTTCTTACTGTTATAGTAACTAGTTAGTCTGTAATTGTAGAAATTAGGATACCTCAATATCGAATTAGAGACTAGATTGGGAATAAATAAATAAATAAAATAAATTTATATACAAACACTAGCGACCCGCCCGCGGTTTCACCACGCTGCCTCATTCCTAAGAGTCGTAGGTTTATGATAAATAGCTTAAAACCTTCCTCTTGAACCACTTTATCTATTAAAAAACTGCATCAATATCCGTTGCGTAGTTTTAAAGATGTAAGCATACATAGGGTCAGACAGACAGCGGGAAGAGACTTTGTTTTGTACTATGTAGTGATGAGTAAGCTGAAGTAGGTAAATGGTAGTTTATTATTTAAAATCTTTGATCATAATACTGTTTTGGACAGTCTAAGGATAAATAATCCATGGACTGCCGAGTCAAACTGGTCTTAAACTCAAATTCCAGGTACGCAACGTTATTATACTTATATTTGTCCAAATCTTTTTCTATTTCTAAAACTGAATCCATTCTTACAATTTTCACCTTTAAGGCTGTATTATCTTTACGCCGCCTTCATCTACTGTTGTATGAATATTACAATTCAATTAGTTTTAATTATTAAACATTCAATATTAATAAAGTGCTGACATTGATATGGGTGAGATATGCCCTTTGATAAACGATGCAGGGGTTTAAAAGCAAAATGGTGTTCAATAACGTAAGTAATGAACTAGTACCAATTGGCTTATCGGCTGAGCGAACGGCTTCTGCGCTTGTGGGTTCGATCCCCGCACGGGTCAAATTTGTATGACCTACGGGTGATTGTTCCGGGCCACCCAATGGTGTTTGTGTATGTGAGAATTTGTTTTTGTAATCGCACCCACTATACAGGAGAAATTCCTAGTACGGGGCAATGATTTATTAAAAAAAACGTTACTCGTAAAGTAGTTCAGTTTGTCCCGTATATCCGTAACTTTATATGGCGCCTTTTGTCAAAGTTTCCTTTATATGTGCTAAAGACATTGCTTCGTACCAAATTTCAAGATTCTGAGTTCACGGGAAGTACCCTGTAGGTTTTGATTTCCTTGGGTCTTGACAGACAGACAACAAAGTGATCCTATAAGGGATCCGTTCTTTCCTTTTTAGGTACGGAACCATATCCCTTTTACAACACCTTTAGTGGTCAATTAAGGAACTAAAATGTTTAATCCTTTTCATCATTTATTAGCGACCCGTGTCCAGCTTTGCCTGCGTAAATTTTCTTATCATTATTTCCGATATTTCCAGCGAATTTAAAAAAATCTTGCATACACATCTTGTCCTGGAAATTACAAACTCAACATAAACAGCTAATCTACAATTAATATCAAGTAAGGCACATGTACACACCGCACCACCTTACACATGGGTATGCAAAAGTATATTGTAGTCGCAAATGTATTGTTTGTTGCTCAGTAAACATTTTTTTAATAAGTTACCTTCAGTGGTAGTGAGAACTCTTTTTTATTTTATTTTTTAATCGGATAATGTTCATGGATGTTCGGCAAAGAAGGCAAGACTAAAAAACTTCGGACTTTAAATACTCTTTCTTACTTTCTTTACTTTAGAAACTTTGTCATAATCGAATTGTTGTCTGTTGGTATGAAGATAACTACAAACAATATAAAAAATATACTCATTTCTGTTATCAGCAATGTTTTGTACTCGATACCTACAAATATCTACTTTAATCAAGCCATGTTACAAAGATAAATAAAACAAAATTGTAATATAGGCGAATATTAAATATTTTATTTAATATAAACCCTAAATATACCAGCAATTTACAGGAAAATCCAGCAAGATTGTGAAATATTAAAACAACACAATTATAATATTTATCTTGTAAACAAATAAATCACTTGAAAATAAATTGTGAGTTTTCTCATTATAACTTATTAAAATAACATATTAAAAACAAGCTTTTGGATTGCCACTAAATCTATTTAATCTTAAAACTACATTAATCTAAAATAAAATATTAATTTTTAACAAACATCGAAAAATGTGGAATGTTATTTTATTAATAAAATAAAGATACATATTTGACTGCCTATTTGCCCATATTTGACTTAAATAGGTACACGAAGTAGTGTGATCAAAATTTATAATAGAAAAAACGGGATAGATACCTATTATATTATAAATAGTTCAATTCACTCCTTTCAGTATTTTCTACTCTTTGGTATTTATGAGACACGTCAATCCGATGCCGAGTACACAATTTTGGGAAAAGAAAATTATGGGAAAGTTTTTATGAAGAAACGGAAAATAATTTCACATAACTTGAAAGTAATTTAAAACGGTGCATAGCTATACACAGTTTTTAAGTTAATTATTTGGATTTTGCAAAGAAAACTTAATCCAATCTTTGTTATTCACAACAATAAGTCACAAATTGACAATTGATTATTACAGTAAAGAATTGACATACCCGACACAATTACTCATTTTACATTACTAGTAAACTTTTCATGTTACTAACTTCGTATTCACGATTTTAAATCAATACCATGATTCCTAATCAAAACATAAATTTATTTTGTCGATAATATATTTTAATAAAGGAACGCCTTTTCGCATCACTATCGGGACTAGAGATTTACCAATACTGACTAAACATTTAGGTACTAAGTCAAATATAGTTTCATTTAACAATTGATACATACAATATACACTCGATGATACAGAGATGATACAGATTGACAAAATTCATTCGCTTCAATTCGTGAATATTTTAAACAACATACAAATTAATTCTGAATTATCTTACGGCTACATATTATTAGTATCTATTACTCCTTGGGTCAATTGAAAAATGTGGAGGCGCCTTCCTAAGTGGTAATATGACCTTATTTTGGTCACTGATATTTTTCATACAATTCTCTCAATGATCTTATAATATTCAGTAATCATTATTGTAGCGCCATTTTAAAATACGGTGTCGGAGCGCTCTTTTTATCAAAGTTAAATTTCAGTACGATAGAATTGAGATTTTACAGGTAGGTATATTTGACAATCCTAACTGATAAGCTAAGAATCTGAAGTATCTGCTATTCTTCCGATTTTATATTATTTACTCAATGCGAACGAGGATACAATAAATAAATGTACTTATTTAAAAATTTAAATCATAAAAAAATATGTTTTATAATGTAACATCTCGTGTTTACGAAGTCAGAGACGATCCTGCCTTTTGATGACATCGATGTCACCTTATTTCACGTCCTTGCGCACTTTGTGGCCGCGGAAAGAGGCCTGGATTTTGGTGGCGGCCTTGTTGAGATTTGGATCAGAGAGGTCAATCTTTTCGATGTCTTCCTGTAAAATAAAAAAGGTTTTTTAACGTGTCTTCTTATTGTGGGCATTATGGGTTTACTGGGCATTCAGATTATAGATTAAGGTAACATTTAAATCGGTACGTACAAATTCTTGTGTATAATTAAATTGTCGTTTTTTTGTGATGTTTTTATTTAAATTTCAAGAAGCACTCAAAAGCTTATTGCTTATAGCTTATTAAAATCCGTACAATATTTATACAATATGATCGTTCTGAATCATTTATAATTATTTCTCTTGTCCTAACTTAGGGCTACTTGCACCAACTTCTTGAATATGTTTAAATTGCATGAAAAATTGTGTTTAAATGCAATTTAAATACATTTAAGAAGTTGGTGCAAGTGGGCCTTATGGACAAAAGGCATAGTATACTTTTCTCAGTCTAGCCGGAACTGCTCAGTGAGAGATCTTAGCTTCCAAATTACTATTGGGATTTAAATTATCGAGCGATCTATGACAATATTACCGTGGGAGAGCCATACTTCGGCACGAATGGGCCGGCTAGACCAGAAACGTTACTTACGTTGTGTTTCACCGAGTGAGTGAGAACCAAACTCTTTTAAAAGGCCGGCAACGCACTTGAGACTCCTTTGGTTTTCCATGAAATACTCAGTTGCGGCAGGAGTTTGGTTTTGTGCCTGGTTAGTAGACTCGTCCCCTACTACATGGGTATGAGGACATACTGGCGAGATGTGTATGCAATTGGAAAGAAAGTGGAACCTTATCTTGCTGTTCCTGATCCTTCACGGCCTGCTCCTTCTCTTTGCGCGCCTGGTGTCCTCTGAATGACGCCTGGATCTTGGTAGCGGCACTGCATAGTTCTGCAACAAAGAAAAATTGTCATTATAAATGGAATCCAGGCTAGAATTGCTATCTGTTCTAACACATACCGCATTTGTCGAAGTACGGTATGTATTAGAATATATCCAGATAGTTTTTAGTGATTTGGAAAACAGATGTGTCAACTTGAACAGACTGCTAGAGTCGCATCATCGCGATGGGGAACTGGCTCTCACGCGCAAAAGTCGAAACACACCCCAAGATGTTTTACTACAGATTCCGATATGGTGGTCAGACAGTCAGACCAAAAATGTTTGATACCTTGGGTTACACTATTGGAATTTTGGTAGGATCACTAATTTAAAAAAACCGCCTTACGTTAATCGCTGTAATCTACATTATTCTATAGGTGAAATAAATTTTAAAATTTTAACCAACCAATTAACTCACTAAGGATTTTTTTTTTTTTAAAAAAAGCTTACTAGCAATGTGGGTCACACATTACTAGTATTCTTGTTAACCCCTCGTGCTAAGCTAAATGCTTGTGTTACGAGTGGGTTCACGTCGGTAGTGCAATGGATGGGGTTCGAACCGGCAACCACATGATCGCAAGTCCGACGCCCTAGCCATTAGGCTACTGCCGCTTCTAATTTATAATATCAGTATGATTGCGTAATAGATTTCGGTCCCTTTATACCGTCTATAATCACGGGTTGAATAGTAGCTGCCATCCTGAAACTTGGCTGTTGTATCAGAAATAAATAATTTGAATTTGAATAATATAGGAACTTGACATTCATTCATATTGAAAAGCTGATCGATCATAACTTCAACTGAGTTTCATAAAGGCTTTTCGCACGAAGGCCACCTCCTAAAATCATAATGGTCAAACTATCCATTCCACCTTCAACTGTTGTTGGCAACAATTTCAAATATTTGAGACAGGCTGTATCACCGCGGAATTTCATCAGAGCTAGCTAATCTCTGTCGACAGCGAATAGATTGTGGCTACTAGGGCTGGCACAAATTATTATTGACCTACTTTGTTGTTTTTGATGTGTCTAATTTGGAAGTAGTGTGTGCGCAAGATGATGTTGATGTTATAAGCTTATGTTAAGCTCTAAAGTCTGAAATATCGCCGAAAAGTTTGTCCGATACATTTCGGATAATATGCATCAGATCTCCACAATGTTATTCCCTCTTGACTTTTCTACAGACATTCCGAAAACCCAAACGAAATGCTTTAAGTCGACTTTTATCATGCGTACCGCCGAAAAGAGGAATGCGCTTCCCGAGTGGGTGTTCCCCGATAGATATAATTTGTTTCTTCTAGAAGAAACGATCGTAGATCGAAGTTTCGCTTAACATCAGGCGAAATGGCGGTCAAGTTTAATCGTAGTCACGATTCGAACCTACGTCTTCTGGTTAGGTACAACTGACGCTATGACCTCTAAGGCACCGCGAGTCCCACCTGCCATGTCGAAATTTGCCTTCACATTCTGAATTTACGTCTTAAAGGTGACGTCAGTAAATATGAATGGCATCAGAAGACGCAGGTTGGAATCTTGCCTGCGAGTCGAATTTTTCCTTCACTAAATAACTTTATAATCTTAGCATGAAAAATACAAAAAAGAACACACAAAGATAATTACTATATCGTAAAAATAATGTAAAGAAAAATATTTTCAAATTTTAATACAAATTTTCTATTATGAGGTTTTCATCGTAGAAGTTGTAGTTGTCCAGTAACCTGAAATTAAGTCACAATTAATACTCGAATTTAAATAATGCGTGCTTGAGTAGGTATATAGTGTAATGTGATAATATAGTTTTATTGGATTTTATGAAATTCTCAGTAGGTATGGGATTCATAACGTCATGACTGTATTCCCCGAAGGGTTAGGCAGAGGCGTACTAATGTACACCCACAGTTCGCCGGTATGTTTAGGTCCCATGTAATAGGGGGCGAGCCTATTTAACCTACCTTGAAACCTACCTCGAAAAATATGGAAAACCAAATTTTTCGAGGTGGTTAGTTGAAATTTGGAGAGGACAACGTCTGTCAGGTCAGCTAATTTCAAATAAGCTTTTACAAGCGTTTATGAAACGTGAATGATGAAAGGTTGATCCTATGTATACATTAGTACGCCTATGTCTAACCCTTAAAAGACAGCAGGCGTGAAGGTATGTTATTAAAAATTATGTCACAATCTTGTCGCCTTTCCCAGGAGGAATAGCAGCCAAGAGTCATGCTTCACAAATTCTGTTTTGAATTTAAATATCAGAGCAATCTCGAAAATTTAGTATGTCTATGCACTTATTGCTAGAGTTTCCTTTGTGTCTGCAGTAATTTATTGTGGAGGGAACTTGGCACAGGACTACACGTCGCGCGTAGTTTATAACCGACTTGGCAGCTATGTAAAGCTTCGTTTTGAGGCCCTCTACCATTGGGTACCCATATATGTACAATGTGTTAAGAAAACTATCCGACCGTGAAGGTATTGTTAGGTATCGAGATCCAGTAGTTCAAGCACGTACAACTATCGAATTCGTATCGTAAACGAATGAGGTTTTTTCTGCTACAAATCTCATACATACATATGTCGGAGCGAGACACTATTACGGATGGTCAGTTGACTAATCGTGACGTCAGCGCCACCTAGTGGTACTAAATGGTATCAGTTGCGACAGTTGGAAGGGGAAACGACTGCTTCGGTGAAGCCGAGCTGCGGCAGCGGTCATTCAGTGCCTGACTCCGGTCGGGGACGCATTTCATCCTGGGTCCGACTTGAGCGCGCGTCGTTATACTATCGCAAGTTCCTTTATAAATCTACCTGCATAGTTATTGCTAACGTTATTGTTGTCTTCTCCCAATGACGCTAGCGAAGCCACAAAGGGTGGGCATTTTGGGGATTCAAATCAAATCAAATCATTTATTGCAAACTAAGTGTACATGAGGGTAGTATTATGTTATAGTAAGTACTTAAAACTTAGTGCCTTTTCCAAGCATTGCAACATCGAGGGCTAACTATGAATATTAAAATAAAAGCAATGTCGCTATAACTAAGTATTTGTTGGTTTGGTTTGGTTGTCAGTATTCTAATACTGACGTACAAAGTACTACTAAGAAGTCTGATTAAATGAAATACCTACAAAGACTTCTAAATATGTGTTTTAATGTTTGAACCAGCATGACCCACAGTAGCCCACAGGCCAATGTCACAAAGTGTCACTTCTGATGGCGAGACTGGTATAAACCTCGCCCGAGAGTTCATCGTCACATACATATTTTCACACCTGTCCCCATTGGGGTAGGCAGAGACTACACTTGCTACGATCCTGGCACACACTGGCGTCATCTACGTTCATTAACCTCCTTCTCATACAAATTATTCTCGATTTCGATACGAATACGTTTTCGAAAGTTTTCGTGCTTAGGCTACTGGTCTACTGGTCTACTGGTCTATTTATACAACCTGTAACAGAATAAACTCAAAACCTGAAAGTGGTTTGTTCAGAATCGACTGCTGAAATGGTTACAGTGGTTTTTAATATGTGTTGATTTTTCCCCTAAAAGATAAACATACCATCACGCCTGTATTCCCCGAAGGGTTAGGCAGAGGCGTACTAATGTACACCCACAGTTCGCCGGTATGTTTAGGTCCCATGTAATAGGGGGCGAGCCTATTGCCATTAACCGGGCACAAATTCCTAACTCCGAGCTGCTACTGGGAGTTTCATAGAAAAACCCAATAACACTTTGCTCGACCTGGGAATCGAACCCAGGACCTCTAGCGTAGCAGTCGCGCTTAGGACCACTTGGCTAATGAGGCAGTCCCCTAAAAGATAAATACAATTAATACGTGAGACTATGGCCCCCTGATCCATCAGCCGCTCGAGTTATGGAAAACTGCAACCCATTTTCTCAAATTGGTATATTGTGCGTGAGCGGGCCGATGTCATAGTCGTTGTGAGTACGACCGTAGTACAGCGTAGTCAGGTAAAAATTATGCTAATAAAAATATGAGGCCTTTATCACACGGTTTCAATTTTCTTATCATAAAGGTATAATATTTCCTTTCGCCATTTTACACCGGGTGATAAATTGAGCACGCGCGTAGTATTACATATTGCTTCTCGTCTTCAAAAGCAATTGAACGTCATGACTCCGCAATTTTGGTCTACTTGTCAATGGTTCATGTCATCCTTCTATAATTACAGTTCTTAACTTATAGTCTAAAATCATTCTACTTAAATAACATGATAGGCACAACGGCTAAATGATCAGATTCATTAATTAAAATAATAAGCTTGATAAAATTATCAATAATTGAATACGCTTACCTACATTTATTTCAAGTGAAGTATTTTAGATGTAATGGTAGAGCAACCTAGATTATCGGTATCGGAATCCCAACAATAACACAGTTTGATTAAATTGTTTTTGAATTACGATTTATTATGGTACTAGCTTCTGCCCGCGACTTCGTCCGCGTTAGCGTGATGATATATAGCCTTCCTCAATAAATGGGCTATCTAACACTGAAAGAATTTTTCAAATCGCCCCAGTAGTTCCTGAGATTTGCACGTTCAAGCAAACAAACAAATAAACAAACTCTTCAGCTTTATATATTAGTATAGATTATGTTCGTAGGTATTGGAAATTTGGTCCGCCGGACTCTTAATAAAAATTAAATTTAAGTATGTGTTACGAAAAACAAACAAAAACGCACAAGTTGTCAACTTTTTTTAATTGGACTAAAACAATGCCTCTTGCCAACCCTATACCGCAATACCTTGGTAGCTCCGATAACGTAGGGCTGCCACTAAAGCCCGTTGTGTTATTCATCCAGACACCGGCTGCCGACAGTTATCGTCCATTTGTTTACTGTTTATCTATCTATTTGCCACCCCTGATAGATTAGTCAGTATTATAAATAGAGATTTATGTTGGGATTGGAGATTAAGTTTGATTAAGGTGGAGGTTTTTGCTCAGATTAATAGATTAACAACATTTATCAAGGTAGTGCGCTGGATTGGTGACTGCTGTTGCTGTGAAATCAGTATTCTTTCGTGCCCTCAGGGAATAATATAGACCTAGTGGTATAAATATGGTAAGAGCTGTAATTATATTGCCATGGATCTATGTCACATTATCAATATATACAGCCTTGGGGTTCATGGCATTCTCCGCGATTATGAGAGACAGTGGTCCTCTTAATACTGGACGCCGTCAAGAGGGAAGCCTGGCCTCGCATCTTACTCGCCTCTCTTATGCGCGCCGCCTCCTGGCCTCGGGCGGTAGATTCCCCAAGTTAGCTGACTACAGGCCATGGCTCAAGGAGGCCTGAAGTTATTAAACGGCCTCTGTCGCCCGGATGCGTCTTCCACGAATGATTCCAAAGCCCTCTTTGCTAGCTTAATTTGCTATCCATGTAATTACCCCCGACCATCGATTGGATTACAGACAGAAGCAAGAGGTCACGATCCTCTTTTTTTTCAGTACTGGAAATCCTGATGGATCGTCGGCCACCTGGGGAAGCGGCATGTTGCTCTACCCAAGCTGGGCATATCTCCAATGCGTGACGTCATGTGTCTTCAGGGCAGTCCACACAGTGGTGATAAGCGGGCATCATTTAAAATACTCGTGCTTGCAATTTTCGATGTATTTATTTAGTTTTCAACCGCAGCGTTGTGTTAACTTAGTTTGTACAGCAATGTGTACTCATTTAACGAGGACCTGGTTTAAATGTGTGTGCTTTACAAGCTACTAAACCTCCACTGGTTTACGGGCAAATATTTGTAGTTTAGAAAGTGGTTTCCAGAATATTTTAAGTTTCTTTTATTTCAAACAAGGAGGTTCGCAATTGCTACTTTTTTGTGTGTAGATAATGCTATGCGAAAATGATCAATTTTTTTTTTCATAGGTACTTAAAAGAATATACTTACTTAATGGCCACAAATAAATTTGGTTAGTCATTCAGTTTTGAAAAAAATTGAAATATATACAGATAACTCGGCGCACTGAAACATAAAATTTAATAGAAACTACTTTACAAAAGTCCGTATAATAAAAGGGCCTTATTAGCCTTGTTTATACGTTCAATTAATAGGCTTGGTAGGCCAGATGTGCCAACTAAATAGGCTTCCATGACCGAACAGTAATGGATTTCAATAAAGTGTTCATAAGATATCTCCATGGTTGTTTACTGATGCTATTGTTTGGTATAAAAGGATTATCCATACTTTAAATTTAATACATATATACCCCCACGCCATTTTCCCATAAGGGGTAGACAGAAACTACAGAACGCTACTTGCTTTAATTCTTGCATACCTCTTTTGCTTCTGTCATATAAATAGATTTTCTCGCGCCGGTAGCGAGTACCAGCAGAAAAAAGGTCCTTTAAAAAGGTTGAAATGGTTTTTTAAGGATCTCACCGATAAGATAAATGATATTTTAAATGAGAAAATAACTATGTTTGTCTGTTTGTTATAATTTTAGTCCTAAACAGCTGAAACAATTTTGAAGAATTATGGCATAGGCATAGGTTAGGACCATATTGTCTTTTCGACCTTGGTTAGTTTTTGTCTTAAAAAGATTTTTGCGATGCGTATCGCACTGCAGGCACTAGTTGTTGCCTTATGGCATAGAGCTCGTAGGTTAGGACCATTGTCTTTTCGACATAGGCTTAAGCTTAGCTTGGTTAGTTTTTGTCTTAAAAAGATTTTTGAGATGCGTGTTGAATTGCAGGCAACATTAGTAATAAAATATGAAATTAACTCTGCTTGTCTGTTACATTTTTACGCCCTAATTGCTGAACAGATTTCGTCAGCATTAAAATTTGGCAAGAGGATAGTTAGCAGACTGAAAAGATGACGCTATAAAAAAACTAAATTTGATTTATCAATACACAAATGTTTTATGAAAACAATATGATAAAGTAATAAATAATAGTAAAAGTAATAATCTTCGACAAAACGTTTCAACAAAATGGCGGCACATGATTCTATCGATCAACAAAATGTAGGTAGGTATACCTTTTTAGCGACGGCCAGCCCCTTTGTTCCCAGAGTACAATAGCAATATTATAACTTGAAATTTCTGCCTCTACAACGCCAATCAATTGGTTCAATTCAATTATGATATTTTCAGAATCAATTTGGAATGTTTTTAGAATCAATTACCTACAGTATTTTCAGTAGCTGAAGAATTGTGTTTAGAGAACTGATAGAGTATTGATTTAATTTAATGATTTTTAAAATTAATTTACCTATACTATTTATGTTCAATTTCTAAGTCAAGTAAGATTTGTAAGTTTAATTTTATTCGTTTATGTAAGACAGATCTGCACCGTTTTGGGGCAATAAATTTGTGGGGTATTCTGTTGTTGAGGGGTTGTGAATGAAGGTCGTCACATTCTATATATATACTTTTACTGGTACCAGTCACAATTACATAATATTATACTTATCTATGTACGACCTAACTGCCTGAGTGCGGGGAGACGACTGCTGCGCCGCGCTAACACAGTAATGCGCCTGTATGCAAATCAGATGCGTCAGCAGTGTCCCTACAATATTCCCCCCTTTAACAAAAAAATGGTACATTTTTTTAACAATTTGAAAACAATAACGTGTAAATAACAATAAAATAATCAACAAAATATTACTGGTCGACAAAATATCTGACTCTACAACAAAGTTACTCATGAACAAAACAAGTTATCATGTTACATTATAGCTCGGTTCTCATAATGCAAGCCTAACAAAAAATCAATGTACAGTGGGTTGCTACGTAGACTAAGTAGTTACAATATTTAACTGGCAAACAAGGTACTGTTCTATTTTTAGACCGATACGTATGAAAACAAAAATCACGATTTACTATCACAATTCACTATGTACTTCGAGTGTTCTCCGTATGACGCTAATTTGATGAGCTGCTCGTACGAAGAAACAAATAAGTAGTATCCACCATCATCTTTAGATATGCTCTCCCTTGGTCGTGCACGTGGAACTAGGACAGGTTGCGCCATCCACCACTTGGAGCGGAGTTCCATCGACGCCCCCAAGCGTGATGCGTTGCATACGACGCGCACACTGTCCCATAGAGTGTCGCCGCCGTGTCCCGTGTCCTCCACCACCGTCGGAATGTGCCGCGCATAACCGCGTACACCTCTCCTCGACGTGTGCCAAATCCTATAGAGCGTGCTTCTGAGACTATGATGATCACTGTACCCGTGCCTGTTCACCTTGGATGTTTGATGCAGCAGTTAGGTCTTCGGCTCTTTTGGCCCCCGTGCGAAAAGAGCGAGTCGCCTCCCATCTTGCGTGCTCCGGTTACCTCATTGAGCGTCCTCTATCGCCACGTTGCCCATGCGCGTTCTTGCCACGCTGTCCATGCGCACGTGTTTCGACGCCTCGTAGTCCGAGTGCTCGTGCTCCGATGACCGGTATCATCGCCGAAAGTTGCGTGTTCGATGTCGGAAGGTCACCAATGTGGAGTGTTCAATGTTGAGGGGTTGTGTATGAAGGTCGTCACATTCTATATATATACTTTTACTGGTACCAGTCACAATTACATAATATTATACTTATCTATGTACGACCTAACTGCCTGAGTGTGGGGAGACGACTGCTGCGCCGCGCTAACACAGTAATGCGCCTGTATGCAAATCAGATGCGTCAGCAGTGTCCCTACAATATTCCCCCCTTTAACAAAAAAATGGTACATTTATATATATAAATATATATAATACCCCACAAATTATTTTTAAAACTGCCTTATTTACATCAATTGCCTCGTTAGTCTTTTGGTCCTAGGCAAGGCTACTGAAGGCCCTGAGTTCAATTCCCTGGTCAGGCAAAGTCTTATTGGGATTTCCCATGAAATTCTCAGTAGCAGATCGAAGTATTGATATAAAGGCCTCCCTACTACGTCTGTCTACCCCTTGGGATATACAGATATGTTATGTTATGATATTTAAAACGAAAGAAATAACTTTATATATAATGTAGAAGACTGCTGTTATGGTTATTTAATATAAAGATTGAAGAATATCGGCGCTCAAGCGGATTAAATGAAAATTTAAT
Organism: Acronicta leporina; assembly: GCA_947256265.1. Lineage (NCBI taxonomy): Eukaryota > Metazoa > Arthropoda > Insecta > Lepidoptera > Noctuidae > Acronicta > Acronicta leporina. Next base: position 4,398,775 of record OX366537.1, on the reverse strand, counting down.
AAAGCACATAATTCTTGCCCAACTTGGGGCGGGTTGCCCGGGCAACCTTTGAAGCTTTATTGGTTTAGTTTACGATGTTTTCTTCTACAACGTTTTTGTAAGCGGTGGGCGACAATAATATTTCTTTATTTATGTAAACGTTGCCCCACACTAGGATTTTTTACTGTATCGTGGGTGCGTACACGAATTTCCACATATACAAACGCCCAGACCCGGAACAACCTGTAGATCATACAAATATTTGCTCCGTGTGGGGATCGAACCCCAGCTGCCCAAGACCGGGATGGTTGGCTTTGGGGGAGGCCTACGTTCAGCAGTGGACGGCAATAGGCAGATATGGTGATGAGTGGCGAGCAACACAACCGCTACGCCAAACTGCAGTCCAGCGTTTTACTTAATTCTAACTCCAGTCTTACAAGTATCAGTCTTCAGAGAGAGCAATACTTCGAGCTTTTTATCTAAAAATCATCTGATATCCTTAAAACCTTCTTTAACATAAGTATCATCACGCTTGTATTCCCCGAAAGTTTAGGTTGAGATGTAGTGATTTACATTCACATTTCGACGGTATAATAAAGTTTTTTTTTTAAAAAAAAAGCTTACTAGCAATACAGGTCGCACATTACTAGTATTATTGTTAACCCCTCGTGCTAAGCTAGATTGCTTGTGTTACGAGTGGGTTCACGTCGGTAGTGCAATGAGTGGGGTTTGAACTGGCAACCACATGATCGCAAGTCCGACGCCCTAGCCATTAGGCTACCGCTGCTTCAATATTCAGTTCCATGTAATACAGGCGTTTTGCCACCTACCCACAGAAAAACCTACTTACCTACTTTCATCGACCTGGAAATCGAACCTAGACTCTCTAGCGTAGCAGTCGCGCTTCAGCAACTAAAATATTCTCATGATTTTTCATATTCAGTTTTTGTCATTGTTTCAAATAAACCTACCTATTTCTAAGTAGGTACGTCCTAAGATATATGCTCATGTTAACGAATGGCCGAATTAACGCAGTGTTCTAGGAAATAGAACTAATTGAATTGGACAATAACATTTCTAGGTCCCTTTTGTGTATAGGCTACAAATCGAATTACCCGGCTCGTTAATCCCTCTATTGGCGATAAGCTCGGATACTTCATTAAACGCTGCGTCATGACAAATAGCTTATGGATCCGCACTTGTTTTCCTTACCATGATTAATGATGTAGGAAAGAAAGAAAGAAAATAGCGGGTCCAGACAAAGGTGAAGACGTTATTTTTTAACCTAGCTATTATAAATAAAGGAGCAGACAAGTGCTGGAGTGGAGACCGCGTGTAGGCAAGCGTAGTGTGGGACGCCCTGCGACACGATGGATCGACGATTTAAAGAAGGTGGCTGGCAGCGGACGGATGCGAGCTGCCCAAGACTGGGATGGTTGGCGCTTTTTGGGGGAAGCCTACGTTCAGCAGTGGACGGCAATAGGCTGATATGATGATAATAAATTACCAAAAACTGTATCAACTGCCTCATTAGTCTAGTGTTTTTGGACCACTTCGCGCGTGACTGCCATACTAGAGGTCTTGGATTCAATTCCCAGGTCGAACTGTGTTATTGGAGTTTTCTAATAAATTCTCATAGCGGTCAAAGTTCGGTTATATGCCCGTTTGAAGGCAATCGGCCAGCCCCCTGTTACATGGAACCATACCGGTGAACAGGAAATACCCCCCGGTGTGATGGTATGTTATATGTCAACTTGTAATCTCTAGGTGCTATTATAAAATTAGGGTATATATAAACGACTACGAACCGAAAAAAGGTGATTTTTAAAATTCTTGTCTGTTTGTTACGCAAAAACTACAGAATAGATTAAAATTTTGTTATCACTTTTAGAAACTATGTGCTCCAACTTAAAAACTGGTATACTTTTTATCTCAAATAATTTAACGGAACTTGAGATACAGCTTGACCTCTCTTATGTATAGAGACCCATACAAAGAAGAGATCATTACTGTTGGTTTAGAGCTTCACCTGAGCGAAGCCGCGGGCAGAAGCTAGTATAATAATAATAATGTTGATTTTACACTTACGAAGGTTTTAGTAGGTACGTGTGAATATACACTGGCCTGAAAAACTAATTATCACACTTTTAAAATTGCAATAACTGTTTAAGTATACAAGATAAACTTGAAAAAGAGTTGTATATTTTACTATAGTTTCGAAGAAAGCTGATAAAATTTGCTGTAAAACGTTTTTCATTTTAAATCTCTAACTTCTATAATTTAGAAAAAAAAAAGTGTAGTATCAACTTAGTTATTCTCGCGATTACTTCGGCCGAGAACCTAGAATATATAAGAGACCTATAAATCGTCACGAGGGCATTGACTTCTGTAATACAGTTTGATTTAGAGGTCAGAGTTTTATAAGTAAAGTAATTACATATTTTAAAACCTACAATGTAATTATTGTGTTGACTTACGGAGTAATCAAGATTATTACTAAATCTCTACTATTATAAAATTGTAAAAAAGCTATTAAATTAAAAATTAAAATATTCTTTATTGTTACAAATAACCTTTTTTAAAGTACCTACTTATTAATTAGGTTACAAGTTAAATAAGGTAGCTTAAATAAATAAAACCCTGCCTCCTAAACTAGGGTAAACCTGTGACTTAGGAGTCAGTGTAAAGCTGAGTGTGGAGCTGTGTCTGTACATTGAATAGGTATATTAAAAAAAACTAGTGGGTTAGGGCTAGTATTCTATTATCTGTGGTTAGGGTATATAAACGTCTCAGAACCCAAGAATGTGATTTTTTAAATTCTTTAATTTTGTTATCACTGTTAAAAAGTATTTGATCCATCTTAAAACTAGTATACTTCTTATGTCAAATAATTTAACGGAAACAGCGATACAGCTTGACCTCTCTAATGTATAGACGCCCATACAAAGAAGAGCTTTTGAGCTTCAAGTGAGCGAAGCTGCGGGAAGAGGCTAGTTATAATTAAAATTATATTTTGGCCAGCTTACAGAACGCCATAATTGTGGTTGCGTTTCCAGAGGGGGGGGGGGGGGGTCAGTAAAAACTGTGCTAACCAGTGTTTCTACAAGTTAAAGGTGCACTAACCGCGGTTATTCTATGGATAAAGAAACCACTCTGAGCCTCGGAGAATACGTAACGACAACCTCGTTGTCGATTATAGTTTAAAAAAAAAGTATATAAGTATTATATCCTTTGTCTAGTACAAGCTCTGCTTATTTTGGGACTAGATGGTGTTGTGTAAAAATGTACCAGATTTTTTTTATCGTGGGAGAGCCATGCTTCGGCATGAACCGACCGGACTGCTACCAAGGCCTCGAAGTAAACCGGCGTGAAACAACGCTTACGTTGTGCTTCGCCGAGTGAGTGAGGATACCGGAAGCCCAAACCCTGTAAATTTTGACAACCATGTAATCAATTCTCTTTATTACATTTATATATGTAATGGAACGTTGGTGTTTACAAACCAGGGCAAACGAAACGCTTCCTAAGCTAAGTCTATATTGGTAGCGTAATCGAATTTGCCAACCGAGTCGAAGGATAAAATCGATAAGATAGCGAGCCGCTGTCTCCATGGAATCGATGGCGCGGAAATTAATTGAATCGATTTAATTATTCTCGATGTTGACATCGAATGTTATTTTTGCGGGGAAAACGGTTTTGTAAAAGTTGATATCATGATTGGCCTAGAGCCTCCTGCGTTATAGGTTGTGTGTTTGATTCCCACACGGGGCATGTATTTATTTGGTAACTTACAGGTTGTTGTTCAGAGTTTTGGTGTTTACATATGGACAACAGGTAGATGTTTTTTTGTTTGGACGCGCTAATCTTAGGAACCACTAGTTGGACTTGAAAAAATATTTTTGTACTTGATAGTCCAATTCTCAACGTAGGCTATAGGCTATTTAACATCACGCTATGACTCTTAGGAGCGGGGAAAAGTGTATGAAACTGCGGGTACAACTACAAACGAATAAAATTCAGAGTTCACATTGAAAAATCTTTTACTTTTTCTCAAATAACCAGACCTCTAATAAACTCTATCTCAAGAAACCCGTTCAGACATACTATATGTCCTATTCAGCTGCGGCTAACCAATTTATTGTGACGGTTATTACGTGTATTTTCTTTGGCTTAAAGCCAAACAAAGGCCGAAGCATCTCTTCATGTTTTTATCTTGGTGAACTAGTGGAAAACTAGACAATGCTATACTGAGAGTGGTCTACAATAAAGAAATTTGATTTTAATAATTTCGTTATCATTCAAATCCGGAATATAATGTTTTGTTAACAAAAAAAAAATATTTCAAAAAGCCTCATTAGTACTTATATGGTCTTAAGTATGATAGTATATATGGTATTGAGTTCATCTGTAAAATTTTCAGTAGAAATGATATGGAAATAGACTGAACTGAAAATATTGTGTACTGTTAAACACTAGTTTATTAAAAAAAAACTGATACTGAAATGTGATATATTTCTGAATACGCTACATAAGTTAGACCTCTTAGTATTAGACAGAGCAAAACATTATAATACCTACCGTTGTAAGATTAGTTTTTGTGCTAATACAACTTACTGTGATAAATTGCAATAGAGACAAGGGCAAAAAACATACAGATGTAGTATAAGAAGTTGGAAAACCAGCTTTGATGACTGTGGTAGCTATGCTGTACTCGATTTTTTTTTTTAAACGTTGTTCTACTCTAGGCCTTTCTCCTGTATCGTGAGTGCGCTTAAAAACAAAACAAACGCCCAGACCCGGAACAACTACCTGTAGATCATACAAATATTTGCTCCGTGTGGGGATCGAACCCACATCACGGGTTGCAGACACCGGTCCCTCAGCCGCTAAACCAAACGTGTCGTCATTTTGCTGAGCTGACTTTGGCTCAGATATCTGATTTTTATTTTATCAAATAGTTGTTTTTTGTTTACCTACTTATCTTTTTGTTTTTTTTTGCATTTTTCATGCTAAGATTATAAAGTTATTTTAGTGAAGGCAAATTTCGACATGGCAGGTAGGACTCGCGGTGGCTTAGTGGTCATAGCGTCTGGTGTATTTAACCAGAAGACGCAGGTTCGAATCCTGCCTGCGAGTCGATTTTTTCCTTCACTAAAATAATTTTGTATTCTTATTTGGTGGCAATAAACATTATTTTTGTCCTCTTCAGATATTATTACAACCTTTAAACAGAGATCATAAATTGAACCGTTAACATGTTCTTACAAAACATCAATCAGATTTACATGAGAATCCATCAAATTCTTTGATGTGAGCCTTTGATGTTTCCTTATTTCAGTTTACACAGCACTTAACGAGTTTGTAATTCAAACAAATAAAACATTAACAGTATATACCATCAAGCCTGTATTCCTTGAAGGGATAGGCAGAGCCGTACGAATTTTTAAAGCTTACTAGCTTACTAACTTTTTAAAGCTTACTACTTGTGGGTCGCACATTACTAGTATTCTTATTAACCCCTCGTGCTAAGCAAAAATGCTTGTACTATGAGTGGGTTCCGGTTGGGTAGTGCAATGGGTGGGATTCGAACCAGCAATTAGGCGAAGCCTAGCCATTAGGCTACCGCTGCTTTCACCGCTATTTTCAGGTCACATATAAGAGAGGGCCTATTGCCTTTACCGGGCACGAATTTCAAACTCCGAGCTGCTACTGAGAATTTCATAGAAAAATCCAATAACACTAATCGACCCCGGAATCAAACTTAGGACACCTCGCGTAGCAGGACGTCGCGGTTAGGACCACTAGACTACCTACTGAGGCAGTTTGATTTCATTCTGATATGATAAACAGAAATTTAAATAGGTATGGTTCAAATTCAGACTTATAATGGTCTGAATACCAATCATTTTTAAGCAGAGTTCCCTTTAGATAAGAAGTTTCCTATATTTAAGTAGAAGCGGGATAGCATTATCTACTAGAATACCTATAGGAAACTTCCTTTACAAAGTTTAACGTTTTCAACTTTTTCATTAGACGCTGCTTCAGAATATTTCGTAGACCGGAATATTTTAATTGTTTGAGATTTAAATTAAATAAATCAAAGATGTCTTTATTCAGAAAACGGGCTAGAATTTAAATAGATATTACTTATGTACGGGTGAATATTCGCGCACATTGTAATGAAATGAAATGATAATTATTAATTTAGACTAGACAGTTGTCCTTCTGTCATAACAATCAAGATGATTGATTATCTACCTATACTAATATTATAAAGAGGAAAGATTTGTATGTAAGTATAGCATAGCATAATCGACCCATTATATGTCCCACTGCTGGGCACGGGTCTCCTCTCACAATGAGAGGGATTAGGCTATAGTCCACCACGCTAGCCTAATGCGGGTTGGCAGACTTCACACGCCGCCGAGAAAATCTCTTGGGCATGCAGGTTTCCTCACGATGTTTTCCTTCACCGTTTAAGCGCGTGATAATTAACAATTAATACGCACATAACTTCGTAAAGTCAGAGGTGCGTGCCTTGGATTTGAACTCGAGACCTTTGACTTGGCAGTCCACTCGTCATATCACTAGGCTATCACCTAAATATGTTTGTAATGAATTGGCTGAAAAAGTACTGGACCGATTTTAAAACTTCTTTCACCATTTGAATGCTACATTATTCCAGATTAACATAGGCTATAGAATATTTAGAAAAAAGTTAAGGATTTCTCCACGCGGGCGAAGCCCGGGCGGGCCGCTTGTTTACAATATACCAGCCAAGTATATAACAATGCAACCTCCTTGCATCTCTACAATACCTAGCTAATTTCGACGATCTCTGTGGTTTAGTGGTTCGAGTACCGGACTGCTGACCACGAGGTCGTGGGTTCGATTCTCATAGGACACAAATATTTATGTGATGAATATATGTGTTTGTGTTCGTCCGGGTGTGTCTTATGTAGGTATTATAAGTATGTATTTACAAAAAAAAAGTATATAAGTATTATATCCATTGTCTAGTACCCATAGTTCAAGCTCTGCTTAGTTTGGGACTAGATGGTGCTGTGTAAAATGTCGTAGCATATTTATTTAAAAAAAAATGATTCATGGTCACCACATAGCAACAAACCAACTTCTAACGCAAACAACGAAGTCACCTGGAAGTTTTTCTTCAACGGTAAGAAGTTTGTATGATTTCAACCAAGTTTTCCAATTACCGCTCCGTTTAAGTTAGGAGTTGGTAGCTGCAATTTCTGTAATAGTCTTCACCACGCAACCTTTGGCAATTTTCATGAAAGATGAGGGCCTTTACTTTTTTGCTTGTTAAAATGTTCTATGCGGCATTTGGTTATAATGTGTGTCGCCGTGTGCTCTAGTTACTACTAACGCCACCTAGTGACGAACATTTTAGACTGCTCTGAATTATATTATCTCACAAGAGACCATTACTTTGATCGTTTCTTCGGGCAAAAATGCAGGGGCAATGTTGTAAAAACATTTAAAAGATAGATAGATAGATAACTGCCTCATTAGCCAAGTGGTCCTGAGCTCGACTGCTACGCTAGAGGTCCTGGGTTCGATTCCCAGGTCGAGCAAAGTGTTATTGGGTTTTTCTATGAAATTCCCAGTAGCAGCTCGGAGTTAGGAATTTGTGCCCGGTTAATGGCAATAGGCTCGCCCCCTATTACATGGGACCTAAACACTTTTTGATTTGGGACTTTTTGATGGGACTTTGACTTTGAGTGCTTGATCTTCATGGATCGTCTGCTGGGGAGCCGGCAGGGTAGCTACCTATGTGGTGTTCAACCCACTAAACAGTGCAATTACCTTCCCTCACCATATTTAGTAAGTCACGGCCATAATATTCGTGACATTATGACCAGTATGACAGGCCGTGGTCTGGTACAACCACCGAACACCATCAAATACATTTCTGGGAATCGAACCCAGGATCTCAAGCGTAGCAGTAACCCTTTCGATCACTAAGAGTACTACTGCATAAAAGTTCAGAATAACATACCATCACGCCTGTATTCCCCGAAGGGTTAGGCAGAGGCGTACTAATGTATACCCACAGTTCGCCGGTATGTTTTTGTCAAATGTAATAGAGGGCGAGCCTATTGCCATTTACCGGGCACAAATTCCTAACTCCGAGCTGCTCCTGGGAATTTCATAGAAAAACCCAATAACACTGCTCGACCTGGGAATTGAACCTAGGACCTCTAGCGTAGCAGTCGCGCTCAGGACCACTTGGCTAATGAGGCAGTTCACAATACTTTATTTATTACTAGCTTCTGCCCGCGGCTTCGCCCCCGTGGAATTCGGTCTGTCATCACATCCCACGGGAACGGGATAAAAAGTATGCTATGTCCGTCTCCTGGTTCTAAGCTACCTCTCCACCAATTTTCAGCCAAATCGGTTCAGCCGTTATAAGTTATAAATAGTGTAACTAACACGACTTTCTTTTTTATATATAGATAGAAGATTGTAATTACAAATCCTACTAATATTATAAACGTAAAAGTTTGTGAGGATGGTTGTTACTCTTTAACGCTAGAACGGCTGGATGGATCTGGATAAAATTGGCACAGAGATAGATTATAGTCTGGAATAACACACAGGCTACTTTTTGTCCAGGTCGTAACCAATTTTGACGTCCACGTAGACGAAGTCGAAGTCGAATAGAAGAATCAAAACGGTTAGACTTTAATTTAACAATTTAGTATGCAACCAAATAGTTAAATAAATAAATAAATATACTGGGACATTTTACACAGCACCATCTAGTCCCAAACTAAGCAAAGCTTGTACTATGGGTACTTACTAGACAATGGATATAATACTTATATACCTTTTTTTTGTAAATACATACTTATAATACATAAGAAACACCCAGACGAACACAAACACTTATATTCATCACATAAATTTTTGTGCCCTGTGGGAATCGAACCCACGACCTCATGGTCAGCAGTCCGGTACTCGAACCGCTAAACCAAAGAGGTCGTCAAAAAGTTACTAAGTAAGGTTGACTGTATAATTATGTATTAACATTAACGTCGAAATTTCTCGAAAACTATTGAAAAGTTATGTGAAGACTAAATAAACTTGTCTTGGCCCAGATGTTGCAGTATTACCAGAGTGCCAAAGTTTCTAACTTTCGTAAAGTACTTATAAAAATTAAGGCAATTAAGGTAGGACTAATTTTGAAGCAGCTGTGATTTATAAAGGCATTTTTCTTGAGCAGAATAGTGACCCACCATCACGCCTGTTTTCCCTGAATTGTTAGGTGTACTAATGTACAGTCGCGAAATTTAGCGATCGACCATTTTTCTAACAAAATCCCTTGAACAACTCTCGATACGTCAGCCACAACCATATTTCACTTCCGCCAATTAGGATAGTTTAAAATGCGAAAACTCATTATACGATTTAATAGAAATTCAAAGTATCAAGTAACGCGCATAAAGCTGAAGGGGATATCGGATGGGTGAGGGGAAGGGGTGATAACGCACAGCACGATTTTAGCCTTAAGTGTGGTTCACCGCCAAGATTGTCGATAGTACACCCACAGTTCGTTCAAATCCCACATAATATGAGGCGATTCTATTGCAACCTCTGCAAAATCTAATCTCCGAGCTGCTACCCAGAAAACCACTTTTTCTAAGTTTCTCGTCTTTCTGAATTCTCGTCATCATTGTCTTAACTTTTCCCATCTATCATGGGAATCATCTTCCAGTCTAATCAGATGCGGCTGAATATCAGTATTTTACACGAAGCGATACCTACTATTAGATTTCCACAGCCAAAGTGGGGAGAATTTCTTGTGGCTTTTTGTGGTACAAAGTTCAAAGTTCAAATGTTTTTATTTCAAATAAGCTTTTACAAGCGTTTATGAAACGTTATGATTCTAGTTTCATGGTTCCAAAAGGTGATCGATCTATGGTGAAGAATCAGGCAAGAAACTCCATGGACACTCTTTTAAAATAAATTATGTTACAATCTTCACTGGTACAATATTGCGATAACAAGATATGTAGACGTTGAAGGATGTCCAATTTTGACCAAGGTGGGGTCGACTAAATTAAACGAAGATTCACGTTATTTGAGAACCCGATGTCTTTTCTAGATAATAAATAAAGTATGTGGTAAAAACCACACCATCAAAGCGACAATACTTATGCTTATATCAAGAATTGACTAAAATAAACTGAAAAACATTAAACTTTAACAAAGAAAAGTATGGCTTACATACCTAGGAATAACACTCCTCAAAGGAAATGAAAGCCATAAGTTATTTCAGTGAAAAATTGTCCAAGCCAAATGGGACGAAAATGCCATAAATATTAAAACTAAAGTTCTGTGTCGTTTGCACTGTCAGATTACTAAGTAATTCACACACTAGGCGAATAAGTTGTTGAATAAAATACTTCTTAGTCCAGTGATCTTAAGCGCCGGTGTTGAGTTCGATTCTCAGGTCGAGCAAAGTGTTGTTGTTGCTTTTCTATGAAATTTTGCATTAGTACTTCCGAGTTTGAATTTGTGTCCGGTTAACGGCAATAGACTAGTCCCTTATTACATGAGACCTAGGCATACTGGCAAACTGTAGTTTACTACCATCAGAGGATACATTTTGGGATGCTTAAAACAAATCATAATCAAGAAGTTCCAAAAACTTAGGCCCACTTGCACCAACTTTATAAATATGTTTAAATTGTAGTTAAATACAATTTTTCATTGTAATTTCGTGTTTAAATACAATTTAAACACATTTAAGAAGTTAGTGCTAGTGGGCCTTAGACTTCAATCTTTTTTTTTTGCAAAATACTAATTCACTCTTTAGTTTTTAGTTTTTTTGTAAGAACGGGAGCTCCGTTCTAAGAAAAAATCTTTGTACCGCGTGAACTGTATAAATATTCAATATCTGCGCATCAAACAAATACTCGTCTTAGGTATTGTACTTCACTCAAAGATCCTTTTTCTTCCCTCAAAAGTATATTTGAACTATAATGAACTTAAAAAAAATACTAGCCAAATCAGTCCAGCGATTCTTAAGTCATGTATCTAGCAACGGTAGGTACATAGAATAAATTATTTTATGTACTAGAATATAATGTTGCAGTAAGTGATTACTAGTAGTAACTTGAAAAATGGAAACCACTTTACTTATACAGGTTTGTGTTTGTGTCGAAAAGTCCACCCAAATTCCAAACCATGGTGTCCCTACACCTCTCTGTACGCAGGACACAGCATTGACAACTCATAACTCAAATATAGGCTCACAGATTAAACAGGAGTGATTTATAACCGCAGCCTGTATACTCCGAGCAGAATAAATATAGCCTGTATGTGCGTGTGAAGGATATCATTTATCATATTTTTCACTCCATTGGATGTTGAAAAATGATTGTTTTGATTGAAATAAGGCCGCAATCAAATTTGATGGTTATAAATGTATTGAATAGGTCAATGTAATGTCGTAGGTCCCAAATCCGAATCATAGATTTTTCCAATTGTGCGTATTTATAATTTATGATTTATGATAAACGAGCAGGTGGATCGCTTGATGGTAAGCGATTACCGCCACCCATGGACACCCACAACACCAGAAGAAACACAAGTGCGTTGCTCACCTTTAAAAAGGGGTTGGGCTTCCGGTAGCCTCACTCATTTGGCGAAACACAACGTACCTAAGTGTGGTTTCACGCCGGTTTTCTGTGAGGCCGTGGTATCACTCCGGTCGAGCCGGCACATTCGTATCGAAGCATGGCTCTCTCTTAAGCCATACAGTATTACGACCATGTACCGGAAACTCGTGCTTTGTGGCTTGCCGATTGCTTTTAGTGAATTCCCTGGTGTTATACTGTGGAGACTATACGTAGATAATAGATATACTATAACTATAATCTACCAAGCAGTTTATATAATCTAAATCCGGGTAAGAGCTGGTACCGTATTGGTTGATGTGAAATAGAAAATTTGATTTTGACGCAATATTGTTCTAAATCTAATATACCTATACGACACTACATTTCATCAAAACAGAAAAAAAACCATTGAGTTATAAAAATCCCATACCACGGAACCACTTCTCTGTTCCTAATACATCATAATTACTGTTCCAATACATTTATCAAACAGCTATAGTTAACTAGATCGTAGATGCATCAACAAGATAACCGTAACTACAACTTAACCGTAACTCAGTTACGTTAAAAGCCTTTCAGGGGGTTAAGAGGTTGTATACTAGTCTAGGGTTAGTTATCTTCACGGCAATTGGCTTTTATGGGAGTGAAGAGGGTTCAAATTGTATTAAAAATGTAAATGCTGCTGGCCAATTGCTTTTTATTCGGAATGTGTTGTAAAATACTGTATGTTTGCACCAAAGGGTACCGAATAAAATATGCCATCACGCCCGTATTCCCCGAAGAGTTAGGCAGAGGCGCAGGTACTAATGTATAGGTACCCAAAGTTCGTCGGTATCTTTGCGTGCCATGCAATAGGGGGCAAGTCTATTGCCTAACCAGGCACATGTCCCAAACTCCGAGCTACAGGGACTTCCATAAAAAAAACCTAATAATACGTTTCTTAATTTGGGGATCTCTGAATTTAATAAATTGTCTATTAAAAAGTGACATTTTACTTGTTCCATGCTTCTCAGTTGATTTTTTTTCGTAGACACGTGTCTCGACTTTCGCATATATTAAAACTAATGTTATAAAAGGCTGTGACACTTTGAACCCGATGAGTGAAATTCGCTATCAATACGAGTTAAATCGCGGCAAAAGCTTGTTCAGTTTACGTCTTAAGTATTTGACATTCAAGGCGACAGCTTTAGGGGCGCGGCTGCATTATACCCGTGACCTCGGCACGCACGACCTTCAGTCAAGGGGTCGAAAACAGAACCTTAGGGGCCAAAATCGATACTGTTTCCTCCTTTAAATGTAAAAGAGGTACTAAATGTTTGTAGGTATTTTGAAGCGTGCAAAGCTTTTGTTTTGTATACTTCAAGCATACTGAATAAGAAACTTTGGTATAACAACACACACCATCACGCCTGTATTCCCCGAAGAGCTAGGCAGAGGCGTACTAATGTACACCCACAGTTCGCCGGTATGTATATGTCCCATGTAATAGGGGGCGAGCCTATTGCCATTAACCGGACACAAATTCCTAACTCCGAGCTGCTACTGGGAATCTCATAGAATAACCCAATAACAGTATGCTCGACCTGGGAATCGAACCCAGGACCTCTAGCGTAGCAGTCGCGCTCAGGACCACTTGGCTAATGAGGCAGTTCTTTGGTATAAGCTACCTTCAATCCATATTTATGTACATAACACAAAGTCGTTTTAGTTACATTTGTTATTAATTTCAACTTGATACATTGTCGGGTTCCTGAAAAAAGGGTCTTGACTGTCAGACGCCATCTTGTAAGGGTTTCTTTTTTCCTTTTTAGGTACAGAACCCTATAAATTTACTACATAAAATATGTATATCACACACGTTAAAGCTCACAAAACGCTTTGAGTTATAAAGGTTCTGAAAGGTTCGAGCTAGGTACCGAAGCCATTAATTTGTGGACGATGAAAAGATCGCTAACAATACAACTTAAAGTCATTAATGTGTCATTAATCTTTAGTACAAAACTTTTGAATAAAGTTTCAGGAACCATGGAGTTATAATTTGTATTGTAAGTATACATGCTATCACGCCTATATTCATCGAAGGGTGTAGGCTATAGCTAGTAGCTATAGCCTACATCACACACAGAAATCCTAACATCGTAACTGCTTCTTAGTGATCCTGAACGCGACTGCTACGCTAGAGGTCCTGGTTTCGATTCCCAGGTTGAGCAGTGTTATTGGGTTTTTCCATGAAATTCTCAGTAGCCGCTCAGAGTTTGGGATCTAAACATATCGGTAAACTATGGGTGTAAATCGTTACGCCTCTGCTTAATCCTTCCGGGAATACTGGCGTGGTGATATGTTATGATAAAAAATATGCTGAAATTATTAATTAAGTTAAATAATTTACTAACGTGTGTAAATATTGTGCTATGTTGGGGTCGACTTCCATTCTGTACACCATACATACATGTATATACCATCACGCCTGTATTCCCCGAAGGGTTAAGCAGAGGCGTACTAATGTACACCCACAGTTCGCCGGTATGTTTAGGTCCCATGTAATAGGGGGCGACCCTATTGCCATTTACCGGGCACAAATTCCAAACTCCGAACTGCTACTGGGAATTTCATAGAAAAACCCAATAAAACTTTGCTCGACCTGGGAATCGAAGCCAAGACCTCTAGCGTAGCAGTCGCACTCTGGGCCACAAGGTTAATGAGGCAGTTTATTCTAGTCAGATAAGGCTGAATAACAGTATTTTACACGAAGCGATTGCCATCAGATTTCCGTAAGTCGCAACCCAATCTGAGTTATATCGATATTCTAAGGAAAGATTATTGTCAAGCCTTTTCGGCTTCTGACTACTTACCACTTACGATTGTCATAATTGTTGTCAGTTTTGGTTTGACAACCAAAACTGACAACACAAAGCACGGAGCGGTAGGAAATGATAAAGTGGTCACCCATCTACAACATGGCCAGCGCAACTTAACCTTGCATCAGCGTAGTTATTACTTAGCCACAAGCCCTTCAAGTTCAAGTTCAGTCTAACAAAAACTGTTACAAAAACTTGAGTCTAACCATTTTTCCTACGTATCCCAGTGTAAGACAAGACGTAAGCCGAAAATCCCGTACTTTCGACTGTGAGATAAATGCTCACCGATTTCAGGTGAGATAAAGATCAGTGATTGTAGCTAATCCCTCCATATATTCTCGTTACTGTGAACAATGTAGGTATTTTCTTTAGTATTTTTACTTACAGCGTAACTGCTAGGTACATTTGGGATCTGTGCCCGGTATTAGCAATCGTTTCATCTCCTAGTCCACAGGAGCTAAAAATACCAGCACACATATTAATACATCCTTTTATTTATAAATTACTACTGTAGCTGTGTTGCGGCTGCCCGTGGCATCACCACTCAATGTCCTATCTGAAAACCAGCGCTGCGGCATTAATTCTTACCTAATGTTGCAGCATTACGCTGAGATGGGGACCATTTTTGGCCCCGCGCAGGGTCCCTTTTTTGTGTATCTACAATTAATGTATGTGTGAATAATGTGCGAGTCCAGATTAAAAAGATTTCTTTCTTTCTTTCTTTCTTTAGGAAATACAAGCGTATGGTATGTTATGTGTAATCTATTCAGCTTGCCATTTTTTATTAACGTCCTTATAAAGAGCGTAATATCGGTTGGCAGCGAATGTACTTCATGGTTAGGATCGTCAAACCCAAAAACAGAAAAGCCGGACAGAGTTTTTTTTTTAAGGGAATGGAGAGCAAACGAGCAGACGGATCACCTGATGGTAAGCGATAACCGCCGCCCATGGACACCCGCAACACCAGAGCAGTCACAAGTGCGTTGCTCGCCTTTTAAAAGGGTTTGGACCTCCGGTAACCTCCCTCACTCGGCGAAACACAACGCAAGCGTTGTTTCACGCTGGTTTTCAGTGAGGCCGTGGTATCACTCCGGTCGAACCGGCCCATTCGTGCCGAAGCATGGCTCTCCCACGTAACGATAACGAGATTATATTTAGCCGGACATTTTACCCTGAAATCTGGACACATTTAACTGGTGTGTAAAAGATTCTGATAATTTTATTTGTGTGTGTCATGCTTGTTCACGTGAATCGCTCGCGCGCTTTCGGTCGTCTTATTTTGGCGGGGCGGGGTTGACCTAAAGCCTAACAAAAGTCGGGCGGACCGGACTTGTATAGCCTTAGCCGGACACTACTGTAAAAAGCTTGTCTAGCTAGAGCCGGACATCTGACGACCATTTTCATAGTATCTATATATATCAAAGTATTCTGTTACATGCATAATATACAGGTGGTCCATTTGTAGTGGTCCAAAAATGTATGTAAAGCAATATGCAGGTCACTGTACTGAAATTAGGTTAGAGAAACAGTAGCTCTGACGCTGCGCTCAGAATAATTAACCGAAATATCAGACACAAAGATAAAGTTACATTGTAGTTCTATTATCTGTGATTGTAGTAATCAAGTTTTATTTGTGTTCATGTTTTTACAATGTTAATTAAAGGTTCAGAGACCGAATCTTCCATAAAAACGTAATCTATATATATAAAAATCAATTGCTGTTCTTTAGTCTCGCTAAAACTCAAGAACGGCTGGGCCGATTTAGCTGATTTTGGTTTTAAAATGTTTGTCCAGGGAAGGTTTAAAAGGTGAGTAAATATGAAAAAAAAAAATTTTCTGATGCGGTACATAAGTACTTAGTTCGCCGGGTCAGCTAGTAATGAATAAATATTAATTGAAACACAATTTAATCAAATTTAATGATACTAATTTCTGACACATTATATACTTTGAAATAATACTAATTTTTACGAAAAAGAAACCAATAGAGAAGATGGCTGGGTCTTACAAGCTGTTTGGAATCCCATTATAGAATCTATTAAATCAAAATCCAAGCCCAAAACTGGTGAGCCCAAAGGACTTCCGAAGGACCAAAAAACCTCCAAAGGACACGGTGAGCTCATTCTGCGAGAATCGGAGAACATAATTCAAGTTATTTTATTCGACCTGCAGGCAGGATTCGAGTCTGCGTCTTCTGGTTAGATACACCAGGTGCTATGACCACTAAGCCACCGCGAGTCCACCCGCCATGTCGAAATTAGCCTTCACATTCTGAATTTACGTCTTAAAGGTGACATCAGTAACCTCTATTGAAAAGCAAGTTACATTGCCTCTGAACCGACATGACTTACCTTACGGTTAGTTCTATGTCGTACGATGCTACCATACCAATTAACTATCTTTTTGTGATTTTTTTTTTGCATTTTTCGTGCTAAGATTATAAAGTTATTTTAGTGAAGGAAAAATTCGACTCGCAGGCAGGATTTGAACCTGCGTCTTCTAGTTAGATACACTAGACGCTTTGACCACTTGGGCACATTTACTTGAAATCTTTACGTATAAGTAGGTAGTGTAATTAAAATTAAGCAACTAATGCGTGTATGGTACTGTGCAAAAAATTTAGTAATCTTATTATTATACTTGTTTTGAAATAAAATGGTCTATTTTCTATCATAATTAAACCTTTAACAACTCTCATAATTAATGAAGACTCTCATGAAACAATTGTTAGCACGTTATTGTTTATCGGTAGAATATTGGTAATGTGGTGGTACCAACTTGGCGAACTAAACAACAAAGTTCTACCACTTCGACAATACTATTTGATATGGCCTTTATTTTTAGAAATTCACCACTTTGTAACATATTATCACACCTGTTTTCGCCGAAGGAATAGGCAGAAGTACCTATCCTAATGTACACATATAGTTCTGTTTAGGTCCCATGTAATATGAGGCGAATTCGAAAAAATCCGTACTCAAAGTCGCCACTGAGAGTTTCATAGAAAATCTCAACCACACTTTGGTCAAACCAAAGACCTTCTTACCACTTTACTTTTTGCCGTATCCCACTTTGTAAATCTATTAAATTTCGAGCCTCCCTATTTTAGCATAATTTTTGATTATTTTGGAAAAAGTCCACTTTCAAAATGGCCTCTGAGCTCCAATAAAGCCACATTCATCTTATTTAAAGGCGCTCGCACGCTATCTACGACATTTTTCATTTACCCTTGTAAGGCTGGGTTTGCATGAGTGGTAAATTTTTAATGCGTGTTCTGATTAAGGCAGGATGAAAAGCAAAAAAATATTTGTTGTTTCTGCGTAAGTAATCCTTTTTTATTGTGTTTTATTTATGTAAAAATGTCAAGATGAAATGTGTCTCAGAAACTTTCAATATAGGTATTACGATCACACCTATATTTTCTGAAGAGATGAATAGCTAGATTATGTCTAGGTATCCTATCTAAATGGCATAAATCTACTATGGAAAGAGAAATAAACTTTATGAAGGTGCAAAATTTTATAATAAATGGTCTAATTGATTAAATTGATATTACAAATAGTTAATAATTAATAAATTATTTGTTATCTTTCAAAATAAGTTACTCACGTATTTCACGTGGGAGAGCCATGCTTCGGCACGAATGGCCCGGCTCGACTGGAGTGATACCACGGCCTCACAGAAAACCGGCGTGAAACAACGCTTGCGTTGTGTTTCGCCGAGTGAGTGAGGTTACCGGAGGCCCAAACCCTTTCAAAAGGCGGGCAACGCACTTGCGACTCCTCTGGTGTTGCGGGTGTCCATGGGCGGCGGTTATCGCTTACAGGAAATCCGTCTGCTCGTTTGCTCCCCTATCCCATAACAACTCATATAGGTACCTTAAAAATAATGACTAAGTGTACCTGTCTCTATTTATATTTTAACATCTCGTATAAAATATGTGTAGGTACTTTCTCGATACAAGTGAACCGTTTTGTTCTTCTTTGAGAAATACATTTCTAAACTGAAATTCCAAACTCTTGAGCTATTAGAGAGATTCCCCAGAAAAACCTAATAATACCGTTCGACCTGGGAATTGTAACAGATCTCTATGCAGATATAAACTCGTAAAATTATAAAGCAAACCTTTTTTACATTATACAATGCCTACCCACCCATGACAGGCGTAACAAGACAATAAAACCACGAAGCCAGGACACATAAACAATGAACGTAGCGAATTCAATAAGAGACCTTTCTTGAATATATTTCAGGGCGCAGACAACGTACTGTCAAATGTACATTATGTACCTACGTGAAATTTTACGACAGGTACTCCGTTTTGAATATTATGAGTCTTTGTATTTTATTGGTGTTTCAAAAATGGGCAACTGACAAGCCTGAATTTATATTTCTTAAGTGCCTACCAATATTTTTTAAGAAAGGCCCGCTTAATTTAAACAGGAAAGCTGCTTTATACCTCGGAAGCCCGAAAAGGTCGAAATGTGGTCCTAAGCGCGACTGCTACGCTAGAGGTCCTGGGTTCGATTCCCAGGTCGAGCAAAGTGTTATTGGGTTTTTCTATGTAATTCCCAGTAGCAGCTCGGAGTTAGGAATTTGTGCCCGGTTAATGGCAATAGGCTCGCCCCCTATTACATGGGACCTAAACATACCGGCGAACTGTGGGTGTACATTAGTACGCCTCTGCCAAAACCTTCGGGAAATACAGGCGTGATGGTGTGTTATGTTATATAAACAAAATATAAACCACAATGCAATAAACATGTAAACAAGACTAGAACGATAAATTTTCATCTTGGCCTTGTCCATCCGTTCAATAGTCTGTGAACAAAATAAAAATATCTACATAGTTAAACTTTTAACTCCAATCAATTTAACGGTTTGTAGAGTACATAGTATCCACTGCGCAATCAATTAAAAATGTAGGTTGAAATCTATTTGTCGATGTCGAGATGTTGATGCAGTTCGGTAATGGTTTTTGTTTTAGTAAAGACAGCGGGGGACAAACAAATCCAATTAAAGGACGTGAAGTGAAAAAATCGGAATAATAATGACAAATGACAGGTTTCTGCCCATTCAATACTAAATTATTGACTTTAGAAGTGCATTATTTACATTGTCAGTATTAGCAGTGCGCCTCAGTGTCAGTATTAGCAGTATTCAGGGACATCTATTTAGCCTGAAAGCCGACTGTAACATTTGAGAGAAACTTAGGAGTTAATAAAATTTATCATAAGTTAGAATATGGTAGAGGTTTACACCCGCTGTTCCCTGATATGTTGAGTTCCCATGTAATAGAGGATAATTCTATTGCCATAACACTAATCCGAACTCCGAGCTGCTACTGAGAATTTCATAGAAAAGCCCAATAACACTACTCGATCTGGAAATCAAACCCATGATCGTTATCGTACCAGTTGCGCTTAGGAACATTAGACTTATAAATTAGACAATTAACCATCGCTATCTTACACTGTAAATGAAAACATCGTGAGGAAACTCTGCCTACTATAATTTGCTAACCTTTGAAATTAATACGCACAACGCGTCACGGCACACCATGTATAAATTCTGCAAATGGCCGCCGGTCCCCGTGAAGGATGACAACATCATGTATAATTCCTTGCCCCCTTCTTACATTAATCCGTTTGGAGAACGAATATATCTTTCCCTTTCACTTTTATGCGGTTAGAAAAGGATCGCGCGTGATGGAGTACCTGCTTTTTGTCACTGTGATGTCTTTGCTAAAGTTTGTTTCCTACGTAAGGACCTTACGTCTTACGTAAGGACTGTTGTTTATTGGATGAATGAAACTTTGGGAACTAATAACATGTTTTTAACACTACATAACATACCATCACGCCTGTATTCCCCAAAGGGTTAGGCAGAGGTGTACTTAGGTACACCCGCAGTTCGCCGGTATGTTTAGGTCCCATGTAATAGGGGGCGAGCTTATTGCCATTACCACACACACACACACACGGGCACAAATTCCAAACTCCGAGCTGCTACTGAGAATTTCATAGAAAAACCCAATAACACTTTGCTCGACCTGGGAATCGAACCCAGGACCTCTAGCGTAGCAGTCGCACTTGTGACCACTAGTCTAATGAGGCAGTTACAAGGCAACACTACATAATGAATATTTTTTCTAGTTCTGTTGATATGAAAGACTTTTCCTAGTTCCGACTATTTTGTGATGATGCAATGGCTAGAAAGCGAATGTTCCTCTTGGGGCAGGGTTATCCAAGACTAGAAGACTACAGACTCAAACCCCCAGGCCATGGAAGAGCTTTTTGAAGAACTGGCAGAGGATGAGGAATAGGTATCTAAAGGAAGCACAAAAGATCACATTGGTTGATTGGATCACACTGAGGCCTTGCTGCCTCGGCCCCACATAAAATAAGAGACGGACCCCTAAAAGTTCGATAGAATCCTATACGCATCATGACATGGACTACGTCAGAAATCCAACTGTTTACAGAAGACTGATAATATACACCTAAAAAAATCCCAGGTAGACTAATTGTAACAATTATTTTTCTTTTCATTACGCATACATTACTATCTTTATTTTTAAATAAGTGGGTGAAGTTTTACATGAGTATTTGGATAGAATGAGACACTGTACGTACATCAACTTTCGCCAAAACCACTGTTGGCTATTAATGGCTTTTATTAACATACCATCACGCCTGTATTCCCCGAAGCGTTAGGCAGAGGTGTAGTAAGGTACACCCACAGTTCGTCGGTATGTTTAGGTCCCATGTAATAAGGGGCGAGCCTATTGCCATTAACCGGGCACAAATTCCAAATTCCGAGCTGCTACTGAGAATTTCATAGAGAAACCCAATAACACTTTGATCGACCTGGGAATCGAACCCAGGACCTCTAGCGTAGCAGTCGCACTTGGGACCACTAGACTAAGGAAGCATTTGGCTTTCATTAATTAATAAAATAACTCTTAAACAGAAATTAAAACGATTTCAATAAAAAGTTGCGTCTATACCTAATGAATTACAAAACTCTACATGCAGTCGGAGAATGCATACTAAAATTATCTTATAAATGGCAGATTTTCATCTTCCCGAAGTTAGAATCACAAAACCAAGGATTTTTGTTAAAAATTATTGGCTCGCGCCAGTGACTTAAAAGGATTGAAAAGTTGAATCCAGAATTCTTACTTTACTTTTTTAATTATTCAGCAATTTTCACCGATCAAGAACAACTCCGAAATCCATTTAACACTTGAAAAACTTTTCACAAACAAACACTGGGGTAAACAAAGGGATTGACTTTACTTCAGTTTACTTCTTTAGGGTCTCCGCCCGGTATAAGGTACCATTACAGGGACATAACAGGCTCGAAAGTGTGAACACTACAACGATAATTTAAGTAATAATAACATACCATCACGCCTGTATTCCCCGAAGGGTTAGGCAGAGGCGTACTAATGTACACCCACAGTTCGCCGGTATGTTTAGGTCCCATGTAATAGGGGGCGAGCCTATTGCCATTAACCGGGCACAAATTCCTAACTCTGAGCTGCTACTGGGGATTTCATAGAAAAATCCAATAACACTTTGCTCGACCTGGGAATCGAACCCAGGACCTCTAGCGTAGCAGTCGCGCCCAGGACCGCTTGGCTAATGATGCCGTTATAATCATTGCTTTAATCAGTGGCACTCAATACCACCTCCCAATACATGCGACCTAAACATACCGGCGCACCGCTACTTTACTTTTAGGGGAATACAGGCGTTTTTTATTACCTAAAAGTGAAAATTATATATGAATATAACCGGATCTCGATATATAATAATACATTCGCGGGTCGTACAATGTTTTCTTAACACCTTGTTTAATTATAAAATATCGTTGTGTAAAATAAAAGGAGGGCAACGCACTTGCAACTCCTCTGGTGTTGCGGGTGTCCATGGGTGGCAGTAATCGTTTACCATCGGGTGATCCGTTTGCTCGTTTGCCCCCCTATCCCATAATATATATATATATATATATATATATATCACTAGCTTTTGTCGGCGGCTTCGCTCACCTGGAACTCAAAAACCAACAGTGATGATCTCTTCTTTGTATGGGTCTCTATACATTAGAGAGGTCAAGCTGTATCTCAGGTTCCGTTTAATTACTTGAGACACAGATAATAGAATAGTTTGAGATAAGAAGTATACCAGTTTTTAAGTTGGAGCACATACTTTATAACAGTGACAAAATTAAAATCTATTCAGTAGTTTTTGCGCCAACCCGTAACAAACAGACAAACAGACAAGAATTTTAAAAATCACATTTTTGGGTTTGGAGACGTTTATATACCCTAATCCACTGGTTTTTTTTTAATATTTTCAATGTACAGACACAGCTTTTGCCATGGAAAATGTCAAGCAGACGACGATGACAGTAAAGAATAGACGTGACAGTTTTTATACATCGTTACACAATTTTTGATCGCTGGGCACCCGCGTCGGTTATCAAACTATTGATCCATTATTTGCGAAACTTTATATTTGTGAAGAATTTTTCTTATGATATTTTTTGTCTACATAAATTGTAAATAAAAATTGTTTTGTATATAAATAGAAAACTGTCTTACAACATAGAAGCATTCCTAGTGTTTTTTTTGTCAAAACACAAACCACAATTTATGTAATGCACATCTTGAGAAATAAGAAAAAAAAATAAGCATAAGTTATACGCGAATCTATACTAATATATAAAGCTGAAGAGTTTGTTTGTTTGTTTGTTTACTTGAATGCGCTAATCTCAGGAACTACTGGTCCGATTTGAAAAATTCTTTCGGTGTTAGATAGCCCATTTATTGAGGTTTATTGATGATATATAGCTTATAGCCTTAGGCTATATATCATCACGCTACGCGGACGAAGTCGCGGGCAGAAGCTAGTATAAAATATGTACAGAGATATCTTATAGATATACAGTATTTCTTCTTTTCAAGAAAATCCCACTTTTATTATAGGTACCTTATACAGGAATATTTTTTAAGCAGTGCGCAAAAAAATTTTGTTAGTTCAGTATCAGTAATAGAACACATTCCCATTATTAGTTCAAAAATTTTTTTTTAATTTTTATCCTGCTTGAAATCAGCAAAATATGGACACATAATATCTATTCGCAATAATAACAATATGCACGTGTGCCAGCCGACTCACGCGCCGGTGTACAGCTGATGTAGGTACTAAGGCGCGCGCGCTTTGCCGTGCGCTAGCGAGTAACCATAAAATCAGTTTCAAAGTAAACATCTTTCGTTAACGATAACTTCGATAATTTGTACTAAGACATATCAAAATAACAAATTGGTGTTTAATAAAGTCGTTTAAGTTTCAATTGTCAAAGTTTGCGCACTGAATAAAAATTATTCCGGTATATCCCTTGGCCATACAAAAGGTAGGTATTTAGATGCCCTTAAAAATGTTGCTGGAATATTTATGAATGCTTATTTGCCAGGCACACATCCATCAAGCTTTTTTAAGATAGATAATTCCAACAACTTTGTTTAAGCTTGAATCATGGATATAATCTTACGTTTCATTGCTGCAGGTGTGCTTGTGGCCAATAGGCATACATATATTTTTTTATATTCACCTTTCTGTCTACACTACAATAAAATAAACCTTCTATCATACAAATTGACTACAATGTACCTCATGAAACGAACATACAAAAAGACTAGCGTTTTACAAAAGGTCCCTTTTATACGGTAAAGATCTATTGACTCATAGATTTTAAGAGCTAGGGTGACCATTAATCACAGCACGACGGTACGGTCCAATTTTACTGAATCTACTGAAACCCTACCCTTTTCCTTTAAGGGTAAACGTGTAAGTGTGTATGTATGTACATTTATCGCCAACCCATTTCCAAAAAACGAAACTAGTTTGTATCTTGAATGTGCTATTTATAAAACGTACCTGTAATAATAATTGATTGCGCGGCAAACTCACGTTTAAATAGGCACTGTGTTGCCGCGGCAATTTAGTAAAAGCTACGGGGATGATTATATGCTTTGGTTGATACTCTACGATTCATTGACTGTTGGCAAAGTCTTGTTTGCAGATTGGCCACATGGGGTCGAAAAACCAAACTTGCCGCATTTTACAAAAAATTTCCACTCGTGCGGACAATAAACATACACATACACACACACACTCATTCACTCACTCACTCAAACACGCAGACACTCACTCACACAAACTCACACACACACTCACACTCACTCACTCATAAATACATCTTACGCGCAGTACCTACTACTCATTTAGTTTTTTTTTATCTATATTATTTTAAGAAGCCTTTGTACTTTTTGTGTGTTCTTTGTGTGTATTCTTCTCTTTCAAATTCAAAATTGGCACTACATTACATTTAAATTAATGCAAAATAACACGGGAGGACACTGTCTCCTGTAACACAGGAGTCAGGGAATTATTTACTAATGTAATTATATTATTTTATGTTAATAAATAATTATTTAATAAATGCGGCATCCTCGCAAAGTCTACAAGTAGCTTTACACTAATCTGTAATAAATTTACAGCTATCTGATGCTACGTCTGAAAATGGACCTTGGCCTAAATCTGTACCTAGATCTAGACGGACGGAGTGCGTGAGTCTTGGTCATCAAAATGTTTGTGGTATCATACAGAAGGCGTATTTTCTGGAGTTTAATAAAATAGAATAGAATAGAATATTCTTTATTGCACACCAAAACAAATTTAAAGTACAATTAAATAGATCATAGAATGGCACAATGGGCAGTCTTATCGCTAAGAGCGATCTCTTACAGACAACCTTAGGATGGAGTCGTGAGAAAAGGAAAGGTCATACTAAGGTAGTCTGGTGTACTTAAAAGAAACAGGATTCTTTATGCAGAAGTCTTAAATAAGCAGGTTCCTCTCGCTAGAGCCGGTAGCTTGGACACTGTTCCCGATACCCTTGGGCTAATATTCTACTAATCCTACTAATATTATAAATGTAAAAGTTTTTGAGGATGTATGGATGTTTGTTAGGTACTCTTTCCCGGAAAGCCTACAGTATACATTTAAATGAAACTAAAATAATATAGCATAAACATCGGAGTACTACACAGGCTATAATAAAAAAATCTACGCTGATAAAGTCGCAAGCAAAAGATAGTTCTTTATATTTCCGTTTCTATAGCCTAGTTGTATAACATTAAAAACATAATTAAAAATCTGTTATAAACAACATTACAATATAACATAAAAATAAATAAAGATCTCATGTTTATTTATTTATTTGGACAACCAGTAGCTGTTGCACTGTTTAGAAAAAATGCAGCATATTCTTGCATGAGAGTGTCATTAATTTATTCCGTTTTTTTATATGCCCTGACATACAAAGCTCTACTTGTTCCTAACCCTTCGGGAATACGGGCAGGGTGGTACATACATACATACATACATACACGCAGTAGAAAATGTACAGGTTTTTACCACCGGGCGATCGATTGTACATAAAATATATTCCGATTTTTTAACTTTGTATTAGAGATCCAAACCTGACAGGACTTGTCTTACGTGCGCCATTTTAGACACGTGTTTTATCAGACAAGACAAACAAAGAAAGACAAAACAAAGGTTTTTTTTAAACCTGGTCCCACACTAGGGTTCCTCCTGTATTATGAATGCGCTTACAAACATAAATTCTCACATACACAATCGCCCAGACCCGGAACAACTGCATAAAGATCATAAAAATATTTGCTCCATGTGGGGATCGAATACGCAACACGTGTCGCAGGACCTGATCACTTAGCCGCTACGCCAAACATGTCGTCGTCGTTTTGTTTTCAAGGCAAGGGAAAAGTAATCTATGGCTATCCGAACCTAATTTAATGGTAACTCTTATCCTTAAGTATTAAGGTAAAAGCTTTTGATGGGAAGTCTACACCCTCGATTGAAGGTTAAAGCAATTTTATAGATCGTAGTGATAATAAACTAGCACATAATAATAGCTTGCCATTGAACACTGACAGACCTACCATACGCCTGTATTCCCCAGAGGGTTAAGCAGACATTTACTCACGTACACCTTCACCGGTATGTTACGGTCCCATTTAATAGGGCCTATTGCCAGATATTGCCCGCATTAACCAGACACAAATGCAAATCACCAAGCTACTTCTGAGATTTCTATAAGAAAACCTAACACTTACCTCGAGCTAGGAATCGAACCTAGTACCTCCAGAATATCAGTCGCGCTTAGGATCACTAGACTAATGAGGCATGTTTATTTTGAAGCAGTAAAATCAACAATATATACGTATTGTAATGCACTTACATTAGCGCTATAATGTTTTTGAAATTTCGGATTACATTATTAATGAGTGAATGATGAAAATACCTACAAAATCTTCAAATTACTTAAATACAGTTGTCTCACCAAACTCATGGCTATCCTACAAAGATCCCACTTACTCCAGACACGTCCCCTCTTGACGGATTCGCTTCCAATTACTAAGACAATTTACAATGGAGACCCCTCCATTTGTACGCTGCCCAATTTAGCCAAGGATTGAATGTACGTGTAAGAGAAAATGTTCCGCTTTTTGGAAAAAAATCGTGGAAGAATTTTGAACTTACATATTTTATTTGCATTAGCCATGCCAATGTCTAATGCCACAGGATATCCTTAAATTTCACAGAATTTAAGGATAACCTGCGGAATTCAGATGCTTGTGTAAAATATTTTTGTGAAGCTAAATTACTTACATATCTTCAGTGAAAGAAGCTATTGTATCTATTCCGGCTGTTCAGAGAGTCCTATTATCTATTTTGCGGTATAGGTTATGAACAACAATTAACTCTTTACAAAACAACCCACTTTCGTTGAAGTGTAGACCCAACTTAATGTAATAAGGAACTTTTTAGAACATAAGCTCTAAAACTTATTTAGTTTTTAAGTGTGTAATCGATTACTAGCGAGATTCAAATTTCTTTCTTCCATATTTTTTAACCGCTTCAACACCCCTAATGTTTTCTGGACTCTTAACCGTCCCGAATTTAGAAGTATACCTATACTGTTCTATAAAAAATAATGATCGAAATTGGATCCTGAACAACAGTATGCGTCAACGAAAAAAAAAAGGATCTCCATTTTCAAAATCAGCTCAAAAATGTTGCCAGTTCAATTAACAGAATAGGTAACGTCAACATATTCATTTTATGAACAAACGTGATTGAGCTATAAAAAGAGTGACCAACAACTGAATAACTTTTTCATTCCTGTTTTTTTGTGTGTTTTATGACAGTTCTTTTATTAAGCCTATTCGTCGATTAAATTATGCCATAAAAATTATATTATCTTTTATGGGTGCCGTTAAAACGTCGAGTTGGGAAGACTCACAGCAGAATCGAGGCATTAAATTTAAATTTTATACTTTTTTGTAGGGTTTTTTGTATAGGTTGCCACATGTGGGAACCTCGTGTTATTGTAAAGAAATCATACATTCCATAATTTTAAAATTACATATTTTAACTGTTTCTTTTTTCTAACGACTGCAAGCGCGGCTACTAAGTGAAAAGTCCAGAGTACGATGTCCTGGTTAAAAAAAGTGTTATAAGGTTTAATCAATACAAAATTTGTAAAACGAATAAGTACAGAGGAACGAATTTTTTTTATATATCAAAAATGTCTAATATCTGTCTCTTAATCGAAAGTCAAAGGAACATTGTGGGCACAAGATTGCATTTAGTGCCACTGGATGGCGCTAGCATCCCAAGAAATCAAGAAACCAATCGTAATCAATAATCATGTCTAACTCCAACATATAGAATAGTCCAGAACTTGCAGTCCCGAGTTACTTAAGGAAGGTTTAAAAAAAACCTAGCTTAGTGTTAGTTTTATATTTGTTATTGGCCACAAAATATTTCACATAAAGAGCTCCCCAGAGCTGACAAAAGTATTGCTACTTCGCAGGTAACATGACGAAAAATTCTGTTAAAACTGTTCAACGCCGTATTATAGTGGTGATAAAGCGATTCTTATCCCACGCGTGTTGTAAAAGTTTAGGATTACCGTCATTTATGTGTAAAAATATATAAACCTATAAGAACCAAAATGGCAGGTGATAAAAGTTTTAGTCTTGAATTTTCTGGGTTATTTAACATAGGCCTATACACAACGCGTTAACGTTATATTTTAAGTTGTCAGAGAGAGATACTGTTATACAAGATAAATAGCGACACGCCTCTCTTTTAACCTTAAAAATATAGCGCTAAACTGCCTCATTAGCGACTGCTACGCTAGAGGTTCAATTCCCAGGTCAAGAAGTGTTATTAGATTTTTTATGAAATTCTCAGTAGTACTTAGCTTGGGTTTTTGGATCTGTGTCTGGTTAATAGCAATAGGCTCGCCCACTATTACATAGGACCTAACCAAACCAGCGAACTTTCGGTGTACCTACATTAAGATAGTAGGTACCTACACCTCTGTCTAACTCTTCGGGGAATACCGCCTTGATGGTATGTAGGGTATATAATATTATATATACCTTATTGCGATATTTACACGACTGTATCTGATTTTTATGGAATAGTTTATTTATTCACATAAAAACGAAATAGGTACATAAACGGTAGCTGTGACGTCATGCTAAAATATTGTACTAATACACGAAAAGTAGGTAGAGTAGAATGTTTTTTTTTTTGAGATAATATTATGAAATCTCAAGCGCGCAATTCGTTAGAACTTAGTAAAGAGTAACATCCGAAAGACCATAAAATCTATACTAATATATAAAGCTGAAGAGTTTGTTTGTTTGCTTGAACGCGCTAATCTCAGGAACTACTAGTCCGATTTGAAAAAATCTTTCAATTTTAGATAGCCCATCTATTGAGGAAGGCTATAGGCTATATCATGACGCTACGCGGACGAAGTCGCGGGCAAAAGCTAGTATAATAATATGTAAAAGCAAATGACGCTCTTAAACTGAATTTCGAAATAAATAATAGGTACCTTCTAGGCAAGCGCGCTCCATCGTAGACCACTTCGATGCTTAACATCAGGCAAGTTGTGGTCAAGCGTAAGCCTATCAGTGATAAAAAAAACACCCCACTGTGAAAAAAGGTGGAAATAAGATGTCCAACCTCAAACAGTCAGAGGCATCGCCTGAAATTTATTTCCGAGGACCTACTTAATGCCCTAATGAGATTGGACATTTTGATTCCATATTTCTTAGCAGACGAGTTTTTGATTTTCTAAATTAACTTTCCTTATTTTCTAGACCCAGTGTCACTCTCACAACTAAGACGAATCTAACAACGACGCACAAGCTATAATCCATCAAGCCGGCTACAGAGAAATTATGTTACCCTGTTTCTGGCGCTGTCAGGTAAAAAACTGCCAGTGAAAGAATTTCTTTCCAGAAAAGTCCTTATAAATCTGTTCTAATTCCAAAATGTTTTAGCATGCTAATCTTACGCCCGAGCTCCGCCCGAGAATTTCAATTAATTCAATTCAATTTCGTATTATACTGCCGGCATTATTTAAAACTAAACTCATTTCGGGAATACCTGTGCTTCGTACCGTCAGCAAAAACGCGAGTCATTAGGTGACCGTGCATTTTGTTCGGTTTAGGTCGTTTTGCAAAAATGGCGGACAAATTTAAGATTATTAACAATAGCTTTAAGGGAATGGCTTTTAGTATGCGGATAAAGTTGAAATATTGTTCGCATTAATCTATATTTGGGCAGCGTTGAGGGGGAATTGTTTAGAAAAATCCTAACTTTTTATGGATTTTGATTTGAGTAAATAGATTCTTAATGAATTGTGATGGGCCGTCGCTCAAGATGACAGAGGTTCAGCTATTTCCCATTACGCTAGCCTAATGAGCATTGGAAGACTTGACATGTCGTCGAGATTTTACTTTTAATATCCTCTTTAATATTATGGTACAAAAACAGTTCTTTCTTGAAAACTTACCAAAAGAAAATAGGCTCAGGACTCAGACGTAGAGAGTAAGTATGAAGATTTAGCTGTAATCAATAAAGAAAACTATCATAAATACGAGAATACGGAAAAATAGAACAATAAAAAAACATTAATTTGCATAATTACGCAAGCCTTGAATTCTTGACAATACTATGAGTTTTTACGACGCGTACATACACCAATAAAAATCTAAATATTTAAAATTTATAACAAAAAATCAACTATTCGTCTCCAGGTTGATTAAGCTTCAAAGAAAGAATTTCATTTTTTAATAGCGTGTAAACACGAACTCAAGCAAACAAATTACGGATTTTTTCTAAATTTAAAGAAAATATTAAAATAAAAAATTCTTCGTATTTTTTATAAATTTAAAGAAAAAATTTAAGAACTTTACAACCACTCTATATAATATAAAAAATAGGTACCTACACATTTCTTAACCCTTCCTGCAGAAAAAATAAAAATAAATCTCGAAATTTCTACGTAACGACAAAACTACTTTTTTGGTGACGCTACTGTCCAACAATCCGTGTCGACCATCCACTGAACTAATGATCTGCTACGGATCCACCTCTAACAGCAAACGTGGGTGTTGAAAATAAACTTTGCATGATCACCAAGTTCTACAAAGATAGATATTATAAAAGTATAACGTATAAATATAAATAACAAACGCGAACACATACAAACCAAAATTATACTTAGACATAAAAACAGGTTAAACCTACCAACATCTCGACTAGAAATGCACTCATCAGGCCCACTGGTCATGTCTATAAA
The DNA here is from genome assembly GCA_947256265.1 of Acronicta leporina. NCBI lineage: Eukaryota > Metazoa > Arthropoda > Insecta > Lepidoptera > Noctuidae > Acronicta > Acronicta leporina. Next base: position 4,367,523 of record OX366537.1, on the reverse strand, counting down.
AATATACAACAAACTACCAAACAACATTAAAAATGAAAATAGGTTTAATATCTTTGTCAATAAATTAAAACACTTCCTAATAAGAAAAACCTACTACAGTATAAAAGAATACCTTGACGATAAACTACAATAACCCATTAAAATAAATATGATATAATATTGCTAACAATACAGACATAACTAAATTTAATTAAAAATAAATACTTTAATATTATTCATTATATATTAAATAAATATTCTAACAAATCAAATTAAACAAACACCAAATAAAATAAAATAAAAATAAACATACTTACTACTTATATTGAGAAATAAAACAAAAAAAAAATAAGTACCATTAACACCAAAAATTAAAAACAAAATAAAACAGAATTTAGCTATAATGGGAAAAACACATAAATAAATTCTCACTAATTGCATTAATTAGATTATGAATGAGACATAATAAAAAATATGTATGTACCTACTCAATAGAGGTGGTTAGAAAATAAATGTAACCTACTCATTGTGATAAATAAAAAATAAATAGTGCAATAAAATATTATAGTTAATAATACGTAAATATAATAAATAAAATGTATAATATTAAACAATATTGACTTCAACTTGTAAAATATAATAAATAGACACGTCTCCCTCTCTCCTACTAAGCTGTGCTGTGCCCAACAGGGTCCATAATTGATTCCTAGATTTAAGCCTACCATCTGTTTTATATATTTTTGTACATTATGGAACGCAATAAATGAATATGAATATGAATATGAATATACAAAGGTATCCTTAGGTAGCATTTTCAGGCATTATAATGGCGTTTGCCCAACTATTTAGGTCACCTTTTAGTTAAAACGATGCGGGTTAACAAAAAATCTTCAAATATTTTTACTGACAAAGCATTGTTTGTCTACTGTACTTTTTTTATTTCAAAACCATATATTGTCAAACTGCTGGGCACAGATTCACTTAGGGGGATTAGGCTATAGTCCACCACGCTAGCCTAATGCGGGTTGGCAGACTTCACAAGCCGTCGAGAAAAACTCTCAGACATGCAGGTTTTCTCGCGTTATTTTTCTTTAAGCGCCTGATAATGAATTATCAATACGTATAGTATTCCGAAAAATCATAGGTGTGTGCCTAGGATTCGAACTCGAGACCGTTGATAGTCTAATAGTCATAATATTAGGTTTTCACAGTTATTAACACTCAAATTAACAAAAAAAAGCAACCAAGATACTTTAAATACATATCCCACCTAGAAATACAACTCAATCTCATTACATAATTTCAACCATAGGTACCTACTATGCAACTACATATTCACGTCGTGTTTTCTAGTAATTTCGTTTCGTAACTACGATAGGGTGAGATAACACGAAGCGTTCCCATCACTGGAATGAGTACTCAATGTAATGAAAATGTTGCCAAGACGAGCATTGTTGGTTCTATAGACCTGGTATGTGAAGTGAGGGAGTATTTATTTAGTTGATGAATTTCACTCGGTCTAGAGTGGACCTTCAGTTAGATCAATTCATGTTTATACTTATTAGTCTCGTGGTCCCATTCGCGAATGATACGCAAGAGATCCTGAGTCCGATTCCCAAGTCCAGCAAAGGGATTAGTCCCCGGTTAAATGGCATTAAGCTTGCCCTCTATTACATAGCAGATCTAAACATACTGACGATGTGGGTTACATTAGTACACTTCTGCCTAAACCTTTGAGGAATATAGCGTGGTATGTTACGAATTTGAATGGTTGGTATGTCTGTGTAATTTTTACGTGGATAAAATATTGATACAAATTTGAGAAAACTTTGCTGTAGGTATTACATATTGATAAGATGTATCACCATATTGCCCGGTTTGAAGAGTATGAAATTATTAAACAAAGAAACTGAACAATTCTGTCCCCGATAGTAAAAAAGACGTATCTTATTTATTTTTACAAATTTGAGTTATATATATTGCCGGAATCAGAAAAAAGGCGCATCTGCCTTTATTTTTAATATTTTGCTAACTTCGACCAGTGTGGTATTAGCACAACGAAAAAGGGCGCTTCTGTACATTTCTTTACACCCGATTGAAGATGAAAAGACGAATTTATCTGAAACTTAATTGAAAAGTCGCATTTATGTAGATAATACCACGATCGAGAGTTTGGTAATATAACGATCTCTGTGGTTTAGTGGTTCGAGTACCGGACTGCTAACCACGAGGTCGTGGGTTCGATTCCCACAGGACACAAAAAATTATGTGATGAATATAAGTGTTTGTGTTCGTCTGGGTGTTTCTTATGTATTATAAGTATGTATTTACAAAAAAAAGGTATGTAAGTATTACGTATATCCATTGTCCCATAGTACAAGCTTTGCTTAGTTTGGGACTAGATGGTGCTGTGTAAAATGTTGTAGAATATTTTATTTATTTATAAAAGGCGCATATTTATCCCTATTTCTAAGACGAAGTTAATAAGACGCAATAATTATAAACTGCTTTCACAAAGAAAGTTTTTCAGAAAAAAGACTTCATCTCACCGTCGAATGACTTTTAAATAAATAATTAACTATAATATCAATATTGTGGTCTACTGGTGTTACTGGCATCTTTAGGCTGCAGTTGGCTCTCACCATCAAGCGGCCCATTATAGTTGAAGGTCATTTAAAAAAATAAGAAAATAAAGTTAAATTTCCGTTATTCATAAATATAAATATGTATTATTCTACTTATCATATCGCATGCAAATGTAAAGGGAAGAGTAAAAGAAACGATTGTATTAATACGCAAATACATTTATGACAGGCCTTGAAATATAGGTCGATAACGTAGAAACATGTAAATAAGATAAATCTTATTCAACGACACTTAATCTGAATCTCGTGACGAAGAAATGAAAATTTATTTAAGCAAACAGAAATAAGGACTGGTGAAGTGCGCCTTTGTTTAACCAAGGGTTCCGTAACGTGGACAAGTAATTCAATACACGGCATCTTGCCTTTTTCTCGACGGGGAAAGAATCTAGGTGAGGTCACAGGGTTTGGAATGGCTCAAAGGTATCTTTGATTACTACTGAACAACAAAACATACCATCAAGTCCGTAATACCTAAGGGTTAGGTGGAGGCGTAATAATATACACCCACCGTTCGACGGTATACACAACAATATTTTAAGTAAATGTGAAACATGAATATAATTTGTTTTTTTATGGGATAGGGGGGCAAACGAGCAGACGGATCACCTAATGGTAAGCGATAACCGCCGCCCATGGACACCCGCAACACCAGAGGAGTTACAAGTGCGTTGCCCGCCTTTTAAAAGGGTTTGGGCCTCCGGCAACCTCAATCACTCGGTGAAACACAACGCAAGCGTTGTTTCACTCCGGTTTTCTGTGAGGCCTGGTATCACTCCGGTCGAGCCGGCCCATTCGTGCCAAAGCATGTCTCTCACGTGAGAATTATATGTTCAGAATAAGTACGATTTATGACATTCAGTTATCTGCCAATAATTTTGAACTATGTTATATTTTGTCCCAAAAATATTAAAAAAAAATACATTTTTACAAATTAAAATACAAGTGGTACACCGAGCGACTCTACAGTTTTGAAATTCTGTAATCAATTCATAACAACATAACATAACATACCATCACGCCTGTATTCCCCGAAGGGTTAGGCAGAGGTGTACTACTAATACACCCACAGGTCGCCGGTATGTTCAGGTCCCACGTAATAGGGGGCGAGCCTATTGCTATTATCCGGGCACAAATCTAAAACTCCGAGCTGCTACTGAGAATTTTATAGAAACACTTTGCTCTATCCGGGAATCGAACCCAGGACCTCTAGCGTAGCAGTCACGCTTGGGACCACTAGACTAATGAGGCAGTTGTTATGTATATTTTCATTATATATCCTACTATATATTAATTGTGATTTAAGTTCTCGAGTGGAGACCACGACTAAGCAAACGTAGTGAAGGTTGCCCGCCGGCCAGGTGGAGTGATGACAGAGCAGTGACTGGATGAGGAAAGTCGAAGATTGGGCTCTGTTGCTTTTACTAGGATAGGCCTACGTCCAGCATTGCACGAATATAGGCTGATGATGATGATGATGAAGTTTTTGTTGAGTTTCTCTTGAGTCGAAGAGAAAAAATATTGTTGGCCACGATAAGGACGCCCACTGTATATACAGTGGGCGTCCTTATCGTGGCGATTTTTAAATATTTAAAAATCGTTTTATATCCTGTCTGTATCATTGTTTTGGTATACAAGTATATACATAAATAGATAAGCAAGGGTCGTAGCACTCAGCATTGTTTCTGCTTATCCCCATGAGACAAAGGCGTGTATCTATGCATCCTAGAGCCACATGAATAAGGTTTTGCATAAACCCCTCGTAATCTCTAATAATGACGTCAGAATTGTTTTTTTAAACTTTATTGTAAGTGTTGCCGCGGGCACTACAATCTTTGCTTTATTTTCAACATGGTCTCAGCTAAGTAGATGTCAAGTAAGACCTACTTTTCCAGGGTTTCTAAAGTTATTTTTTTAAGTTTTTGTTTTTAAGTGCTATTCTTCTCTCTTCAGTGACGACGGAGCTTGATTTGAATCACAAATAGGAGATGTTTTCAAATAAATAGTGTAGGTAGCTACCGAATTTGAAATTTGGAAAACAAATTTCACTTATATTTTAGACAAAACATAATCAACATAGCATACCATCATGCCTGTATTCTATGAAGGGTTAGACAGAGGTGTACCTATAGCTGTTTACCGGTGCATGGTATACCTAATCATACTCAGCTATGATTGGTAACTTTAAAGAAAAACGCAATAAACTGCTCGACGAATCGAACCTAGAATCTCACGCTCCGCAGACTCGTAACTACTAGACGAAGGAGGCAGTAATGAGTAGAATTTTTAATGTATATTAATCTTTGCCATTACTGGTATGTGCTACGATTTTCAGTTTCATAAAAATCATATAACCCGTTTTCGCTAATCCAAAAACAACAAAAGCATAAAAATATTCAAATTCCATCCCCAATATCCAACAATTTATAGCAACTAAATCGATTTGAACTACATATCCGCACGCTTGACACTAAATCGATTTGAAATTGCACAATAATCCTACACGCGAGCTTGGTCGCTACCAAATCGATACCACGGTTTAAAACCGGTACCACTAACCAAGTAACAGTTTAGAATGAGTGTTATGGAGTTCGCCCTCTACATTGTTCCATACTATGCATGTTTTAGAAGCATAGGTATCTAATTTTCTCAGTAGAAAAGCGAATAATAATAGATGGAATTTTTTTATTTGGATTTTATCACGTTGTGACATAACATACCATCACGCCTGTGTCCCCTGAAAAACTAGGCAGAGGTATACTTTTGTAAACCTACAGTTCTTCAGTAAATTTTATGTCCCATGTGAGCATATTACCATGAACTATGCATAAATCTTAACTCGTAGCAGCTACTGAAAATCTTAGTATTTTATATTATAAATGCGAAAGTAACTCTGTCTGTCTGTCTGCCTGTGGCGCTTTCACGACAAAACTACTGAACCGATAAAATAGCCTGACAAAAAATCATAGACTTTTTAAGGCGAAAAAAGGGTTGTAAGGGTTTGAAAGGATAGGATGAAAAGTTGTATGGAAGTATCATCATTTTTAGTGATAGAAGCTTGAAATATTTCTTTAGGCTAACATACAGATCCGAAGACACTATTCCACGGAGACGAAGTCGCGGGCACAGCTAGTTTCAAATAAAGAATCCAATAACACTTAAATCCTGGAAACTGAACCCAGCGAGGTCCCTTCAAACTCGACTGGCTCTCGACTAATGACGAACTCCAACTAAAAATCAAAGAGTATTGATATCACCCAAGCCAATTCCCGCCAAAAATCCGTGACCCACCGAAACCAAACAACATAATGATATAGGAAGTTGAAATGTTGCCAACATAACCGTTCACAATATTCGCCCCTTTTATTTGCCATGGCGACACGTTGTCTGGCCTGAAGTTCGGTGTTTTTGCGCCCTTGTTTCAGGCTCGGTGTATCAAGATTTGTGACTTCAGTTCTGACGTTAGTCGGTTGTAAATTTATTGTGTTGTAAAATAGATATTTCCCGTTTTAGTATTCAAGATAAGCTTTGCAGGGATTGAGCGGATGATCATTTGCTATGTAAGCTAGAAAATATTGCGAGGCATACAATTCAGATAATACAGGCGTGATAGTACGTATGTATTATTTTGTGTGAAGTTAGATAAGTTCTTTATTTAATTTATTTGACGATTTCAAGCTGCGGTAGCCTAATGGCTAGGGCGTCGGACTTGCGATCATGTGGTTGAAACCCACCCATTTCACTACCGACGTGAACCCACTCGTAACACAAGCATTTAGCTTAGCACGAGGGGTTAACAAGAATACTAGTAATGTGTGACCTACATTACTAGTAAGCTTTTTTTTTTAAATTTAATTTCTAATATTCCTGTGCCAGAAAACAGTATGATTTCTTTTTAGCCATGCCTATTAATCTTTAACAATATTATAAATGCGAAATTAACTCTATCAATGTGTTTGTTACCTCTTCACTTCGAAAACGATGTACCAATTTTGATGAATTTTGGTATGTCCTTGGAGAAAGACATAAATCTTTTATCTCGAAAAGTCTTTTGTATTTTTTTTATTTCATTTAAAAAAGAATTTCATTGATGATTTATACTGGATTAGCGAGAGCTGTGTTAATTTCTCAGAAAGAAAATAAATGTACGTAAAAAGCAAATAAACATACTTATTTCTTCATAAAGAATAGAAACTCTATATTTGATATACTTACTATATACTACAATCCTACACTATAATATAACAAATAGGATAATTTGTATACTTTCATCATAACTAACATAGAAACACGAAGGATATAACATAAATTCTGGACAAAAAAGCACACGAAAATGAGCTCTATTCCTAAGAAAGTACCGTGTTAGTGCCGCAAACAATATTGTACAAGTAGGCAGTTTACTTAGGATCGCCTGTTACGATGTCTTGCTTGGCTCATAAAATATTACACACTGCTGAGAAATTCACGCTCATCTTTGTAGCTATACTTATTATAATTATGAGGGTTACCATGTGTGAATTCGCCGCTAGAGGCGCTAGTGTAGCATAAGGTATCTGAAAATGTCAAATTACACTTTTTGTGGTTGGGCTACGCGGGTTTATCACTAGCTTCTGCCCGCGACTTTGTCTGCGTGGACATCAGAATTGGGTCCGACCTAGATAAAACGTAGACCATGTGTTATTCCAGACTATAAACTATATGTGTGCCAAATTTTATCCAGATCCGTATATCCGTTCTGACGTGAAAGAGTAACAAACATCCATCCATTAACGAATACTGTGATATACATTATTATACTGAAATAGCTTTGTGAACGTAGCCCCGCGAGACGCGTAGCAGTTACCTACGAGCTACGACAGTGTGAACGGCGTAGCAAATTACCGTGTCAGCTACGGCGTAGCAACAGACATTTGCTGGCTGGATTTCCACACCGTTGATTTTATGAATCCTGAGGTAAGCGAATCTTGAGCCGAGATAAAAATATTGCAAAATAATAATAATAGAAGCCAAATCATCACGCCCGTATTCCCAGAATAGTTAGGCTGAGGTGTACTAATGTACACCCACAGTTCACTAGTAAGTTAAGATCCCAAGAGGCGAGCCTATTGCAACTATCCGCACATAAATTCAAACCGTGAGCTGCTATTGAGAGTTTCATACAAAAACCCATTAATACTTTGCTCGACCTAGGATTCGAACCCACGACCTCTAGAGCAGCAGTGCCGCTTGGGACCACTAGGCTAACTGCGTTACGTTCATACCAACTACGACTAAAACATACAACATATCATCACGCCTGTATTCTCCGAAGTGTTAGGCAAAGGTGTACTAATGTACCCCAACAGTTTACCAGTATGTTTATCAGGTGAGCCTATAACCATTAAACGGACACAAATTAAAACTCTAAGCTGCTACTGAGAGTTTCATAGAAAAACACAATAACATAACTTGACCTTGGATTTGAACCCAGTTGACATCGACCAAAATATTACTATTATACAAACAGTAGCATCATGAGTAAACAAATATGTAATGATAGAGTAATATATCTATCTATCTTTATCTATATATATAAAAGAAAGTCGTGTTAGTTACTCCATTTATAACTCAAGAACGGCTGAACCGATTTGGCTGAAAATTGGTGGAGCTTAGAACCAGGAGACGGACATAGGATACTTTTTATCCCGTTCCCACGGGATGTGATGACAGACCGAATTCCACGGAGGCGAAGCCGCGGGCAGAAGCTAGTATTAATATAATATTGAGCCAGTTCTCTCCGACACTACTGCCTTAACAGAAATAGAGACTTAATCTGCTTTTCAAATAGTTAGTGAACTCGATAACTAAGCCGCTGGGAGGGATCGCTTTCCCTGTATTTGTTGTTTGAGATTTATTACGCACATTTAAATGGTTCTAGGTATACATTACTTTCTTTTGGACTGCAACATTTCACACAGCAAGATCAAGTCCCAAACTAAGCAGAGCTTGTACCATGGGTACTAGACAATGGATATAATACTTATATACTTTTTTTTGTAACTACATACTTACAGTACATAAGAAACACCCAGACAAACACAAACACTTATATTAATCACATAAATATTTGTGTCCTGTGGGAATCGAATCTCGTGGTCAGCTGTCTGGTATTCGAACCACTAAACCACGGAAATCGTCAAATATGTCGAAGTTGGATTGTGTAATACGTCATTTTACATAACCGCCTAGCTTACAAAATTTATCTGTTATGTAAAACAGATGTACAACGTCCAGCTGAATTGTCATACCAATACGTATAATGTATACCTTAACGTGGCAGAGCCATGCTTCAGCACGAATGGGCTGGCTCGACCGGAGTGATACCACGGCCTCACGAAAACCGGCGTGAAGCAACGCTTGCGTTCAATCATGAACGTTTGAAGTTTCGCCGAGTTAGTGAGGTTACCGGAGGCCCAAACCCTTTTAAAAGGCGGGCAACGCACTTGTGACACCTCTGGTGTTTCAGGTGTCCATGAGCGGCGGTTATCGCATACCATCAGGTGATCCGTCTGCTCGTTTGCTCCCCTATCCCATAAAAAATGTAATTGTTTCAATTTATATCAATAAATAATATTTTTATTTATTTATTTTAGTGAAGGAAAAATTCGACTCGCAGGCAGGATTCGAACCTGCGTCTTCTGGATGAATCTGGTGAATTTTTCCTTCACTAAAATAACTTTATCATCTTAGCATGAAAAATGCGAAAAAATCACAAAAAGATATTTTTATTTATTTTATTAATACCACTACCCGCCTTTAGTTGTTTTGTAGAATTACTTATATGCAGCTACATTAAGTTGTATTTTGGCAGTCAAATTTAGTTTTGACTGGGTAAATTAACAGAGCAGTTATGTAAAACAACGAATTATAAAAATGAACTGTGACATAATAATTTATCCAATTTCTAAAAACAGGAAGGTTCTCAATGATATAATCTATATACGCAGCAGCGGTTATAAACTGTTTATCAAGTAGTTGGGAAACTCAATAAACCGCTGAGAGGGATCGCGTTCCAACACTTTGTTGTTTGTTTGTTTAAGCGGAGATATTACGCGATCCGGGCTAAATCGAGATTGGATAAAGATCCATAGCTTAGTGACTGTTTAATAAGCATACTATTTTTTTAGAATAAAGAATAGAGAGTCAGGAACTTAGACTTAAGAGAAAAACCCAGGTCACAGACGTCTTGCTCAGAATAGACAACCTCAAATGGAAATGTACCGGTGACATAATGCGTGACACAACGGAAAAGTGGAGTAAAGAGGTCATAAAATTGGTATCCTCGATCCTCAATAAGCAGCAGAGGCAGGCAGCACTGTAGATGGGAAGACGAAATAAAATTGACAGCGGGACCGCAGCATTGACAGAGTCGCGAGGGGCAGTGCTCAGTGGAGAGACGTCACCTTTAAGACGTAAGAATGTGAGGCAATGTGATAATAGTTATTTACCTTATTTATCTTTTTAATTCGCATAGAATAAAATCGACAAAAATAATGAAAGACCGGTTTACTCAGCTTTCTTGATTTTAGACAGAAAATCGTGAAATAGATTTACAAAAAATAATGAAAACAGGATGATCAAGGATACAATCGTTTTAGGGTTGCTTTTATCCCTCTATTGTTGATCGAAAACCTACCTAGTTTTTCATGGATTTAATCATATTGAAGAAATACAATTCTTTATAAGATTAAAATATTTTCCTCGCCTTTATAGAACTGGCTAAAACTTTCGCTTTTCTTTCAAAATTTAAAAAACCTCACTTTCTTTCGAAAACTCGCGTCATAAATAACAGCGACGAAGCCAGTCTTACAAAATTATTTCATTTTTTTTATTATTTTACGTCTTTGTAGTTGAGTAAAAATATTTCAGTTCATGTCAAGTTTCAAGAGACAATACCTTTATAACTTATCTCTTATGTACAAGTTGGGGACAAACTTCTGAATCTACCCGCATCTTGAGTTTTCGGGGACGGTATAATTAATTCCTCGGCTAACTTACAAGTACAACTTTGCGGTAACCTATTGAAATCTCGAATTTCTCTTACCCGAATCTTAAAACCCCGAAAACAGTTGGTAGAACTTTTCAAAGACAGATGTAATGAATGACAACTTTTTAAAATTCCTTTTTAAATTTCCCAGATGAATGAATTTCCAGGTGCACTAAAACCAAATTTCCAAAAAGTTTTTTTTTGTTTCCCATATTCTCATAATCCAGATATAGTTAATACCAGATTTTCAGAAGACTTTTTTTGTTTCCCATCATACCATTTTTCAAATAAACTATTAAGTACCAAATTTTCATAATCTTTTTATTTGGAACTCAGTAAGTTAGGTTAGAACTGCGACCCCCTGCACGAGCCGAGCGAGCGAAGCGAGCATGCCGCGGCAGCGGGCGGCGTGTGCCAGAACCGACTTGTTATTGTTTTACTTGCCCATTACAGATAGGTTAAGGTTAAGTACCTTGTAATTCTTCCAGTATATCAATTAACTGTATTACAAAAAATTGTGTTTTGAAAATCTGGCTTTCGTACATATGGATTACGGTCAACTGGATTTTGTGCATTTAGATTTCGTGTGTCTAGAACTCATTCGTCTGGATTCTAAAAGGTCGTACAAATGAATAAATGGGCAAATGAAATTCGGAGTTGCGATTATATGGCAAAAAAACTTCGGAATTTTAATAAACGGGATTATGAAAGAATGTCCAAACGTTTTCGGGATTATGATATTCGGAATATTAAAATTCGGGATTAAGATGATCAATCTGTAAGATTAAGCCGTGCTTGCTAGGGCCTGTCTGTAGATGGGAGACAATTATATATGTATATTGGTGCATATAGAAGCTAAATTCTCAGTTTTACGTATAACGGGAGAAGACCAGACTAGAGCGGTGTGGATTGAGAAATTGAGAAGGATTGAGAAAGGTATGTTAAGGTGGTTTGGGCATGTAGAGAGGATGGATGAATGGAGATTGATGAAACAAGTATACATCGCGAGTACGGATAGAAGAGTTGGCAGGGGCCAAACTCGGCGAATGTACCTCAACCAAATAGCTGACATTCTCAAAAAAGGTCAGGTTAAGAGAACCCTAAACCTCCTCATGCATGATGCATGAGGAGGTTGATGCAAGTAGATGGAGCGAAAGTGGTACGCCAGGAAAAGCCACCAGTTTGGCCTTTAACTGGTACTTATAACGAATTTAAAAAAAAAATACGTCTCTGATAATGACTTTATGACTTCTAATTAACGTGTTTTGAGGTCTTGCGCTTATTCAAACTGAAACACAATAATCATCATCATTAACCCATTATAATATCCCAACGCTAGGCACGGAACTTCTCTCAGAATGAAAGGGATAAGGCTATTAAGTATACTTCACCACGTGGCTGGCCTGGCATACTGGCCTAATGCGGGTTGGCAAACTTCACACACCGTTGAGAAAATCTCTCAGGTGTAGAGGTTTCCTCACATTATCTTTCTTCACCGTTTAAGCGAGTGATAATTAAATGTTAATACGCAATGAAAGGTTTACTAGTGTTTTCGGATAACAACTAAAGTATAACCAGGTTTGTCCCATTATAGATATATATCATCTGTCTTTAGAGTAGGTTCCTCATACTCATGAATACGAAAATATGACGAACCGCAGCGCACACTATACATTGCGCTGTCACGTCATAATGATCCAATTACCGTCCAAACATTGGAAGCAATGGTTGAGCTTGCAGAAATGTGACCGCTCATTATACATACTCGTTAGTACGGGCGAATTTAAGGGGCAGTCAAAGTAGCAATTTGGTTAATGAGCTCGTCTGAATGGTCGACCATGAATTTCCAGGAGCATTTTATGAGTCGTTTGCCAAATAATCGTACATTAGCGAAGGCAACTATCCGACAAATATGTGCCTTAATATATTTGGTTTAGCAATGATTCGTGGTGATCACGTTTCCGAAAAATCTATCAAGTACCTGATTTTAAATTTGGAAAATAGTTTATTTGAAATACTGGTTTTTGTTGTTACAATTCGTGATTGAAGTCTCCTTTTAGGCAAGTAATTGCCTGTTTTAGGAAAGGAGTGTATTAGGAGAACCTATCCAGTTAGAATGAAATCTATTCCACTACGCTAGTCTCTCAGTCAGTCTGCTGGTTGGCAGACTTCACAGGCCATCGAGAAAACATCTCTTTGCATGCTGGTTTCCTCACGATATATTCCTCTACCGTTTATGCGAGTGATAATTAACAATGAATAGTTAGTATTCATTCCATATCAACACAGTAACATGAAAGTCAGAGGTGTGAGTCTTGGAATCGAAATAGGAACCCTTGATTTGACAGTCCAATCATTATATCTAGGCTATTACTGCACAACCCGACTGTCGCAGTGATAGCTTAGGCCCTAGGCTATCACTGCTACAGGCCCCTAGGCCCTAGGGGTATAATCACTGGACTGCCATTCCGTAGGTCTCGAGTTCGAACCCAAGGCACGCACTTCTGACTTTTCGTAATCATGTGCGTATTAATAATTAATTACCACTCACTTACAACGGTGAAGGAAAACATCGAGAGGAAACCTGCATGCCTGAGACATTTTCTCAACGGGCGGCGTGTGAAGTCTGCCAACCCGCATTAGACCAGCGTGGTAAATTATAGCCTAATCTCTGTCATTCTGAGTCGCCCGTGCCCATCAGTAGGATAGTATATGTGTTGATTATGTACTTCAAGACCAATATTAAGTACATACCAAAACATTAGATTCAAAAATAAATCCAGTAAAACTCAACACTGTTAATCACTTACGTAAACTGTGAGAAAGATTATTAAATATGAACACGTGCATGAATTAATTCGCCGAACATATTGAAACAATTTCCGACATCTGAGCGCTCGGAAATTCGATATGAACAGTAGAAAACCACTGAAAAACGTGTGTTAAAATTCCAACCGGTCCGTTGCATTAAAAACGCCAGAGGAAACGGCGGGATACGTAATTACATCATCATCATCATCATCAGCCTATATTCGTCCACTGCTGGACGTAGGCCTCTCCTAGTGAACGCCACAGAGCCCGATCTTCGGCTTTCCTCATCCAGTCACTGCCAGCTGCCTTCCGCAACTCGTCACTCCACCTGGCCAGCGGGCGCCCTACACTACGTTTGCCTAGTCGCGGTCTCCACTCGAGAACTCGTTTGCTCCAACGATTGTCGGTTCTCCGACAGATGTGACCGGCCCATTGCCACTTCAACTTGCTAATCCTTTGAGCTATGTCGGTAACTTTAGTTCTCTGTCGGATAACCTCGTTTCGGATTTTATCCTTCAGAGAGACTCCGAGCATAGCTCTCTCCATAGCTCGCTGAGCGACTTTTAACTTGTGGACCAGTCTCACCGTGAGAGTCCACGTTTCGGCTCCATAGGTCATAATGGAATGGTCATGGAATGGTCACGTAATTACATATGAAATGAAAATTTACTTTAAAATATAGATACATCAAACATGTATACTGGAAGGGTTAAGCAAAACACACCGTCGAGAAAATCTCTTATGCATGTAAGGTTTCCTCACGATGTTTTCCTTCACCGTCGGTAATTAATCTATACTAATATATAAAGCTGAAGAGTTTGTTTGTTTGTTTGGTTGTTTGTTTGTTTGTTTTTCTTGAACGCGCTAATCTCAGGAATTACTGGTCCGATTTGAAAAATTCTTTCAGTGTTAGATAGCCCATTTATTGAGGAAGGCTATAGGCTATATATCATCAAGCTACGCGGACGAAGTCGCGGGCAGAAGCTAGTTATTAATATAATTTTTTTCGCTGTTTAAGTACCGTGACAATTAACTATTAATGACTTCAAAAACTCAGAGGTGCGTCATGCGTGCGTTGAGTTCAAGTTCAAATAAACTTTTACAAGCGTGTTTTAAGACGTTATGATTCTAGTTGCACGGTTCCATAAGGTTGATCTTATGGAGAACAATTCGGCAAGAAACTCCATGGACACTCTTTTAAAATAAATTATGTTCCAATCTTATGTAATACAATATTGCGATAACAAGATGTGTGGACGTTGATTGCTGTCCAAGTTCAAGCTGACTTCAGTTAGAAGTCGATAATATTAAACTGTATTTGAGACTCAAGACGTTTCACTTGGCAATACAATGCTCATATATTTTTAAATGGGATATGGGCAAACGATCAGACGGATTGCTTGATGGTAAGCGATTACCGCCGCCTATGGACCAGACGAGTCACAAGTGCGTTGTCAGCCTTTTAAAAAGGTTTGGGCCTCCGGTATCCTTACTCACTCGGCGAACGCCAGTTTTTTAGAGCCAGCCCATTCGTGCCGAAATATGGCTCGCCCACGGTAAAATATAACTGCATTATCATTGCGCACCTAACATTATAAGCCGACTATTGTATCCCACATCTCACTATATCATGGTCTACACTTTTATATTACACTATCAGAAAGTACTTTTGTGGGTTTTATATCAAGTGTCATGATTTCGGGGAGCGCCTTGTAATCCGCTCAGACCACTTCAAAGCATGAACTTACATAATACTCTTTGTTGGCTATCCTTTTGTTGCCTCGGTTATAAGGTAAAGCTGGATTATATTCGTTATTTTGATCGTAATCTCTGAAGAGGTTTGAGAGCGTTTGATCTTCTTGATATTGAAGTCAAAGGAAAAGGAAGGATTTCATTTATTTGCTTAGTTATTTATAATTACATTAAACAATCACGCCTATCTCACATAGGTAGGCAGATTCTTGCATACTTTTTTTTTATTACTAAATCAATAATCAATAGTAATATATTGGTAACTTAAATTACATTTATCAATTTGCAGTTTGCCTGCTATCTACTATAGAGCGCGCTTGCCTTGGAGAAACTGATTCACTCGTGATTTAAAGACACCCAGATAATCTGGGTGATAATAGACCCAGATAATCTATTTTAGTGGAGGAAAAATTCGCCTGTGGGCAGGATTCGAACCTGCGTCTTCTTTGTCAATACACCAGACGCTATGATCAACTAAGGTACCGCGAATCCCATCCACCAGCTCGAAATTTACGTCTTCCCTATATCTAAAAATTACTATATATAAAAAACCCTTTATATTATATGTATAACACTCTGCCTGCCCTAAGAATAAAAACCAGGACATCACGTTTAACAGCTTCGCTTGCGAAGAATAATCCAGTGAGGTATTAAAACATCCAGATAAAAAACTTGCTGCATTAGTCAAGTAGTCGCTTTTTTGTGCGTGTGGAAATCCTCATGGACTTCCGCCGCCCGGGGAAGGCGACGGGGCGTGTCGGACTCCACCCTGAGTGGGTGATCTGTTTCGCCTCAACACTTTTTGCTGGGGTTACGGGAGCGAGATTTCATTCATCCGCGAAGTCTAGCGGTCCCTAGCGTAACCGCTTCTGCAGAGTTACTGGATTCGATTCCCAGGTCGAGCAGTGCTATTGAGCTTTTGGGTAGCAGCTCGGACTTTGTTCGACTTTGCTCGGAGATCGTTGCCTAGTTAATGGCAATAGGCTCGCCAATATATGGAACCTAAACACACCTGTAAACTAGGAGTGTACATAAGTAAGCCTCTGCCTAACCCTTAGGGGAGTACAAGCGTGATGGTATGTAAGGTATGTTATGCAAAAAAGAACAAAATAATTTGAAATTACTCGTACCAATAAAATAAACAAAAACATGGCTAACAAAGCGAGTTCGTCACAAGTCCGGATTAGTTTTCCCCGAAGACATAATTTCCTTTTGAAAGTTTCAGGCGGCTTCTTATAACCACTATTATAACGAGCAGTTTTCGCTTTGTGATCCCTGCCCTGGAATAATATATACATCATCGGTTCCCGGCAGTAAATCTAGTAGTTTCTTGGGTATGTTTTCGAACCCGTTGCATTTTTTTTTAAACTGGCTAAGTTAAAAAAAAAAAATCACAACTTACAAAATTTTTCATCTTCTTCTTATTGTGTCAATGTTCAAACAATATATTATAGCGATCGATATGAAGCTATCTCAATGGCGTTAGGTGTGGCCGCGTAGAGCTCATCCCTCGTGCCGGTGTAAGGCATTTTAGATTATATTTTTTTATTCAAAACCGGTGCAGCATTTCAGTGACATACACACACATGTACTACAGAACGTAACTGCATAATTCTCAGCAACTTTTTAAAACAAAATTGTTAAGATCTATAATGTTATCATGTTTTTTTTATGAGCGTCTATATTCGCAGCTTTTTTTTTAATTTTTGCAACTGTGCACATAGAAAAAAAAATAACTTTACAACCACGTTTTGACTTTGACTTTGAAAGATATTTCAACCAGTTAAAAACATATGTACCAACGTAATTATAGAATTTATTAGTACGAGAAACATCGCATCATACGAAGGTACAGTTGGAGTGAAAATTCTTAAGCCGTGCCAGTCTCATGAACACGGGTAGGAGCTTAAATCGAGCACGACTGTACTAAGACGAAGAAGGGGAGATATATGTAGGATTCTTCGACTTATATAGTCTAAGGTAGGATGGGTTTATATTGATGGTTAGTAGGTATAGGTTATACATTGTTGAACATTATTGACCCTATAATAATCATCACCATCAACGAACCATTTACTATCCCACAGTTCTCGGAATCACACGTAACATTATAAAAAAAATGAATGGATCTGGGGTTGACTGTGTTTTTATTGGTTGCATATTCGCACCACTCAAAGATTTATTTGAGTAGTTGTTAGTAAAACAACTAATTATCTGTATCTAGATGATTGTCGTAAAATATATCTATACTAATATATAAAGCTGAAGAGTTTGTTTGTTTGTTTGCTAGAACGCGCTAATCTCAGGAACTACTGGTCCGATTCGAAAAATTATTTCAGTGTTAGATAGCCCATTTATTGAGGAAGGCTATAGGCTATATATCATCACGCTACGTGGACGAAGTCGCGGGCAGAAGCTAGTTGTCTTAATATAATTAGAATTATGAAGAGAAGAATAAAAATAAAATTGTAAAAAACAAAAATTAACAATGGTATCATTTTAATTTAGAGGAGTATTATAGCCTTTCTGTCGGTTTTTCTACATAGATTTGGAACTATGCATCTAGTTTTAGAAACTTCTAAAGTAACAGTAATAATTACACAAAATATATACCTTTGACTTATAAAGAAACCTCAGGTCTTACAGTTACAACAAAGTCTAACGTTTGTCTGTGTGTAAATCATTTAAGGCTACGCAACGGATATTAATGCAGTTTTCATCAATAGAACATAACCTACCATCACGCCTGTGTTCCCCGAAGGGTTAGGCAGAGGCGTACTAATGTACACCCACAGTTCGCCGGTATGTTTTAGGTCCCATGTAATAGGGGGCGAGCCTATTGCCATTAACCGGGCACAAATTCCAAACTCCGAGCTGCTACTGGGAATTTCATAGAAAAACCCAATAACACATTGCTCGACCTGGGAATCGAACCCAGGACCTCTAGCGTAGCAGTCACGCTCAGGACCACTTGGCTGATGAGGCAGTAGTTCATCAATAGAGTGATGCAAGAAGAAGATTTTAAGTTTTTTATTATCACGCTACGACTCTTACGAACAGAGGTGAAACCGGGCGAATAGCTAGTTACAAGCAGCGATGCTGCGCGAGGCATTACCACTAACACCCTGCTATTAAAAGTCTCTAAATAAAGCACAAACTGCTAGAAGTGGTTTTACAAAGCGTACGTTTTCGGCTTTAAATCTTTTACAGAATCGATTTTAAATTTCGCGGAAATGGAAGAAGACGTTTTGGCCAACAGCCAAACTTAGTTTCAAGAAAGAAAGCTTACTCTATAATTACAAAGTTACTTATAAAGAAAACGAGTACCTATGCTGTGTTTTTCCAACATGTAATATATGTTCTTTAGGTTGATGCATTTCAAAAAATCTTTAGTACAAAACTTTTCAAAAGAAAAATTAAAAGAATGATTCATTCTAAGTCTGCCGTACCAAGTGTTATCGAAGATAGATATTTGGGATAAAAGCAGCGATTAGATAATTTGTTCAAAGGTTTAGACGTGAAGACATAACGAACAAACAAAATAAATTAAATTTC
The DNA here is from genome assembly GCA_947256265.1 of Acronicta leporina. Lineage (NCBI taxonomy): Eukaryota > Metazoa > Arthropoda > Insecta > Lepidoptera > Noctuidae > Acronicta > Acronicta leporina. Next base: position 4,348,758 of record OX366537.1, on the reverse strand, counting down.
TCATTTAATATTATTAGTTTAGAATCGCATTTATAATATTACTGTTATTATTCCGTACTCTATAGTATAAAATATACAAATCTTCGGTCAAAATTGGTAAACATTTTGCTAATAAGTGTCGGATTTGGATTTAAACGAGATTTATGAAGCAGCCGGTTCTAAATATAAACGGGCGTCGAAATTGGAATACATTTTGGCGAAAATGAATATATTTTGCATGAAAAATAATATGATATTCGGAGAAATCTTCTGCCGAACTCTCATCTCTCAACCAGTTTATTCTTAGAGTATCGGTATTGGATTGCGAAGTTTTATGGCAAGATGTTTATATAAAATAGATACCACACGACTGAAATTCCCGATGTTCATTGGTATATCTGCCATAAACCGGACACAAATACAAACTCCGAGGTGCTAAGAATTTCTTAAAAAAAAAACAATAACACAATTCATCGATCTGTTGGTCTAATCCAGAAAGTAGAACTACTATACCAAAGGTTTAGGCCAAAAAGTTTAGGATTCCTACGTCATATTTTAGGTTGAAAAATCTTAAACTGTGAATAGTGGAGAGTATGTGGGGAGGATTTTGCCGTGATTGAGGTAAATCGAGCTGATAATGAGGAAACAAGGAAACTAAAACATCGTGACGATATTTGAACACTTGATAGATTTTCGCAATGGCGTGTGAAGTGGCAGACTTCACCAGCACTAGGTCAGCTTATTACACTATAGCCGAATTAAGGCTGGATAAGTCCTAAGGCATGGATTTGGCCCTCCCATACTTTTTGAATGGGCCCTCCCATTCTGAGAGGAAATCCATGCCTAGCACGACAGTTAACAGGCTTAAAGTGACGAATTAATTCCCAAATGGGGTTGTTTCCCAAATCCTTCCGACGATCCATTTAATAGTGTAAGTTTGTATGTTTGTATATCACTCAATCACACTTTAGATGAACTTTGTGAAAGGGAATAGCCCAAATTAGCCCATGAGGTACTTATCCCGGAAATCTGTGAACTTTGAAAGGGGGCGACGCCAAATTAATATTTTATGAGCGAAATAAATAATGAGTGGATATTTTTGGAGCAGGCTTGTGAGTGCTACCGGGATAGATCTAATTAGTCAGACGTGGGTGGGTAGAGGGTGCTTTGATAAGATAACATAACATTTACCTTCACGCCTATATTTCCCATGCAGTATTTTTACGACTGTATTTTTAGTACTAATGTACACATACACTTCCATGTAATAGGGGACGAGCGGGCCTATTGCCATTATTGAGGAATTTGTCGAAAAACTCATAAACACTTTTGCTCGACCCGGGAATCGAAACCAGGACCTCTAGCGTAGCAGTCGCGTTTGCAACTACTAGACAAATGAGGCAGTATTGCAATTGTTCCCTGTTATTTATTTAAAATGTTAGCTTATATACCAAACCAGGATGTCATTTTCGGTATCCAAAACTGTATACATTATAAATATAGTACCTACCGTTTTTACATAATAGAGTGTTCTGTTGGATTAAGCCGTGGGCGGTTCGGAACAGGCAGCATTTAAATATTAATACCAAACTCCGATGCGACGCGAAAATAAATTTGAAACTTATATATAGAAAACTGTTTATTTAGTAAAAAGGAACTGAATATGCAAATAAGTTATGAAAATTTTAAGGAAAGTGGGTAATTTGGAATCTCTGAAGCTTATAAATATCGTTTTTTTTTTCAAATAAACACAGTTAAGCGTATCGTAAAATGTGAAAAGTTTTTGTTTTAGAATATTCTATGGGGAAAAATCTTTAGATGGGTGGGCAACACACCTTGCCTCCTCTATAATAGTCATCACTACATAGTATAAAACAAAGTCCCTTCCCGCTGTCCGTCTGTCCATATGTATGCTTAGATATTTAAAACTACGCAACGGATTTTGATGCGGTTTTTTTAATAGATAGATTCAAGAGGAAGGTTTTAAGCTATTTAACATAATCCTACGACTCTTATGAACGGGACAGCGTGGATGAAACTGCGGGCGGTTCGCTCGTTTAATAATACAGCTAATCTTGTCAGTGTTGCTTAAATATTCTTAACTAGCTTCTGCCCGCTACTTCTTCTGGGTCAACTTCAGAATTGGATCCTACTTTAATAAAAAGTAGCCTATGTGTTATTCCAGACTATAATCTATCTTTGTGCCTATTCAGATACGTTCAGAATGTATCTGGATAGGCACAGAGATAGATTATAGTCTCTAGTATCTGAAAGAGTAAAATTTATCCAAATATCCATTCACAGAAATTCATTAATTTATAGAAAAATCTAGAAAATTACTTATCTCTACACTAGTATTCTATTATCCGTGTCTCTACTATTATAAAATTGTAAAAAAACTGTGTCAATGAGGATATTAAAAAAAATGTCGGTTAAGGTATATAAACTTGTTTGATCTCAATTAATTGAATGGATCCTGCGATACAGCTTGACCTCGCTGGTGTATACAGACCTATACAAAGAAGAAATCACTGTTGGTAAAATATTTTTGGGATCCATTTTTATCCTTAAAGCTTCATATGAGCGAAGCCGCGGATAAAAGCTAGTAATTGAATATTTGTCTCATTAAATTTAAATGACACAATACAAAGAAATTAATTTTTTTTTTTTTTCCTCAGGAAATCTTAATTAAACTCGACAAGTAAGTGATGAATTTCCGTCGTAATAATTTGGAAGTTTTACGCAGCAACATTCGCAGAAAAAAGTTCCAGTTCGTTATCCCTTAGGGCGGGACAATAATCCCTGAATCCATGTCAAAGGACATTTGGTACATATTGGTTTCTGCCACTTACGCGAATATTAGATATTGAAATAAAATTAGTTCGTACGGATTTTATTGCTATAAACTAGCTTCTGCCCGCGACTTCGTCCGCGTAGCGTGACGATATATAGCCTATAGCCTTCCTCAATAAATGCGCTATCTAACACTGAAAGAATTTTTCAAATCGGACCAGTCGTTCCTGAGATTAGCGCGTTCAAGTAAACAAACAAACAAACTCTTCAGCTTTATATATTAGTATAGATATAGATCGATACAGGTCGCCCTAGAAAGACACACGCTAACCTGATTGGCGAGGTCCTTCAAGGTGCATATGTATAAGATGCATATCAAACTGCATCATTCTCAGTAACTATTTAAAACAAAGTTGTAAAGCTTAATATTGTAATCAGATTTGATATATTTAAAAAAAAAGTATCTATGGAGTTTCTTGCCGGCTCTTCTCCATAAGACGTAGGGAAAAGTAACGATTTTATGCTTACTAGACTTTAGTAATGCATTTAATACGGTTGATTTTGACATCCTACTTGCAATACTTGGCTCGCTTAACATATCTCCAACGGCGATTGACTGGTTTCGAAGTTACCTGTCTGGTCGCCGCCAACGTATATCCATAGAAGATACTTCTTCTTCATGGTGCAGTACTTTTGTCGGTGTACCGCAGGGTGGCGTTTTATCTCCTCTACTCTTCGCAATATTTATTAATTCTATTTCCTATAAACTTCTTTCTTCCTACCACCTGTATGCAGATGATTTGCAAATTTATAGACAAGCTTCCCTTTCAGAGCTGCCAAATGCATTTGCCGCTATTAATAAAGATTTAGTATCTATTCACAATTGGAGTAAGGCGTATGGACTTAAGGTGAATCCTACGAAGACCCAGGTCATAGTTGTTGGCAATCCCAGAATTTCTGCAAGGATAGACTGGTCTCAGATTCCCCAGGTTACTTTTGATGGGACTATCATACCAATCAGCGAGACTGTTAAAAACTTGGGAGTTCTTATAGATAAAAATTTTTCTTGGGATCCCCAGCTACAGGAAGTCAGTCGTAAACTGTTCGCATCATCTGGGTCGCTGAGGAGACTGCGTAATTTTTTACCAACCGCCACCAAAACTGCGTTAGCACAGTCCCTTCTTCTTCCTATCCTGGATTATGCCGATGTCAGCTATCTAGATCTCACTGAAATACAGCTAAATAAACTTGAGCGTCTCCAGAACTTCTGCATAAGATTTATATTTGGCTTGCGCAAGTATGATCATGTATCGGATTTTCGTAAAAAACTCAAGTGGCTCCCAATACGCCTTCGCCGGAACTTACACGTATTGTCCCTACTCTACAGTATTCTGTTCAGTCCCATATCTCCCCCTTATCTTAAAGAACGTTTTCAGTTCCTTCATGACACACATACTAGATATCTAAGATCATCAGAGAACTTGAAGCTAGAGATGCCAATGCACTCCACAAATTACCTTGATAAATCTTTTACAGTGCAGGCCGCACGGCTGTGGAATGCCTTGCCTGTGTCAGCTAAGCGTGCACAAACGTTACCTATTTTCAAAAAGATGGTCAAAGAATATTATCTGTCACTGTAGTCAACTTATTCTTCATTATCTATTGAATCTGTCAGTATAAATGTATATATTATATATAGTATGTATTTAATAGCACCTATGTATGTATTTATATATTTATTTATTCTTGTTTTATTCTTATTTATTGTGTTTTAGACTCATGATTTAAGTATCCTGTTTCTTTCAAAGTACGCCAGACTACCTAAGTATCACCTTTCCTTTTCACACGAGTCCATCCAAAGGTTGTCTGTAAAAGATCGCTGTTAGCGATAAGACCGCCCATTGTACAACTTATGATTTAAAAAACTGTACTTTACATATATTTTTTTGGTGTGCAATAAAGTATATTCTATTCTATTCTATTCTAAGACCCTCTTTTTGGAACCGTGCAACTAGATTGACTTTTCAAAATTACCTTTTTTAATGGTCTAATTGAAATAAAACATTTTGCCTTTGACTTTGGCAAGAATCGTAGCAAGTGGCGGTCTGTAGCTTCTGCCTACCTCTGTCGGAAAAAGGCGTGAGTGTATATTAATATTATTTAATTTGTGACATTTTAGATTCTTTGCAGCATTTCTGTATCCGTACAAGAAGGAAAAAGTAGTTTTATTTCTGTGGTACATTCCAATGTATACAGAATGTAAAAAGAGAGCCTTTTCTTGATTAAAAAAATATTCAACATAACATAAAATACCATCACGCCTGTATTCCCCGAAGGGTTAGGCAGAGGTGTACTAAGGTACACCCACAGTTCGCCGGTATGTTTAGGTGCCATGTAATAGGGGGCGAGCCTATTGCCATGAAAAAATATTCAATCACGTAAAAATGCTACATTTTCTAAACACAATAAGGTATTAATCGATCTGCAAGTATAAGCTGCTCTTGTCGCGGTCGTCAATGGATGAGTGACCACTCTTAGCCCTCTAAGCCTTGGAGTACGTCAAGAAAATAAGAAAATTCAAACTGTGACAAAAAATTCTATGTATATTATGTATGATAAACTTTAGTGGTAGTCCGAAGTCAAAAAACCAGATAACCAGTTATTTCGTTATGATATCGGTTTTGACCAGAAATTGGGTTACGGAGGTCTGACGGCAGTCGCTTCGTGTAAAATACTGATATTTACTATCATCTGATGGAAAGCCGACCCCAACATAGTAGGGTCAGTAGGGTGATGAGTTGGTTAAACAAAAACCGCTAATTTAATCCAACCCTATTTCAGCCATTGTGACAGTATTCAAATGACATCCCTTTCCTGTAATACCCTACATTTCCTCGACGATGAAAAACAACTTAATCTACGGCGTCTTTTAGTTGGGGACAGCTTTCTCAGTGATTTATACAATAATTTAATAGATTTATTTCATACAAATATTGCTTAATGATAACATACCATCACGCAGCGGCGTACTAATGTACACCAACAGTTCGCCGGTATGTTTAGGTCCCATGTAATATGGGGCAAGCCTATTGCCATTAATCGGGCACAAATTCCTAACTCCGAGCTGCTACTGGGAATTTCATAGAAAAACCCAATAACACTTTGCTCGACCAGGGCATGGAACCCAGGACCTCTAGCGTAGCAGTCGCGCTCAGGACCACTTGGCTAATTGGTTAATGATTTCATAGGTAATATATCACGCCTGTATTCCCCGAAGGGTTAGACAGAGGCGTACTAATGTACCTACACCCACGTTTTTTTTTATTCCTTATAGGCTTATGCTTGACCGATAGATCGCCTGATGTTACGCGACACTGCAATCTGCGATGGAGCCTAAAAGACACCGAGATTATATTTTATCTATTCGTCGTTATGTTTAGGACCCACGTAATTGGGGGCGAGCCTGTTGCCATTTACCGGGCACAGAAACTCCAAGCTTCTATTGAGGGTTTCATAGAAAAACCCACTTTGCTGGACCTGCGATAGAACTCAGGACCACTGACAGGACCACTGGTACATAATGACGTTTAGCTTGTACTTTTACATCATCAACCTAGTTATTATTTACTCTTCCATTCACCAGTCTCCATTTTTTTATAAAATTACTAGCTTCCACCCGCGTCTTCGTCCGCGTGGAATAGTTACTTAGTACAAATCGCAATAAAAGGTAGCCTATGTCCTTTCTCAGGGTCTAAAGATTGTCTGTGCCAAATTTCATCGAAATGGGTTGAGAGGTTAAGCGGGAAAGCGTAACAGATAGACAGACAGAGTTACTTTCGCATTTATAATATAAGTAGGGATAGCCTTCCTCGATAAATGGGCTATCTAACACTGAAAGATTTTTTCAAATCGGACCAGTAGTTCCTGAGATTAGCGCGTTCAAGCAAACAAACAAACTCTTCAGCTTTATATATTAGTATAGATAAACACATTTTCTTCTTTCTGTCGTAGATGTCACTACACGCACAAGTCTTGGATATCTTTCCATAAACTAAACAAATCACATACCTTTATCGTCGGCCCTGAACTCCGCCTCGAGCTCCGCCTTCGTCGGCATCGGCTCCGGCTTTTGCTGCTGCTGTTGCTGCTGCTTGCTGGTCTTCATGCTCATTGACTTCCTCGTCCGGTGACCGCGGAAGGCTGCCTGGATCTTTGTCGCCGCCTGCTCTTCTGATTTGGTCTCTGACCCCTTCGCTTTCTCTTCTGAAAACAAAGAATTTAATTATAAAACGATTAACACCACTTATTATTATGTTAGTTGTTTTAGAGCCGAAAGGGTGATATTATGAATCTATATACTAATATATAAAGCTGAAGAGTTTGTTTGTTTGTTTGTTTGCTTGAACGCGCTAATCTCAGGAACTACTGGTCCGATTTTAAAAATTATTTCAGTGTTAGATAGCCCATTTATTGAGGAAGGCTATAGGCTATATATCATCACGCTACGCGGACGAAGTCGCGGGCAGAACCTAGTTCATTATATTTTGCATTTATAATTGCGTTATAAATGCTACAAATTCTCAAAGATATTATACATACAAGATTTTTTTTTTCGTATTATAAAATTGTCATAAAACTATGTTTGTTACGGGTCGGAGCAAAAACATAACATAATATACTATCACGCCTGTATTCCCCGAAGGGTTAGGCAGAGGCGTACTAATGTACACCCACAGTTCGCCGGTATGTTTAGGTCCCATGTAATAGGGGGCGAGCCTATTGCCATTAACCGGGCACAAATTCCAAACTCCGAGCTGCTACTAGGTATTTCATAGAAAACCCAATAACACTTTGCTCGACCTGGGAATCGAACCCAAGACCTCTAGCGTAGCAGTCGCACTCAGGACCACAAGGCTAATAAGGCAGTCGGAGCAAAAACTACTGAATAAATTTTAATTTTGTTATCACTGTTGAAAGTAGGTACCTATATGCTCCAACTTAATAACTGGTGAACTTCTTATCTCAAATAATTAATCGGATCCTGAGATACAGCTTGACCTCTCTGATGTATAGAGAGGCCCATACAACGAAGAGATCATCACTATTGGATTTATTAAATTATTTTTGGAATCCATTTCTAATCTCACTATAGGTTTAGGTGATCGAAGACGCGGGCAAAGGCTATATAGCGTGCTATTAATGCCAGTATAAATTGATCGCATTGCTTGCGATCCGTTGGATCACTTCTCGCTGTTCGCAAAACTTGATGAAGCAATCAAGTTTTGCAAACAGCGAGGTCACCTTATATTGGTAGTAGTCTGTGAATTAAGTCGTGAAGACGGAACAGGTAACCATCGGTATTAACCATACTATTGTCACGTAAAAATAATTTACCTAAGAAATTAACGAGATGTATTATCACTGACTCAAATAAACAATGCCTATCGAAACTTTTTTCTCCCATATTCATTCTTTCTGCACTCCTCTCACTAAAACAAATACCCCCGATATTGCTATGCCACTTGCAACCTTATACAAATCGAGATAAGGCACCAAGAAATAATAAAGAGGCAATATTTCTTTTACCTGTCAAGAACTTTTAAATGGTTTTATCTACTAAGTCCTGGGATCGATGCCAACCAAATACTTTTAAAGTAATACGTGGCAAAGTTTCTAGAAAGGTCGGGTATATTTTTCTTAATTTTGTAAAACTCCGTATATAGGTCACGAATGAGGATCTCATTACTTACTAATAAGTACGCTAATCAATCATTTTTTTTTTTTATGGGATAGGGGCGCCAACGAGCAAACGGATCACCTGATGGTAAGTGATAACCGGATACTGGACACCCGCAACACCAGAGTCGCAAGTGCGCTGCCCGCCTTTAAAAGGGTTTGGGCCTTTTTTTTTTTTTTTGTTGACGGGGTTGGAAATGCTTTATGCACTATCCACCACTCCGGGGAGAGCAGTGGGGTGTGTCGGACTCCGCTCTGAAAAGAGCGATCTACCGACTAAAACCAACCTCGGCGTTTCGCGACACCACTTTGGTGCCGGGCCTACGGGAGCGCTGTAGCATTCGTCCGCGGACCCGGCAGTGGCGGGCCGCCTTTTGCGGCCCCCTTCGCATAAGGGGAGACAAACGTGGACGTTCTCCCTCCCCTTCTTCTACCGATCCGCTGAGTGGAGCGCGGAAACTGCAAACCGCGTTGCCAGCTCGGGCCTTGTGAGTGGGCGGTCGGACTTCCCCAAGTCCGCCGCCCGTGGCCCTTTATGGTGGTTGGAACAGGGCGTTATCTGCCCTGTTCCTACGCCCGGTGCGAGTGCGCCGGGCGCGGATCGGCAGGGTGGAGGCACTCTCTCTCACCCTCTCTGCATCTTCCTTCTGCGAGAGAACCTCCTCGCAGAAGGCGACCGTTGCCTGCCAGGCTTCGGCGTCGCCGACCATAGCAGATACTACGGCCGGCAACGCAAGGTCCACTCCAATTGCATCCCTGAGGACACGGCGCCGCTCTGCCCACGCTGTACACTGCTCGAGCGTGTGCTGCGCCGTGTCCTCAGGGCAGTCGCTGCAATGATGGCAGCGGGCGTCCGGCTCCCTTCCGGCGACGCGACACAGGTACTTGCCGAAACACCCATGTCCGGACAAGACCTGCGTCAGCCGGAAGGTCAGCACGCCGTGACGCCTGCCCACCCATGCCGGCAGGACCGGTCCGAGTGCCTCCACGGTTCGGAGGCCAGCGCCCGGGCGCTCTAGGCGCCGCCTCCACTCCTCCACTGCCGCTGAGTGCAGCCTCTCCCGCTGGTATTCCACCTCCCTCGGGGCGGGCCAGTCACCGCGCTCCGTCACCCGCTTCCGCCAGGTGTACAGCGACGCCAGAACGCGGGCGTCTATGTCCCAAGGGAGCGACCCAGCAAGGGCGCATGCCGCCTCCGCCGATATGGTGCGATATCCCCGTATCACTCGGATGGATATCGCACGCTGTGGGCGCCGCAATAGTGCGGCACCGACTCCGGTGAGCTCGGTAGCCCAGACAGGGGCTCCGTAGAGGGCCATCGAGCGAATGACCCCCAGGTAGAGTCGCCTGCAGGTGACGTTCGGGCCACCGAGATTCGGCAGCAGACGCCCCAAAGCACCGGCTGCACCCAGCAGCCGCGGTGCAAGGCGCTGGAAGTGGCCATGAAAGGTCCACCTTCCGTCCAACACGAGCCCCAGGTACCGCATATATGGTTTGACATCAACCTGGACCCCACCGACGACTATGTGGGATCCAGGTGGGGGTTTCCTCCGGGGCCCGTGAAAACAAAGGGCCTCCGTCTTCGTCAAAGCCACCTCCAGCCCCAGCCTGCGGATTCGCGCCACAGTTTCTGCCACGCCCGCCGTGGCCAGACAGGCCGCCTCCCCGAAAGATTGCCCGCGGGCCAGAACGAGCGTGTCGTCCGCGTAGCAGACGACCTCGACACCCGGGAGCATCGCCCCACGCAGCACCCAATCATATCCGATGTTCCACAAGAGCGGCCCGAGGACCGAGCCCTGTGGAACACCGCACACCATCTCCCTCGTGCACACGCCGTCCCGACCCATGTACGTGACGGCGCGGTTGCCTAGGTAGTCCAAAGGGTTTGGGCCTCCGGTAACCTCAACTCACTCGGCGAAACACAACGCAAGCGTTGTTTCACGCCGGTTTTCTGTGAGGCCGTGGTATCACTCCGGTCGAGCCGGCCCATTCGTGCCGAAGCATGGCTCTCCCACGTGAGCATGGCTCTCCCACGTGTGTAGTTCATCAATGTAAAAGATCAAGTCAGGGTGTGGATTATATAAATAACTAGCTTCTGCCCGCGACTTCGTCCGCGTAGCAATAAATGGGCTATCTAACACTGAAAGAATTTTTCAAATCGGACCAGTAGTTCCTGAGATTAGCGCGTTCAAGCAAACAAACAAACAAACAAACAAACTCTTCAGCTTTACGTATTAGTATAGATGTTATATAATGATTATCAATTTCGTAAAAACTAGTATTATTTCAATAACAAGCGGTTTCCCGCGGCTTCACTCGCATCCCAAGAGGATTTACTTCCTATAACTCGGCTTCTAGTTGACGTATCAAGATGAGACATGCACCAGATTTTAAGTTAGACCCCAGCAATTAATACTACTGTGAAAACTGTATCCAATTTCGTGCAGTAGTTTTGCGTAATGCACGCACAAACATACAGACATACAACAATGTTTTTAATGAAAATGTTTTTAAAAAAGCTGTTTCTGTTTATTGAAGATATTTCAACGTTGTTTCAAAAATTGTTGGGATAAATAAAAAGTTCCGAACCCTTAAATGTTTTTTTTTAATTCTCGTCAGTTTGTCTATTTGTTACGTTTTGGCGTAAAAACTACTGAATATATTTTAATTTTGATGTCACTGTTAGAAAATACATGCTTCAACTTGAAAACTGGTGAATTTCTTATCTTAATTAATTGAACGGATCCTGAGATAACAGCTTGACCTCGCTGATGTATACAGACCCATCAAAGAAGAGACAGGAGATGGGATCCATTTTTTAATCCCCTAATATAGCGTCATCTGAGCGAAGTCGCAGGCAAAAGCTAGCATGCTATAAAATATTTTTTTTATATTGTGTGCGGGGATTAAACCAGTTAAAGGTACATGACGACCGTGTATCTTTCAACATAATTATTTTCACAAGCAAAACCCTCTACCACCTAAAACTATCCTACACTCAAAAACAAACTACTCCATACTAAATAAAAAAAAACACTATTAGAACACAAAAGAACTTGCCTAAATTACGACACCCAGCACTTTCACAAAAATAAAAGAATATTTCACGTTCATATCGCGAAATGTCTAAAAATGTGAGGATGGCGACACTTTACGAGCGAAAATAAATTGTTATTTTCGTTAAGGGTGCATGCAGCTAGATGCTAACGCGCGGTTATTATACTGTACTTAAATAGACGCGACTTGTTGCGGTTCAGTGGCAAAATATGAATTTACAAAATCTCGAAAAATAAGCTGAAGTTTAAAGCGAGTAACAATCATATACCTACCAGGCCTATTTTCCCCGGTAGATTTAGATTTTAGCCACATAGTATGCAGGTATTTTAGGGGAGCGAGCCTATTACCGATAACCGGACACAAATCCAAACGCCAAGCTGCAACTGAGAATTTCATTGAAAAACCCAATACAACCCAACCCGGGTTGTTTGACTCCCTAGATTAGGGTCGAGCTACACAATGACTGATGCATGCGTGCCGTCAGATGTGACTGGTCTACTCAAAGCCACTACGGTTCTTTCTTCAAAAGGCTATTTCAGACATTGCCTTGCATTGTAACTCACATAAATATATTTGCTCTAAGTACTGTCTGGACTTTAAAAGAGACCATGATTCTCTGAGTTTGTTTCGGCATTTCTTCTCAGAGGTCGTCAGTTAGGAAATGCCGGTGCCGTTTCATAAATCAATTTTAAAAACGCGCAACTTATAGTACCTAGTTTTGTTATTCACTAAATCGCATGCCGCAATGTACACGCGGCAACGATCGTCCAAAATCACACGTTCATGGTTGTAAAAACCCTTATGTCGTTATTTTTATAATGCTAAGCTCCGTAATTCTTCCATTGGACCGAAACTGGGCCACAGTTATATAGGAGGCCGTTAAGTTGTAACCTTTATTCAGCTGTCCAATTTAAGGGTTGGTTCGTCATTATGCGTCATTTTAGACGCACGTAAACAAGATATAAAGAAAGTGGGTAGTAATTGGACACTGATTTAATGTAATGTAACACTGTAATGTTTATTTCTAGTCATTAATTTTATAGATATGCTCTCAACTGGGTGACTGTTGTACATAGAATCTATTAACACACCGGATAGAGATAGATCTGTACACCAATTATTCATGGCTGTTTCAGGCCCCATGTAATAGGCCCTCTTGCCACTAACAAGACGTAAAGTATGTGCTCCAAATTAAAAACTGGTATACTTCTTATCTCAAATAATTAAACCGAACCTTAGATACAGCTTGACCTCTCTAATGTATTGAGACCCATACAAAGGAGAGATTATTACTGTTGGATTTTAAGCTTCAAGTGAGCGAAGCCGCGGTCATAGGCTAGTAATTTATAATTACGCAGGACCTAGGCTTCGACAACCGCGTTATCACGAAATGAAGAGAGTTGAAACTAGAAAGTAGCGTTTTCCGTCTACCTCTATGGGTAAAAAGCGTGTTTATTATGCAGGTACATAAGTGTAAAAATAATAATTAGTTTAAATTTTGACACAGTACCATCCTACTATAATATGTGTGAGGATGTATGAATGTTTGTTACTCTTTCACGCAAGAATGGCTTATCGGATCTGGATAAAATTTGGCACAGAGATCGATTACAGTCTGGAATAACACAAAGGCTACTTTTATCCCGGTTGGATCCAATTCTGAGGTCTACGTAGTCGAAGTCGCGGGCAGAAGCTAGTGTTTTATAATGTAATATTTATTCTGAAAATACTGATTTCTGACACTTACGCGAATATTAGACATTTAGCAGCAGTCTGCCCGTGACCATGGATGCTGTAAAGGATCCGAAACGTCGGGAACAAAATAATATCAATATACTGCGATAAAATCCGTAAAAAGTAGTTTCATTTCAATATTCTGAAAATGTTAACCTTCGTATTTCAAGCACCTGTTTTTGTTCAAAGTATTACTCAAACGGGTACTAAAATTGATTTAGGAAGGTACTTTACCTTTGTTTCATAAACTTGATAAACTAAGGACCTACCTGCTAACACTTCCATAAATAATAGATTCTACGCGATTCAGATACTAAAATATTTAGATACTTGTCTACCATATATAGCGAAATGAACCCTAATTTATTTTATTCTAGGCTTTGGCTTTTTCAAAATAGTCTAAGATCTTACTAATATTGTGAAGCGACGGTAGCCTAATGGCTAGGGCGTTGGACTTGCGATCATGTGGTTGCCGGTTCGAACCGCACCAGCAATCTAGCTTAGCACGAGGGGTTAACAAGAATACTACTAATGTGCGACCCGCATTGCTAGTAAGCTTTTTTTTAAAAAAAAACAAAAAGAAAATTATATTATGAACGTGACAGTTTGTGAGTATGGTAGATGTTTGTTACTCTTTCACGCCCGAACGGCTGAACGGATCTGGATAAAATTTGGTACAGACATAGATTAAAGTCTGAAATTAAAATCGCGGGCAGAAGCTAGTTTGAAATAAAAATACTTTTTATTGGATTTTATCAGTTAGTAATTGTAACATTAAGACGTCCAATACCTTGGTCTACCCGTTTCGAATCCTTTACGATTCGAAACATTGAGAATTAAATGATATTAATAAAATGCTATAAAATCCCCAAAAAGTATTTTATATCAACGTCTAATATTTGCGAATGACAGAAACCAGTAAAATAGACTACAATATTATAATCAACAAAGGCCAAAATTGTGCCTATTTTCTAGTATCACATACAAACTGCCGAGTGAATTTAGTTCAAACCTAGACCTGTTTATATCTAGGTAACCTCACTTGTGTTAAAATAATTTATGAACTGGCCGAGTGCAGAGTGAAACTGCGGTACAAGCTAGTACATAAACAAAGAGCGGCCAAAGTAAAGGCGATGTCAGGAAATGTTGTAGCCTGAAAGTTTGTCCGAGATTTGCATATTCAGTATGCTATCCTGAAACACAACTTGAATACACAAGGGCAAAATCAACGAAATTCTACAACAAGAAGTTTTCTAGTAAAACGAACAAAACCTGTATGTTGAAAACCTTTGAATAACTGGTGCCGCCATGTACTTATATATCACTAGCTGCCCGGCCCGGCTTCGCCCGTTTTCCCGTAGGAATGAAGCGTTTTCCCGCGGTAAAAAGTAGCCTATGTTTATCGGGGATAATGTCGGCTGCTAATGGTAAAATAATACAAAGAAGAGACTGTTGGATCTTTTTTTAAGTATCTTTGGAATCCATTTCTAATCCTATTATAGCTTCAGGTGAGTGAAGCCGCGGGCAAAGGCTAGTATATAATATTATGGCATATCATCAACCAATTTACTATCTGCTTGGCATGGGTCATGGGTTTGGCTAGTTATCACTGTGGGAGAGCCATGCTTCGGCACGAATGGGCCGGCTCGACCGGAGTGATATCACGGTCTCACGGAAAACTGGCTCGAAACAACGCTTAAGATGTGTTTCGCCGAGTGAGTGAGGATACCGGAGGCCCAAATCTTTTTCAATGGCGGGTAACACACATAAGACTCTTCTGGTGTTGCGGGTGTCCATCGGCGGCGGTAATCGCTTACCATCAGGTGAAGCATGCAGGTTTGCGCGCGATAGTTAAGTATTAATACCTCTATCTATTAATCTCTGCCGAACCCTTTGTGAAATAAAGGCGTGATGGTATAATATGTTATGTTTAAGACAAGTACAATTCAAATTTATATTCAGGAAATTACTTATCAAAAAGTTTGTATCGTAATTATTATTTATTCGTTACTGAATACAAAATAATGATATGGTTAGAACAATGGGCTATTAAAGTGAAGGAATTTTCAAAGTATTAGTAATAAACGCCAGATACGGAATACAGATATTTTATTTGAATTATTTATGTGTGGTACCGTATAAAAAGATGTTGAGGTTTTATTTCTCTAATCATAAATGAATAACGAATGGGCCGGCTCGACCGTAGTGGATACTACGGCCTCACAGAAAACTTTATTTTTTATTTATGGGATAGGGGAGCAAACGAGCAGACGGATCACCTGATGGTAAGCGATAACCGCCGCCCATGGATACTCGCGAAAACACAACGCCAGTTTTTAAACCGGCGTGAAACAACGGTTATGTTGTGTTTCCGAGTGAGTGAGGATACCGGAGGTCCAAACCCTTTTAAAAGGCTTGCAACGCACTTGTGACTCCTCTGGTGTTGCGAGTGTCCAAGGGCGCCGTCAATCGCTTACCACCAGGCGATTGGTCTATTCGTTTGCCCTCCTGTATCCTTACTCTATCGGAAACGGAAAAGTTTTCTGTGAAGACGTGGTATTACTCCGGTCGAGCCCATTCGTGCGGAAGCATGGCTCTCCTATGGTAAATAAGGCATTGTTACCAGTCATTATTATTATTACCTATGTTATATAACAAGTCAACACTACGAATCCAAACTATTCGCCTACGGAACCCCAAATCCGGCCGTCCGTTATTAGTTTCGGCAAATAGGCCGGCCTGTACGTAATGAGTGCTCCACACGCAATGGAGATTGTTTCGTTTTGTACTGCTGTTCATATTTTGGTATTGTAGAGAATTCAACACGACAGCGATGGCTTGTTTTATTAGAGACCTGAGTATTGTTTACAGTTTTCTGCTTTTAAAATTTCTGCTTTTGAAATGTAACAGTTTTTCTTATAAAACAGATTTGCTTGTGTTTATCTTCAAACAGTTAACAATAATATCTCTAAAATGGCTGACATAAATTAGTACTTCCTCTCTCCTAATTGCTGTGCCCGAAAGGGTCCACAATGTACTTATATTATGTATACTTACCATCCAAAAAACTTTGTGGAACGCAATAAATTACTGAATACTGAATACGTTTGGTATCATCATCATCTTCAGCCCATATTAGTGGCTCATTACTTTAGCATACAATGTGTAAGTATGATAGATCGCTTCTGCCCGCGACTTCGTCCGCGTAGCGTGATGATATATAGCCTATAGCCTTCCTCAATAAATGGGCTATCTAACACTAAAAGACTTTTTCAAATCGGACCAGTAGTTCCTGAGATTAGCGCGTTCAAGCAAACAAACAAACTCTTCAGCTTTATATATTAGTATAGATATACCGGACATAATCTTTGTATATAAAAGCAAGGCCGTGTATTTATAAATCCAGAACGACTCTTGCATTATTCATGATCTTTGATTTTGATAAATATAAAAAAAATCTCTACTATTACAAAGTCAAAAGAATATGAGAATATTCTACATTCAAATAATACTTTTTATGGGTTTTGTCATGTTGTATTGATATTATTTAATTCCAGACGTTTCGGATCCTCCACATCTACAGCATCCATGGTCACGGGTAGACTAGGTGTTGGACGTCTTAATGTTACAATTACTAACAGCTTCTTAGGCCATCCATGACCTTTGGGCACAACAGAATTTGGGGCACCTTTTAAAATGTAAAAAAAAATGCCTTCAAAACCACCGCCGCAGCCGGAGGGCTACAAGTCGGGGGCCCTGTGGAATGTGGAAATACAACGCAACTAAATCCGTAAAAAATAGTTTATAACATACCATCACGCCTGTATTCCCCGAAGGGTTAGGCAGAGGCGTACTAATGTACACCCACAGTTCGCCCACGGTCCCATGTAATAGCGGGCGAGCCTATTGCCATTAATCAGGCACAAATTCCTATCTCCGAGCTGCTACTTAGAAAAACCCAATAACACTTTGCTCTACTATGCTTGTTCTATCAGTTACTCTTTTCCTTTAAATTAATGATTCCTACTTGTTTTGCTGAGTATTTATATATATATATTATGTTATGTATACTTTTTATATATATTTTATTCATAATTAAGTACACCTACACTACACTACTACACTACCCACCGTTTGTCTGATTCTTTTCTTCCAGTCCATCCAAAGGTTGTCTGGAAGAGATCGCCTTGTGCGATAAGACCGCCCATTGTGCATTAACTATAGTTTTATGTTCCTTCTATACCTATTTATGTAAACTTTGTGTTATTGGTGTGCAATAAAGTGTATATACTATACTATACTACCTGAGAATCGAACCCAGGACCTCTAGCGTAGCAGTCGCGCTCAGGACCACTTGGCTAATGAGGCAGTTAAAATAGTTTTATTTGAATGTTATTACGTAGCTAGCAAGTTTACATGAACGTAGGTTCCCACAGGAAATATAAAATAAAATATGTAAAATCAACGAAGTGTAAATTGGGTGTTTCGTATTCCGTTCCGCATTTCATTTTACTTCTATGGCTTTTATTGCATATATTTATGCCGTATAGCCGGAATACACAGATGTGGCATAATAATAT
Organism: Acronicta leporina; assembly: GCA_947256265.1. Lineage (NCBI taxonomy): Eukaryota > Metazoa > Arthropoda > Insecta > Lepidoptera > Noctuidae > Acronicta > Acronicta leporina. The sequence goes on along the minus strand of OX366537.1, from coordinate 4,330,879 downwards.
TTAAATACCATCGTCACGCCTATATTTCCCGAAGGGTTAGGCAGAGGCATGTACACCCACAGTTCGCCGGTATGTTTAGGTTCCATGTAATAGGGAGCGAGCCTATTGCCATTCACCGGACACAAATCCCTAACTTCGAGCTGCTACTGAGAACTTCATAGAAAACTCAATAACACTTTGCTCGACCTCTGGAAATCAAACCCAGGATCACTGGCGTGGCAGTCACGCTCAGGACCAAGCGAGGCATATTTAAATAAAAAGTTTATAATAACTGTCAATCCAGCAAATTCCGTATATAAAATAGGTACTTATGTACATATGTGCGAGCGGGTATAAGACGATGATTGTAAAGAATTTCAATGTTTATTCAAATCATTACGAAAAAACGAAACATCTGGCCGTCATCCATATTTAAAACGAAACCCATAACACTTTTATAGATTCAAGAGACGGTTGAATGGCACTCATCAAAATAAATTTCAAATACCCACAAAAACGCGGTAAAACAGTTTTCCTAGAAAAATCATTGCAATACTTTTTTATTTATATTCTTAACGAATAGGTACGAATGTTATATATATTTTTAAATGTATTTCAAACAGCGATAACATTTAGTTTTTTGTATGGGCTACGGGGATAAACGAACAGACGGATTGCCGTCGCAAACGACTACGTTGCTCATGGTCACCCGCAACCAGCAACATCAGAGGAGTCACAAGTGCGTTGCCCTCCTTTTAAAAGGGTTTGGGGCTCCGGTATCCGCGCTCACTCGGCAAAACACAACGTAAGTGTTGTTTCACGCCGGTTTTCTGTGAGGCCGTGGAATTACTCCAGTCGAGCCGGCCCATTCGTGCTGAAGCTTTGCTCTCCCACGGTAAGACTAACCCTTGAAAACCCTTAGAAGACTACATTCTAAAAACATAATCCTTGAAATGAAACTACTTTTTATGGAAGCCCATTATAGAATCTATTAAATCGAAATACAAGCCCAAAACTGCAAGACCAAAGGATACGGTGAGCTCATTCTGCGTGAATCATATCGCTAATAATTAACGAAAATGTAAGCTGTTGGTAATTTTAACATTAAGACGTCCAACACCTCAGTCTACCTGTGACCGTGGATGCTGTAAAGGATCCGAAACGTCGGGAATTAAATAATATCAATAACATACCATCACGCCTGTATTCCCCAAAGGGTTAGGCAGAGGCGTACTAATGTACACCCACAGTTCGCCGGTATGTTTAGGTCCCATGTAATAGGGGGCGAGCCTATTGCCATTAACCGGGCACAAATTCCTAACTCCGAGCTGCTACTTGGAATTTCATAGAAAAACCCAATAACACTTTGCTCAACCTGGGAATCGAACCCAGGACCTCTAGCGTAGCAGTCGCGGTCAGGACCACTTGGCTATTGAGGCAGTTTAATTTAATAATATCAATTTACCGCGATAAAATCCGTAGTTTTAGTTCAATGTTTAATATTCGCGTTAGTATTAGAAATCATCATAGACGTCGAAGAAAGTAACCCTTCTTTATATTATATCTATGGACCAAGTGATTACACAAAGGAACGCGGGCGACAAAATGTGCTGAAACACGAAACACTTTGTGTGGTGGACTGTACTATGTTTAGATACTATTCGTGAAGTAAGCGTGGCGTCACACTAAACATCTTGCTAAGTAGGTATATAGAATATTGATTTCTGAAGCTTACGCGAATATCAGACATATTGAAATAAAACAACGGATTATATCGCGTTACATTAGTATACAATACAATACAATACAAATCCCGACGTTTCGGACCGGACGGGCAGACTGAGGTATGATGCGTCTTATCGTTGTATTTATTGAACAGCACCCCTCCATTAACCCTTTTGAGCTGTTCAATAAATACAACGATAAGACGCATCATACCTCAGTCTGCCCGTGACCATGGACGCTGTAAAGGGTCCGAAACGTCGGGATTTGTATTGTATATACTAATATAACGCGATATAATCCGTAAGGTTGTTTTATTTCAATAGGTATATAGAATTTATGAAATTAAAGTACGAAGAAAGAAGAATACTTTTTTAAAAGATCATACCTTAATATGTAAATAAAGAAAGATAATGTGTTTAGTGGCACAAAAACAAAATTACTTGAATACAAAGACAAAGTCAAAATGTTTTATTTCAATTAGTATTACCTAAGTACTTATTAGACAGGTACTTTTGAAAAATCAAAACTAGTTGCTCGGTTCCAAAAAGTGGGTCTTATCCCCCTGTCCCTATTTATCCCGCCATCTATTTACCGCCTTAAAGCCTTATGTGATAGGGGGGCAAACGAGCAGACGGATCACCTGATGGTAAGCGACATGGATACCCGCAGTTCCAGAGGAATCGCAGGTCCGTTGCCGGCCTTTTAAAAGGGTTTGGGCCTCCGGTATCCTTACTCGGCGAAACATAATTTATGTGTTGTTTCACGCCGGTTTTCTGTGAGTCCGTGGTATCACTCCGGTCAAGCCAGCCCACTCTTGCCGAAGCATGGGTCTTCCACGGTTAAAAATAACAATATGTATATTACCATTTCCAAATGGTAGATTTCTAGTTTTTGTAGTTTTCTGTGCGTTAATAATTCAATCAGTCAGGACAAACGATTCTTTAGGTAAAGATTATTTAGAGATCAAAGAGATTTTATGAGATCAAACTCAATAGTATTTTCTTTCTTTCCCGAAATCACTATCCAAACATAACTGATTTATCCCGAACAAACACAAAAACCGCTGTATCAACAAAACAGTATTTATCCGCTAGTGTCAAGTGTCGGAGTGTATATCGGCGTGTCAGCTCTCACGTAGAGCTGACAAAGCTAGCGGACTCTCGAGCCAAGAGCTCTCGGCGCTCTCAAGGAGCTTGTAACGAACTAAGTTTGTTGCTGAGATAGGCTGAGACTAGAGCTAGGTTACTTTAGGCTTATCGGATTAAACATTAATAGGGCGGGAATATTTTATTAGACCACAATTATTTTGATCAAAATTTAACTTGATTTCTTTCTTAAAGGCTCATGTAAGATACTATACAGAGCTATTTTTTACTTATGGGTAACAACCAGTAATAACAGTCCTTGTCCTTGTGGAGTCTGGCGCTGGCCTTTCTTTAGCATTTGAGTTCTTTTGGCTGATATAATAAACAACCAGTAGATTTCCGATTTTCAATTTCATGATTTTCCATCTAATTAAATTTCTTTGTTTGTAAGCTTATTTTTAGGCTAGCTTACTCGACCCGGAAAGGTTGAAGCGTAATGTTATATAGCCTATGAACTTCCTCACGAATTTCTCAAGTATTTTCCAAACCAGAGGCCGTATCATGAGAGAGAAAATGCGAAGGAGAGAGATGCCACTCTACAGATTAAATAGTGCTATCCCATTCTCACAACCTTAAAAAGATGGCGATATCACATTGTAATACAGCCCCAGACTGGTAACTCCGGAATATGTTCAAATAAAATAACAAACAAACACCTGCAGCTTTTTGTTACATTAGTATTAATTGTAACCAACAAACAGATAGATGTCCCAAAAAGGTTAAATAATACACTGAGTTACACCCGTATCTCGCCGAGCCGATGTAAAGGTGAAAATATTATAGGGATAATATAAAAGCTGAATATAACGGTTTGAAAATACGACGTTACGTTTCGAGGGAAGATAGGTAGTGCCCTGCTTCGTTCAGCTTGTCTTCGCGGATAGACACAGATACATAAACACATGTCTAATATTCGTCCACTCTTAGACGTAAGCCTCTCTTAGTTATCGCCACTGAATCCAATCTTGGGCTTTCCTTATCCCTATCTCATCTCTCTCTCCCTCTCAATAAGACGGAAAATATGACAGAATTCAATTCCCATAAAAACCCCATAGAATACGTTTACCATCACAAAGGTGAACTTAACTACCTACTTACAAATTCTATTTCCATTACTGAAACTGTCCGCATTTACCGTTGACCGTCCCCAAAATCGGGGAATTACGTCAAACTGTGCAGAAAATTACCAAATTACAGGACATTGTCCCACCGGGCATTCCTGATTCTGTGCTGCAAGCTGCCGCAAATTTGCGTAGAGCTTTATTTTTGTTTGTCTGTTGTTTTCTTGAATGCATTTGATCCGTCCTGTATGCTTTAAATAAGAAACGTGGTCTAATATGAGGCAATTCAACACACACAAAATACTCTCAACACTTGACGAAATAGAATAAACTATGTATTTAGGGCTAGTTTTAGATAAGGCAAGGTGGTAGTTAGTTACTAATGTTATGAAATAAATATAAATATTAGTCTAGTGTTCCCAAGCGCGACTGGGTTCGATTCCAGTCGAACAAAACTGTTATTGAGTTTTCTATGACATTCTCAGCAGCAGCCCGGAGTTTGGTCATTTGTGCCCGCCCCTCTATTATTAAACATACCGGCTAAACTGTAGATGTACATAAAAACTCCTCTACCTTACCCTTCGAGGAATACAGGCGTGATGGTATATTATATGTATATGTGAATATGACTATGTATATATGTACAGTTTACAGATTTTGTTAAGATGATACTAAAAATAATACGAGTCCAAAGATGCTTCCTTGTGGAACTCTATGTTCTCTATGTTCTGCTTTCCGTTTTACCTCTTGATACAACTCGATTGCAACCCTTTCCTTCACTTGTTCCACAAAACTTCGTCTAGGTCTTCCCCTTCCTCGTTTTCGTTCAATTTTACCGAAGAAATACATAGTACATATATTTTATTACTTTATGAGTTTTATAATCTTCATGCAAGCCTTGTATGTCACAAAATTGTTATTTATATTATATTTATTTAGACTTTTGATTCATATTCAAAAGCATAAAAATTTCATTTTAATAAATAAAATAAAAAATAATAATCTTTACGCACGCCTTGAATGTCACAAAATTTATATTTATATTATATTTATTTAGACTTTTGATTCATATTCTCTTAGATTATGCTTCTGTGTCTCAAAGAAGGCCATATTGAATTCAAATTGTCCCGAAAAGGGGGACAAGCCACAGGTATTTTGAATGCTGCCCCTTACTGCAGGCGACCGCAAGTATGCGTCCTGCATTGTTTGTGGACATCTAATTGTAGAGGACATGTAAAAGATAGTTAAATAATATACCATCACGCTAATTCCACGAAGGGATAGGCAGAAGTATATGCAATACTGTAGATACATCCACTTTCATACATATTTCCTCTTATATACCATTTGGTACATAAACTATTCGGTTCCATATTATATGGGACGAGTTTATTGCCGTTGATTATACATTATATTACGAGTCAGACGTACTGATTTTCCAATACAAACGTTATACCAAATAAATTGCAATTCAAACACAATTTATTCAAAGTGTTATTATTTGGATTCCTATACCGTCAATCTAGGTTCCTGCTCCATTTCGTCCAAAATCCTTCACTGGAAATAAATATAAGCGAATGCAATTCTTGACCACTTTACCAAGTTTGGAACGATTTTCCGGTCGTTTAGTGATACTTCACTAAACGTTTTGAGTGTATACTTTATAAGAATTTCACATCAAAACCGTGTAACGAAGCTAGTTTTCATAAGGCAATGTTGACCGGATTTTAGCGCTGCTTAAATAGTTTTTAGTTCAGTAGTTCCTATTATCGGGTTTGTGCATCTAACGCTTGCATTGTTTGCTGCACGTTCGTTAGTTTCGTGCTAAAATGGGCGAATGTGGACACTACATAAGCATGTTGTTAACTTAGTAAGGATAGTTCGCAGTATGCTGCTTGTATATTCGCAACATATAGGTAGTGATCAGCTTGTCTTTGTTAGAACGTGCTTACGTAATGAATTTTGATATTTGAAAACGTTTTGTTATGATATTTAATTGGATGTAATAATTAATTAGAATTATTATTCAAAAAATGAAAAAAAAACACATGAAATGAGATATAACATTGTATTTATGTATGAAAATTATATGTTATAATTGTTGGGAGGATAACTGTGTGTTTTTATCTTATGTAAAACGAAACAACGTATTTCTAGGTAGGTATTGATTGTTATTTACGTAAGTAAGAAGTAATTTACTACATAATTTGAAAGGTAATCACAGAATAAAAAAAAATCTAGTACTGTAACTAAATATATATATTTGTTGGCCCACAAAAACATAATACCAAAAATGTTATGTTCAAGATTCAAAGGTTTTTATTTCAAATAAGCTTATACAAGCGTTTATAAAACGTTATGATTGCACGGTTCCAAAAGGTTGATCCAATGGAGAAGAATTCGCAAAGAAACTCCATGGACACTATTTTAAAAAAGAGATATAAACCATAATACAAACCGATGATATTATTCGGATTGAGAAATTGTTAATCTAGGATTACAACTAGGATTCTACCGTACGAGTTTACTACTACTTCACTGGAAATAAACGACCGGTAAATGTATTTGCTTACATTTATTTCCAATGAAGTATTTTGGACGCAATGGGCGAGCACGAACCTAGATTAAAAACAACGGTAACCAAATCATAAAACACTTCAATTAAATTTTGTTTGAATTACGATATGAGTGACGGAGTGACGTCACGGATGTCAATCAGTCGAAAGCTCACTGTATACTTCTCGAGTATAAATAAAAAAAAACAAGTTAATTTAGCATAACTTTATTGTGAAAATATATCTACAAGTGCGAGTAATAAGTAACATTGTTATCTTGTGTTTTTGTGCAGTGCTTAATAAGAAAATCTCTAAATAATTGTAAACAGTTTCTGAAGTGTTAATTTACTACCCACTACTATACAAAAAAAAACAAATTACTATAATAAACTAAACATTTCTGTGAAACAAAGCTGCAGTGTGTCCGCACCTATACGCTAACATTGTGCATCAACCTATGGTGTTTGGCCGTGCCATACAACACCTTAGAACTGCCATAAACGTTATCTAAATACAGCGCCATCTATTGGCTATTGAACGTACCATTTAGTTAGATCGATAACAAGAGCATTTGGTTGAGTTTTCATGATGGTAAAGTGCGGTGGATGCGGCAAGTACCTTTCGCCGACAGAGGCCGCTAAATGCGACAAATGCAGGTCTAGCTATCATAGACTGTGTGTGGGTATGAAGCCTTCAGGCCCTATGCCAACCCCCTGGCACTGCCCCGAGTGCAACAAAGGCTTAGTGAGGGATAACCAGGCTGACACACCAGTAAGGGGTCATTCACATGCTGTGTTTACGAATCCCATGAACACCAGTCCCACTAGCAACACAGCGTCAGACAACATGCAGGAGCTCAGCCTTGACATTTTTAGGGCAGAGCTGAGCATTTTCAAGGAAGAAGTTCTCAATACTTTTCGGAGTGAGTTCGGTCTGCTTCGGGATGATTTAGCCGAGCTGAGGACCTCCTTGAAAGCAACAAACGACCGAATTAGTAATTTAGAGGAAAGAGTTGCGGTCATCGAAAGCCTAAAGCCTCAAGCATCCTCAGACATCGATGATATCGTAGCAAAATTGCGGAGCGATATCAATGACCGGGATCAGGAGTTGCTCGCCAATGATGTGCAGATCTCGAATTTACCTGAGACCAGCGGCGAGAACCCTACGCATACAATTATGCTTGTTGCGTCAAAGATGGGCATAAAAATCGAGGCGCGCGATATTGTAAGCGCTGAACGAGTTGGAGGTAGGCGTATCAATGCGACGCAGGCGACAGCGCCGACGGAGACTCGACCACGGTTCCTAGTCGTGCGCCTCGCGCGTCGCGATCTACGCGATGAGCTATTAGCGAGTGCGCGAGCTCGCCGGGGCATGACTTCTGCTGACCTCGGCATCGCGGGTACTGCGAGGCGCTTCTATGTCAACGAACGGCTTACTAAGGTTAATCGAGAGTTGTTTCGGAGGGCGCGTGAGGCCGCTGGACGCCTCGGTTGGCAGTTTGTATGGTCAAAGCGTGGACGTATCTTTGCCCGGAACAAGCCAGGAGACTCCGCTTGCCTTATTTGTTGTGAGGCAGATATACAACGTAACTTTGGACCGGCACCTGACAAAGACGGCAACAGAATATCTTAACATTGTTATTTGTTTACTTTTATCCTCTAAGATTTTATTTAATAGAAAGATTATAACAGAGTTTGTTTACAGGAACTACGATAAAACCATTCAAAGTATGATTATATCTATGTATACTATTTTTTTTGAATTGAGCCGTGTGTCTCACGGCAGTAGTGAAGTTCGTAGTGGATTGTATGCAAATCAGTCTTATCACACTATATTGTTTACACGCTATATTATTTATTTACTTATGTTTATGATTTTAGATAAATCACAACTTTATTATAAATATTTCTACTACTATGCTATCTATATACACTATTTACACTACCTTATTTACATATTGACAGTTGCACTACTCATTATACCTGCAAATATTATTTTGATATACATTCTATGGGCTATCACTTTCATTATACCTGCAAATATTATTTTGATATACATTATAAGGGCTATCATTTTGAATATAATGTATGAATTATTTTTGGCTATGCACTATTATCATGATGCCTAAGGGTGAGAAGTATATCAAAGTTGGTTTCTTAAATGCAGGCTCATTGGGCACAGGTCATGATGACTTAATTGTTGCACTTGACAAATATCGTTTTGATATACTGGCTATCAATGAAACGTGGTTACGGCCGGGGGAGGAGGGCCGCGCCCCAGTAGTTCCCGGCTATCGTCTGCGCCACACACCGCGGCCGGAGTGTGTGCGCTCGGGTCGTGGTGGGGGCGTTGGGTTTTACATACGTCAAGGACTGAGCGCACGTACATGTAGTCGCGCTGCGGATCCCAGGTTCGAATCGGTCGAACAAATGTGGCTAACGGTATCATTAAATGGCAAAAAAATTGCAATAGGTACAGCATACCGGCCCCCATGGTTTGACACAGATATTTTCTTAGACGCCATTACAGACTCTTTTAGTATACTGGGCGGATGTGATCACTACGTGCTGCTGGGAGATTTTAACATCAATTTATTAAACACAACTGAGACTAAAACTAAAAAATTCTACGAGTTTTTGAACTGCATTAGCCTTACGCAGTTAGTCAAATCTCCCACTCACTTCACAGAATCCAGTGAAACTCTCATAGACTTAATATGTACCGATCTAAGAGCAAGATATACAGTAGTTGAGCCTTACGGTTCAGTTAACGGTCATTCTATTGTGTTTAGTGAATTTTATATAAAACGCGATAAGTTTAAACCGTATGTAACAAAATATAGACCACTTAAAAATGTATGTATTGACAGTTTTAATATGGATCTACTGCTTCTAAACTTTAATAATATTTCTACCCTTGACAATGTAAATGACATGGTAAATACATTTAACCACAACATTATTTCTGTGTTCGATGTTCACGCACCGTTTAAAACTTGCACTATTAAGGAACAGTCGCATCCTTGGATTACAGACACAATAAAATTTATGATGGATATACGCGACAAGGCACTAATTAATTATAGGAAAACTAAGTCCGAATCTAAAAATAAATATTATAAGGAGTTGAAGTACTTGGTAATTGCTTCTTTGTATAATGAAAAAGTGGCCTACTTTAGACATAACATTAATAATAAAATTGAAAATCCAAAACTATTATGGAAAAACATTAAATCTACATTATCCCCTATTAAACAAAGACAAGACCTTCCGTCGCACTTTACCGACCCAGACCTAATCAATGACAGCTTTTTAAAAATCCCTGGTAATACTGAGGCGAGTATTTCATTAATGACTTTCTATGAATATCATCGACACGGTGAGGCAACATTTACAATTTCCCCTGTAGGACAAGAGGATATTTCACGCATTATCTGTAATATTAAAACTAACGCTGAAGGCCCCGATCACATCAACTTAAATATGATAAACATGACCCTACCTCACACGTTGGCTTCTATAACAGCTATTATTAATTGCTCTATTATGTCATCAACGTTTCCTGACCTATGGAAGATTGCTTCCGTGAGGCCGTTGCCCAAACATTCAAACCCTGTAGAAGTTAAAGATTTAAGGCCTATCAGCATCTTGCCATGCCTCTCTAAAGTACTGGAAAAAGTCGTATGTAACCAACTTACAAAATTTTTGGAACATAATAAATTATTGCCTGATCTACAATCGGGTTTCAGAAAACAGCGCAGTACCTCTACGGCTTTACTTGATGTTACGGATAACATATTATCTGCCCAGGATAAAGGCATGTGTACACTATTGGTAATGCTTGATTTTTCGCGGGCATTTGACGCTATCAATATTCCATTGTTGCTTTCAAAGTTAAATTATTACGGTTTTCACCACAAGGCTACGCAATGGTTCCAAAGCTACCTAAGTAATAGGAAACAATTTGTAGAAATACGCTTGGGGGACGGTCTAAATCTGACATCCGCGGTTAGTACCATAGAGAGAGGAGTTCCGCAAGGTTCAATATTGGGCCCAATCCTTTTTATTTTGTACTGTGCGGACATAATTAAATGCCTTCAAAGATGCCAGTACCATATATACGCTGACGACGTTCAAATATATATATCCTTTAGAACTGATGAATATGAAAAGACAGTTAAGGATTTAAACGATGATCTCAATAGAATTGCTGTATGGTCGGAAAATAACTGCCTCACACTAAATCCGATAAAAACAAAATACATGGTATTTGGCTCTAGGCAGCACCTGGACAGACTACCCGTGATACTCGACTTAAGACTGATGGGAGAACCAATTGATAGAGTGGATGAAGTGCGTAATCTTGGTCTTGTCATTGATAGCAACCTTCGATTTGAAAAACATGCAGCTGACTCTGTACGAAACTGTTTTTACCGCCTGAAAGTTTTATACAAGATGAGGCCATTCTTATCTGAAACACTACGGGAACAGCTAGTCGAAAGTCTGGTTTTGTCTAAATTAAACTATGCAGACACAGTCTATGGCCCACGCCTGCTAGCTCGTACAGAACGGCTCATACAAAGAATACAGAATGCTTGTGCTCGCTTCTGTTATAAAATACCTCCCCGTAGTCATATAACCCCATACCTCAACAAAAACTTTACACTAAAAATGAAAACAAGACGCAAGCTTCATTTGGCTTGCCTTCTTTTCGGTGTCATTAAATACCAAAAACCAGACTACTTGTATAATAAGCTCAGTTGGGTTACCAGCAGACGGAAATGTGCAAGTAGGCAGTGCTCCCAGCAACTCTCAATTCAGCCTCATAGTACAGCAGCCTTTAGAGGAAGCTTCCGTTATGCCGCGTCCAAAATATGGAACAATCTGCCACCACCCATTAGAACCACAAACACGATCAATAACTTTAGAACACACCTACGGCAGTATCTGGTAGATGCACAACGAAAGCTAGGTATGACAGAACTAAATACCTCGCTTATATAATAATAATAATAATAAAAAAACGTTTTATGCGGATAAACAGGTTTTTTGAGAGGCAAATTGAGTCGGCAACTGAATCGCCTAGTACCTAAGTATACCTACCTACCTATAATACACATATTATTTATACCTACAATTATACATAAGTATTTTATTCACTTTATCATCAATATTTATCATAATTATTATTATTAAGTATATATATTTTTTCCTTATTACTATTAAGTATTATTATACCTACCTATTTTCAATTTGAGTGTTATTTGAAGGACTGGTTTGCATCCGTGATTCTCAGTCGTTAAGGTCCAGTTGAAAACCAGCGCCAGGCAGCTCATCGGTTGTCTGGCATTTAGCTGAACTGGACCTATTTGGCACGGCCGCGGGACACACATTTTTTTTATTTACTTTCTCTTTTTAATTTAAAAGATAATTAGATATAAGTATGTATATATTTTAATTTTTTTTTTTAAATATTATTGTGTGCAGTGTCCTCGACTGTCCAATAAATCATTTTTTCTTTCTTTCTTCTTTCTTTCTATATATTTTGGTATTACGATTGTATGGGAAATTCTGTCCACCGGAGTCTTAATATCTTGAACTAGCGCGATTTCGTCCGCGTATTATTACATAAAATTGCCTAAGTTACTCCTTATTACATCAGCTATCTGCCAGTATAAGTTTCGTCAAAATCGGTCCAGCCATTTTAGACATTAGCCGGAATAAACAGACAGACAGACAGACAAAAATTGTACAACATGTTGTGTTAGCGACGACAAATGAATTATTAAGTTAAAAATAAATAAACAAATACAAGCCTTTATTTCCCATAACATAAGTTAATATAATTATGGTAGGTAGGTAGTTTGAATAAAAAAAAGATTTAAAGTTGTAAGCGTGATAAGTATTTTGTACTAAGTTAAGAGATTATTGTCTAAGTTCAAATAAAGATATATTTATGTTGTCTTTTATTTAAATATACACAAAATAAACACTATTAATGTTATCTAAAACTAGGCCAAGTAGAAAATATCATGTAAGCGTTCTCACTCAAACGATAGGTGGCGCCACTTGTATCATTTTGTTGTAATTTACTAAGGTAAGGTGCTACTTTACCGTATCGAGAGCCGCCAACACATTTTATGATTTTTTAAGGGTTTAATTAAGGTTAAAGGTTGAGATATTTATGTAATTAGGTAGTAAAAGTTATTTACTATATTGTAAAATAAATATAAATAATGTAAGGTGTTCCTAACTACAGAAAACTGCCAAAATAAGATTCCCATACAAATTGCACATTAGTACCGTGTGCAAACTTGACGCGTTCTGATTGGTTGAGCCCATCAAGATTAGTGCCGTGCGCAAAATTGAAGCGTTCTGATTGGCTCCAGGAAAATATAAATGTAGGTGGGTTTCTGTGGTTAAGCATTTTTCGAGGCGGCGGCTGATTATCCTGTCCTGTCAGATCACGGTTCGGTCGTGATTAGGCCCCTTCAGGGTAAAAACCACAGTTTCGTGGTCCTCGGTGGAAACCAATCGGTGCCAACGAAGCCGAGTGGGGTGTTGACCCGATACACCCGCTGCGCCCCTTCTGGGCAAAGCTAAAATCGGAAGGAGCTAGGACAACCGGCCTTGGGGGGTCTCCTAGTCGACCCTAGCTCTAACCCCGTTCTTTTGCAGCTCCTCTAGTACTTCGGTGCTAGAGCATAGGAACCCGTTCGCACAATAAGACTGGCGACGGGAGTCAAGCTAGGGTACACTACAGGTACACACACCTCCCTGCCTATACCCGGCAGGGAGGGTTCACTCACCTACACAACCCCGGGCCCATCCACCCCGGGGACGTTAATGGTAGGAACCCATTTTTAAAATATAATTCCCCTTTTTATTCCCTCTCGGACATCTCTTCAAGATGTCTGATGCCCAGCTTGTTAGCTTTTTTAAAGAGGTCCTCCTAAAGGACCCGGAATTCGTCGCCAAATATGGCAAATTCCTCAACCCCGAGCCGCGCGCTCAACGTCCCACCCGCCCCGCTCCAATTCCCGATAGTCCGGCCTCACCGGACGCAGATGTTCCCTGCATTGTTAGGGAACAATTCGATTCTCCGGAAAGCCCGGAGAATAATTTTTATGACCGGGCACTATTGTCTGGTTCCCCGAACCCCGCGATAGCGAACAATAGGTTCGCTACTCTATTGTCCGACGCTGAGGAATGCGATGCACGTGCACCCACCTCAGCTGTCGCTACCCGCCCTCAAACGGTGCCGATGGACACGTCGGCACCGCGCGACTCCGAGTCTGAGGAATCCCTCACAGACTCAGCCTCATCTGATTCGTCAGATGGATTCATCCCTGTAGCAGGGAAAAAGAGGCCGCGCAAAAATAAGGCCAACAACGGTGCCCCTTCAAAGGCCCTAAAAACCACTGAGGTTCCCCCCGCCTCAGCAGCCCCTCAGCCCGCGACTCCCGCAAAGGCAGCCCCTTCCCCCCCCACAGTACCTCGCCCTAAGACCCAGCCCTCCCAGGCTGCGCCTAAAAAGGGCAAAGCCCCTCCACCAGTCATCGTCCATGACAAAGAGTCCTGGGTCGATATATCCAAGGCGTGTGTTGATCGTAAGATCAACTACACAGGTGCCGTCTCGGTAAGCGATGGCATCAAAGTCACGATACCGTATCCCGACGGTTACAGGGCATTCACGGCCCTACTAAACGAGCGGAAAATTAATTTCCACACGTTTACACTAGCTGAGGAGAAATCCCTCAGAGTAGTGATTAAAGGCGTCCCCAAGGAGATTGCTACGGCAGACATCCTCGAAGACCTGAAAGCCCAACAAATCCCCGTTGCCGAAGTGCATCGCATGCACCGAGGTCGCGGAGGGAAAGAGTACAACATGGTACTCGCTATAATCGATCCCACAGATGGCTGCAAAGACATCTTTAAGATTAAAGATGTATGCCACCTCTCTGGCATTCACGTCGAGAGGCCCCATAAGGGCGGTCCCATAGGGCAGTGCCATAACTGCCAACTATATGGTCACTCTGCGAGAAATTGCTTCGCAAAAGCTCGCTGCGTGAAATGCCTCGGCGACCACGCCACCTCCGATTGCACTCGTCCGAAAGACAGGACGCTCTGCACAGAGCCACCGAGCTGTGTTCTGTGCGGTGAGCAGGGACACCCTGCTAACTACCGGGGCTGCCCCAAAGCTCCCAAGACCAAACCAAAGTTGGCTAAACGCGTAGCCGACAAAATCCAGAGGGAGAGCCCTTCCGCCGCCCTCCCTGCCCGTCTCAGCCCTCAGAGGCCCTCTCCTTGGAACGCGCTGAATCAACAGCAGTCGTTCCCTCCCCTTAAAACGCCGCATTTAGCGGCAAATATTCCAGCCCTAATGGGCACGCCCGTTCCCCCGGTCACACAGGTGGCCCCCCCCCAAACTCAGCCGGCTTTGGCTCCCAAACCAGCGCCTGCGCCTAGACCCGCGCCAAGACCCGCGCATAAATCTCCCCCCATCGATCCATCCACCGGCCGCCCTTCGGCCGAGTGGGTAATGGGATCGGCCGTCAAGGCCTTCCAAATCGCCCCGTATGAGCGAGTTGAATCCCTAGTTCTCTCCCTCAAAGCAAACGAGGGTAATGGTATTGCCATCGCACTTATTGTGCACGCCAACACCGACTTAATTAAGTCGTTCTCTGAACTTCGTTTCTAATGGCAGGAAACAAAGGCAGAAACAAACCCCGTTCCCTAAGAATAGGTTACTTCAATGCAAATGGCATGTTCGGTCAACGTGATGAGATCGCAAACTTTCTCCGCGACCATCAAATTGACATCTTCCTCGTACAGGAGACCTTCCTCAAGCCCTCCAAGAGGAACCCCGGAATTGCGAACTATCATATAGTGCGCAATGACAGGCTTCACACTCGAGGGGGCGGCACTCTCATTTACTATAAAAGGTCACTGTACTGCATTCCTATGGATTCCCCGATTCTCGAGCATATTGAGACCTCGATATGTCAAATAGGCATGACTGGCCACCAACCGATCACTATAGTATCGGCCTATATACCCCCCAGTAGCGTCAGGCTTCACCACCTGCGCTCCGACCTAGAATCTCTCCTAGGCTTGGGTGATTCGGTTATCATAGCAGGCGACCTTAACGCTAAAAACGTCGCTTGGAACAGCCACTCGAACAACCAGAGAGGCCGAGAGCTTGATAACCTTAGCACCTTGCTTAACTTTGACATTATTGCCCCCATGACGCCCACTCATTATCCTAATGACGTTAACCACCGACCAGACGTACTCGACATAGCCATCCTAAAGAACGTAAACTTAGGTTTGCGCTCCTTGGAAACGCTACAAGAGTTAGACTCAGACCACCGACCTGTGATCCTAGAACTAGGCCCCCGTCACGCCCCCACTGACCCAGGTCAATCCGCTCCGACAAAGGTTATAACGGATTGGAGGAAACTAGAGGAACGCCTCAAGTCGACTTCTTCCGTTCACCTGGACGCCATCCCTGACACGATAATCTCAGCTGCCGACGCGACCGGCGCGATTGACTCCCTCACCAGTCACGTGCAAACCCTGTTGAACGAATGTTCACGACAGATTCCAGAGGAGTTTGATAACCGCTGGAATCTGCCGGAGGATGTACGCGCACTTGTGACGGAGAAGAACGCGGCTATCAGAGCGCACGACAATTTTCCCTGTGAGGCAAACCGTGCTCACATGCGTAATTTACAGCGTGCTGTAAAGGAACGCATCACTGAGTTACGCGAAGCCCGCTGGGATAATCTGTTGAAGGAACTGGAGCCCACCCACCAGGCCTTTTGGCATCTGTCTCGGAAGCTCAAATCCGACTGCGTGTCCACCATGCCACCACTGAATCGTCCGAATCAAAGGCCCGCCTTTGAAGACGACGAAAAGTCCGAATGCCTAGCCGACAGTCTAGAGGCACAATGCTCGCCCAGCACACTACCAGTAGATCAGGCACATCTCGATGAGGTGAACGCCGAAGTCGAACGTAGAGCTGCAATCCCGCTCCAACCTACGGAGCCCCCTGACCCCCCCAACCCCAACCCCAACCCCGATCCCGACCCAGACGATCCTGTACCGCCCGTCTCTGTGGACGAGGTCCGGACGATCGTTAAGAATCTGCGTCCCAGGAAAGCCCCCGGCTCAGACGGTATCACCAACAAAGTGGTGAAACTCTTCCCCGCCCAGCTCATAGTGCTGATGACCGCCATCTTCAATGCGGCACTTAATAATAACATCTTCCCCCAAATCTGGAAAGAAGCCATTGTTATCGGATTTCCCAAACCCGGTAAGCCCCGCACTGAGCCGTCCAGTTATCGCCCCATAAGTCTTCTCAGTACCCTCGGAAAGATTTACGAGAGGCTGATTCATGCCCGATTAAAGGATTTTGCCGAATCCAATAAAATCATTCCCGACGAGCAGTTTGGTTTTCGAACCAAACACTCTTGCGTCCAACAAGTGCATCGCATAGTCGAACACATCAGCGCTGGTTTTCAGCGCGGATTGACGACAGGCATGCTCTTCTTCGACGTGGCGAAAGCCTTCGACAAAGTCTGGCACAACGGCTTGATCTACAAGCTGTACTCGCTCAATGTGCCCGATCGTCTCGTGCTCATCATACGGGACTTTTTGTCGAATCGCACCTTTCGTTATCGCATAGAGGGCGGCACTCTGTCGACCCCACATCCAATCAGAGCCGGAGTCCCTCAGGGCTCCGTTCTCTCCCCTCTCCTTTTCGCGCTGTACACCAGTGATATTCCTAAAAGCTCCAAGTCGGAGTTGGCCCTATACGCCGATGATACGGCTATCTACTATTCCGGCAAATCCCTCCCTGCTATCACCAAGATCCTCCAGACCTCGGTCAATGCCATCGGCACTTGGTTTAGGAAATGGAGAATCGAGGTTAACCCATCCAAGAGCGCGGCCGTTCTTTTCCATAAAAGCAACGACCGCTCCACTGAAGCCCGACCCATCTCCCTCTACGGCCAACCGATCCCTTGGGAAAAGAAGGCCAAATACCTGGGCGTGATTCTAGATTACCGACTCTCGTTCCGAGAGCACATAAAGACGGTTCGCTCCCATGCCGCTTTCGCTCTCGGCCGTCTCCACAGTATGCTCAATGCACGCAGTAAATTATCCCTTAAATATAAGGTGAGAATTTACTTGACGTGCATCCGTCCCATTATGACCTATGCTAGCGTTGTGTTCGCACACATCGAAGGGTCTGGAATCCATAGGATGCAAACTCTTCAAAACCGATTTACGCGCAAAGCCACGGGCGCTCCGTGGTACGTGCGTAACAGGGAACTCCACTTAGACTTAAAACTGCCTACCATCAAGCAGTTTATGAAACGCGCCTCCAAGCGTTACTTCGATAGGGCCCCCCATCACCCCAATCCCCTGGTGGTCAGTAGCGTCGACTACATCCCCTCCCAGATTAGTAGAACTCGCCGTCCAAGGCACGCTCTAGCTTACCCTGACGACCCTATAACGGTCCTACAAGAGTCGAATAGAGAGACTAGCACTCTCAAAATACACTCGCACAAACGCCGCCCGATTTACCGTCCTCGCCGGCGAGGCCCGTCGCGAAGACCCAGTAATGGTAACCCCCCCCGACCCTTGCTCGAGCCGGCCCGCGCCGAGCCAGTAGCTTTAAATTAGTCCCTAATAATAATTTAAACCAGATCCAGCCGTCCCTAGCTGCCCCCCCAGCAACGCCCTAAGCCGAGGCCCGTGTCCCGCAGGGGACGCCCTTAGCTGCTGTTGCTTAATTTTAAGTTGCTCCTGGCTGGAGGCATTCGGTGCCTCGCCACCAAGTTCGGTTACGCTGTTAAGATTCCCTGAATCAACAGCTAATGTCCATTTCCAAAAAAAAAAGTGGTTAGGCATTCCGAAACCAGCAGTATTACAAGAAGCATGAAAAGGAAGAATAAAGAAAAATCTCAAGTACTCAAGCAATAGTGTGTTTCATTCGTCGAATCCTGCAAGTATAGGCGTCTTCCCGCAACGTATCCCGCCAGCACCGCTATATACGCTACATTTTATGGTCCTTCGAGCCGGATCGGGAGCAAGAAATTGAAGATGCCAACTACGAGATCAGGGTCAGCGCGCTCCAAGACTAGGGAAGAAAGTACTACATCGGATTGGAGTATGAACACACCAAGCGAAACTACGAGTGCGTCGGCGACAAGTCGATCGGCGATCACGAAGAGGACGCCGCCGTCCAGTGTACAGGGAAGACGATCGCCCGCACCCCATGCAAGTCAAGTTGTTGGGGTATCAACAACGGGGGAGGTAACCAGCGCCGCACCCCCAACCCGCACCGCAGAAGAAGATCGCGTCGAAGCCGCACGCCAGGAAGGAAGCCATCCTAAGCAGAAGGACAACGCGCGCCGGGCTGTGAGAAGCACGCCGGCGTCGAGAGAGGATAGTTTGCAGCGAACTCAACCTAAGAAGCCGACCCGCGAGATAGACAGTCAGTCTGCCCGCTCGTCGCAAAGGAAGAGATCAGAAGCGCAAGCAAGGATGACACTGGCACTAAGGGAACTGGAAATAGCGGAGGCACGATCAAGAGTAGCTCAAGCCGAAATGGAGCTTATAGCTGCCGAATCAGAAGAAGACGGTGCTGGAGAAGATGGAGCTGGAGAAGAGTTGTTCGAGCGTACACAAGAGGTCGAGAAATGGTTCTTTCAAAGTGGAGTCAAGTCAAATAAGGAACGAAGACCGATCGAGACAGGAGAGAAGAAAAGCGACATTCAGCAGTTGGCTCAAGCAATAATCAAGCTATCTGAAAAGCCACACGATGTAATCACATCGAAGCACTTTGAACTTCCTCACTTCAATGGGGCCTGTGAAGAATGGCTGGCGTTCAAGAGATCATATGAAGATATGGCCGCTTCTTTCAGCAACACACAGAACTTAGCGCGCCTTAGAAGAGCAATCCAGGGAAAAGCCAGAGAAGCCGTCCAAAGCCTGCTATTCACCGCCGAAGACCCACGAGAAGTGATCAAGGGACTAGAAGCAAGATTCGGCAGACCTGGAGCATTGGCATTGGCTGAACTAGAAAAGATGAAGAACCTGTCAAAGGTCGGCGAGAACCCCAGCGACATATGCGTGTTTGCTAGCAGAGTGAAGAACGCCATCGCCACGATCAAGGCCCTGAAGAAACCACAGTACCTCAGTTCGCCTGAAACTATGAAGGCAATAGTGGACAAGATGCCGCCCTCTATGAAGTTCCGATGGTTCGCCTACCATAGAGAGAGAAGAGAGGAAGACCTCCAAGAATTGATACTCATCGAAGCATTTTTGGAAATAGAAGCCGACATGTGTGGAGACTTTGCCCCGCCTGAGACGACTTCAGAACCCAAGAAAGGGATAAGAAAACCAGTTCACACCGTTCAGGAAGCTTCGCAAGACAGTTACAAGAAGACATGTCCTATTTGTCAAGAGGAACACTTCGCAATAGACTGCAAGGAGTTCAAGGAAGCGAACATAGATGAGAAATGGGATATGATCAAGAAGGCTAGGATCTGTTTCAAGTGTCTTCGATTCAAGCATTCAAGAATCAACTGCAAGGCCCCAGTCTGCAAGCTATGTAGAAGATGGCATCATACTATACTGCATTCCGACAACCCTCCAGTGCCAGTAGAAAAGAAAAAGGAACACAAAGAAGATAAGCCAGAAGAAAAGGTCGCCTCAATTCACAAGGCAAGAGGAGAAGAAAAGGCATATCTGAAGATCACACCTGTGGACCTATACGGGCCAAAGGGTCAAGTTCGGGTACTAGCGCTGCTGGATGAAGGTTCAACAGTCACACTCCTGGATGCATCAATCGCTGAGAAGATTGGAGCCGAAGGTCATTGCGAAACACTTACAATCGAAACAGTCGGTGGAAAGGTGATAAAGAAAGATGGCTCGCAGAAGATCAAGTTCAAAATAAAGGGGGCCCACAGAAAAGACAAGAAGATGATCAAAGCGAGAACCATCGACGACCTAAAGCTGTCAGAACAAAGCATAAGCAGGGAAACCTTGAAGAATTGTCAGCATTTGAAGGCAATTGAAGAACAACTTCTCTATGCTGGAGATAGACCTAAACTATTGATAGGTCAGGACAACTGGGGACTCATAGTAACAAGAAAACTGAAGAAAGGCCAGCCAGCTGAACCTGTAGCCTCACTCACAAACCTGGGATGGGTGTTGCATGGATGTGACACCGGAACAAACGTCGTGGTGAACTTCGTCAATCATGAAGAAGCTCAGAGCGACAAAGAAGATATAGAAGAAATGGTCCGGCATCACTTCCAATTAGAATCTATGGGAATTCAAGATCGACTGCCAAGAAACGATAGCGACAGAAGAGCACTCGAAGTACTTGAGAAGAATACAAGAAGGTTGTCAAGCGGCCAATTCGAAACAGGGCTATTGTGGAAAAATGAAAGTGAAACCCTGCCGAACAATTACAAACAAGCACTTCGACGTCTGACCAACATCGAAAGAAAACTGGATCGAGATGAAGAAATTAAAGAGTCGTATGAGAAACAGATACAGAATCTAATCGAAAAGGGATACGCAGAAGACTCTAAAGAGACACACCCCGAAGCAGTAAAAGCAATCAAGAGAAACCATTACATGGACGACTACCTGCAGAGTTTCAATACGAAGGAAGAAGCCGAGAAGGTACCAAAAGAAGTGAAAGAAATCCACGCAAGGGCGAGCTTCCATCTGAAGGGTTGGGCTAGTAACGAACCAAGTATTCTAGCAGAAGTGGAAGACACCAATAAGGAAGAGTCCCTACAACTAACGAAGGAAGAAAAAACTCTGGGACTGAGATGGTTGGTGAAAGAAGACTCGCTTGCCTTTAATGTTGGTCTGCGCAACACACCAAGGGATCTGTTAGAAGGAAGAAGGGCTCCTACGAAGAGAGAAGTCACAAGCGCCGTGATGTCTACGTTTGATCCAATGGGCTTCGCGGCGCCAGTCTTGATACAAGGAAAGAAATTGATTCAAGACCTTTGGCGTAGGAAAATAGGCTGGGATGAAACAATCAACGAAGATCAAAGAGCAGCCTGGACTAGATACTTAGAAAAGGTGTCCGCACTAACCAAAGTGAAAATTCCTAGATGCGTCTCGCCTCATGCCAGAAAAGGACAGCTGCATATGTTCTCCGATGCAAGTGAAGAAGCGTACGCAGCGGTAGTCTATTGGAGGACAGTGGAGACTGAAGGAAGAGTCCATGTCTCTATGATTGCCGGCAAAGCAAGAGTAACGCCATCGAAGCCAGTATCGATCCCAAGACTGGAGCTGCAAGCTGCCTTATTGGGAAGCAGATTGTCAGCCACAGTGGAAGAAGAAATGGAACTGGAAGTAGAGAAAAGGACGTATTGGACAGACTCCAGTACAGTACTGCAGTGGATCAAGGCGGAACCAAGAAAATTCAAGACCTTTGTAGCAAACCGGCTGGCAGAGATTGAAGAAAAGACCAATTCTGAAGACTGGAGATGGGTACCGACAAAGGAGAACCCTGCAGACGATGCCACAAGGGGAAGCCCAACTGTATTCGATCACAACACAAGATGGTTCCAAGGTCCTAAATTTCTCTACCAACCAGAGGAGGAATGGCCGCTTCGAGACTTCAAATCAGAAAGTGTCATGATAGAAGAAAAGGGCCAACAGACGAAGGTGATGGTGATGAACACGAAGGAAGGAGCTTTAATACGTCCTGAGAGGTTTTCCAGCTGGGAGCGATTGCTGCGCACAATGGGAAGAGTGGTGGCTTTCGCATGCCTCTTATTGAAGAAGACCCGTAAAGCCACCACCACCACCACCACCGTTCGACGCAAGGAAGAGGCCTGGAAACCTCAAGTGAGATCCCAGAAGAAGAAAAAGGCACAAATCATTACCTCGCCAATTGAAGCTAGGAAGCGGCTGTACCTGCCCTTGGAAGAAGAATATTTGAAAAAGGCTGAAGAGTTACTGATCAAAATGTGTCAGAAGGACAGTTTTCCAACAGAAATAAGAAATATCAAGAATGGAAAACCTTTGGAAAACGCTAGTCGACTTAAGAAGATCGACGTTTACATAGACGACGACGGGATCATCAAATTAAGAAGCAGAACCATGAAGTTTTGCGACGAAGAAAGAAGGAAAATGAACCCTATCGTCTTAGAAGGAAAGCAGAGCATCACACGTCTTATTGTGCTACATTACCACAAGAAATTTCTCCACGGTAATGTTGCCACAGTCATGAATGAGATTCGGCAAAAATACTGGATCCTGGGGCTACGAGCGACATTGAAGGCGATCGCATACAACTGCCAATGGTGCAAGACAAGAAAAAATGTACCGGAGATACCACCAATGGGAGATCTACCAAGCGAGAGGCTGCAGCATCACCAGTTCCCATTCACGTGCGCGGCCGTAGACTATTTTGGGCCGTTGCAGGTGACTATAGGAAGAAGAGTGGAAAAGCGCTGGGTGGCGTTGTTCACATGTCTCACTACAAGGGCCGTTCATCTAGAGTTGGTACCTTCTCTCAGCACCAGCTCCATGATCATGGCGCTACGTCGGATGGCAGCCAGAAGAGGAACCCCCAAGACTATCTTCAGTGACAATGGGACAAATTTTGTCGGAGCCAACAAAGAGCTGGAAGAGGCAGCGCAAGAAAGAGGCATAAAGTGGAAATTCATACCACCAGGAAGTCCGAACATGGGAGGCGCTTGGGAAAGGCTCGTGCGAACAGTCAAAACATCGCTAAAAGTGGTTCTCAACGAAAGAAGTCCTCCAGAGGAAGTACTCCACACCTTGATGACTGAGGTGGAACACATAGTAAATTCCAGACCCCTCACCCCAGTCAGTATGGATACAGAAGACGAAGAAAGTTTAACCCCGAACCATTTCCTCTTGGGAAGATCGTGCGGAGCGATGGCGCCGGGGGAATTCAGCGACACTGAATTGATTGGAAAGGCAAACTGGAGAACCACCCAGCGGCTTGCTGACCATTTCTGGAGAAGATGTGTTAAAGAATACTTACCCCTTCTGATGCCAAGAAAAGTTAGTGGCCGAGAAACCGCCGACCCAGCAGAAGGAGATATCGTGTTGATAGTAGACGCGACATTACCTCGAAATTCATGGCCTCGAGGAGAAGTTATTAAGACATACCCTGGACCAGATGGGAGGACCAGAGTGCTGGACGTGCGGACTTCAGGAGGAGTGCTTCGTCGTCCGACTCGACGAGTGGTCGTCCTCGTTCCTGCGGCATCGTCGCTTCGACAGGAGGATGTGCTACGCACCGTGGGGGAGAATGTTAGCGACGACAAATGAATTATTAAGTTAAAAATAAATAAACAAATACAAGCCTTTATTTCCCATAACATAAGTTAATATAATTATGGTAGGTAGGTAGTTTGAATAAAAAAAAGATTTAAAGTTGTAAGCGTGATAAGTATTTTGTACTAAGTTAAGAGATTATTGTCTAAGTTCAAATAAAGATATATTTATGTTGTCTTTTATTTAAATATACACAAAATAAACACTATTAATGTTATCTAAAACTAGGCCAAGTAGAAAATATCATGTAAGCGTTCTCACTCAAACGATAGGTGGCGCCACTTGTATCATTTTGTTGTAATTTACTAAGGTAAGGTGCTACTTTACCGTATCGAGAGCCGCCAACACATTTTATGATTTTTTAAGGGTTTAATTAAGGTTAAAGGTTGAGATATTTATGTAATTAGGTAGTAAAAGTTATTTACTATATTGTAAAATAAATATAAATAATGTAAGGTGTTCCTAACTACAGAAAACTGCCAAAATAAGATTCCCATACAAATTGCACATTAGTACCGTGTGCAAACTTGACGCGTTCTGATTGGTTGAGCCCATCAAGATTAGTGCCGTGCGCAAAATTGAAGCGTTCTGATTGGCTCCAGAAAAATATAAATGTAGGTGGGTTTCTGTGGTTAGGCATGGACATGCACCCGCCGACGCTCGCCGCGAGAGGACGTGTTGCCTGCGCTCCCGCTCTCCCGCTACGATCGTCTCGCTGCGCCCCGCCGCAGTGCCCCGCAGTCGCCGACTGCAACCATATTTATGATCAAAAGCTGCCTTTTTCGAGGCGGCGGCTGATTTTCCTGTCCTATCAGATCACGGTTCGGTCGTGATTAGGCCCCTTCAGGGTAAAAACCACAGTTTCGTGGTCCTCGGTGGAAACCAATCGGTGCCAACGAAGCCGAGTGGGGTGTTGACCCGATACACCCGCTGCGCCCCTTCTGGGCAAAGCTTAAATCGGAAGGAGCTAGGACAACCGGCCTTGGGGGGTCTCCTAGTCGACCCTAGCTCTAACCCCGTTCTCTTACAGCTCCTCTAGTACTTCGGTGCTAGAGCATAGGAACCCGTTCGCACAATAAGACTGGCGACGGGAGTCAAGCTAGGGTACACTACAGGTACACACACCTCCCTGCCTATACCCGGCAGGGAGGGTTCACTCACCTACACAACCCCGGGCTCTTCCACCCCGGGGACGTTAATGGTAGGAACCCATTTTAAAATATAAATTCCCTTTTTTATTCCCTCTCGGACATCTCTTCAAGATGTCCGATGCCAAGCTTATTAGCTTTTTCAAGGATGTCCTCTTAAAGGACCCTGAATTCATCGCCAAATATGGCAAATACCTTAACGCCGAGCCGCGCGCTCAACGTCCCACCCGCCCCGCTCCAATTCCCGATAGTCCGGCCTCACCGGACGCAGATGTTCCCTGCATTGTTAGGGAACAATTCGATTCTCCGGAAAGCCCGGAGAATAATTTCTATGACCGGGACCTATTGTCCGGTTCCCCGAACCCCGCGATAGCGAACAATAGGTTCGCTACTCTATTGTCCGACGCTGAGGAATGCGATGCACGTGCACCCACCTCAGCTGTCGCTACCCGCCCTCAAACGGTGCCGATGGACACGTCGGCACCGCGCGACTCCGAGTCTGAGGAATCCCTCACAGACTCAGCCTCATCTGATTCGTCAGATGGATTCATCCCTGTAGCAGGGAAAAAGAGGCCGCGCAAAAATAAGGCCAACAACGGTGCCCCTTCAAAGGCCCTAAAAACCACTGAGGTTCCCCCCGCCTCAGCAGCCCCTCAGCCCGCGACTCCCGCAAAGGCAGCCCCTTCCCCCCCCACAGTACCTCGCCCTAAGACCCAGCCCTCCCAGGCTGCGCCTAAAAAGGGCAAAGCCCCTCCACCAGTCATCGTCCATGACAAAGAGTCCTGGGTCGTTATATCCAAGGCGTGTGTTGATCGTAAGATCAACTACACAGGTGCCGTCTCGGTAAGCGATGGCATCAAAATCACGATACCGTATCCCGACGGTTACAGGGCATTCACGGCCCTACTAAACGAGCGGAAAATTAATTTCCACACGTTTACACTAGCTGAGGAGAAATCCCTCAGAGTAGTGATTAAAGGCGTCCCCAAGGAGATTGCTACGGCAGACATCCTCGAAGACCTGAAAGCCCAACAAATCCCCGTTGCCGAAGTGCATCGCATGCACCGAGGTCGCGGAGGGAAAGAGTACAACATGGTACTCGCTATAATCGATCCCACAGATGGCTGCAAAGACATCTTTAAGATTAAAGATGTATGCCACCTCTCTGGCATTCACGTCGAGAGGCCCCATAAGGGCGGTCCCATAGGGCAGTGCCATAACTGCCAACTATATGGTCACTCTGCGAGAAATTGCTTCGCAAAAGCTCGCTGCGTGAAATGCCTCGGCGACCACGCCACCTCCGATTGCACTCGTCCGAAAGACAGGACGCTCTGCACAGAGCCACCGAGCTGTGTTCTGTGCGGTGAGCAGGGACACCCTGCTAACTACCGGGGCTGCCCCAAAGCTCCCAAGACCAAACCAAAGTTGGCTAAACGCGTAGCCGACAAAATCCAGAGGGAGAGCCCTTCCGCCGCCCTCCCTGCCCGTCTCAGCCCTCAGAGGCCCTCTCCTTGGAACGCGCTGAATCAACAGCAGTCGTTCCCTCCCCTTAAAACGCCGCATTTAGCGGCAAATATTCCAGCCCTAATGGGCACGCCCGTTCCCCCGGTCACACAGGTGGCCCCCCCCCAAACTCAGCCGGCTTTGGCTCCCAAACCAGCGCCTGCGCCTAGACCCGCGCCAAGACCCGCGCATAAATCTCCCCCCATCGATCCATCCACCGGCCGCCCTTCGGCCGAGTGGGTAATGGGATCGGCCGTCAAGGCCTTCCAAATCGCCCCGTATGAGCGAGTTGAATCCCTAGTTCTCTCCCTCAAAGCAAACGAGGGTAATGGTATTGCCATCGCACTTATTGTGCACGCCAACACCGACTTAATTAAGTCGTTCTCTGAACTTCGTTTCTAATGGCAGGAAACAAAGGCAGAAACAAACCCCGTTCCCTAAGAATAGGTTACTTCAATGCAAATGGCATGTTCGGTCAACGTGATGAGATCGCAAACTTTCTCCGCGACCATCAAATTGACATCTTCCTCGTACAGGAGACCTTCCTCAAGCCCTCTAAGAGGAACCCCGGAATTGCGAACTATCATATAGTGCGCAATGACAGGCTTCACACTCGAGGGGGCGGCACTCTCATTTACTATAAAAGGTCACTGTACTGCATTCCTATGGATTCCCCGATTCTCGAGCATATTGAGACCTCGATATGTCAAATAGGCATGACTGGCCACCAACCGATCACTATAGTATCGGCCTATATACCCCCCAGTAGCGTCAGGCTTCACCACCTGCGCTCCGACCTAGAATCTCTCCTAGGCTTGGGTGATTCGGTTATCATAGCAGGCGACCTTAACGCTAAAAACGTCGCTTGGAACAGCCACTCGAACAACCAGAGAGGCCGAGAGCTTGATAACCTTAGCACCTTGCTTAACTTTGACATTATTGCCCCCATGACGCCCACTCATTATCCTAATGACGTTAACCACCGACCAGACGTACTCGACATAGCCATCCTAAAGAACGTAAACTTAGGTTTGCGCTCCTTGGAAACGCTACAAGAGTTAGACTCAGACCACCGACCTGTGATCCTAGAACTAGGCCCCCGTCACGCCCCCACTGACCCAGGTCAATCCGCTCCGACAAAGGTTATAACGGATTGGAGGAAACTAGAGGAACGCCTCAAGTCGACTTCTTCCGTTCACCTGGACGCCATCCCTGACACGATAGTCTCAGCTGCCGACGCGACCGGCGCGATTTACTCCCTCACCAGTCACGTGCAAACCCTGTTGAACGAATGTTCACGACAGATTCCAGAGGAGTTTGATAACCGCTGGAATCTGCCGGAGGATGTACGCGCACTTGTGACGGAGAAGAACGCGGCTATCAGAGCGCACGACAATTTTCCCTGTGAGGCAAACCGTGCTCACATGCGTAATTTACAGCGTGCTGTAAAGGAACGCATCACTGAGTTACGCGAAGCCCGCTGGGATAATCTGTTGAAGGAACTGGAGCCCACCCACCAGGCCTTTTGGCATCTGTCTCGGAAGCTCAAATCCGACTGCGTGTCCACCATGCCACCACTGAATCGTCCGAATCAAAGTCCCGCCTTTGAAGACGACGAAAAGTCCGAATGCCTAGCCGACAGTCTAGAGGCACAATGCTCGCCCAGCACACTACCAGTAGATCAGGCACATCTCGATGAGGTGAACGCCGAAGTCGAACGTAGAGCTGCAATCCCGCTCCAACCTACGGAGCCCCCTGACCCCCCCAACCCCAACCCCAACCCCGATCCCGACCCAGACGATCCTGTCCCGCCCGTCTCTGT
This sequence comes from Acronicta leporina, assembly GCA_947256265.1. Lineage (NCBI taxonomy): Eukaryota > Metazoa > Arthropoda > Insecta > Lepidoptera > Noctuidae > Acronicta > Acronicta leporina. The sequence goes on along the minus strand of OX366537.1, from coordinate 4,302,587 downwards.
GGACGAGGTCCGGACGATCGTTAAGAATCTGCGTCCCAGGAAAGCCCCCGGCTCAGACGGTATCACCAACAAAGTGGTGAAACTCTTCCCCGCCCAGCTCATAGTGCTGATGACCGCCATCTTCAATGCGGCACTTAATAATAACAACTTTCCCCAAATCTGGAAAGAAGCCATTGTTATCGGATTTCCCAAACCCGGTAAGCCCCGCACTGAGCCGTCCAGTTATCGCCCCATAAGTCTTCTCAGTACCCTCGGAAAGATTTACGAGAGGCTGATTCATGCCCGATTAAAGGATTTTGCCGAATCCAATAAAATCATTCCCGACGAGCAGTTTGGTTTTCGAACCAAACACTCTTGCGTCCAACAAGTGCATCGCATAGTCGAACACATCAGCGCTGGTTTTCAGCGCGGATTGACGACAGGCATGCTCTTCTTCGACGTGGCGAAAGCCTTCGACAAAGTCTGGCACAACGGCTTGATCTACAAGCTGTACTCGCTCAATGTGCCCGATCGTCTCGTGCTCATCATACGGGACTTTTTGTCGAATCGCACCTTTCGTTATCGCATAGAGGGCGGCACTCTGTCGACCCCACATCCAATCAGAGCCGGAGTCCCTCAGGGCTCCGTTCTCTCCCCTCTCCTTTTCGCGCTGTACACCAGTGATATTCCTAAAAGCTCCAAGTCGGAGTTGGCCCTATACGCCGATGATACGGCTATCTACTATTCCGGCAAATCCCTCCCTGCTATCACCAAGATCCTCCAGACCTCGGTCAATGCCATCGGCACTTGGTTTAGGAAATGGAGAATCGAGGTTAACCCATCCAAGAGTGCGGCCGTTCTTTTCCATAAAAGCAACGACCGCTTCACTGAAGCCCGACCCATCTCCCTCTACGGCCAACCGATCCCTTGGGAAAAGAAGGCCAAATACCTGGGCGTGATTCTAGATTACCGACTCTCGTTCCGAGAGCACATAAAGACGGTTCGCTCCCGTGCCGCTTTCGCTCTCGGCCGTCTCCACAGTATGCTCAATGCACGCAGTAAATTATCCCTTAAATATAAGGTGAGAATTTACTTGACGTGCATCCGTCCCATTATGACCTATGCTAGCGTTGTGTTCGCACACATCGAAGGGTCTGGAATCCATAGGATGCAAACTCTTCAAAACCGATTTACGCGCAAAGCCACGGGCGCTCCGTGGTACGTGCGTAACAGGGAACTCCACTTAGACTTAAAACTGCCTACCATCAAGCAGTTTATGAAACGCGCCTCCAAGCGTTACTTCGATAGGGCCCCCCATCACCCCAATCCCCTGGTGGTCAGTAGCGTCGACTACATCCCCTCCCAGATTAGTAGAACTCGCCGTCCAAGGCACGCTCTATCTTACCCTGACGACCCTATAACGGTCCTACAAGAGTCGAATAGAGAGACTAGCACTCTCAAAATACACTCGCACAAACGCCGCCCGATTTACCGTCCTCGCCGGCGAGGCCCGTCGCGAAGACCCAGTAATGGTAACCCCCCCCGACCCTTGCTCGAGCCGGCCCGCGCCGAGCCAGTAGCTTTAAATTAGTCCCTAATAATAATTTAAACCAGATCCAGCCGTCCCTAGCTGCCCCCCCAGCAACGCCCTAAGCCGAGGCCCGTGTCCCGCAGGGGACGCCCTTAGCTGCTGTTGCTTAATTTTAAGTTGCTCCTGGCTGGAGGCATTCGGTGCCTCGCCACCAAGTTCGGTTACGCTGTTAAGATTCCCTGAATCAACAGCTAATGTCCATTTCCAAACAAAAAAAAAAAAAAAAAAGTGGTTAGGCATTCCGAAACCAGCAGTATTACAAGAAGCATGAAAAGGAAGAATAAAGAAAAATCTCAAGTACTCAAGCAATAGTGTGTTTCATTCGTCGAATCCTGCAAGTATAGGCGTCTTCCCGCAACGTATCCCGCCAGCACCGCTATATACGCTACATGTTGTTTTGGTGTATTTTAATATTACAAACAGAGACACCAATTTTATATATTTGTATAGATATTTGTCCACTGCACGTATAACAAAATGGCGTCAGAAACGAAACAAAATAAGGAAATTATATTTTGTTCCAAATTTAAATATCTATTGCTTTCATTTTTAAATCAATATACCTACAGTACGTCTTTTTAAAGACCTGGACGATTCTAAAGGCTTTAGAAATCTTGAGGTTGAGCGCCTGAGGTGAGTGCACAGCCTCAATTGATGTTACCTTTTGAAACTAAATACCTATACATAACCTGTTTCTAGAAGGTTCTTCTACCTTGAATATACTGGTATTCACATTTGAGAGCATAATGCTAAGAACTATACTTCCCGTTTTATGATGTTTTAGTATTTTTTTATGTATTGTATTGAGATGACAAGCCATATTAGTGCAGTGCTACCCAAAGTGGTCTATATCGACCCCCAGGGGTCGAGGACGACCTGCAAAGGGGCCTCTGTCAGCGAAAAGAAAAAAATGGGTCCATGAGATCTAAATGGATAATTATAGTAAAATAAATTTGCGAAATAAATATAATTAGGTAAGAATGGTCTACGAAAAACTCAAAAGCAAGTGGTCAACAAGAAAAAAGTTTGGGACCTCTGGTTTAGTGGTTCGAATCGCAACAAATTCTATCCATAAATATCTATATACCTAAATAAAAATGAATCGCCGAAATGCGCGTACATTCGCGCATAACTTCCAAACGAGTACACAAAATCAGATCATTTTTTTATTATATTACGATAGGAGGTTTTAATGCATTCTTTTTTAAATTTTCATGGGAAAATTGCGAGGCTACGCACGAGCTGCTTTTTGATCGAACTTTTTTGTCACAGAGATGTTTTGAGATTTTTTTCACGGTATTGGTGAAATCGAGATTAACACCAAGGGTTTATAAAGATCATTTAATGAGAAGAAGAAACTTTTTAATATAAAACTAAGCACAGTAGTAGGTACTACAATAGCAAGAACTTATCATACTCAGGCGCCGGTTACCGGACTTTTTAAAAGGAAGTTACCATTTTTTTTATTAATATCAATACCCCTTTGTGTCATATTCTCCGTAAAGTAACATTAAAGCTATATTTAAATACTGACCTAATTTCCTGTCCCATCCTGTATAATTATGTTCTAGTAAACATAATTACAAACTGATTTGAACTCACGAGTTTGAGCAATTAGGCTGAATATTTAATGAAGAAGCTTCGTATCTAATGACCTTCTAACTCAATACTAGCCTTTTTAACATGAATGTATGCACTCATTAAAGAGGAAGGTCGGAATCGAGTTTTTTATTACTTTACTACTAATTATGCGAATCTTAGCTACTAATTCTATCATGTATTGGCTTTGGTTGCCGCTTACCACCAGCCGGCCCGTGTGCAGTTTCTCATCATATCATCACGCCTGTAATCCCTCAAGGGTTAGGCAGAGGCATACTTATTTAAACTCACAGTTCGCAGGTATGTTTAGGTCCTTTGTCATAGGGCGCTAGCCTGCAGATCGGAACTCTGAGCTGCTACTGAGAAATACATAGAAAAACGCAATAATACTGCTCGACCTGGTAATCCAACCCTAGACATCTAGCGTAACAGTCGCGCTTAGGACCACTAGACTAACGAGGCAGTCAATAATTGTATAATTTTGCAATCCCGTTTCATTATTCGGAGAAAAATGTTTTCTTTTTTATGGGATACAAACAAACCTGATGGTAACCGATTACCTCTGGTGTTGCAGGTGTTCATGGGCGGTGGTTATCGTTTACCATAAGGTGATCCGTCTGCTCGTTTGCTCCCCGATCCGATAAAAAAAGATAATTTTAAGTTATGTCCGTATAAAATCGTTCATTTAAAAAGTATGTAGTTGTACAAGTAAGGATGACTGCGTGTATATAATTTACTTAATGCAGTTTCCACGTATTAGATGCTTAGCAACCCACGCAAGCCGTATAAGTGGGCTTTGCCGACTAATCCGCGGTTAGTGGTCAAAATGCCATGCTTACAACATAAATAAACTATAATTATTTAGTACTGCCTCATAAGCCTAGGTTATGATGAAATGAAATGAATTGATATTTATTTCTATAAGTAGATCTTTAGAAACACTTTTACAAGTCTATGGTTTGTTTTTTTTATAGCTAGATGGCTTCGGCATTTTCTAACTGACGACCTCTGAGAAGAAACACCGAAACAAACTCAAAGAATCATGGTCTCTTTTAAAGTCCAGACATAAAATAATGTGAGTGGGACAATGCAGGGCAATGTCTGAAATGGCCTTTTGAGGAAAGAACCATAGCAGCTTTGTGTAGACCAGTCCTAACTGAAGGCAAGCATGCATCAGTCATCGTGTAGCTCTACCATAATTAAGGGAGCTCAACGACCGTTAAGCGTGACTGGTACGCTTGAGGTCCTGGATTTGATTCCCAAGTCGAGCGAGCGTCGAGCGCCAAGTCGTCGAATTTCTCAATAGCAGCTCGGAATTTGGAATTTGTGCTCGGTTATTGGCAGTAGACTCGCCCTATTTTAAGGGAACAAAACATACCTGAAAACTATCTTTATTAATATTAAGAGCTGAAGAGTTTGTTTGTTTGTTTGCTTGAACGCGCTAAACTCAGGAACTACTCGTTCGATTTGAAAATTTATTTCAGTGTTAGATAGCCCATTTATTGAGGAAGGCTATAGGCTATATATCATTACGCTACGCGGATGAAGTCGCGGGCAAAAGCTATGTATGTATAAAAGTACACCTCTATCTAACCCTTCGGAGAATACAAGTATGGTGGTATGTTACATGTACTAAAAGTATTCTTTAGGAAGTGTTTGTAATGTCTCATTCCCTCGCGGCGTCGCTGGTGGCGGCGGGCGGTGGCTAGTCATTTCCTGAGGATGCCGCTAAAAAGCCCGGAGATTGAAATGTGACGAAGCATTAACAATAGAGTTACGAAGATATCGTGATAACAAAAATATTCTTTAAAGATATCATAAAATATACAACATTTACAAAATATTAATGGACCTACTACTTACTGTATTTAAGCGAAGTAAAGATTATTAATTTATTGTTCTTAAATCAGTATTTTTTATTTTAAATGATATTATATTTGTAAATAGTTCTTTTATAGACACTTTTACAAGTCAATAACATAATCAAGAGGCGTACTAATGTACACCCACAGTTCGCCGGTATGTTTAGGTCCCATGTAATAGGGGGCGAGCCTATTGCCACTAACCGGGCACAAACTCGTAACTCCGAGCTGCTACTGAGAATTTCATAGAAAAACCCAATAACACTTTGCTCGACCTGGGAATCGAACCCAGGACCTCTAGCGTAGCAGTCGCGCTCAGATTAACAATTAATACGTTCATAACTTTGAAAAGTCCGAGGTGCATGCCTTGGATTTGAACTCGAGACCTTTGACTTGGCAGTCCAATGGTCATATCACTAGGCTATAACGGGTCAATGTTTAACATAGACACTTTACAAGTTTCCTAGCTGACGACCCCTACGAAGAAATGCAGAAAAAAACTCATTGAGGAGAATCATGGTCTCTTAAAGTCAGGACATAATAATAGAAAAAAGATAAATACGACTATAAACTAATGTATTTTTTTTTTAATCTTACTAGCAATGTGGGTCACACATTAGTAGCATTCTTGTTAATCCCTCGTGCTAAGCTAAATGCTTGTGTTACAAGTGGGTTCACCTTGGTAGTGCAATGAGTGGGTATCGAACCGGAAACCACATGATCACAAGTCCAACGCCCTAACCATAAGGCTACCGACGCTTCATGCGTATGTACGTTACTATTGTAAATTGCTTTTTTTTTTAATTATCACGGGTTTCGACGTCTTAGAGCGGGCGAGTTAGAACGACTCGACCGATTTAGCTGATTTTGTTGTATTCGCTATTATCGAAACCAATAAAATAAAATTGTATCCGATAAAATTTATGTCTGTATTATGTGTATGAGTCGATAACTTTACTATATAACACCTATCCAATGTCGTTTTATTTCTTTTAACATTAATTTTACATACTTGCCGGATTCTTCTCCATAGGATCAACCTTTTGGAACCGTGCAACTAGAATCATAAAGGTTCATAAACGCTTGTAAAAGCTTATCTATTCTAATATTATAAAAAGGAAATATTTGTATGTATGTTTGTAACGAATTGGCTCAAATAGTACTGGACCGATTTAAAAAATTCTTTCACCATTTGAATGCTACATTATTCCAGATTAACATAGGCTATAGAATATTTTGAAAGAAGTTAAGGATTTCTTCAGGCGAGCGAAGCCGGGGCGGGCCGCTAATTTGAAATAGAAACATTTGAATTTTGAATACCACCTTCCATTTAAAATTGTCGAAACTGCATGAAACTCATCATTACCTGCAAAAGAAAACAAAAAATGAATTGTAATTATGGTTGACACTACTTTCGCAGTGGCTGAGCAATCGTCTAGTGCTCCATGGGTCATGGGTTGGATTTCCACACGATGCAAATATTGTGAGAATTCAGGGAGAAAATCATAAGACTGCTTGACCCCAAGACCCCTCGCGTAGCAGTCGCAATTAGACCAGTAGACTGATGATAATGTTTGATAAATATAAATATACATAAACTACCTTCTACCCGCGGCTTCGCTCACATGAAGCTATATCAAGAGTAAAAATAGAAAACCAAAAATGATGATCTCTTCTTTGTATGGGCCTCTATGCATCAGGGAGGTCAAGCTGTATCTCAGGATTTGTTTAATTAATTGTGTTAAGAAGTTCACCAGTTTTTAAGTTGGAGCATATACTTTCTAATAATGATAATAAAACTAAAATCCATTCAGTAGTTGTTGCTCCAACCCGTAACAAACAGACAAGAATTTTAAAAATCACATTTTCGGATTCGGAGACGTTTATATACCATAACCCACTTGTTTTTTTTTAAATATTTTCAATGTACAGACACTGCTTTTTTACAATTTTATAATAGTAGTGATAGAACTATTCTGGACTGTATCAGATATTTTGCCTCACGGATTTGCAAGAGTCAATTAAGAGAAATGGGTCACTGGGTAACGGATAAGCTTGCGGCCTGTTACGGCCTGTTCACACTGCCGCGTGAGGCTTTCATGTTACGGTGTTTGTGAGACTTGAGACAGTGTGCGTTGCCACAACATGTTGACTCTCGGTTGATCGTTTTTTCGAATGCTGTTGTTTGTAGCAAAAGGCAAGTTTTTAATAATAATAATAAATAAATCTTTATTTCGCCAAAAATCGTCAAGTACATTTGATTGTATATGGAGCCCCCTTTTAGGCAAACAATGCCTGTGTTAGGAGACTCCGCTCTTCCACATCATGTAATTATTATACAAGTATAATAATAGCAGAACAGTAATATTTTAGTTCCGTTGAAAGTAAGTAGGTACTAGGAGAAAGAGTTCGAGTTTTTGCTTGTTTTTTGTTGTTTTAAAATCTAGTTCCTATAGGTATTACTGCCTTATTAGTCTAGTGACTGTAAATTTGCATTGCAGTGTGAGGTCCCACATTCTATTCAAAAAGAAGTTTTAATCCATTTTATTTTTCGAGGGAATACGGTAACAATATTAAAAACGAATATATTTTTTTACGTTGATAATTATGTAACTAAGTTGATCATTGTATAAAAGTTTAAATAAAAAAAATACTATGATCGTGTGAGTTAATTCTACCTTTGTGAAGTCAGAGCCCAAGTTTAAAGAACGAAATTTTATAAAAGATTTTCTTTTTATTTTAAAGACACCGAAAGATAATAAATATTCTTTTAAGATAATAATTATTACAAAAAAATTATGTCATTTTTTTCCTTATAAATATAAAAAAGGTTTGCTGGACACTTCAAGTGTATGAAGACAAGGCAACTCTTTAGGCAACAGTGGTCAAACACAGTACATTTTTTCTTCAAGAGGTTCTCGTCAGCCGCACTTGAGTTGAGTGTCGGCACTTAGGACCATTATCCAGCGAGTTGAGTGAATGATTGTCGAACATTATCTACAGGGTTGAAGTTGGTAATGTTTTAACACTCAATTGTTCTGAAACTATATTTAGATTGAAGCAGTTACTAGGTATAACCCTGCTCGCGAGTTCGTTTGGGATGGTATCACTGCATTACCAGTAGGTAGTGGGTGTTTGTTTTTATTTCTAGGCTTACCCTTGACTGCCAGTTCTCTTGTTAAGCGAACTACGATGGAGGGCACTTGCCTAGAAGAAACCGACTCACTCTTGATTTAAAGACACCCAGATTATATCTATCGGGGAAGACCCACTCGGGAAGCGCATTACACATTTCAGCGATACCCATGATAAAAGTGGACCTAAAGCTATGCGTTCGGGTTTTTAAAATGTGGTGGGCTAGCGTGGTGGACTTTAAATAGCCTAATCCCTCTCATTCTAAGAGAAGACCTGTATTCAGTAGTAGGAAAGTATAATGCTTTGATGATGATGCCTCATTAGCCAAGTGGTCCTGAGCGCGACTGCTACGCTAGAGGTCCTGGGTTCGATTCCCAGGTCAAGCAAAGTGTTATTGGGTTTTTCTATGAAATTCCCAGTAGCAGCTCGGAGTTAGGAATTTGTGCCCGGTTAATTGGCAATAGGCTCGCCCCCTATTACATGGGACCTAAACATACCGGCGAACTGTGGGTGTACATTAGTACGCCTCTGCCTAACCCTTCGGGGAATACAGGCGTGATGGTATGTTATGATAATGATGATTGCACGATACAAAATCTTGTAAGTACTTCCATCTAATGTTTCCTTGCAAGTCCGTAATAAACCTTAGCTGAAGCGTTAAGTTAAAACTTGAGTTCAAAAGCTTTCCAGTAGAAGTTATCCAATTAATTTTACCACAAAATTGGAATTTAAGCTCAAACTTATTCAGAAACACAAACACAGCATCCGCGTTTGGAATTAAGCTGTGCTTGCGGTCAGACAATGGATGGGTGCGTATGTAAGGGAAGTGGATCGTGCTTCAGAGAATTACAAAATATGGAATACCGCCTTTTCAAAATACATAATACGCAGGTTTTAATAAGTTTTTCTCTATAAGTATTTATATTTTCTTGGCATAGCTCAGACTTAGTAAATGTTTTATTAATAAAATGGGATGTTAACAATTATTTTGTTATATTTAAAACTAGCTTCTGCCCGCGACTTCGTCCGCGTAGCGTGATGATATATAGCCTATAGCCTTCCTCAATAAATGGGCTATCTAACACCGAAAGAATTTTTCAAATCGGACCAGTAGTTCCTGAGATTAGCGCGTTCAAGTAAACAACAAACAAACAAACAAACTCTTCAGCTTTATATATTAGTATAGATATAGATTGTTATATTTAAAATAAATAGTGTACATTCTCGATGAATGGCCCGGTTAATGGCAATAGGCTCCCCCCTATTACATGGGACCTAAACATACCGGCGAACTGTGGGTGTAGGTACATTAGTACATTAGGTACATTAGGTACATTAGTACGCCTCTGCCTAACCCTTCGGGGAATACAGGCGTGATGGTATGTTATGTTATGTTACATTCTCGATCTTTTTTGATATTTTTACATTCTACACTATATACTATGTACATACTTGCCTGAAGGGTTAGGCAGAGATAGCTGTACCCAGTGGCGTGCACTGGGTCTGACCTTAGGTAAGGCAGTTTTTTTTATTGATTTTTTGAATATACACACCACGTGACGTCATAGCGAAAGATCAAAATTCCGGTCAGAATGCTAGTCAACTGAATGAAACTACGCTCCGCGGGGGGAATGCTAGCGATACCTACCTTATAAAGAGAAACAAATTATATGAGAACCACATCGATCAGCCTTTGAAAAATGTTTCTATTGCGATCTACTTTAGCATTATGCCTTTCAATATCTAATCGAAACTGGCTGTTATTACTTGTCTCAATACGAGATCAACCAAAAGTAGGTATTTAATTTTAAGCAAGCCTTCAGATGTTTTTCTGAGTTGTCATGCTTCTTTGCCGCGGAATAGAAATTATTTAAATCTGAATATCCCGAATCCATCCACACTGTATGGTATTTACTAAACAAAATGCAAGGGAAACAAAATAATTTACGTGTGTGTACACAACCACACAGCCAGTCATAGGTTTCATAACTTTTTATGAAACTTACGAGTTACATTTCCTTTTTGTTGGTTTAATTGTTGTAACTCGGGTACACACCTACCTTTAGACACAATTTGGTTCTTTTCACTAAATTTTAGTTGAGAAAACATACTAAGTATTTTTAATAAACACACATTGTCAACACAAACATCACAGTCAAATAACATTTTAAAAACCAACGAATGCAAGACTCGTAAATGCAAGAACTACAGTTATTATAGAAACAAACAAATAAACAACGATATTTACACTACAATTACGTTTCAAAATGAAAAAACTTGCAAGAAAACCATAACAATTACTCGCGTACACAAAATGGTAAACACCGCTCGTCACATGAAAAAAAACAGGAGAAAAAATAATTTCTAATATTTGAACAAATAAAACCTTTTTAAACAAAAATGCATCATTTTCTCTACGTGATTAGGTAGGAAATCCATCAATAATACTTCGCCGCATTATAGTTAGACGAAGACTTCCGATTATTTACGAGTGTCTCCCGAACAAATACCGCGGGCCATGCGGCTGGAGTTGGTCACGTTCCGCCCGTGCAATTCATGTATGTGTGCAGTTCACAGACACAAAAATCTAATCGAACTATCACTACATGCGAACGTTTTTTATTCGCCATTTCCTGCCGTTCGCAGCCGCAGTAGTTGACATTAGGTACATTAATTTGTGTAAAGCGCCTATCAGTAAAGCGCGTTGACTTGTGAGATTATTAGGTGTACTTGCGATTCGTTGCTATTTTGGAGCGTTTAGGAGTTTTCTAGTAATTCCACGATTTACGGATTTATTAATTATACTTTAGGTACTTATTGTATACTCTTTGATGAGCGAAATTATCCGTGACTGCTAGGGTATGCAGTGCTTTTTGCATCATATGCAGCGCACGCGCCTGGCTGTACCCACATATACCCTATATTGTTAGGATCCATAAAATAGGAGGTAAGCTGAGAATTTAATACTTAAACTTAATTCGACTTGACTGAGAATCAATCCCAAGACCTCATGCTCAATAAGTGCGCTTGCAACCAAAACACTATTGCAGGCAGTCTTATAGTCTTTTTTATAAAAACATTCCTTTAGTAAAAATATTAAAACCTATCATGTCATATAACAAAGAAATGCCGGCGCCGCCTAGTTAAAGACTTTAAAAGATATAGGTATTTACAGAAATAAATATAATTTATCGTCATCTTCATATTATTTATCACTAGGCGAAAAATGACCTTATATTTTGTATTCTATAAATCGTAAGGCGGTTACTCCAGACTGATCAAAAAAGCATTAAGCACCCACATTCCTATATATTACAAAGGCATTGAATGCAAACTAGAGCTAAAAGATACCGCCATTCGACATGTTGTAACAGGATTTGAATAATTCATTGTGAATGGAAACAAATGTATGTATGTGATAAGGAAACGTAGGTAGACGGAATTTTGAACATCTAGTTTCAGCAAGTTCAAAAAATGTAATGCTTTATTTCCCTAGAAAGCCAAATTAACCAAATGTATCCTTTTATTTTCTGATAAAATTATTATTTATAAAGACACGTTGGGCGTAGCGGCTTAGCGACCAACTTCTGCGCCGCGTGTTGTGGGTTCGATCCCCATACGGGTCTGGGCGTATGTGTATCTATTTGAGAATTTGTGTTTGTAAACGATGCAGGAGAAATCCTAGTGAGGAGCAAAGTTATGTTAAAAAAACTTACCTAAAAAACTAACCTAAAACTTACCTTACTAAAGAAATGAGTTTGGGAACACGGTTCAATAAAACTGACAAAAAATATATACAAACAAAAAACTTCACACGTTGCGGACCTGCTACGTCCTAGCTTTCGTAGCAGACCTGCTACGACGTAGATTTCGTAGCGGGCTCTGCTACGACGTAGTTTTCGTAGCGGACCTGCTACGACGTAGATTTCGTAGCGGACCTGCTACGACGTAGCTTAACAGATCTGCCACAGCGTAGGAGGTTGTATCTATCATAACTAACGACCTATCGTAACTTTTTATAGGACAATAATGCTGAGTTCGAGAATTTTTCTCGTGAGTACCGATAGTCAGACACCTATTCTATTCTATTACATAAAAAATTAACATAGAAATAGGTCATTCGTTGGTCATCGAGCCGCTACTCTAAAGTGGAACTGGGCTGGACATGTGTGCCGCATGTCTGACGAATTGTGGGCTAAACAAACAACGAGGTGGAGTCCACAAGGCGTAAGACGACGTGGCAGGCCCAGGCAGAGATGGTGGGACGAACTGGACACCTATTTGGGAAATTGGGCCGAAAAAGCACAGAGGAGTGGAAGGAGGAAAGGGAGTGGGACAAACCGGGATTATAGTGGTAATAGTATATAAAAAGAATATTTTCCACAATTTGTTCAAACTATGTTCTATTTCATTTCTATTTTCTTGCACATTGAATATTAGACTGCATTTTATTTACAAGCATGTAATTTTTAACCAGCCTACAAACTGTTTGTGTAATAGATATCTAATAGGAACATTAACGTGCTACTTACAGACAAACATTAGCAGATCGTTTGGAGGAGACCGACGTGAATAATTCATTGTAAATGAACGTATAGCATGGCTTGTGATGGCAAGGAGAATTCTTAATGAAACTTAAGTACCACAGGCGCATACGTGGACAATTTATGTTATGATTAGTCGTATTCTATTTTACATATACTCACGCCTTTCTCCCGCAGGGGTATGCAGAAACTACAGACTGCATCTTGCTACCATTCTTGCATACTTCATCCACATTCATATATCTCACCTTTACTGCGGGCGAGCCATACTTCGGTACGAATGGGCCGGCTCAACCGTAGTGATAGCACGACCCCACAGAAAACCAGCGCGAAACATCGCTTACGTTGTGTTACACCGAGTGAGTGAGGATACTGGAGGACCAAGCCTCCTAAAAAATATATCATACACACGCGTCGGTTGTGAGTACTACGCACCCAACCAATTTGAAGGACCTCGCCAATAAGGTCACCGTTATAATTATGTCCTTCTTTCCTTTTATCCCTCAAAATTTCGAATGTACCATGTTTTGTCACTATTTCTTAGGTGTAGGGTGGATTTATTTTTATTTAAATTTATTTTAGGCAACAAGGCCCATATCATAATACGAATAAATAATGCTAAACGTTGGCTATGAGCTGCTTATAACTCAGAGTGGTTCAACAGAGACGGCAGTAGGTATGGCCGGCACAACATGAAATATAAATTCGTACCGTGCAGCACAAATCGCGTCAGTACTCGAGCGCGTATATTTAGTAAAGTGGTGACATCACCTTTAAGACGAAAGTTCGGAATGTGAAGGCAAATTTCGACATGGCAGGTGGAACTCGCGGTGGCTTAGAGGTCATAGCGTCTGGCGTACCTAGCCAGGAGACGCAGGTTCGAATTTTTCCTACACGAAATCTATATATATAAAAGAAAGTCGTGTTAGTTACTCCATTTATAACTTAAGAACGGCTGAACCGATTTGGCTGAAAATTGGTGGAGAGGTAGCTTAGAACCAGGAGACGGACATAGGGTACTTTTATCCCTATAGGAATTTGGTCTGTCATCACATCCGATGGGGGCGAAACCGCGGGCAGAAGCTATCTATTATATATATAAAAGAAAGTCGTGTTAGTTACTCCATTTATAACTCAAGAACGGCTGAACCGATTTGGCTGAAAATTGGTGGAGAGGTAGCTTAGAACCAGGAAACGGACATAGGATACTTTTTGTCCCGTTCCCGGGGGATGTGATGACAGACCGAATTCCACGGGGGCAAAGCCGCGGGCAGAAGCTAGTAACTTTATAAAAGTGGTAACAGTTGCGCTTACTATGGTCAATTTATTGATGCGACCATTCTAAAGTCCTCCGTGCTTAGTATTAGGCTAGACGCTGACTGCAACACATAATTATGATGGGTAGCTTATAAAACCATGTTTCTCGCAAGTTTTTTCCTATTAAAGCCACAAGCGTGACAGTTCCTTCTTTTGAAGGCCAAATTGGAACTTTTATATAAATAATAGCTTCTGCCCGCGACTTCGTCCGCGTAGCGTGATGATATATAGCCTATAGCCTTCCTCAATAAATGGGCTATCTAACACTGAAATAATTTTTCAAATCGGACCAGCAGTTCCTGAGATTAGCGCGTTCAAGCAAACAAACAAACAAACAAACAAACAAACTCTTCAGCTTTATATATTAGTATAGATGCATTAAGCATATATCTCCCCTACAGTCGACATTTACGACTCATAGCGGATAATACGGATATACCTAAATAAAAAACTTCGCGAGTAAAATGTGAGTTTTCCGCGCAAATGGACGTAAACTGCCATTCCGGGTATATTAGTAAAACTAATCGTTATATTGTAAAGGGCTCAATATTAATATTAATTTTATTATTAACTAGCTTCTGCCCGCGACTTCGTTCGCGTAGCGTGATGATATATAGCCTATAGCCTTCCTCAATAAATGGGCTATCTAACACTGAAAGAATTTTTCAAATCGGACCAGTAGTTCCTGAGATTAGCGCGTTCAAGCAAACAAACAAACAAACTCTTCAGCTTTATATATTAGTATAGATTCGACTGCAAGTACAAGTTTGGTGGTTCAAGGCAAGTTGGTTCAATTCCCGCCCAAACAAACCTTTATGTGAACTATATTTATTTCGAATTCGATTCTCAAGGTGTCTACATTTCACCCATTGTCATTTCGCTCCTGTATAAACCTGCAGAGTACTTATTTGTCTACTTAATAGTAGTACTACATAATAGTAGTAGTTATCATATCGTAAATTCATAACATAACATACCATCACGCCTGTATTCCCCGAAGGGTTAGGCAGAGGCGTACTAATGTACACCCACAGTTTGCCGGTATGTTTAGGTCATGTAATAGGGGGCAAGCCTATTGCCATTAAACGGGCACAAATTCCTAACTCCGAGCTGCTACTGGGAATTTCATAGAAAAACACCCACTAACACTTTGCTCGACCTGGGAATCGAACCCAGGACCTCTAGCGTAGCAGTCGGGCTCAGGACCACTTGGCTAATGAGGCAGTTAATATCGTAAATTCAATCTTTGAAATTCGCAGACTTCCTTACATATTATTATAAAACAAATTCCCCCACCACGTCTGTCTGTTCACGATATACTCAAAAACTGCTGAACGAATTTTCGTGCAGTTATTACATATAGATAGAGGAATTCATAAGAAATAAATAAATAAATAAATATAAATATTCTGGGACATTTTTACACAGCACCATCTAGTCCCAAACTAAGCAGAGCTTGTACTATGGGCACTAGACAAT
This sequence comes from Acronicta leporina, assembly GCA_947256265.1. Taxonomy (NCBI): domain Eukaryota; kingdom Metazoa; phylum Arthropoda; class Insecta; order Lepidoptera; family Noctuidae; genus Acronicta; species Acronicta leporina. The sequence continues at coordinate 4,287,081 of OX366537.1, read as the reverse complement.
GGATATAATACTTATATACTTTTTTTTGTAAATACATACTTATAATACATAAGGAACACCCAGACGAACACAAACACTTATATTCATCACATATTTTTTTGTGTCCTGTGGGAATCGAACCCACGACCTCATGGTCAGCAGTCCGGTACTCGAACCACTAAACCACAGAGGTCGTCAAGAAAGATTCCAAGCTATAAAGATCACGCTTAGAAACGAGGCTACGCGGGTGAAATCGCTGGCGAATATCTAGTTTTCGGAATCAGGAAAAGAGCTTTTCGCAACAGCGTGTCAAGTCTGCCTACAAATGAGAGGACACACGTGCCAAGCCGTGGAACGGTATAAGGATAATATACGTATAAAAAATATAAAACACCATTTTTTTAGAAATATCAGAGCATATTTTTACTGCAATAATACAAAAATGTTCAATTTCTTTTCAGAGGAAAAAACACAGCGTTGATTCCCCAGTGACTGGCATATCTGTAGTCTGAAACTTACTGAATTATGTACGGTTATACAAGAATAACAGCAGTAAACAAAGTTTAGGGAACTGTCCGTTAGCAGAATAGTTTCCGAAGTATAATTTTGTTTGGTTCTTCGCCTATTTAGCAGCACATGTAGTGATTTTGATTATTTGTTTTTTTTATTATTAGAGCGTGCCTCATTAGTCAAGTTTTACCAAGCGCGATTGCTACGCTAGAGGTCCTGAGTTCGATTCCTAGGTCAATAAATGTGTTATTGGATTTCTCTCTGAAATTCTCAATAGCAGCTTGGAGTTTGGGACTTGTCCCCGGTTATTGGCAATACATGGGTTAACTAACTGGGTGCCGAGTCTACTATTCAGTTGTGTCAGAATTGTGATTCAGTGACATCATAATGGTTGATTTTTGACAGTTTTCTCTACGAAATCTGTCATTTCTTATGTCATTTAGTGCCATTGGACGGTCATTCTGAGTCAATTGAAATAGCAGACTAGGGCCCCTGTACGCCTGTGCCTGACTCTTCGTGGAATACGGGAGTGATGGTATTATGTTGTTAATAATAAAGGTTATCCCTTATCTTTAAGCTTTCGACTTGGAACCATAATGTTTTACACACACCGATTCGAAATTACCCGCAATATAGAATATTGTAGTGCACTGAAATATCTTTCTAATGATATATGTATATGTGTTCTCATTATGGGGCATGAAGACAATTTTGTTTGATTCTCCTCTATTTTTTTTCTTTGCTACATGTCAGTCATACATTATATAAGTATGGAAAGCGAAACGGTCAACCTAGTGATACAATGATAATATTTGCATGAAAACTAGAACCTACAAGGCGATTCAGTCAATGTGGGAGTCATATACTGAGTCATTTCATATACGTTTATCGAACATACCCCAAAACAAACAAACACATATGGTTGATATTCTACCATTTATTTTTATCGTACCTCAACAGAATATGTACAATGAAAACAAACTCATATATTATGTACACTGGGAAGCCATGTAACTTTTCAACATAATTAATACATGGAAATTCGCACTGAATTACATGGCTTATAAGGCTTATAATCGCGCAGAAATCTATTAAATTGCTGAATAAACTTTGTTGTTGTTTGTTTACCAGTAATAATATATGATGCCTCCCGGTTTGAATGTAATTAGTTACAATATGCACGGCAATGCTGATTTTTATCAATGGCTGTGGAAAGGCTTTGTAATTTGGGTCAAAAGCGTAATAAATTAACATGTTTTTGTTTGCTATAATTGTTGGCTTTCGGCAACCTATAAATAAGTATCACTCATTGGTTAAATTTGTGTAAATTTTCTTTCTCATTGGATAAGCAAGCACTACGCCTGCAGTTTGCTGGTATGTTTAGGTCCCATGTAATAGAGGGCGAGCCTATCACCATTATATTCACCAAAAACCAAACATTGTGTTCGAAGAATGTTAGATTATATAATTAAACACGAAGATAGCGTTTCAACGAAAATCATGATACAGATTAATAATGCCACTTCAGACATTCAACCTGGGCCCCAAGTCTGCTATTTTGCCGTGTCAAAATCGTCACTCAATGGCTTCAGAATTGTTGATTTTTGACAGTTTTGTCTACGAAATCTGTCAGTTCTTATGTCATTTAGTGCCATTGAACGACCATTTTGATACAACTAAAATAGCAGACTTGGGGCCCTGAAGATCTGGGATAATAGAAAAATGTTGTGTCATAAATATTATATCACATACTCGTGTGTACTTACATAAGAGTGAAATTAGACGGTACAATTTTCACGCGTCTGTTACCCGCGTGCCTATCCGTGGGTCTCTGTTGTTTCACTTTACTGAAAAAGATGTGTATCATAAAATTATCGTTACCAAGGCTATTCTAGCTAGATATTTTTATTTTATTTTTATTTTTATTTTATTAGGATCTCCAACAAAGAATACACCTTACATGGTATAAAAGTGTTTACATTAACAGATATTCCTTGTGTTTCCTCAATTACAGGAGACCACATCATGCAGTAATATTTAACGAACAGAAAAACAATAATATTGAACACTTAGGCCCACTTGCACTAACCTCCCAAACGTGTCCAAATTGCATTCAAACGTGAAATTTTTATGAAAAATTGTATCCAAATACAATTCAAACACATTTAAGAAGTTGGTGCAAGTGGCCCTGAGAGTTTAAAACTTATTATAAGACATTTATATTATAAGAAATTAGCTGAATGTCAGTTTTTTTTTTCATTTTACACGAATTCTTTGATTGTCGTCTCCGCAGTGCAGTGTGGCTCATCTGATTTTAATACTTTTGGGCTTCTTACTGCCATTGATATATATTTATAAGGGTTAGGTTGAATGTATTTTCTTAGGTACTGAGGATAGTCTCCCAGAATTAAATTGACCGCAGCAAAAATAGCTGAATCCCAAAAATCAATATGTATAATAGCACAACCTAGAAAAGTTACTAAACTATAAGGTAATGTCAAGAATAGACGAGGGTACGTAAACGCGCGCGGGTCGCGGCTGTTACACGGGCTCGTGTGAACACCACCTTATTCGGCCAAGGGTTGCCTAAAAGAGGGGGGCTGGGGGCTGTCAGGTGGGCTTATGACGTCACAGATAAACCCCAGTTTAATGCGTCTGCCATTGTACGGAGGGGTTGGCATTTTCAATGAATTGTTTCGCCCTGTTTGGCCTTTTTTAGGAAAATATTTTAGAGTTCTCTTTTGTGAAAAAATATCTATTGTTTTGTCGATGTTTTTTTCGAGTTCTGCACTGTGTGTGGGTATTGTACGAATTGATTGAGTGTGTATTCCGTTTCTGAATTTTTATTTCGCTACTGTACCAGTAGTATCTTACCTATGTATTTTTTTAACGTTATAAGCATCTTGCAGTAGAAATCAATCTATACTCGTATTTACATACGGAACTGGCAGAACTATCTAGCAGTCATTCGCAATCGTATTGGGGTTGGCTTCTAGTATAACGAGATACGGCTGAATATCAGTATATAACGCGAAGCGACTACCAGACAATCTATTTCGCAATCTATTTTCTGTACAATATCGATAATATTATAGTGCCTTTCAGGCTTTTAACTGTTACTAACGATCGTAATAGATGTGCATAATACGACAACAAATTGAACTGCCTCATTAGCCTAGTGGTTCTGAGCGCGACTGCTACGATAGAAGTCCTGGGTTCGATTCCCCGGTCGAGCAAAGTGTTATTGGGTTTTTCTATGAAATTCCCAGTAGCAGCTCGGAGTTAGGAATTAGTGCCCGGTTAATGGCAATAGGCTCGCCCCCTATTACTATGGACCTAAACATACCGGCGAACTGTGGGTGTACACTAGTACGCTTCTGCCTAATCCTTCGGGGAATACAGGCGTGATGGTATGTTATGTTATGTTATAAATATGACAACCGGGATGACGGCTCAACGTATCCAAAGCATCAGAGTCTCATGCCTCACACAGATTTTTTTAATTATGGTAATTGGTTTCCGGTTTCTTCATTCATTCTATTGAAAAAGTTACAGTCTCATTTCCGTCAATAATATGTATAGGGCCTCTTTCAACGCTCAAGGTAAACTTAAAATAGAACCCTACAAAATATTACATCAATATTTTTATGAGGCAACACCGAAAACCCACACAGAAGCGTTTGTGTCAAAAAATACAGTTTATACAAACACAAACCTACACGCGTATTTCCGCCAATCGCAAAAGAACTTGCGTAAAAATATATCTAAAAATAGACTTCTAATACACTTTTGAGGTTTTCTTAGAAACCGATACTCTTTGGTAATATAAATATGGATAAGAAAGATATTATGGACACGCCTTTGATGTGTGAATGCTTATTATCTATGATTAACAGATATTCATGCATGGGAGTAGTAGGAAATTAATAATACAAATTATTTTCTGAATGATACGTTGTATTTACTGCACTAGGTTATTATTGAAATAAGGGGGTCTTATCTTATTTACTTGCAAGGGTTCTGGCTAAATCTAGCTAAAATTTAGTTTTCAAATTTATTTTGTGCTTCCGTGGATTCCGGTAGCACAAAATAAATTTAAAAACGAAATGTTACCACTCGTCAACACACAATACCATCACTCAACTTGATCTCTGCGCATGCGCGCTCGATACATCGATACCTACTGCGATGATTCTTGAACTTTTAAAGTCCTCAAATGAATACCTATTTAATTTTGTCAGTAGGTATATTAATTTTGCATAAAAATCTTAACTTCGGGTCAGCGAGCACGTTAGGGCAAATGTCCTACCTTGCCCCACTGTAGAGAAAAATGTAGCAAAAATTTCGTGACTACCTCATTAGTTCTAGTGGTTCTAGACGTTACGATAGAGAGATAAATTCCTAGGTAAGCCAAGCCAAGCAACGTATTATTAATGTCAATAGGCTTGTTTAGTACATGTGACCTAAACATACCGGCGAACATTGGATGTAAATTAGAACGCATCTGCCTAACCCTTCAGGGAATACAGGCGTGAGAGTATGTACGTTCATTTTATGACAACGCCTGTTTTGTAGCCCCACCAAGCTTGACAACGGAGGTTTAGTTACCTCAGTTGTCAAGCTTGGTGACACTTTCACTAATTAAAATAGTTAGATCTGTATTTAGATCAGCTTCTCAGCCAGACCGGGGATCAACAATAGGGGGCCCTATTGTTCGGCCGTACGTGATATTTAGAACAGGTTGTTTCGTGCTAATTATCACGAGTTGTTGGAATAATTTAGGCTCCTCAGAGAAAGATTAATTTGGAATGACTCGCGATATTAATATATTGATGAAAATGTGTTAGAAATCTGAAGGCAAATTTCGGCCAAGACACATATTTTGATAAAGTGTAGAGTTTGTGAAGTTAGGGCGTGAAGAGTTAGAAGTCTGGCTTTAAGTACATGAGATCTGATAACTTTTTGACAGTGCAAGCTACTTATATGGTCTCGTGGCAATATTTTACCTTTATGAAAATGTTTTTGGTGGGATTAATATAATTGCGATATGGACACCGTAGGTAAATGTCAAATAATATTTCATGTATTTAATTAACAAAAACATCGTCAAACGCGAATAAGTTAAATCGAGTAAGAAAATTGTCTCATAGGTTACATTTCTGATACTAAAACTGTACCGAAATTATACTTTGAACATTTTGTAAAGTATATTACTTACGTTGGATATCCATAATTACTGTAATTAGACATTACACAATATTAGTCAAAACACAGATGTCGCTAGCTACCTGTATACTAATCTCTTTGGTCGACTGTACATAGATGTCTCCAAACCTATCGTTTGACAGATGTCAGAGTGATTGGGGTATTATTGGAAATAAACGATTATCCTACGATATAACGATACTAAAAAAAAATATCATCTTTTATAAAAATAGGCCTTTTTGTCTCTTACAACATAAAGTAAAACGAGAAGAATATAAAAAAATACGGAACTTCATGCGCGTGATCTCGATGACAGCTGTCACATGAATCAAGCTATGTTTATTAAACTATAGCAATTGACCCTTTCAACTATTTTACGTTGTTGGTGAGTTGTTATGACGTGACAATCTGTTCACATTTACGATCTATTAATACTTTATGGATGTACATAGTGTACTGCTTTCGGCTATTATTAATTTCCGCAGCTTTAGTACGTACGGATTCGGGTATGTTCATGTAAAATGTATAACTTTATTGATGTCAATTATTGAAAAGGCTTCATACCAAAATAAAACTTGCGTTCCTAGTCACGAATACCTAGACACATCTTTTGTTTCTAGATGGTTTGATTTTTTGTTTTTTAATTTGATGTTTTTGGTACTTTTTACTTACGTACGGACGTGTCTTTGTCACCTGTACAAAATCAAATCGTCGTTCATATTACCTTCAGAATATCCCATCATGGTTATCATCTCGTGTTTTAGAGCGAGTACACAACTCAATATTACTATCTCCTTCTATACATAAATCCATAAAATGTAAATGAGCTTCACATTATTAGAAATTAAATTCAGGACCGTTAATCCCTGTCTATAAACGCTCCCTAAGCGGTGTTCCATATCAATCAAGTCTAAAAACAAGCGAAATTAACCTCAGTCACCTCAAAAGGGAAATTAATTGCTGTCAATAAAGTTTCAATCTTTTGGCGGGAAACTACGCGTCCATTACCGCCGCCATTTTGTGCGGTCCACAGATAATTTAGTAAAATGGCGGATGACTGGCATGTTGCGTTCGGATACACAAAATTTATTGAGGCATTTTGGTGAAAAATATTCTGCTTTTGTACGTAATTGCTTTGCTTTCTTGAATATGGAAGGTGTTTTCTTTTATATTATGTTCGTAGAATTAAAATATTAATTGTTCTCACTACACCAACGTCAGACAATCTATCTGACCTATGCTGAACTAAATCTCGTTCAGCTCAGCGGTGATGCGAATCCCTCAGTTTCTTTTTCTAAAATTTTAGAATATTTAATATAGTTATATTGTGTAGCATGTCTCATTTGTGCAGCTGAATAAATATATCCTTCTTTCACTGAAAATTGGGTTCTGGGAAAGAAAGGCAAAATTGCTTCAAGGCATTACAATAATTATTTTCTTGAACTGTAAAAAACAAAAAAGGAATAATTATGAAACAAAAATGCTGGTTCACCAGTCGGCAATGTCCCTTACTGTTCATTTGAGGGAATGAGCATGGCATTATGGTCATGGGTCTCTATAAAACAAGGTAAATCGCCTATTCGTGGCCTCGCATCACAGGACGACTCGATTTTACGATATTAACTCGATAGAAAGAGCTGCTTTATCGATACCAACATTTCGATGTTTATTGTCTGGTGTATTCGATTTCAGTATATCAGCGAACATAGTTTTTGCTCTACAATTTTTGGGTGTCAAGTCCAATGCCACACATCAAAATTCTTCAAAATTGTTTTAGTTGTTTAGTTGAAAAAGGTAACCAAACAGATAAACAAAGGAAAGCAGAGGTGTACTCATGCACACATACAGTTCAACGATATGTTTAGGTCCCATGTAATAGGGGGCAAGCCTATTGCCACTAACCAGAGACAAATCCAAACTCAGAGCTGCTATTGAGAATTTCATAGAAGAATCAAATAAAAGCGGCGGTAGCCTAATGGCTAGGGCATCGGACTAGCGATCATGTGGTTGCCGGTTCGAAACTCACCCATTGCACTACCGACGTGAACCCACTCGTAACACAAGCATTTAGCTTAGCACGAGGCGTTACCAAGTACTATTAATGTGCACTCCACATTACTAGTAAGCTTTTAAAAAAAACGTAGCAGTCGCTGTACTAATGAGGTGGTATAGTTATTCTACTTTAATTATATTATGTATTAGAAATACTCAGATTCAACAATGCTGTTTTTCTTTAAAGAAAACCTTAAAAGGCTCTTGCAGATAATTACAAGAGTAACCCACAGATTAAATTTTACTCCACACAAGACGGCAGAATTTTGCAATAAAGGCACTGTATGCGGGAAAGGTTAGTAAGAGTATGTGGAAGTTGTTCGTGGAGTTTGTAAATAATTATCCTTTGTGGTGACTCTAGCTTTGTATAACAGCAGTTATGTACTAAGTTTGTTTATACATTGTTGATTCAAAGTTTCTTAACTTAGCGTATAATAAAGATCGTCAAATTAATTAAAGAAACCATGATCCTCCAGAGTCAAAACGATTATTTTTCTTAATTATCTGCTAATTGACCATTGGTAGGTAATTGTAAATTTATTATTAAAAATTAGGGCTCACGGACTGTGAAATCTTAGAGATTAGCCAGTGATAAATCATATGAAATTATTTTTCAAGCCCATGTGACTTTAATCTCGCAAATTGTTACATAACACATTTTATTGAACAACGAAGACTGCGGTGAAAAAAAATTCTTTGATTAGAAGAAAAGAATACATATCACATATGTGCAGCATTTAAATTCGATACAGAATAAAGAAACGCTATTAATAAAAATATAATTTCATATTTCATTATAAATAACAAAATAGCAAATAGGTAGTAGCGGATGAAAAATAGCAGGCTGTGACATTTTTATATTTAAACTAATTTGAAAAAAGTATTTTGCCTTAAAGTAGCAATCATTTGATGCCTACAACCAGTTCAATTAAATATTCTATCTACAAAATTTGACCTACAAACGCTATTGACAGAAGTGAACGGTGTGCCAATCACGGGATTTGTCATGCAGCATACAGAGCGGTAGCCAGAAGTCATGAAATCAAACACAGATTGATTCCGAGCCACCGGTCCGTAGCAGTGGAGCCACACAGCCGATGAATACATAAATGGAACTACACAAATGGATATTTCTAGCTATTTCATTTTTTGTGATTACATTTCCACATAACTGCCTCATTAGCCAAGTGGTCCTGAGCGCGACTGCTACGCTAGAGGTCCTGGGTTCGATTCCCAGGTCGAGCAAAGTGTTATTGGGTTTTTCTATGAAATTCCCAGTAGCAGCTCGGAGCTAGGAATTTGTGCCCGGTTAATGGCTATAGGCTCGCCCCCTATTACATGGGACCTAAACATACCGGCGAACTGTGCGTATACATTAGTACCTACGCCTCTGCCTAACCCTTCGGGGAATACAGTCGTGATGGTATGTTTTATGTTATTATTTTACAATATAATGAAAATCGATTCGAACAACAAAAATAAAATGAAAATCTATTCAACGAAACGGAAGACAGAGACCTTACTATAGCAGGCTGTGACGTCAAACCGTGCGAATGCTATATAAATTCTATACCTACAGATATTGGTTTAACAAAAAAGAGACGGAGCACACCTCTCTATTCCCAACATAAAAAAATTACGCTTATAGGTATCTTAGAAATGTATTAGTCGATTTAATTCAGATTTCAGTAGACCTTTTATATTTTCAATAGGAATCACAGGAACAGTACCTACTATTGAAAATACATAATGTATTATAAAACAAATAATACATACAAATCCTTATATATTATAAAACAAAATCCCCGGTCTCATGTGTCTGTTCGCGATAAACTCAAAAACTACTAAACAGATTTTAGTCTTCAAGAACGGAGCGACGCCAGTGAAACCGCGACCGACAAGCTATATAGTTTCTAATAAAGCAAAAACCAGTAAATTTCCACATTCTAAAAGAACGAGAATTTGTATGTTCTAGCTGACAATAGATTGATCGACTAATATTGATTCTCACAAATTTTCCACTAAACCGACCAATCACGGCGCTTTGATTAACCTAAACTCATACGAAAGATTTATTACTCCAGCGCTGATGAAAAAACATAGATTAGGGGCGAGTCATCCATCATTCTAATAGGTAGAATACCTTGCGGCTTTAGGGGTGGCAGTGCTACTACCCTTTTTTCGTGGAATCTGTCCCCGTATATGTAAGGATACAAGATTAACGTCGTATTGTAGGTAATGTGTAGCTAACTTTATTTTATGAGTAATGAGATACAAATAATATTATATAATTTCTGGTAATTAAAAAAGCATATAAATTATACTAGTTTTTGCCCGCGGCTTCGCTCACATGAAGCTATATTAAGAGTAAAAAATGAAAAACCAATACTGATGATCTCTTCTTTGTATGGGTCTGTATATATCAGAGAGGTCAAGCTGTATCTCAGGATCTGTTTATTTATTTGAGATAAGAAGTTCATCAGTTTTCAAGTTGGAGCATATACTTTCTAATAGTGATAACAAAATTTAAATCTATTCAGTATTTTTGGCGCCAACCCGTAACAAGCAGACAGACAAGAATTTTAAAAATCACATTTGGTTTTTTGAATATCTTCAATGTACAGGCGCAGCTTTTTTACAATTTTATAACAGTAGAGAAGATATCTTACTAATTATAGTAAGTAAGATATCTTACATGTATATGTAAGATATCTTACATGTATGGTACAATGTGTGGTCTTATATTAATAAGACCACACATTGTACCATTTTCTATGATTGATAACTTATACTTGACATTAGTTTTTGGTGTACAATAAAGGATATTCTATTCTATTCTATCTTTATAATTATATATAATTCTTTTAAACGTGTGTTGACAGCGAACTCCTCATAAACGGCTGGACCGATTTGAATGAATTTATTTGTGTGTTTTCAAGTGGATTCGAGGATGGTTTAGATTCACAAATAAGCCCAGCGCTGCAGTCGGTATCTAGGTTGGTATATCATACAGGACAAGGTCTGTTGGGTCCGCTTGTAATATATAATTTTTCAAGTGGTAGTGAGCTATCCATACCGACAAAGCTTGAGCTTGCTATGGCATAACTTTGGTTCTCAGTCAGGTAATCTTGTTGCGAATTTTCTCCTTCTGAAAGACTCCGGGGGTTTAGGGTTAACAAGAATACTAGTAATGTGCGACCCGCTTTGCTATTAAGCTTTTTTTTAAAAAAAAAATTATATAGTGTAAAAACCAAAACCAAACCAAAGTAATCGACATAGCTTCATATAGAATATATGCCATATCTGTAGAAGAACCGACAACTGCTATAAAGATTTATTCTGGTATGGAGAACTCCAACCCACTCTAGGCAATCTATTGTAGTCCCATTTTGGGTCCCCTTTTTTAAGCTTTCGACAATAATTTTACCACATGATTTAAGTAAATAAACACATTGAAATGTCCTCCAAAACAGATATCAATCTCAATCTCGCTGAGGTCAGATACCCGCATGAATTGTGTGGAATCAGACTCGCATACTATCCTGCAATCAACCTACATTGTTATCACCCGCACCCACAAGGAATCACAGGTACATTACTTCAACAAAACTTTCTGTTCTGACCTCGGCAAACTTATCCTTGATTCTAGTTAGATATGACATCAAATTTCTAGATAATTCTAATTCAGGTCAATTCTAAAAACTATAGTGGACCGGGACAACATTGTACTGTCCTGAAATTATTATAAATAATTATGTTCAGAGTCATCTTTAATCTCTAAACCTTTTATGAGAATGTCTGATATTTCGTTTTTTATGGGATAGGGCAAACGAGCATACGGTTACCTGATGGTAAGCGATAACCGCCGCCCATGGACACCCGCAACACCAGAGGAGTCACAAGTGCATTGCCCGCCTTTTAAAAGGGTTTGGGCCGTTTGGGTGTTTTCGGCGTTGTGCACTTTTTGGGATGGGTAAAAAATGTTAAACTCGCGTCCGGACACTTGACCTGATCGAGAATTCGTAAGACGGTTGTAATAGTTCTGAAATGTTAAATTTTTAACGTAATACAATTAACAAATTAAACATGAAAATTTATGTCATGTTTGTGTAAGATATTGCAATAAATGAATATTGTATTTTACCTATATATATATAGTCAAAGATTTTACCTCATAAATGATAGTACTTTTATACTGATAATTAAAGCAATTCGTGCGAAATTATTCCTTAACCATTCCAAAATATCAAAAATGTACAACGTTAAGTTGTGCATTTTTGTTCTGCATTGCATGCATCTTTGCATTGTGCATGCTCAAGTTCAAGTTCTCACTTCTACCGGCACTCCCGGAGTGCAAAACGTTTTTTTTTAAAGCTTACTAGCAATAAGGATTTTCAACTCCTCGAGCTAAGCTAAATGCTTGTGTTACTGACTTTGGATTAGGTTTATTTCATCGTAACAAGCTTTTTATTCTTAAAGCAATACAATATAGTACCTTTTCCTGTCTCTGCATCACCCTAAAGTCGACTGGTAGAAAATGCCTTAGGCATTAAGTCCGCCTCTGTACACTGTTTGTGCATAAAAAAATCAAAAAACTTGAATTTCTCCGAAGTTTAATGTGTAGTGGTGGATAATTAACCATTAAGTGTTCGTGAACGTGTGAGAGTGTAGGCAAATGATATAGAATTGAAAATCGTGACTTTTTGGGTTCACTCCTAAACTCAATCATAGCCTCAATAAAGTTTCTACCGTTTTATTGGGGCAACTGAACAACATAAACTTGACACTGGCGAACACAAAAAGTGTGGTGCCATAACACAATCCCATGATGGAAATATTACTTGATTACTCTAATACTTGACACTGGCAAATACACAAAAAGTGTGGCGCCATAATAAAAAAAAGGCGTAAAGTCATTTTTTTTAAGCTTACTAGTTTACCATTATTCGTCTTAAACCCTCAAGCTAAGCTAAATGCTTGTGTTACGAGTGGGTTCACGTCGGTGCAATTGGTGAGTTTCGAACCAGCAACCACATTAACGGAAGTCCGACGCCCTAGCCATGAGGCTGCTGCCGCTTCATAGGTACATTATAATTTCCATACATTTTGTTTCAATGCGTTCCTTGAATCATATGTTGATTGCAACTTATCTACATGTGGCAAAGATATCTATATCTATACATCTATACAAATAAATAAAATTGTAGTGTCTGTATGGAATATTAAAACAATCGCTTTTTACTAAGTGCATTTGGATGTATAGACGGTACTGTATATACCAAAACAATTTTTGTCTGTCAATCTTTCTGTTTGTTCCAGCTAATCTCTGAAATAGCTGGACCGATTTTGACGGGACTTTCACTGGCAGGTAGCTGATGAAACTTAGGCTGCTTTTTTTTGCTGACGGAGTCGCTGGCTAGTATTATATATAACATAATGAGAAAAGCCAGATGTATATGGTTAAAGTGCTAAGAGCAGGTGGATTTTTGTAAAGATAATATTAATATTTTCTATAGATAATATCTACTCAAAAAATCTTCTACAATTACACGGCAGTTTACATATAAAACAGCATGTTTTCAACCCTGAATGGTCTGTGTGTTTATACTTCAATCGAAATTAATATTTATTTATTTTCATTGCTAATTCTGCCTGATGAAAGCGGATCGGATCAGATGTTACGTTCCCACGCAAATTGTTATTTGGAGGACATGTTGATCGTTCAAGTAATACTTATGCAGAACGCTTGACAAGCACTGTGTAGACGTACATAGCTACATACAAAACATACATACATACTATCACGCCTGTATTCCCCGAGGGATTACACAGAGGTGTACTAATGTACACCAACAGTTTGCTGTGGTGTAGTCGGGTGAGCCTATTACCATTAACCGGGCACAAATCCAAACACCGAGCTGCTATTGGACATTTTATACAAGAAACCACTTTGCTTGACCTGAGAATCGACCCTGACGTCTATCTAAATACCTACAATACCTATAATATACAAATAATGTATGAGTATAATAATTCATTAAGGAACGGTGAGTCTTTAGATGGAGACCCGTAAAATAAGAGGTCGACTTATATTGACACGAAGTAAACAAGAAAGAAAGAAACATTTATTAAATTGCAACAAATGAGACTATACAATATGTAACTACATATAAATTCAATAGATATATGTATATTATAACTTATCTCTACTATTATAGAATCGGAAAAAGCTGTGTCTGTACATTAACTATATTTAAAAAAAAACAAGTGGGTGGGTAATGTGGGTATATAAACGTCTCTGAACCCAAAAAAAATTGATTTTTGTCTGTTTGTTACGGGTTGGCACAAAAACTACTGAATAGATTTTAATTTTTTTATCACTTACAGCTTGACCCCTCTAATGTATACAGAACCATACAAAGAAGAGATAGTCACTGTTGGTTTTAATTAAATAATTTGTGGGATCCATTTCTAATCCCAATATAGCTTCAGGTGAGCGAGCCGAGGGCAAAGCTAGCTATATTATAACAAAAGAAACTCAGAGTAGATATTACAGTGTCACACTGTTGAGCTGAAAGGGATCTGGTTCAGCAGACGCCAGATTGTCTGTCGCTGGTTTTCAATCAGTCCCATGTGTATCCGTGTGTCTTGGTATCACAAAATGATTAAAGAACACACGTCTAGCTATATTTTTCCGGTATAAGCTGATCTCTCATTGTTTTAAAAGCTAACAGGCTCACCAGTTTGATTCACCCAAATATCATTTTCCGAGCCATTTCCTATGTTGGGGTCGGCTTCCAGTCTACCAGATGCGGCTGAATATCAGTATTTAACACGAAGCAACTGCCATCAGACCTCCGTAACCCAATTTCTGGGCAATACCGATATTCGGAGGATAGACTGGTGGTCAGGCTTTTCTGAGCTTCTGTCATAGATGTTCGTGTGACAACCGGGACCGACGGCTTTATATGCTCTCCGAGGCACGGAGGGGTCACGATGTGTTCGAATGGTCACCCATCCACATACTGACCGCGGCAAGCGCAGCTTAACCTTGCAGATCAGTTGATCAGCTTAGTTATTACTTAGCCACGAGCCATTCTCCAAAATATGATCCCATAAAATGATAGCACGAAATCACGAATAAAATTTGACTTGTAACAAGGGGAAAGTGAAATCCACCCTTCGGGACTGAAAAGCCTTCCTCTTTATTTGAAGGATATCATTTGACAGCTATTCCTTCAGCCCATCGATATAAAGTTACCTACTTACGCTTGGGGCTCTCCTTTGGGGAAAATAGATGGGCCATGTTGGGGACATGAATTTATATTGCTTCAAAAGAATTTTCTGTATGTTTTAACCAACATCTCAGTTACGGTCAACATTATTTATGAATCCTAAATTCATAGAGATGTTGTGAATATGAATTATTTGATTTTCAGTACGGTATATTATTTTTTAGGTAAAAATAACAAACATTTAAGCAACTTCAAGCATTTAATTTGTATATTGAAAACTATGATTCCTCAATAAATGGGCTATCTAACACTGAAAGAATTTTTCAAATCGGACCAGTAGTTCCTGAGATTAGCGCGTTCAAGTAAACAAACAAACAAACAAACAAACTCTTCACTATACTGGTCCGATTTGAAAAATTCTTTCAGCATTAGATAACCCATTTATTGAGGAAGGCTATAGGCTACATATCATCATGCTACGCGGACGAAGTCGCGGGCAGAAGCTAGTATATATATATACAACAACTGTCTAAGTATAACTATTTTATAATATCAAATAAAAAAATGATTGTCGAAATCCATTTACGATCGACGAAACTTCTTCCTTTCTTTAAAGTTGATAAAAAATGCTAAACAATCAAGGGATTGCAAATTGAAAACAAATATCTAAATAGCCAATTATCATAACATATCACCATGCCTGTATTCTCCGAAGGGTTAGGCAGAGGCGCACTAATGTACACCCACAGTTCGCTGGTATGTTTAGGTCCCATGTAATATGGGGCGAGCCTATTGCCATTAACCGGGCACAAATTCCTAACTCCAAGCTGCTACTAGGAATTTCATAGAAAACCCCAATAACACTTTGCTCGACCTGGGAATCGAACCCAGGACCTCTAGCGTAGCAGTCGCGCTCAGGACCACTAATCAATTATGCAATATTGCAAAAAATACATTCCAGATTCACAACCCAGATTTTTTGAAGAGTTTATCGCAACAATGAAATAAAGAGAGAGAGAAATTAAAGTTCTAAAACAGTAACCAATATAATCGTTAAATAATAATAATATCTATTGTTAAAAGTTTAACCTAGATTCCTTTATCTATCAAACATGGAAAACGAGAGGTACCCCACTCAATATGTCCGCTCATTTCAAAGGCTACAAATTGACACCAAACGTCACATTGACAGCTCACAAAGGGTAAAACATGTCCTCCCTAATATATTCTCTTCCGTAGTTCAATATTCGAGAGTCCTTGATCTTTACGAGACATTTTGACATGTATAGAGATCAATAAACTTCTGATAGTAACGTGACTTACATCTGAATTTACCTACGCATTGATTTCTATAGTTTATAAATTCATGTGTGTAGGTATAGATTTTTGGGAAAGACAATTTTGACCGCAGACACATTTAAACCGGCATCATCGGTACATCAATGCCAATATCGTTATTTCTAATAAAAAAAAATAAGTAACTGATTTGCCTATTGTTCTAATAGGCAAATACTATACAGTGTTCAAGAGATTTAAAAAAATTACATAAATCTTGGTAACTTGATTGGATAAAACTTCAGATTCAATAGAGGAGGTTGAGTTTTGCTATGGATAGAACGTTTCTTGCATAAAATGTATAATTTTACGTATGTATAAAATGTATAATGTATAGGTTTCTAAGTCCTACATTTGCTTTTGTAATACAAGAAAATTAATTATAATTGTTATTCAGTTGATATGCAATTCAAGGCCTAAACGAAAGTAAAAACAACTATTAAGCCAATTCTTAATTGATAGGCCCGCGCCATAAAGACATGGGTCGTCCATTGTTGGTGCTACCCTTGTTGTGTCCCACCGAGGGAACATTAATTTATTCAGTCTGAAAATTCACTAATTGTTGTTACCACTGACTTTGCTTACCCTTGGAGTGTACTAAAGTCAACTGACTTAATTAAGAAGCTCAACTAGGACTCAACGATGCTTAGCATTTAGATGTCATTGTTCAAGGTTTAGCTTGTAAATAAGGTTATATTGTGGCTTGCCATGGCCGTCAGGGGTACCTACCCTCCGTCCAATATGCCTTAGCCAACCCACCGCTTTGACTCTTTTCGGGTCTGTATATTTTTATAGATACTTTTACGTATTGTTTCGAAAGAAGTGAATAGGCTAACGACTTAGCGGCTTGCATCAACCTATTTCACTGTTCTAAATCGCAATACTAAAAGCTCTTATTTATTATAGCCAAAATTATGACAACTTAGTATTTAAAAAAATGGATTTAATCTATGGGTAGGTATATTCTTATTATGTACCTACCATTTATTTTCACTTTTATGTGTGGTGTTTCTTGCAATAGTTTTTGCCCAGATCTAGAATATTTATACATAAAACTTAAAGTAGCCTTTACATAATGGTTCGTTGAACTTAATTTAAGAATTATAAAAACTAAGGCCACTTAAAAAAATGTATGCTGTTTTTTTCTTATTGTATAATCTTTATTTAAAAATATGTCATTAAAACAAAAAATATTCAAGAATGACTGCCATTGGACATTGGAATTTCTGGGCATTACCATACCGGTAATATCGGTAGGGTATTGCCCAGAAATTCGGTTGTCTCTAATACAAAAAATTACCGGTTGGCTCTGACTACGTCGCTAGAAACGAAAGCTACGTCCCACCTGATTTACTTGCTCGCTTCAACGATTCACCAGTAGACGAACTCACTCGACTGGAATCAAGCCAAGGGTACCTAGGTAGGTACAGAAAAGAAAAATGGAATGAAAAATGTGAAATTACGTGAGAATACCTTTGTACTTTTTGTTGTGACTTTCTTGGAATGTGATATTATCATATACCGAGGATTATTCGAAAAGAATATTCAATTCTATTCAATTATTATATTCAATCTATTCAATTATTAAGGATATTCAATTCAACCGAGGTATATTCGAAAAGGATATTCAATTTCAATTCAATTCCATAAAATTTAACTGGCGAAAAACATGACCTTAATAGATCTCTTGTCTTCAAGACAAGAGATCTATTAAGGTCATGTTTTTTTTGCCGAAATACACATGCTGCCTCGTCAGTTTACGCTGCAACTGCTACGCTAGAGGTCCTGGCTTCAGGCTCAGCTTCAGGTAGATCAAAGTGTTATTGGGGTTTGTTAAAAATATCGGTAGCAGTTCGGAGTTTCGAATATGTGCCCGGTATTACACAAGACCCTAAAAACGTGAACTGGCGAACTGTGGCAAGAACTAAAGGAAAAAATTGTTTAAGTTGTTGTAATACACACCAAAGCATCATAACTTAGCATGAAAGTAAAAGTTGATTTTTTTAATACATACATACATACATACACATACACGCCTGTCTCCCATTGGGGTAGGCAGAGACTATAGATTTCCACTTGCTACGATCCTGGCACACTACTTTCGCTTCATCTACGTTCATTAACCTCCTCATGCATGATCGTCGGTTTAGGTTGTTTTTTTAATGATTTTGAATTTTGATTCTTTTGAACGTCACTTTGACATTATAGACAGCTCCCAAAACCGTTTGTCGCATAAGGTTAAATTCGCAATCGGTCAAATGACTGAAAAACCCTCAAAATCACGCTTGATCAAAATATCGATTGTTACGCCCGCCTATCGTAGACACTACTTACATAACTAAAAACCTTCAGAACCTTCCAAATATTTCGCCTTTTTATCCTCGACTCATAGACGGCATGACGCCTCGGAAAAACGTGGGATGAATTCATAACAGAAATACCTACCAAGACGACAAACAGACACCCACTCTCATACATAAATATGTAGGAAAATTAAAGAATGTTAGATGTGTGGTATGGAACGCAAGTTGAATGAGTGAAGATGATAGGTGCGAAAGAGAAAAATATATGTAGTATGAACAAGATGGCGATTTATGTATCCAAGGAGGAAGATGTGAAAGAAGTTGATTGATCTTATCATAATAAAATAAGTTTTAAGATGTCAAAGGTGAACTTTTTAATTGCGCATCGATTTCCTACAAGTAAGTAGGTATACAGGCTGATTTAAAAACATACGATAAATCGAAATGGGCACAGATAGGTAATAGAATAGAAACGGGTGATCCGAATCACTACTTTTTCAATTCAAAATGTAATTCTAATTATCTATTATTGTCCAAAAAAAATGTCTTATTTTTTTATTGGATAGAGGGGCAAACGAGCAGACGGATCGCCTGATGGTAAGCGATTACTGCCGCCTATGGATACCCGCAACTCCAGAGGAGTCGTTCGTTGCCCGCTTTTTAAAAGGGTTTGCACCTCCGGTATCCTCACTCACTTGGCGAAACACAACATAAACTTTGTTTCACGCCGGTTTTCTTTGAGGCCGTGGTATTACTCCGGTCAAGCCGGCCCATTCGTGCATTTTTATTTTAGATGGCGCAGACTTATGTATCGGTATTTATCTAAAAAACACAATTAAATATTTTTAAGCAATTATCATAATATTTGCGCGGCGGATATATATACAAGGGCTGTGGGTATACATTAGTTCGCCTCTGCCTCACCCTTCGTGGATTACAGGCGTGATGGTATGTTATGTATATTTAATGTTGAATGTATATCAATGTAGAATAGTAGATTCAAGATAACATCCTGTATGTAGTGAATTATATTTGTCGACGCATTCATACTCGATTAAACACACGATAAGGGTGGTTATATTATATTTTGTGTTTCAGCACAATCAATAATAGACTATAACACACTTGATTACGATCTTTTGACCTATATTGACATAACATATCCTGTATCTATACTAATATATAAACCTGAAGAGTTTGTTTGTTTGTTTGTTTGCTTGAACGCGCTAATCTCAGGAACTACTGGTCCGATTTGAAAAATTCTTTCAGTGTTAGATAGCCCATTTATTGAGGAAGGCTATAGGCTATATATCATCACGCTACGCGGACGAAGTCGCGGGCAGAAGCTAGTACTGTATACAGTTTAATGATACAGTGATATTTTTTAGCCAAAGTCGAGCCTGGTTAAATTTTTCTGAGAATTTTATAGCAAAAACCCAATGACAAGGGCAAGGGGGGCAAACGAGCAGACGGATCACCTGGTGGTAAGCGATAACCGCCGCCCATGGATACCTACAACACCGGAGGAGTCACAAGTGCGTTGCCCCCCTTTTAAAAGGGTTGGGCCTCCGGTAACCTCATTCACTCGGCGAAACACAACGCAAGCGTTGTGTCACGCCGGTTTTCTGTGAGGTCGTGGTATCACTTCGGTCGAGCCGGCCCATTTTTAGCGTAGTAAGTATCCTATCAACACAAAAATAAATTCAAAAATTACATATTTGGTAGCCGCCATCCCAACTCAACAATCACAAAACATTTTACTACACCACCCAATTTTCACAAGCAAAATAGCGACGGTAAAAATTCAATTAAATTCGTTCAGTTTGCACAGTCCTGTCTGTTATCTCAATCAATTTGGTCCGAACAGATTCAATACCTACAATTGGAAAAAAAATAGTAAGGATAAGCTAAAAACTTATATTACAATTGAGATGAATGAAAAAAGATTAACGATAGGAATTTATGAGGCGAATGTTAGCGGCAACGTCGGAGGACGTCGCCCTAGAAGGACATACGCCGATCTTAATGGCGAGGTCTTTCAAAAAGGTACATAGTACTCGCAACTTATGTATGAGAAGATGTATGAATGTGGCAGATGCAAAAGAAGTATGCAAGAATCGTAGCAAGTGCCGGTCTATAGTTTCTGCCTACACCTATGAGAGAAACGTGTAAGTTTATGTATTTGTTACAATTTAGGTTATACAACATTTTGGTTTAGGTTATAGTTTCGATTTGAAATAAATAATAATATCATACACTACAGAGGTATAATAATTTAATCCATCCCATCCACGATTTCATGTAATAGGGGCAAGATCGATTAACTGATCCGTGCTTGCCATCTGTCGGGATGGATCTACTCAAAGCTATAACAGCTTTGAGGCTTTTTTTTTAAAAGCAATTCCAGAAATTGCCCTACTAATGATAATAAATACCTAGAATTTATCATAACAATATATCTGTATCCGTGCGAGGATCAAACCCAGAATCCATGTCACAGAAACCACTTTTTCATACACTTCACCAAACGCACCGTGAAATTTGAAAAAATCTGTATAATTTTTAAATCGAGCTAAAGTTAACATCTCTTCTATTTAAATCACAATAATCTTCTTTCAACAACCATAAATTCATTCTTCTCGGAGTTTAGTAATCCAATTATTCAATTGAGTTATATTGCGGACCTACATTGGCAAATGGGTTCTGCAATTGTTACATAGTATACAAAATGGAAGAGCAGTTTATGTATAAATAGTACTAGATGTACCCCGCGGTTTCACCTGATTTGTCACTCTCACTACATACCATCATACCATCACGCCCGTATTCCCCGAAGGGTTAGGCAGAGGTGTACTTAGGTACACCCACAGTTCGCCGATATGTTTAGGTCCCATGTAATAGGGGGCGAGCCTATTGCCACTAACCGGGCACAAATTCTAAACTCCGAGCTGCTACTGAGAATTTCATAGAAAAACCCAATAACACTTTGCTCGACCTGGGAATCGAACCCAGGACCTCTAGCGTAGAAGTCGCACTTGTGACCACTAGACTAACGAGGCAGTTAGTCTACTAACTAAACTAAACTACTATTCTTAGAAAGTTATTTAGTGAAGGAAAAATTCGACTCGCAGGCAGGATTCGAACCTGCGTCTTCTGGCTAGGTACGCCAGACGCTATGACCACTAAGCCACCGCGAGTCCCACCTGCCATGTCGAAATTTGCCTTCACATTCTCAACTTACGTCTTAAAGGTGACGTCAGTAACATCTATTGAAAGGCAAGTTACTTTGCCTCTCAACCGACATGACTCACCTTACGGTTAGTTCTATGTCGTACGATGCTACCATACCTAATAACTAACTTTTTGTGATTTTTTATGCTAATTTTTATAAAGTTATTTAGTGAAGGAAAAAATCGACTGCGGGTAGGATTCAAACCTACATCTTCTGGTTAGATACACCAGACGCTATGGCCACTAAGCCACTGCAAGTCCTACCCGCCATAGCAAACAAAAGTGAGTCATTGTACGATCTTTCATCACGTCTTTATCAAGAAATACATTTAAAACACTAATAAAATATATAACCTAGCTAAATCTAAAAACAGTAAATTAAATTAACTTTTGCCTCGAAGAGAATTTGAAACCGTAACAGAATCGGTCCGGTTTATTTAAGCCGGAGTATTTGCAAGCTGAGCACACGTTACTATTTAAATTTACTTCGCCTGATGAGATCGATAAAACAAATTTAGTTTCAGTCCGAACGCCTGTGGAATAAATCAGCGTTAGTTAATTTTTCTATTTTGAGTTTAGTTTTTCTATTTTGATTTTTACTCTATGGAGATTGTAGCTGTTTTTAACCATGACGGAGCGGAGCAGGTACATATGCGTTTAGGGGTGAGAGACTGTTTGTTTATGCCAATTTATCTTGAGACGCGGTTTTGTAATAATAATATGCTAATATGCGCTGTTTGCTTAATATGAGTCATTGAGCTCCCTAAATAATAATTGAGCGATACGATGACATGCATGCACTCCGTCAGTTAGGAGAAGTCAACTCAAAGCTGTTTTTTTTATGGCACAGTGTGGTCAAACGGTCAGGCGAATCGCCGTCCATGGACACCCGCAACACCAGAGGAGTTGCAAGCACGCCGCCGCCTTTTAAAAGGGTTCGAGCCTTTGGTATCCTCACTCACTCGGCGAAACACAACGGAACTTTGTTTCACGCCTGTTTTCTGTGAGGCCGTGGTATATTTTTCACGTGGGAGAGCCATGCTTCGGCACGAATGGGCCGGCTCGACCGGAGT
This sequence comes from Acronicta leporina, assembly GCA_947256265.1. NCBI lineage: Eukaryota > Metazoa > Arthropoda > Insecta > Lepidoptera > Noctuidae > Acronicta > Acronicta leporina. Next base: position 4,264,158 of record OX366537.1, on the reverse strand, counting down.
GATACCACGGCCTCACAGAAAACCGGCGTGAAACAACGCTTGCGTTGTGTTTCGCCGAGTGAGTTGAGGTTACCGGAGGCCCAAACCCTTTTAAAGGCGGGCAGCGCACTTGCGACTCCTCTGGTGTTGCGGGTGTCCATGGGCGGCGGTTATCACTTACCATCAGGTGATCCGTTTGCTCGTTTGCCCCCCTATCCCATAAAAAAAAAAAAAAAAACACTCCGGTCTAGCAGGCCAATACCCACAGTCCGCATTATCCTAATGAGGAAGACTCTGATAGTCTGATTAGTTTTAGGCTTTTGGTATTGGTGGTAAAGATTTAAAGTAGTTTGTAGACATGTAGAGGTACCTATGACATAGAGGAACTCCAGTCACAACGGGAGCTTCCCGACTGGGGAAGTACCTCCACCTTGCAGAAAATCGTAGCCAAATAACATAGCTCCGTGCTATGTTGTGTTCCTAACGATGAGCAAGCTCGCCAGAGCTCCGCGAGGAAGCGTTGTGTTGGCAGTGGGGGGACCGGTGGTATTTATGCATCACACTTATTGTCTCCTATGTTGCCAGCCCAACTATTCCTGCTTAATCTTTACCCCAAAAAGGGGTTGAAAAGCTTTTTACCGGTTCGGCAACTCGCGAGTGATAGTTGTGTTGCAAGCGTCCATAGGCTCCGTAGCGTATGGATAACCGCTTACCATCAGGAGGGCCGAATTATTTGCTGATTTACAAGCTAATATCTATATATATAAAAGAAAGTCGTGTTAGTTACTTCATTTATAACTCAAGAACGGCCGAGCCGATTTGGCTGAAAATTGGTGGAGAGGTAGCTTAGAACCAGGAGACGGACATAGGATACTTTTTGTCCCGTTCCCGATACTTTTTATTCCACGGGGGCGAAGCCGCGGGCAGAAGCTAGTAGTTAGATAAAATTTCTATTCTATATTTCTACCTCATTTTCAAGTCCATTCAATACAAATGTACTCAGTCAAATTTTTTACACTAGTTACTCTATTTTGAACCAATGCTTCGACTATATAATTTTGTTGGTAAGCGAAAAATAGCGAACGAAAAAAGTCGAAAAGTAACGACGATCCGACTCAATGAACATTGAAGTCATTGGAAAAACAAAATAAATAAAAGTTTATAGGGCTGACATCGAAAAACAAATTAGATTCGTTTTTATTGACAAAGTTGAAGTAAATAAATTAGAAAAAGTAATCGTGGTATGAGGTATCATTATTTTATGGTTCACCATCTTTTTATGATTCCGTATCACAATAGGAAAAAATTCTATTGCTATTTCATTCGATTCCCAGGTCGAACAAAGTGTTTTTCTATTAAATTCCCAGTAGCTGTCCCATTCCCGGTTAATGGCAATAGGTTCAGCCTATCGGCTAACTGTGGGTGTACATTAATTTGCATCTGCCTAACCCTTCGAGGAATACAGCGTGATGAGAAGTATGTATGTATGTAAACATCATAGGCTCAACTGGTCGTGGTCGTGGATTTAATTCCCAGGTCGAGCAAAGTGTTATACATACCAGCAAACTATGAGAATATTTAGTACACTTCTTACTTACCTCCCGGGGGACTATAAGCGTGATGATATGAACTGGAAATGCAGAGTAAATCTCCTTTATATAGGACAACCAATCTTTCTCGTCAGTGTTGAAAGGATTGAATTAGAAATTGGATTAGGTAGACTGGCGATGTCATTGTCTTGCAGACTGATAAGATTAGGTGCCTTTATAGGGAGACTTAGGTGCTCTAAGGGTGCTAAAGTACGACGTCAACATTTTACGAACACCTAATCTGGGACATCAGTAGGTGTGTATAAGATTTTGTTTATGTATCAATACTTGAAGAAGAATATCAGCTAAATACGACGAGAGAAATAATTAGACATCTTAGCTACAATGCAATCAACGTATTCAAAAAATAGTTATTGCAATAAACCTATTCAAAAATTAAGCATCTCTTATATATATATACTAGCTTCTGCCCGCGACTTCGTCCGCGTAGCGTGATGATATATATGATGATATATAGCAATTCTTTCAGTGTTAAATAGTCCATTTATTGAGGATGGCTCCTCAATAAATGGACTATTTAACACTGAAAGAATTTTTCAAATCGGACGTTTGTTTGCTTGAACGCGCTAATCTCAGGAACTACTGTTTTCTGTAAGGCCGTGGCCGTATCACTCCGTTCGAGCCGGCCCATTTGTGCCGAAACATGGCTCTCCCACGCGAATATTTCCAGTTGTCCTCAATTTAACTCGAATTATAAAGGACTTCGAAATAAAAGATAACCTATGTCTTTCCCATAAGATCAATGGATCTGTATACAGATTAATCGTCAAAATTGGTTCAGCGGTTTTGGCGTGATGACAAGCAGACAGAGGCAAGGACAAAGTTAAATTTAGCTAATATAGACTGCTAGGTTGCACTTTTTGTACGTCATTTTTATATATAATAATAGAACAAACTGCCATTTCTCCTTACTATTGTTTTTTGCTAGGATAAAGAAAAGGCAACAATTTTACATTTTTTTAAAACATAAATTCCGGATGTGAACGGAAATTTCGACCTTGCGGGTGGGACTCGCGGTGGCTTAGTTGATCATAGCGTGTAGTGTAATCAGTCACAAAACGTAGGTTTGAATCCTGCCTACAGTCGATTTTTTCCTTCAAATAATCTAAGCAACTAGTTCGGTATTTAATAATACTAGTGGACGAACGGTGCTCGAAATCTCCGACCATAATTTACTCGATACTTTCAACCTCCATACATTAACCATGAACAAAAAGGTGTGTATCAAACACTTGGTAGTGTGTGTAATGCTTTTTTTAATGTAATGTATTTTTAAGTATGATTATAAAAAAAATATTAGCATTATATTAACACTAGCTTCCGCCCGCGACTTCGTCCCCGTGGAATAGTTACTTAGGCTTAGCGTGATGATATATCTATAGCCTTCCTCAATAAATGGGCTATCTAACACTGAAAGATTTTTTCAAATCGGACCAGTAGTTCCTGAGATTAGCGCGTTCAAGCAAACAAACAAACAAACAAACTCTTCAGCTTTATATATTAGTATAGATACTAGCTTCTGCCCGTGACTTCGTCCGCGTAGCGTGATGATATATAGTCTATAGCCTTACTCAATAAATGGGCTATCTAACACTGAAAGAATTTTTCAAATCGGACCGGTAGTTCCTGAGATTAGCGCGTTCAAGCAAACAAACAAACAAACTCTTCAGCTTTATATATAAGTATAGATATAGATTCTAAACATCTCCTTCATATAAACTTTAATCATGTGCAATTTCACACTCCTCCATGCGCGCATATACTTTAAAAGGGGTAAAATATTTTCTCTTCACGTAATATTATATGAGTTTGTTTATCGCAATCAATTTCATAAATTGTGGTAGTCTTATCATCCTTTCATTGCCAAACTGTAGGTACCACACACACATTGGCCAGCTCCATCGTAAATTTAATGCCACGTTACTAAAATACCCAACAACTGCCTCAATAGCCAAGTGGTCCTGACCGCGACTGCTACGCTAGAGGTCCTGGGTTCGATTCCCAGGTCGAGCAAAGTGTTATTGGGTTTTTCTATGAAATTCCCAGTAGCAGCTTGGGGTTAGGAGTTTGTGCCCGGTTAATGGCAATAGGCTCGCCCCCTATTACATGGGACCTAAACATATCGGCGAACTGTGGGTGTACATTAGTACGCCTCTGCATAACCCTTCGGGGAATACAGGCGTGATGGTATGAACACTCACTCGCGCTCAGGACCACTTGGTTAATGAGGCAGTGGCGAGTGTTACACCATTTAATTCAGATTGTAAGCTTCGTAGGTCTTGTAATAATTATTTGTATCGGTGACTAGCTTCTGCCCGCGACTTCGTCCGCATAGCGTGATGATATATAGCCTATAGCCTTCCTCAATAAATGGGCTATCTAACACTGAAAGAATTTTTCAAATCGGACCAGTAGCTCCTGAGATTAGCGCGTTCAAGCAAACAAACAAACAAACAAATTCTTCAGCTTTATATATTAGTAAGTATTAGTATAGATAGATAAAAGTGTTAGTGTCAACATTGCATCTTTCAGACTGCTGAGAAAATTGAAATGAAACTACTATTTACGGATTTTATCGCGTTGTATTGATATAATATTATTCAATTCCTGATGTTTCGGATCCTTTACAGCATCCATGGTCACGGTTTTTTTTGCGAGAACTAGTGGTTGATCAAGCCTGATGCAGTGCTGGGTAGTGCTGGGGTGAACACACCCTTGACAAGACAAGAAAGATTCCTTTCCATGTCTAATATTCACGTAAGTGGCAGAAATGAGTATGCTGAAAAAATGTTATTCTGCACACATGCAGACTTCTCTGTGTCTCGGAAAGCTGTCCTAGCAGCCATAAAAACACCTATCTAATGACAAATATGGTATTCCCCATTATCCTAAGGATATGGATATATACTATAGACAGAATACAGATGTAAGCTCGATTTGGTGGGACTACTCATAAGTGTAAGGCCGGTCATGTCTGCAGACGGACAGACTATCGATGGAGCAGACAAGTGTTAGAGTGGCGACCGCGTTTGGGTAAGCGTAGTGTGGGACGCCCTGCGACACGATGGACCGACGATTTAAAGAAGGTGGCTGGCAGCGGATGGATGCGAGCTGCCCAAGACCGGGATGGTTGGCGCTCTTTGGGAGAGGCCTACGTTCAGCAGTGGACGGCAATAGGCTGATATGATGATGACTCATAAGTGTTGTAGTCTCAATTTGTAAGAGTTTCTAGGTTCGATTACCAGATCGAGCAAATAATAATTGGTTGCTTTGAATTTCTCAGAAGTTTGAATTTTTGCGTGTCTGTGTGTGTTTGTTTGTAATTAGTTTAATAGAGCTGGGACGCTCCCTATTAATGTCTACAAGAAGTGTTGCTACCATTGAAAAATCAATGCTGTTTAACTATTAACACATAATGGCTGTGCAATCCTATTTATTATTAATATTTAAAGGGTAACGCACGGATTCCGTTATCTATATTTTTAGAGGTTAGTTAATATTTAATCAGAGTCGGAGAGCTCGAAAAATATTGGTAATTACTTCCTTAATTAGAACCTTTAGTAGACCCATAATTGCCTCATTGGTCAATGGTCAGTGGCTGCTGAGTGTGAGGTCCTGGAATTGATTCCCAGTTCGAGCAATGTTATTACGTCATTGTCATAAAAGTACCGTTAAGTTACGATATTTTTATTTTATTTATTGAATACTTTTTTAAGTTATTTTAGTAAAGGAAAAATTCGACTACGGGCAGGATTCGAACTTGCGTCTTCTGATTAGATACACCACACGCTATCCCAATCACCAACGTGAATCCCACTCGCCAGGTCGAAATTTGCCTTTACATTCTGAATTTACGTGTTAAAGGTGAAGACATAATTATGTATATTTTTTGTAATAAAATCTGCCTGCGTGCCTGTATTTTTTATATATATAAATTTTATTAAACTATAATATTCAACCAAACTAGCTTAGAAATCGACTAATAGGTAAGAAAAAAGGTGATTGCTTTTACCCAACAATGGGCCTTACCAAACCACAGCATTCCATGTTCCCTGTATTACCACGATGAAGTTAATTACTTTCCCTAAAATGTAATAGGATACAGAAAATTATTACACCCGGATAATAATTAACCCTATGTTCTCCGGTTAACCATAATAACCACTAGAATAGCCGTACCCTTCAGGTAGGCACGTTGTATAAATATAAACAGGCAAGGGAAACCTCCCCTACTAATTAGTTCTAACCTAATTAGCGAGCCCTTCTTCAACGACCTTTGAGTATGACCAACAACGCTTCACTGAACTTCGTCAAAGAATTAAATATTAATAATCAATACACTTACTTATCAATTTCCGATTCAAAATCGTTGAAAAACATTAAAGGAAGCGTAACATTCGTTCCAATAAATTATATATTTTTTTTGTAATTTCGTACTTACCTCTGTTCGAATTCGGGAGCTCACGATCCAAATTCAAAATTCACAAATTCGATTGGTCCGCCCGCGGTCTGTCGGTGGTTGGGGAGTGAAAAGGTAATAAGTACGATTGTGGGAATTTAGGAACGCGTGCGGCCGACTCGGCTGCCCGGAGGACTATGGCGCGCGGTGCGAGGGAAGTAACGCGTATTCGTACTTAGCCGCTCTGTGAATACTTCGCGTCATATCAATAAGTTTTATGGATTTATCGTTTGTTCGGAAGCTTTTGTATTTATGTAATTTTGATTTGAACAAATATTTCACAAAAATACATGTTACTTAAGCACTAATTAAATTTGTCATTCAGGTTTTGCATTTTGTGTAAATTCAATTAATCTACGTAAAACACTTTAGAGGCAAACCTTTTTGTTTTATTTATTGTCACATAAATAGAATTAAACAGCCTGTATGTAAATGTAGGATCCTAAATGGTAATAACAGGCTTAAGAGCTTTAACGTGAATTAAATTTACTGTGAAAACAATTTGTTGAGTATTTTAAGAATAATCAAAAGTCAATAATGAGTTTGGGCGATTCTAATGACGAAAATCTAACTTTGCATACATTATTTTGTATTAAAATAATGAATTTTTAATTGCAACTTAAATTAAACGAATAGCTTCCTTCGTTGGCAGATCCATCCGCTATCGACGTAAAGTTAATTATAAATCGAATCCCAGGGGCCGACGATGCGTGTCCTCACCTCACCGCCACTCAATCATCCTCCAAGCAAAAGGTATCGATCATCGTTTGTTTTGCTTATTCTAGGGTGAGTTGCACCAATAACTTTACTTTGTTAAATTAAGTTTAACTATACCGTAACTTAACAATCTGTTCAACGTTAAAGATGAAAATGATTATGAAGAAAGTTGATTAACGATAATATTAGGTACTCCAAAATAATAAACACATTTGTACGAGCTACGCTGTACATTGACCTTTGTAGTAATTAGAACGAGTAGGTACGTCATAATGCACATCGCTATGTTTAGGTGTGCATTTCTCAATTTAATAAATAATTCAACAATGATGTAATTTAAGTAGTGACAATAAACGACTCAACTGAAACGTTCGTCTACTCATTCATAACATAACAATTACAGAACATAACCATTACATAACATTTACACGGTTGGGCATCGAACCCCAACATTTGGTCCTTCGAGCCGGATATTGTGTGACATTTTCATCTTTTCCATCGGTTGCGAATCGGTTGGGCTGGCCTCTCAGAAGCGAGAATCCCCAGGAACCAATTGAGACGTCGCGTGAGTTGCACAGTATCTAGAACTACGAGTGTGGAGCACGGTTTACTATTTCAAAAACAAAGTTCGTCGCGAGTTCTTCCAGTGACAACATGATGTCAGCAGCAGAAACATACGAGAATCAGCGCGAATTGTACGAAAACATCAAGAAAATCGGCATCAACATCAAGAAAGATGGCTGGGATAGAAAGAACGCGGATTACTTCAAAAGGCGGATGCAGATGGTGGAGAAACTTTGGAGCGAATTCCAGTTTAACCATGACCGTTTAGCTACAGAGGTTAGTATGAATCACCCTTATTTCACTACCGATTTATACAATATTACGGTGCAATGTTGTAGAGAAGTTAAGGATTTGATTCGTCTGCAACATCAACAAATACCGACGCCCAAGGGAGCTGCAGGGGAGTCGTTGGTGCAGCCGGGAACGTCGGAAGCCATACCTCACCAGGAACAACATAACAGCGGAGAAGAATCTAGAAACACAGAGGAGAATAATAGTAACAGGGACCCATCACCGTCTCGTCAACAACAGAGTACTACCAAGAAGGATACAGGGTCTAACAGCATGTTGGACGACCTGCTACGCAAGCAATCGGCGAACTTCAAGGCTTTTATGAGAGCAGTTGCCAACATTCAAGTGGAGTTTATCACTGAAAAATGGGAATTTCAGGATGCGTTGCAAACACTACAAGCGCGTTGGTCTGCTATTGATAGTCTCCATTGGGAGATAGAGTGCGAGCTAAACGGGGACAGGAACGTAATATATGAAGAGCGCTACACGAGGTTTGAAGGTCAATTTATTGACCTTAAGAAAGCTTTAAACACCAAGATGTGGACCGGAGCTTATCGAGAAAAAACAACACCAAAGCTGGAAATACCAGCCTTTTACGGAAGATTCAATCAGTGGATTCCATTTAAAGATCTATTCACAGAGGCCATTCATAACAACTCATGCTTGTCAAATGCGCAGAAAATGCAATTTTTGAAAAGTAAGGTCCAGGGAGAAGCTGAAAGACTGATACAACACTTACAGATAAGCTCGGATAATTACATAGTGTGTTGGGATATTCTCAATAACCGCTACAATAATAAAAAACTTATATTTACATCGCACATCAACATGCTCTTCAACTTACCGAACATGCAACAACAATCATTAGCACCATTGAAAAGGATCCATGACGTAACAATTGAATGTTTGCACGCTATTAAGAACATGGGAGTGGATGTCAGTAGCTGGGATCCTCTATTGATACATATTTTATCGCAAAAGTTGGACGCTGCGACACATTCGGATTACATCGAATCACTCAAAAACTCGCGAGAATTACCTATATTAAAGGAATTCTTAGATTACTTAGAGGCTAAGTTTACTTCGATGGAATCATCGCAACGCAAACAAGATGGCTTGCAGAAATCAAGTTCTGGAACAAATCAACATCTAGAAGTAAACAAGAAGTACCAAGAAGCCTCCCACAGTAAAAAACCGTTCAATTATCATCATAACAAAAATCAAGCGGCTAGTAACAACAAGATTACGAAATCATACCATGCGTCAACATTTATATGTCCACTCTGCAATGACGAACATGGCCTCTATTTTTGTGCAAAGTTCTTGGAAATGTCGAATGACGAAAAAGTTAAAACAATTAACAAATTACAAGTCTGCATAAACTGCCTTTTCAGCCACAAAGGGAAAAAATGTACGTCAAACAATCGATGTCGCAAGTGCAATGCCCCGCACAACACTTTGGTGCACGAGGCTGTACAAAAAAACAATGAACAGAGTCAAGCAACTTCTTCATCTCATATTTCTCAAAATGATGCCTTGGAGATTCTATTGGCAACCGCTATAGTAAAGGTAGAAGGAGCCGATGGAACTCAGCACAACATGCGAGCTCTTGTCGATCAAGGGTCTCAAATCTCATTAATAACAGAACGAGCGGCTCAACTTCTCGGAATAAAACGCCAGAAATGTAAAGGAGTTATTTATGGTGTTGGTGAGAAGGAGAGCAATTGCAAGGGCGTGATGACAATCAAATGTAGCTCTGTTTTTAATGACTTTAAGTTTGAAAAAACAGTATACATTATGAAAAACTTAATTAAAAATTTACCGAATAAATCTTTCTCTAAACCATCATGGCCTCTTATACAAAACATCGATTTGGCGGATCCGGAATTCAATAGCAGTCGTCCGGTAGATCTACTATTTGGAGCAGACATTTACTCCCAGATCATGCTAGGAGGAATGATCAAAGGCGATGACGTCACTCAGCCTATTGCTCAACAGACCTACTTAGGATGGCTACTATGCGGACACGTTAGAGCCCCAACATTCCAATGCAATGTAGTTTTAAACAATCTGGACGATATGAAACAGTTTTGGGATTCAGAAGAAATCAATGACCAACCTATTTTTTCAATGGAAGATCAAAAATGCGTTGAGTACTACACTAACACAACACAACGACTGGAAAGTGGGCGATACGAAGTGAGATTACCAATGAAAAATGACTTTGAAAAGAACCTGGGCTCTTCCAAACAGATAGCCACTGCGCAATTCATGACGTTAGAAAAACGATTCAGAAACCGAAACAACTTAGCAAAGGCCTATAAAGACTTTATTACGGAATATATTGACTTAGGTCATATGCAACTATCAACAGGTAACAAGACACTCGAGTGCTATTTACCGCATCATGGTGTCGAACGTGACGAGTCAACAACAACCAAGTACAGGGTGGTGTTTAACGCGTCCGCTAAAACATCTACAGGTTGGAGTTTGAACGATCTTATGTACAAAGGTCCAAACCTGCAACAAGATTTACAAACAATATTGATCAAATGGAGGCAATATAAATACGCTTACACAGCGGATATTGAAAAAATGTACAGGCAAATCCTTGTGGCCCCCTGTGATCAACATTTACAAAAAATAGTATGGCGAGAGTCGCCGGAAAAACCTTTACTTTCATACCAACTCGCTACAGTGACTTATGGCACTAAGGCAGCGCCGTTTCTCGCTATAATGACCTTACGAAATTTGGCGGAGGATGAACGCCAGCGGTTCCCGGAAGCTTCAAAGGTAGTGGAAGAATCATTTTACGTCGATGATCTCGTTCACGGGTCACACAACATAATCCAAGGCAAGAAGCTAATTTCGGACCTCAAACTATTACTAGAGCGTGGCGGTTTTAACCTTAGGAAATGGTCAGCGAACGATCCAGCTATTTTGGAAAACGTTACAATCCTAGATAACAATGACAAGACAGTCTTTAACTTCAAAACGGACAAGACCTCAAAAACCTTGGGTCTATGTTGGAATTCAACAGAAGATAAGTTCAAATTCCAATATTCGTTTTTAAGTGTCAACAAGAAACATACAAAACGCAGTTTATTAGCTGAAATATCGAAATTATTCGACCCACTCGGCTGGCTGGCTCCCTTCACTACGAAACTAAAGTTACTATTCCAAAAACTATGGGAGGTCAACCTACCGTGGGATGGCGAAGTGTCCGATAACATACACAAAGAATGGTGCAAAATACAAGGAGATATCGAAGCAATAAACTCAATCGGAATACCAAGATGGCTCAGATGTAGTGAAGAACAAGCTATCGAATTACATGGCTTCAGTGATGCCTCTCTGGACGCCTATGCATGTGTAATTTACGCGCGTGTTCGCCCATCTAAGGAGGTCATACTTGTCGCCGCAAAGTCAAAAATTGTACCACGCAGAAAGACAACAACATTACCGAGACTGGAATTGAATGGAGCTCACCTATTATCCAAATTAATGCAGAAAGTAAAGGAATCATTAAATCAACAGGAAATTCGAGTCTATGGCTGGACTGACTCTATGGTAACTCTTGCTTGGATACAAGGCGATCCCGCGAGATGGAAAACATATGTGGAAAATCGGGTCCAAAATATAATTAGCGTAATACCAGCTTCGTGCTGGGATTACGTCAAGTCAAACGAAAATCCTGCTGACGCCGCAAGCCGAGGCCAATACGCCGGTCAATTGAGGGAAAATCAACTGTGGTGGCAAGGCCCTATTTGGCTATCGTCGTTTGAAACAGGAAACGGAGTCAAGCGTGTCTATACCTCAAATCAAGACGTAAAACCTGCGAGAAAACAAGCTAATGCTACACAAATCAGTCCTAAAACGAACAGCATTATCGAACAATTATTATATAAACATAGCTCAATTAATCATATAATTCGAGTTGTTGCATGGATACAAAGAGCGTTGAACTTAAAACGGCGTCAACTACCGAGCCACCTTACGCTGCATGAATTGAGTAGTGCAACTAAGGCAATTGTAAAACAAACACAACAAAAGGAATTTGAAACAGATATTAGTCAGTTACGTAAACACGGCATTGTGTCATCGAACAGCAAACTATTACCTTTAAATCCGTATATTGATCAAGACGGTTTGCTGAGGGTTGGAGGAAGAGTAAAAAACGCCTTGTTATCTGAAGAGATGAAGCATCCGATGATTATGCCATACAAAAGCCGTTTAACGCACTTGCTTATCGATCAAGCCCATCGAATGACTTTTCACGGCGGACCTCGGCTCACTTTGTCGCACCTTCGCCAGAAATACTGGATCATCGGTGGCGTGCGAGCTACGAAGATGCAAGTAAGAAGATGCGTAACGTGTAGAAAGGCTAGTCCAACAAAACAACAACAAATTATGGGAGCTCTGCCAAGCGCAAGAATTAACCCTGCCCCACCGTTCTATCATACAGGAGTGGACTACACGGGGTTCTTCGATATCAAGATGAATAAAGGACGAGGGGCTAGGACAACAAAGGGTTATATAGCCGTTTTCGTATGCATGGTGACAAAGGCGGTGCACATTGAATTGGTCTCTGACCTCACAAGCTCGGCATTCATGGCAGCTCTGAACAGGATGGCAGCAAGGAGAGGCGTCCCGCGACACTTATATAGTGATAATGGCACTAACTTTGTCGGCGCTAATCGGCTGCTTATGGAACAATATGAGGAGATTGAAAACACGTTCAGGAACGATGAAGTACAGAAGGAAGTCGCCGAGATGTTCATACAGTGGCATTTTAACGCCCCTGCATGGCCATCAGCGGGGGGATTGTGGGAACGAGCTGTAAGAAGCTTGAAGCACCACTTAAAACGAGTGGTGGGCGAGCAGAAGTTGACGTTCGAGGAGTTTACCACAGTCTTAACAAAATTAGAAGCTTGTCTTAACTCTAGGCCTCTATGCGCGCTGAGTGAAAACGTGGAAGACTTGGATTGTCTGACGCCAGCACATTTTTTAACAGGGAGGTCTGGGTTGACCGTCATCGAAACAAGAGAAGACGCCAGAACAAGATGGGAGCTAACTAGGAAAATAAGCGCAGATATTTGGAAGAGATGGAAAGCTGAGTATTTGTGCCAATTGTTCCCAAGAACTAAGTGGCAAAGGCCACAAGAAAACATGAAGTTGGGGGATTTGGTTTTAGTCCATGATGACCACCTGCCTACAGGAAAATGGTTAATGGGTAGAATAGTTGATCTGCACCCGGGAGACGACGGATATGTCCGTGTCGTGACCCTCAAAACCAGAAACGGCGTAATGAAGAGGCCCATAACAAAGGTATCAATTCTACCAATGGACAGCGAAGACAGCTCCAAATCGCATACCACTATAAATAAATCAGCAACAAATGGGAATACCGCGGCACATATTCGATCAGCAAAACCAAGCAAAACGAGCATTATCGGTTTAGTGATGACCCTACTATACCTACTGAGTCCTTCAACTGCCGCATCCAACATAAACTTTATCGAAGTGCAACAAGGCCTATATTTCGATAAAGTGACAAACATGAAATTAATTCGGGACGAGTGGAAGATAGTTGTCTACTACGACATCAGACCCTACTGGCACAGTATAGCAATATTCAACATATTTAACAACCACCTTGAAACCATATGTTCAAAGTTAAAACAAAGGACCCAATGTGACGTAATTTCATTGCAATTACATCACGCATACGCTGAACTTGAACACTATAACCGCATGTTGCTGAATCCGCAAGGTCGGGGGAATATGAGAAGCAAACGCGGACTTATCAACGGTGTGGGTTCAATCGCACGGTCATTGTTCGGTGTGTTAGATGACCAATTCGCCGCACAATATCAACAGGACATAGAACTAATAAACAAAAATGAGAAACATTTGGTACTATTGTATAAGAACCAAACGTCTATAATAGAAGCCGAATACAACGTACTTAGAAGATCGGAAGAAACAATCGAAAAACAACACAAGTTATTCAACCAACATCTACTAAACCTAGACAACCTTACCAACCAAGTTAAACAACAGGTTGAGTCTCAAGAGCTATCCATCGAATTTGCGATGTCTGCTATATGTGCAAACAACTTTATAGAACATCTTAGAAACGTTCAAGAGATGCTGTTGGACACCGTAACAAATATTTACAACGGCAAAATGAATTTACACCTCATTGCGCCAGAACAGCTACGGGATGAACTGAACGTAATCTCGGGTCAGCTTTCAAAGGACGTGGCTCTACCCATCACCAACATACAACAAGATTTTTTCCACCTGTACAACCTTCTACAAGTGAAGGCAAAGATGACAGAAGGATATTTCATCATTGAAATACGTGTGCCATTAATCAGCAGGGAAAATTACGAAATATACCATGTTATACCTGTCCCAAAAAAGAACGGCGTGAATATGGTCACCCTACTGCCCATAGCGGAACTACTCGCAATCAACATTCAAAAGGACTCTTACCTACCGATGACTAATACCGATCTACAGCAATGTATGAACTACGACAGTACAATACAGCTTTGCCCCGTACGGACTCCAGTGTACCACATGAAGTCTGATGAGAGCCTCTGTAAGAAAAGCAAAGACTCGCCTGGTTGTCAAACAAAACATGAGAGTTGTAACGATGTTTGGAAGGAACTTCACAACATAAACAACTACCTATACTTTTGCTGTGATTCATGCAAAATACGCGTCATATGCGGGCATCAAGTTTCAACTAAATTAATAAACAAAGCAGGAGTAATGACACTCGGAAGCGATTGTATCGTTAACAGCGAAAATATCGCAGTTTATTCCCAAAGGCTACAGACGGACACAATTCAAGCTCAAGTCGAAGAGAACACGATGTTGATCCCTCCAATTAATTGGATCATCAATTTGTCTGTACCGATTTTGGAACACGAAACTCTTGACGATAATCAGACCACACAGCAAAGAACATTATTACTTGACCTTGGCAAACAAATACAGGAAATGAAAGCCGCCACTACAGATGACATCTTATCAGATCGAATTACATATCACGATGTTCACCAATACATCGTATTATACCTATTAGCGGCCGCAATGTTATTGGCAACCCTAATATATGGATACTTCCGCCTACGCAAACAATGTGCTCCGCTACCGCAAGCTGAATCACCGGTAGTTTCTGATCCAGCGTCCAGGAGGAGGTCTACAGCCAGTATCGTAAACAGCACATACAACGTGAGGGAGGGCGGCGGTCTGAAGACAGCCAGTGCACATGCACTTGATAAAGCATCGTCGCCTATTGCGCGGTACAACGCGATGCATGAAGAATTAACTAGTTAAGGATTTACATGTTTTATTTTAAATTTACTTTTACATTTGTTTTATACCTTTTCATTTTACATTTACATTTTTGCTTTGATGTTTAACATAATTATTTTCTTATCCTTGTAATTGTGTTACTTTCTCAGCGGGCAATAATTAAGACAAAACCTGAGTTGAACCTTTTCCACACATCAGTAAATAAGTTGAAATGCTAAAGCGAATAGATTTTTTTTAACTCATCTCAATTAAGTTCCTAATCACGTTGTTTGCGCATGTTTTTGTGTGTGTTGTTGTCGTTTTTCTATTACAATTTTAGTTTTTATCTATTTTATATCTCTCTATCCACTGAAACTTGTAATTGGCGTTCTTATTTATGTAACAATATGTCTGTAAATTTATTAATTTTATAACCTAGCCGTCGGTTTTCCTAATATTTTTTAATAAAATAAAATAACGTTAGCAATAAAGTAAATAAAATGTGAAATTTTCTGGTCCTAAGTGACGTTTATCTATATACTAATATATAAATCTGAAGAGTTTGTTTGTTTGTTATTTTGCTTGACCGCGCTAATCTCAGAAATTTTTCAAATCGGACCAGTAGGGTCCGATTTGAAAAATTCTTTCAGTGTTAGATAGCCCATTTATTGAGGAAGGCTATAGGCTTTATATATATCATAACGATACGCGGACGAAGTCACGGTCAGAAGCTAGTGAAATAATAAAAGACAAAGCAATTGTACTGCATAGTATTGCTGTGTGCAGCGAAAGGTTGAAAAAAATTGCTAACAGTTCCCGCATATAACTTTAATTCAGTTTCCGACGCTTTCAGTGGTCTCTTGTAAAAATAAAAGAGCTACCTATGCACCACGCTAAGTACACTAACCTTACTGCTGACGTAACTTCCTCGCCGCTCATGCGATAACATTAACCATGCGGCTAACCTGCCTCAAATAACCAGTTATAACCATTCTGACTTTCTAGTCTTTACAAAGTCACAGTCTCTCTCTCTTCGAACCTATACACACGGACGCTTGTTAGGCCGGTTCCTAATAGCAAATCCTAATGATTTGCTTACTAGAGATAGAATTTTGCCATCCATACAAGTAATGTCAAAACCCTGTATACAAGTAATGTCTGATTTGTTATTTTTTAATCAACTATGCTACCAAGAGTACCTTCCACGTGAAAATTTAGCAATGCGGAAGTTCCGACCTACAAAAATTTAGCAGCGGTTACTCTGCTGCAAAATTTTAACAGCGGAGTAAAACCCGGACTGAAATTAGTTTTATTTCTCTAAACACGGTTAATAATGAAGATTGTTAATTAACAAGTTGGTGAGTGCATCAGCCGTTCTTAATTTAAAATTATTTCTTTGTTTTCACAATGTTATGTACAATTAACTTTAGTTTGTTTATTGTTTAGTCTTAATTAAGCTTCATGCTTTTACTATTCATTTGTGAATAGCTTTGTTTGTGAAAAGGAACTCACTAAAGAATTATCTTAAGAATAGGAATTGAAGATGGAATTAAATTATAAAATAGTACCTACCTATAGTTTTTTTAAGCATAGTGATATAGCAAACTAGCAGACAGATCGCCTGATGGTAAGCAATACCACCACAAATGGTCGCCTTTCAAAAATAAATAATCTTTCTCAGTCTCAACACAATTTAAACATCCCACAATACATTCGTTTTTGTTTAGATAAATCTAAGTTCTTATACCTTAGAACTTAGACTTTTATATAGGTGGGATATATAAGTTTTTTTAAATAAGTATTGGAAACAAGAATTTTCCCAAGACACGTAATGAATGCATTAAAAAAATATTAAAATTTTGAGATTTGAAATTATTCTTATTGATATTAGAAATTTATCGAATATTAAATCATTTAAATATATAACAAGGATGGCAAATTTTATAATGATTATGTACGTTACAGTGTTTCTCTAATACTGAAATAGTTTGAGCGAACAGTGTGGTGACAGCGGACGTCGTCAGCATCGATCCGTTTTATAATTAACTCGATGGACGTCGATAGTGCTGCCCGGCAGATTGATTCCTTTGTTATTCATTGTACGATACCCCTGAATTGACAGATTGATTTTTATTGTGCTAGCCATTTTACAAAATATGACTATATTCGTGATTTTTAATCATGACTTTTTTTTATTACATTTTGCCCCTCCCTTTGATTTTTCCTAAATCATGAACACACATAGATCTAGACACGCGGCAGCGTGTCAAGCAAAGGAACTAACTAGCCAATTCATCAGTCATTTTATAAAGTTATTCAACAATATGTATATTTTTTAATTCTGATAAAAACTGGCCAAGTCAAATCTAACCTACTTTAAGAACTCATATTTTTAAATAACAGCAATTGTTATAGGTATCAAATAAAGCAAAGAAATAGAGTTGAATACTTGTTCATAATGTTATTTTGTTCCTATAAATACATATTTGGATTTTGCATAGAACTTGGCACTCATTTAGATCTCCATTCTTTTTGCGGCGAAGCCCACAGCCAAGCATAATTTTTGTATTGAACTTGGCTCTCCTTTTTTACATTTATGGATGGATGAATTGGATGAATAAATTACTGACTTTAGAAATTGCTCAATGAAGTAATTAGGTAGCGTTTATTATTGTTGTAATATTATTGTTTTAGTCAATTTATACATTACTTCATAATAATATCTTGCAGACTATAATAAAATGCAAGGTGCCACGAACCGTACGGGCTCTCAAAGTCCGTAAAAATAAGACCAAACAACCGACTACGGGTGTTCGTAGCATCGTAGCGTGTCTACGAGATGTGTAGCGCTTTCGTAGATGTTGTTGTCGTACATTGTAGTGTAAGACAAACGGTAATATAACTTTACACCAGACCAACCAAATATCGTTGCTATGGTTATGGTAGTTTTCTTTGTTACACATTTTTTTTTTGGACACTAATTTTATGATAAAATTTCAGAAGGTACCTACAGTAGAGTCACTTTCATCTATTATCTGTACAAATAAGTAAATAAAATTGGAGTGTCTGTTTGTAATATTAAAATAACCTCTTTTTACTAACTGCATTTGGATGTACAAACGGTACATATACCAAAACTTTTTTTTTTGCAATTTCTCTGTGTCTGGCTGGACCGATTTTGACGGGAATTTCACTGGCAGATAGCTGATGTAACAAGGAGTAATTTAGACTACTTTTTTTTTATACATCACGCAGGCGAAGTCGCGGTTAACAGCTAGTTTATAATTTTAGCAATGGCGTAGCATAGATAAATATTGTTTGTTAGATACCTTGTTAATTACGATAAATATAAGGGTATAGAATAACATACATACGTCACACCTGTATTCCTCGAAGGGTAAGAAGAGGTGTGTGAGGCCTTTGCCGGAATGTTTAGGTCCCATGTAGGTAATAGAGGGCGAGCCGGCCAAATCTGCTACTGAGAATAGATTTGATCTATTAAAGTTTCGAGGGGCTCGTGGCTAAGTAAAAACTAAGCTGATCAACTGATTTGCAAGATAGATGGTTGACCATTCTTAAAACATCGAGACCCCTCCGTGCCTCGGAGAGCACGTAAAGCCGTCGGCCCCAGTTGTCATACGAACATCTATGACAACTGTTAGTGGTAGTTACGAGCCCAAACAAACCTAATAACCTAATAATCTATCATCCGAATATCAGTATTAACCATAAATTGGGTTGGAAGGTCTGATGGCAGTCACTTCGTGTAAAATACTGATATTCAGCCACATCTGGTTATACTGGAAGCCCAACATAATTAGGAAAAGACTCGGAAGAAGAAGATCTATTAAAGTTTCCTGGCCAAGGCTAATCTCAGAAAGCACCGTACGGCTTTCATTAATATTATAAATGCGAAAGTAACTCTGTCTGTCTGTCTGTTACGCTTTCCCGCTTAAACCTCTCAACCGATTTTGATGAAATTTGGCACAGACAATCTTTAGACCCTGAGAAAGGACATAGGCTATATATCATCACGCTACGCGGACGAAGTCGCGGGCAGAAGCTAGTTGTTTATAATTCTCTAGTAAATAATAAACTGTACTACTCATTCATACTGCACTGTGGTCAGCGTTTGTAATGAGATGTGATATATTTGCATACACCGGGGAATATTTATCGCTTCTATTTTAAATAACATTTGAATATTTTGCGTACAAAACATAGCGTTTTTGGTGTTATATACGATCTATATGATAAATGGCATGCATTATTTATGAACTAGTTAAATTGAACGCTTTTGAGGAATGTTATGTTTTAATATGAATGTCATTATAATCGTAAGACTATAAAAAAAAGCTCACTGATAATGTGGGTTGCACATTAATAGTAGGTATTCTTGTTAACCCCTCGTGTGAAACTAAATACTTGTGTTACGAATGGGTTCACGTCGGTAGTGCAATAGGTGGGTTTCGAACCGGCAACCACATGATCGCAAATCCGTCGCCCTAGCCATTAGGCTACCGCCGCTATTGTACCGCTCTGTGTCCCAGTCCCACTTGTAACTTTTTTTAAATACTTTTGGGACAAAAATATGTTGGTGTAAAAATTATTAAAATTAAATTAAAATATTCTTTATTGAAATCGATTCAGTTACATATTCTGAACAAAATATATTCAGGTTTCGCATATCTTCAGGGATAGTGCAATACAGCGTAACTAACACTGGTTGTATGGTTCATTTTTAAATGAAATAACATTGAAAATTTAACCTCATAGCCTATTATAAGGCCTGATTATCAATTAAATAGGTAATATTAAAAATGAACCTTACAGCCAAGTGTTAGTTACGCGGTATTGCACTATCCCCGACGATATACTAAAAATAATGTTAACATAGTAGGTACCTATAGTATAGTTTATGTTACAGTTTACAAATAGTTACATGGGTAGATAATATGATTTTATGAAATGCTACTGCTGTTACTAAGATTTAGGTATATTATTATTATTATTTTGTTCTTCACATTTTTTTATACCACATATTGTTTCTAAGCCGAATAATTCAACAAATCTCGATTTGTATGGGAGCTACATAACTATAAATAGGAAAGCCCATACAATATAAAACACATCTCCACACCTGGCGCACCCTGAGGGCACTATTACATTTGACATGTGGAAGAAACAAACAGTATACCCATTCGATATAATCCTCGAAAATAATCTCTTTTGTTTAGAAATACGATAATATCAATCCCTGTTCACTGCCCATTATCCCACTGCTGGGCACTAGCTCTCAAAGTAAGGCTATAGTCAACCACACTAACTTATTGCGGGAAGGCAGACTTCACAAGCCGCTGAGAAAATCTCTCAGGCATGCAGATTTCCTCACGTTGTTTCCTTTACCGTATATTAGAGTTATATTTAAATAATGATACGCCCGTGATTCCAAAAAGTCGATACCTTGGACTTGACAGTCCACTAGGCTTTTGACGTTTGACATTTGACTAGGATTTTGACATAAATTCGATACAAGTAATGTCAATGTCCTACCTCTAGTAAGCAAATCTAATGACTGATTTTATATTGGGACCGGCCCCGGAGAGTTTTATTTTGTCCACTACTATGCAATATAAATGACATTACGGTTGTGTGTGATCAATTTAAACTAATAAAATTCAAGTTTAATTTATAAATTATGAACAAAGATAATTTTCTAAAGTCTTTCAGACAGGCTTATATTCTGTTTTTTATATAAAGTGGAACTTCTTTATATTTTCTTCTTTGTGCTTCAAGCTCGAGACAATGTGGCTCCCGTTAATTGCAACCTCAGATGTGGGTAGGTAGGGTATAATATTATTTTATGTAGAATGTGAATATCTTACTTTGATCGAAGAATTGGATAATAGGAATCATATTATATAGATCGATAGAAGGTCTACAATCCCTCAGAGCTTATAAAAATCCAGATTCTTATTCAACGCAATAGTTCAAGTTCAAATGTATGTATCCAACCAGAAGACGCAGGTTCGAAGCCTGCCCGCAAATCTTTATCTTATATCTTTATAATCTTAGTATGGAACATGCAAAAAAAAATACAATATGAAACAGTAAAATTACAATGACAAATTGTTTTTAAAACAATTTAAACATATTTAAGAAGTCAGTAAAAGTAGCTCTAAGCCCATTACATTTTAAAAATCTACCACAAACCGTTATATAGGTATACTAGCGACCCGCCCGCGGTTTCACCCGCGCTGCCCCGCTCCTAAGAGTCGTAGGGTTATTTTATATAGTTTAAAACCTTCCTCTTAAATCACTCTATCTATTAAAAAAAACCGCATCAAAATCAGTTGCACAGTTTTAAAGATCTAAGCATACATAGGGACAGACAGCGGGAAGCGACTTTGTTTTATACTATGTAGTGATAATTATATAACCGAAATACTGTTTGTCTGCTGCTGTATCAAATACTAAACAAAACTACTTCAATTTCAAATCTAGATTTTTTTTTTTTCATCACAAAGCTCTTCATATAATCCTACTGCGGTTGAACTTTCAAAGAGAGCTAGTTGCCAAAAATAGTTTAGATATGCTGAACCTCTATGTCTGTATATGCATTATAGATATTGAAGAAAACCTGAATGGTATCTTTCTCTAATAAAATCCAACTTTATAAGAGCAACAGATGCTAAAACATTTTCTATTGTCTGTATGTTTGTACGCGCATCACGCAAAATTGAATACAGTTTTCGCAATCTGGGGCATGTTTCATCGTAGGTAATACCTACGCCATTTAGAAGCCGAGTTATTATAGTTAGTAAATCCTTTAGAGACTCGAGTGAATTGTCAGCCGACAGCTAGTAAAAATATAATGGCTCAGGATGTTTATCCGTCCTTTTTAAGTAAGCAATCACCACGGGCTCACCTTTTTAAATTGTATTTATTATTTATCTGTGTAAAAAGATATTGACACCTTTGTTTTTCAATAATAATTTAGAATTTTAATACTCGACTGCAGCGCTATTTGTTAGCTGACACCTTCTTAAAACATTCATGACAAGTATTATCTGATCGCCGTATAGATAATACTTTCTCAATTAAGTGAAATATACCTAAATTTATTAATGAGAAATAAACTCACTCACTGCCTCATTAGCCAAGTGGTCCTGAGCGCGACTACTACGCTAGAGGTCCTGGGTTCGATTCCCAGGTCGAGCAAAGTGTTATTGGGTTTTTCTATGAAATTCCCAGTAGCAGCTCGGAGTTAGGAATTTGTGCCCGGTTAATGGCAATAGGCTCGCCCCCTATTACATGGGACCTAAACATACCGGCGAACTGTGGGTGTACATTAGTACGCCTCTGCCTAACCCTTCGGGGAATACAGGCGTGATGGTATGTTGAGAAGTAAAGTTTTTAACTAGAAGAGAGTAGGTTTTCACTCCAAATCAAAAACATTCCAATATAGCGAACGACTTTTTAATTTCTTTACTGCAACGCTTTTAAAAAAAAACCTAAAACCAAAACATAATTATCTAAGTGTGTCTCAACACTTATAATAAGGGATCGTCGCAAAGATTCACTGGACCTTACACAAATACAACCTAAAAAAGGTACATCTGACAGGGGCGAATTATAGTTTTCACAGCCGGAGGACTTAAAAAAAACCGAAATTATTTGAATACAAATTTATTAATAAAAGAAAATTATTACAATTATATTTTATGCTAATTTTAATCTAAGTTCGGACGATGCTAGTACCGAAGTGACGATGTCCAAGGTTTCGACACAAGCCGCGACTTGCATACACGTGCCGTCGAGTCAGCGATTCCGTGGATGGCCTCGATCGCGGTTGCGACATTTCCTTTACTTGTTTGTTAGAATTATGTATTTAATAAAATGTCTTGACTCATCAATTCATGTGGATGCTGTGCATGTAACACCTCCACCCTCAGATCAGCAACTATTTGAGTACGTTGAGCGAAAATGTTGCTGGCAAAGGATTCTGTGTTCTGGGTGATTCTGCTTCTTCATATTGATGATTTTCAGCGGGTTTATCTTGAGATTGTGGTCTTCTTATTCTGGTGCAGATTTTGTAGCGACGTATCATGATAGTGGCTACCAGTGTAGCTGCAGTTAAGAGTATAATATAAATTGGTATAGTTGTATGATAAATGGCTTGATTGAGTTCAGTGTGGTCCAATTGTACTGGATGCTGCATGAGTATCTTTTCTTCAATGTCATGCAGACTTTTCAGGTGTAGTGAATTTAGTTTCAGGTGCGGCAGAGTTGTTTCGTCGACGTCTAATTCCATAGGTATTTCGGTAATTTTCAGTGGTTGTCCTTTGATTCGATCGTTAGTGTTTAAGATAGTAAATTCTTCAGTGCGTATTGAACATGTTTGCGGTATTGTGGCGAGATAACTTCCATGAAGAGATATAAATTCTTGACGTTCACATTGTAGTTCAGCCTTCGTGGGTTCAGGGAATATAATTGTGTAACGTCTGTCGTCCAGCTGTTCCATCGCCTCCTTTTGGAGTATGATCTTCGTTGGTCGGCAGCTTTTATCCAGAGATTGATTGTAGATGAGATGTTGAATGCAATCCAGATGTCCTCGGGTTTGGAATTGGATGCCCTCCTCGCAGAGATGATACCGATTGAACTTCGGGCATTCAGCCTCTATGTACTTGAAAACTTTTCCGTTGGTTGCAAGGAAAGGATAGGAGGGAATAAGGACATGCATTAATTTATTTGGAACTATAGCTAATCTGTATAATACGAGATTTTCGGGAGATATTATTGGCATCTTAAATATTATAACTATTTTTTTTCCTGAATAAAAGTAACCTGGCTTAATTATAGCGTAAAATTCCCTTAAATCAGCATCTAATATTTGATCTGGACCGTATATCGATTTTAATTTACTAATCATATTACCTAATGTATCTATATCTAACATACTATGATGTGTGCTCGATGCACGAATTAATGCTAAAGTATCCTCTATCCTAGTTATTTCTATAAGTAAATCGTCTGCATTATCATTAATAATAGCTAATAGTTGGGCAAAGTTCGCATATCTTAAAAGATCGGTTGTTGCAGAGGTTTTATCTTCTAGTAGTAACTCTAATGTACTATTAATTTTTATCTGATTACTTACGATATTTGAAAGTATTTTACTATATTTAGACATCCAAATTTTATTAAGGCTTATGTGCTCGTTCAACTCTGTTACTAATTTTTGATTATCATTTTCTAGAACATTAATCGCATTATTATATAAATTGGCATCGTTATGGTCTAAATTTCCTGTTATACTTTTTATGACGGATCCTAAACCATCTATTAAGCCTCGTTTACTACGACTAGGCTCTAAACTTTTTAATTGAGACTTAATGTTTCCTAATTTGTTTGATAAATGGTTCATCTGAAGTTCATATAAACGAAAAGTTTGATTGACTAATTTTGTTTTAAACTGATCAATCTGAGTTGTTACAGAGTAAAGTCTATCTTCGATGTCGGTCAGTTCTATGTATTGGAGAAAGGAGTGGTAATGTGTTATGAGTCTTGCTTGTCCCAGTTTGAATGGTAAAAGTCCAGGTCCATCGTCTAAGCTTTCAAGTCTTATCTCGAGCGCCAGTGTTGGGTGAAGGATCATTACCATGAGTATCCTGCAACAATTTTGATTTTTTAGGGACGCGTTTGAGGCGCGATTTTGCTATGGGGCCTTTCTTTTTAGAGGTGTATATGTGTATTGGTAAATCGGCTAGAACAGTGTCTTGAGTGTACCTGGGCGCTAATTTTTGTCGATTGGCTACTGGATTACTAATAAATACTTGTTGCTCTGGTTGGTATTCTACTTCAGGCTCTCTGTCCTTATTCCTATTTTCTATGATGTTTGTGCGATCGGCGAGCGTGAAGTTATTAATAAGTTCATATACCGTCTTCATTTGGTCTCGGTGTATTAAAATATATTGTTGCATAAGGTGTTCTGTCGTGTTAATGTCGAGAGGGTCTCTGGGATCAAAGTGTCCTCTTATTATGTCATGGGGTCTGCATTTAGTAAAACTGTGGATTGAACTATTGTACGCTAGTATCGCATAGGGCATGAGGTTAATTACGGGTTCGTCCTTTTGTCTTAGTCTTAGTATGCGCAAGTGTTCGAGTAAGGTAGAGTGAAATCGTTCAACGATTCCGTTGTCGTTAGGGGAGTGTGCTAGTGTTCTATGATGGTTAATCTTATGTAATCTTGTGAATTCTGCGAATAATTGGTTTGTGAACTCAGTCCCATTGTCTGTAACTATTGTTAGTGGAAGGCCGTGGTGTGTACAAAAATTAAGGACTCCTTGTAAGATACTTATAGCGGTACCATCACGTAAATAGTATGCCTGACCGTATTTAGAAAAAGCGTCTACAATGGTTAGGTACTTTTCGCTCTGAGCGGTAAAAAGATCCAAGTGTACTATCTCAAATGGTTTGGATGCTGGAGGCACGATATTAAATTGAGGTTTGATGGGATTTCTATCGTATTTTGTTTGTCCGCATATTGTGCACTCATTAATATATTTAGATATGTCGTCCTTCATTCTTGGCCAGTAATATTTACGGGAAAGAGCAAGATAACATTCAGTTATTCCCCTATGATTGGTTTTACCTTCATGATAGTGCTTAATAATCTCCTGCTGCCTTAAATATTCTTTCACATCCTCTAGTTCAGATTTTACTAATACCAGATTCATAGCAGAGTTTTTAAAATTACTTTGAATGACAGGAATAATCGAATACATACCTAATGGGGGCGTTATTTTAATGGCAGTTTTAACTTTGGGATTAACGTATTCCTTAATGGCGTTAACTACGTCTTGCTCTAAATTAGATTCTGAGATTTGGATGAAGGTGCGAGTATGTGTATCGAAGGGTTTAGTTGCAGTTGTTTTTCGTTTAATGTCTCCTACAATAGTAAGGCATAGCTGTCGATGGAATTTGTTTAAAGGTTCGTCTGAAATAGGGACTTCTAAGATAGGATTTTCTGTACTAGTGTGTGCAGTAGCTGTTGTGGAACCTGCTTGAGAAGGTGGTCGCTCTGAGGGGTTAGCAATCATCGAGTCAGTCTCCTCGTTATTTATCTCTATACGTGATAATGCGTCCGCGTTGGTATTAAATTTTCCTTTCTTGTAAATTATTGTATAGTCGTATTCACTTAGTTTTAGTCGCCATCTAGTCAGTCTAGAGTTAGGTTCTTTTAGGTTCATTATCCATTGTAAGGGTTTGTGGTCAGTTAGAATTTTGAATTTACGTCCAAACAGGTAAGGTCTGAAATACTTTGTAGCCCACACTATGGCTAAAAGCTCTTTCTCAATAGTGCTATAGTTAGTTTCGCTATCATTTAGGGTCCTAGAGGCGTAACAGATAGGCTTGTCTGAACCGATGTTGCCTTGAGATAGAACGGCGCCTAAGGCTACGTTCGAGGCATCTGTCGTTAAGATGAATTCCTTAGTGAAGTCTGGGTATTGTAATATAGGGTCGTTTGTCAGTAGTGTTTTACATTTGTTAAAACAGTCAACATATTCGGTGTCTAAAGTTATCTTGTTAGTCTTTTTCAGGCATTTAGTCATAGGCTTGGTAATGCGCGCGAAGTCTGGTATAAATTTTCTGTAATAGCCTAACAGTCCAAGAAATTGTTTGATTTGTTTAGGTGTTTTTGGTAATGGGTATTTTTCTATGGCTGCAATTTTGTCAGGATTAGGCTTAACGCCTTCACCGCTAATTATGTGACCTAAAAAGGCAGTTTCCAACTTTAAAAATTCAGATTTATCCATCTGGATTTTAAAGTTAGATTCCTGCAATCTTTTAAATACTTTTTCTAAATTACTGAGATGTTCTTGTAGTGACGTACTAAATATGATTACGTCATCAAGATACACAAGACAGATTTCATTTTGGAGGCCTCTTAATACGTTATCCATCACCCTTTGGAAGGTAGACGGAGAGTTTTTCAATCCCATGGGCATACGCAGGAATTCAAAGTGCCCATGTTCCACGTTAAATGCGGTTTTCGGGATGTCATCAGGGTGCATCTCACACTGATAGAAACCTGATGCTAGGTCTAGGGTCGTGAAATACTGGCAGTTACCAAGCTTGTCAAGTATGTCAGTTATGTTAGGTATTGGGTACTTGTCGTCTATGGTCTTCTCATTTATCTTACGAAAGTCTACAACTATACGCCATTTCTGTCTGCCTGATGCATCGGCCTTTTTAGGGACTACCCAAATAGGTGAGCTCCAAGCTGATTCAGATGGTCGTATGATGCCTTGATCCAGCATCTTACTTATCTGGTCCCTAACTTCTTGTCTGTGCACGAATGGATAGCGATAGCTTTTTGTATATACCGACGCCTCATCAGTTGTTCTAATGCGGTGTTTGATTTTATTTGTGAAAGTTAAGGGTTCACCCTCAACATAAAATACGTCAGCGTAGCGGGCACATAGAGTCTCTAAATTGATTTTTTCCTCGGCATTTAAATGATCGGTGCGTAGTCTAGATATAACTTCTTTGACGCGTCTTGGGTTTTGTTCGGTACGCGTGTACTCAGTATTGAATATTTGAGCTTGCAAAGGGCGATCAAATGTTATAATTATGTCGCGATCGGTCGGGTTCTCAACTTCTACGATTCCCGTGTAATCTGTAACTTGAGTAATGCACTCGTGTATAATGCAGTTATAATTAATTTGTTCAGGTATGAATACGTCACCGTCTGGGTTATAAATAGGCACGTTTAGTAATTTTGACGAGTGAGCGGGAATTATCTCCTGATAACTAGGTTTTTTACACTGATAGAAACAAATCGGCACTGTAGTATAATCGGTAATTAATAAGTTATTCTTAAGATCAATCTGGGCTCCATCCAATAAATCTAATCCTATCAGACCGTCAAAGTAATTATGAAATTTATAAATAAAAAATTTAACATTTATAGGGTTATTAAACTCTGGAAAATTTGGAATCGTGATTGAATGTTCGTGTATACTAGAAATTCGGGAATTTGTAACTTCAAACGGGTCAAAGTTTAATGGAATGTGTGAAAAATATTTATCGACTGCTTCGGGACTAATAAAAGACTGATTAGCCCCTGTGTCTACTAATAATTTAAGTGGAGGATCGGATGTCTGTATGTACCGTAATTCCCTTTTAGATTGTATATTTAATTCTATTTTGAGCCTTTGCGACACAGATCTTTCTGAAAATCCTGCTCGTTATTACTAGTAGACGGTTTTGGCTCTTCTAAGCTTTGGGCGCTGTTAATACTACGCAATTCGACACTATCCTGTTCATAAGAACGATAATCAGGTTCATATTGTCCATAGTCATAAAAGTCAGAGTAGTCATAAGGGTCATAAAGGTCGTAAGTCTGATCATAGTAATAGTCGTTATAGTTACTGTCGTATTCGGTCATCTCATTAAAGTTCATCTCGCGTGTTTTAAAGTAATTGCTAGGTGGCGGATTTCCCGACTTACTCCAGTCATGTCCTGATGATGGCTTTAAGGGTTTGGGTACGAAATGACTAACACCACTCATTGGTTTAGGACCAGTGTAATGTGATGGGTTCCTATGGGGTAATCTAAATACGTTACTTTGGGGGTTGTAATTCGGCGGGGGTGCGCGAAACATTTGATGTGTTCGACTCCACATATTATTTGGGTTACGTTGGGGTACCTGATTAGGCTGAACAGGTGGTCTCCAATACTGCTGCTGCTGCAGTGGCATAGGCATAGGCTTATACCAACTAGGTCCTGCATTTGGAAAGCTGAAAGATTTATTATGCATGGTCGAAGGGACCGTGTGTGGCATTTTAGTGTTTGAATGCATTTGCTGGGTGTTCGGATTACGTCGCTCCGGAATGCCTTCGTTGCGCTGTTGTAAGTATATAACATTCAATTCAGTTTGAACAAATTCCAGGGCCTTTTCGATGGTTTCTGGTCTCATACATCTAATGCGAGATCCTAGAGGTTCCTTAAGACCTCTGACATAAGATTGTAATGTTAATTTACGATAAAGGTCGCGTTTTGCATCGATTGTGGTTGAAATGGTTTCATGCAAGGACACATAGGTCATGATAGTACTGAAAAGGGCCTGACATTTGTCATAATATTCCTGTGGAGTGCTACTTCCTTGAGTCAGTAAGGACATGTCATTGTAAAGGGCAGTTTCATCCCGTTGGTCAGAGAAATTATTGATCAATGCATTGCGTATACCAGCCCAATTTTCTGGTATGCCGTTAGTATTTAAAGTTAGAGCAGCTGAACCTTTAATTTTATTTAGAATACCATTTATCAAACATATGTTACTTAACTCATATCCCGGCTCATTTTTCATATACTGCGTTACAAGTTGGTCGCATATTTTAATAAAACGCGTTAGCACGTTCGAATTACCATCGAATTCTGGTACTAAGCGCAAGGCTTTATAGATAGTATCCGGATCGTGAGACATTATTAAAGGGCTACTGAATAGCGAACTTAGTCCTAAATTATCTAAATCTATACTTCTACTAGAATCTAGTTCCCTATGTCTACTAATCTGTCTGGGTAAGACAGATTTTTCTCCCGTTTTCCGTGGGTGAAACATTTTGAAATAGTTTTAATAAATGATTAAAAGGAAGGACAAGGAAGCAACACTTAAGAAAGTTTCAAGGACTTACATATACATGGTTTTCTTCGTGTATCGATGGCTGGATACGTCCTCGGCCGCGTCTTCTATGTTCGGATATTCGACAGGGTACTTGAGAATACCGACAGCGACTGTACGGAGTCAGCAGATTAACGATTTTTGGAAATCTATACCGCGCCGCGCACTGCCTCGAATATCCTACCGACTGCGCCAATTATAGTTTTCACAGCCCACAAAGCACAGTAAACAAAATGGCGAATTATTCAAGTAGATATTATTTATGGAGGGAAAAAACCTCGGAACGCCGTGGAAAAGACACGAAGCATGTACATATTTTATTATTTTGAATTGGGTCGAGTTGACTGGAACTGGGAAATTATTTGTTTGCGTTGTTATATTTTTTAAGTTGTAGGTAAGCATGGTTTTCTTTAATTTCTGACGGCTCTATTGGTGATTGAAGAATTGTTTGCTGCGGTATGACCCATGTTCGACCCACCCGGGTTCTATCACTAGATAGATCAAATATTTTTGTAGCATCGTGTCCATTGAGGGGAGAGGTTTGGGGGTGTTTCAACCCGATGTCTAAAATCATAGTCAAAGTCAAAATATTTATTACAATAAGACCATTAAAATAGCACTAACATAAGAAGAATCAAAACTTGTTACACGGTTCCAAAAAGTTGGTGTTATGTAGAAGAGGATAGGCAGAACGTTGTCTTACCTATAACATATTTATTAAGAGCTGAAGTACGCGTGAAGTATGTTTTAAGTTTTGTATAGATATACTTAATACTTAGATGCCTAATGGAGAAACCGAAATACCGGACCGCGTTTTACCGTGGGAGAGCCATGCTTCGGCACGAATGGGCCGGCTCTACCGGATTGATACCTCGGCCCTACGAAAACCGGTGAGAAACAACGCTTGCGTTGTGTTTCGTCAAGTGAGTGAGGACTCTGGAGGTCCAAAAACGCACTCGTGACTCTTCTGGTGTTGCGGGTGTCTATGGGCGGCGGTAATCGCTTACCATCAGCTGATCCCACTGCTTATTTGCCCCCTTTCCATATAAAAAAGACCTCGCAATCGGCAGCCACCATACATTAGACTTTTGCGGCAATCAAAAATTAATCGTGCCTACGATTCCTTCTAAGACCTAAATTTCTTTATTGAAGATCATGAAAATTAAAAGCGAAATTCATATCTAGTACGACATGTTTTCAAAGGAAACTTGATGAATGATAAACGTCTAGCGACACGATAGATGGGACATTTTTTCTTTATAATTTTTCTGAGCCTTCGTCCTTACAAGAAAATAGGTATATATTACCTAGCATTTTATATGCTAGACGAAACTAGAAAGAAAGATTTCATAGAAAGTTTCATAGAAACTGAAAATGATGGTGACCATTGATATATTATGATGTTACAAAACATACATATTACTGTGTTCTTCTTTTCACGAACATGTTCATACGGTTATTAACAAATAATTAGATAAGGTTTTTGTTACTGGGTCAAATTTTAAATGATGAGACCTCAGCCCTTGGCTTAATGACTCATTTCAAAATAGAGTTTACCTACGTAAATATATACCAATAGGGCTATCTACCCATTAATGTTTCTTGCAGGTTAACTTTAAAAGTGCAATAAAATAGGTCTTTCTCTAAAAGAGATTCCTAGGTTCATAATGAGCTCAATGGCGCTATCTCTTAGCAAATGCCTACAAGTGAGAATTACAAAAAGCGCCATCTATCGAACATTTGCTATATTTAGTTACCGTCAGACAGCGTAGCGCCAAAAATTATTTTGTAAACTAATTCACACCGCAGTTCTGGAAAATTCCTATAGATGGCGTTGTTTTCAAACTACGAAACCATTTACGCGTAAAAGTAATCGGAAAATCATGTTTTACTAATTGTATATTTTATAAATACCTGCAGCCGTATTAGTCTGGTTTTCCTGGGCATTATTCTTTTCTTCTTTAGTGGTTTTAGCTTCAGAGCTTGTGTTGCATCCCATGTTTTACAACAATACGTACACTACTGTAACTGTAAACGGGTTCTAAAACTTATTCGATAGGAACACTGCACTTGATAAGGTTTTAGGAACAAACTTTCCACTATAACATAGTTGGCAGTCTGGTGAAGCTCTGGTTGAGATAGGAATATCTGAAACAATGGAAAAGTGATCATTAGATAAATAATAATTGGAGTGCATTGTAATTTTAACAAAAACAGTTTCTCTGTCATTTAATATAGGAATATTTTCGGTCAGAAATGTGTTGCTGGGGAGTTTCTTGCAACCGGCTGCGCCGGGCGTGTTGGGGGCTGTCTAAAATATAAAAATGACATTCAAAATGTGCTATCTAATATACATTTCACTTGAATTAAAGATTTTGACTTTGAGCGGATGATTCATCGTGCCTCGGAGGACACGTCTCTGATGTCTTTAGTGAGTTTGCCGAATAGCCTTTTAACTATCTCGACTATAATCGAGGCATTTTTTCGGCTATATAAGCTACATAAGGCAAAAACCATATAATATAGAATTATAGAATAGAATATCCTTTAAATATGTTATTTGCATTAATAAAGAATATTTTTAATCCTTTTCTGTACACCATAAACTAATGTCAAGTATAAGTTATCAATCATAGAATATGGTACAATGTGTGGTCTTATCGCTAAAAGCGATCTCTTACAGACAACCTTTGGATGGACTCAAGAGAAAGAAAAGGCGAAAAATAGGTAGTCTAGCTTTATTTATGTACATTACAATAAATTGTTTAACAACTGTAATCATTTATCCTACAAAAAAGATGTCTTTATATCAGAGGCACTGCTTGCTTTAAAAATAACATTAAAGATATAACCGGTTCCAAAATAAATATCTGTTACCTAACACCTGCTACATTCACACAATCAAATGTGTCTGATGTCCAATGAAAGCCGACATTTGGGGGGAGGCAGGGGTTCAAACAAAGCGGAGGGATGCCAGTTACTAATGAATCCTATTCATCGCGAGGGGAGAACTGGGAGATTTGTACAATACTTATACATACATATAGGACGCTTTTGTGTTTGTTTTCAGGACTGTAATAGGTGCTACTATTGGTTTTTGAATGTAATGTTACGCAATGAATAGCGAAGAACTCGCGGTGAAATGATAAATGATATTTATTTTTCCAATTGGATCTTTACAAGATCCTTTTAAAAATCAAGAAGCTCTCAAATACGAATCCAAGTCAGGCATCTCTGATCTTTCAAAATCATGTTTTCATGTATGCATTAATGATTCATTATCACTCACTTCGTTAAGTAAAATCTGCACTCCTAAGAGATTTTACTTATATTTTTGTAGATTTTTTCAAAGGCTTGTGAAGTCTACAAAAATAATGTTATGTGCGAAACAGTTTCGAAACTCAGTGCCAATGATTTGGTCGGATCTTTTGTTTTACCACCGACTTCCAATTGAGAACCACCTCCTTTTTGGAGTCAGTTGATAAAATAACACTAGATGGGGCCGGAATTTCCTAACCGTCGACCTCAGACAAGAAACACCGAATAAACCTCAGAGAATCATAATAATAATACTTTGCAAAAAGACTAGAACATTCTAAGATGACAGTAATTAATAGCATGAAGTCCGATTCAATCCCAGGGACTCGAAACACAATGGTTACAGGAAACAGTCGTTTGTTTACTAATGACAGCACGGCCATTATGTTGAGAACCCCTGCATAAACAAAGGAATAAATTACTTACACTTAAAATCATCATAGACTAACAATAGAGTTTTGAATCTATAAATATATCATTAAAAACTTTTTGACTGCACTTGATGACGCAGTTAGTTTGGTAAGTCAGGCGTCGACTTGATTCCGTCCAGAGATAAATATTTGTGTGATTCACAGTTTATTTGCTTCAAGTCTGGGTATAATTTCTGTTCATGTTGTCCATTTGACTCCCAAGTGAAACGTCTCAAGTTTGAAACCAAGGCACCTCTGACTTTTCAAAATCATGTGCGTATAGTTACCTACTCATCACGCGCTTAAACGGTGAAGGAAAACATCGTGAGGAAACCTGCATGCCTGAGAGACTTTCTCGACGGCGTGTGAAGTCTGCCATGTTACATTAGGCTAGCGTGGTGGACTATAGCCTAATCCCTCTCACTCTGAAAGGAGACCCGTGCCCAGCAATGGGACATTAGAATGGGTCGATTATGTGATCCCATATAGGTACACATATGGAACACGTCCTACTTATAACGAATACTGACAAATTCTACTCATCAAATGCGGACTAAACGATTTGATTTTGTTGTGAAAAGGCCAAAAATTTAGGCTTGGTTTCGTTACAAATCTCTTGAAAAGGTCCGTGGCGCGATTTGAAACGCCTATTTCTTTGTAATGGGATCTGAAAGGAGGCTATATAAAAAATACCGATTTGAATTTCTTGGGGCTTGTGGTATAAAAATAGGATGCTATTAATAGCAAGTTCGATTTGAAATGTTGATATTAGAAAAGTATAAAAGTTCTTGGCAAAGTTAGGTGAGGTAGGTAAGCCGGCGTCATACACATACCATAGACTGTATTCTGTAAGAGGCAGGGTAGTACTGGTGTATGCTTTAGTTTGAGTAAGTACACTAAATTTGGACCGTAAATATATTTTTATTTCCGCGGTCATTCTATGGATAGGATATAATACTATTGTTATCACAACAAAATATTATTTTATTATATTTTGATAATATTTTTAGTATGATTGAAAAAAAATTACAAGACTAATAACACCTTCGAAGTCCAGATCATAAGTAAAATAACGAAATTGTTGCTTTTTTTACAAAAAAGGGTCAAAAACAAAATAGGTATCTACTTACTAAAGAAAGACATCCAAGCGCAGCTATAAAAAGTGTTATAAAAACGTACGTTTTACAAGGCCAGGACTAAATTCACAAATAATACAGAAGTTCCATCCCTAAGGACTAAAGCAGTGGTTCGAAACAATAGTCCGCGGGCCACCAGCTAAAATATACGGACCGCGAAATATTTATATCTTTTATTTATGGCTTATCGTTCGCTTAGCTCTCCAAATTCAATTCTTTTTAGTTTCAAGTATAGGTAGTATTTTCGATACTATCCAGGCATACAGAATTTACAAGTGATAAATAAAATCTTTGCGTAAAAATATTTATCAAGACAAAACCTGTGCCAACTGCCAAATTTGACAATTTAGGCAATACTACTTTTAACTACTATTAACAATTTTGAAATTTGCATTCGGGCGCCCCAAATGAATGCCTTCACCATAGCCTAAAAGTTTAATCTATAAAAAAATAATTTTAGAATATCACAGTTTATTTTACTTTAACATTTCTTTGACAATGAAATCATAGTAGTCCCTGGTCAATAAAGGTTGGGAATTACTGGACTAGAGTATAATATTGCTACACATTATCGTCAACGGATGTATAACCTAGAGATAAGTAGTTGTTCTGGCTCAGCATTTGAGAAAATTTGTCTGTACGACAATGTTTTATTTTTCTGGCCCATTTTTCCCGCTGCTAAGCAAAGGCCATCTTTCCCTCTCCCTACAGCCCTGTTGTTTTTGCGACCCAATCTCTATCGTGTCTTTTTTTTTTTTTTTTTTTATTTAGTTTGACCAACAATTGTTTACACTATATACATTTCTTGTTTAATGACTAGAGTAACATTTACAAGTGCAACAATTAATTACAGGTCAACACCACATGCACAGAAAGCGGTTTTACATAACATATTTATAAATTATTGAAATTAAAACTTTAAATACAATGAATAAGTAATTTAAGACTATATTATATAATATAAAATTATCATCCGATTAAATTGTAATTGATTAAGTAGATTACATTATGATTAATAATTATTAATTGAATTATGAAAATGATATTGACCATAAATTGGTAAGAAAATAAAATTAAAAGAATAAAATAAGGAGAATAAATTGAATACATTGAAAAAAAAAATGAAAACAGGTATAAAAATATTAAAAATTAAGTCGCCATTGGATTGCTTACAAAAGCTCGTAGAAATTTATTTATATTATCGTGGTGCACATCTACTAAGTCACTGCGGCCATTAAGGATTCTACACAGTCTAGGTATTGGAGAATTTGCACCAAGTACAGACTTTCGAAGTGGCGGACACAGGGGTGTTATCTTATTCCTAGGATGTCTAGAAGGCGCGCGGAGTCGAGTTCATCGCGCTCGTCTGAGCCGATCACCCTGTCGGATCATGGCTCCATGTGGGATCCAATTTTTGTCGGCTATTACCCACAGTTGTCTGGCATGCAGCGTACATGTCCCATCCAATCTCAAAGTCAAAGTCAAATCTTCAATTAAACCAGTAATACATGTACTTTTGAATTGTCAAAAACCAGGTGCGCGGTTCCAAATAGTGGGTCTTATGGAGAAGAACCGGCAAGAAACTCCATAGATACGAGTACTCCTCATTTAAGCTAGTAAGAAATTTTAATGAAAAAAAGGTATTTATATTTCTGTAGTGGGTCTTCTGATAATTATTGTGCGCGTATTGTCGGCTCGTTCGTCCTAGTTGAGACATAGATCGATACGGCTAGCGGTCTGGAAGGAGCAGGCGAGCGCTTGTTACACGAACTGTTATTTAAACTGTCACAGCATTTGATTCATAACATTTTTTTTTAAGTAGACGGGTTATATTTATGACGACATGTTTGGCGTTGAGGCTGAGCTATCGGTTCTACGCCACTTGTGGTGGGTTCGATCCCCACACGGAACAAAGATTTGTATGACCTACAGGTAGTTGTTCCGGGTCTGGGCGTTTGCGAAAATTTGTGTTTATTAAAAGCGCCCACGATACAGGAGAAAATCTTAATATGAAAATCTTAAATTTGCCAGGAGTCCGGATAAAGCCGGACCTAGGTACAGGTGCTAGGTACCTAGGTGCTTTTTGATTGCGTGTCCGGCCAAAATAAACGGTGTCCGGCTTGTCCGGCTTTTGTTAGGCTTTTTACATTTCACAAACGAGCGCCGAGCGTGGCCGCCCGCCGCCGACACAAAATCCTCAATATTGTAGGGTGTCCGGCCTTTCTACCCAAATGTCCGGCCAAAATAGCTGGTCTGTCCGGCTATTACGTTTGGCGACCTGGCAACCCTAACCCCAGTATTGGCCGATGACGCTTTGGAAAGTATACACAGAGTCTAAAAAGGAAGTGTGTGAGTGTGTGAGCCAGTTGCCCCGGGTGTACGGCTCTGGCAGTCTGCAGTCCGTAGGGGTTCTTAAAGCTCGGTGACACATTAGAACTCCTTCGGTGTTGTAAGTTTCCATAGGCAGGAATTGTGTACTTCTTACCATCACATAACTCTTCTGCTCGTTTTCTGACTTAAATAATAAAAAAATACTAATCTATGGCACGATATATCTGAAACATAGGTACACTAAAGGTCCTGGATTCGATTCTCATTTCATTTGCTTCGGTTGAGATAAGTGTTACCACTCTCAGTTCCATACATACATGTCAATATTACAAAATTACGTCTTAAATTGTCTAATATCTCCAAAAAATTAAAAAATTCCTTTTCAATTACACACGGTGAATGTCTGTGTCTTTAAAATTCTCCAAGAGTCCGCCTCTCATCCGTAGACTTAATCAATCAAGTTTTTTTCGGGAGATGGGTTTTTTAATTTATTTTTGACGAGGACATCCACTTCGCCTCCTCAACATGGAGATGGGAAGGGGGAATTGAAACTAAGAGCTAATTGGTTCATTCCGATCTGTGACAAATATCAGTAAGAATTCTTTAGATAGCAGAAATTTTTCACGTGGGAGAGCCATGCTTCGGCACGAATGGGCCGGCTCGACCGGAGTGATACCACGGCCTCACAGAAAACCGGCGTGAAACAGCGCTTGCGTTGTGTTTCGCCGAGTGAGTGAGGTTACCGGAGGCCCAAACCCTCTTAAAAGGCGAGCAACGCACTTGTGACTCCTCTGGTGTTGCGGGTGTCCATGGGCGGCGGTTATTGTTTACCATCAGGTGATCCGACTGCTCGTTTGCTCCCCTATGCCATAAAAACAATGCTTAGATGAAGCTGAAATATTGTACTGTATATATATAATACTTAGGTACATATAATACTTCAGTATTATACCTAAGTATTATATTTTCAAGAAAAGAAAATTGACTCCTAACATTTTTTTTATGGCATACACATTGCCTGATGGTAAGCGATTACCGCCGCCTATGGACACCCGTCTGGTGTTGTCACCAGAGGAGTCGCTAGTGCATTGCTGGTCTTCTATAAGGGTTTGGGCTTCCGATATCTTTACTCAATCGACGAAACACAAAGTTAGTGTTGTTTTTGGGAGGCCGTCGTATATGGCTCTCCTACAGTAAATACCTTAATGGAATTAAATGCCTTAACCCGTAATTCTGTTCAAAATTGGCAAATAAATCGCATATTATGCACACAAAAAAATACAGTCGAATTGAGAATCTCGTCCTTTAGCGAAGTCGGTTACTTACATCTGGTGATCGCTGAACATTTCAGCGGAAAGGTGAATTAATATGCGCCGGAGTAATAATTAAAATTTGCGGCAGAGGGTCAGCAGAGACCGCCATGAATACGTAAACACGGTGTAATTACATAAGGATCGGGACATACCTGTTTGTGGAGTAACCAAAGCACCTGTTTGTGGACCAAAAAGTGACAGGAATTGTATTCCTGTCACTTTTTTGGTCTAACTTTGATGTTGTTAATGATAGCGTGATGGTAATTTTGAAACGACGAGTAAAATAGTCGCGTTTATTTTAAACTAGATGTTGCCCCTTAAAGGACATTGGAGAAGGACAATTTAAGACAAAAGTCTCAAAATGTCCTTCTCCAAAGCTTTAATCTATCTCGATATCAAAATTCATCAAAATTGTTTCAGCGGTGTGGGTGTGGTATCGTATCAGACAAATCGAGCTACTTTTGCATATTATTTAAATGCACAGCTCCAGACTGTTACAAAAATTCCAGCAAGTCATATTGCCGCTTTTTTGACACTGACATTGACATCTACTTTAGATAGCATGATCGTATGGCAGCCATAGGCTAGTGCCTATGGCTGCCATACGATCATATTTATTTTATATATCATATTTTATATAACAATATAGTTATTGTTATATAAAATACTAGCTTCTGCCCGCGGCTTCGCCCCCGTGGAATAAAAAGTATCGGGAACGGGATAAAAACGTTTCCTGGTTCTAAGCTACCTCTCCACCAATTTTCAGCCAAATCGGTTCAGCTGTTCTTGAGTTATAAATGGAGTAACTAACACGACTTTCTTTTATATATATAGATTATGTTTCTCTATAAGAACGTAACATACTTCCGCAAAGGGTTAGGCTGAGGAGTGCGAATGCACACCCACTGTTCAACGTTATCATTTTAGGTCAAATGTAAGCGATAACAATAGGCTTGTCAATCAACTTGTACAAAAAGCATCTACTCAATTTTTATTAGACAAGCAATGACATTGCCCGATCTGGGATTCAAACTCAGTGCCTCACAGTCAGCCGCACTCGCAACCTATGAGGTATTTCAATAATAGCCTAAAAAATAAGAGCCTCTGAAATATGGACGAGACGTTTCCCCTCTAGCAAACAATTTGGAGCACTCCACCGAATTGGAATAGAATAGGGAACATTTTGCGTCACGCACCGACCATAAATCTGGATTGGACAGGCTGTGATCATTGTGATCAAGTGTCACCAACGCAGGGCGAGGATAGAATAGTCGAACACATACTACAAATGATTCTTTGACAAAACATACCAACAAGTTGTGTTTAAAAAAACGTTGCCCCACACTATGATTTTCTTCAATATCGTGGGTGCTTTTACAAACACAAATTCTCACATACACAAACGTACAAACCCAGAACAACTACCAGTAGATCATACAAATCTTTGCTCCGTTGGGGAGATCGAACCCACAACACGTGTCGCTGAAGCCGATCGCTCAAGCCGCTACGTCAAAAGTGTAGTCAAATATTCCCTGAACGGTAAGCAGTAGTAGACAACAGTTTGACGGTAATAGGTCCCATATCATAGGGGGCGAGCATTTTGCCAGGAAACCAGGAGCTACCACTGTGTAGATAAATCAACACTTTGTTGTTGTTTTGTTAACTAATCTAGTCTGTATTGAAATAAAACAACTTTACGGATTATATCGCGTTATATTAGTATAATACCATACAAATCCCGACGTTTCGGACCCTTTACAGCGTCCATGGTCACGGGCAGACTGAAAGGGTTAATGGAGGGGACCTGTCAATAAATACAACGACAAGACGCATGACACCTCAGTCTGCCCGTGACCATGGACGCTGTAAACGTAAACTTGTTTTATTTCAATGTGTCTAATATTCGCGTAAACTTCAGAAATCAGTAATCTAGTCTGTCTAATCAACTCGTGCAACTAGTTTGACTTTTCAAAAGTGCCTATTTTAATTGTCTCATTGAAATAAAACATTTTGACTTTGACTTTGACTTTAACCCGGGAATTGAACACGAAACCTA
This sequence comes from Acronicta leporina, assembly GCA_947256265.1. NCBI lineage: Eukaryota > Metazoa > Arthropoda > Insecta > Lepidoptera > Noctuidae > Acronicta > Acronicta leporina. Next base: position 4,223,977 of record OX366537.1, on the reverse strand, counting down.
TAGCGTAGCAGTCGCGATCACGGCCACTTAGATTAACGAGGCAGTTATACTTTTTTTCATCGTCGGAAAAAAAAATGTGGTCGTCTTTTCTACTGTACGTGCTTTAACTCACTATCTGATAAAAATAAAGATGAAACCTATCCGATAAAATATTTTAATTCCCTCTCTACCAGCGCTCAGTTCCGATGCAACTCAAATTTGTTTTCGATATTATTACTGACTTTAAACGCCCTTGCACATTTTTACATTTGTATCGTTCACTTATTCGTTCTCAGCTTGAATATGCCCGTCTGATTTGGGATCCCTTATATAATAAATATAAAATAGCCATTGAAAAAGTACAACGAAAATTCCTACGAACAATGCAATTCAGATGCCGACTTCCACGTTTACCTTACGAAGACCTTTTAGCAAAGTACAATTTACTCTCACTCGAAAAGAGACGAATGCTTCTGCAAGTAATGACACTGCACGATCTTTATCATAACAAACTAAATTGTATAGACCTTAGTAATGCTATTAAAATTGTAGTTCCTAGACTAATCCATCGTCGTGGAGTGCGCGATTACCGATTGTTTTATCAGTCACCATGCCGAACAAATGCAGGTAAACGTGCACCCCTTCAGCGTCTTATGCAAATATATAATGAACAATTCATAGATGTTGATATATTTATGCTAAATAAAAATGCTTTTCGTAGTAAAGTTATTAAAGTACTGAACATCTTATAATTAAAGTATCTTGCGGTAACTGACTAATTGTTAGTTAGTTTTTAATGTAAATTATTAAATTATGTTTCCTTGAGTCCTCATCATAGCATACTTTTTAATTAATATGTGGAAAATGTTGTTGTTATTACATTGATTTTGTTTTATATACCTACCTTACTAGTGTTATATGTAATGTAATATCGTTTTTCTTCCCAAATAAAATAAAATAAAATATTGTTTCCGTTTTGTTTCAAGTTTGACGTTGTAGATGCAATGAAAGAGAAACACAAGTACAATATTTGACTGTATTTCGAATACAGATTCACTTGAACACGATATTCTGATCCGAATAGACTGGTTGTCTAGTTGTTATCATGGTGTCATATTCAAGTTATTAAAACTATTAGAAGCGGCGGTAGCCTAATGGCTAGGCCGCCGGACTTGCAATCATGTGGATGCCGGTTCGAAACCTACCCATTGCACTACCGACGTATACCCACTCGTAACACAAGCATTTTAGCATAGCACGAGGGGTTAACAAGAATACTAGTAATGTGCGATCCACATTGCTAGTAAGCTTTTAAAAAAAATAAAAAAAATAACGGCAGTGCACGTAGTTTATTTCTTTTATTTATGGCGTAGGGGAGCTAGAATTCGATAGTTGTTCGATAGCTATCGAATTCGAACTTCAACTATCGCTTCATCTACGTTTACTATGCTCCTTCACATACAAATTATTCTCGATTTCTATACGAATACGTTTTCGAAAGTGTCGGCATCAACTGGCGAAACTGTTTCGCAAATTTTTTTTTTGAGGGCTGTTATATTACGAAGCATGCTTGACCGATAATGAATAAATATTCAAAACAAAATCTGCCCAGACACGGAGTGATGTGCAATCGGTCTATAAATTAGATGTGACCTTTCATAAATAGAGGGCACGCACGCGAGCGTCGCCTCAGACTAATTGACGATAGACTTCTTTATGGCCTTCTGTTCTAATTGATTTAATTTGGTAATTAAATTTATTATTGGGGCGCGGTAGAAATTATAAACTGTCTTAAATTGGTTCACATTATATATGAAATGAAATGATATTTATTTCTGTAAGTAGATCTTTAGAGAGACTCTTTACAAGTCAATGGTTTGTTTTTTTTATAGCTAGATGGCTTCGGCATTTCCTAACTGACGACTTCTGATAAGAAACACCAAAGCAAACCTATGTATACCTCAGCCTAGCCCTCTGGGGATAATGATGTAATGGTATGATGGTATATGTCTTAAAATAAAAATCGACTGCTGCCCTTGAGGTCCTGGGTTCTATAACCAGGTCAATCAGTTTTTTTTATGGGATAGTGGGCAAACGAGCAGACAGATCGCCTGATTGACACCCGCGACGACAGAGGAGTCACAAATGCGTTGCCAGCCTTTCACATGTGCGTTTATAATTTTTATTAGGTTTTTTTATGGAATTCTCAGTAGCAACTCGGATTTTGGATTTTTAACGTAGGACCTAAATATACTGGTGAAGGCCTCTGCCAGATCCTTAACCGGGGAATACAGGCGTGACGATATGTTAAGTATTTTTTTTTTTTATCGATGAAAGTATGGGCGCTCGGTCAGTATGGCGGTTGCTTATGATATCGGTTACAGGTAAGTTTTTATATAAAACTAATAACATTTTATAAACCTTCTGGTCCCTAAAGGGTTGAGTACAAGTGTACCTACTTTTATACCTACACCCTGATCCCATGTAATAGGGGGCGAGCCTTAATTTAGCATATATGGAGGAGAGAACAACTTACATATTTATTTTTATCTAGCTGACCCGACAGAGAAGTCCTGTGGAAATTTGAAAAAAAAATGAAAATCTTTTAAAGTTCATACAAAAATACTATTGCAAAAGTGTTTTATACCCTAAACACCTTATTCGGACTATACAAACTGTTCTAAATAAAAAATACCCAAGTCGCTCCAGCCATTCACGCAATAGCATTTAGCATTTTATTTACAAACTAGCTTCTGTCCGCGGCTTCGTGCATTCGTCATCTCTTCTTTGTATTTGTCTCTATATATTAGAGGTCAAGCTGTATCTCAGGTTCCGTTTAATTATTTGAAATAAGAAACATACCAGTTTTTAAGTTGGAGCACATTCTAACAGTGATAACAAAATTAAAATCTATTCAGTAGTTTTTGCACCAACCAGTAACAAACAGACAAGAATTTAAAAAATCACATTTTTGTGTTCGGAGACGTTTATATACCATAACCCACTTTTTTTTTAATATCTTCAATGTACAGACACAGTTTTTTTACAATTTTATAATAGTGGAGAGAGATGTTTTATGGTTGGTATATCGTGTAAAGATAGGTGATTACAGATTACTCCATACCTTGAAACTATAAACAGTTAAATTCTGAGTCATACCCTCCATGCGTCATGTTCGGTGTTAGGTGCGGGGCGCGTCCGTGGTATACTTGCTAATTAAAGAATTGTAGTTAGTTAAACTAATCTACCATTAACTGCAGTTTAGTTCTATTTGAGGAATTTTGTGAGCGTTTTAGAGTTTTTAACTTAAATTCTTAACTTTATAGAACACACCTCTGGTTGAAAACCAGCGTCAGGCAAATGACACATGCTGAATGAGATCCTATTTTGTGGCATCCTGAGACACATGGTAAACTATACCATTTAAGATGTCACAGTATTATAAATGATGATTCAATTTTTGTATTTTCTTTCATGTTTACTACTACCACAGATAATAGAATACTATTGCTACATACGTACTAGTAGTCACCCGGTGCTCGAATACTACTACTACTACATACGTACTAGTGGTCGCCCGGTCCTCTAAATTTGAGTCCTTTAATTTTTTTAAAATTCTTTGTACCACAAACATTTGCGTAATAGTGCTTAAAACTACATTATGAATAAACTTTAATACACTAAGGCCCACTTGCACCAAATTCTTAAATGCACTTGCACTTGCACGAAATTTCCATGAAAAGTTGTGTTTAAATTCAATTTAAACATATTTAAAAAGTTGGTGCAAGTGGGCCTAAGTAAATACACAACCAGCACGGTTATCCACAGAGTACCTAATATTATGTAAATTAATTGAATACACACAAGGACAAAAGCAAACCGTGTAAGTGAATAAATAATAAATGAAGATTATGCTTCCTGAACAAAATTAGAAATTATTTTTTTTAATTGTGTGAGAGACAGAATGAAATATCTAAATCTAATAAAATACTCCATACTTTCAACCTTCATACGTTAATCATAAACAAAAGGTGTGTGTCTTAATTTCTTTACTCCATGGCTCCATGTAAGCCAAGGACTACATGGTGGCCAGGGGATGGCAAGAGTGTCGAGCGTCCAACAGCAAGATGGATACGACGACATAATTAAAGTCGGAAGGCGTGCTTAGATGTTGGATGGCGAAACGTTACTTTAAATTTCCTGTTTTAACCCCTAAAAGTTTTGTTGAAATTATTTGCGACACATTATAAGACAAAAATTTAAAATTACGATCATTTATGATTAGGCATCCTATATAAATAAAATAGCAGTATTTACTAAAATACGACATCTATTTTGAAATCTCAAATAACCATTTCAATTTAATTATTATTGATATATTTCTTTCTAACATGACATACCATCACGCCTGTATTCCCGGAAGGGTTATGCAGAGGCGTAATGTACACCCACAGTTCACCGGTATGTTTAGGTCTCATGTAATAGGGGGCGAGCCTATTGCCATTAACCGGGCACAAATTCCAAACTCCGAGCTGCTACTGGGAATTACATAGAAAAACTCAATAACACTTTCCTCGACCTGGGATTCGAACCCAGGACCTCTAGCGTAACAGTCACGCTCAGGACCACTAGGCTAATGAGGCAGTTTAAAATTTCTTTCTATTTAATTAAAAAACACGTTGAAACAAGGAAATCCGCAGTCAAACTATTTTACCGAAACTCACTCACCTTGCACAGCGCTAATTAATACCTTTTAAGCCTTTTGACCCTTTGAAGGTACGGACCAAAAAATAAATAATCGTACCGGAACCGTCCCGGTCCGCGCCGGTAAACCACGGTCCAGACCGGACCTGATGAACTACCGGCTATTACGAACCGGATTATGTTTTCCATGTTGGAATTTCCTCGTAAATGAATTTAACAGGTAACCGTTTCAACATGTTTTGTTACTTTAGTGAAAGAAAAATTCGACTGTGAGCAGGATTTGAACCTGCATCTGGTTAGATATACCAGACGCTATGACCACTAAGCTTAGCTATGAATTCTGCCCGAATAGTAGTCGAATCTTTCCTTCACTAAAATCTCTACTATTATAAAATTGTAAAAAAGCTACGTGTGTACATTGAAGATAGTTTAAAAAACAAGTTGGTTAGGGTATATAAACGTCTCCGAACCCAAAAATGTGATTTTTAAAATTATTTTCTGTTGTCTGTTTGTTACGGGTTGGCGCAAAAAATACCGAATACATTTTAATTTTGATATCACCATTAGAAAGTATGTGCTCCAACTTAAAAACTGGTATACTTCTTATCGCACATAGTTAAATGAAACTTGAGATACACCTTGACCTCTCTAATGTATAGAGACCCATACAAAGAAGAGATCATCACTGTTGGTTATGTGCTTCAAGTGAGCGAAGCCGCGGGCAGAACCTAGTAACTTTATAATCGTAGCATGGAAAATGTAAACATACATAGGTACATACATACATACCGTCACGCCTGTATTCCCCGAAGGGTTAGGCAGAGGCGTGCTAATGTACACCCACAGTTCGCCGGTATGTTTAGGTCCCATGTAATAGTGGGCGAGCCAATTGCCATTAAATTGGCACAAATTCCTAACTCCGAACTGCTACTGGGAATTTCATAGAAAAACCCAATAACACTTTGCTCGACCTGGGAATAGAACCCAGGACCTCTAGCGTAGCAGTCGCGGTGTGGATCACTTGGCTATTGAGGCAAAATATAATAAAAATACCAACCATAGTGTCTCAAGAATTGTTTTCAGCCAACGTTTCTTTGGTTCCAGAATATTGCGACACGTGTCAAATCTGACCTATTACAATGTTCTGACAAGCAACTTGACTTATGACATATGACTTTAATAATTAGCCTCTATACGAGGTGTTTAATCGGGTGTCAAGGCATCGTTGTTATTGTCGGTTTAGTTCCTTATTGGACAGATCGTGCGAATCCCTTAGTGGTCAAATGCTTTGGTAATATGGTCAACGTCAATGATAAGAAAGGTGTTATTTAATATCTACATAGTATAAAACAAACTTCGCTTCCCGCTGTCTGTCTGTCCCAATGTATGCTTAGATCTTTAAAACTACGCAACGGATTTTGATGCGATTTTTAATAGATATAGTAACTCAAGAGGATAGTTTTAAGCTATTTAACATAACCCTACGACTCTTAGGAACGTGGGCAGCGTGGGTGAAACCGCGGGCGGGTCGCTCGTTATGCATATGAACCATGCTAACATTATAAATGCGAAAGTAACAAACTGTTTGTTGGTGTGTGTCGCTTTCATGCCTAAACTGCTGAAGCAATATTTATATTTTTTTGTATAGAGATAGATTGGACACAGACTACCTTTGGTCTCGAAAAGTAGTTCTAGTAGTCTTCTTCTTCTAAGTTCAGCTGTCTGTAATTCTCTTCTTCTAAGTCAGGTCAAGTTTATCCAGAAATGTAACTGTACTTCGAATTACAAATGGTCGAAGATCAACGTTCCTACTGCCCTTGCAATCACAGAACCCTAATTATAACAAGACTATTAAATCTCGAATAAAAACAATATATTTTTAAACATTATTGTGAACGGCCATCCGATATTCCTATTTGATGTTCTATCAATATAATTATTTTTAACTCAATCACGTCGGGTCCAATTAACGGCCATGCCGAACAATGGCTCCGGATTGAGTTTCACTTATTTAATTAAGTACGGTACTCTAGTGGCAATTAAGACCCCCATCGGTTCTACCTACAGAATCAGATATTGGTCCATTTAATGAGTCCATTTCTGTGTTTGATTTTCTGAATTGTTTTGTTTAATTTTAGAATTGTTTCTAAGGCTTTGCGCACAGGAATTTGAAAAAGCGATGCGTATGCTGTCTGCAATCATTTTAATACCTAGCTTGCATGCTGCATTTTTTAAACGTTACCCCACACTAGGATTTTCGTGAGTGCTACAATTTTGTCCAAATTACTGGAAATAAATGTATGCGAATGCAATTCTTGATAACTTTACCAAGTTTGGAACGATATTCCGGTCGTTTATTTCCGTTGAAGTAGTAGTAGACGAAATGGTACGATAGGAACATAGATTAACGGTATCTCAATCGGAATAACACAATTTCATAAAATATTGTTTGGATTACAACTTATTTTAGTATTATAAAGTTATTAAGTGAAGGAAAAATTCGACTCGCAAGCAGGATTCGCTATGACCTCTAAGCCACCGCGAGTCCCACCAAGATCACCAGGTCAAGTCATGTCGGTTGAGAAACAAAGTAACTTGCTTTCAATAGATATTACTGACGTCACCTTTAAGACGTAAGTTCAGAATGTGAAGGCAAATTTCGACATGGCAGATGGGACTCGCGGTGACTTAGAGGACATAGCGTCTGGTTTACCTAACCAAGACGCAGGTTCGAATCCTGCCTGCGAGTCGAATTTTTTCTTTCACTAAATAACTTTAATCTTATCATGAAAAATGCAAAAAAATCACAATAAGTTATTTTGGTATTACCCACTTTTTTGGGAGCAATTCAAGCTCCACAAGACGTTTAAGGAACCGTAAACTGTAAAACTATTAAAGATTCATGAAAACACGCCATAACCTTCCTCTATAGAACACACCATAACAGTTTTATTTTAGACTAGTCAAAACTAGGTCGAACTAGTTAAAACTGGTTTCCGTGGTATATTGAACAAACGGACGCACAGGTGTCTAGCCTTGAAATGAGTTTGCATGTAAAAGCGTTTGTACCAGCTATACTTTGACGTTGGATTAGTACTTAGTACTATAAATTACCATGCTGTCATGCCATCACGCCTGACTTCCCCGAAGGTTAGGCAGAGGAGTACTTATGTACATCCACAGTTTGCCGGTATGTTAGGTCCCATGTAATAAGGGGTGCCCGGATAATAGACTCGCCCTCTATTACATGGGACCTTAACATATCGGCGAAATATGGGTGTATATTAGTATGCCTCTGTTTAATAGCTAGTATGTATACTAGCCAGTTAGGCGCGGTTCATTACTTAACCCACAAATATAAACGTCAGTTCAACCCTCGCTATTTTTCTTTACACCGTAACAAATTTCATCCGCCTACCCCCAAACCAGCTCGTAAAAGTATTCAGGTGTGTTTTATTTAACTTACATTTTGCTATGAACGTGGGTAATGAGGTTTTTTATGTTTCAGAATATTCACAAGGATGGAATAATAACAGGCTACGTTATATGTTAAGGTAAATGTGATTAATTGAAAAATAAAATATTAATAATTATACATAGATATTAATAATTACCTCGTGATTTGGTAAATGTGACATATAACATTTAAATTTGCACTTTTAGCAATTGTTATTAATATTTCACTACTCTCGTCGGTAAATATAATAAAACAAGGCTCTAGGTTCTGAAAGAAATATAAACATCGGTTAGGTTATGTACTGTGACCACACAATGTCAATACAGAATTGTAGCTATTAATAATCAATCGATTATTCTGTCCCACTGTGTCTCCTCTCACAATGAGACGGATTAGGCTATAGTCCAAACCCTTTTAAAAGGCAAGCAACGCACTTGTGACTCCTCTGGTGTTGCGGGTGTCCATGGGCGGCGGTTATCGCTTAGCATCAGGTGATCCGTCTGATCGTTTGCTCCCCTATCCCCTAAAAAAAAAGTCCACCACGCAGACTTCACAAGCTTTCAAGTTAATCTCTCAAGCATGCAGGTTTCCTCACGATGTTTTCCTTCACCGTTTAACGCGTGATATATAATCATTAATACGCATAGGTACCATTATGAAAAGTCAGAGGTGTGCGCCTTGGATTGGAACTCGAGGCCTAGAATTTGGCAGTCCAATGATCACATCACTAGGCTTTCACTGCTTTTGTCAGCTATATAACATAGATATATAGATATCTATAAGATTATTTCATTCAACCAACACATTCCATGATGTTGATCCTATCTATAAACCCCAGTTAATCCTCTTTAGAGCTAAGACTCCTTTGCGACTGAATCGCACGATTGAGTTGCGGTGCAGTCGAGCGCACTGTTTACATACTCCATAATCTGCACACACTATCTATTGAGAGATCCGCATTATTATACTTTGTCAATTTAGTTCTCTTTGATATGTAATTATAATAAAACATTTTTACGGATTATATCGCGTTATATTAGGACAATTCAAATCCAAATTCCGTAAAGTTGTTTTATTTCAATATGTCTAATATTCGCGTAAACTTCATAAATCATTTTAGTATTTTATTTTATTTTTTTATATTATAAGCACATCAACAATACAATCGTTTAAGCTATAGGACAATAAAAACAGTATTATTAGCAATCATACAAATAATGTAATAATAACCATTATTTTTCGTGCAAAATAAATCTGAAACGGGCCCGCCTCATTAATCTAATTATCCTAAGACGGTCATCGCGACGGGCACCTTGAGGTCCCGGGTTCGACTCCCAGGTCAAACAAAGCGGTATTTGATTTGTCTATGAAATTCTCAGTAAGAGCTTGGCGTTTGGATTGTATGGCTAGGCTAATGTTAATGTCGCCCCCTATTACATGGGACCTACATACTGGCGAATTATCGTGGATTACATTAACCTAAGCTTCAAATTTTTGGATATTTCAACTTTAAGAGGGAAAATGAGCGTTGAACTTTGTCATAAAGGTCTTCGTTCTTTAAAGACAGGTAGGTACATGACAATTTGAATTACAACTATTGAGTATAAATTAACAAAAACGTCTTAGGGTCTATGGGTTTGTCAGAAAATTCACCTGGTATTTTTTTTTCAAATAGGACAGCCAAAAATGGTTTTATTTGATGAAATATTCATCATAATATTATGGGACCCAAGTTCAGTCTAGTATTCATACAAAGCCAGTAAAGGCTGACCTGGCATTGTATATACAGTATCCCGTGAATGAAAGGTCTGCTTACATTGGAAATGTTTAGCTAGTTAGTTATACAGCCGTGCGTACTGGCTACGGCGTAGCTGACGACATACTGTCTCCGGTTGCTACGCTGACGTAGCACGTAGCAAGTCGCTACGAGATAAATTTTAACAATTATTTTTTCCTTTACTGCTTTTGGGGATAGGCAAACGAGTAGACGGACCGCCTGATGGTAAGCGATTACCGCCGCCCATGGACACCCATGTTGCCGGCTTTAAAAAGGGTTGGCGCCTCTGGTATCCTCACTCACTCGGCGAAACACAACGTAAGTATTGTTTCACGCCGGTTTTGTTATGTGGTATGCGCTTCCCAAGTGGGTCTTCCCCGATAGATATTAATCTGGTCATTAAATCACAAGTGAATCGGTTTCTTCTAGGCAAGCGCGTTCCATCGTAGATTGCAGTGTCGCTTAACATCCGGCGAACTAGCGGTCAGGCGTAAGCCTATTAGGTTAAAAAGAAATCTAAGAAAATGTTGAACTAACTTTTTAACTAGGCTTCATCCTACATGCGTATTATCGATTGCAAGCGGCTGCCAGCTCGCAAAATTGTATATTTAAACAAAAGGAGTCGGTCTAGACTGGGCGCAGACAGATATTGCAGGGTGGGAAGGTAGGGGGGAGGCACATGAACACTCCTTGTGGAAAAAACCTCCAATCCCTGAGTTTGTCTTTAACGCTAACGTGGAATCGGAACAAAATAGTTTAATATACCCTTGTGTAACTTGCCACGGTTTGTAGTTACTGAATATACATTGATAATGGATTTTGTTGAAGATTCTTTTGTTTTTTGTTTTCTTCTCTATTATTATAAAATTGTGAAAAAGCTGTGTCTGTACATTGAAGATATTTAAAAAAAGAACATGTGGGTTAGGTTAAAGGGTATATAAACGCCTCTGAACCCAAATTTTTTTTTTTTATTCTTTTCTGTTTGGCAGGTTGGCGCAAAAACTACTGAATAGATTTTAATTTTGTTATCACTGTTAGAAAGTATGAGCTCCTACTTAAAAATCAGTATACTTATCTCAAATAATTAAATGGAACCTGAGATACAGCTTGATCTCTATAATGTATAGAGACCCATACAAAGAAGAGATCATCACTGTTGGTTTTGAGCTTCAAGCGAGCGAAGCCGCGGGCAGAAGCTAGTTTCTTTATAATTGTGTCGGTAAACTAGCTGGCGAGCCACCTAATGGTAAGTAGTCACCGTCGCCCATGGACACCTGCAACACCAGAGGAGTTGCTGATGCATTGCCGAGAATAAGAGACCCCACGGACAGCGAACTGCCGAAGCCGAAGAATTCAAAACTCAGTCGTCCACATAACCATCGATTCCCGTTCCGACCTTGCCAAGATAACAATCGATAAAGTCATCCATCGATAGACAAACCAATCCGTCAAACTTTACAGCTTTGTGTTAGTAAACAATACTCTACGTCCTACGTGAACTATAAAGGTGGATAGCGAAGTTCTTTATTCATTTACTAGCTTCCGCATGCGACCTCATCACGCCTGTGTTCCCCGAAGTGTTAGGCAGAGACGTACTAATGTACACCCACAGTTCGCCGGTATGTTTAGGTTCCATGTAATAGGGGGCGAGCCTATTGCCATTAACCGGGCACAAATTCCAAACTCCGATCTGCTACTGGGAATTTCATAAAAAAAACCAATAACACTTTGGAACTCAACCTGGGAATCGAACCCAGGACCTCTAGCGTAGCAGTCGCGCTCAGGGCCACTTGGCTAATGAGGCAGTTTCAGTGAGTATGGTATAACTAACGATAGGATTTGTTTGATTCCTCTTTACGCAAACGACGAGATAGTTTCTTCACCTAAAATAAATTATTTCATAGCATCATGTCGCTTCTATAGCTATGATAGTTCTTCTAGGACGCTAGACCGGTAAATATTTGGCACACGTTTTATCGACATGATTACTGATACGCAGAATATAACCGTTGAATGAAACGCGATAAAGTATCGATTGAGAGCTTATTTCGAGGTTATCTGAGATATCGAAGCTTTGTCAAGCCCGATGTAATATGTTTCAGAAATGAGATTAGTGACATATTATAATACTAGCTTCTGCTCGCAGCTTCGTTTGCGTGGAGTTCAGAATTGGGTCTGAGCTAGATAGGAAGTCCATGTGTTATTCCAGACTGTAATATATCTCTGTACAAAATTTTATCCAGATCCGTTCAGCCGTTTTGGCATGACAGAGTAACAAGCACCCATCCATCCATCCAGCTATCTATCCGTCCTCATAAACTTTCACATTTATAATATTACTAGCTTTGCCCGCGGCTTCGCTCACCTGAAGCTTAGCAGGATAGGATTAGAAAATGTATTCCAAAAATAATGTAATAAAACCAACAGTGATGATCTCTTCTTTGTATGGGCCTCTATACACCAGAGAGGTCAAGCTGTACCACAGGATCCTATTAATAATTGAGATAAGAAGTTCGACAATTTTTAAGTGTTTTCTATCAGTGATAACCAAATTAAAATCTATTCAGTAGTTTTTGCTCCAACCCGTAACAAACACAGCTTTTTTTACAATATTATAATACTAAGATTAAAGATTAATATTAGTAGATTAAAGATTTATGAGGATTAGGATTACGTATTGTTATTTTACTGAAGGATAAATTGACGACTGCGGGCAGGATAGGAACCTGCTTGTTCTGGTTATTTACCCCAGACTCCAGTCGAAATTTGCCTTTACATTCTGATTTGTAAAGATTTGAAGTGATCAGGTAATGTATTTATTTCGAAACTATTATAAATTGAACTAAAGACTATTATAAAATGAAATATCAATATGCCACCCGTTGTACTGCTTAACCGGGCCCGTGGGTTAGAGGCGCTGCGAGCTGAATCCCAGGCGATAAGCCTAGTTCAGCAGCAGATGCATAATATTGGTTACAATTTTACTGTGTGTTCTAAGCTAGCTTACTTATTATATTTAAGCGGCGGTAGCCTTATGGCTAGAGCAATCATGTGGTTACCGGTTCGAAACCCACCCATTGCACTACCGACGTGAACCCACTCGTAACACAAGCATTTAGCTTAGGACGAGGGATTAACAAGAATACTAGTAATGTGCAATCCACATTGCTAGTAAGCTTTTAAAATATATATATATATATATCTTACATAAACAGAATATTTAGTTAGCTAAACTGTAAAGGTAATTCTGTAAACGAAATAAATAAGTAAACAAAATAAATAAAAATAATGTATTTATTTCGGAAGACGTTCCAAAAAATGTATCCCAACCGCAATCTTTAAAAATGACATAAAACAAAATGCCGATTATGTTAAACATTTCAAAATCTATTCAAAAGAAATTATTTTCTTAATATTATAAAATGAATTTATAAAATCTGTCTCAGGGGCTGTATTAAACGGGATTTTAATTTGTTTGTGGCTAGAAAATGTCATTTGAATGCGGTGCCAGGTAAAATTTTTCATTAAAGAAATTTGAAGTCCGATTCGTCAAATAAATTAAATGTCGGACAAAATTATGTGCGGAGTTTTGTGATTTTAAGAGGGACATTGCAGACTTAGCAAAATATATGATGTATTTTTGTATATATAGCAATGTTTTGTGCAGAAATGTTCAATTAATATGCTTCTTGATATAATAAAAATATGAAACACTTGGTATTTTGTGGTGAGAGAAGAAATGATGAAAATTGAAAAAAATAACATTGCCAGATCTCCAAATCACTACACTAAACGATCTGTTTCGATACTCAGCTAAATATTTTTCTATTCAACAATGAAAAATAAATTAAGACATCACTTAACAACAAAAAAGGTTTGAAGTCCCTAATTTTTCCCTACCCTTGAGTTTTACCTCATCTTTATGAATCTGAAACTTTTATTTCACAAAGTCTGTAACAAACTACACAATAGGAGGTATGTACTCGCCGTTTTTATTGAATAAAAAGAACAATACAAGACTGGGTACAGTTCTACTGAGGTTTTGTATGAATGTAGGTCGTTTGGATTATTATTTGATGGATTCTGTACAAGAAGAGATAAAAGCCGTTTTTATTTTAGCTGGAGAGCCATGCATCAGCACGAATGGGCCGGCTCGATCGGGGTGATACTACGGCCACATAGGACACCGGCATGAAACAACGCTTACATTGTATTTCGTCTAGTGAGTGAGGATACCGGAGGCCTAAACCCTTTCAAAAGGCGGGCAACCCACTTGCGACTCCTTTGGTGTTGCGGGTGTCCATGGGCGGCGGTATCGCTTACCATCAGGCGATACGTCTACTCTTTTGCACCCCTATGCCATAAAAAATACCTACTAGCGATTGCCCGAGGTTTTATAAAACAAATATTAGCCTATACCCTTTTACAAGATCCAATCTACCACTATATCATTCACTTATTAATCAAAATTGATTCAGCAGTTTCGGCGTAGAATACTTAACATGCAGACAGACAAAGTTACTTCTTTATCTCTAATACTACTGCCCGCGACGTTATCCGCGTAGCGTGATGATATATAGCCTATAGCCTTCCTCAATAAATGGGCTATCTAACACTGAAAGAATTTTTCAAATCGGACCAGTAGTTCCTGAGATTAGCGCGTTCAAGCAAACAAACAAACAAACAAACTCTTCAGCTTTATATATTAGTATAGATATAGATTAGTATGAATAGTATGGATCTGTCAATGTATTTCAATAACTTATATAAGTCATACATAAATAACATATCGTGATATGTTCTCGACGATAAATCTATCGTGACTTCTTTATTTCGATGGAGTGACGAATGAAGACAGCTGATATGTCTTATTTTGTTAATATATTTATTTATTTGCTTTCCATAATGTGTACAATATATGGTAGAATATAATGTTGGTGGAGTGACAATTATGGACCCTGTTATAGGGCACAACAAAATCTTAATTCTATTTTTAATTACATATTAAATACCTTAACCTTATGATAAATCATACATGCATTATTATTTCTATTAATTATACACTTATACATTATTATTTTATATTAATTACCTGTCAGTTATATTAGTTATGTCAACATTTATTATATTATCAATTATATATTATAGTATCTATTTGTTTTTGTATTGTATGTTAATTGTGTGTGTGTGTGTGCTGTAATAGCATTTTAGGATTATTCATTTATTAATTTATTTATTGCATGCAATGTATATTATTATAAATATATTTCTTTCTTTCTTTCTTCTTTCATATTTAGGTATAATCTATTAAATAAAATAATTATAATTAATCTATTAAATTAAATTAAAATGTATCCTCCAGAAATTCTTTAATTGTATAATAGCATTTGGTCTGAAGCGCTTTAATTTTAGATGAAATAGGTTCAATGTTGGAGAGTTTTTGACACAACCGATCTATACAAATCTACAATAAATTGCCCGAATTTATTGTAGATTTGTATAGATCGGTATTTTGGGCTATTTCGAAACATTTCTATACGTGGTACCGGGAGGACAAGCTTATTTTTGTGTCATTTTTATCATATTGGTGACCTTGTCTTTAAACGAGGTACCTAAATTTGAAGGGGCTAGCTATTTCTGAAGGGATACAGCATATACTGGACCTTAGCCTGTCTCGGTTGTGGCGAATTTTACAAAGCCCATGGTCGTGTCTGTACGTCAAGGGAAGGGAAGTAGGTACGGTTTTTAGTCGATACCAGTCTGACGATCTATGAGAATTTACGGTGCTGATAAAAAGGGGCAGGCTGTTCGGGGTTATCGAATATTAAAGGTACAGTCAGCGCCAAAAGTGAGAAGTTAGTACCAGTTTTCTTATATGCAGGAAACTGGTACTAACTTCTCCGGTCAGAATTTTTTGGTTAGTTATGATGTAAAAACGTTTTGAAGATTGCATCGTGTTCAGCGACTTTTGGCGCTGACTGTACGTTTAAAAAGTATTTTTCAATGAATGTCAATGTCGAAATGTTTTATTTCAATTAGGGCTAGGTGATATATCTTTTAGCTTTTAACTGAGGAATAAAATTGACGTATGACAGATTATGTATAGAAAAACTGTCAAAAATTCAAATTAATACCTCTGGCGATGGAAAATCGCCCGTTAGACCATTAATTAAGTACTTACTTTTGAAACTGTAAAAATAAGTTCCATGATTCCAAAAAGTCGGTCTTATGAAGGAGAACTGGCAATAAACATTACGGACACTCTTTAAAAAACATGATTACATTTTTTTTACTCATTCCCATAAAAATACATCTAGAATATGACTGATTTACATAATCAGGCATATTTTAGATGTATTATCACAACACCAAATAAACGAAAATGAAGGCCCACTTCTTAAATGTGTTTAAATTGTATTTAAACACGAAATTTCTATGAAAAATTGTGTTTAAATGCAATTTAAACATATATAAATATTCATGAAAGTTAACTTAGTAAATATGAATTTTAAAATTAACGGTCGAAATTGTTTCAGTTGCCCCAAAACCTGATTACCAACATTAACTTAACTGTGTTGTATGTAACTAAAGCCACAAGTGCCGCGTCCTCATTTAAAAAAAAATAATGGTATTTTTCTTACACACTTTTTAATGCATATTTATATCTATACAAATGCACATAATCCATACAGTCCACTTCTAATAAGACTTTGACAACACACAAACGACAACTGTGTCCATACAACGCTCCCCTAAGCTGTTTGATACAACTTCAAGTTAGCCACAACGTCAGCACACATTCGTTATAACTTTTGCTGCAAAACTATTAAATACGAGATGTGTTTATTTATACACTAGCTTTTGCCCGCAGCTTCGCTCACCTGAAGCTATAGTAGGATTAGAAATGGATTCCAAAAATAATTTAATAAAAACTAACAGTGATGATCTCTTCTTTGTATGGGCCTCTATACATCAGAGAGGTCAAGCTGTATCCCAGGATCCGATTAGTTAATTGAGATAAGTAGTTCACCAGTTTTTAGGTTGGATCACATACTTTCTAACAGTGACAACTAAATTAAAATCTATTCAGTAGTAGTTTTTGCTCCAACCCGTAACAAATATAGCTTTTTTACAATTTTATAATAGTAGAGAAGAAGATAAATACGTTTGGAAATATGTTTATGAGTCGTTTTTATTTTCTTGAAGAAATAGTCAAAGTTATTAGATGACACACACATACGGATTATTTGTCTCCCTAGATTAGGGTCGAGCTACACAATGACTGATGCATGCGTGCCGTCAGATCTGACTGGTCTACTCAAAGCCACTACGGTTCTTTCTTCAAAAAGCCATTTCAGACATTGCCTTGCATTGTAACTCACATAAATATATTTGCTTCTAAGGACTGTCTGGACTTTGAAAGAGACCATGATTCTCTGAGTTTGTTTCGGCATTTCTTTTCAGAGGCCGTCAGTTAGTAAATGCCGGAACCATGTAGTTAAAAAATTACATAAAAAACATGGACTTTTAAAAGTCTCCTTTAAATATCTATTTACAGAAATAAACATCATTTATGATAATTTAAAACTTAATCTACCACAAACTGAAAACGAACATAGGTAGATACATAAAATCACTCATAGTTTCAACCTTTGCCTAAAAATCTTTATCATAGCTACATCGAAGTTCGAAAACTAGATAGATTAGATAACTAGAGTATTATGCTGGACTCATAATAAAATACCATGACAACTTTATTCCCCGAAGGGTTAGGCAGAGCTGTACTAATGTACCGACACACACAGTTTCCCGGTATGTTTAGGTCCCATGTAATAGGAGGTGAGCCTCGCCATTAAACCGGCACAAATCCAAACTCCGAGCTTCTACTGAGAATTTCATAGAAAAACCCAATAACACTTAGCTCGACCAGGGAATCGAAACCGGAATGTCATATTGCACACCTATTATAAATAAACGTTAATTAGTTATTTCCAAAGCCATACACCAATGGGACTTGTCGATGACGTCATGGCAGCCATGTTTATGAGTGGTCTCGTGGTTAGCTGCTGTCAATGAATACATATTATATGTACCGTCGATTTCTTTAAGTTTACCTAAAAATGTGTTTTACTGTACTGTACTTTTGAAAAGTCAAAACTAGCTAGGGAACAAACAAGCATTCCGATCTTCTGATGGTAAGTGATTACCGCCACCGATGGACACCCGCAGCACCAGAGGAGGCATAAGTGCGGTATCCTCACTCTCTCGGCGAAACACAACGTAAGTGTTGTTTTACGCCGATTTTCTGTGAGGCCGTGGTATCACTCCGTCGAGCCGGCCCATTCGTGCCGAAGCATGGCTCTCCTACGGTATAAGTAATAGAGTTGCAGGTAGTTGTGTAGTTCAGTAACCAGACTTCCCTTCTCATATCATATGGTCGCGTTCGGAGCCCTGGAATTTATGACCACATTCGCGACCCTAAAACCAATATACTCTGACAACATCATGAATAAATATTTCACATTATGACAGACTCTCCTAAAGAGGCCCTTAACGATCAAGCATGCTTGACAAGAGTTATAAAAATATATTTTGTTGTCAAGCATGCTCGACGTGTACTATAATTATCGAGAACGTCAAGCATCGTTCCAAACAGTCACAAAAATCACGTGTTTGTCGACGTAGCATTGGAGAAGAAAAATAACATCATAACATACCATCACGCCTGTATCCCCGAAGGGTTAGGCAGAGGCGTACTAATATACACCCACAGTTCGCCGGTATGTTTAGGTCCCATGTAATAGGGGGCGAGCCTATTGCCATTAACCGGGCACAAATTCCTAACTCCGAGCTGCTACTGGGAATTTCATAGAAAAAATAACACTTTCCCAATAACACTTTGCTCGACCTGGGAATCGAACCCAGGACCTCTAGCGTAGCAGTAGCGCTCAGGACCACTTGGCTAATGAGGCAGTAAAATAACAACAAACTACTATTATCACGTTCTTATAAAAGGAGATCAAATGAAATTTAAAAAATCAAGTCTTTATAGTCCCGTCCCATTCGGACAAAGTATTATTTGGTTTTCCTGTAAAAAAATCTCCAGAAGCAGAGTCTTTCTTTGATAATAGCCTCTATGACATGAAACCTAGAAACATACCGATGAACTATGGCTGTATATTACTTAGTAAACCTCTGGTTATCTTTCGGGAAATACTGGCTTAATAGTATTTTATGTCATGTTTCAACAAAAATTTTGTGATGGTCTCACTTATCTATACTAATATATAAAGCTGAAGAGTTTGTTTGATTGCTTGAACGCGCTAATATCAGGAACTACTGGTCCGATTTGAAAAATTCTTTCAGTGTTAGATAGCCTATTTATTAAGGAAGGCTATAGGCTATATATGATCACGCTACGCGGACGAAGTCGCAGGCAGAAGCTAGTGTAATAATAATAGTGTCTTCACACATTTTCAAGTGCAAGAAACCCAGGTGTCGCTGTCACTTTGAAGACGGACCATTCATTTGTTGATTGACCCGTTTAAGGGTGTCCCATTATCGTCAGAATCCATTGTCCGGATAAGAGAGGACTTTCTATAGACGGTATTTGTGTGCGCTGGTCAAACAATAGCGAAATATATAAGAATAGTATCTTCAAGGCTACGCACGTCTTCATAATATTTCATATATTTTTCTTATTCGTGCTCCCAATATTATATTTGTGTAATTGTCTCGAAGGCATTTGTTTGCACAAGTATATAAATATATGTACAATATCTGTTATATATATGTATATAGAATTGATACAATAATAAAAATGGAAACACTTAGGCATAAAGCTTAATATAGAAAAGTAAATGTAATTAAATAAATGAGGTGTGCCTAAAGGCAACATTCCCGGTCCTTTGTGATTTTGCTTTAACATACATAACATACCATCACGCCTGTATTCCCCGAAGGGTTAGGCAGAGGCGTACTAAGGTACACCTACAGTTCGCCGGTATGTTTAGGTCCCATGTAATAGGGGGCGAGTCTATTGCCATTAATCGGGCACAAATTCCTAGCTCCGAGCTGCTACTGGGAATTTCATGGAAAAACCCAATAACACTTTGCTCGACCTGGGAATCGAACCCAGGACCTCTAGCGTAGCGGTCGCACTTGAAACCACTAGACTAACTAAGAGGCGATTTTGCTTTAAATTATAAAAAAAAAACATACATTTTAAATATTTTCTCAATGTTTTTAAACCAAGTCTTAAGAACATAACAAAACAACATCTGCATAAAGAAGCTAATGCAATTTATCAATTCATTGTATGATAAAAAGCAATGTTTGTCAACAGTACAACAATAAATACAATTACTTTGGCAAAAGCTACAGAAAAAATACTCCATAATTCTTAATAAAAAGTCTTTGATCAATTTCAGTCACAAAATAATAAAATTTGAATACGTAATAACACAAAAGGAAACAGACCCTTAAGGCTTTTATCCTTAAAAAGACGAAAAATTTCCTTACACCGGTTCAAATTGCGAACTCATCAAATACCCGTAGAGACTGAGATAGAGCTGGGTTACACCTCAGCATAATTTTATTTTAAATTGTGTTATCGATACGAACTGGTAGGAGGAATATCTTTTTTAAACTCGCAAAGGAATTGTACTTTACAGGAGGTTTTTCTTATGTAGGTTTCATTTTTTAACGAGGGATTTTGCCAATGAAAAATTTTCTGATCATATATCATCAATAATCTTATATAATTACAAAAAATCTGCCACAACTATTTTTTATTCTTAATAGGCTTATGCTTGGTCGCCAGTTCGCCTAATGTTAGGTGACACTGCGACCTACGATGGAGCTTGCCTAGAACAAACCGATTCACTCGTGATTTAAAGACACCCAGATTATATCTATCGGGGAAGACCCACTCGGGAAGCGCGTTCCACATTTCGGCGGTATGCATGATAAATGTGGACTTAAGCGTTTCGATCGGGTTTTCGAAATATCCACCATTTTATCATCCTATCTACCAAAAGTCGTCCACTGCTAAATAAAGGACTTCCAAAATGACCGGTTCTATGCCGCCTCATAATAAGAAACTACATTGAAATTATACCATTATGCCTGTATTCCCTGAAGGGTTAGACAGAGGCGTACTAAACACCCACAGTTCGCTGTTTAAGTTTCATGTAATAGGAGGCGAGCCTATTGCCATTAACCGGGCACAAATTCCAAACTCCGAGCTACTACTGGGAATTTCATAAAAAAAACCCAATAACGCTATGCTCGACAATGTAAGCGAACACCATTATCATGGTATTAGCTATAACAATGAGTTAATGTGCTCCATAACTAGGGTTATTTATTATGTCAATAACTAGCAAGCTTATATTGCTGGAGAATTATGAGTCGCTTTTGTATTCAGTACTGGCTCTGCGCCGTGGTGTTACTCGTTTTGATCTGCATATAAAAATCTTTGGTACATACAAAATTCTACATTGAATCAAAACTGCTTTTTTACGGAATTTATCATTTAATAATCGCATGTCAGAAATCAATATAATTATCTACATATAGGGTTAAACTTAACGTACACATGTACCCCCAAAAGGGTTAGGTAGAGTTGTACTAATGTAACCCAGAGTTCGCCGATATATTGTGGTCTCATGTAATAGGGGGAAGCCTACAATCTAACTCCGTACTGCTACTGAGAATTTATTATAGAAAGGTTATAGGTACCTATCCGTGATTACTGTTCGAAATGATTGATTATAAAGTACCCCATAAATGTCGTTTACTTAATAAATAGTCATTGCCTACAAAAAGTTGTTCACCTAATCGGTCTGTATCTATTATAGAAGAAAAATACATAGGTAATGGACATAAATATGGCTAATCTAGCTATTTTGGCTAGACAATCTAAGGAATCCAAACAGATAACCAAATAAAACCCTTCCATAATTACGAAGCATAAAAAACAATTTCAAAAGACCAGATTTCACTGACATATAATAATAAAAAACTGACACATGATTTATTATCGTTTTCTTTGGGAGTCTCAATACTAAAAACAATATAAATAAAGTCTTCAGTCAAGTTATTAAAGTATCATTAGTCAAATAAACAAACAGGAAAAGTTACAAAATACTCTTTCTAAATTTCTTTGCTTATACGAGTTTCGCGTCATTTATTTCCATCAACAACTTCAGCTTCTATTTTTCGTTTAATATTAAAAGCTATATTTACAGACTTGACATTTAAAAAAGATATAATAAATGCTTTAAGATGGTCCTATCTTTTGATTAGAAACGAGAAGACGGATCACTAGATGGTAAGCGATTACCGCCGCCCATGGAAACCCTCAACACCAGTGTGCCTAGCCAAGTTTAGAATCTATGATCACTAACGCTATAGAAAACTATTACAATGTAGGGGAAGTACATATCTATAACGCTAAGTTACATGGTCAGAATGTCGTGACAGCGTTATAGGTATGTACTCCCCATACATTTTAATCGTTTTCTATAGCGTTAGCGATCATAGAATACAACTTGGCTAGGCCTGCAGAGGAGACGCAAGTGCCTGGCCAGCCTTTTAAAAGGGTTTGGGCCTCCGGTATTCTCACTCACTCGGTGAAACACAACATAAGCGTTGGTTGGTTTTCTGTGAGGCCGTGGTCAAGTCGGTCAAGCCGACCCATTCGTGCCGAAGCGTAAAAACGAACAACAAATTAATTAATGAAATAAATAATAACAAGGATGGTAAATGAATTCTCAAATGAGAATAAAAGTAGTAGTATGAAACGTTTAGTAGCAGCTCGGAGTTTGGAATTTAAGGTCGGCTAATGGCAATAGGCCCGCCCCTATTACATGAGTCATAAACATACCGATGAACTAATCAGAACAATTCAACAACAATTCATTGTAATTTTAATTTATTTATTTTTGCTAAAATTGCGTAGAAGTTTTTTTTTTTACTGATTAGCAGTAAGACGGCATAAATATCTAAACATATGCCGCATACATGTGATAAAAGATGAGCTTAATGTCAATAACCGAAATGAAATTTATAAGAAAATCTAATAATTCTTCTCGAATCTATCGAACCCAGAACCTCTAGCGTAGCAGTCGCGCTTGAGACCACTAGACTAATGAGGCAATTAAGATAGCAACAAAACTAAACTAATAATGCCGTTATAATACAAAACACATTTTAAAATTCAATGCTCGTCCAATACTTTCCAATCCTACTTCCTACTAATATTATAAATGCGAAAGTTTGTGAGTATGGATGGATGTTTGTTACACTTTCACGCAAGAACGGCTGAACGGATCTAGATAAAATTTGGCACAGGGATAGAATGGCTATATGCACTGGAATAACACATAGGCTACTTTTTATCTAGGCCTGACCCAATTCTGACGTCCACGCATATGAAATCGCGGGCAGAAGCTAGTGTAACATAAATAATACCTACCCATTCCAAAAAATATTAATGTGACAAGGGCTAAAGAGAAAATTTAATCATAGTGTTAAATTGATGTTACCGGCACAAGTTAATAATGTCCTTCATCACTGAAAGTTTTCCAATCACGTTTTCGAGGCTTGCGCTTAATATGTATTATAATTTTACACTTGTACGTATGTAATACATAAGCTTTATATATATTATTTGCATAATTTGCGGTAATAATGTTCCCAATAGAACGAGCTTAATGTTATAGATAAACTTAATAACACTGCTCGACCTGAAAATCGAACCTAGGAACTTTCTGCTCGATAGCCACGAAATGAGATATTCGATTATTCAGGAGAGTAAATAAAAGCAATCGATCGACTACCTACCTTTTCAGGTTATTTTTGTTTTGTTTTTTATATATTTCAAACACAAACATAGGGAAGCGAAATTCTTAATACATATAAACCAAATAGGTACCACTCATTAACTGATTAATCACCAAATCTCAGAAACTATAATAGCCTAGAATCTCGAAATTGGGAGATAGGTTTCTAAAACGCTTACACTAAGATAGGATAATGGAATTTGAATTATCTCAAACATTTACAGCCTTATAACCTTCTTACTGTACAGACGAATCAATCACCACCTCATTCGTTAAATTGGAAGAGTAATTTTTGAGCTAGGTACAAACATACATACAATACATATGTACATTCATACACAGACTGTTAAATTCATAAGCCTTCCTTTTTCGTGCATAGTCGAATAAAAAACAACAGAAATTCTGGTAGGCAGCACAGCGGGACAAATATAATGCATCTATTAATGTATGCGTTCAGTATATTCCTCCCAATTGGAAGGACTCCCAAGGACAAGCAAGGCTTAGTTAATTCACATACTCTCCTATTACCACAGAGTAACTACTTCAAAGAAAAACCACATTTAAAATTCAATTATACCCACACATTTTTCGTGGCTCCTCCCACGAGAGGACCAAGTTGCTTACGAAGGTATATTTTAATCCTTAAAAGCAAAGGACAAGTAAATAAGGGTGGTTTGAGTTCTTGTGTAAGTAATAATAAATAGCTTAGAATTTCAGGGTGAAAATGTTGACAAATCCTAATTATTAATTTTCTTTAAAGATGAATTAATGCTGGTGTGGTATATTTTTCTAATGCAACCAACTTTGAGTTCAGCATGGCCATGTTTTAAAATAATACTAGCTTCTGCCCGCGGCTTTGCCCCCGTGGAATTCGGTCTGTCATCACATCCCACTGGAACGGGATAAAAAGTATCCTATGTCCGTTTCCTGGTTCTAAGCTACCTCTCCACCAATTTTCAGCCAAATCGGTTCAGCCGTTCTTGAGTTATAAATGAAGTAACTAACACGACTTTCTTTTATATATATAGATTTACATAAAACGTTTGTTTTTGTCACTATAATAATTTATATTGCATAGTTATTTTAGTGAAGGAAAAATTCGACTCGCCGGCAGGATTCGAACCTGCGTCTTCTGGTTTGATACACCAGACGCTATGACCACTAAGCAACCGCGAGTCCCACCTGCCATGTTGAAATTTGCCTTCACATTCTGAACTTACGTCTTAAAGGTGACGTCAGTAAAAGTTTAGTTTTGAATGTATCTGTAACCAGAAGGCGGTTCGAATCCTGCCCACAAGTTGAATTTTTCCTTCACTAAAATAACTAGGTATATAATCTTAGCATGGAAAATGCAAAAAAAAAATACAAAAAGATCAGTATTTCGGTACCTCAACGACCCGTCGTACGACGATACCAGATAAGCAAGATATTTGCGCAGGCCATTTATGATGTATGAAAGTACTTACTAACTATGTAAAGTCACCTCGCATATGGGAGCAAATCCTTATGGGGCAATATAAAAAAAAATATTTAGTTAAAATTCTATTGTCAAAACACTTCAAACTCCAAAATATATCCTCACCATATTAATCAAAGTTTACAAAAGTTCCAAACCGTTCGAAATACGAAGAAAGCAATTTCGAACACCCCTTAAAAAGGGACTACACGAATCCCCGAAGAGGGTTTGTGAAGGGTTGAAAATCTGTTAAGGCGAAGTGGGGGTGCGGTTACAAATAGACGTAGATAATGTTTGATATTTAACCCTTCACGTGTCGACTAGGGGGTGCAAATTGACGACACAAGAAGGCCTACATAGGCATTAGGTGCTAACAGAAGCGGTTGGCGGAAAAAATACATTGTAATATACATATTTTTTTCACTGGTTGCTCAGAGTGCAGTGGAGAGAGCAATGCTTGGAGTTTCTTTGGTGAATATAATTCGCAACGAAGTCATTCGCCAAAGAACTAAAGTTACCGACATTGCGCGAAGAATAAGAACGCTGAAGTGGAAGTAGCTCAGTCATGTCTGCAGACGGACAGACGATTGATGGAGCAGACAAGTGCTAGAGCGGAAACCGCGTTTGGGCTAGTCTAGTGTGGGACGCCCTGCGACACGACGGACCGACGATTTGAAGAAGGTGGCTGGCAGCGGATGTATGCGTGCTGCCCAAGACCGGGATGGTTGGCGCTCTTTGGAGAAGCCTACGTTCAACAGTGGACGGCAATAGGCTGATATGGTATGATATTTTTTATTTTATTGCTGCATTCGTCTCACCTATTCTTAGAATGCGCAAAATTCTCTTAGATCGTCTGCCACGGGCTCATATGGAATAAAAACTACTCTTGCCCTCCCCTGCCTTATAGGCATGTCAATGGGATACGAGACATTTATCTACGACCATGATGTGCTCAATTTTGCCCATTGCCCGATTTTCAATATCACCTTTTCTTTTCTCACAAGTACATCCAAAGTTTGCCTATGAGAGATCGTTGTTAGCGATAAGACCGCCCATTGTACCATTCTATGATTTAATAAATATATAAAGTTGCAATAAGGAATAGGTGGATAGATATTTTATTCTATTGACCCGATCATGAAAAGCACTAACGAGGCCTAAGATGGACCACGTAATCCAAGTAAATGGATACCTTTTGAACCATTGAGCCATTACTCTCTCACTCCAGGCTCTCACATACATACGACGGAGTAGATTACTTAGTACGTAATAAAACACTAACGAGTTATAAACGGACGTATACACGTATTATTCTGTACTCATTAAAAAACGAGAATTTAATATTACGTTTGGGAAAATGTAAAACAAAATAATTTTAACCCACTGTTTATTCTCCGAGGAATAAACAGTTTCAAACACCAGCGCATCCTTCATTACGAGCACTCAGCAAATTGAGATGAATTAATTACAAATTTTAATTATAAAGTTACAAAGTTATTAATGTTTTGTAATGTAGGTAAATTTGAAATATTTCTTGATAGAAACCTTTGATAAATATTTTATTTGCACACAAAACATAATATAGCCAGATTATAATAACATTGTTTTGTCCACGTTTGATTTGAAGTATTGTAAATATTTTAAACTTGTAAATGTATTGAGTATTGAGGTATTAAGAACAAATTTTAGGTAATGTTTATGCGTGGTCATATTCTCTAGTCGAACAAATTTTCATCAGTAAAATTCTCAGTCACAGCTTGGAGTTTTTTTTATTGTTTAAATTGTCAAACGAGCAGACAAGCCACCGGTAGGTACAGTCATCAGTCATCGCCGCTGTTGATGTTGTTTTTTTTTCAGATTCCGAACGCATGAAAACATCTTCGGTCCAGGTGGAGTTGAAGAGACGAGTTCCACTTTCACGAAAAAGATTGGGGCGCTAAAGCAGCAGACATCAGATCGGAATTAGGAGCGACCTTTGTCCAGCATTGAGACAAACTGAGTCAAAAATACGTATCAATTAAAAGTCGAGTTGACAGAATTTTAAGTTTCATTTTAATATATGTATGTACATATAGAAGATTTACTTTATATTTCATCCATTGAGGTAAAAAATAAACACGTTGATTTTTACATGATTTAAATATTTAAATACCGGGGCAGTCTCTTGATTCCGGAGTTTTCTTTTTATAACTCCGAAATCTCGGATATCAATTGGGCGAAAATTTTATTTTTCATTTCCCGCCAATCGCTTACACGTTTACCAATCCTTACTCGTCCCAAAACTTAGTACTGTTGTGTAAGCACCTACTTAGTTTAAGTCGGCCCTGTGGGGAGCGTACTTAGTTTAAATATCTCCTCGTACGTATTAGTGACAGGCCAGTTCTCATTGTAATAGGCCCTCGTCTGCGTGCCCCGTTTGATTAGTATGTAATGAATGAGGCCAGCGTTGTATCTATACTTTAATATATAAAGCTGAAGAGTTTGTTTGTTTGCTTGAACGCGCTAATCTTAGGAACTACTGCTCTGACTTGAAAAATTCTTTCAGTGTTAGATAGCCCATTTATTGAGGAAGGCTGTAAGGCTCTATAATTATCATCACGCTAAGAGTAACTATTCTACGCGGGCGGAAGCTAGTGTAATATACAACTTTACTGTATAATAATCGTCGAATGATCGGGAAAAAAACATGGATTATCAGAGGCCAAGAACAGTGTTACTGGGTTATTCTATGAAATTCTCAGGAGCAGGTCAGATTTATTACATTGGACCTCAACACACCAATGAACTTTAGGGGTGTATTAGTACACTTTTGCCTAAGCCTTTGGGGAATATGGGCGTAATGGTTGTCACACGCCTTCGAGAAAATGATTCAGACATACAGGTCCTCACAATAATTTGCTGAGTTACATTTTCGGGTCAAATTAATGAGTTCTAATAATTTGTTTGTTTGTTTGCTTGTTTGCTTGAACGCGCTAATCTCAGGAAGTACTGGTCCAATTTAAAAAAATCTTTCAGTGTTAGATAGCCTATTTATTGAGGAAGGCTATAAGCTATATATCATCACGCTAAGATCAAGTACTTAACTATTCCACGCGGACGAAGTCGCGAGCACAAGCTAGTTAGGTATAACTTTCTTCAACGAAATCTCAACCTAAAATAAAAATACAGCCTAGAAAAACATAAGTAAGATTTATTATTAATAAAAGACTAGACGCTTACGTAAATCTTCGTGTATTAGCAACGACGCGGCCGAACCCTCGAAACCGAACTATATCGCTAATGAGCAAGGCACTGCGGGAGTGCCGCCGTGATTGAGATATAGGTATGGCTCACGTAAACCGAATTAGGATCGCCCAAATTCTATCAAATTGCCAACTGAAAATACTGAAAGAATATGAACCTTTATGAACCTTCGATTAAAGGTTTTAATCTTTCTTTTTACCCGACTGCCGAAGGAGGAGGGTTATGTGTTTGACGTGTATGTATGTATGTATGTCCGTTCCTATGTCCGCTCGTAACTATTCAACGGTGCAACCGATTTAGATAAATGATACCTTATTAGATTTGTCTTGATGGCACGAGTGTCACTGGGTACATGAAATTAAAAAAAAAACAAAATGGCGGATTTTATGCGCTTTAATGCGTGGGCTGAAAAATATGACACCTTAGTTTTAAATTAAGCGTCTGCAGATTTTTCGTAGTTTTGCACTAAAAATCCGGAAAAAAGTTACGTAATTAAATGCAGTATGCAGTCGGGTTTTTTAGTTATTTTAATTACGTAACTTGTTTAAACTTATTTTCTGGTGTGAATGGATTAAATCAATTTTATACCCCAAACTTAAAATCTAAGTTTTCTAACCCAAAACTTAAAAAAAACAAAATTAAGACACGCTCCATGAATTATCGCCATAGTTAAAATATAAATGTCTGAATAACAGGTAAAAATCGCGGTCTCAAGATGACAATGTGCGAGATACCTGGCGTTGCCTCTATTATTAGGTAGCTGTATTATAAATAAAGAAAAGAAAAAAAACTAATAGTAACTCAAATCGTTATATACTATTAATAAAATCATAGTATAATTTCCGAGACTTGTATAACATAAAAATACAAAGTGTTGACTCGGACTTCTAATTTTAACTTAGTCGTAGGTACATACACTTAATAATAGAAAGAGACAAACATACAAACTTCTTATAGCTATAATATGTTTTGTATTATTTTACCTCACAGAATATCACCCGGCAAAACAAGACAAAACACTTTATATTATTAAGTACGGAAAAACCTTAACAAATAAATTATATTTTTACGACATAATTAATTTTAAGCATAGTAACATTTGCAATAAATTCAAACGTATGCCATGGTGGCCCATAAAAATGAATCATAAAACACGTAAAACTTTGAAAATCACTTGCTCAGACAGTCTCAAAACTTTGGCTACACTTTCACGTTCAAAATGGCTTGAAATTACAAGCGCTCAAAGTTCAAGAGTATTATATTATTAACCAGCTGCAATATAAAACTTTAAGCGCCATATATGAATAATGTTTGAGAATTATGCTTGGTGCTACTAAATTTAAATTTCGATCATTTTTTTAAAGAAGGTCCTATGTGTCCGTAATTATAGGTCCTTACGTATGAAATTGCCGAATTTTAACACTGGCTAGTTTGAAGTTCGAAATCTTACATTTGACTTGGAATTCCAAATTTCATTCAAATTAATTGTGTAGAAGCCGGAAGCCATGTTATTTCCTTGATAATATTATAAAAAATTGTTGTTCATTTTTTATTCCACCATAGCTTTTTTCTTGATTATCAATATTTCCTATATTGTAAAAATAAATTTAAAAAAGGTCCTTATCTATGTAGGTAATTATTATGATCTCGTTTCACTAATGTTAACCTTTTTGGGAGATAATTTAAGTAAGATTTTGTTTCATCAATCATGTATGTAAATTTCAACATTAAAATTAAAACCACGTTCAATTCGGCTTATCAGCCGGCAGTGCGGTTTGATAACTTATTGGAATGTGAAAGGAACATAAAAGAATATGGAAATAATTCCGCACATTTAATTCGAGATCCTGGGTTCGATTCCCAGGTCAAGCAGTGTTATTGGGTTTTTCCGTGAAATTTTCGTTAATGGCATTACCTACATGGGACGTAAAAATACCGGCGAACTGTGGGTGTACATTAGTACGCCTCTGCCTAACCCTTCGAGGCATACAGGCGTGATATTTTAAGATAACTGTATAGGTGAGTTTAAATTTTATCATTTGTAGATATTTACTCCTCCAATAAAAACCTAGTCTAGTTAGAACTTTTTGTAATCTAAAACTCAATACAAGTATTGTATTCAATTGTTGATAGATACTCTACTCAAAGTTATAAAAGTTCATGCTATGATATTGCTTGGTACTTCAATAAAATAGGAAATACTCGTACCGTTCAAGTAAGTAATATCAAGTATAGAACGGCTCTCGAAACTGTTATTATTGTTTCTCGAAACTTGCCAACAACTTTCAACTCAACAGGGCCTCAGTTCTGCTACAATCCCTATTGCAAGATTCAATAGGGTCTCTGTTCTGCCATATTAAATACATACTATCACGCCTGTTTTTTCCCCGAAGGGCTAGGCAGAGGCGTACTAATGTACACCCACAGTTCGCCGGCATGTTCAGGTCCCATGTAATAGGGGGCGAGCCTATTGCCATTAACCGGGCACAAATTCCTAACTCCGAGCTGCTACTGGGAATTTCATAGAAAAATCCAATAACACTTTGCTCGACCTGGGAATCGAACCCAGGACCTCTAGCGTAGCAGTCGCGCTCAGAACTACTTGGCTAATGAGGCAGTAAAGTTATGGCAGCTGTTCTGCCATATTATTGTATCAAAATCCTTATTCATTTACTTTTTTTATTGTTAACTAGCTTCTGCCCGCGGCTTCGCCCCCGTGGAATAAAAAGAATCGGGAACGGGATAAAAAGTATCCTATGTCCGTCTCCTGGTTCTAAGCTACCTCTCCACCAATTTTCAGTCAAATCGGTTCAGTCGTTCTTGAGTTATAAATGGAGTAACTAACACGACTTTCTTTTATATATATAGATATAGATGTCAGCAAACGACCATGAACATGTTGAGAGAATACCTAAATGAAAGACGGTTAACGAATGGAATTCAGTGGTCGAATGCCAGCGGCAGCGTCGGAGGAGGTAAAAAAAGTTTGGGGACTTCTCTAGAAGGACACAGCTGATCTTTTATGCAAGGTCCTTCAAAAAGGTCAGGTGTGTAGTAAGTACTCGCAACCAGGGCGTATGTATTAGAAGATGTATGAATGTGGCAGAAACAAAATAAGTATGCAGAATCGTAGTGTTGTCTATGTAAAGTGGTGGTCTATGTTTGTTCCTACCAGACCTGCCACTGGACGGCAAGTAGGCATTCTTGGTCGGATTTTACAAAGAAAAAATGTCTTCGAATGAATTGTTAATAATTATCAGTTTAGTCTTATTACTCTTATACGTCTTGAATATACTATTTTTTTTAAAAAAAAAAAGCTTACTAGCAATGTGAGTCGCACATTACTAGTATTCTTGTTAACCCCTCGTGCTAAACTAAATGCTTGTGTTACGAGTGGGTTCACGTCGGTAGTGCAATGGGGTTTCGAACCGGCAACCACATGATCACAAGTCCGATGCCCTAGCCATTAGGCTACCGCCGCTTAAATATAGTTCTAAGATACATTAACTAACAAAATTACATTTTACTACGAGTTCCTTTCAACACTAAAACATGCATGGAATAATCTGAATTCCACACCATACTCCATCATTTCAAATGGCAATATCCCACCAATCTACATGTATTCCAGTATTCCAGTACACATCGTAACGCCATGCATTAATGCCTTTGATATGAACTGTCTGTCAGTAACCATGGTGTTATTATTACGGTACGAAGTTAACTAGCCCTTTGAGTTGAGGTGTAAGCACCGTAAGTCTCTTGAGTGGGCATCAATGACACTAGAAATGGCCCGTTTCGTTAATAAGATGAATCCTGGATAAAATAGATAAAAATAAATAAAAATGATGTCATAAACCTGTTGTCTCATTCTTCTAACCTATCTGATTCAGCTCGTCTCCTCAACCATTTATCACAGCACAGCATACTGTGCTGTGACAAGTGGCTTAAGCATACTTAAGCCATTGTCTTTAGTATCTTGGTTTGTCTCTATCTGTGGAAATTTAGAATTTTCTAAATTTCCACAGAAAGTATACAAACAAGTAGGTACTCAAGTTGTTCGAATTTTCAAAAAGATGATATTTCTCTGATAGTTCATCGTGTCTTTCTAGAAGTAGTCAATAAATTTAGTTTAAAAAAATATTTAAAAGGTTATAAAATTATTATCTTTTCTACAAAAAGACATGGCAAGCTGCAATTCTTGTTAGTTCTGTAGCACCGTGTCACGCTTTTCGTGGCTTTTCCAATACGATAGTACTTAATAACTCAATGCATAATACATGCGATGTAGCTCTCAATGTTAATCTAACCGATCTTTGAAGTGGAGTTAACGTTGACAGATTGGTATTTTGAGTGCATTACGTACATACGTAATATCAGAAGGTTTGCTATCTACTGTAGGAGTTAAGGAGAATTTTTACTGAATCCTGTAGCCTTTAGCCATACAAAGACTAGATACTAGACTACAAGATAGGTTCTACGCGCGACTGTATGGGCGAGCCTATGCGAATGTTTTTTAGATATTTCTTCTGGTGAGAGCTATGGGTGAAGGTACTTTTCACAGAGATTATAATTTAAAAATATGGAAAAAATCCGCACAACTGAATACAAAAAATATTATTGACAATTTATTGTTGACGTTTTATCTATCAAAATTAAAAATACCCCGGTTGCTTTTGAATTAGAGAAAAAGAACGATGTAATAAATTCGGCCGTATTACATTAATAAACGACTAGTTACAATATTTGACATATCAGTATCATTGATATACGTTGCTATGACTTTTGGTCGTATTAGAATGTGAGTGAATGCTTTGTGTATCATTCAATAAATGCTTGATTTAGTAACGCACTGTTACATTTTCGTCGTGGGACATATTCTATTTAGCGCTTTGTTAATTTTAAATGCTGATTAGTTAATGCCTTGTTACATAGAAATTGGTGAAACTGGGTCATAATGACTCTTTTTTTAATGTCACACGTGACTCTAGGAAACAGGTCAGCGAAGCTCAGAGGAATACCGACACAATAAATTACATTATGTAATTACGAATAAAATTGGCGTGAACAGTTATTTATTCATGATGTTTCTATCGATTACTTGATTATATTTTGAACCCTATAGTCTTACCAGAAAAGCACAATCAGTCTCACTGAATAAAGCATGATATTCAAAATTTTTTTTGATGTATCATACGCAAAATGATTCCACTGCCTCATAAGCCTAGTGGTCCTGAACGCGACTACTACGTTAGAAGTTCGATTCCTAGATCGAGCATAGTGTTATTGGGTTTTTCTATGAAATTCTCGGTAGTAGCCCGGAGCTGGGATTTTTTTCCATTTAATGGCAATAAGGTCACCTCCTATTGGATGGGACCTTACGTACGTACAGTACGCCTCTTCCTAGCCGCCCAAGAAATAAAAGCGTGAAGGTGATAATTTGAATCGTTTCGTGTAAAAAACTAATATGTAACAGTATCTGGAATCTGGAAGCTGACCCCAATATAGTCTGGAAAATATGGCTATGCTAGGTTTCATCCTGTGAAGTCATTTTATTCTGAAATAAAACAAAGGAACTCAAAGGAAGCACTACTGCTTCCACAAATTTTCCTCGCAAAAGATGTCCGCTTTCAAAGATCAACAGGGCCTCATAACTCGTTCACTAAAGTGAAATATACTTGCCCTAACCAAGCCTATTTCGTTTAAAAAGAAGGGTGTGGTGGGTACATTTTATTTATAGAATTCCCCCTCGTTTTCCTCCACTGCGAAACAGAAGTACTGTGTACTAATTGTATAAAGTATTCTCAAAGGCACGTGACGGTTTGTGAAATTAAATAAGCAGTTTTAATTAAGAAAACATACCTAGCCTTTTCTTAACAAAGCTGGAGCTTTCAGTGTTACACAGCCGACTGAATACAGCTGTACATTACATGATACATTAAAAAAAACACAATATAATTCCGGCCTAATGTCAATTTCAATGCCAAGTGGGTATTACTAAACCTGTACTAAACTAAAAAAACAACGTCAAGGGCAAACAAGTTCGATTGGACTGAGATCGAAAATTGACCCAAAGGTGACATTTATAACCCCGAAATCGGATCGAAATTATATTTCGAACATTTTTAGTAGTAGAATTCCCCTCCAGACCTCCGCAACCCAATTATATCCTAAGGGCAAATCGACGATAAGGCATTCGGGCGTTAAATATCAAAGATAGTTTACGACACTATTACGCCTGGAGGCAATCTAACCCTAGCTAGATAATATCTAACGAAACTCTACACCCAGATAACAGAGAATAAGACAAATTCTAGACTTCTAGGCTTAAACACGAGACACAAACTAGTTTATCAAAAGAGCAATCAGCAGTAATAGTTTCTAGAAGCTCCCGTTTCAATCCTATGTCTTATTCGCAGTACTGTTGTGAGAAGGTAGGTACTTCTATTAATTATGTAGCTACTAACAATGAAGACGTTACCATTGGATATTATTTAATATTCACGTTCACGTGAGTCGAAAGAACTGTGCGAGTCTGAAGGTACCCGTTTCGAAAGCTGGAGCACAAATCCAAACTCTGTGCTGCTACTGAGAATTTCATAGTAAAACCCAGTAACACTGCTCATTCTGGGAATCGAACCCAGGACTTCTAGCGTAGCAGTCGCAGGCTAGTACACTAGACGACTAGATTAACGAGGCAGTTATAAACAGAAATTCTGCAAAAAAAACTTGCACTCAGAATTGAGGAACGGTCTGAATTTTGGAAGTATGAAGCTAAGTAGGTAAATAATAAATGTGCTTGTCCCATAAAATCAGTGATAATTACGTATTATTTTTTATAGATACCAAAATAATGTTACCATTTGTATTGTTTATCGATCAGTAAATGGTATGGCAATAGTATTTTTATAGTTCTATTGCAATCCACAATTACCTTTTTTACTGCTAAGTTCATAAATTCAAAGAACAGCCTTATTCCGTGGAAAAAATCTACATTTGAAACGACTGTTTAAATCAAACAGCCATTTAAAATAGATTTGAAGTATACTAATAATAGTAATAAGTATCTTAATAATAATTAAGTTTGGTTGTACAAAAAAAATGGATTTACGTACCACGATGTTAACTAAGTATAAACAATAATTGAAAATAATTTGTCCAATAACATACATACATACGTACATAAAGTCACGCCTCTTTCCCGTAGGGGTAGGCTGAAACCACAGACTTCCACTTGCTACGATTGTGACATACCTCTTTAGCTTCATCCACACTCATCAATCTTTTCATACATGAACGTCGGTTTAGGGTACTCTTGACCAAACCATTTTTTTTAATATAAATCAACATTATATTGAAACCTAATTTTGAACTTGTCTAAAACGGCAAATCTAAAGACATAAAGATTATATTTTTACATAAAAAATCGGAAAAATTCTAAAACCATTATCGTATTTGAAAATCGAATGATTTACCTCCAAATTTCAAATCTTCAATCGAATCGAGATTACAATCTCGACGTTAATTCGTTTTAAGATTATCTTGCAGTAGGGGAGAGTACACAGGACATGAAATACCGTTGCCAAAAACGCCAGTAGTGTTGCCGAGATGAAATGTTTATTTCCAGTGTACGGTCAGCATAGCCAACTGAGTTTATTAGTCTGTGAAAATTCTGCTGCAGACCGTAGGTACATAAATCAAGGTTTTATGCCAGACTTGTCTAGGAGCAGACTGGGAGGGGCTGATTGGATGGATTTCTAGTCTGATATACGCAATTATGGAGAAATAATGTACTTTTATCCTACTAATGTAACTTTTACCTAACTAAATGGATGTACGTATGTTTGTTACTCTTTCACGCCAGTACGGCTGAACCGATCTGGATAAAATTTGGCACAGATATAGATTATAGCCTGGAATAACACATAGTACTTACTTTTTATCACAAAGTCGTGAGCAGGAGCTAGTTTTCTATACTTAGTGATACTTGTGTTACTCTCATTTATCTACGCCTTTCGACTTGAATTATGTCTTCGACCCATCTCCCTACTGGTTGCCTGACATTCCTCTTGAAAATCTTAAATATCGTTCGTGTAAATTCTATACCTATATTAAGCGAGGTATTAATTCTACTAAATTCATTAGTCTAGTGGTCGTAGATCCGATTCCCTGATTGAGCGAAGTGTTATTAAGCTTTCTATGAAATTCTTTAATTTTCCCCTATTACATGGGACATAAACATACCGGCGAACTGTGGGCGTAAATTAATACAACTCTGTTCATCACTTCATTAAGTTATTAATAATCGCTCTTTAAATAGTGAAAGAAAACATTGATTAGGAAACTTGTTACTGAGAGATTCAACGGCGTGTGAATTGTGAGACCGTGGTAGACTATATAACCTAACCATTCTCATTCTGAATAGAAACCCATGCCTGGATTGATGATGAATGCTAAAAATTAAAAAAAGAACACTATGCTAACAGACTCATAAAGAATTGGTTGCTTTTAAATTGAGAACTATAAATTAAAAGTTACGCAAGATCAATAACTTGTCATTTTTCATTCAGGAAATTGTATTATTTATTATTTTAATAACTAAAAAATGCTCCGCAGAATGAGCCATTCGAATTTTAAACGTGGATGACAAGCAAAATTCGAATTCAAATTGTAAGTTTCGAAATTTAAATGGAATATTTATATAGGAAATTGCAACATACCGCTACATTTCACCCTGGGAAAACCTGGTTTCACTAGCAGTTCCGGAAGTCAGTAAATTATTATATGTGTTACAATGTAGGTACAATGTAGGTACCGGCGGCGGCGCTCCACAAGTTTCTAGAAACAACGCACGTCGTTGGAATATTAGAAATGGAAATTGTTGCACTGTTTGCCTGTATCAAATTTCTTAGAATCTTAAAGGCAGAAGGATTTAAAAAAGCTAGAATTGAAACTCACGATGAGTCATTTTTGTACTTCAAAGATGAGTCAGCAACCCATAGGTAACATGTCTAGACAAACTGAATATCACTGCCAAAAGAACAGACGCAGTTTCTATTATTCATCGGTAAATTACTCAGTAGATATTGCAAGCTCTAAAATAATAAAAAAAAATTAGCACATCATTCCTTTCACAAAAGTAAAGACCGATATTGCGAACCATGATTTTAATTTAGAAATAAATTTATATTAGGAACACGAATTTGACATTCGGGAATTCACACGGTTTCCAAATTCAAATATGAACTTCGTTCACCCGGCACGATTCATAAATTAGTTAAACCTCAGTTTATATTTACAAAAAAATAAAGAATTGAATGAATCAGAATCAAAAACAATGTTTATTGAACAGATGACAATACGTATTCTCAATTTACCCAACCCTACCATGAGCGTGAAACAATAATTCTATTGCTAAAAATAGATCTACCCACCTTCAGAAATTAGCAAATGAAATGGTCATATCGTGATAAAGCCTCATTATTTATACGCTACGGTTGGAGACAGCCATTTGTTTTTATGAATGTTGCAAAAATAACTGTAAACAGTTTGTAATGGTTTAAAACACAAAAATAGATAAAGATTACTATAACTACTTAATAATCGAATTATTTATGTTTCAATCAAAACACAATATTTTTTTTATTTTGTCATGATAACCGACAACTTTGAGGACATCAAAGTCCTTACTATCGATTTGCACTCATAAATAAACGTAGACAGAGAAAAAACAGGAATAAAAACACAAAGAGGTTTTACTTACAGACTAGGCTGTATACTTGAATACCGTTGCGTAGAAAAATCCAAATATCGAATGCACACCACACGCACAAAACGCTTCAAAATGACACTAGCACAAAATGAATAAAGCGCGGGATTATTTGCGGAGATCCTGACGCGTCTATACCGAGCGAGGGTGCGAGACCGACTAGTCCCCTGTTTTCGGACCTACCCGGAGCGCGTTTAGCTAAACTCGATATTAATCAGTAATTTCTACTAAAATATGATTTTATTGACAATAACATGGATTACAATTAACAAAAGCCTTTTCTGCAAAGACATCCAAAAGTTTAATACTACAGCCTGACAAAGAAAGGATTACCAATGAAAATAGGGATCGAAAATTTTATTTGAATATTTTTCAAGTCCGTTCCAAGTAACCCTTTTATATTTCTTTGCTGTTTTGCAATGTAAAGTATTTTCATAGAAAAATCCAATAACACTGCTCCAACTGGGAATCGAACCTAGGACTTCCAGCGTAGCAGTTGCGCTCAGAGTATTAGGCTAATGATAACATAATATTATGTATGAATAAAGGATCCAAATAATATATA
The DNA here is from genome assembly GCA_947256265.1 of Acronicta leporina. NCBI lineage: Eukaryota > Metazoa > Arthropoda > Insecta > Lepidoptera > Noctuidae > Acronicta > Acronicta leporina. The sequence goes on along the minus strand of OX366537.1, from coordinate 4,185,180 downwards.
ATTATTATGGCTTCTTAACATAATTACTTACAGCTTTCTAAATAAAATTCTATTCCTATCTTCATTAATGTTTTATGTGGGATATTAAAAAATGGATTGTAGGTTATTACCTATATTTTTATCCATAAAAAAATAATGTAGTACGTATGTATATTTATAGCATTTATTACATCAATGGCACGAGGTCCCATTTACAAATCAGTCAGTAGATTTGCTTACTAGAGTTAGAATTTTGACATAAGGTCCATACACGTCCTATGGAGGTCCTATGGAGTTTCTTTCCGGTTCTTTTCCATAAGAGACACTATTTGAAACCGCTCACCTAGTTTTGACAGTTCAAAAGTACCTGTAATATTGATCTAATTGAAGTAAAACATTTAAATTGACTTGAGATAGGATTTTGACATTATTTAGTAAGTTTATTAGTAATGACACATTTCTATCTCTAGTAAGCAAATCTATGGATGGAATTATTATCGGATCAGGGCTGTCCAAAGCACGGCCGGTATGTATTTATGTTTGTGCGGCCCTCTACGTGTTTTTGATCCATCACAATTACAAAATATTTAATAAATATATCTGATAAATTATTTTATTAAGAAAATAAAGTATTTGTTTCAGCGGCCCTCCAATCTATTTATAAGTTTGAATTGGCCCGGGATCGTATCTGGTTTGAACAGGCCTGTTAAAGATTATCTATTGAAATATTATTCAAATTCAGTAACAGTTACTTATTATTATTAATATGTAACTGTTACTGAATTTTACGCTGTTGGGTAAATTTTATATAGACAGAGGATAGATAAAATTTATCCAACAGCGTAAAATAAAAAGGCAGCAGGTAATAGTAATAACGAATAAATAAAACATGTATTAGGTTCAGTCGAAGCTTATGACTCGTTGAGAAGGTTACCAGATGGTACCTTCATACCGATACAACTCAGGTATACATAAATGTAGACTGTTATTCTTCCACACATTCATCCATCCATTACATTTATAAATTAACACCGACGTGACTCTTAACCGTGGAATAAGCTTGAGAATCGATCGATTTAACGGGTAAAACTTCACATAACTTTGTTAAATACATACCATTACGCCTGTATTCCCCGAAGAGTTAGGCAGAGGTACACCCACAGTTCTCCGGTATATTTTAAGTCCCATGTAATAGGGGACGAGCCTATTGCCATTAACCGGGCACAAATTCCAAACTCCAAGCTGCTACTGAGAATTTCATAGAAAAAACCCAATAACACTTTGCTCGACCTGGGAATCGAACCCAGGTCCTCTAGCGTAGCAGTCGCACTTGGGACCAATAGACTAACGAAGCAGTTCACTTTGTTAAATAGATAATTGAACTCCTTTCTACAGCTACATTAGTCTTGTAGTCCTAAGTCGACTACTTCACTTAAAGTTCGATTTCCAGGTCAAGAAAAGTGTTATTAGGTTTTTCTATTAAATACGACGACCCATACGTATGCACTTTAAGTAAATAAATGTAAAATATTCAATCGCATTAGGGATCTTATAAGGATAGATAGTGTGCGTCAATAAATAAAACAAAATAAAAATGTTGTTCCACCGTCACATTCACACATCTCATTTCGTGCAAATCCAGCTATACAGACAATTTGCACTACATACACTTACAGTAAAGTCTAGAATTGCACTAAGCGTAGTCTGAATCTGAGTTATTGTTATATCCTTTACGGCTTGCAGGCTGCAAATGACGTCATATATAATTCGGCCGCCTTTCTAGAGCTAGGCTTGAAGATTTGCTGCTAACTAAACTGTTTGGAGTGCAAATTGTTTTATGTTGCATTTATCAAGTGACTCTGAAGCTGTTAAGTATATTGAAACTCTAGTAGTCCTAAGTGCAGCTGCTTCAGTAGAGGTCATGGGTTCGATTCGAAGGTCGAGCAAACTGTTATTGGGGATTTTCTATGAAATTCTAAGTAGCAGATCGGAATATGGATTTGTACTTAATAGTAATAGGCTTTTTCCCTATTATATGGGACCTAAACATATTGGCGAACTGTGGGTATACGTTAGTACACCTCTGCAATCTCTTCGAGGAATACAGGCGTGATGATATGTTTGTATGTTGGATGTATGAAGTGGCGTACGTTTCTGGATTTGTGGTGTGTAAAAATGATTGGCAAGAATGTTCTATGATAGACTAACATTTACTCGCGATTTCAGTTAAGTATATTCCTTATGTTTTTTTGTGACAAATGCTTAATATAAAAAATATCAAATTTGTTTCAATTTGCCATGCCGAAATTTGCCTTCACATTCTGAACTTACGGCTTAAAGGTGACGTCAGTAACATCTATTGACAAGCAAGTTACTTTGCCTCTCAACCGACATGACTTACCTTACGGTTAGTTCTATGCCGTATAATGCTACCATACCTATTAATTATCTTTTTGTGATTTTTTTTTTCATGCTAAGACAACATTTTGTAAAATCAGTTCCATCTACTAAAATCTAGTTAAAAATCCCAACTGCGTACTCGTATATAATGATCTTGCTAGCATTGCACAGCAAAAGCAAACTTATTTACCGAGTAAAAGCTGCAAAGCTAGGCTTAACTAAAGTTTATGTCATAACCGTAAAGCGGCGATTAAGAGACTCCGGCTTAAAGTCGTTAGTTTACATAACCGTGGCCAGTTAGAGTGGATCAAAGAGACTGCACCGACTTGTTACTTCTATTTCCTCATTTGACTTTTAGCTTTGACGTGTTTTTATTTCGAATCGATTTGAATTCTATTCATAGGATTTTAAAATATCATAATTGAATGCCTAGGTACACAAAATTACATTTGTCTACTGTTGACAGGTGAAGAGATCCTTTATCTGGAGCTAATTCCAGAATTAGCTCAAGAGTTGACATCCAGATGTCAACTCGTGATTCCTCTAAAAAATGTTTTGTCCATTGAACACAGGAGGAGAGAACACTTGGACACAACCACTTGGTTCTTATTCAGCTTGCAAGAATTTATCTAAACAAACACACATACAGCCATTGTAAGCTTATTAAAATGTTTTAAATATTATATATATATATGTATTACAGAATGTTAGTGGATATGCCGAAAAGCCTTAGAAAGATATACCTTCTTGAAAAAGGTGGTGCGTAGTATTCGTAACCGCCAGGCATGTATGCCCAGATAAATTAATGTTGACGAAGCAAAAGAGGTATGCAAGAATCGTAGCAAGTAGCGTTCTGTAGTTTCTTCCTGCCTCTATGTGAAAAGGGGCCTGAGAATAGGGATATGATATTTATTTAGATCTTGTAGAGACACTTTAACAAGTTAAACCACATTTTTTTTTTATCTAGATGGTCGCGGCGTTTTTAACAGACGACGTAACAAGAAAACAAAAAGATTGCGAAAAATGGTCTCTTTTTAAAGTCTAAACCTAGTATTAGCAAATACTAAGTAGTATGTAAGTAACAATGCAGGGCAATGTCTGAAATGACCTTTTGTAGAAAAACCCTGGTGACTTTCTTTGAGTAGAATAAATAATACACTAGTAATATCTCCAGATTTTGAATATATTTTAACTTATAGATTTTAGATTAGACAATTTCGTATCTAATCACATAGTTTCCGAACTGACGGTACTTTACGTCCGCCACACCATATTTGGCCATGCGTCTCATTAGAGCTGTTTAGGAGATTATTCCGGTAGAGTAGCCACCATTTACATACCCGAGTATATAAAAGCATTAAGCATGCTTTGATCTCCGATGCAGTGCAGTTGTTGTTAATACCAGGGCCCCAAGTCTGCTATTATGTCGTGTCAAAATTGTAAATCAATGGCTTCAGAATAGGCTATTTTACACCATGTAAGAAAAAATATAAAAATGCATGTTTATGATAGATTTTTAAAAAAGTAAACGAGAAACATTAGTATTTATTTATAAAAATGCAATGTAAATTTTATAATTCAATTTCAAAAATAGTCTTTTTTAATCTGTTTTAAAACGCCATCCGCCATTTTGGATTCCGACGTGATGTCACTCCGATAGTAACTTGACGTTACTTGGTATTTTGCAGTTGTATTGTTTACTAACGAAGTGACGTCACGACCCGAAGTAGCATGGCGGCTAGCGTTTCCACGCGAAAATTCAAAATCATAAATTAAAAATAGTTTTTAAGGCATTTTTCGGTTTTATAAAACTGAAATAAAAATTCTACTGGTTCATTACGATCTAAGGATTAATTTAGAACAGTTTTAAAAAAAAAGTGTAATACCCTATTGTTGATTTTTGACGGTTTTGTCTACGAAATCTGTCAGTTCTAATGTCATTTAGTGCAATTGAACGACCATTCTGATACAACTGAAATAGCAGACTTGGGCCCCAGATCAGGGGTAATATTTTTTATATTGATCATAACATATCATCACGCTTGTATTCTCCGAACGGATGGGCAGGAGTTTACCATGTATATTGTACAGCGACAGTTCGTCGATATGTTACGGTCCGATGTAATTAGGACGAGCCAATTGCCGTTAATCTGGGACAAAATCAAATTTCAGAGAATATCCTAATAACACTTTATAGTGTACTAGCTTCTGCCCGCGATTTCGTCCGCGTAGCGTGATGATATATAGCCTATAGCCTTCCTCGATAAATGGGCTATCCAACACTGAAAGAATTTTTAAAATCGGACCTGTAGTTCCTGAGATTAGCGCGTTCAAGTAAACAAACAAACAAACTCTTCAGCTTTATATATTGAGTATAGATTACTATAGCTTCTCGTGTGATACAATTTTTATGTTCATATCTTGATATAATTATAAGTATAGCTACGTGTGTGCCAGGCGCTTTAAAGCGCTGTAAAGTTCCCCCCAAAATCATAGGTAGTGGGGGACGCATCCCAGACGTCTTCCGGCTAACAAAATTTGAGAAATGCGAGGGTAGAATGTGATCTTCACAATCGTTTGTCACAGGAAAAGGGTGGCTTTGTATACCACAATAACTGAGATAAAACGCGTATTTGAAGAAATTTGGAGACAATTGGAGGCTTCCGGCTTGAAATATTACTATATCGTGTATGATGAGGAACTCAGAAGGTTCTCTTCATCAATATGCGTGGTAGATAATAATATATAGTATAAAGCTTTAGAGAAGAGCAGTGATAGCTTATTGATATTACGCGTTTAAACGGTGAAGAAGAACATCGTGAGGAACCCTGCATGCCTGACATGTTTTCTTGATGGCTTAAGTCTGCCAACCCGCATTATTGTTAAGCATACGACCCGCCTGATGGTAAGCTTTTACCGTAGCCTATGGACGCTTCCAACTGCCTCGTTAGTCTAGTGGTCCCAAGTGCGACTGCTACGCTAGAGGTCCTGGGTTCGATTCCCAGGTCGAGCAAAGTGTTATTGGGTTTTTCTATGAAATTCTCAGTAGCAGCTCGGAGTTTGGAAATTGTGCCCGGTTAATGGCAATAGGCTCGCCCCCTATTACATGGGACCTAAACATACCGGCGAACTGTGGGTGTACCTTAGTACCCCTCTGCCTAACCCTTTGGGGAATATAGGCGTGATGGTATGTATGGACGCTTCCAACAGCAGGGGTATCACTAGCGCGTTGCCGAGCCTGTAAAAATATTTTCACACCCTTTTTGAAAACCCGCATTAGGCTAGCGTGGTAGACTAGAGACCCATGCCCAGCAGTGGGACAGTATGATGGGTTCATTATGTATGCTCTTGATTACAAAACTACAACATTTTGGGGACTGGCACGTTATTTTGGGTTTCGGAAAATCCTAATTGATCTCATACCGACTAAAAAACCTTGACTTATCTTTCTTTGTCTTATAGTCCTGGCCATGGGATTCGTGAGATTTTAACACGTAATATTTTTTTCCCGCGGCTTCGCTCACCTGAAGGCATTAGGATTAGAAATGGATCCCAAAAATAATTTAATCAAAAACCCACAGTGATGTTCTCTTCTTTCTACCTATACATCTCAAGCTGTATCTCAGGATCCGTTCAATTAATAGAGATAAGAAGTTCACCAGTTTTTAAGTTGTGTTATAATATATAATTTCTTACAGTAATAACAACATTAAAATCTGTTCAGTAGTTTTTGTGCCAATCCGTAGCAAACAGACAAGAAGACAAGAATTTTAAAAATCACATTTTCGGGTTCGGAGCAGTTTAGTAACCTAACCTAACCCACTTGTTTTTTTTTTCAAATATTTTTAATGTACATTCAGCGCCAAAAGTCGCTGAACAAGATGCAATCTTCAAAACGTTTTTACATCATTACTAACCAAAAAATTCTGACCTGAGAAGTTAGTACCAGTTTTCTAATATGCAGAAAACTGGTACTAACTTTAACAGACAGCTTTTTTACGATTTTATATTAGTATAATATACTAATATAAAAATACTCGGCATTAAATGATATTATCATTTAATGCCGAGTATTTTTTTTGGCATTTTTTTTGGCAAATGACAAAGGATAAGTCGGATCGCCTAATGGTAAGCTATAACAGCCGCATATGAACACCCGCAACACCAGAGTCGCAAGTGCATTGCTGCCTTTTAAAAGGGTTTGGGCTCCCTTATCCTCACTCACTCGGCGAAACACAACGTAAGTGTTGTATCACGCCGCTGTTTCTGTGGTCGAGTTGGCTCATTCGTGCCGAAGCATAGCTCTCTCACGGTAAATATAACACAATCCATAAACTACTGACACTTTTTACGCGCGGCGTGCGAGAAATCAACTTGGAATTTATACAAGCGTCGTTCCTTTACGCGCTGTGTGTGATATTCATACTCGTTTGGGCTGTCCATTTTCGTATTCAAAACGAGTGCTGTGAAATTGCGTGTCGTATGTCGTGTTCAACATTATTTGGTTTGTCATATGAGTCGCGGGCGTGATCACGATGGTGATATAACGCCTGTGTCCACGAAAATAAAACTGGATGTCCATTGTTAATTCAAGAATAATTATCTATCTATACTAATATATAAAGCTGAAGAGTTTGTTTGTTTGTTTGCTTGAACGCGCTAATCTCAGGAACTACTGGTCCGATTTGAAAAATTATTTCACTGTAAGATAGCCCATTTATTGAGGAAGGCTATAGGCTATATATCATCACGCTACGCGGACGAAGTCGCGGGCAGAAGCTAGTACTAATATATAAAGCTGAAGAGTTTGTTTGTTTGCTTGAACGCGCTAATCTCAGGAACTACTGGTCCGATTTGAAAAATTCTTGCAGTGTTAGATAGCCCATTTATTGAGGAAGTCGCGGGCAGAAGCTAGTGTTAAATAAAGGTTATTCAAAAAAATACTTTTATTAATTTTTAAACTTTTTTTTTTATTAATTTAAATTAATTTATTTCAAAAAAGTTTTCTTTACAGCCTTATAATATTCAAGATCTGTTTATTAAGTATTGAAATCCTCTAAAATAACTGGTTAGGTTAAGTTAACGGTCCTATACGAAATAACGTTAACGAGACACTTATCGACAGAAAAATTCAATTGATGAGAAACCAGATATATTTTTTTAATGTCCATAAAAAGCATGCAAAACATAAAACATTATTTATATATGTAAACAACGTCCATTAAAATTTGCATTAGTAAGTTAACAATACTTTACAGAATAAATAATTATTTATTTTATTTATTTATTTATCACATACAATTATATTATCAGAGGTGTACTAATGTAACCCACCACAGTGTTCTGGTATTTTAGGTCCCATGTAATAGGGGGCGAGGCTATTGCCATTAACTGGGCACAAATTCCAAACTCCAAGCTGCTACTGAGAATTTCATAATAACACTTTGCTCGACCCGGGAATCGAACCCAGGACAGTCGCGTTTGGGACCACTAATGCGGCCAAGAGATATATTATGTATATAAACTTTCATGCGCTAATTATCCCACTCTGCGTTAAAATATCTATCGTCGCTAAACCTCACAAACAAAGTATTATTGTTGATCGTTATGACATGGATAACATATTTTTCCTCTCGAAAAATAATGTTTTGAAACGCACTGCAATAAAATATTTTTATCTGCGAAGTATAAAAGGACGATAACCTTTCGTCGTAACCCTAAAACATAGTTAACATATCCCATAATGCGTTTGAATGGAACATTAAAAAGTCAGAGGACGCAATACATGAAACAGGCATTACGAGGAAATTCACATCCACAGCCAAGCGTGGGCAAATAAAATTATGATAGTACTTTATAACTGGTACCATGAGACCAACTCGATATATTAATATTAACTATACAACCTCCTTCCATGGAAGGATGAAGAGATACCTTTGTCCTGCAAGGGCATGATTGCGACTGAAATAAAATTAATTAAAGATTCCCTGAATCAACAACTTGATACAATTCATATGAAAAAGTTGAAATATTGATGAACCATAGCTTCGGCACGAATGGGCCGGCTCGACCGGAGTGGCACCACGGCCTCACAGAAAACCAGCGTGAAACAACGCTTGCGTTGTGTTTCGCCGAGTGAGTGAGGTTACCGCAGGCCCAAACCCTTTTAAAAGGTGGGTAACGCACTTATGACTCCTCTGGTGTTGCAGGTGTCCCATTTACAGAAATAAACATAATTAATCATTAGTCTTGTGGTCCCAAACGCGACTGCTATGCTTTCCTTTTCGATTCCCAGGTCGAGCAATGTCTTATTGGGATTTGCAATATTCAATTCTCAGTACTACTAACTACCTCATTAGCCAAGTGGTCCTGAGCGCGACTGCTACGCTAGGTCCTGGGTTCGATTCCCAGGTCGAGCAAAGTGTTATTGGGAAATTTCATAGAAAATGAAATTTCCAGTAGTAGCTCGGAGTTAGGAATTTGTGCCCAGTTAATGGCAATAGGCTCACCCCCTATTACATGGGACCTAAACATACCGGCGAACTGTGGATGTACATTAGTACGCCTGTGCCTAATCCTTTGGGGAATACAGGCGTGATGGTATGTTATGCAATTCTCAGTACTAGCTTGTAGTTTGAATGTGTACCCGGCTAATGGCAATAGGCTTGCCTGCTGTTACATGGGACCTAAACATAGGCGAACCGTGGATTATGTACATTAGCTCGCCTCTGCCTAACGCTTCGGGGAATACAGGCGTGATGGTATGTTATGTTTGTGTATATTTTTTAACCTTGTTTTTTATTTTAACTCTTTGAAATGACTCCTATAAATCAATAGATGAACTTCCAAAATGTACATTCCAACAGTATCTTGGCTATTCCTTTGTCAGATTGACAGAGAAGAGTTTGTTTGTTTGTTTACTTGAACGCGCTAATCTCAGGAACTACTGGTCCGATTTGAAAAAATCTTTCAGTGTTAGATAGCCCATTTATTGAGGAACGCTATAGGCTATATATCATCACTCTAAGACTAAGTAACTATTCCACGCGGACGAAGTCGCGGGCGGAAGCTAGTCTCTACTATTATAAAAATGTAAAAAAGCTGCCTGTACATTTCAATTTCAATCAATTTCAATTTCAACATTGAAGATATAAAAAGAACTCGTGGGTTATGGTATATAAACTTCTCCGAATCTGAAAATGTGTTGTGTTGTTAACTTTAAGATTTAAAACGAAGATAATATTTGTGTGAATAGAGGGGGTGGCATGATAATCTTTGATCAAACCCTTGAAGACTACAAAAATAAACAAAAACTTTCTGAGGAGTTTGTTGTTATTTGTCATTTAACTAATAACTAATTTCACCTGGAAGATTATTCATGATCGCGTCTGTGAGAATCGATCGTGCATCCATCGCATTTTCACAGTAACTAAGATGAATTTATAGCGATACGTTACGACACACGGTGCGTTTTTCCGTGTACCGTGGTACCGGCCGGGTGGGGAGCGAATTCTCGCCATGGCGACGAGATGTCTGCGAGAACTATAGACTAATGAAAATGGACGTCGGGATTTATTATTTTTGCGCTTGAAAAAAGGTTTCGTTCTACTGGTTGGTTTTTACTTCTGACGGCGTTCTTGAATATTTTTTTTCTATTGTTTAAGTATTTAGTCAGTTTTTTCTATACATGGCCCATACTTCTATATGGATGCGAGGCTGGGACGATTAAAGTGGACCTCTAAAGACGACTATAAGCTTTCGAATTGTGGGCCTACAGGCGTATGCTATTAGCTGTGCACATAGAGTGACAAATGAAGAAGTTCTCCGCCGAGCCGATCAAAAACGCCAAATTATGGAGACGGTCAAACAGAGAAAAATTCGTTATCTGGGTCACATTGTGCGATATGATAGATACCAACTGCTGCAACTTATAATGATGGGCAAAGTGGCTGGAAGAAGATCAGTAGCCGAAGAAGAAAGTCGTGGCTGCGCAATATTCGCGAGTGGACAACAGCGAGTGTATCAACAGCGCCGCTGAACTGTTCCGTCTCGCAAAGGAAAGACTGAAGTTTTCCGAACTGACGGCTAACCTCCAGTAATTAAAGAGGCACTTCGAAGAAGAAGAATTGTTAAAGTCGGCCGTAATCGCTTACCATCAGGTGATCTGTTTGCTCGATTGTTTTTTTATGGCATAGGGGACTATGCCATAAAAAACTAGGACCTCATGCTCAGCAGACATCTTTGCAACTTACATACCAAAGAGGCAGTTAATTAAAAATACTTATGAATCCTATTAATACTTATAGAAAACGTGAAAGTTTGTGAGATATGGATATTTGTTACTCTTTCACGCCAGATCATCTGAATGGATCTGGATAAAATTTGACACAGATATTCATTATAGTCTTGAATAACACATAGGTTACTATTTATCCCTGTCGTACCCAAATCTGAAGTCCACGCAGACAAAGTCGTGAGCAGACGCTAGCACACATATAAATCAGTGTTACATGACTTCGCAATAAGTATATGATCGTACTATTCAACTGAGCTCTATATTGAGAGCTCAGTTGAATAGTACGATCATGTAGAGGTAAATTTAATTCTGAGGGTTAAATTCAAATGCAGTTAATAAAAGCATGAATCATCGGTAAGACCGTTAATGAATGGGTCGAAGCACCCGCGGTCAAAACGCATTCCAAATTCGAATCAATTAACACACGTCAATCAAATGAATCTGTAGGTATTCACGTCATAACTTTTCTAGATAGTTTATTTTTTTTTATCATTTTGCAATTTTTATTTTTGCAATTTATAGAGTTTAATATTATTTTTATGTATGTATCACAGAAAACCGGCGTGAAACAATGCTTACGTTATGTTTCCCCGAGTGATTAAGGATACCGGAGGCCCAAACCCAATTTAAAAGGCGGGCAACGCACTTGGAATCCTCTGGTGTTACGGGTATCCTTGACTGGCGGTATCGCTTACCATCAGGCGATCCGTCTGCTCTTTTGCCAAAAATAATATATATGTATATTATATTCTTTATGAACTTACTTGACATCTATTTTTAATTTTATAAACTTACTTGACACCTAGATAGTTAATAGATCGCGTTTTGCCTTTTGTTTTGCCTAACTAACATAATATTCAACTTTTTGACAATATTATAAGTTGTGTAGATAAGTCTTATAATAAGTATCTCTTGTTTTTAACACTAGGATTTTCTGGTTGTATCGTGATTTAATTTTACTAACACAAATTCTCAAAAGGCCGAGACCCGAAACAACTATCAATAAGTCATACAAATATTTAGGTACTCAGTGTGGGGATCGAGCTAGCAACACGTGGCGCAAAAACCTTACGCCAAATGCTATTGATTTCTTCTCTTTTGAGTTCATCTAAAGGTCTTCTGTAAATATGTAGATTGTTCTTAGCAATAATACCGCCCACTGTACCAACCTACAATTACTACTTCGGAGCATATGTTCCGAGTATTTATTTGTATTGCACATCAAAATATTCTACCTACATCTAAATATGCAGTGATATTTTTTGTATGCAGGAATGATATTTATTAATAATTCTTATCTATCAGCCTTCTAGGTCTATGGCGATTGCCCGGAGACGGTTGCTAGGCAACCGGCGATCGTTCCCCCGACGCGAGCTACGCTCCGATTCTATTACGTAGGTACCTATTTTGAATTTTTAAATCTATACCGCACTTGTTTTGAAACACGGCTGTTCTATAATTAAAATTGACGTTAGCTGTCAATGCTGCCATTTTGTGCGGGGATTTGAAAATGGTATAAATTATTTTTAATTGGATCTAAAAGCTATGTTTTTTATGGCAATGTTTTAAGAGTTTTTTTTTGACATTTCTATGAAAAATTTATTGAAGTGGACATGCCTATATTGGTCTATAGAATTTAGAATAGTTAATTTGCCTGAAACTGCCATTTGCTGCATATTCATTGTTATATTATATAATTACTTCACACGGCCTTTTTATACATACATACATACCATCACGCCTGTATTCCCCGAAGGGTTAGGCAGAGGCGTACACACACAGTGTACACCCACAGTTCGCCGATACGTTTTAGATCCCATGTAGTAGGGGGCGAGCCGGGCACAAATTCCTAACTCCGAGCTGCTACTGGGAATTTCATAGAAAAAACCCAATAACACTTTGCTCGACCTGGGAATCGAACCCTCGGGAATCGATCTCTAGCGTAACAGTCGTGCTCAGTACCACTTGGCTAATGAGGCAGTCAACTTAAATTTTTATTAATTTGTTAATTGTTAGTGGAAATTTGTTAGTCGAAAGCATTTGACTTTGTCTGCCACAATACACTACTTTCGAAACTATCTAGCTATGGTATACGTGGAAATGCCCATGATTGGATAAAAAGCTACCTCAAAAATCGTCTGTAGTGTGTCGAAATAACAAAAACTCACAATAATGAACAAAAAACTCATAGATCAACGTATAAGCAAAACAAATACGGAACAACACAAGGAAGCATATATGCACAAATGAAACTGTGTAAACGATTGCAATTTTAATTGTAATTGTTGTAATTGGAAACCGCACGTAGAAACCGCATGTATTGAGTATTGAGTATTGAGTATTGAAAAATCAGTTAATAAATTAGATCGCTTTGTATATGTATTAAAAAAGATCAGACAGACTGTTGATATAAACACTGCATTGATAGCATACCATGCATATGTGTCCTCTTTAATCAGATATGGTATTGTGGTATGGGGCAATTCTGTTGATGTTTATCGAGTATTCAGGGCACAAAAAAAATGTGTTCGAGCAATGTGTGGCGCTGACTTTCTAGACAGTTGCAAACCATTATTTATTAAATATAAAATTCTGCCAGTACCATGCCTTTATAATATTTGAGATTTGTATATTAGTGAAGCAACATCCTGAACTTTTTGAAACATTTGATATTAATTCAAGAAATAAACACAAACTTAAATTACCTGCAATAAGACTACAAATATTAAGGGAAAATGCCTATTGTATGTCAATTATAAATATATAACCACCTTCCAAAAATAATTAAACTTTTCACCTTTTTATTACAGAAAAAATACTACAGCGTTAATAAATATTTAGTAGATAAGATATTATAAAACTTAAAAATAAATTTAAGTAGGTTAGAGAAAGATTATTTCATATTTGTTGATTTTTTCTCTTTATTAATAACAACAGTCTTACTATTATAATTACTTATATAATATTTGCCTGCCTCATGAGGCAGAATATGTCGTACTTTAAAATTAAGACCAACACCTGTATTTTTACGCATACCATATTTTAGCAAATAAATACATTTGATTTGATTTTGATTTGAAAGAATATGAAGAAAATATTGCACATAACATACAAAATACTTTGTTATTACTGTTTTGAATTATTCAACGCATTCTCTGCTCATACATTTTGTTAATTGAATCTCGAACATTGCGAGGATTACAGCCAAATTAATGGAATACGAATACGAATTAATGGTCGCTGTACCAGGAAATGCGAATTACAGACAAACAGATGTATACATATTGAATTTACTATAATATTATTATTTGTTTAATTTTGAATTTAGAATATTTAATTTTTTTTTTAATGTCTATAGACTGCGGTTGCCGTTTACTATAAGGTGGTCCATATGCTCGTTGTCATTTTCTTACTTTGACATATCACATGGCGAAATGTGACATTGTTTGAAAAGGGATATAAGGGATCGTCCGCATTGTGGTGTCTAATGTAAAAATCAAAATTGGAACTGCTGTTGTGCTTTATTTCAAGACTTTACAGCAATAAAATTATTTCTAGGTCTCTTCTCTACTATTATAAAATCGTAAAAAAGCTGTGTCTGTAAATTGAAGATATTTAAAAATAAACAAGTAGGCAAAGAACGGTATTTAATTGCATAATATATATATTTTTTTTTATTGAGAAAGAAAAAGGACATCTTAAACTATTCACTACGGATTCCTAAAATCAATATAACAAATTATATAAAACACGCCATCTTAAACGATTCCTTGTTCTTTTAATTCAATAGAAAGTAATTAATTATAACACGCGGCTCGTAAGGTTAACGTTATATTAGAATATACAAATTAATTTTAATTTCTTGCTCGTTTGTATCTTAATTGAGAACTATGTTAGCGATAAGGAGAAACGGAACTGTGACGTCAGCACGCTGAAACAACTATACAATAAACTAACTACATACATACATACATACACGTACATATTTCACGCCTGTCTCCCATTGGTGTAGGCAGAGACTAAAGATTTCCACTTGCTATGATCCTGGAACACTACTTTCGCTTCATCTACGTTCATTAACCACCTTATGCATGACCGTCGGTTTAGGGTGCTCTTAACCTGACCTTATAAACTAACTACCGCACTTAACTTCTACTCTGATTTAAGTTCAGTGAAAACTAAACTCAAATTAAAGAATATACTGATTACTGATTAAAAGTATATCTTTAAATCTCCTTCATTAGCCTAGTGGTAGAGTGCAACTGAAACGCAGATTCGTGGGTTCGATTACTATGTTGAGCAGTGTTATTGGGTTTTCTGTGAAATTCTAATGTGGCCAGTTTCTTTATTTTGGCCGCTAACCCCTAGTAGTCTCTAGTAATCCTGTGTTTCAGGCGAATACCTCCAGTAGAATACCACTCCATAACGTCCAGGGGGTTAAAATAACCTGGTCTCTGATTCTACAAAAAGTCTATAGAACACGAGGTCAGATTATACTGACAATGTATATACAAGGGTATATACATTGTCAGTATAATCTGTTGTTCTATCGTGTTCTGTCAGGCACATAATGTAAATAATATAGTACTTATGTAAGATTTTATAACTAATTTTGTCATGTAGTACAGTGGATTTGAGTAAATGATTTGATTTGAAAATGATTCTGATGTTGCTGTAGCCACACCATACAAATAATAGTATAGTAACTACTTGTGATTTATGAGAATTTGTTGATGGACGTGTCTTGAGAGAATTTAAGCTCCAACGGTACGGCCAGCAGTGCTCATAGTAGTGTTAATTATGGCTGAAAACCATTGATCAATTAGTTACACCTGCACAATAATTATCATCACAGTACCGCCATAATGAAAATTCTAATATCCACAACACCCAAAAATAATGAGATCCTTTATCAATATAATAGAATAATTATTAATAACACAACAATTAATTAAAAAATCTGAATAACACCAAAAAGTTTACTTTTCACAATCTCGTCGATATTTCACACTTGATTAGGCAAAACCGTGCAATCATTAATATTGATTATTTACGGTATTTACTGGTTTTTTATATATAGTGAGTGAGGAGGTTTCATCCATAGCATTTTGTTGAGCTCGCAGCAAAGATGAGATGGATTATCCTCTTTTCTCTTTGCACCGCTGTCGTACTAACTGCGCCTGCTCCAAATCCGGTAAGTTTAAATATTTCGCGACATTTTTAATTATTATAATGATCATTAGCCAAGTGGTCCTGAGCGCGACTGCTACGCTAGAGGTCCTTGGTTCGATTCCCAGGTCCAGCAAAGTGTTATTGGGTTTTTCTATGAAATTCCCAGTAGCAGCTCGGAGTTAGGAATTTGTGCCCGCTTAATGGCAATAGGCTCGCCCCCTATTACATGGGACCTAAACATACCGGGGAACTGTGGGTGTACATTAGTACGCCTCTTCCTAACCCTTCGGGGAATACAGGCGTGATGGTATGTTATGTTATGTTTATGTTAAATATAATCCCTTCAGCTACACAAAAATAGTTCATGCCATACTTAAAGATGAGCCAGTTAGAAGATCACCTAAACTGACTGCCCATACCGCTTGGGGCTTGACTGGCTGGCGATCACCCTTACGTCGGAGTATGTCGTAAAGCACCTTCGATTTTGCGCGTAAGAACCAGTTCTCCCTCGTTTGCTGTGGCTCTGGCAGTCTGCAGTGCGTATGGGCTCTTGGCTCAGCATCGCATCAGCAACTCCTCTGGTGTTGCAAGTGTGCATGGGCAGCGATAACTATTTATCATCAGGTGGCTAGTTACAAAAGATCTTTTTTCGTTTTTCTAGGCCAATCCGGAAAACCAAGATGTACAGGTATTGCTTTGTTTTTATTTTAAGTCATAATTGCCTATACTCCCAATGTATCTTTTACTTCCATGCAACTCTATCACTTTTCATTTTGGCTCTTCCAAACATCTTTCATCAAACCCTCTCCGGTCCGCCTCGTAGTAGGTACTTATACATACTTAGCTGTATCATATGACGTCATTTATAGTCTTTCCCAATGTGGTCTAGTGTTTCAAGTTTTGTGAAACCGAGGAACACTTCAACCTATGAAATTAGCCGTATTCCTTTTCTGATTCCATAAAATAAAAGAAATCTAATAGTGTTCCATGATTCTAAAAGTATAGCAAATGACGTAATCGATGATGTTTGCTTATTTTATGGGTTACACATAAACAGATTATCTCATTGATATAAATCTACAATATTATAAAAAAAGCTACACAGACCAGGTAATCGCCAACGAGACGAACAACACAACTGAAAAAGTCCGTATTCTTGTCCACCATTTGATACAAGTATAAACCAACCGTGAAAACAACAACATGAGTAACATAACTAACTACTGAGACAATTTTATTTTTATGTTTTACTACACCAAATACGCAAGATACAGAAAAGCTTGGAATAAATACACAACATACAGGCAAGCTAGTGAAAATAAATACACTAGATACAGGCAAGCTAGCGATAAATGCACAAGATACAGGCAAGCTAGTGATAAGTACACAATATACAGTCAAGCTACTTGTAAATACACAATACACAGTCAAACTAGTCGTAAATAAAACTGTACTAATGATTTTAAATGATGAATGATATTTATTTTTGTAAATAGATCTTTTAAAGACACTTTTACAAGTAAATGTTGAATCAATTGTTCAATTTTGAATCAATCTTGTTTACAGCTAGATCCAGATTCACGACGACGACTACAAAGGCTTAGTTTAAAAGTAAGTCATAATTTTTATTTTTGACACAAATATTATTTACGATATTTTCTTCAAGCTTTGTTTCTTGGTTCTTTCTATTAATGATGACTTAATTTTTACTCTTTTGTTAATTTCTAAGTTAAATTCAATTGATACATTTTTTTTCTTAAGACTTTGTACATAGAACGATTATGGTGCCTAATCAAATCAATCGCTGGGACAATGCTTTTTTTTAAACTTTATAAATTAATTTCTTTGGAAACAGTTATAAGTAAGTCCAATATATCAAAATCTGGATTACTCAATCAAACAATGAGCGCCGTAATTTACCCGACTCATTGGAAAATAATCAAACGCTTAAGACGCCGTCAAGTCTGGTTTTGTCTCTATCATTTTGAGTCAAATTGACTGAGGGACCACGAGACTTCATGACATCTTTTGAGTAGTGTTTGAGGATTTGGCCAACATGCACATCATTTGTCAGTTTTCAGACGGTTTCCGCGTGTCTTCTCAAAGATCATCTGGGAACGGCCATGTAACGCTGTATTCTTCATTCTGTTTAATTCTTTAATCAATTTAAGCAACGATATCAAGTAGATTTATAAACTGTTTCTGTTCAACCTTATACTGCAATTCTGATTCTATTAATGTATTACTAATTAATAATGCCACTATATTTTTTTATCAGCTGGTTGACGATCGGGATGGTGATGACGTAAGTTTCATTTCAAAAATTATATTTAAACTATCTTTTGGCCACCGATTTTCTCTCTGTCACATGTCATTCCGAAATGCAATCCGTTGGCAATGTTGCCATTCTCTTTTCCAAATTGCAGTGCAACTGCAGGGTAAAGGTGTATTCCTGTTCACCGTGGTGTTAAAATACAAACAAATTATATTTTTAAATATTAATTATATTGCATTTATTAAAATACTGTACACAACATGTGCATTCTTAACGCAAACAAACTATAGTGTGAGGTAACCTATAAAAAGGACAACTCTTTTTTACAGGACCTGCGTGATCGGGACGACGATGATGATGATGATGATGATTTGGTATAAACTAATATATAATTATATATTTTGTTACAACTACACAAATTGATATAAGTACTAAAAGGTCTAGCAAATATGCACTAGCGCTAACAAGATAAAAGCACCTTACGTACGTGCATTTGTTGTCACTATTGATTCAATAATCTAGATACGGTTATTTACGTCCTTTCTTTTTTAAATATATTTGTCAAAACAAGACGTTTTGAATACTAGTCAAATGCAGGCGTGCCTATATTTAACGTGTCTTTAGTATTGTTTGTTCCTTCCGTTCCTATGGAATGAATGTTTTGTTTAGCAAGTTTTTCAATATATATTTTTATAAGCGGGACAAATTATGAAATTTATAAGAAGAAAGTTCGTTTAGTACTTTTTCTGAAGATTTTTCAAGTATTCTTATCGTGTTTTTATTTCAGTGTAACATTTTGTAAACTATTTTGAAACTTTTGCTGTTAACATTACAAAATTCTATGAAAATTGTAGCATATAATTAGTATTATAAGTTATTTAATTACATTAATCTAATCCATATCCACGCTAATGAAATAATTGGCGGAAGCCATTAATACTCACATTTTTGAAAAGCCACAGTATTATTCAACAAAACAATATTTATTTTAATAAATCATGTAAGCTTATCCAACTGTACATGCAGAATGTCTTAATATTATTAAATTCTTCTTTGATATTACTGACCGATAGATAATCAATAACTTAGCTTACATAAGCATGTCAGAGTCCGTGTGTGATTATCGGTTTTACTCCTAAGTTGCCACCGCGGGAAGTCCCTGGCAAAGAGTCAAGCCTGTGCCGAACAGGACTAGAGGTAATTCCATAGACGTTGACTTAAATTTAACTTTTTAGTTCTTGAGCCTTTTTTCTGCAGTCTTTGTAATTTTTAGTCTTACATTAACACTAAAAATGTGTAGGTACATACCATCGAACACTGAATAATCTTTAAACTATGCACAAATTTCGCTATGATACTGTCAAAGTAAAAAAAAACTACTACTACTTTTTGATAAATCAAAGTAAAAACTCAAACTTGAGTACGTAATAACCTATCAAACATACATTGCTTTTATGACTTTATTTTTTATTTGGGAGAATTATTGTAAAGCTTCTTATACTTGATGAGCGTATTTTGGGTCCGCTCGGACCCAAAACAAAAAACCAAGCTTTTCATCAGGGCGTACTTTGGGTCCGATCGGACCCAATGACGTCGCTAACTAGCCTGCCCTCTGTAGGCAGTAAATTTACCTGAACGCCCCTGTTTTAAATACCTACGGTGAGCTCAAGGGGTTAATATATGAAAATATGATATGTAACATCAGGTATCCTATGACCCACGAATTATTATTCTTCTGGATGTGTCTCTCATAAAATTGAATATAAGCTCAGATTTTCGAGCCCAATACTTAGCATCGCCGATCATGCTTGCTAACGTGTTCATTAAACCCTCGAGATTATAGGTAACGGAGTACCTACTATGTACTCTTACAATAAGTCAATTGTCTGGCTATTTGTACTATCAGCAGATGGAAGGTAGGCTAGTATCTGAGGATAGACGCGGCACGCACACTGGAAATGTGAGAGGTCAAATGCAGACTATTAAAATGCATAAATTGATCACACATCACAATCATGTTTCTTTCAATCCACAGAGGCGGAACCGAAATGATGATGATGACAACAGGCGTGATCGTCGCAACAGAAGAGATCGTAATGACAGACGAGAGAAACGCTATGGACGCGAATGGACGGACAACGACGGATCATCTAAGTCACGACTAAGCCAACGCTCTAGACCTGATAATGATAGAAACGATGACGATCGACGTGATGACGACCGAAGAGACAATGACAGAAACCAAGCAGTTCGAGCAGCCAGGGACAACGACAGAAGAGACGCTGACCGGCAAGACAACGACAGAAGCAGCGGACGAAGCAGATCTGACTACGACAGAAGAAATCGGCGCGAAGACAGGAACAGATACAATGTTAATGATGACAGACGAGATGAAGACAGCAATGACAACGATAAAAGCAATTCACGCAATCGATATGATAACGACCTAAACGATGACAAAGGGGAAGATAACGACCGAAGGGATGCTGACAGAAGTAGGGCAAGAAACCGATACTACTATGACCGGCATGACAACGATAAAAGCCATTCACGAAACAGGTATAACAGCGACCGATATGATAGGCAGGATGACGACCAACCAGATAGACGTGACCGATATGACAACGACCGAAACGACAAACACAGAAAAGATGACGACAGAAGGGATTCACGAAACAGATATGAAAACGATAGAAGCAATTCGCGATACAGATATGACAACAACAGGCAGGATGACGACCAACCGGACAAGGACAGACGCGATCGATATGACGAAGATAGGCGAAATCGACGGGACAGGTATAACAGACGTGACGATGACCGGTGGGATGATGACCGGAGGGATGATGACAGGCAAGATGATGTCAGGCGGGATGACGGCCGCGAGGATGATGATCGCGATGACAATAATCGCGAGGATGATGATCGAGAAGATGATGACAGGCGAGACGATGACCGGCGGGAGAGTAACAGGAGAGACAAGAGAGAACGCCAGTCTTGGCGCGAGAGAAAAGCCAAACAGGCAAAGAGAGAAAGACAGGAAGAGGACAGGAGAGATCGGCGCGACGATGACAGAAAAGATACGAATGATAAAGACAGAAAAGATGACAGGAGAGAAGATGACCGGAGAGATGTAAGTCTTATTATTACTTTCCTGCAAGTAAAACCTCTATCTATACTTCTATACTAATATATAAAGCTGAAGAGTTTGTTTGTTTGTTTGCTTGAACGCGCTAATCTCAAGAACTACTAGTCCGATTTGAAAAATTATTTCAGTGTTAGATAGCCCATTTATTGAGGAAGGCTATAGGCTATATATCATCACGCTACGCGGACGACGTCGCGAGCAGAATTGCACATAATATAGTCGGAAGTCCTTCAATTATACACTTATTGGATAAGGTTATCGAGCAAATATAAGCGGCACAGCCATACAAAATGTACCTTTTTGAGAGAAATAATAAATAAAAATACAATCCTTTTCTCGGAGCAGTTCAGGCCATTTTCGAGCCCCCATAACTTACTTGTGGATAAAACTAGAAGCCTAAATTTCTTCTTCTGAATCTATAATTTTAAAGAAATAGATTGATAGATTTTTAATATTGTTAGGGTCACTATTAAGATGTTATTAGGTTACTTAATTACGTAATAACATAAGACAGAAGAACACTAATAGGGACTGAATAAATTGACCGACTTGGTATTACATGGATCTCACAACTTTTTGCGATAGAAGAGATAAGTTGGGAGACTTGGTTTGTTTTACAAGTTATGTTTTTGTTGGGTAATTATATTCACTTAATTAAATGCTTTTCTATTTTATTGTAAAGTACATATATTTTTATTTTTATTATACATACATACATACATACATAAAGTCACGCCTCTTTCCAGTAGGGGTAGGCAGAGACTACAGACTTCCACTTGCTACGATTCTGACATACCTCTTTAGCTTCATCCACACTCATCAATCTTTTCATACATGAACGTCGGTTTTATTTTTATTTTTATTATGTACTTAATTATTTAATTATAATTTGTTTAAAAAAAATTTTGATTACGTTGTTTTTTTTATCTTCGTTTATTAAAGAGTTTTTGTCAGGATTGTAAATTCAAAGTAGATATCTACGTAAATAAATAAAAATTAAAATAATATATATTATTATTTACAGGACGATAGGCGTGATAGAAATGTAAGTCCATTACAGATGTATAATTTACGGTGTTTTATTTTTACTGTTTTGATTCTTTTATAAAATACTTATTTACGTTTATATTTACAGAGCGACAATCGCGAGGATGACGACGAAGATGATGATAATTCGTTGAGGGTAAGTAATTATATTGAAACCCCCTAAGAAGCTCCTTCATTCTCAATTGCTATGCTTATAACAAAATACCTAATAGATAGCAAGCAGCGCCACCCTAGTCTGCCAAGTTATTTAATACTAAAAACTCTATAACGGCTATGTGACCACATTTCAATGTCCATTGCTCCATTCGTATACAAGACGTCAATCAATAAACAAGATAATCTATCAATGTACATTGAAAATATGGCGATAACGTTATATGAGCGAGTACTCCAATAACCATAGTGTATTCAAAACAACGTAAATTACAAAAAACCGTAAAAGTAAAACCGCTCTTATTAATATAGAAATTAGACTTTTGGATTACAGAGTTCACAGTTGGATCTTCTCGCCCGGATGGATGAACTATCCTCAGTTAGTAACTATATATTATATTGATTGCCTTCATTAATGAGTTCCCACTTTTCCTTATTTCACTTTTTTTTGGCGCATATCAATTAATGCCATCTGAAGGGATGATTGATACTATTCCAAAATAAAAATCTTTATTTTGAAGATCATTACTTTACTGTGCCATTGGTTTAGATTTGTATCAGAAATGCTAATTGATTATGTAAAACTTTATTTTTGTTTATTATAGAGATACGGGGGTAAAGGCGTAAGTATTATTTATTATATTGTAATTAAACTTATTATTTATAATTCAGGCTTTTCTTATTTTATCTACATATTTTTTATTCTAAAATGGAAAGCTACATTATTCCGGAATAATATAAGCTATATTTTAATTTATAAAGATATTTTAATGTGAAAAATATTAAGGCGAAATGAAATTCGCGGGGACAGCTAGTTTATTATATTCAGCCACTATCAGCTTACTGCAGGAAAAGCATATTGAATGCCCTCTATCCATTCTTCGCAAGGTCATTTTGTATCAATCGATTAAGAAGATTATAGAATCTTTAGTCAGAATTTAAGTTGACCACCAATAATATTGGATTTCATTCAGTCTTTTAAAAAAGATACCACCGTATGCAATAACCCATTACTAAAAACTAAGTATTTATTTTTTGCAGACCCTTATAGTATCATACGTAAGCATTTATATTTTTTACGTTAGCTTTGTGTGATCGGTAGATATGATTTTATTTTAAGTACTATTTGTAGACAGATCATTAAATACACTTTTATTTTCTTTTGTTTTCTAGAATCCACCAAGCAGCGTATCCGTATGTAATCCTTTCAATTTATATAATTTTTTAATCTTATTCCAGTGATTTATTAAAAAATAATATTATGATACTTTCAGCGAACTTCAGGAGTCCATGACTTAGGCGTAAGTAGTCAGCCCTCAACCTGTCTAATATGAAAAAAACTACGTACTCTTTCTGTGATTATTTGTATTGTTGAGTTTTGATTATGAAGGTGGATGTGTACGTAGTACAAAGTACTATATAATATAATTACTATACTATATAATATAAAATATAATTATACTCCTGTTTCAGGACCTAAACTTCAAATATGTAAGTAATAAAAATAAAATTAAACCTCAAAAGTATCCGGTGGGGGTTCCCTATGTATACGACCCATACGACCGCATAATCTAGAATATGTCAAAATATTGGACAGCAAATACCAAAAATTACGCAATATTTTTATACACCTACTTACTTTAAAAACCTGTTTTTACTGTATAGATTGCGCCTTACCCAAAAGGATTGCAGCGATAAACAGAGGTAAAACAGTGGATAATTATTCCTATAATTGGGCATGAGTTTGCAGACCAACTGACAAATCGAAAAGTAGATGACTTCTTGGAAACAACGGAATATGATCCGACTTTCTAAGTCAACTATGTACTTACCTATATTTATTTTGGTGGTGTGAATAAGGAATAAGAATTTTGATTTTATTAAGATTTTATTATTGAATAAGTTTTTTGATATTTTATCAGCCAAATATAGAAAGCCACAGTAACCATGTAAGTGAATTTATAATTATCAAGAGTAACTTCTAATATCGACGATACGTATTTTCTTGTTATACATATTTATTCAAGTTTATCTACTAATCTGGTATTTTTATTCCTTACTCAAGTATTATGTAGGTTCACTTTCATAGTAGGGTATTGTACTTGTAGGGTATTTTAATCACAGTTTTTTAAATATGAACCTTTGTTAATAACATGTTATAAACATAATAATCATGTTAATGAAATAAGAAGAGGCTGCTTTTTATCAAAGGAAAATGGCAACACTAGGTATATTGATAACTGTTTTTTTTACAATTTCACCATAACTTTCTAAAGTATTTTGAAATAAAAAAGGTTTCATGAATCAATAACTTGTTTTACTAACATAGCTTTTAAATCGCTTCTGAATACGTTTAGTGCATTTTCGGCGTTCATTGATAGACTAGTAACTTAAGAGACGTCTTGTACACGAATGGAGCAATGGACCTCGGAGATGCGCTTGCGGGACGAATTTACAAGATCTATGTTTATTAAAAAGTCAGACATGCATTTTCTCCATCATTTATAATGTGACTCCTTAATAAAAAAGTTTTTATTTCTTATTTAGCTACAGCGATCGGTGTATAGACCCAACCCATCCCCAAACAACGTAAGTAAATTCAAAGTTTAATGACCAAGAAACAATTATCAGCTAATTTTCAATCTGTCCACTAGGTACTACTTATGTGCTTACATATTTAACAACTTTATTTATATGTACCTAATCAAGTTTTAGAATCGCGCAGGACTCTTTTTGTTTGGGCAGATTTTTCAGCAATATGTGATCAGATAGGACTTATTCGATGAATAGCATAAGAATGGATTTTATAATCGTCCTAGGCTTTACTCCATGAATAAATCGCTTAACAATAACTAAATAAAATAGTTACCTATTTGTTAAAAATCCTATAGTAATTGGCGTTTTCTTCAAGACCAGCTTTTGCCTGCGGTTTTGCTCGAATCCCAAAGGGCTAAAACATTTTGAGACAAAAGGTCCTAATCCAGGTCCAATATCCTATGTCCCTCTCCAGTGTTTTAGGCGTAAAAAACTTAACAAACAGACAGTCAGAGTAACTTTTGCATATAGAATATTATTATGTATGAATCCATAGACACATAAAACAATCAAGGAATCAAAGTTAATGCTATATTGATAAGTTCCTTTTTAGGGTTCCGTACCCGTAAGGAAAGGGTAAAAACGGGACCCTATTACTAAGACCTCGCTCTCTGTCCGTCCGTCTGTCTGTCCGTCTGTCTGTCACCAGGCTGTATTTCAAAAACCGCGATAGCTAGACAGTCAAAATTTTCACAAATTATGTATTTCTGTTGCCACTTTAACAACAATTACTAAAAACAAAATAATATAAATATTTAAGACGGGCTTCGATACGACAAATGCGATTTATGGTACGGAACACTTCGGCGCGAGTCCGACTCGCACTTGGCCGGTTTTTAGTTTTTATCCCTCGGTTACAATACTCTAGGAGATTAAAAACCGTTCTTTATCTTACACGGAACTGTGATGACGCTACTTTTATAACATTTTTGCGTCCGTTATGTTTCAGAGACAACCACGCTATCTCCGTGAAGGTGACGATGATCAAAAGAAATAAATCCTTCCTTCTCAATAAATGTGATATAAACGACGACGAAACATTTGCTACTCACAGACGGACATGATTTGGAATATTTGCTTATTTTTCTTAAAACATTAATCAATCAAGTTATTAATAAAAAGCATAGCTGCAGCAATCAGTGTTTTTTATTCTGCTACCTTCTAAGATTCCTTAAGTCGACAATCTCAAGCGCCAAGTCCAGATACTTGGTTAAATAGTCTAAGGCAGTAACAGTTCTGGAAGTCTATTTATTTTATTTTTAACTGGGATGATTAACCTTTGTTTCTTGTAATTAAAGAATTTCCCAAGAGGGGCACATGATAGCAATATTTATTATATAAACCGTAAAATACTTAAAAATCATTCCCCACATCAATGGTTTCTATGTAGTCTGTGATCTGATCTGTCAAACTGTCAACTTTGCTCTCCGAGTTTAGGCGGGAAAATGAAAAGTGCACATTGACGATTTTATATTATTTTTCAAAACTTGAATTTCTCCGAAGTTTAATGTGTAATTATGGTGGGTAATTAACCATTAAGTGTTTGTGAACGTGTGAGAGTGTAGGCAAATGATATAAAATTGAAAATCGTGACTTTTTGGGTTCACTCCTAAACTCCATTGAAGCCTCAATAACATTTCTACCGTTTTATTGGGGCAACTCAACAACTTATACTTGACACTGGCGAACACAAAAAGTGTGGTGCCATATTACAATCCCAAGCAATCCCATAATGGGAAATATTATTTGATTACTTTATTACTTGACACTGGTAAATACACAAAAAGTGTGGCGCCATAAATAAAAAAAAAAAAAAAAACTTTGCTCTCCTGTCAGTGTCACGTTTATTTACTGTCAAATCCATCGAGAGATGCGTCGATCAATCTCGTGGTTTTTCTTATGTTTTTCCTAAATATTATTGTATTGTAGACACGATTATTTTATGAATATGTCTACAACTATAAATCAGAAGGCATATTTGCAAAAATACCTTGGTGGGCCGTCAGGAGATAAAAAGAAAAAGAAGAAAAAAGCCACCAAAGGCACGGGGTGAGTGCGTCGTCGAAACTTATTATAAGTAGATTATTAGTGGCTGGTGTAGGCCAATAATGGAAGTTTTCAATCTCGAACGTAACTAAATATTACATCGTTGTGTAATTTACATTCAATGTATTTTTCCCTCGTTTAAGTCGTAGGTACATTGCTAACCCATTATAAACTAACTAGCGGCCCGCCCCGGCTTCACACGCGTGGAGAAATCCACAACTTTTTTCAAAAAATTCTATAGTTATGTTAATCTGGAATAATGTAGTGTTCAAATGGTGAAAGAATTTTTGAAATGGGCCCAGTAGTTTTTGAGTTTATTTGTTACATACAAACCTTCCCTTTTTATAATATTGGTATAGATAAATATCCAAACGAAGCTGCCACATGCGTTATGTTTGTGTATGTCAGAGGTCCTCAAACTTTTTTACCTTGTTGAACACTTGCCATATTTGTTGGTATTGGGTAGACTCCTTCTTACCTGATTAAAAATTTTAGCAAATTATATGATACCCATTTAGATCTCATGGAACCTAACATTTCTTCCTGCTGACATAGACCCCTTTGTAGGTCAACCACTGGGGGTTGATATAGAGACCTTTGGGTAGGTATAAAACTGATAGAACACTGGTGTATGTGATAAAAACATGGTTCATATCAGAATACAACCACTGTGTGGAAATTTTATATCAATTAAATTAGAGACCTTGATTACAGATTTAAAATAATAGATGATGACGTAGACCTATCTAAGCTTCGTCCTCTGGACAATGACGAAGTAGATATATTGGATCAGGGCGAGGACGCCCCACAGATAGCAGGCATTATCGATGAGAGGCCTGAAGAAGTGAGAAAAGCTGAGCAGTTCAGTTCTAGTTCAAAATGGAAGGTCATTAATCAGGTGAGACATAAGGCACTATACACTAGAGACTTAGGGACCTTTTATCAGAGACACAGTCATAGCAACA
The DNA here is from genome assembly GCA_947256265.1 of Acronicta leporina. Taxonomy (NCBI): domain Eukaryota; kingdom Metazoa; phylum Arthropoda; class Insecta; order Lepidoptera; family Noctuidae; genus Acronicta; species Acronicta leporina. The sequence continues at coordinate 4,157,104 of OX366537.1, read as the reverse complement.
GAGATGTCGTGTTCTGTTACAATTTAATTTAAATGTCAAGCTATAGTTAATAATATTTATTATCCCACCAAAAACATAAATGTAAAAAAAGGGAGCCACGTTCAATACAAAAATTATGCTTGGCTGTGGGCTTCGCCACAAAAAGAATGGAGATCTAAATGAGTGCCAAGTTCTATGCAAAATCCAAATATTAGGTCTTACCGATGAAATTGCTGTTTTGTATGAAAAAATTTAAACGATTTTTTTTCATGTATTTTTTATTTGTATTAATCGAAGTAATCACCCATGCAATCAATGCATCTTTGCCAATGCAGTGGCAGTTTATTGATGCCCTTCTTAAAGAAATCAGCTGGACGGGAGGCAACAAATTCTTCAAAGGCATTTTGTACTGCCTCTTGGGTATTGAATTTTTTTCGCGCGTTATCGTGCAGGAGCAGCCGAGACGAGCGATTGACCAATGCTGGTTGGAGATGTGCCAGCTTCTCCATCATTGTGTTCAGTTCTTCACAGTACACATCTGCAGTAATGCTCACCCCGTTTGGTAAGAAGCTGTGATGAATCACACCGGCGCTAGACCACCAAACAGTGACCATTACTTTTCTAGGGGAAAGTTTTCGTTTAGGGCATTGTTTAGGTGCTGAACCAGGATCCAACCAACTTGCTGAGCGCTTGCGCTTATCAAACAGAATCCATTTTTCATCGCAGGTAACAATGCGGTTCAAAGTTCCTTCATTTGTGTGTCTGTTGAGCAGTGCAAGGCACGTTTCGACGCGTACTTCGCGCTGGCGATCAGCGAGTTCGTGGGGCACCCATTTGTCAATTGTATTGATTGTGTATCATCAGCTTCCACAATCACCTTTAATTCGTCATTGTCGACCAAAGTCTTCGGACGACCGCGAGGTTCATTTTTCAGAACGAAATTCCCAGAACGGAAGCGAGCAAACCAATAACAGGTGGTGCGTTGGTTTGTAGTGTTAGCTCTGTAAACGTCGTTGATGTTGTGTGCCGCTAGTGCCGCGTTGCTGCCACGACGGTACTCACATTCCATAATTACTCGAAATTTTAACGTATCCATGATGACAAAAAAGATTGAAATGCGATGAAAATGTAACACTAATCAATAAACAAATGACTACTTTTGGAAAACAGAATTCCATGTTTTTAAAATAAAATTAATTTTAAATTAGAATTCTTAGCCAAACAAAAATTATTTTGATTTGAAATGGCCAGTACTGCAGTACGGCAATTTCATAGGTAAAGACCTATTATGTATTTATAGGAACAAAATAACATTATGAACAAGTATTAAACTCTATTTCTTTGCTTTATTGGATACCTATAACAATTGCTGTTATTTAAAAATGTGAGATCTTAAAGTAAGTTAGATTTGACTTGGCCAGTTTTCATTACATCAGTCATTTTATAAAGTTATTCAACATAATAGATATTTTTTAATTCTGATAAAAACTGGTATTAAATAAAAATATTGGGTTTTCCAAGGAATAAATCCTCAGTACCAGCTCATAGTTTGGATTTCTGTCTGGTATAGCTTGATATGCTCATTCATGTTATATGGGAATCACAATAGATCAACTGTGGTTGCAGTGATACTATAGCTGCAAGCTTCTTCTCAGTGATATAATCTTGACAGAGTAGTCATGTTTGTGGGCCATCTTTCTCTAACACAGGCATAATCACAAACCCCTTGGCCGTAGTTATAAGGTAATGGAAAGGCAAATGTGGTATGACACACTATGGTTAAGGAGGAGAATCTAAGGATTTCCCACAATTCAAAATTAAAGTCTCAGTCATACCAATATGTCTCTTTGTAATTGTTACACAAATGTGGTGGTATTCTGGCAATTCAATAATAACATACTATTATAAATTAATATTATCTTTCAGGAAACTATAACAAGAAATAAATTAAAAAACTTTATATCCACAGGATGATGGCTTCAACAGTAGATTAGAAATTGAAGAAATAAAAAGAGACAAAAAACAGGTAGAGAAAGAGAATGAATTGATATTCGGCAAAATGTACAGTGACTCTGAAGATGAAAAGAAAAATGACTCCGATATCTCCCCTCCGAGAAAACAGAGTAATGATGAACCAGCAAAGAATAAAAAGTCTTCTAAAAAACACAATAGTGACAGTGATTTTAGTCCTCCCAGAAAGAGAGATGATAAGTCGCCCAAGAAAAAAAATCATGACAGATCTCCTAAGAGGAAGAGTGATGAATCTCCAAAAAGGCGGAGTGATAAATCCTCGAAAAGAAGGAATGAAGATAAGTCTCCTAAAAGAGACAAACACCGAAAAAATGATTCAGATGCTTCTCCCCCTAGGCCTGAAAAATCGAAAGAACGAGTCCGCAAACCAAGTCGCTGGGGAGACTTCAGCCCCGAATCAAGATCACAATCGGTAAGAGATCATTCCCCTCAAACTGCAGATGGAGGAAATTCCCCCTCCAGAAAGTCAAGGAGAGACTCGCCAAAACAAAGGTTCCAGAATTCTGATGCGTCACCAAGGAAATCCAAAAATTATGATTCTGATGCATCGCCACCAAGAAGATCTAAAAAGAACTATGATTCAGACCACTCTCCGCCTAGGAAATCGAAGAAAAATCACGATTCTCCCCCTAGGAAATCGAAAAAGAATTACGATTCTGATCAATCGCCACCTAGAAAATCTAAAGGCGATACCGGAAACCGTAATACCTCAGAATTTGCATCTCCCTCTAAAAAACGACAAAATTCTCCACAAAGGCATGACAGACATGATAAAAGTTCTAGGCACGATAAGTCTCGAAAACATAAACATTCCTCAGATTCCGATATGTCCCCACCAAGAAAAAATAAAAGGCAGAAATCTGTATCACCATCAAGAAAATATAAAAGTCAATCTCATAAAAACAACAAAAGGAAATACAATAGCGACTCTGACCAATCTCCTCCTAGGAGAGAAAAAGACAGGAATATTTCTGAAAGAGATAGGAGTAAAAAGGGTAACGATAGTCCACCACCGTCAAACAAGAAAATGGCAAGGACTTTAGAGGGGAAGATGGCGGGCTTGCAAGACGCAAAGCAATTGCGGCAAGAGAATGAGACCTTTAGGAAGAAAGAAGAGGAAGTTTTTAGTAAAATGACTGATGATGTATCAGGCAGGAATGCTCAAGTTGTTTCAAGGAAAAGTAAGTACAATATCTGTTTTCATCATTGTGAACCTATATATTTATTGATGGGAACAGGTCTCTCAGTATGAGAGGAGCATAGGCTCCACCACGCTAGCCTAGTGCAGGTCGGCAGACTTCACACGCCGTCGAGAAAATCTTCCAGGTATGCAGGTTTCCTCACGATGTTTTCCTTCACGGTTTAAGCACGTGATAATTAATTATTACGCATTAGACGGACAAAGCGAAAGAAAAATCCGACAAACTTCCAGAAACTTCCATAGCTTAGTTGGCCAGTGTCTGTTGTAACTTGTACCTAACTGTAGGATAAATGTTTGAGTCCTGTTGTACCCTATGTTACCTTAGAGTTTGTATTTGTTGCCAGTTTTCTGCCAGCTCAATGGTATCTAAATTAATACCTATACACTTTCGCTGTATACATAGAAATACCTGATAATCTGCTTAACCCTTCAGGGAATACAGGCGTGATGGTATGTTATATTAGGGAGAAATTACAAAATGCCATAGTTATCGAAAATGCCAGTTCTGTCACTTGTTAAAAATAATTTTATTTCAGGCAAAAGGGAAACGTCGGAGGATCGACAGAAACAAAAAGATAAGGCAGAGAGACAGAAGGAATTAGATGAGAAGTACAAGAAATGGAGTAAAGGGTAAGCCAGAACCGAATTAGTCATAGTACATACTTACATACAAGAAATTAGGGTTATTTTCATGAGCTTTTACCGTTGTTATGCCATACAGCGACACAAGCACCAAATTTTGGGACAAAAATGTACAATCACACGTTTAATTTCAAGGTGTTTTACAAGACCGCTAATCGTAAACCCACTGTGTTGATGAACACATAAACGCACAATTATGAAAACTGCTAATCATCAATCAGCTGTTTTACACAACATAGCTGTCTTGTAAAACAGCTGTTGGTTACGTAAAACGGCGAATTATACAACTGCGACATATCTACATTCTACAACCACCTTGGGAAGGCCTTGCTCTACCGAGGTGATACCACGGCTTCACAGAAAACCTTCGTGAAGCAACGCTTACGTTGTGTTTCGCCGAGTGAGTGAGGATACCGGAGGCCCTAACCCTTTTAAAAGGCGTGCAACGCACTTGTGACTGCTCTGGTGTTGCGGTTGTCCATGGGCGGCGGTAATCGCTTACTATCAGGGGATCCGGCTGCTCGTTTGCCCCCCTATACCATAAAAAAACCATTTCACGACATACATTTTATTCCAGTGTAAAACAAATCGAGGACCAAGAGGCACGCGTTCAAGAATTTCTTCACGAGTCTTCGAAGCCGCTGGCTCGTCTCCGGGACGACCGCGACCTTGAGGACAACCTCAGACAGGTGGAGAGGGACGGAGACCCAATGCTGCAGTACATGCGGGACAAGAAACGAGAGAGGGGGGAACTGGGACCAGGTGAGAATGGGCCCATTTCGATTTTTTGAAGATAAGACTGACTACTAGATCTCTCACTTTGAATATAAATTGAAGTATAAATAAACTTCATTGGTCTAGTGGATGAAGGCTATGTTTGAGGTTCCGGATTCGATACCGAATTAGAGCAGTTTTATTGGGTTTTTCTATGAAATTCTCAATAGCCGGTATGTTTAGGTCCCATGGAAGAGATGGCCACACATTGTCATTACACTAATTTAATAGAATAAGTTGCTATGAGAATTTAATAGAACCCCGAACCTCGTCTATCAATATATAGCAGTCGCACTTACAGTACATGAGGTAGTTATATATTAACTATTTTCCGTTCAATTCTCTTGCCAATACTTCACACAAAATATATTTCTCCTTACAGAAAAACCGTCATATAAGGGCAGTTTCCCTCCGAATCGATTCAACATCCGTCCGGGCTACCGCTGGGATGGCGTAGACCGCTCCAACGGCTATGAGAAGAAGTTCTTCGAACAACAGAGCAAGCGCAAAGCCCAAGAAGAAGAAGCTTATAAATGGAGTACAGAAGACTTGTAATGTGCACCTTATTTATAGTGATATAATGATGAATTTAGAATGATCGGAGTATTATGTGTACGTAAAGTTTGTAAAAGATTGTAAATATTTTTTTATAGAAATATAGTTGTTAGTGAATGTCGTTTATTGTTTCTTTTTGACTAATCTTCGCGGTTACAATATGGCACAATAGGGCACATGCAATACCACTAAAGTGAGATAAATGAAACAGCTGGATGTGTAACTAAGTTAGCCAATTAGTACATATATAAAACGCACGAATCCTAAACGATTCGTGCGTTTTATATATGTACTAGTTGTTTGTTGTCCTGTAAACTAATTAAAAAAATCTAAAAATTATTACTTTTATTCCGCTATTTTATTATGCCACATTATTCCGGGGTAACATAAATGTAAAATTGTTTATAATCGAGCGTCAACTTTCGCTTTGTTGTTCGCGACTCGTGAGCGACACCACGGTAAACAGCTAGTTTCATAGCACGCGTTCTCTCCGCCGCACAATTTCCGGCTCTTCGACCGATTGCCCGATTAGTTGATAGTTGAGTCCGAGTTTGGCGAGTTTAGTAAAATCGTTGCATTCACACAATGGTAGCGATAAGTATTTCCTTGCATTAAAATAATCACGTTTAGTGAAGGGGCGAGGGGGATGCATTTTACACTGACAGGCGGATGAGAAAAAGATATAGATGTCAGCAAGAATGTTATTAATATTATAGGACTATGTCACAGATAACAGAATATGAATACCTCAGACTAGTAATATGTTAAAAAACCCTGCCCTAAAGGGAGATAGGTATAGTTTTAAAATCACGATTGTCGTGGTCAGTTTTTTTTTAATGTAACGAAACCATCGTCAGGTATGTTTGGCATTCAGGGATGGTGTCACTACCACAGTAGATAAGTATTGCCATTTCAATTTTTTTTTGTATTATTTTAACTTGTTATGTCATGATTATAAAAATAGACCCAGATCTAGATATCTAACAATACCATCACAGGTCGTACAGGGTTTTTATAACACATTGTATAAAATTCTTGGGAGATCAATGGTTTCGATCTCTGGAAATATGAAAAATCCATTGATACAGATTTAACGTTCATTTCGGCTCCGAGACTCCCTTGAGTAATTTTCGCTATTCCTAGTTCCTATTATGATTTACACTTTCGATGCCCAGCTAATATAAAACCATGCTAATATATTATTCCTGCGTAAATATCTTACTTCTTGGGAGCCGAATTGTGGGCACAGGAACAATTTATCATTCAACCCAGGAGCCGGGAGTTGGGCAGTAAGAGTTCACGCCCACTTCAAAAAATTCATCTGTGTAATAAAATTAGTATTTACACAGATAAAAGAATACTAGTATTTACCTTTTGAAATAGCTTGATATTTTGAACCGATCACTAATAGAACACTCATAGCGCATGCTCATCCAATCCAGTGTGAGATAGACGACTCCATATTCACCCCTAACATTTCTTTTATCACTTACATACACTGGACGTTTACCTATACCTATTGCAAAAAGCGAATTCAAGTTACTCTAATTTGGTCACAAAAACTATTATTTTATAACTTTTCATTCAGTAAACCGAACCAAATAACAAATTATCAGATACACTGTAAAATCTTTCGCACCGGAGCCTTTAGACGCTTTTGAAAAGTAGAACGTGACGTACTACTTGATAGAATGATTGCCCGACTAATGTGAGCATCATAGCGGTAGATACCTACTTAGAAAAAAGTAAATACGGAGGGTGGATAAAGAAATTCTTGCGTATATGTAGGATACCCTACCTAGTTATGGAGACACCACCCATACAAATAGTGCGTATGTCAGCATAAGCGCTCAGGTGTTGTTTTCATGACTAGACATAGGTATAGATGTTTATGCTTAAGTTTGGAATTAAGTTGAAGACCACTTCGTGTTCGCATCCCACTCTGTAAACACGTTTGTAATTAGTTAAATCTAATTAATTAAATAATTAAAATTTATTATTTTTAAAAACACCTTGAGGCGCCCCCAAATCCTGACTACCTACAACTGAATTTCATCAGGAATTTTCTGAAAAATTTCGTAGGTTACCAATTTTAATAAAACCACAAAACGTATTTATATAATTTATTTGAGGAGTAAGAAAAATGTAAATCAGATGAATTACTACAGATCACTGTATTATAATAAATAAACTACCTATTTGCTTATTATTAGTAAAGTCAATGCTTCATTTATATTGCTAGGATTTACGTGAAGGCCTCTTTTATGTTTACGTACATAAAACGCACAAAGAAAGCACACCAAAGTTTACAATAATAGTTGGTAATGTGAAATAAAATCCAATATTTTAATGTGACTAAAAAGTGACGATATTAAGAAGCAATTATTTAAGCAATGATACCTATTTATTTCCGCAAATAAGAGACACTACAAATAAATGTTGTTAGTTTTTTCTATTACAACTTTCATAAGTGATGGTCTCTGAGCTGAGGACAGACAAGTACTGTATTAGCAAATTCAGAGAATCATGGCCTCTTAGTATTTATTGTAGTTGACTTATCCCGACAGACGACAAGCATGGATCTATCATCGTTTAGCTCAGTCATGTTTAATAAATAAGTAAAAAGATTATGATTAATTATCTTGCGTGGTAAATATGTCAGAATTTATCATAGAGGCGATTTTCGACTTGTACTAAACTGTAACATTTCCCATCGAATTACAAAAGAAAAATCTTAATATAGTCAAATGCGCAACTCATAGCTAATGTAAATAAAATATCTATAATGTGTTAATATTTGTTTTGGCGATTTTTCGTTACTAAATGTTATTATGTAGTGCTTTTACACAATAACACTCAGCAATGAGTAGGGACGTCAACTTTTCTTCTGTAAAAATACGCGCATTGAGCATTTATATAACAAAAAACATGTTAAATTTTCTTTTGCTCTATAATTTGTATGTTTCTATGTACATATTTATCTATCGAGACCTACACAGATGTAAGTTAGGTATCACATATTTAAGCGCATTATTTTATTAATGGATATCTGCGAGTTTATGTCTATATTTTCATTAGTATTGCAATACATTTTGCTAGTTTTGCATATAATTCTGATACAGGTACACCACTATTTTTAACAGCCATAAAAATATATTTAAAACAAAATAATTATTCCAACATTTTTTCAAACTAAATTTTAATACATTGAATAAAATTTCTAATTTTACAAAAGTTTTATGAAAATGGCTCTGTAATCAACTAATTACCCGTAAGTGTAACTATTATATGGTTATTAAAAATATTGGTGTATAACACTAGTTATTTATATACTAATGATAACAGTAAGTCTTGTTCAACCAATATAGATTACAAATCAGACTATTTGACAATAAAATACACACCACAAGACAATACCAATACATTCTAATTAATAATTTTAACAACCTGCAATCACTATTATCAAAACTATTATATATGAATTTTAAATATGTCATACTATATATGCATTATATAATATATAACTATTTTTATAAGTGTTGGGTTTATTCAATCTATAAGTTGCATTTGATATATTTTAAACAGATTCGCTAGATTAAGTCCGAGATATATTTTGCATTGATATTTTCCACTAATTCATACTTAATTTCTCTCAACTCAAACTGACGCACAATTTAATCTATTTGATAGATAGAATGGTATAGTCCACTCTAGGAATAACTAGCGTTCTACCAAATATCAATAATGTTTTATAATCTAGCCTTGTTAGCCATTTATTCTCATAAAAATAACCTCGCCGTTGACGATCAGATTTTTTTTCATTTAAATTATAAGTTTTTTTAAATCATCCGAAAATTATTTCTGCCTTTTTGGTTTAGAGTATATTTTAATATAATAGTAATTTGAAATATTTCAATCATTTCGCCATTACTGACCTCCATAATACCTCTATAGTACTAAAATAGTATTTTGTGGAGATCAGTACAATACTGATAATTGTGCATTAATTCCCAACCATCATCGCGTCGGCCTTCTGTCAAATCATTTGTGAAGCCAGATGCACATTATATAGATAAATCTCGACAAATACACAGAAACATGGAAGTGCACCCACGCCAAGTGCATACCGACATAACAGCGTAGAACCACACGCATTGAATTGTTCTTTTACCAAAAATGTACAACTGAAAAAATATCTAAAACTACATTTTACCCACAAGAAAAAGACAGAAATATTTTAAATTTAATTTACTTCATGCCTTTCACTAGTCAACACAATAATAATACATTCTTTCAATACAATATATCAATGCAAAAAACACCGCTGATTCGCCTGAACAATTGTTGAATATTTTGTTATAGCATTATTGACAATACAAAGACTAAATGAAATAGCACAAAGTTAGAATTAGAAGGGTAATTAGCCAGTGATATTACTAGGCAAATGGGACAAATAAAAGTCAGTTTTTTGTCACAGCCAGCGTGACTTATCCTCAGGGGAATGCGAATGACCGAGTCAAAGAAATTGACTTCGCCACGAATGGGCCGGCTCGACCGGAGTGATACCACGGCCTCACAGAAAACCGGCGTCAAACAACGCTTCCGTTGTGTTTCGCCGAGTGAGTGGGGTTACCAGAGGCCCAAACCCTTTTAAAAGGCGGGCAAAGAACTTGTGACTCCTCTGATGTTGCGGGTGTCCATGGGCGGCGGTTACCGCTTACCATCAGGTGATCTGTATGCTCATTTCCTCCTTTATCCCATTTAGAAAAATTCGCGTGATGGTGTTATCTCGACATTAGAAACAAAAATATTTTTTGCGCTATTTCAATTAGGTGTACGTATAAGTAGGTGTTAGGGTGATTTATGTCAACGTCTCCCCCTATAGCCGCCCCTCCCGCGGGAGACTCGGTCGTCGTGCTCGTTCTGATAGCCGCCCCTAGCCTGGTAGCCTTGATTGGACTGATAGCCCGCGTTTGATTGATAGCCTTGGTTGGACTGGTACGATTTGTTGTAACCGCCGCCGCCTGGAATAAAGGTTTAGTTATAGGGATGGGATAGATAGGAGTCAGAATAGCGGAAATTTATAATAACACTAGGTGATCACGGTTTTACCTATTTTTTGCTCGGCTCCTAAATGTCATAAGTAGAGATTAGAATAGGTAGAGTATATTTACCTACAGTTCGAGGAAGTAAGTAACATAGAGTTGATTATACCTCTAAAATCCCGGAATCATAAACATGACGATGAAATCCCGGGAACTAGGAAATTGCAAAAAACTTATTGCTTTGAATACATTTGAACTGTTTGGTTCAGATGTATTCAAAGCGCAATATTCCCAGGAATTAATAAATTGCAAATTACTTATTCCACCTTGTTTACCTTTATAGAATAAATGAATGTTATAAGTAATTTGCAATTTCTCACCTAATTCCCGTGATTTATTAGTCATGTTTATGATTCCGGGATTTTAGAGGAGGTATAATCAACTCTATGTTACTTCCTTCCTCGAACTGAAGGTAAATATACTCTACTTATTCCAATCTCTGGTCATAAGCGTGATGTTAATATCTTTCTAAATTAAAATGACAAATCAAAATGAAACAAAATTTACATACATGCATACACTCACGCCTTTCTCCCACATGGGTAGGCAGAAACTATAGACCGCCACTTGCTACGATTCTTGCATACTTCTTTAGCTTCTGCGACATTCATACATCTTCTCACACATACGCGCCGGTTGCGAGTACTACGCACCTGACCTTTTTGAAGGACCTCGCCAATAAGATCGGCGTATGTCCTTCTAGGACGACCTCTTCTGAACCTGCAGCTGATATTCGCGTTATAAATTCAAAATTAAACTTAGTTTTCTACTAAAACCATACCTTGACTATATCCCTGATCATAACCGCTTTGGTTGTACCCTCCGCTGTATCCTTGGTTGTAGCTCTGGTTCTGGTTGTAGCCACCATGACTCTGGTTGTTATAACCTTGATTCTGGTTATTATATCCTTGATTCTGGTTGTTGTAACCTTGATTCTGGTTGCTGTAACCACCAGGGGGGACTTCATACGTTTGGTAGTTTCGGTTCTGGTTGAAGGCTGGACTTGTCTGCGGTCTGTAAATTAGTTAAGACATATAGATAGATAGAATACTCTTTATTGCACACCAAAGAGATTACATAGAGCTATTGATACAAAAATATTTATTGCTTGGTACAATTGGCCTCTTATTGCTAAAAGCAATTTCTTACAGTCTTACAGACAACCACATATCACAGAGAGATGATTAAAAAATTATGTCCAAGTGGACTCCGCAACAGAAAAACCCAGAGGAAGAACCAGGAAGGATTGTGTCGAGGAAGATTTGACCAGTAGGAAAATATCCTGGCGAAGGGAGGTCAAAGACAGACAGAAATGGTAGCAAATGGTTGAGGAGATCAAGACGCCATTAAGGGTTGTAACACCGGGATACCTAGGGATGGAAGAACATTTCACAATAGCATGTGAATATTTATATAAGATGATTATTAATTATGTAAAGACAGAGGGTAAGAGTTGAATAGGTGAATGAGTTTGTTTATTGAAGTGATAACTTCTTACGGGAGGGCAAACCTCTTCGTTACGTAACGCGTTACGGCGCCAGTCTGTCTGGCTTCCCTTTCTCTCACGCATACGGCAGCGGTAGGCAGGCTCCTCCCCTCTCACTTTAACCTACAGCGCTAGCCATAAAGTTATAACTTCTGTGGGGTGTCTCGAGACGCACATTTTTTTTGGGAAGTGTGTTTACTGGGGTTGGTAAGATTGATGCTGCAGATGTGGAAAGGAGAGCGAATGCGGGAAACGAATGGTGCAAGGTGTTGTATAGTGTATGTTGTAAAATAAAATACCTATTTTTTCATGTTTATTTTCGCTCTGACGTCATCAGTGGCATGTGCCGATTAGTTCCTGTGGGTTGTAGTGTTAGTTTGTGTTGTTTACCTGCCCTGGTCGCCGGCGCCCTGGCTGTACCCGCCCTGCACTCGTCCGCCGCGACCTCCTCGCCCTCCGCGGCCGCCGCCCACTTCCTGGCCGCCTGCCCCTCCCCCTCCGCGGCCACCACCACCTCCCCCTCTCCCCCCACCGCCGCCGGCACCACCACCACTGCCGCCGCCGCCGCCAGCCCCACGAGCTCCTCCTCTACCTCCGCCACCACCCTGCAACACATATTATATTAAACAGGGGTGTTATGGAGCTCCGTAACCGTAACCGAAATTAACGGGTACCAACAATTTTTTTTTTTTGGATAGGGTAGCAAACGAGCAGACGGATCACCGTCGATCATGGTAAGCGATAACCGTCGCCCATGGACACCCGCAACACCTGAGGAGTCACAAGTGCGTTGCACGCCTTTTAAAAAGGTTCGGGCCTCCGGTAACCGCACTCACTCGGCGAAACACAACGCAAGCGTTGTTTCATGCCGGTTTTCTGTGAGGTCGTGGTATCACTTTGGTCGAGCCGGCCCATTCGTGCCGAACCATGGCTCTGCCACGTGAAAAAAAATCTCGAAAATAAATCCGAAACCGCCGCGTTTTCATCCGGTAATTCAAATTCGAGGCTTTTTATCATAATTATGTATTACGGATAATCTCCGTGTATCGTTAGACGCCAGGTGAAGTTATGGATGTATAATAACTTCGAGTTTTAATTATACTCAGTAACTTGACAGTTCGAAGAAAAATAATGATACCACACTACAACTAAGGCCTTCGCCACACTTGGCGGAAACTCCGTCGCGTAAGATCCGCGACGGAACGTCGATACATGTTGTTGCATATAAAAATTACAAATAACGGAACGACCGATCTTCCGCATAGTGTGCGTGCCCGCTATTTGTAATTCCGTTCCGTCGCGGGTCTTACGCGATGGAGTTTCCGCCAAGTGTGGCAAAGGCCTAATAGTGTTGGGTTAGGGAATGATTTTGCGTAAAGAATGAATGATAAAAGTGGGTTAATATAAAACCAAACTAAAAATTCGTAAATATTATGTGAAATATAAGAATAATTAATAATTATTAATAAAAGTAATTTCCTTTTTTATTTTCTTCTAATAGAATAGAATAATAAATAAAAATCATGTATTTTTTTTATTTCGTCATTATTGGCATTTTATAGACTACCTTACTACTAAGAAACAAATTCTACAATTTATATTTTGTTTTGAAGACATGTTATTAATTTAAAATGAAAAGTTTGTTTACGTAAGTACATTATTTAAGTTCATTCAATTTCGTTCATTCTTACACCACCTCACTATCATTTTTTTGTAAAAAATTGGAAACGCTCCAATTGTCAAGTTACTGAATACAATTAAGGGCCACTTGCACCAACTTCTTAGATTTAAATACAATTTAAACATATTTATGAATTTGGTGCAAGTGGCCCTAAAAGTCGAAGTTTAAATAAGTAGCTCACCGCTGATCTCTGCTGCCAGGAAGGCATTTCAGGAGGTGGGGCCTGCTGTTCGTTGGGGCGACCTCCGCGGTCCGGTACCTGTGAAAATATATTCTTACAGTACTTACTTTCATTATTAATATGGAATGTGGATGCAACTTTTTAGTCTTATATCCAAAGACTATCCTCGGTTCAAGTGCATCCCAAAGGACAGAAGCCTGTATCCTTCCACAATAAAAGAAATTCGCAGTTGTATTTTTGCTAATTAAAAATCAGGTGCATGTTTTATCTAGATATGGGTCCCTTTTGGGACCTGTGCGAAATTAATTTTATTAAATTTTATTGCATGTTTGGTTGGGTTAAGCTGAGTAGGAAGAGTTGCTAGCGTTTATAACTTACAGATTCCACTTACTATCAGACGGATCATAATAATGTTTTGTTTATTTATTACTTATTTTAAAAAAATACATACTAAACACATTCAAATTTTTTTGTAACCTCAAAGACGTAAATTCGGAATGTGAAGGCAATTTTCGACCTAGCGGGTGGGTCTAACGGACTCTTAGTTTGTCATAGCGTCTGGTGTATTGACACCTATTGTGTGGTTAGAGGACGCAAGTTAGAATCCTGTCCGCAGACAATTTTTTCCTACAGTAAAATCTATACTTAATATATAAAGACGAAGAGTTTGTTTGTTTGTTTGCTTGAACGCGCTAATCCCGATTTGAAAAATTCATTCAGTATTAGATAGCCCATTTATTGAGGAAGGCTATAGGCTATATATTATCACGCTACGCGGACGACGTCGCGGGCAGAAGCTAGTACTAATATATAAAGTCGAAGAGTTTGTTTGTTTGTTTGCTTGAACGCGCAAATCTCAGGAACTACTGGTCCGATTTGAAAAATTATTTCAGTGTTAGATAGCCCACTTATTGAGGAAGGCTATAGGCTATATATCATCACGCTTAGCGGACGGAGTCGCGGGCCAAATCTAGTAAAAATATACTAACCTGTCCAATAATAACTTTGTTGACATCAGACTGCGTATTCTTCCGCACGTTGGCGCTCGAAGTCTTCTCTACTTGCAGTAAGGATGTCCGGGCGGCCAGGAAGTCGGACAGTTTCACGTCCGGCTTCACTTTGAGGTTCTCGCGTTTTGGACGATATGTGGACTGTATCGCGTCTTTTTTTGTCTTTAGACGATCTGACCACTGTTGCGAAAAAAACATAATATATCATCAAGGGTATATTGTCCTAAGTGTTAGGCAGAGATGTAAGTGAACACCATGTGGCAAGTGGAAAATCTATAGTTTCTGCCTACCCCAATGGCAGACAGGCGTGAATATATGTATGTATGAGATTTGTAGCAGAAAAAAACTCAATATGTTTTCGATATTATAATTATTATTATTGGTAAAACACACTAGCAGCTAATTAGCTGATGCATGTGTATCAAATAGCTTGGAGATGTTTTCCTTATCTAATCTGTTCTTGAAGCAGTTCAATGTTGGAGCCATATGGATATGAATTCGATAGTTCTTCATGATTAGGCCCAAGCACAAACAACTATCGAATTCGTATCGTAAATTACAAATCCCATAAATACATATTTTCACACCTGTCTCCCATTGGGGTAGGCAGAGACTAAAGATTTTCCACTTGCTACGATCCTGGCACACGACTTTCGCTTCATAACCGTTCATTAACCTCCTTTTCATACAAATTATTCTCGATTTTGATACGAATACGTTTTCGAAAGTGTTCGTGCTTGGGCTATTGATAGCAGTTTCTGAACGACCATAAAGTCTGTGACTTTTATTAACATAACATACCATCACGCCTGTATTCCCCGAAGGGTTAGGCAGAGGCGTACTAATGTACACCCACAGCTCGCCAGTATGTTTAGGTCCCATGTAATAGGGGGCGAGTCTATTGCCATTAACCGGGCACAAATTCCTAACTCCGAGATGCTACTGGGAATTTCATAGAAAAACCCAATAACACTGCTCGACCTGGGAATCGAACCCAGGACCTCTAGCGTAGCAGTCGCTCTCAGGACCACTTAGCTAATGAGGCAGTTAACATTGTATTAAAATTACCTCAAAGCTTTGTATGGTGCACTCCAGCCTCGTGATGAGTGTTTCTCTTCTCAGTCTGTATTCCTGAAACATCTCTGTAAAGGTACTCTCTAGCTGTCTCCACTCTTTCTCTGATGTCGCCTTGTTATAAAGTGGCTTGCCTACCAGTTGCTCACCTAAAAATGGAATTTATTTAATACTTATTAAGATTTTTATTTCCTTAGCACTTTCACTACTCGAAGTTTTTTTTTATAGGACAGGGGAGCAAACAAGCAGACGGATCACCTGATGGTAAGCGATAACCGCCGCCCATGGAATGGACACCCGCAACACCAGAGGAGTCACAAGTGCGTTGCCCGCCTTTTAAAAGGGTTTGGACCTCTACATAACATGATATTGATATTGTTTTAACAAACATTTTGAGATTATCTTCCAAGATTCATATTCATCAGAACATGACACCCATACATAGTTATGGAGCAATAAAAGTATTTTATAAAATAAACTATTTTTGAAATATATCTATATATATAAAAGAAAGTCGTGTTAGTTACTCCATTTATAACTCAAGAACGGCTGAACCGATTTGGCTGAAAATTGGTGGAGAGGTAGCTTAGAACCAGGAGACAGACATAGGATACTTTTTATCCCGTTCCCGTGGGATGTGATGGCAGACCGAATTCCACGGGGGCGAAGCCGCGGGCAGAAGCTAGTTTTTAATATATTTCAAAAATACTTAAGGAAAGGAAGTGAACTAGTTGCTAAGCCTTCCTCAGACTGAGAGCTACAGAATTTGCAGATACAAAAAAGGAATTGAGAAATAGATTACATAACTCTTCTACCCAGTTTTATTATATTTATTGAAACCAAATATTTGAATGAATGCATTTCTAAATTTGATTTATTTTTTGTTTATTTATTATTGTTACGCCTATGCTTAATCGCAAATTTACCTGATATTAAGCGACACTGTAATTTACGATGGATTGCGCTTGAGAAGAAATTGATTCACTCATGATTCGTTTCTCTGCTTACCTTCTTTTTGTATGGTATCCTTAAGTTTAGCCTCCAGCTTTGAAAACAACATCTCCGGCGTGATGTTGGGAGGGGGCTTGTTGAACTTCAAAGATATTAAGATCTCCTTCAGATCCTTAGCTGTAGGTGACTCTTGCTAAAAGTGAAAGCAACATCACAAATATCAGTAACTCTAAATTTCAATATTGTTACAAAGGAACCTTGAAAGGAACTAATATTTAAGAATTGCTGAAAAGGATACATTTACAGTTAACTATCTGTTACCTACGGTTTTATCAATGTATATTACCAAAATTCATCAAAATTGATTCAGCAGTTTAGGCAAGAAAATATAACAAACAGACATGGTTGAAAACTTTCGTCTCGTCAGTGGGCGCCCTACAGCGTCAACTACTTGACTATTAAACTGTCATCCGTCAATATAAATAATAGGGTCTCTAAAACTCTATCTAATTTAACACTAGCACATCACAAAATTTGCTTGCATGCAAGATTAATGGAACTGGCGAAACATTTTATTAAAAGTTCCTAAATAAATAAAAGCCCAAAAAAAAAGATTAATGCAAACTCTTACCATAACAATCTCCATTCCTGAAGCCTGCTTTTCCTTAGGGCAGTCCACATTCACCATCCGGGCAGCCATAAGCTCAGATATTAAATAATCTAGGAGTAACAAGCGTTCCTCTTTTGTTTGCAGTCGTGAGGACATGTGCCCTGAAAACAAGAAAAAAAATTAGAATTTCCTTTAAGAATCTTTGGCTATTAAATAAAATATATATAGTTCAGTGTCCAGGGTATATGATATTAAATAATGCACAATAATAAAATATAAATTTCAGTTTATAATATAAAAAAATGTAGCTCCAACTGGGTACAATAATTATGATTTATTATTAGTGTTAGATTTGCATGCTTTATTAACTAAGAATAGAACATTGTTGTTGTTATATCTAGTACCTAACTATGCAAATAAATGATTCTTTTTTCAGCTGCTATCGACATCATAGTACATATATCAATGATAGGTACGTCAAATTTGGTGAAATAACATGGGAAATTTTTGAATGATGATTTTGACACAATAAAAAAGCAAACTGGAAGACCAAATACATGTGATTTACTTGGACAAAGGACTTTAAAACATTTCGTAATCTTTGATGATTTATATATAAAAAGTAGTTAGTACCATTTTGACATGTGGATGGCCAATGGATAGACCATATATGAGAGGCCTTTGTTACAGCTTCAATAAAAATATTACTACTAACTGACTGTACATATAATTCTTTCCTACTACAATGTCTGGAGTTTTAAAAGAGATAGTGATTCTCTGAGGTGGTCAGTTAAGAAATGCTGATGGTATCTAGTAAAAAATATAAAACATTGACTTTTAAAAAATGTCTGATCAATAAAAATACATTACCGTAGCAATTCACATTGCTTTGCATTGTAACACATATTTATATGTAACTATAGTCAAAAATAAATGTGGACTTTTAAGTGTATCCTTAAAAGATCTATTTACAGGAATTAAAAAGATAATTTATCATTTTCTACAAGCAGTTACTACATACCTGTCACCAATTTTTTATATGGACATTTAAGTTCTTTCAGAAAGGAGCTCAGCTCCAATAGAAATGAACTGGACTCATCAGGATCATTCATCATGTTAACGGTCTCCTCCAGGTTACATAGCTTTTTGAGCTCTTCCGCGAGAATGTGGATGAGTTTGGTGAAGTCCAATGACTTGGCTCCACCATCCAATGCCTTGGAAAATGCCACCTCATCCGAGAGGGGGCCTTCATATCTAAAATTACATATTGTTTGAGAATATTTTTTAAACACCCAAGATGTTTTCAGCAGCTGATCTCTAATCTATAAATTATTCTACCAATATAATTGGCTGTCTTTGTTTTGAACAGATTTGGCCAACCAGACATAATAGTAAACATAATTCCATTAGTGATAATAGGTAAATGATAAATTAAACACAGATTATAAAACAGTCTAGAAATTATAATAATATTCAAAATGCCAAACAATATTTTGTGGTAGACTGGTGCCTGGACTGAGTGGAAGCCTGTATCTTAGGACACTCCCCCTTCATATGGAAAAGATAATATATTACAGAGTGATCATTTAAAAAAGTCTATCGATCCTGGAGAAAACATGTTTATCCAGCAATATAATATGCTTAGACCAGTGCTATTCTGGGTGTAGTAGAAGATGAGTGATAAGAAACATACATTGACATAAGTTTTTTTTTACAAAAATTACATAACATACCATCACGCCTGTATTCCCCGAAGGGTTAGGCAGAGGCGTACTAATGTACACCCACAGTTCGCCGGTATGTTTAGGTCCCATGTAATAAGGGGCGAGCCTATTGCCATTAACCGGGCACAAATTCCTAACTCCGAGCTGCTACTGGGAATTTCATAGAAAAACCCAATAACATTTTAACAACAATTATTAATTATTTATACTCATCATGATCTAAAAGATATTATTTATTTAAACTTATTATTATAAGTGCTGAGTAAGACACACTCACACATACATACTTACATTTCACAACTTACACAACAATATCAAACTCAACCACTAATTCCTAAATACTCCATAGTAATGTAAATGCTAGCATTTAAGAAACCTCATTTAATGTAACTGTAAGAGGGGGTTGGCGCTGTAAGCCGAAATACAGGTACTTCCTAGTTCGGCTCCAGATGCTAAAACTTTTGTGTACATAACACTATCTATATTGTAATAGCATTTAGCATAGCATTGTACTTTTTTCTGGGAAAATAAAGATTATATTATACTATTATAATAATAAATAGAATCTTTGTGATCTGTATGTCCAATACTTATTTGATGTGTTTTAAACTCTTTACATTACCAAAATTAGAATGAGGTTCATAGTTATATAGCTAGGTGCTTATTTGGTTTGATCATCATTCAAACATAGTATTTGTCTCAATATTGTTTTAACAATTACTAGGTACTAAAGACTTAAAAGGCAATTATAAGGTTGATTATAAGGCAGTTTTATTGAGTTCTCAGTAACAATACTTTATACCGCAACGATCTAATCATCGAAGCTTTTAGTTCGTCTTTTATCAACCTTTAGTCTTTTTGTTTTGCACGGCGTGTATTTAAATATCTCGCCAACTCAACAAGTTCAATAAGATTAAATATTGATTGGTGGCAGCCACGTTTTCTATAATTAAATCCATAAAATAAGAAGGATATAAGTTTATAAATAAAATTTAATTTAAATAATAATTGACACCTTTTTGCTAATATATTTGTATCTTTATTTCCACTACTTAAATCATAGGGTAGACACATAACCTAAAATCACATATGGATCTTACCCCAAATCGTTCAGTGAGTCCAAGATATCGTTTTCCATATTTACGCAAGTTTATACAGCATTCGTAGAAAACTATTGCTTATTTTTTTACGAGAAGTAATCTCAACCGGTGATAATTTCTGAGACTAAAATCAAATCAACTGTCAAAGTGTCATTAAGATGCCGTAAAATATGACTACTAAGGATGTTATGGATATGTTCGTTCGAGTCGAATTGGATGTATTACAGTTTTATCGATTTTTTTTAATCATTAAGTTTAAATAAATATTACCTATATAGCCTACAGCCTTCCTCAATAAATGGGCTATCTAACACTAATATAATTTTTCAAATCGAACCAGTTGTTCAGCTTTTTATATTAGTATAGAGTACCTATAGATATAGTATTCGTAACGCTGTATTATCTAATAGAATGATAATTTTAAGACTCGATTATAACCTTGAGTTATGATTTTCAATCAATAGCACTATTTTCAATAAAAAAATAGATTAAAGCTATCCTACAACATCTTCTTTCATCATAGGAGGTGTCTAACTCTACGCCCTCTAGTCTAGTAAATAAGTTGAAAGTGTCGCGACCAGCCGGGCGACGCGTGAGGCGAGTGGCGCTCGGTGCCCCCTAAGACTGCTGCGCCCGCAGCCCGCACCATAAGTAAAGCCTATCATCCTTCCTGTTTATACCGAGATATGATTTGATTAAACAAAATATCCTTATTCAATATGGTAATAATTAATTATTGTTCTTAAATTATCAGTAAATCAAAAATTAAATTGATTTGGTAATTCTATCATCGCCTACAGATTACCAGTTTGTAACAGTACAACACTACGGTATTTTTTTGGAATAATTATTTTATCTGGTTCTAGTGGAAATAGAAAATTGGAAACTCAGCAGACGAAAACGAGATGTCGCCCCGTGTCGTTCCGGTTGCTCCCTAATCCCTATATTCATATTATTGTATTCGACGGAAGCATAGCAATTTAGATAATTATATGTTTGAAATTGTTACTGTTTGAAATTAAATTGGCAAGATTCCGGAAATTATTTTATTATTAATCATTTTAGAAACCGGTTAGTTAGACCTATTGATTATTTTCGTAAAGTATATGGAAACTGGACTATAAATTTACTTTATCTGTAGATAATTAAAATATATTCCGATTTATTTAACGTTATATGTATTACTAACTGTTACCCGCGACTTCGTCCGCGTGGTATTTTAAAAATAAATAAAATGGTGCCTAAAGTTACTCCTTGTTACATCAGCTATCTGCCAGTGAAAGTCCTGTCAAAATCGATCCAGCCATTTCAGAGATTAGGCGGAACAGACAGACAGAAAAAAATTGTTTTGGCATATAAGTATGTACCGTGTATATTATACATAAAATGCACTTAGTAAAAAGCTGTTATTTTAATATTACAAACGGACACTGCAATTTTATTTATTTGTAATCTGTATATTAATTAAAATGATTAAACTGCCTAATTACCCTAGTGGTCCTATGCGTAACTGCTACGGTACGCTAGAGGTTCCAGGTTCGATTCCCAGGTCGAGCAATAGGTAGTAGGTTTTGCTATAAAATTCTCAATAGCTGCTCGGAGTTTGGAATTATTAGTGTCCGGTTATTATCTCAATAGACTCGCCCCGCTATTACATTTTAGTATACACTGTAGGTACACGACGCAAAGGAGATAAGTAACCAATCACGCACACAACGCAACTATATCATTACTGTTAAAACTATTCTGCACACAATGACAGACACACACATATCGCATTCGCGGAGTGAGCTCACACCGATTATACAAAAGCATACCATAATTTCGTATCGAACGCTAACAGTTCTCGTGGCGCAACCGAAATCTATTCAGCCTTCCATGAACTGTGGTCTAAGATCGAATCACAGATTAACTGAGGTATTCTTTTTGAGATTTTCTAGGTAATTTCGAGTAAGTTTAAAGTAATAAAGCATATTTATCTACAAAATGATGTGATGTTCTGACTGGTTTGAGACACAACTACAAGTTTCTCGCCTACCTTAAATAATTTTCTAGTTTATAGCAGCAAACTACCCGCTTTACAAATAATTAAATATGTTCCTGCGTTCAATTGTGAACTTATTATGTATGAGTCAGTCTGCATTAGCAACTACGCCTAGCCTCCTCCTTTACTTGCACTTTTACAAATTTGGGTTATTGTTTTTTTTCAATAAATTGTTTAACTTAGACCATGCATCATTTAACAGTATTCCAAAAAGCTCAGATTGTTGTTTTGCATGAGCAAAACATTACTGTTATTGAAATCGCAAGGCGCCTAATGATATCAGTGAGTAACGTTATTTTTAATAACAATACTTCCTTTTGTATACTTAATTTGTTTAAATAATATTTATTTATAGTTGTTTATTATTAAAATAAAAGAAAATTATAGTTACTTTTATTAATTTAGGTATTATATTTATGTAACTGTAACCCGGTACTTAGTTAAAAGAAACAACTAACATCTATTGCCGGTACTGAATAGTATCGATATAATATTATCTGTATATAATAATTATATATCAATATAATATTATCGGTTGTCTCGTTTAACTAGTATTAAGTAAATAGTAGGACATAATATTTATATATTAGCTGCATAACTACTCACAATATTTAAAATGTGAATTGTAGTAAACTTCAACTATCAAAAAACAATGAATAAATAACAACAATATTCTTTAATACTTTTTAGAAAAAATTAATACATAAAATTATATACCTATTTATATTTAGTATTATATGTGTAAAAATTATTATATAAATACAATATTACCATTATTTATTAATATTTAAAAACGACTTAATATATTTTTTTCATATTATTGAAAGGAGGTGTAGGTATGTTTAATTCTAATACTTGCATTCATTATTAGTAGAATATAAAAATGAATAGTAGAAAATAATAGTAAATGTTTATATATTTCCATTTTTTTTATTCTTCTAAAAAAATTAATTTATTACTTAAGTATATAAATATTGGTTGCATACATTTAAATAGTAAACATGTTAAAAAGCAACTTACAAACAAAAAATCTACCTACTTAAATAATTACAATTTTTTTTAATTTAAATAATACATAAAATGTTATGTGTATATATTTATATTCAGTAATATATGTGCAATAAATATTATATAAATATAATATTATCATTATTTTATAAGATTTGAATACTTTGTTTCGATATTATTGGATATTTGTTTATATTTTATTTTTATATTTTACTTAAATTAGCTAAACTGTGTTTATATAAATATAATAAAGTAAAACAATTTACATAAATTGATTTTTTTTTGTTATTTTATAATTTAGGGAGGTGTATGTTTAATTCTAATACTTTCACTTATTTTTTGTAGAGAAAAACCGTTCAACTTTGGGTGCAACGTCACGCTGATACAGGCGAAGTAAACCGTCGCCTGCCTGGTCCGACAGCATTGGCTTACACAAACACTTCTCCTAGGCACCGTGAGATAGTTGCCGTTCATACAGAAGATCCTTTTGCTAAGACCAGCGTAACAGCAGCAGCACATAATGTTTCTATGCAAACAATACGAAACCACCTCCACCTGCGAGCGGATGGTTTGACATTTCGCAGACCGGCGCGAAAAAAATTATTATCTATGGTGCACCGTGAAAATCGCATTCGCTTCGCGAAAGAATATTTAAACTTTGATTGGCAAAACAATGTCGTTATATTTACAGACGAAAAATGTTATAAATTGGATAAGGATGGTCGAAAATATTATGGAGAAAAAAAGGAGAACGTTATTGTGAGAAAAATATTTTGCCACTTAGGACTAGTGGCCGCATTACTCTTGGGTATTGGGGCTGGATGTCGTCGATGGGTCCCTGTGAGCTCATTGAAGTGGGAGCTCGGAATAATAGTCACGACTATTTAGATATTTAAAAAAATGTTATGCTACCCACAGTGCGAGTTGCTTCTATGTAATCCGGTAATTACGGATCATCTTGAGAAAGTTTAATATCAATAGTCACCGCCGACTTAACGTAAACAACATTTATACCGTATTAGCGATTTAATTACAGACAAAATTTTAACGTAGTTAAACCTTTTATTCTCTTAGTAACATTGATAGTAATAATGGAATTATAATATTAATGTATCTTCAAACATTTTAAATCCATTCTGAATTTCAATGTAGCAGCATTATTTTTCTATAAAAACATGCAAAATAAGTCGGCGGTAGTGGGTGTGAGTGATGTTATTGTTAATGGTAAAATATTATAACTATTTTTTACCTATGTGACATGGTTATTCACTCCACCCCTTGTTTATTGTAATTCTATAAAAATAAATAATTGTATGGTTTCTTTCTTCATTTTATAATAAAAAACATTTTAATATTTTGTGTGCAATGTGCAATAAAAGATAAAAACAATTTTTAATCATTTTTCATTTTATAAATAAAGATATTATACTGTTTATTTTAGCAAATGGTTTTATTTAGTCAATAAGCTATCTTCAATAGATAAAAACTATTTTTGACAAAATCTCAAAAAGAATATATTGTTAACCTTGTGGCTCGAACACCGATCATATATCATGGGAATCTGATTAGATATCCGTTGCGCCACGAGACACGTTAATATTATGCGCGAAATCGTGTTACGCTTTAATATAATGGGAGCGAGCGCATTCAGCGAATGCGATGTGTGCGTGGCTGTCATCGTGTGGAATAGTTTTAACAGTGATCATATATAATTTCATAGTGTGCGTTGGTTACTTGTCTCCTTTGCAGACTGTACCTATAAAGTCTGATGATCTGATATAACACTATTAACACAATTTCAACCCTCTTTTTGCTCACCGACGTCATGGTGATTAAAATTGACTGGACAGATATAGTAAGTACCTACCTTTGACATAAATATCAGATGGATTATACTTATCCGGTTGATTTTAAGATCAATACTATTTAGCTAGGTGGATACCTAGCTAAATTGTATTTCTTAATAATATAAGAGCAAATCGAATCGTAAAAACCAACTACCTATAATCTAATCACCGAGTATCTGTGGTATTACTCTATTATTGAATTTACAGAATCTCCATACATGCGCCGCGTACCTACACTGATAGTGAAGCTATGTCTGTGTGCGTAAATTGCACCAGGTGTGCGTGTACCTGCTGCGGGCTGCGCCTGCGCATCTCACAGGTGTGCGTTTGCGTTATTATGGAGCGACCCCACAGCGTTTAACTTTTTTTTTGTTTCGGAATTGGCGCAACCGAACCACATTGGTATCACTGACAATAATTTATAATAATGATAATTATGTAGGTACTTCGTGCAACTTATTAGGCAGTTTTATCGACATAGGGGTACTTACCTACATTTATTAGTTTAGATAAACAGACGTAGGTATTCTGTTATTTTCCAAGTGCTTATGTCATCAATGAAGATCATTATTTGAGTTTGTTCGTATTTAATGCATAGGTACATAGAATAAATAGGCAGGTACTTAACTAGTGGTAACAACTGTCCAGATACTACCAGAAAAACTGAGGTTTGTTTTGAAATCTTAGTTGTAAACTTAGCAGGTACTGCTGTTCTAGCGCATACCAACGGTTGTCCACAAACACGTTCTCCACACACGCTCTCTGTCCCACAATCACAGCACAGCCTTTTCAAGTTTTCACAACCAAAACGACCGATCTACTACGAACGAGAAGTCGAGAACGAATCAACGAACGGCCACAGTCGACCGCGCTGGCTGACGCGGCGCACGTCTTTATCACTGCGCTTTAAAAAAGTTTGACAACGCATTCCGGATTCGATAAATTCAAATTTTAGGAATGTGATCGATGTCCATCGTCGAACCATCTATGTGCCATATACAGTGATGTTAATTTTTGTGGATTAAAAATGGGTGTTTTATTAAATTTGTTTTTATTTGTGACCGTTTTGGTGCCTTGTGTTTTTGGCCAAGAGGCTGCGACGTGCTATGGTGCTGGCAGCGTCGCTGGCGCGGCTATCGGTGCTTTCATTGCTGCACTTCTTTTGGTAGCTGCTGCGTATTACTTGAGGAAACTGTATTGGAAATCGCGGAAAGGTACGTGAGTTATTCCAAGTTTTTTTTCGCAATAAGTACGCTTGCGGAGTTGCGGCGTATAATATTGATGAGTCGTCCGCCCACGTAGTTTCAAAGTCGGAATTATATTTAAGTACATATTTCAATAACCTTTGTCTTATTTAGTAACCATTGTTTGAAACTCTAAAAAATCATTCTGTAGGCGATTTAAAAAAAAACTCAGCATCAGTCAAGTCAGTCTATGACAGACATCTGATTGTATTTTATTGTATTGTATTTCTTCTATTGTAGGTATTTTTTATTTAGTAACCAACTCTCGGATTGATTAGGTGCCTAGTAACCTACCTATTACTAGGCACCTAATCAATCCGTCCTCAAGTTACTGTTTAAATGTTCATTGAATACCTATGTATGAATGACTGACTTTAAATGGTTAACGTGACTTAATTGCAAAATATTCCAACAAGAAGCCGGTTAAACTGGTTTAAAATAATACCATAGATAGAGATAGCAAAACGTTATTCGTTTATATTTTATGAAAACAGACAGTTGGATTTTGCCTCTTGAATTCTTGATTTACAATCGACGTTTGAAATTAGTTTTGGAATTTCGATAGATTGAGCCAGTGACAGCCTTGGGCTTGGTGGACTTGTCCTAACTGGTGGTAGGTACAATAGGTAGGTACCTACCTAGGTATCCCCGAAATAGGTAACAGTGTGTGTTCATGTTATCCGGAAGTGTTTTTACCGTGGTAAATTTTAATATGAAAAAATATTGTCCTGTCCTGATTTCGATAATTTTGCTTGTAGTCCAAACTCGGGAATTCAGTTGCTTAATCCTCCCCACTGGTCCGTTTCTCCCCTACCTACCTACTGACTGTACGTTTGGATAGCGGGTGAGCGATCGGCTTATACACAACGTGTTGTGGGTTCGATCTCAACACCGCCGCACGTAACAAATATTTATTTTCCTGATACCTATAAAAAA
This sequence comes from Acronicta leporina, assembly GCA_947256265.1. Classification (NCBI taxonomy): domain Eukaryota; kingdom Metazoa; phylum Arthropoda; class Insecta; order Lepidoptera; family Noctuidae; genus Acronicta; species Acronicta leporina. The sequence continues at coordinate 4,129,921 of OX366537.1, read as the reverse complement.
ATCCGAGTAGGTATGGGGTACCTAACGTTTTTCTTTTAAAATATGTAAGTAGGTACTTACCTACCTATCTATTGATTGAATTGGTGAATGAAATAGGTAGGTATGGTCAAAATAAATATTTACCGACATGCAAATCATAAAAATACCTACTTGCCGACTCGAGCAAATAATAGGTTTGCATTATCTTAATACCTATGTAGGACCGATTACGATTAATATCAAAGGTCAGAACAATAAATAATAAACCTGATCTGACCCCAATAAATAAATAAGTAAGGCACATAGGTACTTAGCTATCCACCTGCTTCGTACTCATGCTTATAGTTGCAAACCCTACTTTAGATAAATAATATACTATCCTACTAGGTATATTAGAGGCCCGACTACCTACTATTTTTCTGAAAAGAGTAGGTACCTATATACCTAGTAGGCGAAACTACTATATTTTAAAGGCATCAAACTCAAAACAATAATATTCGTTTCATGTGTAAGTGTAAAACGAAACGAAATAAAGTACCTACCTACTGGGACCTACTATTTTTTTTCATATTTTTATCTACTATATTTTTATGGGTAAACATTTTACAAAGTTGGCAACCATACTCATGCGGTACCTACTGAGGGTACCTAACATAACACACGACTGACGCGATGACGTACAACAGACAGTTACATTCTAAATGTACCTATTTCAAGACCTCAAACGACACACGCCAAGAGTGTCCAGGACCTCTAATAATAATGCACTACTCAGACCTGAGACTCAGACACTTCGTTTGACATAATCGCGTAGTACGGTCGCCAGCATCATGATACCTATCCAAAACTATCAAATTTCTTCAATCGATATTTAATGTTATCTCCAAATAGTAGAGTTTGTTATCTATTGAGGAAATTTTAGTTTGTGATAACTTGATGTGCTGTGTACTATCCTCCATAGTACACTAGCATAGAGTAATAAGGAGCGGAAGAGGAATGAAGGCTTGATGATTGATTGCTAGTTCGGAATTGAAATTGGGCAATTACGACGTTGGATGAAAATTTATCGCCATCCGTATTTTAGTTGAAAAATTCGATTGAAAATTCCAATTATGTCTTCTTACGGAATAAAGCAATATATCAGCTAATTAAATCCAAGCTGTGATCACTACTGAGAGAGGTACTGCTGAGAGTTAGGAACTTCATTCATTGGTAAAAAAGCTCAATTAATATAAATACAATTTTTAACACCATAAAAAGCCTAAATACTTTCAATAAAATTATTATAAATCATGTTCCGATTTCGCTAACCTTTGACGTTCAATAATAATATCAATAAAAACAAAACAACTTGACAAAATTATCGCCAGCATAAAAATCCACACCATACAGAAATAAAAAAAAACTCCATCAAATAACCTGGCAATACGTCTTGTTAAAATGTGGTTCAGTTAGAACATTACTTGTTTTCCAGCAAATAATATCTAACCTTTTATCTCAACATAACAATATCCTTTGTTAATTCCTCACGCCAAGATATCGCATGCGCATACGAATGTGCCTTATCCTTACACAATTTTGTACTGCTTACGTATAAAAGCTGTAAGTTATAAAATTTCTACTGACCAAATCAGTTCTGAACGATTATCAAATATTTAGGAGTACGCGAATTTGACGAGGAAGTATGAGACGATAAATTAAATCCTACGAAGAAGTTGATGTTGAGAACATTCATCATGTTGCTGTCTGCTCGTCTATTCCGCAAAACCTCACACTTAAACCAATGTTTCCCTACATGAAGAAGAGAACATAGACTCCTAACTTTCCAAACGAGAAATTAGAAAAGTCATCATCTCATCGAGCTATGAGAGTAGCTCCATTTTCTCTCAAGGATATAATAGAATTTGTATTCATTATCAGAATTATTAGCAACCTAAAGCGGCAAGACATTATGTCCGTAGAATGAAGAGCAAAAGTATTCTGGAAGGAAACTGGCAAAGACAGTGTAGCACCAGATGGTCTGAAAAGAGGGCTTGGTCCGGCTGGATGTGTAGTTAGTAAGATGCTTATAGCCTTCAACTATTTATCCAATATAGTCAAATATAGCAGCGGATGGCGAAATGCTGATATTTATAAGTGATTGATTGGCATTTTGTGCTACTTTTATCCTGTGAAAATTCTCATGGATCACTCCCTCCGTCTTGGAAGAAAATATTGAACTCCTCTCTGCTAAAACATGGAATTTCTTAACCCAACAGGAGAGAATCCAATGTCTTTAAATTATTAAACGCACGAGTGGCCCACTTCTTGTCCTATTATTAACCGAGACAGAATGCTATATATTTCTCTATAAGGCGTAAATTTTCTACAATATATTATAGGTAAAGCAAACTCTCACTGGCAACGGAAACTAATTACCTGCAACAATAGCCATTAGCGATGAAAATAGAACCTCCACACAACACTATTTTATAGTCTGTGATGCACTGCGCATATCACATGACGGTAAACTAAGCACTTTCACGATTTTCACATGCTAACGACTGCACATCAATCATTGCTGCCAGGCATTTCGCGATTTTAGCGTTGGTACGGTTGGTCGGTACAAGGAAGGTTTTTTAGGATGATTCTTGTGTACCCAAAGGCCAATCGATAAAGAAACACAAAAAGAGGTAGGCAATCAACTGAGAAACTGGTTTTCTTAAGGGCAAATGTCAATAGCAGTTGTTGTTCTATTTAGATGAAACCAGAAATTCGACAGATACTAGGAAGTATTTTAACGAGATTTAATTTGGGTATCAAATTATTCTACGGTGCTAATTGGCGCCATTTCTCTTTAGCTGCCTTTCAAAACAGCCAAAAATATTAAAAAATCGCGCATAATATTTTAAACATCTAATCCTAAAAACATATTTTGTCATGCTTAGTTCATGTTTAGTGACTTTTAATCCGAAGACTCGGAGATCGAATTTATTGTTGTGGGTCAGAAATCTAGTTTCTAGAGTACGTAATAGTGCCATAATGGCATTATCTTCTTAGGCCTATTTTTGATTTTTATTCAATACCTGTTTTGTATATAAATTAAACTTTCAAATGTAACGATATTTTAGTGACACATTTCGTCGTTTGCAATCCATTGCCACGATTTGACCTTTAAAAACTAAATTCATTCATAGATTCCGAGCCGAGTAAGACCTATTCGAAGGTTACAATATTTCAGAATGAAGCAGGATTTTTAAATAACGAAAGAAATATCACATAGATTTATGACATAGATTACCGGGCGAACTTTGAATTATGCCATCCGTAAATCCTCAACTCTTTTCTGTCTTAAAAACCTAATTAAGATTCCTGCTCGTAACCTCTTAGATGCTAGACTTTCTGATAACACGCTAGCAATAAACAGAAGCCCTCGACTGACCTACTAAGCTAAATCTTCCGCCATACTCGGCAATACACGCAATATGCATTCAAGCGAAGTATCTTCGGCTTTCAATCAGTAACTGTACTATTTATCAGTTTTTCCTGTTTTTATCACACGCTGTTTTTTTTGACAGAATACCTAGAAAGAGACAGAATTTCGATGGTAATATCTATTTTTTATTTAATTACCCCTAAGTTTGTAAATGTTGTAGGAGTGGGCTCTTAACAGCATATTTTTATCAGTTTTTAGAAAGGTTAAAAGTTTTTTTATAAACAAGTTTTGACAATATGTGCTCGTGGCACTAAAAGATTTTCTGCTTCTCTATTTTTAAGTAGTCGGTACTTTCTTTGCTTTTGCAACTTCTTCTACCTGTGAATTAAAACGAAATGGTGTGTAGTTCTCATTCCATACCAAAGTGTATACCGTTCAAACCAGTAAATGATTATTAGTTTAATCATTGCGACGATAAACCAAACGCATAATTTCAAAAACATGTTCGGTAATATTGATTTCTGAAGCTTACGCGAATATCAGACATATTGAAATTTTACAGTAGACCCTTTAAAGGGTTACGCTGTACATAAAAATACTGTCATCTTAATTGAGCCACAAAGAAACATCCGCCGCAGTCTCAACATTCTCTTGCACGTTGAAGGAGTGGGAACTTCCATTCCGTTAAGGAAAACTTTAACAATACAATACTTAGGTTACCTAGTGTTCATAAAGCATTAGCTACAAACCCAGGCTATTAAACTCAAGGACATGTCGTAGTTATATCGCTCACTAAGTGATTACTGTAAGTGCTTGTCCAACGCATCAAGTGCTAAATGGCGCATTTAGTCGCATCATGTTTTGTTACTCCATTGTCCGATACAAGTGAAAAACGTAGTACCTTCTTACCTTATTCATTGGTATATCTGTATTTCTGGAGGAAGTTCGTTATAGTGTAAATAATTGTTGGTAAACCGACACCAATAATATTAAAATCTCGCAGGAGAATATCGTGAGGGATAGATTCCACATATTTTGTCAACGGCGGGCGTGTATTAATCTGCCAAACTTTGGTAGGCTGGCGTAGTGAACTGCCTACTCCTATCATTATAATTACCCGTGCCCAAAAACGGGACCGTAATTGAGTTGATGATGGACAAATTGTTTAGCTCATATAGACTCGAAGTAACATGACAACTTCTTCGTAATTTAACACTACAGAATCTTCCAGTTAGTTCTCGTGTAGATACAATAGTTACTTTTAATAGTACGCAAGTCGGATTACAACTCACAATAGGTATTTAGCGTGTTTCACTGCGTATTAACATTCCTTAGATAAGGCAGTGTCCATGTAGATTAATCTGTGCAAAGATTACACATTGATCGTGCAAAATTAATTTCGTGGAGTACCAAAAGGTCACGTACTTATACGGTCTAAATATGTGCATTTGAAGGGTTTTTTTTACAATGCTAACTGCCTAGCAGTCACACTGAAGTCTTAAGTTCGATTCCCAGGTCCAGCAAAACATTATTGTTGGACCTGGTTACCCGGTCTAAACTAGTTTTTCTATTAAATTCTTAGTGGCAGCTCTTCACCACCATAAAATCTAAAATTACTTAGTACCTACTACTACTAATAGCCTCTTTTTAACACGTCCGCATTTTTACCTAATTGAGAAATTTATACAATTGAAATTGCAAACTTGGCTCCATGATGGTAGGAATGCACGCAAAAAATATAAGTAAAATATTAAATTCATTTAATTTTTATTATGGAGTTGACCTTGCAAAGGAAGACGATCAAATAACATCACTACAACACCTTATGAATATTCGATAGTCATTAATAAACTTGGAAAACCCGAGATTCAGGTTTATTTGCGTATACCTCGTAGGCTGTCTGCTTTTTTAATTTTGGCAAAAAATGTAAGTGCAATAAAAAGTTTGAAATGTCAATAAGGTTGGTAATCATGTTTCTGATTGTTAAGTTATATTAATTTCTGCTAAAGCCAGAAAAGATTGAAATTTTCACACCCATGAAAACTAATAGTTATAGTTCTGTGTGTGTCAACTTTAATCTCAGTTACTGAATTATTACCTAACCTAATATTTCTGACGCCCTCTGAGAAATACCAAAACAAACTCGAAAAGTCATTGTCATATTTAACGGATTAGAATAGGTACTATTCCTCACTGCCACGTGAGATATCTCGTAAGAGGCGAGAGAATATCAGACCTGCTGGTGGTAGGACAGTTCCTACTGATATTTATCTGATATTTTCTCGCCTCCTAGCTACTGAGAGGGAACTGTCCCCCTCGGTGGCTGCGGCTCTACCAGTCTGTAGTCCGTAGGGGCTCTTAAGGGCCGGCAATGCATGAGCAACTCCTCTGGTATTGTAGGTGTCCATGGGCGACGATGACTACTAACCACCAGGTGGCTCCTCAGCTCGTTTTGGTGACTAAATCAATAAAAATAGATATATTTTTTCATGTCCAGATAATCACTATCAAGTATGAGAGTCAGTCATATTGTAGAGGACGTTAAAATAGGCAGTAAAGGCCATTGCCTAAATAAGATTCCTTCTTAAGTAAGTTACCCGGTTTCCTGAGTTGACTCAAGACGCCCCTTATCTTGAAATATACGCAAGCATGATAAGCAGTTTATACAATAATGTTTTTAATAATATGAGAGTGAAAAGGAACTGCTTACATAAAATCCAATGAGACTGAAGTTTTTATATCTGTAACCTTGTCCTGCGCTTGATGCATGCTACAATTGCTAAATTGATGTAATGTTGTATGAAATAGTCCCATTAGGTTAAAAGCTAAACTCATTTAGCCATGAAAACAAAAACTAATAAGAAAGACCGTTCAAAGATCGTTATGTTCCTATTTTATAATGCTAATAAAATTTGTATTTGTGAGAGAAACTACGGAATATCTACCATATCTATTTTTCTGTCCTTAAATCTTATGAAAAATTATTAAAATATTATCAATGAGACATACTTTGATTGGAATAAAATATTAAATTAGGATAAGATTAAAATGTTCGATAGCGTCTCTTTGAATTCGATACTATTAAGTATGTATTAACACATATTAATAACTAGAGGGAGTGGAATAAACCTACTAGATTCAAAGTCATCTTAAAGACGTAAATTCAGAAATTGCGACTTGGCGGGTGGGAGTCGTGGTGGCTTAGTTGGTCCAGCGTCTGGTGTATTGAACCAGATTTTGTTGATTATTTTATCTATGTTGAAAAACTATAAAATTGCTTTTCTTCTTCGTCATACATTTCCCCACTGTGTGGCTATCCAATCTTCTAGCAGATAGAGATAAATACTAAGCAGCAGGTGTCAGGGTAAAAAGACAAACAGTTCCAGCACCTCATTTCAAAGGAATCTTGTCGTGTCTTTTCTTACTCTGTTGAAGTCAAAGCATAGATAATGCTTATTAATTTTTTTTGTGAAAAGGAAACACTAAATTCAATGGGTAAACAGCTTCTAGCATTTTGTGGTGTATCTTCAGAACCGATGACTAGACACTAACCAGAATATGTCGCAGTCTCGAAAGTGCCTCTATTCAATCGGAGAATAAGGTTTCAATCAAAATGGAAATAGGACATAGGTTCACAATAAATATAAATATAAATAAAATATACCTAGTCGAATCAAGAACCTTCTTCTCTTTTGAGGTAGGTAGTTACTTATGTTGAAAATAGGTTTATAATGTCTGAGGCTGTACATGACGTGTTATTGCGATCGCTTTAGGATTGAGAGAGGGAGATGCAAATATACACGCTAAATAACGCCATCTCTTTCTCACAACTTATGATGGCAATATATAACGCGTCATGCTACGGCCTCTGTCTTTGACAACTGGCAATACCAGTTGGTAATCAAGTTTCAAAATAATTATCAGCCACGTTTGACCACTCGTCATGATCGATCAGCGTGATACAAACTAGTTATGATCAATAATAGCCGCTCACCTGATGACATACTTAGGCAGGCGATCATTTTTAGGTTGTGAGAAAGAGATGGCTCTATTTATCGTGTAGAGCGGCATCCTTCTCTCTCAATAGTAATAACATGTCATGGTGAGGTCTACTATCCTATCGCTAGTGGTGTGACCTCTACAAAGATTTGCTAATCTAAAGATACACACAAGAAAAACAGTGTTCTTGGGACCGCCCGTATTACGTGGCAATAGCGATGTTTTTTGTAGAGCAACTTTAAAGATTGACTTGAATACTTATGACATTACAGTACTTTACTTGATGGAAGTCAGAACTTCAGAAGCCCGATAAACCTGACAACAAGCTTATCAAGATAGTGAATATTTTGTATATCGAAATGGGAATTGTACTAAGTACCTAACGTTTAGCCACGCATGCTGCTTGAATGGTTAACGGCCGTTCACAAATTACAAATCAGTCAGCGGATTTGCTTAATAGAGATAGAATTTTGACAAAAGGTCCATACAAGTAATGTCAAAATCCTATCTTTAGTAAGCACTATCGACAGATTAGTTATTCGATAGGCAGCGGATGAACCTAATGAATAATATTCAATCAAAAAACTTAAGGTATCTAATTACCTGTATCATAATAGGTAGTGCAGACTAGTTAAACACCTTTTTTTTAAACAACGTTGCCCTACACTAGGATTTTCTCCAAGTAACCCTAATCATAAGTTAGTTGAGTCTTTGGATGTTAATTTATTTAATTTAATGAAAGCTAATATTATAGTAAATAAATCGAAGCGAATGCAGTGGGAAGTCAGCCTATGCTGGAAAAGATAGCTTGACTAGCTTCTGACCGCGACATCGTCTGCGTGGTATTCAGAATTGGGTCCGTCCTGGACAGTCAAAACAAAACAAACTTAAACTAACGGTTTAACGTGGGAGAGCCATGCTTCGGCACGAATGGGCCGGATCGACCGGAGTGATAGCACGGCCTCACAGAAAACCGGCGCGAAGCAGCGCTTGCTAGGGATGATCGATATTCATCGATGTTGTATAAACATCGATGTTTTACTGGAAAACATCGATGTTTTAACATCGATGGGTTGACTTCGATATCATCGAAACATCGATGTTACTAGATCAAAAGTATCGATACGTCAATTATTCTTTTGGGCGCCGTCTAGCGTGCATTAGGTGTACTAGATTCAACTAAATGTTGCATAGTCATTAGCAGATGACTATCAAGTTCCAACTATTTTCCACTAGATGACACTGATCAACATAATTGGAGTACCTAAACAAGCCCTAAGCCGTACGAATGAACTTGATGAGTTTCTATTCGTAGTTTGTGTTGATGAGTGAGGTGTTGTTTTGTGAGTCAACTTGTGAAGCGGACGCGAATTTAATTTACTATTGATTTTGTAAATAATGAAACTTCGTAAACGAAATAACAGGTAAGGTAACATTATTTACATAATAATAAAAATATAATACTGTATAATATAATACATAATAAAAATACTGGGAATGTTAATTTTTCTTATTATTTTTGTGATTTCTAGGTGTCTCAGGAAGAGTGGGCTTTTTAAATTTAATGTAATTTTCTAATAATTAAAACATTTTATAAATATAATTGACAGTTTTATTTGTTTCAAAAACATCGATGTTTTACACATATCGATGTTTTTCTATTGATATTTATCGTACATCGATACTTTTGATTCGATGTTAACATCGATGTCAACATCGATGTTTTTCTAATATCGATCATCCCTAGCGCTTGCGTTGTGTTTCGCTGGGTGAGTGAGGTTACCGGAGGCCCAAACCCTTTTAAATGGCGGGCAACGCAATCGTGACTCCTCTGGTGTTGCGGTGTCCATGGGCGGCGGTTATCGCTTACCATCAGGTGATCCGCCTGTTCGTTTGCCCCCATATCACATAAAAAAAAATTAAACATAAACAAACACAGCCTTTGCCCTGCCGAGGGACACAAAAGAGGCTACATAAAAAAAATAGAATATTGTGGAGTTTGCAAAAAGATAACTTCACGCCAGTCACTATTTTTTCAATATCATGGTTCCTTCTTTCTGGGAGTACCTACTTCTTCCGAGTAACTGAGAGCAAAGTATGTACAGTTTATATTATAAAAAAGAAAGTTTTGTTTACTTTGCATGTTTTCGAGTTTCACAGAAAGACAGGTTTGACATGAAACTTTCATTATTTTCGACAGTAGCAAGTTGGATGGTAAAAAGAAAATAGAACTTCTATTGGTATCTCCAGGAGGCCAAGTTTACTCCTGGAGTCGTAGTCTAGAAGTAATATTAGGCCAATTTATAGTTTATACTAGTAGTTCCTGAGATTAGCGCGTTCAAGCAAACAAACAAACAAACTCTTCAGATTTATATATATTAGTATAGATTATCCAGTTTTAATAACTTGGATCAACTTTACGACCTAAAGAACCCATGTTTCGAGAACTAGGAAATTAAATACTTACATTACTTACCATATACCTATATGTACATGTATACAAACATCAAAAAAAGTTAGCGATCACCTTGAAAAATCGAAATCTGAATTCTGAATCGAATTTCTTCCTGAAACTATATAAGCTTATGCTATTGATCGCAAACTTTGTATATGTGATCTATGTACAATTATTTGTATTGAGACTATACCTAAATTTTTATAAAAATAAAACATTAAAATTATGTGATGATATTTGCGTAGAAGAAAGTTGTTTTTTTATATCGTCTAATGACCACACAAACAGAAGTCACACTTTATGTAACATATCGAGGAGAAACGTATGTGTGAACTTTCTATTAATTTGTAATAAGCACCATGTTGAGTAAAATAGCAATAATGTATAATTTATTAGTGTGAACGAGTCTATGGTTACCTATCACTGCATTATAAAACAAAGTCGCTTCCTGCTGTCTTTCTGTCCCTATGTATGCCTAGATCTTTAATACTACGCAACGGATTTTGATGCGGTTTTTTTAATAGATAGAGTGATTCAAGAGAAAGATATTTAACATCACGCTACGACTCTTAGGGACAGGGCAAAGGGTGAAACCGCGGGTCGCTAGTTAAAAATAAATTACCGACACACACCCTTTTTTTACTGGTGGGGAAATGCGCTCGATATACGCCGTCCTGCTCGGGGATGCGCGACTGATAATAAGTCGGGCTCTCCATCCAGGTGGCCAGCATGCCGAATAAAACCATCATCACATAGTGGTGGATCACGGGAACTAGCCCAGCTAAGCCCAGCCCCTCCCTGGGGTTCTACTTAGCTTCTTATCCAGTATACGGTTACTAACCCCTCCGCCGCGACCAGGCGAGAACTCGTGGAGTACCGACACACCTATCGAAAAAGGAGTTTTTCAACACGGAGCCTCAAGCCTCACATAACTAATAGCACAGACTACGTTTAGTGTACCGAATTGCGGGCAGCGTGTCGTGGGTTTGATCTCCACCCGAAACAAATATTTGTGTGTTCTGCGGGTACTTTCTGTTGAAAGTGTCTTCTTTAGAAGGAGAAGAAATAGTAGTTTACTTATGGCCCCAGGGTAGAGTTGTAAGTTTCTGGGGTCCTCATTGATATCTTTAGAAACTGCGAGCAGCTACAGAACTCTACTACCCCAGTTCTTAGTATTCTTATACATAATAATAATATGCATTTCTTAATCATACGGACAATTCTACAGTACGAACATACCATCACGCTTGCACCTATTCACGGAAGGGCCGGGCACAACTCCAAACTCCGAATTTCTTGAATGCTTGAATGATTTTTATGAATGCCTGCCTATTTGAATATTTTAATCATCCCTGTAGTCGCCTTTGCCTTAGTTGGGGGTCGGCTTTTAGCTTTTAGTTAATCCAGATGCGGTAGAGAATAGAATATCAGTATTTTACATGAAGCGCCTTCCATCAGACCTCTTCAATCTAATTTCTGGGCAATGCTGATTGATATCCCGAGGGTAAACTTTTTCTAAAGCTGTCATAGATATTCGTATGACAATCGGGAGGGACTGCTTTACGTGCTCTCTGACGCTATCACGGTGTCTCGATGTGTCAAGGATGGTAACCCATCCACACACTGACCGCAGTGAGCGCAGCTCAACCTTGCAGATCGGTTGATCAGAGTATTTATTACTTAGCCATGAGCTCATGTGATTCTCTATTTGAATTTTTGAATCACTTAATTATCCAGTTTTATAATGAGTACCTATTACATATATTATGACCTCTACAGGGCCTCTATCGTGGGAACATAAATTACTTTTTTTAATTTCGTAAGTATGTGTGCGTGGAAGTTAAATAATTGTACTTTCCCTTAAAAGGTTGCGCCACGCCATGATGTAAACGTAAACTCGGATGAATAGTTACCGATGGCCTGTCACAAGTGTACGTGTACGGTGAAAGTAAGATGAGCTTTGTAAACTTTGTACTAGGCATGGGAACGGTTCACAGGGTGAAAAATCATTTGAATTACATTTATCACACCTGCTACTGATCTATATCAGTAGCAGGGTGTAACGGTAACGGTTTGAAGATGGGCATAGCAGGTTACATTATTAATTAAAAGTTTGTGGTACATTATTTAGATAACATCGAAAAGTCCTCCGGTGATTAAAATCTCGTAGAGTCCTCTGGTGGTTAAAATCTAGAGGTCCTCTGGTGATTAAAATTATCAATTAAAAGCGACATTTAATAAAAAATACCATTAGCGTTTATGTTGTCTTACTGATATCTCAAGATGACAACGCGCTAATGATACTAATGTTGCTGGCGTCTATAGGCTGCGGCTGACGTCGGCTCATAGGCTTATTTGTCATCGTAATCGTAATAATAAAAAATGTTGCAGTATAATTTTAAATAAGCTGCGATGTGCTACAGGATTTATTTATCAATACATAGGGCAATTCAAAATACAAGTTGGTTATTTATACTCAAATTTACGAGTGTTAAAACCCTTTAAAGGTACCTAATATAACTTGCAAAATACGTATTATGTTATGAATAAACTAAAGCGGAGTGCACACGATACTAAATAATTATGGATTAACTGTGTATGAATGATGCAGAATTTAGATTCAAATGGTAACCTCGATTCAATGTTTGTTTCAAGTTTTTATGCTCCACGATGTAATTAAATCAAGAGAAGTTTGATTTTTGTTGCAACAACATTATAATTAAGTATATGACCTTCTGTTTAAAATTGGTATCTTGCAATGTTACGTGTAGACTCGATATGTATACGCTAACCAACGATCCTATCATTGACACTTAAATAAATAAATAAATCACTACTTATTTAAATTAAGAACTTGACAACATTGTGATACAAACCCAAAAAGTTTACTCAGTAAAAAATATATTTCCGGACAAGACAAGATTCCTTCGATTCAAGACGTGATAGGTACTTACCAGAAAAAAGTAATAATATTTTACACTTTAAAATAGTGCTCCGAATGCCTCGATACAAGTTGCTTATCCCCAAATGTCCTCGGCACGTCAATAAAATACCGTACTCTCCAATACCGTAAGTTGGCCGCGCCAAAAAAGTAAAATTTATCTTCCACGCCATCCTTGAAAAAAAAAACAGATAGTGACGCCAGGCCTTGAGCGCCTTGTTATAAAAGGAAGTCGGAAAGCCAACTCTTGTATGACCAAGAATTTGCAAGGGTCTAACTTTTAAAACCATTTTAGAACAGTCTAGAAAAAAAATCACTGTATGACTTTTGTGTCAACTGTCATTTCGTGTGTGTGGTGCGTGAGCCTCTGAGTAGCTATTGATTCTTTGTCAAGATATTCAGGCACCGCTAATAAACTTGTTGATCGATAAACACTAGTTATTGTAGGATAATAGACCTTCTGAAACTCTCTGTTTAGCGGCCAGAGCACGTTGCCTTATTGGGATACGTCCTATTCCATCTGGCCGGTATTACAGTTATGTAGCCGCTTGCTAAATCGATAAACTAAAACCTTTTTTGGTTTTATATTGCAAACTCATTGGTTCTAAAAAAGAAAAAAAATACGAGTGATTTGAAATTGGAAAGGGGAGTTCAACACATTTATTATAATTCAATAATCAAGCAGTGAAATTATTTTCCAGTTGCGTACTTAGACCCTTATAATTTTCTTTGGGGGCTCAGTGGTGGGGGAAAGTTGGCAAAACAAGAACTTAACTTACTTGCGTAAAAAATATAAAAATGTATACCTCCTACGTACGTAGTAAACTAGACTTTTTATTCAATTAGGTGACAAATGTCAAAGCAACAAAGAGTACATTCAATAACACGTTTGTTTTTTTGTATTTTGTTTACTAACACTATGATAATAAACTAGAAAGTATCTACTTATTTCAGCACCAACGAGAAAACGATATCTTATCGATATCTTGCCGTTTCATCTCGATGATAGAGATGAGGTTTATTTATTTAGTAGTCATCGAACATAAAAATGTTGATGCAGGAATTTGGTTGCATATCCTAAAACTGTATTGGTTATTTGAAAATAGTTCTGAGACTGCAATTATTACCTATTCCAATAGTAGTTGTAAGTAAACTAATTATTGCACGTATTTTTCACCATTCCGCACAGTAATGCAGTGTGCACGGGGTTTTGGGGAGACTTGTACCTATAAAGTCCTCTTAAAATAATAATGCATGTTCTTAAAATAGGTAGGTATTCATAAAAATGTTATTAATATAAATTCATAATGTTTTGTTTTAATATGTGTTACAAGAACTCGATTTAAATTTATCTATTATCTGTTGTACATTTACATACCTACCTGCTCGCAAGTTATAAGAATGTAGCATGACGTAATTTATCATCTGAATCCGACCCTCCCTCCATTTGCCCTTGATTATGTCAGTGGAGTGATAAAACAGATCAACATGCACTCAAGAACCTTGGCCGAACATATTTTTTTCTCGGTCACGAACTTCAAATTTTAAAATTGAAGCACGTCAACAATGTTGCCAACAAAAACAAAAGCCCGCCTAATTGTTTTGGGAGTGGGAATGGGAGAAAAAACTCCTTCGGCATTTGAAGGACGGTGACGTCAGTGATACAGGTACTTCAAGTTATGGTGTAGTAGGGTGGATGAGTATTGGCGTCGGCGTAAGCGTAAATGAATTTGTTATTGTTCTTGATAATCGTGTACGTACTTATTATAGTTTTTCAAATTAAATTATAACAGCCGTAAATCGTTTAAATATTGGCTAGGTAAATAAATACACATTTTACTTAATTTAACCGTCGCGTTTGACTAAAATTGAATTGACATACTTATAAGAGTAACCAGTGATTGAACACTTTTCATTATGAATGTGAAGAGAACACCTGGACATATATTATTATGTTTATCATTATATACGTGAACAATCAGTTTTCAAAGGCAAGGTTACGGAAGACTAACCTGTGGCAATGAAAAATAATTAAAAAGAGTGAAACAAATAACGGAGTTACGCTTTGCGTAATAACATGTGGGTGTCTTGTGACTCTTGTGAGTGATAATTTTGGTAATATTTGGTTGTAAATTTTGAACAGAAATTAAAATAAGTATCACAACAAATAAATCCACAACTCAATCCGGACTGAGCTATAACTATGCAAAAGTATTATTTTGCGAAGAGGTAGGTCTATTTTTTAAATTGTGAGAGAGATTTTAGAGCGGGAAATACTAATTGTAGAAGTGACGTCATCTGTCATTCTTATCAGTTTTTAAATATTTTTTAATTTTTTAATATTTGTGCGACGAAACGGCGCAGTGCGTAGAAAATTTGCATCTATTTGATAAAAATCTTGTTACTTAAGTTATATATGATGTGTTCATGGTCATATTAAACACGAGATTGAGCAACTGCTTATGATGAAAAAGTAATATTATGATATTACATTTAGAGTAAATACTTAGATGAAAAGGAACAAAGAATATAAATAAAACACTAGTTCTGTACCTACCCAAAAGCTTATTGAATAAAGTTAATTAATGTCATATTATTATGATAACTGATTTGAATATAATGCACCCATCTACAATGTTTGTTTTAGAAATACGAATTGACTCACGAAAATTTGAATAAATATTTTACTCAACAACTTGAATTTTACGAAATATATTGTCTTTTAATGTAAATGAAGCAGGTATGTATGTATGTTGGCATTTAAAATAATTATCAAGCTGCATATTTCTATACAGTGCACTGCAGCGTTTCGTCCTTCAATATCTCAACATGTGATAAAAACAGCATTAATATATCTACAGTGATCAATTCGTGGCGGGAGTACTAGAGGCGAGCTATGTGGGTCACTCGTGGAATGCTACCCAGCCAGCCGCTCCCACCTGCGACCGGCCGCGGTGCGTACGAGATGAGCGCTGGCAACACTGTCGTATTCTAATTTCAAAATATTTATTGAATTTTAAGCGTTAATCTCGTGAGAAATATTTACCTGTATTTGCTTAAAAGTAAAAAATCTAAATTTAAAAAAATCTTACGATTTTACACACGAAATTCCTGACATAAGCAGCTTCCTAATAAAAATACTGTCGGTGTTTTGGGTAGGATGATGAATTTCGATGATAAAATAGAGAAATAAATATATTTATTTAATATACCAAGAACAAAAAAACAATATTTTGTTAGCCTACTGTGTTGTTTTTAAAAATATTACCTACTCCCTTGACATTTTCAGAAGCCGTGTTCTGTTTATTTTTGTTATTACTTATTACGACGCACGTCCCATTTTATAAATGAAGGATACCTAAATCGCCCAACTCTATTTGGAAATCTGCGCACTGTTTACATAGTCATTTAGCTGGCTGCTGAAATTCAAACTAAACAATGTCAACATTAGGAAACATCTACAAGACCACAACAAGGTGTGTTTTTAATAAAATTTACTACACTAACTGATAGACAATGCACAGGTCTTTGAATTATAAAAAAAATTTTAAAAAATTAACTAATTCGACCCAAGCGCAGCTTCGCCAGCGAAAATCTATAATTACTACGACCACAAAAAGAACACAAATCTGTCGAGCCGTTCTCAAGTTAAAGATGATCTTACATTCATGCGGCAATTGTAAATTAAATCTCATGTACTTAAATTTCTGTAATTTTCATTATTAAGTAATGGAGTTCCTTAAATCTATACTTACTAATATATAAACCTGAAGAGTTCGTTTGTTTGTTTGCTTGAACGCGCTAAACTCAGGAACTACTAGTCCGATTTGAAAAATTATTTCAGTGTTAGATACTTATTTATTTATTGAAGAACTAGCTTCTGCCCGCGACTTCGTCCGCGTAGCGTGATGATATATATAGCCTATAGCCTTCCTCAATAAATGGGCTATCTAACAGTGAAATAATTTTTCAAATCGGCCCAGTAGTTCCTGAGATTAGCGCGTTCAAGTAAACAAACAAACAAACAAACAAACTCTTCAGCTTTATATATTAGTATAGATAGATGCTATATATCATCACGCTAAGACCAAGTAACTATTCCACGTGGACGAAGTCGCGGGCAGAAGCTATTATTATAAGATAAACCAAAATCACTTGTCAATAATAAAAAAAACTAGTTCATAGCAACGCTACGAACTAGATTTTTAAAACATACTTTAATTTCATCACACCTCGTAAAGTCATAAAGATAAGATTGCAAAAAACATTTTTTAAGACAAAGTTGGTATGCAAACATTGCGTGAACTAATGTCGTGTGTTTACATTTTGCTTTATCAGTCCCCATCTGATAAGGTATGAGTAGATACACGCTAAAAGTTGTACATGTAAATGTAAGTACACTTACGACGTTATGAAGTTAATCGGCGCCTGATCAGGGGGACTACTTATTGCCATAAAAAACAATATAGCATCACGCCTCTATATCTTGTATGTATTGATAAGAATAAGTGGCGGTAGTCTAATGGCTAGGGCTTCGGACTAGTGATCATGTGTTTGCCGGTTCGAAACCCACCCATTGCACTACCGATGTGAACCCACTCGTAACTCAAGCATTTATCTAGCTTAGCACGAGAGGTTAAAAAGAATGGTAGTACCCACATTTAGCAATGTGGGTCGCACATTACGTCTTTATAAGCTTACTAGCGTAAACTTTAAAAAAGAAAGAAAAAAACACTTATAAACACTACTCAGTACTCGACCTAGGAATCGAACCCTGTATCTTACGAAAACTGCGCTAGCGACCCACTAGACCAATGAGGTAGGTAGTTACTACTATAACATTACATAAACATTATCCAATCCAAGTCTAGCAATTCTCATACCAAGCCTGCATAATGTTGACGTCATTCTTGAAAAAATTGCGTGATCTTGAGAAAAATCTACAACTTACTTAACAAACACGTATGTAATTGTTAAGAACAATGAGAGGATTTCAAATCCACGTATTTGGTGCGGAATCCTAATTGTGCTACGGACATGTTTACAAGCACTGGCGGCTTGAGACATCATAATTTGTCACCTTGACCCGAAGATGTGGGCCGCAGTATAGAATAAAACAATAGTTACACTTGGATGCGTTCTTGAAAATGACAGCTTTTATAAATGAGCCTTATCGGGTCGCGGTGAATTTATGGGAAGATGTACATAAGGTAAGGGAAGCTAAATCGACCACGATCCGTGAGGATTGTACGTACTCTACTATGAAAAAATAAAAAAGAAGTATACATATTTTAAAATATTTATAAAAGAGTAGGTAATCTCAAGTTTTAACCATGGGAGATCCCACGACGAGTTGCAGACTCAAGTATGCTCTTTATTCCAGGTAAAGATTGAAAAAAAAAAAATTATTTGTCTATGGTTATGCTGTCCCAATTTGGGCGCCATCTTTCTCGGGCTGTCAATTACACGACGTCTTCAGATAGATTATCAGTATCATAATACAATAACTACAAGAAAAACTAATGTCCAATGTTTTTAAGCTTTTACTCACAGGTCGAATAGATATTTAAATAAAATCTTGTCTTAGGCCCACTTGCACCAACTTTTTAAATATGTTTAAATTGAATTTAAACACAATTTTTCATAGAAATTTCGTGTTTAAATACAATTTAAACACTTGTAAGAAGTTGGTGCAAGTGGGCCTTAGTCTTCATCAAAACTACAAACACAGTGACATTCAGAGAACACTTCACTACGATCATACCTGTTCTCTTGGGTCAAATTAAATGCGTACCAAACAAGGTAAGCGTTGTACCGGGTGTGTCCTGAATATTAAGTATGACTTAAGGTTACAACACTATAAAATCCATTGGAATTATGTAGGTAGATAAACATTGTCCCTTTATTACAAAGCAGTATAAGTCGTCGCAGTAAAACCCAAATATCACTTTCTAATGTCTTATCATAGAAAAGGATAAGTTAATATTAAAAAACCTGGGTACACCTACACAAGCCGAAATGCGCAACAACTGCACCAATCGTTATTTACGCAGTAATTTACGTACCTATCCCTGCGTCAATCTTGAAGGGAAACGAAGAGGAAATTGGTTGAAGAACGATCGGAAAGCGGTATTAACTTTCTTTGGAAAAATAAACAACTTTGTTTTGTTCCTTCCGTGGTGGACGGGGCAAATCAAGCAAAGCCTTTGCAATATAAAGTCGACACTGTTCGTTTCACAACCGTAACACCAGTTAGTATTCTATTATTTATCTGTGCACTGCTATCTGTGTGTAGATTTCCTTGCCACTGCAAGCTTAGGAAAGAGATTCTGATTCCGCCAAGAGATAGATCTATGGTTGCTATTGATTCTGCGAAGCGAGTACAAATGTACTGCTTCTAACTACTTTACTATGTATTTGAAATAAGTATCCCAAAGAAAACCTTAACTAAGTAGTAACGCTTTTTTGGTGTAAGGATTTTGACAAATAAAACATAATTAGCAACTGAATCCGATATTAACTTTATTTGATTTTTCTGACTTTTCACTACCAACAGATCTAGGTAAAGGCTTCATTTGAGAGATAAGAATAATTCTAGATTGGGAGAATTCTATCGTGATAGAAGTTACATATTCACTACGACTCAAATTGAGTTGATCTATCTGACACAAGTTGCATCCTAACGTCTAAGCAGGACTTCTCAATGAAAATACGGACAGAACAGATAATCATTATTTTTTTGCCTTTTAAGGGAAGTAAGTTAATGTATCGTACTCTAGGAAAAATAATCCGTTTCTCACATAATTAAAACATGATGCGATTAATTTCCACAACATTTAATCTTTTCTTCGCGAAGTTGTACAGCATAAAAACCATTATCATTCGATTGTCGAGACTTAGTCTTACTCGTACTTAGTCTTACGGACTTAATATTGGCATAATTTTATGAAATCGTTACGTATTGGAGCACCTTTATTGTCTATTGTCACGCAATAAGAAGGGGCTCAAATGTTATAGTCTATGGAAGCACTGAAATTTGGATTGCTTAGTCTGTGTGCAATCAATTTTATTTCATCGACACTTTCTCTTTCGAAATACATGCAATGTTATATTGCGAATTGACGATAACGTTCACTCCATTTTATTGTATTTTTTTTACTTTTATTTGAAAACGATGTTTTAATCTGCGGCGGAGCTTCGTATATTTGCAATCATGTTCATCCCGCTACTGGACAAAAGCGTTACTCGTAAAAGTTTGTTGGTCTTGCCAACTTATTCTAGGACACACCGGACAATATTTATGGCACTAAAGTTTTAACTCTTACACTATGCCTGTGCGTGGCTTCGTCGAGTCACCGGCTTTGAGCTTTGAGAGTCAGTGGTTGCTTTGCTTAGGCATAAGATTGGGACAATTATAAATTGAAAATCGTGACTTTTTGGGTTCACTCCTAAACTCCATCGAAGCCTCAATAAAGTTTCTACCGTTTTATTGGGGCAACTGAACAACATATTATATTATACTTGACACTGGCGAAAACAAAAAGTGGCTCAAAGAAATCTAAAGTTACCTACATGGACAAAAAATTGACACAATTTAGGAAGTCCGATCATTTAAGAACAATCTGTCATTGTGATTTAAAAATTAAATAAAAGAATAAGGTCATTTTGACAGTTCACTTGAAGACTTCCTTATTTAAATCGTAGTGATTTATTTTATTTCTGTTCACAGCCTTGTAAATGTAATGAACAAAAGGATGGCTGACCAGAACTGACCATGTTTTTATGTGCAATTTACACTATTTAATGTTTTGCAGCTGAATGTTTTTATAGAATATGTTCACATAGTTAAATTATTCCGATTGTGATAAAAAATTGTTACGAACTGCGAACCTCCGTCTTTTTATTAAACGGTAAACACTACGCAGATTTAGATAAATAGTTACATCTTGTTATAAAATGTCACTACCTAATAGGTACTACCTATTTATATTGATGAGGAATTTATTTTTTGTGTGATTAGGAATTTTCTGAAACTTTATTAAGATTTTATAATTTTTCAAAATGTTTAGCATGCGTATTATCTGTATCATGACTGAACTTATTAAAAATAAGGCAGTAACGTATTTTTATTAAGAATTTTATCATGTCAAAATAATACAGATATTTAAAGAATAACGGTCAAGAAAAATAATACAGCAGTGTTAATAATATAGCATCTATCTATACTAATATATAAAGCTGAAGAGTTTGTTTGTTTGTTTGCTTGAACGCGCTAATCTCGGGAACTACTGGTCCGATTTAAAAAAATCTTTCAGTGTTAGATAGCCCATTTATTGAGGAAGGCTATAGGCTATATATCATCACGCTACGCGGACGAAGTCGCGGGAAGAAGCTAATAATAAATAAATGGCATGGCATATCTATACTATTTTTATAAATAATTTTATAAAATATATATCTCAATAGAACAAATTTATGTTAGATGTAGAGTGAATGAACGTTTAATGAAATTAATTTCAACACATTCTCACGTAAAAGCGTCCAAATAATAAACTCATCTTCAAGTCAAACCGGACGAGCCAAAGGTGATTTGAATACAATCGCCTGTTTAAGATCCCACGAAACGAGACGCATTGGAGATTCAAGTGTTTCGTATCAAACAAAACGGAAATTAAACAATCTCAAATTATGACTATGCTCAGAAATATGCACATAATTATTATGCTTTCGAACTTAGATCGGATAAATAGTAAGATAAGATGACTATCTCCAATGGTTTTTGTCATATTTTCTGATCTATAGGTTGGTACTGGTACTTTTTTATCTAGCCTAGGTGATCACTGCAAGACACACGACTTTTGAAGCCAGTCAGTCCAGATCCGTGAAGTATCCCAGTCATCCCACCAGCGATTTCTGGGTCTTCCTCGGCGTCGACGGTCGCCTTAGGGCAACCATTGGGTTATTTTATTTTAATTTCTATATTTAAGTGTCTATTTCTATATATTACAACTATCTTATATGTTGGCACATTTTGGATGGTACGCTTACATTTTGATATTTAAATATAACCATTACTTAATACGTAAAAAGGAGCGAAAAGCAGATATCTCGTTTGATGTCAGCTTTCTTTGGATTAATTTCATTGTTTTTTTCATATTTAATCGAAATTAAGTAATTTTGGAATGAAAATAATATATTTTACTGCGCACTGACACCGCAAAAAATACAAACTCTGAGCTGCTACCTACTGAGAATTTCCTAAAGAAAAACACAAATAATTATGGTTTGCAGATGCAGTGTAAGATTAATGGGCATGGAAATGGACCATTTATATTAAAAAAGCAAATGTTTTCTTTGCCCCAGTCGTACGTAAAACAACAAATACTCAAGACAAACAAACTTATCGCTAAGTGGTACTAACTGTTTACTTTTAACGGAGAAGGTCGTGACTCGTGGCGAAACCTGCATGTTTTGCATATTTTCTACTAAACGGACTTGCAGAGTTACCGTTTCAAACAGTCGTATTAGAAACATGAAATGTAAAAAAAATTCTTGGAATGTTGCTCGTTGTTTCAAAATACGGTATTGGACTACATATACGACCTATATCGCTAATGTAGCTTTATTTTTTTACTGAATAGGCAAACGATTAAGGTTTTAATATTTATATGATTGGTACCGAATACTAAGTGCTTACCACTGCACATTTACAACACCATCGTTAAAAATTATTCTAAGTGTGATATGTTTATGTTATAGTGTAGGTTTGGGCTTCCGGCTCTCCGACTCACTTAACAAAATATCATATAAATGTTCCCCCAATGTGCGCCATTTCGCCCTGTCCTCGGCTTGTCGCATCCAGCTTCCGCCAGCAACCTTTCGCAAATCATCACTCCATCTTGCCGGAGGGCGTCCTACGCTACGTTTGCAGAAGAACACGACTACTCCAGCGGTTGTCGGTTCTTCTACAGATATGGCCTACGTCCAGCAGTAGACTAGTATACGCTGATGATGATGATGATATAAACGTTCAATGTTTGCAACCATCAAAAACATTACATAAACCAGATAGACACCATTCTTACAAGTAAAATTTGAATAATAACGATTACGCAGGCAATTACTAAGTGACCATTAACAGTATCAGGGCCACTGTTTTACGTCAGTAAAGTAATAATAACAATTAGTAAAAGTAAATCAGTTGTTACTGATTGCTACAACTTTAACGTTTAAATATTACGACGAAACACTAGCGGAATGAGTAATAATAAAATCTAGTTTGGCGCTTTATGTTTTCTATAAATTTAAGGGGAGTCCCGTTCACCTACCACTAAACGGTTTGTTGCATTAAAATATAAGGAAGTAATTTCTAACATATTGAATGTAAAATATTCAGGACAACCTTAGTAGTGCTGTTACAAAATACAAATTAATGAATATCCATTATTTTAATCGATTTAGAATGAAATCTAATCTATCTTGACGAATGTAGATTGTAAATTTGTCAATTATGTATTTACTGTAAGAAATAATAATTAATCAATCGTTTAGTTACTCAAACAAATTTTCAATTTGCTAATACTCTTCTAGTTTGGGCAAAATATGTTCCTGCAATTAATTTCATCTGTTACCCATAGCATTTTTATTAAAATGTAAATAAAATTACACCTCTACTTAATTCTTTGTCGTTCACAGTCGTGTAATGTTTATTCTGATAATTTGTGATCAGTGTCATGTACCACTGACCTATTATATCTAGTTCTACCTTATATCTAGTTCTCGTTAACACACCATAATAATTAAATCCCTTTTTAAATAATGTCTAAAATGATTTGTTTTAAATATTTAATTAAAATCTCTCAGCATATAATTATGCTCACAAGATAAACCCATCAACCAAACAAGATAAAAACAAATTACAATAACCCTATTTGAATAAAACATGTAAAAGGAAATACGCGACGCGAAACAAAAAGATTTATACAAAGCATTCGACACGGATGATCACATCTTGATTGTTGATACTTTGTTATATATACCTACCTGGTATAACAAGTGGTATAAGAGAAACCGATATTGTGCGATAAAACAGTCACTATACTTAGTTATATTCATATGGTGTAACAAATGGTGCATCATACCATGCTATATAAAATAATCCATTGAAGAGCACCTCATTGTCATGTTAGTTGACATCTGTTTTAGAAGGCTACTTAGTACAATACAGATACATGCTTTATCACACCTCATTATAATTAAGAGAAGATGAGAAAGTGCATCTTTTGTATTTTTATTTGATTGCATTGCATTATTCCACCCAGTGCCCAGTTTACGCAACCACTACTCATCTGAGCTAAATGTATCCATCCAGATTATCCCAAGACCTTTTGCTAGAAGTTTGTACATTTGCACTTAATGCTGTAACCGTCCTCTTGCATTGACATAAATAAAATAAAAACCGGGCAATCACACTCCATAACTGAATAACTAACACTTGTTTTTACTTTGCCATTTAATATGACATTGTTCATGCATTAGCAATGTTTTTGCTTGTGATTCTGACACCTTAAGGAAAAATAAACGTCAAAATAAAAATATATAAGGTATGGATGTATGACATCATCCCCCAATGACATCGAGGCAATCGTTGTTGGAAGAATTCCAGCAGTCATGCACTCATTGCTAATGGATGCAAGATGCGGTGTCCCGCAAGGTTGTTTACTGGGACCATCAAATACAATCTATTACGTACTTCAGACATAACATTAAAACATAACCTTGGACAGCTTAGGTTTATTTCGGCTCGTTATTTCTCTTCTAGTTTATTTTCATCAGTCAACATTCAGTTGTTGATTCAAAAGAATTGATTATGTAAATATTTTTGGATGGTCGGCAGTTCTCCACAGCGTTTACTCGAGTATTTCTATTTTAATAGAGTAATATACTGTAGTGTATTATGCATGAAAAGACTTAGGTAACCTTCAAGATAGTTGTTTATCTATATATGTAGTTGTTCAGCGGATGATGCTTGTGTGGACAATACACTGGAGATTGATGACAGTAACATAACAGTAACTAGAAATAATTATCTTTGAAGGTATTATAGCTCTACTGGTTATGATACTTTTACGATAATGAGCCTTTGAATCACGTGTCTCAAGATACGTCTTATAATTTTTAAGCATATTATATTATATAATATGCTTAAAAAGGTAGGTATATAATATAAATACCTATACATCATAGCATGAAATACCACTCAGTCGCTGACTAGTTATTCACTGAATTCTAGAAACTATATTTGACATGTAGGTTCCTTGTCGATATCAGAAAGCATTTCAGTTTATTTCCAATGGAATTAGGAACAACTAAATGAACGCAAGACAGCTAGTCTGACTACATAATATATAACAGTAATTCTACGACATTTTAGTTATTACTTAAAATTTAAATCAGTAACCAGAAAATCAGGTGTACAAACCTCAGTTAGTTGACCAGTAAATTCCAAACACACGGGTCATAACCCTACCGCACCTTGATTCCAGTTTCATAGTATTATTATCTACGATCATTCATGTGTTTATAGTGTAAAAAGAGTTAAACAAACATCGATTACTCCTTACCACGTAACTTTTAAGCAAATTAGAACTTTCTCCTTTGGTAATAAAATTTATAATCGCCTGTTTGATAGTAGTATCAACATGGCATGAGATGTGAATATAGGTGCTATAACAGCCTGTGACAGAGCTAGCATTAAAATTACATCACCTGCCTCGCCCGATGCTTCTTGCTACCACAATGGTGTACATGGTAATAAATATACCTAAACAGAAAAACCACACCATATTATATTGAAAATAGAATAATAAAAATATTTGATATTTAATCTTTGTTTGCTAAAGTTGAATAGAAAATCAATACTTCTTTTTTTTTAAAGACACAGTTCAACCACTGTGTCTTTAAAAAAAAAGAAGTATTGTTAAATGTGTCATTTTTCAATCGATTTGAATGATTTTTTTTTAAATATAGAGAACTGCATACGTCACTCAGGGTGCGAATAAATGTTGTCATGATTGTTATCTTAGAGCGGTTCACACCTTTAACACATTAATAATTATTCCTTCTGACAGTCCTTTTAATATATTAGGTATTACAGGTTATATATTTTCTATTGGTATTATCTTCGGTGTGGCTCTATCTAACTGCACCAATTAGTTCTTACGCCTATGAAGTTAATGGACTGACTATTTTTCAAATTTTGCTTACACTAACATGGACTTTGGACAGCCTGAATTTTTATATGTAAAGATATATGGCATTATACTATTGGATCACGTGATTAAAACAAAATATGATTATTAATACGACACTGACTATATTGAAGATCAATTCGCGTCCACCAGCAAAGGAGCTAGTGATAATGTTTCTTATTGTACATACCTTCTGCACATTATTACTTAACGACGATACTGGACATGGCATCCGAGTCGATTACACATGCATAACGCGTGTCATATTGAATATTGTATGCTTGCATGTTTGTGTGTGTATGTGAATGGACACTTGTACTTTCTTAGCTGTGTTCGTCTGTGGGCTCATCTTTATCGCGTCGTGTTGTGTCTTTGTCAAGACTAAAGATAAAGATGTTTGTTGTTTTGACGATTTACCTTTACACTATTTTCTATCACAAGCTTTAATCAGGCAGCTAATTTTCCCAATGTTTTAGTATTGAGAAAATTTATGACAATCGAGGTTACTCTGCCAAAATTATATTTTGTTCATTGTCTTAAGTATCTACACGAATAGTAGTAGACAGTTCAAAAAGTACAACGAAATAGAGGTGTAGACAGTTCAATGATGAATTAATTAAAAGTTCTTTATAATCTGTTACTTGCTCACAAATTAGCACGTCCTTTGCAAATAATTATGATCATTCTGTCTATTATTAGCAGGACCTTGGCTCTTCACGATTTGTAAATTAACTTAAGTAGGTAAGTATTTACTTAAATGCTGATTGAAAAATACGAATGATTATGAGTCAGAAAGTAAATTTATATTAATGAGTATTCTTACTTGTTTGGATTTGTGGAAAGATGTCTAAATTTGTTAATATCTGTTCAGTAGAATAATCTGCCTTCATAATTTCTAGACATAAAGAGATGGGGGGATCTCCAGGGATGTAGCCATTATATACCACACTGTCATATGTGAGTGGGATTGCAGATATAAATACTATTTTAGTCTTATAATATCTATAAAAGTATTCTTATCCATACCTGCTGGTATCTATTAAAAATGCTAAAGTCTCTTTGGTGTACATACAGAGATAGATTGAACCTTGAAGAAGAATATAGGCTACCATTTGTCTTAGTCTTTTGGGACGAGAGTGGAGCCGCAGGCAACATCTGGGTACATTTTTAAAAAAATATACAATTATGTCAATCCATAATACCTGGTTTCGATTCATACTTTCATCGTAACGACTAACAAATAACTAAACAAAACAGCAAAATAGTTTTATTTATTTCGTTATATTATAACTTACAATTCTGGAAGTGTTATTGATTTCGTACTGTGGATACATTTAACTTCTCTAAAAATAAAAATCTGTTATCATATTTGAGTTGCAATTAAAATAATAAATTTTGTTGTTCCAGGTAATCAAGCTTCCTTCTCGGATACCAACCGGTTTCACCACTCATACGGCAGTCAAAGAAACAGTAATGTTCGTATGTACTTAAAAGCAAAACAGTTTCTATGCTGCATTGAGGTAATATGTATTTAGAGACCGTCGTGTCTGCAATATGATGCAGCGTCGGTTGAAGTCTGCCTTATTATTCTAGTCGTCCTAAGCGCGACTGCTACGCTAGAGGCTCTGGGTTCGATTTCCAGGTCGAGGAAATTGTTGTTGGGTCCGGAATCGAATCCAGGACCTCTAGCGTAACAGTCACACTCAGGAGTTCAGGACCACTAAGCTAATTGGGCAGAACAGTTACAGTTGCCCTAGTGCAAGTGTTTAATACCTCAATGCTATACAGGACTGTCTTACTATATAGGATTCATTAATACAGGATGCACACAAACGGAAAGAAAACTAGTTGAGCCGACGACCGACACGGACGCAGCATGTTACAGTGTTCGATGATAATTTTCTAAGTGCTTTGAGAACAATTTAGATAATTACAGGTTTTCCAGGCAGGTTTGCATCGAATAATTGTAAAATACAAGCTTCTTACGGTGTTCACTGTGTTTAAATTTAATCTGAATAGATTATATAGGGGTAAACTGATACTTTTCTAAGTATTTTTTGTGTAAGTATACCCTTATTGAGTCTTAGGGCCACTTGCACCAACTTCCTAAATGTATTTAAACACAAATTTACTATGGAAAATTGTGTTTAAATTCAATTTAAACATATTTAAAAAGTTGGTGCCAGTGGGCCTTAATCTAGATAATGTTGTTTTTCTCCCGGACCCGATGCCTACTAACTACTTAATGAAGGGATAGGCTCTATTTTTAAGTAGGCAAAGACTAGAACTTGCTTACGGGCAGTGCTAATACCAAATCCGTCGATAGGTTTGCTTACTAGAGAATTTAAATATATGTATACTATAGTTAAATTCTTTAGTTATTATAAAATAATATATTACATATCTATTTTCATATCCGAAACCGCGAACGGAAATTCCAAATAAAAAAAAAACAACAACAGTCCATTGATTCACGTCGTGTGAGTCGTGTCGTTCCGAAGCGGATAGGGCAGAGACAAACACACCAGCGTTAATTAAAACTAGCCATTGTTTTCAATCAACTTGACACTGACGTATGTGTTACTCATTCACCTCCATATTCCCAAGCAAACTCGAAGCCAGGAATTCTCTTGAGGAGGAGGAGGTCCGTGACAACTAATAAATTTATTGTAAAAATCACAGATCCGAATACAGAGTTAATACGTTGGTTTTCGAGCGGAGTTTAAACCCCAAACCCCAAAACCTCCCTTCCACAATACATTGGCAGATATGGTATGTATACATACAAAACTGTCAAAATCAACAATTGTAGTGATTGAATGTCAAAGATTTGAGACTTGTCGAAAGTTTTTTTAAGGGAAAGTTGAATGATATTTATCGAGTAACTGCAACTCATACCAATAATAAATAAATACAATTATTTTTATTCTGATTCTTTATCTTACTACACCGGTATGTTAAAAACAACAGCATTACCTGCTGCATAGGCCATAGACAAGCTATTACAATCAAAGTTTAATTGATATCTACAATTAGATCCGATTCTAATTTCGGTAATAATCGATTTCCTGTCTCGTTTACCAGTCTGCCGTATTTATTGTACTCGGTATTACACTTTGTTGGTTCTGCTTGACCCTCAGTTAACTGGCATGAAGTTAGTGTCAAGGTTAACTGTGAACCTTGTGGAGTAATACTGAGACAATTATTTTAATTGATTTCTATCTGAGGCTCTTGATTAGCTTATTCAAATAGAGTTGTATAATAGTGTTAATCAATCAGAAATAACTTACTGTAGTTATTTTTCAATGCTTATAATTGTATGTGATTATTTCAGTCGAATTATGCTTATGCGATAACAAGGCTTTAGAAAACTCAGCCTTGATCAAAATAAAATTAACTACTAGGTAAGTTTCGGTTTCGACGGGCTGGGTTAGTACTTGTTCGAGCTAACCTCAGAAACTGCTGACCGAATTTTCATACAGTTTTCACCAGAAGAAAGAAGGGTAATCTAGGGTGGCCAATGTGGCCATAGGCTGTAATTGTAACAAACCGGGATTGTGAAAAACTTCGGTAACTTTAGTTAATGTGATTTTGATTAGTACTTAAGTGAAATCAGAACTCGTATGTAAACCCCCATTTAAGTACATAAAGACTTGCCGATACACAACTGTCTTTTGTAGATTATCTAACAGAGATCATGAAAGCAGAACAAACAAAAACTAGGTAAAAAAAAACAGTTCGCGATTTTTCACAAACCAAACCGCAATGTTATTGAAATACATTCAAGTCAGCCAGCGTCACATGCCGTATCGAATTTATTACTCAACCATAGACAATTACTTAACATTCCCGCCATTACGAGTCAGCTGTCAAACCAAGATGGCGACGGCCGTGAGATATGGTAACCGGTTCCTTCGATTGATACTTGAATGGCTACAATAGAAGTCGTGTTGGCACATTAAGTTGCATTTAGTTCATTGATTTGCTTTATTAACGCAATGGTTGTAAGTCCAATGAGTGATATAATTTATTTAGGTGTTGACAGTAAATCAAGTTTGCTTTTACTTTCATCATTACCTATCTTACTTCACATAAACAGGTTCATTTTTACGTTGAGAATTAGATCGGTAGGTACTAAAGTTATTAATTGCCATTTGATTATTTAGATAGTTTACATAATTCAATGAATTGATGACTAACATTTTATCGCCAGCAAACTGTTGTATTGTACAGTTTGGCGATTTTGATAATTTAAGTAATCGAATGTATTTTTCTCTGAATAAAAAAAAGTTCTACAACTTGTGTATTTACCTCTATTTTCCAATCATCTCTATCTAAATAGGTACCTATATCAAAACCTGGCAACATTTTTCTTATTTTATTCATAATTATACGTACGGTTCTGAAGATACGGATAAAAGGTATTGTGATGGGAATTTGCCTAAATCCTTTCTTAGCGAATATTTGTAACCAACATCATAAATGTCTATGGAACCGTTCTACCCGGGTTTCAAGTTTGTAGGCTTACAAACTTTAAAGTTAGTTATGTTCATTCTTCTTTTTTTTTCTGATATTGTGTGATGATTTCGCTTTGAATTAGTAGCTGTGTATCCGCGGTCGTAAGGTTTTTCCCAAACTCGTGGGAATTTCCTATAGTCCAATCTAAGTACGGCCCTGTTCTCCAGTACAAATTTTCTAGAGGCTTAGGTTTAAGACTTTAAGCTTTAAGTTGTCTGTCAGGCATTGTTAGTCTTTTTTTTTACTAAAGACAGCATAGCATGTCAATAGGCATCACAGTAATTTCCCACGTAATTTTGACAAACTAGTTAATTGCTTTATTACATTGTTACATACCTTTGATGTTTAACTAAGGCTCGCCTGATAACTAGTCATGATATTATCAGTATTATCACTTTTAGTTAAACCTCCTTCGTGTTCTATTGTTTACATTGATAAAGTTGTAATCCTTTCAGGAAATGCGCTGCCTTCAATGGATTTACGAGTACTAACGATTAGTCAGTCGATGTACAAAGTAAATCTTAGTTTAACTAAAGAGTGCTTTAGTTAAACTAAGATTTACTTTGTTTGTTCCTTAGGTTCATTAAAGTCGTATCCCCTTTCTGTAGATCCGAAATTTACTGTCTTTGAGTAGTAAACGCGCTGTTAACTAGTTTCTCCAAAGAATATGACAATTTGTAATACTTTCAATATAAGTATTTAAACGAGGCAAACTATACGGTTAGAAAATGATCGACGAAAGATTATTTTATTAATCCTTTAATATAAAATGGCATTTTTTTAATGGGAATCCCTTCAGAGGTCATCATATGAATCTTAGGAAAACAAATTGGAACATGTATAAATGTTAGAAAGTTATTTTAAATCTTGGTCAGTAGTGCTACACATATTATTTATTTGTTGTGCATTAGTATTCGTCCCAGGGTAAAAATAGCACGAAAACAGGACGAAACTTTTTTAAATTAAAGAATTCAGTTAAAGGAGTATCAAGTTCCAATGTAAAACTTGCTGAATTCTTAAGACCCATAAGGAATGTATAGCGCAAAGGACCTCTCCACTCCACAGTCAAGAAGTCCATTGAAATATAGCACAATTATTTGGCCTAAAAGTGTTCGTTGCGTTCACACTAAGTATTCACAAGCCCAAAAACTTTTTTTTTGTCCCCATAAAACCATGGTAATAAACAGTACAGTTTATAATATTCTGTACGCAGCGAAGTGAATACCGTTTTGTGTAACATTGTTTTTTTTTAAACATGGACAGGCCGTTTGGCGACCTGTTCCACTCCTCCAGGAACGGGTTCGATGCTAAATGGAACCAGTTCCGATGATTAATGGAACCTTTTGTCATGTTAAATTGAACCTTTAGATATTAGTTGCTGCCATTTTTCGTAAGTGGTGAAATATTTTTAAACGAACGGATTTCTATATAAACTTGTATTGCATGTATACCTACAGCATTTATATAATTATAGAACTGCCTCATTAGCCAAGTGGTCCTGAACGCGACTGCTACGCTAGAGGTCCTGGGTTCGATTCCCAGGTCGAACAAAGCAACGTGTTATTGGGTTTTCCTATGAAATTCCCAGTAGCAACTCGGAGTTAGGAATATGTGCCCGGTGATGGCAAAAGGCTCGCCCCCCTATTACATGGGACCTAAACATACCGGCGAACTGTGGGTGTAAATTAGTACGCCTCTGCCTAACCCTTCGGGGAATACAGGCGTGATGGTATGTTATTTATAATAATTATGATAAAGTATTTTTTAGCATGTTGAAAATATTATCTTCACCATCAGCCGCGTGATATATAGTCAGGTGATTTTGCCATTGGCTGTCCGCTTTTTCTCCAAATTTGAGGAGGATTCTCAAGACAATCCTTACCAGTTCATCACGCTCACGTAGAATAACAAAATAAATCTGTTTCAACTTGAAAGAGTGAAGGACTCAAGGTCAATGTGACAACTAGAGTGTTGCAAGCCTTAACGAAAATTTCATTAGCTCGGAGCTATCAATGTTACTGACTTTCCTGAACAAGTATAATGTATAGCTATATTTTACTATTACAAGCATTTCTTGTAGGCTGTCATGTTAAAAATGAATGTTGCGTGGAAAACGGCGAGTTAGGAATTAATGCAGACAACTTTAACGACAGCTCTGTCAACATTCTATGGAATTATAACGAACCGGTCAAGAAACCTATTCATTTACAAGTATTTTATACTTCATTTATAGCCCACTAAATCTGTCTTGAAAATTAACAGTATGCAACCTCATTATTCATTACTCGAAATATTTTTACTTGTAACTGTCAACTATTTTGACTGTTACAAATAAGTAAAAATATGGTTTAGGCGGGAAAATGAAAAGTGCACGTTGTCGATTTCATATTATTTTTCAAAACTTGAATTTCTCCGAAGTTTAATGTGTAATTATGGTGGATAATTAACCATTAAGTGTTCGTGAACGTGTGAGAGTGTAGGCAAATGATATAAAATAGAAAATCGTGACTTTTTGGGTTCACTCCTAAACTCCGTCGAAGCCTCAATAAAGTTTCTACCGTTTTATTGGGGCAATAGAACAACTTATACTTGACACTGGCGAACACAAAAAGTGTGGTGCCATATTACAATCCCAAGCAATCCCATAATGGGAAATATTATTTGATTACTTTATTACTTGACACTGGCAAATAAATAAAAAGTGTGGCGCCATAATTAAAAAAAAATATATGTCGTTTATTTATTTAAAACTCTCAGGGCCACTTGCACCAACTTCTTAAATATATTTAAATTATATTTAAACACAATATTTCATAGTACATTTGTGTTTAAATATGTTTAAATACAATTTAAACATATTTAAGAAGTTGGTGCAAGTGTCCCTTAAACTTACAGGTTTAAAAACCTAATGCGATAGCTAAGCCTACTTATAATATTAACTATTTTAAAAACACTATACTAACAATTACAAATAACTACACAATACACTTATTGGTAACTAAAACGATACAACCTTATAATTATAACAATGTAATCTTCACACAAAATTAACTTTATTTAGTATTTAGCTATGATGTCGATTTTTGAGCAAACTACAAAATGGTACAATATGGTATAGATATAACTAAATACTATTGCCACCATCCCATAATTTATTTTTTAAACCTACAAACAGTGTAAGTAAAAATATTAAAATCTATGGGAAAATCCCGTGCGAGGAGGTTTAAGACAAGATCAAGCTAAATACAAACTTAATTACATTCAATTACAGTTAGGTACTTCCCATTATTTTTTTAATGACTGCTGAGCTAATGTTGATTATACTGCTAGATACATGTTGAGTAAAAATTATATAAATAAAATGCGTTCCTAAACCATTCATCGTATTTCGATGAAGCTTTGGTGAGTTGTTGAGTGCCTGAATAGGATGAATTACAACAAAAAAAGGCATAGCAACACATGCCACGGTGACAGCTAGTTAAAATAAGAAAATGTTTTAATAACACAACATACCATCACGCCTGTATTCCCCGAAGGGTTAGGCAGAGGCGTACTGATGTACACCCACAGTTCGCCGGTATGTTTAGGTCCCATGTAATAGGGGGCGAGCCTATTGCCATTAACCGGGCACTAATTCCAAACTCCGAGCTGCTACTGGGAATTTCATAGGAAAACCCAATAACACTGCTCGACCTGGGAATCGAACCCAGGACCTCTAGCGTAGCAGTCGCACTCAGGACCACTTGGCTAATGAGGCAGTTAATAACACTTAGTTTTAATTATACTGTCAAAATAAAATGGTGTGTATTAAACACACAACATTTTATTTCTTTAAAAGTAAGTATTTCTATTTGATATTTCTGAGTCTGTAGGTACTATTATTTATTCTGGGGTAATGGGTTATTGGTTTTGGGGTATTTTTATTCTAGGGTGATGGGCTTTCTACGAGGTAACTTACAATTGATGACCTTTTTTACCATGTATTGGTATCGCTTCATGGTACTAATCTACGTTGTAACTAAGCGCCACTTGCACCAACTTGTTAAATGTGTTTAAATCGTATTTAAACACAAAATTTCTATGAAAAATCGTGTTTAAATACAATTTAAATGCAATTATGAAGTTGGTGCAAGTGGCGCTAAATAATGAATCGCGAAGTTAAGACAAAATAATCACTTTCAACTTAAAAAAAATTCAGATTATAAAATCGAAGACAATATGATCTGAAAAAGTAAACTAACTTTTTTCTTGATTGAACTGATTACTCAATCCAATTACATACTAAAGTTTTTAAACTAGGTGTCTTTAGATACAGATACCTACCTAGTTTAAAATAATAACAAGTATTGTAGATACTATCCATCACTGCAACAAATTAAATAATTGTACATATTTTAGAATGTAGAACAATGCGACCTTTACATAACTGTATGAACTTGTGTTTCTTTGTTTAAATAAATTAGGTATTTTAATATTTTTAATTGTACAATTAAATACTATTTTACATACTTTTTATAATTTGATCACAGTGTTAATCCTACTAATATTATAATATGCGAAAGTTTGTGAATATTATAATATGCGAAAGTTTGTGAATATTATAATATGCGAAAGTTTGTGAATATGGATGGATGCATGTTTGTTACTCTTTCGCGCCAGAAAGGCTGAACGGATCTGGAAAAAAATTGGAAGAGAGATAGATTATAGTCTGGAATAAGACGCGGGTTACGTATTGTCTAGGTCGGACCCGATTCTGAAGTCCACGCAGACGAAGTAGCGGGCAGAAGCTAGTTCCTAAATAAATTAAGGTAAATGATAAATTGACAACAAATTTACCATTTAGCTTACATTAATTTTTGTACCAACAATAGTCAGCATGTATTGCAGTTGCAATTATGCAATTAGAGTCTTCGTTCTTCCGTCAGTAAATAAATGACTAAAGCAAACACAACCCTAGCTCATGTGAATTACAGTGCATTTTTCCAGTAAACATCTGCGATGTTGGGCGGAGAACATAGAGCTATGAATGTTTCCGACATTGTTTTTATATAGAAGTGTCAATGAATTTGTACTTGATTTGACATTTACGTCCAGTATGACATAAATCCTTTGTTTTTATTACGTTCAAGATTTCTTTGTTCGGATGATTGATTAAGAAACCATTGAAAAAATAAACTTTGAGATTGAGTATGGACGTGACGTTTGTAACAAAAATATTGTTCATAATTCAATTGTAGTTGTTTATGTAAAAGTATGTGGTGTACGATTTACTGTTATTATTTTTAAATTATAATGTTTCAACTCTACCAACCAGTGGTCTCGGTAGCTTAGTTGGCTAAAGCATCCGGTTTATTTAACCGAGGGACGTAGGTTCGAACCCCACCTGAGATCGAATATATCTTTTGCTAAAATTTATATCTTTGGAAAAGTTTAGCGTGCGTTTATAATCAAATAAAAAAATAACTGTTTCGATTATAGGGAAAAGAGAAATAGTTCCTCTCTCTTTCAAGGGCATACCAGCAATCAGTGTGACATCACACAACTCAATATCCTATCTATACTCTTCCTAACTCTACGTCAGTCAGTAGGATTTCACATAGCATTTTTTTCCCAAACAACAATCTTACGATGAAGCTGCTAGTTGAGATGTTTATTTTTAATTAGTATCGTGTTGATATCAATTACCGCATTCCTTTAGTTTTAGTCATTATCTGCATAACTGTGACTTCATTTGTGTTTTATAATTACCCAGCTAGCTTCATGTGATTCTCTGAATCACAAACTATTGTTGTTTTCATTAGTGTTTTTCAAGAATCTCTGTTTTGGTTTAGTAAGATTTTATATGTGCCTACATTAATCGTGGCTTTTCCTATTCCACCATCACCGATTTGACTTCTGATTGCACAGAGAATTAGTTGGTAATTAGTCGAAATTAGACGTGTAGTACGTATGGGAAGGGTAGTTCGGGGGCCCAGCCAAAAAGAGTCCTTTCTCGCTGGGCTTGGAATTACCCTTATAACTTTGAACCTCGGACCGATTAATTACGATATTCCACGACTATTTTCGATCAATTAGCGACCAATCATCTGTTAAATCGGAACTAAAATGGTAATGGAGGCCCAGCCAGAAAAATCCGCACTCTTTTTAAAACGTTTTCTTCTTGAGATTTAGTCTGGAGTGGTAATTCCATATTGCCAAATATTCTGCCGCTAAGTAAAAACTAATAAATACTGTGCTACAATTATTTTGTTCTGGTTTTAAATATGAGTACCTATAATGTAGCCCATGATATTACTGAGCATACTAAGAGGTCTCAAAATACCAATACGCAACTGGTACCTACTGCTGATATTTCTGGCGTTTATGGACGTCATGCTATTAATTGGGTCGTCTGGTTTTTTTACCATCTTATTACAAAAAAAAACTGAGATCATCACCATGACATACATCCTACTCGCCTTTGCTCGAGAAAGCCTTACGTTTAATATTTAAACCAACAAAATGGCGAAAGTATGACCCGAAATTACAGGTCACCTTCATACACCGAACACTGTGACAAGTTAACCAGCCAATTAAATGTACGGTAATGTAGCCGCGGGGTCAATTAAAGGTACCATTACATTACCTAACCTCTTTTTCCCAAGGTGTGATGAATTATCGACACGTCGGAAAATTCGCTGTGTTCTAAATGGTATACCTATCTGTAACAAGATCTTATAAAGAGTTTTTTATTAACTAAATTGTACCGGTATTTCCTAACTGACGACCCATGAGAGGAAACACCGAAATAAACTGAAATTTTAACAGTTTTACTGACTTGTACTTCCTTTATTTTGTGTTAAACATTCGTTTGTTTTGGTTATGCTTTATCCTGAACATCAACGGGAGTTTACGTGAGGCAATCATAGGTGCTAGGGTGGAGACCGCGTTTGGGCAAGCGTAGTGTGGGACGCCCTGCTTCACGATTTAAAGAAGGCGGCTGGCAGCGGATGGATGCGAGCTGCCCAAGACCGGGATGGTTGGCGCTCTTTGGTTGGGACGCTTACGTTCAGCAGTGGACGGCAATCGGCTGATGTGATGATGATGAATCAAAGATGACTTCACACCATTATAGATTTTTAGCTACATCCTTGTGTGAATCAGTGGAGTGATTGATGTCCTAACATAATCATCATGTAGCATTTTTTTTATTAATCTGTGGGCTTTTTCCGTGTGCTAGCACGAAAAGCCCGATTGTAATCAGCGCACTCCATCGTTGATCGCATGTGTCTGACGGTCAAGCGTAAGCCTACATATAGAACAGTAGCTTCTACCCGCGACTTCGTCTGCGTGAACTTTAGAAATGGGTCCGACCTAGATAGACAAAAGTAGCCCATGTGTTATTCCAGACTATAATCTATCTCTGTGCCAAATTTTATCCAGATCCGTTCAACTGTTCTGGCGTGAAAGAGTTACAAACATCCATCCATCAGATCCATCGTAGGATAGAATTGTCATACGAAAACCTAACGATGACCTCTAGTAGTACCTATTCAGACGACCAAAAAGCCTGACAACCACTAATATCCGCAGTTTATTGTCATTGCCCAGAAATTTGGCTGATTTTCAGAAGTTGGTAGTCGCTTCGTTTAAAATGCTGCCTCAACTGGAAACACCCTATCATAACAAGCTGAAATGTCGAATTATTATTTGGAATATGACCTTGAAAAAAGCTCACAAAAAATTCACCCCCTAAAATTAAGTCCTATAAGTGTAGACTTCATGCATGCCAATTGTTTTAACCAGACCACCCGTAGCGTCCATAATTTTGGCAACGTGACTCGATCGAGAGTCCATTTAGAAGGGGCCTCCGTCGTGATCCGCATATACCAATATTATACACAATAATTATTATGCATGATATTTTATTGTGAGTTGAATTTCTACAAACGGCGACGTTATAAGCCTCTATAATTTAACGCCTCTGCCTTCTCGCTACGCTATTAAAAAAGCAAAACGTCATATTTTCGTAATGACAGATTGACTTTTCAATGTTGCTGTATGCATAATTTTAAATTGAAATACAGGCCGTGTGTCTGGGAAGAAGCAGATTATTTCATAAGAGCAATATTTTTGGGTATTGCAATTTTAAAGTTGTCTCTTTTTATTCGAATTTGGAAACTGCGTAAACCACTCGGTGGGTGCCACTGGTTCTTTAGCAAGCTCAGGCTTCCGCGGTTGGAATTCGTGAATTACTTATAAAAAAGTCTTGTGATGTCCTCTATTCGTGGATGTTACAAAACCGCAACTTCCAACTTAGTCTATCGACAAGTTTCTTCCATTACCATACATTGCAAAACTTCCTAAGAGTTGCTGTCGATATACGCGTTGCTTAACCTTCTCGTGTCTTCATACCATTGTCGTCTAGTAGTAGAGCACCCACGCGACGATGTTGATGACATTCGATGTCATAGAACTGTCAAAATGTTATGTATGTCTTAGGACGATCTCCAGAAAAGCCGTGTAGGTAAGCCAACATGTGAACATACATTAGTTTTTGGCTTTTATTGTATTACAGGATCTTTTACGGCGTAGAGTAGATAGATTATTAATGGGTTTTTATATCAAATTTTCAGTAGTAAATTGAATAGTAGTTCTGCCTAACCCTTCGGAGATAGATCATTTATTACCTACCTATTTTTAGAATTAAATTAACGGGTAAACTAGATTATCCACCTCTTAAAATAGCTTTTTATAATTGTTGGTAAAATACAAATAAGAAAAATATATCATCGAGGTATAAGTTCACTTCAGTTCATTTTGAAACTTATTACATATGGAACTATAAATAGTCGCAGTCAATAGTTCTTGATACTTGAAACTTGCCCATAATATATTCACGACAGCGAAGTTTCATTGTGGAGTGACAGTGAGA
This sequence comes from Acronicta leporina, assembly GCA_947256265.1. Taxonomy (NCBI): domain Eukaryota; kingdom Metazoa; phylum Arthropoda; class Insecta; order Lepidoptera; family Noctuidae; genus Acronicta; species Acronicta leporina. The sequence goes on along the minus strand of OX366537.1, from coordinate 4,090,450 downwards.
GCACTTATGTGCAAATTAGTTAGCTACATTTGCCGGCTGATTTGAATGCAAGTGCAAGTTGCAACTTGCAATGCAAGTTGCAATGTAAAATTACTGCTTATAACCTCCTTATTGTGATGCCGAAAGTGACGTCATCTGGTTACATCATAGTTAGGCATGTTCGAATTTTAAAACGTCCTCGAATTCCTGGAAAAATATTATGTATTTCAAATGACAGACAGGGCACAATGATTTGTTCTAGTTGTTCTGGTGCTCAATACAAAAAAAAATAACGGTGGCCTTCAAAGTATCTGTTTAAAAAGTCCGAGGAGCAATTAGCTCTTTTTAAAGAAACGGTGGGATTTTATGCTTAGTTGCTGTCAATCCTAGTCTAATACCTAGATCAGGCGCATAATTTTACTTAAGTAATTGTAATCTGTGTCTGACAATAGAAATCATGATTTTACATGGACAAAGCAAAAATCATACTTTTTCATATGATAATACCTCTATAAATCATAACCAGAAGTTTTGTGAGCGATTGTTGCTAACAAAATTGTTCAATATGTTTAAGGCTGATCGTTTCGCTCAGCCCGCCAAATTCAAATTTCAATTGGTTTTTCGTAATTTGTAGGTCTATAACACATTCTAGATTCCTAGCTGTAGTAATTGCGCCATAGCTATACAATATTCATAACTGAGCATTAAAAACTTATGGAAATCGTGGATAGCGCCTCTAGCGGTCACATGAGGAACTATGTTTGACAGACTCCTAGTTAGGCTATAGCTTTGACTATCTATCCCATAGTCAAAGGGCTACAGACAAGGATGGGGTAGAGAGACTTCTAAGAATTAAACACCTAATTACCGCAGACAAATAGAGAATCGATCGCCTGTTTATTACTGCTTCTCATTGGCCCAGATGTCGCTAGTGCGGCCAAACAAAGAAAAAACTGTTCCGATTGATTGCAGTCGAACATGTGTATATTTTTTTGTTGTTGTTTATTACAAGTGTTTGTAGATATGACCACTCTGCTAACTCATTGTAAATAGATAGCTACGTAGGAATATATCAATATTAAATTGTTTTGGATTTTTTAAATATTGTCCCACTATCTATCTATTTACATTCTCGCTTAAAATATTATCTGGGAAACACAAATAGTGAATACGTTTATTATTGTACTTAAAAAAACTGTCAATGTGTGTTTCCCAGATAATATTTAGTTATGATCATTCTGGGTCCAATTATTATCTCAAGCTCAACACATCGATATTATGAGAAAAAACACTCGTCTTTGTCGATCGTCGTCGTGTAAAGAAAACAATCATTCACAGGAATTGGAACCACGACGTCAAGATCACAAAATAGAGCAAAAACACCAGTGTCGTGAAAGTGTCGACCCACTTCGTATATCCGATGGAGATCGAAAGCAAGAGTCGATAATTACGTGTGAGTTAAATGCTAGTGCTGTGTAAGAGCAACCTGTCATTTGTGGCGCGCGAGTAGGCTGAATATAGTATTGTCGGTGCCCAAAGTTTATTTTTTATTTTGCTGTCACTTTGCGCGGGAATAAATGAATGTTTCATTGATATACATGTATGAGTTGGAGTTTGGATTTGTATCTCGCCCCTATTACATTATACTAACATACATCTGTAAACCGTGGGTTTACATCACAGCATAAGCATTGTGTATTTTTTTAAGTAGTCTCTTGTGTTGTTCATTTCATTAGTTCAAGATTTCTATCCTAACTTTTTCAATGTATCGTTAGAGCGCTGTGATTTTTAGTCGGGCGATAGTTTGATCGTTCTGAGATTCACTATGGAGTCATAATTATTATGGCAGTGCGCGCATTTGACGATTAGAATTTGACAATAAAATTATACACGACTTGTGTCGTTTTTAGTCTACCGATAGTTTAGTCGCTGTAGTAGCGACTAAACTATCGGTAGACTAAAAATCACAAGTGCGCGTTAGCCCTTACTGACGCAGGACGTTGACGTTTTAACCAGTGCGTAAAATAAATGAACACGTGGGCTGTAAACACAATCATTATTTATACAGGTACCTACGCTTCGGAAATACAACCAATAAAACCCAATTAACTCAGACTAATAATTGAAAAACTCGAGTATTAATTACAACATCCACACTTATATGATTGTATCACTTGTATCCATCTTCTGTGACCTTAATCCGTAGTTGCGTGTGATCAACTAATTAAAGATTGTAAACTGCGTTTATCCTCTCGTGCGTACCCGGCCTAATGATTTCACTCAGTGAAAACTAGGCTTTATCACAAAATAAGAACACAGAAGTCTCAACCACACCCCCTGGGACATACTTCGAAAAAAACTACACATACAAAATTATATTTGTACACGTGCAGTTGTGAGCGTATGCAGATAGCGTTTCGCATTTGTTTCTGATTTTGTCTTGTCTAAGTGTAACAACTTAATTTGGCGCCCCTTACTCCCAGTTCCCACCAAATCAAGCGATTTCTGAAATTTACCATTAGGCCGCACCCTAGGTCTATTTTCAAACCGAGGACTGAAGGGAGTGTTTCTTCTTGTTCATGTAGTGGTGCACTAGATACAACGAGACTATGCACTTACCTCAACTGTTTCAACAAGTAATTGCGAACAGCAGTTGTAAGAAAAAACTCTAAGCCGCTCGTAATCTTGCGCAAGTTACCATGACAATACACACGAAGTGGGTTACCGTTGTGTTATATATATATTCATGAGTAAGGAGTTTGTTGACTTGATTCTCTTACAGTTTCAAGACTATGAAGCTGTGAATGATTTTGACGAGGCCTTCTTCTGTGTTTCTTCATCTGCCTGTTTCAAGAAGTGTTCTATAGCATTTTATGAAAATATCTAGATAATCTGTTGTTAAATGATTTCTCTAATTTATTTAATCTATTGAAGTATTTATATGTATTAAATATGATGTTTAGTGGTTATCATTATAATCAAAGAATTGAATTTTCTACTGATCAAAGATTCAAAGTAACCTTTCAAGGAACCGCTTTACAACACATTTTAACAGGTCCAGTATAACGCGTTCCACAAATTGCCAAGATTTTTTACAAAAACATTGTGTTCCAATGCAACCTAATTACATTTTTAAGAGCAATTTACTTCTGATGAAGCTGTAATGACTGTATTCAGAGGTGTCTTAATAGGTAAATACTAGAACAATCATACTTGAAGTTCATAACGAGAGCAAAAACACAAAAAAAGTAAAATAAAGAGAAATTCTTTACTACTATTACGCTTTGTTCGCACTAGAATTCATTAGTGGGAGCTATTTGAAGATTAAAAATAGGGTTGCCAACGACCAAATCGACTGATTGAACTGGCTAGTTATGACGTCATCTGTCAGATTCGATTATTAGAAGTGACAGGTCCGGAAATGTTTTAGCTATGGGGCCCATTCTTGGGTATTCCAGTCCGGACTGCCAGATATTTATCCAAAACTTTGTCCCTTAATGTTAGTTTAGAAATTAAATTAAAGATTACAAGTTTAAATGGTGGCCGGTCATTTTCTATCTTTAAGAAACCACGTTTCCTATCGGGAATTGGGGTTTAAAATATATTAACTTAACAATATCTCATTCCATTTTTTTCGGGCTTCAAACTTATTTAAAAAGTAGTAAGCAGATACTTGATAGCCTCTAAAAACCAGATATTAAATCGAGGTCCGTGACACCTAATTAACCTTCTTGGTTAATTTCTGTGGAAATTGGCAACCCTGACGAATTTAAAATACTAACGATGCAAGATATGATAATTTTTACGGGTATTCATATTTCATTAAAGCCCAAGTTACGTTGGTTTATGTTACATCTGTTGTTGATCGTACAAGTGGCGTTGTTAATGGCAATCTACGGGTGTTATTAATAGCAATAATTCTATATAAATTCTTCTGTGGCCATTAAAGATGGTATCATATATTTTACTGTTGAGTTTCGTAAGAATTCAAACCGGTTAAACCTACGCGTCGAGGCTATTTTATTTTACCCCAAAGTTTGTAATCTATGTACCTAACCACAACCATTCCACGGGGTTGATTATTTTTTAATACGTAATCATAATCCCCTTTTCTTCCGTATATTGGGGACAGTTTAAAGTTTAACTAGGTGCTCAGTATTTTCAACTTCAGCTATTACAGTACCTATCACACATGCAAAGAGTTTTGGGAAAATTACATGCAAAACTAAACTAATCCAAAACTCTTTTGTTCACAGGCAAGCACTTAGTCTTTTCCACGGATCCGGAATCCATAAAAGACGAGTTCGCGTTTGACAACCCTGGGTTCCGACAGGATGAGCGAACGGCGTGGCAGCATGAAGCGCCAACCCTTCCGCTTGGTGGCAAGCACCAGGGTCTCCACGTGGAGTTCACGAAACCTGAACACAGCAAGGATGACTCACACTTACAGGTAAATAATGTAATAAAGGTTCAAGAATGTTAATCTTATCTTACATATAATAAGAATGTAAGTGAGCCGTGTCTGTACATTGCTTATATTTGCAGAAAAACTAATTTGGGGGACTCAGAATCGGTAACACAATCCATTTCTATTATTTTTGGAACTTTTGTCTGTCTGTTTGTCTGTCGGTTTGTCTGTATGTTTGACCGCGCATCAAATGATAACTACTGAAGAGATTTGGAGGAAGTGGGCAGGAATTCATAGCCTGTTTCTTGGATTAACATTTAGGCTATTTTAAATTCAAATCGGTTCTCTCTATAAAAAGTTATTAACATTTTAATTATTGAAAACGTTGACTTTTAAAAATAACCATTGAAGTCAATTTCTTTTTCAAGTATTTCTGTACTAGACTAGCACGGATCAAAAATTATAACAGAATCAAGTAATAAAATTAAAAAAATACATTTACAGGGACTAACTGACATAAAACAAGAAAATAAAGCAGATCAATCAGAAACCATTATTGTGACCAAGAATTGATTATTAGTACAGTAATTCTAACTCTACTTATACAGGGAATCACGGGACATACATAGGATTTATCCAGAGAGCACAAGCCGGTTTAAAAACTAAATATTTGAGTAGGTTAAAAAAGTAAACAAAAAATTACAACTTATTTTCTAGCGGACTAACACGACATCGTTCTATTCTATTCTATTTTTTAATTAATGGCAATTAAAGCCGATGTCGACTATTCTGCCAATGACCAGAGAGTTGGAAAAACAACACGACATCGTTATTACCTCAATGAAATTTGATTCGATAACAGGTGTCATTTTGAGTTGACAATTTTGACAATAATATTGTTTTCTTCTTTAGAGCATCCAGCCATATAGTAACTCATTTTATAATGTGAAACCTCCATAGTGTAGATACAGTGCGCACACTTTATTTGAGAAACTAAAGAGTTTCCATCTAATCGAATAATTAAATACATAAATAAATATAATAATAAAAAAAAAAATGCATCGTGCGTTAATCTTTACTGATGCCGAAACAGATATTTGAGATTTTAATCTATGTAGGTATGTCTATTTATATTTCCATGCTTCAATCAATGCAATGTGAACAAATTTTTGAAATTAAGTAATTTATAGATCAGAAATAAGGTATTCAGAAATCAATGGCGCTAAGTGTATTACAAATATGGAAAACCAAATTTTTCGAGGTGGTTAGTTGAAACTTGGACAGGACAATGTCTGTCAGGTCAGCTAGTTATAGAATAAGAAGGAAAGTTACTCGAAAGATAAGGATTTTAAACACGTGATCCAGAAGTGCATCAAATGATTTTGATAAGAGCGAGTATGAAGTATCTACTTACCTGCAGTGGTAAAAGATTCGCTCCGTAAACAGTTAGTTCTGTCATAATGCCTGCATTCCCCGAAGGGTTTGGCAGAGCTGTATTGATGTACAACACAGTTTGCCGATACGTTTAGGTCACAAATACTAGGCGCACAAATCCCAAACACCGAGCTGCTACTGAGTATTTCATAGACAAACCCAATAATTAGAATCCTAACTATACCAGGCCTAATAGATGTAGGTACGTACTTACTTATAATAAACTAGCTGACCTGGCGAACTTCGTACCGCCTAACAGTCGATTTTTAAACTAACGTCACTCAATTGTTTTGCCTTCCCGGAACCCCTTCACTAAGAATTACTTTATGGTATGGTATGGTATCAAAGTTAAAATAATTACAAATCTTTTGTATGGGAATATAGAAAAGTGTTGTTTTTAAATTTTTTCAGTCATTTTTTTATTTTTTTCTCTCCGTTAAACCATCCTCGAACTTCAAGGAATATTATAAAAAAAGAATTAGCGCAATCGGTTCAGTTCAGCTGCTCTCGAGTTTTGCGCTTAGCAACACATTTGGCGATTTATTTTTATATTATAGATTAGACACATTATTACAAGGAAATATTTTGATTCTTTTCTTGGACATGAAATGACAAAAGTGTTAGAACAAAAGTTGTTGATTAGCATCGATATCACTCCTATTCGGGTTGCATTGGTATCGTTTTCTGAATAACCCTTGATAACCATCCTGAAACCTCTGTAAAACTCCCAAGACTTTTCTACCATTACATTCAAAGAATACTACATGAATAGAGTCATAAATAAACATCATCAAGATAGCCGGACGTTTATTGTTCATTACAGTATCTCAATTGAGTAGATATCGCCAGTCCAACTCTATTGGCTCCGGCTATTTCTGTCTCAGTGAATTGGATAAGATTATCTACTCTATTTATTAGCTAGATGTCCATAGATGCTTCAAGCTTAAATGTATTTTTACTAGCCTTATATATGTGCGGATTGCAATGCTTCTTTTTTTTGTTTTGAGCCTTTATTTCTATACTTTTTTATGGGATACGGGTGCAAACGAACTGACGGATCACCCGATCGTAACCGGCGCCCATGGATACCGGCAACACTAGAGGAGTCGCAAGTGCGATGCACGCCGGTTTTCTGTGAGGCCGTGGTATCTCTCCGATCGAGCCGGCCCATTCGTGCCGAAGCATGGCTCTCCCATAAATAAAAACTACTAATAAAACTACCTGAGTACCTGCTTCGATTAGATAAAACATTCATTTATAATTTCACTAGCTTCTGCCCGCGACTTCGTCCGCGTAGCGTGATGATATATAGCCTATAGCCTTCCTCAATAAATGGGCTATCTAACACTGAAAGAATTTTTCAAATCGGTCCAGTAGTTCCTGAGATTAGCGCGTTCAAGCAAACAAACAAACAAACAAACAAACAAACAAACTCTTCAGCTTTATATATTAGTATATTAGTATAGATTCACTGTCTCACTGCAGTGCACAGGTCTTCTTTCAGAAGGGTGAGGCTATAGTCTACCAAGCTGGCTTAGTGCTGATTTGCAGAAAATCCTCAGGCATGCAGGGTGTTCTCACAATCTTTTCGCGCGTGATATAATGAATTATTAAAATAACATTATTATAAAACTTGCTTCCTGACTCGAGTTCGATCTCCACACTTATTATAACTTGGGATAATGATCACTAGACTGTCATTGCTTCAGAACATACCATGACACCTGTATTCCTCGAAAGGTTAGGCAGTGGCGTACTTAGGTCCACCCACAGTTCGCCGGTATGTTTATATCCCATTTAATGGGTGGCGAGCTTGTTGCCATTACAAACTCCAAATTCCAAATCCCGAGTTGCTAATAAAAGTTTCATAGAAAACCCCAATAATACTTTGCTCGACCTGATTATGGATCCCAGGAGAGTTCCTGGGTTCCGTAATCAGATCGAGCAAAGTATTATTGGGTAATATAGAGTACGCTAGAATTTGTGGTTTCGCTAGATCAGGCCCCGCTTTTCCATTGGGCACTATGGGCAAGTGCCCCAGGGCCCCGCGATCTAAGGGGGCTCCCTACTTTTCACACATTTTGTTTTTTTTTTGCATTTGTTTAGGAAATAATTCCCTGACATATCATTGTCATAGGGGGCCCCATTATCCCTGTGCCCAAGGCCTCCAACACGTTAAAAACGGCCATCATGACCACTTTTTCAAAATGTTATTGTATAAAAATAATTTAATAAACTGTCAACAATAGCCTAACTGGTACCCTAGTTGGGGAAGAACTTGGTAACCCAGGTTAGGTGTGTGTGGTAGCGATTATTTTCTCCAAACTAGTGTTTTTTTTAGTGTCTATTGACTACAAAACATAAGACGAACGGTCTTATAAAACAGAAAAGCGTGTATGAAATCGCAAACTCATGGGAATCATTTGAGAGGTATAAGCGAAAGCGTCAGAAAGATAAAACTGTTTGACAAATCGTTATATTGAATCAACAAACTACTTACATAACATTTGATTCACTTCCTCGAGTGTAATACTTACTGTAATGTCAAATAAATCCATTGAGGTATTAAAGGCTATAGTACTACACACGTTAAATAAAACATTAGGCATTGCATTTAGTTTCGGTTCGTTTTTGCATACATAAGAAGATACTTATGTAAAAATAGAACAAACATAACTGTGTCATTGGACAGGCGCGGCTGCTGAGCGTGAGGTCTTGGGTACGATTTCCTGGTCGAGTAGGGTTATTAAGTTATCCCATGATATTCAATCTAGGAGTAAGCGGTTGGAATGTTTTCCCTATTGACGGCAGTCTCATCCCCTTTTACAGGAAGTTGCACTGTGTGTACCATGTATAAGTACATCAGTTCACGTTGCCTTCGGGGAACATAGGCATAAGGGCGGGAGAAAATAACATATTATATGTATCGTTGGTTTTTTAGGATTTCTATGTGGGCCACTCTTTACTAGTAATAATAGAAACGTTTCCAGCTAAAATAAATAAGCTCTTAAGGCGCTTATTCTGAAACTCATGGCATAGGATCTCCTTGTTTTGTCTTATCACTCAATGGCATAACCATGTAACACTCGGTTACATACTGTCACGCAAGTTATCTAATGTTTTTGGGCAATTGAATACGAGTTATAAACGGTTTGCAATAGAACGAATGAAAAGTATTCAATTTGTTATGTCTATGTAAGCAGAAGTGATGTTTTTTGATATGGGTATCTAATTTTTAAATATCTTACTACTGTAAAGATACAAGCCTTACTTAAATAAAACACATGCTTTTAGAGTTTAATTCCGATTTATCTATTTACCGATTTCGGGCACTTACACTATTATTAGATAAAACTAATTTTAGCTAATGCCCACTGTTTTACTCGCGAATGAACAAACACACGCACAAACTTACTTTCGAATTTATAATATTATTACTTTGTGATTCTGATAAATGATAAATGATATTTATTTCTGTAAATAGATCTTTTAAAGACACTTTTACAAGTCAATGTTTTACTTTTTTTTTTAATCTAGATGGCGCCGGCATTTCCTAACTGACGACCTCGAAGATTCGAATTCTTTATAGCATCCATCGTTATTCTGCCCTAGACTTTGCACTGTAATAGAAGCTTTATTTCAATGTTCTATCTCTACTATTATAAAATTGTAAAAAAGCTGTGTCTGTACATTGAAGATATTAAAAAAAACAAGTGGGTTTAGGGTATATAAACGTCTCCGAACCCAAAAATGTGATTTTTAAAATTCTTGTCTGTTTGTCTGTTTGTTACGGGTTGGCGCAAAAACTACTGAATAGATTTTAATTTTGTTATCACTGTTAGAAAGTATGTTCTCCGACTTAACAACTGGTATACCTACTTCTTATCTCAAATAATTAAATGGAACCGGAGATATAGCTTGACCTCTCTAATGTATAGAGACCTATACAAAGAAGAGATCTGTTGGTTTTGCGCTTCAAGTGAGCGATGCCGCGGGCATAGGCTAGTACCTATATATTTTTATAAGAGAGCAAGATATGTGTCAAGTAATACCAGATCATCGATCTGCAAAGATAAGCTGCACCGGGTCAGTATATGGATGGGTGTCCGTCCATGATAACGGTAATTAGCAGCACTATAATGACGCGTTGCTTTCATCTAAACTTTCAAATTATGTACACATTCCGTCCCCTGTCATTCTTCTGGCGGTTATCGTTACACGTACATTGGTACTGGCCAGGGTTTACACTTGACACTACTATTACTTAGTAAAAATCACTGATCTCTATAGTTCTCTATGATAGAGGATAGTTATACTTATAGGTCAATGCACATTTTTTTTCTTGCGTAGATGCAAAGACAATAAAGCCAGGTCTTATACTCTTTGCTTAAATTAAATTTTCTGTCAACAACTACTTACCCATCCTTTTTGTACCTAAGCAAGTACCAACATTATCGTGTCATTTTTAACCGACGAAAAAACGGAGGAGGTTCTCAATTCGAAATGTATATTTTTTATTTATTTTAGACCACGCATAACTTTTTACAGAGTAGACCAATTTTGAATAATTATTTTTTTAATGGATGGGGTACCTATACTCCGAAGAAAAATCTCCCATGAAAATTTAATAAAAATCTTCTGAATCCATGTCTTACTTTCATGCAAATAAGAGTCATAGTACCCCAAGGGAAATAATACATTTTTTTTTATTATATGGACACCAACCCGAAATCTGAGTTGCTACGAAGCATTTCATATATATAAACACACTGATTGACCTAAGAATTGTACCCAGAACCATAGTAGATAGATTTTTAAACAAGTTAAGCATGATGGAAGTAACATAAACGACCTCGCAGTAGTAAAAAAGTATGAATATCGAATTCGGTAATTCCCCCGTGTGACGAAAGCGTTACTAATGCATCTATATTTCGGCTAATGTGCGTTGAATAATTCTCGAATTAACCAGATAATGCTTACATTATACAGGCAGTTGTTGATAATGGCAGAATTATGTATATTCTGTATTGTGATCTCTTTACAATGGAGGCTGTATGAAGAGCCTTGACTTGAGCCTTTAATAAAGACTAGAATGTTCTATAAATTTTATAGAACATTCTAGTCTTTATAAAATTAGATTAGATGGTTGGGTCAGCCTGTAAGAAAAATGATATAAGTATATTCAACCCTGCAGACAGATAAACAACCAGTACATCATACGAGTGTTAGGTTATATACTAACTTTTTTTAACCAATTCCAGTCTAAAATATAGGCATCGCCCAGTGACAACCCTAGTCGGTATAATTTCGATCTGCATTCCTATGCGACTCGTTACAAATCGATCCAGTCTGGATTTGCTCTGCGATGTGAATGAACTTGTTCTAGGCTCAACTATGCAACTAATATCTTGATATTTGTAAACAACTGCCTACAAACAAGAATTGTATCTGCAAGTTTATGTCACACTCGATACTCAAACAATATTCTTATGAGAATCTCTGTCTGTTAGTCACTGTTCCTCAAAATACTGGCGAATGTGTGTAGGAATATTAGTAGGTACACCTCTGCCTACCTAACTCGTCGGGGAATACGGGCGGGATGGTATGCTCGGACTAGAGGAGCTTAGAGCTGTTACAGATACTAGTCGCAGCTTAAAAGTGTAATATCAATCTAATTATAGCCTAAATAAAACTTGTAATATTTTTTTACCGTATGAATATATAAGGCACAGAAAATCAGGCGTTACCTATGCATGCATATCTACATAATCTCTACTAACATAATATAAAACAAAGTCCTCCACAACCTCTGTCTGTTTGTTTGCGATAAACTCAAAAATTACTGAAAGAATTTTCATGTGTTTTTCACTAAGGGACAGAGCGATTCATGAGGAAGGTTTTAAGCTATTAAACATCACACTACTACTCTTAAGATCTGGACAAAGCTGGTTAAAGGACAAAGTTGCTATGTTCATAAGACCATGCTATGTTCGGTAAAATTACATGTTAGTTCCCGTAATTAGGCCATTTACGAACTGTTCTCACACCATTACGAAAATATTGAAACACTAATGATCCCACAGATTAACTAATACTTGACTTCGGTTAAAATTTTAATACGTTTTAATTACGAAACGTGAGGATGACGCGATTTAACCTAAATCACCAGATTAAATGCCGTCTAAACTGCGATAAAGTTAGTCATAAACTGTCTTTATGGAATATTACATTGGCTATTAAAATATAATCAAGTATGCGTGGTTTATGCTATGGAATTTACGTTTATAAGTGTTTATATAAGTACATATACAAATGCATAAATAAGCAATGCCTTCCATTACCTATTTAATAAGTTATTATTACTACTTACATCAAGTATTAGGAGGTATGGGATAGGTTCTATCTGGCCAGCAACAAAATGACAGGAAAAATCCATTTGGTTGCGGAAGAAATGTATCCATGGATGCTATCTAACAAAATTATGACAGTACGAGTTTCTATAATTATAGTGACTTCAGAGTGCATCAAAATAAGATCTATCGTTCCCCCGAGCCCGCCAAATTCATATTTCAGATTCATGGCAGTAATAATTTCGACACTAACTATACAATATTCATATTGTAAAGGTGTGTAAAAAAGCTTACAAAAGCCTCGGTTTTATTATGCGGGAAACTCGGGATTTCAATAATACTACGGCTGTGAAGTCGTTATACAGTGTGTTCGGTCATGGACTAGCGATATTCTAAATACTTACTTAACAACTACTTTAATACACAAATAAACTACACATTTGGGCCAGATACACAGTTGTAAATATAATGTTGTATGTACCTTAGCTCACCGGCTTTCGATCTAGTAGAAAAAAGATAATGTAGATGGTAATGTTTTGTAATGTAGACGGTAGACAGTATTGTTGCCCCCCGAATAAGCCTATTGTTAACTCATTATGACCAAAACTTTGAGAGATATGATTTTTCTTGTACATACAGGGAGTTTTCAACAAAATAGCTGCCACATAGCGGGAAAGTGGATTAGGCCCAAGTGTACAGTGTATTTGTGTATTAAAATAGTTGTTATATAAGAATTTAGAATATCGCTAGTCCATGTCCGGACACACTGTATAATGCGTTAGTACGAAGCAATTTGGAAACTAGTGCTATCATCTGGAATCCTTATGAAACGAAATATCGTCTTATGATAGAAAAAATGCAAAATAAGTTCACTACTACAGCTACTTATATCTGAAACAATATGCAGTCTATCCATTTTACCCGCTTATGTATCCAACACTCTATGTAATAGGGATGGTTGGATATTATAAGTTGGAGGTAAGGAGAAATTATGCGCTTGCTAAGTATATATTCTTAATATTCCGTGGTAAATTAAACAATCCACAAAATCTTCGATCATTGGGACTTCTCGTTCCCAACAACAGGCTGCGGCAAGGACCAAGAGGAAGGCTGTTTGAGGTGCTGGTAGCCCGCACAAATATATTAAAGTTTGCTCCGGTCAGTCGTAACATCGTCGCGCAACAAACAGATCTGTTCGTTTGTTCTTTGGCGGAATTCGAAAAGGTGACACTGAATATTTTATCAAATAACTGTCTTTAGTAGGTATATTGGTTAATTATAAGTAACTACATTGTTGCATTGGGCTTTGGCATGTAAAAACAATTGTATTTGGTTTAATAATAATAAATAAATAAACTGAAAATTAAAATCTTTACTTAACATCGTTATTTGTAGCTAAAAATAGTGTAAATAGACAATATAATAATTATGTTTAGCACAGTTTAAGGCAAGTTTTTGCTTGATAGGGTTTTTTAAGCAAAGGTAGTTCTCAGTTGTGGATGTGGTATAGTTAATGTCGGAAATACTATCTAATTCATATTATTATGTATCTAAAATGTGTTGAAGACTTACAAAAACTTAAATCATACATCCATTATTTTTTCTTGAGTTAGGCAGGTACTTAATATTTGCGCGTAAATATCCCCAAACTACTTTGATAGATTGTTAAAATTGTCAAATTGACATTAACTTTTGGCACGATATCGTGTTATTTTGATAAAAAAAATAGTTTTGTTATTGTATTGTGTATTTGTACACGATATAAAAGATAAAAATAATATAGACGGTCATCAGACGGTCAAGTTCAAGTGCTAACTCCAGATTTGGAGATATAATATCAATCTACAATCTCACACACTTGAAATGAGTTGAAACTGCTCTGGATGTACTAAAAGTGACAGCGAACAAAGAAATTGAATTTAGAACGTCGAGAGGTCAATGTTTTTTTTTTATCTTTTTCGTACGGCGTTCGTTACGTTCAGCTTACGGCCGGTCCCAATACAGATCGATCAGCAGATTTGAGAGATAGCATTTTGGCAGTGCATGGACCTTATGTCAAAATGTTATCTCTATAAATTGATTGATTTGTTAAAAGATTTGTTATAACGGTTGGTCATAAGAGTCTGTGTAGCCGCTATTGACTGAATAAATTAAAAGATGGAACTGAAATTAACTGCCAAGTAATTGAACAAGAATTTACTCTGGGTTGATGAAATAGGCCGATGTATTTTTTTAAATTAAAAGATTGCAGCCCGAAAAGGTTGCATTCAAGGTCGTCAAAGCTGTGTTGCCATATCGTCGGATATTGCCGTATTTGGGGGTAAATGTGTAGGTCAATGTAGTTTTTTTTTGTAAGTATTGAGAGTAATTTTTTATATTTAAATTAAAAAATTACCGTCGCAGGTTATTTTTACGCATACATTTGAAACAATTCAATGGGTTTATTATAAAAAAATAGACGAAGATTAAGTTGATAAAATTGTAGGTAACAGCAACATGATAAGTACTTATTTCTCTTTCTAATAGGTATATCATCACGCTTGTATTTCCTGAAGAGATAGGCAGAGGTGTACTAATGTAGCGTGGTGTAAGTAATGTAGGTGTACCGATAGAGGGCGAGCCCTAAACTCCGCGTTACTAGGTACTGAGAATTTTATAGAAAACCCAATAACACTTTACTCGACTTGGGAATGGAACCAAGGACCTCTAGCATAGCAGTCGCGCTTGACTAATTGACACGCATGATATTCGCGCTTACGATTACGACGCTAGACTATAGAACGAATCCCAAGAATTGGACGTTAAAATTCATCTATCACAAGGAATATTAATAAATAATACTCATATTGGAACACTCTTAGAATATAAAATAAGAAAAGTATTCTATAGGTAATGGCAACACTAAACGGATGCACAATTATTTTGTTGCTATCCTGATGATGTAATTTTTAATGACGTCATCTTGACTTGACGGTCAATCTTAATAATCATCGTAATCCTTTGACTATTTATCGTAATCATCTACACAATCCGCCAGTGAAATCATCGATAATAGATTTAACCTTTTTTATGTAAGATCGACTTAAACGTTGGCTTTTTGGAATATGATCTTTGCTAGTCCTTAAGGGAATTAAAAAACTATTCGTAAGTCCCGACCTGATTTGCTACCACCACGCCTATGCCCCGAAGGGTTAGGCGGGGTGTTGTAAAATACAACCACATTTCGCCGGAATGTATAAGCCCCATGTAATAGAGGGGAGCCTATTGCCATTAACTCTTACTTACTTATCTTGTTCGGTTTTCCCTCTGCACGTAGGAGAAACGAAATTCCCAGTTCCTAATTTTTCCAACTTTTGTCCTCAGCGAGCGCGCATCCGTCGCGTGAAGCTATGGGCACGTGACTTCACCGGCCTTGGTCTGCGCTGTGGAGGTGGCGCACGAGATGGTGTTCACATCCATTCCGTGCTTAGAAGCGGTCCTGCCGCCGCTGCTAAATTGCAACCAGGTAATGTACTGCGAATTTATCAGTCGATGTAAGGTGGTGCAAGGCCATTCCGTGCCTAGAAGCGACCCTGCGACCACTGCCAAACTGCAGAAACGTAATGTATTGTGAAGTTAGCAATAAAATACTTAGTAAGTCGCGCTAACTTGCTATACGAGGTGTGGCTGACGCGTGCAATCCGCACTCTCACCTCATACCCTGTGATGTAGACTCAGCTGTACTCCGAGGGAATGTACTGGGATAGCCGTCTATAAATTCGTTACTTAGAAAGCTGTCTCAAATTTCGCATTGGGTCTAGCCTGTTGTTAGCCTAGGTTAGTAGTGTGGGACATAATAAAACAAGAATCAATTCAAGAATCGATTACATCGTTTGATCACACATACCAATTTTCTCTCTGTCATCATTGTGTGGTTCTAAGTAGTACCAATCAAGTTTAGACGTCTTTTCTTGGGGATACTGTTACCTATGATCCTCACAATTGATTGTAGCTTAGACTTCCTCTTTGTTCATAGGACTATAGTTCGCAATTCAACGCAAGCCTGTAGATTTGTTGAAATAACTAACAAATTCGGCTCTAACTTTTATTTCGGACATTTGGCAAACAGCGTAACGAGGTGGAACCTCCCTAATGTCAGAGATAATAGGCCTGACATTTTTGTGACGCCGATCAGACGACAGGGGGGGGACTTTCTTTGTAATGTCTTTTTGATAATGTCATGTAAGAGCCAAAGGAAAAAACCCTTACTCTACAATTGCCTTAAAAACAATTGCCTCCGATATTTTTCAAGACTGGTTCCCGTAATATGGAATAGAAGTTTACGATTTTGTTTTTGTTGTCCCGTCTCTAGTAATGTTTAGTCTTTTGGCCAGATTCTTAAAGGTTGCTCCATCTACTATCATGCTTCTGCTGTCTCTACCACTTTTTGTCGAACATACTGTAACAATACAAGAATTAACAGCATCTTAAAATTGAGTAGTGTTAGAATAGGTACCTATTTGACCACATGATTGCTAAAAATCTAAAGTAAATCTATCGAATTCCACTTTTGGCAGTATTGCGCCAAATCTAACGATTGCTTACGACATTGTAAGAAGTCATAGTATTATTCTTAGTCTAGATCCCACGTAAATAATCCTAATCGTACTAGTACATTCCTGGCCTTTTGCCAGAGCACGCCTTTCTTATACAAAGTGGAAAATCATTTATTAGTTTATTCCACATCCTACGAACAAGGATCAGAAAAAATCGATAGTAATTCGTATTTTGTCAAAGTCAATGTAGATAGACCATATTTCATCCTTCATTACGTTACCAGCTGGGATTTCCAGAAGAAAAAAGGAACGCCTTATACTTGTTTGAATCATGCACAAAAAAGGTACGTGTACTGTTTTTTCTTTAAGTTATTGTAATAAAAAGATAATTATAATGTCGTGGATAAACGTATTGTCTCAATTTAAAAAGTTGCGCATAGAAACTTTCGTGAATATTTTAAGACATAATAATTTGCGGTTTTTATAATACGATCTGTGAATTTTAAGTAAAATTAATCGGTTCTATGTCATGAAATGAAATCATAATATGTTTTATTTCAATTATATCAAAAACTTTAAATAATGAATTACATAACATACAGATCACGCCTGTAGTCCCCGAAGGGTTAGGCAGAGGCGTACTTTAGTACACCCACAGTTCGCCGGTATGTTTAGGTCCCATGTACATGTAATAGGGGGCGACCCTATTACCATTAACCGGGCACAAATTCCTAACTCCGAGCTGCTACTGGGAATTTCATAGAAAAACCCAATAACACTTTGCTCGACGTGGGAATCGAACCCAGGACCTCTAGCGTAGCAGTCGCCCTCAGGACCACTTGGCTAATGAATTATAACAATCTATTAGTTCAGTTTACAAATTAGTTCTGTTTGTGTGAAAATAATGAAGTTTGATGAGAAAGATACATATATTAAGATCATTATTAGCCTTCCAAAAGTAACATATCAGGATTCGGAATGCCATGTCATGCAATGTAGGAATTAGGAATACAGCAGCTGTGGCGAGCATAATTATCATAATTAATTCCGTGACCATCGTAATGAGTTGTTTTTTTTTTTTCAAGATTGTCCTTCTTTTTGTTTATTTGATAAGAGACCGACAAATCTGACCCCTTGAAAGTTCACGTAGGTACTAAAACAATATTTCTCTTTATTTTCAGGTGACAAAATAAAAAGCATCAAGATCGAGTTCACGGGGACGCCGCTAGAGGACGCTGTAGCCATCCTCTCTCTGGCCTCTCCTTACCCTGTGGAACTGGAGGTGGTGGAAGGCGGCCGGGTCAGCGGCACGGGGAGGGGCGTGCAACATCCATTGCTGAAACGGGCTGGCTCTACAGGCGATGTTAGCACGGTCAGTAGTTATTGTGAACCATCTTTATAAACTTAGGTACTAGCTTCTGTCCGCGGCTTCGCTCACATGAAGCTATATTAGGAGTAAAATAATAAATTAATAGATAACCAACATTGATGATCTCTTCTTTGTATGGGTCTCTATACATTAGAAAAGTCAAGCTGTATCTCAAGTTCCGTTTAATTATTTGAGATAAGAGGTATACCTACCAGTTTTTTGGTTGGAGCATATACCTACTTTCCAACAGTGATAACAACATTAAAATCTATTTAGTAATTTTTGTGCCAACCCGTAACAAACAGACAAGAATCACATTTTTGGGTTCGGAGACGTATACCCTAACCCACTGGTTTTTTTTTAAATATCTTCAATGTACAGACACAGCTTTTTTACAATTTTATAATAGTACATATAGATGGCAGCCTCTATAGGAACACTATAAGCACTATCCAATTTCCAGTATAAACTGATCTGTCATTGTACGGCAAACCATACAATATGAGCTCAACTTATAATAATGATTATAAATAACTTGACGTATAACGTGTATAGACCCCCAATTCGACCTATAGGGTCGAGGGCATATTGCCTGCCGCTAATCAGTAAACTCCTTAACTCAGTTACTAAACAACCTACCAATAGCTATGTTTAGACCAGCAATTAGGTATGTATATTCAGATGATCTTGGGCTTCTTTGTAAATATAAATAACCTACAAACAATCATAACTCAACTGTTTTATCTCCTCAAGTTTCCAAGTCCCTAGCATATGATAGCTATCCTTAAATGCTGTCTCATTGGCGCCATGTCCTATTTATTACCCACTAGTTGGTACCCGCGACTTCGTCTGCGTACTTTTAATTTCGCAATTAAAGGTAGCCTATGTCCTTTCTCAGGGTCTAAAGATTGTCTGTGCCAAATTTCATCAAAATCGGTTGAGAGGTTTAAGCGGGAAAGCGTAACAGACAGACAGACAGACAGAGTTACTTTTGCATTTATAATATTAGTAGTATATAATATTAGCAGGGATTGGAACATTTACCTAAGCCTGTAACAGGTGTACCTATTGGAAAGTACGCGAACACTGCCAACCGGCAGAATGCAGAATAGGAACTTTCTTATACTCGTTACTTTCCCACGCCTGTGTTTTCTTTGCAAACGCTTTCAACGACAGACCTGATTGAATTTCCATCATGTATCATAGACAATAATAGATTAATCATAGATAATAGATAAATATTTTTAAAAAGCATTATTTATGTACCTGAGTGCCATAATTATTACGACGTCAAAAAAAAAGAAGAAATGTTAAGTGTTTAGTTGATTATTCGCTCACAAAATTAATTTAACTAGACCGTAAACCGTTGGCTGAAACTGGAATTGTATTAGTAATAGGAAACAAATTTTAGTATCAAGTCTAGACTTAGTTTAGTATCTTTTGTTACTGTTACAATTTGTAATCTTAAATCAAATAACAAATTTATTTTACGGTCTAATTGTAATTTATATAAGTAATCTTCAAAAATTTATTTATTAAATTGTGACCTGGAATCTTTATTATAATAGTGTATTTTATAGTTGAGCGGTATTCTTGAGTGGTGCGTTCAGAATTTGCAATTAATTAAATACAAAAATATTTCCTGTCATTGTCAGAAACTGACAACATTGAATGCCAAAGAGGTTGCATAGATTGAGTCATTTCGCGCGCTTTTTCATATAAATGTACCAATATATTATATAAATCTAATAGACGCTGCAGCGCAAATGGCAAGTAATAAAACCGCAATCATAGCCGCTGTAGCTATTTTTTTCTTTAACTCATGATATGATAAAACAAATATGCAAAATGCTATTACGTAGGCATACAAATTATTTTCATTGGCTATACAAGTATAAAAACAAAACAATTTTAATTTGAACTCTTACACCTTTGACTATCTTAGTCAAAGTCTTATACTTTACGTTTGTCAAATAGATAGAAGTCAGCATACATCGGTATGTTTATACAATTAATAATAACGGAACGTAAATATGAAAACAAACAAAGTAAGTTGAACGCGAATTGGTATATCATAAGGAAGTTTATCATCGGATAGCATCGTTGTATTACTATGTTATCGAAACTAACAATGTATGTTTAGAATTCAATCATGTACGTGGTGGAATGTCAGTCCTGTCTATTGTTTTTAGCGCTAGGGGCTAGCTAAACAATTGTCCGTTTTACGAAGATGTTGTGACGAACATGACATTCATTGTGTGCATAGTTTGAGATGAACATTGACATGCTATAACAGCGCCATCTGGTATTATAAAAAATGCGAAGATTTAATTATATTCTTACCTATTTAATTTAACGTGCAACCGAAACGAGTTTATCTAAGTGCCCCAGGTGGCCCTGTTATAGCTCCAAAATTATGCATTCAAGTCACCAAAAATCTATTTTCCCGAATTTCCAAGATTTACCCCTAAGTTAATCAGGCGGTAAATCACATACCTACATTCGGTGTTACGAAGTCGTTTATTCAGGAATGACTAAACTACTTTGCATAGAGGAAATACCTTTACCGCGGAAATAGATATTTAAGCCAGTTTCAAAGAATGTGTGTTATTTCCTTTTCTTATTCCATCATACAACAAGCGGCACCGTCACCGCTATGTTGACAAACAAGATTGACTATTTTAATTCATGTTTGTATTTCCGTTTACTACAAAGTACTGTGTAGTAACAAATAAACGCAAGACGTAACGGAAGAAATCGCACCTTTGCTAGTGCTAGAAACTTATTGCAAAGTATTTTATTAATAGAGAGACCTGAGCCGTTATTATTATTCACAAATTATACTTTTTTTTTTTCTTTAAAAAACGTTGCCCCACACTAGGATTTTCGTGGGTGCGTTTACAAACACAAATTCTCACATACACAAACACCCAGACCCGGAACAAATACCTGTAGACCATACAAATATTTGCTCCGTGTGGGGATCGAACCCACAACACGTGTCGCACAAGCCGATCGCTCAGCCGATACGCCAAACGTGTCGTCACACAGATAATCTGTCATAAGTCTTAACAATTTCTATTTTTGTTCCAGCTTGAGAAAGAAGCAAAACTCCTACACCCGCCGAAGTCACCAAACACGTCACATTCCAACAACTCCACGCTAGATACCAAACAGTCAAAGAGCGGTATCAAGAAGATGATATCAGAGAAAATAATTACATCTACAACTCTAGAAAGAAACAAGAAGGAGAAGAAAGAAGGACACACTACATTAGAAAGAGAGAATGAAAAGAATACCAAACTCGCTAATAAATCCAGACATTCTGACATCCCACCAGGAGTTAACAAACCAGAAAGGAATAAGAACAGAAGTTCAATTGACAGCGACATCCAAATTACTCAACCGGAGAATGGTGTCTCTTCCATTACTAATATTGAACAAGCCGAAGTGCAGAAAAGAGAATATGATCCTAAGAGAGGCATGAAGTTCGGTATCAGAGTCCTACCACCAAATGTACCTGATGATGGGGTCTTAAAACATAAGAACGTGGAAAATGGAGTGGTTGCTGTAGAAAAGAAATCAATCGATGAAATTGATAAGCCCGAACCCCAACGTCCCGCACCTACTACGCAAATAAAACATGAAAATGAGACGGAACAAAAGAAACCGGTTGTTGCTAAACGGAGAGAAAAAATGGCTCCTCCAATACCTAATGCTAGAGTGAAAACAAACGAATCAGATACAACTATTAGCTTAGAAACATCCAGAACATCTGAAATTTCATCGACAACATCATTTACCAGGAATGACCTCAACTCTAGTGGTATCAAGAGAGACGAGAACGGCATACCTCAGGAATTACCTCAGCAAATGTTGGACGCGGCCAAAGCAGCCAGAAGTAATAGAAAGAGCTCCTCAGAATTAATTTATGAGAAAGAAAAAGTAGAACATAAGAAAGAGGAAGCTCCTAAACCGAAGAAATCAAAGGGCAAAGCTCCTTCACCGCCAGATTCTGAGAAGAATAAAACTGATGATAGTATTCTCGAACAGTTGAAAAACGTTGCTGATTTTTTAAGCAATGAGAAACAACATTCGAGTCTTCTGCAAGATTCTATTCTATCAAGCAGATCTTCCAACGGATCACAAATCAATACATCTACACCAAAGGTCAACAAATCTAAGAGTAGTACTCGTCTCGAAGAATCAATCAATTTCAGCCAGGACGATATTTACGATATTGTCACGAAACCTTTCAAGCGAGAAAGCGATTCTCTTAACAATTTCTTCGAAGACTCAAAATCTAACATGTCTTCCAACCAGGATATTCATTCAGTTAGGTCTTTGAATCAAAGTGATAAAAGCGATAAAGGTTCTACAACGATAGAACTTAATAACAGTGATATAACAATTCATAGTTCTCCAAATAACGATACTGTACGTTCTATATCAGATGATACTTCATTATTGGATGAAAATGAACGCAAAGCGGCTTCTCTTGGAGATCTATCTAGGTTTGAAATGAGGGCTAAAGCTACCAAACAGGCTACTGGAACTCTTGAAAGAGCTCAAAGTCTTGATATTTCTGCGGAAGATGCCGAGGTTCAGGAAAGTACTATATCTCCCAAAAAGAGAAAGGCAATGTCTGTAGTAGAGACTACCTTTTTCGATTCAGGGCATGAAGATGTCCTGCCTGATATGATTGATTCAGATAAAGGTATAGTTATCAAACACAAAGAACCTAGACTGAGCTTAAATATTGCAAAAACATCTGCAATGGAAGGACTTAACACATTCCAAAGGAACCGTTTGAAGAAAGGCTCGGAATTCGGTAATTTGGAAGATGCTATAGTGAAAGGCTCATCAAGTTCAGTTGATTCTGAGAAAAATGAGGATACAAGTTTTACGAAGCCTAAAGATTTTGAGCTGTACAAAGAGTCTGAACATGAGACGTCAGATCATCTTGCTAGAAGGATAATGGACGAAAATATGAAGGTGCATTTGAAACTTGTATCAGAATTTGCTAAATCTACATCCGATGGGAGCAACATGAGTTCTTTGGAAAGCACACATGAAATAACACCAGTTGTAACGGAAACCAGAACAGCACCAGCTAAATACGAAGAAAAATTAACGATGACGTATGATACAAACGTACCAGATGACTTGAAGATGTCTCGTAACACATACGCAAACAGTTTAGAAAGACCTAAGTCCGATATGATGAAGAAACTGCTAGCTAAGAACCCCATTTTAAACGTACACATAGAACCAAGCCAAGATAGAGAAAAACACGAAGCGAGTACTAGTAAAGAAGCACCGCAGACCGATGCTTTTAAATCCGCTATGCACCAACCAGATATAGTCAACTTCGACTTAAAAACTTCACAGGCAGAAAAAGTGAGAGACTATGATGATTTCGTAAGCAACATTAAAGTTGGGTCAAATAATAATAGTCTCAAATATAACAAAAAGTCGGAATCTTTCTCCTCTGAATGGACAGAACCCAAAGAATTGAACGCTAATACCAATGTCGTTACTATATCTACGGAAAAATCTCAACCTGTTGACGAAAAGCGGAAAACGTATCGAGATCATACAAAATCTATTGAGATAGGAGAACCTACTATACGTATGATGCCACCTGATGTTCTAGAAGGTATAAGACGAAGACATGATGAGAGAGAAAGGACATTATACATGGAACCGGCTAACGTGTCTTTAATGATGACACAAGAGCCTGTACAAAAAACAGTCACAGTTAATGTAAACGAAGATGAATTTGGCAACAAAGTGATTACGCAAAATGTCGAAAAAATATCTACTCAATACATCACAAGTAAAGCCGAAGCTCCTTTACAAGTGGAACAGATCAGCTTCGGTATCATGAGAGGAGGGAAAATTGATGAAATGCAGTTAGAAGAAGGTGACGTGAAAGATATTGATAAGAGAGTTCTGGATGAAATTAAAAGACAAAATCCCAATATGCACTTCACTACAGACGAGCCCGCTTACACAAGAACAGAAACGATTATACTAAACACGACGGAAATGGATGAAGAGCAAGCACAAGCATTAATGGAGAAATTAAAAAACGATCCGAGCTTCATGTCGCAGAAAACTCCAGAAGAATTATCGCGGATGGGAATCAGAATAGTTCAGGATTTAGAAGATGTACAAACAACTAATGATGATACCGTCGAAGTCACTAAAACACGATACTCCATTAATCCCTCAATAACTGATTTACAAAAGGAGTGTAAACAGATAGACAGTCAGAAGGACCACATCACAGAAATACAAGTAGTCACACCGCGCACGGAACAAATGCAAAAACATAAGGAAAGCAAAGACAAGGTTTCTAGCAGACAGAGAGCACCACCTTACGAGGAGCCACCTCTATCGTACGAGTTGGATATTGAACTTCTAAATGATTTTATTCTCAACGAAAGGCACTATTCAGCTAAACAACTAGCTGAGGCGCAAAGACGAACAAAAGCGAACCAATCGAACGAACCAAAGAAACGCCATTCAGACTTCGACCTACCAAGAAACAGTACCATCAAATTCCGCACAGCTACCTACGAATCTCCTAAATGTACAATAGTCACCAGCACAGATCTAGAAAACAGAAGACTATCACAACTAGACCAACTTCAGTTACGCTCACCCGAACAGCTGCTGTCGGCACAAAAACCACAAATTTCCGTGAAACCGAGCAATATACCTGTGAAGGCGGAAAAAATTAAAATAGCGCCGGGTGTTTCGTCAAAAATACCGGTTTTTAATACGCAAAAGTCGCTAAGTCAGGAGAATTTGAGTGATACGAAGTTCTCTTTGCCTCGGTCCCCACCGCCGGAGTTCAGTAGTTCTGGTAACATATCGGTGACATCGATAAAGAGCAGCTCTAGGAGTCCTAGTGGTGGCAAACTGTGAAAATTGTTTTTTAATTAAATAAGTATGTCGTACATTTTACATCAACAATCATCATTGCATATTGTGGTCAGTCCAGTACCCGTTTGTTTAGTGGTTAAGAGCGCTGTTAAACTCCTAATCTGAACAACACTGATAAATCTTGGCCTATGGTCAATTACAGTAAACATACATTTCCAATTCCAAAGACATTTTACTGACAAGACAAGAAAACAGCTGAATTTTTATCAGAATCGCTAACAAAGTCAGGTTATGCTACAATTTGTAGACATACAAGTTAAGAATCATGCCTGACTTTAAAATGGCGAAAATATAAGCCTTATCTTAAATAAGTATAATTTAAGTATATGTACCTAATGATATTTAAAAGAATATTACTGCAATTTACATAGGGATCACATGGACAAAATGTGATCGTTTATTTTTAATGCTACAAGAAAGTAGCGCTTGCATACATATTGTATAAAATTTTAATAAACGTACTTATATTTAAATAAAAATAAATATATACAAAATATGCCTTAAGATTAGGATTTATCGTCGAAGTGTCTTATTAAGTGCCACAACACTAATAAAATTAAATGTTTTATAAATAATTATTATCGTATAAACTTTTTTTCTAAATTTCTATTCAAAATGTGCCTTTTGTTGTACTTAGCGATTTTATAAAAATATTTCATTAAGTTTAGGTATTGTTTGATTTACCTACTCACTTTTGACAGAATTTCAGGTTGTGAAAATAAATCTAAATAAATAAATATAGAATTTTATTTTATGTCACAATTTAATGTTAAATGAAATAATCATGAGATTGTATATTATTGTATGATTAAAAATATGCTTATATATTACCATTTGACATTCCGTCCGAAAGTATTACCAATAATAAATATTAAGTTTTATAATAAGTACTTAATTAGGTTTGCATCGGTTATAGCAGAAAGTCTTCTGGGCCATTTTCTTTAATAAGTTTAGTATAGTTTACATGGCTATTTTACATAATGATCAATTCATGGAAACTATTACAAATTCTGAGTCAGTTTAAACTTAATAATATTATTATTAAACTAATAATATTATTAAGTTTAAAGCGCGTTGAGGTTGCGGTAAATTATATAAATAAATGAATATATTACTAGTATGTCTGGTCATTATATAAATTAGCTATATATTTATTAACATTATGATTTGTTAAAGTTGATAAAAGTCGATGATAAAGTAACGATCTTATTGGAACAATTACATTAAACATATTACTATATCACAGTTATAAATATTGTATTTTATCGATGTATTATAAAATAAATACGAATTAAATGTTATTATTTTGTTTTATTTCAGAATACGTCAAACGTGTGGCCTCCACTGAAAGATTTTTTATGTACGTTATTATGTAGACATACCATTTTGTAAGATCTTATATTTCACAGAGAAAGAGAACCATTTTTATTTTACAAATATTATGTTCTGCAAACGATGAACGATTCCTCATAAAGGCAAAATAAAAATCGCTTCCAACCAAAGAAAATTGTTTATCAATCGGCCTTGGCCAAAAATTCTGTACATAAGTACCTACATTATATGTAACAGAACCGACTTGTTTCTCAATACTTAAATAAATTATAATTAATTATATATTAATTTAATTTAAAAAATAAACATGGCAGAGGCGTACCAATGTAGACCCACAGTTTGCCGGTATGTTTAGGTCCCATGTAATAGGGGGCGAGCCTATTGCTATTAACCGGGCACAAACTCCTAACTCCGAGCTGCTACTGGGAATTTCAAAGAAAAACCCAATAACACTGCTCTACCTGGGAATCGAACCCAGGACCTTTAGCGTAGCAGTCGCGCGCAGGACAACTTGGCTAATGAGGCAGTTTAATTTAATAATTTATTATTATTAATTAATTAATACAAACCACGACTACGAGACTAGTAAGTAGGTAGTGTAACTACCTACTCTCACAAAGGGGTAAATTGAAACAAAAAAGAATGTCATACAACAGTCCTAGTATAAATTACGTTTATTTGGCAGAAGTTCTGGCTGGTTACGGTTACATAAAGAAATCCTTGCAGTTCCTCTTACATTCCTTCTTCATATTTCTTTTCAATTTACTTCTGCATTTGCTCATGTCACACGCATTTTTGTATGACGCCGAGCAAGCCTGCCTGCAAACCTTAGCAGCCTTCTTCTGGCAAGATCTCCACCTCTTTCGCAACATTGTTGTCCTGTCCTGTATGAGATCTGATATCTCTACTCCGTTACTGATGTCTTTTTTGTAATCTTCTTCGTGATAATAATTAGATTCGCTATCCGTATCAGCACTTGTTTCCGAGTCCTCATATTCATCAGAGTTTGAATCTCCCGAGGAGTCTGTATACATCTGTTCAGGTTGTAGGCCGTCATTCAGAGGAAGCAACTGTGTTCTTTTATGTGAGAAAGGTTCATTTGTTTCCGCGTCTCCTTTACTCTGTAAAGTGTAAATTATTATATTCCGGTATAACTACACTTCGTACTTTACATCTATCTTGGAATTAAGAACAAACATTTTGAAAGTGAAACTTGTTTGGCTAAAAAATTCTGTCAACTACCTAACCCTGTGCACATGGTGGATTGGATCCTAAAATCCTAAAAAACTTCGTACTTGAACATTATGTTGTAACTTGTTTAAATAAGTACCTATTATTCAAATTTGGTGAAATTATATTTTTCCAATATTCATAAAAAAATATGTAAGTAAGTTACCTATCTTCTAAATTTGATTCTACTTTCAATTTTTTGAAAATGGTATAAATTAATTAGAAGGAAGGTTAATAATTATCTTTTTTCTATTGTTTTTATTATTTATTACTGCATCACCCTAAGGTTATCTTAAAATTAAAAGTAGGTACGTAGGTCTAGAAACAAAAGAAAGTGTTTTTCTTACTTCCAAAATAAGTAGAGCCAGCACTTGAGACTCTCCGTCTTCTGATGAGTTTTCAGGTATACCGATGGTATCGCCTCGACCTGTTTGCAAAAATTCTTCCGCTTCAATAACAGCCTGAAATCAATAATTAAAGGAATAAGTAACTATTTAAAATAATAATTCGTTATTAAAAGAGTCACACTCGGTTGGGTAAGATGGAAGCATTTTTTGCAAGAAATACTGTGTCATAAGTTTGCCATCATCATTATCCTCCTGCCCACATCCCAAATTGTTAACGACTTATTTATGTTTATTTTTTTTACTGTTCCTTTCATAATTATATATATCAGCTGTCTTCTTTCACACAATTTACACCTTCCATCTTCTCTTTAGTTCACCTATTCCTCACTACCTACATATGTACATACATTCACGGCTATATTTCTTGACGGGTTAGCTCTTCAGGGTATTCAGGTGTAGACGGTTTATCTCAATTGTACTTACACCATAAAACAACATAAGAAATACTACAGATAGGTCCATTTCAGTGACTAAAATTGCAGATTTACTTATTCCTATTCTACGTCATTACACTTTCAATTATTATTTCCATTTTCTCGTAAATTAATTGTTCCTTTGCTTGTGTAATCTCGAAATTAAAATTATTTTTTTTAGTTTTGATCTCAGAATGTTTTCTGAGATCAAAACTCCTAAGTCTAAGCTTGACCTAAACGATTCTGTGTAAATATTTAATGTGTTTTACGATTGAGTACCTACCTATATCATAATTAAGCAGTGAAAGCCTATAATGACTATTGGACTGTCAGATCAACAAAGACCTGTCGAATCAATTGGGTTTTATTAGTAGACAGTGAAGACGTGATAAAAAGATGAGGCATGAGCAGGTTCATTGAGGATCCTACCTCTCTAGGGTGAACTGGAGTATATCGTCACTCGTGGAGGGTCATTAGTTGTTAAAGATGAAAGCCATTTAATTTTATAGCATCTTTATATTTGAGTACCTAGACGGATTTATTCTACTAAGCAATTAGTACTACATTTTGAATTACCTACTTATTTTCTTCATTCAGTTCCAAGGGCCACTTGCACCAACTTCTTAAATAATGTTAAAATTTTATTTAAACACAATTTTTCATAGAAATTTCGTGTTTAAATACCTACAGTTTAAATACCTTTAAGAAGTTCGTGCAAGTGGGCCTAAATTGAACATATTAATTAAATTCAATTTTAAATTCGATTTCAAAGATAGCCTGTCTTTCCACAGGATGCGATCTATGTATCTTTTTTTATAGTACTACTGAAAATTCTCATGCATGGATCGTCTACCATCCGGGGAGGTGGCATGTCATGGTGGGTATGTCAGACTCGCACCAGCTAAAAATACCGGCCTTGCCTTTTCTAATAGGATACGTGACAGTCGCCACAATACAATTTTATCTCCTTGCCGAATTTTATTAAAATCAATTTAGCTAATAAGGCGTGAAAAGATCATACAGGCTATCTTGTCTCAATTAGTCCTTTTGGATGCGAACGAATACTCGATCAACAGCTACTGGAGTGTAATTATAAAATTATCTATTCTTCATAAGCAGCTCTAGCCTTATCAAACTCAAAGTTCTTCGTACAGCTCTTCCTGCATTCTTTCTTAAGTGACTTCTTAGATCTTTTGGTACATTTTCGTTTCCTACAGACAGACTTGTAAGCCGTTTCACATGCTTTCGTGCATGTCTTACTTGCTCGTCGGAGACAACTTTTATGCCAACGCCTCGATTCGAACTGATCTTTTCCTTTGTCCTTACTATGTTTATGAACGTGGTCTCTTTTCATCGGATGTACGTCATCAGGATAGTCCGAGGCGTCACCAGAAGAATCCTCATCCATAGACAGCTCTTGTTGGCTGTCTCCGCTTGATACGTCAGTGCTGTCAGATTTGTGCTTCGCTTGGGTAGCGGTAGCAACCTGAAAATAGAATGTGTAAGCTGGAATATAGCTTCGCATGAATATGTGAAGATTTTCATTACAATATCTGAATGTAGGTATACTTATATTATTTTATCTCTTTTAGTTTGTAGAACTAAATTTATTTGATGGCTTGTGTGCCTTAATTGGCCTTGTGTTTTGAGCCCCAAAAGCATCAGCAGTTGGACTTAATCTAAATTCTGTGTGCTTTTAAGTAATGTTTCTAGATCTTCTCTTAAAACCTTATTATGTAATTTGCATCTTTATGGATTGTATGACCAAGATACCTACTGTATAACAAAACCCATAGAAATAATGGTAGGTACCATTCAAAATGTAAACTACTTACTAAAAAGCTCAGAATAACACTGTTTATAACAAAATTCATTTTCCAAGTGAGCAAGCGAGGGAAACTAAATAATTTTACAACTTTATTTCACATGTTTTATTTGTTTCAATTTTATTTTATAGTTTTTTTATACATTGAATTCGGTATCGCCCTGTCCGGTCGGACGTATTGCCAAGCGAGGTCAAGCATGGAATGTGGCATAGGTCTTCCTCTTCCGACAATAGGATGGGTTGCCGGTATTACACAGTTTATAGCGAACACGGGTGAGACTTGGTGGAGAAAGATAGGTACAGTAACATAACATACCATCACGCCTGTATTCCCCGAAGGGTTAGGCACAGGCGTACTAATGTACACCCACGGTTCGCCGGTATGTTTAGGTCCCATGTAATAAGGGGGCGAGCCTATTGCCATTAACCGGGCACAAATTCCTAACTCCAAGCTGCTACTGGGAATTTCATAGAAAAACCAAATAACACTGCTCGACCTGGGAATCGAACCCAGCTTAGCAGTCGCGCTCAGGACCACTTAGCTAATGAGGCTGTCTGGACGCTGTAAAGGGTTCGAAACGCCGGGATTTGATTTATACTAATATAACGCGATAGAATCTGTAGTTTTTTATTTCAATATGTCTAATATTCGCGTAAGTTTCAGAAATCAGTGCAATCTTTATCAAGCCAGAAACTTGCCAAAAACTGTGCAACGGCCGAAATTTATAAATAATATTAAAAAAATATAGTATGCGTTAATTAATGCCAAATATAATAAAATTTTCTACTGGGGTTTTGTGGGCCCCAAAGCATCTGCAGGTGGCCCCAAACATTATATTTGATTTTATAGCTTTTTTAAACATTGGATATCGCCCAGTCCGGCGGGACACATTGCCAAACCATGTGACGGCAGGTTGTACTGCCCGTATAAAGAACAAGATGGTGGCAAGAGATAGAACATCGCTACATCGTATAGTTTTTGTTGATGGTGTTCATCATAAATAATAGCCCTTTAAGACATTTTTGAATATATATAAATCATTACGCAAAGCAAACCGTAATTCAATTGCTTCATTTTTATTATTCTTTTGAGTTTTTTAAAATAGATTCTCAAGTCGCTGAGACTTCGAGCGAATTAAAGTTTTCTCAGAAAGTTTAATTAACTCTCAAAACAGTATACCTAATACTAACGTTTATTGATTTAAACATTTGTAAGAATCGCTAATAACAAAGCCTAGGATTGAAAACCTTTTTACAGTTAAATTCACATTCTTTTCTAAGAGCTCTCTTAGACCTTGTGGAACAAGCGAGTCGATCACAGACGTCCTCATGAGCCCTATTGCAGGCTCTTGTGCATTTTTCAATACCGTTATTGCTGTTCTTCACACATCCAGCCCTTAATGCAGTTGTTTTTTTTGCCTTTAACGGATCAAGTCCTTTTAAAGTATCAACAGAGTCTGCCTCGGTTTCATCTTCGAGTTCATCAGGAAACGCAAAAGATTCATCAAGCTCTTTTAGTTTATCAAGACGCCGTTTCTTATGTTTGCTTTGGGTTCGTGGCTCTAAGCCATCTTCAGAAGCTTCTTTAGACTCCGGAAAACCAGGATCACTTAAAGCTCTTCTAGTTAACGTTTCGTCCTGAAAGGAATTATTCACATTATTTCTTCCTTTCTTCGAAGTTTATCAACGGGTCTACATTTTTTTCGAGGGGGGCAATAACCGCTGTGTGCTGCCCCTGTCTCGCCAATCCTAAACCTTTGTTTCTCTATTAAGCTTTTGACGACCTATGACTGTTCTAATAATTTAGTGATATCCTGAGTGCGCCGCAAGCAGAGAAATATAATAAGTAATTAGTGCTGCGTGGGTCATTTATCGCAAAGTTGCGGTACGGTGCGGTAAGTTTCGTAAATAGTGGTGTTGGTTACACAAAATAAAAAACTTACTTCCAAAATGATTAAGCCCAACAACTCATACTCATTATCAGCCACGTCGGTAATTCCAGGAGTTCCTTTCTCATTTGAGAAGTCTTCACTCTCTTCATCATCTGGTATATTACTGGATGTATTGGATATGCCTTTTTTGTTAATTGCATCCTAAAAATTATAAATAAGTGACAAATAGATTACCTATATTGTTGAATTTTGAAGCGGCGGTAGCCTAATGGCCAGTGCGTCGGACTTGCGATCATGTGGTTGCCGGTTCGAACCCCACCCATTGCACTACCGACGTGAACCGCAATCTAGCTTAGCACGAGGGGTTAACAGGAATACTAGTAATGTGCGACCCACATTGCTAGTAAGGTTTTTTAAAAAAAAAAAAATTATTGTAGTAAGTATACGACGATATTTCTCATTAATCGGATTTATTGATTACACTTCCTTATTTTTACTGGAGACAACAATAACACGATTTTTTATTTATTTTTTGATTTCCTCTGCTAATACAAAGACCTCCTCCAGAAATTTAGATTCTGAATCTTATTTAATGAAATGATGCATGTGGAACCAAGCCGAAGATCTGTGAAATTCTGAATCATACGGACGTGAAAGTGCCATTTCTGCTTTTCCATATCAGTCCCCTATGTTTTGTACGCGCATTCCGTATGGCTCATTCTTTAGAATCACTCTAGGGCCAATCAATCGAATATTTTTTTTTATTTATTTAATCAGTAACAATTAATATTGTATTTGACTTGAACATGCATGCATACAATTAACATTAGAAAAGGAGAAACAATAATAAAATACTAATTCTAGATTATAATAATTACAAACAGATAATATTCACTTAATATTATAGTTCATTAATGGAGTACAGGCATTTATCCAATAGGAAAACTTTATCCAATAAAAAAACGAGTCTAAAAAAACTTGTCCTTATTATACTTTTTAAGTCAGCTGGCAGCTTGTTATATATTTGTACTGCTTGATACTGAGGACTGTGTTTAACAATATTAAGATTTGGAATAATTTTATTTTTGATGTCTTTTCTACAAGTACTTTCTCTGGTTATTCTTTCTTCCTCAGTTTCGTACTCATGTAAATATTTTTTAAATGTAGTCAACAACACAAGAATAAATAAACTAGGCACCGTTAAAATACTTAATTCCTTAAAGTGAGATCGACAGTTTTTTCTTTGTGAGATTCGGACTATAGTACGTATGGCTCTTTTTTGTAGGACAAATGCTAAAAAAAAAGGAAAATTCTATTGGTAGCATTATTCTTAATAATGCCTTATCGTTAAAATATACAACCTGTAACAGAATAAGCTCAAAACCTGAAAGTAGTTTGTTCAGCTGAATCGATTACAGTGATATACGTGGTTTTTTACCTGAAAAGACAATATCTGAAACTATAGCCCTCTGATCTATCAATGTCTCGAGTTATGGAAAACATAAACCTATTTGCACAAATTGTTATCGTGTGCGTAGGAGCGTCGTCGCGCGAGTCGTTTTGGGTACGACTTTAGTAAAGCCACCAGATTTGCGTTTAGTTGGATTATCTAATTTCTTGAAAAAAATATGCTGCATGTTTCGATATTCTAATTGACGTGAGGTTTTTCGCTTATTAAACGTTGTATATACCTATGCAGCTTGATTTATTGACGTCGAGTGATTGAGAGCTACGTAGAGTTAAATACAGACGATAACGAATAAAATTAGAATCGTGGCCAGGAAATTTATCATGTTCGAATAATAGAAAACATAATGTCAGAAAGCAATTAAATTTTTAATTATATATTTCAGGTATTTGACATTTTATAATTTTCTTTCTTTTCACTAGCCAAGGGAAAGCAATTATGGTTACGGTTGGTGGACCAACCCGTGCGGCAGGTTTTACTTATATATAATAAATTCTTATTATTGTCAATTACGCCATCATAAATCGCCACTATTAGGTTCCTTATTCGAAAATAATATAGCATTTGTTAAATAAATCTCAAATTGTTATAAAGTAAAAATATATTTTAACTATCTAACAAAAAAATAGGTATATTATTATATTTAGGCCCACTTGCACCAACTTATAAAATATATTTAAATTGTATTTAAACAATTTACTACGAAAAATGTGTTTAAATGCAATTTAAAAAAGTTGGTGCAAGTGGGCCTAAAGTCTTTTTCAATATTACTTATATTCCGAACTATATTTACTTGACGAAAAGGATTTTTTACAACTTCGTTTACATTCTTTTTTCAAAGCTCTCTTTGACCTAGAAGTACATTTAAGTCTACGGCAAACGTTTTTGTAAGCACTGATACAAGATTTTGAGCACAATTTCCCCGCCCTTTTATTAAGACACTTTTGAAAATTCTTCCTTGATTCTGGGCCAACTTCCGATACATTTCCAGGATTCGATTTTAGAAAATCTTTATTGCTTTCTTCTGATTTTTCGTCACCTGGTTTAGTTTTATCATCAGGGTATGCTTCTATGCTAAATGTATCATCGTTATCAAATTCATTTTCATTATCATGGTCAATTTTAATATACTCATTAGATATATCTTTAGATGGGTTATTAGTAGCTATTTTAGGGTATTTTTCATCATGTGTGTTTCCTTCTCTACCTATATTTAATTTTTGACTGTCACTATCTTTTTCAAAATTATTGTTAGCCTTAACAATATTGGTGTCCTTGCTACTATTCTCTTTAGAATTGCGTTCAGCCGAGTAAGAATATTTGTTAATGTGACTATTTTCATTTGAATAAGGATGATCTTCGGGATATTTACTAAGTTGCTCATTAGATTGTTCACTTTGAATATTAGAATATTTTTTAATTTGATGATATTCATTAGATTTTTCACTGGGCTTATTAGAATATTTGTTGTTATTAGAATAATCTCTGGGATGTTTACTAGTATGAGTATCCTCATCAGATTCTTCACTAAGACTATTAGAAAATTTATGTTCATGATCATTGGAAACATTTTTGGGGCCTTTATCACCATAAATATTTTCATTAGTCTTTACTCTGGGAATATTAGAATATTTATTACTGCTGTGATTCTCCCTATTGTGATGTGTTATCGAATCATAACTAGTTATTTGGTTTTTATCGCCTTCATTGGATACGTCTCTTGTTATTTTACGCTCTTTTTTATTATGATCATTTACAGAATCTTTAGAAACTGTAGTATGTCTGACGTGGTCATTTGTTGATAGTGAGGAATGTTTATTATTATAATAATTTTCATGAGGAATGTGCTTATGTGCTATTTGATATGTAGGCTTGTGGTCATTCTCGGAAGACACTTCTCTTACAATTTTATGTGGCTTATCATTGTGATCTGTTTTAGTATGTTGATATTTTTTATTGTGATTATAGTTTTCCAAACTTTCTTCATTTGTATTGGTATGTTTATATCTTCCATCTTCTCCTTTAACCGACTTATAAAATTGTTTGCTCTCCATGTTAATATTTGGATTACCTTCAGCACTACTGGAATCGCTATTACTATAATCATCGTCGACTTTTTCGTGGGCTGCTTTTTGATATTTGAACTCAAGTTTCATTTTCGAATTGTCATCAACGTCTTCGCCCCTATCGTTAGCAGATATAGTAAAGCTATGGTTTCCGTCATCTATTTCAAATCTTTTCTTTTTCTTAGGTGCATTATTGTTATCTAAAATTAACTCAAAATTGTCTGGTTTAACACGTTTATACTTCACATTGGTAGATTTTATACTATGAGTTTGCTCTGGATTACTTTTAAAACGTATTTCAGGATTTTGAAATACGGGTCTGCTATCGAGCGCTGGGATTGAATCCACAACTTGCATGTCCATATTCCTTCTTGATGGAACTGATTGGTTCTGGAAAATATAACCTACCTTAAATCGAGAGTCAGAAGGTTGTTTTTAGTTATATTGAAAACTGGTTTAATGTTATTAGTAGTATCTTTTACGTGACACTGTTATCTCGATGCGAAGGATTCGGAATAATTTTCAGTAGAACCAAGGAATATTTTGAAGCAAAATTTAGTAGAATCGTTTTGTCGATTTTAATTAACCGATTAAAAGGATATAATCTGCTATCCTCGCCAGCGATAAGCCACTATTATGAGGGGGTGGCTATCTACAGTTAACCTTTTATTAGCATAACCAATCACCTTCTATAATTAAGACCTAAAAATGTTTGTTTTTATTTAACTAGCCTTGCCCTTAAGTGCTAGGTACCAGCTTATATAACTAGTAATAGTAGTATAATTTAGTAAAAATTCAAGGTTACGTCAAACTGCGCATTTATAAATCTTCTATTCGCTGGGATAGTTTATGAATATCTAAGTCGAGAACTATGTACATACTTCATTGCTGTTTAGTATTTAATTGCGCCTTACGTCCACTTATATAACGTTACAGAAGAATATGTAACGTATTATCTACCTACGTTATAGCTTTTAAACTGTTTTATTTTTTATATTTACGCCTAGAAAGCAGACGAGCCACCCGATGGTAAGTAGTAACTTGCAGCTGCAACATCCGAGGAGTTCCTAATGGTTCCTAATACTGGCCCTTAAGAAACCCATTATAAGCGCACGAGAGGTTGTGTAACAGTTTAACATTTTTAAAGTATCAGAATAGGATAGGCTCTATTTCTATGGTATATTACTGCTGTGTTGATAAAATGGCCAACGCCGACAATTTTCAACTGATCAAAAAAATTATAATTCATAAAATGTCCACGTAAAATGCCCCTTCAAAGATTGAATGAAGGATTTAGAAAACACAGGATGAAAAGACTGTATTATAAGACGGCTTTTTTTTCGAACAAGTTAATTATGATAGACCAAACAATTGCTGGGAACAAAAGAATATACTGAGGTACTAGTTATAATGTATTTATATTATAAGGTCTATTACCTACTACAGTTAATGAAGGATAAGAAGGAAAGGTCAAGGACAATAAGGATAAAGAAGATCAATCACAGATATATCATCATTTTTAATTAATCAAAGCTGAGTTCACTACAGACTTCATGATTCCAGTGTTCTCCGAAGACCGCCACGACGGCTCCTGACAGGCTAATGACATAATCAAAGTTAGGAAATAGAAGAATTACAAAGCTTAAATAAGGCCAAATGAATCACAAAAGCCCAGAAGTCCAACTCAACTATAGCATTACAGCAAGGCTCCGTTCCATACATCCATGTATCCATGGTAGCATTTACAGACCACGTTCTTTAACCACTTTTTTGTGAGATTTAACAATTTTCCATTATCAATTTCACAATATTTCATGATTCATGATGAAGCCCACGCTGTATTTAGTTAACGACTTGCGTATTACGTGAAGCTAGATCATTTAAAAAATGAAGTAATACTAGGTTACTTAACTGCTACACAAGAAGATTCTTCCGCCATTGTCAAAATACAATCTACAATAGTATTGGCCATAGACGTAACATTAAATGTTGTGTTTGAAATTAGTTTATTTGGAGATAATTTAGATAATAACAGATAGAGATTAGATAATAACTATCTATTCTTTCCCTGATTCAGCTACACTATCACAGATTGACGGAGAATAAACCGAAGCTATTTATGATTCTATATGAAACTGTTTATAATAGGCCTCGCGAACGGTTAAAGCTAATAATGAATGACCATCTTATCAACTTACTTTAGAAACTACAACCAAGAACAGATTATTTGAGTTGCCGTTCCTGGTTCTCGTCTCACCAGACCTCAGGACCTCGCTGAGTATGCCATAGTCTTCAAGACGGTAAAGTTTCTGCAGAACATTGACTCTTTGCTCGTTTAGTTTGATCAGAGACTTGAGAAGATTGGAGAAGTCGTTCCTCGTCATGTTACTTTGAAATATTTCACGGATCTCGTCCTCATTTGCTGCAACTGCCTGTTGGAATTGTGGGATTAGAAATATCTGGAATAATTGCACATACCTATCTGTTAATGATGTTATTTTTTTATCGGGCAAACAGTGATAATAAGCTTCATATTAAAATTTAGTGGGTTACTACTCAACTACTGAGCACTACTGAACTAAAATTGCTGCTTTAGACAAATTTTAGTTCAATCGGTTTTGTTTATCAACTAGTGATTGTAGCTCTCTAGATTAAAAAGGGGAACCACTCTTTCCCCTTTTGGCAAGTGTTCCCACATTGGCAACACTTTTATGCCAAAACTTTTATCCAAATTTGATTTCCTTCTTTGTCAGGCTAGGTCACTTAGAGAGAGTTGTTTCTGTTTCCCATGGGAAACAAGTGTTGTCCCGTTTATAAGTCATGATATTTATTTGATATTTTATATGATTTAGGGGACTGAGCCACTCTTCCATATCGCTTTTTAATCACATTATAAAATTGCTAACGATCTGCTACGAGTTTCAATTATGAATAGATTTCAGAGACCTTATCAGGGGATCTCTGGCATCTATTCATATATCTGGAATAGGCTTATTTAAGTTTTAATCTATTCGTAATAATGTCATCCTAGAAGGACGTAGGGACGTAGGTACACCGGTCTGGTTGGCGAAGTCCTTCAAAAAGGTCAGGTGCGTAGTACTGACAACCGACCCGTGTGTATGAGAAGATGTATGAATGTCGCAGAAGCAAAAGAAGTGTGCAAGAATCGTAGCAAGTGGCGGACTATAGTTTCTGCCTACCCCTGTTGGAGAAAGGCGTGAGTGTGATATTTTGTGTTCATGGATTGATTTAGGTAATTATATTAATTCCAAATGGTAGATTTCATGCAGAAACTTTTTTGTTATTTATTGGAACTGTTTTATTATTATTGGTAAGGCCTTTAGGTATAACTTCTACCCTCCAGTACCTAAAGATTATAAAATAGTCATATCGCATAATATAAAAAAGAAAGAGTTAGAGGCAGAATCGAGACATTAAGAAGTATGCCAAGGTTGACTCTGTAGATCGTTAAGTTAACTTTAGAGCAGGGTGATCCATTTAATGGAAGGATAAACCAGTATATATAGTTATGTATTTAGTTAGGTATCTCTTGGTATTATTATAAGGTACTTTCAGGATTTGGAATGTCTACCAGACATCTATACTTAAGTAATATATAAAGCTGAAGAGTTTGTTTGTTTGCTTGAACGCGCTAATCTCAGGAACTATTGGTCCGATTTGAAAAATTCTTTCAGTGTTAGATAGCCATTTATTGAGGAAGGCTATAGGCTATATATCATCACGCTACGCGGACGAAGTCGCGGGCAGAAGCTATACTTTAATAAGAGCCCAAAACAAGCTCATCGAAAAATGTAAACGTCAACTCTACAAAACTTAATAAAATGATACATACTCACACCCCAGGTTATTGTGACAAATATCAAACAATGAGAGATCCTGTATGGCATTATTTTATTTTATAAATGAAAAGTTTACAAGGAACAATAGGCTAACATGATAAACGACACTTCGATCATAGCTTTGATACTAACGAGTGACCAACAACCAATCGATTCGATTCAATCAATAAATTGTTAATTAAATTCTCAAAATAAACATAAAATTGACAAATTTTAATGAACAAGTTAATCAATTATTGTTAGCATTTTCTTGGTAATGTTTTTGTCGATTTCTACTATTAAAAAAATATTCGACTTCAAAAAAAATATTCTTTTCAATTCAAGTTGCGTATTTTGAAACTTACTTCGATTTGAACCTGTCTAGTGATATATGTGATGGAAAGTTTTGCGTGTGGTTTCCAGAACAATAGCTAAAAAGTGATATCTAATTATTTAGATAATGAAATTCTACCAAATAAAATATATAATACTACTTTTTTTACTTACATAGATAAAATACACTTACTGTACTTACTCTGAACTCGTGTCAAGTAGGTACTTATTGTAAGTTTGTTTGGGAGAGTCATGCTTCGGCACGAATGGGCCGGCTCGGCCCGAGTGATACCACGGCTTCACAGAAAAGCGGCGTGATACAACGCTCACGTTGTTTCGCCGAGTGAGTGAAGATACCCGAGGCCCAAACCCTTGTGGCACCAATCCTCTGGTGTTGTGGTTGTCCATGGGCGGCAGTAATCGCTTACCATCGGGTGATCCGTCTGCACGTTTGCCCCCCTATCCCATAAATAATAAACTTGTGTTGATATAATGTATAAATATAAACTATACTAACTTCATTTATGTTGGTAGTTGTTTTACCTGGTAGCAAGTACAACAAGGTCTAAAATACGAGGCAGGGTCTAAGAGTAAGTAGGTACGCAGTTTCAGTAAAAAACCTTTGGGTCCCTGGTTCCTACGAACATACGAACAGCAGAACTGTTTATCACCGTCGTCGTGACGTGTGCGGGTTGACTCTTGTTAGGCGAATCACGAGATTCTACATGACAACTAAGTACTGTCATTACTTTCCTGCATGCATCCCTTGTAATAAAAAAACCTCCGACCTTCTAATAAAAAAAAACATGAATGACTTACAAAAAAGAAGGATTTATGAAATAAGGACGCAACACAGCAATGTCTTGTTATTAAAAATATTAAAACATTATAGAAAAATCTATGGTTCTTCGTTTGGTAGAACACTTCTGCAGCTCATAAAGCATTCAGTTCTGAAATCTGTATCCTCTTTGGTATCACAGTTGAAATTATCACAAACATTTGCGACAGATTTCGTACAAACATTTAGGTACACAAAAATCAATGGATTGATCGTGGCACACCTGTTTCATAAAATGTTTTCTACACAGTCGTCTGTTGTTGTTATTTAAAAATAATTTGTTACATGTTTCTCTTGTTACTTTTTCATTTACTGTTCTTCGTTTAGGTGGATCCTGAGAATTTGTTCACGATTATCAATTACCATTCTCTTAGCTTTTTCGCGAGGCATTTATAAACATCCCTACTAATATTATAAATGCGAAAGTAACTCTGTCTGTCTGTTACGCTTTCCCGCTTAAACCTCTCAACCGATTTTGATGAAATTTGGCACAGACAATCTTTAGACCCTGAGAAAGGACATAGGTTATATAATCATCACGCGACGCGGACGAAGTCGCGGGCAGAAGCTAGTATGTTTATAAATGCCTCGCGACAGCCCTACTCCTGGGACTTATGGAGGAATGACTAGGTCAAGAAATATCGGTGGCCTTGTGAATCAAACCCAGGATTTCAAGCTAAACACTCACGTTTGCGACAACTAGACTAATGATGGAGTTAAGCTAAATGCATTAAAGTATTAGGTAACATTCCGCGTGGCTTGGTGTGAAATTTAAAATTTTGTAGCAATTTTATAAACAATACGCCGCTTTACACCTGTGGACTGTACTTACAGAGAAGTACGCGTTACTACATAGGTACATAATTTACTGATAAACATACACTCACGCCATTCTTCCACAGGGGTGGACAGAGACTGCATACCGCCACTTGCTTCGATTCTTGCATACTACTTTTGCATATTCGACATTCGTACATCTTCTGCCTGCCTAATATGTTTTATATATGGTTATATATGGTGCCTGGGATTGAACTTTACCGTATCAATGATCTAACTGGTGCACACAAGTGCTCTGGTTCAATTTGCAGATTGACCAGTGTAATAACATCTTTGACATTTTCGATTTATGCCCAGGCTCGCCCACACAGAAAAACATCAATCACACATCATCACTCCTATTGTATATTAAACTTATGTTAATGTATGTACTTAAATAACTTATGTTAATGTAAAATGAAATTGTATTTTGAGGAACACTGAAAGCTCCTGTGAGTAGATAATTCCGACAAAATTCAAACACGAATCACTCAAATCATCGTACCTACTTCTAGTTCAACCATATTTTAGAGGCATCTGCCAAACTTGTTGTGGGTTCAGGTAGTTTTTCTGGATTTGGGCGTGTGTTTTTGAGAGTTTGGATTTGTAAATTCATCCGCGATACAGGTTAAAATCTAAGTATGGGGTATAAAAAAGAATATTACCTAAGTATAGGGAGCTTCGTGCATTGAGCTTAGGTAACATTTTTTTTAAGAGTTTACTAGCAATGTGGTACGCACATTACTAGTATTCTTGTTAACCCCTCGTGCTAAGCTAAATGCTTGTGTTACGAGCATTTAGCTTAGCATTTAGCTTGCACGTCGGTAGTGCAATGGGTGGGTTTCGAACTGGCAACCACATGATCGCAAGTCCGACGCCCTAACCATTAGGCTACCGCCGCTTACATGACAACATTTATTTATTTATTTATTCAATAACCAACTTATACTTACAGACTATTCTACACGTACAAGTTATAGGTCAGAAGTAGATAATTAAGTCATGCATGTACCTATCAAAAGAATGTCATAAACATAGTGCTTACATTATCTATTATAAATTAAATTAAATTTTGAAAATAAAATTAACATAATCAATACAACATAAAAATATTAACCTAAGACGGAGATAGTACTGGGAGTGGCAATGGACTCCAAGTACCTAATGAATTGCTGTACTCAGAAAACTCAGTTCAGTGCTTGTAAAGGCATCTAGGGATTAATCATCTTGTAATATGTTATTGATGAGGCTAAGGGCTAAGTACAAGGGACTTGTTTTAAGGCACATAGTACTGGATTGAGGCACCGAAAATAGAGGTCGTTGGCGATGGCGAAGCGTATGTCTAATTGGTAGTGGAACGTTGATAGAAATGTATTGCAGTAAGGAAGAGTTTAAGATGGAACCACGAATTAGAAGGATGAAATATTTCACGAGTGTAAGATTCCGTCTAACCTCTAAACTCTGGTAAGTAACCATCCCTAGCACGAATGGTGTCGGGTACATGTATGGGTAATATCCATATAGCTTAAGGTAGAGAGCGAGCAAAGGACTTCTGAACTTGCTCTATGAGCAGGGTGTAGACTCATGCGGGTTCCAGATTACATTATTTGTTTCTAATAAACTGCGGACGAATGAGTTGTAGAGTATTGTGATGGCCTGACTGTTGTTGAATATTTTTGCCTGTCGCAAGACGAAACCAAGATTTTTTCGCGCTTTGTTACAAATGACGCTACTAATCAAAAAGATATGCTTCAGTTTTCGATACGATACCTTGGCATAGAACAGCAGCAATACACTATAAACTATGACATTAGAAAATATCATTTCTTCAACACATTTAAGTAATTTGAGCCAAAAACAGTTCCCCGTTGCAGAGCCGTTCACTAACTTGTCAATTTACACTTACAATATGTAATCTTGATTGAATATTAGCAATACACAGTTTTTGACTTTGATTGCGTGTTAGTAGTTAATGGAATGCCGTTTGCGATGTCTTTATCGTCCTTTCACGGTAATATGACTGAATTGAACTTGATTTTTTCAAATGTTTATTTCAACTTTTACGAATTTTGTGTCAAACAATGCTTACATATGTGTTCCAATAGCTTATATGACCGATTGTCGTTATTGACATGACATGTAACAAATGTTTTAATTGTGATAAAAGTGTGGAGTTCCACAAGGGAGCGTGTTGGGTCCCGTATTATTACTGTCTGCTCTAACGTCGTACAAGATTCACGTATATTACATAAACGAATATGAAAAAATAAAACAAATAAATGTAGGTAATATGATCGCTAAAATATCTATTACTTCGACTTCTAAAGACAAAACATTATGATCTTTGGATATTTAAAACACCTTAATAATTGCTTCACAGGATGCTGTCGGTGGATACCTACGGTGAAAAATAGTAGGTACCTAGTACATACCCTAATAAAAACTGTTTAGGGGTCACATTTAAGTAAGAGTGATGCCGCTCTACGCATTAAATAGCGTCATTCCTTTCTTACATGCGTGTAGGTACACGTTGTGGTAACATATGTATACTACTTATAGAATTAAACCTAGTTTAAAATGCTGTTAGTCTGGTCAGCCCCAAAAATTCCTGTTGAATGGCAGGGTGAAAGAAAAAATAAAATATTCCATATCACTTAATTTATTAAGAGTAGGCACTCAATTTTAAATATATTATGTACATCAATCAGTATTTAATTAGAACAGCCAGTTTACTTTTTACTATCATTTTATTTGTCCTAATAAAGCACTTGTGTTTGGATAGGTTCTCTCAGATGTGTTTGTTATTAGCTTAACAAGATATAATAGCGACTATTTCCTAATAATAATTCATTTATAATACTATTATAAAAACAGTAAAGTCTAAAGTAGGTCAGTGTTACCACAATACAATTTCTCTCCTCACGTTGACTGCTGGAAAACACACACGTTTGTGTAACGCGAGTGCGGCGCCCACACGCTAGGCGTGTTTTCATATTTTATCGTACGAATGTGCTGCAAATCACGCCTGGCGTGTTTCTTACTGACGCTACGCGAGTGCGGATTTCACGCGTGGCGTGTTTTAATATTCTTGACCCCAATCGAAGGAGAAGATTTATTAATTAATTATGAAAAACTTAGTGCTTATTGTTTAACATTGCAAGTCGTTGGATGCAGGCGACATACAACCGGTCCTTGTGGAAGTCTTTAGGGGAGGCCTTTGTTCAGCAGTGGACTTCTTTTGGCTGAGATGATGATGAAGTGTATGTTCCATTCATTATGCATGTATTTAGAA
This sequence comes from Acronicta leporina, assembly GCA_947256265.1. Lineage (NCBI taxonomy): Eukaryota > Metazoa > Arthropoda > Insecta > Lepidoptera > Noctuidae > Acronicta > Acronicta leporina. The sequence goes on along the minus strand of OX366537.1, from coordinate 4,045,670 downwards.
AAATAAAAAGATAACTAATCAAATCGTAGTAGAATATTTTTTAACAGGAGGTATGAAAATAGTAGGTACCTACTTAGTGGTTAAATGCACTCAAAATGTATTTATGTACATACCTATTTAAATATTGACTTATTTTATTATTTACTGATTTCTGACACATACGCGAATACGTTTACTGCTTCAAAGAGAATAGCTGTATTGGATTACAATAAGGAGTTAATTATTGTTCTACGCACTCAAAAATACCGGCATAATTTTATGACCATACTACACAGAACAAAAACGTTTGTAATGAATTACACAATGAAAAAAGGTCGGCGGTTTAAATAAAGTATTAAACAAAAGGGGCCTACTGAATTTTAACACAAAGCAATCTTTACGGTAGGGACTCGGAAAGAGCGGCATAATATAATTATATATTTATTACACAATAACAAAGGAGGATGAATTCTCAAGAAAAGTAAGTACCTATTTACAAAAAGATAACAACTGTGATTTTACAGGTATGCGAAATACACATTTTTTATGGTCATATTTCTTAATACTGCTCATTAGCCAAGTGGTCCTGAGCGCGACTGCTACGCTAGAGGTCCTGGGTTCGATTCCCAGGTCAAGCAGTGTTTTTGGGTTTTTCTATGAAATTCCCAGTAGCAGCTCGGAGTTAGGAATTTGTGCCCAGTTAATGGCAATAGGGTCGCCCCCTATTACATGGGACCTAAACATACCGGCGAACAGTGGGTTAGTACGCTTCTGCCTAACCCTTCGGGTAATACAGGCGTGATGGTAATATGTATGTATGTATATTTCTTAATTCACCCAATAGCCTTGATACATTATTGACAATAAAATATTTATATATTTCATTTACCCATGCAAAACCTTTAGTCATGAGACTCAAAGAACAATAAAAAATCTTTAGACTGTGTTTAGAGTATAGCAGTCTCAAGATTTTATTTTCCAATACTTTGCCAAATTTTATGCAATTACTTACCAGGTTCTCCTACTTGTTGTGTGTCAGTTTTTGTAATAGGTTAGGTTAGGTTAGGTTAGGTTAGGTCTGCGGTGGGAGACGACCTGTCGCTGCCGGCCGTCGTTCGATCTATGGTCGGCAGCGCGGCGTCTTGGGATGCAGTGATCGCCTTCTGCGAAACAGTCATCTCGCAGAAGGAAGCTGCGGAACGGGAGAGGGAGTGCGCGAGCACTAACCCGATCCGCAGCCGGCGCACCGGACGTCGGCGGAGGGCCGACAATGCCCTCTTCCGGCCTCCATAAATGGGTCCGGGGGTGGCAGACGCGGGGACGTCCGCCACGCCCCCCTTATAGGACCCGAGGCGGTGGCGCGTAGTGTTCGACGCGCGCCCCTCTAAGGCGATGGGGGGGAGTCCAACGCCTCACTCCCCCCCTCCACAATCTGCAGTCGGGGCCCGCTGAGGCGGGCCGGCACCAGTCGGGGGCCGCGGACGAATTCTCTGTTTCCCGTAGCCCCCGACGCAAACGTGCAGGAAGGAACACCGTGTGGTTTTTAGTCGGTAGGTCACCCACTCTGGGTGGAGTCCGACACGCCCCGCCGCCTCCCCGGGCGGCGGAAGTCCATGAGGATTTTCCACACGCACAAAAAAAAAAAAAAAAAAAAAGGTTAGGTTAGGTTAGGTTAGGTTGGGCGTTCTCAATGGATACTGAACAAAATAAACATGAAGAAGAGGATGCAGTGCATCAAAGTGGGAGCCGAGGAGGCTCATGTCCTTCTGGGGACCAGGTCGTCTCTGATGCCGGGTCGTCGAGAGGAAAAAATAAAAAGGCGGGTGATAAACGCCCGCACAGAGTAGATTGCGGCGAGCTAGGGTTAGCGCTCTCCTCCAGCGAGGAGAACCTCTCGGCCGCTAAAATACCTACGGCAAGAAGGGGGAGGGCTTCAGCCTCGTCGCTGACGCGAGACCCTCGGGGTCGCTTTATTAAGCGCCCCGACACACCGTTGCCCAGCGGTGAAAGTGACTCGGGCACGGCGCCGATGGAGGAGGACGTAGTCCGGCTGACCTCCACTAAGGCGGACCTCCTGGCCGCGAGGCGGGAGGAGAGGCGGGTGGTAGCGGCCGACGAGGTTGCCGAATTGGCGCGTGAGGCCCGAGAGAGGCGGTCTGCTCTGGCGACCGTACCGGGAGGGGAGGGTTTAACGTCGGCGGCTTTAAGCCGCCAGGTGTCGGATGGCGTGAACGTCATCCTGAAGGTTGCTACGAAGTCTGGCAACCTGAAGGGTACGTTCACGCGTGCCCTCAAGGAGGCGGCCGACGGGATCAAGGAGGCTATGGGGGTTCTCCTTCACCGCACCGCGTCGGAGGAGACGACGAAACTCCAAGAGGAGAATGGCCGTCTCCAAGACAGAGTGGGGGCCCTTGAGCGCGAAATCGCCGCTCTAAGGGCCGATGTCGTTCGGCAGCAAGAGCGGCCACCCTGCGCCGCCGCTGCCTCTGCCCCGGCACCTGGACTGCTACAGTCAGACCAGATGGGCGAGATAGCGCGGGCCATCATGCTCCAGGTAGGGGACATGGTAAATGCCCGCCTTGAGTCGCTGGAGCCAAGGCTCCTCCCAGCTCAGACCCTCCGGCCACCGCTAGCGGCGGACAAACGGAGGGCGGAGGAGCCCCCGAAAGCTGGGCCCGCGCAGAGCTCATACGCAGAGGCGACCGCGAAGAAGTCGGCGGGAACCCTTCCCCGAACACAGACGGACACGCCGGGAGGTTCCAACATCCAGGCCGCTGCAAAAGGGAGACCCAATCAAGGGCAACAAATCCCTGCCCCCGCCCCTGCTGCTTCTCAAACGGAGCAGACATCTGCCAATACCCAGGAAGGGGAATGGCAGACGGTCGGGAAGAAGGGGAAGAAGAAGAAGAGGGGCGGCAAAAAGGCAGCGGCCAGAAAGGCTGCAGCCAGGCTGCGGGCTCCACGCTCCACAGCAGTGGTAATTTCACTGCAGCCTGGGGCAGAGGAACGGGGCGTGTCATACGCCTCCGTCCTGACCGAGGCCAAACAAAGGGTGGATCTTGCTGGCCTCGGGATTCCCTCCCTTCAATTTAAAACGGCGATCACCGGTGCGCGGATTCTCCAAATACCCGGGGCTGCAACCGGTGACAAGGCTGACTCCTTGGCGGAGGCACTGCGAGGCTGTCTCAAGGGGGAGGACGTAAAAGTCTCCAGACCCAGCAAGTGCGCGGAGTTGCGCGTGTCGGGTCTGGACGACTCTGTCACCCCTCAGGAGGTCGGCGCGGCGGTCGCACGATGCGGGGGCTGCGCAGAGGCGGACACGAGGGTGGGCGAAATTCGTCGCGGACCCGACGGCCGTGGTACGGCTTGGTTCCGCTGCCCTGTGGCTGCGGCCAAAACCCTCGCGAGCGCTGGTCACCTGCGGGTCGGCTGGGTTGAGGCGAAGGTGACACTGCTGGAACCAAGGCCCATCCAGTGTTACCGCTGCTTGCACGGCGGGCACGTCCAGCACACGTGCTCGTCGGAGGTCGACCGAAGCGACCAGTGCTATCGCTGCAGCCAGCCGGGGCACAAGGCCGCGCAGTGCTCTGCCTCCCCGCACTGCTCTCTGTGTGCGGCTGCTGGCAAGCCCGCCGGGCATCGCGTTGGAGCCAAGTCATGCTTGGCTCGCGCGAAAAAGGGAGGGAAGGCTGCTGTGAGAGCCCCAGTGACTCTCACACAGCAATCTCAGGCCTCTGAGGCCATGGACGTGGCGGATATTGAGCCGGCGGCACATTCGTAGGGCTACGCAAGCTTCTGCAGGGCAATATCAACCACTGCGCCAGAGCTCAGGACTTGTTACTCCAGAGCATGGCGGAGTGGTTGATACACGTGGCCGTTGTGGCGGAGCCTTATTCTGTCCCCCCCAGGGACAACTGGGCGGGTGACCCAGCCGGCTCGGTGGCAATTATTTGCCAGGCCTCCCTGGGAGTGACGATGGCAGTGGTGGACAGGCGTCCGGGTTGCGTTGCAGCAGTGGTTCAGGGTGTCCTTGTGGTTGGGGTGTATTTTTCGCCCAACAGGGTCCTCGCAGAGTTCGAAGCTTTTCTGGGGGACGTGGGAGCCCTGATTGGGCGAGACCACACTCGCCCCGTCCTGCTCCTCGGTGACCTCAATGCCAAATCTACGGCTTGGGGCTGCCCCGCGACCGATGCGCGCGGCGAGGTCCTAGAGGAGTGGACAGTCTCGACGGGGTTGGACATCCTGAACCGCGGGACGGTGCACACGTGCGTACGGCGACAAGGCGGGTCGATCGTGGACGTCTCTTTCGCGAGCCCATCTTTGGCGCGTCGCGTTCGGGGATGGACGGTGATGGAGGGCGTGGAAACCCTGTCGGATCATCGGTATATCCGGTTCGATGTTTCCGCGCCTTCAACGGCCCTGAACGGCGGTCGCTCGAGTCGGAGCACCGCTGCGAGTCCTAGATGGGCTCTGAAGCAGCTGGACAGGGACGTCCTGATCGAGGCCGCCATAGTACATGCCTGGCTCTCTGCTCCTGACCAGCCGGTGGATGTTGAGGCCGAGGCGGCCTGGTTCCGGCATGCAATGACGCAAATCTGCGACGTGGCCATGCCGCGAGCCAGGTCGCTACCTCAAAGGCCTTGCCTTTACTGGTGGTCTCGGGAGCTGGCGAGCCTGCGCACGGAGTGTGTTGCGGCCCGGCGCCTGTACACGAGACACCGTCGGCGGCAGCGACGCGATCCCATCGTGGAGGCTCGGCTGTACGATGCCTACAAAGCCGCCAAGGAGACTCTGCAGCTGAGCATCACCCGGGCGAAGGAGGCTGGCAATGAGCAGTTTTTGGAGCTGCTCAACGGGGACCCCTGGGGACGGCCGTACAAGCTCGTACGAGCCAAACTCCGGCCATGGGCGCCCCCGTTGACCGAGACGCTGGAGCCAGCCCTCCTGGGCAACGTTGTTTCCGCTCTGTTTCCCAGCAGAGCGGAGCACGTGCCGCCGCCGATGGGGTCGCGACTCGGCGAAGCCCGCGAGGAGCTTGAGGTGCCCGAGGTCACGGAAGCTGAGCTCGGTGCGGCGGAGCTGCGCATGCGCTCAAAGAGCACGGCTCCGGGACCAGACGGTGTGCCTGGCCGCGCCTGGACACTGGCGCTCAAGGCGCTCGCTCCGAGGCTGAGGCAGCTCTTTACCGCTTGCCTCGGCCAAGGGTGCGTACCGAGGCAGTGGAAGACGGGTAGACTCGTCCTCATTAAAAAGGACGGGCGTCCTGCGGACTCACCCTCGGCATACCGGCCGATCGTGCTGCTTGACGAGGTGGGGAAACTCTTCGAGCGCATTGTCGCCGCTCGCCTCGTCAAGCACATGACTAGGGAGGGACCCGACCTGTCCGACAACCAGTTCGGTTTCCGAGTGGGTCGGTCGACCGTAGACGCCATTTTGCGCGTCAAGGCCCACTCGGAGCAGGCAGTTGCGGAAGGTGGGGTGTTGTTGGCGGTGTCGCTGGACATCTCCAACGCCTTCAACACCCTGCCATGGGGCTGCATCATGGAGGCGCTTCGTTGGCACGAGGTGCCGCCCCATCTGCGTCGGATAGTCGGGGATTATCTTCACGGCCGGTGTGTCACGTACACGACCCGCGACGGTGTCTGTACGAGGGACATGTCGTGCGGTGTTCCACAGGGATCCGTCCTTGGACCACTCCTGTGGAACATCGGTTACGACTGGGTCCTGCGGGGAGCCACACTCCCGGGCGTCAGTGTGACGTGCTACGCTGACGACACGCTCGTGCTAGCCCGGGAGGGATCGTTCCGAGAGGCTGCCCGTCTTGCCACTGCGGGGGCGGCGCAGATCGTTGCGCGGATCCGCACGTTGGGGCTGGAAGTGGCGCTCAACAAGACCGAGGCGGTCTGCTTCCACGGGCCCCGTAGGGTGCCTCCGGCTGGATCCCACATAGAGATCGGTGGGGTCCGCATTGATGTGGGACAATGCATGAGGTACCTGGGGCTCGTGCTTGACGGCCGCTGGAAGTTTGAGGCCCACTTCCAGCATCTCGCAGGGCGTCTGATGACGGCGGCCGGCGCCCTTGGGCGACTGTTGCCGAACCTTGGTGGCCCAAATGTCAACTGCAGGCGGCTCTACCTGGGGGTCATTCGTTCTATGGCCCTCTACGGAGCCCCCGTTTGGGCCACCGAGGTGACGAGTCGTGGCGCCGCGATTTTGCGGCGGCCGCAGCGTGCGATATCCGTTCGGGTCATCCGCGGGTATCGCACCATCTCAGCAGAGGCGGCGTGCGCTCTGGCGGGGTCCCTCCCTTGGGACCTGGACGCCCGGGTCCTTGCGTCACTCTTCATATGGCGCAAGGATCTGCGGGATCGCGGAGAGATGGTGGTCCCGAGGGAACTGGACCAGTGCAGGGCGCACCTACAACGTGCGGCAGTCGCCGAATGGGTGGACCGGCTCGCGAGACCAGGGGCCGGCCATCGGACCATTGAGGCCCTCCGGCCCGTCCTGAGGGAGTGGTTGGCAAGGCGTCACGGCGTGCTGACCTTCCGGCTGACGCAGGTACTGTCGGGGCATGGCTGCTTCGGCAAGTATCTGTGCCATATAGCCGGGAGAGAGCCTGACGCCCGCTGCCACCACTGCGGGAGTCTGGAGGACACGGCGCAGCATACGCTCGCTGAGTGCACTGCATGGTCCGAGCAGCGCCGTGTCCTCTCCGAAGAGATAGGCGGCGACCTCTCGCTGCCGGCTGTTATCACCAGTATGGTCGGCAGCGAATCCGCATGGCAGGCGGTGGCCTCGTTTTGCGAGGAGGTCATCGCCGCCAAGGAGATCGCCGAACGAGAGAGGGAGGCTACCTCCACCCAGCCAATCCGCGCCCGACGCATTGGGCGCAGGAACAGGGCATACAACGCCCTGTTCCAACCACCGTAGACGGCCACGGGCGGCGGACTTGGGGAAGTCCGTCCGTCCAGCAGTAGGCCCGAGATGAAGGCGCGGTCGGAGTGTGCCGCGCCCGCTCATGGATTGGCAGGTGGGGGAGTATACAGCCCCCTCTCTCAGGAGCCGAGGACCGCATCTAAAGCGGTCCGCCACTGCCGGGGCCGCGGATGAATGATTCATCGCTCCCGCAACCCCGGCAATTATGTGGAGAGGCGTAACACCCGTGTGGGGTTTAGTCGGTAGTCACCCCCGCTCCGGGGGTGGAGTCCGACACGCCCCGCCACCTCCCCGGGCGGCGGAAGTCCATAAATGGATTCCCCACACGAAAAAAAAAAAAAAAAAAAGGTTAGGTTGGGCGTCGGAGGAGGGCCGACAATGCCCTCTTCCGGCCTCCATAAATGGGTCCGGGGGTGGCGGACGCGGGGACGTCCGCCACGCCCCCCTTATAGGACCCGAGGTGGTGGCGCGTAGTGTTCCACGCGCGCCCCTCTAAGGCGATGGGGGGGAGTCCAACGCCTCACTCCCCCCCTACACAATCTGCAGACGGGGCCCGCTGCGGCGGGCCGGCACCAGTCGGGGGCCGCGGACGAATTCTCTGTTTCCCGTAGCCCCCGACGCAAAGGTGCAGGAAGGAACACCGTGTGGTTTTTAGTCGGTAGGTCACCCACTCTGGGTGGAGTCCGACACGCCCCGCCGCCTCCCCGGGCGGCGGAAGTCCATGAGGATTTTCCACACGCACAAAAAAAAAAAAAAAAAGGTTAGGTTAGGTTAGGTTAGGTTAGGTTAGGTTGGGGCGGGGGACCATCCCACAGTGCTTGCGTCCACGTCGCGTCCCCTGGAAACTGCCCAGTTCTGACCACCGTAACGGAGTGGCAGACTGGGTTGGCCAAAGTGCACTGTGCATCGCAGCTAATTATCTTGTCTTGTGAGTCTGCGAACCTGCGGAGGCTATGCCTAATCCTACGCGGGACGCCTACGGGCGCTTTTTGAAGCCAAAAGGCCCTTCTCAGGGCCAACCCAAAGGCCCTTCTCAGGGCCAACCCAAAGGCCCTTCTCAGGGCCAACCCAAAGGCCCTTCTCAGGGCCAACCCAAAGGCCCTTCTCAGGGCCACTCCGACGCTTCGGCGTCAGAGACTAGCCGCGCGCCGTCTGCGGCCAGTTTCTTTGGAGGGGCTGATGAGTCGTCGGACAACGACTCACTGATGAGTGGGTCGGACGCGGAGGGCCGTCGATCAATGAAGCGGAAGAAGGCCCACCTGAGCGGTGGGTCCGAGGGCTCCTCGGCTTCGGGGTCGAGGCTGTCGAGGGCAAAAAAGGTGGCCGCGGAAACCCATGTCGTTGGACTCGCGGACGCCCAAAGCCGGTTGGACCTGGCTCGGCGGGCGCAGCTCCAGCAAGAGCTAGAGGAGCGGGTGGCGGCCAAGGAGCAACGGGCGCAGGTCGCCCGGGCCAGGTCCGGGTACGGTGCGTCTCGCGTTGTGTACGCGGACCATTCTCTGGCCGAGCTGGAGAGGATGGCGGAGGAGGACGAGAGGGAGATCGTGGAGGTCGCCTCTAAGTCCTCCAACCTGAAGGGGACCTTCCAGAAGGCCCTGAAGTGTAGGGCCGCGAGCATGCGCGGTCTCGTCGCGGAGCTGGTCCAGCGAACGGCCACCGACGAGACGCGGCAACTGCAGGCGAAGATTGATCGCCTGCAGTCGGAGGTCAGCCAGCTTCATCAGAAGCTGGCTGAAGCCACGGCCCGGCCGCAACAAGCCGAGCCGAGCCCTGCGGTAGAGGGCCCCTCCTCCAACCTTGAGGATATCATCCGCAAGGTTGTAATGGAGGAGAGGGCCTTCACAAGAGCCTGCATAGCAGGCATCGAAGACCGGCTCTTGCCGGAGAAACGCCTCCGACCGCCGCTTGCGGCGGATAAGAGGCAGTCCGAGCCGGGGCCGTCCTCCTCCCAGACGGAGGACGCCCTTCTCCCCTCGACCACCCCGTCCAACGAGTGGACGGAGGTGAGGGGCAAAGGAGGTAGGGGGAAGGGCAAAGGCCAAAAGCCGGCGACGGCCGTCCCGGTCGTCCCCGCCACCACCGCTCCCAGCCAGTCGCAGACGACCGGCAAGGGAAAGGGTAAGGGGAAAGGGAAGGGGAGGGGCAAACTAGTTCCCCCAAAAACCGCGGCCGTCGTGGTGACGCTCTCCGCGGAGGCTGCGGGACGAGGGGAGACGTACGCGTCCATTTTGGTGCGGGCGCGTGCGAATGCCGATCCCACCCAACTGGGGATCGGCAGTGTGTCTTGCCGTCGGACACAAGCCGGGGCTCGAATTTTCGAGTTCCCGGGGGCAGAGGGGAGTGCCCATGCGGACCTCTTTGCAGCCAAGCTGCAGGAGGTCATCGCGGACTCGGCCAAGGTGGCCCGACCGGTCAAGTCGGCGGCCATAGAAGTGACGGACCTCGATGACTCCGTCACCAAGGAGGAGGTCATGGCGGCGGTCGCAGCGATAGGGGGCTGTGGCGTCGCGGCGGTCCAAGGCCGAATCGTAAGGCCCGGGCGCGGCGGCATGGGCACCATTCGCCTCGAGTGTCCTGTCGCCGCTGCCAAAGCCGTCCTTGCCAAGGGACGGCTTACAGTCGGGTTCAGCTCGGGTGCAGTCCGGGCACTCGAGGACCAGCCTCTGCGGTGTTTCCGGTGCTTCGGCATCGGACACACCCGGTCCCTGTGTCCGTCCACAGTAGACAGGACGGACATGTGCTTCCGCTGCGGCAAGGAGGGCCACAAAGCGGCCTCCTGCGAGGCCGCCACACCGCACTGCGTGGTGTGTGCCGCTAGTGGCTGCCCGGCGGACCACGTCATGAGGGGGAGGAACTGCAATCCTCCCCCTAAGCGGAGTAAAGCGCAGGCGCCGACCGGGCCTGCTGCTGCTGCTGCTGGCACCATCGTTCCTGCGGTGGCTGCGGAGGGGGGTGCGATGTCCGACTGATGGGTACGGTCCAACATCGCATCCAAGATCTGCTGATGCAGACCATGCGTGGCGATGGTTTCGCGGTCTTCCACGGACTCCCCTCCCCTCTCGCTCTTAGAGAGGGGACCGGGATACGTGGCCGCCGCGTGGGGAGACATGGCGGTGGTGGGGGTTTTTATTTCTCCCCAAACCGCCCAGTCCCGCCGAATAGAGGGCCTTAGGTGACGGACTCAGGGTCGTCCGTCACCAATGGTTACGGTCCAACATTGGACATCCGCGGTGGGATCGCGGAGCATGCGAGAGCGATTCCCGTGATCCCTCCACTATGCGGAAGGTGGTAGTAGTGGTGGTGGTTTTAGTCGGTATGCCGGCCACCTGGCCGGAGAGCCCGACATAACCGCCCTGCATCCCTGAAGCAGGGCGGCATGCATAAGGCGCATTTCCCCACCCGAAAAAAAAAAAAAAAAAAAAAAAAAAAAAAAAAAAAAAAAGGTTAGGTTGGGGCACGCCCTTATAGCGGCGGTAAGACCCGTCATGGAGGATTGGCTCGAGAGGCGCCACGGCGCCCTCTCTTACCGGCTGACGCAGGTGCTGTCCGGACACGGATGCTTCGGCAGGTACCTGTGTCGCATCGGTCGCGAGCCAACGCCCGGTTGTCACCACTGTGAGGGCTGCGCCGAGGACACGGCGCAGCACACGCTGACCGCCTGCCCCGCTTGGGCAGAGCAACGCCGTGGCCTCGTTGCGGCCACCGGTGGTGACCTCTCGCTTCCGACCTTGGTTCGCTCCATGGTCCGGAGCGAGAACGCGTGGGACGCCGCCGCCTCGTTTTGCGAGCACGTCATGCTCGCCAAGGAGGCGGCGGAGAGGGAGAGAGAAATCTCAACCCCTCTCCCGTCCCGAAGGAGACGCACCGGGCGCCGGAGGGCGCTCACTGACCTCCGGCCTCCATGAGCTGTGGCCTGCGGGCGGCCGACGTGGGTCGTCGGCCGCCCGATCAGAGAACGGCCCAGCAGGAAGGGGCCGCCGGTGACACGCAGGGGGACCGTGTCGCCGGCACTATGGCCCGGGTAAGTGGCGCGGCTGGCAACCGCGTCCCACTCCGGGAGTGGGAGTGAGTTGTGGGGAGAGCGTGCAGCACGCCTCCCCCTAAGGTTAGGTGGTCGCCGTCTCAGGCGACCCGCCACTGCCGGAGTCGCGGAAGAATCTTTGTTCCCGTGACTCCGGCGCTACAGTGGTGTTACGAGACCTCCCGTGGTTTTTTAGTCGGTAGGGCGCCCTTTTCAGGGCGAGGAGTCCGACACTGTTCACCGTCGCATCCCCCGCGGCGGTGTTCGTGCATTAAGCATTTTTCCACGGGGCCACAAAAAAAAAAAAAAAAAAGGTTAGGTTAGGTTAGTAGGTGGGGGACCATCCCACAGTGCTTGCGTCCACGTCGCGTCCCCTGGAAACTGCCCAGTTCTGACCACCGTAACGGAGTGGCAGACTGGGTTGGCCAAAGTGCACTGTGCATCGTAGCGAACTCATCTTGTTTTGTCGAGGCTGCGAACCGGCGGAGGCTATGCCGAAACCTACGCGGGACGCCTACGGGCGTATTCTGAGACCAAAAGGCCCTTCTCAGGGCCAACCCAAAGGCCCTTCTCAGGGCCAACCCAAAGGCCCTTCTCAGGGCCAACCCAAAGGCCCTTTTCAGGGCCAACCCAAAGGCCCTTCTCAGGGCCAACCCAAAGGCCCTTCTCAGGGCCAGTCCGACGCTTCGGCGTCAGAGACTAGCCGCGCGCCGTCTGCGGCTAGTTTCTTCGGAGGGGCGGATGAGTCGTCCGACAACGACTCACTGATTAGTGGGTCGGACGCGGATGACTGTCGGTCATTGAAGCGAAAGAAGGCCCACCCGAGCGGTGGGTCCGAGGGCTCCTCGGCTTCGGGGTCGACGAGGATACCGAAGACAAAAAAGGTGGCTGCGGATACCCATGTGTTTGGGCTCGCGGACGCCCAAAGCCAGTTGGACCTGGCTCGGCGGGCGCTGCTCCAGCAAGAGCTGGAGGAGCGGGTGGCTGCCAAGGAGCAACGGGCTCACGCCGCCCGAGCCGGGTCTGGGTACGGTGCGTCACGCGTTGTGTACGCGGACCATTCTCTGGCCGAGCTGGAGAGGATGGCGGAGGAGGACGAGAAGGAGATCGTGGAGGTCGCCTCTAAGTCCTCCAACCTGAAGGGGACCTTCCAGAAGGCCCTCAAGTGTAGGGCCGCGAGCATGCGCGGTGTCGTCGCGGAGCTGGTCCAGCGAACGGCCACCGACGAGACGCGGCAACTGCAGGCGAAGATTGATCGCCTGCAGTCGGAGGTCAGCCAGCTTCATCAGAAGCTGGCTGACCTCCGGCCCACGGGCCAGCCACGGCCCGGCCACAACAAGCCGAGCCGAGCCCTGCGGCAGAGGGCCCCTCCTCCAACCTTGAGGATATCATCCGCAAGGTTGTAATGGAGGAGAGGGCCTTCACAAGAGCCTGCATAGCAGGCATCGAGGACCGGCTCTTGCCGGAGAAACGCCTCCGACCGCCGCTTGCGGCGGATAAGAGGCAGACCGAGCCGGGGCCGTCCTCCTCCCAGACGGAGGACGCCCTTCTCCCCTCGACCACCCCGTCCAACGAGTGGACGGAGGTGAGGGGCAAAGGAGGTAGGGGGAAGGGCAAAGGCCAAAAGCCGGCGACGGCCGTCCCGGTCGTCCCCGCCACCACCGCTCCCAGCCAGTCGCAGACGACCGGCAAGGGAAAGAGGAAGGGGAAAGGGAAAGGGAGGGGCAAGTTAGTTCCCCCAAAAACCGCGGCCGTCGTGGTGACGCTCTCCGCGGAGGCTGCGGGACGAGGGGAGACGTACGCGTCCATTTTGGTGCGGGCGCGTGCGAATGCCGATCCCACCCAACTGGGGATCGGCAGTGTGTCTTGCCGTAGGACCCAAGCCGGGGCTCGAATTTTCGAGTTCCCGGGGGCAGAGGGGAGTGCCCATGCGGACCTCTTTGCAGCTAAGCTGCAGGAGGTCATCGCGGACTCAGCCAAGGTGGCCCGACCGGTCAAGTCGGCGGCCATAGAGGTGACGGACCTTGATGACTCCGTCACCAAGGATGAGGTGATGGCCGCGGTCGCGGCAATAGGGGGCTGTGGCGTCGCGGCGGTTCATGGCCGGATCGTAAGGCCCGGGCGCGGCGGCATGGGCACCATTCGCCTCGAGTGTCCGGTCGCCGCTGCCAAAGCCGTCCTTGCCAAGGGACGGCTTACAGTCGGGTTCAGCTCGGGTGCAGTCCGGGCACTCGAGGACCAGCCTCTGCGATGTTTCCGGTGCTTCGGCATCGGACACACCCGGTCCCTGTGTCCGTCCACAGTAGACAGGACGGACATGTGCTTCCGCTGCGGCAAGGAGGGCCACAAAGCGGCCTCCTGCGAGGCCGCCACGCCGCACTGCGCGGTGTGTGCCGCTAGTGGCTGCCCGGCGGACCACGTCATGAGGGGGAGGAACTGCAATCCTCCCCCTAAGCGGAGTAAAGCGCAGGCGCCGACCGGGCCTGCTGCTGCTGCTGCCGGCACCATCGTTCCTGCGGTGGCTGCGGAGGGGGGTGCGATGTCCGACTGATGGGTACGGTCCAACATCGCATCCAAGATCTGCTGATGCAGACCATGCGTGGCGTTGGTTTCGCGGTCTTCCGCGGACTCCCCTCCCCTCTCGCTCTTAGAGAGGGGACCGGGATACGTGGCCGCCGCGTGGGGAGACATGGCGGTGGTGGGGGTTTTTATTTCTCCCCAAACCGCCCAGTCCCGCCGAATAGAGGGTCTTAGGTGACGGACTCAGGGTCGTCCGTCACCAATGGTTACGGTCCAACATTGGACATCCGCGGTGGGATCGCGGAGCATGCGAGAGCGATTCCCGTGATCCCTCCACTATGCGGAAGGTGGTAGTAGTGGTGGTGGTTTTAGTCGGTATGCCGGCCACCTGGCCGGAGAGCCCGACATAACCGCCCTGCATCCCTGAAGCAGGGCGGCATGCATAAGGCGCATTTCCCCACCCGAAAAAAAAAAAAAAAAAAAAAAAAAGGTTAGGTTAGTAGGTACTCGGTTTAAGGAAATACACTTATTTATTACAAAATCTTTAATTAAAAATCTAAAATTAAACAGTTCATTGAATTAGGGAGCCCTATACGAATCCCGATTTAACAATCAAAATTGGTCATTCTTTACCAGCTTATGACGCTGATGGAACGCCTCCGTTAGTGCCATGCGCCTACAACGGCGCAGCTGGTACGACCGGAGGGTCCCGCGACGCACCACAACGGGGGTTGCTCCAAAACGCCTGACGAGGCGGGCACCGCCGCCGCCGCCGCCTCGACAGGCACCAGCGCCGCGACAGGCACCGGCGCTGCAACAGGCACCGGCGCCACCTCGACAGGCACCAGCGCCGCGACAGGCACCGGCGCTGCAACAGGCACCGGCGCCACCTCGACAGGCACCAGCGCCGCGACAGGCACCGGCGCTGCAACAGGCACCAGCTCCGCGGTCGGCACCGGCGCCGCGACAGGCACCGGCGTTGCAACAGGCACCGGTGCCGCAACAGGCACCAGCTCCGCGACCGGCACCAGCGCCGCGACAGGCACCAGCGCCGCTACAGGCACCAGCTCCGCGGCCGGCACAGGCGCCGCCACAGGCACCAGCTCCGCGACCGGCACAGGCGCCGCCACAGGCACCAGCTCCGCGACCGGCACAGGCGCCGCGACAGGCACCAGCGCCGCTACAGGCACCAGCTCCGCGGCCGGCACAGGCGCCGCCACAGGCACCAGCTCCGCGACCGGCACAGGCGCCGCGACAGGCACCAGCGCCGCGTCCGGCACCGGCGCCGCGACAGGCACCAGCTCCGCGGCCGGCACAGGCGCCGCCACAGGCACCAGCTCCGCGACCGGCACAGGCGCCGCGACAGGCACCAGCTCCGCGGCCGGCACAGGCGCCGCCACAGGCACCAGCTTCACGACCGGCACAGGCGCCGCGACAGGCACCAGCGCCGCGACAGGCACCAGCTCCGCGACCGGCGCCGCGACAGGCACCAGCTCCACGGCCGGCACAGGCGCCGCCACAGGCACCAGCTCCGCGGCCGGCACAGGCGCCGCGACAGGCACCAGCGCCGCATCCGGCACCGGCGCCGCGACAGGCACCAGCTCCGCGGCCGGCACAGGCGCCGCGACAGGCACCAGCTCCGCGGCCAGCAAAGGCGCCGCGACCGGCACCAGCTCCGCGACCGGCGCCGCGACAGGCACCGGCGCCACCTCGACAGGCACCGTCGCCGTGACACGTACCGGCGCCGCCTGGACAGGCACCGGCGCCTCGTCAGCCACTTCAGCACGCTCCCGCCACTCTCTTAGTAGCGGCGTGCTCTCATTGGTGAAACTATGACGAAAAAAAACTATGTTAAAAAAAAAGTTATAATCACAAGCTTCATAAAACAGAATCACAGATTCCCAAAATTCAAATGGAAAATCCGACATAACACACAAAATCTGATGGACATATACTTAACTAAAAAACAGTTCGTTTTAAATTAAAACTATTGCTATAATTGAGAAAGTACGTACAATACAATGTATGAAGCGGCGACCGAGGGCTTCCACCTTAAACTCACTGACTTTTCCCTGTGGCGGGGGTCCCTGCAGGGACTGCAGCTCTTTAGAATCCTAAAAATATAAGGACATGCATTTAAGTATATTTATTTACTAAGTAGGTATAACATCAAATGCATCAATAGCCAAAATAGACCAGGAAATATTTTGAGTTAGGTTAGTAGATAAGTAGGTATAATAAAAGGTGCTTCCCAAAAATAAGTACAATCATTGTTATATTGCCCATAGGCCAGATAGCCTTAAAATTATGCCAAGGTAGCGGCCACACCGTTTTATTGGATAATACTTGAGTATTAGATAAATTATAAGCATCAAGCTCTCCCACGCACACACTACACTCACGAAACAGTTGGAAAGAAAATCCTGAGATCCCAGGAATACGCCATGGCAGCATAACGACGAGTCTGTAAATCATAATACATACTTGACTCGGCATCTTTTCACGTAGTTACTATTTTCAAAAAATAAAATTAACTTTATAACGTTTAAATAAATAACGTTCCAAAATGGTTTCCCATTTTTACGTTGTGTAGTATGTGTAGCTTCTTCTGAAACAAACAAAAATAAGTACTGTTTAGAGGTAGGTACCTAATCAACCATTTCATCAATAACTGAAAGAAGTGAGAAATTCATTACTACCACAAAATTTGCAATTGATACATATATTTATAAAAAATATAATATTCTCACGGAGCGTGCACTCTCGAACCACCAAGTATCACGAATCACGATCAAGTAAGAAACTTTGAAAGAAAACTTTGTTACAAACTTTTGACATTACTTTTTTAACTTCCTGTTTGATTTATCATATTCTAATGAATTTATTTATTTCGAACAAACCTATTTAATATAACAATATTTTGTTCTTGGATTCCTGTGCAATATATATATATATTTTCAATTAGAATTATAATTGAGAACTTTTATACCAACTTTGACATTACTTTTTTAACTTCCTATTTGAACAATAACTTATTTTAAAGAATTTATTTATTTTAAACAAACCTATATAATAAAATAACGTTTTATTCTCGGATTCCTGTGCAAGATATAAATATTTAATTTATTTAGAATTAGAATTGATAATTTAGCGTGAGCTCGCCAAACTTTGACTGACTTGACAAGTTGACATTAAAAAACCACACGAAAATTAAAAATGGAGTGCCAGTAAGTACCTACATTGTTATTAAATAGAATTGTGATATTAATGAGTGAGAGGAGCAGTTATATAATTATATATAATTGATAATTATATAACTGCTCAACAAAGTCAACTTCCTATCTACGTAATTTTATAAGTAAGTTGACTTTTTTTTGTTAGCCTTTATGGCTGATCGTTTCGAAACGACTCGCGGACTCTGCGAAAGTAAACTAAAAACTCGGCCTACCTGCCGAGTTTAAAGTTTACTTTTTGTCTTTTATCTACCTACAAATAACGAATAGGTAACGTGTCTTATTTTTATAACTCTATTTTTAGAGATTTTTAGGGACAACGAGGATACTAATCCCAGCAAGGGCGTCGCCAGCCGATGGCGCAGAGGGGGGCAAGTTGACTTTACCTACTACAAAGATAGTCAAAGACTACAATTCATACATTTCTCATTCTCTATGAATGAGAAAAGTAGGTACATATGAATTGTAGGTAAAGTCGACAGCACATGAAACTTTTCACTTTTACTATGAGCCTTACATCTACAGCGATTGTATTATTAGAGGTGTGTAACTCAGCTCTGAGTCAGCTCAAAGAGTCAGATCGCACGGGTCTGAGCCGTTGAGTCACAGCTCAGCGACAAAACGACCGGCTCACGGCTCATTTCAGCTCATTGAACTGATCTGAGCTCCACAGAGTCGTGCGTGAATAGTGAGTGAGTCAGTGAGTAATTGAACCACAAGTGTAGATCAGAATGATCTCAGATCACACTTGTGGTTCAATCAAGAAGTTTTTGGTCAGAGAGTCGCTAATGCGGAGTTTTTTTGAACGAATTGTTCGTTCTGAAACGTTTTATTGATTTGTACCTTACTCAAAAAGCTCTGTAGATATTTTTTGTCTAATAAAGAGGTATTCTTTTTTATGCCATGGCAGCTCAGAATGGATTTTGAATTTTTGAGTATAAAAGGGTTTAGAATGAATTATTATTTCGTTCTAAAATATGATAAATTCAATAAATAATTATGTAGAATAAATAGTATAGATTACTTTTAGTGTTCCAACTCGTAAAGTAAATTAATAAAACTATGTTTTTCGATAATGGCTTTTAATATAGGCCTAGGCTAATCATTACAAATTAGGTAACTAGGTATTTAATAAAATCTTCAATCAAAACACAACAATTTTAGGTAGGTACTCGTAATAAAAATATAATAGTCTTTGTAGTAACCAAGATAATAATAATATGAGCAATCAATTACTAAGATGAATTCAATCTAGATGCTTAAAATTTGTGATATAAATATTAAGCTTTAGATGACAAAATAATTAATCATTGTTATCTAAATTAAAAGCTAAGAACATTATTTTTTCTATATTTTTTGTGTCTAGCCGAGTTCTGCGGTCTGTGATTATTTGCCCACCCTTGGAAAATATTCTTTCACACGGTACAGACGTGGCCAATATACACAGGCGAGTTTTCATAACTTGATACAGCCTAGGATATATATTTTTACGTTGCTGCCACCATAAAAGTGGATCTTGTTTCCTATTTAATAGTGGTTCTCCAATGACTCAGAGACCAGAGTAACATAGTATCTAGTAGTGTGTTAAGGCTGATCGTTCACCTGAGCCCGCCAAATTCAAATTATAATTGGTTTTTCACAATTAGTAGATCTATAACACATTCTAGATTTATAGCTGTAG
Organism: Acronicta leporina; assembly: GCA_947256265.1. NCBI lineage: Eukaryota > Metazoa > Arthropoda > Insecta > Lepidoptera > Noctuidae > Acronicta > Acronicta leporina. The sequence continues at coordinate 4,027,300 of OX366537.1, read as the reverse complement.
TAATTGCGACTTTAGCTATTTAATATTTACAACTGAGAATTAAAACCTTTGCTTATAAATCGATATTGTAGCTAAAAGTAGTGTCAATCGTCAATATTGGCCGTTGGCACAGTTTTAGGCAAGTTTTTGGCTTGTTATGTATTTCTAAGCCAAGGTTTTATTCTCAGTTGTGGATTTTATATAGTTAATGTCGCAATCACTACTGCTATGAATCTGAAATGTGTTGTAGACCTACAAATTGCGAAAAACCAATTGAAATTTGAATTTGGCGGGCTCAGGTGAACGATCAGCCTTATACCCACTTTATTAATATTATGTGTTCCGTTCGACGTCCGAAGTCCATTATGAGAGAGTACATCGCCTTTTCCCTTGTTCAGTCGCTAGATGTCTCTGGTTTCCGCCACGAAACCGCGCCTCAACGCCACCATCGGCCAAACCTGGTACTAAATTAAACAGCAGAAAGCAAGCCACGGGATCTTGTGACATTGTTGCGTCGTTTTTCAAACCCCGCGCACGGTCGTTAGATTTTTAGAAATCTACCCACTTCCAATATTTTTTTTTTCTTTTCATTTTTAATTTTGCTTTCGAGATTAAAGTAGAAAGTAAAGTGATTAGATTTTTGTTTCCGTTACACTAAATTTGTTTTCGTTTGTTGTTAAAATGAATATTGTTCATTTTACGAAATTACCGCGCCACCTCTGAACAATCCCGCGAACAATTTTAGTGATTGTGATCGTACTCGTTTACGTGAAAGTGAAGAAGCACCTACACCCTCGAGTGCGTCTATGTCGTCGTTGAACTTGAAGGTGACCCCCTTCAAGTTCAAGTGAAGGTGAACCTGCGCCAAAAAGACGACGGCGGAGTGACGGTTCCATACGAGAAATAGATCGCAGGTTTGAATTATTGTCACACCAATTGGTAAGTCATATTATTATCATTTTTTCTTCGTATACTGCTACCCTACACACAAGTGTTCCTCGTTCTACCTAAGTTACACTTACACCTGTGCCGAGTGAAATAAGTAAACCATTCGAGGATCCGTTTTTACACTCGTTGCCATCGGTAACTGATATCGCAGAGCTTAATGTTCCCGTTAAAGAACTGTCCGTTTATAGAGCTGATCCCGATCATCTAAAATAGCTTTTTTGCAGAGATTGGAACTCTGTGCGATACACTGACGTTCGAAAGAAATATGTGGCCTTTCCAGCGTTCACTGAACTAATAGTGAACGAGGAATAGCGACTTTTCGAGGATCCATTGGCTCCAATTAGGTGGTTTCAAATGGAATGTACCTTCGCTGCGATGTCAAATGCCTTTTTAGCACAAAATGAGTTTGTCAATTAAGCTTTGCGTAACTTGATCGACTAGTCATCAAATACGGATACGAAATTAACTTCATCTTCAATATACGATAAAGTTAAGGAATACGAATACGAATTATTCGGTGACGAGTCTGATTATAAATCTGTTTCTCATGATATTTTACAAATGATTTGCGTAAATCGCTCCTTATAGGTTTAAAGATACCCCCTCTTCTGAATATATGTTCAACCCTCAAAATTTATCTAACTATTTACAAAAAATTGGAGGTGTCGATAAATTACGAGCTAAACCGTTTGCTCAGTCAAAATCACCAATAGTATCGACTTCGCGTGAGAAATCCTTTCGATTTCAACATAAGCGTAATTTCGACGAACACGATAAGAAGGGGGGGGGGGGGGGCGAAAAGATCAGGGTAACAGAAATAGGTATAAATGACTCAAGAACGTTTACGGGCGGCTGTCTAAAACTCTACAGAGAAATATAGACCAAATTTGACACCCGAAAACAGTAATCAAATTAATTACTGCTGCTCGTATCCCATTAAATCAGACGCCGCCATTAATCCTTCCAACAGCGGACATCATGCAAGAGACAAAAAACGTTGCTTCCTGCGAGGGTCATTTGCTACAAATGAGATTCCTACCCTCTGGTTTTGCTTCAGCACCAAGTATGCGTTTGTGTCTGTTACAAATTGGACTGCCGAAGTGCTGCGCAGCAAAGGTCTTCGTTTGATAGTATTTTTGGATGATTATAATAATATAATTGTCCATCAATCCAATAGGACCCTTCAGGCTCATAAACCTAGGCTGTTATATCAATACAGAAAAATCGATACTCGAACCAACAACAGCTCTAGAATTCCTAGGAATTGTCTGGAACACTCGGTACAACACCAAGTGCTTGCCTCCAGACAAAGTGAACAAAGTCCGTCAGTACATATTGACCCGCTTAGCAGTCTGCAGTTGGACCCTCAAGCAGGCGCAACGCCTTTTAGGGTTCTCAACTTCGCGACCTTCATCACCCTCCGGGGAAGGTGTCCATCAATCCAATAGGACCCTTCAGGCTCATGTCCGTATAGCTGTAGAGTTACTAAAAAACCTAGGCTGTTATATCAATACGGAGAAATCCATACTCGAACCAACAACAGCTCTAGAATTCCTAGGAATTGTCTGGAACACTCGGTACAACACCAAGTGCTTGCCTCCAGACAAAGTGAACAAAGTCCGTCAGTGCATATTGACCCGCTTAGCAGTCGGCAGTTGGACCCTCAAGCAGGCGCAACGCCTCTTAGGGTATCTCAACTTCGCGACCTTCATCACCCTCCGGGGAAGGTTGCATTGCCGCACACTGCAACGCCATATCAGCCAGAAAACCCCAATTCACCCCAAGCGGTAACCTGTGAACTACGTAATCACGGACGCCTCGGACGTTCAATGGGGAGCTCTAGTAAACAACGATACACTAAACGGAAAATGGGGTCATCATCAGTTAAAATGGCATTGCAATCTCAAAGAAATGTCTGCAGTGATAGCCGCAATCACGCTAAAGGCAGAGATTCTCAAAAAAAATTCAACCATAGTCTTACAGAGCGACAACAAAACAGTTGTATCGCACATAAGGAACGAAGGCGGAACAAAGTAAACGTATCTAAGACTGTTACGATTGACAAAACAACTTTTTGCTCTGACGGACTGTCTAAATATTGTACTGCTCCCTCACCACTTACCGGGAATGTACAACACAGATGCCGATCACCTCTCGCGAAATCGCGAAGGATCCGAATGGCATCTTTTAGGCGAGGTGACGAAGAAAGTATTCAGTCATTGGGACACACCAGAAATCGACCTGTTCGCGTCAAAAAACGCTCACGTCGTGTCGAAGTATGTCTCGCTAGACTTATCAGACTCGAGCGCTTTCTTTCACGACGCGTTCAGCAAATACTGTAGTTACGATCAGGCGTAGATATCCCCTCCACTAGCGTTACTCCCACGGGTATTACACCACCTGAACTCAGCAAAAGGAAAGTTCATAATAATAGCACCCAAGTGGAAGAAACCATTTTGGCATCCAGACTTGAAGAATCGTGCCTTGACACGTCCTATAAAAATAAGCAATCTCAGAACATCCTTAGTAGATGCAGTGACGGGTTGTCCCCCAGCCTGGGCGGTACAACGTACAGGCCGTCACTGTATCTATTCCAACTGTTAGTATCTATTCCAACTCTATTCCAGCTAGAGGTTGTGTATCTGGGTACACAACCTCCAGTTGAAAGCCTGACTCATTTTGGTTGGGACTCCTTAACAGATAGTTGGTCATCTGAAGAAAGACAGCTTTTATCAACGTGTTGGAGACCTTCTACACTTAAAACTTATATTCCCAAATGGAACAAGTGGTCGAAATGGTGGGATCAAAATAAAATAGATTGTAAGCATCCGATACCTGCCAACGTAGCTCGGTATTTAGCGAGACTTTTCCTGTCTGATAATTTAGCATATCTTACTGTTCTTGTCCATAAATCAGTCATAGCAACTAACTGTTTATGAAACACTGTCCGACATCAAAATATAATCAAACCATTTGGTTTTTTAAGCATATTCTATATCTATATTTAAGCTATATCATTAGCCAGACCAGTTCCACCAAAATTAGCTATATGGGATGAGAGGATAGTAATAAATTATTTAAAAATACAGACCTAATCTGCTCAGTTATATAATGTTTACAGGCGAACTGCTACAATCTTATTGTTGGCTGCAGGCCGTAGAGTGCACGACTTGACTCTTTTACATTGTGACCTAAACCATATTGTAGATAATGGAAATTCAATAACCTTGCATCCTGCATTTGGTTCTAAAACAGATTCAGCTTCATATCAACAATTAAATTGGACTTTACTAGCTTCACCGGATAAAATATAGACCCCTTATTTTGGTTAAGGTATTTGATAAATATTCCAAAGATATCACAGGTTCCTTGACAAATTTATTTATTACTACAAGGGAGCCGCGCAGGCCTGCCACTTCTGTGATTATTGGTGGCTGGGTAAGGCGAACTCTCTTTGAAGCTGGATTAAAGGCTACGCCTGGTAGTTTTGGGTCAGCAGTTTCAACTCTAAACAGTTTAGAAAAATATCCAAGGCAATTAATGATATTCTTGATAAGGCAAATTGGCGTCATGAACATACATGCGTCTAGCTAAAATTGTAAAAGTGTCTATAAAGATCTACTTACAGAAATAAATATTATCATCATTTCATTTCATTACAATTAGAAAATATTACTTTAGATATATAAGTAATGGGAGTCTTAATAGTAGTATAGAACAAGAGAAGTTACTCTCTAAACTCTTCAACTACCAGTTAAAGTAGTATTGATTGCCCGTATAGTGATTATACATTATTTATTAATTGATTAATTTTTGATTAAAAATACATTTTACTTCTCAGTAGAAAGTACTATTGTTAGTATTCAAATTAGTTTTACTATGAAGCCTAGTTTTCCTATTCACCTCTGTAATTAGGTAATTTTGTTTTTCCACATAAACAAAATAAATCACATTGTTGCGTTATATAATGCAAGCCACCAGGAGATAACAAACAGATCTCTCATAATGGACTTCGGACGTCGAACGGAACACATAATATAGAAATTTTACCTTAAAATAAAATTTGTATTATGTTTCCTAAGACGTCCGAAGTCCAAATAATGTCTTCCTGGTTTTATACCATCATCATTATCATTATGACCCGAACAATGACACAAGATCCCGTGGCTTGCTTTCTGCTGTTTAATTTAGTACCAGGTTTGGCCGATGGTGGTGTTGAGGCGCGGTTTCGTGGCGGAAACCAGAGACATCTAGCGACTGAACAAGGGAAAAGGCGATGTACTCTCTCATAATGGACTTCGGACGTCTTAGGAAACATAATACAAATTTTATTTTAAGGTAAAATTTCTATATTTTTGACAACAGTTTCTAAACCAGTCTAGAATGTATTTTGCAGGTCACTCAAATGACCTTAGATCATTCAATATCTCATAGATGTCGCTTTTTTAAGTTATATTTTTATGACTGAGAATCAAATTACTCGCTAGTTCATTCGATGTCTCATAGATGTCGCTTTTCTTAAGTTCTGGTAAATGACTATTTTATGACCTATAAAGATAACTTTACAGTAGGTACCTACTCAAATTATAATACAATATTTTTACATTATGTGCCTGGTACACATAAAAAGTCTTTGAATTCAGTCGCATCTCATTGTAGTTCTTTATTTCTTACCTTACCTTCATATAAGTACATACCTTTATCGTCTAACTCAAGTATTTTTTTACCAAGAATTTTCAAGAAGATTAAATCACGCGTAGCGCGTAATCCGCACCGCTGTAGTGCCCGGTGCTCACACGCGTAGCTTGCGCGACCGCACTCAATGCGTTACGAGTGTGCTGTCGCACACGCCTGGCGCGTAGTCGGCCGCACCGTAGGATAATTAGAGCGATATTAGGCCGCAGCCAACGTGTTAAAATAAAACCTAATAACATTTAGTCAAAAGTTACACTCAGAACTGTCAATAACTTTAAATGAGAGAAGTCTTTCGATACACACACACATTTTTGTTCTATTTTATTTTATTCCTCTTTGTCTTGAAATTAAACTACTTTTTACGGATTTTATCGCATTGTATTGATATTATTTTATTCCCGATGTTTACAGCATCAGCATCCATGGTCACGGGTAGACTGAGGTGCTGGTCGCATTGCAATTCAATCCGTATAAAAAGTTTCATTCAGTTTCAATGTCTAATATTCGCGTAAGTGTCAGAAATCAGTATCCTCTTTGTCTGTTGAAATGCCTAAGTCAATAATTTCTTAAATGTTTATTATAATTATTTACTTAAAATATTTTTTTAGATGACTAAATCTGAAATTAATTTCCTTTCTACAGCCTTGCCTGCAGATTTTATGTTTGTTAAACACATGATTCAGGAAAAAATCTTAGTATGTGACAATATTTTAAAATATTGACACCTTGTTTGAGTGTAAAAGTTAAACATAAGTATTTAATACTATAACACTATACTAAGTGGAACTCTGTCTGTAGTTCTTTGTGTCTAATATCTTCTTGCCGCACATGGCACAGATTCCCTTCTTGTAGGCACATGCTTGACAGTAGTGGGAGCCTACTTGATGGACTTTTGTTCTGCATATTCTGGAAAATATAATAGCATAAGTATTAGAAAATGGTAAGGTTTTGAACTTTTACACTGTGGATATTGATGATATATTTTGATATTGGATAATGGTCTAAGATTTGGCTGTCATACAATGGATTGCGAGTTCCATCTTAAAGATATTTTTTCGGAGGGTGTTTGTGCATGTGACAACAATGTTTTGTTGAACCACAATTTAAAAAATCCTAGTGTGGACAATATTTCAAATTACAATGACTAAGATTCTTCTTTTAATTACTAGTTTAATTAAGAGAAGAATCTTAGTCATTGTAATTTCAATAATAAACAAAAATGAAAACTTGCCTGCATTCTTGAAACTTGCTTGTGTATGGGTTGAATCGTCCCTTTTTTGCGGTAAGTGCTTTGTTTTCACCAACTTTCCGGCCCCCTGACTCCACTGTATTCCTTGCTCCCATTTTCCAAGGGTCTGGTGTGATGACACGACCCAGTTTCTTCTCACATTTCTCACAAACCATGTTATTTGTAGTTTTTTAAAGGTCTTATGAAAAAACCTTAAAAGCACATATGTAAATAAGTAAATATTGCGCTGACTTGGTAGTAGTAAATATTGCTTTCCAATAAAACTATCGAGTATATAGTTATCAATTAAATACGATTGTTGCTCTTTTTGGAGCCTATTTACAACAATTTAATCATCTACAACTACAAACAACTTGCCCACTTGCACTGACAGACACAGACTAATGACTGATGAATATGTCAATGTCATTGTCAAAATAATGTCAGTCTTTCTAGCCAAAAAACATGTCAAATTTTCTTATAGACCATCGAGCACGAGGACGATTTTTAGGATGAATGTTTAGGCGAGGTTTAGGCTGAGGTTTAGGCGCTCGGATACACTAACCCCTCCAAATGCAAACATTTATTTAATATGACAACCTCAACCAAGTGGCATTATGTATTAAATGATGCAAGATGTGGTATGATAATCTCTCTCCGTGTGTCTCGGAAAGAACACATGCCTCGAATTAAATAGCTCATAATGGCGCCACTGCCACCCCGGTTGTCATACGATACCATAGTACGATACCTACGAACACCTATGACAGTCGGTAACTCGGTCGATGTCTAGGAGTGACAAGGTGACTAGTAATAGGACAAAACTGATTTAAGCTGAAGATAATACTACTATATAGATTATTAACTTAGGTACATATGTTTTGGACCATTACGGCATCGACACAAAGCCAACTAAGCTACCGAGATCTTTAACCGAGATTATCATCCACGTAGTGGTGATTGGTGTAGGTATATTTTGTTTTCCCGTTTTGTGCTGATGGTGGCCACCGGGGTGGTTTTAGTGGGTAAAAATCCCACACTCCCCGGTCTTAATCCCCGAAGACCGGTCGCCTTTTGAAGGTTTCCCCCCGTAAACAAAAAAAAAAAAAAAAGGTATATTTTGTTTTACTAAATCGTTTAAAAGCTTTGACCTTTAATTTAAATAGTATTATAAGTCTTTCAAAATGTGTAGCATGCGTTAAAGCCACTTATCTGAAATAAAAAATAACTGGTACCTAGTTGTCATTCAAACCAACACCGGAATAATACCTAATAGGTCTTTACCTATGAAATTGCCTTTCGGCAGTACTGGCCATTTCAAATCAAAATAATTTTTGTTTGGCTAAGAATTCTAATTTCAAATTAATTTTATTTTAAAAACATGGAATTCTTTTTCCAAAAGTAGTCATTTGTTTATTAATTAGTGTTACATTTTCATCGCATTTCAATCTTTTTCGTCATCATGGATACGTTAAAATTTCGAGTAATTATGGAATATGAGTACCGTCGTGGCAGCAACGCGGCACAAGCGGCACGCAACATCAACGACGTTTACGGAGCTAACACTACAAACCAACGCAGGTGGTGCGTTGGTTGGTTATTGGTTTGCTCGCTTCCGTTCTGGGAATTTCGACCTGAAAAATGCACCTAGCGGTCGTCCGAAGACTTTGGTCTACAATGACGAATTAAAGGCGATTGTGGAAGCTGATGATACACAATCGATGGCTGAATTAGCAGCAGTTTTCGACGTTAGCGTCAAAACAATATTGGTCCATTTGCGTCAAATTGGCAAGGTAAAAATGCTTGACAAATGGATGCCCCACGAACTCAATGATCGCCAGCGCGAAGTACGCGTCGAAACGTGCCTTACACTGCTCAACAGACACACAAATGAAGGAATTTTGAACCGCATTGTTACCTGCGATGAAAAATGGATTCTGTTTGATAACCGCAAGCGCTCAGCAAGTTGGTTGGATCCTGGTTCAGCACCTAAACAATGCCCTAAACGAAAACTTACCCCTAGAAAAGTAATGGTCACTGTTTGGTGGTTTAGCGCCGGTGTGATTCATCACAGCTTCTTACCAAACGGGGTGAGCATTACTGCAGATGTGTAGGTACTGTGAAGAACTGAACACAATGATGGAGAAGTTGGCACATCTCCAACCAGCATTGGTCAATCGCTCGTCTCCGCTGCTCCTGCACGATAACGCGCGACCTCATACTGCACAGCAGACGGTCTCCAAGTTGCAAGAACTGGGGTTGGAAGTTCTCCGTCATCCGCCCTACTCACCAGACCTTGCGCCTACAGACTACTACTTTTTCCAGAATTTGGATAACTTCTTGGCGGGAAAAAAATTCAATACTCAAGAGGCAGTACAAAATGCCTTTGAAGAATTTGTTGCCTCCCGTCCAGCTGATTTCTTTAGGAAGGGCATCAATAAACTGCCACTGCGTTGGCGAAGATGCATTGATTGCATGGGTGATTACTTCGATTAATACAAATAAAAAATACATGAAAAAAAATAGTTTAAATTTTTTCATACAAAACGGCAATTTCATAGGTAAAGACCTATTATAATATGTGGAGGCATAGACAAGAATTAGCAAATGCTTGGAGCATTCGCATCATTTCCATGCAACATGCATCAGGCTTCGTACCTGTACGCGTAATTAAAATTTAATCAACAGTAAAATTAAATGGTTTAGGACGGCGAAGTAATTATTTTTATAATAACTAGGTAGGTACTTGGGGACAGCTGTACAAACTAGTAGCGGCGCACTAAGTAGGTATTGATTTATTTATTTTTAAAAGTTGACAAGAAAGCATACGGGCAGCCTGATGATAAGCAGCAACCCCACGGTATGTATTTGTCCATGGGCTGGATCCGACACGTACGTGAATTCAGCAGATGCGCTTACCATCTGCTGAATTCGATTCCAAGGTTCATCAGTGTTATTGTGTTTACCTGTTATGAAATTCTCAGTACCTACCAATCTAACAGCCGTGTGTTGGGATTTGTGGCAAACGACGGCGAAGGGATACAGGCGTAACCGCGTGATAGTAAATAGTGTCCGATCCGAAAGAAGATCCCAATCACATCACAACATAACATGAGAAACACATAGGTAATATTCGTGATAGTAAACATACCTAATATTAGTTAAGTTTAAAATTCACGATTGTCTTGCCATAATTAACGCAAATTAAAATGTGAAAACATCATCCTCATGTTTTGCTCTAGCTGGCTCTAGTGATAATTGTCACTAAAATTTCTTCATTATATTTTTTATTCAGGGGTTTTATATTTTAAATTTGTAAAGGATATAAATGGATTGTAAAGTATATTTAAATATAATTAGATTTCCATACCTAATAATAGGTACCTTCATAGATCGGACAATGTTTTGTTTACTTATTGCATATTGTATAGGTTTTATATTATACCAGTACCTATTCATATTTCATAAATTGAACTCACTTGAACTTGATAGTCGAGTTTAGGCGGGAAAATGTAAAGTGCACGTTGTCGATTTTATATTATTTTTCAAAACTTGAATTTCTCCGAAGTTTGATGTGTAAATATGGTGGATAATTAACCATTAAGTGTTCGTGAACATGTGAGAGTGTAGGCAAATTATATAAAATTGACAATCGTGACTTTTTGGGTTCACTCCTAAACTGCATCAAAGCCTCAATAAAGTTTCTACCGTTTTATTGGGGCAACTAATACAACTTATACTTGACACTGGCGAACACAAAAAGTGTGGTGCCATAATACAATCCCAAGATGGGAAATACTACTTGATTACTCTAATACTTGACACTGGCAAATACACAAAAAGTGTGGCGCCATAATAATAATAAAAAAACTTGATAGTCTTTATCTATAGTTGATATCCCGATACGGGGCCTATTATGTTGCCAAACAAGTTGACCTGGAATACATTTTCTATTCACAAAAAAATTCTTTGGTGTCATAAAAAAGTTAAACACGTACTAGGTACTTACTTACAAAAATATATTCTAAATAGGCACGTAATTATGTACATAACATTTGCTTACTTTACTATAATAAAAAACAAAATATATTTGTTAGCTGAAGAAAGTTATTCTACTTTACCAAGCCAAAGCTAGGTGTCTAGTGCTTACACATCGCCTACTAATATAATATTAAAATGATTTAGGTAGTTACTTATTGAATTAGTACTTCTTTCCTATTTATTTGTTTCAAACGATAAACCGTTGAAAAACTTGTATGAAATTATTAGTAATCTTCGATAAGCATTTTCTACCCAACTTTAATTAAGATTACTTTAACAATTTATCAATACGCAGTTCTGACAGAAGATGCGTAGCGCGTATCGTTAGCGTACTTAGTAAGTATGGTCGACTTACTATTTATTTATTTTATTGATGCGCCTACAATTGTTACACATTTTCATATTAAGGTTACATGCACAATAGTTAAACATCAGTTGTGTACAATAACAATCGGCAAACACAGCATTCATATAAAAAAATACAAAGGGATGACAAATTAATCTTATACAGTTTTCCTTTTTTAAGGTTTTTAAGTCGGTAAAGTTAGTATATTATTATCTATTGGCCGTTCTTCCGTTAGACGTCCGATGCGCAGCTCTTTTTCCGTCAAATGTATTTATCAAAGACAAAATAATTTTGTCTATGGTTTAAGTTTACGAAAGTAAGTAGGTACATTATCTTAACATTCTACTGTAGGTCCTAGTTTCATGGTTGACCGCCAACATTGTAAATTATACAGACAAAGTTGAAAGGAGATCAACCTGGCCCAGTGACTAATTCCTTAACTTTATACATATTTTTTTAAGAAAGTAAAGTGTCGTAGATTTAAAATTTAATTATGTCATCGATATTGTCCGCAAGCGAAGCCATGTTCCCGATAATTTTCTAGAAATAAATAAAAACATTTGTTAAAATTCCCTTTTTACAACAAGAAATTAAAATGCACTGCGGCAATTAGTGAATAAGTATTTAACTCTAATAATAAAAATAATAATATAATACTAGCCTCTGCCCGCGGCTTCGCTCACTTGAAGCTCAAAAACCAACAATGATGAACACTTCTTTGTATGGGTGTCTATACATTAGACAGGTCAAGCTGTATCTCAGGTTCCGTTTAATTATTTGAGATAAGAAGTATACCTACCAGTTTTTAAGTTGGAGCACATACTTTCCAACAGTTATAATAAAATTAAAATCTATTCAATGCGCCAATTTTAAAAATCACATTTTTCGGTTCGGAGACATTTATATACCCTAACCCACGTGTTTTATTTAAATATCTTCAATGTACAGACACAGCTTTTTTACAATTTTATAATAGCAGTGAAGAGATTTTCTAATTCGATCCAAGGAGATAGGTTACCAACCAAATATTTAGACTTTGTAATGGTATGCCTACCAAAAGTTGGCGGTTTTACCTTAGTTAGATAACGAAATATGTTTTATGACGCTTACCGCGGTCAGTATGTGGATGGGTGACCATTATTAACACATCTAGACCTCGCTATGTCTCTCTCGCTTATAATATGTACGTACATACACCAATGATAATCGTTGATGGTAAACAGAAGCCCTAAAAGCTTGATAACCACTCTATCTTTAGGGTAATTGGGTTGCGGAGGTCTGATGGCAATCGCTTCGTGTAAAACACTTATGTTCAGCCAAATCTGGTTAGACTGGAAGCCGACCCCGACATAGTTAAGAAAAATGGGGAAGACGATAATGGCGATAAAGATCTATAAAAGTTTAGAATTATAAATAACTAGCTTCTGCCCGCGACTTCGTCCGCGTAGCGTGATGATATATAGCCTATAGCCTTTCTCAATAAATGGGCTGTCTAACACTGAAAGAATTTTTCAAATCGGACCAGTAGTTCCTGAGATTAGCGCGTTCAAGCAAACAAACGAACAAACAAACAATCTCTTCAGCTTTATATATTACTATAGACATGAGTATAGATGCGACAGCCTTTATACCCACATTATGAATAAATAAATAAGTTCCCAATATTCAAAGTATTTTTTTTTAAAAAAAAGCTTACTAGCAATGTGGATCGCACATTACTAGTATTCTTATTTTAACCCCTCGTGCTAAGCTAAAATGCTTGTTACGAGTGGGTTTACGTCGGTAGTGCAATGCACACGACACACGCACGATCGGGCGCCGACTAACGTCACTTTGTATTATTCTGAACCTATCAGTACATCTTATATACAGTCCACAAGCAGTTTAATTCAAGGCACCAGTAGGAACCCTACAGGTGGGTTTCGAACCGGCAACCACATGATTTAGGCTACCGCCGCTTGTAGTATAATAATTGACTATAACATGCGTAGACAATTCATTATTTTACTATATCCATGATTCGTTTTCACTACCTTCTTAACTGTCTTCTTTAAACTAGTAGATTTCTATTGACCTAAGTACAACATTATTTTACCTTGATTTTCCGTTTAAAAATTGCCACCATTGGTTTACAGGGGGTCGAGTTGAAGAAGGCAAGATGCTATCAGATTCAGGATTCCTATTTGCAGTTGTTGGTTCTACTGAGCTTGAATCCGAACTTGGTTTAGTCGAAGATAAGAGTGAGTTCAATGGAAAGTTAGAGTGTGAGTTAGAGTCAGAATTTGAAGAGTTTAATTGTAACTGAGAGTTTATGCTTAGTTGTAAATTAGAATCGGACTGTAAATCCGAATGTGGAGGTGATAAGTCGCTAAGGTATGAGCTTATCTGGGATGAATGTATTGGATTTAACTGGAAAGTAGAGCCCAGCCTTAAAACTGTATTTAATCCTGTACTTATATCTGAACCTATTTGTGAACCTACAGTTGATCCTAATACTTTACCTACGCTTGTACCAGATCCTAATCCTGGAATATTTGAGCTGAGAGTAGAAGCTAAGCTAGGTAATAATCCTAAACTTGAACCTGAGTCCGAGGTGGGGTTCGATGCGGAATTTGGCAAAGTTAAGTTGTTCTCCGAATTTGAATCCAAACTCAAGTTTGAAGCTGAATGTAAATTATCTTCGCCACTGCGATATCCATCTGGTTTAAAGAAAATATCCATAAAATTGTTGTGAAGCTCATCACGGTATATTGTGATTAAATCACCACTGTTTTCGTCCGTAAAATAATTAGTATTTTCATCATAAATAGGATTTTTATTTACCGTATCTGTTCTGGTTTCCAATGGGTAGTTTTGAGAATCGCTTCTCCTATTATAATCCTTAATATTTCGAACCTCTAGTGGGGACTCAAAGTCTTCAGTTTCAAACAAAACCTTAACACTACTGTCAGGTAAATGTCTTACAATTTTCATCAATCGTACTTCATCGTTACTCATATTAAAATTGTTTATTGTTTTAAGAAAGTCATCATACGGCATAGTGTTTTTGACTATGAACTGTGGGCGATACACGAGTATTTTGGGATATTTTACAAGATATGTAAGTTCTACATACCCTTTATTACTGTCTAGGGCAAAAGGTACTGCAAATTCTGGTGTCTGCAATGATTTCTCGCGAGCTTTCCGAAGAAACTCTGTAATACTTTCAAGTTTTTTAACGGTGTTCTCTCTTTGTGCTAAATTGGGATCAGCTATATGGTCATCATGTCTTAATTTTATTAAATCATCAAATACTGACACGCCAGTTACGTTTGAATCAGTTTGCTGACCACTTACGTTTAATATATACTTTGGTTCTGCCGGAAGATATTCGTAAAATGGGCTGAACTTTTGTTTTTCCGAGTCCGATTGAATTTTTTCAACATTGTTGTTTTTATTTTTAGAAATTAACGGGATTATAAAACGTGGATAACTTGATAAATTTGTGTTGTGAATACCATCATAATCATCGTACAGCGGTGGGGACTGAAAATATTCATTATAGTTGGTAGTAAATTCGTTATTATTATATTGTTTGTTATTAGAGTCCAGCACATCAGTGTTACTTGCTATTGGCGAGTTCATTTCTGTTGTTTGATCAAAACTATATTTCCTTACCAAAGGGAAATCATTTTCACTATCATGCACAAATATATAGTTTTCAGTTTCTTTTGAAATGTCATAACCACCTATGTCTTGAAATTGTCTTGGAAAAATATTTTTACTCCGCTCTGTATGTTTTCCAGTTATTTTCATTCGAGGCAAAATCTCTTTTTCGCGGCGACTATCTTCATTAGAGTATAATTTTGCAGCGTATAAATAATACGGATCCATTGAAACTTTATCATAACTTATTGATCTCAATGTATTATCAATTTGACACTCGAGAAGCGCCACAAATCGTTCTATGACCGGTCGCAACGAAACAGTGAGTTTACGAATGGCGTACTTTTCACATCCATTTTTTTCCAAATCAGATTTGTGAGAACTTTTCTTTCGTTTTTTATTGCTAGATTTACGTGATACTCTTGATCGCATTTTCAGTTTTTCACTTTCCTTCGTATTTTGGTCCCTAAATCTGTATATAGCCGACAGAGAATTTGGTTTCCTACCGCGTTTGAAGACTCTTCTATTTTTAGTAGTTGATCGTTGTCGTGGCATTTTTCCCCTGTGAAAGTCTTTATATAGTTCATCTTCAGAGAGTATTGACTTGATTTCTGGTTTAAATTCAGTGATTGTAGAGTGCCAGTCACTAGATAGAGATTTAGCACCCTTAGTTGCATGTTTTCTTAGAATCAATTCTTTATTTCTCACTATTCCTTCACCCTCATTGTGACATTCAGTATTTTTCACAAAAATGTTATATAATAACTCAACTGATGAACCAAGAGATTCTTCATTCACTTTCTGACATTCTTGATTTTCTACGTCCCCATAAAATGGTTTGATATACTTCGTAATAATTTTCGTTATTTTTTCTGAACTACCTTCATGTTCTTCTAGCAATTTCTTGATTCGTAATATCACTTCAGTAATTTTGTCTCTACTTCCGTAATGTTTAACCTTAAATGTATCGGTTGATTGTTTTAAGTTTTGATGTTCTAAGTAGGCTTCTATCATCATAGCTATGTTATGTAAGGCCCTTTCGCTGGGTTGATCTGTGGCGTTTATGTATTTTGAAAGGTTTGACCAAAGTTTTACAAGGTTCTCGTTGTACAGTTTGCATATGTCAGGATCATGGGTGTAGCCTGCTTGTGTGAATGCGGATCTCTTAGAGCGTCTTCTGTGGTCGGGACTATCCTGGGAAGCAAAATTGTACTTGTGTCAATAAACTGATGTGATTATAAATTTTTAAAAGTTTTTATTTATCATTATGCCTATCTGATTTCAGAAGGAACTGTAAAGTAAAATGATGGCCCTACCAATTCCATCAATATATAAAGTGCTACCAAGGATTCGGACAATGGGAGATCAGAAATGGCAATTAGCTCGAAAATCTCAAATAAATTGGGTTATCGTCAGAGAACATTAAGCGTAGTTCCATTCTCTACATAAAACGTAACAAGTTATTTGGGAATATTAGTTATTATAAAAACTTACTTCAGCAGAGTTCATTGGAATCTGAAACATAATTGTAATTTTTTTTTCTTTATGCAGAATCTGTCTACAGAGGCGGACTTAATGCATGGCATTTTCTACCATCTAATTTCTTTTATTGTTAAATTATTTGTTATTAATAAGAGGCTGAGAATAATTGAGCTATGTGTAGGAAATAATTAAATTACGTAGATATTGATTGTAATTAAATATGATTGCCTGTATGTTAGCTTTCAATGGTCAATGTGTCTCTTTCACATTGTCCTACAAAGAAGAAAATATGGGTAGGTAAGCTAATTTTATTATTTTAGTCCACATACGTATTATATAAGTATATTGTATGCTTATTATCATTGTTTGACAAGGGCAATGGATCAATAAGGACTAGCCAACGATAAAATGAAATGTATTAACATGCATGTCATATATATTGGTAATAACTGGCAAATAATGTTACAAATAAATTGGAGCCATTGTTTGTTATTGCAATAATACCAAGGAGGTGAAATGATACGCTTGTATAAGCGTTGAAACGATTTAGTCACACTCTAATCATGCATAAATTACAATATTACTCATGACATATGAGATGCAATCTTAGTTCCACTGGTCGAGATCCTGTTTAAAATGCTGCTATTTTGCTGCTATACAAAAGATGAGGGAATTTTGAAAAAAACTAATATACTAAAAGGAAAAAGCCTCGGCACTGCACTGCGACCTCCAAAATGAAAGATTCAGAATTATAACTCTGATATTTAAAAGCAATGCAGTTATGGTACTACTTAAAATACTACATAACTACGAAAGGGTAGAGTCATTTCATATCTATATAAGGGCCATAAAAGCTACAAAATATCGCTAACTCACTGACAAATAAATTAATAAAATAAAGTTAGGCAGGTGACGTGGGAGAGCCATGCTTCGGCACGAATGGGCCGGCTCGACCGGAGTGATACCACGGCCTCACAGAAAACCAGCATGAAACAACGCTTGCGTTGTTTCGCCGAGTGAATGAGGTTACCGGACGCCCAAACCCTTTTAAAAGGCGGGCAACGAACTTGTGACTCCTCTGGTGTTGCGGGTGTCCATGGGCGGCGGTTATCGGTTACCATCAGGTGATCCGTCTGCTCGTTTGCTCCCCTATCATATAAAAAAGGCAGGCTATATAAGTCATTAATATTTTTTATGGGATTAAGAAAAACAAGATCACTGGACGGGTAGTATCAAGGGACGCAGATGATCAGGTAATAAGTATGAAAAGTTAATTAAATGAATATTTAACGGCTTATATTTTATTCAAAAAGCTCATCATTATCGCAGAAGCCTTCAATGACGAGATGAACCAATTGTGAATCCAAGCACAGAAAAACCAGGTCAGGTAAGGCAGCAGATGAATGCCAAATAACTAGTTCCACCCAGAACTGTTGTAAATATAACAAATAGATTTAGGAGAATATTATTAACTACTATGATGTCAGGGTATTTATGATACTTACTTCTTGTGTCAGACCATCAGATTGCTGTAAAATACAATTTAATAATACAAATTTAAAATTTAAAAGATATTCATTCAATAAGGTGTTTTTATTGACGAGACTTATTAGCCCATGTTTTATGCTCTGGTATACTGGAAAGCAAATTATAATTCCATAGTAAAAACAATTTAACTTTTATTATATATGTACGAATCTAGGTATTAGCTGGTTATTATCCTCTGGCCGAAGTTCATACGAGAAGTGATATAATAATTTTAAATTAATTACTTTAATCTTTTTTCTAATTACTACTACTAGTATACTTATTGCACTTCAATACTGTCAACATCTAACTATTATGGAGAAACTGTGTGACTAATAGAAAATTTAAAATTATTAAATCACTGCTGGCTGTTCAATTTTCCGATAATAAATAATGTGTACCATACATGTACCTGTAAGTACCTAATAAATATTTCAGTAAATTACATTCATAATATTACTTACTGGCCTATTTTTATAACTATCTGTTTTATGTAGCGTCCTCTCATCAAGTAATTTCTTATCGCCGCTGTCTGCACTAAAATGTACATCTGGATTCTCTAGGAATTTCCAGTCATCATTAGTGTTAGGATGTGACATATCATTTTTATCTTCTCTGTAATTGACTAACTTTCTCTCAATTTTTTGTTGGCCTTTAGGATGAAGTACGTCACTTATTTCTTCTAATTGGCTTACGCTAAACCTTTTTAAAAGTTTCTGCCAATCAGTATCGGGATTTAACAAGTCAATCATGTCGCCTTCACGCTCTGCGTTTGACATTTCCCCAATTTTCTTCCAATAATTAATATCGTCAGGAAGTAATAAATCATTTGCATCTTCTCTGTGAATTATGTTTGTCCTCTGGTCATTGTTATGCCAATTATTATGATGTAGTTCTTCATTATTATCTTTGACACGATTTGTACTCATCTTTTGTTGTAGTTCTTGCCAGCTATTATAAGGATGGAATTGGCCCCTTATATGTTCTTCATATTTAATATCTGGTATTTTAAGAACTAGAGGCAGTTCATCATTGTTTTCTGGATTCATTAAATCATGAAATCTTAAAATATCTCCTATTGATTTGATATCCTGTCTTTGATTTGCATCAAAATTTGGCTTAACAGTAGTTTGTGGAACCGGAGCTTTTCGTTTGTCTCTAGCCGTTACGTCTATTTGCTTCCAAAATTCATTTCTCATCCCATTATTGTTATCACTAACTTGGAAACTTTCTGTGTTTATATTAATCCCGCTTCGTTGCTTTAAATCGATTTGCCGATGCTCATGTGATTGATCATAGTTGTCCGATTTCTGAATAATATGAGCTCGCATAACCGGTTTACTTTCTTTCGTTTCATCCTTTTTCAATGTATTCATAGTTACCTGTTGATTTTGCGTATACTGTTCAGACGCTTTATTTGTTTCACTGTTTTTGTCGTTAGTAATAAATAGTGTTGTGTGAATCCCAGGCTTTATGCCTGTATAATCCAAACGCTGTCGCAATGTTCTATCCATAAATTCTAAATTATCTATACCTATGTTATCTATTACTGGATCTCTATGGGATCCTAACTTCTTCATAATTTGTTCGAATCGGTTATTTTTATCCGATTTAAACATATCGTCAAATTTTGAATCCCCTACTACAGTTATCGACCTGCTTTTAATTGCGTCCCTGTGATTTACATCCAAGTTGTTTATGAACTGCCTGTATCGAGCACTGGGTGTCATATCTTCAAAAGGCTGATCATTACCAGATCTGAGAAACTTTACACCATTTTCACTTCCACCACTTCTTTTTTGAATATCTAACCTTTTCAGGAGATACTCAACTTGTTTCTTTAGATATTCATTGTCTTTGTAAATGCTCATTGGTTCATATATATTATTCACTCCGCTAAGATCACCTTTATTATTATCGTTGTTTATATTCATTAATAGATTTTCTATATCTCTTATAGCTTCTTCCTCCAAATCTTTTTCAGTCAATTTGATATTTGAATTTGTCAATATTTTCTTTTTTTCATATTTCTGTGAAAATTAATTGATTCCTTGTGAAAAACCTTAACTTGACAAATAGGTTTCTTTTACATTTAATAAAATAATGTAATTAAATAGGTACCTATCACTACTCTTTGAAAATCAGAATTTAAACATCCCATGTGGTGAGAAAATATTTTTATTCTGATGGTTTAATATAAAATGAATAATGACCCGTTCAAACATGTTTAAAATGTGTTACTTTGTCTTTTACCTAACAACTAAGTATTATTAAATCTGATATTGAAGACAACAGTGTATCCAAATACAGATTGAACATATTAAATAAAATGTGACTGTCATTTTACTCCTGATAACTGAAGAGCATTGTCATGCATCCAGGCATTTTTCCATCGCTAACCCACAAATGAAAACCCGTCACGCCATCGGTTGATCGCCGGAAACTCGACAATGTTTAACGCATGTAAGGTTACCATAACACTGAAATAATGTAATGTTCACAGAAAAATATGTATTAGAAATATAGTCTGACTTACTGCAAAACTGTGTTGAACAGCACAAATTAATAAAATATAGAAAGAAATATTTCCCATTGTGCACATTCGCGGACGATTGAACGGAACGTGCTTACCGTGCGAAATTCTAACAAAACACTAATTAATGTTTTCCGATAAAATACTAAATTGATATTTGCACCAAAGCTGTCGCTATTAAATTGTATTGTTGGCTATTTAAATGGATTTGTGTGTTATCACGACTAAGCAAATAATAGCTATTGGCTTCGAATACATAATTATTATAGAAAATATTAGCAAGTTCACTATGTTATAATAGCGGAAAGAAACATTGTTATAGAAAAACTCTATGGATTATATGGAGTCCCATGGAAAACCTTTTTCTTAGGATGGTTATTGTTATTGATAAGATAATAACCGTTAGTAAAAAATATAACAGCTAAACTGTCGTGCGCATTGCTACCTATAAGTAGAATTCAGAGTGGATTTATGAATTCGTTGAGTGCATCATAGGATTTATGGATCCCGATGAACAGGCGATTGTAGATGGCTTAAAAAATTAATGTACGGGCTCAATAAAGGTGTAGGAAGCTTTCCAATTCACGCTAGGTCAGCCAGAATTGAAAGACCGAATAGGAATAAAATATAAGTTTGTTATAATGGTTTTAATACAATATACTTTAGCGAATTAATATCATCACTATCATCATGACTACATATTATAAAACAAAGTCGCTTCCCGCTGTCTGTCCCTATGTATGCTTAGATCTTTAAAAGTAACCAACGGATTTTGATGCGGTTTTTTTTAATAGATAGAATGATTCAAGAGGAAGGTTTTAAGCTATTTAACATCACGCTATGACTCTTAGGACCGGGGCAGCGCGGGTGAAACCGCGGGCGGGTCGCTAGTATAAAATAAAACAACAATATGATCTATAAACACTATATTGAGCAAAAATAATTTTAAATTCAATGGTGTTTCAATTGTTGTGAATTCGAAATTTAATTGTAATTGTTTTGGTAATTTCGAAGCAACGAAAAATATTTAAATTATATAACACTATTATTAAAACAAATATAAAAGAGCGCATAAAACGTATAACAATGAAATGGGTATTCTGTTACATAAGATTGCAATTCTTTTTATTGGCCATAACTATTTATCATTATTTAATCTTGATTTCAGTGTTTCACGTACGGTATTTCTGGGTAACATTGTAATTTTTTGAAAGTCGGAAGACAAAATATAAAATAATACTAAACTGGGTAAAATAGACATACTAGTTTATTAAACATCAACTCTTCATAGTGTTATATTTATAAGATAATTGCTTTAAAATACCATTGATACTAGATAATCTTTAGTTCTTAAATGTGTCAATTTACAATTGAAATTACTTTTATAGATTTTTTCTATTTTATTTAACATTTGTAACACCAAAAGCACAATATAAACTAGCACAAATACATAACCAAAAGCATTTTTAACAAAATATTGCACAAACAAAATACAAGTTAACTAATAAAATTGCTAACTTTGACTAGTTAATTTTTCTTGTGATTTCTTACTACCGCTTTCAGGAACATCCTCTTTATTCTCTATATCTGTAATATTCTGATTAGTAGGATTTTCTTGAGCATAAGCAGTATCATAGTCTTGTTGTTGCTGATTTTTAATATCGTCTTGTTCTGTCTGACTACTTGGCAATTCTTGAGCGTATTGATTTTCATCAAAGTTTTGTTCGGTTGGATATTCATATTGTTGATTATACTGCGCGTTTGGATCAGTTGCTTGTGGATATTGCTCATAATTGTCATATTGTTGCTCCGTATATGGCTGCTCATAATTTTCATATTGATTTTGGTATTGAGCATCACCAGTTTCAGGCGTTTGTTCGTAATTCTGATCATATTGGTAGTTGTCGGCTTCAAATTCTTGTGTATGTTCTATGTCCATAGGTTTTTCTGTTTCTTCTGTAATATCCTTTTCTAACTTTGCTTCTTCCTGCTCTTCATAATGTTTTGATTCTTGATAATCTGCTTGCCTGGGTTTAACATCGTCAACAATATTTTCTTCATCCGCAATGTCTTCTTCTGTTTCGGTAACGTGTTCTGGTTGATATGGAGTGGTATCGGTTATTCCTGGAGTTTGGTAGCGGTCGTCCCGTTCGACTGTTGTGACTCGTGCGATCGGCTCGACTGAGGGGTGTCCGGGGGACTCAGTTCGGGGATAGTCTCGTCCGCTGTCGGACGGGGGATTTGGTACAGTTCTGTCGGCTGTGGTCGGGTGCGTGGGATGTGCTGCAAATAAATGCATGTACATGAGATTAATGGGTATGCTGTTGTGATCAGTGGATATGTCTTTCATTCAGCTTTATAGCAGTCCGTTAGAGTTGCGTAACGAGGACTTTCATATTAGGTTAAATAACAGTACATTGAAAAAAGTAGAATGTATAAATGACAGAGTGATAAATGTATTATCTTGGCTTTCAAATACACACGGCACGAGAAAGTTAAGATTATTTTCAATTGACTATTCTTTTACAAAAACCCAAACCTACGTAAATCTTTACAGCATTTGAACTTGTTTTTTATCCTTAAACATACCTTGAAAGGTGCTAGGTGAGTTGTGTGGGGACTGCATGGAGCGCGAGAGGCCGTTTACTTGACGCTGCAGAGTGGCCAATTCTTGCCTGCACACGCCACACACGTGAACACACACAAACAAACAAACGAGTGATGTATATTATATAACAACATGCAGGTAAAGAAGGATTTTAAATGTTTTGATAGAATTACCATATTAGACATATTTGAGATTCGCAAATCATAATACTAACAATGGATAAGTATCTTAAATAGTTGGTAGCAAATTGACACAATCTGAAACAATTATGGAGAGATTCATCAAAAAATATTAATATTTCATACGAAAACTTAGGGCCACTTGCACCAACATTCTTAAATACCTATTAAGTATATTTAAATTGTATTTAAATATTAATTTAAGGCCAACATTCATCTTGCACCAAAATAATTATCGTGTTAAATACGTTTAAAGACCTGTTAAAGTTAAATGCTCTGACCTAGAAACCAAATTAGACACTAGGGATACAAAGGGACGATTATGTCCGTGATGTTCCATCGATCGCTCGTAATTTTTAAATGTTTTAGGTATTAAAATATTACGAGTCTGCACAAGATAAACTACGATGAAAACCATGCATGCATGCTAAAAATCTACAGCCACAATATCACCATCACATATCTATCTACCAGCACCCCTTACCTTCAATGGATCATCATCGGAATCATCAATCCTATCAATAGAAAGATCACTTAGGTTTCTCGTCAAACCTCCAATGTCATCCCTAGAGGTATCGCTCAGACTGTCCGCCCTTCTAAACCTATGTCTATAGTTATTAGGAGTAGATGTATAGTAGGTGCGATCTAAGTCATACGATGTTCGGCTATTCGGATATCCGCTCAGAGGTGTGTAGCTTCGCAAAGGTGTAATAGTAGTGCAATACTTTTTATGGGAGCTCCATAAGTTTCTAAGCTTTCTCATTAATTCAACGTTCCTGCAAAGCAATTGTGTTCTTTCTGCTCTGAAATGGAAATTTGTGAGTGAATATGCTGCAACTATTTCGATTTGTGGATGAATCTAATGTTTTACAACTTGAAATCATTTGGGAATTGCAATTTCTGATAGAGTTTTAAGTTGACCTAAGTACATTGTTATGTTACCCTGTGATGATTTCAAGCCCTATTAACTAAAACTCGCGGATTGAATGAACAAAATTGTTTTTGAACAACTATTTATTGCAAACTCTTTTATAATCGTTACCCATTTAAAGATAACTATGTACTATGTGTTTTGTACTTTTTCACAACACCAAGATATAAACTTTGATAACATTAAATAACATGCTAATAAAACCAAATGAAATAACAAGCTAACAAATATCACGATCACAAACTACATTGCACATTTTTAGCCAATTAGAATAAAAATGAAACACTGGTAGTTAATTAGAAACACCTTTTAAAAGTAGACTGTACGTATTTAAGTAGTTAATTTAAGTAGGCTGAATTTTTTTAGGTCTAAAAATGAAAAGTCTATACGCTTTCAACACCGTTATCTTAAGGACTGTTCAAGATATTGAAACAACTACCAGTGTTTTTACCTAAATCTATCTTAACATATACTACTCAGAACTATTTGTATAGTCATCAATCGCTTTCTTTGCTCTATCAATTCCTTTAGTCAGTCCAACGAATATGTCCATCATTAGTATTTTATGAAACTTCCTCATCTCTTTGTTCTTTGTCTTCAACTTCAATGGTTTCTTTCTCATCAATAGTTTCAGTTTCTGTATTACCAGGAGCTGTATCTACTACATTTTGTCCTTCATTACTC
This sequence comes from Acronicta leporina, assembly GCA_947256265.1. NCBI lineage: Eukaryota > Metazoa > Arthropoda > Insecta > Lepidoptera > Noctuidae > Acronicta > Acronicta leporina. Next base: position 4,002,474 of record OX366537.1, on the reverse strand, counting down.
TCCTGTTGCGTATCGTTGTTATTTTCTATTGAAATCTCTTCAAAATGTTTTTCATCGATAGACACAACTGATTCTGTGTGCATATTTTTATGATTCTCATCAATTAGGCGATCTTTCTCTTCGCTATGACTGTCTTTAACGTCTACTTCTTCCGTAGCACTATTTTTATCTTCTATTATCTCTACAGTCTCATTCAGAACATGTACGTCGCCATCTGAGACTTCCATACTAATGCTATTCTTTACTCCTCTATTCTCATCAGCTTGCACTACAATTTCTTCAATGTGCGACTCTCGCTTCTTCTTCTCTTTCTTTCTTGGCTTTGGTACCAACTTGACACTTATATCAACTTTAATTGGCTCCTTTTTCTCCCGTAAAAAGGGCTGTTGTATCATAAGTGGCAGGTTGTATATTTTCTCTCCTTTGATGTTCGTGAGATCCTGATTGGTCGTCAAAGGGCCAACGACTATTGGCGCGTAGTTATTCGACGAATCGGACTCTTTTGCGGAGCGGCGCTTGGAACGGCGGCTCTCTCTTTCTCGAGATCTCGAACGGTCGCGCTGTGTTCTGATTGGTTCGTCTGAACGGCCGCGACTCTGCGCACTGCCTGCCACCAATAAAAACACAGCACGACGTTAAGAAAATACTTTAAATGGATAACGATATTTGAGCCAGCAATATTAAGTGAATTATAAAGGAAAGTGACATAATAAACTGATTAGCATGCTATTAGATTGTAAGTTGTTCGTACTTGTGCCTACGATTTGCGTCGTCGAGCTTGTCTGTGAGCAAACGACATTCGCCGGTGAGTTTCTCCATCAGACTGTTTTGTGAATGTATCATGGACTCCAACCCAGCCACCGTTTTAGCTGCGGAACCAAATGTTCTAGCTTTAACTCTAATATGCAGTCACTACTATGGGGACGTCTTTTGTAAACAATCTGATGAATAAACTATTGACAGTTCAGAAAGAATATAAGCCCTTTCATAGCACTATAGACGTACATGCAAGCGCAGAAAATGAAAGGGTAAAGTATGAATGTTTTGAAGGTATTGTTCCAAATTATTGTTGTGTGAAGAATCTTTCAAAACATCAATAGTTTACCCATTGAATGAGGCTATTTCCCAAAGATTAAGGTAAGGATAAGGTTTAGACCCAACTTTGAGAGGTACTACGGGCAGTGTAATGTTTACATACCGTGTTTATTTTCCATTGTCTCGAGCATAGTTGACAATTCTTTTTCTTTTTTGATCTTCTCCGGTGATATCGGTGTTAAGTTTTTCATGGTTTGCTGCGAAAAGATAACGAATTGCTTCTTTCTCAAACATATCACATGAGGACCAGAATAAAATAAGAAATAAAATTTTCTCCAACTTTCGGATTACGCAATTACCTGCGACAGGCAGATTTCATTGAGACAATTAGTGGTTGATATAGCCACATAGTCATTTTTATAATTGACTATATTTAATAACTGTATTGCACAGATGGCAAAAAGTATATACATCCTTGTAAAACTTGACAAGATACAAAATTGCGAAGATACCTCTTTCTCCAGATTTGAGATTTGTTCGGACAGACGGAGATTCTCGCGTCGTGAGTGCACCAGATCAGCATCAGCGCGGTCAAGGCGTTGACGAAGAGACTGAATCTAGAAGAGGAGTAAGAACTGAATACTGACATTTACATAAAATGAACATTATTTTGATCATTGAGTAAATAAATCTCCGGTATCTAAATGATACATAAACGTGAGAAACTAAGATTTATAATAGGTATTAGTGATTCTGTGAAGCGTAGACATATACATAAGTAAGCCTTATACATTAAAATTTTTAATGGGTTCACAATCAATAACACAATAGTCTAATTTCGTCTGACTTCATATAGTATACAATATTTAAATATTGTTTTATTCGTAATTTTAGTTACTTTCATTGTTTCATTTTTCTTAAGACAGGCTTCTTAATATTATTAATAGCATGGAAGGCAAGCCAATCCAGTTTGATTTCCAGGTAAAACCTTTAAAATTTATCGTGAGGCAGGCGTTAAGATTAGTCTCCAATAAATTGACATACACTTTCGAAAACGTATTCGTATCGAAATAGAGAATAATGTGTATGAGAAGGAGGTTAATGAACGTAGATGAAGCGGAAGTGGTGTGCCAGGATAGTAGCAAGTGTAGTCTCTGCCTACCCCAATGGGAGACAGATGTAAAATTATGTATGTATGTATGAGATTTGTAGGTAACAGAAAAAAAACTCATTCGTTTACGATACGAATTGGATAGTTGTTTGTGCTTGAGCTACTGATGCCACTATGGTCAACGTTTCACGTGTGTGTAAGTTTAGTTTTCTTACCTCGGAGTTAAGTCGGTTAGTCTCGTGTTTAGCCTGTCGCTGGTGACGCTCTATGGCGAGACGGGCGCTGGCGAGCTCTTCTTCAAGAGATGCCTTTTCTGCATAAGCTTGAGCCAAGTCCGCTTGTAGAGAGGCTGCAAAATTACTTTTATTTGAGTTAAGGTTTTTCTTCTGACAATTTCCTCCTGAAGAAAAAGACTTTACCTATTGGAAGTTTGTCTACAATCAAAAACAGATTTCAAATGAGTACCATGCTGTAAAATTTTCAAAATAATTTCAGTGATTTCGAAGAATACATTGTGATGATACTCTACATTGCCAACGAAGTCGTTGTTATCTTTAAAAGTTTGTATCATAAAGTTACAAAACGTTAATAGTTTGAATAACTTTCTCTTCCAAAATTTATCGAAATAAATGTTTGAAAGTATACTCACATATTTTGTTTTTGAGTTCCATCTTAAGCTCATCGATGGCTGCGTTCTTCATGGATATTTCTCGTTTAAGCTCATTCTCTTCACGACGTTGACGCTCTAAATCCAGCTGTTTGAAAACATATTAATCATCAAATTTTAGAAAATCCTTAAGACTTGGAAAATGGAAAAATGGTCCTTAAGTCTTTTACTTTATCGACTAAAGAATCCTCTTTAGTCCTCAGTTAAATTGTCATAATACAGCTGGTAGTTCTTAGTTCTCGATCACAATTGACAAGTGCATCAATATAGTTAATAAGGTTCTAAAATTGACGCGTTACGGATAGGACGGATATCCTTCAGATAAGCTATTCACTATGATCCTGAGCCACACTTATTCCGATGTGTTCAAGAACATATACCTAACTAATATCTTGAGAGACCTATGCTGTCTGACATACATTGTATCATAGTTTGTTGGGCACATTGGTACCTGAACAGCCTATACTTGTTGAGTGGCATACCTGTAGTTTGGTCACGCTGTCATATTGGGAGGTGAGGTCATGCTGAAGCTGGTCGTAGAGCGCGTTATGCCGCAGTTTGTTCGGTTCTTTGTTATCCTTACCTATTGAGTGGTGTACCTGTAGTTTGGTCACATGTCGTATTGCGAGGTGATGTCGTGTTGCAGCTCGTCTTAGAGCGCGTTATGCCGCAGTTTCTTCGGTTATTTGGTATCCTTACCTATTGAGTGGCGTACCTGTAGTTTGGTCAATGGTCACTTTGTCGTATTGCGAGGTGATGTCGTGTTGCAGATCGTCTTAGAGCGCGTTATGCCGCAGTTTCTTCGGTTCTTTGGTATCCTTAGCTATTGAGTGCGTAGTTTGGTCACGTTGTCGTACTGCGAGGTGAGGTCGTGCTCGTCATAAAGCGCGCTATGCTGCAGTTTGTTTGGTTCTTTGTACCTGTGCCTGTTCAGTGGTATACCTGTAGTTTGGCCACGTTGTCGTACTGCGCGGCGAGGTCGTGCTGTAGCTCGTCGAAGTGCGCGTTGTACCGCTGCTCAGCCGCGCTTCGCTCTTGGATTGCGCGCCGAGCCCCCTCGCCGGCTAGCTCCCTCACTTTATTGCGCTCATTGGCTAAATCGTCCTAGACATACAATAATGATTCTAGAAAAGTTCGGACTTTGACCATTGATAAGTCCATTAATAAATTTATGTGCATCAAAAAAAAATTACAGAGTTGTCAAGCTGTATAAAACCTGCGGTGAAAAGTAAATAACGATGATTTAATGAAGATAGTGTTCAAAAACATCAATAAAATAAAATCAGGTACTCGAAATGAGATCCTCGAGATACGAGATATAAAAGAACCGAGATCCCGAGAGGCGATTGGGTAGGTCTTTGTTTTATCAGTGGGATTATATAGGTTAGCTATAAAGATGTAAATACCACGATTCCTCTTCTAAATCCCTTCCTCATACCTTGAAATGAAACCACATAGTTTATTTATTATCTAGAAATGACATCGGGTTCTCAAATAATGTGAATCCTCGTTTAATATTTGTAACGGTCAAACTTGGACATCCTCAACGTTCACACATCTTGTTTAAATCGCAATATTGTACCAGTGAAGATTGTACATAACTTTTTTTATTTTAAAAGAGTGTCCATGGAGTTTTCTTCTCCATAGGATCAACCTTTTGGAACCGTTCAACTAGAATCATAACGTTTCATAAACGATTGTAAAAACTTATAATTGAAATAAAAACATTTGAAACTGAAAAGAGAGTGATAGATATTCTGACAGTCTAATGTAGGTATATATGTATGTACTGCAATGATTATTGATTGGACAGCCATGAGACTGCCAAGTCAAAGATCTCGAGTTTGAATCCTAGGCAACCTCTGAGTTTTTGAAATCGTGATAAATATTTATTAATACGCACATGAGTATTAATAAATATTTATCACGCGCTATAACGGTGAAGGAATACATTGGGACTGTGAGGTGACCTGCATGATTGTGAGATTTTTTCAATGGCGTATGAAGTCTGCAAACCTGTTTTAGGACAGCATGATGGACAATAGCCTAATCCCTCTCATACTGAGAGGAGACGAATGGCCAACAGTGGGAGAGTATAGCGGGTTGATTACATCGTTTATGTTATATTATACCTTGAGCCTGCGCACTTCAGACTCCAAGTTGTTCCGCTCTTCCCTGAGCTGGTGTTCCATCACGTCGGACCCTCGCTTGTACCGCCCGTCATCATCTCGCTGCTCCAAGCTCAACTTCAGCTTGGATATCTGAGCTTCCAGGGACGACTTATCCCTATTAATTAAATAAGTCCATCTGTGTTTATGCGCTTCTTTTAGGAAAAGTTTACGAAATGTAAAGTTCAAAATATATTATTAGGTATGTGTGACTGCAATTGAATTTTGAAATTTGCTGTAGAAATTACTGCTTGCAAGTTAGATAGATATAGATTCACAGTCTTATAGTCGGGAAGAACGATTTAAGGTTTTTAGTTTGACATTTAGATGACTGTAGTTTTGTTACGAATTACGATTAACAATTAAACAAGATATAGAATAGAGCAGCAACGTACCTCTGAAGATTGTCAATTTGGCGCTTGAAGCCATCAAGGCAAGTTGAATCAACGAGCCCAGAGGCCAACTTGCGCTTGTTTTCATTGTTCTCCTCCTAGAGAACCAAAAATATTAAGTGAGACGTTTGAATCGAAAATTCTATAGACAAATATTTTTTTGGAAATTCTTTGTCAAAAATTTAAAGCAAAACTTACTTTACCAGATTTTAAAAAACGTTCTGAAGATACTGTTTGTAATTAATATAGTACCTTCCAAAAATTTTTAATAAAACGATGGCATAGAGCTATCTTTCAGAAATTGTAATATACTTAAAATCGATTTCGCCCATGAACCATACAATGAACCTAACAGACTCTGCGTGATTCAAAGCCAAATTGTTAGTAAATACATCATAGAGAGTTTCAGAGTCAGAGTTCAGAGTTTTTTCTCACTAAAATTCATACAAGTAAAATTATATTTTGTTGGATATGCCAGTAAAGGGTAGGTATGTGAAGAAATTGACTTTACCTGAAGTTTCTTAAGATCGATCTGGGACTGAGTGAGTTGAGCTTCCAATTCGGCTATGCGAGACTCGAACACGATGTTCGGACCCTCCAGTTTGGTGAAGCGAGTCTTCGCAGACTTGCGGGCTTTCAACGGAGTAGTCTATCCAACGAAGAAATAGAAATTGGAATACGCTATTCCTTGCCATCACTAGTATAACTTGCGAAAATAATATATAGAAACTTCTTGCACTTCGCAAGTTCCTCTCGACGAATAAAAATTATTAGTAGGTACATCTTATGGTAACATTTGTCATTGTCAATTAATCCTAGCGACTATTGTGCATGTAAACTCAAGGTAAAACGTGGTGCTTCAGCGACCATTCCTCCCCCTTAAAATATACCTTTACCTTATTGTCACTATCGAGGCCGGTGCTATCCCCCAGTTCATCCAGGTCATCGCTTTCGGATCCATTGTATGAGTGGAACATCTTCGAGATCAGCTTGTTCTTCTGTGCCTCGTGGAGGTGCTCATTCTCTGATATCACCTCCTTGACTTTTCCCAGCAGGTTGTTGAGTTCATCCTGGAGATGTGTTTTTACTTAGAACATTCCATACAACAATACAATTCAATTGGTCAGTATTCCACGAAGGGATATGGCGTACTACGTAGTGGATTCTTAATTTTCTCTATAACTATTCCTTGCCGAATTCGGCTACGTAAACCTAAGAATATCAAAAATATACTAACTACCTGCAAAAAGTATCTATGATTTATAAAATTCACTGAGATAGAAAAGTACTTCGGTGTACATTTCCCCTATTGACTTAGGTACGAGTATATCATATAGGGTGACTGTGAGGTAATTACTATTTTTTTTTTTTTTTTTTAATTATGGCGCCACACTTTTTGTGTATTTGCCAGTGTCAAGTATTAGAATAATCAAGTAGTTAATATTTCCCATCATGGGATTGTATTATGGCACCACACTTTTTGTGTTCGCCAGTGTCAAGTATAATGTTCAGTTGCCCCAATAAAACGGTAGAAACTTTATTGAGGCTTCGATGGAGTTTAGGTGTGAACCCAAAAAGTCACGATTTTCAATTTTATATCATTTGCCTACACTCTCACACGTTCACGAACACTTAATGGTTAATTATCCACCATAATTACACATCAAACTTCGGAGAAATTCAAGTTTTGAAAAATAATATAAAATCGACAACGTGCACTTTACATTTTCCCGCCTAAAACCTAATTACTATTTAATACTTAAACATGTAATTGCACTCATAAACAAACTTTACTTTCCGATGGTAAGATTTCTTCTAAAAAACAAAAAACAGAGTGACGTCGGCTGGTTCCAGAAAGCTGCGTTAATTCAGTTGCGGTTTACTAATACCTTGAAATTAATAATTATGTACTTGTACGAAGTATGCTTATAATTATTATATACGTGCACTCACCCTGCAGTACTGGCTCTCTCGCTCGAGCTGTTCAATGTACTCCTCTTGCTTCTGTATGAAGTTGATCACATCGGGGTTAGTGCCGCCGGTCAGGTCGCCTGCACTGGCCGATGTAGTCACAGGGGGCGGTGGCGGAGCTGTTGAGTAGCTATTATGTTTAATTACAATGATTTTTTTCAGTTTTTTTAATTCTTAATAGGCTACGCTAGATCGCCAGTTCGCCTGATGTTAGGCGACACTGCGACCTAAGTTGGAGCGCACTTGGCTAGAAAAAACCGATTCACTCGTGATTTAAAGACACCCAGATTTATATTATCTATCGGGGAAGACTCACTCGGGAAGCGCATTCCACATTTCGGTGGTACGCATGATGTGTCATGTCAATAATACATAAGTAGTATAGTTCGCGCAAAGCAATTTGACCCAAAACTAACGGAGAGGGGGAAGGTTTGCGCAGTGCATTTGAGTGCAATATGTACTAAAAAACGACTACTGCGCATCCACCATTTTGGTTCAAGTTATTTTGCGCCAACTGTACGAAATGACATTACAGTAATGTGTTATTTTTTCTACGCTCGGAAAATACCGATTCAATGCCCCCCACACAAGTTGTTGTCGCAATATTGTACCGGAGAAGAACGTAATGTAACATTCATTAATTTTAAGAGTGTCCATGACATTTGTTGCTGGATTCTTCTCCATAGGATCAACCTTTGAAAACCGTGTAACTAGAAATAACGTTTCATAAACGCTTATAAAAGCTTATTTGAAATAAAAACATTTGAACTTGAACTTGAAAAAGGCATACCGTGGGAGAGCCATGCTTCGGCTCGAATGGGCCGGCTCAACCGGAGTGATATCACAGCCTCACAGAACACCGCCGTGAAACAACGCTTACGTTGTGTGTCGCCGAGTGAGTGAGGTTACCGGAGATCCAAACACTTTTAAAAGGCGGGCACTGCACTTGCGACTCCTCTCCGTCCATGGGCGGCGGTAATCGCTTACCATCAGGCGATCGGTCTGCTCTAGTTCCCCCTATCTCATAAAAAAGGCACTTACCAGTGGTAGTATGTTGCGGAGTGTAATTATTCAGGCTGTCGGCGTATAGAGTGGTATATTTAGCAGTGAGTCGCGGCCGAGGCTTGTACTCGGCCAAAGTGTACGAGCTGGGGTACTTCTTGTCCAAATCACCGTCAGATTCATCCAGGTTCTTCACTGAGGCTGAGCCGCCGTAGCTCCGAACCTGGTGATTGGTTATATGGTTTGTAATCTATGTCTGCCTCATAGAGACCACTAGAGTTCTAGTGGTCCCAAATACTACTGCTACGCTAGAGGTCCTGAGTTCGATTCCCAGGTCAAGCAAAATTATATATGTACTGGGATTTTCTATAAAGTCTCAGTAGCAGCTCGGAGTATGGATTTGTGCCCGGCTAATGGCAATAGGATCGCCCTTGTGTTCTATAGTTTCTATTTTATTATAGGCCTTTTTCTACATTTTATCCCTATGGAATTAGGCTTGAGTATGATTAAAAATATTAAATGAGAAGGGAGGAATCCATAATAAAAAAAATATTATCTTTAGATATTATACTTAATTATTTAAAGGTAAAAGAAAATATATTATTTTAGTATAATCACATCAAATATATTTACTGAATTGCTCATCAATAAGTATCTACTTGCCCGATTTAGAGGTGCGTAATTATTAATTAATTAACATACCATCACGCCTGTATTCCCCGAAGGGTTAGGCAGAGGCGTACTAATGTAGGTACACCCACAGTTCGCCGGTATGTTTAGGTCCCATGTAATAGGGGGCGAGCCTATTGCCATTAACCGGGCACAAATTCCTAACTCCGAGCTGCTACTGGGAATTTCATAGAACTTAATAACACCTTGCTCGACCTGGGAATCGAACCCAGGACCACTTGGCTATTGAGGCAGTTATTAATTAATTAATAAGTAATTATTGATTATGTTATTAATTTGACTTATTAAATGTTGTCTAATATTGAAAGAGAAAAATAATTATTAATTGTAATTACTTACACTTGGCGGGTAATTGCCGGACAAGAAGTATCTCAATTTTGATACCGCCTCTTTGTAAGCCAACTCGGTGTAATCCGGAATCCTCTTCAGCCCATACTCGTTCATCTTACTCGGCCGCCTGCTCAAATAATTCGTATAATACATAGTTATAACTAAAACTAACTCAACTATTAACGAAATAAAACATTTTAAAATTCGAAACAAAAAATAAATAAAATAAAAGTCAAATTTCGAACTCCGAACTAGTGTTGCGCATTGCGCCGGGTTGTCGAGTGCGGGGATATTTGAACAGGTATCGATTACACAAAGCGGTTGTTATGGTTACGGTTGTTGTGGTAAACAAATGCTTCGCGACAAATGCAGGCCAGTATGCAATCGATTTATCATCTGTATCGAGCAGACGATAAGATATGCAAAGGAATAATTAAAAATGAAGCATTATCGTTCTATTGGCAATTTTTGCACGCTAATTGGATGACCTAGATTGGATGTTGTTTTAATCCTATAGGTAATAGGTAATATCTAATATAATAAAGTAAAGTAATATAGGTAAATATAATAATATAGGTAAAATGTTTTAATAAACGTTAATTAATTTAGCTCTGCGTCATTAGCCTAGTGGTTCTGAGTGCGACTTCTACGCTAGAGGTCTGGGTTCAATTCTCAGTTGCTATTGGGCAAAGTGTTGCCTATTGGGTCTTACTAAGAAATTCTCAGCAGCAGCTCGAAGTTTGGGATTTGTGGAAATAGGCTCGCCCCCTATTACATAGGACCGAAACATACCGGCGAACTGTGGGTGTACCATGAAACGCGAGAACTTGTATCGAAGCAGAGATAGATAGTTAAAAGGCGCCAATTAGGTTGAGGGGATTAGCCCGAAAAAAAAATCTGTGGGTGTCCCTACCTTAGTATATTTTTAAACCGTCACCGTCGTTCCAAATTTCTTCAATATATTATTTTGTTACATAAATGAATAAGTTATTATGTATTTCTCATTTAAAATCAAAAGAATAAGTACGTGGTCCCAAGTGCGACTGCTATGCTAGAGGTCCTGGGTTCTATTCCCAGGTCGAGCATAATGTTATTGGGTTTTTCTATGAATTTCTATGAAATACATGGGACCGAAATATACCGGCGAACTGTGGGTGTACATTAGTACGCCTCTGCCTAACCTTTCGGGGAATACAAGCGTGATGGTATGTTTATGATGGTATTATGTTCTAATTGAAGTCTGAGGTCTTGCGCTTATGAATAAATAATAATAAATATTCTGCGACACTTGACACATCACCTTGTACTATGGGTACTAGACAATGATAATAGTTATATGTATACTTTTTTTTTGTAAATTAATGTATAATACATAAGAAACACCCAGACGAACACAGACACTTATAATCATCACATAAATATTTGTGTCCTGTGGGAATCGAACCCACGACCTCGTGGTCAGCAGTCCGGTAGTCGAACCACTAAACCACAGAGATCGTTTAATATATTCAGTAACACGTTGTAGATGCTACGGATATTTTAAAACGATCGTTCCAAATTTCTTCATTTATTTTGTTACTTATATGAATAAGTTATTATGTATTTCTCATTAAAAATCAAAAGAATAAGTACTTCATAAATTATTTAAAAAAATATAAGTAGTAAATTCCATAAATTTAAAAAACGCGGAAGCTGCAATAATTATTTCACCTCGTCTCAGAAGATTTTCAAAATATAACGAACCAAGTACGACACATAATATTACCTATACTAACTAAAACTACTTTTTACAGTTTTCAATTTAAAGATGAAATAAAAGTTTGTTCCGTGTGATAAATAAATATAGTACGACTACTAGTATTCTATTATCTGTGGTACGACATATTATTTATATTTTTAACAGAAACAGAAATAGTTAGTTAATTTTAGTGTAAGTTATATCCTTTCCAGTTTTGAAAAGTACATAAATCAAATTAAATTTACTAACTGAACTTTTTTTAATTGGCGCTTCGCTTACTATTTCTCCATTTCCCCACAATCACAAATAATTCATTATGAAAACTTTTATTATGTTGGTAGTACTTGCCGTATTTTCGTCCGCTTGAGCTTCGCGTTCATCTCCTTATCGGAGCCTGCACTGGAACCGCTCTTGACTCTGTAGCCCGCTGACTTCGGCTTCGTTATGTAACTTGTCGACCCCATACCTACCTATCACTGACACGCCAACTATCGCAACCTATCGCCAACCGTGATTTATATTCAAAACAATGTAAAATTTATGTCAACCGGTAGTATTAAAATTGATATTTCGCAATACTAGTAAGGCGACACTATGAAGAACCTATAAATTCAAATTTTCGAATGTGGAAGGCATGGCTCACACTACCGCCAATAGACAAGGTTGTCGGAAAAGGAATGAGTTTTGGAATAAGAACTTTTTGCTCCTTCCTGTGTTTTGTCCCGGTCGCACGCGCGGGAATAAAGGTTATGTCTGTTCCTAACGATGGAAAAGTTTTTCTTTAGGATGCATAGGCGCGGAGCAAGCTTGGAAAATGTTACTGTTATCTCCTAGAACAAGTGAAAACTCGCACATTACGACACGCACGCAGATTGAAGTGTTACGAATGTTGGTTTTATTATCTATGTACTTAGATTAGATATGACCTGATTCACTAAACAATAGAAAGTTTTAAAGTTTCGTATGTTCAAGTCCTGAGCAATTCTTAGGCCCACTTGCACCAACTTCTTAAAAAAAATGTGTTTAAATTGGATTTAAACAGTTTTTTTTTTCATAGCAATTTTGTATTTAAATACAATTTAAACACCTTTAAGAAGTTGGTGCAAGTGGGCCTTAATATTCTAAATCAAACGTTTTGTGGAATGTCTTTATAGACCGTGAGTTTTTTATTTCAGCTATTTATTTTACTTATTATTCTGGAATAGCTGTACCTACTTATATACATAACATAGTAGCTAGATTGGCTACAAATTAGAATGGATTTCAAATCATACCAATACAAACTGCTCACGCTCATTTAAAGTAATATTATACCTACATACAATATTGATAAAATAGTATTATTAAAAGGTTAACAAACCTACCAAATGAAGAATAATTTTTCAATCATCATGTCCAAATGATTAATCCAGCAATTTACCTACCATAGTGAGACTGACCTCATGAGGCTGGAATAATCTCTGAAGCATTAAAAAAGAGGAAAACAAAACATCGATAATGTAAGTAATCCATACCATATCTCCTGTACTACGCGACAGGCAGTGTCTAGCGTGCGTCAAAGACGAGCTATAACTTTTTGGAGGGAAAATACATTCGTGATCACGCGACAGCGGCGGTGGACAGGGGACCACAAATCATAACGTTTTACGTTCCCTGACTCATCCGCAATTATATAATATATACCTAGTTAGTAGTTACCCTTAGTTTTCTCCTATGTTTACGGAAATAGTGGAAATGTTGATATCTTTTCCATGTCGGTTACCCATAGATTTTTTAAAAGACGTTTTTTATAGAGGCTAGTAGGGTAGGTACTTAGCTAGATAATTAAAATATTATTATCCGTGGTTAGCGTTGCGTCCGGATCAAGGTGGACATAGGTAGGCTTTTTGATTGCGTGTCCGGCCAAAATAAACTGTGTCCGGCTTGTCTGGCTTTCGTTACGCCCGCCGCCCGCCCCCTGGCGCCGGCACAAAATTCTCAATAATGTAGGGTCTCCGGCCTTTCTGCCCAAATATCCGGCCAAGATGCGGCTGGTCTGTCCGGCTATTAGGTTTGAACCTATCCGTGGTTAGGGCTGGATTAACTATGTCAGGCTCTCTCGGCAAAGCTTGTGTCTGTCGGGGCCCCTTAACTTACTAAATTATATGTTTTCTACCAAAATGCAATTTTATTTAGAACAAGCGAACAAAAAAGTTTTTTTTTTTGTAAAAAGCTATTAACGTCTCACTTAAGGAATCATACCTATATAAGGAAAACTCATCAGTTATTAACCTAGTGGTTCTAAGTGTAGCTCGCTGGAGGTCCTGGGTTCGATTCAGGTTAATGATAAACCGTATTTTTCATATACTCGTAATAATGTTTTATTTTTAGTAACAATTTTGTATACCTCAATCAATTGGTACATAAGTCAAGCTTTCTTTTAACCTAGTTAATAAAAAAAAAATTTGTTTTTCGAATCCCGGAGAATGTCCATAAACATCATCGTTTGCGGTCATCGAACCAAAATAGCTCTACCTACTCAAAACACTGCTGATGAGGCAGTAATTAAACCGAATTGACCGTAAAAATGTAACTAATACCAAAATAAAACGTAATTCAAAGATAATTTAATCAAATTTTATTAATATTCGGATTCCGATACCATTATTCAAGGTCGCCAAAATAAATCACGGGAAATAATTGTAAGTGAATGTAATTTTTAATAACTTTATGAGGTTTCGACCGATTTTCCGACAGTTTATTACCAGTAAAGTAGTAATAGAGAAAATGGTTGGTTAGGAACCTAGATTAACGGTATCCGAATCCGATTAATCCGATTAATAACACAATTTGAATAAATTGTGTTTGAATTACAATTTAAGTATTTGGTACCTATTAGGTACGTTTTATGGGCAATTCTGTCATCATCATCATCATCAGCCTGTATTCGTCCACTGCTGGACGTAGGCCTCTCCTAGTGAACGCCACAGAGCCCGATCTTCGGCTTTCCTCATCCAGTCACTGCCAGCTGCCTTCCGCAAGTCGTCACTCCAATTTTGTCGTCACAAAATTGGCAATTCTGTATCAACTTCTATTTATCTAACATAACATACCATCACGCCTGTATTTCCCGAAGGGTTAGGCAGAGGCGTACTAATGTACACCCACAGTTCGCCGGTATGTTTAGGTCCCATGGAATAGGGGGCGAGCCTATTGCCATTAACCGGGCACAAATTCCTAACTCCGAGCTACTACTGGGAATTTCACAGAAAAACCCAATAACATTTTGCTCGACCTGGGAATCGAACCCAAGACCTCTAGCGTAGCAGTCTCGCTTAGGACCACTTGGCTAATGAGGCAGTTCTATTTATCTATTATTCTACTTATTGTTTTAAACATCTCTTCCTGATTATACAATGTACCAACCGGTGTAAGTCAGTACCGGACCCGCCTGCGGTACCAACCAGATCGCGTGACCAACCTCGTTAACATTTGTAACCGAGATTTTGTTGAGGAACATTTAAAAAGTATTTTTACGTACAAACTTCTTGTTAGTCGTACCTTTTTGTGTTAATACCTTTTGTTCTTTTTGCATTATTTGATTATTTTGAAATTTTGCCTACTGCCTCCATGTTTTAATGTTCATTAAAACATTGAGCAGCTGAGGTTAAGATGCGCGTGCGATTCCTATCTATCTATACTAATATATAAAGCTGAAGAGTTTGTTTGTTTGTTTGTTTGCTTGCTTGAACGCGCTAATCTCGGGAACTACTGGTCCGATTTGAAAATTCTTTCAGTGTTAGATAGCCCATTTATTGAGGAAGGCTATAGGCTATATATCATCACGCTACGTGGACGAAGTCGCGGGCAGAAGCTAGTACTAATATATAAAGCTGAAGAGTTTGTTTGTTTGTTTGCTTGAACGCGCTAATCACAGGAACCACTGGTCCGATTTGAAAAATTCTTTCAGTGTTAGATAGCCCATTTATTGAGGAAGGCTATAGGCTATATATCATCACGCTACGCGTACGAAGTCGCGGGCAGAAGCTATGTTGAATAAAGTGTATGAATGTGGATGAAGCAAAAGTTATGCCAGAATTGTAGCCTGTGGGGTTCTTTTTCTGCCTAGCCCTATGGTAAAAATAAAAAGGCAAGAGTGTTGAGTTTAGATTTGGATTAGTTACGTGGGATCTGAAAATTTACCGGCGAACTGTGAAAGTACATTAGCAGGCACATCTCTGCCTACAACTTCAGAGAATACAGTCGTGATGGTATATGTGCGTGTGCTATAAAATTTTAACCTTTTTTGTGCGTGTGGAAATCCTCATGGACTTCCGCCGCCCGGGGCAGGCGACGGGGCGTGTACCCAGAGTACCGACTAAAACCACGCGGGCAGTGCCGGATTTCCGCCTAAGCCTACAAGGCTTCGGCCTGGGGGCCCCAGTCCCAGTGGCGGGACCTACAATACCCTGGCTTGCCTCGAAGTTTGAAGGTCCCATTTGCCATGTGCATAGGGGCCCTGGAGCTCTTAAGAGAGAACTCTAGTCGCGAGGAATTTGAAAAATAGGTATTTGAAGAAACTATTGCCGTCGTCGTTACTCCAACCTCCACCCGTAAAGTGGGAAAGGGACAATTGCAACTCAGGCTGATTTTACCTACAAAAATCTTGACTAAACATCGTTTCGTATTCCGCTGTTTTCTCGATCAAAACTGGACAGATCCAAAAAAAATTCATATCAAAATTTAGAGGAAAAGTATATCTATGCTTCTATTTTTTTACTTTTTGTTAAAAACTTACCAAATTTGTCTGATAGTCATCTGAACATGGCAGTAAAAACGGGCCATTTTTTCGAGTTTTTGGATTGTTATAATTCTTTGAGTAATTATCTTTTTGAAAAAAGGAATTAATAGGGGCATGTAATAGCACGCCCTAGATTTTTTGGGAAAAAATCATTGCTCTAGAACCATTATCCACGAAGAAAACAGCGGAATACCTTTGTATGGAGAAAGGCCCACTAGAGTTCCCTCTTAAGTCCAGGCCTACACACGGGTGTTTCACCTCACTACTTTATGCTGAGGTCACGGGAGCGAGGTATCATTCGTTCACTACCCCAGCAATGGTAGACCGCATTTGCGGTCTCCAACTTAAAGAATTTTTAACCCACTATAAAATGCAGAGTTTCATTACCCTGCTCTGTTCCGTTCTTTTCTCTCTGTTACCTATATCTTTACAGGTGCAATTTAGAAACGTGTTTGAATTATTTATTTATTAATCAACAGTACACGACATTTGTGGGAGTTTAATAATTAAATTATTAGTATTAATCGATTATGCAAAGTTACCTACAAACTACCTCAATCAAAAATATCTTTGATTAAAGTATACCTAATCTAAATTTACGAATGAAAATGCAAATTTCGACGTGGCAGGAGGGTGGGACTCACGGTGGCTTAGTAGTCATAGCGTCTGGTATCGTTATGTGTGAGCTCCGGGAGAGCTATAACTAATTTCTGCAAGGTTCGCTGAAGAATATTAACCAAAGAGTTCGAAATAAAAAGTAAACAACAATGTATTATTGAATAAATTTATTAGTAAAAAAATAATACTAAAACAATCTTCTCTACTTTTTGGTGTTAGTAGCTACACAACAAACTTAATACTAAACAAAAATAAATACTTTTAAGTAGATCGTTATCCGATTGCACAAAAAATAATAATTTCATTTGTATTTAAATACTTTTCTAATAACGCAATGGCACTTTTGAATAAATACAATAAGCAAAATAAGCATTTTCCACGGATTATTTATACATGTGACTTTGTGCGTAGTGATGTTTTTGCCAAAATATAATCCATTGTCTATGGCACAAGATATCAAAGCTCAAAGAGGTTTGATAGGAGATTATTTACAATAATGATAAACAATTAGCTTAATCACTAATTAAAATTGTAAGATTTGAAATAATACGACTTTGATTTTTGTATGCAGTTTTCATCGAATACGAATGTTATCATTAAATATATAAAATTATAAATCAGTGTCGTATTACATCCAACTTATAGTCCCTAAACTTATACTAAATTCAAGTTGACGGGTTTGAGAACTTGGGAGTACAAAAACAGACGGAATCATAGTTCAAGACTTGCATGTCACCTACCTTATATTGTATGACATCATTAAACAATTAGCCGATTAAATTTAGATTTAAATGAGATACATGAAAATGAGATATATTAGAATAATAGTGACATTAATAATTGCCAACTTCATTTTATATGAAATTTATTCGTGATGAATCAATTTTGTACATGTCACCATTCAAAAGAAGAATGTAACTACCCAATCAGCTCTTAGCTATCGCGTAACTCTGATTGGCTGTGTTAAGGCGAAGTATAAATGCAAAAATATCACGTATGTAAGCTCATTGAAATTTATTAACAACCTGTTTCACCCAACTACCTTTAGCGTCTTCTGCAACTTCGGGTTTTAATTCAACATTATTTCTACTAGGAATGTTTTTATCAGTACTGGGGGTGGGTATAGCTTTCTCTTTCACACTTATTTCACTGACACTTCTTTCGAAATTAGCTACTTTTGTCGTTACAGACTTTGGTTTGGCTGCTTGCGTAGGTTTTTTTACAGTTTGATTCGGTTTGATCTGAATTTTCGACATTTGCTCAATCTCCATTCGCCTTTCTAATACCGACTTTGATGTTTTCGGTTGTTCCAATAAAGATTTCTTGGCGTCTTGAGTCGATTTTATTTTTCTCGTCGCCGAATCAAGACTAGCTCTTTCGAAACTCATTCTTTTTATCTGTATGTTCCCTTGTGGTTTTATCTTGTCATCTAAATTTTCCCCTTGTTTCGCTTCTTCGCTTTTGATAATTTTATCTTCTGCCGTTTTAGGTTTTGGATTCAGGGGAGAAGATTCAGATCGAACTATGGATGTTTTGTAATTTACATTTCTTTTAATCGTTTTCATATTGACTGACTCTGATGATGAAGACTGCTCGGAGCTTTTAGATAAAGTCTTACATACACTTTGCTTTTGAATGTTTGATGTGGACGGTATTTGTGATATTTTGGGTTTCGCAGGAACAGGTGGGGCTACTTTTGGTTTGATAATCTTTTCGCATTTATTGTTAATACGTTCAACATTCGCTGTTTTATTAGTTGTAACAATAACACGAGTATGTGTATTAGATTTTTCGTTGACAGTAGTGGTTATTGTAGTTTTCTGAGATTTGAATGAAGAATTTCGTTTTATACTCTGTACTTTTGTAACAGTCTTGTTTATAACCTTATCCTTACCCAGTATTTCTGGTTTAGTCTCTTCTATATCTTCCTGATCGGAATACACCGCTGAATCTCTAAAAACATCTTCATCAGTAACTTGTTCGATCTTTTCAAACGATTTTTCATAATAACTCTCATCCGAATTCGTTTGTACTGGTGATTCTACCATTTTATCTTTAACCTCTGTTACAGTTTCATTCGTATTTACTTTATTTTGTGTCTCCTGATATGCTCCCTCACTTGAAGACGTAACATAAGAAGAATTAGAAAATAAACTATCGGGTCTCACGGCATTTTTATTTATAAGTACATTAACCTTCTTAAGAGGAGATTTATCGCTAACTAAAGTAGTTGGATCAACGTAATCGGATTGAGCTATTCTAGCCCCTAAATGTTTGCTACCTTGCATGTATATAGGCAGCTTATTCAAGCTTTGGTAGGAACTATTGTTTGATTTCGAAGGCGAACCAATTGAGCTGGATATGTTAGAAATAACACTGACACTCTTCTCATAGTTTGTTCGTTTTTCAGGTTTCTGGTTTATATTGTCACAGCTTAAAGATAAAGCTTCTAGATTGCATTTTTCATTCTGGCTTTCGGTCAACGTACTGTTTTCACAAACACTTTTGCTTAGGAGCTCACTGTTTATCGAGTAAATTATAGTTGAAGTTGTAGGACTTGCATCTGTCGAGGTTATAACAACTTTAATGTCGCTTTTGATTAAGTTGTTTTGTATATCTTCAGTCTGTTTGTTGGTATTGTCAGGTTTATTTTGATTGTCATCCGTATGTTCATCGCCGATAATACTCCGAAACCGTTGTAGAAGGTTCTTGGAGTAACTTCTGGGATTTAAGTTAGGTCTTTTTTCACTTGTAGGACTTTTTAGATCTGACTTCGCACTGTCAGGACTGCTTTGATCATTAGCATTAATTTCTGTCTCTTCATTGTTTTTGTTTGGAGTTTTGTTCTTAAAACGGCTAAGAACGTTTTTGAGGGAAAGCATGTTAGATGTCGGTTTGTATATTTTATGTTCAGGGTGAATAACTTCTATGTCATTAGACTTAGTGTCCTCGTTTGGCTCTAAAGGCAACACTTCGCAGGACGATGTAGTGGATAAATTCAAGTTAGGTTGAGACACGGTCAAAAAGTTCTCATTTTTGTTCTTATCTAGATTTATATCTTGAAATTTACTTTTGTAGCATCTATCGATTTCTTCTTCCAGTTCTAATGTAGATTGGCTGATATTTTGGACAAAATCAGTTTCATTAGTCTTAGATTTGTTGAATTTAAGAATATCTCCTTCACTCATATCATCATAACTGATTTCGCTTTGATCTGAAGCTATTGTGAATGGTCTATCCGTGCTCATAACTTTACCATCCCTGTTTAAATATGTTTTACTATTACTGTTCGGCTTACATTTGAATGTTGCCAGATTATTTTCTTCTGTATTACTCGTTACTACTTGAAAACTTCTTGGTAATGAGCCAGACTTTCTATCTCTAGAAACATTAAAATGTTCCTTCTGTCTACTAAGCCATATTTCAGGCGTATTAGGACTCTGTTGGTCGGGACTCATTGGTAAATAATCACTGGGAAGGTCACTAGGTATTTCTTTCTTCCGTCTACACACTTCTACCAAAGAGTCGTAAACATTTTCCGTGATGATAGGGCCTTTGTTTTCCATGGTGACATAGCAATCTGAAGGTATTTCTACCTTTTCAGGTGATCTTATGGGAACATCGTATATTCCTTCTGGATTCTGTAATTTATTCAATTTATCGAATGATAAGTATACGTAATCAGAATCGGGGCCGTTATAATGAGACATTTCAATTGTGTCATCATGAATAGGCGGCGAAGGTAACCTTTTAGGTCTACCGACATGTGAATTGTGTTGTATTACTTTACTCTTAGTGTTCGTATGTAAAGTTTCGTCAACTCTGTTATCTACTCTCAAGGTTTCGTATATATGGTCTTCAATATCTTCAGTTAATTCGGTTCTAGAACTGGTTGTCGTAGCGTCTTCCTCGTCTTCATTTTTTTCTACGTCCAAATTTTCTGAAGTCTGCCGTTCGTACTTGGGTTTTAATTTAGTAGATTCTAGATTTTTAGACAGAATCACTTGTTCGGGATTAGAATGAGATTTCATAAGTCTCTGATGTCGTCTTTGAGCAGTGCTTCTTAGCTGTTGTTTCTTAATTAATTTCTGAAATTCTCTATTTTGCATCAATAACTGTGAAATTATTTGTTCTAAAGGTTGTTCAACTTCTTCACAGCTTTCTACTACCTCTTTTTGTTTTGCCTCCGTTTCACAAGCTTTGTCTTCTGCTTCTGACCCTTCGTTTATCACTTTTTGCTTATTTAAGTACTTTACTTTCTCCAACTCATTCTTTTTGAAAGAATCTGTCTTCTCTATTAATTTTTTATAGGTTTCTTCATCAATATCTTCGTCTTTACTAATAGTTTCAGGTACGGGGGCTTGTGTGTCTTTTGGTTTATCAACATTTAGACTATCATTTGATTCAGATATATGTAATATGTTTTCCGTTGACACATCGGTGGAAAAATCAGCGTAGAACTTAGCTGTTGTATCGGAACCCAGCCGTAGTCCTTTAGCTCTATTCTTCTTGATTTTAGAAATCTTCTTTGGTATGTTTTTAGTGTTGTACATTCTAATTTCGACGGCCGTTTTAGCTGGACCAATGCGTTTTCTAGTGTCTAGTTCTGGATCTGATATAATGGATCCATCACTAGCGCGAGGTTTCTTTGTAATTTTATTTGAGCCACAATTTTTGCACTCAAATTCTATCTTTTCATTGCCTCGCACTTCTCTTTCTTGATCACTCTCTTGAGATTTCTTGGTTACTATTCCAATCATATTTTGTTGTAAGCCTGGTTCAGACTTTCGTCTCCAAGTTCCTATTTTGGATAATTTAGATCGTTGTGGATCGTCTTTAGATTTAGAACGTAATGTATCAGTTTTCAATTTTTCATCATTACATCTAGATCTTCTTGAATGTATCGTACTAGCTGAATCCGTGACAACAATATTTTCTTTAATTTTAGCGCATTTTAAGCAGGTTTTTGGAATTTGTCTAACATTGGTTAAAGAATTATTGGTGTCACTTAAGTCTTCTTTGCTTTTACTACTGTCAGTGTATCCTATGATATTGTCAGAAGAGTGATAACCTCGTGTTTTATTTAATGGACTACTGAATTCTTTGCTGAAACTCTCTTGCGATGATTTGAAGTCAGAACACTTGCAAGCAGATTGTTTTCTTACTAAATGTTCGGCGCTGCCTGAATCAATGTAATGCAGTGCTCGATCGCACTCGGGGCATTTCTCTCCTAACTCATTATCGTCATGTCTACAGCTACATTTATCCTTGGCTTTAGCCAATTCTGTTTCGCAGTCAGAACAAAGATCTACGTAGCAGTTTTCACAAGTATAATCTGTGCCTTTTTCAGCTGAAACTTGACTGCAATCACACTCCTGACTTTCGACTCTAGAACTTGGAATAGTATATTTTCTGTTGCCTTTCTTGAGTCTTCCTCGGGTGCCGTTTTCGAAGGATTTTCTTCTTTCTCTTTCTAGTTTTCGTTTCTCAAGGTACTCTGGGGCAGACAGTTGCTTCCTCATTGATGCTTGTGTTATCAAGTTGTGGGATTTCTCTGCTAGCATATCATCTGAAATACAAACAAATGTACTGTCAATACTTTATTTTATTGACCCTCTAATTGAATGGCTGGCTTTTGTGACGTTTAAATTGTATGAATAATTTCTAAATAGTACATACCATCAGTTTTATTTTGTCCAAGTTCCATGACCAGTTGCCTTGCGTGCGATGGAATTACGGCATTATAGTTTTCTAGTATTACCTGAAATCAATATGATTTTTATAATTATACATTTTAAAATCTTAACTACAATTAATGGAGCCGTACAGAGCTCTTAAAACTTTAAAATCTTTATCTTTAACCAGTAGACTTCACGAACTGAATGTTCTCAAAGAAGTCTACCAGTAGACGTCACGCACTGAATGTTCGTGAAGTCTATCGAGTTTTACTAGGTTTTTTAGCGTGTCTATGTTGTGTTCTCACGTACCCGCTTGAGCAGCAGCGTCCACTCGCGCTTGTGTCTCGGCGAGCGCGCCTGCAGCGTGAGCTGCGCGCGCGGCGCGTCCCACGGGATCACGTGGAACGACAGCGGCGCGCCCGCTATCGACTCCACCAGCATCATGTTGTTGCACTGCAACCACAACATACACCTACACTAACAACTCGATCCTGGATTCTAAACTAAAAGTCAGGTTATTTTACGAAATTTCGCAAATTATCATCACAGTCTTTTCGGAATTACAGTATGGTACAAAATAACTGCGCGCTTCTAAACTTATTCGCAAACGATTTTGCAGAGGTACTAGGTAGGTAATATAAAAGTCAGCGTAAAGCTGTAAATGTTTCGCATTTGTCATTATTGTCCTTACTGATTTCGATATTTTTGCACAAACACTTTTGTTCAAGTGATTTTACCTGCGCCTAACTTCAGACGCGCACAGTTATTATGACCGTTCTGACTCCCAACACCATTCAACTTTATGCGGAATCAGACCTTCGAAGCACAATTTTTTGATGACTATAACCTACGAAAAACTGGTTGACAAACTTTAAGGAATTCTGACTACCATTAACAATAATTCTCACAAATAAACCAGGCTTCTCAACAAATTATAGGATTGTTCTCTAATTTCTGGGATGTTCACATAATAGAGTTCGGTCATAATCATGAATCTGACGACACTATTTTGGCTCTAAGTCAACGAAAATTTGACAGTGTAGTATATATAAGTAATGTAACTGACCATGATATGTGACTTGTAGGCCAGAATCCCATCTTCCCTGTTCTTGGTGACGAGCAGCATCTTGTCGAAGAGGAAGGCGTGACGCATTGCCTTCGCGCCGAATACTCTGTAACAGCACACAACATAATACACCTAAATTCTTTTTTATAGTTCTTTATCCCCACGAGAGAAGAAGGGTTTCATATGGAAAGAGGAAGATCTTACATTGTAGATAATTTACGAACGAATTGGTAAACTAATATGACGACAGAACTGTCCTTAGCTTTGAATTATCTGCGGTCCCGTGTCCCGGTCTCTCCCCATTGGATCCACTCTTAGACAGAGTTGTACTGAAGTACACCCACAGTTGTAATAGGGAGCCAGCTTGTTGCCACATCCCCAATTCCCGTGCTACAAATGAGAATTTCATAGAAAACTCCATAAAACTTCGACCCACGACCTCGTTAGCACTACTGAAACGGACAATAACCTATATATATTTTTTATGGGATAGGGGGGCAAACGAGTATTCGGATCACCGGATGGTAAGCGATTACCGCAGCCCATGGAACCCACAACACCAGAAGAATCGCAAGTGCGTTGCCCGACTTTTACAAGGGTTTGGGCCTCCGGTATCCTCACTCACTCGGCGAAACACAACGTAAGTGTTGTTTCACGAATCATATTCACGCCGGTTTCAGTAAGGCCGTGGTATAACTCCGGTTGAGCCAGCCCATTCGTGTCGAACCATGGCTCCCCCACGGTAAAAGGTAGCACTTTCTTATGTCTTACCTAAATGTCCCTTCAGCACACAACTCTCCGTAAGTGGTCAGGTCGGGGCCGCTCCACCCGTACAGCAGCGACTGTATCTCTTGCACGCGGACGGCGTGCTCGTGCCGCCGCTTCATGTCGTCGATGTGCTGCGCGATGCCGGTCATCTTCAGCAACGCGTACTCTGTCTCCCGGGACGCGCACTGCTTTACCACGTTCTGTAATACACCATTCATGATCACTATTCAGTCGGTATGTTTACGGTCAATGTAATAGGGGGTAAGCCTATTGTCGTTAACCGAACAGAAATCGAGACTTCTTTTTTTTGGCATTGGGGGCAAACGAGCAGACATCGCTTGATGGTAAGCGACACCGCCGCCCATGGACACCCGTATTACCAGAGGAGTCACGAGTGCGTTGCCAGCCTTTTAAAAGACATTGGCCCTCCGGTATCCTCGGAGGAAAACAACGTATAAGATCAGTTTCAGGCCAGTTTTCTTGATACTGATTTATTAGATTTCAAGGTATAAATGGGACATAAATTAAAAGCATCAGTCTTTAAAATCTCGCCATGAATGAAGGACAGTGATTGTATTGACTAACTTTGGTATTAAAGGCAATTAAGGTAGAAGGCTTTATTAGATTCCATTAGAACTAACATCTACTCTAAACCTTATGTAAATTAAATAAGTCCTTATATTAATTTGTTAGATGCTTATTTATGTAAAGTTCATCGGTCTTAATCGGAAATGTATCTTACATTAGTATAACACTATTTAATCCAATACGAGTTTGCATTCAGCCAAGATTTTAGATAAGTTATTATTTTATTTAGATTCTATTTAGAAAATAATTCTCGGGAGCGAAGACTCTTGTGTGATTTACTTTATAAATTGATGAAAGCGAAATCTAACCTGCAACAGCAAATGATACTTTAGGATCCGCTGAACCGGCTTCAGAAGATAAGATGCTAATGGCAATAGATGTCCCAACTCTATCTGCCTCTCCCGGAACTCGCGCGCGCTGTGTGGCTCCGAGGCTAAGGCCGCAAGCCGCTCCATGGTGCGAGGGTAGCCGGTGCAGTACGACGTGTACACCGAGAAGCCACTCGTATTGTTCACGAAACAGCGCGCAATGCACGTCGCGTCTAAACGACACGTGTTTAACTCACCGCAGAGAGATCTGGAAAATATAAAAGAAGGCAATTGAATAATAGAACACAACTTAACCCATCTCAACTTCAGCGAAATCATTCAAAAAGGTCAAGTGTGTAGTATTACAGTATTACAGGTAGTAGTTTCTGCCTACCCCTGTGGGAGAAAGCCGTGTAAAACTTGAAGAAGAAGAAGGTTTACGAATTCTTAGCATACATAACTAGCATTTATCGGGTTCGTCGAATAGTATACGTAGGTATGTCCACAAGTGTAGGATGGTTATGTGTGATTTGCTTTAAGCACATTGATGGCAATTTTCCTGCACTTTAAAGCATGTGATAAGTATAGCATATGATGAGGAATAATATTATCGACTTGCATGATGGTGTCACAATACATAGTTCATAATAGTATCACAATCATCGATAATTAAAATAAATTGGATGAGGTAACCCTATACTTTAAAACCACAGACCAAATTATGATTGTTTTAAGCTTTTCTCAGAGCGCCTTGTCCTACTCAAAACATCACATGCTGTTTTAAGCCCACATACCTACATATATACATAACCCTCCCACACGCCAAAACCTAAAAAAACAGACCGCAAAAACATATCAAATCGGTCTTTAGGTCGTAACCCTGTAACCAATATATCTTGGACGGTCATAGAGGCGCTAGTTGCGTTCGACCAGTACCAACTGAATGCAATTCAATTTCGCCGCGGGTCAAGTTAAACTGGTAGTTTTATGGGATCAAGTAATCTGGAATCTGTGAGGTCATGTAACCCTATCAGGGCTTTATTGTTTTACATTTACAGCGTGGCACGGACGTGACGTAACAAAAGGTGGCACGTTTATGTTTTTTAGTGGTTTTTTAAACTCCTGCGACGCTTAAAGGCTTTCGAGGTTGCTGCGAAATACTGTATGGTAGTTTAAATTGTGTTATGGAAGCGAATATGTATGGCTTTGTTTCAATTATCAGAAATCAATAATATAAATACTTATAGGGTTTTAAACTGTATTCGCAGTTATGTAATCTTAGATCGATTGTCACGCATTACTGGAATAGTTGTAATAATTGGATAACATTGCACTTTGTGAGTATTGTGACGTCATGAATAGCGCTGCGGAGGTTACCGGAGACCCAAACCCTTTTAAAAGGCGGGCAACGCACTTGCGACTCCTCTGGTGTTGCGGGTGTCCATGGGCGGCGGTTATCGCTTACCATCAGGTGATCCGCCTGCTCGTTTCCCCCCCTACCCCATTAAAATAATCTATGCGCAGATATTTGAATAAAAAAATACTGCTTCGTTAGTCTAGTGGTTTTAAGTGCGACCGCTACGCTAGAGGTCTTGGGTTCGATTCCCAGGTTGAGCAGTGTTATTGGGTTTTTCTATGAAATTCTCAGTAGCAGCTCGGAGTTTGGAATTTGTGCCCGGTTAATGGCAATAGGCTCGCCCCCTGATGATGGCGTGATGGTATATTATGTTAAAAAAACTAGTTTTTATTAAAAAAAACACAAATCAACTAGCCAGATAATATTATTTTGACTAATGAATCATTCCATTACCATTAAGTACATAATGAGTATGTATTAATCATTTACTGCGAGGACTTGTCCCACTTTCAAGTATTCTATTTTATCAATTTGTTTCCTTATTAATGTGTTCTATTATGACATAATTGTTTAATTATAAACTAGGCAAGCACTTTCCATGTATCTGTGTATATTAAGTATCACTTATTAAATCAAATTGGCTTGTGTTTAAACGCGTACCAGAAATGCACCTACGTATTTCATTACCAATAAATTCAAAATACCTGCCAGAATGGATTAATGGTCACTCAATTGTGTTTCATGAAAAATTGTAGGAATGAAGCTATTTTCCTTTCTATTCATATAACATACCATCACGCCTGTATTCCCCGAAGGGTTAGGCAGAGGCGTACTAATGTGCACCCACAGTTCGCCGGTATGTTTAAGTCCCATGTAATAGGGGTCGAGCCTATTGACATTAACCGGGAACAAATTCCAAACTCCGAGCTGCTACTGGGAATTTCATAGAAAAACCCAATAATACTTTGCTCGACCTGGGAATCGAACCCAAGACCTCTAGCGTAGCAGTCGCAATCAGGACCACAAGGCTAATTAGGCAGTTTCTGCTAATCAGTTCCTTTCTATTCTATGCCATAAAAATATTATATAAACGAAGAAAAGTTTTATATCGAAGTGATTCGGTTCTAGCATTGTGTGGAAACAGTCCTAACCTAACCTAACTGATGTTAATATTTCTCTCTGGGGAATTTGATGTGCAATCAAATCAGTATATTTGATGTATCTACATAAATAAATTGAGGATGATAAGTTTTTATGTGCATTGAAAAATAACCCTATAATCATAATGTGTTTGTATATATATTCTCAATAGTAACAATAATTTAGACATAATATCTGCACTTTATTCGAATAAATGCCTTATTAGTCTAGTGGCCCTAAGCGACTACTACATGAGAGGTCCTGGATTCGATTCCCAATTGCGTACCTCAAGCAATATTATTGTTTTTTATAACCAGATAAACTCCGCAGCATAGTAGGTACCTCAAGTATTATTATCTAAGTAAGCTTAATATAATCGATTTAAAATCTTTAATTAAGATGATAATTAAGCATTTTATAGTGACTTTATGGCCGTTACATCACGTAGAGGAATCCGGGTCGGGTGCACGTTCCCAGCTAATTGTCGTTCGACACCTCGCGGAAACATACGGGGCAGTGATGTGTGCGGGCGCGACGCGGCGACCGACGCGGGTGATTCGAGATCGCTACTGTTTATATTTGAAATTAGGATCTCGTTCATGTTTGAACGATCAACAAATGAGCGTCTCAGAATTCTGAGTTATTTCAGTTTTTTTTAACATAGATACATACATATCATCACGCCTGCCGGTATTTGTTTTGGTGTGCAAAAAAGAATATTCTATTCTATTCTATGTTTAAGTACCGTGTAATAGGGGCAATCCTTTAGCCATTAACCGTACCACAATCCAAACTTCCAGCTGCTATCAATTTCAAAGTAAAATCCAATAATACTGATCGATCTGGAACTTGAACCTAGGATCTCTAGCATAACAGTCACCGTACTTGATTATTTGACGCGACAAAAAGCCTATATGGATTATTACTTAGATTAGAACTAAGACTTATATAATACAAACATACTCACACCTTTCTCCCATAGGCAGAAACTATAGACTAAAAAAATAAGTATACAAATAATCAATCCAATAATAAAAAAGAATTAAAACGTATACCTACTTATATTTTCAATTTATAATTACTATTTATGTAAAGAAAGATCGTACTTAGGTAGGTAGGTAATCTAAGGTGCACACAATTACACCTAAATCATGTAATTTATAGTAAATCGAGAGCGGGACTGCTCAAACGTTTGAATCCGAATGGTTTCACCTCATTTTATGCGATATTTAGAGATATAACATGAGCTTCATAATGCGATGTAATGAGCTCTCCTCGCAATTATACTCATTATTGGATACTTTTTTCTTTTTTACCAGGTAAACATAATTAAGGCCTGGTGGCCAACAGTATCTGAAGCATTCAGAACTAACAAGATCAGAGGCTAACAAAGAGGTGCCACTTTGCAGCTTTAATAGTGCGTTTCTTCTCTTGTCTTACTTATTCCAAATTTTAAATATCAATATTATCAAATAGCGTAAGAAGATACTGCGGAGTACCGAGGGTTTCCATGTGGGACGTTTAAAGGGAATTGCACGAATAAATTAAAATTATTTCTGTATTAGCAGAAAACCAGCTAGACTAGTACAGTAGCAAGAGACGATGCTTTACAAATTTTCAATAACTTCACCCTTCAACACAAAATTACTATATTTGAATAATTGTTTATTCTTTATTGATTTTCCATCCAGCCAACCCCACAGTAATATCACCTTTTTACGGTAATCTCTACAGATTCGTCAAAACCGGGTTGAGCAGCTTGGAGTTTGGATTTGTGCCCGGTTAATGGGAATAAGCTCGCCCCCTATTACATGGGATCTAAACATACTGGCGACCTGCGGGAGAATACAGACGTGATTGATAGGATAGCTACGTATTACATGTTTAAATTAAAACACAATTAAACATCTTTTAACAGCAGTCACAAAACCTAAGAGTTAAAGAATCCAATTCAGGAAGGACCTCGGGTACTGCACGTGCGACCACTACAATAATTTCTACTAAAATATTCAGAAGTGCATTCATTACAAACTTCGAACCGCACTTAACTTAGGTATATTAGTAATTCAATATTGTAGAGAAACTACACTCTTTTGCTAAAAGGGGACCACACACACACATAGCCATTAGGTTAATGTACACACACATCTACAGACGAAATGACATACAGGCTGTTAAACATTATTTATTTATTTATTTCTTGCGGTAAAAGAAACATTGTCACCAATTAAGTTTCTAAATATTAAACCATTATATTATATTTAAATATCGCAGAATTTACTCACTTCTGGTACAGAACTCTTCTGTTCTCTAGGAGATGAGTAAGGCTGTGTATTATAACGCTGGCTCAATCTTTGTTACTTGACATATCTAAGAGATTTGCAGATTTGCTAATTTTGTAGTGGAATGGTGTTTAATTTATTAAAAATAACATGATATTTTTTTAGCCTCGTTAGTCTACTAGTCCCAAGCGCAACTGCTACGCTAGAGGTCCCGGGTTCGATTACCAAGTCGAGCTAAGTGTTATCGGGGTTTTCTATAAAATTCTCTATTAAGTTTGAGATTTGTGCCCGGATAATGGCAATAGGCTCGCCTCCTATTACATGGGATCTAAAGATGTTACACCTTTTACAACACATTTTACACCCTGTATAAGCACGCACATATACGATCATACTAAGCTACACGTATTCACACATATATCCCTCTTTTGTTAAACTTACCCTCTCCCAAAAGTACCCTAGCTATTATTTTAACACCCTCTGAACGGGAGGACGTTTAGGGCATCGCCACAGAAAACAAAAAATAATGAATTACGACTACTTGACGTGACAAGTTTGACAATGACACCTATTCAAAATTCGAACTCGACTGGCGGGTTTTAGAAAACAGTATAATTCGTGCAAAATAACTTGACCCAAAACTAACGGAGAGGGGGAAAGTTTGCGCAGTGCATTTGCGTGCAAAATGTACTAAAAAACGACTACTGCGCATCCACCATTTTGGTTCATGGTATTTTGCGCCTAAAGTACTTATTCAACTGAATTCGGCTAGTCCTCATGCAAATAAAATGGCGGTTATTTTATTGTATTTATAGCTATTATCGTATTTTTTGTATTATGTCTATATATATATAAAAAAAGTATATAAAAGAAAGTCGTGTTAGTTACAATATTTATAACTTAAGAACGGCTGAACCGATTTGGCTGAAAATTGGTGGAGAGGTAGCTTAGAACTAGGAGACGGACATAGGATACTTTTTATCCCGTTCCCGTGGGATGTGATGACAGACCATATTCCACGAGGGCGAAGCCGCGGGCAGAAGCTAGTATATATATATATATATATATATAAATAAATTTATTTTACAGTATGAATTCCTAGTATGTATTATGAGTTTCACAAACTGTGCTGGTTAGACATTTAAAACAAAAAGCAAAACTGGGAAAATGGTAAAATATTATATCAAGCTCTTCATTTCCTTTAGACATTATTATATAAGGTTTCAATATATCCTACTTATATATTTAAAATAGCTTGCCTGTAGTACTAACAGTTAGTAAGTAGTAGGCAAGCTATTTTATCGAAGTTAATAACTAAATAGGATCAAAGAAGTTTATTTCTCAAAAGAACATAGTTCACTTAATGAGATACAATATGTTTAAAAAATAATATAAATCCAGTATGCGTTACCTACTTATATATATATGAAAATAAACCAAACTTTAATACAAATAATTAAAATGCTAAACTATAACAAGAATTGGTCACTACTGACAATGAATTTTTTTAACCGGTTTTTGAAGATTTTGAAGGAAGTGGTATCTTTGACCTCATTAGGTAGTTTATTATATAATTGCACACCCTCATATTCGATATTCTTTTTTCCATATTCTGTTCTAGGTTTCTTTAAGGATAATTTATTTTTGTTTCTTAGGCTATACTTCGACGTTTTCTTTTTTAGTGTCATTTGTGTGTGTATACTATTATTAATTATTTTTCTTATAAGTACACATGTATTGTAAGTGTATATTTGTTTAATGGTTAGCAGTTTAGTCTCCGCATACAACGTTTTAGTTGGTGTGAGGAAGTCATAGTGAAATAATAATTTTACTAATTTATTTTGCATTATTTGCAGTTCCTTAAGAGTGGTCTTGGTAGTGCATCCCCACACCTCTATCAAGTAATCAAAGTGTGGCTTCACCAGAGAGTTGTAAATCATAAGTCTAACATAGTGTGGGAGATCTCTGATGTTATTGCGCACAGTACCCATTAATGAGACAATCTTGGATTTTATGTGATTGATATGTGTTGTCCATGATAAAGCACTATCTAGATGCAAGCCTAGATATTTTTCGCAACTACTTCTATTTATAGGTGTTTTATTTATAGTTAAAGAAGGATAATTTTGAATTTTCCTGTTTTTTGCAGCAAATATTACGTATGATGTTTTTGATGAATTTATTGTTAATAGATTGCAATTAAACCATGTGTACAATTTATCCAAGTCATTCTGAGCTCTGGTAACTATTTCTTTTATACAATTTCCGGAATAGAACAAGCATGTATCATCAGCGTATAGAGTGATTTGGCCTGCCAAGTTTAGCTCATGTACATTATTAATATAAATAAGGAACAAAAGTGGACCCAAGATTGATCCCTGAGGTACACCAAAATCTAAGGGTTGCATGCTACTGACATCATCACCAATCTTCACAATTTGATATCGATTGGTTAGATAAGATGACATGATTTCGTATGCTTTGCCAGCGATACCGATAGATTTTAGCTTCTGTAATAAGATTTTATGGCTCACGGTATCGAAGGCTTTTCTAAGATCTATAAATACACCAAGTACGATGTTTTTTTTATCAATATTATTTTTAATATTGGTGATCAGGTCAATAGCAGCTGAAAGTGTGCTTGATTTTGGTCTAAATCCAAACTGTCTTTCATATAGATATTTAATATCGTTCAAGTATTTTTCAAGTCTGGTATATATCAGTCTCTCAAAGACTTTTGAAAGCACTGGCAACACCGAGATTGGTCGGTAGTTACCAGGTTCAGTTTTAGCTCCGGACTTATATATAGGGCAGACCTTCGCAATTTTTAGACTATCAGGAAAGTAGCCGTCATTAAAGCACTTATTAATACATTTAGTCAAATCTTCTACAATTAGGGTTTTCATACATTTTATGCATTTAGTGTTTATATTATCAATACTAAGTTTATACTATCACTAACTAAATCCACTGTGTCCACGCACTACACGAGGAAAAATACGCTTTTTTCCCGTGTAGTGCGTTGAACAAGGAGTTCGTTATCTTGTGCGTAATGAAAATTATTGTCCAAACACTTTTAATTAAATTTAAAATGGCCGTTAGTGTATCTAAATAACTTCCTTATAGCTGACAATTATAATTATTGTTTAGAACGGAATTTACGTAATGAAAAACCAGTACGACAATATTTTCCGGTAGTTACTCTCAATCACCAAACGAATAGTTTTCCTTGAAAACAAGCATTTATAATAAATAACTGGTTTTTTAAATCTGTTATCTGTTTTTTTTAAAATTTGTGTAATTTTGTATTTTTTTATTTTAGAAATTTTGTCCTTGAAATCCTTCTGAAATGGAGATTTTAATCTACCGTTTACTATCAAAATTGTAACCTCTACTATTATAAAATTGTAAAAAAGCTGTTTGTACATTGAAGATCATATTTAAAAACAACATGTGGTTTAGGGTATATAAACGACTCCGAACAAAACAAACGTGATTTTTAAATTTCTTGTTATTTTGTCTGTTTGTTACGAATTGGCGCAAAAACTACTGAATAGATTTTAATTTTGTTAATACTGTTAAAAAGTATATGCTCCAACTTAAAAGAGGTGAACTTCTTATCTCAATTAATTAAACGGATCCTGAGTTACAGCTTGACCTCTCTGAGCTATACAAAGAAGAGATCATCACTGTTGGATTTTGATTCAACTATTTTTGGGATCTATTTCTAACCCCGCATCAGGTGAGCGAAGCCGCGGGCAAAAGTTGGTTAATTATATATAATGACACTGGCACAGCATATCTGTCGATGAAACAGAATAGCAGTTGCAATAAAAGCACTTTTTGCGGATACTATTGGTTATGATATTTATGTCACGACGTTTAGGATCTATTACAGCATCCGTTATGGTAGTCACCACGGGTAGACTAAATTTAATATTTTAAACCAATCTACCATTTTAATTAGCCAGAAAACCCCTGATTCGGGGCTAAAAGTTTTGACGAAATGCTTAGCAAACTCTGACACACATATCGAGTCTGTCGTAAAATGTATTTCCGGAGGGCAGTCATCACAATGTTTTCTGCTAATGGAGACTTCATACCCCTCATACCATATCTCTTCGATAGCCCATTCCCTCTGTCATCCGTCATTTACATTAAACCATTTGTCAAACACCATACAGCAATATTGTATTTCCCTACATATGGCATAATAACGTCCCCTCCGCCTTTCACGGAGTAGCTTTCTTCTAAACCGTAATAATAGAGGGTGTATCGTCACGCCCTTCATCCCGACGGGGTAGGCAGAGCATCAGGCGGAACACAACCGTACATAAACCACGTTTTTGGTTTTTTAACTTGCCGAGATTGCAGATTACTTTGAGTCTTAGGAGGGGTGGTTTTCAATAGAAAGGATTTTTAGTAATTCTAGAGAATATAATAAAAGTTGCAGGATTATAAATTGTCCAGGCAGTAAGGTCTTTTTTAATGTAGCAACTATTGCTTAAATATTTGAGTGTCTTCTTGATGTTAATAAAATAATAACATTATAGAAGGCATAAAGAGTGGTTATTACCTACATGTTTTACTTAGAAGGTTGAGTTAATCGTATAACCATGTGTAGGCAAAGTAATACCAATCCATTTTGTTTCTTTGTGGGTTCAAATCTCAAGCGGCGCTAGTCTAACGGCTAGGTGTCGGGCTTGTGATCATGTTGTTGCCGGTTCGAAACCCATCCATTGCACTATCGACGTGTTCCCACTCGTACAAGCATTTAGCTTAGCACGAGGGCATTTAGCGAAGGGTTAACAAGAATACTGGTAAAGTGTAACCCATATTGCTAGTAAGCTTTTTAACAAAAATAAATTCACTGAATATATATAATCCTTCCAGCTGGAACACTATAATCTTAGCACAATTTTGCTTAGCCGCAATATTTGGCAATGCATACTACCCCAAAAATCTTTATTCTTAAGATAAAACATCTGTATAAAGTCATACCATATTTTTTCTGTAGAGATAGAGCCCGGTCAATATCACAAGCAAAGAAGAAAGAAGCCATCTCTTTCTTATAGGGTAGTGATGTGGAACAGTGCGTACCACGCTACCCTAGCCGGCTCTATAATAATTATTTTTTTATATTTCTTATGGGCAAACGAGTAGACGGTTCACCTGATGGTACGCGATTACCGCCGCCCATAGACACCCACAACACCAGAGAAGTTGCAAGTGCGTTGTCCGCCTTTTAAAAGAGTTTGGGCCTCCGGTATCCTCACTCACTCGGCGAAACACTACGTAAATGTTGTTCCACGCCGGTTTTCAGTGAGGCCGTGGTATCACTCCGGTCGAGCCGGCCCATTCGTGCCGAAGCATGGCTCTCCCACGGTAAAAACTTGCGTTCATTATTCAATTTATTTGCCGCTCGCATAATATAGGTTGTACCTGTTGAACGTGTAGATGTCCTCAATGTTGTTGAAGAGCTCACTGAGCTGCTCATCGGAGAAGGTCACCTCCCGCCGCCACACGTGCAGATAACCCTGGCGAAAGAGAGCTTACAATAAATATTTTTTAAAAGATTACGTCAGCAGTGATACCCTAGTGATATGACCATTGGACTGCCTAGTCAAAGGTCTCGAGTTCAAATCCAAGATACGCACCTCTGAATTTTCAAAGTTATGTGCGTATTAATAGTTAATTATGATGACGTCAGCAGACGATGTAGTCCGCTTGATGGTACAGCCACACAGACCCCAAGAGGTATTATTCACAACTACATGATGCAGTAAATAAAAAAATAGAGCCTAAATTGTACAGAAAAATAGACATAGGTACTTCTATCTGTACTAATAATAAAGCTGAAGAGTTTGTTTGTTTGTTTGTTTGCTTGAACGTGCTAATCTCAGGAACTACTGGTCCGATTTGAAAAATTCTTTCAGTGTTAGATAGCCCATTTATTGAGGAAGCCTATAGGCTATACTATATCATCACGCTAAGACCAAGTAACTATTCCACGCGGACGAAGTCGCGGGCCGAAGCTAGTATAATATAATCTAGTTTTCTATAGTATATGTACTCGTCTTGTAATACAACCTCTGTGGCTTGTGTATGTTAACACCACGTACTGTGTGCCACTCATCGTGGCGTTAACCACAGTGCGACCACAAACACAAGTGGGCCGAGCTAAATTGAGCATTGTTCTATAGCCAGGCCCCACAACAAAGAACTGCCGAAGAATAATGTTTATGGGCTTGAGTCATATATACCTATATGGCCAAATTCTTAAACGCTTTTCATTTGCATGATAAAGAGACATGAAAGTAGAATAAATGCTGTAGAGATGAGAGCGTTGAGAAGTATGTGTGGGGTAACTTTGAAAGATAGAGTGAGAAACAGCGTGATAAGGGAGCGGTGTGGTGTGAAAGAAGGTATAGTAACAAAGATTGAGAAAGGTATGTTAAGGTGGTTTGGGCATGTACAGAGGATGGATGAACGGAGATTGACGAAACGAGTATACATGATGAGTATGGATGGAAGAGTTGGAAGGGGCCGACCTCGACGAACGTACGACAACCAAGTTGCGGCCGTTCTTAAAAAAGGACAGGTTAAGAGCACCCTAAACCGACGTTCATGCATGAGGAGGTTAATGAACATAGATGAAGCGAAAGTGGTATGCCAGGATCGTAGCAAGTGGAAATCTATAGTCTCTGCCTACCCCAATGGGAGACAGGCGTGAAAATATGTATGTATGTATGATCATTAGTCTAGTGGTTCTAGGCGCGACTGCCACGCTAGCTGTCCTGGGTCCGATTCCGTTCGAGCAATGTGATGTGAAATTCTCTCACAGCTCGTAAGCATTACATGAGACAATTTTTTTGCACCAAAACATTAGGATTGTCTCCTAAATCGTGGGTTTATAAACACAAATTATCACATACACAAACATCGAGACCCGAAACAACTATCTCTGGGTCTTATAAATATGTCAAATATTTACTCCGTGTGGGGATCGAACCGACAATACGAATGGCGAACTGGCGATTAAGACTATATAAAACTGGAAACATTCAAAGACCCTGTAAGGTTGTTGCAACTTTCATGAGTATCTTATTAATATTTAAAAATATGTTTGAACATCATAGTAGATCTCCCAAATCTTTCCTCTATAATATTAGTGTAGATTTAGAACGAAAGCTAAATTAATAGCAACATAATAAAGGGTATTGCCAATCGCCTGAACGACGCTTCACGTGACCCAAAGGCTGGCGTATACTTTGGTCAAAGAATCAGCATTGCCATCCAACGTGGCAATGCAGCCAGTCTTCTGGGTACCCTACCGGCTGATAGCGATGGGGAGTTCTTTGACACCCTTTTTTAGTCTTATTTTTCTAGTTTTAATTTAGTTAGTTTTTGTTTTATTTAGATATTTAGGTAGTTATTTTAAGTTATTTAAGTTTTAGATAGTAATTGAACAGTTATATTTCTTATTTAAACTATTTAAGTAATTATTATTCTAATAAATCCGGTAATAAAGTCAACATAATATTAACTTGTAAACGATATCTTACTTTCCAAGTTGTAACTCGATTCGTCATTATAGTGGGCAGGACGATCGCATGACGTAAAATTAGAACGAATTTCTAAAGCAAATTAGTGGAATCTGCGATTTAAGGCTGAAGACACATTAACGTGAAAATTATTTATTGCTCATATGACTGCCTCATTAGCCAAGTGGTCCTGAGCGCGACTGCTACGGCAGAGGTCCTGGGTTCGATTCCCAGGTCGAACAAAGTGTTATTGGGTTTTTCTATGAAATTCCCAGTACCAGCTCGGAGTTAGGAATTTGTGCCCGGTTAATGGCAATAGGCTAGCCCTCTATTACATGGGACCTAAACATACTGGCAAACTGTGGGTGTGCATTAGTAAGTACGCCTCTGCCTAACCCTTCGGGGAATACAGGCGTGATAGTATGTTATTTATTTAGTAGCGCGCGACTTCGTCTCCGTGGACTTCAGAATTGGGCCCGACCTAGATAAAAAGCAGCGTTCATTGTTATTCCAGTCTATAATCTACCTCTGTGCCAAATTTTAACCAGATCCGTTCAGCCATTCTGGCGTCAAAGTAACAAACATCCATCCATCCATCCTCACAAACTTTCGCATTTATCATATTAGTACGTTTAGGATCTTTAACAATGGTCACAATAATACGTGCTTAGCTTATATTTGATTTCTTAATATGTACCTACATACATACAAATACTCATGCCTTTTTCCATAATGGTAGGCTGAAACTACAAAACACCACCGGCTGAAATTCTTGCATTCTTTTCCTTCGTCCACATTTACACATCTTGTAAATGCGCCCGTTGCGAGTACTACGCACTGATTCTTTTGAATGACATAGCCAATACATCAATAATGTATCGCGTAAAATCTTATAATGTATCGCGGCTTATTTCTGGAATACTTTAGTACATGATACATTCTCTGGTAGTTTGCAAAATTAAAATGAGTTTTTAAATTGATATTTTGAATTATCCATGTAAAATATTTTGACGGACCGTTGTGTATGTTTCACAAGATAAAATTCTAATAGGTAGGCTCTGCTCCATGAAAGCTTTTCGTTTTCCAATATCGATAAATTTATTTATGAGCATATTTAGTCACATAACATCTTTACTTTCGAATTTCACATATGCATAGCATGTACTTAAATCTATATAGTCTAAGGTGAGAACTGTTCACTTTCTATAACGATTAAACGACGTATTGATATATTCCTAATACCTATTCTTCTTAATCATAAACTTATATTAAATTATTACTTATTCACCTTTTTGTAATTAATTAATAGTCTCAATTTTGTTAGTACACTAAGGGATAGAGCGAGACAGCCCCAACACAAGTATTACTTTCTGGGGCTGACTCATTTAAAAGCTATGTAACTGTTTTGAGACAAATAAATATTTTTCATATTCTTTTTTTCTTTTTCATGTGGCTATAATAGTATATAGTTCAATAATAGACCAAGATGATGTGTGAAATCTTCTTGCTTGAACTGTTTTTTTTTATTGTAGGTACTATGTTAACAAACAAGCATACGGTCGCCTGATGGTAAGCGGCAACCTCGGCCTATAGACGCCATCAATATCAATGGTGTCACTCGCGCGTTGACATATTGAGACATCAGTTGTTAAGCCTCATTTGCCCTATAATTTCACTGGTTACATTACCATTCAAATCAAATTCGAATATAATAATGTTACCACATTATTGCTTGGCGACTGAATATTTAGGACGTGATTAGGTGGACTCGTGGATTACCTTCTCGTTTTTATTTTCTACCTCCATCTTACTTCGCTTACTTCACGATTCCAGAGGAACTTCATAGAACTTACAATCAGGCTGTGGAATGAGCTCAGTGCCGAGATTTTGCCAAAAGACTAGGTACATGGGGTCCTTCAAAAAGGGAGTGTAAAGGGTTTTATATGGTGGGCAACGCGCGAGCGATACTTCTGGTATTGCAAACGTCTCACGCTTACCATCTAAGTAAGTGCTTACCATCAGGCGGGCAGTAAGCTTGTTTGACATATGTGCGGTATACAAAAAATAAAATATCTTGATGTGATAGAAAATGAAAGCTATAATATTTGTTAGTATATTTGAAACAAGACCGTCAGAACTGATCCACCCATAGCGATTGAGTGAGAGAGACTTATATGATCGTAAGCCATGTTAAAAAATACGTTATCTATCGTCGTAATCGCGTCAATATGCCCCGGCCCTTAGACACGGCTATCGCGGCGCGTGCTCCCGCGCACGGCGCTAGAAAGCTCTGATAACGTGATAAAGGTATCACGAAACGTTCGCCATATTGGGCACAGTTTATATATGGCACCAACATTACGTACAGTCCAAATTTCGTGAAACAGGAAACAAATAGGTCCTAATTACTGTCAGAAAGTAATCTTTTGAAAGGCAAAAGTGATCAGATAATGGCGTTATGCGGGCCCATTATCTGATCACTTTTGCCTTTCAAAAGATTACTTTCTGACAGTAATTAGGACCTATTTGTTTCCTGTTTCACGAAATTTGGACTTTTATTACATTGGTATATAGAAAACTAACTATAACTGCCTCGTGAGTCTAGTAGTTTCAAGTGCGACCGCTACGCTAGAGGTCTTGGCTTCGATTCCCAGGTCGAGCAAAGTGTTATTGGGTTTTTCTATGAAATTCTCAGTAGCAGCTCGGAGTTTGGAATATGTGCCCGGTTAATGGCAATAGGCTCGCCCCCTATTACATGGGACCTAAACATACCGGCGAACTGTTTGTGTACCTTAGTACACCTCTGCCTAACCCTTAGGGGAATACAGGCGTGATGGTATATATGTAGGTATATAGAAAAACAGTGCCAAGATAAGGGTTAAATTGGTCACGTAATAGTAGGTACCTAAGTGTAAATTCTCCCTATAGGTACATGTACTTTCACAGTATGGTGTTTACAAAATGTGACAAATTAACTTTGTGACAAATGTACACACAACCCCAAGCCTATATGTCTTTCTCCAAGGGCGAATCTATATCTAAATCAAATTTATCAGGGTTACCTACTTTGACACTTGTAGTATAGGTAAGATATAGAAGCAAATGTAACTATGTATTTTTATCTGTTACATTTTACACAAACAGATGAATTACCTCCTGAAGAAGCACATAGGCTAACTTTTGTTTGAAAAAAGTAAATTAATCCTTATGGGAAGCAAGTGAAATCGCAAGTAACTGCTAGATCTTTAGAAACTTTTCCGTATTAGAAGCAAACTTCCGTGTTTGTAGTATTAGTATATGAATACTAATATATAAAGCTGAAGAGTTTGTTTGTTTGTTTGTTTGTTTGTTTGTTTGTTTGCTTGAACGCGCTAATCTCAGGAACTACTGGTTCGATTTGAAAAATTCTTTCAGTGTTAGATAGCTCATTTATCGAGGAAGGCTATAGGCTATATATCATCACGCTAAGACCAATAGGAGCGGAGCATCAATGAAGAATGTTTCAAAATCGGGATTTTTCCTTTTGAGAGCTTCCGATGCATGCGCTGCGTAAACGGTTAAAGTTTCGCAAAAATCATATATGAAAGAATTGTTCCGCTTTAAAAGTTCTAAAAAAAAGTCCGCGACAGCATATGTCTATCTTTTAAGGTTGGCTCACTATAACCGTTTTTATGCTAACTTTGTTCTAAAATTCGTTTTTTTTTTCCTTTTGAGAGCTTGCGATGCGTGCGCTGCGTAAACGGTTAAAGTTTCGCAAAAAACATATATAACAGAATTGTTCCTCTTTAAAAGTTTAAAAAAAAAGTCCACGACAGCATATGTCTATCTTTTAAGGTTGGCTCACTATAACCTTTTTTATGCTAACTTTGTTCTAAAATTCCAAATGCATTATTTGCGTAGGTGTTTTTATAAACATGATATTAATCCTTATCCAAATAAATACGTTATTCATCAGCCTTTAGAGCGTTTGTTTTGTATCCGTGTGGACCGAGCTTGGGTCCGCTCGGACCCAACAAACGCTCTAAAGGACATATCCTCATTTAGCGTTCTTTTATTATTCATGTTCCCGTGACATATTTTACTAAAGTTCCGCTCGGATACTCAATACTCAATTATCAACTAACAATATTGGCTATATCTTGAAGTGAGCTTCAATCAAAACATACTACAAGCCGCTGAACGGGATCATCATCTTCTTACCACCTGCCAAGTTTGCTTGAACTTGAACGCGATAATCTCAGGAACTATTGGTCCGATTTGAAAAATTCTTTCAGTGTTAGATAGCCCATTTATTGAGGAAGGCTATAGGCTATACTATATCATCACGCTAAGACCAAGTAACTATTCCACGCGGACGAAGTCGCGGGCCGAAGCTATCATTCATACGCAGTTGAATACCGCTACTGTAGATATGATTGCTCGCTTGTATTTATAAGATTGAGTACGCAATTTGAATATATAGGGTAAGTCGATCGCTTGAGAGATCAAGCCACGCACTGGTAAGGCGGATCACACGCATTGAAGAAACGAAAATTTCTATTGAAACAATTAGGTACAGTCAACATTTTTTAACATACCATCCGCCTGTGGCTTAAACTTTCGGGGAATTGAAGGGTTAGGCAGAGACGTACTAAACTACGCCCACAGCTTACCGGTCCCATGGCCCGTGTCAATAATCACTGTTAATACCTATCTTTTTATTTACTTTTAGTGAACTTTTAAAAAAAAACTTTTGTTTGAATCCAATCCGATTGTAATAGAAAAAGTCAATATTATTGTCACTGTTAACTTAGACCTGTAGAATGACAATAAACCCCCTTTTATATAACATAACATACCATTACGAATGTATTCCCCGAAGGGCTAGACAGAGGTGTACTAAGGTACACCCACAGTTCGCCGGTATGTTTAGGTCCCATGTAATAGGGGGCGAGCCTATTGCCATTAACCGGGCACAAACTCCAAACTCCGAGCTGCTACTGAGAATTTCATAGAAAAACCCAATAACACTTTCCTCGACCTGGGAATCGAACCCAGGACCTCTAGCGTAGCAGTCGCACTTGGGACTACTAGACTAATGAGGCAGTCCCCTTTTACATGGTAATTAAAACCAAAAATAACAAATGACTGAGCTTATCGTTATCACTGGTATACCTACTTGTGTTCAAATCTGAGGCGCCATTGAATTATCGAATTTATGTTATGTAAGTACCTACGTGCGGATCCGGTGATAACGGTTTATATAATCCCGGAAAGCGTAGGTGAAGTTACACTCGTTCACCCACATATTTACTAACTATATAATATAGGTATATTACACGTGAAAGTCAATATAAAAAAAAAGTATTTGTCAAAGGCTAACTGCTCTATAGTGATCAATGGTATTTTTTTTTATTGATCAAGTCGGCAAACGAGCTGACGAGAATGAAAGTAGTCATCGTCTCCAATAGACTACTTACCTACAACACGTGAGGAGTTGCTGATGCGTTGCGAAGCCAGACTGCCAGAGCCGTAGCAACCGATAGGGTACTCTAACTCGCATAAATCGAAACACACACCAAGG
Organism: Acronicta leporina; assembly: GCA_947256265.1. Classification (NCBI taxonomy): domain Eukaryota; kingdom Metazoa; phylum Arthropoda; class Insecta; order Lepidoptera; family Noctuidae; genus Acronicta; species Acronicta leporina. The sequence goes on along the minus strand of OX366537.1, from coordinate 3,959,678 downwards.
TGCTTTACGACAGACTCCGACGTAAGAGTGGTCTCCAGCCAGTCAGACCTCAATAGGTCCTAACACCGAGCAGGTCAGATGTTTTCTCGCCTCTTACGAAATGCCTATCTGAAAGGCAGTGAGGAATAATATTCTTAATCGTCTTCATACGGGGAAAAGCTGAGCTTAAGGATGTGGAGCGGATTTCCACTGGTTTGATATGAGCTTTAAGTAATATGAAATTATTAGCCGCAGCTCGGAGTTTGAATTTTGACGCACGGTTAATGACAAAAATATCAGTAATATAATTAATACTGCCTAATTAGCCAAGTGGTCCTGAGCGCGACTGCTACGCTAGAGGTCCTGGGTTCGATTCCCAGGTCGAGCAAAGTGTTATTGGGTTTTTCTATGAAATTCCCAGTAGCAGCTCGGAGTTTGGAATTTGTGCCTATTACATGCCTATTACTTATACACCCCCTATTACATGGGACCTAAACATATCGGCGAACTGTGGGTGTACATTAGTACGCCTCTGCCTAACCCTTCGGGGAATACAGGCGTGATGGTACGTTATGTAATAATTAATAAATTTTTACATAATTCAAGTCGGAGGGCGTACTTGGGTCAAAGTATCACCAGACCGTGGTGGATGGCACGAACTAAGGGAAGCCTGATACACAGCAGTGGGAGAAGTTACGCTCTGTTAGACTCCTATAAAATGGCTCAAAGTACAAAGGTGCTGGCGAATTGTGGGTGTAGGTACACACACCTCCACTGAACTTGGATTAAATTTACGAAGTAATCCAACCGACAGACGATGTCAATAAAATACACCATTAATCTACTAATACTTGTTCACTCACGTGAAGTGAAACAACAGTGCGTGGGCGCAGTAGAGTGGCCACTACAGTGCACTCGCGTCATTAACTCGCCCGCAATGTCAATGTCAAGGCCGTAGACTGTAAGACTGTTGTTATTTTAACATTGCTCCATGTTATGCAGAGAGTTAGGCAAACATACATTCTTAATTGTTTGAAACATAACATAACATACCATCACGCCTTTATTCCCGGAATGGTTAGACAGCAACAGTAATAGGAGATCGAGCCTTGCACTAAATCTAAGATCCAAGCTGATCCTGAGAATTTCAGGGAAAACCCATAGCAATTTGCTGGACTTTAAATAACCCTATATCTAGCGTAACAGTCGGTCTTATGACTACTAGAGTAATGAGGAAAAGATAATAAATAGAAGATAGTAATGCAAACAGTATACAAATCCCACTTTCATGGCCACTAAAGATGTGGATGTGGAGAGTTGAAGCTGGCTGCATATATCCTCATCACATAGCAATATTTATTCTCTGGCCAATTAGTAGGTATATAGGTTAACCAGCATTTAGAGGAAAGGAAGCAGATCAGATTCATTCATTCATTCTTGTACCACGTTAATGATACATAGTCTGTGGAGAGCGAGAGCCGGACAGCGTTGGCAACACTGCGTTGCGTCGCCATGTTTTTTCTTCTTCCTGTGGTTGCAATTGAGAACACCGCGCCTTCACGGCACTTCCATTTTTTTTAACTTTTGTTTTAATAATTACACAGGTTTAAATTATATCTATATCGCATTTTAATGTGCAACCTGCACCCTGCACAGTGCACACATCAAGTTCATTCAACACTCATAGACCGACATAGAAACACTCCGACACAAGAATCAGAAGTATATTCAGTAAACGGAAATCAATTATTTTATATCATCCCATAAAACTGACTGATAAAGACGTTAAATTAATCCCACATTTACATAGTACGGTGAGGTCAACGACCGCATTTGACTTCAATAATTAAAATAAACATAAACATAAGAAATGATTCCTATTTCCTTAAATAAATATTATGGTCGAGCGCTCGAGCGATCTACTATCTCCCGTCCAAACGCGGCACAATATAAACAATAGTTGAATGCATTAAACGTGTCCACTATGTGAGTTGGTGGGTAGGTATAATCATGCATAACCCGCGGCACCGGTTTAACCCACATTGTCACTGCCATTGTCACTCACGTGCGTACATTGTATACGCACTAGGTGTATTTACAGCGCGTTTCAAAAATAAGGAGTCAAATAAAATGCCAAGCTAATCGCAGTACTCTCCTCCTTACACTCATCGAAGCCAACAAAAAAATCGCATCGTCTAGAACTAAGAAAATTCCATTCCATTTCTCGATAACTATATTATTTTTTCTTAAACCTACTATAAAACCGAAGGGGGTCATTATACAGCTGACCCATACGTCGAGTTAATTAAATGAACCACAATGTATGAAATAGCTGATTTTTTCGCGATTTCATGGGGAAAATTCTCTTGGATCGTCTGCCACATGGGAAGATGTGATGAAGAATGAAGATGAAGAATGATGTTGGGCTCATACAGACTATAAACCAAGATCACCTGCATCAACCGGGAACTGAGAGCGCCATGGCGCCTCTTCAACCACGCCTTCATGACAGGCCTTACCGCCATTAGTAATCGTTGCGTGCCTAGGTATGTACCTATCTACCATACTAAAAGTTGTACATATAATATATATTTTGATGATTATAATAGACCCTCTTTGTGTTTACAATCGGAAATCACCCAAAAATGTACGGATACCTATTCTCATAGTAGAAACGCTTATTGTAAACGGGCTGTAAAAACATCTAGTCAGTAGGACCAAAGCAGAAATCTCGTGGCGTCGATGTATTAATTGCGTCTGATTATGATACAGCATGCACTCGACTTTATAATAAGATGGTTTTAATACTTTATAATAAATGTGTGTCATTCTTTTATTATAATATGCTGTACAGAATTTCACACGATGGTCTTGTGTGGGTTGTAGCTGTTTGAAGATTAATGATTTAATGTGAACTAAGTATCACACACTAAGCATCATAATTAATTTATAATTATGACCGTAGAAAGTGTATTTCGCTGATATGTTAAGCCATTTTAACAGAATTAAAATATTATAGGAAACCTACAAGCCTGAAAGAGGGGACTCCACACATTTCTAGAAGGAAAGTAAGTACAATATAGATACGTATTAACAGAAAATAGCCCAAGCACGTAAACGAATGGTTTTTTTTCTGCTACAAATCTCATACATACATACATATTTTCACATCTGTCTCCCATTGGCGTAGGCAGAGACTACACTTGCTACGATCCTGGCACACCACTTTCGCTACATCTACGTTCATTAACCTCCTTCTCATACAAATTATTCTCGATTTCGATACGAATACGTTTTCGAAAGTGTTCGTGCTTGGGCAAAAAAAATGTAAGCAAAAAGTTTGGTAAATTATGGCGGCCCTAAATGTTTTTATTTTTTAAATGCATTTTTCTTTTGATCTTAAATAAGCACTAATGACTCTCATCAGAGGTGATGGTGAGACTCTCCAAGTCTATTTGCAGCGGAGACCACACGCGGTTAAATGCGACACTGTGGAATCATTTCACACCACCATAAAACGAGAAATGGGGCCAAATGGTAACTTAAATCTCGATAAAGACTACTTTCAAATTCGAAAATATATTTCAAGAACATTGCATTATTACACTCGTATTATTCCAGAGAAATTATCGCAAAGCAAGTTGTTGCCGAGTTGTTGTTCTCCGGAATTACATAAACGATAAAAAAATACAGGCAAAATAAGCAAATAGATTGTACTTATGTTTTCTTAAACAAGATTATGCTTTTATCCTTTACTGACAGTCAGTTTTTGGGGCGTTAGCACCTGTTGTATTTTTAAACGATGCTACAATATAATCCCTCTCAATCTTAAAGGAGACCCGTGCCCAGCATAGGATATTGAATGGGTGGAATATGATGATTCTAGTACGATGATACTTTTACCTCAATATTCAAAATTACAGTTCAGTTTGTATCCAGGTCCGGTACAACTGTTCACAGTTACGACTGCACACTACATTAACATAGCTTTTTAAATGGCGTTACTGCATAATTCTGTGTCAAAGCGATTAATAAATTGCCTCCGAAGATATATAACCACCGCACCCAGGTGAGATTAGTCATTTTCCAATTAAAATGGAGCTGATATTAATCCAAGGAACGTCGGTGCGGATTATCCGATGAAATTAAACGTACGTGAGTACAAAATACTTATCATTTTAATTGTAGATAAAGCTGTGACTACAACATGCGACACGCATCGTATTGGTGGTCGTGTAATTTGTAATTGTGTGCTTATTCTCTTATGAGTTTATACGTTTTGTACAAAGAGGGCTCTCAAATTAGTATTCGTAAGAAGTTCAAGGGTTGGGTAGGTAGTTGAATTGACAGATTTCTATAACTTACAAGTTGTTTTTGACGTGTAAGAGTCATTGTTTATACATATATATTTTCCCTCAATATCGAAACAAGAAAAATATTTAGCAGATACAAAAATTAAACGATTTTTCTACGAATAAAAACATAGAAGAGATAGGTACTATTTCGGAAAACAATGCAGTACCCGTTATAGTCAATACTATATGTAAGTAAATAACTTCCAAGAAATAATGGTTAAAATGCTCATGTTTTATTCATCAAAATTATTAAAAGAAGTATCATCGAGAGTAAAACAAATAAACACTTGACACACTGAGCAATACGACACAAAACGCCGCTCCACGCTGATGTGTACACGTCTTTATTGCATTCGTCTAGCTGTATTCGCCCACCTAACCTATTAATAGGGCATTGCGTTTTTATGATATCCAAGTCGGAAATAAAAATATTTTGATTGCTCTACCCACATGGGAGTCTACAACTACGAACTTAGCTATTGGTATTCAATAAAAAGTTTTGCTCTATAAAAACTGCCTCATTAGCCAAGTGGTCCTAAGCGCGACAAATGGGTCGAGCAAAGTGTTATTGGGTTTTTCTATGAAATTACCAGTAGCAGCTCAGAGTTAGGAATTTTTGCCCGGTTAATGGCAATAGGCTCGCCCCCTATTACATGGGACCTAAAACACTTACCGGTGAACTGTGGGTGTACATTAGTAGTAGGTACGCCTCTGCCTAACCCTTCGGGGAATACAAGCGTGATGATGGATGGTAATAAAAAGTTTTTTCAAAGATTAACAAAAGAATCTCATAGCAAATGAAAGCAATTGCGGTTTTATGCATAGGTTCCTATAATGAAATACCCTTCCGCCTCCTCATCAGGTGGCAAAGGCTCCATGTAAACGACATCACGAAAAAAACTACACTTATTGGTAGAAAAAATAAGTCGTTTCCGTTGAGGCTTATTGAAAACGGCCTCATTAGCCTAGTGATACGACTATGCTAGAGATCCCCAGGTTTAATTCGCAGGTCGAACAATATATTATTGGGATTTTAAATGAGATTCTCATTAGCAGTTCATGTTGGCATTTGTGCACTCGCCCCATATTACATGGGAACTAATCCTTCCAGCGAACTGTAGGTGTACATTAGTACCTACGAATCTGCCTAAGCCTTCGGAGAATACAGGCATGATGGTATGTTTTAACAATTGACACTTGGGAAAGTCAGATTATTCATTCAGGTATTAAATGACTCTTCTGGGGCTATCTATCTCGCAGCTTGCGCCTGCGCATCCTTACTGCACCGCCGCAAGCTACAGCAGTGCATCAAACCCACGTGCCATGCGGTGCACGCCTTGTATAAATAACTCGATAAACTAACTACCCACTAAGACGCAAGATGTAAGATGTAAGCAGTTTTAGAGCGGGATTTTATTTAATTCTTTTTAAATTAATGATTTGCAAAACTTAAAACTGATCTGATATTTCAAAGTCAGGAAAACAATCCTAGACCGTACTCTGACGTGTTATTGCGGTCATAGGAAAGGGATGGCGCTATTTGATGTGTAGAGCGGCATCCCTCTCTCTCTCACTCGCAAAACGATCGCAATAATATGTCATGTCATGCATGTAAGGTCTCTTAACCCTTGAAATAACGGTTTTTGTTTTTTTTTTTATGGCGATCACAGTAACACAGTAACATTCTAGCTACCCTTTTCTAGACAGACTGCGGTAAGCACAGCTAACTGTTGCAGATCGATTGATCAGTGTAATTGTTACTTAGTAACAAGTCTTAATCGCTTCAGCTCTTGACTCAGAGCAAAATAGAAAGCTGCACGCTTATCAATGAATATCTGTAATCTTTACGATCACAAAATTTAAATGCGCGTAGGTATATAAATCACTAATTATACACATCTATAGTTAATAAAACCTACGCAGGCTAGTAAATTGTGAAGGAATATGTTATTAAATGCATGTGGGAGGAAACGGAGTAAAATTGTAAAACCAGGTTAAATTGTTGAGAATGATTTTTAAATAATTAACTGAATATTGTGTGTCCTTTTTCATAGTAATTAGCAACTTTGAACTTAAATCATTATAATCGTTAACTAGAACGTAATTATGGCTATTAAAATTATAGCAACCTCCAACTATCCTGCCCGCAAGTCAATTTTTTCTTCACTAAAATAACTTTGTAATCTTAGCATGGAATATGTAAAAAAAATAATAAGTATAAACTTTCGATATTAGTATAATTCTTGTCTTCTCTTCTCTTTCCTTCTCCACCTCCACCTTTTCATAAACACGCATTGCATTGTTTGAATGTGGACAAAGCAAATAAGGTGTGCAAGAATCGCAGCAAGAGGAGTTCTGTAGTTTCTGCCTGCCAATTTGGGAAAAAGGCTTGAGTGTATGTATGGCAGTTTAATACTGTGAAGGGTCTCAATTAGCCCCAGACTCCGCCAAAACCACTCTATAGTACCATATTATCAGTATAATACAGTCTAATATTAACCACTCTAGTACGTTCAAGTAGACACAGTTAATAGTGCAATGTCGATCGCCCATATATCTTGCTAACAATCTGTCACTGGCTTTATGACGTATTGTATGGAAAGTATTGACATCATACAACTAGCTAAAGACTTGCTCAGACGCATCACGCACCATTGTGACATAGCTTTTAATGAGTCTTTTAAAAAGTCATTCTGATATTTTAAATGGGACCCAAAAATAATCACCTGATTCCTAACTACTACAGCGCGTGACATGTAAGTGTTGTACTAGTGGGACAGGGATTCTGATTACAGTGTTATGGTCACTTAAGTTATTCATTAGTAAGTTAGTTAATTAATGGTTTTTTGAGCACTATTTCTCAAACTGTGAATGAAGAATTCTATTTGGCAATATCGCTTTACATCGTGGAAAAAAAATTTTGTGTTGTGTTGCTAAAAAAATAACAACAGGTAATTCGAAAAGCGAACACATTCAAAACTGTTTAAAAAATAGAATAAGAACTTTATTGTTAAAAAAAACATTGATATCCGGTGAAATACACATATTCCAAATTTAAATGGATTTTAAGGTACATACATACATATTGATATTCATTTAATATTTTTATTTAGACGTCATGTCGTTTTGAGGTCAAAACAAAAGCTACTTTTATTTTTTTATTGTAGAGCATCATCTAAACCCTGCCTAACATTACAATGTCGTGCACGTTATTTTTATAACTGGCGACCCACGCACGACAAGCTTTATAAATATGCACTGTGGGCAAGTTTCATTTAAAAATAGAACGTAACATAACGCGAGCTTTCATTCATGTTGCTTGGTTTATTGATATCAATAATGTATGAAGTTATGAATGCAGCTTGTTTACATAAGATATTGTGTTGTAATCCGTATGTTGTAAGTATTGGGTTTTTAGGTCCTAGTCACAGTGAACCTTAATCCTTCATAATCATAAACATTTTTTATTTGTAAGTATGGGTGAGGTTTTGATGTAAAAAATTGTTTGTTAAAATTCTCTCTTCTGTATTACCACACTAAAACTTGTTAGACAATCAAGGGGTAACCCGCACCTAAAACGGGATAAAATAGGGTAACCAAACAAACGCAAATACAACACATACGGAATACGTGTCTCTAACGTAATAAACAGAAGTACCGTCGTCGCAATTTCAAAAATTGATATTAAGGCCAACTTATATATTTAAATTGTATTTAAACACAAATGGTCACCGTAAATTTGTGTTTAAATACAGTTTAAACACATTTAAGAAGTCGGTGCAAGTGGCCCTTAGGCCCTTATGCCTTTGACATTTATGTATTTAATGAGTATTTTCAAACATTCCACGACCATGAATCCGGGTTTGAAACAGTTCAATAAACCACGATAAATTCCATAAAAGTAGGTAGGTTTATTATAGCACACGTAGGCCTATAACCATTGCACCATATAAGCGCAATGCTAAACATTTTCTAACTACTTAAAATAGCAAAAACAGGAGCAAAAATAAATCGATCACAATTAATGGGCACCCTATAATCAACCCCCATATTAGGGTGTCCCGTTAGCAGACGACCCAAACCCGCCTTGAGCTAACAACACATTTGCCAAGCATTTTCAAACTTTATCTACATACGCTAGAGATTAACTTTCCTTACCACAACAAGTCTTCCCTTAGAATTATTCTACCAGCATAAATTGAGCTCCTGCGTCCCGATTAATCTTAAGAAAATGAACTACAAAAGGGCGACAGAATAAATGCAAGGGGTCTAGTCAATTTGGTGGGTCACGCTGACTAAGATCAATTGCTCTGTCAATCTGTCTGTCGCCGGTTTCAACTAGGAAACTTGGCAGTCTTTTTACGGTAAGTACAGTTTTATTTTTTTCAGTCTACCTATGTTGTGGCGTATCAAAGCGAGAGCTGTTATGCATTAGAATTAGTTGTAGTAATCACCAAATAACTCTTTCGGAGCAATGCCTTCATCCATATTAGGTACAGTACATACCAATTGTATTAAATTAAAATTAATTTTGTCACATTTGACATGCAATGTCATGTCAATGTCAGATTGACGTTTATCAACGTCAGTTTGATAACTTAATCTTTAATATTATATCAGAATATTATGGTTGCTTAAAATGGAATACTATGTCTAGGAATGCAAACGTACAACGTTTGCATTTAAATCGTACTAAGAGGAATCACCTAAGTATCTACTTAATTGTCTACCCTAAAATTAGAACAACCAAGACATCATTTTTATTTTTTCTTGATAACCACATTTTATTCATTAGGGAATTATGTTTATTTCTTCCCTAAGCTGTAGCCGTGTAACTGGTCCTCATTAATTTCAATTAAACAGATAGTTAACTGTAAATAAACCACGGTTTACTCCGCTCTCCTAATAATTGACTGAACTGTATCACCTGTGTGTTTTAGAAAGCTAAATTGTTATTTATCTAGATGTGTAAATGGATAAGAACATCGTTTGTAAGGCTTCGTACACACCAGTAAATAGTAATTAGAATTGTAGAGCAAGTTATATTTAATGAATCAACAGAGATTTTGTAATTAGAAACATATAAATTTATATTTATTTAAACACTTGTGGAATTTTGATATTTTGCCTTTAACTAGTACTCAACCTTATAATTAATCCGAACTGCATCCATAAGCGATTTCAGTTCAGATTAGTCGCCATTTGGGCAAAATTAGTTGTAAAAATGGGAATTAGTCGGTCCGTGACTAAAAAGTTGTAAGGAGTAGCCTAGCGGCCTAGCCAGGACGGAATTTTCCTGGCTGCGCGCAGCTACAACAAAGCGAAGAAGTGTCACTTACTATTTTCTTATGGAAAACCCAATGAAACTTCTCAACCTGGGAATCAACTTGTAATTTTAACCGCACTTGCGACCACTAAACGAACGAGGCAATTTGATAATAAACAAGTAATATTTCCCTAAGTATTTATAAAGTAAGTAACGTATATTTAGTGCCTGTCCAGTAACTCTGAAGCCGACATGAAAGTGGCTAGCATAGTACCTACAAACAATACATAAACAGTGACAGTAATGTAGGAAACAGTGTGTCAAAGTCTTAACTGAGTGAGTTATGTATCGGACAAGACCTTAGACGTGCATGGACTTTTATGCACTACGTATTACATATTTAAACAAAAAGTAAAACCGCCTTCAGAAACAAAAAATAATGTTAAGTAGGTAGGCAATATTGCGGAATATGGTGCCTTGGTATTCGGTCAGATCTTTAGCTTTCGCCACCGTCTTCCGAAACTTCTTTGCCATCAACATGGTCCGGTAAAAGCGAAAAAACTACACCCATGTTTTATCCCAAAATACTTTAATTTCACTTGGAGCAACATTTTTAACCCGTCCCATGTTAGCGACCTGTCAGCTAATTAGCAATGGCAGTGTGTCAGCGACAATTTGACACCTGTCACGTTTGACAGCTTCCTGCTGCCATATTTATTTGGATACGCGTGTGCAGTGAAATTCAGCTACACAGCCAATAAATGTAAACAATTTATTGACGCTAATGATGGAAGGTAAGTTTGAGTAAGACCGAAATTAGTAAGTAGCACAAATGTTAAAAGATTTACACGATGTCATTAAAGTGATCAGATAAACATATTGAGTCGGGTTGGTAAACTATTAACGCACTTATTTATTTAATTATAAGTTTTACAATGCCATCATGTTTTACATGCCCGCTCGCTCGCAATAGCGAGTTAGTATTAGCCTAGTATTTCCCAACTAGTTGGTAAAAACTAGAGGTCGAATAGCGTTGTTTTCCGTCATAAGGGCTATCAGACTATCAAATTCATCTATTGAAATATGAAAATCAGTACCAAAATCCTAAAATAGTCATTTTTTATAAAACTTATGAGCATCATTCTGCGATTCAAATCTATAACATCAGAATATCTATCAGTAGTAATTGATGGTCTCTGCATGATATTAATTTGTAATTAAATTAAAGTTAATATAGAATGAAATATAAAGTTACATTTACACACAACCAAAGCATCATTGTTGGTAATACAATGAAGAAGTAATAGCACCTAGCAATTAATAATTACATAATGAAATGAACTGACGTGACCGCGTGCCAGGCCACGGGTCAGGCACGCGATCTAAATGGACTCCAAGAAAAAGAATATGACCTCTTTACATTTTAATAAACTAATTGTGGACTGAAATTGCTCGTTGACATGATAATTCATTTAACGATAACGTTAATAACATTGAATGGTAATACGGATACGATAATTTTACTTCGATTCGCGTTTTGTTCACAGACGTATTCAATATAGCAATAATCATAAATAATCTTCTACTGCGTACTACTTGATAAAATGTAGGTAAGGTAACACTCGATTATTTTAAAAGCAATTAAGTGAAACATTCTCTGAAAGCTGAATCTAGAATATTTTCAAATTCAAAAGTTTGAAACTGAACAAAACAACAAAAACGATCGTCTTTGTCTTTTCCCCTCTTTCCAAAGCCAATTACACACCTAAATTAAACTGGCTGGAATTGCCCTTATCTGCCGTAGGCTTCAATCCGTACATTATTGGTAGGTACATTAACAGATCAAGGCGGATTAAGAAAAATCATCAGTTGTCTGATGATGTCGAAACCATAAAAGTCTGCGTTAAATAATTATATTACATGCGTCAGTCTCAAAAAACCTTCGAAATACAATTAGAAATATCACCTGTAGGTAATCCAGTATGAGCTGTAAGGAAGTAGGTCACAACACTTAATCTGAGGTCACAACACAGGCCACCGCCTAGTTAACACCTAACCCTATTGTACCGATCCTAGATAATAGTTGCTAAGTACTAAATACCTGGCTTGTAGAATATTTTTAATACACTAAAAAATTAAATTCCTGTATTGAGCTGGAGGTTTCCCGATGATCTAAAATTATTAACGACACGCAACTTATGAAGTCCCATTTGCTTTAATGTGAAACGATATCGTAATATTACTGTGGTTTTGTAGACTGAACTGTATTTTTCCTTCCTATGGGGACCAAAATGTCACATTGAGCGATTCCTTTGGAAACAATTAAAATGTACAATTGGCCAGTCCTTTCTTACTAATTATGTTTTGTGAATCATATTATAATTTATTGAAACTGGCCACACTGGGCCTTATCTTTATTGACCTTTATTTCATACCTAATAGCAACTAAATTACTATGTCAAAGAAGAGTTTCCTAATTAATCTAAGGAGCGACGACCAAGGAGCGTTAGCGCATTTTCTCGTTGTGTTTAATTTGCTATTATTCCAATCTTAATTACCTACTTGACCTACTTTTTATGTGGCGTGTGGTTTTGGCTAAGAATAGATCGCTCCATAAACTGTAGTGTTGGTTTTGGACGTTATATCAAGTAGATATGATAGCTGCAAAGAATTTAATTTTGTAACTACGTAGTTTAAGTACTTACATATTTCCCAGCAAAAAAAAAACATAAAAATATAACTAACTATATGAGAAGTACTCACCTTTAAGAAGTATTGACTTGGTTTTACCTAATTCCATGAGAATTTCCCTCAATCGTCCCTTAGAGGAACCCGTTATTCAACCTTTAAGGAACCAAATCTACCAAATTTCAACTTCAAGTTACTGAGATTTCTTGATCGGTCAGTGTGGGATATTTTCTTAGGTATGGATCCTATATCTAACTCACTAGGTCTATCAGATAAGTGTTGAAACTATCCCGCTTGCAAATGAATTTAATTAATTATCCTAAACATCCGAGTACGTCATCATAAGAGTTAAAAAGCCGCTTTTTATAATGATAGATTCTTTTTGCAAAATTAAAATTATGTTAACAAAAGATTGACAGTTTCGTTTTCAAAATCAAAATAGTTTCCCAAACGGGTGTAAGTTTACAAAAGCAAAATTTACGTAACGTTGTCCAAAAGAGAGTTAACTAATTTAAATAAAGCGGAGGTTAGAATGGGAACGCTTCTGAAGTTTCAAAGAGATAGGAAGTGGTGGCAAAACAAACACCGCTGAAGTCCCAAATGAATGGCTGGTTTATAACTTTAGCGGGATACATTATTATTTGTAGAGCCGTACCTATATCTGTCCATTAACGTGAATAATTAAAAAAATGCTACTTCTGAAATCTCTTAAAGATATTAAAATTGGTTATTGCTGAATGAGTGTGTACACGCAATAAAAACGGAAATTACCCATTTTGCATACCTAATTTATGAGTTTAGATTTTGAACCTAAATTAGCCTGTAACTAACCTATATATGTATTTTTCTATTTTTTTTTTATTTATTGAAATTATAATAACTACAAAGGATTTACTTAATTCTAAACTCGCCAAACTTTCACGTTTGATGGCGAGATGCGCTCTTTTACATTACAATTAACCACCTTACACTTACATTGTATTGTACACAAGAATAACTCTAAACCTTATTACAAGTTTTAGACATAATATATTATTATTACGTTGACAGTATGAGTCTATATATATATATTGTAACTATAAGTAAGTATTAAGCTCCTCCTTACATCTTATATTCTTATTGTTTTTTTAAAAATAACCTTTAAATTTATTGTATTTAATTATTTAGTGTTAGTAATCCAGTAAGTACAATGTTTTTTAATTTTGTTTTAAGCGATCCTTTACTAATATTTTTATCTTCTCTCAATAAATCTATTTTGTTAAACACTTTAGGCACCAAATACTTCGATGTTCTCTTACCATAATAATTTATTGTATTTGTTTGAACTAGTTTATTCTCTCTAACCCTGCGTGTGTTGTACTTGTTCTTTATTAACTTTATAATCACGAGCCAAATCCCCTAAAACACTGCCAACGATTACCTAAAAGGAGTCCATAACAACCATCGACCATAGGTCGATGATAACAACTAACATATTATTATTATCTAAAGAATTTCCGGCTGTAAAGGCAGCTATGCTCAGCTAGCATCCAACCAGGATAAAAGATCAGCATTTCTTTCTTTGGTTAAAACTTAAAACCTATATAAAGTTAGTTTAACTGACAATCTACATCAACACTAATATTATAAAGAGGAAAGACTTGATTGTTTGTTTGTATCGAATAGGCTCCAAAACTACTGGACCGATTTGAAAAATTCTTTTACCATTAGAAGCCGACATCATCCCTGATGAACATCGGCTACTTTTTACTACGGGAAAATGCTTCATTACCACAGGCAAACGGGCGAAGCCGGGCCGGGCAGCTATTACGAAATATAACACAACATTACCAACTCTAATAGAGACGTGCAAATCCAAGAATTTATCATGATATCTTTTTGTTTTTTTTACATTTTACAGGTCGAAGTTTGCCTTCACATTCTGAATTTATGTATTCGTCTTAGCGTCTTGTGTATTGAACCAGAATACTAAGGTTTGACTTTTTTCAGCAGTCGATTTTTCCTTCACTACAATATTTTTTTTTTAAAAAAGCTTACTAGCAATGTGGGTTGTACATTACTAGTATTCTTGTTAACCCCTGGTGCTAAGCTAAATGCTTGTGTTACGAGTGGGTTCACGTCGGCAGTGCAATGGGTGGGTTACGAACCGGCAACCACATGATCGCAAGTCCGACACCCTAGCCATTAGGCTACCGCCGCTTGTAAATGTAAAGTGATAATTCTTACAGAACTTAAGAACTAGTTAATCTTAATATACTATGCTTACCTCCACAACTTGCCGCAAGTCTTCTACGTAGACGTTTTCAGTCTGTATTATTTCTGCACAAACTCGCTCCAGCTGGGAGAGGCCTGGCAACTTGTCAACCAGCTGAGCACCTGAGGACAACAGTTTTATGATTTTCTTTCACAATATTATCTACTGGGACAGAGAGATATGTCCCACCAAAACTAATACAACTTGATCGCAAGACCCCAAACACGTCAATTAGAATATAATTATAGTCATTATTAAATGACTATATCTTCTAATAACTAACGTGGGAGAGCCATGCTTCGGCACGAATGGGCCTGCTCGACCGGAGTAATACCACGGCCTCACAGAAAACCGGCGTGAAACAACGCTTGCGTTGTGTTTCGCCGAGTGAATGACGTTACCGGAGGCCCAAACCCTTTAAAAGGCGGGCAACGCACTTGTGACTCGTCTGGTGTTGCGGGTGTCCATGGGCGGCGGTTATAGCTTACCATCAGGTGATCCGTCTGCTCGTTTGCTCCCCTATCCCATAAAAAAGGGATAAAACGGAAATCCAAGTAAAAGTAATATGTTTTAAAAGTTACTTACGTGGTGTATCTTCTGAATGCCTTTCCTCTGATATGCTAGCAGTCATCATGCCCGCATTGTTGACGAAGTTATTGCTACCGTTTGCTGAGGTCATATCCACGTCACTATGATCGTCAAGGCTTTCAATTGAAGCCAAGTAAGCAGAATTCACTCCTCCTTTGTTTTGAACTCCACTGCTTGAAGTTGAACTGGAAGATGCAATGGAACTCATCGACAGCGGACGTGATACTTCCACGGCAGGATTCAATCTTACTACTTCTTTCTCGCCAGTTTTCAGGTTCCCAGTTGACCCTACCGTCTCAGGGTAGGGTACAGTTTTCGACAAAAGTTTCGAAGGACTGTCGTTTTTATTCACAAAGTCTTTTCGATGCAAACTATTCGTGCCTTCGTTCATTTTGGGGATCTTCGCTGGCGACTGTACGGGACTTCTAGGCGTGGGTTTCACCGGAGAGTTGTCTTTCGATGACAGTTTGATATCGAATTCTCTATCGTTAGATGTTATAGAGAGCTCGATTGATTGATCGATGTAAGGAAGAGACAAAGACTCGAAAGCAGTTTTATTATTTACGACGGGAACATCGTAGATAGCTGGCCTGTTATTCGTTGGGACATCATATGTTTGAGCATCATCAATTTTAAATTCAGGCTTCAATGGTACTGACTTAATGGGAGCTTCAATATCCTCACTTTTGGATTTATTAAAACTCTTGACAGCACAGGGTTGATCATAAATGTCAACTGAAGGAAGTATTTCAACACCAGATTGAGAAATTTTAGACGTGGCTCCAACTAATGGAATGTTAGATTTATGCCTCATCGAAGTTCTACCAATATTCACAGTTTTCTTTTGAAATTTTAACGTGGTCGTTTCCGTTGCACCTGATATCATTCTTTTCACATTTGGCGAGAGATTATCGAACGTTGTTTCTTGTTTCATTTCTTTATAAGTCCTTTGGATTTTAGTTAATGTAGAATCACTAAACGTATTACACTTATCTATTTCGTCACTAGCACCGTTGTTATCACTTTTAGTTCGTATTGAATATAATGAGCTTTTGTTAAAGGTTGCTAAAGGAAGTTTTACACCTCCCGTAGTCATTGCGTCCTCTTCAATCTTAGATATGTCTAATTTAGTCTCTGTTATTACTTCATTCGTTGCGTTTACTGGAGGATCATTTCTGGCATCTTTTGCAGTTTCCAATCGATTTGCTTCTGGTCTTAAACTCTTTTCTGGTTCCAATAAAGAATCATATATACCAATAAGCGTTGGCGTTAAGTCTGTTGTGCTACCTGTAACAAATGAAACGGAATCTATAGTAAATCTCCAGTAAGTTTTTAAGGCTTTGATGGAAATTGAGTAGTACAGATTATATAGAAGATAGGAATTTATATTTATATGTTTCAACAATTAAATTAATAATAACTCTTGAAGATAATATCAAAATTACACGAATAAAATATGAATATGAATCGAAAGAAGATAAAATTAACTGTTACAATAAGTTTTTCATAAAAGTTATCCGGCAAGGCAATTTATTTTTTGATGCAATCGTATTTATCAACATGAATATTTATAAACTTCATCGTTTTGTAAGAGCTTTTTGCAATGTTTCATAATTTTGTCGATGTCATAAAAAAAATATGGTTAACGAAATGTGTTAATCTCGGATATTACCTTACTGGTTTTGGATACGGGTTAAGAATTAATTAGCATTCACGGCAGCTTTCACAGGGATTTGGTGGTATTATTGCTACCTGTCTTTAAAGCGGTAGAGCTTAATTTTTTTTATCGATAATTATGTTTAAAGCAATATAAATACAGAATGAATTGGCATATTTATCATAATAACAGTATCATCCTCCTCGCCTTTTCCCAATCTATGTTGGGGTCGGCTTCCAGTCTATCGAGAAGCGGATAAAATATCAGCATTTTACACGAAGCGAAAAATGCTGATATTTGCTGCTGCTGAGAAATTGGGATGCGGAGATCTGATGGCAGTCATCAGATCTCCGCATCCCAATTTCTGGGCAATTCCGATATTCGCAGGATAAACAGGTTGTTTATCCAACTTGCTGCTTGCTACCACTACCAGTTTGTCATAGATATTCATTCTTGCATTCATAGACCCAATCGGGATGCGTATTTCACATTTCGGCGGTGCGCATTCGCATGATAAAAGTGGACATAAAGCGTTTCGATTGGGTTTTCGGAATGTTCGCCATGAATCTATGTCGCTTATTTGTGCTTCTGGTCATCTGATAGTAGAAAGGACAGAGAGGATTAAAATCGTGGAGATCTGATACACGCTCTCCGAAATGTATCCGATAAAATACCGATAATATAGCAACTTTGCAGCGATGTTTCAGTTTAGCCCAGACAAGTCGTGAGTCCAACGCCTCAAACTGGTACTTAGCCGATTCATCAATCCATAATAAAACTGCCATAAAAAACGAAAGCTCATGAAATAAAAGTCATCGCGTGTCTTTAATTCGACCCATAATGGTTCCGTTTAATACTTTTAAAAGCTTTTTGGTTAAGTAACGCTTTAGAGTACAGTCCGGTGATGAGTGACTGAAAATAATCTAACTGCTTTAATTTTTATTCTTAGTTTTATGTTTAGAGTTTGATTCTTAGGTCGAGCAGCGTTATTTTGTTTTTCTATGAAATTCAGTAAAAACTAGTGATTCAAAAAACAATTTCGTAGATGCATTTAGACCCAGTTTCACCAATTTCTATTTAACAAGGCATTAACTAATCAGCATTTAAAATTAACAAAGCTGTTAAAATAAGATATGTTCCACGAAGAAAATGTAACAGTGCGTTACTAAATCAAGCATTTTTTTTTTTTTATTTTTTTTTTATTTGTTTATTGGCTCACCAACAATTGTTAACACCAGTAAATTTACAGAAAAAAAAACGCACTTATATCAGGTCGAGTGTTACAATCTCTTACAGGTAAGCACCGCATACACAAATTGTATAAGTAGGTACAGTACGTATTGTATAGGTTTACTTAACTTTAACTTTAATATTTATTGAATGATACACAAAGCATTCAGTCACATTCTAATACGACCAAAACAGTAAGTCATAGCAACGTATATCAATGATACTGATATGTCAAATATTGTAACTAGTCGTATAATAATGTTATACAGCCGAATTTATTACATCGTTCTTTTTCTCTAATTCAAAAGCAACCGGGGTATTTATAATTTTGATAGGTAAAACGTCAACAATAATTTGATAGGTAAATTGTCAATAATCATTTTTGTGTTCTGTTGTGCGGATTTTTTTCATATTTTTAAATTATAAAATCTGTGAAAAGTACCTTCACCCTTAGCCCTCACCATGAGAAATATCTAAAAAACATTCACGCTGAATTTTTCTTCGAACGAGAACTAAATTTTGAAGATGTTATAAAGAATAAAATATGATGCAACTGCAAATAAAAACGAAGATTGGAGCAAACCACAATCACTTCTTCGAGCTTTTTCAATGCCATGGTACTCAGTGTCATGGAACAATTCAATCATGTGGGGATATTATACAATATAATATTCTCAACAGGTAGGAACTAATTTTGAGTTATCTATATGAACTAAATGTTTGTTACTATTTTATTTCAGTGTTTATTACTGAGGTAAAATGTTATTGCACCTTTTTCAGATCAGATTTCAAACTTCGATAAATGACGAATTGGTGCAGAGCAAACTGAATTACATATGATGACAAATCACTAAAAAACATGGTGAGGCTGAGGCAGCGATGACACAGTAGCTATAAGAAAAATCAACACAACGGAAAATGAAGAAGGAAATATCTACTCCAAATTAATTCGAAATAAAGTCGAAAATGCCTGGTTAATAACATAATTATGCAGTTTTATTTATTTTATATAGTAATTATATCTTTACCAAACTATAAAAATAATAAGTACCTACAAAATGTATAGTATTTAAAACTAGTATCCTACACACCAATAGGCCTTAGGCAAAACTTCCTGTTTAGGCTAAGTGTTGAGCTAAGTTAGTAGGGCCTAAGCACGATCGCTATGCTACAGGCTATGACTTCGATTCCCAGGTCAAATAAAATGTTATTGCCTTATTGGTTTTTTCTATGAAATTCGCAGAAGCAGCTCAGAGTTTGGATTTGTGCCCGGTTAATGGCAAAAAGCTAAGTAGCTCTCTATTCATCCAAATTTTCTAAAACAATCCAAAATAAAATGATTCGCCTTAATTAGACCTTCATGAAAAGATCTCCTTTGTTCTTTCAAAACGATTTTGACAGTACACAAGTCATAGTAACACTCTGTTAAAAATTTAAAAGACCCGCAGAGCAGTGATTAGATTTAACAGCTGATTAAGCAATTTAACAAGCTATTAGCATGTGGTGGGACACTCACAAGCCTTAACAGTGTGTTAAAATATTAACAGGATGTTAAATTAACAAACATAGTATGGTGAAACTGGGTCTTAAAGTGACAAAGAAAATTGAATGGTACCTAACAAAAGAAAATCAATGGCGACCCGCGGAGCCTCGTACACTTCATTTACATGATAATAAATAGAAATACCAAGATATTCGGTATCCAAATGGTTGTTAACCGTAATAAAATATCTATTAAACCTTGTTTGATGTGCTTTTACGGGACTGACTGATAAGAAAGGATAGTGTTGGGTTACTTTTTTATAGTTTTGTGAAAGCTTTTTTTATAAACTTGTACCGCCCTTTCAATAAAAAATATAGCGTGAGTAATTTTACTTTTAACTTTTTGATTGTTGTGCCCGGTTAGTGGCAATAGACTCGCCCCCTATTACATGGGACGTAAACATACCGGCGAACTGAAGGTGTACATTAGTACGCCTCTGCCTAATCCTTCAATACAGGTAATACAGGCGTGATGGTATGTATTACCGATTCCCGGTGAAATTGTTCCGGAGTCATGAATAATTCACACAACTTACAAACGACCCGCATCATACCTTCATAGTCACGTAATAATCTTTATTAGATTTATTCCTTGTCATCGATACAGGATGTTACGTGTCATCTCAAGGAACAGAATCACTTGAACCTAGCCGTGTCGGACGGAAGCGAGCTATTCAGAGGGCGAAGTTCAGTGGCACGCGAGTGTATAGAGCGGGTGATACCGCCGCAGGTTACTGGTAAGTGACAACAGCTGTTCATGAGTCAGTGTTGACATTCAGTGTCATATTTAATACATTTTCTCTTATCACTTCATTACAAAAACTTAACAGTCTTAAGAGGCAACAAGGCAGGTTTCAAAAAAATCTGATTAAGTATGACTTGATTTGCCTATAACGTCATTACTACCTAATATTATAAATGTAAAAATAACTATGTCTATCTGTTTGTAACCTTTTCACGCCTAGTTTTGTTAAACAGACTGGACCTTGGAAAATTACATAGACTATATATTGTTATGTCAAAGAATACTTTTATAACAAAACCGGGGGCCACAGTTAGTTAAATCATATAAATCGATAAATTATAAATAACGCTAGCGTGTCTGGCAATTTCATAAATAGATAATGTTTTTTGTTTGTTAGGGGCTGGAGGGGGTGTATGGCAATTTTATAAATAAGGTTTTTTTTCGTTAAGTGACCGCTGGAGGCGTTTCCACTAAGGTAGTATTGTTTTTTCGATTGTAATTCAATAAAATCTTGCAGGCCACGGTGACCAAAAAACAAGCATTATTAACATTGTATGTGTGTGTTCTTTATCAATGAATAAATTTAATTAATTACCTACCTAAAATAATGGGTTAAAGAGTAAAATAAAATATGTATAAGCAGTATTATACTTTATTGCTATACATACACTATACATATTTGCTTCTCAACTATGTGTTCACTGGCTCTCACTTTTAGGTAAAGTGTAACACCCATCTCTAGTGATATATTTCCTTGCCTACCAGGCGCACATAAATGAGTCAGAGATGTTTTCGTCACCGGTAATAGCCTTCGTTGATTGTGAATTGTCTTACATGTCCCACTAATTGCACCCTCCGCAGGTACTAATACCGTTACAGATGTGTGGGTATCGTGATGTAACAATGTTGCGAGTTTTACACCGGATATGTTTTGGCTTACCTAATTGCTTCGTATTTATTTTTAGATGGCGATTTGTTTGCTATATTTTTTAAAAACACATCTAATAGATAAATGGCGGCTTATACAAGTACTGCCTAAATACAATCAAAGCTCAACAAAATCACTGCTAGGCCCGTGCCCAGCTATAGGAGACCCCGTGGTCTCCTATAGCCTAATCCCTTAGAATGAGAGGGATTAGGCTATAGTCCACCACGCTTGCCCCATGCGGGTTGGCGGACTTCATACGCCGTCGTAAAAATCTGTTGGGCATGCAGGTTACCTCAAGATATTTTCCTTCATCGTTGTAAGCGAGTGATATACGCACATGATTACGAAAACATGGCTATCCAATGGTCATACCCCAAGGGTATCACGCTAAAACATCTTCATGCAAAGCAAATATTAGCTCTATCAATCATACACCCCAACAAGAACATTGTTTAGTTTAAACTTAGCGGGCTGACGCATAGACACCCACAAACGCTAAATTAAAATTCTATAAAACATTCCTACCTGACTCATTCTGCGTTTAGGATGCCAGGACATGCCAAAGTCCTGACAGTAAAAAACGGCATAAAACTAAAAGAATTCTTATTATTGTTTACGAAAAGCAATGAATTGGTATGCAAAAAGTTCAAACAATTGTTAACAAATTCTGGCAGATTTCTAAGCTAATACTTAGGACAAAGAAAGACAATACTGATAACAATGAACGCCGCTCTAGGAACCCATTTCCATTGCAAAACAGTGCCGTTCTAGTAAATAGAAACGTATAACAATTTTTTTCAAAAATTCAAACTAAGTAATGTTTTTGGAACGATAATACGACGACTTTTAGTTGGTACGATTCCCACGATACCGGATAATTATAAGAATTAATTATGAGGAGGACGACAAACCGATGGTAAGGGTTTCAATAACCTTAATTCCACTGAGGTTAGGGTTTACCCAATTTCCATCTCTGATAAGGAACATTAAATTTTTAATAATAGGCCGGATGATCGTATCCGTATTTAAATAATAGACGTTAAAATCATAACCCTTTTTTTTCTTTTGTTACTACTACAAGGTCCAGAGGTCCATTCCCATTCAAATTCAAGATTGACAGCTTCCACAGACCTGTCATTTTTGAACAGTGCCAACTTAACAAGCGTAAAACAGTTGTATTATCTGTGGACAATAGCGATTTTGAAACTGTCATCTATTCACATATTAGTTTCGGAGCAATGGCGCTAGTGGAATGTAGGTCAACAAAGGTTAATGGTTCAAGGTGCCTGCTGTATGTTGTGTGCTTGTCGCCTAGAAACTGACAAAGAAATATAAATTTGATCGATATCATGTGCCCTTTCAATTATAAAATAGCATGGTATTTAAGTCATCGGTGATGACGTACGTATTATTATTATTTAAAGCCTCACGGCTATGTAATTAATGACTTAGTGAGCCTGAACTTTGCAGGTCAAGCTGGAGTCTGCAGTGACTGTCCCAGTCACTTTGTAGATGGGAGATCATTCTAGAAATGTGTAGCTGTGCGCAACTTGTGCATGGCTTTATAATTTTTAACTATAAGTCGCTTACTGAACATAAACTGATGTAATGCGAGCTAGATGCGATCAAGCATAAGAATTAAAAAAATATATTTAAAGAACTTATTGTAAGTAAGTACTACGTTTCTTTCTAGGAAATAAAAATTTTGATTTCGTCTTAACAAAACTTCAACGGTAGAAAAATTAATTGAATTGAAAATGAATTGTATTTTGAATATTACTTTAGCGACTATAGACATATTGAAATAAAACCACCTTACAGACTCTATCGCGTTAGGTACTTATACTATATCCTAGAGATAAACATGAAAATATAAAGATAAAATCCGTAAAGTGGTTGGTTTTAATACGTTTTCACCACTTTACCCCAAAACTTGCATGTATCTACACCTGTGTGGTCTTGGTGTCAGCACGGCTTTCGTCACGTCCCTGATATTAAAAGCCGAGACGTTACAAGAGGACGGATTTAACCTAAGCTATGAGCTCAACGCGGACGACACAGAAGGTACTTCGACTATTTAGATAGCATTCCGACTATTAGAGAAATACCTACGACCATTTCAAGCAGGTTGGTATAATAAATATAATCCGTTGGGGACATTGGTTTCCTGGAGTTTGGTAGCCTTTGTTTTTTTGTTTCGTGTGGAAAACCCTCATGACTCTATGAGTCGGGGCGGGTCGGACACACCCACAGTGGGAGACCTACCAACTAAAAACCACACGGTATTCCCTCCTGCACGTGCTGTGTCGGGAGCTACGGCTAACTATGAAGAGCTTTTAACGGTTTTAACCGGAAGTTTAGATCGATTTAGGTCTTGTCATAATCACAACCAAGTAAGAGTTATGGATTCTCAACCATAATCAAGTGGAAAACACATTTAGCAATTCCAATGGAATCAATTTATAAGTATTTAAAACCCATAAAAAGAAAAAAGAAAGAACATACTTTTATTTGCGTTGACATGACGCACATAGCAGTTCCTTAGCATATTTTTATGTGAATCATATGATGATTTATCAGAAGCGACGTCTATAGACCTTAATATGATCATAATAATTATAATATAAAATACGTTTCTTATTATTTAGCTATCTTAGTATCTTTAACTCAAGTCAAGCTAAGTTTTATTGTTTTTTCTGTTAGCAGTTTTGATGTGTGCCTAGTTAATGGTAAAAGATAGCCTCATGCATGATTTATTAAAGTGACCTACCGAGCTGTGGCTGTACATTAGAACAAATTAATATATATCTTTGGGGAATACAAGCGTTGTATGTTATGTTGAAGCTTTTTCGGTGTCTTCTCAAGTGTTGGTGGGTGCTAGAGTGGAAACACTGGACATTATCCATTAATCTTTCAACACCTACGTCAAGAAATATGGTGAGGTGAGGACCACACTGAATTCATTAAGAATTCAAGAGCATAACATAAACATACTATCACGCCTGTTTTCCCTGAAGGATTGGGCAGAAGTGAATATATACCTATAGTTCTGTTTTGTTTAGGTCCAATGTTAAAGAGGGCGAGCCTATTGGCATTAACCGGGAACTAATCCAAACTAGAGCTACTACTGAATAAAAAGTAAATCTTATTAGTACCTACTACCTACCTACTTTTTTACTAATAACTGCAAAGCAGATAGGTAAGTGGTTTTTTATGGGATAGGGGGGCAAACGAGCAAACGGATCACCTGATGGTAAGCGATAACCGCCTCCCACGGACACCCGCAACACCAGAGGAGTCGCAAGTGCGCTGCCCGCCTTTAAAAGGGTTTGGGCCTCCGGTAACCTCAACTCACTCGGCGAAACACAACGCAAGCGTTGTTTCACGCCGGTTTTCTGTGAAGCCGTGGTATCACTCCGGTCGAGCCGGCCCATTCGTGCCGAAGCATGGCTCTCCCACGTGAGAATAGTAAGAAAACGTGTATTATAATAGTAAGTAATAATGTTATTTTAGTGAAGGAAAAAATCTAATCGCAGGCAGGATTCGAACCTGCGTCTTCTGGTTAGATACACCAGATAACCAGAAGACTAAGGTTCGAATCCTGCCTTCGATTTTTTCCTTCACTAAAATAACTTTATAATCTTAGCACGAAATATGCAAAAACAATCACAAAAGGTTAGTCAGTAATACTTTTAAACAAACAGATCGTGTCAACTAATTGCTGGGTAAAACCAAGCAATTCATCGATACAATCTATAATCAAGTAAAATCAACTAAACAATCGATATGTTTAAAGTTAAACTTGGAGAAAGCCATACCAAATGTTATCGGGTCAATAAATTAAAGAACACAAAAGCGCAGGTTCAAAGCTTTAGATCTCCACTCGAGATGGTTGAAGACCCACTTGAACGACCCATGACTCATAAATATGACGAATATTATAATATTATAACGAATACACACAACATTTTAATCTTGTTGATTTTATTTAAAGCTGTGTCGATTCTATTTTATTTTATTTATTCTACTAGCTTCCGCCCGCGACTTCGCCCGCGTGTAATAGTTGCTTAGTCTTGGCTTGATGATATATAGCCTATAGCCTTCCTCAATAAATGGGCTATCTGACACTAAAAGATTTTTTCAAATCGGACCAGTAGTTCCTGAGATTAGCGCGTTCAAGCAAACAAACAAACTCTTCAGCTTTATATATTAGTAATAATAGAGTATAGATTTATGCAAGTCCCACTAATTTTATTAATATGAAAGTTTGTGAGGATGTATGCATGTTTGTTACTCTGCCACGCAATAACTTCTGTATGGATATGAATAAAACTTTACAATAATATAGCTCATACATCAGAATAACATAGATTAGAATAAGTACAAATATCTACACGAATGAAGACGCGGGCAAAAGATATAATAAAAATTACGGATTTTTAATTCAGCGAAGCTCGTTAGGGCGCGGAGTAAAAGAACAACATATATATTTTTTTAAACACATTTAACATATTTTTTTATTATTTATTATTTTATTAACAAACATATTTTGCATTGTCTGTGATCTTTTACTTGACGGGTTAAACAGAAATGCCTGAGTATTCTAATGACGATGGTGACTTACTAGCAGGTGGCCCGTGAGCTCGAACAAAGTCGCTTCCCGCTGTCTGTCTGTCCCTATGTATGCTTAGATCTTTAAAACTACGCAACGGATTTTGATGCTGTTTTTTTAATAGATAGAGTGATTTATAAGGAAGGTTTTAAGCTATGTAACATCACGCTATGACACTTAGGGACGGGGCAACGCGGGTGAAATCGCTAGTAATCAATAAAAAGAAGTGAAAGATTTTTTACAAATAGGTACAGTGGTTCTCCACATATAAACAAACTAACAAAACACGCTTTCTCTCTATCTCTCTTTATAATGTTAGCATTATGTAGTATATAATACGTGTGTATACAGTTGGTACGTCATCACACCAGAACAGAATAGTTTACATTACTTCATCAAACATCTCCAGACAGTTTCAAACATCCGAGGAGGAATGAAAATCAAACAGTTCCGATTTATGTTAAAACCACCGCTACTAACTAAATTTTGCGATGCGCTAGCGTTAAAGCTTTAGTGCTGAGTTCGGCAAGAAAACAGATTTAGGAAACTTCGACTTTATTTTGTAAGGAAATTTTGATAGATTCTCTTGTTAGCGCGAACTTACTTGTCCAAGTCAAGAAATTACTTGTCCAAGTATAAAAATGTTAATGTAGATGTAAATGTAGTATAAGAATGTAGACAATCAAAGCTAAGTGGTTAAATCACTTTATATAATTACTAGCTGTTAACCGCGACTTCGTCCGCGTGTATTAAAAACAATTGATAGTAGCCGATTCTCAGACCTACTGAATATGCATATAAACTTTCATAAAAATCGGTCAAGCCGTTCCGGAGGAGTGGTAACGAACAGTGTGACACGAGAATTTTATATATATCTATGGAGAATAATGCCTCCTTTTTTTGCGGGTGGAAATCTTCATGGATTTCTGCCGCCCGGGGAAAGCGACGGGATGAGTCGGACGCCTCCAGAGCTCCTACCTACTAAAACCATATGGGTGTTTCTCCTCACTCCTTTTTGCTGGGGTTATGAGAGGAGTCTCATTCCTCCACGACAAATACAACTGCCTCCTAAACCAACTACAACACTTTGGTGGGCAGACTTCATACGCTGTTTAAAAAACTCTTAAGCATGCTGTCACGGATCCCATGACCGTGACTATAGGGCAAGAGAAGGCAAGTACGGTTTTTAGTTAGTACGAGAGCGACATACCCATGAGTATTTTCCGGACTGGAAAAAAGGCATGCACATATCCTCACGATATTTTCCTTAAAATTATACGCACGAATTATTTCGAAAACTCCGCAGTACGGGCCTTGGATTCGAACTTGAGAGCTATGACTCTGGCACGACTAAGAAAGAATTTGATGAACCGAACTAAAATCGAACAGAATGTGTTATTGAGGTAACCCTAGCCTGCGGGCATGCGCAGTGCAGATCAAAGCACACCTCTATAGGAATAGAAACACAGCACTTCCTGTTTCAATATACACGCTATTATTTACCCAGGAAGCAAGGCCCTTTTAAGAATCTACATAATAAATATTTTATTCAAATTACCTCGAATCATTATGGGCATTCTTGATAATATTATGGTCGCTTATAAAGCTGAAATATAAGACAATAATAATGATACATGAACATGTTTTTTTAAACATATCTACAACGTTGCCACACGCTAGGTATTTTAACGGTATCGTGAGTGTGTTTACAAACAAAACAAATTATCCCACACCAACACCCAGACCCGAAACAACTGTACCAACTATACCAAGCTATATTTTAAACATTCCCTTTATCTCGAGATAAACAAAATATTTCAATTGAATACTCATTTTAGTTAATCTTAATGGGTTCAAGTGGTCTGCGATACAGAAGCCTGGCGAGAAATTCTGGGCAGGCCATTGTCTAAAAATGAAAAAACATAACATACCATCGCGCCTGTATTCCCCGAAGGGTACTGAAATATACACCCACGGTTGGAGGTATTTTTTAGATCACATGCCATAGGGAGCCAGCCTATTACCATTAACCGGGCACAAATCTGAAATTCCGAGCTGCTCCTGAGAATCAAACTTACTAGCGTAGCAGTCTCGCTTGGAACCACTAAACCTATGAGGCAGTTAATAAACTCTTCAGCTTTATTTTATCAGTAGAGTTTAGAATAACTTGAACCTAAGTTTAAACGTTAAAGTCCCACCGCTTCCTTACCATCAGTTAGTAATTTCTATGTAATCTTTGTCATGTCATAAATCACAGTACTGAGCAATACTCAAGCATGTTTACTCGACCCGGGTACTGAACCCGCGACCTCTCAGTTCCGAACAAGGCACTTAGGTACAATATGCCTCGATTAAAAGTAAGTACATGTCATAATAGCATATCATAAAAGTGAAAGCATACGTTTGCAGGGACAACTAGCGAAGTACAGACAATGAGATGGGTGTGCTCTATGACATTTAGTTTATGGTGTAATGACAGATCGTAGGTTGTTTATATGGCGGGAAAAATGGAGGGAAAGTTGGAAATCAATTACTTCCTCAGTTTTAGGCGGGAAAATGAAAAGTGCACATTGTCGATTTTATATTATTTTTCTAAACTTGAATTTCTCTGAAGTTTAATGTGTAATTATGGTGGATATTTAACCATTAAGTGTTCGTGAACGTGTGAGAGTGTAGGCAAATTATATAAAATTGAAAATCGTGACTTTTTGGGTTCACTCCTAAACTCCATCGAAGCCTCAATAAAGTTTCTACCGTTTTATTGGGGCAACTCAACAACTTATACTTGACACTGGCGAACACCAAAAGTGTGGTGCCATATTACAATCCCACGATGGGAAATATTACTTGATTACTCTAATACTTGACACTGGCAAATACACAAAAAGTGTGGCGCCATAATAATATAAAAAAAAAAATTACTTCCTTTGACGGACTGATGTTCTATTTTGTAATTAATATTATCTATGTATATACATACAATAACAAGTAATTAAAAATTGTCACGATAGTAGCATATCGGGGAAAACCTAATAATTATCTATTCACACACAAGATTTATCAAACTTTCTTCTTAAATCATGGGAAGATCTAGGTAAGATACGAAGCTATTGAAAAGCAAAGTAAGTATTCTCACTTTTCTAACCAGCCGTAAAAAAGCAAGTTGGTGGCGCGGGAGCGAACAGCTGTTGGTTTTCCCGCGTCGAGACGGCGCCTGCGTGGTTCTGGCGATGGCGCCACGCGACTCCATATTTGAACGCACCATAGTGCACAGACTATGCAGCGTAGTTCATACATACATAGTGAGGGTTTCTAGGAGAAGAACGACTGCCATTTGACGAAGGACGACGCCCATTGCTGAATTTTTAACGATTAGGAATTTCATACATACATTCATACATAAAGTCACGCCTCTTTCCCGTAGGGGTAGGCAGAGACCACAGACTTCCACTTGCTACGATAGGAATTCCTCGTCATGAAAAATGTAAATTCTTTCTACTTATCTAGTTTATACCATTTTCTAACACTTTTGTTGAGATCGACTCTATTCATCTATTGCTACGAGGAAAAGGCAATTATAATTATTATATTAATTAAAATAAGCTTTTGACTACCTATCTAAAAGTAAAATTAGAATAAATTATTCAATAAACAGCCAGTAGCTCTGAAAGATCAAATATTGGATTTCTAGCAACATAAATATATGGACTGCTTTCGCGAAATCAACGTGTAAGACCGCAGTCTCTATAATCAATGCCTCGATGTGGACTGACAGAAAAAAAAAACATCAAGAAAACGCGGTAAATTTAGTTCTCCTAGAAATACTATTATTAGTTCGACATTTTATTCCAAGTATTTACTTCCGCGTACTCGGTACTAATTTATTTCAGATAAAAATAACTTCGAGAGATCTAATACAGTTAATAGATAGCTATTTCCTCTAGGATTTATATGTAAGAAATATGATTTCCAGTCACGATAAGATTTTAGCGATAATTGCTTTGAGTTAATATTTTGTATTTATGATATTTCAATAGAAATAGAAAATGCCCTGGCAGCAACATGACCGATACTAGGTATTAAAATAAATATTATTACTTCACGTATAAATAAACCTTAAATAACTTGTTATCAAGTAGGTACGAGAACTTTATATTATTAGTAAGTACCTTTTACCTCATACCAACTCATTAGAAATTCTTGTCAATTGTCAAAAAAGAGTGTAATGGAACACGCGATGTGATTTAAAAAGGGTAGGTAATTTTTAAATCATGCAAATAAGGACTTTATTTATTAAGATTTTATTATGTGATTTCGAATATGACATAGATCTTTAGGGCATTCTAATGAAAATTTACCCCTTATTGGACTCATAGTTTTATGTAATTTTTTTTATGCCACGGAATACATATCCACTCCTTACTTACTATTAGGGCTTGTTGGCATAATGTGACCAAATTTACAGATGTTATCGCAAAACATCGAATACGAAAATGTGGACTATATTACCAGCAGAAAATTCTCCCTTTATAAAACAGCAGATTGGTACACATAAATGAGGAATATGTACTGTTAAAATCGATGGTTCTAACTGTAATTTATTTAGGTCACGATATTTAGTAAACCATTAAAAACAAATATTTTTACATGAACAACTGTTTTTCTCTTGATTGTAGGTAGGTACTACTAACCTGTCAAAAAGAGTAAGAGGATCAGACCAGATTTATTCTGCTACATACCTATATACATACAAACCTAATCATAATGTATTCATAACATGAAGAAAGATTTAAGAATCGTTTGAGAACGTGACCCAGCTTCGCAAAGGTGGATTTTCGTTGGCGCCATGCGTGAGCCATTCCCGCCAAAATATTCCGGTGACACATGTCAAGACGTTCGAAATCCGAACATACCGGAAATTCCTCTTTTAAAGTTCTGAATTAAATTGAGACTCTTGGGTTGCGTTAAAATGTTAGCTTATCGTTGATCTGGAAAGTAACGCAATCGCGGTTGGTCTTTGGATGGATCAGGATAATTGAGAATTTTATTTATTTATTTATTTACGGGCATATTATATTTTAAAATACATTAGCTTTAATAAAATACTGCTATAATATTATACTTATTTACACATTCAAGTAAAGTCACGCTTGCCATACTATCTCCAAAGGGGCAATATCCTGAGTTTACCGATTTGTTTTTAAGTCCCATGACAAAGGTGGCGACCCTATTTAATTGCGTCCTGGCATAAGTCTAAACCCTGAACTGGTACTGAGAATTTATTTGTCATGTATGCATATATTGTACTTGTTTACAAAACTTTATAACCCCTGTGTTTGCGTTATAATTTCCAATCGACAGTCTTCAAAATCTCCTTTCGTTTTAGCGGTCATGCGTTAATTAGTTCTCAATTTAAAGTCGCGACGTTTATTAGTTGATGTCATAAACCGCCCACTACGACGGAACAGTTACAATACGTTACAACGCACTTTCATATCAAAAATACCGTTTTGGTAAATAAAGTAAGATGAGCATAATTTTATATTCATTAACGCTAAGTGCATAGTGCCGTTTCATCCACAAAAAGCAATTTTTAACGGATTATTTGAATAATGTAAACGATTAACATCGTTTCCAAACAATCTCCACTTTAAAAAAAAACTATTTATTTATCTGTGACACTGTTACGGTGCCGCCGTACATAAAACCTTTTTTATCATAAATTATTTATTAACGTTGTATTTTAAGGTATCTTAATAATTATTATCTCCCATTGGAGCTCTGACCCCCATGATACTGTGCGCCATATCTTCGATCAACAGTTGGTATTGTTGATGAAAGGTTCCAGACAGTCAGTGCAGACAGAGACTATAGATTTCCACCTACAATGGCTCCTGGCACTTCGTGAAGTGCCTTTACAGTGCTTTACAGTTGATGTAAAAGAAAGCTTTCACATCAACTGTAAAGTTATTATGATCTACTCAAATCAAATACTTGAATATTTTTAAATGTACCTACTTAATAATATTGTATCTTTACAATATTATTAAGTAGGTACATTTTTGGGGCTTGAAAGAGGTTAAAGTATTAGCTTTCCTCTTGGAAAGCTAATACTTTAACCTCTTTCAAGCCCCACGGTATCAAAGGTTTCATAATTAATTTCCTTCGTAATGTAATAAACATAGCCCAAAGGAAATCCTACTCAGCCAAGAGTTATTGCAAAACTAGTTCACGTTTACCCGCCAAACAAACATTATCTGATAAACTAGAGATGTGCCACCATCAACTAAGCTTCGCAACTTATCTCTAGAATCGATTACGCATTCTATTATGATGTAATCGTTATTTGTTTACGCGGCATTTTTATTCAATAGAAAACGTGTATTATAAAGGTTACGACTGTGAAGGTGTAATGTTGGAATAAACGTTACTTAACGTGTTAATCGTAAAGCAAAAAGATTCATATCTGATTATTAGGTACCTGCTCTAGAATTAAAGATAAATAAAAATAATATTGACACCGGCAAGTATATTATTTAAAGAAGGAAAAATTTAGCTGGCTCCTAGATAAGTTTTTTGCATTACGTTATTTTTATTCGTATAACGTTTATTACATCAAATGTATAGTCGATGGTGACAAACAAACATCAGCGCTATGGAACAAACAATCGGACAATATTCACAACCCTACTTACATTACATCTTGTTACTGCCTGTATGTCTAGTACTAAACGATTGTTTGAAAACAAATGTGACTCATTTCATTACTTTATTTTGTCATTGAGGAGACTCTAATCTGATAACAATACGGTCCAAAACGCTTTGTCGATATAGCAGGATGTCTGTATGCAGCGTATATAGACAGTTCCGAGGTTTTAATGTCATCGTACGATAATAATTATTGCTCGTTTTATGATACTACTGACATACTATGTTTTATTGCAACTGGCATTTTGATGCATGCGTTTGATATATCATCTCTGAGAAGCGTACTAGTAAAATATTTAATAGTTTGCTGATTACTGACTAATAGATAGTGACACTGCACCTCGTGATAAATGCGTCACTATCACTAGCAATTAACGGTAATCACGAGATGTCAGTCGTGAGAAAATTCCAATAGCATTCTCTTATTTTAAATAGGTAAATTGCAAACACAATATTGAATAATTTATTATACATTCTAGAAATCGATTAAAACCACAATCCACATCCCTAGTATTTTTTCTTATTCCAATATTTTATTACCTACTTTGAACATCACTTTCCATATTTAAAATTATCTGAATATATTTTTTCGTTAGAGGTCAAAAAACCTTGCCACCTTTTTAATAAGCGCGCACTTTTTTCTAAAAAACAGGGTGGCATTATTTTATGTCTAGCCAGTGACCGGGGTAGAGATAAAAAACTAGAGATAAAAAATGTTAGCCTAGCAGAATTGACTAGAACATTATGAAATCCGTTTGAAAACACGTCTAGGTTTATCCAGGCCCACCCAGGTAGTTAATATCTGGTACCCCGAGGGGCCGGTTGCATCAACCGTCAGACAATAGTATACCTCAATAAGGAAGCAAACGTTCCTGGTCGTGTCGCGCGGGGTTTATATAATAACACCTTTTAACTTACACATCACATAATATTATGACTTTGTTTGTTTTGTTCGTTTTTAAATAAATTTAAACAAGCTCAAATCAATTTTTTTAAGATTGCTTTTTCCTATCTAATTTTCCGATCAATACTTATTAATCAAATAAAATGTAGTTTCTCAAACGGGATCGTGAATAACAAAAAGGTTTTAGGTAATTAGGATTTGATTTCATGGAATATCTTGCATTATTTTTAAAAATACTTTACTTCTAATTTATCGTATACTAGATATATCCCACGGTATATTAGTCATTCACATCCTAAAATAATTTTTTGAGACAAAATGTAGTCTATGTCCTTCTTCGAAATCCAATCCGTTCCTATACCAAAATTCATGGAAATTCATTCAGAGGTTTAGGGGTGATAGCGTAACAAACAGAGGCACAGACCAACAAACAAACGACAGTTACTTTCGCATGTATAATCACTTAGTAATCTTAGTATGGATGTGTTACAGAATAGGATTTACCTACCAATGTTTGTATTTCCAAGCACAACCGCTATAATCTGACAAGGCTTACTTGGCATCTTATTAATTCCGTTCCGTAGTAACGTAATGTAGTGACCTCATGTGGGAACGTGTTTCAATCGTTATTTACCTTCCATGGCGATCACGTCATGCGGTTAATAAACGACGACAAACGACCTACTTGATTCTAATTTTAACATTAAAAGTGATTTGTTTGTGGTTTCATTGTATTTACACAATATCAATATTACCAAGGAAAATGCAGACAGAACCGGAAAGAGGAAAGAAGGATTGTAGGTACCTAACTATAACATTTATTTTCATATCTATCCATATAGGTACCTACCTACTTACCTCTTACTTTTTAATTCACTGGTTAGTCACCTAAATGTGACGTTCTTGAGACTCCATGAGTCATTAATTAATTAGGTATCAATTTAACATTTAAAAAAGGAAACACCGCTCACTAGCTCTTAGCTGAGATTATTGCCCGAATATTCTAACACTCGTTAGCATCATGGTATGGACCATGATGCTAAGTTACTGCTCGCGAAAGGCCCTGGTTTAGATTTCTGGTCAAGCAGAGTGGTATTGGGTTTTTCTGTGTTCTCACTCCTTACCCTTACCCTTAAAAGATACCGAAAAAATGATGAAGAAAGTTTTAAGTTTTAGCCACTCATCTGGTCATGACGTAGCTTATGGAGGGTAGAAGAAAGGAAAACTCAAATAGTGATCACGTCAAAAAAGTGTCCAGCTATTATGTAGTAAAATAGTTCAGAAACTCTCCAAAATGTCGGAAGCATAAGCAAAGGGTATGGTAGATACCCTTTGCCTTTAAAGATGGGCAGTTTACGTGGCAAAAAGTTATCAAAGAGAACGTAAATTTACCCTGTAGCTACTGTAGCGCCACCCTAATTTAACACAATTCGGCGGACATTTTCATAAAAAAACGGTTCTGATTTTCTCTCCTTTCTATCCTTCATAATGTAGTTATAAGTGGTATCATCTTTAGTTAACAAGCCACCGTGTGCGTTGACACTGTAACGGTATCGAGATCGTTACCGAGAACCTTGATACGAGACTCATCGCCATCCCGGGAATTAATCTGTATGCAAAACTTCATCGCGATAACGCTAAGCGATTTCAACTTGAAGGCTCCTGATTGTAAACAGTTACTAAGTTTAAATATAATGTAAAGAGGCTAGTGAATAAGGTGTTTTTATCTTCCAAAAGTAAAATGAAAATGCTGATAACTCAAAATAACTTTAATAACGGGTTCAGGATTACACACGCATTCAAATATTATTTAAAAACCTATTAAATACATACCTATTAAAGTATCTCCTAGCTGCAACAAATCCTTAATTTCGATATCACTCACAAAATAATGTCTTTCTTACTTAACACAAAACGTTAACCAAGCAGGCACTATTCGAAATTAGACTGAACAATTATACGCACATGTCAACACACGCGGAGTTTATAAAAAAATAAAAACAGAAATGGCGACGTGCGTTACTCGTCCCCTTTGAGTTACACAAGCGACTGACTCGGTGAATCACGAACAAGGCAAAATAATACCAATTAAACACCACCACACTGGTATTATTTACGTAATAATATGATATTAGCATGCCAAATTAGACTCTATTTCATAGCAAGCAAGAGCATTGATGACGATTTTAACAGTGAATAAAGTACTACTTCTTAATATCGTGACGTGTTTTTATGTGAAGTGTTAACAAGTTTTATGAATGAAATACGGCCGAAGAGCGACTATTTCCATGAGTTATGGACGTAAAGTTACCAGAGGATTATGAACTGTTATTATGGTATTGGTATGGCGTTTCTCTAAAATAAGGTTGGATGTAAACCTAGATCTTGGCATAGTTGCAAGATTTACAACACCAACGGTACCTATGTCGTACGACATTAAACTTTAAATGAGCAACACGCTATTGGCTTCACAGTGTTTAACTAGAGTTCAAATAAGGCAATTTAAGATATTTTTTTTTGTATACAGGTGGCATACCTACAACCGGTCCTTGTGGAGGTTACCTGCCGATGTTTTCCCGAAAGACTAAGACAAAAGATTAAGAAAAGATCATAGGGTTCTTCAAAAAAAAACTTCACAAAATCCACAGGGATCCTCTACTGGAATATTTTGCATTTCGCTCCTACAGAAGCAAACGACAAAATGGACTTAATCATAATTTGTAATTCAAACCCCGTCTGCCAAGAACACTAATGACGCTGTCACTTTGTAAGTCAATGTGGGCTAACTGTAAGTGCTAAGGACGAGGAAGGCATGACAAGGGATAGATCCTTACTTAGTGCTAGATAAAACTGTGTTTAGTGTTTAAAATTATCACCAGGGCGTAAAAACATGGAAGGAAATTAACCCAGAGGACAGAGCCCTACAAGATGGTCCAATGAAAACAGCTGGACACCAATATCTCAGACAGTGTCTGAGATCAACAGGCCAAGGATCGTCAAAAATGGAGACAGGTTGTCAAAAATTTAGTCGGGATGCCAGGAGACTTCTTTGAATGTACATTAACATAACATACCATCACGCCTGCATTCCCCGAAGGGTTAGGCAGAGGTGTACTAATGTACACCCACAGTTCGCTGGTATGTTTAGGTCCCATATAATAGGGGGCGTGCCTATTGCCATTAATCGGGCACAAATTCTAAACTCCGAGCTGCTACTGGGAATTTCATAGAGAAACCCAATAAGCCAATAAGTATTGGTGTGCTGTACTGATTAAACTTTCGAGTCTGCGTGGATTTATCAATAAACCGTATAGGCCGCCGCCTAAGGCCGGTTCCCAATAGCAAATCCATCGATATTCTTTTTTTTATTATGGCGCCACACTTTTTGTGTATTTGCCAGTGTCAAGAATTAGAATAATCAAGTAATATTTCCCATCATGGGATTATATTAAGGCACCACATTTTTTATGTTCGCCACTGTCAAGTATGGTTGTTCAGTTGCCCCATTAAAACGGTAGAAGTTTTTTTTTTTAAATTATGGCGCCACACTTTTTGTGTATTTGCCAGTGTCAAGTATAATATGTGTTGTTCAGTTGCCCCAATAAAACGGTAGAAACTTTATTGAGGCTTCGATTGAGTTTAGGAGTGAACCCAAAAAGTCACGATTTTCAATTTTATATCATTTGCCTACACTCTCACACGTTCACGAACACTTAATGGTTAATTATCCACCATAATTACACATTAAGCTTCGGAGAAATTCAAGTTTTGAAAATTAATATAAAATCAACAATGTGCTCTTTTCATTTTCCCGCCTAAACTCCCGGTAGAAGATTTATCGAGGCTTTATCGAGTGAATGAAAGGAATGAACCCAAAAGACGTGACGTGGGAGAGCCATGCTTCAGCACGAATGGGTCGGCTCGACCGGAGTGATACCACGGTTTCACAGAAAACCGGCGTGAAACAACGCTTGCGTTGTGTTTCGCCGAGTGAATGGGTTACCGGAGGCCATTTTAAAAGGCGGGCAACGCACTTGTGACTCCTCTGGTGTTGCGGGTGTCCATGGGCGGCGGTTATCGCTTACCATCAGGTGCTCGTTTGCTCCCCTATCCCATAAAAAAAAGGGTCACGATTTTTATACCATTTGTCTCACGCGCTCACGAATACTTAATAGATAATTATTCATCATAATTACACAATAAACAAGAGAAATTCAAGTTATAAAAAATAATAATAAAATCGACAACGTGTACTTTACATTTTCCCGCCTAAACTATCGATATACCTGCTTAGTAGAAGTAGAATTTTAACTTTACTTGCATGAACCTTATGGCACAGATAATAGAATACTAGTACTTATGTAAAAAATCCTATCTCTAACTGATTTGTTATCGGGACCGTCCGTAAATCGACATATTTTCGGAGGCTCTCGCTCGCTTTGATAGGAATTTCTGGGAAGGAAAAATGGGGAGTAGCGATAATTATAAATCCAACACCGTGCGTGCATACCCCGATTTTTTTTAAATGACGGCTCCTTACGAACAAGAGAGATCAGAATGTAGCAATGGTCATAAACATTTTAATTAATCATTAAACTGAAAGTTCAACCAATTAATTTCAAATTATTTGATTAATCAACAGAATAATTTAATCACACGTCATGACGAAAGCGCCTTCGCGATAATTTTAATACTATATTGCCAACAGAGTCAACTTCGAGTGCTTGTGAGGTCACACTGAAGGTCGTTTTAAGACATAGACATCACTCCCCCGCTCCTATTTATTTTTTAATATTATTGCTCGCAATGTATTCGTAAATCTCTATTTAGACAAATTACTGTACGTCTTTACCACAATCTAACCTTTCATTATTAAAAAATGTGTCTGTTCTTTTTCGATTCTTATTGGTTTTTAAACGGTTTTTAACGAACTTTGGATTGGTTGAAACGGATATGTTTTGAAGATTTGGAGAAATAAGTTTAATACATAGAACGATGAAGGGTTGACTTGACACAGAGCATATTTATTTGAGGAAAGGATAAAAGTTTAAAAAAATAGATTGTTTGATTAATGGCTAAATCCAAAACGAAGTTAATTTTATTTAAATCTTCCTTTTGTAACGCAAGAACCTATCTACCCAGATATATACCTACCTTATTAGTTACGTTCATTTTCTCAATACAAGCTGATTAAATATGTGTAAAAAGTCAAGGATTCCGCAAATATTATTTCGTAAAACTCATTAATAACATGATAGATAGATAAATAGCTTTCTGACTGTCTGATTAATGATATAATTACATCATTACTTCGTGCTTTGTGATTTTACTACATATTTCCTTCGTTTTTATAATGCGATACTAAATGTTTCAAGATTAGGTAGGTATCTTGTAATAGGTTTAGTATCGCATCAATCTGCAATAAAAAAAATAAGAAAATTAATGCTATCAATGATAAAAACAGTATGGATGTTTTTTTAAGAATTAAAAATCGAATGCACATAGAACGCAGTCAAAGTAAACGGAGTCGGGCGAGTGCGTTGACCTCTTGTCATATCGCACTGGCAGCCGGCTGTGAAACAGTCGATAAATCGCGCAGATTTATCGATACTCGTGTTTGTAGGCCGATAACTGTTATTCCTTTGCCTGACTTTTTAACATACCTTTATTAGCTTTATTTGTCACGTTGTACATGTATGAAAAGTTTGCACCTATTTCTTAAACTAAAAACATGACATTATTATTCATAATATTTATTAATGTCAAGTTTGAAGTGCAACCTTGATAACCGTTTGAAAAATAATGTCGAGGACAACACGTACTTCGAAGTATTTAACAAAAACAGTTTTCTGTTACTTGAATTATGATATTTGACGGATGGATGGATGTTGCTCATTTTAATTAGAAGATAACTTTATTAAGAAGAATGGTTACTGAATTATAAAGTAGGCAATGTATTTAATCAAAATGACATTCATAGTAAAACAATACCTACAAACTGATTGTTTAAAAGTTTTCCCATTAAGATTTATAACGAACATTCAAATCGCATTATGCTATATACAATTTGTTACAATTACCACTTACAACAATGTTCCAGTTTTCATCGATGCTATTCCATCACTAAACTTCAAGGAGTACATAAAATAAAAGCGAGTCATAATATCCTGCGTCCGCGCCGGTCTGCTCACACACGTGTTCACGATAATCTTACGGCCTCTCACTACAATGCCGCCTCATCTACATTTAGAACACTTTCAGAATGAAATAATACACTTTTTGAGCACTTGACTTATGTATTTAAACTGAATGTTATTAAGTACTTAATTACTTCGTAGGAAGCCTACGGAGGTTATTAGACTAAAATAATTCATATGAATTTAGTACCTAATCTGAGGCAAAAAATTAAACTTTTACCAATAAACTGAGGAGATGTTTGGTTGAAAATATTGAAATATAAACGCTCAGAGCTATTGACCATTGACAATAAAACAACAAAATATCGACTTGGTCACACATCTTTTGACCTACTTCACAACAAGGGTCCGCCCTTTCCAGTCGGACCGTAGCGTCAAGAATAATATCAGAAACATACCTTAAACAAGTCGGTCATCAAGATAAGAGCTAGGCTCAATGGCCACAGTAACCATAAAGGAATGTCTACTATGTATTTGAGCCGAGATTAGCTTCTGTATAAGTGTTTTAATCACATCAATCATCTTTACAGTTGACAACTACCAAATACGAAGGTCAATGTATCGTCTAGTTTTTAGGTCAACGAGTTTCATATAAATTTAATTTTATCTATAATGTGCAGTTTGGCCTAGATCGATAATTTTATTCCTGGTACAATACGTAATGCAGGCTTATATAGCATTTAATTTTAATAATCATATGAATTATTGCAACTTTTGAATGAATTTAAACAATTTAATGTTCTTTAAAAAACGGTATCTTACGTTTTTAAGTAGTTTTTCATCACAATCACGTCACTAAAATAATTCAAAAAAGTTCGTAAACATAGAGTCCAAATGCGTAGCGTAAACCAAACAATAACACAGTATTAACTTTCTTTAAAAGGCATGTTTTGTGTGTGGACCGCAACCTGTCTGTGGTGACACTATGTTCATATTACACAAAATACACATGGTATCCAATTTTTCTAGGCACTTCGAGGCATCTCTACTTTTCAAAGAGTCTGCCTCTTATAGTCTTTAAATCTGTGTAGGTACTTAGCCCTTCTTCAAATTTTTTACATAGACAGGTATTTCCACAGTATGATACACCTCTAATATTCCTAAACAAAAACTAGATACCTATATAACTGAGTTACAGATAATAATTTATCTAGTTCAGTTCAGACACAGATGTCTTATCAATTTATTAGACTAAGCTTGCCTCGATGTTAAAATGTGTTTAATTTATTTTCCCAAAAATATTTTCCCTTTCCCATTTTACTGCCAACATCACAATACTGGGTGCACCTACTCGTATACGCGTTTATGTCCACAAGCATAATAAAAAGTGGCGACATTTGACTGATATGCACATGTTCATAAGTCAAGGTGTTTCCACAGATAACCGCTACAAAAATAAACTTATTTGTCACCTTAGATGGTGCAAGCTAAACTATATCTTCAGGTAGGCATGACTTATCAATTTATTAGTACCATTTATCTAAAAAAAAAATCCAGCAAGTGTCAAAATATTCGGACGGCGCGCTCGATGTATCTATTATGCGGATACTACGTAAAGTAGTTAGTATGTTAAATTCAAGGTAACGTTTACTGTCTCTAACCTCTGACATAATAATTATGATATCTGCAGAAATAATAAAATTTAATTTTCTGAAAGTACACAAGATTTAAAATACTGCTTATGGCAACTCTATTAAAGAAGTTGAAGACCGCACTTAGAGGTGCACTATAGGAAAGGCATAGGTATTTCTAGCTACATAGTTCTATAATTATGATAATGATGCTGTCAATGATCAAAAAAAAACTATAATAGCCATAGCACAACTTCAATATGTTCTAGGGCTCCAATTGGAGATCTTAATCTTACAGCAAAATTAAAAACACACCGAAATTTTTGCTGCTTTTGTTCAAGACAAATGTCACTTAGTAAAATCGATGCTATAACTACTTACAGCTACTATACTGACAATTGTCAATCTGTCCGTATTCCATTCTAATTTCAAAATAGGAATTCCAATGAAGGATAAAGTCAGAAGATGGCCGCCAACGCGCTCGTCCCAAATTACACAGAATCCGTTGGTCGCGACACGATGTATTTTTGGTAATTACCATTAATTATTATCCTTTTTCGTCTGCTGCGTTAAACTGTTTATTCATTCCCGAAGATTTTATTGCGTCTAAAAAATATATGATAGGCTGGAATAATAAATTAAAAATAGATGTAAATAACGTCAACTTTTAATTAAATTGGACAGCTTTCCAGTAGCGATAGATTTAAAGCGACGAATAAATGTGGCGTTAATTTCAATAACAAGATTTGGGGCGTAACAGTTAATCAGTCATATATTCATTGATTTACGATAATTAGATAAAAAGAGGATAGGTACGCAAAGCAGCAACTAATTATTATTGAGAAGTAATGTCGAGTAAAGTTCCTAATTCAAACTATACCACCTCGCGTTTCCCAATAGGTACCTACCTCAAGGCGACTTGTGAATTACTTTAGCAAACTTTAGAAAGTTTTCTAAGGGTCCACTACGGTTAAACCTTTTAAACTCCAAAGTATCTAGAAAACTAAGTTAACTGAGTTATTTGTAAGTCAAATTCAGAATGTACACGTCTGCCGCAAGGCGCCAAAATTGAACGCCCGAAACGCGTTAATATAATTATATCTGATTGGAACGCATTGCTGAACAATGAACGCACCGGTTGTGTGACGTCATAAGGCATAATATTCTGGGTCATTTTTACACAGCACCATCTAGTCCCAAACTAGAGCTTGTACTATGGGTACTAGACAATGGATATAATACTTATATACTTTTTTTTGATAATACATACTTATAATACATAAGAAACACCCAGACGAACACAAACACTTATATAATAGGGTATTACACCTTTTTTTTTAAATTGTTTTACATTAATCCTTAGATCGTAATAAACCAGTAGAATTTTTATTTCAGTTTTATAAAACCGAAAAATGCCTTAAAACTATGTTTAATTTACGATTTTGAATTTTCGCGCGGAAACGCTAGCCGCCATGCTACTTCGGGTCGTGACGTCACTTCGTTAGTAAACAATACAACTGCAAAAGACCAAGTAACGTCAAGTAACTATCGGAGTGACATCACGTCTGAATCCAATATGGCGGATGGCGTTTTAAAACAGATTAAAAAAGACTAATTATGAAATTGAATTATAAAATTTACATTGCATTTTTATAAATAAATACTAACGTTTCTCGTTTACTTTTTTAAAAATCTATCATAAACATGCATTTTTATATTTTTTCTTACATGGTGTAAAATACCCTATTCATCACATAATTTTTTGTGTCCTTTGGGAATCGAACCCACGACCTCATGGTCAGCAGTCCGGTACTCGAACCACTAAACCACAGAGGTCGTCAATAATGAGAAATACCTTTTTAGATCGCAAAGATAAATTAATGAGATTCCACATCTAATTGATAGAAACATTCCTTTTTAACTTGATCAACGTAAAAAACTGAGTTTTATTAAAACTTTAATTAAAAACGAGTTAGTGGCATTTTAGAAAAAAGAACTGGACATACGCGGTAGCCTTGCTGAAAGAT
The DNA here is from genome assembly GCA_947256265.1 of Acronicta leporina. NCBI lineage: Eukaryota > Metazoa > Arthropoda > Insecta > Lepidoptera > Noctuidae > Acronicta > Acronicta leporina. The sequence goes on along the minus strand of OX366537.1, from coordinate 3,916,427 downwards.
TCAATTCGTATAAATACTGCGTTATTTACAGGAACTTGGCGCACTCTGTGCACCTAGCTAATTAGGTGTTAATAGTTAATAGGTAATTAATGTGGTTAATAGGTACTCATCCTTGCAATCTGCATTTAATTACCTGGAATCATACAAAATAATGTCGTTAGGGTTTTTACTTATACAGATAACTTATATCGATAAAATTAAAAAAAAATAGAGCACATCCTTTTAATTTCTGACATTTACCTTACCATTTAATTTTTATATTAGACATTGAAATAAAACTACTTTTACGGATTATCAATCATCAATATCAATACAACACGATAAAATTCGTAAAAAGTAGTTTCATTTCAAAATTTAGAGCACAGGTTCACAGTTTCTATAATTTTTTTATGTATCTGCGGATAGTTTGCTTGCTGTTTATGAGCTGAGTGTTCGTTATTTTTTCTCCAAGCTTATTGTAATGACCAATCCGTTAAAGACATCAAACTGCTTATTAGAAAATCTACTTTTTTGATATGTCTTATTAACGTCTAAGATGTCGAAAAAGTACCTTTAAACGTTCGCGGGGAAGTTCGGACTACGTTCAAAAACTGCATCTTCTATTACTTATATTAAATCAGCACATGTAAGGTAACGTTCACAATAAGAAAATAATGCGGAATTATACGATCATACCCCTTATCCGAACGCACCTATAAAAGATTGCTTCCATACTAGAATTTCATTCTGTGCCGTGTCGTGTGTTTACAATAATAATTAAATTCTCACATTACACAAACATCTTCACACAAACACTAGTCTCTACATGAAAACAAAGAGATTTTACCAACATTACCAACATAATCGTATTTCCTAACATAAATCGATTACATATCTTTGTTACAACATAGTAGGTAATTTACTCTTAATGTAAATAACTTGCTAGGTATGTAGTAGAATGTTGTTTTTTATTCCTTTGTGCTTATATCTTCCGTCTTCTTTGTCTTAGTATAATAATCCAGCTGCCGCTAGTCTCTTTGTGGAAAAATATAAGAACACAATACCCCTTCTTACAAAAGATAAACTAAGTCTTAGCTAAAAATTACATCATCACAAGTAGGGGCGACAATATTTTAAAACCGCTTATCAAAATTGCATTTTACCTAATAATTCTCTTAGATTTCCGTTTTTTTAAATCTCTCTCCGGCTCTACCGGAGTGATACCACGGCCTCACAGAAAATCGGCGTGAAACAACGCATGCTTTGTGTTTCGCCGAGTGAGTGAGGTTACCGGAGGCCCAAACCCTTTTAAAAGGCGGGCAACGCACTTGTGACTCCTTTGGTGTTGCGGGTGTCCATGGGCGGCGGTTATCGCTTACCATCAGGTGATCCGTCTGCTCGTTTGCCCCCCTATCCCAGAAAAAAAACACAAATTAAGCGTATTTTGCTCATTTTTTGGTCAGAGCCAGAGACACAAAATTATATTTTATCCTATAAAAAAACTTACTTTTAATTCAGCGTGCGAGATCATTATTGTAACGTTTTTTAACATACTCATTCGCCGACAAGTAATGTTTATTGAACAAAGTAATGCTGCTCCCTTCCCACGCTCAACTTATTTAGCAAATGACTTCATCGTATTATTTATGTTAATCAATCATACGACAAACAAACATACTCTCACGATATTTTTACTAAAGATACTGATGAAGAGACAAGACACTGAACGCGTCATCAACCCCCGCGAATTCCGAAATGGGATGACTTCTGTGGCCCAGTGGGTGATAAAATCATTATAAATGGCCTTCTGTGGTGCATCTTCAGAACTTATGATCAGTTGCCTAACTTTGTATGGACCCATCTGGAGGGTATATTCTATAAAAAAAACAATAACGCACGAAAATAAACTTAGTTTAGAGTTACCTTTTTTTACAGTTGGTTAAATATACTTACGTTTTCATAGGTTATGTATCTGTCGGATTTTCATCATTATTTAGGCATAGGCATTTGAGAACGGACTTTGATATAGATATTTAGAACATGCGCCATAAATTATACTATGTTATCCGATAAAACCTGTATTCGGTTAAATAATTGTGTAGTTGCAACGATGATGATAATATACCTTACAATATATCTATAGTTACCTAAGTATACAAACACTTTTTATCAATTTAATTTAAAACCCAACCACGAAAAATTCAACTAAAAAGTATAAAACAAGACAATGTTGTCCTGGAAGTGGTGTCCAGTTCATACCCGTACGATGCAATGACCTGTTGGTGCCATCATAACTATAATTACTTATGCATTTATAGACTGTTAAACTCATTACCCTTCCTTTTCTTGTAGTTGGGTAAAAACACGACACGCTTGCAAGATAGTGACTAAACGTAAATAAGTATATTCTCAACTAAAGAGCAAACACTCTCACGCTTTGAAAAAGGCTAGTAATAATGATGTGTTAATTAAGCCTAAACAAACAAAAAGTAGCGACATACATACAAACATAGCTTCATGCAACGTCATTTCCGTTATGAACGTCGTCGGGGGCCTGCCTCGTCGCCTGACCTAGATTTTTGCAGCTTAATGATACATTCTGACCAAAATTCTACACAAAGTGAAGTAGGTCCATGACAAGGCAGTTTTTTTCAAACTTTACTATAGATATGTAGTGTTATTTTTTATTGTACCATGACAAAGAAGCATACTTACAGTATTAATATTATGGAATTAAATTTTGAAATTGAAATAATTCCATAATATTCATACTGTTTTTTATTTTTTTATGGGATAGCAGGGAAACGAGCAGACAGATAGCCTGATGGGAAGCGATCACCGCCGCCGATGGACACCCGCAACACCAGAGAATCACAAGTGCGTTGGAGGGTTTGGGCCTCCGGTAACTAGGTATAAATAATTCACTGAGTTATTGATAGCGTATTCATAAATTATGTCTCTCCTAATCAGCAGTTCAATCGCCTTGTCGCCCCGCAAAGACAACAAGCAAGATAAGTTACGGAAAAGTAATACTGGACTTATCTATTATAGCAGGGATACTCAACCTTAGCGAGGTACACAGGAATTTCTTGTTTGTATAAAATGTTTTATCGCAACTTGTACTGCGCCCTCTTACACGGAATCGAAACACACCGGCAACTGTGTCGGCATTAGTACACAAATACATCTACTTAACCCTTTGGCGAGTACGGGCGTGATGGTATGTACCTAATGCTTTTAGCATTTCAAGAAAGACATGATTATTTGCCACGGATAAACATAATGTAATCAACCCATTATTCTGTCCCAAAGCTATGCATGGTCTTTTCTCAGGATGAGGGGGATTAGGCTATAGAACACCAAGCTAGCCTAATGCGGGTCGACCGACTTCACACACCGTCGAGAAAATCTCTCAGGTTACCTCAGGATGATTTTCCTTCACCGTTTAAGCGCGCGATAATCATGACTTCGAAATAGGTGTGCCCTCGACTTTGACTTGGCAGTCAATCTTGGTTACATCACTAGCCTATCACTGTTCTTTCTAATAGCTCTGGTGTATAATAGTATACAGTATAATATTATATACCCCTCGGAATAATTCGACAGTTACTTGATGTAACAAAAAGGTTGACAATCACAGAATTAGTTTGTCATCTGCCCACAGATTAGCGTAACACGACTGACATAAACTCACTTTCCAACTTCAAACAAGAGTGAAATCAGTTCCCTTGTTCCAAGCCCAATGGTATTGCCTGGCCCCGGGGCTATTAGTATGCAGCCAACGAGCTATAATGGCCGACCATAGCTTATGCATTGCGCGTGAGCATATTAATAGTGCTGGTACCGGCTATGTAATTAATAAACATGTTTACTAAAAAGTTAAACGGACAATCGATTGACTTATTTATTTTTAAATCGATTTACGATGATCGAATTTGCAATTCGATCGAATACATAACACATTATATTAATAAATGTATTGTAAGTAACTATTTAAGCATACATAAGATGATCCCACGGCCGCTTCGTCTATTATTTAGCAAATATCTTTACTTTTATATAAAAACAAACTTATACTGCCTCAATAGCCAAGTGGTCCTGACCGCGACTGCTACGCTAGAGGTCCTGGGTTCGATTCCCAGGTCGAGCAAAGTGTTATTGGGTTTTTCTATGAAATTCCCAGTAGCAGCTCGGAGTTAGGAATTTGTGCCCGGTTAATGGCAATAGGCTCGCCCCCTATTACAAGGGACCTAAACATACCGGCGAACTGTGGGTGTACATTAGTACGCCTCTGCCTAACCCTTCGGGGAATACAGGCGTGATGGTATGGTATTATGTTATTAAAACTTATCCAATAGAAATAAGTATAAGAAATAGTGTTTTGAATGTTAAGCAGCTCTAATACAAAACAAATAATTTTATTGACATTAATAAAATACTACCACATATTAAAGCGATAATTCCGTAAGTTATTGTAAAATCAATGAAAACACATATACAGAATTACTATAATGTCAGTTAAATTTTAATAGTATTGTGTGTAGTTATACTATAGCATATTAAAGGAGGTGTCACATTTTACACCCTGTATATATATATATACATATTATGTTAAAGCTAACCCTATCCCTATATCACTTTTTTTTTTACTTAATGTAATGGAATGATCCAATTACGTTATTAAAAGTTTGAAAGACTTGGATGTATAATAAAATTGTAAGTTAACTATTATAGGTGTTTTGTGGAATAAACATTAAAAAATACAATTTATTATACATTCGCATAGGTACCACTTAACTAAAGGTTAATAAGAATAAATCTTCGATTTATATGCTCCGGTTGATCTACAGTTAATAACAACAAACAAGCGATGTGATGAATTACTGAAACTGTAATTATAATATCAACGTGTAATTTTCTGACATTAATTATTATTTTCTCAGTTACGTTCTTGTTTTTTTTATTGTGGTAATTAAACAACAAATATTTATCTTTTTTTCTTCATTTTCCATGCTGACGGCAAATTTCAAAATGGCGGTAAGGAATCGCCGTGGTTTAGTGTACATAGAGTCTGGTGTATCTAACCAAAAAACGCAGGTACGAAGAATTGTAAAATAAGTACTTTAACTCAGAAAAAGTCATAATTCATGTCAAAATAATTATAATCTGAACAGAAAATTACTCTTTTAGAAGCAGTTAAAATCAAGTTGCATAGAGCCATGATTGCCTTTGATTTTGCGCATTAAAACAATACTTGACTAACGCGCAGAAGAGACAATATTGCAGGAGGGATTCCACGAAAACCTCATTACACTTTTCATTTACCAGTTAACCAAACAATCTAATGTTTGTTGGCAAAACTTCTGCTAGTAACTAAGGAGCAACTTTAATGTCGTAAGTAACACAGCAAGCAGCAGTCATGGCAGCAGACAGTGACAAATGGTAGCGGCTGCTGTTGAATGGGCAGGGAACACGCCACGCCACGTGAAATGTTCCACTCTCTGATTAACTACAGGGCTGCCATTTACCAAGACGGTTCAGATAACACCCAAACATTTTAATCCTTCAAGACTACGTACAAACGTCGGTAGTCTTTGCCATAATTGGGAAAAAGCTGCTGTAAGCTATAAATGTGAACCACAATCAGTATACCTTTTTTTATCTAACTTTTATGATCCTATTGCTAAGCAAAGGTCTTCCCCATCCCCTTCCATAGATCTCTGTTTATAATAGCTATATGTGGCCAGTCTGTCCCAAGTCGTGTCTCGCCAGCGCTTTCTGAGTATTCCTCGGCGTCGACGGCCCTCTTCGAGCAACCATTAGGCTACTATGCTGGCCCATCGATCCGAATGCATGCTACCTTTTTAAGAATGAGAAAAAATCATGGATCGTCGCTTCCATGGGATGCAGAGAAGTATGTCGGGCTTGTAGTCTTTACATCGGGCGTAGCTGATGTAGAGACTACTCCAAGGAGATAATATTAAGGGTTGACTGGCAGGTATAGACTAAAGAACATTCAAAATATTGAAGTAGAATGTGTAGCAAGTGACGTGCAGAAAAATAGATTGTGATTCCTTTCTTGATTTTCTTCTAATACAGTCTTATCAATATCTCTAGAGCATTTTTTCATTAAAGTAAAACCCCCGTTATAAACTCGGAACCTCGACAAGTTAGTGCGTTAAACACATCAAAAAAGGTTTTATAATTAAATATCGGTTTAGGTGTCACGTTAGGGGCGGAACAACTAACAATAAGAATAATAAACATTTAGAGATGGATTCCTTCGTAATCGTTAATCGAGACGTGTAATACCGGGTGTAGGTATTACACGTCTCGATTAACTATTACTATTCCAATGCATACAAATTTACAAAGCACTGGTTTTACTAGGAAACGACTAAATTTCGGAGAATACTGAGAATAGTAACGTTCGGGCGGTTTGTACAAACGAAATTCTTTGAACAATGTTCTCTACTTTATTTACAGATAAAATAAAACAATTTATGGCTATATTGTCTCCTAGGTTTCATTGTTTCAATTCACATTCATATTACAAACGCAACCCGTGGTCTGTTAGTCTGTTTGTTATATTTTCGTGAATAAACTGCTGATCTAATTGTGATATAATTTGGGAATACCTGATGTAGCTTTTGACCAGAGAATGACAATAGGGTACTTTTTCGTAGGATTTTTTTTTATGGAATAGCAGGCAAACGAGCAGACGGATCGCCTGATGGTAAGCAATCACCGCCGCCCATTTACACCCGCAACACCAGAGGAGTCACAAGTGCGCTGACGGCATTTTAAAAAAGAGTACGCTCTTTTCTTGAAAGTTTGAAGGTCGTATTGGTACGGCAGACGGTAGGCAGGCGGTAAATACTGCAGGCGACAGTTCATTCCAGTTTTGTTGTGCGTGGCAGAAAGTTTATAGAGAATCGCAGTTGTGAACTGTTGATGATTTTGTGAAATATAGAGGCATAGAACCAAATATAATATCAGATACCTGAGGGGTGATAGGAGGCAGGCACACCTCTCTGCCTCACCTATCGGGGAATTCATCATGGTAATCTATACTAATATATAAAGCTGAAGAGTTTGTTTGTTTGTTTGTTTACTTGAACGCGCTAATCTCAGGAACTACTGGTCCGATTGAAATTCTTTCAGTGTTAGATAGCCCATTTATTGAGGAAGGCTATAGGCTATATATCATCACGCTACGCGAACGAAGTCGCGGGCAGAAGCTAGTCAAGTATATAAGTTATGTCGCGAATGGAAGATTGGGTGAGGCGTGGTAGCCCTAGCATTAGTTAATATGTGTGACATGATTATAGTAATTTACAACAATTTATTTAATACAATAATCGTCTCATTATAAGTATTAGGTTACGGTATCGTGAGTTTTATAGCATTCATCAACGATGTTCAGAGATTAAATTATTTCCTGGTTGAACATTGAAATAAAAATACTTTTTCCAGATTTGTTTTGTTGTAATGATATTACATATTTATTCGGATACTGTAAAGGATCCATGGTCACGGGTACACGTGACATGGGATATGGTCACTGGTAGTTAACTAGTTTACTACGCATAATTTTCCCTAGTAGGTAATATTTAAAAATAGGTCTGTAGCCCTCGCAGCTCACCCATGTGGTAAGTGGTAGGTAACCCTTACCTCGCAATAGTATAGCAGAAACCATTTTAAATAAATGTAAACCGCCGCAAATAAAATAAATATCGAAATATGCACTACGTATCTACCGGCTTCAAATTTTACGATCTGTCCTACCCGACACTCAGCGTCGACAGATCAACATAAAATGACATGACGTTTTATGCAAATCGTGCGGCACCTCAAAGCTGTGTTGCCACTCGTAAAAAATTAAGGCGTGCAGTGTTGCCAACAGCAATTTTTGTTATTGCCGTCTGGGCGGTCCGTGAATTATGAGAGGGCTTTCTTGATTTATATGTCTCGAAGATGCTATCGCTTTTAAGAGTGATGTGACATTTGCGAGCCCTGTATATTTATAAAGATGGAAACCTGACTGCTTTGTTTGGCGTAAACCTTTCCTATTATTTTACCTACTTTAAGGTAAGTACTTACTAAGAAACTATAGAGTAAAGGGGTTAAATATATTATGCTGTCTTATTGGTCTAAGGTTCGAACAAACCAGATAATGAGCGACAATGCTTTGGGTTTGGTGCCCAACAAACCTCTTGGACATGCGCCGGTATACAGATTCCTGAACAGAAAATGTTAAAAGCTAGTAAGGCTAGGTCACTATGCATCTCCTTCAACATATTTTTATATACGTATGGACATCGGCCTGTTAACATTGTATTATATTATGTAAAGATAACATCAGTAATTTATAAACTGTTCTATACGCACACATATAGTTATTGTGTATATGCAATGCAAGTGGTTTCAAGACAAATACATGTCAATATGATGATTAATTTATGATAATCACAGATGCATGAGTATTTTAATTTACCTGCGCGTGAGACGCATTTGGTACTGCGTGGGTACAATAGTTACTTGTTTTGTTTTGCAACCTTTTGTCTAGTCAAGCACTGTGTTGTGTAGATTGTAGATAAATATTATTATATATAGACATCGTCGCACGTATAGATAAAGAAATTATATGTATTCATTCGGTTATTGGGCAATGGCTAGCGAGTTGTTCATCCTAAGCATTGCATGTGCACTGTATGACCACAAAACAATATATTGTTGAGGCAGAACTTGTATGGAACAGCAACAACGCGTGAGCCACAGTGCAGCCAAGGTCAATGATTCATCTCAGGTAGGGTGGGGTTTTGAGCTCTGAACCAGACACAATAAGGAACAATTTTATGTTAAACTACAATTTTGTGGGGGGTTTAGACCCCCAACACCCCCTCCGGTTATGATTGCGTAAGGTACAATAAACGTCTTGTGAATATGAACTTTTCCTTTTTGAATTTCCCAAGGAATCACCTGTAGAAGTATTGTCATGTTGATCTTTGTAGCAGGCCTAAGTGGCAAAGATATTCTTCAGTGTAATTATTGCGTTGATAATTGAAGATCAATCCAGGTTCTGGACTCCAAAATCCGTGGTTTTCACGCGTCTTGTCCTGGTTTCCAAATTATAGAGATGGCAACCCATACTAGTTACCAACAGATAGCATAGAGTAATGCGTATGCATCTCTTAGTAGTTTGTGATAGAGTACTTACAGGTGTCATAGGATTATCTTTTCTGTGGCATAGAAAAATGAAGGCGTAATATTGGACGCATACTGCTTAAAACCACAGGTGACATGAGAAATAATGAGACATTTTATTCGTTGAAAGGAAGAAAAATAGAACACCGCTGTATCATAATAAGTAACTATTAAAAAAACTGGGATGTATCATGTAAGTAATGCGAGACTTACTATATTTACACATGTCGCGTGATAACCGTGTTAAAGCCTGACAGTGCTTGTTTATTTAACTGTTGTTTAATTTAAACTGCAAACGTAAAGGATTGTAACTACTGGCGTACCTTATTATATTTATTTTACTATTCTTTTATAGAGTACTGTTTCTGTCATCAGAAAGGATTCGAACAAAGATCAATTACATGTCTACATTTTTCACTTCAAACTTAAACAAATCTGCTCATAATTAGGTATTATCACGAAATTGGAATTGCCCACAACTGCATTAACGGCCGGTCCCAATGTGTCTGTGGATTTTGTTACGATTTTGACATAAGGTCCATACATTGCATTACACATTTTGATACTAAAGTACCTAATGTAAAAATCTCTCTACCTCTTGTCAGTAAATCTATTGACGGATTTGAACGGCATGTAAGTTTCCTTTCATTGACAATAAATAGCCCACCTCAAGCATGTATAAATCTCAATAAAAGACTTATGTAAGGTTTCATTTTAACAATTTAATTAAACAAACAACAACAATAATTATATTATTAATATTATATACTAGTCAAAAATACACTCGGCACTTAACTCGTCACATAGTTTTTTTATTGCATTAATATCACTTATTAGCTCATCCGGTTGCTGTGCTCCTCAAGCTCTTGTTGTAGTTCACTTTTGTTTGGAAGTATGAGGTCTGGTGACACCGCAGTGGCAGAGACTTGCGTTGAAGGCACAGCCGCCGTCTCATACGTGACGAGAACTGTGGAATTGTAAGTCAAGCGATTCGTACGAGCCAAAAACATGACGTCAGATATTAATTTCTGTGCTATATACTTTTGTTCTTTACTTATGTCTCTCATTTGTACTTTGAGATGGGTTGCGAACGTAGAACAATCGTCTTCGATTTCAGTTTGCGGCACGGGAACGGATTCCGCGAAGATATTAGACCGCTCGTTTCTCTCGTCTGTGATCTTTATCCGTTTAAGTGACGGTGGTGTCGGTACATAGTAACCCTCATCAGATGACTCCTCCAATTTCTCCTGAAAAATATACGAAAATGAAATGCCAATCTTTAATCTGTCCTTACTGTCTTGAACATAACAAAAAGAACCGTTCTCAAGTGATAGCAGGTATATTTATTTACGATGGAAACGTTTTGTCAACGTCCTTTGATACCAGAATTGATATTTTACCACAGCAGATATAACTAAAATGACTGCTAGTCAATTATTTTCATATCAGCTCAAAGCAGCTCAGCTCTTACTACAATAATAATGCTATTAAGACGACATGTTTGGCGTATCGGCTGAGAGATCGGCTTCTGCGCCACGTGTTGTGGGTTCGATCCCCAAGTATGTGAGAATTTGTGTTTGTAAACGCACCCACGATACAGGAGAAATTCCTAGTATGGGGCAGTTATTTTTTAAATTAAAATGCAGATCAATACTAAATACTTATACGGTAAAGTTCAGACTCATCTCCAGGAAATATGAAAACAATAGATTCAGCAGACGATAAGTACTGCAATGCGTGCCAGACGCTATCATACCTTCACTGCTATAATGTAACTGTGAATGTGAAGTAAAGACACAATACAAAGAGCCGTTCAGTCCCCTCGTAAAATGACAACCGGCGACGCGACCGGTGACACCTCTTCACTTCAATATTCTTCACGCATTACACAGTGTTGCGCTTTAAGTTTATCTTTACGTCAGGCGCCAATTTTAAGGTTATTAAAGTTCATTATGCATCTCATCACTTACCACACATATGGGTTCCACTTCATGGTTATATTTCGCTCTCGAAATAATAAGATCCCTTTGCTCTTCCGTATTGTAACCAATAAATTCTTCTAATTCTCTGTAATACCATAAAGTTGGCGAATATATTTCGTCATCTGTCGCTCCAGAATGCATGCTCAGTGCGACCTTTTTTTCTTCCCTCCTAAACGCAGTCCGAAAACTGTCAATCTTCTTTTTGACTGTATCCAAGGTAGCATCTGCATCAATTTCACGAACCTTTTCCAACAATACAGCGTAAGCTTTTTTTCTCACCTCCTTTTTTATATACGACGGGTCCTTTGTATCCCACAGACAGGGAAAACTTCTGTAAAGCTTCAGAAATTCTAACCAAAACTCACGCGACATCGTGTTATTTTTGTTTACCTACGCGCGCACAAATCGGGCAAGCGTGGCCGACTAGACATAAGTCGGTCGGTCAGAACGGCCAACTCAGAGAACGGGGGGTGAGGTGATGGATGCGCGGGGAGGTTGTTGGAAGGGGACCGTTGCTCGCTGCGGCGAAACAAGTCGGCGCACGATAACGTGTTGGACAAGGACAACACATCGGGTGATCGGCTCACACCGCCGATAATACACCTATATCGGATTCATGTTGTGTACGTTGGTCTCCCACAAGGTATTCATTAATATTTATGTTGGAATCTATATCAAAAAACAGCATAACAGTAACATTCTATTATCTAAAGCAAAGAAATCTCTCGCCATTGCGATAAAGATAAAGAATTGAGGACAACGTACTTACCTAACACTTATAAAGTTATAATTAATACAGCTTGAAAACAGTACATACGACCTATTTATAAACTGATCCCGGCAGTATTTACCTAGGCAGCTAAATAAATGCACAACTTGATTTTGAGCCATTGGTTATGTAAAGTTCCATTCGATTCAACCAGAACAAATTTCAATTCAGAACTCATTCACAATCTCTCGACAGCTCTTCTTCATAGCAGCTGAGCAAAAATTAGGTTTCAGTCCAATTTAAAAGGTCAATAACAATGGACTTGCAAAAAAATTTGCGTGCGACTATTCTATCAGAACATCCGGCCTTATTAAGAAAAGTGTGAACTGGACTAATCAAGTCAGAGTTAAAAAGCAGCAAATATACAAAGCAGAAAAAATACATAGCGATTAAAATATTTAATTATAAATAACTTTCATCTTTGTTGTTGCCTTTGTGCTCTAATAAAAAGTTTGCTCCACTTACATTATGGTTTTTTCTGGAATTGCAAAAACGAATCTTAATACTGTTTATAATATAGAACGTTGGATTGATTGGACAAACGCCAATATTCATTGTGGCTACCAAAAGGTTTATTTTGAATTTCTTGGTTAAAGTAAGGTTCGTAAGAAACATGACATAAGATAACGTACTCTACGAATAACGATAGTCGGTAGAGTTATAAGCCTAGTACCTCAAGTTAGCGTAAAACATTTCCGACTTTCGATACCGTGTTGGTCAATATACCATCTCTCCGATATTACTGACAAAAAAAGTTTTATCTCTCTGCTTTTGGGTGAGGGTTTGGATGAGAGTGTTTATAAGTAATTCAACCTAATACTTGATGGCTGGGATACCTTTACTTGTCAACGTAGGAAAGCATCCTATCCTGCCGAAGTACACGGTTAACATTATTGATATTGTCTTTTGAAAATTTATCTTTGTAAACTTATCCACGATACAGGAGAAATTCCTAGTGTGAGGCAACGTTTTTTAAAACACTAAACAAAAACAAAACTATAATACTGACTTATAAAATCCAGAAGGTAACGCGCACTGACATTCAATTAGCAGCCATTACCGACACTCGAAAAACAAAATATTTTAATGTACCGCAATTTATTCGCAAGCGCCATGCGACGCCATTTTTTATTATAACCAGTTATAACGCGGCCCTTTTACGGTTGTAAATTTAAGAAAGACTATGTTAAATGAAGCACTACTTGCAGTGTTAATTACGCCTTGCTTACGGGTGTGGCATGGCGAGCATCCCCAATCCAGAAATATCTTTGCCCACCCTAGAAAAATCGAAAGTCAATGAATTGCTTTATCCACTTGCACTCCAAGTGGCAAAGAAAAATTGCTTTAAATGCATCTCACCACTACCTTTGCTACGGTTTCTATTCCCAGCTGAAGCAAATGTATATGTTACCCACAGAGACCACATATATAGGTACCTATGTATGTTTCGAATCTGGGTGTCCTTTGTAGTATTTAGTATTTTTGTAAAGTCCCCCGCTACTAGTACTGGCGTAGGTAGCATTTATCATTATGGTAAGTTCAACTTGACGGCTGTCCCTGTCTGGAAAATATCTCTCTCAATACATACGGGTCACCTAAACTGATTAAGCATCTGTTATTAGAATGCAGAATAGTAATGATAACATATTACAAGTGTAAGGCATAATAACACGCTGATAAAGTTGCCTTTATACCACGCTGCCACTCTTCCGTGGAACCACTCCTCAAGGCTACCTTATTACATGTTTGATTAAAATAATTACTAATAATCGCAAGAATGGTGCGACACTTCTTAACAGTCAATTGTTAGAAAAAAACATAAACATACCATCACGCCTGTATTCCCCGAAGGGTTAGGCAGAGGCGTACTAATGTACACCCACAGTTCGCCGGTATGTTTCAGGTCCCATGTAATAGGGGGCGAGCCTATTGCCATTAACCGGGCACAAATTCCTAACTCCGAGCTGCTACTGGGAATTTCATAGAAAAACCTAATAACAATTTCCAGATTAGATCAAAGTGTTATTGACTTTGCTCGACCTGGGAATCGAACCCAGGACCTCTAGCGTAGCAGTCGCACTCAGGACAACTTGGCTAATGAGGTAGTTAAGTCAATTGTTAGAAACCAAATGAAAACACCAAATTGACATAAGAAAACCACATTACTGCCTCATGTCAATGAATACCAGGCACATGACGACTGAAGAGACAAAATTAAGGCCCACTTGCACCAACTTCTTAAATGTATTTAAATTGTATTTAAACACAATTTTTCATAGTAAATTTGTGTTTAAATACGATTTAAATACATTTAAGAAGTTGGTGCAAGTGGGCCTAAATGTTGAAAAGTGTTGTAATTCGCTAAGATCATCTTTTGAATATTTTAAAATTATATTTCCCTCGATAAATTTCGATATTTTTATGTCGAGTTTCCTTTTTAGTCAATTCTCCTAGACCTTTATCTTTTGATACGCCATAAGTAGAAATGAAAAGTTTGCATAATTATTTCATCCCAGTAAGAAATATTATTTCACAAAATATTGATCGGTTTTTCTGTCTTTCTAACTTGGAAACTTTTCATTTCTACTTAGAAATAAAAACTAGTTTTGAAAGCCTTTTTCCCCTATAACAAGAGATAAAACTACATCGTCAGTCAATGTCATCCACAATAAAATTAGTTTCTGTCTCCTCTCTGATAGACGAAGCGATAGCAATTAAGACAAAGCCATAGCAATTACGATACAATGCTATAAACACACGTAATCGAGCTGGTCAATATATTTTGTCATTGAACTTAAGTGAAAGTATTTATGTTTTGAAGGTGACAATTTTTTATAAGTAGTCGTCTCATCTTTTTGGAGTACGCAATGAAAGTGCAGTACAAAAATGGATAAAACATTTCCCTATATAGACACTGCAATAAAAACGCAACGAAACGTGGACGAATAAGGAGTACCTATGTTTACGGCACATCTGTCATTGAACTTGAATTTGGAATCGAACGCATTCCACACACACAGACTTGGTTCGAAATTAAAATGTCGTCATATCATTTCGAATGACATTCCAAATTCGAGTTTGGTCTGAGGACCGGAGATAATTAATTAATTCTGACGACAGTATGTAGGTACTTCATTCGGCGATCGATTACTTTAGTAACATTTTCCGACACAAGGGGTAATTTTTATTAAAATAGATGTTAGGGCTTTAAAATTCCGTTATCAAAAATGCAGTAAGTAATTTCGTGCACTGATATTAGTGCTCGTAGGCCAATAATTAGTATAGTTCAAATTTAATAAACAATAATGTTTATTTACATATTATTATATTTAACGAGGCATATTGCACAGTCATTACGTAACCCAATTTTCGGACGGAAACACACGGCCATAACTGAAAATCTCAAGTCATTCGATTTCCAAAACGAATTTTCAAATATGGAGCGTTCGAAAATGGCGCGCGTTACATAACAGAGAGAAAGTGAGAAGTTCAAAGCGAAATTAAGAGGAATTGATGCGTCTAATATGGGCTCATTGTGGGGGGGTATGAGAGGCGATTAGGCCTTTGTCCGTCTAATAGCGGTGAGTGAACAGACGAGCGTGATTAAATAAATGTGAAACATCGATACAACTTTCGGTACACGTGTTACTTGATATTGAACATTAAATCGTTTATAGAAGTTATAAGAGTAATGGAATTGAGTTTTGTAGGACTAATTTGTGGTTTGAGCAAGCATTACAAGTCGACCCAAATACCACCGGAGGTGCAGGAGTATTATTTCTTGAAAAAGAAAAGATTAACACCAAAGCAAATTAGGATTCCAGCCTTCTGGGTACCCTTTCGCATGATAGAGTGATGCGGATATATTTATCTAGTTCATTGTTTTAGTTGTTAGGTTGTTTAAGTAGATAATTTAATTATTGTTTTATGTCCTGTAGTCATAAAATATTGCATCAATAAAAAAATGAGAAAAGAGTAGAGATCGAGATTCCATATTAATAATATTAATCCAGCAACGATATATTCTTGATTTCATAAGCATTTGGTCTCGAATAGACATGAACCGTGTCCATCTCCAACCGCATTCATCTCCATAGGATCAACCTTTTGGAACCGTGCACTAACCGTGGAATCATAACGTTTCATAAACGCTTGTAAAAGCTTATTTGAAATAAAAACATTTGAATTTGAAAAAAACATATTAAATTTCGAAGTTATACCAAGTTATTGAGATAGTGAATGATATTTGTAAAATTTCTAACACCTAGATTTTCCGTGTCAGTACCAAATCAATACATTAGTTCCATCTCACTCTGTGCATAAACATAAACACAAGTCAACGTCTCAACCGCTATCAGTCAACCCGACATTGGACATCAGTACTGCGAGTACAAGTCGGACCTGTCGGACGGGATGCCTGGCACGCGGAACAGGTACCAGACAGTTTCCCGCAACCTTGAGCCGCGAGGAGCCGAGGACGGACGCTTGTAAACAATATGATGCTCATTTCTTGCGGTTGAAAGGAATTTAATCACAATCAACATAATTATTAATGTCGGTTACATACATTACACATGTCTAGTACCTACGTCGTAAGTATAATGTCTCGAATGTCTAAAATATTCGGTGAACTTATAAGGGGGACGGAAAAGGCAGGAAGAAGTCTTTTCCATTCACAAAACCTATATCTTTGTAGGTGTTAGCATTAACCTATGTTTACAAAAAAATTAAGTAGGTCCTTGAGCGATTGTCACTTGAATCACTGATTATAAAAATGTCTGAAAAATTTATATACCTACAGTCATCCGTCACATAGGATATACCTTAGGTTACACAGTTAAACGTACCTAACTTGTAACTAATCATAAAAAACATAGTAAAATAATTATATTTCTTTTTCAAAAACTCTGAACCGCGAAATTTTACCGCAAACTCATATTCTCTCTTTAATATTGGTGGTGTCCTTTTACATGATAGCAATCCAGTAGTCTTCGAGAGTTTCGACACGTAACTTTTATATTTGGAATAAACTCCTATCTTTGCTAGAAAATTTTATAATCAAAGAAATTAATCATTCAATCCTATATTTTCGGATAGGAATAAGCGACCAATTGTTGTTGTCGTAGACATACACATTTCCACATATCTACCCTTGAACTCGAAAGACGACACCAGCAATTAAGCTATTATTTCTGAAATTAATCTGTTTTTAATCACAGGATTCTGTATATTAAAAAAGGAAGACAATATAGTAGACTCTTCCTAGTACTGTATTGCTTTAAGCAAGCATCTGACATTGACATAAAATATGTTTGTTGTTGAATTACCGACTTGACACAGCAATGATAATCGATGTTAACTTGTTTAGACATTTTTGCTGCACGTTGCTCAGTCGAATGTAAAGTAGGTTTGTTTTTTTATACTTTATCGTATGTGTGAGGCACTGGATGATGAATATGAAGTTAGTTAGTCTATTTAAGTTCATAAGAGGTCCCAGGTATGTTTAGAGAAAGCAAGAACATCAGCGTGGCAACTTTATGTTGAGATCAAAAGGGTCTTAAAGATTTTTTAATTTAGCTATAATAATCACAAGTATATCGCAGAAAACCTGTGTAAAACAAAGCTTATGTTGTGTTTCGCTGAGTGTTTGAGGATACTGGAGACCCGAACGCTTTTAAAAGGCCGGTAACGCATTTGAGACTTCTCTGGTGTTGCGGGTGTCTGGTGTCGCTTACTAAACCATCAGGTGATCCGTCTGCTCGTTTCTCTCCCATAAAAAAGGCATATTATTTAAAGTACCGCTCTAGACTCAGATCAAGACCAGATATTAACTCTTCCTTTTACAGTCCCTTCGAGAACAACAAGTTGAGACGGCTATGTTATGTAATTTTTTGCTTAAACACGTTAAATTTTAACTCATTACTTGCACAACTGCAGCTAAAAAAATCACGTATGCATCGAACGTGTATACGGGGCCGACATTGATAAACCGCCACAGAATAATAGAAAGCTTCACTGGAACTGTAATCACGGATAACGCGGATACGTGGATATTTCGCGGTAGTAAGTACAGTCATTCAAGTAACAGACCGTGGGCGGACCTGCCGAGCCTGTCCTACAGGGCGCCGGCAGGCGACAGGTACGCTACAGTAAGTTAAGCTGTGTCATAAGTTGACCAAAAAATTTGCAAAATAAGCTTAATTTTGAGTTTTTTATGGGATAGGGGGGGGCAAACGAGCAGACGATTCACCTGATGGTTAGCGATTACGCCGCCCATGGACACCCGCAACACCAGAGGAGTCACGAATGCCTTGCCGGCATTTTAAAATGGTTTGGGCTTCCTATATCAACCACTCACTCGGCGAAACAGAACGTAAGCTTTGATTCATGCCGTTTTTCTGTGAGGTCGTGGTGTCGCTACGGTCGAGCCGGCCCATTCGTGCCAAAACATGGCGCTCCCACCACGTTAGTCTCAAAGTTAAAAGATAAAAGTGGTAAATATCGTCTTTTGACATTTTCTACAGAGAACCGTTGAGGTTGAATGGCTAAAATTCTGGACCTATCATATACACCAATTCATAATTTAAAAGTTGTGGCAGTGACCTGTATTCGTAGATAAATTTAATCTCAGCCTACATTTAAAAATATGAATTATGAATAACTATATCATAAAGAATGATGAATAGACAAAAGCACGAAAGTTGTTGACTTCTAAAATGGATGCAGCCGATGCAGATACAAAATAAGATTCTTGCTAAGTCCACTACGCCCTTAAACTTGAAACGATCCATTACCATTTAGACTACATACTGCACACAATCTGTAACATAAGTCATTATGTTTAGTGTTGACACAATTAATGCATTGCTGATAACGCACGTTGAGGAATTGTTTGAGTGTCATTACAAATAATGTCATCACGAAGTTATCTTTTAAAGTACACCTGCACTTATTATTATTTTTAAATGACATGTGTATTGCAAAGTTGTGCAATATAGCACGTTTGATTAATAAGATCTTTAGTTTTTTCAGAATAATTTTGTAATTTTTGTGCAAGGAAATGAAAAGGAAGTAGAGTAAACAGTAGGGTAATTTACTATTATTTCATTTATAAATAAATAAAAGTAATAAATATAAGTAATTGTATGGTGTGAAGATAAAACTATACTACCCCTTGGTTCCACGGGTAACATGTTACAATTTACAAAAACAATAAAAGGTAGAATAATGAAACCCAATAAAGCAAGAAGTATTTAGTGATATATTTTAATATACCAAGTACTTTGACTATCTATCTATAATAGTCAAAGACCAAGTATATTACAGTATAGAAGCATATCATTTGAGGTATGAACTAGACTACTGAGAAGTTCAATAAGAGCCGTCCAAAAAAATCCGTCACACCTCAGGGGAATCAGGGACAACAGAAGTGTGACAAAGAGTAAGAGGGGTCGTATGTGTTACGTCATAACACGTACGACGTAACACATTACTACGTCAACTTCAGAACAAGTACTTTATTCTAAGAAATCAACTAAGAGAAAGGCTTCAGCACTAGGAGACAGCCAATTTGACAACCTGCCAATATAGTTTCGTATCTTGATTTGTTATTTTAATTAGTTGTTAGAAACGTTCGCATAACATTGTACAGCATACCTGCAAAGCATTTTCTAATGAAAGACAAATCATTTTCTTCCCGTCTGGTCCCAATTTATTTCCTTTCATCACCGCCAGCCGTCATCTCGTCATTCACTCCCTTTTCTATCATTTTAGCCTTAACACTATCCATCGATCTTTTCTTTGGTCTACCTCTACATTTCTGCCCCTGCACATTCAGTCACCACTCTTTTAGCCACATGCGTTTTATTCCTCCTCATCACATGCCCATACCAAGACAATCTTCCTCTTATATACTCGTTTCTTATTTCCTCATAAGGCAAATGTTCTATTTCAATTATGTAGTTCATTTTTACAGATCGTTTTGAATTGTCAAAACTAGGTGTATCATTTGATAAGCGTTGCACTTCTTTTCTTCGTCTTTACTGTGGCATCTATGATACATTTTTCACTGGCACCTACTACCAGAGTGCCCGTTATACCTACTTGTGTCAAAGCATTTCTACGACGCGATTGTGTTGCTCCCAATATAAATCGATACTGGTTCAGAATAAATCGCAAACGGATTCAATACGGATAAATGTTAGCACGATTTCTTACGCACAGACATGGCGCCATTATTTATAGGGAAAGAAGCAATAAGGAGTCGGACGGACCGAATTCCCAAGACAAACGTAATACCGAAATAAATTCGGACACAATTTAATCAAAGTGTACTATTATTCGGTCCGATACCGTTAATCTAGGATCCTGCTCTAGCATTTCATGCAGTGAAGTAGGAACCTAGATCAACGTCAATAAAAACACAATTTGATAAAATACTGTTTGGATCATCATTTATTTTGGAATTACGGTTTTGTGGGCACTTCAAGCTTCGCCAGACTCGGGGTTGTTTTATTTTCTACGATAATCACATTACCATACAACCATAGACTCCTCACTTACGCACTATTTTGACAACACAATGGATGAGTAGTCGCAAACTCGCAGCACTAACCAAGCCATAGAGCCAATTTTCAACGACTTTTTTTTAAACAAGAGGCAAGTTGGGTTTCTTGGAGTTGATGCATTTCATTGAGATTGATCTCAATGAAATGCAGCCTATTCATAAAAATCGGTTACATAAACTTACTTACACCTACATCGATGCGTAGGTTGGTTAAGAAAGCCTGTTTCATATAGGTAGAGTTTAATCACAATCTTGTTGCTGTCATCGTAAAATCCGATCAATTAGGTTAGCAGATAACATTATTAACGGGAGTGTCAGCACGGCTATAGTCTGTGGTCTGTTATCTGATATACTTTTTAACTATGTAGTAAGAAAAAAAAGCGCGGGAAACCTTGAAATTTGGCGGACGTGTTTTTTTGTGGCTGTTCTTAAAATTTAAATTAATTTGGATTGGGTTCAATTTTTGTACATATTAACCTTAGTTTCTAGTAGTGTAGTTAGTTTTATTGATTTCTTCGTATTAGGTAAGATTTTTTTTACATTTTATAGTTTATATAAGTATGGATCCTCCGGATGATCCCGGAGGGACGCCTCAGTCTGAAATACAAGTAGCTCATTATGTTACAATTTCTAACAACGATACCAGTGTGGACACTGATGGGTCGTTATCAATTAATAACAACACCAAAAGAAAAAGGGTGTCAGCTCGTCCGACAATTTGCAAACATTGCAATAAAAAAAGACGCAAAAGTGGCGGGAAACGTCACAATGACTGTAATTGTGCTGTGGATGAAATTATGGATACTAATAATATGGTTACTGGTCCTTCGGTTATTTCTATGGTGACCAATGTTGATAGTGTGGGCGGATCACCTCATCAATCAGTATCAATTGCAAGAATTTTATATAACTCAACAGATGCTGCTCCGTTCTTAGTACATGTACAAAGGGAGCAATCCCTTTCTAATGATAATGTTTTTTTAAATCCTATTTCTTTTGGCCGTTTTTTGAAAAGGAATTCTTATAATAGTATAGTAAATGGCAGTTTAAAGAAAATAGGCCGTAATAGACTTGTACTGTCTTTTTCCAAATATCAAGATGCCAATTCATTCATTTCTAGCAAGTTATTGGAAGCTGAAAAATATAAAGCCTTCATTCCTACTTTTTCTGTCACTCGCATGGGCGTTGTCAGAGGTGTTCCCAAAGAGTGGACAGATGAAGAAGTGTTGGATAACATCTCTGTTCCAATAGGCTGTGGTAAAATTTTAAAAATAAGGAGAATTAAAAGGAAGAGTTTAGTAGATGGAAAGCCTCAATTAAATGACACTGAAACAGAAATTTTAACATTTGACGGACAGGTTCTACCTAAGCGCGTTTTTATGTGCTATACATCACTTTCTGTAGATTTATACATTTATCCTACTATCCAATGCTACAACTGTTGTAGATATGGACATGTAAAAAATCAATGTAGGTCTAAACCTAGATGTTATAAGTGTGGACAGGGTCACTCAGGGGATGGGTGCACAGTGTCTGAGGATAACATATCTTGTTGCCTCTGCAAAGGTTTCCATGAAGCCACCAGTAAAAAATGTTTAGAATTTGAAAGACAGAAAAATATTAAAGAATCAATGGCTAAATCCTGCATTTCATATGCAGAAGCTTCAAAGCTACATCCTACCATTTCTAAGATATCATATGCTGATGCCTTACTCTCCTCACCCACACTTTCCAGCCATATAGATGCCTCTGTTCCTCAGGATTACTCTCCTTCCAAAGGAAATAAAACATCATATAAAAAAACAGTTTTTATTAAACCTCGCTCCCCACCCCACTTTTCTAAAGGTTATGATCAGCAATTCCATCAAGAACTTGCTAGAGACATTCCTCAACCAAAAGATGGCTGTGCTCTCACTCCTAAAGATGACCTGTCAGCTCTTTCTGTAAATCAATTAATAATTATGTTGATCAAATCATTAACACAATCTAATCTAATTTCACCGTCTTTCGCTGCCACTGTATCTAATGCAGTTACTGAATCATCTTCATCTCATAATAATAATGGATATCAAAGCCAAGGTATTCCAATGGAATTGCCGAAGCGCAATTAGTAAGAAATCAGATATAATTTTTCTTGTAAATAAATTTAAACCTTTTGTCTTTGCTCTTTAAGAGACATGGCTTAAACCAGGGTCTTTATTTAAGATCCCAGGTTATGCTTGTCTTAGAGAAGACCGCTGTGATGGGTATGGCGGTGTTGCCTTGCTCATCAAACATCATCATTCATTTTCACTTTTCACAATTCCACCTCATCATAATGATTTTTCTATTATTGCAGCAGTTGTAGATAGTATTTGTTTTGTTTCTGTATATATTCCTCGCCCATCTGCTGTAATATTTAATGAAATTGTAAATATATTTAACATTCTTCCTAAGCCTTTTGTAGTTTTAGGAGACTTTAACTCCCAGCATGAAGCCTGGGGTAGTTCATCATCAAATAGCTTTGGTAACACTTTGTTAGATATTACA
Source organism: Acronicta leporina (assembly GCA_947256265.1). Taxonomy (NCBI): domain Eukaryota; kingdom Metazoa; phylum Arthropoda; class Insecta; order Lepidoptera; family Noctuidae; genus Acronicta; species Acronicta leporina. Next base: position 3,893,395 of record OX366537.1, on the reverse strand, counting down.
ATAGATAGCCTCAATCTTTGTATCCTCAACACTGGCTTTCCAACTCGACGTACTGCTCCAAATGAAGGAGTTAGTGCACCCGACCTCTCACTATGCACTGATAAACTAGCTTCGCGTTTGAGTTGGGAAGTTTTGCTTTCCTCCTATGGTAGTGACCATTTTCCTATAGTCTTATTATTCCCTTACAATCAAAACCCTGACTCCTATCGCCCTCCCCGGTTGAAGTACAAACTGGCTGATGTTAATTGGAATACTTATATGGAACACTTAGATGAAATAGTTTCTGGTCTTCCTGAAATTAAGTTTGGTAATGAACAGTCCTGTGCTGAAGCTTTAGCTGAAGCCATGATTAAAACTGCTGATAAACTTTTCCCTATTAAAAACTCATCATTACACAATATTCCATCTCCTCCGTGGTGGGACAAAGATTGCACAGATGCCATCAAAAAGAGGAAGCAGTGTGAAATAATTTACTGTGAAAATTCTACCGAAGAAAATTTCGACATATTAATTTCTACCATTTCAGATACTAGAAAATTATTCAAAAAAAAGAAATTTGAAAGTTGGAAATTATTTTGCCTCTCTATTTCTCCTAATGTTCATCCGTCTGTTGTTTGGCGTAATATAAGAAGATTTAGATCTGCGTTCTCAGAAACATCTAGCTCACTCCTTCCTCCACTATTAAAAGATCAATTTTTAAATAAATTAGCACCTCCTTACGTCCCAGAAAAGCTTTTGACATATGTTATTCCTGTGTCAGTGGGAGATACTCTTACTGGACTAAATAATCCTTTCACTTTAGCTGAACTTAAAGGTGTTTTAAGTCATGTTAAAGACTCTGCACCGGGCGCAGATGGAATACCTTATTCCTTTTTTTCACATTGCTCTGATTTATGTCTTTTGTACTTTTTAAACTTAATAAATAATATAATGCTTAGTGGAAACATACCGATCTCTTGGAAATCGCAAGATGTTATTCCAATACTGAAACCTAACAAAAGTCCATCTTGTAGTTCAGCTTACCGTCCTATTGCATTGTCGTCAGTATTATTAAAAATTTCTGAACATTTAGTTAAAAATAGATTAGAATGGTATTTGGAAAACCGAAAGTTACTAAGTGAAAGTCAGTATGGATTTAGGCGGGGTAAAAGTACCCTAGATAATTTAAGTATCTTTGTCACTGACATTAGGTTAGCATTTTCCCACAATCATTCCATAGTTTCTGCTTTTCTTGATATAACTTCAGCATATGATAACGTAGTCATATCAACATTAAAATCTAAACTTCAGCAGCTAGATATTCCCATTTTACTCACAAACTTTATTTTGAATATCTTGTCTGAGAGGTGTATTAATCTAACACTCGAGGATTCTAGTTGTGAATCCAGGCTCGTGTGGAAAGGTCTCCCTCAAGGATCAGTTCTTAGTCCTTTACTATATGACATTTATACTTTTGATCTTGACTCATCTTTAAATAACGAGGTAAAGGTACTTCAATATGCTGATGATCTCCTCATATATTGCTCTCATAGTTCTATTGCAACGGCTTGCAATAAAATGTCGTCTGGCCTTAGCCTCTTAAAGACATGGATGGATAGAAATGGTCTAGAGTTGTCCACCACGAAGAGTACTGTTGTTCTCTTTTCTAGGATGCGCCTTCCTCCCCCTATTTCTGTATATTATGATAATAATTTAATACCGGTAAAATCTTCAGTAAAGTTTTTAGGAGTGATTTTAGATAGTAAGCTAACTGGGGTTCCTCACTGTGATTATATTGTGGCAAAGTGTGAACAGAGGCTGAATATGTTAAGATGTTTATCAGGGGTTTGGTGGGGTGCACATCCGTTTACTTTAAAGCTAATTTATAATGCAATAATTAGAAGCGTTTTAGACTATGGGACATTTTTATTAGAACCAGGAAATTCAGCAGCGTTTAAGAAATTAGATAGTATTCAGTCAAAAGCATTACGCATAGTGACGGGGGCTATGAGATCAAGCCCAATTAACGCCTTACAGGTAGAAACTATAGACCCTCCTCTTTCTCTTCGACGTCAGTACCTTTCCGATAAATTTCTGTTCCGTTCTTTACAATTTACTAACCACCCTTTACATACAAAACTTCAGTCTCTTCTAGATGAAACTAACTCTTCTCTTTATTGGTCTCACAAAGCTCCTCCTTGCCTCGTTGTAAGCTACAAAAAATATATTGCTTTACAAGCTCCAACTTACCAGTCATTAACTTTTCCCCTCTTTAGTAACGACTATGAATCATTGGTGTATACTCCAGATGTTATCTTGAACCTAGGTATTAACAAAGGCGATAATTTTGTAAAAGAGTTGTTTAATTTTTCCAAAAACTTGCATTGGGAGAATTGGCATCATATTTATACAGACGCGTCTAAGCACTCTTCTTTAGGAAATGTTGGAGTTGGAGTTTTTCACTCACAATATAACATAGTGCAAAAAATTAAATTACCTCCTGAGTCGTCAACTCGTCAGTATTTACGGGTGAATGTTATGGTCTGTTCAAAGCTTTAGAGTATATCCACATTATGAAACTGGAGAAAACAATAATATTTACCGATGCTTTAAGCGCATTACAAGCTATTAAAAGAAATCCTTTTAGATGTAAACCGATATTTCCTATAGTTTTATTCATTAGAAAACTTCTTTTTAAATGTATTGAATTAGGACTTCAAATCTCTTTCGCTTGGATCCCTGGCCATAGTAACATCCCAGGTAATGTCAAAGCTGATCATCTGGCTAATGACGCTGTAGTATGTGGTGATTTGTTTCCATATGTTAACTTTGGTCATGACCTGGCGAGTCTGCCCATGAATTTTCTTAGGGAAGACTGGGGGAAGTTATGGGCGGATAGCAGCACTACCAAAGGAAACTATTACTCGCGCATTCAATCATATATTCCTAAAAAAATGTGGTTCTCCAAATTTCAGTTTGGTAAGGCTGCTACTAGTGGCCTTATTCGTATGAGGTTGGGTCATACCAGTTCCCGAGTCCACCTTGCACGATTACAGATCATTTCGAGTGACCTTTGTGAATGTGGTGATGTGGGCGATCTGAACCACATGTTCTTTTCCTGTCCTCTACTTAATCATGATTCCTTTATAACAAGTCTTCTTTCCTATAGTATTCCTCTTCCTACCTCTATTCCTGTATTACTAGCATCTAATGACTACAATATTTACATGTATTTATCGTCATTTATTACTCTGAATAATGTACGTATTTAATAATAATGGTTTGTTTATATATCTCCTAGTAACCCTTTCCAATATAAATCCAAATTCCGAATCCTAAATGAATATTTTTTCCTACCAACGTTTCCTCGTTTTTTGTTTGTGGCAACTGCGCAAATAGCGACTTGCCAATACATAAAAAAAAAAAAAAAAAAACTATGTAGTAAAGTAATAATGAATGAGTTAGGCGTAATGATGATTGTTGATGTTGATGAACCTTAAGGTTTACAGTTTAAGCGTTAAGGTTAAAAATATATTATTAGCACAACAATCAATTGCAACGGTCGGGCGCCGGTTTTTATTTGACAAAATTCAAACGATATAATGTGGAATTTCTTTATTAATACGACATGCTTATAAATCTGGATGTTGAAACCCAACTTTAACTGTAATTAAAGGTTTACGTAGAGTTTAGGCGGGAAAATGTAAAGTGCACGTTGTCGGTTTTATAATATTTTCCAAAAACTTTCTCAAAGTCCAATATGTAATTAAGACGGATAACTAACCAATAAGAAGTGTACGTGAACTTTTGCAAATGGCATAATATTGAAAATCGTGACTATTTGTGGTATCTCCTACAGGTACTCCATGGAAGCCTTAGTAAATAAAGTTCACAGCGTTTTACTGGGCAACTGAATAAGATTTGATCTAAAGATCTAAGTTGCCAGGTCATACAATAACCAACGAAAATGGTATTTATACAGTGCTCATAGACAATACTTGCACTTGAAAAAAAAACTGCTTCAGTTTAGTGATGCAATTACATAGAATAGGTATTCAATAATACGGAGACTTGGTATCGATACTAATAATACACTTTCTCAGCTGAATATACCAGTTACAGCTGATGTAGTTAAAAGAGACATCACTCAAAATTCTTGGAGCCACCAAAACGGGCCCCCAAATTTCACCGGCGACATTTAAGCGAAGGTAAAAGTTTATAAAAAGTAATCAAACCTGTTTACCGATACGCAGCATTGATTAAACGAGTACATGATTAAATTCGATTTATTTCTTCTCGTAGTTGTAGAACGTAACTTTTTTCAATTACACAATCGGGTGTCGCTGAAAATATTGCCATGTATTTTTTTATGGAATAGGGGGGGGGGGGCAAACTAACAGGCGGACGGCCTGATGGTAAGCGATTACCGCCGCCCATGGACACCCGCAACACCAGAGGAGTCTCAAAGGCGTTGCTTTCGTTTTTAAAGGGTTTGGGGCTCCGGTATCCTTACACACTCGGCGAAACACGACGTAAGCGTTATTTCACGCCCGTTTTCTGTGAGGCCGTGGTATAACTTCGGTCGTGCCGGCCCATTCGTGCTGATGCATGACTCTCCCACGGTAAGTATTCTGAGAAGAGCTTCGTGCCCAGCAGTGGAACAGTAAGTAAATAAGTTGAGGGTACTGTAGTTATGGAGATAAATTAAATCTTAGCCCTTGCAAATTTAAAAGAAAGAATATGAAATATTCTTGTGAACCCAAAACAAATAACAATATACCATAACCACAATTTCATTTTCGTTCTAACTTATTAATCAAATTTATTTCTAATTCGAGTTTCTACCAAATACTTTCACCTACCATTCATTTTTGTAATACTATATCGACATTTACAAATACTTTATTATCAATATTATTAGCAAATCGTTCCTATTTGTTGTTTAAATCACACTGCTTTACTCATCCTTATCTTCTGCTCGCAATCTGTTATCAGCAATTAATTACCTGTGAACAAGGAAAATAGAAGGTTAAGGCACAAGTTAGAATACTTTAAATTCTGTACATTCATATTTGACTAAACTTGTGATGATGACCGAGGCTCAAACTAGTGAACCGATCGTATTGTTTGATTTCAAAATCCGTTCTTTAAAGCATTTATAGGTCTTAGTAGCTTTAGAATCTACAATCCTAAATTAAAATGCATAAGAAATCCTTCCTTCCACGCCGAAATATAAGGAAAAAGGGAGACAAAAGATGGGATGGATAAAGATAGTTAGGAAGGAAGAATTGACAAGGGTAAAAAAATTATAAACATCATCAGAATGCTTACAATCTATTGTAGCAACCTTTATTTAAAAGTCACGTCTAAACTCAATCAATATTTGGTCGACTACTAATACAATGACGTCAGCCATGAAGCACGCGTAGACAAACAATATCTTGGTTTATTGTACACTTAGTACAATATTAATGTCAATAAACTCAGTACGGGAACAGAATAGTCTCGAATCTATTTGCCAGTTACTTGCCGATCGTGATCTGTCCAGTTTTCATTTGAAATGCTTCTCGTGTCTACTTAATGGTATCTAAAATGTAACAGCTTTTAACTGTGTATTACTACAGATCAAATAATAGTTAGATTAGATGTCCTATACTGGGTAAAGGCCATCTCTTGTATCAAATCATATGTAGAATTCCTAGTAGATCCTCCATTTTCTCCTCGAAACTGGCCTTTCCAGTCCTATTGATCTGTCTCAAGGTATAGGAAGATAAATAATAGACTAGAGTCCAGTCTATATAGAGTCTACTCTATATACTTAGGTCAATAAAGAGAAAACTGCAATTCCGAACTGTCTAGTCACTAAATACGAGTCTCTTCACAGACCATCACAAAGCATACCTTTCCTGTCTCTTAATCTCTTCAAACTCTCCATGATCATTATCTGTGTGAAAAACTACTGTAGTTATAAACAGTAGCGTTTCAAAATACACTTCAAATCGCATTAATACAGTTTCTACCTCAGTGATTGTGTTCAGATCATGGCCATAATAATTGTAAACCTTTGTCCTTGACATGAAACATGCTACAATAACGCCGCCTTACATAAGGTTTATTGATTCTGATATTTATTTATACAAAATGTGTGCACACCAAATCAAACCGGTCAACAGTAAAAGCAGCATTAAATAAAAGATATGTCTTTTGGTTTAATCGTAGCTAAAAAACTTATTACGTATTAAATTTCATATTTTAAAGGTTTTTTTACTTAAGTATTACGCCATAAACCTAAATGGAATTCGTAATTTTAAGTTTATAGAGCTTAGGTACATGAAATTGGGAGTTTGAAAGTCTGCCAACCTCATAGTATAGTAGAACCCCTCTCATTCTCAAAGGAAACCCACTCGCGTACAGCATCAGAACGACAAAAGGATTGATGATGATAAATAACTTGATTCTTTCATGATCACGGAAGCTCTAAATCCCTTGAGTCAGACAACAAAGATCACCTTATGGGAATAACGAAGTATAGCTACCTCATTATTCCAATAAAGTATCCCATATGTTTCAACTCAATTTTAAGTGTGGGTATTTTGTGCCTAGTTTTTAGACAAAACGATTTGTATCTCATAGCTGATAACATAACCTTGACGGTTGCCATCTGTGAGGGTTGTCGGTTGATAACCGAGAGAGATGGTATGTCAACATGATAGATTGTTTCAATCCCTCTGTTATGCATATCTAGCCACGTGTTATTATATTGTAGATTCAACACGCGCGCACGCATGAATCATGACAGTTTCATCTGTTGCAAAGTGCAATGAATTCGTTTCCCAGGTTGGGCAGATTTTTTCTGTTTTATAGACATTTTCAGTAGCACGCACTACCTGATTAATGGTAATAGGCTCGCCTTCTACTACATGGGATCTAAGACAACAAATCTCTTGAGAACAGTACGTAGTGTTGAGTTTACTGTGTATATTTCAGGATTAATGGATCTATCTTTTCTTTATATCACGGACTATAATAAACCAACAGCATCACAGATTATAATAGTCCACCCTAGTAGATAATATAGCAGACTTCGATCGAGTACGATCGCACTAGCGATTTTATTGAAATGTGGAATGAAGAGAAGAACGATGTGATATTGTTGAACGTTTCTAGATAATTTTTATAATAGAATTTTGAAAATATCCAATGAATGACTACTTGGCTTGTGATTCTAACTGCAATTAGTCTATAATATATGGTTGGCTATAAATCTCCCATGCAAATGCATAAATACCGACTGACAGCATATTTGTCTTGTACGCTAATTTTAGTTGACACAATAACTTTGATAACCAATGACTAATGAACAGAAAACGATTTGTATGAAAATTATTCGGTTGTGAGAGTTATTTACGACGATACACAAGCGTAGTGGGACGCCCACTACTTGCGGAAAGAAGCTGACCGGATGCGAAAAGCTGAAGATTGGGTTACAAGGAGTTTTTATTTCAATCGAGAGTTTTATTTGTAAACGCACCCACGATACAGAAAAAAATCCTTTTGTGGTGGAAATGTTTATAAAATTTACTAATTTCTGGCCATACATTATGCTGTAAAGGACCCGAAACGTCGAATAATACGACTACAAATACTTAGGCCACAATTTGCGCAAGGAAATGAGGGTAACCAGTTATTTCCTTTTACACAAGAAGTAGGATCATGCTCTAAAAATAAACAAACCAACGTAAACTGTAATAGAATATTCTATAATAACGATTATACGCATCTTGCGAATATTAACAAGGTCTTGAATACTCCGTTAGAGGTAGTACAGTGGCCATTCCCATTCATAACACGAGGCTTATTAAATAATCATTGTATACACTGGAGGCCAGCGGAATACGCCCAGCTTCATTGAAGGTTGCTGGGATTATTGTGTCAGTTCTGACAGTTTCGGGATCATAAGATGATATACCCTCGTGAATGATTACAGAAAAGTCTTTGTGTTTTCAATGTAGTTATTACGGTCTAAAAGGATACTGCATTATTTACTTCTTTTAATTAAAAAATCTATTGAAAATAAATAGTGTTATTTGTTGTCTATGTGTAAGGTTTAAGAGAATACTTCAAACTATAGGTTATTTTATATCCTTATATATATGTCCTTATTTTAATTCGAAAGTATCTTTGTCTATCTGTTTTTCACCTTTTCACGTAATTTTTCTCAAAAAGTAATATATCATAATCGTGAAGGAAAACTAAAATTATGGAACGCTTGTACAAGGCAGAATATTTCGTATTTATAGAAGCCAGTCTATTATTTAATTAAAGGTATCATTTATATTTAAAAAATATATTTTTAAGAAATACTTCCTCAACATGACTAGAACTTGTTTCATCTTAATATTATTTAATTACTTTTTACTTATTTAATATACCCGAACGTTTTAGCTCAACCAAGTTACTTGTTTCTGCGCGTGCTATAGAATTTCTCAGTTTCAGCGACATTGAGGACACATTAATAAGTTCTCCAAATTACATGATTTATTATTTTAAATTTTAGTTTGTAGCTTGTATAATTATTAAAAGAGGCTATGTCGATCAATTCGTAATAATTTAAACGCAGCCGGTCGACATCGCATTACATTAATTAGAAATAAGTATCGATCAACTGTCAGGCACCACGCCCACGCCACGATAACTGGGCTTGAAATGAATGAATTATACAAAGCACTATCAATAAATATATTTTGTCGTCAACAATCAATAAACAGAGTTACTTTAGTCTACTTAAAGTTTAGATACGATAATAGCAGATCGTTCGGCGCACCCATTCAGCGAAGCTATGACCAGCTAATCTTCTGACATGACAGATCGTTATATTATTTGTAGCTCTTACTGATGCTGTCAACATTATAGAAGATATTGAGAAATGTCATTAACCTCCGGTTGTTGATTTTATCAAAATAATTCCATACCATGTATTATTATAAATACAAAATACTAACTCTTTATGTGTGTTACATTGTCACGCTTAAACCGCTGAACCAATTTTGATGAATTTTGATATAGATGTCCACTGGATCTTGGAGAAGAACATAGGCTACCTTTTGTCCTTCGGAATGCTAGTGACACTAATATTATAAATTTAAAATTTTATCAATCACGGAACGGTTTTGAACGATATTTGCAACCCAGCTCATAATTCGAACTAACACAAAGGATACTCTTTACCCAAGTTGGACCCAATTCTGAGTACACGCAGACGAAGTTGCGGGTAGAATGCTAGTAGTTACTCAGATCCATTACCGTCCCACTCCTGGCAATGGACCTCCGTGTACTGTTCTTGGGAACAGATGCTTGAGAAGAGATTAACCAAAAGTACTATTTTGAATAAAGAACGAGCTATAGCAACAGTATTTATTTTATGTCATTGCCATATTATAATTCAGTACCACTTAACATAACGATCTTTATCAAGCACAAGTCCCAAGTTCCGACCAATTTAAAATCATTGATCATAATAAAAGCCATATTCAATTAACAGTTTTAATATTAAACCAATAACGTATACAATTTCGTGTCCCGCAGTGTACCGGGAAATAGGAATCGTGGAATAACAAGCGATAGAAGGTAATATGTATTGAATAATGTAAGCTTGCATGGTGTGTGGTTAGGCAATACGTATCGCTCTCACGATAACTGGACTGGTGGAATAGCCTCCTGGGAAAGATTCAGACTGCATCTTTCGACAGCACGACCAACACCTACGAACTTAGCTCGAATGTCCAAGATAAAAATAAGACATTCAACTCAATTTTATAGCCCTCGCTCTCAGATCATTACAACAATGTTGTAGCTCATAATAAACCCCAAATTATACTCTGAGATCATCGACACAAAAGCACAAAATGAAGACATTATGTCCGATAATCGTATGATGATGACAACACAATCGAATTATTGTGAACTACGTACGACCCTAGAGGGCGCGGTGGCCGGCGTGTCATTGAACTTGAACTCGTGCAATTAGGGTGGCGCTCTCGACACAATGACGAGGTTCCGGATGGCGCCTCTCTAGATGCGATCGATATGCACGATCGCGATATTGCACTTTTACTCCTTGTATACTACCTCTTTAAAATCATAGGTATTTTTTCATGCAACATAACTTTTATGCTTAGTTTTTTTCGCAAGTGAATGTGAGTGAAACGTAAGTACATTACTTACGTTTCTTATACTTAATTAAATAAAAAGCCCTGTAGCGTTCAGTAGCCTACGTCTAGCAGTGGACGAATAAGTATAATATATGCTGATGATGATGATGATTAAATAAATAAAGAATCTTCAACCTTTTACAGAGGCCGTATATGTGTGTGTGTTTCAAACTTGTGAGAGACTGAAAGCTATATTTTTGTCTGATAATCTAATGTTTTGAGTACCGGAAAACGCAGTGTGGGAGTCCGCTATCCAGCATCCGGACCTTATGGAAGTCTTTGAGCGTGGTCATTGTTCAACAGTGGACATCTTCTGGCTGATATGATGATGATCATCATTTGCAGGTGCACCGTCAATACCATGGAGTTTAAAAAAAGTAACTTTTCGCATACGCAGATGTATTAATATTGCCTTGGAATTATCTTAAAATTCAACTCCTTACTGAATTTTCTGCTCCACCTAATTCCATTAGTTTATTTACACTATCTTCCGCTTCAAATTCGAAATTGATAACGATTTAAAAGTAGAACACTGACCGTTTGCTTCACAACTCATTTGAGCGATCATTAATTTTATTAACAGTCGGTTTGGGTTCGCGAATCGGCCGTGTGTTTGTTTTACAACACAAATAGCTAGGTATGCTGTCTTCGGGAGCCGGGGGCAAAGCCCGGGAATAAATAGACACGCCTTATTATTATACCTTGTTTGGACACTAATGCGGTACGGAGATCGGTTTAGAGTAAAATGTTTTAACTGTTGATTTTCTTTGAAGAAACAAAATACTAACAGAATAACATTATCCCTGTGCATATTTTTATGTTAAGTACTGTAATACTTAGCGTAGATAGCAGACATTGGAACTGAATCGTACCTATACTTTATTAGGAGGACGAGAAAAAAACACTTACTCACAGAATTAATTTATCTAGTTTCTACTTAATATTAATTTCAATCAGGCAGCAGCATCAGAACTTCACAAGTAAGCATCTGAATGATTCACATATTTAATTAAATGAAATTTCATTAAATCTATGGGATCTTGTATATCTGTACCGTGTCTGCAATATCCATAGGCCAGCACAAGTACAGAATACATAAATTCATCAAATATGTAATACTCATATTTCTCGTGCGAGCCATAAAAATGAAATAAATGGTTTTAAGCAAACACACGCAGCAATAAAACAAAATCGATCCCTGTTTCCCACGAAAGCATGCGCAGCACAGGATTACCGCATACCAGACTGAAATAAACCTTATTTTTTCGCCATAAGTTTTAAAATAAGCGCACAGACTTATACTAGTGTAAATCCGAAACAATGCACGCTTACAACGAAACCTATTTTGAGAATACCATGCATGCAGACCCCTTGATGTTCAACATTACAATTTACTCGGTACCTTATTAAACTGGCCACTTAAATAAAGACCTTTTCAAAACTACCAAGTCCTGCATAATCTGTGAATGTTTTTTAGTCTGTGGACTTTAAATCGTGTGAAATAGAGGTTATTCTGCAAAAATACGAAACGGCAAACGCAGCATTATTTTTGTTTGGAGAAAATTACGTTCGGTTTCCCCTGAGTAATACGCTATTCTGTGCGCCTATAACAGAGGGTGTTTAGCTATAAATCAATCCTACCGCACTAAACTAATGTATTTGGCGTACGTTTCATTTTGTCCAGCGTGTTTTCATTAGGTTTTGAGAGGGTGGGAATGGCTATTATAAGTAGAACCGAGTAAGAGTAATATTTCAAAGTATTAATTCATAATTCATAATATACAAACCCTTATTTAAATACTGGCATAACGACGATGCATTTAAATCTTACTATTTAAATTGCAGTTTTTAGACACAGTCTCTGCATTGAGGTCTTATTTCATCGGTAACATGCAAATTTTTCGACACAGAAGTATAAAGGCTAGAAGAAACAGGCAGGAAGCGGACCTCGCTACTATGTTCGACAGGGAAATGACAACTAAGAAGCAATAACCAATTCTAATATTAAACCAATATCAAATCCTTACGGAAGAAAGTCATGATAACAATTATCATTAACAAATTTAACATTTTATGCCACATTATTTTACTTCGTTCGTTTTTTTATTACAAAATTTGTAAGCATTATCAACAAATAACACAGCGGGTTCCTATCTTAGGAACGTGTGACTCGAACATTACGGGCCGTAAAGTCGTAAGATTATGCTCACAAAATGGTGAGGGTGGCGTAGTTATCGACCCGACCTATCCCAATTCGCAGACACACCCGTCCAAGGGTGACAGACAAAGCGAACGGGAAGCAAAAATAGATAAAAAGCCAACGTCAATGCCACTTGTGAAAAAAAAATGTAAATTGTTTGCAAAAAATGTTCATAAACATTTTTTGCAAACAATTTACATTTTTTTGACAGACATTTGACGGAAAGGATGACAGTTACATTGCAAACATCGCCTTTTTTCGCCATGAAACTTCCCACAATAGAACAGCTAGCTTCAGACACGCACAGTAATTTTGAGTGTTCTGTAGATGGCGTGATGATAGAGAGAAAAGGGGATGACTACTAAGGGCCGGTTGTTCCAAACGGTTAGTTAACGTAACATACGTTCGTTAAATAATAACGATTACGTCAGTAGTTTAACGTTCGTTAAAAACAAAGCGTTGTTTCACTGCATAAAAAACCGAGTGTCAAAGTTATTCGGGTTGCCAGTAAAAAGTAATACTTTTTCCCAATAAAATTAGTTGGGAGATTTTTTTATTATGGCATCGTTCCGTCTTTCATGTCAAATTTGAAGTGACAAGCGGACAAGAGAGTCCTTGTTATGAAAGCCTATTATAAAATCAAGGACTACGTTGATGATAAGAATGTGTGGTGTTTTAATACGAATGCACATGTGGCCTCCCTGGCAACCTGAGGTTATTCGTGAATACTTTTTTTTACAAAAATTTCGTTGTGTCATCATTTAGTTATTTATTGTTGTCCCCAACTATTTATAAACAGGACTTGTAAATGTGTGTACATTGTAGCATGTCTAAGTGGACACCTAGTTTTATATACTTCGACGATGTGTGTGTTTTCCACATAGTTTATTTTTTATTTTTTTACATCGACCTCTTCCACTTAGACATAAGCCTTCAATGTTCACACAAACTGCTATCGCAATATTGTACCTGTGTGAAGATTGTAACTTTATTTATTTTAAAAGAGTGTCCATGGAGTTTCTTGCCGGATTCTTCTCCATAGGATCAACCTTTTGGAACCGTGCAACTAGAAGCATAACGTTTCATAAATGCTTGTAAAAGCTTATTTGAAATAAAAACATTTGAACTTGAACTTGAACTTTAAATAACAAGCCTAGATCGATGAAAATTATTTAAAACTTAAATTTAAAAGAAAAATGGCTACCTTTACACCAACTTAAGTACCTTTTACATTATGATAAGCACGATAATATTTATTAAACTTTCCGAATTCCTATTTCTCATGTATTTATGTTTGGAATTTTATTCATGTGGTATTTTTTTTAACAGAGAAAACGATTGCCGTGATTGATAAATTGTAAATAAATATATTATAAAACAACTAGATAAAAGAAATTTGGGCGAACCATCGGTGGATATTACACTTTTAATCTGCCGCTACCGCCGGTGGGAGGATATCAATAAAAGACATAACACTCTTTTGCCTGTACTTTATTCCCCATAGGTTGTACACAGTAATATTAAAATTTATTTCTGCAAGCCAGACATATCACCAACACATCTCATGAAATATCTTGATGTATAATATTGCAGAGTTGCAAGAACCTGGTTTATCGGTCTTACGGCCAAATTTCTAAAAATTGTGAGTAAATTAAGTATTTACTGAGTATGCACAGGCACTTACTTTTTTGTAGCAAATTTTATTTCATCTTCAATTTGATGTGTTAACAATAGAGCTAAGTACTTCCTTTGAAACACGGTATCTTGAAATAAATTTATGCTCATTCCATAGGTTTAAGTTATTAATACGAGTTATAAATACTTTTTTCTTTCTTTCTACATTATTCGTTTCATCATCAGACGAACAATTATCGAACAAAGACAAATACAACAAAAGAGAGTCCTTGATTTTTTACTGTTTGGTGCAGAACTGCACATGTTTGAGAATGAAATGACGTTAACCAGTGGGTACGGCACCGGTTACTGTTAACGTTACTTTTTAACGGACGTTAAGGCCGTCTTTTCGTGAAACAACGCTTTTTTTGGCTTGACGATAGTTAACGCCATTTTTGACGTATACACGTGCGTTAAGTGGACGTGAAGCAACCGGCCCTAAGTAGCCCAAAGCTGAAGCGAATGGAAGTTGCCTGAAGTAGTCAAGCCGTAGACTGCAATTTATTTAAAGTCAGTTACGTTACATTGAACTTTGAAATAAAACGAAAGGAACTTTAAACATTTTGCTAAATGGCTATCACAATGCAGTTTTAATCAGAAACGTCTCGGCTTTAATAAACGCATGTTTTATTTGTCTTGACGTCTTCGTCGCATAATTTAAATTTATCTGAGGCGGCAAGATAATAACTCAAATTAAAAAAGGGTCTCGCAGTCAACTACAACGACATCTTTTTCACGGAATTCTTCAAATCGTCTTCGTGTGCCAGAATGCATAAAAAAATGTTGCAATATGTAAGAATAAGCTTTAAACTGTGAATTTATTAACAGTAAATTATTAGTAATAAAATCATGAGTCGTGACCAAGCTCCGGCACCACGGCATCCATGATTTGGCGGGAATGTTTTATTTTAATTTTGATCATTTACGTTTAAGGCCAGTTATAAAATTTGAATTACGATTGTAAACTAATTTTACTGTTATTATGTTTCTCGAGACTTTAAATATTGTGCTGAATGATTCATAGTACGCACAAATCACACATGAAATGATTTTTACAACCATTCCATTCCCCGATACAATTTCCATCTAGAAATAATACCTGCCTACTTAATAATATCTAATAAAATAACGTAAATAATACCTGCTGCTACTTCGTCTGCGAAATAAGTTGTTTTGAGTTTAAACTCAAAATAACTGTTTTTTCGCAGAGTATGTGGCAGCCCTGTTTCTTATCTGTCCACACCCCAGATAATAAAATGCGCCCTTATTTTACGGCAGTCCCGTTTTCCTTCCCCGTTTAGTTCCCGTGTTATCAACGAACCCGCATTTGTAAGCTTTGACTATTTATAGTTTGTAAGACCTTCACTATTGCCCGACAGTGGACGTAACATCATTTTTTGTTGTTAAAGGGTGGGTCTTAGATCCAACAAAAAATAGTTAGTTTTAACGGCTAAATTACATGTATCATAAAACGATCTATAGCTGCAACGTTTATATTTATGTTTATCAGATCCGTTTATTGTGTGAGTCGTGCTTCCTTCATTAATGGTAAATTATGTGAAGGCGGTTTAGCTACGGATACTTTAATTTACTATCTTAGAACAAGAATAAAAAAATGTACTTACTCGAAAAAACAAGTTAAATTGATATTATTGTAAACCTTGGCCTTTCGCCAAGGTTAGCGAAATCTTTACTTTCGACTGCTTTCGACATTTTACTTTAACAATTTTAAATGGACCCCTGAACTGCCGTCAACTCCATATGCATAGACCGTTACTATGCAATGCCCGGAGGTCGTTTTATACTGGTGCCTTAATATATAAAACGTATGAGAATCGCCTCCCCGTCTAGACGTACGTCTGCCTGCGCGCGCATGCGTATTGCAATAAACCATTTTGTTTACATTATAATGAAATTTGATGCATAGTAAATTGAGCAATAAAGATTGATGTGTGAATTAAAATATGGTTAGAAGTTAGAACTGATTACAGGCTATTTATATTTACAACATTCAACAGATCGAAATGGTAATGATTTCCATTGATATTCATGTCGTGTTGTACCACCTATAGCTAAACGACTGATTCGATTTAGACAAATCCATATTAATATTATAAATTAGGATATAACTCTGTGTTTGTTACCTGAACCTGCTGAACCAATTTTGATAGATTTCGGTTGCTGTTTCAAAAAGTTTTTTGTAGTGCTAATGGAACAGCGGGGATCACGGGGGTGTGAAAATGAGTTCTAAATGATTCAGTGTTCTAAACCATGATCATTTTAAGAAAATCAATAAAGCCAAGCGTGACCTTAAATTAATGGTTTCACGTAAACGCCAGTATGTTTCGAGTTTTTGCTCAATTATTTAGGGATGCAATATGGCGCATAAAAAGTTTTATCGATGCACCTAAATTATACTCATCCCTACTTTATAACAATCTCAAACTTTAATAAACCGTTAGACCTGGATAAAGAATAAACAAGAAACCTGGTAAAGGTCTGCAAGTCTTTTTTTTAATAACATGGCAGGGTTTATGCAGGGTGTGAAGCCTATAAAAAATGTTTATTTTTCTTCCCTACATACTTAATTATTATAAAACAAAGCGCCGACGCATCGTCGCTACGTCGCGTCTGTTTGTCGGTTCACGAACGACTGAACGGATTTTCATGCAGTTTTAAGTACTTATACAGACTGAGGAAGCTTACACGCTACCATTCTTAGGAACAGGCGAAAATCTAGTTGACAATAAGAGGTACATAAACAGTGAAGAACTCAAACACGAAACAAAAAAAACATATTCAAACAACTTAAAATAAATGTGTAAGTATCTACCCTTCCTTTTCGCGTCAGATCCCATTAATAATTGCAGTCAATATAATCGCTAAGCGTACTTATTATGTTCATAATTACTTTAATCCCAATTTGACGTCATGGCTTGCGAACGAGATGTTACGCCTGTCATCAATTGAAAAACAACAACAGCCAGTGTTGGGCCTCGAGATGAAAAATTCAGTTGATAGATTTATAGTAATAATATTCTCATTTAAGTCCATATAAATGTCAAAATCCTACCTTTAATAAGCATATTTATATATCTACAGAAATGTTATTGGAACCGGCCGGCGGCCGTAAATGACGGGCTACGTTTCTGGACGGTTAAAACCATGGGAAGTTCTGTGGAGGGTTGCCATCATCCATCCATTTCACAAGTAACTGTCATCGAATCTATGACAATGGCTTTAAACTACAGATGGCAATAGGTACGTGTGTTAAGTGCTTACTGTTTAAAACAGATTTTAACAACAGCAAAAATACTCCAATTTTACCTCAATAAACTACAATCACCACATCACAGTAATGCACAACAACAAAATCCCTGTATCCGCTTATTTAGTGCCCCCACACATCTCTCATGGTACAATGCACCACAAAAAAACATGAAAATTTGAATTCAACCTTAACGTTACACAGTAAAGTTTAAAATTATCTAATAGGCAGGGTACAGTACGATCGTTGTCCAGCTCGGCGGATCGGTTGCGCACACCAGTGAGATTACACAGTTGGTTGGACGGGTAAAATAAAGCTTAGATAACCCGCAACTGTGGCAAAATGATCATTCAAAATAAAGCTTAGGTAATCCGCCACTGTGAATCTGTTAGCTGACGAATATCACGGATTTTGTAGTACTTTGATGATGACTCAATTGATTAGATTCGTCGTTGTAAGTAGGTAATGGTATTATTTTATATTCATAATATTTTAAGATTTCGTTAAGAAAACTTTATACTTATATGATGTTCAGAAAGACTTATTAGAAAAAAACACCTTTTATTTATAAAATAAACAGTCAAGAACCTAAAATCTAGCCTTGGGGAACTCTTTGGCGAGACAAATATAACAGGATTAGACTGACAAGACCAGAGTTGTTATAAGAAACAAATAAACATAGCAAGTCCTCACTGATCCCGTTAAAAGTAACTTCATTAAGTAACCGTCTATGCTATTAAAGACTGCTGCTTTTAACCTTATCAAACGACTTCGGGAAATCCGTGTATAATGGAAATTATTGAAGATCTGCTATTGTTCTCGCTTTCATCCTGTTTCTCGATTGAAGAGATGACGTAGTGCATGGGGCACTACACCTATGTATGCACAAACTTTCAAAGAGTTTAGGAAACGCAGATTGTCCGACACCACTTGGCTTCTATGGTGAAGAAAAAGAACATTTTTATGAAACAGGTCTCCACAAAGCTATTATTGTTTATGGTCTGCTACCCCACTACACCAACGCAATAGTGAACAACAGTGGTAGTGCACACCACCGGATACAAAAAAACTTAACGATCATCGTAATTCAGATGCGTATACGCTGACATGACGCAGTCTCGGAATTATTACTGAACATTTACACCGGTTCGAAATGTCGGCAATTTATTTAAACGCATGTTGTACTCAATGAAAGTACCAGAAGTGATTAGTTAAATAACTTTCTTTTATGCATAGATGTTAAATAGAAGTTTTACTCCGTTTTACTTGATCTTACGCCCGAATGGTGTCCCAGGGTGCTTGGTGAATATTTTTTTATCATTATGTGATTGCGGCTATAGTATCAGAGCGACCGCAGTCGGTCTATTGTGATCGCCACTGGTTGAGTAAGAGTTCACCGCTGAATCCTGCAGTTACTATGAACTGCAGATTTTCTTAGGGTTGAGCTCCTTTATTTTATCCGGGCTTAAGCTTCCCTAGATGAAAAGTGTTCATCTAGGGAATATTATAAGTATTATATCGATTCCTAAACAAAGGTTTCAGTACTTCAGTTATAGACGCGCTTACAACTGCCATGTATGCTAAGCGAATTACTTTCCCTTATATTTTAATCAATAACTACAATTATATTTGACTGTCCTTACAGCAATTCTAGTTCTCTTAAATCACCAATATTAACACAGTATAATACACCATTCATTTTGTGACTAATGTCAAAGCGTAGTCTCGGTGATCTATTCTGCAATAAATACCTATGATTACCAAACGCGCCTGCGCAGGTCGAATGGCAACCAACGTTGTGACCTATCATTATGCTAATGCAGACTGTGATAGTCAAATGGGTAGATTCCAATGGATACTATTGCGTTTTGTTTCATAATTGTAACGACTTGGGTTTAAGTACTAACATTATGTAATTTTTGCTTAATTAAAACGGTTCTAGTAGAAAACCGTTTACTCGAAGCAATATCTATCAACGACTGTACAATTTTCAAAGAAACTATTAAAAGTGTAGGACATAAAAAAGTAATAATAACAAAGTGTCTTCTTATAGATACCTATATATACTAGTCAAGCTGTATCTCAGGATCTGCTTAAATAATTGAGATAAGATGTTTATCAGTATTTATGCTGGAGCATATACTTTCTAACAGTAATAACAAAATTAAAATCTATTCAGTAGTTTTTAGTTTTTACGCAAACCCGTAACAAACAGACAAGAATTTTAAAAATCACACTTTTGTGTTCGTAGACTTTTTAATACCCTAACCCACTTGTTTATTTTAAATATCTTCAATGTATACATACAGCTTTCTTACGATTTTATAATAGTAGAGATATAGACAAATATCAGTCGAAGAGGCTGCTCACTGCTCAGTCCAATGTTGATGACAATTATGATTACCTAAGTTCTAATACTATATGTACTTATAGTATTATAGTGATGAGATGAGAATCATCACTCAGAATCCAGTACTGGCAGGAATTTATACACAATGATCAACAGACGCTGCGCAGCTTGCAGAAACCAATGAGTTCTTATGGTCACCAATAAAAAACTTGTAATACGCAAAGACAATCGTGTAAACTTTGATATATAAATCTCTTCAGACCATGCTGTAAAGTCTCGTAGTTATATTAAATCCAGTCAAATTAGTGAAGCTATCAGTAAATTTAAACGCAGCATAATTATGAACTATGTCATGTCATAGTCGTGTATCCGCGTCATCAGTCATAGTTGTTCGTAAGGCTGGAGCGTACCTCCGCTAACCATTAACTTGATACGCCGCCGCGCCGGTTGCAACACATGGCATACAACACTCGTTTTACTCCGGCAAATGTTGGGACCAACTTTGGATAATAGGTTGGAACAAATTTTATATCAAGTGCTAGAACTAATTAGGCTGGCGCAAATCTCTGTACAAGACAATCTATGCAATAATCTAAGCGTAATCCTAATAAAAAACAAATCCTAATAAAAAAAAAAATAACAAAAATATAATTTTAAAGCTTTCCACAATAAAAAGTACCCAAAACAGATTAGAAAGCATTTAGTTATTTATGATTTACATTAGTTTGTGTGTAGAATGCTCAATAATGGAGAATAATGGATGAAGATAGAACCTCAAAAAAAGCGAAAGAAACAAGACCGTGTGGAAGGACAGTGGATGACGGAGTGATGCGATCGAATCTTGTGTGGGCGGGCCCTCGCATGGGTGCACTAGAATGTTCACCGACAGAAAACGATGACGAGAATACGCGACACAAAGACGATGAACGTGAAGCATCGACGAGACGAACGCTGAAGAAACGTCCGCGACCGCTCAGTCTAGAAGGAAACGACAGAATAAATACGTTAAATACTTCTCAAAGTGATAGTTTCTGTCCTCCTCGTCATTGCTTGTACTAACCTACTGGTAAAGTTCTTCTTCTGGGGCCTTCTTTTCTTAAGTTCAATTCAAGTTTTCTCTTAAAATCTACTGTGTGTTATCGACTACATCACGCTAAAAACGATACCCTAAAATTTTAAGTTTCTTTCTATCTTTGCTAACAGGCTATGTTGAAATATCTCAAGTTATAAGAAATTAGCTGCGAGAGAAGTAGTTGGTTACAAAAAGCCAATACTGGTTCCAAGGTTTGCTGCGAACGCTACTATACTATTGCAATCTGAAACTCGGTCGGGCGAAGGAAACCACTGGGCTCGTTGGCGCCGGCGGTCTTAGCCAACTTATGAAAGATGCGTTCCATCTTCATATTTATTAGTCTGCTTTATCATCCTGCAAGCACAGGTGTTTGGTTAATTAAAATATACTTATTTCACTTAATTTTCTAGTAAATACCTTCTTAAGTTCTTACTAATCCTGTTATAGTAATCAAAGTTATTATGTATTTTACTTCTTTTTACTAATAACATTTTACTAACTTCTTTAGGCAATTTTTATGGATAGAAAACGTCATTTGGTACCTACTTAATTTTTGGTATCAAAAAAATTTGAAACAGTTCGCAGAATTTTCGTAAGGATCTTCCTTATAATACACGTCTACTCTATTATCTAACTCCATATATTAAATGAGAAGGCCTTGGAAGTAGTTTTTATGGCAACCACCAATTACATTAGAATTATTATAGTAAAAAAATATGGTCAACCACTCTCTCTTCTTCTTCGTCTTGATACAACCAAGTAAATCAGACCTTACGATGTTTTACACAAAATAATTAAGTTTAGATCATTTTAGTTCAAATGTAACTCACTAAATATTTATAATAATAATACAAAGCTCCACGCTACCGGTTACGGCGGTTACTCATTCAATGTTTATAAACAATACAAACTTAGACTTTCCATTTGTAGCAGTTCGATCGTTTGCTTTGTGTTACCTTTACAGCTCCAGACACTTGATTAAACAATTTGTACAAGTTTGATAGAGAGCATAGATTCAAAATACAGACGCACTTCACGGCGTCTAGACTTCAAAGAGTTGCCTCTTCATCTGCGCAGCTCATAATCATGGATTTCACTTGAGTGCTCTATACGATGCGAGTCAATTTCCGTTTAGTTATTCTAAATTTGTACCTTTTCATTAACTATTGAATGAGCATGCAGAAATAATATATAACATATAGCTTTTTTCCCTTGCTTGTTTTTTATAAAGCTATAACATAGTGCGAATGATTCCTATTAATTAGTTAATATTCAATTAAAATCAACTAAATAGGTTTTTAAGACTTAATACTAAGCTTTTGTAATTTAATACAATTTTGTCGCAATACTCAGGCTCCCCGATACCAAAAGCTGGTACAATGGATTGCTCAAGTAGTAAGTGACTAATGATCGCAGACAATGCACTTAGTACCTAGCGTAATACCTGCGAGAATATTGATTCATCAGCACACTTGGTGTGACAGTGACACCCCTTGAAATCTAGAATCTGTAGGAATGTTCAGAGCATTTACATCGATAATGGTAGGTAATGTCTATATCGCAGTTGGATTTTATATTTCGCTGTTTTGTTGCATATCTTTTGTTGTTTAAAACAAAATGACATCTAGCAGTTTTTCATAATTGCTGACAGCTTAACACGGTCTAAACTAATTTTGACTGCAAAATTCAGTCAAAATATAAAGATGTCATAGTTTCTTTACATAAAACGCGTCATTCTACAAAACAACTAAACGTGGGTAGCGGTTTTAAACGTATCACAATGACAATCCAGCTGTTCTACATAACGTAGATTTTTGTAAAACAGCTAGCGATTATGTAAAAAAGCTGTACAATCCAACTTCGACACCTATATTCTTCATGAAATTAATACATACATATATTGTATGGCAACTGCCTCATTGGCCTAGTGGTCCTGACCGTGATTATTACGCTAGAGGTCCTGGGTTCGATTCCCAGGTCAAGCAAAGTGTTATTGGTTTTCTATGATCTCTCTCGGTAGCATAATATCTCGGTGTTTGGTACCTTTAAGTGGTTATGCTACACTACTATTTGTCTGTCCTGCAATCTCTGATACTTTTCAATTGAATTTTGCTTCAGAAGTGCATCCGAGTGTTATTTCGCATGTATGTCGTATTATTTTTATACATGCAATGGTTTAGATTATGAAACAATGATGTTTGCAAAATGGCAGTGCCAACTAGAGAAAAGTTATTTTGACGAGTTGCTGACGAAGAGATTTAGAAACATGTTTACGCATAAATAAATTGTAGATACATTTACCGCACATAAATAAGGTTTTAAGCCATTATGCTTGATTGAGGGTCAAAAAAAATTAAAAAATTCGGCTCATTTGATAGGATCCAACCTGCATCGTGTTAAAGGCGCCAACTGTCTAATTTCAATTTAATCGAACATCCGGTGGAACGGCTGCGTTCTGAGGAAGCGCACTCCATTAATTTATTTTACAATGGCAGCACTGATTCTCTCCGTCTTAAAAGAATAATGTGACAATGGAGTTGATTAAGATATTTTATGTTCAAAGGTGTCTCTTTGTGTCTTTGTAGTAAACAGGTAGTGTTGTTCAAGAGCTGTTCCGACGCTTTTTATCTTCAATGTACACATTCTTGTATATGATAAGCGCAGTCATGTATGTAGGTAGGTACCTATCTAGGCTCGGAACATACAATATTTTAAGAACTATAAAATAGAACGTTAATTTAGATGTTTCTCTGAGGATAAGGTCTAAGTTGAAGTATAAGTAGGTATCATTATTGAACCTTTGTAGGTACCTACATCTTAAATGAGTCATCGATTCACAGTGGCCTTCTTCTCGATAGTGGCTACCTACTACCTATCTAGCATTTATTCGTTTACGTGTGCCATTTATTTATGCCTGGCTTTAGCTATTAATCTGTTTACATACACGCATACTGCCTTACTACTTCATTTAAAAAAACTTATAATTTTCACATCAGCCAACAAGGAAGACTTAGAAGTTTTAATTTTACACACCTTACACCTAAGTAGGTAGATAAAGCTTTTATTTTTACCTACCTAGCTCATATATCAGATAAGAGATATTGAATAGACTCTATCTCCAAAGTTTGCAGAAACTTGGTAGGTTTATAACGGTATTTACATTATTTATATACTCGAAAAATAATTTTTAAGGAAGGTGCTAATTGGTATGATTCCGCTCATACTTTGTTTATGAAACATGAATAAGTAGTAGGTAGGTACCTAGTAGTAGTAGTACCTATATTTTATAAGTCTAAAAGTAAGTATAAAGGTTTCCCAAAAAAAAAACTCGAACTAGGTACCTACCTAAATCTTTAATTTAATTAAATAAGTACTAATTTTCTGAAATCTCTTTTTCGTACTTAAAGCTCCAAAGGCCAATACACAACGGCTTCGTCAGTAGGTATTTTATTTTTAATGTAAGCCGGTACCTATAGAATGATTGATCACGTAGTAGTGGTAGTTGATACCGCATAGCTTGATGCAAGCAGAGGCGCAGCCAACGAACGCAATCCCCACACGCCATAAGTGGAAATGCTGAGCAAAACCTGTCCCAGCCTCGGGAAATTCATGGCCGAGGTGCAGTTTCAAACATTGCGAAAACTTTTTACCTTTTTTAACACATCGTTTGTATGTAGAGCAACCACAGTTCAGTTGATTTTATCGGTTAATAGTTATACTCGTATACATAAAACCGAATTTTAATACTTGAGAAAATTAATTCGTTCTAAGTTTACATACCAAAAAAATCCTCCCAAGTCATAGAGTGATCAGAATCACCGTTCGCACCGTCCATCTTCAAACACTGTTTTCAAGCTACGGAGCTAACTGAACATTTTTTCCATACGTACAAGTAATAAAATCACAAAGTCGTTTTATTTCTATGTCACCAAACACAACTGGTTACATTTTTTGTTTGTTGATAAACAAAAAGACATCGCGTTCGATACTCTCGCGGTGTTGGGGCAACGAAACGCACGGCCTCACGCTCGACGAGCGACTCGTGAATGAAACGAGTTCAAATGAGTGGATCAACGCCTGCTTGCCGAACCAAAGTTTGTTTCATTTCGGCTCTCGCACTCTGCTAGGTTTTGTGCCCTCGCACGGCTTACCAAAAGGCGCAGTTTGCGCGGGTGTATACCGAGTATACGTATTCCCATTCCGTCAGGCCGTCGACGAACTCAGTGCGAGCACCTCTTTACTTCAGTTTGTCTTTGCTTACATAACTAATAACCATAATCTCCGTGGAAGTTTCCTGCACATGAAACTGCACTAAGATACGTAGCCGTTGCAAAGTAGGATTTAAAGACACTTATCATTAGATGATCTAGATAGATAAGTAAGTAGAGTCATGTAAGTATGAAGTATCAATCATCAATTCTAATAAAATTGCATGTGTTCTTGCTGCACCGTTTTTAAAATTGGCATGAGTTTAATTTAAGTACCCATTCAAATACATAACCCTCAATATGTATGTTTAAAATGGATTTTTATGTACTTAACATGAAATTATACAGTCCCCATCCTCAAAAAAGTCGGTTGGTGACCATTGCAATTTTATTAGAATTAGAAATGATAGGTACTTCGGAACTACGGAAATACAATACAAGTAAGTGAGAGTTTATAAATTTACAAATAAAGTTTATAAATAAACATTCATTTTTATAGAACACAGTTTATAAATATTTTTAATAACTTTACGTAATTAAAATCCCCATCATAAATTATGTACAGGTACAGTACCACTACCAACATTTTTTTTTCGTATCGGTCTACTTTTGAATTTCGCGCTATTGTTATTTACCATAAAGTATCCATAGAGGAAAGACTAGATCCAGAGAGCACAATATTGCATTGATTTTATAGAGATGGCCTTAGACAAATAAATAAATGATTAGTCTACTACCATAAACAGCTCAACTCCACGAAGCAAAGTGAAACGAATAAATGGGGGAAACAATTTAAAGCGAAAACAGAGAGCCAATAATTGTGGTAATTCAAACTGGCATTCGATATAAAATTAATTTATTTCTATTCAATCGCAATCCCAAGTCACAAGATGCAGGTTCGGTATGGTTAGTAAAGCTATTCTGTAAACATCATCATAATACTGTCCCTCTGCAAGGCATACGTCTCCTCTCAGAATTAGGGGCCTAATGCGGGTTGGCAGACTTCAAACACTGCCGCTGAGAAAAACTCTGTCACTCGAGACCTTGGGCTATCACAGATTTCTTAAAAAAACTTCTGGTAAATTCTTAGTCTCACGACAACAAACTTAAATAGCTCTGGTGACCGGAACTGGAAATAAATATAAGATTTAGCCTCCCTTTGACCTCGGATGCATTTATGGAATTGTAAAATTGTTTAGTTTAGTAAATCGACTATCATTTTCTAGAACAAATTGTAATAAGTCGGGTATGCTGGTCCTCACTATTAACACAAACAACATGGCGGAATTTTGATCAGTTGTTGTTTCGTACAAATTAGTTTTTCTAACTTCATAGGTAATAGTTTGTGTACATAATCATATGTGTACTGTTAATAACATTACACAGTTGCTTCTAAAAGTTGAAAATTTGTGAAGTTATTCGCGAAGTCCGGTTTCAATACACTACCGAGATATGAAAAGGTATTTGCAGAGTTGATTTTTAACGGATAATTTAATTTTATTATCACATTGTCGAGCACGTTAGACTTTATTAGATTAGACAACAACTTTATATAACTCTGCTTTTATTTTTAGGTGTCCGCTAGCATCGGCCGTCATTAATTTTTTTATAGTAAAAGAGATCGTTGAACTGTTTAAAAGACTATAAATTTCTGGATGTATTCGCTATGCCGCGACGAAGTACTGAATTAGTGCACTTGCCGCTGCCTCCCAAAAAGAAAACAAAGACGGTAGAGGAGCCCCCGAGCCTGGACGTCAGTTTCTGTGACGATGAAGCTCTTCCCCCTGGCATAGTATTCACTGATGTCTTACAAAAAAAGTGGCGAATTGGTAAACCTATTGGTAAGTATATGTTTGAAATGAAACAAAAAGAGCCAATCTTCCAAAAAACATTCCTGTGTGGTATTATCTATACTTTTTGTATTTCATTGTTTTTTCCATGAAACTCGCTAGACTATTTAATATCTACAAAATTTTCCTACCTATTCATATTCATCATCATTTGTATAACTATACTTATCAAAATCCTGTCAGTTGAATTCCCAGCTGATGCAATCAGTGAAAATAGTAAGTGCTAAGTAATATGTTTACTTTCAATACCTATTTAAATTCATATTTATACAAGTTGAATCCCAATTCACACTTAAATCATGGATTTTGCATCATGTTATTGACTTAATGATGACATTCCTATACTATGTACTTGGTAACTGTAGCTATATTTGCAGACAAACATAATAATATCCTAACATACTTGTAATTATTGAGTGTCACTTCTCTCTGGAAATTTAACATATTTTTGGTGGATGAGTTTATTCTATTTCTGACTATCTATGCTATTAATAGTTCAACCACAACAGCTATCTATACTAAAATATAAAGCTGAAGAGTTTGTTTGTTTGTTTGCTTGAACGCGCTAATCTCGGGAACTACTGGCCCAATTTGAAAAATTCTTTCAGTGTTAGATAGCCAATTTATTGAGGAAGGCTATATGCTATATATCATCACGCTATGCGGACGAAGTCGCGGGCAGAAGCTAGTAAATAATAAACCTTCTTTTTCATACCCATTGAATTATCTAAAACTAAGATTTTATCGTGTAAAACTTGTATAATCAACTATGAATGTAAGTGGCTTGTTACCACAGAGAAAACTAGTTTAAAACCAGATGAACTACTTTTAACTCATGGCTTGTACATTAACATAGGCTATTTACCTACTCTATAATTATGTTGAATCTTTGAGACTACTACATTCTTGGGCTGTGAACATTATTATTCTATTGAATTACTATTTCAGTTTCTCATAACTGCACATGCATTTTAGCTTCAAAGGTTTTTTCTACTTGTGTCTACAATCTATATCTATAAAATGTCTCTAAGTACACCCATCATAACTTATCATTTGTGCATTTTGTTTGTTGATCCAGAAAATAAACTGTTAAGAACCAATATACATTGTCCACATGCATAATTATTTAATATTACATAATCTATACTAATATATAAACCTGAAGAGTTTGTTTGTTTGTTTGCTTGAACACACTAATGGTCAGGAACTCAGGAACCACTGGTCCAATTTGAAAAATTCTTTCAGTATCAGATAGCCCATTTATTGAGGAAGGCTATAGGTTAAATATCATCATGCTAATGTGGATGAAGTCACAGGCAGAAGCTATATAATAATAATAAGCTCATCACCATCAAATTTCCTAAATTCATTTTATCTCAATATTCTTAAATAATAATAAATTATTCATAAGAAATAAAGTTCATATGGATTGTATCTTTTGATTAATACCATTAAAAATATATAATTAGATTGCATTACATCCTTCACATCCTATCTCATTCATTCAAACTCAAAGTCAGGTACTTAATTAATTATAAATGATGTCTTTGAGTTATGATTATTACAATCAAATGAAACATCTCTATCCTGTCACTAGCATAACTTCCATCTCTCCTGTATGAATTACTTCACTAGCATGTTTCTAGCAAACATTTGAGTTGCTAGTGAGAATTTCATACAAAAACTCTCAAACTGTACTGGGAATAGAACCCAGGACCTCTAACATAGTTGGAAAACTTGACTAATGAGACAGACTTCTTTTATATCTACACTTATTTATTTACAGGCAGGGGAAGTTTCGGCAGGATCTATTTAGCGTCGGATGATGTTGAGAGAGAAGTCACCAAACTGAATGCTAGATATGTGGTTAAAATAGAACCTCATACAAATGGGCCGTTGTTTGTGGAGATTCATTGTCTCATCAGAACTGCACAGTCATCACAAGGTATTTTAGTTACAACATAATAATTAGGTTGTTTAAAAATTTATCATTCCAATACAATATCACTGTCAATGATAATGTTGAAACAAAGAATCATTTATATGTATCTATTAGATTTGCATTGCTTTTAAATATTATGCATTTTTAAACAGGTGTCAAAATTAAAAGCTTTTATTTCGTTATTTTTCTATTCACAGTAAAAGCATGGCGACTTCGAAACAAACAAAAGCGCCTTGGCATGCCGGTTTACATCGCCAGCGGATCGTTCACTGATGAAAATACAGACACTAAATACAGATTTCTTGTCCTACCACGTTATGACATAGATTTACAGAAAATCGTGGCTAGAACTCGAGTTCTCGATCTCAAAAATGTTTTAGTTCTAGCCATTCAAATTTTAGATGTGTTAGAATACCTACATAACCAAGGCTACACACATTCTGATATCAAAAGTTCCAATCTGATGCTTGGTTTCGAAGGATCGAGAATTGGAAAAGTGTCTGGTGTTAAAATAACTCCATCTTTCCAGAAAGACACTAAAGATGTTGCTATGTTATCAGGAAAGCATAGACGGGCTAAGCCTACTAAATCCAGATCATCAAATTACTATGATGATGAAGATTTTGTCATCAAAGACTATAAAACTCCAAGCAATTCTGAGGACAACAATGATAATGATAAAAGACTTGCTAATGTTAAAACAAAGTTGAGGAGAATCCTTTCTGATAGAGACAGCAGGACATTACACAGACATCATGCATTCAATCTCAGACAGTTGTCAAATTACGTCAACTATGAAGATATGAACAGTTCTGTATGCTCAGATCAATCCTATCAGAAACTCCTCGACGATTTTGGCGGCAAAA
The DNA here is from genome assembly GCA_947256265.1 of Acronicta leporina. NCBI lineage: Eukaryota > Metazoa > Arthropoda > Insecta > Lepidoptera > Noctuidae > Acronicta > Acronicta leporina. The sequence goes on along the minus strand of OX366537.1, from coordinate 3,863,775 downwards.
ACTTAATTCGCACGACGAAAGAATTCCAAGAAGATACTAGAAAAAAACATGCTAGAGAGAAAAAAGAAATTGAGTCTGAAAGTCTTGATGAAGTATATCAAGAGGCTGTATTATCTCAAACAAATGGACAAATATACCTGTTAGATTATGGTTTAGCTTCTAAATTCTTGGACTCTGAAGGTAAACATAAAGATTTTGGCATGGACGCCAGGAAAGCTCATGATGGCACACTAGAATATAGCTCACGAGATTCTCATATTGGAGCTCATTCTAGAAGGTCTGATCTAGAAACTCTTGGCTACAATCTGCTCGACTGGTTAACTGGAACCCTACCATGGAAAACCACAGAAGTACTTGCTGAACCTGATTTAGTTCATGCTTTGAAGAAAAATTTCATGAGTGATATCAAATTACTATTAAAAACATGTTTTAAGACTGAATTCTATCCCCAGTTCGTGGCAAAATACCTTGAATATGTCACAAGTTTAGACTTTACTGAGAAACCTGATTATGATTACTGTAGAAGTTTATTCAGAACTGAACTGTTGAAAAATGGCTATGCTGGTGATAAAGAGATGTCCTTAAACTTTATTGAACCACCAATGTCTCCTATGAACCGAAAATTGTGTTATTCAAAGAGGTTTGGTAGAAAGAACACAACACCGAGCTTCCTAGCTAGAAATGGCATAAAAAAAACTTATGAAAGAGAAAATTTTTGTTCTCTCGAAAATGACTTAAAGTTAGAGCTTTTAAAGCAAACTCTAAACTCTTCAAGTGATGGTGTTCGTAAACCCTGTGCATCACGAAACTTTTTTATTTCCGATGCCGATTTAGTCGCTCGTCTCAAAAAGTCTCTAATGCCTCACGATATTTTGGGCAAAAAGCTGTCACCTAAAAACTTACGATCGAAAAAGAAGAATATTAAAAAACGTAGGGGTGTCAGGACTCACAGAAATAGCATTGGCAAATTTGGTAATTTTATGGGTTCAGCGCGTCAGTTTACTTGGGCAGAAATATTGGCTGGCAACCCAGAAGATATAATTCGTAAAGAGCGCAATGCTGCTGCTATTAACACAGAATACGTGGACGATGAAACATGCAAGTATAGGATTAGGAAATTATCAAATGCGTCAGATAGCAGTGACTCACATTTGCAATCACCATTAATGCAGAAAGACTACTTACAAAACATGAATCCTACTTATGCTATGAAAGAGGTTATTACGTCATTTAAGAGGAAGGTTGCTGGAAAGCCAAAAGAACCAGAGGAACCAATAGAAGGACTAGAAGGATACACACCAGCAATGATCAAAGTGTACAGAATAAAAGAAAAAAGAGAGGCAAAGGAGAAATTAGATGCCTTGAAACAGCAGTCACCAACTAAGAAGGAAACTGTGGCATTCCAACCAAGATTTACAAGGTCTATGAGGAATAAGAAACTACCCGAACCTAGTTCCAGAGTCACAAGGCAGAGAGGCAGTGTGGACAGTAATAAGTCTACAGAAGTTGTATCAGAAGTAATTGTTAAGTGTACTAGTAGAACAAAATCTAAGAGTAATAAGAAAGTTGCTAGTAAGAAAGAAGAAAAGGAATCACCCAAGAAAGAGGAAAAAGAAGTTGAAATTACTGAAATGGTTAAACCTGCACCTAAAAAAACTAAAAGTAAGTGTTTAGACAAAAACTGAGACTGCAAGCAGCATTTTTATGAGCTGTAGTATTTTTTATTTCAAAGATACTGTTTTTATAAGTACTGTTTTCTTTTTCAGAACCATCACCAAGAAGTAAAAGTATTGCAGTTATTAACAATAGAAGGAGGCTGAGAAGTAGTAAGCGCAAGAAATAATCTGCTAAATTTAAATGTTTTATCTAGATTGAGAGTGTATGAGTGTTGCTTTTCATCATGCTTTCAAATCAATAGGTTAAGTTGTAATGTAGGTACTGCCTTGATTTTTTTTTTCTGTCAAGTCGTTATTGGATATTATTTTTCAATATTATCAGTTCTTTTTTGTTTTATTTTTTATCTTTGAAGTAAGATATGGACCCACCATTTTTTAATTCGCGAAATAAAATTATTGATATACATACTTCTCTAATTAGTGCTTGAAATAATAAAACTGTGATTTTTAGAATTTGTGGGAACTAGATGTTTCTATTGTCGTGATTTATACAAGCCTGGTTGATGAAAATATTTAAAAAAATCGGCTTTATTTCAATATTTCTGCATTTAATAATATACTTGGTATATTCCCACACAAGTAGTTTGGCCGATATCGTTAATGTCGGCTTAACATTTTCTTGTGTAATTCCTATAGATTAATAAAATAAAATCATTTTGTTTTGAATATTGTTTTTCTTATATAAAATCTCTTTTTTAAACCTATTCCACCCCGTGAAAGTATTGTTTGTTCCGGTAACCTCACTCACTCGGCGAAACAACGAAACGTTTCACACCGGTTTTCTGTGAGGCCGTGGTATCACTACGGTCGAGCCGGCCCATTCGTGCCATTTGAGAAAAAGTAAGGTAGATAATATAAAATGTTGGTTTGGTATTTGGGTCTACAAAGCGGCGGTGGTGCTCGTCCATCTAGCTAGATGAATAAACCGTAACCCCCGTACCCTAAATCCCTCCTTGCCACACGTCTGCTCAGGTTTACGCGAATCTCTTAGCTCTCATCTTTGACTTGGTCGGTGAAAACTTTGAGTAATACACAAAACGATGAATGTGCTTGTGTGAACGAGGATGTTCTATATAAAAATACTAGCTTCTGCCCGCGGCTTCACCCCCGTGGAATTCTGACAGACCGAATTCCACGGGGGCGAAGCCGCGGGCACATCCCGTGGGAACGGGATAAAAATATCCTATCCTATGTCCGTCTGCTGGTTCTAAACTACCTCTCCACCAATTTTCAGCCAAATCGGTTCAGCCGTTCTTGAGTTATAAATGGTAACTTAACTTTTAACTTCTGGTCAACCGTCAAATAGTGAGTGCCATTCAGTTTTGCCAGGGCCCCTGAGTCGAAAGTTACGTTTCGTTTCCTGAAAAGTAACATTTTTGGTGCAAAAGTTACATTTGGGATCTATGATGATCTATGGTGTTTGTTTTTCTATGAAATTCCCAGTAGCAGCTCGCGAGTTAGGAATTTGTGCCCGTTTAATGGCAATAGGCTCGCCCCCTATTACATGGGACCTAAACATACCGGCGAACTGTGGGTGTACGCCTCTGCGTAACCCTTCGGGGAATACAGGCGTGATGGTATGTTATGATGTCGAATGACCTTTTTTTTTTTTTAGCTCCTGATTTGTTAAAAATGTTAGTTCTATTTGGATGCGTTCGTGTACTGTTTGCAATAAAATAAAAATATAGTATTACTTACCTCGTTGTTCTCAAAAGTTACGAAAAATGCCTTAAATATAAAAATTACATGTTACGCGAGGGGGTCAAAAGTTACGAAAAATGTAAGAAATGTAACCATCTGGCAACACTGTTACAAAATGACAATTGACAGTTGTAGGGGTGTTCGATCCGATCCGATACTTTTGTGTGTGACAGCTGGTTGGATAGCACGTGTGTTTAGAATTCTTTTGCTGTTTTAAGTGTTTTTCGATATTTTAGCGACTTGTCACTTCCTAATTGTGTTGTCTTTGTGTTCGTAAACAGGTTAGTATTGTGATTGTTCTACTTTAAGTTCCCTTTTACCCAATATGGACAAAAATAAACCCCCTGATAAGGTCCCTCCCGATATTCCATGTTCTTCTTTAGAATTTCAGTCCTCACTCAGCCCACTATCGCAATTAGCGGATGTTGTTTGTAACGTTTCAGCGATGGATGTATCAGTAAGTTCCCGATCCCAACAAAACCCACGCAAACGTCCTGTTGAAGATGTAATCTTGTCTCCTTCTTTGCCAAGCAAACAACAAAAAAACCAAGTCGGTCGAATCAAGTACTCCGTTATGGATAAGGCCCCTTACATTGTCCATGTTTCACGCATAGAGACACAGCCAAATGCTGGCACTACCCTTCACCCAGTTAATTTTGGAAAGTTCCTTATGAACAACAACATTGCTAACATTGTTCGTGGTGGTGTCAAAAGAGTGGGCAGAAACAGGGTCTCAGTGGAGTTTGCTTCCCCTCAGGATGCTAACTCCTTCTTAGTAAATAGTTTATTACCAAAGTATTGTTATAGTGCATCAATCCCTACATTCAATATCACAAGAATGGGTGTTGTTACTGGCATTCCTTCCGAACTTACAGAAGAAGAAGTTATGTCTGATGTGTCTGTACCCTTAGGATGTGGACAAATCTTGAAAGTGCGACGTATTAACCGTAAAATACAAAGAGACGGGGTTAATGAGTGGAAACCCACCGAAACATGTGTCCTGACCTTTGATGGACAGGTGCTGCCAAGTTGGATATACTGTTGCTACACATCTCTCCCTGTTAAACAATACATATACCCAACAATCCAATGCCGCAAGTGTTGTAGATTTGGACATGTGGCAAACCTGTGCAGGTCTAAACCACGCTGTAACAAGTGTGGCCACGATCACCCGGGTGATGGCTGTAATATTTCAGAGGGCGAGGCCTTCTGTGTTCTTTGTTCAGGGAACCACTTTGCCGATAGCCAGTCATGTCCTGAGTATGGCAGGCAGAAGGCAATTAAGACAGTCATGGCTGAGAAAATAATCCCTTATGCTGAGGCGTGCAAAATTATCCCAACAGTTTCCCGCAACTATGCCAATATGGTCAAATCCTCCCCTACATCCCAGTCATATCGTAAAACAGTAACTCTTAAACCCAGGACTCATGCCCCCCTTTCTCCATCATATGACAAAATTGCTCATCAGCGTATAGTCAGTTCTCCCCAACCCTCACAGCCCAATGGCTGTGCGCTTAGTAACAAACATGTACCTAACAACATTGATTCTATCATTGAACTTCTTATAAAACTTCTACCTACTCTTATTTCTTCTTCTTCTTCCAACTCACAATCACCGTCCAACGTTGCCGATCAACTTGTTTCTTTACTACTATCAATTAAAAATGGCGTCCCGCCTAGTATTCCTTCAGTGGAATGTGAGGAGCGTGTGGCATAAAAAGCACGACCTCATATTTCTTTTAAATAAACACAAGCCTTTGGCTTGTTCCATAGCTGAGACTTGGCTTACGCCAAGTCTTAGCTTCCGCATGCCACACTTCAACATTCTCAGATGCGACAGATCCGATGGATATGGAGGTTCGGCTCTCCTTGTCAATAATCAGGTCCCACTTCTACCCCTTCCTTTGCCTTCACTCACGGGCGAAATGAGTATTGTGGCGGGAAGGGTGGAGGGCATTACAGTGTTTTCAATATACATTGCTCACCCTCGACCTGAATTTTTGGATATTTTAAAAACCACTTTTTCAAATACTCAAGGACCAATTATGGTCATGGGTGATTTTAACTGTCATCATTATAGATGGGGGTCCGAACGCTGTGATGCCTTTGGTGTGACTTTGGTTGATATATTGGATGATCTGAATCTCTGTATTCTTAACAATGGTTGCCCGACTCGCAGATCTCCCCCTGGACAACAAAAGAGTTGTGTTGATCTGACATTTTGCTCAGTTGAGTTAGCAGCTTCGTCCCATTGGGAATGTACGTCCTTGTCGCATGGTAGTGACCACTACCCTATCGTAATATCTTTGATTAATAAGACTTATATAGAGAAAAGTTCTCCCCCACTTCTGAAATATAACTTGTCCAAACCAGATTGGGCAAAGTTTGCATCATTAGTGGAGGAGAAAATTGAAGTTCTGCCAAATTTAAATTCAAGTTTATTTGATCCTCCTGGTCATCACCATGCGAAGAGCTGCTATGAGGGATTTGTTACTGCCATCACCTCCAGTGCTGATTCCTGCTTCCCGTTGAAAAACAGTGCCCGCGATAAAATTCCTTCACCCCCGTGGTGGGATCGTGAGTGCACCTTGGCAGTTAGGGACAGGAACGAAGCTGAGGTTCGCTACAATGTAGATATGAGCCCCGAAAATCTGTTAGTGTATTGTCAGATTAATAACAGAACCAAACGTCACCTGCGTAAAAAGAAACGAGCAGGTTGGGTTAAATTTTGCACTTCTTTGTCTCCCTCTACTCCTATGTCGGAAGTTTGGAAGAACATCAATAGGTTTAGACGAGGATGCTCTCCATCAGTTTCTTCTCCAATCACTAGAGAAACAGCGGAACTGTTTTTTGATAAAATTGCTCCACCATATGTCCCACTTTTTTCTGAATGTGTAAACATGACCCATCAAAATGTATCAGAGGATCCTTTGGATGCGCAATTTACTTTGGAGGAACTGAATGTGGTACTCAGTTATGTCCGGGACTCAGCCCCGGGTATTGACGGCGTGCCATATTCTTTTATATCCCATTCTGGTAACAAGGCTAAATCTTATTTCTTGACCATTTTAAATTTTGCCTATATTCAAGGTTGGGTCCCAGATCAATGGAAACGGCAAATAATTATTCCACTTTTGAAACCAGGTAAACATGCAGATGATCCAAATGGCCTTAGGCCAATTGCTTTGTCGTCAGTCTTAGCCAAATTACTGGAGCACCTAATTAAAAACCGTCTCGAGTGGTTTGTTGAGTCTAAGGATATACTGCCGAATTACCAATTTGGCTTTAGGAAAGGACTTGGTACTATAGACAGTGTTGGTACTTTAGTTACGGACATCCGTTTAGCTTTTTCAAGAAATGAATCGGTTGTAGCTACCTTCCTGGACATTTCCTCTGCGTATGACAACGTACTTCTTCCCGTACTCAGGCAAAAACTGCAACAGCTGAGTCTACCGGCTAAGATGATACGATGTATATGTGAGTTACTGATGTCCCGCTCGCTGGTCCTTAGAGTCCAGGGAGAGGAGTTCGATGATAGGCGGATATGGAGGGGTCTTCCACAAGGTTCTCCCCTCAGTCCCATACTGTACAACTTGTATACGGCTGATATTGGGTCCTGCTTAAATAGCAATTGTCAGATATTACAATATGCCGATGATATTGCCTTGTACGTGACAGATTCTTCTATAGTCGATGCCGCGTCATCTTTGAACCTCTCTATGGATTCTTTGAATCAGTGGCTTTTAAGTCATGGCCTGTCGCTATCTGCGCCAAAAAGCTCGGCAGTAATCTTCTCTCGTAAAAGACGCACTCCCCATGTAACCATTGACATTTTAGGCCAAAATATCCCAATTGTAAATAAAGTAAAATTTTTAGGTGTCATTTTAGACACAAAATTAACTGGCAAAGATCACATCAACTTCCTTATTAGAAAATGTGAAAGAGTTATCTCAATTTTAAAAGTTCTTGCAGGCGTTTGGTGGGGTGCTCACCCCTACACCATGAAATTAGTCTACAATGCCTTAGTCCGTAGTGTTTTGGACTACGGAACGCATCTTCTGATACCGTGCAACAAAGGTGCCTTAGTTGGACTGGATAAGATTCAGTCTAAATGCCTCCGAATCATCTTAGGTTGTATGAAATCCTCCCCCATTAATGCATTGCAGGTTGAGTGTACGGAACCCCCTCTGGCCCTAAGACGGCAATATCTGGCCTCCCGTTTTTTGTCTAGGCTTATATGCAGAACCTCACATCCCCTTATAGAAAAATTGTACGAGTTAGATGCCACATGCACAAATTCAAATTATTGGAAAAATAAAGAAATACCCCTAATTCTGAAGTCTTTTCGCCAAATTTTAAATTTAGTATGTCCGATTGTTCAGTTCCCTAGATTGCCCCTTTTTAATTTTGCCTATGAAGTTTTATGTTATGTACCAAAAATTGTCTTTAACATTGGTATATCCAAAAAATCCCCGTCAGCGAACTCAACATTCAATGCGGTGGTCGGCGAGCGATGGAATGGTTTCCAACTATTTTTTACAGATGCTTAGAAATTAACTGAACTTAACCACACTGGAGCTGCGGTCTATTATCAGAGCTCTAGAATAATCCTGCAGTTTAAGTGTCCTAAGGAGTCTTCTGTATTCACGGGTGAATGTGTGGCTATATTGGAAGCTTGTCTTTTTATAAAGTCACACCATAATATACACAAAGCCGTAATCTTCACAGACTCTCTTAGCTGCCTGCAAGCTTTAATACAAAACCCCTTTCAAAGTAAATTGCACAATTCCCTTGTATTAGAAATTAAAGAGGCATTATTATCTTGTGCTCTCAATCAAAGAGAGGTTCAGCTAGTTTGGATTCCTGGTCATTGCGATATCAAGGGAAATGAGTACGTGGATGCATTGGCCAAGGATGCTTGCTCATCGTCAGTAGCTGATCTTTCTCACAACCGTCTTCAGGGGTGTGACTTATTGAATCTTCCACGAACTATCCTCCAATCATCGTGGCAGGTTCAATGGAGTGACACTGGAAGGAAAAAAGGCAGGTTTTATTACGCAATACAACCAACTATAAAACCGAAACCTTGGTTCTACGGCTACAAAAAAGTTTCGAAACCTGTTATATCCACCATATGCCGTATTCGTTTAGGCTTCTGTAGTACTCCTGTTTTCTTGCAAAAAATCCGGGTTAGAGACTCTTCTCTTTGCGAGTGCGGGTTGGAAGAGGGTACTCTGGATCACATCTTCTTTGAATGCTCAAACAACATTCCTCCTCTAGATCTGTATAAACGTCTTCCTAAATTTAAAATTCCCCTTCCGACTAATTTCTCCTCCCTGTTAACATATTCCTCCCCCGAACTGCTTGTGGTGCTGATGACTTTCATCCGTCACAATAACATAAAATTATAAATCTGCCTGTGCGGGTGTGGTATGCGTATATTCCATGTTTTAACAATTTTAATATTTATTTATTTCTATTTTTTGTTTGTTTCAGTCCCGTACTAACCCGACAAGTTACACGTGGTGTCGAAGAATGTAATTTGCGACCTTGGTTTTAGTTTAACTAACATTACATTCGCGTATAATTTTATTTTTTCTGCACACTTGTTTTTCCAACTCTCTGGTCATTGGCAGAATAGTCGACATCGGCTTTAATTGCCATTAATTAAAAAATAGAATAGAATAGATACTTTTGTGGATCGATACAATGGAATACGATCCACCCGATTTTTGTATCGATACAGTGGCTTTCGATCTGTTAGTGGATCGATACACGTACACGGAGGATCGGATCGAATGATATTAGTTTTAAATTTTGTATGAATTTAGAGGTAGACCGTTTGGGAAACACTGAGCAATATAGCCAGACGTTATTGCTCAGTGGTAGGAACGTCTGTGCACTCCGAACATCTTTTCTCGTTAACGAAACATACATTAACTAAAAGCCGTAGGTATTCGCCTGGATCCAGAACAGCTATCCAAATTATTGTTTTTACTTATATTAAATGTTAAAGATAGACAAAGAGATAAAGTAAAATTTTGGTATTGTTCCTTTAAATTAAACTTTTAAGCTATGAAATACATCTTTATTTTTTTTTTTAATATTTGATACGATACTGGATCGATAAAAAAAATCGTATTCAATCAATTGGATCGATACAGTGTATTACGATCTAGAATATCGATACAAACCACGTGGATCGAACATCCCTAGACAGTTGACACTTGTGACAGCTTATGTGACGGATTACGGATGGTTGGATCCGGTTGGATTGCTAAGACGATGTATTTATTTAATTATTCTAATTAATTAATTGCATAAATTGTCGACTTAGCCACTACAGTGATAGTGACAAGTCTTAGGGGCACCAAATTATTCAGTTGTTTGCGTTCAAATTGTTCACGTAAATGATATAACCTATAAGTTCCTAATCATTATCATACTTATGTAAATTCGTTTTATAAATTAACAATGGAAAGTGAAGCAAAAAATGTGATAAGAGTTGGTTCGAGAAAAAGTGAGGTACGTTCGAATTTTCATTCCATAATTTTTAGATAAACACTTTGCAATATTACGTGAAAGGTTACTTATAAATTACCGGACGGGCTGCATGCTCCTGACACTATTGTATATCGCAAATTACAATTTATTATTAAAAATTAAACTTTAATACTATTTTGAAAATGTATACTGTGCTATAGTATTGTATAGGCTAGGTTTAGAAAGTGTATCAATCATTCTGATTATCTTCATTAAAGTAGGTATAGTTCGCGCTAAATAACTTGACCCAAAACAAACGGAGAGGGCTGGGGAAAGTCTTTGTAGTGCATTTTTTTTTTTTTAAATCATTGCCCCACACTAGGATTTTCTCCTGTATCGTGGGTGCGTTTACAAACACAAATTCTCACATACACAAACACCTAGACCCGGAACAACTACCTGTAGATCATACAAATATTTGCTCCGTGTGGGGATCAAACCCACAACGTGTGTCGCAGAAGACAATTGCTCAGCCGCTACGCTAAACATGTTGTCATGATTTGCATGCAAAATGTACTAAAAATCGACTATGCATCAACCATTTTGGTTCAAGTTATTTTGCGCCAACCGTAATAAGTTATCAAAGTATCACACCTGTATTCCCAAAATAGTCGGGCAGAGGTGTCCCTACTATTATAAAGCAACAGTACTCCTTAATGGGGTCTATTATTTGGTACTATCTGGGTTGTGGAAGTCATATACAATACAAGTCATTAGTCAAAGAAGCAGTGATGATAATCCTGTCTTATAAAACTTATTATCATCTAGACACAATTTACTCATAGTTTGCACAGCAATGCTTGTTGATAAACATTCAATTACTAATTATAATGACCCTAGATTTATTTATTACCAATGTAACCTGCTTTACGTATATGTTAAGTACCTATTCTTTATAGTATTTTTTAATTTCTGTAATTAGTTTCAAATCTGATTAGGAAATGAATGAGAATTATTTAGAATTCACAAGTCAATAATGATTATTACATTCTTAACTATCAATTTATTATTAGTTACATAAGTAATATAGATAATAATATACTCTTGATGACTTGTGAAACTTCAAAATTTTGTTTACACAAGTTTTTTAAAATAAGTCTGATATTTTAATTTTATTATTATTTAATACAGTCAACTGATAAGGTCAGGTTGATTCCACTTGGTAATTGGCAGATAACCTCGGCATCAAAATCTGATATGTAAGCCTCCTATAGTGCATGATCACTCAGCACCCATACAATATAACAGATTGCCTTCTCAAAAGGCCACTTCGACAAGCAAAATATGCACTTTGTTGTGGAGTTGGTGAAAATAGCCCACTATACCATACCAAGGGCACTTCAAAAATTGCCATACATATAAGTATTCTTCTATGTCTGGACTTTAGAAGAGGTCATGATTCTATGAGTTTGTTTTGATGTTTCTTCTGAAAGACCATCAGTTAGAAAATGCCAGTGTTAACTAGCTTGCTACCAATATACCATTGATTTGTTATTGTTTGTTTGATAATGTGTCTCTAAAGATCTGCTTAAAGAAAAGAAATATAATAATTTCACATCAATAGGTAATTCAACAAGCTTACAAAGCTAATATTAGTTTTTTTTTTTCAGCTGGCTCTCATACAAACCAACTATGTGATTGACTGTTTGAAGAAATTGCATCCTGAAAAGGATTTTAAACTAGGTAAGTAATTATTGTTAATTTATTTCTCTTTGTTTCTTAGAAAATTCCCATTGTAAAGCTAAGGTCTACTTTTTCATATAAGTTTTGGGAAAAATTAAGACTGATCATTATGATCTATGATTTAAGGAGAGACAACTTTTTAAAATCCATAATAAATGACAGAAAATTGAATGTGAAAATATATTTAATTATCTCATCAGTCTTAGTGTTTGTAAATGCAACATCTTGAGCTTCGGTTCGATTCCTAGGTTGACCAGGGTTATTGAGTTTGGATTTCTGTCTTTGTAAGAGTGATATTATAGTGTCACACAAGACCTTGCAACTTACCTATGGGTAACAAATACTAGGTACCTAACTATTTTGTTCATCTTGTCCTGTTTATATTGCTCATAACATTTAAGTGCCTTTGACTAATTCCAATATTGTTGATACTATTATTTGCTATTTCAGTTACCATGACAACGTTAGGCGACCGCATCCTAAACATATCACTGCCCAAAATAGGAGAGAAGTCACTGTTCACCAAGGATTTAGAAGATGCGCTGAGGAATGACACAGTGGACTTTGTAGTTCATTCACTTAAAGACTTGCCTACCTCGTTACCTGAGGGACTCGCTATTGGAGCCGTTTTCGAAAGGTAAATAACTTGTTACTAAAATGCATTATTTACCCTTTATATCTCTAAACAAAGGAATTATTTAACATTGTTTTATCAAATAAAAGAATACAATATTCAGTTCGAAATAATTATAATCTTATTTTTTTATTAGGTTTTTCATTATACTACCTACTTACCACTAGGCATGCATGAACATTTCGGAGATAGCATGTGAAAAATCTCATGAAATATTTTTTCTTACGGCATATATGTGTGGTTTTTTTTAAACAGCTTGCTTAAATCGCATTTCGATGAAGTCTCATTTTGTTCACGATTTCGTTGTACTACGTGTCATTATGAATGAAAATTCATTGCAGACGAAAATTTGCAGGCTGCAAACTTTCGTATAATAAATAAATAAATATTCTGGGGACATTTTTACACAGCACCAAGTTAAGTCCCAAACTAAGCAGAGCTTGTACTATGGGTACTAGACAATGGATATAATACATTACAATACTTCTTTTTTGTAAATACGTACTTATAATACATAAGAAACACCCAGACGAAAACACAAACATGCTTGTTTCCTGTGGGAATCGAACCCACGACCTCATGGTCAGCAGTCCAGTACTCGAACCACTAAACCACAAAGGTCGTCAAAGTCGTATGAGAAAATGCTGTAAAAAATTATCATAATTTCATCATTAATTCTGTCTATATATACAATTATCAGCACCATCATTTTAAATAAGTATAAATATTGATTTATTTTCAGAGAAGACCCGAGAGACGCGTTAGTACTTCGCGAAGACTTCAAAGATCACACATTATCAACATTGCCAGAAGGCTCCGTCATAGGTAATTTCAAGCGACATTAAAATTCAGCCTATTTTCCTATTGACATTCCTTTTTAACATTTTAACACATCAATCGTGTCGTTTCTACAAATGGTCAACATACACTTTTTTGCATAGACAACATTTCTTTTTTGATCCTCACATTATTATTTGACCAAACGAATATTCTTGAAACGGAACCAAATTCTTCGGCTCCTTCATGTATGGGATTTAAACGCACTTGATTGAAAAAAAAATCGACCATCGGATTTTTAACAGATGTTTTCCCTAATTACCTCGCCCTTTATCGCTTCCTAGTGTTTTTACGGCGCAACAATCTCTTCAACGACACGTTATTTCTGACTATTATTAAATTTACATAAACATGATAAGGAATATGAAAAAGCGTAGCGTGTCGAATGAGCCAGGTTTTTCTATCAACAATAAATACTTAGATCATTGTAAAACAAGCTGTAAATTATTTTGCGAAAGTTGATTTTTCAGTGCAATATTTTATTAAATGGAGAATCACATCCTTTTTTGAAGTACCAATATTACTCACGTCATAATCTTCTTGTCCTTGACCCAATTTATTTGTGGTCGGCGTAGCATGTCCTTTTCTTCCATTCATCCCGGTAAGCCGTCATCTCATCATTCATTCCATATCTGCCTTAACATCATCTATCTTTTCTTTTGTCTCCCTCTACCATAATACCAACATACAACATATAAAAAATGTGAGTAGGTATATTTTTATAAAGCAAAAAAAATATTAATCCAAAAATAAGAAATAGGCACCATATACATTTATGTAGTACAGTTGCCGCAAAATAACTTGAACCAAAATGGTGGATGCAAGCAGTCCAAACGCAGCAGTCGATTTTTAGTACATTTTGCACGCAAAACACTGCGAAATCTTTCCCCCTCTCCGTTAGTTTTGGGTCAAGTTACTGTACCTGCCTACTTTTACGGTATTATAGTCTCATAATTGTTCATGTGTATCTGATTGCTGATTCTGAAATAACCAGCTTTAAACATTATCTTTTTCTGGAAAATATCTGTTTGCTTTACTGAATCCAATACCAAGCTATTTACTTCCTCTCCTTGACTCTATACTCTACGTAGGCACATCTTCCCTCCGGCGGACCGCGCAACTCCGCGGCGCGTACCCACAGCTCAGCGTAGTCGACGTTCGTGGAAATCTCAACACGCGACTACGAAAACTGGACACGAAGGGACAGTACACCGCGTTGTTGCTCGCCAGCGCGGGGTTGCAGAGGATGGGCTGGAGCGATAGGATATCCAAGGTAAACTCTTAGGAATAACAAGCCTAAGGAGGGAGGTGGAATCTTTAAAATGCGCAACAGAAAAATACAATATTTTTAGATATTTATAAAACATCTTCAGGAATATGTGCAAATTGTTTCGATAAAGATAAGCAGAACCAAACGACGTGATGAGTTTCTTCACAAAGAGTATAAAGGATAATTGAACATATTACAGAGTAACAAAAGAATACTATATTGGACACAGATTAGTAAGATAAAGTGTGCTCGCGACGCCGGTAGGTGGCGTTGCCGATATATATCGGTTAATATCTAAACACAAATAACTTCTAATATTTTTCGAATACCAAAATTAATTACACACATACAGTCTCACAAAAACTTTGACCATTGTGGTGTTTGTGGAACGGGAATAAGCAATTTAGAAGAATACAATAAATACCTACTTTTTATAAGAACACCTATAGCAAACTTTTCAAAAATCAACCAGTTACCAATCAATTAATCTTTTATAATGCGTACCTACCGCCGAAATATGGAATGCGCTTCCTGGCTCTTCCCTGATAGATATAACCTGGGTGTCTTTGAATCGGTATCTTCCTCCCCTTCCATCGTAGGGCGCAGTGTCGCTTAAGGCTGATCGTTCACCTGAGCCCGCCAAATTCAAATTTCAATTGGTTTTTCGCAATTTGTAGGTCTATAACACATTCTAGATTCCTAGCTGTAGTAATTGCGGCATTAGCTATACAATATTTACAACTGAGCATTCCTACAAATTGCGAAAAACCAATTGAAATTTGAATTTGGCGGGCTCAGGTGAACAATCAGCCTTAACATCAGGCGATCAAACGTAAGCCAATCTATAATATAAAAATGAATCGCCAAATGGTGTTGCTAAGCGCAAATCTCGAGAGCAGCTGAACCGATTTCGCTAATTATTTTTTTATAATATTCCTTGTTGTACGAGGATGGTTCTTACGGAGAGAAAAAATAAAAAATTGCTTGAAAAAGTCTAAGAACAACATTTTTCTATATTTACAATTGAGTGACGTTAGTTTCAGAATCGACTGTTAGGCGGTACGAAGTTCGCGGGGTCAGCTAGTCAAGAATAAAAAAAGTTACTGGCGTTTCTGAGAAAGCCTTTTAGAAACATTAACAAAGCTTTTTGCCTCCATCAGGTCTTGCCATGCGCAGAGATGAAATACGCAGTGGGTCAGGGGGCTCTGGCGGTGGAGTGTCGCGCTGATAACACGAGCATTCTGAACATGCTGGCGCCCTTCAACCACGCCGAGACATACTGCAGGATCCTGGCTGAGAGGAGCTTCCTAAAGACGTTAGGTATGTAGATTGTTAACTTGACATTGACGCGAAGTCGTTCATATCAAGAACTAGCTGTTACGCGTGGTATTTAAAAAAAATATTGTAGTCTAAGTTACTCCTTGTTACATCAGCTATCTACCAGTGAAAGTCCCGTGAAAATCGGCCCAGCCATTTCAGAGATTAGCCGGAACAGCAAATAGACAGGTCGATAGACAAAAAATGTAAAAAATGATGTTTTTGTATATGTCCCGTGTATAGGTACATCCAAATGCACTTAGTAAAAAGCAGTTATTTTAATATTACAAACAGACACTCTAATTGTATTTGAATATAATTAATAAGTTTGACTACTTTCCATCAGGTAGCTCGTCTACCGACTCAACCAATAAGAAAAGTGCTTCTTTGCAAATTAATTGAATAAAAACTTACAGGTGGTGGTTGCAGTGCTCCCGTCGGCGTCTCCACGAGTCTGAAACCACTTGACTCACAGTTCAAACTATCAATAACAGGCGCCGTGTGGAGTATAGACGGCAAAACAAAGCTAGACCACACATTACAACAAACATTCGTTCAGATCAAACGCACACAGAAACACAAGCTCAGCCCTACTGCTGAAGAAGAATGTAAAAAATTCAAAATCGACAACGGTGAGTCTGAAAACGAAATTTTATCCCCAACGGAAGTACTTAATGACGAAGTTTTAAGTAAGCCTGTGAAAAGTTGTGGAGAGTCCACTGAAGATGACGCGGATAAGCGTATATTTTGTGGCCTTACTGTAAATAGTAGTATGCCTGTAGATGTGATAGTAAAATGTGACAATTTAGGTAGAGATCTCGCAAACGCCCTCATTGACAAAGGCGCGTTGGACGTAATGAAGGTCACTCAGGACATGATTAGGAGCTCCGTAGCCGCTCAGAAGTCATGATCAATAGTTTTTGTGCTAAATAAGACTGTTTTGTATAGAATGAGGAGTCGAGAAAGGTGACCTTACCAAATATTTTTAATTTTCTCAAGACATTATTAATGAAAAAAGGTAAAACAAGTATGAATTGATAATTCCAAGGTCATTAAATAGACCTTGACTGAAATTGCCGTGTAATTCATATTTTTATAACAATAATTCGGCGTAACTAGGCGTAATAAGAACTACGTTTGTTGGTTGATAAGTAATTATATTTGGTACGGTCCATTTTATACTTACTGCCTCACATTGTACATTGTTTTGTATGTAAAATAACTTGTAAAAATACATTATATGACAACAAGTCAGAGGATAAATTGTATAATTAGTAAATTGCAGCTTTATAACAAACTGCCTCATTAGCCAAGTGGTCCTGAGCGCGACTGCTACGCTAGCGGTCCTGGGTTCGATTCCCAGGTCAAGCAAAGTGTTATTGTTTTTTTCTATGAAATTCCCAGTAGCAGCTCGAAGTTAGTACTTTGTGCCCGGTTAATGGCAATAGGCTCGCCTCTTATTACATGGGACCTAAACATACCGGCGAACTGTGGGTGTACATTAGTACGCCTCTGCCTAACCCTTCGGGGAATACAGGCGTGATGGTATGTTAAACATACTAGCGAACTATGGATGTACATTATTACGCCTCTGCCTAACCTTTTGGGGAATACAGGCGTGATAGTATGTTATGTTAACACAAATATTTTTACTATTTCCTTGTTATTACATATATTTGATTACAACTTTAAAGCTGCTCTGTAGCTAGGTACATCTTGATTCAAAAGAATTAAGATAGCAATTTATTTTTATCAAATAACATATTATGTTATAAATTTATAATTATCATGACTGACTCTACTTTACATGCAAAAAACAATTATGTTGATTTTACTATTCCTAATTAAATTATTGTTTCAAATGGTCTAAACGCGGATAACTAAATGAATGGAGTGCTAATGTTGTTCCACTCTCTATACGCACATTTTCGGGGTTTATCGAAATTTCGATACTATAGACAAGATTTTTATGTCCGATACATTACACCGGTTAGTTTTTGTAAATTACCCGTATATTCTACTTTTACCCATATTGGCAATGCGTTTTTACAGGCTGCTTCTTGTAGGCGCTTTTTCTACTGATATTGATTTACTTTTACAGAAAACTTTTTGAAATTGTTTATGACTGCCCTAGGCACGGGGGAAGCCTGGGGCCAGATTTAATATGACATAACGCGTTTATTGGGCGCCGGCTATAAATTACAAGTTGCTCTGTGATACCAATGAGTGCATTTTTTACAAAGTAGTCGCTAGTGTGTTACACGATACACACATATTATTAATAAACCGCCGAGATTTGAATGTAAGTTTGAGCACTCTGTTTGTTTTCGAATCCGTGTGGATACAAGTTTAACGAATCCATTAATAGTGATTTTTAAAATGTTAATTATATGATTGTGTTTTGGTTATATACATTGTTGTATATTGCTTATTCCGTATATTGGTACTTATAAATCACGTTAAGTTTTATAACCTTGTAGAGTTTAGACTTAAAATTAATATATTTTCGTTTGTTTTGTTCTTTTCACTATTATAAGTTTATTTGGTTTTCGAATCGACCAGGTTCATTTCTGCCGACGCGAAAGTTTTTGAATTTGACGCGAGTTGACCACATGCGCGCCGTTGCTGTACGATTTTAAACGTTGCTGCCTAGGAAATAGGGTACAACATGAAAACTCGCATCGTCAGTTGGCAACCTCTTTATAAAATATTATAATAATAAAATCTCTCTCTTCTACTTCTACTCTCTTGACAGATTCACGAGAATCTCAATAACAGCCAAAAATGCGCTCAAGGGTCACTTAGAAGCATGTATTAATACTAATAAAACTCTAGTGGCTGTTTTAAATATGGCCCGTGAGATGTTTCATTTCAAATACAGAAATGGATTTGGAATAACTACTAAGCTTCACTATTTTTTGCTTGGTGTTGAGCTTGGCTAACAATGCTTGTGTTGTGTAAATACCATACATCAAATTGAGTTTTGTTTACACGTGGTATTCAATTTTTTGTATCGGTAACACCGCTCTCCACTTCAACTTCGATCTTATATACCTAAGTCTGCCTTGCATGTCCGTTTGGAACTTATGGTTATAGGATACTTTAATCAGTATGTAATTAATACTTGTGTACTTTTGACCCCAGCGTAAAGCCCTGAGGCAAAGGTTGTTATTGGGATGTCTGCACTCACTTTATTTGCCAAACTAAAGCTAAACTATGCTCAAAAATATTCTTGTCAGTTTTATCACAACTTGATACTGAATTCTTATTTATATAATGACGTGCCACTAAATAGAAAATGCTAGTAAAATTATGTATTAGTTACATGAAATTAAAATCATGAGGACAAATTATATTGTATTTATTTTAGATATACCTCATGGTGTTGTATAGAAACAAACGAATTAGGGTTTATCATAAGACTTGTTTATGGTTCTATTTAATTTTTTGTTGTTTATGTTATCCTTTTTAAATAAAACTGGTAAATGACGGGATTGTACGTTTTATTAACGACTAGCTACTGCCCGCGACTTGATCTGTGTGGACGTGGGACCGACCTGGAAAAAAATAGTCCGTGTTATTCCGAACTATAATCTATATCGGTGCCAAATTTTATTCAGATCCGTTCAGCCGTTCTGGCGTGAGACATCATCTCCAACTTTCACTTTTATGATATAATTAGTTAGGATTAGCTTTCCGCCCGCATTGCCCCGTTCCTAAGGGTCGTAGTATGATTTTTAATGGCTTGAAGCCTTCCTCACATGAATAAGTCTCTTGTCTATTAGTGTAAACCGTATGAAAACCCGTTCATATTCGTTTTTGAGTTTATCGCGAACAGAGACGCGGCTTTACCCTTGACTTTGTTTTATAAAGTAATGTAGAGGATTTTGATAAATAAAATACTCTTGTTTAATTTTTTGAGAATCCCCATCGTTTTTATTATACTAAACTGATTAATCGTAATTTAACATAATTACACCTATAAACAATTATTATAGTAGTTTTCTGAGTTGACAATTTGGAAATAAAACATGTATATTTGTACAATACCTTTATTTCACAATAAAATCTCAATCAAAACTCACAAGCATCCTTAACCAGTTGTGAACACAAAACAAAACCTAAATAACACTAACAAATACCTACATTATTATTGAACTTGCATTACTCCACGCTGACGCTACACTTCCCATTTGAAAAGTTTTACAGACGATCAAATGGCGGATCGATTTCAAGCACATTTTGTATCACAGCCTAATGCACATACTAGGAAAATTTAAGGCTTTGCAAGTCGAAAGGTAATTTAATCTAGGATGAAATATTATAACAGTTTCTTTGATGGGATTTTCATAATTAACTTAATTGTCTACTCAGCAGATGCTTGATTTATGTGTAACTAACATTGTGTAGCGAGGGTTACATTGTGTACTTCGCTACTTCGGCACTACGGGTCGTCGGCCGCTGCCGCGACTGTTCGCATGTCGACGAATAACAGTCAGAGAAAAGTTTAACAATTAATTAAAATAACACACATTCATAAAACTAAACTACATTGACGTAAGGAGCTATTTAGTATAATTATAATTAATTAATTAAACTTCTTACTTTAAATTTCTTAAATTATGCATTCATAGCGAAAATATATTTCGATAAGGTAGCTAATAATAAATATTAAATTAAATCAGTAAATGGAATACACTAAAACCTTACGTCAAGGTAGTGTGGTGTACCAACCAAAATGGGAGCATCCATTTAGTAGATACTGTTATGATATTATGAAAACATGCTCTTCTCCAACTGTGTGTATGTGTGTGTTTGTGTTTATTCGACGTCCTCTTCCTGCAACACCTTGCCGCTCGCCTTCATGGAGGCTCGGAGCCTCTCCGACACCTCAGGCAGCTTCTTCAACAACAAATGGAAGATTGGTGCAGGCATCGTTTGTTGCAGTACCTGGAAAATAGAGAAAATGTGGAATGTAAATATATTTAACATCTCACTGAAAAAAATACCGATAAGTATGAAATAATTAAGACCATTTTAGAAATTTCCGTTAATTAATATACTTTCGCATACACGAGAGAAGCAAAATTTAAATAACTAAAAATACTTTGGATAAAATTCTTCAATGTTTTTGCCAAAAGTGTTATTGGGTTTTTCTATGAAGTTCCCAGTAGCAGCTCGGAGTTAGGAATTTGTGCCCGGTTAATGGCAATAGGCCCGCCCCTTATTACATGGGACCTAAACATACCGGCGAACTGTGGGTGTACATTAGTACGCCTCTGCCTAACCCTTCGGATAATACAGGCGTGATGGATGGTATTTTTTGGCAAAAACTACAATAATAAAAGACTGTATAAAAATATAAATATGTGCAATAACGCGTGAAACACATGCAGTCCAATTTTCTTTTCACGTAAGTCAATTTCTACCAACTCTTATGTCAGTACTTATGTAATTCATTAAAAGCTCATTTGAAATTACAGTGAACTTACACTAAGTAGCTGCTGCGTCTGTCCGCAGACGGCGACGGCCTGTCCGAGATGCTCGACGCCCGCCTCCAGGTCGCCAGCAGCCAGCAGCTCTTCACCGAGCTGAATCTGCAATTGAATCACAAATAATATAATATATATGTACATCAGTAGCAACTCAGGAGTAGATTGGGATTAGTGCCTGGTTAATGGCAATAGGCTTGCCCTCTAAACATACCGTCGAAAGGTAGGTGTACATTAGCACACCTCTGCCTAACACATTCAATAAATTAAGGCTTGATGGTATGATGTGGTATAGTACTAAAAATAATGGCGATGTAGGGATGAGAAATGTTATTTATTGTTCTGTTTCTTTTTAATTCCTTTGAAGGAGATTATTACTCTAAAATACAGGAGTTAAGATTCATACCTGTTGCAGGAAGAACCTCTGCATGGCCTCGTGGTCGCTCATGTCTGGCAGTGGGCCGCCCATTGTGCGCGATCGTGACGCATTCTGTTGCGCATTTTGTCTACCTGCAAATATAAACAATAATGTCGTCATTTTTTTTTATCTTTTTCTTCTTATCGAATCGACAGCAAACAGAAAGAGAAGAGCAAAAGAAATGATATTTAAAAACATTAAACTAGATTGGCCCAGTATTCCACTACCACAGCATTTTGTTTATTGATTATTTTGATTGGTGTTGTTTTAGTAAAATATTGAGAATGCTACACTGCAGGATGTCTCTACTATTATAAAATTGTAAAAAAGCTGTGTCTGTACATTGAAGATATTTAAAAAACAAAAATGTGGGTTATGGTACATAAACTTCTCCGAATCCGAAAATGTGATTTTTAAAATTCTTGTCTGTCTGTTTGTTACGGGTTGGAGCAAAAACTACTGAATAGATTTTAATTTTATTACCACTGTTAGAAAGTATATGCTCCAACTTAAAAACTGGTGAACTTCTTATCTCAATTAATTAAATTAATCCTGAGATACAACTTGACCTCCCTGATGTATAGAGGCCCATACAAAGAAGAGGTCATCAATGTTGGTTTTCCATTTTTACTCCTGATATAGCTTCACGTGAGCGAAGCCGCGGGCAGAGGCTAGTATGTACATTAAAGTTCAATAGATGAAACTTTGAAGTTATTACTCTACTTTCAATCACCGGTATTATCTTCCTTATTACATAATCTTACATCATGTTCTATCATCAGTTGCTTTTTCATTATTTTATTAGATAAATTAATTTAAAATTGCTGCATTATTACAGTTTTAAAAGTTTTAATTATATTTACATTTGTATTCTATTCTATTAATTGTTTATTCGAGTTTTTCAAACATTCACAAATAATAGAATACCATATCCAGCCTATTGTTTTTATACTGAAATGAGCATATATAACCAAAAAGTTATTATATAATTTATTAATTCACAATATAAGCAAACACATTTCTATATGCAAATATGAATGTTATGCCAAAATATAGTCAATAACATAGTTTGCACAGGCACAATATGAGCATATTGTATGCTGATCACTGTTCAGCTCATCACACAAAAGTTTTGTTTATGTTTAACAATGTAACAGACAGAGGTACTTTGAACTCTGTTTATTACACATTCAAGCCTCAACCGCAGAACCAATTTGATGAATTTTGGTAAAGTGGAGAAGGTCATAGTGTATTGTTTGTCTCAAAAAGTCCTTTATGATGCAATATAACAGTGGGCAACAACTAGTAAGTAATTCATATGATTTAAAAATGAATTTTTGTAGCTATCTGCAGAATGAACAGAATTCCTGATGTGTGAAGTGTGACCAATTCATGTCATAAAAAATGCAAAATGAAATAAAAATATAAAGCTTGGAGAAAACGCCCGTTGTTTTAATTGCCTACAATAGGTAAAGAAAGGTATGTATCTGAGAGTAGGAGTAAGAAGAAACTAAGTTAAGAATTTACCAGTAAGATGGATTAGTAAAAAACTAAAGCAGTAAGTATTGTTTCCTGATTCTGGTGTTGCTAAAAGGTTCATTTACATTATGCAATTTTCTTGTCTGTTGTATACAATAAAATTGGAGAGAATAAAGTGCATTCATTATCCAAACACTGTTCTGCAAATCAGTTTATGCTGTTGTAAGTTATAATAGCAAAACAGACTGCCCAGGGTGTGCTGAACAATAATATTACAGTGCCACTTGCTGAGGCTCATATAGGACCTTTTGAAATAAGTGGAAGCACTTTCAATTTTTAAATTTAGATATGTTTTTTTTATATTATGGATGTAAGGAATGAAAATATATGGCTACATTGTTGCAAATATCAATTTATTATGCCTAGGTAAAGCATGTTTGACCACTCAATTACCTACTGTAATGATATAACTATCACCATCATCATCAGCCTTTATTCGTCCACTGCTGGATGTAGGCCTCTCCTAGTGAAAGCCACAGAGCCCGATCTTCGGCTTTCCTCATCCAGGCCAGGTGGAGTGACGATTTACGGAAGGCAGCTGGCAGTGACTGGATGAGGAAAGCCGATATAACTATGTTCGGTTATAAATATACTTGTGTTACCTACCCTATCAGCACATGTGTTCGTTGTCGTTCTGTAATGTAGTGTAGATACTAAATACAGTAGTTATTGAAGCGAAAATTTAACAACGCATGATGTTGTAACAGTCTGTGAAATTTTTAGGTTAACATAAAAAAAATAATGTGCTGATAGTAAAAAAGTGGTGTAAAATGTAATGCTGAGACTGCATAATCATGTTCTAATATAGTTTTCATTCAGTAAACACAAAATCTTACGTTCTCTCAACTTCTTTTTGAAAAGGGGATCCTTACGACGTTGTTGGTCAAAGTACACACAATATCCTAGGAACAAGGTTCCAGCTATTCCAACTGCAATTCCTAAGGTAGCTCGTGTAATCTCCATGCTTGTACAATCACTTGCGTTGTTTTATTCACAGAAAATATCAACTCGCTTTTGTTACAGAATTTTGAGATCCGCCATTTATGAAAAAAAGGATTATGTAGTTGGCAACACTGTTTTATTTATTGTGTTCATAGATAAAAAATTAGAAATGATCTAATCGATTACGTACGAGTACTAAAAACCTTCGTAATCGGAATTAAATTATGTATCAATTAGAATTTTGAATAACTTATGATAAAATTGGAAACAATAATAGTTAGAAACAGTTTAGTAATAATTTGATAAACCTAAAATCAACCAATTATGTTACATAATAAAGCAGTGAACAAGTAACTTTATGTTTTTTGAGTTGCCTCATCAAAATTTGCCGTATGTACACATGACTGAAATTCAGTATTTATAAATACTTTTCCCATCCTACTACTCAAAATATCTATTTATGCCGAAAGACCCTTGCAAGAAATTTGCGTGTGAGATCCAGAGATGCCTTGTTGGTAAGTTTTTTCAATATAATTTTATTTATGAACCTCTTCGCCGACAGCCGACATGAAATCAGTCGCCATCTTTGCTTCAACCTTTCAATCGCCTCCACAGATTTGCGGGCGTTTCATCGCCGTTTTTCAATGTTTTGCTCAACTAAATCGTTACGTTTCTGTTCGAAAGCCACGTAAATACTTTCCGATTACTTGTGGTAGTGTTAAGTGCGAAAATGAGTTTTTTCGGGTTCGGTCAGACTGCGGATATCGAAATCGTATTTGATGATGCTGACAAACGGAAGGTTGCCGAAGTGAAAACGGATGATGGCAAAAAAGAGAAGTTATTGTTGTATTATGACGGTGAAACCGTTTCGGGAAGAGTAAACGTCACTCTGAGGAAACCAGGGTCTAAACTTGAACACCAAGGAATCAAGGTCGAACTCATAGGTCAGATTGAGTTATTTTACGATCGAGGTAATCACCATGAGTTTATATCGTTAGTGAAGGAGCTGGCTCGCCCTGGCGACCTGCTACAGCACACTTCGTATCCATTTGAATTCGCAAATGTTGAAAAACCTTACGAAGTTTATACGGGCGCTAATGTCAGACTAAGGTACTTCTTGCGAGCAACGATAGTCCGTCGCCTAACAGACGTCGTCAAAGAGGTGGACATCGCTGTGCACACATTATGCAGCTACCCAGATGTGCTAAACTCGATAAAAATGGAAGTAGGCATTGAAGACTGCCTACACATAGAGTTTGAGTACAACAAATCAAAATATCATTTAAAAGATGTGATTGTGGGTAAAATCTATTTTCTACTTGTCCGCATTAAAATCAAGCATATGGAAATATCTATAATTAAAAGAGAAACAACAGGTTCTGGCCCTAACACATTCACAGAGAATGAAACTGTGGCTAAGTATGAAATAATGGATGGAGCCCCTGTTAGGGGAGAGAGCATCCCCATAAGGGTATTCCTAGCTGGATATGACCTAACACCAACAATGAGGGACATAAATAATAAATTCTCAGTACGATATTATCTAAATCTTGTGTTAATGGATACTGAGGACCGCCGTTACTTCAAGCAACAAGAAGTCACACTATGGAGGAAGAGTGACAAATCTAGACTACCATTACATAATGCACACATCCCTCAAACATTGTCCCATCCAAGTCATCAGATCCCAAGACAGTTGAGTGCTTCAAGTGAAGATAATTCTAACAGGGCAGTATCTCCAGCAAACCCTAATATAATGCAGAGATCCATCTCCCCATCAATGAATGATGGAGAGAAACACAATGGACCATCTGAAATGGAACAAGAACAACCAGATATGATAACAAATAAACTGTCCAATACACATATTGAGAATAACCAGCCTCATGAAGATGAAATTGATGATGAATCTGTACCTGTAGAGAAACAAATTATATCTGAGAAACCACCAGTGCCAGAGAAACCTCAGCTTGCTGAAAAACCAGTGATTGCTGAGAAGCCTCTTCTAAACCGGCCTGAAAGTGAAGCTAGTCCAAGTCAATAGCCGATATGCAAATGCGCAGTCCACTTGACAGGCGCTGAAGACATGAACTGTATGTTTTCATATTTGAAAACCATCATATAAAGGAATGTAGTTCTATTAACTTTTCATGTAATTTCAGACATAGTTTGTGATCTACAGAGAAAAGTTGGTACAACTGTGTCCCACAGAAGTTGTTCTAGAATTCAGGATTTCTATTATTTAAATGTTGGAGCTGTATAAATCAAAATTATTGACATAGTGAGTACTGTCAGCATTATATGGAATATGGGCTCTAATTGTAAGTGTACATTGCTATCATTGCAAAAATAAATAATGACTGCAATATCTCCAATGTCTGTTATATTATGTGTAAGTTAGTGTCCAAAAAAGAACCTTATTGCAACATTATAAGGAACATTTAAGCACAACACCTAAATATGTGAACTATGCTTTTGTTTTTACATGTTAGGACATAATTTTATCTTACATAGCATGTTTGTGGTTTTTATGAAATTATCAAAATGTAGATGAAATATCAGCCATACAAAAAGTATATTGAAACAAAGGTCAATGTTCAGATTTTGTTATCTAATTTTTTAAGATTTCAGGCTTAAATTGTTCAGAACTAATTAATTATTCACTGTAACATTTTTGATACTGAAGGTAACAATATGAATAGGTATTTGTTAGAGCACTTATCAAACAATGTTGGTTGAAAGCTTACTTATCTAAACCATTCATTAAATTCTGTTGAAATTTATTTATCTGTAATTATTGTTGAATATTTTCAATATCTGAAGCTAAACAGTGACTGTCCATGAGTAGGTGACAAGGACTAACAAAACAAAATAAAAAAAGCACTAACTTTTTATTTTGCAAATATTATACATAATATATATAGGTATCATGATTTTTTGTTACATAAATTAAGCAGTTTAGCTTAAATTACAAAGCTGATGCAATACCACTGCAGTAAAGATATAATACAGTGTTTTATCTCCCATACAGTATCATTAATTTAGCCAGTTATAACATTGTTTTAAATTAGATATTATCAAAAGCGTGACTATACATAGTGTGTATATTAAAATTTAAAAGATGTATTTCTAAGTGGATTTGAGAAGTAAAAATGTAGGTGTCGGAAAATATAAATATTTCATGAAAAATCTAATTTTGATATAGAAAAATTGCTTCATAATATATTATAGTTAAGTTTTGATATATACTGATGGTTTTATAAACTTTTTGCATATTAGAATCTGCACTTATAATTTTAGGATAATTCAGGACTCTGATTTAATTGCTAACAGGTTTTATCAAATTAATTTAATATAATACAGGCACAATGCAAAATCTTGTTTTCTGGGGGTCATTGAGAGACTATCTGGTAAACTATGTGGAATAATTCATATAATTTTGTGTTAGAAGCTTTTTTTTTTTGTGTCAAGCTGAATCCAAGTCTCATTCAGAGTTCAATAATTTGAATGTATAAAAACCACAAAAATTAATCTTCTGATGGCAAACCTAATAAATTTACGCAATGCGTATCTTCCAAGAAGTGCTCTGTTCTGTCTAGACATCTGTTAATCTACTTTCACACTCTTTAGAAAATGTACTTTTATTACAACTATTGTGAATTGTTGAAGCGGTTTAAGTGTTTGGGCCTCGTTATTTGTACATATCACTGTATTGTTAAACAATGCACAACCATAGATTGTATCTACATCAATTTATTTCAATTGAATCCGTCATCAGTTGGTATCAATTGTAGCAATGTCACCATATTAGGAAAATATACTAGAAGACATCTCATTCCAGCGCAAACGAAAAATATGGCAATGAACAGAAATATTATTTTGATATACATAGCTTAAAATAGTAACAATGTGAATCTAATAAAACAACTGTCTATAGAAACTATACTAAAATATAGACAGGTATATCATAATAAACGCCTGGAAGGGTGTTAGACCACAGTTATAGTGATTTATGATAATAATAGAAAAAAAATGGTTCTACCCACCAAACTTCTAAAATACTAAAGAAATTATTAAATAACCGTGATCATTAGTTGTGGAACATTAATTTTTACTGTTACATATATTAATGTAACACCCTTTCAAGACATGACTTTATTATTTTACACTGCATTACGTATCTAACTAGTTTAAGTTTAAAATGTTTTACAGTCTGTGGGCGCGTATTATGAAAATACCCTACTGAAAAATAGATCGAACTCATTTGTTAAGGGCTCTTTGTAATAAAACCATGCTGTCCACAGAATAATTTATGTAGATTCTATCCATTATTTTTATGTTAAGTAAAGTTACGAGTTATTGAAAATATTGTGTTATATTATAATTGTTTGGTTTTAGTATCACACTGTATGATAAAGATATCTTGTTTCTATTGAGATTAAGGCGGCATGTCGATTGTAACATTATTGTTAATAAAATATATATGTATAAATTGCTGAAAACGTCTTTCTATTCTGTTTCACGTGTGAACTGTGTCTAATTACTGTTGTTAGGCCGCTGGCTCTAATTACATGTGGTGACAAACAAACCTTCGAGGACATTCTTCGTATATTTCTCTAAAACTTTCTGTATTCTAGTTCTGAAAATATTTTAGTCCTTTCAGCACGTTTTAGAACCTTAAATCTCTTTTTATATAACATACCTACTAGCTGTTGCTCGCATCCCAAAGAATTTTTGAGACAATTTTTTTATTTTTTTATTTATTTATTTATTAACCTTATACACTATCTTTACAGGTGCAATTACCTAATACAATAGTGTACCTACAATGAAATTACAAGTATAAATGGTAGCTCTTCTCTTGAAAAATATTTAAACTATCTCTGTACCAAAATTCATCAAAGTTGGTTCAGCTGGACGTGATTACGTAGCTAGAAAACATAATTAGTTGTAACCTTATTCTTTGTTTTCCTTACACAAAAAAAAAAGATATTTTCTGCAAGGTAGATCTTTATAGACACTTACAAGTCAATGGTTTGGTTTTTTTTATTTGCTTCGGCATTTCCTAACTGACGATCTGTGAGAAGAAACACCGAAACAAACTCTCTATGTGAGTGGGACAATACAGGGCAATGTCTGAAATGGCCTTTTCATGAAATAACCATAGCAGCATTATCATGCTTTCGGTCATCGTGTAAAATGAGCAGTGTATTAACATTAGGTACCTGATCATAATTTACCATCAAGTCTGTATTCCCCGGATCGGCACAGGTATCCTAATGTAGGTACACCCACAGTTCGTGGGGATGTTTCTGTCAATTTTATAGAAATTCCCAATACCCAACACTGCCTGATGAATCGAACCCAGTATCTCTTGCGTAGCAGTCGTGCTTGGGACCACTAGACTAACGAGGCAGGTCTCGAGACATGCTACATTTGCACATCATATCATTGAGCTATAGGTATTAAATTTATAATCATCCTATCTATTTACTGAATTACTGCTCCACTGTTGGGCACGAATAACCTTTCAGAGAGGGCTATAGTCCACCGCGCTAGCCTAATGCAGACTTTACACGCTAATTAAACGCCTGCTTACGCTTATTAATACGCCCCTTTTTTGATCACGCGATCTATTATCAAACAGGCTCGCTGACAGAGGTAGCCGCATGCTGCACTTATGTTTTGGAACTTAAACGAACTTACACTGGGTTTTGTATTGTGTGTGGGTGCGTTTATAAACTCAAATTTCATATACATATATGCCCAAACCCGGAACAACTACCTGTATCTCATACAAATACTTGCTATGTGTGAGGATCGACCCCCCAACACGTGTGGCAGAAGCCGATCGCTGGCGGCTACGCTAAACATGTCGCTTAGTGGCTTTAGGTCTCTAGTTCGATTTCAGAAAGGGATAAACATAAAATATGTAGATACGACTGTAAGACCTAAAAAAAGTTGATGCATGACTGTTACGTGAAATACTATGAATTAAAAAATAAATATTGGTACCTAATAAAAAAAACCCGACTGCATAAAAACACTAATAAAAAAAACTAAAAAGACAAAAACAAGTCTAAGTGTTTTTATGCAGTCGGGTTTTTTAGTTATTTTAATTGCGTAACTTGTTTCCGGATTTTAGTGCAAAACTACGAAAAATCTGCAGACGCTTAATTTAAAACTAAGGTGTGTTATTTACTTGTGTAAGATTTCGCAAACGAATGCTCAAGACATATTTTTCAGCCCACGCATTAAAGCGCATAAAATCCACCATTTTGTTTTTTTTTTTAATTTCATGTACCTAGTGACACTCGTGCCATCAAGACAAATCTAATGAGGTATCATTTATCTAAATCGGTTGCACCGTTGAATAGTTACGAGCGGACATAGGAACGGACATACATACATACATACACGTCAAACACATAACCCTCCTCCTTCGGCAGTCGGGTAAAAAAAGGAAATTTATCGCCAATTAGGTATAGGTACCGCTTACGAGTGGGTGAAACAGGAGTTATGTACTCAACAACTTATTTCTGCTTAGGTACACATAAGTACATAATTATTTACCTCTTTGAAACATCGATATTCCGATTGCCATGTAAGTATACCTAATAATAGGTCAATTTGACAATAGCGCTCATAAATTCGATTCCTACGAACAACAAACAAAGTTACAATTGATCGGTCATGTTCGTCCGTTCACCTTACCTTTTGGATCCCGAGTAGATATGTTAAATCATGATTCATGTCTGACTAACTTAATGAACTAAACGCTCTTTTATATAACCCCTGTTTATCTCACTATAAAGTTGTCTCGGATTTTTTTCCAGAACACAGAGACGAGAGACATCATCATTTTATTCATTAGAAGAGCAGACATTTAAAAAAAATGCTCAGCCGTAGGTATATTAGGATTCTCCTGCATTAAATAATTGCCCATATTGCAGGAGGTCTACGTCCATCTGTGGACTAGTATTTGCTGATGATGAACATCCCACATGTTCATCATATGCTTGTATAAAAAGAACGTCATCTGTAAGTACGACGGTAGGGACAAAAATATTCATCAATTGATAACTGACATCAACGTCATCAACCCATATACTAATATATAAAGCTGAAGAGTTTGTTTGTTTGCTTGAACGCGCTAATCTCAGGAACTACTGTAGGTACTGAACCGATTTGAAAAATTCTTTCAGTGTTAGATAGCCCATTTATTGAGGAAGGCTACAGGCTATATATCATCACGCTACGCGGACGAAGTCGCGGGCAGAAGCTATTATAAGTATAAGCCCGAGATCATTTTAGAAAATGCACACCACAAAATCTATTAGGACAGAACGATAATAACCGACAAAACTATACATTACAATAGACCCGACATCATCGTTCATGATAAAACTAATAAAACTGTTTATTTAATTGACATAGAAATACCAAACTAAACAACATACAGAGCACAATATTTGAAAAACTAAGTATATATCAAGACCTTGCCATAGTAACTTGTATCTCAGGAGCCAAGGTTCCTCGTATAACATTAATATGACAACTTGTACTGTGTGCATAGCTCTAATTACAGACGTGTATGTAACAGTATTAGTCCAATCATTAGAAATTTGGCAATGCTAAAGTAATTATTAGAATATTCTCCGTGGCATCATAATAATATGACAAACTGTGTAACCAATTAGTAAGTTTGGCTCTCAAGCTAAATCTGGTTAAGGTGGATCGTTCACCTGAGCCCGCCAAATTCAAATTTCAATTGGTTTTTCGCAATTTGTAGGTCTATAACACATTCTAGATTCCTAGCTGTAGTAATTGCGTAGTAATAAAAGTTTAAGTAGTAATAAAAGTTTTTAATGCTCAGTTGTGAATATTGTATAGCTAATGCCACAATTACTACAGCTAGGAATCTAAATATCCTTCGCGTAATATTTTTCGCTATTAAATCACTTCAAAGAAACAAAAACTACAATTGACATTATATTCTTTTATTAGCTTCCTTGCGACTTCGTCCGTGTGGAATAGTTACTTACTCTTAAGGGTTATGATATATAGCCTATAGCCTTCCTCAATAAATGGGCTATCTAACACTGAAAGAATTTTTCAAATCGGACCAGTAGTTCCTGAGATTAGCGCGTTCAAGCAAACAAACAAACTCTTCAGCTTTATATTATTGGTACAACGTGTCGTCGTTTAGTACATATTTGACACAAATTCTGGTTAGGTAGACCTTCTCCCCCAATTTGCTTCATGATTGTGGCAAAATCATTCTTCATACCATCTCTGGGCTAAGACTTATAAAAATTGGTACACTAAATAAGCCATAATGACGTGAAAATATAGCAAACCAGACGAACGGTTCGTCACGAACCCACTCCCACATTCATAACAAGATGAAAGGTTACAAGGTACAAATTAGAATGACTCATTTGTTCGATAAAGAGCATCGTGACGGGTTTCAATTCAATGGATAATATTGATAACTCGATAAGCCAAGTAGTTCCCCATACTAGGTCTGACCCGGTAGGTGACATAATATCACTACTTCATAGATTAATCGATCTATTGGCAGGCATGTACCTACATAATCACGCCTGTCTTGTCAGAAGCTATTTAATACCGTCACACCTGCAATAATTAACGCTTTATTATTTATTTTATTTCATAAAATAGGGGGGCGAGTGGAAATAGCCACGCCGGAGGGACAAAGTGTAATTTCCCTCAACCCCAACGAAGGACCCTCTATCTTCCCTGGTCGGAGGATCCTACCTTGGGGTGCTGGGTGCTCCTGGCCATAATACAGTATACATACTCATATAAATGTGACTCATTTATGTTCTTGACTCATCGGGTCATCAGACCTGCACCAATTACACCATTGTTCCCAAGTCTTGACAATTCAAGATATACAGTTGCACTCCAAAGTCACCCCTGTTGTGATGGAATACGGATCGTCCAAATGGCAAACGTTTATGCTTGTCGTGGCATCGTGTATGTGGGTCTACAACTGGCATTAAATATGTATAAAACAAGTAAAAAGTGGTCTTTGGATTGCGGTGAGGTGACTCCAAACATAAGAATGTCAGGTACCTACCTAATATGTTTTGAGGGAGATCATAAAATTATCAGTCAGCCCTAAACATTGTGTATTTGACATAAACATTATGCTCAGCTGGCCTGAGACCATCGACCATATAGCTATATTGTCGATGTCTGAGACCTACAGTCTATCTGTAAATACAGAGGCGAAAGTGACACTACTGATGACGTACTAAGTTTTTGTTATTTCTTACGTAAAGTTGTTTCCACGACTTGGCACTCTTCACTGATGACGTTAGAATCTTGATCGATTTGTTCTAATGTTTAACAAGAGCACTAGTTCTAACACATCAGCTCATTCTCCCATGAAATTTGTTGTAAAATAAACGGCAGTCTTCCAACTTCATGCATTTTTATCCTAATACTAGCTTCTGCCCGCGACTTCGTCCGCGTAGCGTGATGATATATAGCCTATAGCCTTCCTCAATAAATGGGCTATCTAACAATGAAAGAATTTTTCAAATCGGACCAGTAGTTCCTGAGATTAGCGCGTTCAAGTAAACAAACAAACAAACAAACTCTTCAGCTTTATATATTAGTATATAGATATACATAGGTAGATATCTTCTTATAATTGCTGTTGTTCTCAAAAAGGCCACCTCTAATAGAGCAGCAACGTCGGCGCGCTGTGGTGCTTGTGGTGTGTTGAATGGATGTCATTTACATTATATGTTTTCTCCTTCCCTTTTCCTATACTTAGATATGTACCTACATTTAGTAGGGCAATAAAATGAAGCAAAACAATATTGCAACAACAATACCTACAGCTAATGCATTCAATGGCATGTAAACCACAACTTCATTTCCTGTTCACGTCGATACACAATTATTTCTATACCATGGTAATTGTTTACAAGTAAACATCTGACAATCGCGTCCATATGAATTTGTTGGTACGCGTTCAGCCGGACACGTGATCGCTCCATCAATGAGCGTGCGAAGCAAGGGGCGGACTGTTTACTTCCTAACTAAGCGGAGCATTATCTATGTAGGTGTAGTAGACTATTCTAGAGCAGGGGGCGGAACAATTATTTCGTTTTTATAACTTAGATAAATAATTGACTGTTCATTATAGGAAAAAGAAGGTTTTATACACCCTTGCCCAGCTGTGGGATGTCTAATTTATTTTTATTTTTATTTTTATTTTTCTTTATTGGGACATAAAACAGTTACATATTCTCTAATAACTATTATAAAAGTTTAACATAAAACTAAGTAAATATGTAACCCACACCAATGTCCGCGAAGTAAACTATACGAAATGAGTTAGGATACGCGCGTTTTAAGGAAGCAAACAAGGATAGTTGAAATCTCTAAGTGCTTTTTAGCAATGCAGTTGTAACCAATCTTTTAAATTTAATATGCGAGAATGCAAATATATCTAAATCAACCAGGTGTGTGTTATAAGTTTCTAATATGCGGCGGAGAGGTGCCCGTGTACCGGCATTTGTTCTGCACTTTGAAGTGTGGAACAGCCTAGGCACGCGCACGTCTCGCCTTAATACAGTTCTGGGAACAATATAGCAAAGTTGATTGGTAATGTCAGTGCAATCGAACTTATTATTACAAATACCATGAAGCATCATGGCCATAAGCAGCGTACGTCTGGACTCCAAGCTTAGAAGTTTATTTCGTTTCAGTAATTCTGTGTATGGTATTTTGGAATTAAAAAATTTATAGTGTACGAATCTCAAGAATTTTCTCTGAACCATTTCTATTCGCTTTTTATATTTGTCGTAAAGAGGGCTCCATATCGGGACTGCGTACTCTAACTGAGAGCGAATTAGAGTTTTATAAAGAAGTAAGAGTGTAGATGGTCGCTTAAAATCACCGGAGGATCTCCTGACGAAACCATACAAACGATAGGCTTTGTTTATTATATTGTCTATATGAAGGTCTAAGTGCAATTTAGAGTCAAGTATAACCCCGAGGTCACGAATATTGTTTACTTTGTGTAATTTTGTGCCGTGTAAAGTGTAATTGAATGTAATTATGTTTTTATTTTTAGTGTACGATATTATGTTGCATTTGGGTAAGCTCAGCTGGAGTTTGTTGTCTAGGCAGTATTGAGAAAGTCTATCGAGGTCTTCTTGTAGAAGCAAACAATCTTCCAAACTCTTGCACGACTTATAGATCTTAACGTCGTCAGCGTACATCAAGAATTTTGAGTAAGAGAAACAGAATTTAATGTCATTAACAAATAAAATGAAAAGTAAAGGACCCAAAATTGAGCCCTGCGGAACACCGGAACTGACGATTATGGAGTCGGATTCAAAGCCGTTGATGACAACTTTCTGGGTTCTGTTGAAAATGTAAGCCATAAACCATCGTAGCAAATTACCCCGAATGCCGTTGTAGGCAATTTTGTAAAGGAGCAATTTATGATCCACCTTGTCAAAAGCTTTCCGAAAGTCAGTGTACACAGCATCAACTTGAGTATGATCATCCATGTTTTCAAATAAGTAATTTGTAAATACTATAAGGTTAGTGGATGTTGACCGTCGTTTCACAAAACCATGTTGTTCTCGTATAATAAGATGGTGTATATGAGTATATAACGTGCTGTGTACAAGACCCTCGAAGAGCTTAGACAAGGTGGACAGTATGGAGATAGGGCGGTAGTTTTCTATATTGTTCTTGTCACCACTTTTGTGTATGGGCGTGATAAAGGCACGCTTCCAAATGTTAGGGAATATGCCTTCGCGTAGACATTTATTGAATATATTATAAAGTGGTACATAGATATTGTCTACTGTTTCCTTGAAGAAAATAGGAGGCAAGCCGTCAGGGCCAGGCCCTTTACTCGAGTCCAACTTTTTTATAGAATTCTTGGGTTAAGTTCCCGTTATGGGCTACTAAACTGCCTCAATAGCCAAGTGGTCCTGATCGCGACTGCTACGCTAGAGGTCCTGGGTTCGATTCCCAGGTCGAGCAGTGTTATTGGGTTTTTCTATGAAATTCCCAGTAGCAGCTCGGAGTTAGGAATTTGTGCCCGGTTAATGGAAATAGGCTCGCCCCCTATTACATGGGACCTAAACATACCGGCGAACTGTGGGTGTACATTAGTACGCCTCTGCCTAGCCCTTCGGGGAATACAGGCGTGATGGTATGTTATGTTATCTATGGGCTAAGTACTACCAACTAGGCTACTGACCAACTTTTCTACGAAACCTTTACCTTAAATTCTTCATTTATTTAGAAACGAAATCAGGATGTCGGGTTGATTGATATTGTTACATGGCAAGATTAGCTTATTACCTTGGTTTTTCTCCTACTAAATAGTTATTTATAAGTAGGTATATGGAAGCCATAATATTTGTAATTAGTAGGTAAGTTCTTATGTCTACATTACGAATAATATATGCAGTAATTTTGTTACCTACATGACATGTTTATTACTCGGATGAAGTCGTATGATTAATTAGGTACCACGTCTTGTTTTCCACGGCATTGACGATTATAACCTAGGTAACTATGTATGGTAACGATTATAAACTAGGCAGCTGCTGTTTTCAATCTCTTGAAATCTAAACAGACTAAACTCCATACATACAGCCAGCCATACCTACAGCCTGTAAGTATGAAAAAGGTAAACTGACCAACTTCCTATAAAAAAACCCTTAACTGATACGTGAATTAACATAACAAATCCTTTCCTGCAGAAAACAGCTTTCAAGAAATTCGTTGCCAGCACGTTTTTGAAAGTATGCGTCAGTGTTGCATCAAGTTCAAGCCTCAGAACGCGTCGCTCGTGTGTAACGGATACGACTTAGAGCCACGGAAGTTTGCACCGGTCACTGACAGGCCGGCCAAGTAAAGGTAATTTACATTTTTTATTTGAAAACCGTTGCCCCGCATAGACAACTTCTCATATACCTCTATATTACCCCCGTAATAATAGCGCTTGTCTGAAGTTAGCCATTGCGAACAGCAACAAAGGTCAAATAACAAGTGTTCTTATTCCAAAATATTAAAATCAGCAAGGATAGTAATTACGAATGCAACCCTTTTCCGATCCCAACTGAATAAGAATATCATAAAAAATCCCAATAGCACATTGCTCTTCTTGGCAATCGAAACCAGGACCTTCGGTTTACTAAAATGCAGCACCATATCTTTTTAATGTAATGTTCTTTTCGGAAAAAAATAACACATAATATTAAAACTTACTGTAATCGATACTCAACAAAATATTTCTTCTGTTATATATGTAGGTACAGGTTGTATATTACTTACCTACCTTCTAAATATTCATCATGTTTCTAAATTTAAATTATTTTCTACACAGCTATGGAAAATCGTCGTCGGAGTCAACCTCTAGGAAAAAGAAGTTGGATCTACAGATACCCGAGGACTTTCCAGATCACATTCACGGTTTTGGGTCTCGGAATATTCTTTTCGAAACCCATCTACGACATTTTCTTCCGACCCCGCGATCCAATTGACTTTAGTGAACCGGCTACTACGTATTCGGTACGTAGGGCCGAAAATAAATAATGGAATCAATTTCTAAAGCTAAAGAAAGATTAGCAAAGTATCCCGTGATATTTGCTAAGTGTTCTAAACAGAGTGTTTTGTATGCCCGCTGCGTTCTGCTCAAAGAAGGTTCTGTGAAAAAGGACGATTGTGCTAAAGAGTTCGAGGAATTCAAAAGTTGTTTATATTCGGCTGCGAAGAACTTGAAGACAAGGATTTAAAATGCATCGATTGTTGGAGTTCATCAACTTGCCGCTTAGTTACCACCTCGTAGCCGGATTCTTTATAAGGCTTATACTGATTGGTTATGGCGATATTCACGACAAAATTTACGATGTCCCGTACACCGATGTGGATTATAAAGTGTTCTCGGACGCTGCTCGACACGTGTACAACGGGGACTCGCCATACAAACGGCACACCTACAGGTACAGCCCTATCATCGCTTACCTTCTTCTCCCTAACATGATCTTGGGCAAAGGTTTCGGTAAACTTCTCTTTTCTACCTTTGATATCTTTATAACATTCGCCATCAAGGTTTTAGTGGAACACCAGCTAGGACGTAGGAACATTGCTTCTAATATACCGACGTACTGTTCGCTGCTATGGCTCTACAATCCTCTCAGTATCGGTATATCGACTCGCGGCAACGCAGACTCTGTACCATGTTTTATTATCATAATGTCGTTACTATTCTTGCAATCCGAATTAGTCGAGGGACTGAAAAAGTATGCATTATCTGGATTTTTACTGGGTATAGCTATCCATCTTCGCTTGTACCCCCTGGCGTTCAGTTTCCCTATGTATCTTAGCTTAGGGACTTCTAAGATCACTCGGAATACGACAATGAGGCAGGGGCTGTTACTATTATGGCCGAATAAAAACCAACTGACATTAGCGGTGAGTTGCATAGTCACACTACTTTCTCTCACTCTCGGCATGTACGCACTGTACGGCTACGATTTCCTCTTTGAGACATACATTTACCATCTGTTTAGAAATGATACGCGTCACAATTTCTCTGTTCTCTTCTACTACTCGTATTTGACTGCGGGTCAGTTGGCCTTCGACATAGTAAAGCATATCACACAGATATTCGAGGCCTGTATACTGTTTATGTTGAGTATGAAGTTCGGAACTGATCCTAGAACGCTGCCTTTCGCGATGTTCTGTCAGGCAGTCGTACTGGTCGCATTTAACAGCGTTATGACGTCACAATACTTTGTTTGGTTCCTATCTTTGCTACCAATTGTAGCGCACTCCTTCAAGATGCGTCGCTCAAAAGCTTGTCTTCTGGCAATCATTTGGACGACTGCACAAGGCGCCTGGCTATTTTATGCGTATTTACTAGAGTTCAAGGGTAGAGAAGTTTTTATCCTGTTATGGCTGAAAGGCGTCGTATTCTTTTGCGCCAACATTTTTGTTTTAGTTCAACTTGTCAAGAGTTATACGCCTGGACACGGCTTTGGACAAATTGTTCATTTAAAAAGTCAGTAGTTATTAGTATTAAAATTTAATATAATGTAATTGTATAGTGTTGTAGATTTTTGTCATGATGCACATGGTGTAAAAAATAATAAAAAAAACATGGAATTTGTTTTGTTTTATTTCTAACAAGTTACATAACTAAAATTCAAAGACTAAAGCATACTAACAATAAGGACCCATTCTAAATTGCATTAAGTTGTACATTGTTTCATAAAACAACCAGAGATATTTTCCATCTCTATTTTTATTCAAGAATCCCAAACATTAAATTTAACACTCATTAAATAAATATAATCTAATGGATGACAACATACAATGAATCATTTTTGTGTTGAACATCATAAGTTTCTGTATTGCTAATAGGAAGAGTACCTAACAGTCTTTGATGAGGTTATAGGTTTCTATAAATGCCACCAGGATCATTGTTGTTGGCGCTAGTATCGCAGCGTTCACAGAACATAAAAATAAGGTTGATCTCGAGCCGTTTTTTTTTTTTAAATTTAGTTCCTTTAACATAAATTACCTTTGCTCAATCATAAAATAGCTATATTATTACAATTGGTATCCTTTCGATTGGTCACACATACAATTATTTTGTTTGGTAAATTATTCAGCGAAAATAGCAATGTGTGACACCTAAAAAATTTGCATATATAAGTATTAGTTCAAGCTATATTCTACCATAAATATTTCGCCACTGGCAATACTTTTAATCAGGTACTGGTGTGGTGTGTATGAGCATGATTCATGGCAAGTGTCATCCATAATTATCTAGTACTATTTATTTCTTGCCCTCAGGCATGTTGACCTTGGTGAGGTCCTCAGACTCTCCTTGCGACATGTTGGATAGCTTCTTGCCGATACGCTCGTGAACGTCAAGGTACTTGGCCACGCAACGGTCTAGACAGACTGACTCGCCCTTACCTAGAAATTAGGAAACAAAAGTTACTATACTTTTTTCTCTAGGGGGTAGAGTAATTTAAAAACTCAAATTGATAAAATTGAATGCCTTCTTTCAAATTCTCGATAAACTCTACATTTGTGGCAATAAGATTAGTTAAAATGTTAAGTATTTTATTATATTTTCATTGTTATCTTGTATCTCAATGTTGTCCAAATAAAAGTTTCTCTTTATTTTTTAAAATAATTTTGTATTGAATACTGCACACTAAACTATGGCCAAATTCACAAAACATCTGTGCGGTGGTTTCAATTCTACAGATTCCATGTTTCAGCCATCATCAATATAATATTTGATATTTAAATAGGGAATTATTGAGAGTAACCAAGGTTCAGTTTTATAACATTTAACAATATGCTATTAAATTGATAAAAATTCTGTTCCATTTTTTATTTAATCCATTAGTTAGTAGCAGTAGTTACACAGACATTGTGAAATAGGATCATAAACTAACAAACTGAAAAATATTGCAAAATCAATGGTCTTACCAAGTTCAGTCTCATGATATTTAACAGGTATACATTTACGGTGGCATGCACCGACCAGTCGGTTGTACATGTCTGACATCATCTCAATCTCCAGCTCCTGAACCAGCTGCAACTTAGCAGGATCCAGTATTGGCGTCGCCATTTCAATTTGTTTCTAATGTTCTTTATGTATCCAATTCAAATTTAGCCTGCAATTCAGAATTATACATTATCTTGACTCTTTGGTCAGTGCTTTGATTTGTGCATGATTCAAGATAAGCTTAGATTCTGAGAACTATCATACAGATTAGAAAAATTAGTTATTACTTGATACTGCAGCTTGTTTAATTTTATATTTCATAAGCTTAAGTAAAGTGATGCAGTGGAGTGTGGCCTAATCATTATCTTTCAGAGATGTTAGTCCTAGCCAGCAGAGGAAAAGTATTTGACTTGTTTACATAGAGATAACACAGAACATACCAACAAATCTGTATTCCCCAAAGAGTTAGGCAGAGGCATACTAATATACACCCACAGTTCACCTGTATCTAATAGCAAGGGGCAAGGCTATTGCCATTAACCAGACACAAGTTCCAAAGTCCGAGCTACTACTGGGAATTTCATAGAAAAACCCACTAACACTTTGCTTGACCTGGGTATTGAACCTAGGACCTCTAGCATAGCAGTAGTGCTCAGGAGCACTAGGCTAATAAGTTAGTGATTTGATAATGTTTAATTAATGATTTTTCATTTCAAAGTATTGGTGTCCCTGGATTTATACTTTGACTATTGTGGGTCTGAAAATTGGAGTGAGGCTGCAGTTCATATTATGACCCCATCAATTGCGCCTTAGCGCTCTTTTGGTTTATGGGGCCCATACCATAAACTTTATTGCCACATCTTCACTATAAGTGGCAAGCATTAGGCTTAGCAAGGTCTATATTCAGCCACTGATGCATTTGGATTAATTATGTGGTCCATACTCACTCTCACAGCTGCCTGTACACGTCAGGGTACTCTCCTTGGTTGGACTTGCGCATGCGTTCCCGCGCTCTCATATTCTCCAGGCGACGGGCATTTATAGAGTTCTTCGCCACCACAAATAACGATAAACTTGTCACAGTTACTGCTAACCTGAAAATGTGAAGGTTTCTGTTCGAATAAGAAATTAAAAGATAAGGAATAAAAATATTTTTTTCGTTGCACAGATGAATTAGATTAATACTTTAATTGTAAGGGGAGACTCGGTGTTTTAATGTAGATACCATCAGTCAGAGGATTTAAATTGTCAGGGTAACTGAAATTGTCAGGCAATTCATGCTGATTTTAGTTAAAATAAATGTAACAAGAAAAAATATGAAATATACAGGGCTCACCACGAATGGATTGTACAATTTTAACAGGCAATGTGTATATTTATGATTCAAGTAATTACCACGAAATTGTAATTTTCCCGAATTTTCCAAGCGGCATAATATATTTTATTCTCGTGAAAACTTCAGTAAAATTATTTTAAGGTTATGATTTTAGTGTCGCAATTCTGCACGTTACGTCATACGAGGAAGTCGCCAGTATCGCGTTTAGTATGGCAACCTCAGAGTAACATTGTCTTACATCAATGATGGCAAATAATTAATGGTGAATAAGCTAAAATTCAATGATAGCACAGATCATAAAATACTATGATAGTAAGCATAATGATTGAATAAAAATACTATAAATCGTTGTCCATTTTTTTTGTGTTAAAATGCCAAACATAATTATTTTTCCTACTTTTATTTTCCTGACTGGACCAGAGACATTCTTAAAATTTTCTTGATTCCTGAACGCAACTGACGCACCCCATCAGTGAAAAAAAAGTAACGTCAACGTCACATCGCAATTTTACGCAATGTCAAATGTTCAAAACAAAACAGAACGTGGTCATATCTTTTTAATTGGATTGTAAGATAAATTAAATAATTAAAATGCCTAAACCAACAAAATTACATTCCAAGGGAAAGTCTAACACACTACAAAAGCCATATAAAGTAGAACAAGACTCGTCCGACGGTGTAGATCCCGAAGAATCTATACGACAATTTCAACTGGAGCTGTGCTGGTGTATTCAGCAGTTAGAAAGATCTTTAAACGAAAAGAAAGGCAATGAAAAGCAAAGTAAGTCTTTTATTTAACCCAATGAACATTATCTTTTTCAAAATTAAAAATCGTTACCTATTTATTGTTATAAATTTTCTGTTGTAAAGTAGCACAGAATGTTAGTCTACCCTTTACAGAAGTATGTAAACATGATGAAAACTTTATAATGTAAATTGGTCAGAGAGTCACCTTATTGAAAATACTCAACCAATCCAATTATTTCCAACAAAAAGCAAATATTTACATTGAATAGTTGCAGCATATTGCACAGTTTACATGGGTCTAACTAGAAACCCTCTTACCCTCACCTCATAGTTACCTTTATGGTAGTTTTGTTGAAATTCACGCCACACCTGTATTCCCCAAAGGGTTAATATTCTGTTTTTTACTCTGCAGTGCAAGATGCATGGAAAGTGCTTACAGTGCTTAAGAACAACAACCAGCCGATGATACGTAAGAGACAGCTAATGCGGACACATTTTGGTGATTACAGAGCAAAAATGGCAGCTGAAGAAAAGAAATTGGCAAAAAGTAAGATTAAAACTGTCTCGTAACTGTCACAATAGTGATGGGAGATAGTGATAGTTGTAAGTTAACAATGTGATTCAAATTTCTGTCTCAAAACATTTTTGTGAAACAAGCAATCTCTAGAAATTGAATACTACCTCATTGAAGATAATCCAAAAGTCACAGGAATATCATAGACATGAAATATCAAAGCTTTGACCAGTATTGGTCATTCCCATTTTAATACATGAGAAATTTAACCCACTTCAGATAAGGCATTTATTAAGAGTTTTTTAATATAAATAGTATGAGGGTAAGTCTTTAGCCAACTAATTCAAAATCAAATTAAATGAATCTGCAAAATCATTGTGATATATTTACGAATAAATGAATCAATTTTATTATTTTTGTATTATCATGGAAAGACTTTACTATTAACCTCATTTATCTTGAGGTTATTTGTTTGCAGTGGCCAGTAAAATCAAGATATCAGATGTTCCCGACAAGCCAAAAGCTACATTTTTGAGGAAATCTGCATTTTTAACAACAGGTGATGAATCTTTTAGATTTAATTTCAATTTAGCACCAGAACAAGTAGATACTGGTACTAACATTGTTAAAGATGGCAACACTAGTGAATCAGTTCAATCAGATAGCAATACTAAAATTGACTCTGAAGTTGCCAACACAGAAAAAGTCACTGAAGATAGTGCAAAGAAATTTAAATTTGCAGCTAGCAACTCTGAATTTAAGTTTAATTTTAATGTAGATAATTCTTAGTTTGTACTTAAATCTTTTTAATATTAATGCTGTACAAAATGTAACTGGATGGATAACAATATAAGTGCTTTATTATTTTGTTTTATGAGTTTTATTTGTATACATACTACAAAGATTTTACATTATCATCTCCTGAAATCCTATTAGCT
Organism: Acronicta leporina; assembly: GCA_947256265.1. NCBI lineage: Eukaryota > Metazoa > Arthropoda > Insecta > Lepidoptera > Noctuidae > Acronicta > Acronicta leporina. Next base: position 3,819,645 of record OX366537.1, on the reverse strand, counting down.
GTATCAATAATTCTCGTGAATATCCAAATAGGCAATCAATTTCTATGATGAAAAATTCTGGAGCTGGAGATGAGAACATTATTATTGTCATATAATAAGTATATAACAAATTGTTAATCAATACAAATTAGGGGATGCTGAAGGTAGAAAGAGACAAATACAAAGAAAGTTTCACATTTGTCTTGTTTGATATATCTATTTTTGTTATATATAGGTACTAAATAAAACACACTAGGATGATAAAACATTTTCATAATTATATTACTTTCACAATTCACGTCCAATCACACAAACTTTGATAATAGCCCTTTATAATCAGTATCCCGTTGTCATTCCTGATCCGTCGAGCACACGTAAGGTCTTTGAAGAAATTCTCCGAATTCACCACGGAGAAGCCTACGGGCAGCTCGTATGTGGCGAAATAAGAACCCCAAGTGGCTATCCCCATTAATTTGTTAGTCATTGTATCGTACAATGCCCCTCCCTCCACGCCGTGGTAGTTATAACATTTGTCCACATTACTCCGGAATTGTTGCAAGGTACAGGAGTGGTAACAAGGCACGTTGAAGCCCTTTACAGACCCAGATTTCGTCAGAATGCTGGGGCAGAGCTCCAAATTGGCGACCACACTCAGTTCCGTCAGGTTGAATTCTCTTTCTAGAAAATTTATTTTGTGCAAGCCCTGTTAAAATTGAAATAAAGTAGCTAGAATCATTCCATTCGATCGATCGTTATTTTGAATCTCCTTTGATAAGCCGTACCTACTTCTAAAAACAATTCAACAATATCTTTACCTTCCGATAAAAGATTATAAAACGTTTATTATAAACGTTTCTTACCTTTTTCATTGCATATCCAACGACTTTGTAGCTAATCGAGCCGTACCGCAGATCTAGTTCTGAAAACCATTTGAACACTCCATCTGTCCTATTGGTGCTATCAAACAGTTCTATGACCTCCCACATGCCTCTGAAAGACTTGGAGTCCACGACTATGAACCCTATGTCATCGTATGCTTGTTTCGTCGGCTCTGAAGGCACCACAAATGCTAATGCATCCAGATGTTTTGACATGTAAATAATTTTTGTATAATTTACTTTGAGACTGAAAGTTAGAGATTAGAAATTATTATTTTTACGGGATGGAAAATGGTAATTGTATCAGCTTCTTGATGACAGGGCCTAATCTCTAAAAGAAGGCTGGGCTAAGCAGCGATCTCAGAAGCCAGAACCTTTTTGAGCAAGGCAAAGTATGCTTCAGCGCAAAATAAAGACCGCAGCATTACCACTATTAGTCGATCGGTTGACTTCTAAAGAAGACTAGACTTTAAAAAAATGCGATGCATCATGACACTATCATCATTTAGGGCTATAAATTGGGACACTGCAATATGGTATTGCGGGTGGGTTGTCAACTACCCACTATAGTTACTAAGTTGTGGTGATTTTCTCGATGACGAATTTTCCCCGAATAAGTTGCAAATAAATACCTACGTATAGATACATCGTGAGGCCGTTATAAATATAGCCTTGTCGATACAGACTGCGGTGCACATGTGCGGAATGTTGGCTGTGCGTGAATGTATGACGCGCGCTATCCACGGGTAGGTCTTCTCGTCCACCGGCAATGCGTCCACTTGGTAGTTCTCAAGCGACGAGAAGACTGAAATATATTACAGTTAGCAACCGCCCCTTATTCCACGATTTTTTACTTAGTGTACATACCTTATTTTAACACTACCTACGCTAAAGTTTTTAAGAACTGAAAATCAGCTAAGGAATTAGGAATCTCTCCTTTGCAGAATTAGATATCTTCAAACTTTACGGTGCAGTACGACGGGAATCTTGGGAGTCCTTAGTATTAGTACCTACATACTTAAATAAAATGTTCATGGTGCATATGCACTTTAGCTATTTTGCTCCCTCATCATCTAATCGAGATCATTGGGTATATACTAGCTTTTGCCGGCGGCTTCGCTCACCAGAAACTATATTAGGATTAGAAATGGATCCCAAAACTAATTTAATCAAAAACCAACAGTGATGATGTCTTCTTTGTATGGATCTCTGTACATCAGAGTGGTCAAGCTGTATCTCAGGATTCTCAGATTTAATTATTTTGAGATAAGAAGTACCTATACCAGTTTTTATGTTGAATCATATACTATCTCTAACAATGTTATCAAAATTAAAATCTATTCAGTAGTTTTTGCGTCAACCCGTAACAAACTGACACGAATTTTAAAAATCACATTTTTAGGTTCACTGTCGTTATAGACCATAACCCACTTGTTCTTTTTTAAATATCCTCTATGTACAGACACAGCTTTTTACAATTTTATAATAGTACAGTAGCCCGATTCACGTAAATACAAACGATTGAAAAATTGTTGGCGTCCAGAAGTCGTTCGGTTATCTTTCTATCCAAGTTCGCTATTCACCTCTTCGTCGATCGCCGATCAATAGGACGACAGCTCAATAGGATACGACTTGAACGACCTAATTGCCAGTTACATATTTATGTTTTCTACCAAGTTATCAAAACACTTTTTTTTACTGAAATTACTGTTATTTTATTTTATAATTAAAATAAATTTGCTTCAAAACATACAAATAGCCACAATCACGCAAATATCAGTAGAAATGATGTTTTTTGTCGTATTTTGTAAAAAAGGTTCTGTGTTTGGACACAGAACCTTTTTTACAAAAGAAAAAATCAAAAAAGAGAACTGTCGAATATTTGTCAAATTAAGTGTCAGTCTGTGCTTGAAAATTGAAAACGTTATCGCGGCTTTAGTTTGAAATAGATTAGTATGATTAAAGAAATTAAACCAGTTTCCTTGCGGCAACAGGAGATTCTAGTAGAGTTCATGGCCAAGCATAGGGATCTTGCCCTGGGACGAGTCCGCAGTAAAGAGAGGCGGGCTCTATCTGCGAAGCTGTGGAAGGAGCTCGCAGATATTTTGAATAGCGAGGCTGTGGATCCCTGCCCCTATCGCTCGGCTAAGGATTGGAACATAGGCAGTAAAATATGTTGAAATAATAGTGCCTACCTATTCCTATACTTCTATAATAATAGTTTAGAGAGAAAATATTTGTATTTTTGTTTGTAATGAATAAACTCTAATTTAACAAATTCGCTGTGTAATTTATGCTACCTATATAACTACTATCTTGTGTAGGGCCGAGGCAGCAAGGCCTCAGTGCACTTCGACCCAATGTGATCTTTTGTGAAAAGTAAAAATATAACTACTAACTATAGTATGAATGAGTATACTAGCTTTAAGCTTAGGTAGTTGTTTACCTACAAATATAAATGTGGGATTAAAATATGATTTTCATCTATCAATAATTACCTTCCTTTATTAGTATTATACCTACATATCCCAAAGCAATGTGATCAAATATAACTTACTTTTGATTGCATTGTTAATGAAAGAAAGAAAGAAGAAATAAAGAAAGTAAATTTATTGATTACACACGATCCACACCAGACATTATAGAATTATTAATGTATACTGTCTTTGTTCTCCCTCTATAAAAGGAGAGATATCCTGAATGAGGCTCATTGCTAAAACTTTAGAGAGCCGAAAAGTCTTTACAAAGTCCCTCTCCGGCATCTCAAAAGCGTCCCACCGTGCACACCTCAATCTATTTCTCCTTATCCGCTCCCTTCTCCGATCGTCTCTCTCGGCTTCGTCTAACAATAAATATGCAAGCTCGAGATTCATTTCGGACTTTTAGGCAGCACAATGCACACAAACACTCCCGTCGCAGGAAAAAACACCGAAATGTTCTTAAAAACGTCTCAAATTTGTAACTTTTGCTCAACGGTATTTGAATACTGAAATTTGACATTATGTCGTTGGCGTCTGATCCATCAAAAAATCGTTTTGTTATGTGAATGTTAACCTGTCAACGTTTTAGAACATTTCTCGCTCAGCGATCATGTGTGAATACGGTTCAACGATTTTTCAATAGGACGACTTCTAGATCGGTCCAATTGACAGATGTGAATACGAAAACTGTTTCAACGATTAAGTCGCTGCGACATCGCTACGGTTTTAATTACGTGAATCGGGCTACAGAAGAGAAGATTAAACAACACTAACTTGTCTCATTTAAATTGAGAATAGCTTTTTCCTTCGGCGAATTTTCAGGAATGAAATTCAAAGTATCCAGAATATTATTAGCTGTAACCGACTTAATGAATAAAATATGTAAAACAATCTCGTACATCTTTCATTGCGCACCACATAAAATAACATTTTTATATTGTTTTTTATAGTTTTTGTTTTATACAATATGTTTGTACATCCAATATCGGTGTACTAGTACCTAGTGTGCTTATCAAAAACTATTATGAAATATAATAAAGTTTAAAGCATATTGTAATATAAGAATTTTAAATACATTAGGTACCTACTTACAATTTTGGAATTAGCGTTCATAATGTCCGGTTTCCATTTTTTGGTGAAAATTCTCATGTATCCGACACTAATGTATGGTAGTGAAAGTTGGGCATGGCTGTAGAAACATGAAAGTAGAATAAATGCTGTAAAGATTTTGGTGGGCAACGCACTCGTGACTCCTCTGGTGTTGCGGGTGTCCATGGGCGGCGGTTATCGCTTACCATCAGGTGATCCGTCTGCTCGTTTAGCCCGCCTATCCCATAAAAAAAAAGAGATGAGAAGTATGTGTGGGGTAACCTTGAAAGATAGAGTGAAAAACGGTGTGATAAGTAAGTGTAGTAACAAATATTGATAAAGGTATGCTAAGGTGGTTTGGGCATGTAGAGAGTATGGGTGAACGGAGATTGACGAAACGAGTACCTATACATGGCGAGTACGGATGGAAAAGTTGGAAGGGACCGACCTCGACGAATGTACCACAACCAAATTGCAGCTGTTCTCTAAAAAGGTCAGGTTAAGAGCACCCTAAACAGACGAACATGCATGAGGTTAATGAAAATAATGAACGTAGATAAAGCGAAAGTGGTGTGCCAGGATCGAAGCAAGTGGAAATCTATTATCTCTGCATACCCTAATGGGAGACAGGCGTGAAAATATGCATGTAAATCTTCATGGCTTACCGGCGCTATCCCTGGTTAATCGACATGGCGGCTACTAAAAGTCCTACTTGCGTTCCCTTATAGAGCAAGGGAACGGGTTAATCACATTTAGGTACCTCGCAACACGGGATCCCTAACCACGTAGTAGATTGTATGGTATTGTAAATTTGTAACACCTCGCTACGGGCAAAGTTATGAAGTTCGACTGACAGAGGGAGGCCTACTTAAGTACTCATGCCCGGAGCTTCATCGAATGTGTTACAAATACCGAAGCGTCGGTAGCCTAATGGCTAGGGCGTCGGACTAGCGATCATGTGGTTGCCGGTTCGAACCCCACCCATTGCACTACCGACGTGGACCCACTCGTAACACAAGCATATAGCTTAGCACGAGGGGTTAACAAGAATACTAGTAATGTGCGATCCGCATTGCTAGTAAGATTTATTAAAAAAAAAAAAAGGTCAAATTCAGAAACAGCTTTTTTATGATATTTAGGTAATAAACCACAAAAATATTCAAAAACACTTGTATTATTATAACTTTCACGTTCCATCACACAAACTTTGATAATAGCCCTTCGTGATCAAGACTCCGTTGTCATCCCTTATCCGCCGCGCACACATAAAATCTTTGAAGAAATTCTCTGAATTCACCAAGGAGAAGCCCACGGGCAGTTCATATTTGGTGAAGTAAGAGCCCCAAGTGGCTATCCCCATTAATTTGTTGCTCGACGTATCAAACACGGCACCTCCCTCCACGCCGTGGTAGTTATAACATTTGTCGACGTCCTTCTGGAACTGCTGGAAGGTGCATGAATGGTAGCAAGGCACGTTGAAGCCTTTTATAGATCCATATTTCGTCAGGATACTGGGACAGAGCTCCATATTGGCGACCACGCTCAGTTCCGTCAAGTTGAATTCTCGTTCTATTGTTTTTATTTTGTGGATGCCCTAAAATTGTAATAAATTATGCATATGCATTCTGTTCTATGATTGTTGTAAAAACCACAGACATCTTAAACCTTGATAATTTCTGCATCACGCAACAGTCATCTAGCGGAAAGGTCACCTTTCGCACTAAGAAGAGTTTGCTTGTCCTCTTGTACATATAGGGGCACCTATACATATGTACAAGAGGACCAGCAAACTGGAACTTCTGATCCGGGGGTGCATAAAACAATTCCTTAAAATATATTCATCTCTCCTGTCCTTTGTGCTGCCCATAAATTTTCCGTTCCATTATTATTTTTCCAAAATAACACCTACCAAGTAACCCAATAACAGGTTACTCAAACCTGAGCATATTTCGATGTTTTATATGTGGCCTGAGAGCATAAACGGACTGTTATTTATAATTCCTCATAATTGTGCCACAAACTACATTTATAATGAACTTCAAACTCTTACCAGAAACACGTCTTACCTTTTTCATTGCATATCCAACCACTTTGTAGCTTATTGTGCCGTAAGATAGATCTAGTTCTGAAAACCATTTGAACACTGCATCAGTCCTGTTGGTGCCATCAAATAGTTCTATGACCGCCCACATGCCTCTGAAAGACTTGGAGTCCACGACTATGAACCCTATGTCATCGTACGCTTGTTTGGTCGGCTCTGAAGGCACCACAAATGCCAACACTTCGAGTTTTTTTGACATGTAAACAATTGTTGTGTAGTTTACTTTAAGACTGAAATTAAGTAAGAAAAACGGTAAGATGGAAAGCGATAACCGCCGCCCACGGACACCCGCAACACCAGTGTGTTGCCCGCCTTTTGAAAGGGTTTGGGTCTCCGGTAACCCCACTCACTAGGCGAAACACAACGCAAGCGTTGTTTCACGCCGGTTTTCTCTGAGGCCTTGGTATCACTCTAGTCGAGCCGGCCAATTCGTGCCGAAGCATGGCTCTCCCACGTTATAAAGGCCATTTCCAGGGCCAAATTTGCCATGGGTGAAGCTATCAGCCTCTTTAAGCTTCCACTACTAGGTTTAGATTCGGACTTATGGTCTATTACCTATTCACCTCAGAAGACGGGCGTAGCATGTTTACGTTACATACATATCCTCGATAACTCGATCTGTAGGTTCTAGGTCCTTAGCTGTTTTTAATAGTAACTAGCTTCTGCCCGCGGCTTCGCCCCCGTGGAATAAAAAGTATCGGGAACGGGATAAAAAGTCTAAATCCTATGTCCGTCTCCTGGTTCTAAGCTACCTCTTCACCAATTTTCAGCCAAATCGGTTCAGCCGTTCTTAAGTTATAAATAGTGTAACTAACACGACTTTCTTATATATATATAGATAGTGTATCGGACTTCACAACTTCTACAGGGACTGGTGATATTACCACTTTTCCGAAATATTCTTCTGGTATAAACTGCTACATCACCAACCAGTTACGGCTACGTACATGCCTGGGCCCCTAAGCCCTTGGCATTTTGTGGCCCTTTCAAGCCAGGCTTGTGAGCTTATTTGTAGGTCCCGAAACAGACTGGGCCCCTATAGGCCGGGGCCTTGTAAGCCTACGCGGAAATCCGAAACTGGCTATGTACTGTACTTGATACTGTCAATGCTTTATAACGTGAGCATTGGTAACTTTGTTCTGCTTATTTGCTTGATCGTTTCGTCTGTACCGTCCACGAAAAAGATACAAATAAATACCTACGTGTAGATACACCGCGATGCCGTTATAAATATAGCCTCATCGATACAAACTGCGGTGCACATGTGCGGGAAGTTGGCCGTACGTGAGTGTATGACGCGCGCTATCCACGGGTAGCGCTTCTCGTCCACCGGCAACGCGTTCACTTGATAGTTCTCTAGCGACGAGAAGACTGAAACATGTAGCCATTGTGCATACTTACATGGAAGAAATTAGGGTTATTTTGACGAGCTTTTACCGGTGTTGTGATATACAGCACCACGAGTGCCGAATTTTGAAATTAAACTTTACAATCCGAAGTTTCATTACAAGCTAGTATACAAAACCGCTAAACGTTATCACGCTGTATTGAAGAACGCAAAAAGTTTGTGTTTTTCCGCGTGTTAAAAACTTGAAAGTCACTAATTATGCAAAACTGCTGAACGTCTTTCAGCTGTTTTACATACAAAGCTGTTTAAAACAGCTAGCGGTTATGTAAAAATGCGAATTATATAATTTAACTGCGAGATACACATCGACTATCACCATCGAACTTCTAAATACCGGTTAGATGTAAACCATTTTATAAGGTTCTCGGACCCCTTAACCATCCTAGTAATTTTTAAGTTTCGAGGATCAAACTCCTAGGCATACTCTCTGGCGCCAGGTTCTCAAAAATTCTTTCGTCATTTTCTTATTAGGTAGGTTTAATAGGTACTTATATAAAAAATATATCTCGAACCATGCAAGGATTATTCACAGGTGGACACATTATAAAAAGACCTGTCCAAGTGTCCAATGATATCCTTCACCATGATTTACAATCGCAAAACTGGTTTCACATGATGTAAATAAAAAACAGCACTAACATGTTTCATTTAGATTGAGAAATTTTTCAACCTTTTGTGAATTTCGAGGGGCAAAATTCAAAGTGTTCAGAATATTTTTAGTTAATACCGGCGTAATGAACAAAAAATTTAAAACTACCTCGTACATCTTATATTGCGCAGCAAATAACACATTTTTATATCGTTTTTATAGTTTTTATTTTATACAATATGTTTTTACATTCAATATTGGCTTGTAGTACGCTTATCAAACAGTGTTATGAAATATAATAAAGTTTAAAGTTACATTTTATTAACTAAAATGACATTTCATATCGTATTTTATGAATTTTAAATACTTTAAACTGGCACCAATAACTTAGGAATGTTATTTTTAACACGATATTTCGGTATACAATACTAAAATTATTATTTTAACACAATATTATAACATGAAAAATATATCAATCATTATTAATTGAAAAAGTTAAGTCTAAAATATATTGATGATATTTTCAACTAATAGTCATAACAGCGATCAGTAGGCAACGGAAAATCATTTTTATTTTGATTCAACAAGATAACATATTGTTTAACAAAGTGCTGTCACTTGTAGCCTGGGTTTACCTGGTTCAAGATCCTTGTGCCTTGAATTAAAATAATCTTGAATCATAATAACAGTTACGGAATACATAAGGTATGGGAAATTGTATGAACAATAGTAGGTGGACCACGCTATGTGGACATGTAAACTAATTACTAAAGACTGTCTGTCACACACGTATCAATAATATATGTATAGTTATAGCATGACAGATTACGATATATTTTCTATAATAATCTTTGAAAATGATCATGCAGCTATAATATACATAATATCTTTAAAACCTCTGTTAAAAAGCAATATATTAGTATATGACTTGACTACATAGTATAAAACAAAGTCGCTTCCCGCTGTATTTCTGTCGATGCGGTTTTTTTTAATAGATAGATTGATTCAAGAGGAAGGTTTTAAGGTTTTTAACATCACGCTACGAATCTTAGGGGCAACGCGGGTGGGTCGCTAGTTATTGTATATTATAGCTACGTGTGTGACGGACTTAATTTGCCAATACTTAATCTAGCCGAACATCACCGACTTATAAATCTTAGACGATCTCATACTTGTCGGGGTGGAAGCTGATCTCCTGCGAGTAGTCGACGGGCGAGCTGTCCTCCGCGTGCGTGACCTTGACGGCCTTGAGGAGTGCCAGCGATGTGTCGGACGTCCACATCACGGTGAGAGGGAAGAAGTCGTTGGGCACCGCCGGGGTCACACTGATGGCGGAAATGGGATCTTAATAGTTATGCGCACCTAGTTTTTGACATTTCAAAGTCTAATTGAAATAAAACATTTGACTTTGACTTTGTGTACTTCACTCACTTGCCTCATCTGGGTTTATTTATTTATTTGTGTATATAATACTAGCCTCTGCCCGCGGCTTCGCTCACTTGCAGCTCGAAAACCAACAATGATGATCTCTTCTTTGTATGGGTGTCTATACATTAGAGAGGTCAAGCTGTATCTCAGGTTCCGCTTCAATTATTTGAGATAAGAAGTATACCAGTTTTAATTTGGAGCAAATAGTTTCTAACAGTGATAACAAAATTAAAATCTATTCAGTAGTTTTTGCGCCAACCCGTAACAAACAGACAAGAAATTTAAATATCACATTTTTGGGTATGGAGACGTTTATATACCCTAAACCATGTTTTTTTCTTAAATATAATATACATATCTTCAATGTACAGACACAGCTTTTTTACAATTTTATAATAGTAGAGATTTGTAAATGTATACATGCATTCTAAAAGTTACATACAAGCTAAATGTATAACCCATAACAGGCAAACACCACATGCATTTAGGTACGGAGGTATTTATATAATTTTAGGTATGCCATAATCACAGGACGAGAATGCAATGTCATTACACTAATAGTTATTTTTATGCGTAAAACAAAAGAAAAGAAGACTTACGTGAACTCAAGACTGCCAGATTTCTGCTGCTTATTGATGATAGGTATGCTCCAGATCAGCGTGCGGCCCTTCTGCGTGTAGCTGCCTTCCCACTGATGGACTACCACCGATGTGTTGCCAGAACTATAATACAAGAACATACACACTTATGTTTCACTTGCTTCTGCCCGCGGCTTCGCCCCCGTGGAATTCGGTCTGTCATCACATCTCACGGGAACGGGAAAAAAATCCTATGTCCGTCTCCTGGTTCTAAGCTACCTCTCCACCAATTTTCAGCGAAATCGGTCCAGCCGTTCTTGAGTTATAAATGGTGTAATTAACGCGACTTTCTTTTATATATATAGATGTAAAATATGATATACCGTCATCAGACAGCCTTGATAGCCTAGTGATATGACACCTCTGACTTTTCGAAGTTATGTGCGTATTAATAGTTAATTATCACGCGCTTTAACGGTGAAGGAAAACATCGTGAGGAAACCTGCACGTCTGACAGATTTTCTCGACGGCGTGTGAAGTCTGCCAACCCGCATTAGGCTACAGTGGTGGGACTATAGCCTAATCCCTATCACTGTGAGAGGAGATCTGTGCCCAGCAGTGGGACATATAATGTATAACATACCATCACGTCAGTATTCCTCGAAGGGTTAGGCAAAATTGTACTAATGTACTAGCATATTTCGCCGGTATGTTTAGGTCCCATGTAATAGGGGGCAAGCCTATTACCCAATACTCAGGCAACCATCCAGTCTCCGAGCTACTGCTGAGAATTGCTCGACTACCACTACCACTAACACATTGCTCGACCTGGTAATCGAAGCAGGCCCACTAGACTAATGAGGCAGTTTTTTTTTATTGTTTGCCTGCGGCTATAGTATCACTGCGACCGAAGTCGGTCTATTGTGATCGCCTTGTTACTTGTTGAGTTAGAGTTCACCGCTGAATCCTGCAGCTACTATGCTGTTGTTAGGGGTGAGCTCTTTTATTTCATCTGAGCATAAGGTATGTTTCCCTAGATGAATGCTACGCTTGTGTATTAGCGTTCCACATTCCTCGAGAAGGTGAAGTGGCGTTTCATCAGCCTCCTCACAACGTCAACAGGTTCGCGTATCGCTCAGCCTCAGGTTGATCATGTGCTTGTTTAAACAAAAATGTCTCGAGGCAGTTAGATTTATGTAAAAGTGAGGTTTGTATCATTCACTCCTAAACCAGTTTTGAGGAAACAACACCAACACATCCATTGTTTGAATTAAACTCACGGCAGTGGTATGTGAATGTTGACGTCGTTCAGCGTCAAGTGGTCGTGTTCTAACTCGTACTCGATGTTGACGTCACAACCGCCGCCAGCGCCCTCTGACGGCCAGCAATTCACTGCAAACATCAAAAACTATGGTTGGTCTTTTTTATGGAATAGCAGGCAAACTAGTAGACGAATCGCCTGATGGTAAGCGATTACCGCCGCCCATGGACACCCGCAACACCAAAGGAGTCGCAGTGCGTTGCCCGCCTTTTTGAGGGATTTCGAAGTTATCTTTTATTATAAGTAATATCTTACCGGAGAGCGGGGCCAGTTTGTCGTCGCTGGCGTTGAGTCTCCACTTGAGCACGCCCACGTCGCTGTTGAGCGGGAAGGCTCGCTGGCTCTGCTTCAATCCGATCACGCCGTTTGCCCTGAACGCCTCCTTGTCCACGTTGGGGTGGGTCTGGTCGTAAAAAAACAACATACAATATCGCCTATATCCGCAAAGCAGTAGCAAGCAGAGGTACCAATACTCCCACAGTTCGCCACCATCAAAATACATTTTTTTTAAATTTCAATCAGATTATTAAGAAAGGTAATGTTAAAACTAAAAAGTAGGAACTATGGAGAATAATATTGGCAAAAAACTTCATAGATACTAAACGCTTGTTTTGTAGCCTGCTCCAACTCCAAGCTTTATTTATTTAAAATATCCAAGTTTATTGGTTTTATAGAAAAACCCCACCAATGATCCCAACATGAGGACTGATCGCCTGTCTGGTGCCTGCCGGCGTCCCCAAATATAAATAGAAATAGAATAGAACCCCACCAAATAATCTATCGACTCAGGAATCGAACCCAAGACCACACGCTGAGTTGCTGAGCTTGCGACCACTAGACTCTTAAATATTTTAACGAAATGAAACATTCAAATTCAAAATACAAATTGATTAACTTCGATACATGCTGGCAATGAATAGCAAGTCATTAGAGAAGACAAATTTTGAAAAAGTATTGCCAGTTTGTGCTTTTTTCTATAACTACCTGCAGTTGTAGCGGTCTAGTGTCCTTGTTGTCGACGTGCACGTGGATGCGGGCGTACTGCTCGTTACTGATGCGCAGCGTCAGCAGACCTGCGTGCATGATAAACATTCATAAATGATCTTCCCTTTAATTTATTATGCTCCATAATGGTTGCCAAGTAAAAAAAAAAACAGAGTGACAGATTAGGTATATTACAGTACGCTCAATATAACAGCACGCGTCTGTAGTTATCCGAAAGTGGTAAATCTATACTAATATATAAAGCTGAAGAGTTTGTTTGTTTGCTTGAACGCGCTAATCTCAGGAACTACTGGTTCGATTTGAAAAATTCTTTCAGTGTTAGATAGCCCATTTATTGAGGAACGCTATAGGCTATATATCATCACGCTTCGCGGACGAAGTCGCAGGCAGAAGTTATTTTAGTGAAGGAAAAATTCGACTGGCAGGCAGAATCGATAGATTATTGAGTCGGAACTTCACTAAAATAACTTTATAATCTTAGCATGAAAAATGCAAAAAAATCACAAAAAGAAATCTATACTACTAATATATAAAGCTGAAGAGTTTGTTTGCTTGAACGCACTAATCTCAGTAACTAGTGGTCCCATTTGAAAAAATCTTTCAGTGTTAGATAGCCCATTTATTGAGGAAGGCTATAGGCTATATAATATCATCACGCTAAGACCAAGTAACTATTCCATGTGGACGAAGTCGCGGAAAAAAACAAACCAACAAAATCTTCAGTTTTTTTATATTAGTATAGAGTATAGATACGAGGTATTCATTCTACAGCGACTTTATGTCACTTACCGCTAAGTTCAAAGTTCTGTACATCTCCATCTCTGCCAGCCACAAGAGACAGGCGCTCTTCGAAACGCAGATGAACACTGAAAAAATTTAACTCTTTGCAAAAGCTTCAATACATATCTATGTAATTTCCTAATTTTAGGATAGTAACTGCTTCATTAGCCAAGTGGTCTTGAGCGCGACTGCTACGCTAGATGTCCTGGGTTCGATTCCCAGATCGAGCAAAGTGTTATTGGGTTTTTCTATGAAATTCCCAGTAGCAGCTCGGAGACGTCTTTTACATGGGACCTAAACATACCGGCGAACTGTGGGTGTACATTAGTATACCTCTGCCTAACCCTTCGGGGAATACAGGCGTGATGGTATGTAATGTTATGTTAGGATATTGTCTAGGTATGCTGAAATAAATACTTAGCAGTCTGGTTTAGATTATTCAAGAATTTCCCATTAGCCAAAATACATAGTCTGAAATATCAAACTCATCATTTCTGTTGGATTTTAGAAATATTATTCAGGGGAACCTTGCCATGGCAATTAAATCAAAAAATATTTAAAAATACAGTCACATCGTTCGAGTCGTTCTCGAGTTATCATGATCTTTAATTCATGCGGCAATAGATTTCAGTTTATAATTGTTTTTTTTTATATATTTTTTTATTTATATATTTAAATCAGGCTACAAGGCCCATATCATATTATTATATTAACATAACATACCATCACGCCTGTATTTCCCGAAGGGTTAGGCAGAGGCGTACTAATATACACCCACAGTTGGCCGGTATGTTTAGGTCCCATGTAATAGGGGGCGAGCCTATTGCCATTAACCGGGCACAAATTCCTAACTCCGAGCTGCTACTGGGAATTTCATAGAAAAACCCAATAACCCTTTGCTCGACCTGGGAATCGAACCCAGGACCTCTAGCGTAGCAGTCGCGGTCAGGACCACTTGGCTACTGAGGCAGTTATAATAATATTATTATATATTATTAGGGCTGTGACAGCCTACCTAGTGATATGACCATTGGACTAAGTAAAATATCTCGTCATGTGCGTAATAATAGTTAATTATCACGCAATTAGACAGTGAAGGCAATAAATTATATTTATTTCTGTAAATATATATTTTAAAGACACTTATACAAGTCATTTCCTAACTGACGACATCTGAGAAGAAACACTGAAATATCATGAGGAAACCTGCATACCTGTGAAATTGTCGATGGCGTATCTACTTATAAAGTCTGCAAACCCGCATAAGGATAGTGTAGTAACTCAAACTATTGCTTTGCTTAGCTTAGCACCATTTTCAGATGTTGCAAATTTCGAAGGCTCTAATCCTATCCTACTAATATTATAAATGCGAAAGTTTGTGAGGATGGATGGATGATGGATCTGTGAAAGAGAAACAACTTTGTTACTCTTTCACGCCAGGACGGCTGAATGGATCTGGATAAAATGTGGCACAGAGATAGATTATAGTCTGGAATAACACATGGGCTACTTTTTATCTGAAGTCCACGCCGACGAAGTCGCGGGTAGAAGCTAGTTCTTATTATAATTCTTATATTATAGTTCTTAAATACTACCCCATAGTAAGTAGACTATAGACTATAATTCTGTTAGGAGACTCTTACCCAGCTGTGGAACATTATAGGGTGGATTATGTATGTATACATGGGTTACTCACTCCTTGTGGTCGGGGTTGACGGGCTTGACAGCGTCGGCGCGGGCGGGCGCGGCCGCGGCCGACACGGTCTCGCCCTCGCTGCGCAGGCGCGACACGAACGACTCCGCGTCCGTGCCGCGAGACCCCAGCTTCATGGCCGAGCGCCCCGCCGGACGACCACTACACGATATACATTACATATACATTGACACGATACTCATAATATTAATATTTTATTCATAATTAAATACACCAACTTCTTATCTTGATAAGATAAGATAAGTACACCAACACTACCCACTATCTGTCTGATTCTTTTCTTCCAGTCCATCCAAAGGTTGTCTGGAAGAGATCGCCTTGTGCGATAAGACCGCCCATTGTACATTAATTGAAGCTTTATGTTATTTTTATAATTATGTTTAAATGTTGTGTTATTGGTGTGCAATAAAGTGTATATACTAATACTAACATTGGTCCATATTACTAGAATACTCGCCAATATTTTTGGTCGGGCTGAATATAGGCGCGAGCCGCTGCGCAGAATGTATTTAAGGTATCATAGGGGAAAATGGAAGAGCGCGGGTGGAAGGGGTTTTTTTTATGGGATAGGGGAGCAAACGAGCATACCTGATGGTATAGTTATTCTATCTCACGAAGTCCTGTATGATCACCTTTATGTAATTGAAATAAAGTTCAAATTTCAATAATTTAACGGCCTTCGTGAAATAGAATAACTATAAGCGATAACCACCGCCCATGGACACCCGCAACACTAGAGTCACAACTCACAAGTGCGTTGCCCGGTAACCTCACTCACTCGGCAAAACACAACGTAAGCGTTGTTTCACGGCTGTTTTCTGTGAGGCCGTGGTATCACTCCGGCGCCCACCGCAGTCGCCCGCCACCCGCGCGCTGCCTCCTCCCGCTCGCGTCCGCGCAACTGTGTGCGTGTTACGTCCGTATGTAAACCACACGCTCACTGCGTTCTGACAATACACTCGAGTTCAGAATCGTTCATTTCGTTTTTGTTATTGGTAGTTAGTGTTTTTGCTATTATTGTTCGTTAGTGTTTTGTTATTATTGTTTGTCGGTATCGTGTTATCGGATTGGAAGGCATTATTATATGCAATAGTTTTATTATTAGGTATTATTTGTCGGTATAATGTTTTCGGATTGGAAGGCAATTTGCAATAAAGTAGATAAAAAATATCGAGCAAGAAAAAAGGAAAGCGACAGAAGTATTGATAAATTGTGCATTCGTGGAAACGATTTCGTTTCCACGAATCGGATGGATCGATAACTGATTTTGAAGACGAAGACGATCATCCTTCCGATGGAATGGACCTCTTCATAAGGGTGTGACTTTTATGGAAGGTGTAGCAACCCTGCTATAAATAATACTAATAATGTGCGACTCAGTCACAGACTTGCCAGTGAGCTTATTAAAAAAAAACAGTTATTAGAATTAGCCATATAACAGTGATAGGTTAGTGATATGACCATTGGACTGCCAAGTCGAAGGTCTCGAGTTCCAATCCAAGGCACGCACCGACCTCCGACTTCTTAATCAAATCTTGCCAAAATTCAGTAAAAAAAAAAATAAGCACTTACGTCTCCCGCGCAGGCGTGGTAGGAATCTTTTCGGCCATCGGCTCAGATGACGCCGAAGATGACATTGTAGAACTACCGAAACCACTTCCTACAAAAGTAAGGTATTTTAACATTTGAGTGTATGCTTGACCTACCTACATCATTATATTTATAGCTATCAATTGGGCATAAATACAAATACCGAGCTTCTACTGAGCATAAAATTGAAAATGCCGAAGCCCCAATTAACACTTATGGCCGATCCCAGTAACAAATCTGTTGAGAGATTTGCTTACTAGAGGTAGAATTGTGACATTACTTCTTGTATGGCATTACGTACCTTATGTTAAAATCCTATCCCTAGTAAGCAAATCTACTGACTGATTTATGAATCTCCACTATTACAAAATTGAAAAAAAGTTGTGTCTGTACATTGAAGATATTTAAAAAAAAACAAGTGATGTATATAAACGCATCCAAAAGTAAAAAAAATGAGTTTTTTTTAATTCTTGTCTGTTTGTCCGTTTGTTACGGGTTGGCGCAAAAACTACTGAATGGATTTTAATTTTGTTATCACTGTTAGAAAGTATGTGCCCCAACTTAAAAACTGGTATACTTCTTATCTCAAATATTTAAACAGAACCTGAGATACACCTTGACGTCTCTAATGTATAGGAGACCCATACAAACAAGAGATCATCACTGTTGGTTTTTGAGCTTAAAGTGAGAGAAGCCGCGGGCAGAAGCTAGTAATATATAAGTATACTCGTTCAACATCTCTCTATTTTCTAGTGCATCTACTGTTTTTATTTTTCTCTGCATCACACTAAGGTTGTCTGGCAGAAAATGTGTAAGGGCATTAAGACCGCCTTTGTACCAATGGTGCAAAAAGTATAATAAATAAATAAATTTACCCAACCTAACTAGGAATTGGCTCTGGAACTTAACTACTAGCAATGGCAGTTTAGCATGTACCAATTAGATTCAAATGTTCGTCTCACCGAAAGACATCTGACTGCGCGGGGGTGCGCCTCGCTTGGCCGCTTCCAGTCTCTCTCTTTGCAACTCCTTTGCACGTTCACGCATACGGTTCGCTGCTTCGCGCTCTTGAGTCTATAAACATATAGGCAAGCTGTTTTCAAGGTTTGTTTCTCTAGTTTTTGCTTTAAAAAAATATTAAATGAACACAGCTGTTTTATTGTAAGAATGTATTATATATTTTTTTATGTATAGCTTTTCAGTGCTAACCTGTCTCACAGCTTGATAGATCTTCTCCTCATGCGAGTCCATCTCAACAAATGATCGGACCTGTTCACAAAAAACATAAGTATTATTTTCTATGAAGAATAAATACATTCCTTAAATAATTGCATAAAAAATACATTAAAATTAATTATTGTGTGTAAGTAAGTACTAATTTTGTTACCAGGCCAATTTAAATCAAAGATAGTTATTTATTTAGGGTTGACGCAGCATGTCCTTTTTCCATTCATACCTGTCAGCTGTCACCCCGAGAGATAAGAACAACAGCAAAATCAAACTATAGAATATTATGAAATACTAACCTGTGCCAAGTTGACACTCTCTCTGTAGCCCAGAGCAACAATCTCATCGAAAGCAAACAGCAGGTTGAATGCCTGGTTCAATACTTCAGCCTCAGTCAACTGAGTACAGTATTCTGGCACCTGTATACCCAAAAATACCCATAATTTAAAATTATACTTACAATACAAACATGAATCCCACAAAATTATGGAAGTTGGGCACTTATCATTTCTTTAATTTATAAAGACTGCTCCCACACTAGAGAACAACTCCTGTGTTGCAAGAGGCTTTAAAATTATATAAATACAAGAATACACAAGGACAACATCTTCAAGCTATTTGATATGCATGAGCTTATTAGCAGCTAGTGTTTTAAGAAGAAAAAAATGAGGAATACAATTTTAATACCACAACATTTTTTTTTTAATTGCGCCATAAAATATTATTAGCTATTGTTTGGCAACATTTTTTTAAATTCAAAAATATATTATCATAGGAATGCAGCTTGCGTTTCAGATTTAAAATTGTTGGCAAGACTTAGTTAAAGCTCAGTTTCAGCTCTATTAATTTCAATCATAGAGTGCCGTTAAATGTCCTATGTCTGCTTGGAGGTTAAAGTAAGAGTTTTAGAAGGTGCCTGCCTGCTTAACAACTAATGCGCCATGTGTATCTTTTTGTCACACAGTGTCTGGAACACTGTGTCTGCCACGTGTATCCAAATATCACACGGGTGAAAATCCAGGAAAAATAGGGGGGGGGGAAACAAAATATAATGAATATGTTGTTTTAAACAAGTCCAAACAAAAAAAAAATTTTTTTTACAAAAACTACCACTTAGGGTTTGGCGCTGAGGGTGTTAAAACTCTCACTGAAACCCGTTAGGCAGTTCTTAAAATAATGATTATCATCTCACCACTCTGCTGAATAGGCGCAATGTCTCCAGATCTTCAAGAATGTTGCTGGCTTTAGTAGTGATGAGAAGCATGTACAGCTTGTCCAACGGTTGGTACACATATCTGAAACCATAAAAAAATTATATAATTAATTTGAGCAGTAATTCAAATGCATGTCTAAAGATGTTGTTAAATAATTCACCCTTTCAACATTTTTTTATTACAATAATAATAAACCTTTTTATTACAGGTTAAGCTATCTCTGTGAGAAATCACTGATCAACTATGAAACATATTTATTTATTTATTTTTATTTATTTATTTATTAAACCTTAATTAGAACGGCCGCAGGCCACTTATACTAACTAAGAGGTAATTAGAGACACAAACTAGCACACAGACTTCTCGCAGTACTCCAGACATACAGATAAAATTCTCTTCCATTCGTCCACAAAGAAATCGCAGTCCGGATTTACTTCCAGGAGAGTGTTGAGTGACTTAAGTACACGTCGAATAGGCGAGTTCGCACGTGCTACCGTGCGGCTAGTAGGTGGGGCAAATAACCTGTGCTTCCTGCTGCGCCGGTAGCTATTGGGTACGAAAAATCGGCATATTTTTCCGTGCAGTTCTGGCGCCTCCATTTTATTGAAAAGGATTTTGCACAGTGTTCTGATCTGATCATGATTGCGCCTCACCTCTAGCGAATTGTAACCTAGGCTACCCTGAAGGAATTTTGTGGGATATAGAAAAGGATAGTATCCGTTTATCCTTTTATAAAGGAACCTTAGGAAGGCTTTCTGGACCTTCTCTAGTAAGAGGACGTAGGTGGTTTCGTAGGGATTCCAGACGCAAGCACTGGATTCCAGTTTACTGCGAACTAACGAGTTATAAAGAGATCTAACCACGTCACTACCATTAAAGTCTTTAGCATTCCTGAGTATAAAACCTAGGCGTCTAAAGGAGTCCTTAGCAGTTAAGATCATATGATCATGAAACGTGAGACCCGGATCAAAAAATATGCCTAGATCTTTCATGTGAGTAGTTCTGGTAATAGGATCGCCATTTAGAAGATAATCGAAGCAAATCGGGTATCTTTTCCGTCCGAAGGTCATCACGTGACATTTGGAGAAGTTGAATTCCATTTTGGAGTCGAGAGCCCACTTGTTTATTGCGTCAATATCGTCTTGCAGAATATGACAATCAGTTTCCGAGCTGATTTCACTATATAGCTTCAGGTCGTCCGCATAAAGAAGAAATTTTGCATGCTTACATACATTTGGTAAGTCATTTATCATTATAAGGAAAAGTAGGGGTCCGAGGATTGAACCTTGACTCACTCCGGAACGTGTATGATAAAGCTTAGATTCGTATAGTCCAATCCTGACATACTGCTGACGGTCGCGAAGATAGTCTGCGAGAAGGTAAAGCAGTTTTGGAGTCACACCAATAGCACATAGTTTTGTCAGCAGTATGTCATTATAGACCCTATCGAATGCCTTTTTTAGGTCAAAATATAAGACATCAACCTGGCAGCATTGGTCTAATCTTGTGGATACAAAATCCACAAGAGTTAACAGGTTGGTATTAACTGAGCGCTTAGACCTAAAGCCATGTTGCTCCTCACAAAAGTATTTCTCGACCTGCGAGTATACGTACTTATGTATTGTGTGCTCGAAAACTTTAGCAGGAGATGAAAGGATTGCAATCGGCCGGTATTCTTTGACAGCCATGTGATTATGGCCTTTAGGTATTGGTGTAACCCTTGAGAGCTTCCACTGGGATGGGTATACCCCGGTTTTCAAGGACAAGTTAAAAATGTGATAGAGAGGGAGACAAATATGTTTTCTGCCGCGTTTGAGCAAAATGGATGAAATTTTATCGGGGCCCGTAGAACCACCAGTCTTTAATTGGTTCAAACTAGATATTACATCCTGCGGTGTAAAGTTTACTATGTTTATATAGTTACTGGAGCTATCTTTGGACTTTCTATCTTTTATACTGGAGCTAGCTTCTATATTGAAAATTCATAGAAACATGCATGGGCATGACGAATTTATCACCTGACAGACTCGGTTTCTACAAACGTGTGTTGACGTCCGCCAGTCATGAGCTTGGGGAAGGCTGCAAGCAAGCCCTCGATACGTGCCTTCGTCATCTCCACAAACTGACGTGAAACTAGTGCTGAAAATTGAGTGATGTTTTTATACCTATTTGTACATCAATTATTGCGCGAAAATTATTGCTTATATAATAAATTTGAAGCCCAGTACCTTTTCCCGATTTCGTACATACTGTTGCAGCTATAAGAACCTGAAATAACACAAAAGCCACCTCAGAAAACTATAAATTTATGCCGGATATCTAACACTTATTCTTTATGGAATAACCTCATTTCAGTGGAAAATAATGCAATTTATTGTATTAATTTTTGGACTAATGCACTATTTATATCATTACCATTTTGATTTAGCTTTGAATTTCTTAGAATTCTTCAAATTTCATAAAAAAATGAAAAACACAAATCTGACAGCCAACACACCGAGATGACGTGTAGAACTTTTTTTTAAATAATGTTGCCATTACTAAAAATGCCAAATGCCAAACTCTTTGTTCAGAAGATATTTAGAAGTCACCAATTCCGAACGAAACAAGTTTTTGGAATAAATACCATTAAAGTCAATGCCCAAATATTGATGATGAAAGAAAAAACTTTCTCTTAGTCTATGTTCTTTAGAATAAATGTCAAATTTGTCAAAAGTAAGCAAAGCACATTGGGGTTATTGTTCGTTTTTTTACACAATTTTAACGTTTTGCTGAGGATTTCCTCATATCTTTCCACTTATATAAAATACATAGTTAAAGTGTCTAATTATCTATAGGAACGATGGAAGTTTTAATTTGATTCGGTGTCTAAATTCTATGGAATACGTTTGCATAGCACAGAAGCCAAATAACAGTGGTAAGTGGTCAATTTTGATTATTTTGTATGAGTATTTAGATGTAGTGGTTCTGGTCACATGCTCTCGAGTAGGTATGCATTCTTCTATTGAGTGTTACCGTCATTATTTTCGCTAGTGGTCAAATATTTAATTTGCATACAATGATATTTTCTTTATGCCCGATTTATAGATAATCTTTTCATCCAATAATGTTCACAGTTGAACTACGTGATCATACTGTTCGTACAGATGATTCCATACTGCTGTTTATCATTGTTTGTTCAATTATGTAGTTCCTCATTGAAAACTTCTGTAGTTTAGTTTTCAAGTATTTTGGTGTCATGGAAGAGACTTCTCTTATTGATAGTGATAATGAGGTACATATTTACTTTATTTCTTTATGGCGACTCTTTGACCATTACCTTTATCCAGCTCTCAGTTACTATTAGAAGTTATTTAATTTAAAGTTGTTTCATTATTTTATTGTAAGTTATAAGATTTTAGGATATTGGCACAAATAGGCAATGATATAGTTTTACTGGCCCAATGAGATGTTGGTTTGTGTTATCCACATTATGTCCAACTTTAAATCGTAACAGATCATAATTATTAAATACTGAAGGACTTTAATGACAGTCCACAGTTGAGAAGTATGTGTAGAGATGAAGAGATGTGATGCATGCCGTGTCCGTTCAGAACGGAGGACGGAGGAGAGACGAGAGGACACGGGGGACAGAGACCCGCTCATAGACACAACAACTGTCACTCAGGAGGATACTTACGATAACCAAAATTTAGTAAGAACAACATCATTTATGTAGTTAGCACTGTTATTTTTTGTGCACTTTCCATACTTTGTGCACTAATTTTGTTGTTATATGCAATGTTTTTTTTTTGTGATTTGTCTTTCCATTATTCTGTGTCTAAATCATACTGCATAATGTTTGTTCAGTGCAAGTCCAAACATACTTTAGTTTATGATACAACTTTAGTATATGACTTGATGATTTATTGGTACTTTTAACTTGGTATGTGATAAAAGAACAGAAGAGAAAGAATCTTGAATTGTTATCATAAATACTATTGTTTGTAGTAGGTACATTTTCTTCTTATAAGTTTTATTAATGAGGTATGTGAGTTATAAACAAAGCAATTGTTTATGTGTGATTTTCTATTATAGAGTTTTTATGTGAAACTGTAACTTTACTTACAGACTTCAAGTAACAATTGATTATTTATTATCATCTTATGTCCCCTTTGTCTATGCCTTAAAAGTGTATGAACAGTGCTGAACTGCCGGCTTTAGGTCATTTATTAGTTTCGGGGAGGAATGAAATCTTGCTCCAATAACAACTGCAAAAAGTAGTGAGGTGAAACACTCATGTGGTTTTAGTTGGTAGGTCACTGTCTTTGTGTGGAGTTCAACAACCCTGTCACCTTCCCCGGGTGGCAAATGTGTGAAAATTTGTACACTCAAAAAAGGTTGTTGTTATTAGTAGTCCTTCCCTTTACTGAAAGATGCAGGGTGAAAATGTTGAGTACCTAGTACCTACATTATCTGGCTTTCCTGGGCCCGGGTCTAATCAGCCCTATTTCCGATTAGGTATTGTTATACTATAAGTCTGGTGTTGACTATCAAATACAATCATACTTACATAGATTGCAAATCCTATGGATGTGAATGACACTTCTTACAATAAATATGCTCCAAAATTGTAAGATAATTGCTAGTAAATAATAATTTATAAAATACCATCACACCTGTATTCCCCGAAGGATAAGGCAAACATATTTATGTGGGTATACTCACATTTCGCCGGTATGTTTAGGTGCCATAAAATAGTGAGCCTGTTGCCATTATATTAACCACGCACAAATCCCAAGTTTAGCAAGCAACTGAGAATTTAATAGAAACCCCAATAACATTGCTCGAGTCGAACCCAGGACCTCTACCATAGCAATCGCGCGTAGGACCACTAGGCTAAGGAAGCAGTCTTTTCAGACTTGCAAATTTTAAATTGTTTAAAATTTTCATGATCGCTTATTGCATCAGTCATCTGATGACTTCAGTTAATCCACTGTCCACACCTCACGCTCTAATTTCTTCTATCATGCTTTTTATAACAAAATCGGAACTTATTAAGCCTCTGTACGCTCAATGCGCAACGTAGCACATTGTGCTAGGGGTTTGTTCTCGGCGATCCATAATTCCGAAATAGCCGTTCTATAATTCCATTGATACGCACGCAGTGATAGAACTGCGTCTATTATCAACTCCATGGAAATGAGATTGAAAATTAGTTTTTTACTTAAAAGCCTTCAGCTTAGAAGAGTATTAAGGACAATTTAAAACCGAACTGACAGTGCGTACTTTACCGAGTTATTACAAAAAGCTTCCGAATCCTTCCGAAATCGAATAGGTACATATGAAAGTTAAACTATTCATTATTCAAGTAATGCTAACCTTGCTATCGTAGAATGTAAACAAAGAAAAAATCAGTTGGTCATTAACAGCTACTGATAGCAAGTCTCTTCTAGATTAGGACTTTATAACGGATTAAAAAAGATCAGATAATATTGATGTGACCATCATATTTGTATCTCTGGTAAATAATAAAATTGTTAATATGTCAGGGTTCTGAATAATCTGGTGAAGATTTCCCGCCTTTTGAGAGCATACAGTTCTGTAAAGTGAGGCAAAGGCAGTCTCTTTAATGCCTTGAAAGGATGCGGTAGTGTTTATGTGTGGATGTTACACTAGTGCGTCAGTGATACAGGAAATGAGATTTTAGTGAAAAAGGTTTTTGTCATTGCATAGGAATGAAGAAAAAAATTAACATTACTATAACGCCGAAAAAGGTAATTCTTTTAATATCAAATAATCTATTTATACGTAATATTTAATAACTCATAAGGAAACATTATTAGAAGAATTAATATCATGCTTTATTTCCTTAACATAATGCGCTATACTCAAGTTTCTTAATTATTTCATCGTAAGTGGTGCGAAAATTCTACTAATAAATAAGGCTACTTGAACACGTTCATGAATATTTTTGCTCGTATTTGAAATAAAGCTGGCTATACACTGTACTGTGTACGAGTTTAGTCTGGAATTAAAATGACAGTAAATACATTTTTTATTTACTTTTATTTCGAAACCGGTATAATTTTGTATGGTTTCTACAGTAATAAATGGATTATCTTTAATTGTGATGATAGAAACTATAGAGATTTAAAACTAAAATGCAGGTGCGGTACACATTCACACTAATATGACTATTTAAACGAAAGTAAGTTCTACTGAATATTTCTTAACTGAAGTATTGAAACATTTTGATAGAACTTGACACAAGGACCTCTGAGACATTTCCATACCTATACATATTAAAGACAGATTCGTGAATTATTCATTCATTCATTAAATTTTTCATACTTTTATTTTTATAAGTAAATCAGATTTGCTGAGCAAATGCATCTTTCATCACAACGCTGACAGATCTATAATATACGGGTTCTGCCATTTTAGTTTAAAGCCGAGCCTATAACATTCAAGCAATTGAAGCAATAGCTTTTGAGTTTTCTGTTGCTACTTTAAAAGAAAATTATGTATCGCATCGTACATCAGTCCTTGCTGTTTTAATTTATTCTGGCGTGCATTCGTAATGAGACATTAAGGTTTTTTGTTTTCAAACAAAACCTTGTTTTTTGTTTGTTCCATATTAGTACGTTATTGTGGTTTGTTTCCGTATTATAAATCATAATAGAGTCCATAGAAGTCCGACAATAGCACAGAATATGTAATTTTGACTTGCGTAGCCGCAATACTGCTAATTCTATTGTCATGAATTTATTTTATTATAGCTTTCTTACTCTCATGAAACGTTGTCAGTTAATACTGGCATTTGAGGACCACTTAGAAGCATTCCTATTACTACATCAAACATTTCTCGGAACTGTTTACTTCGCCTAATATAATAATTCAACATATTTCTTGAAATCAAGATGAATCATTGATTAGAAAATGCTTTCCACTAAACACCATCGGTGTTACCGCTCCACCTACTGTCTGAATCTGCATCCTTACCTTATCTGTATCCTGTGTAATCTGTATATTTTACGAAACAAGACACATATAGACCAAATGTTTAGGTGTAACACATACTATTAGACAAATCGAATCAATAATATAATTAGTCATACAACCACACTAGGACACACCGTACCGTACCACACTGTACCAATTAAAAAAATAATCAAATAAGTATGTAAGCACAAATGTGGATAGAACTGGTTTTTATTTTATTTTATTGATAATTATAGGTCATACAATTTTGAAAACCGGCGTGAAACAACGCTTACGTGGTGATTCGCCGAGTGAGTGAGGATACCGAAGGCCCAAACCCTTTTAAAACGCCGGCAACGCACCTGTGACTCCTCTGGTGTTGCGGGTGTCCATGGGCGGCGGTAATCGCTTACCATCAGACAATCCGTCTTCTCGTTTTCCCCCCTATTCTATAAAAAAGGTCTGCCAAATAATTCGAAATAAAATGGTCGTATATTGCGTAAGGCTACAGTAGGTACCTATATCTTCTAAACCAGTATTGTACAATTTATACATTAACATACTGGCTGCAAACTAATTCTTCGGTTACTTTTGTTACTCCAACAAAGGGAGGCTTGTAAATATCGTGTTACTACGCTCCTTCTTCTAGTTACAATGTAGAAAAGTCAATCGGGTCAAGAACGAGTCATTAAGTACTCGCTTTCTAAGTTCCACACATGTTGTTTTGTTTCTCATATAAATTATGTATGATGTTTCTGATCGATGTGCCAAGTAAGACTATTTTAAGGCTTTGTTATTTCAATAGGCTTTCCAAAGTTTTGGAAGGAAATCTGAAGACTTATAAAAGTTGTTATAGAACTTCTTGAGAGTTATTGGCCCTCTTGTTAAGTAGTCAAATTTACAAGGCGCAAAGTCTTCTTCAAAGGTAGAATTCTAACAATTAAACTAAAAGTCCTGTCTAAGGCATATTCAGAATATATTCTATGAGTAAAATTATGCTATCTACATAAATATTCTGACGAAATTCAATACAAAAATTGGCATACGCCTAAGAAAGGGACCACGGAGATTTCTGGTAAAACGCACAATGATTTGGCTATAGACACATACTGAAATGGGTTCACGGCGTGGCACGCTTTCTAAATTCCACCATAAACATACCATCGAGCAGAACATAGGACAAGAGAAAGAAGGACAACGTTTTCAACCAAATGTGCATTACAAATTCTTATATGTTATCGATTTACATGTACCATTATAGAATGGAATAAACTAAAAACACAAAATCCCCAAATAAATACGAGCATGCAGTAACTTAACCCTAATATAACTGAGCCAAGCGCCTTATCTTTGAGTGCAAGTTAAGAGACAACCGTAGGAAATAGCGCACTTTACGTGCTCTGTAAGGTACGGCAAGCTGGCACGCCACATGTGCTGTTACCTAGTACTACTTGGATCCACACGAGAGATCTGTAATATAGGCAAAGTGAAACTCGTCAGATATAAATAGTGCCTTAACACTTCGTAGGACTTAATTGAAAGGAAAATGGGACAGACACATAAGCGAATTGTCTGTATACGTCAGTCTCATCCTTCGGGGAATACTGGCGTGATGATGATGGAAGTATTCATAAGCATGACTCCCATTGGCAAACGGTTACCGGCTTACCGCTACTCTTAACCCCTACGGGAATCATATCCGTTACAGTTTAGTTATTTATTTCCCTGTTATCGCTTGCCTGCACCGATTCAACTATATCAGAACTTTAATTATGTAGTTGCCGATAACGCAAACGGTCCAATTGTTTCTCCGTTAAGAGTATGTTATCAGAAAACTTATCGATAACTGTGTGAGGACTATGAGAAATCGTGATTTGCACAGTGCATATTGAAAGTGTTTAGCGGCAATATTTTAACAGCAAAATCATTAGTGTTTATTTAGTTCACAATCAAAAGAGCTCATGCGTAAATGAATGTGAAAATCGAGCGATTTGCGCTTGCCACGGTAAGTCCAAAGATGAGTATCCAGCCTATAGTTATCGTTTGTAAAGTGATTATCGCAACTTCCTTCCTTTCTATTGTATGACTGATGTTGGGAACAGATGGACAGTTATCCAGAATCTTCCTCTTGGAAGAGATCTGTGCAGGAGTGTGTGTAGAGTTAGTTGTATAATTACCAAAAGAAATATAATGTATAATACCACCATAGATTTCCAAATCAGAAAAAGTCGTAGTACTCTGTTAAAAATATGCGTCAGTGGCCGCGATTAGGTGTTCGTGTTGGAAGCTAATAATGAATTATTAGAATTTTGGTCTTAATGAAAACAGTAGTGATGTTTAAGCGAGCGTTTCTGGACACATTTTGAAATAGAAACCACGAGGAAGTTTCTATCTGTTTCTGCAACAGCTAATCTATATCTACACCAAAATGCTGGTTAGGCGGTAAATTAATGCAGCTGTTTAGATGTGAAAACGTTACAAACAGAATGACAGAGTAACTTTGGCATTCATGTAAGTTATGGATAACTCTTAATTGACGCGCCCAGCTTACCATTATTTATTTCGTGGAACAGCATCCACTAACCCTGAAATCTATAAAGCTACCTCTAGTATTTAATAATGACAAGAGCCTCTTGATTGCCTTGGCTTATTAGACTCCTAAGATTGTGCACTCGCGACGCTTACTACAGAAGATTTACTGCGCGAGCTAATATCCCGTGACAAAGATTTGTCATCGTATTATCTCTGATGATCTAGTTTCTAGTCTCACGCGAGACATACGACTAAATTATTTCTTGGCACACATGTTAGAGTTGAGCACGATTGTACTAAACTTGCCTTCTTTATGGCATATGTTCATAAGCTTTTAGGTTGCCTGAATTCGCCTCTCGTCATAACCAAAAGCTGCAGTTTTAATTATTCATACCCTGACTTGTCAGGGTGACAGCTGCTATGCGCTGCGCCCTGCGCCTATAAAATGTACATTAATAGTTACACGTCGTATCTTGATTGTCTTCTCTTATTGGGGTTGGTTCTTTTTTATGGGATAGAACGGCAAACGAGCAGACGGATCACCTGATGGTAAGCGACAACCGCCGCCTATGGAGCAACACCAGAGGAGTCACAAGTGCGTTGCCCGCCTTCGAAAATGGTTTAGGCCACCTGTATTCTCACTCGGCGAAACACAACGTAAG
The DNA here is from genome assembly GCA_947256265.1 of Acronicta leporina. NCBI lineage: Eukaryota > Metazoa > Arthropoda > Insecta > Lepidoptera > Noctuidae > Acronicta > Acronicta leporina. Next base: position 3,790,107 of record OX366537.1, on the reverse strand, counting down.
CGTTTTTTCGCGCCGGTTTTCTGTGAGGCTGTGGTAAGTATCACTCCGGTGGAGCTGGCCCATTCGTGCCGAAGCATGGCTCTCCCACGGTAAAAGCTGTGGCTGAAAATAAGTAATTCCATGGTTATATTTTCTATCGTTTCTTGATAAATATGTATAACTATTTTCAATAACATTCAACTCTACTACAATAGTAGAGTTGAATGTTATTGTATTTGATATTTTTATTTGTGTAGGCAATATAAATAAAGTATTATCTGAATATCAATGTTATCTAATACCCAATCTTAACAATCAAAATGCTGAATGCTCTACATTTCTCAACAGTATTCCCCATAGACTCAAATCGGGCCCAGTCAGAGGTCGTGATCCCTAATTAACGGACAGGCGGGCTCGGCGCAGGCGCACATGTGCAACGGTAGTTCAATCACGTTTCGGCATCAATGTTCCTTGTTTAAGAGCGCGCATAAAGCCAGCAAAATTTTAGATTTCACCCGCGCGCCCTTCCCCTCCCCTCACATCGAACGCGATGTCAGCGCTGTTTGGCGCCAAAAGACAAGCAGCTGCACTCGCTCAACGCGTATAGTATACGCAAAATAATCAGATGAATCAATGAAACAATTTTATTTCTGTTATTATGAAATGTTATTTTGCGTAGTAGTACCGGTGAAATGTGAGTGTACATTAGTAAGTACGCCTCTGACTAACCGGGGAATATAGGCGTGATGGTATGTTATGTTATAGTAAGTACGTGCATATATGACTTACTAGTATGACTTATAAGTATTTTGGGGAACAATATTTTTTTTACCGTTTATTGTTGCTTAAATGATAATAATTTTACTGTTTGTAAGTTTGTCAAATTATGACAAGTTTGTCTATTTATATGATACCTACGTTTTATTAGACTTATTAATATATTTGTTACTACAATAGGAAATAATTCTTTATTGTAGGTACTAGGTACACCATAATAAGAAGCAAAATTATAGAAAAATATATACGTAATTACATACGTTCATCATTCGTATGTATTATCTATATATACTTACATCTCTACTATTATAAAATAGGGTATTACACCTATTTTTGAAAACTGTTATGAATTAATCCTTAGATCGTAATGAACCAGTAGATTTTTTATTTCAATTTTATAAAACCGAAAAATTCCTTAAAAATGTTTTTTTTTTATTATTTTCGCGTGGAAACGCTAGCCGCCATGCTACTTCGGGTCGTGACGTCACTTCGTTAGTCAACAATACAACTGCAAAAGACCAAGTAACACGATTTGTGAAAATAATGAGTTATAATATTTATCATTGGTGTCTTGTGCCTGAATGCCACACAACTTGTGGATTCAAGTGCCAAGTGATATTAAAATGGTTGAAACTGGCAAGAAGAGATCCAAAATCATTGTCCACAAAGACTAGACTGTATTTCTGTGAAGGGAGTGTAGGAAGGGGAAGGCCTAGGTGAACGTTCAGAAATCAGATTGAGGACGTTCTGCCTCATTAGCCAAGTGGTCCTGAGCGCTCCTGCTACCCTAGAGGTCCTGAGTTCGATTCCCAGGTCGAGCAGTGTTATTGGCTTTTTCTATGAAATTCCCAGTAGCAGCTCGGACTCGGAGTTAGGAATTTGTGCTCGGTAAATGGCAATAGGCTTGCCCCCTATTACATGGGACATACCAGCGAACTGTGGGTGTACATTAGTATGCATCTGCCTAACCCTTCGGGGCATACAGGCGTGATGGTATGTTATGAAGTTGTGAAAAATGGCTCGGTCAAGAGTACCCTAAACCGACGCTCATGTATGAAAAGATTGATGAGTGTGGATGAAGCTAAAGAGGTATGTAAGAATCGTAGCAAGTGGAAGTCTGTAGTCTGTGCTGCCTACCCCTACGGGAAAGAGCCGTGACTTTATGTATGTATGTATTTCTGTGAAGACCACTTTGATGTAAGTATGTGTTATAAATAGTATGTTAACTATTAAATAAATAAAAAAAAACTTCATGTTAATATTACAAAACTGATGTCATATTTTGTAATGTATTTATAGGTTATATTATGTACCTATCATATATAGTGAGTTGAATTTATTGTTATATTATACTTATTGTTAGACAAAACTTGTTACGATAGTTACTTACATTACTATTTTAATATTTCTCAACTCGGCAGAACAGAAATCGGGATTGGATGCAAAAAATTTAGACATTTAAAAATCAGATTGAAAAAGACGATTTTTGAAATTGAATTATAAAATTATTTTACAATTACAAATTGACTGCCCAGATGGGAAGGTAGTATCACGGTGCTTCATAGAACCAGGTATAGTATTGCATTTTGATCGATGTTTAACGGAGCTCCAAAATCGCTTAGGGTTTTCCTCAATAGCCTCTTCAGTACTGGCTACGTATGTATTATAGCATTCGGTTTCAAGATTTTTTATCCTATCCCGCAAATGCATAAAAGTGGCTTTATCCGATAACCTACCATAGCATTTATACTTACGGTGATATTTAAAATTTTCTTTTATTAATCTTTTTAAGGAAGGGGAATACCAAATTGGGTAGGAGTTATGAGAAACCGGTCTAGTAGGAATAAATTTATTTTGAAGATCCAACATAGTGTTGTAGAAGTAACTGATCGCGTCGGTGAGCGACTTATTATTTAATTCATTCGGCCAGTCAATGGACGCTATCTCCTTGTTAATAGAAGTAAAGTCACCTCTGTTAAAAATTTATTGAGTACATGGAGCAGGTGTCAAATAGGTACAATTAGCGAAGTCCACAAAAATACTTAGGGCCGGGTGATAGCTGTCAATAGGTGCCAAGGCATCCAAACAATCATAAACGGATACTGCCGTATTGCATAATACAAGATCTAAAAGTTTACCATATTTATTCAGAACTCCGTTATATTGATTCAGGTCTAAAACACGCATTTCGTCAGTCAACGTATACTCATCACTACTACAAATATTGTTCGGGGAATATGACTCATTCGTTAAGTGCCATGTTACGCCCCTCATATTAAAATCGCCAATAATTAGAAAAATATCAGATGGATTACTTAGAACGGTATCACTTAGTTTACGGATAAAATTAGACAACTGAATAGAGAACGAATTACCACGGTTCTGTTTGCATAAATAAATAACACATAGATTCAAATTTATATGAGTTTTAGTGGCCTGATGGCGTAGATTCAAAGTTATCCACAGATCCTCAGCCGACGAATGAAAAAGTGGTTGAATGAAATAATGTCTTTTGTAGGCAAAACAATTTTGATACCTTGGGTTGTAAGGTATCAAAATTGTTTTGCCTACAAGTCTGTATTTAAAAAAATTAAAGTTCCCTTTAATTTAAATTTAATAAATACAGACTATGTTATTCGCTGATACTGTAGCTTTCTATTGGGAAGTTTTAAAAATCAGTTTAGTTGTTTAGGCGTAAAAGTGTAACAAACAAACAAACTCACTTTCGCATTTCAATATCAATACATAATGGGCTTATAATACTTTGAAATCGACATAATAATTTGCAACGAACAAACACAAAGATATCAACTAAAAGCATCTGTTTATTTTGCATATACTATACACTACACGCGTAGTTGTTATAGTTGCCTACCAGTCGAGTATCGAATGAAGCGCGGCAATAGATAATATTATTTTGGGATTTATTTTTATCCATAATATTGTTCCGTAACTTATCAAGACTTTTGAAAGATCTCATCTCATCACTACAGTGTAAGTGACCACAAAATTGTGTACGGTGGGAGAAACTAATTTAGATCCTATGCGTCTTGTAATAAAATCTAAAATAGCAGATACTAACTTTCGCAAATGAATGAAGTTACGTATTTTACCTTTTACACGTAAAACATAGGTTTATGAAGTATATCACAAACTTACCTTCTACAATTATTCATCCTTTCTTTTTTTAACTTTTTTAGTTCTTGTTTAGGGTCTTTTCAATTTTTTTTTCTTATTTCCCTAAGTAGGTACCTATCTACCTACTTTTTTTAGTAATTTATTTATTTAATTCAGGCTACAAGGCCCATATTATAATACAAAATACTATAATACAATACAATATAAAATTTAAATAACTATTAAAATACCTACCATACACATACATAAACATCTCATTTTTATTTCCCTCAACGTGATCGATAAAGAGCCGATAAAATTTGAGCGCAGTCCACTCGTCTCAACAGAGCGTGAGCAACTGAACTGTGAAATAGAAATATGCTTGAAGCTCCCGCAACATGCGACGGAAAATGAATTCTTCCGCGTAATAACAACGTAGTAAGTGCCAAAAGTGTTTTATCGTCATAAATCCAAAATTAAAAGGAATTCTATAAAATGCTTAGACACAACCCTGGGCCATATATAGATACAATTAATAGTATTTTTTTATCTTAATAGTATTTGCCATATTGAATATAAATCGAAAAAATGAGATAATTAGAGGTTACTTCGTGATTTTTTTCTATCGAATAAAATTAATTAGTTTATGTTTTTGTTTAGGTGCAACCCTCGAAAATATAATGTAGTTACTCATGCTGATTTTTTAATTAACTATAGTCCAGAGTTTTTCATGTAAAATCAAATATAAAGTAGGCATTTTAGCTTTATGCGCCCTCTTAAACATTCGTCTTCACGATTTTATCGCGTCTATGTGATTTCGTCGTAAAGTTCAACGCAATGGCCGTTTGAAATTGGAACGTCTGTAAAGTCTTTATTGTGGGTACCTATAAATAAATGTGTGGTTGAATTTCCTGAAGCGTCGAATGTCGCCGAAGTCATGTGGGTATGTATGTATCGTTGGTTTTGATTCGAATATTGAATTGTATTGGATGATATGATTGGCGAACGGTCCACATTTTTTTACAATTATGTAACATTATCATTGGTCTAATGCCCTTACCTTTTTTTAGCCTATACCCTGCCATTTTTTATGCTTCAACAATGTATCTTTTAATGGATTATCAGGAGCCAAAATCTTATTTTTATTTAAATAGATATTTATTGCAAAAATGCAGGGAAACGTTTTACGCGTGGTCAGGGTACTGTATAAATTCGTGAATATGCCCCCGGGTATCGGCTATAGGTTTCAGCTTCAAACTGGCCCCGGGCTACGTAGATCTCGGTCATTCTCCGTTCACATACCCAAGAGGCAACGCCGGCAACCAGAATGATTGTAGACATAAATTTCTAGTTCACAGCTCAACCTTTTAAGTCCCAAATAATAGGGAGAGAGGAGTATACATATTACTCCGGTCTGCTACTGAAAGTTTTAGTAAATGCACCCAAAAGCAGTAACCTTGGGTGATCTGGCATCAAACCCTCTGCAACCGCGCTAGCGACCTCTAGATTGAATGCTGTCTAATATAGATAGCTTATAAAAGTATTGAAATCGGCGATAATGTCCTTTTCCAATAACATAAACAGATAAAGTTAGAATAGCTAACATACTCTCCATTGTTTACACAAAACAAAAGAAAGTATCCGATAAGCTGGGCTTTGTACATAACCGGAATGTCGATAACACTTTAACTCTCTGTTAAAAATAGACGGTAGTTTTTAATTTTGACGTCAAGTTAGTTTTGTCACGCATAGCCAGAAACATCATTATGGGCTGCTAGCGAGAACCGTGAACAAAAGTAAAACAATTTTCTTTATCCGCGACGAGACTTTAAATATGTGGTAAACGCTTCGCTTAATCGCGTGACGCTTACTAACTTAGTTTATAATTTGACTGTTTGCACACTGGTAAATAATAGGTAGATATTTCTGTTGCTGTTTTACTGCCTAATGTGAAGGTGGTGCAGTGGAAAATATGGTTATATAGACCACTATCATGCCCTTCGTGACCCGGCACCAGAAAATTTCGTGTGCTCAAAACGGCGTGCGCATAGCGAAATATTGAGTCAATCTAGTTCTATGTTTCCATTGTCTTTTTTTTTGGTCTCCCCTTTTCTGTTGATGCCGATACGTTAAGAAGAAGCAAAATTTGATGTGCTGCTATGTCGTTTTTGAAGTTTTGTCGTACTTTTACTTTGATGACTACAAGTCGGGCAGTCGCTTATAGGTTTAGGCGACTCTGCCAAATCGCCAATGTGGTGCTTTAAATTCCTTCACATTTTTTGGGTCATAGATTGGGAAGGAACTTGAAGACGAGTAATGTTAAATATATTTTTCCAGAGTTGACTGACGTGTCAGAAAAGAAATAGCGAAAGTTGAGAATGCTATCGATAGCTCTAACGAAAAGCTTCTGGCTGAGAAAAGATCTTTAATTAAATTGAAAAAAACTTATGGTAAATACTGTATATAAATGTATGCTGAAGACATGGCACTTGAACTTGAATTTAAAAAATACATTATATTAACATAACATACCATCACGCCTGTATTCCCCGAAGGATTAGGCGTACTAATGTACACCCAGTTCGCCGGTATGATTAGGTCCCGTGTAATAGGGGGCGAGCCTATTGCCATTAACCGGGCACAAATTCCTAACTCTGAGCTGCTTTTGGGAATTTCATAGAAAAACCCAATAACACTGCTCGACCTGGGAATCGAACCCAGGACCTCTAGCGTAGCAGTCGCGCTCAGGACCACTTGGCTAATGAGGCAGTTATTATATTAATATGCTCCCATTTCCATTCAACATTGACTATGTTAATATTATGCAAAAATACCTATGTATAGTGAACTACCGCTTTGCAATTTCACAGTAGAAAAGTGAGATATTAGTTAAATCGCGTGAACTGGCCACTCGAGCTGAGAGCCTGAGTTGCACGTCAAAGCCACGTCACGTTTAGCCTTTGATGCGGCCTCCATACATACCTGCTTTTGACAAGCCGTCTTTGACGTGACGAGGTGTTAGGGCGAGTGCAGAAGAGAGCGGTTTCTTTGCATTTTTACAGATTTGTTTCTTCCTGGCGACAATGCACATTTCTTTGTTTTAAAATCATAGTTCCTAAAAAAAATGTTACATTATAAAGCAATATTAGCGCCCAGCTCTAAGATGTTGATCGGTGTTCTGAACAACATTCTTATGCCAAGTATTATTTTAGTGTTATTAAAATTGACAGAGTAATTTTCCAAATATTCTGTCAAGTTTAATAAGCATAACTTTTAGTTAAATAACTAGAATATAACGTAACATAACATACCATACCATCACGCCTGTATTCCCCGAAGGGTTAGGCAGAGGCGTATTATTGTACACCCACAGTTCGCCGGTATGTTTAGGTCCCATGTAATAGGGGGCGAGCCTATTGCCATTAACCGGGCACAAATTCCTAACTCCGAGCTGCTACTGGGAATTTCATAGAAAAACCCTTTGCTCGACCTGGAAATCGAACCCAGGACCTCTAGCGTAGCAGTCGCGGTCAGGACCACTTGGCTATTGAGGCAGTTTAACCAGAATATTGTTATTGAAAATCACTTAAAATAATTACCGTTTATCGGATATTGACTCAATACTACAACAATGGGTTCAAAGTAATTATCTCCTTATCTCTGACAATCTGTCTGCACCTCGCCTAAGTCACAGTGTGTTAACATTCCATTGACATTGTAATGAGTTTGACGTGTTTAATGTAATATTAGAGTATTTATATGTACATACTAGCTTCTGCCCGCGACTTCGTCCGCGTAGCGTGATGATATAGCCTATAGCCTTCCAAAATGAATGGGCTATCTAACACTGAAAGAATTTTTCAAATCGGACCAGTAGTTCCTGAGATTAGCGCGTTCAAGCAAACAAACAAACAAACTCTTCAATTTTATATATTAAGTATAGAGTATAGATTAATAAATCTTTACTCTATACTAATAGTATCGAGTATATATACCATAGTATTACAGATGAAATTATATTTACACTACACGATTGAACGTGCTATGCAAGCACAATTTATGATTTGTCAATACAAAATACAATATTTAAATTGACAAAATCAACAGTTTATTTTAATTTAACCCTGGAACTATTATCTTATGGTTAAGCCCAGTAAACTTGCTGACAGTAGAATACATTTGTTATCAATGATTTGCAAACACCATACTTCGCCATGGATACGGTACGAAACGTACCAAAAAAATATCAATAGGTACGTACCTAGTACTTGTTACTTTTATTTTCTAAATCTACCTCATCCAACAGAAGCGGCGGTAGCCTAATGGCTAGGGCGTCGGACTTGCGATCATGTGGTTGCCGGTTCGAACCCCACCCATTGCACTACTGACGTGAACCTACTCGTAACACAAGCATTTTAGCTTAGCACGGGGGTTAACAAGAATACTAGTAATGTGTGACCCACATTGCTAGTAAGCTTTAAAAAAAAAAACATTTATAACCCCCCCCCCCCCTTGTATACACGTCTCCACATCAAACTATACATTCCCAATACAAACTAACTTCTCATTACCTAGATACTCATACGAAAATCCTAAAAATAAATCGTTACAAATTATTAATTCGAGTTTCTATCTTTTTTTGTTATATTTTAACATTTTCCTTGCTAAGATTATCCTGGTGTATCTACACAGAAGGTTCGAACCCTGCTCGCAATCGATTCTTTCCTTCACCATAATAACTATACTATTTTCTATCAGGTATATTGTCTGAATTCCCCAAAAAGAACAATCTCTCTCATGAAGTAAATAATTTAAATCGAAAAGTGTCGTTAAATGTTTTGAACATAATAACCATTTCAATATTGGTTAAATCTAGGTTAACGGCTGCGTGACCGTAACATTTTGCCGGGATGTAGATTAAACGACACGGTGCACATATGTAAGTCAGCTCTAACAGACACATAGAATACAATACTTAGGACCTGTTTCACCGCATTCTAATAAGTTTCCGATAAATTATGTGACGCAAAAATTATGTTCCAATTTTGAATTTATCTGGTAGATAGGTACAGTTGGCGCAAAATAACTTGAACCAAAATGGCGGATGCGCAGTAGTAGTTTTTTAGTACATTTTGCTCGTAAATGTACTGCGCAAACTTTCCCCCTCTCCGTTAGTTTTGGGTCAAGTTATTTTGCGCGAACTTTACAGCTTATCCGGATATGGTGAAACAGACCCTTAAACGTCTAGTCCGAGAAAAAAACATTATAGCAAGCTGTTTTAGAACTCATTAGCCTAGTGGTCCTGAGCGCAACTGCTACGCTAGAGGTCCTGGGTTCGATTCACAGGTCGAGCAGTGTTATTGGGTTTTTCCATGAAATTCCCAGTAGCAGCTCGGAGTATAGAACTTGTGCCCGACTAATGGCAATAGGCTCGCCCCCTATTACATGGGACCTAAACATACCGGCGAAATGTGGGTGTACATTGTACGCTTCTGCCTAACCCTTCGGGGATGTTTTAGAAGAGTTTTGTGCCGGTCGAAGGTGACAAATCCTTACTTATCCGACTTTTCCGGTCGTTGACTCGACCCTGATACTTTATCAAAAATGTTATGTTAAATAAGAATTCAAAAAGCATTAAGAAAGTCAATATCCGTGTAGTAAGAAAGCCGTGATAGCCTAGTGATATGACCATTGGACTGCCAAGTCAAAGGTCTCGAGTTCAAATCCAAGGCACGCACCTCTGACTTTTCGAAGTTATGTGCGTATTAATAGTTAATTATCACGCGCTTAAACGGTGAAGAAAAACATCGTGAGGAAACCTGTATGCCCGAGAGTTTTTCTCGACGGCGTGTGAAGTCTGCCAACTCGCATTAGGCTAGCGTGGTGGACTATATAGCCTAATCCCTCTCATTGTGTGAGGAGACCCGTGCCCAGCAGTGGGACATAGGTATAATAGGTTGATTATGCTTATGCTTATTATAATATTAGATAAATGTTATTAGTTAACGACACTACCACCCATAAATTTCCCATTTACCCTATAATTAGTTTCATATGATCCTATATTTGATGCGATTGCCTGCAATTGTCTTGTTGACGATGTTCGACTGCAAACATCGAATGAACGAATGATCAATAACCAGCCGTGTTATCGCTAACGACATAATTCAGCTACACACAATCATTAATTGTACAGATAATTTTGTCTACACGTCGCGAAACACCGTTATATGAATCACTTTAAATTATAAATATGTATAGTTTATCAGTATCTACTCGAATATCTATATTTATCAAAAATATATCAGGTCGAAAATAGTCATTTTAAAATATTGTTTATTGTTGCGTGTGTCAATAAGAGGTATCTTTATTTGTAATATATAAAGAAAGTCGACTCTCCAAAGAAAATCTATTTCCCAGAGTAATACAAATATGCCGTGTGACTGTTTCTGTAAATTGAAGATATAAAAAAAAATGGGTATATAAACGTCTCCGAACCCAAAAATGTGATTTTTAAAATTCTTTTTCGTTTTACGGGTTGACACAAAACTATTATGAATAGATTTTAATTTTGTTATCACTGTTAGAAAGTCACTAGTTTTTATCTTAGTAATTAATTAAACGGGTCCTGAGACATAGCTTGACCTCTCTGATATAATATCTATATACAGACTCATACAAAGAAGAGATCATCACTTTTTGTTAAATTATTTTTGGGATCCATTTCTTATCCTAATATGTGAGCGAAGTCGCGGACGAAAACTAGTTTTAAATAAACTTGTTAATTAACAATTTAGAATATCATGTTGTATAGTGTGTATGTGTAATGTGTGGTGTAACGTGTGCGCAGTCGTGCGGCATCTGCGCCATGTTCCCGTCGTGCATGTCGCTGCTGTCGCGGCGGGGCGAGCAGCGCGCGCCGCGCCCCGGACAGGCGGCCGTCGTGCTCAACGTCTACGACATGTACTGGACCAACTGGTGAGCGACGACCCTTAAACCAGGGCTCCTCCACTATGTTCGCGAAACTCTTGCGCTCCTGCAACTGCTCCACATTGTGTGTAGTGTGCAGACACGTCTGCAGTCTCCGTCAGAGCGGTTGCAGATGCGCGGAGCACAGTTTGTTCACGAACATAGTTGATAACCGGTGTTATATTATAGTTTGACTAAAACATTGCCGTGCATATGCGAGCATCTATAACTGCGCTCTTGAAGATCTGGTCCCTCCAGCGTCTGCGCTCTGGGTCTGGACAGTTACGGCACTTTATATTGGAATTTATCACCCAGGACGCTGACTTCGGGGGTTTAATTGTTTGTTAAACGTTCTACATTTTGTAACAGAGAAAGTTTACTACGGAGTCTCTTACTTCCAAACGTGATGATGATTCTGTGTGATGTGATAATTCTGGAATAAATTTTCCAGTGAAAATAGTCATAATACCATTCTAATTAATTGTGCAATCTAAAAATTAAAAAAACCTATCATAACCTAACCAAAATGAAAGATGTTAAAAAATGCCTATGCCCAAGAAAATGGAACAAAAAGACTCTAAATGCTTCAACAACAATTTTTGCATGGTGTCTTGACACAACACAGAGAATCTCTTTTCTTATGTAATAGAGGGGCAAACAAGCAGTCGGATCGCCTGATGGTAAGCAACATCTGAGGAGTTTCAAGTGCTTTGTCTGCCTTAAAATAGTTTGGGCCTCCGGTGTCCTCACTCCCTCACTTTCTAATAAATAACAAGTGGTAGATTCCGATTGTTATCGTGTTGTCCCATGTATCGCCGTATTATACAAATGTCTGATGCAGGTACACGGCGGGGGCGGGTGTTGGTGTATTCCACAGTGGGGTACAAGTCCACAGCTCGGAGTGGGCGTACGGTGGACACCCGTACGCCTTCACCGGCGTGTTCGAGATCACGCCGCGCGACGAGCGGGAACTCGGCGAACAGTTCCGGTTCAGGTAAACATGTCTCATATTTATACTTCGTCGTCCTTTTTACCCACGAAGGAACGGAGATGTATGCGTTTAGGGTGAGAGAACGTTTGTTTGTTTATGCCACGGGAAACCCTTCTAGATACGTCAATCTGTTTTGGTCTCGTACCGATTAACATAAAGTCCCCGGCCGCATCGTCTGTGTGTTCACTATAAACTCAATAACGACTGACCGGATTTTCATGCGGTTTCTACTAATGGACTTAGTGATTCATGAGGAAGGTTTTTAGCTATTTAATATCAAGCTACGACTCTTGGGAACGGGGAAACGCGGATGGAATTCGATAGTATAATACTATTTACTAATTAGTTTAATTGTGGTATTACAGACAAAGTGTACACATAGGATATACAGACTTCAGCGAAGACGAAGTGAGACGACTGGTAGCAGAGCTAGGCAAGCAGTTCCGCGGTGACAGGTATGTATAGCTAACATAATTATCTTGTCTTTCATTAAACTGACATTGTTCATTCAAGGGTCTCCTCTCAGAGTGAGGGATTAGGTTATAGTCCACCACGCTGGCTTACTGATAGTTTGCAGACTTCGCACGCTCTCTAGAAAATCTCTCAGACATGCAGATTTCTTCGAGATGTTCTCCTTAACCGTTTATGCGAGTGATAATTTATTTATTAATACGCATATCATTTCAAAAATATATATGTAGATGACTTGGCAGTCTAAGAGATTAGACTTTCAGTGCATCTTCAAATAACATCGAAGAATTCCATTTTTGGTGAACGAACGATACCCGTCTAGTTATTACCATTTAGTTTGACGTCAATGCTTAAATTATTCTGAATATCTCTGTTGTGACATTTTCCTTTAAAACAAGTAATATATTGTCTCCGACAAATAACACTAATTAAACTAGACGCGTCAATGATTACTACTATTCTCTAAATCTATTACTGACGATATCACGTACAAAACCTCGCACCGTTATCAATTTCAAAGGTTATCATAATCAGACAGATATTTTCTGTTATACAGGGAACCGGCTTTACAACATAAAGCGCCACTTTGCAATACAATTTTTCACTGTAAATTTGCGTTAAGTTGGTGCAGCTACTGCGTATAATACTCTAAAAAGCATGGTCGCTACTCAAGTCTTAAAAATCAGTTAATAATGAACTTTACTTTGTACTTAAAATTTTAAATTTTATACAAGGAAATCATTAATTTATTTGATTTAATGTTTATGTAAATACAAATTAAGTATTGTTATTGTATATTATTAAGTAAGTGATTATAAATTGTTTGTGAATAAATGAATGAATTTCTGCATACACTCCGCGGAGAACTTGCAGGAATACTTGCCGAGCTCGTGGTAATTCGTGTTATTATCCCAGGTACTTCGCGGAGCGCTAGGGACGCCTTCTAGAGATCAAATTGCATCTGATATTTTTATCCTGACAGTCAAATGACAACTCCTCACTAGAGAACAAAATATGTCTCCCTGTATTATGAAAGACTCCACAGATATACAATACAATTTTAACAACAACAATTCTCCACAATACAATTAACAGAAACAAAATAAACCCAGTCAATAAACAGATATCTATGGAACGCACAATTATTTGTCTCAGGAGGGAATAGAAGCCACGACATGAGTCGTAACGGTAGTAGTGAAGACACCACCTTAAACGTTTAATTAAAGTAACATAGACATAACATACCAACACGCCTGTATTCCCCGAAGGGTTAGGCAGAGGTGTACTAATGTACACCCACAGTTCGCCGGTATGTTTAGGTCTTGTATGTTTACGGTTTAGGGGCGAGCCTATTGCCATTAACCGGGCACAACTTCCTAACTCCGAGCTGCTACTGGGAATTTCATAGAAAATCCCAATAACACTGCTCGACCTGGGAATCGAACCCAGGACCTCTAGTGTAGCAGTCGCGTTTAGGACCACTAGGCTAATGAGGCAGTTAATTTCTATTTAAAGTATTATCATCTTTTTCAGGTATCACCTTATGAACAACAATTGTAATCATTTCACCTCAGCATTTTGTTTGGTAAGTCATTTAACAATCTTCTTAGCTTTTTGTTACGCAACATTATATACATATAAGTTTATCGTAGTTTTTCTAACTCTGTTTGAATATGTGAGACTACCATCTCTTTTTTTGAAATTAAATATATTTTCGAGATTTTGACTAGAAACGTTGTTTAGTAAAAAATCAAAACAGAAAAATTGCGTGATAGTTATAAGATAAGGCATACCTCTCCCCGTACCTTTATGGGTAGATATTATTATATTTTTTCACAAGTAATTATAAAGGTAGTTAGTTTAAAATCTAGCAGGAATTTCCACATCCTTTTTCCCACGACGGAATGGAGAAGGTGTATGCGTTTAGGGTGAAATGTTGTTTGTTTGTGTGCAAACAAATGTTGCCATATTTTAAAACGGTTTTGGTCAGAAAAAATAGTTAAAACTGATAGTATAATAAAACTACTCTACTATATTATAAAACTAGCTTCTGCCCGCGACTTCGTCCAATTAGCATAATGATACAGCCTATAACCTTCCTCAATAAATGGGCTATCTAACACTGAAAGAATTTTTCAAATCGGACCAGTAGTTCCTGAGATTAGCGCGTTCAAGCAAACAAACAAACTCTTCAGCTTTATATATAGTAAAGTATAGATTGTTAAAATAATATTTGAACTGCGAGTTCTTAGTAGTAAACTTGAAAACTCAGATGTGGTTTAATTGTAATCGGTCAAGGTCTGAATAAGAATGGGTTAGAATCCGTAACAAGTTATTTATTATTAAGTCTCAGGCGACTAGTTTACACAATTAATTATAATAAATTATGTAGTTGTTGCCTATTTTGCATACATGCAATTTGGCTTTAAACTTTATGATTTATTGTCCAACCATTGGAAGGTTATCAAAGGTTATGTGTGAACTACTAAAATTATTTGATTGTTACGGTACTTATATATCTTGAACTAGCTTCTGCCCGCGACGTCGTCCGCGTAGCGTGATGATATATAGGGCCTTCCTCAATAAATGGGCTATCTAACACTGAAAGAATTTTTCAAATCGGACCAGTAGTTCCTGAGATTAGCGCGTTCAAGCAAACAAACAAACAAACAAACTCTTCAGCTTTATATATTAGTATAGATTTTTCACCGGACTGTGACTTTTTATTGCCATATCTGTGGAATGTAAGAATTATGACTAAAACGGAACGTGTACACGGAAACGAATGAAAGGGGTACGTGAGTGAGACGAGAGGGGTGAACGAATGAGGGAATGAGAGAGATAAAAAAACGACGAAAGACGACAGAGTGTGTGCCGGTGTAACTTTTTATTAAAAATGTTTAATTTCTATAATTTAGAAAATACAGTGTTCTTCCATTGAAGCTGCGTGTCATTTCACAACACAATCCCACATATCTATACTAATATTATAAAGAGACAACATCATTATTTTTGTTTGTAATGAATAAATTCAAAAACTACTGCACCCATTTTAAAAATTATTTCATTAATATAGTTAATGCTGCATTATCACTGAGTAACATTTGCTTATATTGTTAATCGAGTAAATATAACGTCACTTTACGTCGTGAGTGAAACCGCGGGAAACGATAAGTATATCAATATAATATGAATATTAGATAACAATGGATTTTATATAGTTTCGCGTTAGTCTGTAGTCTCATTATCATAGGCCTTATCGCGTTTTGCCATGACTTTCCTTTGAGTTTGGATTTGCGCCTGGCTTATGGCAATTGGTGTTCCCCTATTACTTACCTAGGACATAAACATATCGGCGATCTGTGGGATAACAGCAGTAAGCGTCTGCCGAACACTTCGAGTAATACAGGCGTGATGTTATATCATGTTATTTTTCTATTAAGTCCGTATTTAGTTCTAAACGAAACCGGAATAAATATCTCTCAAATTGTTATCCAACTCCAATTCATCGGTGTTTCGAGTAAATAATATAACAAGTTTATAATCCAGCGATCAGGTTTTACAGAACTGTTCGACTATTACTAGTCAATTACAAGTAACACAATAGCGCAATTACCGATAACGATTGCATCGCGCGCAACCACGTGATAATTTTTAAAATTAGTTGTTTTTTTTTCTATTATGCGGGAAAAAGTTTTTAATTAACATCTCTCTTCGAAGTAGTTCGAAGCTTCTATCTTCATTCCTTTCTTCGTCACTGAAGCTTTTACCTGTGGCATATTATTGCTTCTCATTAGTTGAGAATTCATTACATTTTTTTTTTTTATGGTATAGGGGAGCAAACGAGCAGACAGATCACCTGATGGTAAGCGATAACCGCCGCCCATGGACACCCGCAACACCAGAAGAGTCACAAGTGCGTTGCCCGCCTTTTAAAGGGGTTGGGCCTCTGGTCACCTGACTCACTCGGCGGAACACAACGCATACGTTGCTTCACGCCGGTTTTCTGTGAGGCTCCGGTCTCTCCGGTCGAGCCGGCCCATTCGTGTCGAAGCATGGCTCTCCCACGTTAATATTATAAGAAAAAATTCTACCTCAGTCTGGATTCGAACTTCTTCCGGTGTTAGTCACCGTCATCTTAAGACATGATGTACAAAGACCTTGGTAGCTTAGTATTTTTTTCTGATGCATTTGCAATTGGTCGTTACACCATAAGCGAATTTGTTGTGATAATATGGCATTTCTGGTGGGCTGGCCAGCGCCTACCTTACCAGTCAAATAAGATGGTCCCCTGCAGAATGCCGACCACTGCCTCACCCTTTTATGTTGAGTACCATGTACGATGACCACATCATTGTGTACAACAACAGAACATCACCCCTTTATTCCTCGAAGGGTTAGGTTCGCTGATAAGTTTGATACCCATGTAGGTAATCTTCGCCAACCTATTGCAATACTGCAATAGGTTGGCGAAAATTACCTGTCAATGGCAATACTGCCATTGACACAAATCCAAACTTCTACTGAGAAAACTCTTTGGGTTTTCTTTCGCGACTCGGCTCGGACCTGGGAAACCTAAAAATATATACTTTAGCCATAATAATTTCAAATTTTAATAAATACTTTAGCCATAATAATTTCAAATTTTAATAAAACTACTATCAGGCACGTAGACGGAAGAGAAATTAATTATCTATTAGTTGATACCGAGTGAACTATCCATTGGTGACAGGAAGAGACATGCAGTAAACAAATGGAGCGGGAATAACAACGGCGCTTGGATTGTTATTTAAAAAATAATGATATCATCACTAGAGGCGTTGAATGTACTGTATAGTACCAGGATTTCTACGGGACACTTTCAGAAACGGGAAATGCCTTATGGGTTTTTTTTATAGAGAATAGTGTCATACAACTCTTTCACGGGATCGCGACGAGTTACCAGTAACCATTTTTGTACATGTCTACAAATAAATATTTGACTTTGAATGTGGATGTTGTATACATTCTCCCCTCTTCCCTCAAACGCACGCAGAGTAGAACGTTACATGGTGACACTGAATGAGTGTATTTTATAATTAAGAGGGTATTTGTATAATAGGGTATTACACCTTTTTTTGAAAACTGTTTTAAATTAATCCTTAGATCGTAATGAACCAGTAGAATTTTTATTTCAATTTTATACAACCAAAAAATGCCTTAAAAACTATTTTTAATTTATGATTTTGAATTTACTCGCGAAAACGCTAGCCGCCATGCTACTTCGGCTCGTGACGTCACTCACGTATTATTAAACAATACAACTGCCAAAGACCAAGTAACATGATTTGTGAAAATAATGAGTTATAATGTTTATCATTGGTGTCTTGTGCCTGAATGCAATAATACAAGTGTAAAAACGCCACAAAAATTGTGGATTCAATTGCCAAGTGGTATTAAAATGAGAAACACTTGGTTGAAACTGGCAAGAAGAGATCCAAAATTATTGTCCACAAAGACTATAAGTACTGTATTTCTGTGAAGACCACTTTGATGTAAGTATGCGTTATAAATAGTATGTTAACTAATAAACAAAAAAAACTTCGTTAATATTACAATTTCATAATTTATACCTAATGTATTTATAGGTTATATTATGTACCTATATTAAGTAGTGAGTTTAGCTTCTTTAACGTTTATTAAGCAAAGTTTTTAATGCTCAGTTGTGAATATTGTATAGCTAATGCCGCAATTACTACAGCTAGGAATCTAGAATGTGTTATAGACCTACAAATTGCGAAAAAAGCATTAAATTTCAATTGGTTTTTCACAATTTTTGGCGGGAATTTGGCGGGCTCAGGTGAACGACGAAGCCTTAACAGCTTTGTTAATTTGAAATGCTGATTAGTTAATGCCTTGTTACATAGAAATTGGTGAAACTGGGTCTTATTGTTATACAAAACTTGATACGATAGTTAGGTAGGTACTTACATTACTGTTTTAATATTTCTCAACTCGGCAGAACAGAAATCGGGATTGGATGCAAAAAAATTTGCCACCATCAACGTATTGATCATTGGTAGATTTGTACTTTCTGCTTTCACAAAACCGTCTTCCATGATGCGATTTTAATCAAACTAACACAGAGCACGACAAACAATTATTGTTGAATTGTTACTCTGAGACGACAAACGTCTAGATTGTCTTCTACGTGAGTGACGTCACGTCGATATCGAATATGGCGGATGGCGTTTTAAAACAGATTAAAAAAGACGATTTTTGAAATTGAATTATAAAATTTACATTGCATTTTTATTAATAAATACTAACATTTCTCGTTTACTTTTTTCAAAATCTATCATAAAAATGCATTTTAATATTTTTTTTTACATGGTGTAAAATACCCTATTGTTTGTGCGCAGGCGCTATGCGACCGCGACATCCCGGCGTGGGTGAACCGGCTCGCGTACGTGAGCTCGTGCGTGCCCTTCCTGCAGCGGTGTCTGCCCAAGTGAGTCATGTATACTGTCGTTTTAATTTTATTTTATATTTTTTTATTTCCTCTGTAAATCCATGACAAACTAAATCCTTTTTGTACGTCACGCTGAGATTCTCCTATGTATATTTTTTTTATAAATCTTATATGCGATTATTACTTGTTATTACAAGCTATAAATGTTATTTTCCCCTAAGTATGTACTAGCTAATGCCTGAGTGATCGGCTTCTACGCCACGTGTCTCAGATCCTCACACGGAGCAAATATTTGGATTACCTACACGTAATTGTTCCCGCGTCTGGGCGTTTGTGTATGTGAGAATTTGTGTTTGTAAAAGCACCCACGATACAGGGGATAATCATAGTGTGGGGCAACGCTTTTTAGAGAAAACAATAAATTATCAGATTCCCTTTAAGTCCCTGAAGAGTTAATCACAACTCACAAGGCCATAGCCAGGAATTTATTTGGGGGGACGCGAGTTCAAACTCTTTCGCGGGTGGGGTTCCAACCAGGGCCGGACCGTGAGTTTAGGGGCTCTGGGCTAATACTACTTAGGAGCCCACCTAATTACTCAAAGTATAGAAAAAAATGAGACGGTAAAAATTTGATTTATATTATAATATCCATATGATCCACGGGGCCCTGGGCTGAAGCCCAAAAAGCCATATAGTCGGATATAGTGTAATACCGCGTAACTAACACTTGGCTGTAAGGTTCATTTTTAATGTTACCTTATATACCTAAATTTTCAATGTTATTTCATTGATAATTAGAACTTAGAGCAATAGCTATAAGGTAAAATTTTCAATGAAATAACATTTATTATTGCACTATCCCCGACGATATGGTAGATCCGGCCCTGGTTCCAACCCCCTACATATAGCAGTTCGCCGGTATGTTTAGGTCCCACCCATGTAATAGAGAGCTTATTGCTCATTAACCGGGCACAAATCCAAACTCCGAGCTGCTGAGAACTTCTTCAACGTAGCAGTTCGCGCTTCGGGGACCTATAAATGGTTATTATGTAATGATATATTGTGTTGCAGGGAGTGGCTGACGCCGGCGGCGCTGCAGCAGTCGTTGGCGGCGCACTCGCGCTCCTCGTCGCCGCAAACGCCACAATAGCATCGTGAGTACAAAACACTATTAAACATAGCAAACATTGACGAGTTATAGTTCATTAAAGAGACCTATTTACATAAATAAATATTAATCATGTCTATTAAACAAATAAAACATTGCGTTATATTGTCCTAAAAGATCTAAGTATTTACACAAATAAAAACCATAAATCTTTATTAATTTCAATGTCTGATATTCGCGTAAATCTCAGAAATGTGTATCAGGACCCAAGTAGCTATTGATATTTGATATTTGCGTAAAAATAGATTAAAAAATACTTACTATGAACAAGCGATATCGATAATACTATATATTACATAATATATATAAAAATAAATTATAAAATTAAAAAATCACATTATTCGATAATGGTGTCATATACGATAAAGATCTGATTATGACAAAACAATTCCATATTGCAAATGAAGGAATTTATTTTATGTATATTTTTTTCTTTAAGTTGAATGGCGGCGGCAGGCATTAAGACGAACGTCCGCCCCGCCCCCCGTGCATCGGGGAAGATATTAAGTTTTTAAATGTTAATAAATATAAACTTTATGTACATAATAAATTTATTACTGTGTGTACAATCTCTACGTTTATCTGTTTGTTACGGGTTGGCGCAAAAACTACTGAATAGATTTTAATTTTGTTATCACCTTTAGAACGTAACTTAAAAACTTTCAACTTTCCAACTTAAAAACTGGTTAACTTCTTATCTCAATTAATTGAACGGATCCTGAAATACAGCTTGACTTCTCTGATGTATATGTTACAGTCAAAACTCATAACTAGTCAAAACCACTTTTGACTGCGAAAATCAGTCAAGTGTTTTTATCTAAGGACGTTGGTTAAAAGTAATTTTAACTGCAAAAAACAGTCAAAAGGGGTTTTGACTGGTTATGAGTTTTGACTGTAACATATACAAAGAAGAGATCATCACTGTTAGTTATTATTAAATTATTTTTAGGATCCATTTTTAATCCTAATATAGCTTCACGTGAGCGAAGCCGCGGGCAAAAACTAGTAATAAATATAATTGTCTATTGAAACAAAACACCTCTTGCTTTGTTTCAATATGTCTAGTATTCGCGTAAGCTTCAGAAATCAGAATATAAATAAAATTGTAGTTGTAATTTTGTTAATTTCAAATTGTAATTGGCTCAGTTGGCTGTTTTTTTTATATTCATGTTATTCTCTTGTTGTCAGCAGAAGATGTACTGCATTGTTGCAGATAAGCGGTCAGAAGAAGTGTTGTGCGAACTAATAACATTAGATTAACGTAAGGTAGTACTTGTTTGGCGCATTGTCGATCGTTATTAGAGAGGCGGAACCGCGTGGCGCCGTAACACCACCTTTAGTCGATTTTTCTATGTAATGTGTAAAAATCGACTAAACGAACGCACCGGGAAAAGTTAATGGAGAATTCGCTATTACCTGGACTAGTTAAGGCGATTATTCAGTGATGATTACAGCTTATCTTCCGTCACGTTAAATTTGTATTACAATCATAATAACTAATACTGATCTAAAGAAATCTAGGGATATTTAAGAAAATATAATAAGTATGAGGGATTTTTATAAGAGCTCTTCAAAACTAAAACAAGATATTTTGTTTGTCTATGTTTGTATGCGCATCACGTAAAAACTACTGCACAGAATTTGCTGCGGATTTCAGTTTTATTGCTAGATGTCTAATTAAAAATCTGATGCGTGTTTCATCTTGATATATTGCCTACAAGCCGAGTTACAGTAAATAAAACAATTGAAGGGGTACTTGGACAAAGGTGTTATCTGACAAAGCTGAAAAAAACGAGTTTCTTGCATGAACATAGGTTTTAAGTGACGATAAATCCACTGGTGGGCTATAATATCCAATTTATATAATTTTAATTGGATATGAATTAAAATTACATAATTTGAGCCCACCAGTCGATTTATCGTCACTTAAAACCTATTTTCATGCAAGAAACTCGTTTTTTTTCAGTTTTGTCAGATAACACCTTTGTCCACTTACCCCTTCAATTGGGACGCGCGTGAAATCGCTGTTCGATGCAATAATTACGAGGTAATTTGATATAATATGGAAGAATTATTTCACGCTTATAATCGTATCTGAGTAATGGTTCATTAACTTGTTCTTTGGCTGTATTACGACGTGTTATCGCCATCAACTTTAGGTTGTGAAAATGGGATAGCGCTATTTAATCTGTAGAGCGGCATCCCTCTCTTTCAATCGGAAAATGATGGCAATAACACGTCATGATACGGCCTCTGGGCGTACACATATTATCAGAAATTAAAAATAGTTACTTAGAAACTGCTACGACGGCGACGCGATCCGGCCTCTATTATTATATAAATCTATAATTATAATTCTACTTCCACGTTAATAAAAACTGAGACAAACTGTTTTTCTCGGTTTTTATTACCGAGACCTACGAGTTTTTGCAGTAGTCTTGTGTCCCCATTTTGAGGGTTCCTATTTTGATAGGAAACATTTATCTAATATTTAAAATATAAACCTAAACTTTTTTAAGGAATTGACCAGTCTTATTTTTTTTAATTGTGTGATAGAGTGTTTTTCCTGCGTTCATTCAAAACTTGTCCTGAATTTTCATATTACTTGTAACAAATTAGTTTTTCCAAACTTAATCAATATATTACTTTTAAACTATCTTTTTCTATGCAACTCCTAACTTTACGAACATCAGGTTTCTTTAACAATATACTATTTATAAAATAAAAATAAACTGTTTTGTCGTAGACAGTGGGGTGCAATGCCGTATGCTTGTTTGTGAGTGTGTATGTGAATGTGCGATGAAATAATATACGTAGTTAATAGTAGTCCGTCCGTCAAATGTTTATAACTGGCGTGTTTCTTAATTATAAGCGGTTGCCATACTTCATAATATTACAAAGGACAAGAGGCGAGCGAAGACAGTTTTATTAAATTGTAATAAGATGACGAACGCTGCCTGATGGTAAGCGACAATCGCAACCTATATGAAAGACTAGCAAAACTAGTGCCATCTCTCGCGCATTGTAATCTTGAGACCTCAGTCAAGACTCACTTGCCCAATAACTTCACTGCATACCTACAAGATCTTTTAAACCGGTACGCAAAAAAAAATGCATAATGGAAGATTCCATTGTAAAAAATACATCAGTAAAACATAATTTGTATTTATCGGCTGCCTTTTGTCCTAGACATTAGATAATGGGGAGAATAATATGCTTCTTCTTATTAATATATACGTTTAAATGAAATTAATTATTTTGAATGCGTGTGAACGATAATTTTATATATTTTCAAATGAAATGTACTGGTATGGATAATTTAGAGATATATATTAGTATTTATGGAAAACAAATTTTGGAAACAAGATCGAACTAAAAAACTCAGTCGCTTTTAAAAAATGATTATTTCAGTATTTCTTAACAAACCAAATAAGGAAAAGCGTACCTACGTTAACAAATAAATAAAAAATGTCCTTCAGAAAATCATCTTTACAGTATTCATATAGAGTTCAAAATAGAACCGAAGTAATTTGTGGCAGAAGCAGGCATGTTCAAGTTAGAAGTTATAGTACCTACACAATGAATGTAGTAAAAGTAAATTATGATAATATGTATTGATTTTCGACCCCTAAGCAGTGTCCCGATATAACAAAGTGCACTTAGATGTCGTGCATATTAGTTTGACTTAGGCTTAATGTTAAATATTTGTTATTTTAGGGTTTACTATTATGTGCGGTTTCACTGCAAAAGCTTTTGGCTTAATAAATTTAATGGGAGAGAAAATTATTTCTCAACTCGGTTACGAACCTGCAAGCCTCCGGTTGAGTACACTGGACGTTTCAAACCGGAGGGGCGCACGTTCGATTCCTGCTAGAAACAGAATTTTTAACCACTTAAATTTATATCTATCATCAATCATATTATCAATATTTAATAAAAATAAGTTACTACGCATTAGGACGCACTGTAAATGGTCATTGTACTTGATTAAGTGCCATTTGAATAATTATCTTTAAATAACGCATTTCTATAAAAACTTTGTGTCAAACAGCTCAACTGTATATTCTTCTTCGCGGACCAAATCACGAATAACAGCGACACCGCGTGCCGATTTTTGAGTAAAACTGTACATGATCCAAATTAATATTACTTACGAAAGTTGATAATATTTGTAAGAATTGTTCTGTGTCTCAGGATCGCAGCTCAACGTAATTATTTCCTGATTTTCTATTCTTTTAAAAAGCGTAATATTCATTATTGAGTATAATTATTGAATATTAACACTTTTCAGGATTGATATTGGACACCTGTAATCACCTATGTTTACAAAATAAATAAATTGAATTGATACTTTGTTGGTGTTATTCATAATTAGTGGTAGTTATTCATAATCATAAATTGATATGGCATCAATTCAATCGCGGTCTTAATTGACTAATATATATCCAAGTGACTAAGTAATTAATTAATTGCACGTCCTATCGTTCGATAATAAATTTTGTGTTCTATTTTATATCGAAGACTGCGGCACTTCAGCTTTATAATGCGGATGGAATTTTGAGATATCTTTTATTTAGCCCTTAGCTTGGGATTTTTTGGGCTTTCTATAAATAGGTAATAACTATGTTTCCTAAATATTGAGTCCATAATTACCCAATATACCTAGATGATTATAAATTAAAATAGACGATCATTCCACCCGAAGCGGTTGATAATAATATTTAAGCATAGCTACGATCCTGATATTTCACAAAAGTGCCATTCATATAATAAGTAATGGAAATTAGGTAAAATTAATTTATGAACTAAAATTGTTTCACTTAGTTTCGCGGCCATTTTGACTTCTGTGAGAATCTTATAATATACAAATTTAGAATAATTGGCTTAAAATTATATGAGCGTCACATATTGTAATATAACCATATTTTCATCCTATGAATTTGACAATGCGCCAACGTATAACGTATTTCAAATAGAAACACCCGTGCACGATTGTTTGCGGAAACAGTTGAATACGTTCCTTTTAGTTGAAGATTAAAATGGAAGTTAACGCCTTTCGGGGGTTAAAACCTCTAATCAATCATTGCGACTTGTTTTTTTTTGTTGAAAACATTATTTTCAGAAACTGAACTTTGGGTCATCCCTAATGGAATTTGTGACCATTCAGTTAAACCGTGGATCGTGTTGTCTAGTTGAAATACGTGTGTCGTGTGTAAGTATCGGACTTCACATCAATGTGCCACTCACCTCAGTGTTTCAAGTTATGACATTTTTACAAGTTACAAATAGTTAGGATATATTGTGATGCCGCAGTGGCATGATGCCGACGCACGGATTCGGTTTTAAAGTGTGTTTATGAGAAGATTTTAGTTTAAATAAGTTCTTTTTTGTATTGCTTTGTGGTATTGTTTCCGTGTTATATTGCAATTTTTCTCTGTAATATTATGAGTTATGGAAATGCGTCTTTATTATTATCTAGCTAAAAACCTCATTAGTTTTATAAAACGACCTACCCTTTTTTAATTAAGTTTACATAGAGTTCCTAAGACTCATGACATTGCTTAATGCGAACTATTTTTAAGACGTGCGTTCAGCGTGTTACTGTGGCACAATACTGTAGATTTTGGAACTATAACTATAATATGCAAATAAAAGAGTTAAACTGTTGAATAAAACATTATAAAATATTACTGTTTAAGGTAGATAATATTTAGGTATGGTAAACAAATATAATTTTAAACTTTCTATTTATCGAATGAACTAATGCATATAAAAGTATTGATAACAAATGAATAGTCCTAATGTTTAAATAATCTTTGGATTTAACCTAAGGGACGAATTTCTGGAAACAAAAATGAAAATGAAGCAATACTACGAATTTGTTAGTCGCCCAGAACCAGTGTAAATATGAAAAGTAAACCACAAAATTAATAACCCTGTCATCTTTTTGGATTAGAATCTAACCAAAGATAATTTACCTACAGTCTTTTTACTTATTGTTATTTGTCTTCATTTACAAATCGATGAAAGGTCACACAAATAAAAAGATTACTAAGTTTATATTTGCGCTTCTAACGTTTTATCGTCACTATTGTAAATCTTAACCCGATAAAACACTAGTTATTTCCATTTTTAACATGTCAATAATTTAATATTTTACCTTTTCAGCTTTTATTTCTACATTCCTATTACACTTTTTCTGTAATTCAAAACGTTCCCCTAAATTGATGAAATTATGTAAACTTGGTAAATAAACTAAGTATGGTTTTAATCGTTATTTGGAACAGCGGGTCACAGGTGTAAGTTATAATTCACGTGGGCTTGTTAGTTATTTACCAAAGTTTATTCTAGTTCTTTGTAATTAGTGTTTGCATTTATTTTTAACTTTAATTTTAGTGTGTGCAGGCATATTTTATTTCTAGTGTAAGACCCTAATTTTAGGATATATATTTTATATAATGTGTTTATCCCTTAACTTCGAAAAGGTATACTTTTGAAATGTTTGTACAATTTATTTGTATTATAGTTAATTATGAAATTATGTAGTTGCGAGTTGAATTTCAATTTGATGTTAGTCTTGAGTGGGATAAAGTCTCTATTTTTATTATGATGTGGTAACTAAATGAGGATGTAACGAACTAATCTAGGTAATAAATATTATAACACTGTTACATACAACTAAATCAATATATAAACTGTTCGGTGAGGCGGAAACAAAATGTGTATAATTTTCGGTCATCGAATGGGGGTAATTAACGGTTTTTCACAATATTGCCAGAGTAAAAAAGTTTGGCAATAGTATAATTTTTGAACGAATAAACTGTGTAAAAAGTTTGCAAATTTTGTTTTATTTATATCGTCGACCGAAGGCGACAATAATAAATCTCAGAGCGAAGCTTTTCTTCATCGAAGAAAAGATGAAAATTGAGTTTTTTTAATGATAAAAATACATATATACTTTTATTGTAAGGGTCAATTAATACTAGCATATCAATACTATAAGCCGTGCTTGCCGACACTGCGCTAGTTTGAATTGACCCTAATCGCGAACAAGAATACGGGCCGCCTGGCGGCAAGCACGGCTTATAGACGCCAACAGTACTACGTTGCGATTATCAAGACCCATAAGTAAGTTCACTGGCAAATTATGAACGTTCGCATTTATTATTTGCTAAACTGAAAAAATTTGCAACGCGGTAGTACCGACCTAGACTAAATCAGGAGCAGAGTACTACCATCTCCAAATATATAAAATAAAATGGGTGTGTTCTTTTAGCTGAAGGATATTCGTAATTTATTGAGAAATAGGTTAGATGAAACAGTATCCTGTTGGATAGATACATGGGTTTTATGTATTAGATCAACACTATAGTATATATACAATTAAACAAATAAGATTTAGACTTATTATTACATTTATTATTATTAAAACATTATCAGTAGTGACATTCAAACCCACGCTCTTAACTAAAACATTTTTACAGGAAGCTATGAGCTTCACATTCACTCACACATTCATAAGTCAGTTACTTAGTGTAACATAGTCATTAAAAAACTTACAATTACTTACTAACCCCCCGATTTATAATTACACCATAACTAAATTATAAAGTTACCTCCATACCTAATTGGTAGTTCTATAAGTGTTCACAAAACACTTGACTATTACTAACTTTGAGGAAAAAACGCAATACTATTTGTTTTAACAACATTAAACGTAACTTGAGAATATGACAAAATCTACAACGTAAAAGACACCTTCTTTTAATGATTTAAGGAATTATTATACTTTAGTACTTTGTATATACCTTTACGAAAGTTCGCATACCATTTGATATAAACCCTCTAAAGTACACACAGAGTAATCAAGATATCATACGGCTGTTTTAATTAACAACCCTACTAATTTTCGTAGGGGTCACAATCTGTATAAGACCTGACTCTTAACTACAACAGAGAACCACTAAATTGTAAGACTCATTTGCATTATAGAATACATAGAAATATAATTCATTGCTTATACATATTATGTATAACAGTGACATCAATATTGATGCTTCAATGCGTCAGTTTACAATGTCTTTCCTAATCAATTGCACGAAAAAAAAAAAATGACAAATTGCCAAACAACTAAAGTGTAATAAATCGATGAACGGTGCTTCTTACATTGACTATTATCTGTTTCGACTATGCAAAGGCAAAATAATGCAACAGACGTTATTTTTTTACAATAAGTAACACTTTAATCAGAGCCCGTCCACACTAAGTTCTTAAAATTAGATTTTTAATGTTACCATTTCAATAAAACTGCAGCCCGACGAATGGAAATTATCATAATACTGTCCGGGAATATTATTGCTATACTCTTTTAGTGTGTACCAAATCTACACGTGTACATAATATCAAAGCTAACACTGAACGATGATTCGCGACTTATCTTTACGACTATTCGTAAGTTATATAACCTTCGCAATATCGATGTTTGCAAATCGACACTGGCGATGTTACACCTCTTGACAATTGAATTGAGAGACTCGTATTACGCGGGATTGTGAGTCATTGTAAAAAAATTAGATTATCTCGCAAGTATTTTAATTATATTCCTCTTAGGATTGGTATAACCGAACAAAATTTTCATTGCAGAACTATAAAAGATTATATCCCAGTACAGTTTACCGATGTTTTTAGAAATATTATTTCACATACAAAAATTGTTGTATTTCTTCTTAGTACTCATAACATCCCAAAACTGAAAGCGATTATAAGTTCATATTGGTGGTCATACCACGTGTAGTGACGGCTCTCAATTCTATACATTATTGTAATGAATAATTATCATTTCGTATCATCGCAGCAATGAGCAAGATTCGTCCAAATATGAGAGAAAGAGGTTTCATGTAGCGATCGGTCGTCGGTAGCCGCAGTGCCTTCGGTCTTGTCCGGTAGGTGGCATTACAGGGAGGATTATTTCTTCTCGGCGCCTCCGGTCACCGCGTTGGCGCTATTATTCGCGTTCGCGGCACCGCTGTAATTCTGCAATGAGGGTCAATGTTAGTAATGCATGTTCAAACGTTCGATGCACGACCTTCACTCGTATAATGTCCCCTGTATAATGTGTACTAATATTGACTAAATCGTAGATATCCACGATCATTGTGCGATCATTGTGTATCATATGCCTATCAGAAACCTTCGTAAAATCAGGTAGCCAAGCCAATATAAGCCTTAAAAGTTTCGTACTAGCCAGTGCTTTTACAAGGAAAAGAGAAAAACTAGGAGGTGTATGTATCCTTGTAAAGAAAACCATTGACTTTCAGATATTAGACATTTGTAGTCGCTGCTCTATGGAAAAAATCTTTGAAGTTTGCGGTATACTAATTCCGTCAATTAATTGTATTATACTGTGTCTTTACAGAACCCCAAATAGTGACGTTAACTTATTTATAAATAAACTTGACATGTTATTGCATAAACTTTTGAACAAAAACCGTAAGAAATTAATCATTGCAGGCGATTTCAATATTGATACTTTAAAGACTGGAAACTCTATTGGTCGTTTTGGTGACTTAATTTTAAATTATGGCCTTACGTTACATATTACTGAACCTACAAGACAAAAAAGCTGTATCGATCATATAGCCAGTAACTTTGAGGAGGCGGTGGGCTGTGTTCATCACTTATATCTTTCAGATCATGATACTGGTCAAACAATAACATTTCCTGTTCCTAAAAAACCGGGACGCTTGGAATTCTGGTATATTAAGAAAAGAAGTATTAGCCCAGACAATATTAAAAGATTTCAAGAATATCTTTAACATGGTTTAATGTTATAATCGAAAGCGATTTGAACACAGCTTTCAACGAGTTTCATGATGTCTTTTGTTTCCTATATAATTTGTGCTTTCCAATTCAGAAATGTAAAGTTCGCAGTAATTTAGGTATGGCAAAATGGATAACGAGAGGTATAAAAACCTCCACTAAAACCAAAAGAGAGTTACGATACCGTTGCTACAAACTGAAAACGACCGAAAATAGATCTGTGTATCGAAAATATAGTTCAATATTGAGAAAATGTATTACTAGAGCCAAGTCAAACCTAAACAATAAATATATTCAGGGGTCAAAAAATAAGTGCAAAGCGACATGGGAAGTAATCAAAGACAAAGTTAATTGTGTTCGATTTAGTGCTAATATAAATGAATTAGAGCATCACGGTAGTATCATCAGGAACCCAGACGTTATAGCTGAAGTCTTTAATAATTTCTTTATAGATTCCACAAATAAAGAAAGGATACAGACGGCAAATAATCACTTTGCAAAACAACAAGGTATTAGTTGTAGTTTGTTTCTAAAACCTGTCACAGATATGGAAGTAATACAAACAGTATTATCGCTAAATAACACTAAGTCTGTTGGTTTTGATGGTGTTTCTACTTTTATATTAAAACAATGCATATCTTCAATCTATCCCATACTAAAATACCTACTAAATCTATCACTTACAGAAGGAGTCTATCCAGATAGGCTTAAGTTATCCTTAGTTAAGCCATTACATAAAAAGAAAAGTAAGAAAGATATAAATAACTATCGCCCCATCACACTTATTCCAGTTTTTGGGAAAGTATTTGAAAAAGTTATGCACAAGCGAATCAGTGATTTTATGGATAAACTGAAAATAATCAAAGACGAACAAAACGGCTTCCAAAAGAAAAAATCTACTACCTTAGCGGCTTTTAAACAAGTTCATAATGTGGTTGATTTTATTGATAAACGGGTACCGGTCTCTGTAGTGTTCTTCGATATGAGCAAGGCGTTTGATTTTGTGGATCATAGTTTACTACTAAAAAAATGTGAAACATATGGCATCAGAGGTCCTGCTTTGAATTGGCTACAAAGCTATCGCAGCAATCGAAATCAGTATGTAGAAGTCAAAAGCTTAAACGAGTCACTTGAATGGACCACTCATAATTCTAATTGTCGAGTCAATGGGCGTGGTGTGCCTCAAGGTAGCATATTAGGACCGCTATTGTTTTTAATTTACATTAATGACCTGCCATCTATTACCAAACATCAGTGTATCTTGTTCGCTGATGATATTTCAATTATAATTGCAAACAATGATAAGAGCTATGAATACGAGGACATACTTAACAGTGAAATAGAATCAGTATTAAAATGGTTAGAATGTAATAATCTTCACGCAAATATATCGAAAACAAAGTATATTAAGTTTACTAATTACAATAATAAAAATAGTTATAATTATAAATTGACATGTCGAAATGAAATAATAGAATCAGTGAATGATACAATATTTTTAGGTATAACAATCGATAACCATTTTAACTGGAAAGCACATATAGATAGAATCTGTAAAAAACTGAATGGTTTCGTCTTTGCGCTTAAAAAACTAAGACGTACTTCAGGTCAAAAAACAGCTATGACTGCGTATTATGGGTATGTTGCATCGGTCTTGAGGTATGGACTTCTTCTATGGGGTAATTCTACTGACATAAACCGAGCCTTCATTGTCCAAAAGAAATGCATAAGAGCAATCTGTGGCGTAAGTCCTCTTACATCATGCAAACCTCTATTTCAAAAGCTAAAAGTGTTAACATTGACATGTCTGTATATTCTCCAGGCCAGCTGTTTTGTAAGAGAACATGGTTCTTTATTTAAGACATTTAATGAAAACTTGAACTCTAGAGTAAAAAACAGAGATCCATCAAGATTAATTATTCCTAGTCGAAGCACCTCTGTCTGCCATAAAAATTGTTATATTATGACAATAAAAATTTATAATCATATTCCTAGAGACATAAGAGAGCTACCTAAGCGGCAATTCAAGGCAAAACTCTATAAATGGCTCACAGAAAAGTGTTTTTATAATCTCAAAGATTTTCTTGTGACATGAAATTTTATAAGTTATGTATAATAAATCTAGAATATTAAAATTTAATTATAAGATTTTGCATATCGGGCACATTGTATTATCTTTTCCGACGCAGTATGTGAGACTTTTAATATGTATAATGACCAACTTTTATATACCATACTTCAAGCAAATAAATTTTCATTTCATTTCATTTCGTAACTTTGAGGATTTGAGCAAGTAATCAAAGTATCAATTACAAGTTAAATCAATAATATCGGCACTAACCTGATAGTATTGTGCCCACGCCGCCTGCGCGTCCGGTGTGTTGCCAGCCTGGTTACCTTGGTACTGCAACAAACAAACATTCCTTTAAAAACCAAAGCATAGTTGACCTGGAACATTTAAGGGTAAGCTTCGAAAAATAAAACAAAATCTAATTTACTTGCAATATTTTTTGCAGTCGAAATTGGCATGCCCGTGTTTAAGAGAGCGACCCATCCATCCATCCTCCGAGCATTTTCCCAAGTACATATATTGGGGACGGCTTCCAGTCTAACCACGCTCGCCAGATGTGGCTGAATATCAGTATTTTAATATTATACACGAAGCGACTGCCATCAACCGTCCGAAACCCATTTATGGGGAATACCGATATTCGGAGGTTAGACTGGTTGTCAGGTTTTTTGGGCTTCTGACTGCCACTAACAATTGTCATGTATGTTCGTATGACCAGCGATCCATCATGTTTACTTTTAAAATACAAGAATAAGGATGAATTAAGTGGTCAACCTGACGGCCACTTAATTCATTAAGATGGTGTTGCAAGCGTCCATAA
Organism: Acronicta leporina; assembly: GCA_947256265.1. Lineage (NCBI taxonomy): Eukaryota > Metazoa > Arthropoda > Insecta > Lepidoptera > Noctuidae > Acronicta > Acronicta leporina. The sequence continues at coordinate 3,757,474 of OX366537.1, read as the reverse complement.
GGCTGCGATAACCGCTTGCCATCAGGCGGGCCGTATGCTTGTTTGTCAAGTTAGTGGGGAAAAAACGTACCCCGGGCCAGGCCTGCTGCTGCTGCTGCTGCCACTGCTGCCACTGGTACCACTGCTGCGCCGTGTAGTTGGCGGGCCACTGCTGCTGGCCCGGCGCGCCCGAGCCCGCGCCCGCGGTCTGGCCCGCTTTGCCGCCCGCCGCGCCCGCCCCGCCCGCGCCCCCCGCCGCGCCTGACCCCTGTTGCGGGTTCCAATTGCCCCAGTTACCCCAGTTGCCCCAGCCTGTAATATGAAAATAAGGTGATATTTTGTTTCGTATGTTAGCAAAGATACAGTGTGAAAGGCGTTATCTACGCATTGCATTTGTATGCGTGAACACCAAAAGTGAATGTATAGCGACAATGGCTCGAGACGCGGCGCGTCCTTGCACTCGAGTTGTTGCTAGTCGGCTTGAGGCGCGGCCCGACCAGCGCGCACTCGACTCACTTCGCATCCAGCACAGTTTTTTTTAACTGCCCTCGACTTTAAACAAAGTTCTGAATTCTATAAACCGATCTTTATGTATTGATTATATCTTTAATCAAATAATATGACCAGGTTGGTCATATTAATCTACATATTATTATGTCGTGGGTCTAAGATACACCTAGTGTACCTAAATGTGTTTCTCTAAAAATTAATTAGATATACACATAAGTTGGTCTGTACCTTGATTCTGATTCCAGTTGCCCCAGCCTCCCCATCCACCAGCCCACTGGTTCCACCCTTGCTGGTTCTGCTGATTTTGATTTTGGTTCTGATTCTGTCCATCCTGTTAAACGTCAAGTCATGTTTTAATAATAATGTAGTGATAAATTTTTTGATAAATAATAAAATGATAAAAACTTCAATATTTAAAGACATTAATCAGGAATACGAAACATTTACAACCTGAATAAAATTGTCTTTACACCAAGGTTTTATATTAAACAAGATCACTTCAAACCCAACCACCACAACTTCAGTCTCGGGAAGTTATTTTGACTAAACTGAACATGTTTCTAGGTATTGCAGGGACCGGTGCAAGGCAGTTGGAATATTATATAGTTGGCCGGTATAATTCTAAATAAACAATCATTTTAATTGTTATGGCAGAAGTAGAACTATCTGTTATATTTGTACTGAGAAGAACTGTATGATTTCTATTAAACGCCGGTGATATAGACGCGGCGTGGTTACCTTCTGGTTGTTGGGGTTGGGTCGCTGCTGTCCGGGCATCTGGTTGGGTCGCTGCTGCATGCCGCCGCGGTTGTTGTGTGATATAGACGCGGCGTGGTTACCTTCTGGTTGTTGGGGTTGGGTCGCTGCTGTCCGGGCATCTGGTTGGGTCGCTGCTGCATGCCGCCGCGGTTGTTGTGTGATATAGACGCGGCGTGGTTACCTTCTGGTTGTTGGGGTTGGGTCGCTGCTGTCCGGGCATCTGGTTGGGTCGCTGCTGCATGCCGCCGCGGTTGTTGTGTGATATAGACGCGGCGTGGTTACCTTCTGGTTGTTGGGGTTGGGTCGCTGCTGTCCGGGCATCTGGTTGGGTCGCTGCTGCATGCCGCCGCGGTTGTTGTGTGATATAGACGCGGCGTGGTTACCTTCTGGTTGTTGGGGTTGGGTCGCTGCTGTCCGGGCATCTGGTTGGGTCGCTGCTGCATGCCGCCGCGGTTGTTGTGTGATATAGACGCGGCGTGGTTACCTTCTGGTTGTTGGGGTTGGGTCGCTGCTGTCCGGGCATCTGGTTGGGTCGCTGCTGCATGCCGCCGCGGTTGTTGTGTGATATAGACGCGGCGTGGTTACCTTCTGGTTGTTGGGGTTGGGTCGCTGCTGTCCGGGCATCTGGTTGGGTCGCTGCTGCATGCCGCCGCGGTTGTTGTGTGATATAGACGCGGCGTGGTTACCTTCTGGTTGTTGGGGTTGGGTCGCTGCTGTCCGGGCATCTGGTTGGGTCGCTGCTGCATGCCGCCGCGGTTGTTGTGTGATATAGACGCGGCGTGGTTACCTTCTGGTTGTTGGGGTTGGGTCGCTGCTGTCCGGGCATCTGGTTGGGTCGCTGCTGCATGCCGCCGCGGTTGTTGTGTGATATAGACGCGGCGTGGTTACCTTCTGGTTGTTGGGGTTGGGTCGCTGCTGTCCGGGCATCTGGTTGGGTCGCTGCTGCATGCCGCCGCGGTTGTTGTGTGATATAGACGCGGCGTGGTTACCTTCTGGTTGTTGGGGTTGGGTCGCTGCTGTCCGGGCATCTGGTTGGGTCGCTGCTGCATGCCGCCGCGGTTGTTGTGTGATATAGACGCGGCGTGGTTACCTTCTGGTTGTTGGGGTTGGGTCGCTGCTGTCCGGGCATCTGGTTGGGTCGCTGCTGCATGCCGCCGCGGTTGTTGTGTGATATAGACGCGGCGTGGTTACCTTCTGGTTGTTGGGGTTGGGTCGCTGCTGTCCGGGCATCTGGTTGGGTCGCTGCTGCATGCCGCCGCGGTTGTTGTGTGATATAGACGCGGCGTGGTTACCTTCTGGTTGTTGGGGTTGGGTCGCTGCTGTCCGGGCATCTGGTTGGGTCGCTGCTGCATGCCGCCGCGGTTGTTGTGTGATATAGACGCGGCGTGGTTACCTTCTGGTTGTTGGGGTTGGGTCGCTGCTGTCCGGGCATCTGGTTGGGTCGCTGCTGCATGCCGCCGCGGTTGTTGCCCATCTGTCCGCCCGCGCCGCGCTGCCACGAGCCCGCGCCGCCGCCGCCGCTGTTGTTGCCCGGCCCACCGCCTCCTGAACATCATATTTTATTGAAGTGGTTTCAACGTAAAACTTTTTCGTAAAACAACTAGGAACTGATAATTTAATTTATTCTGTGGTTTGTATGGGAAAAGAAAGGTGTTTTTACTATAAACTTCACCATTTTTACGTTTTTTCTCTCAATAAGAACCTTCCTTATACCTTATGACAAAATTGAGCCGAATTGGTCGCGCCGTTCTCGAATTTTGCGCTTACCAACACAATTGTCGATTTATTTTTATATAAATGGATTTAAAATAAATGTCTCTCCATAGAGCTAGAAAACTACTAGAACTAGATAAGTGCACATTTAGTGTGTAGGTACATACCGGGTGGGTGTGGTCGCTTGTCGGGGCGGTCGTTGGGGCGGCTGTTGTGGCGATCGCGGCCGAAGCGGTCGCCCCCGGGCGGGCCCCCGCCGCGCCCGCCCCGCTCCCCGCGCCCGCCCCCGCGCGCCCCGCCGCCGCCCCCGCCGCCGCGGCCCTGCCCCGGTCGACCGAAGTCTCCGCCACCGCCGCCGCCGCCACCACCACTGTATAAAAACACAACAATAATATACCATGATATCAAACCATCTCTATATCACTACAATCAGTATTCTGCTGCAAGTTGTGCGTTTTCTGTGCTAATGAGAATAGTACCTAAGGCTATTTTCCATCACACTGGTCATGAAATTCATTACCTGGATTGGCACTAGAATTTGAATTTGATTGATAAATTAAAATGTTAGTTTATGAAATCTAATATCCCGGCTGCCAAAAAAGATGGTAACGAGATGATTACATCATGTAGTCAGAGGCAACGCCTGAAATTTAAGACCTAATGCCTCCGGCTGCAAAAGATTGGTGCCTTCTTTTTCCATCTTTGTTTACAGTCAGGTATTTGGTATTTTTTTAAAATTAACTTTTCTTTATTTTTCATTTTAGTTTTTGATATACCCGCGGTCAATATCATAATTAAGACGGATCTAACGACGCCTTTCAAACTAAAATCCATCAAGCCGTTAAAGCTGCAGAGCGTGCAGGCCCCTTTCAAAGATTGGGAAATAGGGGGCCCCCATGGATCGCAGGGCCCTGAATCCAAAGGGGCCCCCTATTTCCAAATATTTTTATTTTTTTGCATTTATTTCCTCCGTCATATGATTGTCATAGTGGCCTCATTATCCTAAAGTTCCCAAGACCTCCAATAGGTTAAACACTACCCTGAAAGTGTGCCAAATAAATATGTATATATTCATACACTCGAAATACATAATCCGCTTCCTGCAGCATTTGGGTAATAAAATGTCATATTTATTAGTAATTGACACGCAAAATACGCGCTTAGTCGTGGAGTTGCGGAAAAAAGCCCGCTATACCAATACCAATAATTAGTAAAATGGTGTACTAACTCGTATCGCTGCTGCGGCGCGGGCGCGGGCCAGGGCCGGTCGAACCGGTTGGCGTTGGGCGGCGCGGGGCGGCTGTCGCGCGCGCCCCAGCGGGACGCCCCGCGCCCGCCGCCCCAGCGCCCGCCGCCGGCCCCGCCCCCGCCCCCGCCGCCGCCGCCGCCACCGCCGCTACCAACGCTGCCGCCCCACCGGTCCTCTACAATCAACATCTTTTTAGGACTGCATGTCCCAAATTGGAAAAACGGAACCCTTTTGTAGGGTCAACTTTTCCTTTTCAAAATTTCCATGGAGATGTAACAAAAACAAGCTTCTAAATCAACACCACAAAAAATACGGCCATTTATACCTCATGTCGACGGTTCAGTGGTATCACGAGTTATATAAGTATAAGTTCAGTAGTAACTTTAGTATGTAGCCTCGGTGTGCAAGTCTCTTCTACAGTTTGAAAGCAATGGCAGCTTATACCTATAAAACTTCACACGGCCACTCACGGCCACTCCCGGCCAAGTGAGCGAAGATTCGAAAGCGAAAAAAAAACCTAATTGTTCCAATAACCATCTTCTCCTTCAACTTTGCTAGTGACTATTTAATTCGCTTATTGTTTATTCTTCGCATTTTTTTTGTTTCAATGTACTGTAAGTCTCTTTTTCTTGAAGGGTTAAATAGAGGTACACCCAGAGTTCATCGGTTATGTATTATTTCCCATTTTATAGGCACGCCGCCTATATTGCCGACTGGGCACAACAAATTACGAAATTGCGAATGATCTATTGGAAAAACACAATAACATTTTTGGTTCGAACTGGCAATTGACCTTAGGATCTCACACTCAGCCTCTCTTGAGAATGCTAGTAAAGAGGTACTTCTAGGAGTGAAATGTAAAGTCCAATTTTGTCATTTGTTGCTGTATGAAAGGCACAAGTTCATTTTTTGAACGTTTAGTTTTATTTTTTGTAACAATTATGGTAGTACATTTGAGGAGGTCGTCTGGCAGCAGGTGCATGTAAAATACTGGTATTTGGGTTCATAGCAGGGTGGTTTTTTTTTATTGGATAGGGGGCAAACGAGCAGACGGATCACCTGATGGTAAGCGATAACCGCCGCCCATGGACACCCGCAACACCAGAGGAGTCACGAGTACGTTGTCCGCCTTTTAAAAGGGTTTGGGCTCCCACGTTAGAATATAAAGAGAGGTGTTAGGGGAGGAGGATAATAGATTGATATGTGATGTGATATGTTGTGTTGTGGTTGTGACTGACCGCGGTCCCGGTTGCGGGGCGGGCGGTCGTCGCGCGGCGCGTGCCGCTTGTCGTTGGAGCGGCGGCGCTTGGGCGGCGGCGCGTCGCGCGTGGCGGAGCGCTCGCGCCGCTCCTTGTCGCGCTGCACGCCGGCCGCGCGCGCCTCGCGGTGGTACGCCTCCACCACCTGCCGCGCCTCGGCCGCGCCCAGCTCGGGGAACACCACCTCGTCTAGCCACGAGCACTTCTCGGGCAGCGCGAAGTTGGCTGCAACACGAAGCCACGGTCAGACGGGGCGGCGACGGCGGCGGAGGGGCGGTGGCGGGCGGAGCGGCCGAGTAACCAACCTTTCATGTCCACGATAGCCCCGTCGGGCACCTCCTTGCCGTCGGCCTCCTCGCGTCGCTTCTGCCGGTCGCGGTACGTCTCGTCGTCGGTCACGATCACGACCGCGACCCGCCGGTACCCGTCGAATTCCCTCAACTTGCGCCTCTGGGCCGACGGGTATACGTTCGTCTGATTTACCCAACGCGATATCGAAACCGCGGTCGCGAATTACGTCGGTCGCCGTCGTCGAGTCCCAGCGTAGATTATGATGTGGAGCAAAACATTCTCATTATAGACACTGACGATATCCATCCAGCGGTGACTTTGTACTTTGTTTAATGTTTTGTGGCAGAGCGACACCTAGAACAAGCTCAATAGAGATCCCATTCGCGGTTATTTCAGTGGGCCGTTTGGCAAAGTTACCGCCCACCGCTCCCGCGTCTACGCTACTTACCTCGGTACGAGTCTAGAAACAATACATTATAGCTCTCACTTATCGCGGAAGCGGTGTCGTAATAAATGGCCTTAAACTACACTTATACATAGGACGTACCTTATGCAGATGCGTAGATATAAAGATGACATACGAAGCTAGAGACGCTAGATAATTTGACATAAATGTTCCACGTAGAGAAAATGGCACAATAAAAACAAAATGAAAGGGACTGGGCCAGGCAGTCAAGGGGGGCCGTGTTCGATCTCGATTGTTCCTGAATTAAGTGTGGCTGCCAAATTGAATATGTCATTATAAAAGTGGAGCGTCACTCACCTGGTCGAGGATAAAATTCCTTTTGCGGCCCTTCGCGATTTCCAACAACTTAAGCACGCATTTAGCGCACTTGGACACCATAGCGTCCCAGCGGCCCTCGTAGCTGGCGCGGAACGGTTTACAGTCCACCTGGATCGACGTACACACTCATACAGTAACCAGAGCAAGGCGGCGGGCCGTGCTTACGTTAGCCTTACGAACTAAAGAGTAATAATATATGTTATTGTGATACCAGGGACTCTCCTTGGTGACTCGGGACTCGGTATACGTACGTCCTCTTCAGTCGGCGATCCACTGGTATCATATTAACTACACTGCTATTGTTGGCGACCGCTAAAGGTCTTTTAACAATTTTTTTGTTATTATGTTTTTGTTTATAAATGTTGTTCATATTGCACCCTGTTGAAAATACAGACGGACATTAGTTATCATTGTTTACAGATGGAGCTGTTGGAGCTTTTATTGTGCTCATACCTCTCATTAGCGCTGGAAGAGAAAAATTCATTAGTTTGTGTAGGTTTGTGTGTATTGTGTGATGAAAATGAAATGTTGATATTTATGTTTGAAAAACAAAAAAAAAGAAAGAATCTAAGTTAAATACTTTGAGGTATTGCGATATTATTGTATAATAACGGCATTCAACACATTCATATTTCACATCTGACTTTCAAACTTACATACTTTGGGTAATGTTCTTTGCTATGGAATATCCAATAAGGCTACGCGCGCATGATAGTGTTTTGAGTTATAAAAATAAATGAAACAGAAGAGCTGCTTGTTGTTAGCACATTTTTCCTTGCAATGACTACTTACCTTCCTGTGAACGAATTAAACTGTTTAATTTGCATCAAGGTGATGCAAATTAATATACAATACCCAGATCAATTGGAAAGAAACTGCTCATAATTGCTCGTGATTATATCCCTGTTCAATGAAATTATGAAGAACATCATACGCGCTTAACCCAACAATGTTACAGTGCAAAGCAAATTAAAAAGGGTAAAAAGAAGACAAAACATCGCAACAAATCAAAGATGTTATACAAATCAAAGATGTTATACAAATCAAAGATGTTATACAAACCGTCGCGGTCGAGAACAAGAACATAATTAAAACTGTGTCAGGTTGAGTAATATTCGTTTGTGTTGTATAGTAATGCGTAATTAATTGACCAATAACATAAACATATTGAGAATATTGTAAATATTGTAACAGTGCACCTAAAAACTACTGATATCAGCACTATTTCTACGCTATTCCTACTTGAACCAATCAAATGAGTTATTGCTAACTGCAACAAAGTAATATAAATAGTATTTTTCTGTTTATATTATTGGGCAAATGGACAACTATATTGTAATGTATACTGTATGTGTGTACTGTGTATGTTGTGCATGAACTTATGTCGCGTGTAGTGTGTGTGTGTGAGAGTGTGTATGTAATGAACATACCTTCATGCGGTCGAAGAGCGCGCCGGTGGACAGTATGTTGTAGCGCTTCTCGGGGTGAGCGGCAGCGTGCTGCTTGGCCCAGTAAGTCTTGCCCGAGCCCGGCATGCCAACCATGAGGATCACCTGCACAATACAGATCAGTATTGTACGGTACTGGGGTACTTAGACCTTCAATATTAACGTTTAATTGGTCTTGGTAGTGCAAATAACTAATGTCACTTTATTGGTGTTTATACCCCCGCCATCATGAAAATCTGCATTATTAGTAGTGGTGAACTACTCTATCCTCCGAATATATTTCTTCATCAGTATTATTATAAACTAGCCTCTGCCCATGGCTTCGCTCACTTGAAGCTCAAAAACCAACAATGATGATCTCTTCTTTGTATGGGTGTCTATACATTAGAGAGGTCAAGCTGTATCTCAGGTTCCGTTTAATTATTTGAGATAAGAAGTATACCAGTTTTTAATTTGGAGCATATGTGCTTTCTAAGAGTGATAACAAAATTAAAATCTATTCAGTAGTTTTTGCGGAAAACCCGTAACAAACAGACAAGAATTTTAAAGTCACACTTTTGGGTTCGGAGACTTTTATATACCCTAACCCACTTGTTTTTTTTTATATCTTCAAAGTACAGACACAATATTTTTACAATTTTATAATAGTAGAGACTCATTATAGTGCCCAGAACTTGCGACAAAGTATGATGTCAATTGCTTTTTTTATTCTTGATAGGCTTACGATTGATCGCCAGTTGACCTAAGATGGAACTATATAACTATGCCTCGAAGAAACCGATTCACTCGTAGTTTGGTGTAAAATACTGAATTTTATCCACTTCTGGTTAGACTAGAAGCCCCAACATTGATGGCAGTTTTTAGATATGTCTACAATCTACATAGACTTAGATAAAGCATTTATGTGCTGACCAAGACTGTTTATTGTTTAAGCTTAAATAGTACAATAACTAATGAAGTATATAGACTAAGTAAAATACTAGTAGCTAAGGTAAATAATATTACTTTTCGACAACCAGTTTTTCAAGTTGTCCTACATAGGCCTCCACACTTTTCTGTCCCGAGTTTCCCCATCTCTTTGGTAAATTATCTTTCAATCTCTTTATTTGTCGTCTTCCTTGTTTCCTCCTATTTTTGGAGTTATCTGCATTTCGCATTTTTTCCAGTTTTTTTATAATTTAAAATGAAGTGTTATTACTGCTTATTAGTGGTCCTGCGCGCGAGTGGTACGCTAGAGGTCCTGGATTCGATTCCCAGGTCGAGCAGTGTTATTAGGTTTTTCTATGAAATTCCCAGTAGCAGTTCGGAGTTTGGAAATCGTGCCTGGTTAATGGCACGAATCCCTAATACATGGGACCTCAACATACCGGCGAACTGTGGGTGTACATTAATCACCCCTGCCCTTCGGGGAATACAGGCGTGATGTTATGTTATGTTATGTTATGGTATGTGATTGTGTTATTACCTCACATTCGGCGAGCGTGGCGGGGCGGGCGGGCCCCTCCACGATGTCGGCGGCGCTGATGAACACGAAGCCCGGCACCAGCTGCGCCTCCGTGCCGTCCAGCTCCTCCTCCACCGTGTACCTGCGAACAATGTACTCCTTCACTAACTATATACTCGATGATGTTCCTTTTATGCTCTGAACGACGATGTATAGAGAACCAGGTAGAATTAGGGACGCACACAGCTATTTCGACCTTATGTGCGTGGGTCGCGGCGCTGGCGGGTAGCTGGCGCAGTTACTAAGTTTTCTGTCTTAGGGCCACTTGCACCAACTTCTTAAATGTGTTTAAATTGTATTTAAACACAACATTTCTATGAAAAATCGTGTTTAAACACAATTTAAACATATTTATGAAGTTGGTGCAAGTGGGCCTTAATATTTGTTAAATAAATAAGATCACCTACGTGCCCTTATCAGTTATGTTAATAAATGATGTCTTACCGGATCACAAATTTGATTCTTTTGTCCAGCACATGACCCTGAAGGACTTGCTCTTCAGTCACCTCAACGAGTTCACCTTCTGTAACAAATTATGTAAAATTTAGCCAAAATGAGTTAGCTCACTGTACTGTTTATTCTTAGAAAATGTACTTGTGATGTTGCATAGAATAATAGTTACTAGTAATGTAATTCCGCTTGCGATCTCATACACCCAAGAGTATACAAGAGTAAATACGGAATATTGATATACCTGCTCAGTAAACTCATATCACACATGTGTCATGAGTAAATAAAAACTTTACAGGTGTGTATGTATAATGTACTGTGAGATAGTATATTAGAAAACCTTAAGCAAACTGAAAAAAATTGAGAGGGATGCCGCTAAGCGTATTAAATAGTGTTATACCTTTCTCACAAGCTAAAAATGATGCTTTTACATGTACAGGCTGAGATTAGTAAAAACAAATCATGAAACATATTTCCAATTTCCATGTCCTTTGAACTACCACTATTATCACTGTCTCATAGGCATCGTAGTCGCAAAAACTTGCCAAACGAGTTCGATTACCAGTTAGAACAGAATTATCGGGTTCTTCGATTAGGAAGTTCTCAGTAGCAGCACAAAGTTGGTTTGGTTCTGTTTAATGGCAATAGGTTCACCCCATGTTACACGGGACTTAGAAATACCTCATAAATAACTGTGACCTGTGTGTGTATATCAATACAGCTCTTTTTAACCATTTTGTTAATACAAGGTTGATTAAATGTTATTTGTAAAAATATTATGACAGAGATGGTTGTACCCACCAGCTTCGGGTTCGCTCTTAATTTCTTTGGCAGGCTCGGGCTGCTCGCTTTGCTCGGTCTCCATAGGTTCTACCTTAACCTCCGCCGGCGGCTCCACAGGATTTTCGCCATTCTCCTGCACAACACATATAAATTCAGGACTGCAGACACCGACACGGAAACAAAGTTCAACAATGTTCGTATTTCAAAGCATCCAAAGCGAGACATGATGGAGAGATGTAGCAACACCTATAGCGCTATACAGAAGTCGGACATCAACCGTCGATCCACAGCGACGCCAAACACCCGCCTCAGAGGATCCTCCCTTGGGATGGAGGGGAAATAAACCCCGTCCCTCTACACTGGTGATTTCAGCGTTGCATTCCTTAAACATAAAGACTAAATAGTTCTTACCTTGGGCTCTTCCGCCTTCTCAGCGGCCTCCTCGGTGGCCTCAGGCTCCTTGTCTTTTTCTTTTTCCTTTTCCTTTTCCGTATCTTTATCTGCATCTTCAGACTCGGCAATATCTTCACCTTTCTCTTTCCTCTCAGCTTCTTCCTTTTCTTTTCTTTCGCGATCTTGCCTTTCGCGTTCCTAAAGGAAAAAAGGTTTACAATCTCAAGTTTTTTTCACAACACGCGTGTTCACTTATATTATTATATAGAAGGATTATTATTTTATTATTATTATATGTACAGCAGATTCAATTTACCTCTCTCTTCTTCCTCTGTCGTTCCTCTCTGTCCTTCTTCTCCTTCTCCCTTCGTTCGCGCTCCTTACGCGCGGTCTCCTCCTTCTGCCGCTGTATTTCCGCTTCAATCAGTCGCTTCTCTTCCAACACTTGCTCCACAGGAATCTCAACACGCTTGCGGGCTATCTTCGTTTTCGTTAGCATGTTGTATCTGGTGAATAATAGAGAGATTATAATTTCCATCACAGGAAAACAGTGTATTTTTTTAATTATAAAAGAAAATCCTCGTAAAATGTAATTCCACTTGCGATCTCATGCATTATAGAACACACAAGAGTAAATACGGAATAAACATCTGCCTGCTTGGATTGGAAACTCATGGCACACAAGTACTTACATGGGTTGATCTAGGCAGGCATTATTATCAATCAAATAAACATCACAGAAATTAAAGAACATGGGGATCGAACCCGACTTCCAGACCGTACAAGGCAGGCGCCTCGCCTCTACGTCAATAGGGAATAAGGAATTTCATTCAATTTAACCTTCCTATGACATTTAGACAGGAAAAGATCTCAATAAGAGAGTGTAAGTCTTGTACAAGTGTATAATATAACGATGTTTAGTATATACAATCAAGCAAATGCATTTGTGGTGTGACATGGAGATTTTTGACTTTAAACAATACTTGAGCAAAGCAAAAACTTATTTTATGGTAGTCATTCACTTCTTAGAAAATTAACAGTCCAGAAATTCTACCATTTCCCTAAAATCACTAAACAACAAATCAATAAAAAATCATGTTATGTAGTATTTACACGACTCACTTTCTGGGATTTTATAGTCCCCAAAAAGTTTCAGATTCTATGCATATAGTAATGACTAACAAGTAGATAACTATACTGACTTGTCATATCCAAAGTTGACTTTGTAGCACATGTTTTTAGTAAGCAGGTGCGGGAACACCGGCTTGCCGTTGAGCGCTGCCTTGTCGAACTCGAACGCGGTGCCGAGCTCCACGCCGTTCAGCGTATACGAGATCTTGCACGGGTTTGATTCCAGATCCTAGTAACACGAAAACGGTTTTTAATGAAAACTAAGCATAAAAAATAAAAACTAAATGAAAACTTAAGAAATACTAGCGACGGACTAAAATCACAAGGCAATAATCTAACAACTGGTGTTGGTTAAGAATCATTAGTTACTATAGAGTAATTGTCAAATAATAAAGGCTATTTCACATACATACACATATACATATAGAATCCAGCAAAGATCTTGAGCAAAGAAGAAAGAAATAGCTAGAACAATAATGTGTGTCAGTTGTACTAAGCTATTATCCCAAATAACAAATTAATCTATACTAATATATAAAGCTGATCTATCTATACTAATATATAAAGCTGAAGAGTTTGTTTGTTTGTTTGCTTGAACGCGCTAATCTCAGGAACTACTGGTCCGATTTGAAAAATTATTTCAGTGTTAGATAGCCCATTTATTGAGGAAGGCAATAGGCTATATATGATCACGCTACGCGGACGAAGTCGCGGGCAGAAGCTAGTGTGTATATAAACTGACCAAGTAAGCACCGACGACGTCTTTTTCATTGAGCTGTTGGCCGTACTCCTTGAACTCGCTGTTCGTGACTGCGCGGCCCGAACTCTCGTAGCCCCAACTGAATTCACCCTCACCTATAAAATATTAAGGTAAAATGAACGGCTGCTAAACATTTAGTTTATATTACTCTGTAACTGAATGAGTCTACATTTTTTCATTTTGAAATCCACATGGAATTCCGCCTGTCGAGGAAGAGCAGAAAGCGATGTACCACCAAACTTGGTAAAAATTTAGTTTGGTTTAGTTTGGTCAGTTGAACAACAGAATTAGCACCATTGTTTCCATAATTTGTAACTACGCCACGCCAATCTATGACGGGTGCGTTTGTCATGTCTATACAACTTACCTAAATGTAATGACGAGTCATCAGTAGACCAGCCGATCCTCAGACCGGAGCCGATAGATTCTTTTTCTGAACTTTCGGTGGTCGTCACAACAGTTCCAACTCGCACCTATTTAATAAAATAATAATACAATAATAGCTTTGAATTCATTAGTCTTTGCTGCCTCACTACTATAATGATTCTAGTGCTAAGCGCGACTGCTATAGCATCCTTGGTCTTGGTTGGTGCTATTTCTAAGAAATTCTCAGTAGCACCTCTTTTGGATTTGTGCCTGGTCATTATGGGACCTAAATATACTGGCGAACTTTGGATGTGTACATTATACATTAGTGTTATATAATGATACATTCATAGCTTGAACTCATTAGTCTCGTCTTGTATAATGAGTTATGATGGTTAAGCAAAGAATAAGAATTTTGTGTGAAATACAGTTCTGATTGAGTTATAATTAATGTCAGTAGTGTGCATATTATAATACGGTGGTATGTATTTTAAAAGATACGTAAATTACAAAGCAGTACCTACCTCGTAACATACTCTCCCAGCGTCAACACCATGGCTGGCTCTGGCGCCGGCCCACGCGTGGGCGCAAGCACCGTCAGTAAGCGGAACTACGCCGTTCAGCTCCGGCACCTCCAAGTATTGGTTCAGATCACTGTCATCTATACAAAAACAAACAAATTAGAAGTTGGTCCAGACAGACAAACAAAAATCTCAAGATTATCTCTTATACAGATACCCCTCCTTATTTTTTCTTAAATATCTCATAATAATTATGAAAAGACATTGGCCAGTTACAATGTAATATTATTACTAGCTGCTGCCAGTGGTTTCATTTGCTTCGCAAAAGGATAAACATTTATTAACACAAGGATTAATAAAATAAATAAAATATATAACTCGGCTTCTAGACGGCGTATCAAGATGAAATATGAACCAGATTTTAAGTTAGATCACAGCAATATGACTGAAAACCGCATCTATCTTGCACTACTTTTTGCGTGATAGACGTACAAACATACGCCCAGACTGAGGGGTCTTCCACCATATCAGTTTTTCATGTCCATAATGTACAGACATCGGCGTCCTACATTTCTAAGTAATAGATTATTGGTGTAGCTGTATGTTCAAGCTCAAACTAAATTCTGGGCATACTCACACCAAGAGAGGGTGATTTTATTGTCGTCTATCTCAGGTTCGGGGACCTTGATTTCGGCCGACTCTTTCTTCTCCTTGTTTGTTACCACTTCCTGTTAACATAAATGGTACTAAGTATTTAGAATGCCAACATAAGAAACACAAATATCACAAACATTTCTACAACAGTACATTTAAAACTCTGTATATAAAGATTACATTAAATAAAAATTTTAAGAGCAATTATTGTTATAGTTACTCAAGATTTAGCAAATTCCCTACTTTAACAAGTTCCAGATAAAGAATAAATACTGTAAGGGATCAACTTTGGTGTTTCAAAACCACTTAATAAGTGCTAAGTCAGATAGGTTTTCTACTCTCTTTATCTAATTGTTTCATACAGGAAAATTCATTTTCTCACTCGTAAAGATTACATACGAACTTCGAGATGAGTGACATACCTCAGGCAGTGTAAGCACTTCATTAGTGACCTCCACAGCCCTGTAGAAGTTACTCCATCGAGCCTTCTTTTCGTGCTTGCGCTTCAAACGGTTCAGCCTGATTGGGTCCTGGTTCCCAGAAGATGTTTGAGAGACAGAAATTATTATTTTTAATAAATTTCAGTACATATGATTAAACTATTTATCTATGTTAATACTTCAATGGAGCATAATTCCTTACTCTAAAACAATTATTGACTGATAATCGTTTTGGATACGCGTCAACGAAGTCCTTGTCGAGATCGCAAAATCTGTTGGTCACATCCACATCATCGCGCACACTTTTAACTTACAGAATTTTAAACTATTATTTCGAATTCTGTCTTAGCACTTTAGAAATATATTTAGTTTTTTGACCAAAAGAAACTTAGGAAATTTGCACACAAAATTGCTATTTCTTTGACCAAATAGCAAATTTTTTCTCATACATACATTGCTAAGCTCCTCAATGCGCTTGGCGTCTTCCTCAGCCTGTTTGCGTTCTCTCTCGAGTCGCTCTTGCTCGCGAATGCGGAGGCGCTCGTTTAGTTGTTCCCATTCTTCTTCCTCTGTCAATTCACGTTCACGCTGTGAAGAAAATATTTATAAATCAACAAAGCAGTGGCAGATTATATTTCTAAGTGAAAGTGCTTATTGTAATCACATTTCATAAGTAATCATACAACAGAATTGGTGAGTAATTTAGCTCAAATTTAACAACAATTTCATGAATTATCTAAGGTCAAAAGATCTGCATTTTAGAATGCTAAGGTTAAGTACTTTTACTGTCTTTTCAATGCAGATCTTACAAAGCTTCTTTGGGCAAAAATTATATAGTTTACTACTGAAGAATGATCAAATTATCAATCAGACTGAATGAATTACAAGACTTATTTATGACAAGTCATGCTAAGCATCAACAGATATGATATTAGTTATAAATATAAGACAATTACCTCATCTTTCTTCTCTTCTTCTCCTTTTCCCTCACCATCTTGCTCCATTTTTTCATCTTTATCAAACTTCTTTTCATTATCTTCTGGATTTGCACTATCCTCCTGTTCCATTGGTTCTTCTAAGAAAAAAATGTTTGACTTACTATGGGTTAAATCTCATTTAAAACACTGATCACCCAAAAAAACTAATATAATACTAACAAATTATTATAATTGTAGTATGTGAAATTGAAAAATAAAACAAAATTCTGCAGAAGTTATAAGCACTTCATAGGCAATAATTTTATTTCAAATTGTTTGTCGACTTTATTATGAAGTAATAATTACATGGCACCATAATTAAGATACGTAATGATCACAATTTGTTGATCATTTATAATTATTTTGATATACTTTCAACGTTACAAATTATCTGCTGGTTCAAAATTTATTACTGTTTTAACTACATATTCCTGGTTTATTTTTAGTAAATATTATGTATTTAGACTTACCAGTTTCAGGTGCTCGGTTCTTCGGTTTTTCAGGAGATTGATTCCTGTAATATAAAAGTTATATTACATTTATACTTGAACATTAATCGAATGGACAGAATTTTATACTGAATACTAGCTTAAAAGATCTTATCCATGTGGACAACTGATAACTTATTCAAATAACGCTCATATTCATTGTGATTGTAGTTTTACAAAAAACATAAATTGCCTCACAAGCAATTATGAATATTTCAGTACAAATCGTTATTTTATCGAACGCGTCACATTGCAGCGGCCTTGAATCGCTGCTGCCACGCTATTTCATAGCGTTGTATTTACTGTTATTACAAATATGCGAAATGCAGTCATATTTACATATGAGGTTATTTTCTAAACAGCGCCAAATACAGGTTGCGCCAAACTTTTTTAACTTAACACTGTATAGGATTCGCCATTATTATAAAACTTCACCTGGCACGAAGTGAACCACACCTATAGTGATGCTACTGCTGAAGGAGTGGCAACACTTAGTAGCTTTGAATACAAACTAAAGATTCAAACAAATTCTATTTTGTGGTCTGAATATATTATTACGAAAATCGCTATCGTATTGGAGTAACACACATTATCTAAGTATCGTTATTTAAAATTTTTTCTTTGGTATATGTACCCTGTATACATCCAAATGCACTTGGTCACGCAGTGGTCGAGCCGTGAATATATCGCGAGCCGTTTTACACAAATATTCACCAACATATAGCAGAGCATAGTGTTTGCTTACTTTTCTTCATGTTTGGGATCAGACTCAGGCTCATTTTCAGCAGGTATGATAGGGGCTGGTTCAACTGGTGCTGGTGCAGGTACTGGCTTTGGTGCAGGTACTGGTGCTGGAGCCGCAACTGGTTCCGGAGCCTCCTTGGTAGATGGCGGTGGGGAAGAGTCAGAGTCCTCCTGGCTTGGCGAATATGGCTCTCCTATCTTTGGTTCCTCTACAATAGGCTCCGGTGGTTCTTCACGTACAGGCTGCATGGAAATTAATTGATTATTCGTTGAGAGACCATATTTTTTTTAGTAATGGCTACATTACTTATATGTATAGTTTCGCGATTAGTAGCAGTACTACTGCCATGAACCTAGAATGTGTTATTACATACAACTTGCAAAAACCCAATTGATATTTAGCAGCCTTCACATGTGAGTCTTTTGGGTAGTAAGTATGGCATTACTTTGGTCCCATTTTATGACTATAATCTTTATAGTTGGCACCTTTTAAAGGGCTGAATCTAAGATTAGTAGTATATTACTACTAACAACTTTTCCTATTAAACATCTACCCTATTAGGAAAATAAATACAGCTTCCTAAAGACTGACCACATTTTGCATGTATGAATAGCAGACTTTTTTTTATATATCAGTTATGGGTTTCATAGAAGAAGTTGGTCAGTCTGATGGGTAGAATCACCCCTTTAATGGGTGCAGGTGACTTACCAGCACCTATGATTAGTACTTGGAGAATTTCAATTGATCATACTAACAGCGACTTTGGCCGGCGTAGCAGCCAGTCGAGATGACGACGATCTCCTCGTCGTTCGAGCAGCTGGTGTGGGCCGCCTCGGAGTTGCCGGCTCATCAGCATCCTCAGTAGACGTGTCCAAAATTGTTGTGTCTGCTATTGCTAGGGACAAATTGACAATAGAGCATCAGACTGGTTAAAAGTTATAAAAGTATTGCAGCAAAAAGAAAGTGAATTATTAATACCCTGGTCACTCACCCAGACAAACTTGACATGCCTTGGAAAGATTTATTGCTACCTACCATTACCACAGAATTCTGGAATCCCTACCATTAGCACTATCTATATTAAAATCAGTATTGTTTTGTGTGTTTTTAGTGTTAAAACAACCATTACTATAATGTTATCATGCCAATTTTTATGAAAGGAATGACATGATTAATTCGGGATTTTCAAACTATGGTATGACTATTTTTAGATTATGATTAATTAATTATGATTTCTTTTGCTATCATATTACATATACTACTGTATAATATAATTATATGATATGTAAATCATATCATCACACTATCACATATGACTGAATAAAATAAGATACATCAAACCGTAGTATTGAAGTTTAAAATTCATGAATACTGTGCCCAAATTGCAATCAGCACAATATCTAACAATTTTTTACCATGTTATTAAAACAACATAGACCTTAGTACCTATGTTTTGCAACCAGGGAAGGTATCGCTGCTACCATAAGTATTGCCATTTCAGTTTCGTGATTTTAATTTTTTTGAGGTTTTTATTATAAACTAGCTTCTGCCCGCGACTTCGTCCGCGTAGCGTGATGATATATAGCCTATGTCCTTTAAGGTTTAAGCGGGAAAGCTTAACAGACAGACAGTTACTTTCGCATTTATAATATTAGTAGGGATTTAAAAAGATTGTATTATATTTAACCACTTTACAAATTTTATCATGTTATATTTACATTAACAAAATCCTTCACAGCTTCCATTGTTATGAACATCTAACAATACTTTCACGGATCAGACTTATTAGGCACATGTACAAGTCCATGTTTTCATTTTATTTTTGTTTACTCTAAAGCCATGTAACAAGAAAAGAGTAATAACAATTTGTATCAAAACAAAATCATGGTTTGTGTGTACCAGTGCAGGGCAAATGTCTCCATCCCATTCTGGATGAGAGCTTTCTGCACTCAAAGGCACTTAGGCAACTCTCTGACACCAGTTCAATGTAAGATTAGTGTTGCGAAGAGAACTCTCTATCAATCCAAACAAGTTTTCATTCCATTTACTAGGAAAAGACTGCTCTCAGGCCTTGGTCCAACTTCGGCTTTATGGCAAGCAACTAAACTGGGCCTCAGAGGTAAAATATTTAGAGGTAACCCTGGATAAAGAACTGACGTGGCGAACACATCTGGACAATACCATAGCCAAGGCTCTAAGAGTCTTGGGTATGTGTCGCTCAGCGTATGGTAAAACCTGGGGACTTAGACTAGGGTTATCCAAGACCAGAGGACTACAGACTCATACCCCCAGGCCTCATTATAAAGCTCATGGA
The DNA here is from genome assembly GCA_947256265.1 of Acronicta leporina. NCBI lineage: Eukaryota > Metazoa > Arthropoda > Insecta > Lepidoptera > Noctuidae > Acronicta > Acronicta leporina. The sequence goes on along the minus strand of OX366537.1, from coordinate 3,737,956 downwards.
AGAGCTGTTTGTAGAACTGGGAGGGGATGAGGAATAGATTATCTAGGGGAAGCATAAAAGATCCCATTGGGTCGAAGTGCACTGAGGCCTTGCTGCCTCAGCCCTACACAAGATAAGATAAGATTAGCGGTGGTAGATAGGTTAATGTCTTAAAATTAACTTTGGATCTCAGGACAACCCTTATCTATAATTGTCCCAATAAACTTACTGATGTTATGCTGATATTGCTGATAAATATGGGTAGAAATAGTCTGTTTTTATGCAGACATCAATGTAAACTAATAGTAAGCCCTGATAGGTTCTTTGAGATATAGGTAGTTCTGTTGTTATCAAAGCACGGAAGCCTAATGTACTGTGACGTACGTTATATTAATGCTGGTACAACATAATGTAACAACAAGGTTATCTGAAAATTAATGCTGGTACAACATAATGTAACAACAAGGTTATCTGAAAACAAGAAGGTGGTTGCAAGGAGTTAGAAATGTTTCCCTCCATTTTGGATACTCAATAAGAATATCTACTTTTCTTGTAGCTATAACTCTGATCGTTTCTGCTGTACAAGTTTCGGACAATCCACACATTGATAATATGACGTCATGTGTGACACCAAGCGAAGCACTCATCAAACGTTTTGTATCAAAATGTACACGTGCCGAGCTAGATGAAAATTATTGATTTTACTATAGGAAAGAAGCTGATAACTAATACAAAATAGTTAGGGTTTATGTGGCGATCATATATTGAGCAAGTTTTACCTTTTCCTGTTTTGGCTTCCAACGCTTTCTTCAATCTTTCAACTAAAGCCGGCTTGTTCCCTTTGGTATCCAATCCGAGGGCGCCAAGCTCGGATCTAAGATCCACCACTTTCATCTTCGCTGGATCCATTGTTCAATTATATCACCTTGTTCAGTTCACAATCCACAATATATTCCAATAACACTCTACAGTTACAACAAATTAAGTGTAATCAAACATTACTCGCGAAAAATTACAACCAGAAAGCGCCAAGCCAAAGCAAGATGGCCGCTCAACAACACGTAGCGGAAGCGGAAAACTAGTGAAGTTCGATAATCAATTTCTGTGTTGAATAATGAGTAAATAATCGACTAAATAAACGCTTGATTTTTATTCAATATACATGGGTAGGTTCATCATATACACTAAGTACATTATAAACTGAAAATCATAACTTAATGCTAACAGTAAGGTTTTAATGTAATTAGGCTGCCGCGTGTCTAGAACACAAATAAAACTATAAAATTATTTGGAGTGAGTGACCCTCAACAAACTAGAAGTATGTTTATTTTACATTACAATAATATACCTAGTCTTCCACTCAAGTCAGGTCTTCTATATTGTTACTCTGAGGGTCTTCTCCTTTCCAAAACCTATTGTCTCAAAACATAGGTTAAAATAAGCTAGGTACCATACTCTTTGTATCAGTCTGAGTTGCTTGGAAACAAACAAGGTTGTCGACAGTTTAGCTCTATACAAGCTTCATTAAACACGCGGCACTATTTTTAATATTTTAATTTTAGATATATATTTCGAATCTCATAAAATTCAAGTTAATTATGGCTAGTAAAAAAGAAGACCATAAAAGTACTGCGCTAAACTTTTATTATAGAAAATAACGTTTTGTAATTATGTATGCAGAAATATAAATACTTATTGCACTTTGCATTTTAGTTCACGCTAACAATGACTTGGAGAAGAAAATAATGGAAGCTTTTGAGGTCTTCGACCATTCTGGCAAGCAAGTTGTTGATGTCAGAGAAATTGGAACTATCCTGCGATCATTAGGTTTTTATTCATCTACATCTACCCTAGGGTTACGAGCTTTTTGTCGGCTATTTGCTTATGATTGTGATTGCGTATCATTATTTTAATAAACAGGATGCTGTCCTACCGAAGCGGAGGTACAAGAAGTGATCCTGGCGACTGAAAATAAAGAGGCGACAGGAAACGTGCCGTTAGCTAACTTTCTACCCTACATGTGCAAGGCTATGGTGGCACACAGGTTTTTTTTTCTTTGGTATATATTCTGTCCCCCGTAATACACCAAGTTCTGTATCTTAATTATTATTATGCGCGTCTGAAGATGTGTTCTTATGCAATTAGTAAAGACAATGATCATGAATGCGAAATATGTACGCTCTCAACTGACTTTACAGCGAGTTTATCCTATATCTATATATTAGGTCTTTACCTATGAAATTGCCGTTTTGTATGAAAAAATTTAGTAGTAGTAGTCCGTAGGCGTAGTAGTAGTAGTCGTAGGTGCAAGGTCTGGTGAGTAGGGCGGATGACGGAAAACTTCCAACCCCAGTTCTTATCGTGCAGGAACAGCGGAGACGAGCGATTGACCAATGCTGGTTGGAGATGTGCCAGCTTCTCCATCATTGTGTTCAGTTCTTCACAGTACACATCTGCAGTAATGCTCACCCCGTTTGGTAAGAAGCTGTGATGAATCACACCGGTGCTAGACCACCAAACAGTGACCATTACTTTTCTAGGGGTAAGTTTTCGTTTAGGGCATTGTTTAGGTGCTGAACCAGCATCCAACCAACTTGCTGAGCACTTGCGGTTATCAAACAGAATCCATTTTTCATCGCAGGTAACAATGCGGTTCAAAATTCCTTCATTTGTGTGTCTGTTGAGCAGTGCAAGGCACGTTTCGACGCGTACTTCGCGCTGGCGATCATTGAGTTCGTGGGGCACCCATTTTTCAAGCTTTTTTACCTTGCCAATTTGACGCAAATGGACCAATATTGTTTTGACGCTAACGTCGAAAGCTGCTGCTAATTCAGCCGTCGGTTGTGTATCATCAGCTTCCACAATCGCCTTTAATTCGTCATTGTCGACCAAAGTCTTCAGAGGACCGCGAGGTTCATTTTTCAGGTCGAAATTCCCAGAACGGAAGCGAGCAAAACCAATAACAGGTAGTGCGTTGGTTTGTAGTGTTAGCTCCGTAAACGTCGTTGATGTTGCGTGCCGCTTGTGCCGCGTTGCTGCCACGACGGTACTCATATTCCATAATTACTCGAAATTTTAACGTATCCATGATGACGAAAAAGATTGAAATGCGATAAAAATGTAACCCTAATCAATAAACAAATGACTACTTTTGGAAAAATAATTCCATGTTTTTAAAATAAAATTAATTTGAAATTAGAATTCTTAGCCAAAGAAAAATTATTTTGATTTGAAATGGCCAGAATTTCATAGGTAAAGACCTTTATTATATAAAAGAAAGTCGTGTTAGTTACACTATTTATAACTTGAGAACGGCTGAATCGATTTGGCTGAAAATTGGTGGAGAGGTAGCTTAGAACCAGGAGACGGACATAGGATACTTTTTGTCCCGTTCCCGTGGGATGTGATGACAGACCGATTTCCACGGGGGCGAAGCCGCGGGCAGAAGCTAGTTTATATAATATTATAATTTTACCACTGTCGCCAAATCACGAATTCACCATCGTGAATTCGTGATGTTTCCTCCCCTCCCTTTGTGTGTGTTTAATATAATATCCTCCAATAAAATACTTAAGACATAACATGACTGCTGGCTGCGTGCGCTGCGTGGCTGCAACTAAAGATGCACGCGATATTGTTGGAATAAAGTATATTTTGTCGTGGCAATAGCTCGCCCCCTATTACATGGGACCTAAACCTACATGGCGAAATGTGGGTGCACATTAGTACGCCTTTGCCTAACGCTTCGGGGAAAACAGGCGATAAAGTATGTTATGTTCCGTGGCAAATCGTCATCTATACGAATATATAAATATAAAAATTGATTTATATCGATCGAATTTATATCTATACGATATAAAAAGTAGAACCAACCACATAAAGCCCACATAGGCCCGTTATTTTGAGTAGATTCTATCCAGCAAGCGCGGAGATGTTGTTAGCAGCGTTTCGTTACTTTGACACGGAGGGGCGCGGCTACCTCACTAAAGAACGATTCACACAGCTAATGCTCGAAGAAGGGGAACCTTTTACACAGGTAAGCTTTATTTACATTTTTAGATGATACTACAATATCTTCACATTTTTCTTTACATTTGTATTACTCTTACACAGGGCCGGATTATCAATGTTAGTTCCCTTAGCAATACCGGTGTCGGCCCCTTAATTTATTAAAATATATTTTCAACTAAAACGCAATTTAATCATAACAAGCTGTAGCCCGCGGGTGTCCTCGCTTCCCAAACCATAGATCAATATACTCTCCCAAAGTATGTCGACATCAGCGCCGTCTACCGGAAACAATTACAGCCCAGAGCCTGTAGACAAGTTGCATGAACGCTTATCGAATAGAAAATAGAGAATTCTCAATATGCAAATGACATAAGCTTTCGATAATCGAGCGTGCACAAATGTTATTTCCATGGATACATTTTGTTTCTATTCGAACTTCAGATTGCCGCTTGTCTTCACAGACCCAGAACTATCCAGGTTACATTATAAGTAGGTACAAAACGCGGGGCCCCATATCCGGGGGCTCCTAGAGTGCCTAATGGATAACCCGGCTCTTCTCTTAAATAAAAAAGGCTGTTGAATGATTAAAAATGAACTTCATTGACTTCATCTATTTGTTTTTATATGGGATAGGGGAGCAAACGAGCAGACGGGTCACCTGATGGTAAGCGATAACCGCCGCCCATGGACACCCGCAACACCAGAGGAGTCAAAAGTGCGTTGCCCGCCTTGTAAAAGGGTTTGGGCCTCCGGTAATATCATTCACTTGGCGAAACACAACGCAAGCGTTGCTTCACGCCGGTTTTCTGTGACGCCGTGGTATCACTCCGGCCGAGCCGGCCCATTCGTGCCGAAGCATGGCTCTCCCACGTGAAAAGAATTGATATACTATATTATAACATACTTTCTGCTTTATCGTCACAAGGAGGAGTTTGATGAGATGATGCAAACTGCGCTGGATCCTGTTACTGACACCATTACTTACGAATACTACATTAACCAGCTTATGGTGCGTATGAGTCTTATGTTCAGCACGTAACAAACCCTTTTAGACCTATACGCACTTTCAATATATTTATTTATTTCGCACGTTACATATAATGCACTGTGAAAGAAGTATAGGTACTCAAAAGAAGTTAAACAAGGGATTTTCGTGTATAAACCGACACAAGGTGTTTAGGGACTATGAGTACATTCCAGAGAAAACCACTCTTCACTGCCACGAATTTGTACACAAATGACACCCAAATCAATTAATTTACAAATGTTACAAAATCTCGTAATCGACACTAATATCCATTTGTTCAGAAAAACTAAGTTTGACAGTCATCACTTGACGATAGTAATTATACATAATTATATGAACTACACTGCACGGAATCGAACTGGGTGCTTTTTCGTTTTACTGACAATTTCTTTCAGTTACTTAGTTCCTTCGTTCTAATAAGCGTTTTTGTGCTGACCTATTCAATATCACAAGGTAGACATTTTGTTTGTAATGTTCAATATGAAATGCTAAGGAATTGCTTAGTTATTAGTGAATAAAAACTCAAGTTTACTTGTATGTATTTATTTCCATTATGTAGGTTAAAACGGCATTGGATAATAATATGATAAGAACAATCTTTATAAAAATAAAAGAAAAACTGAATTTATTTAAGAAATTAACATTATCCCAAGTGGTATTACATCAGTAAACAATATACGATAAAATGCCCCACAGATCCCGCTTTGACCATATCTGAGCTAGTCATGCTCCGCCAATCGGTAAATCCGGGAGCTTTGATAAGTATAATTTTTAGTAGGGCCTGGCCGGTCACAATTTCAAACGCCGCGCTAGTACTTATAGAGCCTTTTTACCTCAAACTTATTACTATGTTAAAACATAATATACTAATAGTAAAATTACATTAATAAAAATCACGCCACGAGATCCCATTATATAAAATGAAATAAGGAATGGTGTACATAGTTTTACCTATTTCGTATAAAATAGTTAAGAAATTACTTGTCCTAAAACTGTATTTTTTTTCTGTATTTAGAGTTAAGAAGGTACAATGATTTTCATTACCTGCTTTATTAAAATACCAGATCATGTTGAAATACTAATGACCGACGAACTAATGATCTTTGATCATTCGTTCTGTGCAAGCTTGCTCGCGCGGCGAGTCCGGATAGTGCTCGGAGTGACGTTAGCCAGCCGAGCCGACATCCGCGACGGTGTTGACCTACCAGACGCGTTGCTCTTTAACTCTCCCACTTTGTCATCTTCTGATTTCTCCTCCAGATTTGTAGCATTATCAGAAGTTTCGGTTCTTTGTTCACAATCTTTTTGAGTGTCTCCATTGCTAGTAACTTGAGAATTGCTGTCTGTCGTGGCAGATTCCTGTATATTATCGGTCACATTGGTTTCTTCCGAATTTTGTGGCTCAGGTTCATTGGCTAATTCTTCTTCTTGGTTCCCAGCCTTATCAAGTACTGCGGTGTTTTGGTCTTCAGGGAGATTCAAAATAGCACCTTTATTTTCATCAGTTTCAGCTGCAGCAGTAGTGACTTCATTGTCAGGGTTTTCAACATTTTCATTTACTTTTTCGTCTCCTTGCACATTTCCATCTTGTTTCTTTTCTTGGTTTTCCGCGGATTCATTTTCATTTTGTTCGCAAACGGTTTCTGTTATATTTTCACTACTGTTAGTATTATTGCCAGAGTCTTCAGCGGTTTCACCAGACCCTTCTTCGGACTTCCTAATGGCCGACAATAGATCAGTTATCTGGCCGTCTAATTCAGCGCTGATAATTTCACTGTCTTTTGACTCGTCTTTCTTAGATTCGTCTTGACTTATGTCCATAGCTGAACTCTCATTGTTTGCACCAGTCGAGTCCCGTCCTCTTCCTGTGCAGACCCTTACGCTAAGCGTAGATCGTCCTATGAAGAAGATTAACGTAAGATTTACCTCAACAGAACCATTAAATCTAACTGCATATAGGTTTCAAAGATGGCCAAAGGAGAAACTTTACATCAGTCAAATAATTTAAAAAACAACATAACATATCTTACCAATTACAGTGCCATCTGCTGCCACTATATGATCAAAGTCAGTTTTCTCACTAAAACCAACAAACAGCAAGTTGTGGATAGTCCTATGCTTCTTAATAGATTTTGGGTTGAATTCGTTCAGAAATGCTTGCATTGCCTTCTTCTTTGGCAGTGAAGGGCGACCCATTATCTGGAATTCATATATAGAGTCTTAGATTCACATAAAGATAAGCAAGTGGATTAGATCCAAATCACGAAAAAGACAATGAGTATTTTAACATTGGGATTGTATGTTTGTAATAATAATTTCAGTTTGGTACCTTGACGAAGTGGGGCAGATTACGCGCTTGGCGAGCGTCACTCGAAGGTACCGATGCATCAACAGTGTTCCCGGCATTACCCTGGCCTTCCATAATCGACGCCGCCATCTGATTCGCTTTCATTGTTATCGCTGCTTTCGTATTTTGGTACATTGCGTCAACATTCAAGCATTTGATCATGTACTGGAAAAATGTACTTAATTAATACCCCACTATCTATCATTGATACTGAAAAACCTCCATGAATCCAGATCCAGCCAATGAGTACACATACAAAGTTACAGCGGCTAAAATATCATTGGCTGTGTAAAACTTGCGTTTAACTAGAGGTCATGCTTTTGACGGACAAATCAGATTTTCTTACCGGTATATATTTCTTCATGAGACGTGGCAAAAACCGTTTTACGTCACGGGCCTTTACGATATTATCCAAAAATTCTTTATCAACATTCTCATTATTTTCCTCTGCAGGTGTTTGTTCGTCAGTCTGATTTTCAGGAGTTTCGTTGTTGGGTGCTTGATCTTTAGCATTTATTTTTTCAAGCTGAAAACGTTTGTTGTTTATAAACTTGCATTGTTGAGACTAATTCATTTATGGTAAAAAAAAAACTAAAAACTCACTTTATCAAACATTTGTCGAAGTGAAGTATCAATGAGCTGAACCATGTTACGTGTGAAATACTCCTGGGGATCTCCTGAAATTAGAGTACAGTATAAATTAAATACAATTTTCGTAACTGTACCATTGATGTACCATTGATGATATCGAGAGATCAACTTTATATGACTGTAGTAATGTAGTTTGAAGTAGCTTATTTTGACTTTTTGAATATGAAGAAGGGCAACAAAATTGTTACATAAAGAAATAATTCTTAAGTTTTTTTTAAATTAATTCCAAATAAGTGTACATATTATGTTTTTCATAATTTAACATAGTTATCAGATCATCAGACACGACTGTTCTTTATTATCTTTAAATGTTATATTTAAGGCCTATGCAAAATATCTGTTTCAATAGCCACCATCTGCTACCACTCTCTTATAACAACAACTATGTTAATATACATCTATAGCGAACTTGGTTGGTACAGTGCCGTGTGTCTAGATATGTTCGTTGATAAGCGCATCACTCCGAAGTGATAAAAAAGTGCTAAAAAAATAATTTATAATTTTTTATTTTGCATTTCTTTATAAAATATCTCGAAAATCTTGAGACGAGGAATGTGGTCATTTGAAACCAAAGTTCCACCTATAACTGAGTAGCATACTTCCTAAAGAAATTGCATTTAATCCTATTCAAACCTCATAACTTCGCTTCTGCTCAGTATATTTTATAAATTTCACACATACTCTTCTCGTCAACAATTACTTTAATTTACTAAACAAAATTTTTCTATGGAATATGTTGGAGTAGTTGCTACTCCCTGAATAAATTCAAAAATAGATTAGAATTTACATGAAATTAATTGTTGAGTAATTATCGGGAACTTACTCGGTATATGTACTTAATGCTTACAATTAGCATAACCATGATGACCCTTATTATGTTTAAAATACTGATATTCAATGACATCCGTTTTGTTTGACTAGATGCTGATCCTAGCTTAGATGGAAAAAGATATATGAAAGTACTCAATAGCTACCTGGCTCTTTAGATTTAGGCTTTGTTCCTTGCTCTTGTACTGGGACGCCTCCGGCTTCTAGAGCTAGATTTACAATGTCCATATCGGTTTCTTCAGGGAACTCCTCTCGATAAATTGCGAGGATTTCCATCAGGCTGCCCACAACTTTCCCTAACATGACGGTTCGAATACGCTCCCGAATAGCTTGTTTCATGACACGCTGCAGATGTATTGAGCGTAACAAAGGAGCGTTTACAGAATCGTCAGGTACCAATTGTCTTATGTTTTTCATGATCGCACCTAAAGCCAGTTCCAAGCGTCCGCTCACCTGCTGCGTCGGCACCTGGTCGGGCAGCAACATGCGCGACATGTCCCTTGCCGCCGAGTCGTTAGCAGTAGACCCCAAACTCTTACGTTCAGCAGAAGACTGAGACGATTTATTTGGAGCGGCGGACGCTTTCGGCTTAAACACTTTAGTCGGCGCGAATTCTTTGTGAGCTGCTTTCTGGTTTGCGATCTTTTGGCCTATAGATGGTTTTATTTTAACGTCCATTAGAGGCGCAGGCTTTTTGGGGGAGTACTTTGGACCAGGTCGTTGGTTCCGGATATTTGCGGGCCCAGCATTACCCGGTCCATGTTGGTTAAATTGGGACTGATTATTTTTTCTCCTTGGGGCGGGTCTTTTAGCGGAACCATCGTATTGCCATTGGGATTCAGCTTGGCGTTTTCTGCCAAACTGATTGCGTTGTTTGGGTCCGTTGTCGTACAAGTGGGTAAAATCGCGATTAGAACCTTGCTGTTCCGGTTCATCAAATCGCGTTTGATCGTACGAATCATAATGTCTCTGAAATTCAATTACAAAAAATGTTGATTTATATTTACAGAATATACTGAAATTGTTCCATTTGTAAGCCATTCCATTTTGACTGGGTACCTGTCACTGCTTATGGGACTAATCGACTATTCAGTTAATTAATCAGTTAATCAAATAACTGGTTAAAACAATTCAGTATATTTAGAAGTGACATGGTCTAATGATTTACAAACATCAGATTATTGTTCACTTCAATTATATCAAACAAGAAGACACGCTAAACTCCAATTCCTAAAAATAGTTACTTATTAAAATGTTGAACAACAGAAAGTAGTAGTTTGTCAAATTCGTTATATTTCCAGACACCATTTTGCATAATGAAAAAGCCAGCAACCAAAATATTGAGTTTCAATAGATTGATATTATTTGCGGCATTCCCAAAATGCCATTCTATTTTATATATTTTGTGTCATGATCGAATTTAAAAAACTTCTGTTTATCTTTCTATAAGCAAGTATTTTTGGACTTGGAATCTACCACACTAGGAAATAATATGTGACAGCCATGCTTTTGTGACATGTTTGCCCATAGATCAGAACTTATTTATATGGCTTTAAATACATACAGGTTTTGTTCATCACTATAGGCATAAATGTATTTATAGGGAATTAAGAGAAATATAATGTAGAATTTACATAGTATATTATTTTGAATTTGAAGAAAAAGAACCTTCTTAGGGGAAATAACTAGTATTTTGCTCATTTATTTTTAAAATAGTTTTCTACTAGCGTTATGCAGGTAAAGACAATAATTAGACCTACAGGCTATACCATGTTTGACAGACCAATCTGTGTTGCCCAGACACTTCTGACTGGCCTCACAAGTGCATGGTTATATTGTCTGTTATGCATTTATTCACATATATATTATTGTTATGTGGGAAAAAATATATTATGCTATAGTTTTTATTTACAATGTTCATATCCTTAAAGAAATGTTGTTAGACAAAACTTCCATGAAAATAAAGAAATATAGGCCTGCAAAAAAGGGTATTATATTAAATATTATTAAATCATACCGATGACTTGTATTGTTGCTCCATAACCAGTAACTGTTGCTGCTGCTCAATCATCTCACGCTTACGCTTCAGCAGTTCCAATTCCATATCAATATCCTGAAAACACAAACTCTTGTGGTGACCGCTTGTTGTTGAGTTGCATATGCGCTGTTCAGTGTGACTTTTATTTAAAAAAACATCTAGCAATGCAGGCCCAACATTTCTAGTATTCTTTTTTACCCTTGCTTGTGCTAAACTAAATGCTTGTGTTACAAGTGGGTTCACATCCATAGTGCAATGGTTGGGTTTTGAACCTTGCAACCATATTATCACAAGTCCAAAGCCCTAGCCATTACTAATAAGACTATTTAATAAGTTGCCTGTAACATTTAAGGAACTTCCAATGAATAATTTCAAAAAAGAATTATTTAAATGGATTATCGATAAATCCTTTTATTCTGTAGACGAGTATCTTAAACATAAATAAATAATACATGCTTCCTCATTATTGGGCTTTCCTTATAATGTTTTATATAAAATTTGTATGCTATATTTAGCGAATTGCCCTAGTGCTTATTTTAAATTGAACCAACTGAAATTTACTACAACTCTTACAGATAATAAAATTTCATTTCATTTCATTTGGCTACTGCCGCATCAACTTTGCAGGATGATAATAAATAAGTCTGAAGTCCAATTGATGAAATATTAATTTGACTCTATACCAATATCTTACATGGTACAAACAAAGTTTTCACTAGTCAGATCATGCATAAGCATTGATCTACAAAACAATGATCAATATTTAATGTAGCCCAACCTTTTTCAAAATTTTATTGACCACTACATAATATATTTACTATTAGTAAATATAATAAGTTGTGGTAATGAGATATTATCACAAAAATGTATAATAGTATGTAACGAGTCTTTTTAGCACGTTACATGGTATTAGTTTGTTTTTAATAAAACCGTAATAAATCATTGTTTTGACATAGATCATTTCGCCGATACCCTTAGTCATGGATGTCAATGTTGCCAGCACTTTAAAAAAATTTAAACGTCATCTGCGAGCTGTCAAAAATTGACATCTTCACCCTACGACGAACATTAACCATGCACTGAACGTTTTATCAATAATTTTTAAAAAAAATTAAATCTGGCCTAATTTCGTGCCATTTCCACTATAATGTTTCTTTAAATTGTTTTGCAAAGCCTAATGGCTCAAGTCTAATGTTATGGACCCATATTTTGTTGGTAAGTCGAAGATTTTATTAGCACTTGTTCATGGCACTTACTCTGGTTTGAATCTTGTTCGATTTGGCTACAATCAGCTTTCGCTATTGTTCCAGGCTAATCTACAGCTAATTCTCGCCCGTTGGCGAAGAATGATATTTGTTTGTTGAAAAAAACGGTAAGTAATTTTGTTAAACGTAACCACGTTTCGACGTCATGTGCTCGTTACGTCCCCTTTTCTAATCCAGGCTTATTTTGTTGCAGCCTCGGCGTTTTTTTTTTTTTTTTTATATTTAATATAAAATTTCAATTCTTCTAAATTTAAACTTCCTTAACCTCAAAATTTTGGATCGTGCCGCATCGCGCCTGGCCGGGATGGCAGCCGTTCCATGTATTTAAATCTAATTTAACTTAAAATTATCTAGTATGCAGATCGGGTATGTAGCCTAAATTACATTTCCACAGTTCAGATGCAATAATGACCAAATAATGACCAACCATTTATATAGTTAATTAATCATAAGTAGTTTTCCAAAATTGTATGCAACCTACGGGAAATAAAAGATAGGCAAAAGAGTATGTTGTCTTTTTTTTATTGTGATCCTCCCACCGGCAGATTAAAAGTCTAATGTACACTTAGCTTCCGGTAGCATTTTTTTTGTGGTGAGCTCCTGGCGCCCGAATTTCATTTTATATTGTTATTTATATGATATTTTGGAGCCCCATATTATTAGAATCATCCTAACTTTGTATCGGGGTAACCACACCCATTACATTAGACACCTACATCACATTTTTATTTTTTTATTACAATTTGGCGCTTGCGTTCAGGGACATGAAGTAGGTTTGCCTAGTATTGTTACTTGTTTTGGTACATTATTGCATCTAATATTTTGTTATTATATTGTTTACAAACCATTTTGTTTGTTACTTTGAAACTTTTATAGTAAATAACTTTAATTTACAACTTTAATGTAATCTTGTAAACAGTATAGCTATTGAACTTTATTGTATTTTGTTTGTTACTATATGCTATTACAGCATATGTTTTTGTTTTTCTCTTTAGCAAAACCAACATAATTGTATTGTGTAAACCGTTTTTGTTATTTTACAAAACATGTAAACATAATTGAGGTGTAACTTTTCATAACCTAATTTAATTACATTAGTAAACATTGTTTTCATAATAATTAAGATTGAAACTTGTAAGTTATTATTGCATCTTTTCAGTTTAAAAAAAAAAAAACTTTTACTATACTTTTGAAAAACTTAATTAACTTCAACAACAACTTTACTCTTAACTTAAATTTCACATAACCTTTTTTTGAAATTATTTTAGTAACTTGTTTGAAACTTTTAGTTTTGCTTTGCATTTTTATACTTTTACTTGCTATTCATCATGGATAAAGAAGTTCAGTTTCCTCCACTTTCTTTGTCTGAGGATAAACAGGCTTCAGTTGATACTAGCATGGTTGCTAATGTTAATGCTGCGGAGGTGGTTCAAGAAATGATTAATTTGACCGAGGTGCATGATCCTTTTGATCATAATGCTCAAATTGCACATTCTTCTTCTGCTTTGGCTACAAATGCTTTACCTTCTTTTAATTCAATGAATGCTTTTGTTAATGAACATATTAAGAAAAATTTACCTTCTTTTACTAAATTGCCAGATTTGAAAAAGAGTAAGATTAACTTTGATGGAAAGTCGTGTGTTAGGGAATTTATAACTCAAGTTGAGGAGTATTTTTTATATAAGAATTTTAATGAAATTTTGTTAGTAGGATCTTTTTCTGACTTGCTTAGCGGTATTGCTCTTAAATGGTTTCGCACAGTTCGAATTCGTATTGCTTCTTGGCATGAGCTCAAGCTTGCATTATTAAAGCGTTTTGATAAACCTCATTTTGATTACTTTTTGGAATATGACCTTCGCACAAGGAAACAAAAACTTTCAGAATCTCTTCCAGATTTTATTACAGATATTATGGATATGGCTAGTCGGCTTTCTTCTCCATTATTTGATACAGTTTTGGTTAATATTATTAAACATAACATGTTACCTTTATATACACCATTTATTTTTAGTAGAATTATTGATTCAGTTGAACAATTTCTTGATCTTGCAAAAGAACTTGAAGTTGTTGTCAATAGAAAACCTCTTAAAGATTCCATTAGGACTGAAAAACCATTTGTGAAATCCAATGCAGTTTCAAGTAGTTTTATTTGTTTGAAATGCAGGAAATCTGGACATCATTTTAAAAATTGCCCTTCTATACCGGGTGTAGTTTGTTTTAAGTGTCAAAAGGTTGGAGTTACCTCCAAGAATTGTGACGTTTGTACTTTGGATAATAAAAACTCTACCGAGTCAAAACACTGATTAGGCCACATCGAGCACCAGTTTTTAATAAAACTTCACGTGTCTCGATGTTGAAAAAATTTACTAATAGTCACAAACCTGATGATATCTCTCGTAATAAAGAATTTAAAGATTGGTTAGATTATTTAAAAACATTTTTTAACATGTACAGGTCAGCCCCTATTTTGTTTGTAAAGCATAATGATACTAGACCTTATTTAGAATTTTCAGTTAATAATAATAAATTTTCAGGATTATTAGATAGTGGTTCTAATAGTAGTATTCTAGGTTCAAATATTCATAAACAATTTCAACTTTTAGGTTATAAAATTAAACCTGATTCTGGATCTGCTTTTACTGCTGATGGTTCTTCGCAGCGAGTTATTGGAACAATGGAGTTACCAATCACTTGTGATAATTTAACTAAAAATATAACCTTTTTAATTATTCCTAACTTTCAATCACAAATTATTTTGGGATTTGATTTCTGGTTACAGTTTGATTTATCTAAAGATTTATGGAAAAATATATCCTTTGTTCGTTGTAATGAAACTCAAGTTTGTACTGTTACTTCTGCTGGTGAACTTTCTCCTTCTGAAATACATAAATTAGAAGAAACTATTGCTCTTTTTGAAAATATATCTTATGAAAAGAAAGGCTTAGGTCTTACTCATCTTGTTGAACATAAAATTAATGTTACTAGTGAACCATTTAAACAAAGATATTGGCCTTTGAGTCCTGCTAAACAAAAAGAACTTTTTGATGAAGTGGAAGTTTTATTGAAGGAAGGCATCATTCAACCCTCCAAATCTCCTTGGTGTTCACCGGTTTTAGCTGTAGAAAAGAAGGATGGTAGTACAAGATTATGTTTAGATTCAAGACGATTAAATTCAGTAACTATTAAAGATTCTTATCCTCTTCCTTATACTTCTAGAATTTTAGATAACCTTAGAGGTGCTAAATATATTAGTTCAATTGATCTTTCTAAAGCATTTTTGCAAATTCCTCTAGAAAAATCTTCTAGAGAGAAAACTGCCTTTGTTGTTCCTGGTAAAGGACTTTATGAATTTGTTCGTATGCCATTTGGTCTCACAAATGCACCAGCTGAGTTGCAGAGACTTGTAGATAAACTATTTGGCCCTGAATTTGATAATGCCGTGTTTTGTTATTTGGATGACCTCATTTGTGTAAATTCAGACTTTAATTTGCATATTAAATATTTACATAAAATCTATAATATATTAAAAGAAGCTGGTTTAACTGTAAATTTAAAAAAGTGTAATTTTTGTAAAGATAGACTTCGTTATCTGGGTTATATTGTTGACAGTGATGGTTTGCATACTGATCCTTCTAAATTAGAAACTATTAAAATCTTTCCTCGCCCTGAAACTGTTAAAAATCTTAGAAGTTTTCTTGGTTTATGCTCTTATTATCGTAGATTCATTTGTAAGTTTGCTGATATTGCTTCCCCATTAACTAAATTAACAGCTGGAAGTAAAAATTCTAAGAAATCTCTTGTTTGGAATGATGAAGCGGAAAATGCGTTTCAAAATTTAAAAGAAAGTTTAATAACTGCTCCTGTTTTGCAATGTCCTAATTTTGAAAAACCTTTCTTTTTACATTGTGATGCTAGTTCTGTTGGCATAGGTAGTGTTTTAAGTCAAGAGGATGAAAATAATGAACAACATCCTATTGCATTTTATTCTAGATCTCTTAATAAATGTGAGCGTAATTATAGTACCACAGAACGTGAATTATTAGCAATTTTAGATTCTATAGAACATTTTAGACCTTATATTGAAGGAATGAAGTTTACAGTTATCACTGATCACGCTAGTTTAAAATGGCTTTTAGGTCTTAGTAATCCTAGTGGACGTTTAGCACGTTGGGCCGCTAGAATTTCACAATTTACATTTGATATCATTCATAAAAAAGGTTCTTTACATTTGGTTCCTGATGCCTTATCTCGAATTGAAGTTGCTGTAATTGTTTCACAGAATAATTTAGTTTTACCAGACGATGATATTCATGATCCTTGGTATAGAAAAATATTTGTGAATTGTCAGAAATCTCCTTGTAAATTTAAAAACTTTAGAGTTGAAAATAATACTTTATATAAATTTTGTAAAAATAAATTTGATCCTAACAGTCGTCTTAACTGGAAAATTGTTATTCCTAAAGAACATATTTTAGATACTATTAAGTCTAATCATGATGATATTAATTCTGGTCACTTAGGTATTCATAAAACTTTAAAGAAATTAAAACAACATTATTTTTGGAAAGGAATGTTTCATGATGTTCAAAAACATATTTTATCTTGTGATATTTGTAAAGCGTATAAACATACTAATTTACCTCCTTTTGGTATCATGATAAACCCTAAAAAAGTTGATCGCCCTATGCTAATGCTTTCTGTAGATATAATAGGAATTTTACCTAAAACTTATTCTGGTCATAAATATATACTCTCAGTAGTTGATGTTTTTACTAAATATTGCTGGATATTTCCCATGATTAATGCTACTACTAAAATCATTTGTAAACTTTTTGAAAAAGAAATATTTCTTAAGTTTGGTTGTCCTAAAATAATAGTTTGTGATAATGGAACCCAATTTACTTCAAAACACTTTGTAGACTTCTTGAAAAGTTTTAATATAACTAAAATATTTTATAATACTTTATACACACCTCAAAACAATCCTGTAGAACGTTATAATAAAACGGTTGAAACTTGCATTTCTTGTTTTGTGAAAGATGATCATAGAACTTGGTCTAAATTTTTACCTCATGTTCAATTAGCTTTGAATAATAGTGTGAATCTTGCTACAGATTTTACACCCAATTTTCTTATGTTTGGTAGAGAACTTATTTTTGATGCTTCTTTACACCATTTTAGTAATTCTATTGACAACTTAAATCAACTTGAAGTTGGCGATAGAAATAGTTTTGCTACTTCTCTTAATTCACTTAGTGATATTTACGTGAAAGTTCAGGCTTATTTATTAAAAGCTTATAAGCGTAATGCGACTTATTATAACAAAAGTCGTAGGGTCATTTCTTTTGATGTGGGTGATGTAGTGTGGAGGAGAAGTTTTGTTCAATCTCATGCTCCTGCTTATTTTTCGGCAAAACTTGCTCCTAAGTTTATTAAAATGCGAAATTATAGAAAAAGTTTCCAATAATGTTTATGTATTAAAAGATTTGAATAAAGGTTCAGTAGGTCGTTATCATGTTAAAGATATAATCAAATTTTAATTATTTTCGGGTTGGTCTTGACTTTGATGACATTGTTTGAAGCGGGCATATGTTAGAGTGATGAATGAATGATTATATTGCCCTTTGTGTGATGAAGTATGTTAGAAAACTTCATATCAATTTATTGATTTCAAGTCTGAACATTTTAAAGTTCAACTTAGGTCATTTTGGTTAATATTTCAATTTGCTTCTTCCACCCACGCCATATTTATATTTTCTACATCAAAAGATCTTATATATTATTTTGTTTGTTTGTTGAGATAGATAATATTGTATTATTTATTATCTTCTTATATATTTTTTTCTCTTTCTAGAGAATATATTTTTTTAGTCTTTTTCAGATTAAAATCTTAACACTTCTTAATTAAGATATAACAATCTATTGTTTAAGTTAACATAAAATCTTACTATTTCTCTTAGTTAAATAAGTATCGATTTTAAGCTAACATATTTTAGTTGGTAATTCTACATTGTAGAATTTTAGTTTAAATATATTTCATAGTTTCTCGGATGTGACTTATATTGATATTTCAACTCGGACTTGACTCTGAGGAGACTTCCTCATATTTTCCTCTTTTGTTTTGGGTTATTCTACCGCCTTTGTTGTAGAATACCTGTCATTTTTATACGGGTCTTGGATTTATTTTTTCCTTGATTTCCTTTTTTTTTGCTATTGTGCTCGGGAGTTCGGTGGTGTTATGCCGATCACAATATGCATATTTTTTGTTCTTACTTTTGATATTGTGTTCGGAAGTTCGGTGGTGTTGTGCCGATCACAATATGCAAGTATTTGTTATACCTTTTATTCTATTGTGTTCGGGAGTTCGGTGGTGTTATGCCGATCACAATATGAATATTTTTTTTTACAGTTGCTTTGCTGTAGCTGCCTTTTTGAGGATGCTTGTGCTTGGAAGTTTGGTGGTGTTGAGCCAATCACAACATTCATCAATCCTTTTTTGGTGGATTGTTCACGTCACATTTTTGTTGCTGTGAATGGTTTAGGTCTTGTATGTGGTATACAGGATGGGGGTTTTGCATTGTAGGACGTCGGTAGTCAGTGGCGAGGGTGCCTAACTGAACTCCAAGTCGGTGTTTGTCATAGATAGTCAGTGGCGATGGTGCCTAACTGTACTCACAGAGATGGTAGAGGTTATAGATAGTCAGTGGCGATGGTGCCTAACTGTACTCACGGAGATAGATGTGTTGATAGTCAGTGGCGATGGTGCCTAACTGTACTCATAGAGGTAGAAGTTATTTGTTAGTCAGCGGCGGTGGTGCCTAACTGAACTCGATGTTGTTAGATGTTTGGGAGTTTGTTTTTTTTTATATTCCAATCTTTTAGGATATACTTAGTTTGTTAATGGTTTAATAGTATATTGATACTATCACCTAGTTTATTTTGAAATCTATATTTTAGCTTTTCTCTCTTGTTGATTCTTTTCTTTGCCTTAGTGCATAAAAGAAAGTTCCTTTCTTTTATTTTCGGGGAGGGATGTAATGTAACGAGTCTTTTTAGCACGTTACATGGTATTAGTTTGTTTTTAATAAAACCGTAATAAATCATTGTTTTGACATAGATCATTTCGCCGATACCCTTAGTCATGGATGTCAATGTTGCCAGCACTTTAAAAAAATTTAAACGTCATCTGCGAGCTGTCAAAAATTGACATCTTCACCCTACGACGAACATTAACCATGCACTGAACGTTTTATCAATAATTTTTAAAAAAAATTAAATCTGGCCTAATTTCGTGCCATTTCCACTATAATGTTTCTTTAAATTGTTTTGCAAAGCCTAATGGCTCAAGTCTAATGTTATGGACCCATATTTTGTTGGTAAGTCGAAGATTTTATTAGCACTTGTTCATGGCACTTACTCTGGTTTGAATCTTGTTCGATTTGGCTACAATCAGCTTTCGCTATTGTTCCAGGCTAATCTACAGCTAATTCTCGCCCGTTGGCGAAGAATGATATTTGTTTGTTGAAAAAAACGGTAAGTAATTTTGTTAAACGTAACCACGTTTCGACGTCATGTGCTCGTTACGTCCCCTTTTCTAATCCAGGCTTATTTTGTTGCAGCCTCGGCGTTTTTTTTTTTTTTTTATATTTAATATAAAATTTCAATTCTTCTAAATTTAAACTTCCTTAACCTCAAAATTTTGGATCGTGCCGCATCGCGCCTGGCCGGGATGGCAGCCGTTCCATGTATTTAAATCTAATTTAACTTAAAATTATCTAGTATGCAGATCGGGTATGTAGCCTAAATTACATTTCCACAGTTCAGATGCAATAATGACCAAATAATGACCAACCATTTATATAGTTAATTAATCATAAGTAGTTTTCCAAAATTGTATGCAACCTACGGGAAATAAAAGATAGGCAAAAGAGTATGTTGTCTTTTTTTTATTGTGATCCTCCCACCGGCAGATTAAAAGTCTAATGTACACTTAGCTTCCGGTAGCATTTTTTTGTGGTGAGCTCCTGGCGCCCGAATTTCATTTTATATTGTTATTTATATGATATTTTGGAGCCCCATATTATTAGAATCATCCTAACTTTGTATCGGGGTAACCACACCCATTACATTAGACACCTACATCACATTTTTATTTTTTTATTACAAGTACAATAAACCTGAATTTACATTAACTTTACATTGCAGTTGAGTTGTATGACTCAACAGGCTGCTTCAAGATACTGTGTCAAAGGTTAAACCAGTGCAAGCACATCTTAAATTATTGTATTCACTTATAACTGATATAAGTGGTTAAGGAAATATTTGGGAGCATCGAGAGATTATTTGATTAAATCTTTAAAAAGTTTATCAGTTCAGTAATTACAATACAAAGATAAAGTACATGAAGATCCTGGAATTTAACAAATTTGGAGGGATAAGCTTAAATACAGTTTACATAACAACCATTTGAGCTAATGATGAATAGATTTGGTCAGAGAGTCGCCTTAGAGGCGGAGCGTGGAATTTGTATCGTTTGCCGGTCAATAATATAAGATTTCCCAAGAAATTCGTCATAATAGATAGAATGACGATTGGTTCGATTGCCCAAATCGTATACCTAACCATCGTAAATTCGTAAACGCATGTTAAGTGTTATCATCAATAAACGTTTTTATGGAATTGGTCGGTCCAACTAACGGTGAACTGAATTATCAGACAAATATGGCAATGATGTAAAATGTACCTGTAAATGTCCGGTCATCAGTGGCCCGCCCGCACCTGAGTTATTCCCCCCTCGGCGGCCCATGTTGCGACGCATTTTAAATAATTATACTTGGTTTTTGCAAAGTTAAAAAAAACTCTTTTACGTTTCGAGGATCAGTAAAACCACAAACCACCAATCCAATTGTCATTCACCTGAAAAAGATACCTCAAAGAAAACGCTTCCCGGCGACATTGATTTTTAACCAAGGGATGCCAGGCTATAAATAAAATTCCCTGCGGCTGCAAGTTGAGATAAAGACGGATAATGGACAATGGAGTAGACATGAGTCCGATATACAAAAAATAACATATTTAAAATCTGATTTGATTTATAAATCATATATTGATAATCCGTACTAGACAAATTGATTTCACATATCAAACTACTGGAAAATCTAAATCGAACTCACGAAAACGCGATGTAAGAAACGCGATCAGCATCAATAATAGCCGATGATACGGATTCTAAATTCTAATTCTAAAAACAGCAAGCTTCACTACACTTAGTAGATTTCGATTTTAGCTTGCACATTGAAAAACAAAACTAATTTAGATTGTTACTATTATGATGATAATAATTGAATAATTCGATCGAGACTGTAGACCGGATCCATTCCGGAAATATTTGAGAACTGATTTTATATGGCGTTATTATTGTACAGTTCAGGTTGTCATCTTACCTAGTTTATTTTTTAATGTGCAGGTATGAATACTTAATAGTAGATAGTTTTTTTAATCGCACAATAAAAACTAAATACATGCTTCCTAATACACAGAATGGTATATTGGGTGGTCTTATCGCTAAAAGCGATCTCTTACAGGTAGTGATGGGCGGAGGATAAATACTTGGAAGATAATTACTCTAGTAATTATCCGAAATGGATAAATACTCGTTTTACCTCATTTTTATCGGATATTTACTCAAAATGATGGATATTTATTTTTTTCCGCTACGGATGGTTATTTAAAATAAATTTATTGTCTATTATTGGTATTTTGGCCTCAAAACACTAAGTTATTACATTATTTAATTCTGATGTCAAAACGAAGCAACGTGCTTCTCACTGCAACCTAATCCTGGCGACCTTTTTACGGTTTCTTTTGTTTTGCTTATCTATTCCTCGCCTCCCACGCCGCATGCACCCGGGCAGTGCCCAGGTTTGCGTCATAGAGAGTGCACGTGTGTATTCGTTGTTTATTTTATAACGAGCAAAAAATTTGTTGTCAATATACTTAGTATTTTTTTAATGATTCAAGTACCTAATGCACAAATGTATAATTATATCTAACCTTGACAGTGATTGACAAAAATATTCATAATTAAGTAAAATAATTCTTATTATGGCTTTTGTTATTGTTAATGTGATTAATAAAGTACGGTACAAATCTATATTAATTCAAATTTTCATATTAAATCCATTTGTTTGTAAAATGTCAAAATGTACATTATATAATGTAACGAAAAATTGAGATAGTATTTATCCACTGTTTTGGATAAATACTCAAGTAAAAACGGATATTTATGAGTATTTATCCATTTTGAGTATTTATCCGGATAAATTCCCAACACTACTTACAGGCAACCTTTAGATGAACGAATATTCTGAGACTTACATAAATGAAATTGTCTGATTTCCAAAATCCTATAGCCTAATAATTCCTTTCATTGTGAAAGGAGACCCGTGCCCACCAGTAGGTCATATAATGGGTTGATTATTTTATTATGTTCCAAATCCAGGTGCTTTCCAATATTTTTTTCGGGTAAAGAAGAAAATGTAAGAGATGCATATTTATTGTTTATATTTATTAGGTATTTTATTCTCTTTTTCTTATTTCCATGCTAAGATTATAAAGTTAATTGAGTGAAGGAAAAATTCGACTTGCGGGCAGGATTCGAACCTGCGTTTTCTCCTTATAAACTATTTTAGTATTTTCTTCCCCATTATCTGTTTTGGTTTCGAGTCTGAAGTAGCTGATCCGAATGGCCACTAAGGTAAATCACTTTTGCACAAAAGAAGCGCTTTTGCGGAAAAATATCGAATTATCACGAATGCGAAATACTTACGATCCCATTTACAAAGCATTTATTTATATAAAATTTGACCACTGAATATTCTTTTTTCCCATACTTTGGGTAAATCCTAACCTTGCAACCCTGTTGTACACAGACTAATAAGAGATGCATAGGTACGGTCACAGATAAAAGAATACTAGGTACGGTGTTGTAATGTAAAACTATACAATAATTATGTAGTACTCTGATGATTCAGTCGAATAAACTAGTTTATATGATACTTTATAAATAAATTCTTACGTCTCTTTACGTGCAAGTATCGCTGTATAGTGGAGATTTCTTTAGTTACAGACTTACATTACAGCAGCCTTCAGCACAAGCATTGCCGTACAACATTCTTGTCCAATACCATGCATACTATTGTATTAAATAATGATAGTTTAGTTCATAGGCAGGCCCTTTAGTAGTATTAGCCCAGGGTCCAACTTTCTCACGGTTCGCCCCGCCCGAGGCCTCGCGCAGCAGCCCATGCAGAAAATTGTTTTAAGTTTATTCATTGTTATTTCCTATAAACTAATTAAAAAAAAACGAATATCTGTTACATGCAGTCAAGAGGATATTTATTTTGAACTTTCTATTCCTCGTAAAGTTACATGACAACAAGGACCGCTCAAGTCCTTCTTGCCTGAAACCTCACAATGGCTAAAGCTGCCCCTGATTGAGCAGCTGTTGTGTTCCTATAAATAAGGTATCCTTATTATGATAAACCTTGACCTCATATTTTCTTCTCCTATTCCTATCCTGAATTCCCTTCCTTCAGGTGGCACAAAAAGATATATATAATACAGCAGATTTATATGAAGAAGAAAGAAAGAAACTAGAGGCTGCCCAACCGAAAAAGAAACGTACTTCCTCATTATTGCGCGCCAATGTTATACAATCTGCGTTGAATATGTGATAATATATGTGCCTACCTAATACTATTTGGTTAGTAACACTAGGTATTTATAACTTCCAAGAGATTTGATAATTGACAAAATGTTCACGGTCTCTACTTATTGTTAAATATGTTTGTACTACTATTCCCACTTTTATAATCCTACTAATATAAAAATTGCGAAAGTTTGAGGATGGATTGATGGATGTTTGTTACTGTTTCACGCCAGAACGGCTGAAAGGATCTGGATAAGATTTTGCACAGAGATAGATTATAGTCTGGAATGACACATGGAACAATACGTTATTTTACAAGCTGGTATAAGTACTTACTTATGTTGTTTTTTACAGGTTGAAGATGAGGTTGTGGAAAATCAGGAAACACCAAAATGAATATTATTACATCTGACTAAAAATGCTCACAAAATACTCAGTGTATAGAATAAATACAACTTAAGTAGAATAATGAGTTAGCTTTATTAAAGATTAAAGAAATTTACACAACATTGTGACACTACGTAAACAAAAGATTCGTAATATTATTTTCCCTAATTCATAAAAATATAAAACATCTAAACTTCATAAAGCTCTATGTTTTGTCTTCTTTTCCCTTTCACGAAATATCACGTGTTAAAAAAAGACAAAAGATATTATAGCTTTTGAGGAGAAGTTTTTAAGGATGTTTTATATTTTTATGAATAGGTGAATTTATCTTTAAACCAATATTTGTTGTTTTTATTGTGATAATTACCTACCCATAACATAAAGTTATTTAAATTTACACTTATGATAATGATCTTCTATTCATCATCAGATCCACTGCATTCATCTAATATAATACCTTCAGACATTAAAGCAAGGATGTCGTGATCATCCAATTCATCATAATCACTCTCAGGCTTATTGGTTTCTTCAGTTTTAACTTGTGCTTTCACAGGCGAAGGGCCTGGCTTCTTTGTTTTATCTTTATTAATGATGTTTGTCTGTAGTTTTTTAACTTCTGCTTTTTCCTCGGACGATTTATTCAAGTCATTTTTATTCACAACTGCGGGTTTATTTGGCGCAGTTTTATTTTGAACCGGTTTGTTAAAAACAGGAGTATCAACCGATAGTTTGTTAAAAACTATCTTCTTTTCAACCTCAGGCTTGGGAACAGACTTTTCAACCTCGGGCTTGGGAACAGACTTTTCAACCGTAGCCTTTGCAACAGATTTTTCAACGGCGGGTTTATTAACCGTAACCTTATTAGCGGTGTTCTTATTTTCAACTGTAGGCTTTTTCACGCCCTCGTTATTCTCTAAGGCAGGTTTTGTAATAGCAACCTTTTTTCCAACTGGGCTCTTATTTTCGACCGAAGTTTTATTAAGGGGTGCCTTATTCTGTGCAGGTTTAATAATGGGAGCTATTTTTTCGGGTGCAGGCTTATTAACAGTTGCCGTTTTGCCTTCAGCCGATTTGCTTTCTACTATAGATAGACTTTCTAATTTCTCAGCATGTTCAGTCTTGCTGGCCCCTAAATTGGGTTTAGAAGGAACACTTTCAGTTTGTTTACTAACTTCTTCTGGGGTTGGTATTTTCCCGGATTTATCTTCAGTTTTTTCGTCTTTTTCAGTCATTTCTGTTGTGTCATCGCTGGCGTCATCTTCGTTTTTAAAGCTTGTGATAAGATTTGGTGGACACTTGGTGAATCTGTAGATTGGGTTAACCGTTACCTTTATGTCACCTGAAAATGAAATGATTCATTAATGATTAATAATTCGTGCCCAGCGATGATGATGATGATGATGAGATGTTGATGATTTTGTAAAATTTGAGATAAGTATATAAATCTAAGGTCGCAGTGTCGCATAACATCAGGCGAACTGGCGATCAAGCGTAAGTCTATTAAGAAATTAAAAATGATCTAAGATATCCGCTAAGGATGGGTCAAGCTGGGATGGGGTTGAATTGAAATCTCGCTGACAATTTTAGTCTAAAAATGTCTAGTTGAGAGCTAACGGGGAGAGACCTGCCGAGATTTGTGTATCCGTTGTACAAAGTAATAAATACTCTGTTCCAGCAACTGTAAAGTTCAATATTGTACTGACAAATACTTATTTCAATTCTTGCCTCGAACTTTTACACCAAAGATGGGCAGGACGTGGAGAGTAATATTACCATACAAAAAATATATATTAGATATACACATAATACTTAAAATATTATGTGTAAGTTGATTTTTTTTAACCACTATTGTATTGGGGTTACCCTGTCATGATAGTGTGTGTAGGTAACAAATAAATAAATAATTTCTCAAGCATCCAATCCTCGCCTCGTCGCTCTAAAATCTCCTTTATGCTTTAACTTTGCAGGTAAGTATTTGTATGTGACGCTATGGCGATTCTACTTACCACATCTAATATCACTGGCGCTGCATATTCTGTCAAAGTCCGTGATAGTTTTGACTTGCGCAGCGAACATGTTCACAGTTTTCTCGATACGTTTGAAAGCTATGAAGTTATATTTCTTCAAAAACTCGCCCAGGTGGATCTTTTCTGGTTTACCCGAGAATTGGACCTGTAAATGCAAGAATGTTACAAATCGATTTAATTGTAAGTTTATTGCACTGTTAGTTTGAATAATGCATATAAGCTGAAACATACCTTTACGTAAAGCGGGTTGTGGACGTTCAGTAACCTTTTCGTAATGTTGAGTCCTAATACCTGGAACATAAGATAAGTTATTACTGCTGCATGAGATCCTGGGTTCGATTTCTAGGTTGAGCAGTGTTATTGTCTTTTTGTACTACTAAGAAAGACTCAAGCAGCAGCCTGCAGTTCGATTTTGACAAGAAGACGAGCCACCTGAATCAGATGGTAAGTGATCAGCGCCCCCAATGGACACCTGACAGAGTAGTTCTTGATGCGTTGCCGAAACTTAAGAGGACTGCAGACTGCCAGAGCCGCAGCAACCGAGGGGAAATGGCTCCAGCGCACGAAAGTCCAAACACAACAAGGTTCTTTATGACAGACTCCTACTCACCTACTAAGGGTGATAGCCAACCAGTCCGACCCCAAGAGATCCTACTTGGAATATTTACTCGCCACTTACGACACCCAATCTTTTTTTTTATGTGAGAGCAGGCAAACGAGCGGACGGATCGCCTGATGGTAAGCGATCACCGCCGCCCATGGACACCCGCAACACCAGAGGAGTCACAAGTGCGCTGCCGGCATTGGCATTGCCTGAATGGCATTGAGGAACTGTATTCTAATCACTGAGTAAAGTTTGGATTTCTGTCTGGTGAAAGGCTTCATATTATATGAGCATTCCCCTACGTCTGTGGCGTGACTTTATATTATGTACCTTAGCTATAATGAGACCTAACTACTTAGACACTACATAACACTTTTGTTTCATAATTATGACGCTATTAAAAACTGCCTCATTAGCTAAGTGGTCCTGAGCGCGACTGCTACGCTAGAGGTCCTGGGTTCGTTTCCCAGGTCGAGCAAAAGTGTTATTGGGTTTTTCTATGAAATTCCCAGTAGCAGCTCGGAGTTAAGAATTTGTGCCCGGTTAATGGCAATAGGCTCGCCCCCTATTACATGGGACCTAAACATACCGGCGAACTGTGGGTGTACATTAGTACGCCTCTGCCTAACCCTTCGGGGAATACAGGCGTGATGGTATGTAGTATTAAAAATTGGACCAGTTAAAATGCTTACGTTTCTCAGGTCGTCACCAGCGTTATTCCTTAGTTTATCGACTACTAGACATTCAGCTTCATCTGTTGGATTGTCTGGAAGTTCTTGCCACACCTGCAATATGAAAATAATCAAATAAATTAGAATTTACTTTTACATCGTGACTTTTTACATACATAAATATCAAGACCCTGATCAAACCCACAACCTTCCTTTCTGAATATACCTTCACATTCTGAATATAAAATATGTTGAGGCGACAGCACCTCAAAATAAATTCAGAATATGAATGGTCATAGCGTCTGATATGTTTAACTAGAAAAGAGCTTTGAATCCGGCCCGTCTGTTCGAATTTTTTCTTCACTAAAATCCTATCCTTCTAATATTATAAATCCGAAAGTTTGTGAGGATGGATGGGTTCGTAACACTTTCACGCCAGAACGGCTGAACGGATCTGGATAAAGTTGGAAAACCCATATGCTACTTTTTATGTAGGTCGAACCCAATTCTGAAGTCGGCAGAAGCTAGTAACCTTATAAGTGTATCATACAAATCGCTAGTGTAAGTGAGCTATCACTTAACACCCTTAGTTTAAACCACCAATTCGACTTACTTTGATCATAATATCCCGTAGCTCGTTCTCGACCATCTTGGTCATGCGCGCATTTAGTTCATAGTGTCCCCCGTGTCTTGACTCGACCGGCGCGGGCGCAGGCTTTGGAGCAGGCTTGTCCACTTCTTGCTTCTTTATTTCAGCTGCTTGAAAATTATTTGTTTAGGGTATAGTCTTTCTATCTCACGAAGTCCTGTATGATTACCTTTATGTAATTGAAATAAAGTTCAAATTTCAATAATTTAACGGCCTTCGTGAAATAGAATAACTATAAGCGACTTGTGAAAACCAGTCATGTGCGTTTCGTACCACGTGCAGTGTTGGATTCTGTACTATTTCTACATGGTTCATAACATTATATTTACTATCTGTTTTACATGACTAGGAACTCCGTTTGACTATGGAACTAAGTACTGAGAAACCATAAAAAAATAATACATATAATTTTTTAAAGTTATTTTAGTGACGGAAAATTTCGACTCGCAGGCAGGGTTCGAACCTGTCTTCTGGGCTAGGTACGCCAGACGCTATGACCTCTAAGCCCCCGCGAGTCCCACCTGCCATGTCGAAATTTGCCTTTACTTTCTTCATACTTCGAGATGACATAAAATTAGTGAGACAAATTTGAAAACAAAAACGAAACAATATTACGATTTCAAATCTAAAGCACGCAACTATTGACTTGAAAATCATTTACGCAATAACTACCACACCTATAACAATTAGATCGCAAGAGATCGCTACATTATAATATACTACAAAATTATAATAATAAACTTTCATGGCGGTAAAGAAAGTAAAATGTTTTTCAACAAATACCTTTTCTAAAACTTCCTGCGGAGTTTGTGTCAGGAGGTTTGAATGGTCCTTATAAGAAAAAAATAGAATAAGATCTTTATTTAATGCATAACAAACCATCAAGCTTGTATTATCCGAAAGGTTAGACAGTGGCGTATAATTGTAAACACACAGTTCACCGGTATATTTAGGTTCCACGTAAAAGGGGGCAATGGCATTAACTGGGCACAGATCTCAAACTCCGAGCTATTACTGAGAATATCACAGAAAAAAACCAATTACACTTTGCTCGACCTGGAAATCGAACCCAGTAGATAATTGGATATGGAACTCTCTAGCGTAGCAGGCGCGCTCCGTCTACTGGCTAATGATGCTGTTATTACAAGTATGTAATCAACTAAAATGATTTTATAGATACACTAGCTTTTGTCCGCGGCTTCGCTTGCCTGAAGCTATGTAGGATTAGAAATGAATTCCAAAAAATATATATAAAAACCAAGTGATGATCTCTTCTTTGTATGGACCTCTATACATCAGAGAGGTCAAGCTGTATCTCAAGATCCGTTTAATTAATTGACATTAGAAGTTCACCAGTTTTTAAGTTGGAGCATATACTTTCTAACAGTGATAACAGAATTAAAATCTATTCAGCTTTTGCTCCAACCCGTAACAAACAGACAAGAATTTTAAAAATCACATATTTGGATTCGGAGATGTTTATATACCCTATCCCACTTGTTTTTTTTAAATACCTATCTTCAATGTACAGACACAGCTTTTTTACAATTTTATAATAGTAGAGATACATAACACAATCAACCCATATACTGTCCCACTGCTGGGCACGGGTCTCCTCTCAGAAACTGCACTATAGCCTATAGTGGTGGACCACTATAGGCTATAGTGCCTAATGCGAGTTGGCAGACTTCACACGCCGTCGAGAAAATCTCTCAGGCATGCAGGTTTCCTCACGATGTTTTCCTTCACCGTTGTAAGCGAGTGATAATTAATTATTAATACGCACATGATTACGAAAAGTCAGAGGTGCGTGACTTGGGTTCGAACTCGAGACCTACGACATGGCAGTCCAGTGGTCATACCCCAAGGCTATCACTGCTTCTATATCTGTTATACATACATCAACATTCAAATAATTAAGTACCTTTAACAACTTTAGATTCACTTGCGATGACTTTTGGTTCAGACTTGGCAGGTGCATCCATTTTCGGTACAACCTTCCTCCTCATGACAGTTTGCATAGGTCTCTGTTTCATCGGACTAGGACCGGGTTTTCTCTCTGCAAAAAAAAAACAAATAGGGGGTTTGAACCATACAGACGATCTGAAGATTAAACAATTATTGTAAAGCGACAAAGGAGTTTTAACGGATTTATTTTTGAAACATCTTGTAGGTCAAAAAGATATGTCTAATATCATTTGACATTGAAATATATGTCTAATATCATTTGACATTGAAATATATGTCTAATATCATTTGACATTGAAATATATGTCTAATATCTATTATATGTTAGACAAAATCTGAAATGAAACTCTCTCACAAGTGAAACTGTTTGACCTTGAATCACCTGTTATCTAGATATCTTATTACAATATGCAGGTAGTCTTTTCTACGAAGACACAAAGAATATAAACAGTAATGAACAATACATAGCTAAATCTTGTACGTGCAAAGTCGTTGTTTATAATGAATTCTAAAATTATATTATCCTTTAGCAAAATTCTGTCAACAAAGCTGAAAACCTGAATGTGGAAGAACACAGCCGTCACCTCTCCTGCGAAAATATAAAATCTCCAAACCTCCACACATAAATTTAGGAATTAATATGTAACATGAAAGTTACACCGAATACCTGACGGATCCACCTGTCTGATAACGAAGGTAAGCGAAAAAACGCCAAAAACAGTATTTTACAGAATCGCCTGCCAGTATTATGTCCATATTGTGCAGACTTGCGATCTTGATTAGTCCAAAATAATATCAGATTACAATAAATACAGACAAATTTCATATACTTCAGCATGTTGCAGGTCTACAAATAAACCATCCTAAACCATTCTTCAGCTGTTTTAATGTTGGTATTATGATGTTCAGATACTGCTGCTACGCCATCTGTTTCAGGAGCTTAGCTAAACGAACGAAAATAACAAACATATTTAATAACAACTCTTGCAGTGACATGACATGCAAGGTGACATTGTCGATATTGAAACGAATACAGGTCTTGGATTCGTCAAGCTGGAGTGTTGGCCCTACTAGGCAATAAGTCAATGCTGACGACTGAAACTAATCAAACCTAGGGGCGGTTTCAGTATCTGTTGTTCTACTATCAGCATTTATTTCGACTGGAATTCAACCAAAATCAGGCAGAGGCTAGGGTGATGATGAATCGGCTAGTTTAAGTGATATAAGCAAATATATTTGAGCCTTTGGTTCTCAACTTACCTGGTATATAAAAGACTTAACATCATTCGAATAGAGCTCTCCCTCGAAAAGATTGGTAAAAAAACACCATTTTATGTATAAGAAAAGCAAATGCCATTTTTTAAAGCGACATCGAGTTGATTTATACTTAGGTACAGCAACTTTGGCAGCGATTCTGACGTCCATTCATACGAAACTGCTGAAAATGTAATAAAAAATAATATTAGTCCTTACCGTGTAGGTATTCCGGCAGGATCTTCCGAAGCCTTTCTTGTTGCATTCTGAAATTTGGACTGCACGTTGTTGGCTGAATTCCTAGTTTGACGCTGCAACTCAACAAATTGAAATCAACAAAAATTTAAAAAGTATTTATACTCATAAACAAATACATCAGACTTACACACACAGAAAATAATAAAAACTTACCTCTCTATGACTTCTAATTTGCGGTGAAGTTTATTAATCAAAAATCAAGGAACCCAATAGTTTCAAATGAAACCGTTAAATTAATGTTACTGCTAAAGCAATATCCAAGATAGGTATCTATTTATTTATAAATACAAGTTCTTGGTTTTGACATTAAAGAGATCATTATGATTGTAAATTATGTACTCCGTTAACGTTTGCAACATTTTCACTTTTCTTCTGTTACACCGAGGTTTTTAAACCCTGTCGACTTTTAATATAAGGTTAAAGAAAACATGAGATTCAAAGCAATATATTTAATGGAACCGTAAATGTCTTTAGACAACCAACACAATGAGTGCAACACCAAATTACATTATTGAGTGTTTAACTAAAAAACTAACTTACAGTTATGTTAACCTAAAACATCGAAAACGACATTTAATATCATATAAGTGGTCAGACGAAAGTTAATCTAAGCAAATAATGTCATCATCCTCAGAACACTCCGATTCTAAATCCATGTTAGCGACATCGTAGCTATCTGTCATTTCGGCCTTATACTTATTTATCAGCTCTTTCAATTTAGACTCGGAATACTCAGACTTAAAATACACAGTATGTAACCCATTTGAGTGATCCACGTAATCTAACTGATAGCTCATTTTAGAGAGTGTTTCTAGTGACTCTAAATCTATATTTATTTCGAACCTAGCCTTTTTCCTGTCTTGCATAACTTTGATAGGCTTCCAGAGATTGAAGTTAATCCCCTTAACGCCTTGGTTGCTTTGTTTCAACCTCTCTGCCACAACTGCGCAATTAATCTGATATTCACTAGGCATCGAAACAGACATTTTGAAGAACTTGGTGTTCTCTTCTTCACCACCCAAAATAACAATAGCCTGACGATTTACTTTACCCAAATGTTGGCTCAACAACCATTTTTTCGATTCATTATTTTGCGGCACTATTCCAAAACAGTTTGGCGGGAAAAACCCGTATTTCATAAAATCCGTTTTAGAAGTACCGTCCTGTTGATGATATCGAAATAGATGATATATGAGCACTTCTTTAATTTTACGCGCCTGCATAAGAGTAAGTGTTTTGCAACCTTTAAGAGTTATTTTAACGAGTGATTGCTCGTACGCGATTGAAGGCATCGCCGAATTTTGAATTGCAGCTGTAATCTCTGCCGGTTCTATGAACGTGCGCTCTCTTAGCCCGGCCTCGAACGCGTCCTTATCGACAGCGACCGCTTTCAAGAACACATTTACCTTTTGAAGTTCGTAGCTCAGCATCATTTTATGTTTTTCGAGGGCGCGCGCGGAGGAAGGCGGAATATCTACATATAGCCGAGTTCCCTTCTCGGTGACGATTTTCTTGACAAATTTCCACTTTTGGACGTTAACGCCGTCCAGCCTCTTGTTTTGCAGCTTAAGTTTCTCGAGCGGCTCGATGTTGCGGCTCCTGGAGTGCCCGGGCAGCCAGATGGCCGCTCGCTCGTACCACAATTCCTCCTTCGTGTACACCAACACGTTAAAGTACGTGAAGTCATTAAAATCTAAATTAAGAAGCCAGTCTCTGGAATTGTCGTCTTTGGTGAGCAACTCATACCTGTGCGAGCTCTGCAAACCTTTGAAAGTGAAGTCCGGCGCCCAGCCCTGAGAGGCCTCCGTTTCTTGTAGCATTTGAGAGATTACGAAGTCCTTCAAGAGGTCGGCCTCCATAACTGTAATCATTTCGAAATCATCTTTGCACAAATAAAGTTTGTAGCCGTCATCGTTTGACGAAGTCTCAGGGAGAGGTTGTTGGTACTGCACCGGCTCGGGCATGTACATCTGATTCTGTTGTAGATTCTCGTATGGGTGCATGAATGGTGCCGGCACCATCATTGGAACCATGGCCTGGTTCATGACCGGCGGGACGCCGAGAATCGGCATGGTGACGACCTCTGGCGGTACAATATTCATATTCCATCCTGAAATTTCCAAACAACATTGATAACTTTGGAGACTAAAATGTTTTCAACTTAAGATGGATTCGGTAACAACTTAAAACGAGTAAAGCAATAATACAACGTTGAACATATAAACTTACTAGAATCACCGAGTCTCGGGCGCGATGCGGCTTCTGAAAAGATGGAAGATTTTTGTCCACAACTTCATGACGAGAATATTTATTATTATTCTATATAAATTATGTACAATTTGTAGTTTTACCTGACTTCAAGTTGGGGCTTTGAGAACGTCTTGCAGTCTTGGGTGGTACCTCCGACAGTTCTGTGAAAATATTATCAATATTAAACACTGTCACGCTTTAGATACTAAATTTAGACTTTATATTAAGGTAAAATGATTTCGTTACTTAGCAAAAGTTATCTTTAGGGGTTGATATTGGTTAGAATGGGTATAAACAGCTTACACGGCAGAGTAATGCTAAATCAAAATATTTGTACCGGTATGACTGACGAGAAATAATATAAACTTACCTGGAGCCTGTCTCTTGATAACTCTAAACTGAACGGGGAGCGACGCCATGACGTCCTGCAATATCTTTTCCTCGTCCTTAAGAGTATATTTAGCTTGGTACTTTATAATGATCTCAATGAACGACACGTCGTTGTCTCCAAACATCTCGAACACAATACGTGCGACGGACAATTTCAGCTCTTCAATAACACGATTTCTCTGTTCTCCCTTCAGCTGCCTGTAGTTTTCATGTCTGTCGATTATCTTGTTGGCGATCTCCTCTATAGCTTTCTCGCGTTTGATTCTGATGGAAGGACTGACAGTGAACCGTTTGGGTCTGTCATCCGGCCGGTCGCCTTTCTGTGGGTATTCTTCGCGCGAGCGGTAGTCGCTCCGTCGATGGATGTCGTCACGAGGGCGATCGTCCCGAGGTCTATCATCACGTTCCCTAGGGCGTGGCTCTTCGTCGCGGAACCTGTGGCGGTCTTCGTAACGTTGCATTCTAGGATTGTCTTCACGTTCTCTCTCGCTTATACTGCGTTCATCTTCCAAAAAATCATCCCTTTTTTTGGATCCCAACCTGCGTAGTTCTTCAGCCTTCTTTTTGAATAGTAAAGCTCTTTTGTAGATGTCTTCGAAATCTTTGTCGATATTAGCATTGATAGGCTCCACTTTCCTGTCGTGGCGAGGTGGCGATTCTCTTCGACGATGGTAGTCATCGGGGTGTGGGCGGTCCTCGTGCTCGCGTTGTCTTCTAACTGAATCGTAGTCTTCTCTTTGAGGATGCGGCTTTCGGTCAGGTGAGTCACGTCGACGGTAATTATCGCGACGATCAGCATCGAAATCATCACGAGGACTGAACTTTGGTTCCCTTTGAGGAAATCTCTCGCTATGGCTGGCGTGCGGTACTGGCTCCCTTACCGGCAATTCCTTAGCAGGTCGAATTTTATCGTCATTAAATGTTCTACGATCACTGTTATCAGGACGTCTTCCTCGAGGTTCTTCATCTTTATCGAAGACTCTTTCCCAAACAGGGACATGTTTGGGTTTGTCGTCGTGAGCTCTTTCGGGAAAGGCTTGGCGACTGGTTCTGATGTAATCACTTTCATGAGCTTTCTGTCCGGGCCAGGAAGGCGGTGGCGGCGCATCGCGTATTTCAGGGCTGCGACGTTTCTCCAGCGCCCACGAGCGACGCGGCGTGTGCGTCGAGCGAGGCGACGATGACTGCCTCTTGTACCGGTCTCGTAGGGGTGATCTGTCATGTCGGATAGGCGAACGGGATTTTCTATGCGGCGTGAGGGCACGTTTAGCTTCGACGACTGTTTCTGGTGCGCGATCTCTACCCATTTGCATTCTTGACAAATCGTCCTTTTTCATGGAACCAGTAGGTTCTTCCCTATCCCTCTGCCAGGGAGAGTTTCTCTGCTCTAGCTGCCTCATCCCCTGCATGGGGTACTGAACGGACTCGCGGGCGTCTGAGCGGTAACCACCTGAGTACATAGCTTGGTTTGATGCCTGTAAATTGAAAGTTAGTTTGCAAACTCGTGGTTAAAATTAAATTAATATTTAACCTAAACAAAATTGTACACCAAAGAAAATACTGGAGTTGACCAAAAACTGGTAAAAATCGTTCTCTTTATTTTCTGTAAGGAAATACGGTAACGTAATTGCTTTTCTATATCACTATGTAATGACGTATTGTGTCAATCCTAATAGGGTATCCACAAGTAGCATGCAGAAGAGTCTATCCTCCAAGAATACGTATCTCGTCGACTTGTTTATCCAAATATTTACTGGAAATTTCGACTACAGGTTCTGGATCGATTATCTGTCAATATCGAGGTGTAGTTTAATTTCAAGTAAAATATAGTTATAAAGGTTACACGTCACAAAACACAATAAAACCTAACCCTGCAAGTTTATATATGACACATTGAAGGCTTCTTGTTAGATTTCAATTAAAAAGTATTTTATTCCATCGGTTATTCGTGAACTCTTCATTCTCACTCTTCATTTATTAACAATATATTTGCAAAGAACCTTTTTCGGTTTAACTCCTTCGAGCAAGTATGTTGTCAATTCAGTTTTATATCTTTCTAGGATTTCTAAACTCATTTTAGAATGCTATTTTCTTGCTGCTAGTTGTTGTTTTTAATTATCCTGTGCCATGCCATGCTCTCGTCGATATATATCGGTTGCATTGTTATAACACCATAGTAAAAACAATGTTTTAAGCAGTCAATTATTTTAATATTAATTTCGCAGATTCATTTGTAGTTCACTCAATCACTTGTTCACCAATAAAAGAAGGTTAATAATGGCTCTTTAAATATATCTTCAACTGCCAATTTGGTCAGAGGACACGTATTTTTCTTCGCAAATTATTGAACTAACTGATGAAGACTGGAAAGGTTTTCTTTATCAACGTACGAAAACATCAGGATTGTGAATTAGTAGGCTATTGATTGTCATCAATACACATAATTAAATCTGTTACTGGTACAAGCGCCAAATTGCCGTGAATATTTTCTACATTTTGGCGAATATTTAGCAAACTTGCGAAATATACACATCCTGGACCACTTGTTTGCTTGCCATCCGCTTCGTTACGAAATTTCTGTTACTTTTATTTTTGTTTGATTTTTCTTTGTTAATACCCAATGCAGTTTTATTTTTTACTTCAAGAGAATCCAGATTCGGTACTTGTCAGTTTAATCCTTTTGTCATCAATGGCTGCTCTGGGTCGAATTTAAATGTCGTCAAACACATTTATTTCTACAAATAGTTCATTTAAAGAAAATTTTCCAAGTCACTATTTTAGATAGTTATTTTTCTGCAGTCTTGAATGTTATCAGTTGGTTTATTACTTTTAATATTATCATCCAAAATTTTGTTTTTGAGGCTTGACATGGAGTCATAAAAATGACATGCAAACAATCAATGATACGAGATTTTTCAGTAATTTATTCCTTGGACAACTCAAATGCTTTTTGGGTTGGCTGTTTGAGATATGGAGAAGATTACAAAGAGTAAGAAAGTAAATTCATACCATATGGATGGAAAAATGAGTAGAGGTTTCTACGACTTCATCGATAAAGACGGTAATACTATAATATGTTTTCCCTTTTATGTTCCAGTGTTAAAGCTCTTAGTCTCATCACCTGCCATTTTCTGATTCAAAAGTTTAGTTATGCTGTTGTTTAGTTCTATGATCCTAAAATTTACTGTCTTTCAACCGAAGAGAATTGTTGTTGCTGAATGCTAGGTTCACGAGATTTTTACGCTCCTTTTATTTTTTCTTATTTTTTATTGTCAACGGCATAAATATATATACAACCGGAGTTTACCTCATGGTAAGCGGTATATGTTATATTCATTTGAAACGTGTTGCGATATAAGTGAGGGTGAAGTCCTAACCTTTATATAGACTTCTATCTAGATATTACACAAATCGCAACCTGCAATCTAGATCTGCTTTATTTAAACAAACATTACATTTTGTTGTTACAGGACAATTTCTAGTTTACTGCTTACGTTCTTCCGTTTTACTTTAGTTTCCTCGGCAGTAATCTTCATCTTGAAATAATAATCTATTCATTTTGTTCATTAATCAATTTATTAATTCTTACAGCATACGTTGTCGGTCTCCAGATACGGATTTGTAACGCCATTTCTCCCTGAACTCATGCTGAATATTTCTTAATACAATTTATGGCCAAATCGAACGACTTTTATTGACATTAAAATGTACGTTTTGGTGTGCCATTCAACATCTCTCGTATTATCAATATCAGCATATTAGTAGTTTCTTTCTTTCGGTTGGTTTATTTACAATTCCATACTCCAAGACGTGTCATTTCCACATTAAAATATTAAGCACATTGGTAAAAACTCCTCACATAACCTTACTTTATTGAAGGTATCTGATCTATCTATTACTTGATACCCAGAAACGACTTGGTACCCGATACGATAAGGTTTTATCCAGAGTACGCGATAACACGCAGAATTTTTCAGAAACATTTTCCTTTTAAATGTCAGAGCTCCTGCATATAACAGACCATATTACACGCAAAACTTGGCAGTAATTAGGCACTAAACATTTAGTCTGGACTAAATTATGTTTCGCGACTATTATTGGATAGGCCCTGAAAAATGCATTTAAACAGTCTCTTATTGTATTTTCTTTTTTATAATGACATCAATTGGATCCCGTATTGGGAAGTTTTTATATAGTAAGTGCACAAAATTAACCACTGGTATAGACGGTCAAATCGAACTTTATTATATTCACGTCAATTTTGTGCGTAAGGCGACGGTTTTTTTAGGATTTACACGATGGTCCGTAATATACAGGAGTTTTATAGCAATGGTACTTACATGTGCCGTCGGCTCGTAGGCGGGGCGCACTTGCTTCAGCTTATCTTGTCCATACTTGTCGGAGTGAGCTCGGCTCGGTGAGTACCTACTTGAAATTATTATATTTGTACGAATCTTCAATATATATTTATTTAGACAAATTGAGAAAATTATATATAGGTACCTACTCTTGAATGAAAACGCGATCATCACTGCTGTTACGTATTCTTATGAAATAGTTATAATTACATTACTACCACACGATTCTTTAAGATGATTCTAGAAGGCAAAATTTAAGGAAAGTTTCTTTTATGGGATAGGGGAGCAAACGAGCAGACGGATCACCTGTTGGTAAGCGATAACCGCCGCCCATGTACACCCGCAACACCAGAGGAGTCACATGTTGTTGCCCGTCTTTTAGGTTTGGGCCTCCGGTATTACCACACTCACTCGGCGAAACACAACGTAAGCGTTGTTTCACGCCGGTTTTCTGTGAGGCCTGGTATCACTCCGGTCAAGCCGGCCCATTCGCCGAAGCATGGCTCTCCCACGTGAAAATAGTGGAAAAGTTTTATAGAAAATGTGAAGGAAAAAGTGACAACAGGTTAAACAGAAGGTAGAGAGTAGAGAACGTTGTTGATTGCTCTACCAACAAGAGCTGACCTCCTAAATTAAAGAGAGAGATATTATAACTTGTTTGTATAAACAAGTTTCACATACAACATTACTGACAGTCAAATGTTTTCACAGCAGCATGATTGCATGATCTATCAGCTAGCACATAACATAACATACCATCACGTCGAGTATTCCCCGAAGGGTTAGGTTAGACGTACGAATGTACACCCACAGTTCGTCGATATGTTTAGGTCCCATGTAATAGGGGCTATTGCTAATAACCAGCCACAAATTCCAAACTCCGAGCTGCTACTCGGAATTTCATAGAAAAACATAATAACAGTGCTCGCTGGGAATTAAACCCAGGACCTCTGGCGTAGCAGTCACGCTCAGGACCACTAGGCTAATGAGGCAGTCAGCTAGCATCCATCTCTTAAATCATACCCTAGTGATATATGAGGAATCGATATATCGAATCCAAGGCATAACTTTCTGCCTCTTGACTTTACGAAGTCATGTGCGTATTATTAATTAATGATCAAGTGTTTAAAGGGTGAAGGAAAACATCGTGAAGAAACTTGCATGTCCGAGAGATTTTTTCGATGGCGTGTGAAGTCTGCCAACCCACATCGGCGACCAGCGTGGCGGGCTATATCAAATTCATTCTAATAGGAAACTTGTGCCCAGCAGTGATAGAATATAAGGGGTTGATAATGACAATGACCATTAATTGTAAAGATAAGATAACACTAAACTGACCTGCCCTGCCTTGAAGGAGATTCGCGTCTTCCTGGCGATGGTCTTCGTGGCGGAGACACCAGTCGTCGCGAAGGCGAGGGCCTCTTGTGAGGAATCTCGCTACGAACAGGGTTGTGATGCACTTGTACACGTCGATCTGTCCACAAATATATTATACTTAGTACTTATCGAAACGTCAATAGATAGAGCCGGTTGGGAGAAGGTTGTCAGAAGACCAAAATACCAAATTTTGGTCTTCTGACAACCACTAACAAATATAATAGATGTAGAATGTATCTATTATATTTTAACTTGCTTTATTAAAACTATATGTTTTTGTAATAACCACTGGAAATAAATTCTGGGTAAGTACCCATCTTGTAAGTTAATATATAAATTAGCTTTTGCCCGCGGCTTCGCTCACCTGAAGCTATATAGGATTAGAAATGAATTCCAAAAAAAATATATAAAAACCAACAGTGATGATCTCTTCTTTGTATGGGCCTCTATACATGAGAGAGGTCAAG
Organism: Acronicta leporina; assembly: GCA_947256265.1. Classification (NCBI taxonomy): domain Eukaryota; kingdom Metazoa; phylum Arthropoda; class Insecta; order Lepidoptera; family Noctuidae; genus Acronicta; species Acronicta leporina. The sequence goes on along the minus strand of OX366537.1, from coordinate 3,697,440 downwards.
CTGTATCTCAGGATCCGATTATTTAATTGACATAAGAAGTTCACCAGTTTTTAAGGTGGAGTATATACTTTCTAACAGTGATATCAAAATTAAAACCTAATCAGTAGTTTTTTCTCCAACCAGTAACAAACACAGCTTTTTTACAATTTTATAAGCAAGATCAAGCAAGCAACGATATTTTAAGTGTAGACCTACAAGCTAAAGGTTTGATTGAGTTCAACATGAGCACCCATCCATTGATTGACCGCGGCATGCGGATGCGGATGCAAATGTAGTTAATGTTGTCGTAGTTCCAAAGCTATGTTTGTTTTTATTCGGGGGCTTGGGATCATAATTTCATAAATTGCTATTATAGCAACTCAATACATCTCTATATGTTACGACAACATTTGAACTCTTACCAGGAGACACTCTCTTGCCAGGCGGTGAAACTCTTCTTCCTGAAGGAGAAACTCGCCTCCCAGACGGCGACAACCTTCTTCCAGATGGAGAAATCCTTCGACCGGAAGGCGAAGCTCTTCTGCCGGTCGGAGAAATCCTTCTCCCAGACGGAGACACCCGTCTTTCTTGAGACAACCGCCTTGGTGAGAAGGCGCGTCTCTTCTCGTAATCCTTGTATGGTCTATCCTGTGTCTCAGGTCTTATTGGCTGCGCCTTAGGGTCAGGTTGGACATATTTCCTACCTTCGTACGCTTTGTCATAAGATGGGCTCGATTTTGAGAATTGAGATTTTGAGGGCTGGGCCTGCAAAAAGTATTTCATTTAAGAAAACACAACACACTATCACGCCTGCATTCCCCGTTGGGTTAGGCAGAAGTGTACTAACGTACACCCACAGTTCATTAATTTACTATGGGGCGAGCCTATTGCCGGGTACAAATACAAACTCCGAGGTGCTATAGGGATATTATAGAAAAACCGAAATCGTCTTCAATATTCATAGGTATATCGGCATAGATTGGCTTGGTAATAAAATATGGTAGGTACAAAGTCAACATTAAATATTATTTGAGCGTTCCGACTGCTCAGAATGATCTGAACAACTAAGACAAATCAAAAAATCTTTATGAGAAAAGGAATGAAGGTTGAAATTTGACAGATTAGATTCAAAGGATATCAACGAGAGTAACACTTCACAATACATCAACACAACACATCTTGTTAAGAAAATGTTACCTGAGATTGCCAAGACGACGGTGCGGTTTGCGATGAGTACTGCGACGGGTGGCCTCCTGAGGCTGATCCGCCTGCCGAGTGAGAGCCAGCCATGCCACCCGGGTTACTGATATTGTACTGCGTCGGGCCTTGGAAATTGTCCTTCATGATGGTTAGCTACAACAAAAAAAATTGCTGAAGCTGAACTGCGACTGAAACTGAATACAGTCGTCTCGTGCAAAATAAAAACTGCCACACAAGGCAAATATTTGTGTGTCATACCATCACGCCTGTATTCCCCGAATGGTTAGGCAGAGGCGTACTAATGTACACCCACAGTTCGCCGGTATGTAATAGGGGCGAGGCTATTGCCAAAACCGGCGTGAAACCGCGCTTGCGTTGTGTTTCGCCGAGTGAAGGAGGTTACCGGAGACCCAAACCCTTTTAAAAGACGGGCAACGCACTTGCGACTCCTCTGGTGTTGCGGGTGCCCATGGGCGGCGGTTATCGCTTACCATCATGGTTATCCTATGTCCGTCTCATGCTTCTAAGCTACCTCTCCACCAATTTTCAGCGAAATCGGTTCAGCCGTTCTTAAGTTATAAATAGTGTAACTAACACGACTTTCTTTTATATATAGATGTTGCCCCAGAAAAGGATTTTCTCCTGTATCGTGAGTTTTTTTGTTTATGTACACAGATGCCTAGATCCGGAGCAACAATCTGTAGGTCATACAAATAATTTCACAGAAACCGATTGCCTAACGTCGTCAGATTTTGTGTGAGTAATAACTTTAATATTTTCTAACTATTGTCATTTCTGTATTATAATTTACATTTAGATCCCTTCCTATCCATGTAATTTTGGTAGTTACCTTTGGTAGTTACGGTACCTCCCGAACAATCAATTCAAACTCTCGACTTACCGGTTTATTATATGATTGGCTCGGTGGATAGCGATCGTGGATGGGCGGGTGTGTGACGCTGGTATCCACCGTCTCAATGCTTCTTAGAGCGTTGCGCGGCTCAACTGGACGGGCCGGCTGTAAAGTTACGATTCTTTATGTTTAAACCACGATTTGTATTATAATATGGGCAAGAACATAAGAAAATAGATTCTATAACTTAATGGTTATCGTACGTAATAACCTGTAGCTATTATAATAGGTCAAAAATTAATCGTAAGCACAAAACGTCACCTGTAGACTGTTAGGTCAGAGCTTAGAGGTTTGGCACAAGTTACTAGTGCACGGAGCGTCGAGTTTACATCAACAATCTTACTCTCGCTACCGTCGCCCCATGCTTACGATTCGAAAAGACATTTATATAATCGGAGCATGTTGTCTAGGTGAATTTAAAATTATGTCATGATTCTAGATCGAGTCTTATCTCAGATGTCCCAGGAAAGTAGGCAAGTTTGACAAACTTATCACACCAAAAAGTTCCATATGGTGTGAAATAGTCATAACGATGTTTTACTTGATCGTTAAAGCAAGTGACAGTTAATGTCCGATTCTCATACGCACAAGCCTATACTTCAAAATCTATCATTCAAAAAGTCCAACTAAGAGAATGAAATTGTATTATGCGAATTTTCTTAAGAAAATTGCGAATCTGTGACCTTATGGGAGAAATAAATGCATTTTGTTTTCCGAATTGAAGCCTATGAATGGTAATCAGTCAGACAAGTCAAAGAACAATAGTTCGTAATAGGACGTCAGAAATTTAAACTGTCTCACCTTTGGAATGAGTATCAGTTCTTGCCCCGTGTCCCGTGTGACGTGATGAATCTTCCTTCTTCCTGACAGTTGTTTAGGAGGAAAGGAATGGGGATTCGATCTAATTTATTGCATGAGGGGTTGGGAAGAGCCAGGCTTAGGGTTGCTTAATTAACTACAAAACCCTTTAGATTGTCGAACATATTCATTTGTGCCTGCTAAATGTTGTAGGTAAATTACTTTTAATAGAGAAATATATGGGAAGGGAAATCAAAAAACTTACAAACTACCTTAGGTTACTAAAAAGTTGAAAGGTTTGGATTTGTTAAAAGTGAGCTTGGCCTTGGAATTTTCCCCTTTGTGAATGCCCTCCCCTATATCCAACTCCACGACCACCCCTATGTCCACCTCCACGACCACCCCTATGTCCACCTCCGCGACCACCCCTATTTTTACCCTTAAAAGCCTTTTCGTTTTGTTTGTTTGGATTTCCAGGAACATATTGACCAGGATCAGAATTTGGTGATGTATACATCCCCTTTTTGTTATTTTTAGATCGTTTATTTTTAGAGGCAACAGGAGCATTGGACGGTCCAGCCTTGGGTTCGGCCTTGCATATTTCTGCCTTGTCTTTCGCCTTGATATTTATTCTAATTTTTTTGAAACCAAGAAAAACAGAGTAGTTCTGTTCACTGAGCTTTTCAACCGAGTCTGGGTCGATGGAAAATGTTACGACCTGGCTATTAGTGTCGTTCTCGATTTTCACATAATTTATCCGCCAGTTAGAGAAGTCTATTCCATCATTTTGAGTTTTAAGCATCCCAAGAAGCATATTTTCGTCCAAAGTAGGATCCGGTATATACGCGATTCCGATTACGGGTTTAGGTAGTTTGCTCATGTTAACAACACTTAGGCTCGCTCCCTCCCATGGTTTTATAAAAGCCATTTGGGATTTTAGCCACTCTATCGTCTCTTCATTTGCACAATACAGTACAATACCCCGTTTTTGTTGCTGGCAACCTAAAAAGTCCGGGTTACTTCCCTCGGCCTCAGCTTCGACAAGATCCACGAGTTCATCTAGAATTTTATCTATTTTCTCTTGGGACATTTCTCCCAATGCATCAACGATGGTAACTCGCATCGGAAGAGCTTTTGCCCTCTCCGTCCGAGGAAGTCCCACTATTCTTGCCATCTTTTTTGACCTTTCTAGAGAAATTGGGCTCATGTTTCGTTGACGCTTTTCTAGGTCATTTGTCTTTTTTTTTGCTCGAGCAGTGAAATATTCTGGAATCAGTTTTAATCGAGTTTCACAGAGGGCTCTAGCCTCCTTGAAAGTTTTTCCCTGCTTCATCCACCAATACAGCCGTCTTCGGGATGGAGCGCTTAGGTTATTAGTGCGATACATTTGTTTGTTCATCCGCTTTTTTTGTGCTTTGGTCATGCCCTCAGTGGAGGGTGGGTCTATCTGATTGCTAGGACCACTGGGTTTGGTGCATGTGTCAAGCTGCGGCAGGTCTTTCTGGACTTTAAGCTCTGAAGCTTGCGTGGTGACAGGACCCTTGAAGGAATTAGCCGAGGAAGGGCCAGAACCACCGGCGGCGGTTAAAGATACCGATTGTGAATTTCTCCTCCAGCGATAACGGGGATCCGGCTACCAACAAGGGACAAACAAAATTATGGAATTGCGGTTCGCTGCTGATTATAAATACGAAATGATTATAATTCTCAAATATCAAAACTTATGAGACAACCGACATAATTAATTTTCTTGTCGACAAAATCTGTACAATTATCAATTAATCAGAATTAAAAACTGTCTATGTCTAACTGCCTCATTAGTCTACTGACTGCTACGCTCGGTCCTGTATTCAATTCCAAGGTCAAGCAAAGTGTTATTGTGTCTTTCCATTAACTTTTCAGTAGCAGCTCGGAGTTTGGAGTTATGCCCGGTTCATGGCAATAGGCTTGCTCCCTATTACATAGGACCTGAACATACTAGCGAACTGTGGGTGTAGATTACTACACCTCTGCCTGACCCTTCGGAGAATGTAGAGGGTAGGTAAATCACCATCTGACAGCTAAACTTTACATGTGTTAACATTTGACAAATATGTTGTAGAGGCATGCTTCCCCTTTCCGACCTGCCTAACCACTATTGCGCGCTTATTGCAATTCAAATTAGATAGAACTTTTAGATATATAAAGTTGCCGAAATGCGGTGTTTCGGAATTGATATGGATTGTACTTTTTGCCTTTTTAGAGGGCCTGTTAATATCGGACAGTCTCGTAATTTTTTTAAGCATATAACATACATAAAACTACAAACTGCTAGCTTTTTTGTAAACCAAACAATTTTTCAATTTAACTGCGACATATAATGGAGAGGACCTAAATCTAAGAACAATAATATAATCAATACAAGCATAATGTGAGCGAATTTGTTTGAAGGTGTACCAAATGTAAAAAAACAAGTACCCATGACATTAATTATAACGTTTTTATTGCCTGCATACCGCAACCAATAAGATGAAACCAGTAGAAATTGAGGATGTAGACAGTGATGGGATCACTACTCCGTTGAGAAAAACACAATCTCCTAATCCATATCCTGTATCCGGACGTCGGTAGCGAGAACTCTACATTTTCTGAGGGTCAGAACAAGGCTTGAAAACTATGTAGTAATTGTTCAGTAAGAACTGTCTCACAGTTGGAATTTATTTCAGCAAAACCACAAACCATAAGATAATGAATATGGTGTTCAGATTTATTACACTTTTAATATGACGCCGTGACCATAGCTATTCATACCACAAATGTGATTAAAGATTAACGTGCTCTACACAGCACGGAGGGTATTGGAGGTTCTAAAGGGTGCCGTGGTTGAACTTGACTTATACAAAGGCAAACTGGACAGGGATATTTCTAGCAGGAAATGGCAAAAAGTACATTCTTACGTTTACATTGCGATTTCATATACTATTTTACCTTTATGGGAATTATAAAATTGTTAACTTAATTTTAAAGTAAAATAAAAGCATAGGACATTTATTCAAACTGCGCAACAAACTTTAAACCACTTTTTCAGAGTTTGCATTACCTATAAAAAGTTTTTCTGTTTTATTTATAATTTTGGAGTCTGCGACACTGGGTCGCCATTACTCGTCACAATATAATCATCTATCTAATTCTAAACCGTGAAGGTAGAAAACGAAAATATTCACGCAAAATGGCATAATACAATCATGTAAATAAATAGGGTATTACACCTTTTTTTGAAAACTGTTTTAAATTAATCCTTAGATCGTAATGAACCAGTAGAATTTTTATTTCAATTTTATACAACCAAAAAATGCCATAAAAACTATTTTTAATTTATGATTTTGAATTCACGCACGAAAACGCTAGCCGCCATGCTACTTCGGCTCGTGACGTCACTACTGCCAAAGACCAAGTAACACGATTTGTGAAAATAATGAGTTATAATGTTTATCATTGGTGTCTTGTGCCTGAATGCAATAATTCAAGTGTAAAAACTCCACAAAAATTGTGGATTCAATTGCTTTGTGTATCATTCAATAAATGCTTGATTTAGTAACGCACATTTTCGACATTTTCGTCATGGGACATATCCTATTTTAAGGCGGATCGTTCACCTGAGCCCGCCAAATTCAAATTTCAATTGGTTTTTCGCAATTTGTAGGTCTATAACACATTCTAGATTCCTAGCTGTAGTAATTGCGGCATTAGCTATAAGTACAATATTCACAACTGAGCATTAAAAACTTTGCTTGTAAATCAATATTGTAGCTAAAATTAGGTACAATCGTCATTTTTGGCCAAAATTAACGATTGTACCTAATTTTAGCTTCTATAACGTTTATTAAGCAAAGTTTTTAATGCTCAGTTGTGAATATTGTATAGCTAATGCCGCAATTACTACAGCTAGGAATCTAGAATGTGTTATAGACCTACAAATTGCGAAAAACCAATTAAATTTCAATTGGTTTTTCACAATTTTTGGCGGGCTCAGGTGAACGATCAGCCTTAACAGCTTTGTTAATTTTAAATGCTGATTAGTTATTGCCTTGTTACATAGAAATTGGTGAAACTGGGTCTTATTGTTAGACAAAACTTGATACGATAGTTAGGTAGGTACTTACATTACTGTTTTAATATTTCTCAACTCGGCAGAACATAAATCGGGATTGGATGCAAAAAAATTTGCCACCATCAACGTATTGATCATTGGTAGATTTGTACTTTCTGCTTTCACAAAACCGTCTTCCATGATGCGATTTTCATCAAACTAACACAGCACGACAAACAATGATTGTTGAATTGTTAATCTGAGACGACAAACGTCGTCATCGATCGAATGAGTGACGTCACGTCGATAACCAATATGGCGGATGGCGTTTTAAAACAGATTAAAAAAGACGATTTTTGAAATTGAATTATAAAATTTACATTGCATTTTTATTAATAAATACTAACGTTTCTCGTTTACTTTTTTCAAAATCTATCATAAAAATGCATTTTCATATTTATTTTTACATGGTGTAAAATACCCTATTGTATTTTGGCAAATCAAGGACAATATGTATATTATAAGGTAATAAAGTAGAAAAAGAGCATAAATACATTAAATATCAAATGAGTTATTATAACTTAATTATTTACCATGGAGTGGTAGCATGCGTGGTTCTTCGTAAAATGACATACACCTAATGCATATACAACATACTTCCACTACTTGTAAGATAGATTTCCACCCGATTTTCGATATCCAAATATATATTTCCTACTTCCGTGCTTCAGAAAGCACGTAAAGCCGTCGGTCCCCGTTGTCATACGAACATCTATGACAATTGTTAGTGGTAGTTAGAAGTCCAAAAAAGCCTGACAACCAGTCTATCCTCCGAATACCGGTATTGCCCCGAAATTGGGTTGCGGAGGTCTGATGGCAGTCGCTTCGTATAAAATCCCTACTATCTATACTAATATATAAAGCTGAAGAGTTTGTTTGTTTGTTTGCTTGAACGCGCTAATCTCAGGAACTACTGGTCCGATTTGAAAAAATATTTCAGTGTTAGATAGCTCATTTATTGAGGAAGGCTATAGGCTATATATCATCACGCTACGCGGACGAAGTCGCGGGCAGAAGCTAGTAATATTATAAATGCGAAAGTAACTCTGTCTGTCTGTCTGTCCGTTACGCTTTCCCGCTTAAACCTCTTAACCGATTTTGATGAAATTTGGCACAGACAATCTTTAGACCCTGAGAAAGGACATAGGCTATATATCATCACGCTACGCGGACGAAGTCGCGGGTAGAAGCTATTAAAGATAAAAATAGAAGATTTTAGTTTAAATTCAAAATATTCATTTTTTTTTTAAACTAGCGGCCCGCCCCGGCTTCGCACGGGTGGAGAAATCCTTTTTTAAAAAATATTCTATAGCCGTTAATCAGAAATAATGTAGCACTCAAAGTGTGAAAGAATTTTTGTAATCGGCCCAGTAGTTTATGAGTTTATTTGTTACATCCTTTGAATCCTTCCATAATATTAGTATAGAAAACTAGCTAAGTATAGACAACTAGCTGTTGGTATCCTAAGGGGTATCAATTGATCTTGTTTTTCCGAATATCGTGGGGAACTTCCCAGTCTCGTAGGTATATAATGGTAACTCCGTTATATACATATGAGTAAGAAGAGAATTATAAATAGAATAGAATACATAGAGACTGGAAAGTCTCTTTGGAACATTAACATTAATCGTCCACCAGAAAAAAAAAACTTCGCCTTTTCATCATATTCTGTCATCGTTTCCGCCCGCACATTACCACTCCATTTTATTTATAGAACTGTGCTATACATACCGGGACAATTTCTGGTACATTTTTGGGTGCAAACCCATAGTTCTGTTCCGCTGGGCCTCTGCCCTGGTTGAACGAGGACCGCGGATGACCTTGATGTTGCTGGTGCTGAAAATGAAGAATATTTTAACTATCCACCTACTTTGTAGAGGTTTGTGATCTCAGGAAACCGAAAGCAACAGATTGTCTGCCAATTTTAATTTTGAACTGTATGTTTTTTTTTTGTTATCTATATAAATAAATAAATATACTTAATAAATAATCGAATAAGGAAATAAGGCGAAATAATCCCAACATGAGGACTGATCGCCCGCCTGGTGCCTGCCGGCGTCCCCGAAATATAAAATATATATTTATATAATAATAAATAAATATTCTGGGACATTTTTACACAGCACCATCTAGTCCCAAACCAAGCAGAGCTTGTACTATGGGTATGGACAATGGATATAATACTTAAGTATATACTTTTTTTTTTAAATACATACTTATAACATACCATCACGCCTGTATTCCCCGAAGGGTCAGGCAGAGGCTTACTAATGTACACCCACAGTTCGCCGGTACATACTTATAATACATAAGAAACACCCAGATAAACACAAACACTTATATTCATCACATAAATTTTTGTGTCCTGTGGGAATCGACCCCACAACCTCATGGTCAGCAGTCCGGTACTCGAACCACTAAACCACAGAGGTTGTCAAGTAGTCAAAGTAACTTTGATTAAGGACAATTACGCAAGCTAGTTAAAACTACTCCAACAAATCTAAATGAAAATAATAATGGAACCACCCTGCTGCACTTCCTTTCTAATAAATGATGATTTATTTATTCTAATTGGATAATTTCAGACAAGCTTTGGCAGAATTCCCATAGGATTAAAACAAAGTATTCAGAGAAGCACAGAAGAAAACATACTAAAAGAAAACAAAATATATTTTATCTTTTACATTCCTATAGCTTACCTGTTGTCCGTATGAAGCATTAATGTTTGGCTGAGATGAATTATTGTAGCCAAAACTGCTCTGCACCACTGGACCCGCTAAAGGTGGGTTTGGGTTCCACTGACTCGAGTTGTTGCCACCAGACATCCAAGGTGAAGGCCGATTCAAACTGTCAATTCCGGCAACGGCTCCACTAGGCCCATGAGGTCCCATATGACCATGTGATGGTCTAGGCCCATGAGATCCACTAGGACCATGTAAGCCACCAGGCCCATGGAGTCCTTGATTATTGTAATCATTAATGGGTTGATTCATATAATCATTGCGGGGTGTGTTCTGGAAGTCATTCCTTTGATTTTGGAATCCAGGCCTTGAATCAAAAGCACCTTGCTGTAGGTTTGCCTGGAAAATAATTCAGATTTTAAATGATTTTCCTGTAATAATTAATTTTAATTATTTAAATTTTTCATTGCACTGCTCAGTAGTTGTAAAACCAATGAGGTGCAGGCTAATAATGTATGGTGTTGAATACCTGTTTCTTTACATAATTGCTGTAGTAGGTATATGTAACAACTATATGGTTCTGATAATGGAACTGTCCAATGTTGCATGCCAATTGCCTAATCCAGTAAATTAAAAACAAGCAAATATTGAAATAGTTAACATTACTCAATGTTCAATGAAAAACTTGTTCAAATAATTTCTGGAATTTATAACCAAAACAAATGAACTGTTTGAATTTGAATAATAAATCATCATAGTAGATCCCAGTTTATTCAAGTAGAGTTTATCTAGATAGCTATGGGATGATTTATATCTATATATCTTGAGTAGGTTGCTGTTTACCGCTTGCACAAAACCTTATTCCATTATGAAATTAATAGTTAATTATTCATGTGCTTAACGAAGAAGGAAAACATTATGAGGGAACCTACATGCCTGAGTTTTTCTCAAAAGCTTGTGAAGTCTACTAACCCGCAATAGAGATTCAGATTCAGAGTGGAGACCTGTGCCCAGCATTGGCAGAGTATTAAGTTATACTTCATTGAAAATCCGCCCCAAAGGCAACTCTCTGACCAAGCAGCTGGGTCAGAGAGTCACCTTAGTTGATTTACAATCATAAAATGTTTTTAACAATAAAAAATAGTTCTAAAAATAGAGGTGCACTTACACCAGGTTTACCAACAGGCACCGCTTTTAAAACAAAATTGCCTGGCAGTCGGTAGCCGTCCAGGCATTTCATCACTTTGTATCCCTCAGTATTATCAGCCAGCCCAATCCTGACTTTCTTTGAGCCATCGTTTTCAACCACCAGATTATCAAGAATAAAGTCACTTATATTACACTCCTGTTTTATCAAAATCTTCACATCCTGATATTTGGTCTATAGAACAGAAAAGAAAATGATCACAGTTTTAATAGGCAGAACTGTAAAAAATACAAGACAATTTTAGTAACCTAAAATATACGTACTTTACCAGGAAATCCGTGAATTGTTATCATCATCTTAGCAGATTTTATTTCTAAATACCATAATAAGAAAGCTTACTTCAGTTAATATTTAAAATAGTGTGTATTACAAACACTAAACCCTTTCACTTGATGCAAAATTCGCCAATCGCCAAATTAACGAGACGCCATGACGCCCATGACAATCAATCAGTTTCAGTCAGAGCCATAGATTAATATGTATATTTTATTTTGGTCAGAGCTCAGTCAGAGTCAGTGTTGAAGGGAAGAACCCTGCTTCAGGATTCAGACCCTTAGAAAATTATTGTCTATGTTAATTAAAAATATACTACTCGACTAAAATTATACTACGTTTCTGTTTTTGTCGGTTTGTTTTGAATTGAAATAAAACGGCATTATTTTGTGAAATTTTGTTTTGATACCTATTAAAAAAAAATCACATTTTAATCAAATTCAGGCAAATGGATGTCTATCTCGGCCAATTCATCAATAGGCACTTCGTCCTTTGCATTGACACGATGTAACATGTCGTCAAAAATTTAACGGTTTTAAATTTAACGGCTCTGGATACAAGTTCATGTTTGATGTTGCCATACGTACAGAAAATCCCTATACTGCACCTAGGGGAAATGTTCAAAAGCAAAATGACTACCAAAAAAACAAGTCTGTCGGCCTGAACATAAAGTTATGGTATTTTCGCGTAATATACTTGCATTGGTTGCTGGCGGAAGCTGGATGCGACAAACCAAAGACAGGGCGAAATGGCGCACATTGGGGGAGGCCTACGTCCAGCAGTGGACTAGTATAGGCTGATGATGATGATGATGATGATGATACTTGCATTACGATACTACATATCATAAAAATATGTTACGAACAGTTTAATTATACTACGAAATCCAACCCTATTTACTTTGCCAGGTTTTAAAACCGGGGCTTTGCGTCGAAGTGCCCTGTTATGGCCGAGAAAAACTTGCGGGAACAACACCAGACCGCCGCGCCGTGCGTGGATTAAAAAATACTTTCAACAACGAGTATTTTCAAATACCCGCATGCAGAGAAAATTGATCCATATATTGATACATACGAGGTGCGTAACGTATTGGCAAAAAAAAAAACTTTGAACAACGAGTATTTTCAACTCGCGTTGTCGGTGCGCTGCACTGTACGCTGCGAGGCGGCCAAATACGAATAAGAAAAAAATATTACCAAAAATAAGTATTACATTTCCATACAGAGGTAGGTATGGGTATTTGTTACATTTTATTGAGCTTAACATGTTGTATGGAGAAAATAATGTTTCCTATGACCGCCACACTAGGTCAAGCCTGTCTCGTAGAGGCCTTTAAAATACTTTCAAGTATTTTAAGTAATACTTGGTTTTTGACACTGGTATTTTTACATAATCATAATACTTGAAACCCAGGTATTGAATTATGCAATTATATCTCATCTCATCTCTCAGTGTTGCGGTTGCCAGGCCAGCGCCAGTGCTGCCAACTGTAGTGTAAGACTGTTACACTGAGAGAAGACTGAAGACTACTCTATGGTCTCATATCTATAGTCTATATTGTCCACAGCACAGCACATATATTGATAACACCGATAACACATACTAGTATCTCTTAGTAGTCTGTGGTTATCACTTGTCAGTTGTCAGAGACTAGAGTTGTCAGTTCTGTGTAATGTAAATCAGGATTTTGCGGATTTTGAGAATGTGAATTCAATGATCAAAATCAATTTTTGAGTACATAATTCTGTGAATCTTGATAATTGTTGATAAATCTAAGAATATATCGTAAACAATTATTATTTACCCTTTTTTGGTGACTGACTGTGTCTTGATTTGTGCGATTGAATTAAGAACCCGGTGCAGTCTACGAGCGAATCAATTTCATTATTCATAGCTTTGAACGTGTAGTTAATGTAATAATCAGTAACCTAATTTAATTATTGTTTGAATATGTTAGTGACAATACGTAATTTACCTGCGAACGTGAGTATACAACCAAATGATGATTAACAGCCAACCATAGAAGCCAACATCACATCATCATAAATTCCATGCTGTTTTTTTTTCATATAGACGCGGTATGCCGACTTGAAGGCTCTAATACTTACAAAATGTGGTTTGACCGAGATGATACTGGACAATTTGACGCCTGATGGAAACAATGCAAAGAAAGTGACGGTAGGGTTGGCAGAGGAAGAAGATGCAGCTATCCTAATGCGGAAGATCAATGGCCTCCGCATAGAAGGGCAGCAGGTGTTTGTTGAAGCCATTAAGAAGAAACAGGTTCGGGCTTAATAGTAATAATATTATTGTACCACAAAACTACATATTAATTATTGAGTGAGATTTTTCATTCATGAAGATTGAGGTGGTCCGATATTACCAGGAAATTGTATAAAATAAAATAAAATCATTTATTAGTTAAACTAACTCACACTCACTTTGGGTTACACACAAAACCAGGTGTAACCTGTAATTATGCATTTAAGAAATATTGCTTTTTTAGTTTGCATGTCTTTATTGTTGTAATCTAACCAATGCAGCAATGGCATGTTTTAATTTGTAATTTTTATCTGAATATGGCACTGTAAACATAAAGAAATTCCGCCTAGAACCTCTATAGATGGGATGCCAAATAGTTTTTTTTATCCTGTAACAAAAACTTAATGCAGATACAATGGTTTTGTCGGCCATAATTTTTTTAATGCATCCAAAAATTTTACTCCCAGGCACCGGGTTCCATCATGAACGAAGCTGATGTGTCCCAGCAGCCAACACTGCAGCAGCCTTACTATCAACAAAGTGGCTACCAGCCATCCAGCTACCAACTGGGGTATACTAATTTGCAAAATGGAGTACCTTCAATATCATATGCTGGGTTGTACGGGGTACCAACTTCTCAGGTAAGTCTTTATTATTGATAAGTTAAATAGAAACATAACTATAAAATAACTTTAGTACTTCGTTTAATCAATATGCTTTGTTTTGCTGAGCACATAGGTAATTTAAAAGAATGCTCTGAAACATTCTCCTCATACATTCAATGATTAATTTAGCCAAATTGTGGTTTAATTTTGATCTTTGCTGGTATATTTTTACAAACATTAATGCCATATAGCATTATCTATTATCTATTTAATAGAAAGAAAATGCATGTATTTCAGTTATTTTTCAGGAATGAGAAACCAAGTTTACAATTAAACTTGGTTTCTATCTTGCATTAGTTTGTTAGTATATTTTCATCAAGATCTGTGATGGTCTGTTATACATGGTCAAAATGACCCAATTTTTGTGTCATTGCTATAATCGATTCAATACTGGTGGCAAGTATTGTCTATAATGAACTTCTTGGCTAGTGTTTGGCTAGTGCAAACTTTATAGAGGTGATTGATGCAAAGGGTGTGGGTTTGTTTGGGGCTTCTGGCCAAAATTGGTGCTGGTACTAGAGTCCGGGTGAAGCATGGCTGTGAACCATATCTAAGCTCCGTTAAGCTTTGGATGCCGCACACCATGCGCTGCCCTACCAGTGTATGTTATACGCCCAGTTAATTATTCTGTGTGAATGCACAAACCTGCACAAACTCTGTCCTAAGTTCAGATCGGCCAAGAACTTAGGCGCCAGGTACAGTCTATATTTCGACAGTTTCGAATATGGACCGCCACTCGTCTTTTCGCCAATCATTGTTCGTGAAAGAAGCGCCATCTCAAGTATATCTTTTTAATGTGTATGTAACCACATTACCGGGTACAGACAAATTGACCAAGTGTAATAGAACCTCTATACAGCAATTCCCACAAATTAAGTGTATTAACTTAATTTTGGAAGTATTATGAGGAGCCTTCATTTTGTAACAATCTTCAATATATCTTTCACAGAATGCATTTGCCAATTATGGCTATCCACAACAAATGCAGTACCAACCGAATCAAATGACGGCTCAGTCTATGACCTCCTTTGATCAGGATGCACCTCTTGGATTCAGTAATCAAGGCAACAATTCCACTGTCTGGGAAAATCAAAACGATTGGAATCCTGCAGGGAGAGTTTCTGGTGGGAATAGAACTTCCCAACAGAGCCGAAGCAACTCAAGGTGGGATAATTCTGATGACAACATGGGTCGTTCACGCCGCGATGTGCCCGCTCGCTCCCACGGACGCGATGAATCTTCGCGTAACTTCGGGCGGGACACGAATTTTCGCGACGTCGGACGCAGTGTGCCGTCACGTGACTTCGGGCGAAAGGCTCAGTCGCACGACTCCGGGCGGGACGCTCCCTCGCGCGATCGCGGACGGGACGCACCTCGCGACCGCCGGGATGCGCCTTACCGCGAGCGAGGCGGTGACAGCCATGCGCGCGATCGTCGCGATGCACCCGCCCGCAGCGCGTCCGGCCGCGATAACACCAGAAATGACTATGATCGCGGTCCATCGAAACGGCAGTTTTCAGCAAACACCGCACCAGGAAAATCTTCAGGATCAGTTTCGCAGATGAACAAATTTTCCCAACAGCGTAATAAGCCTAGCCAAAACCGAGCTCCAAACATAGCTCGGAAGGCCCAGGGCGATTATAATCCTCCTGTAAAACGCCTACGTACAAATACCGGCTCTGTCGAACAATTTGATACGAACAGATCGACTAATAATGATCAGGCCCAAACACTTAATAAGAAGAAACCTAAAAAGAATGACCAAGAAACGTTAGTAAACCGCGCTTCCACGTGGCGCTGCCAGATTGCTTCTGCAGTCGCTAAAGATATTATTAAAAATCCGCGGCTCAGAAATGATATCGAAAAGCCACAGTTTCTAACGGAACTAAAGCGCGGTATAAGACACCGCCTAGAAATGTTGTTCGGCGACAATATTAAAATTTCTCAGGAAGACATGTTAAGAGTGTACCGAGAAAAATATCGTGTCGACAGCGATGCGGAATTCTTTAAAGAAGTTACGGAAGATATAAAGAACCATGGTGCCTATGTTGCTGACGACATCAAAAAAGGTAATTTGTACAGTATTATGTGGTTTCTTGCAGATTATCTGAATGAACGATGCACGTGTTTCGTGGTCTTGTCAACTTTTTCGTATATTTTCTCACTTTCGAAGAGAAAGCCTTTAAATATCAAATACCTGATTATTAATTTATCTCCAAAACCACATTGTTATTATTTCTTCCAATTTAGGTAAACTCATGGGACCTTACTAATGCAATTGCGGTAAAGCACTTTTTTAAAGTTCAACTACCCTACATCGGTTGGGCATATTAATAAGATCAACCTTCCTTTTCCATTTGTTTGTTGACATGTATGATTTGATTCCCAGTCTTGCCTGATGTCAGAAAAAACTGGGTCTAAAATGCAGCACACAATTGGAAAAGCATTTTCGTACTCCTTTCGCATACACAGGACTTGTCAAAACTGTATGTCGCGGGTGTTATATCTTAGGTGATACCAAGGATCCATTCTTCCATGGCAGAGAAGTAGAACTTGGAGCTAAGTCTAATAGACATTCTTCTACATACAGTTAGACTTCTCTGTGTAAGAATGTATTATGCACTGACTACAGGTATGGGCAATACGTTTGGGGCAAGGTAAAGTAATGAAAATAATTATTTGATTATTTTCGTAGCTCCTACAAGCCGACGGCCTCGAGCTCATAACGGCCCCCCTTGTGCCGTTATGGGAAGGATGGAACAGCCTATGTATACGCCATAGTGTTCTTTAAGAAAAACGCAATCGCTATCCTGGTGACCTGGTGTCGTCAACAGCTTTTAAAAATGTTTTGTTGTGTAATGACATAAAGACCTTATTATTCTAAAACGCTCATTAGCTCAATACACAGCAGAAGTCAGTATTATTTCTGTCGTCATCACATCAATGTGACAAAGATTATGTAGCTAATTTTGGTGACATTGATGTTTGTTGTTACGTTACGTTTTGGCCGCAAAGAAGTCAATGTGAAACTCACTAGTATCTGCTGGTTATTGCTGGAGAGTCAAGATGGCCATTGACATTGAGGGGTCATGAACACGTAGAAGTTCTAATGAAATACTGCACCGTCCAAGAAAGAACTTGCTGCCTATTTCGTAAATGCAGGGTTCTTGTACGCATAATGTCTGAACGACACAATGTTTTCTGCCTTTAAGATAAGTGCAATGGTATCAATTTTGGACCTTATGTCGTTAAAAATAGGGATGAAAATTGGCCCCCGAATAGCGCGTCTTCGCATTCATGAGACTTTTTTCTCTGCCTGTGTGTGTGACAACTGTATAATTGACCACCTTCTTAGAGCCTTACTTCAAAGTCAAGGTTATTTAGGACCTTACATCTTAGTGTCAATTTTTCACAAGTCTCTAATATACATAAAATTAGGCGTTCGAGAAAAATATACAGGAAAAGCTGTGATATATTTTATTTCAATAAGGCTCGCCAACTATTTCACGAGCAAATTATAAACATACCGGCGAACCGTGGGTGTACAATAATACGCCACTGCCAACCCTTCGGAGAATACAGTTGTGATGATAATATGATGTGTTATTCTTATATATATTTTATGGTTCTACTTTTAAAGTATAGGGCTGGGGGGGTACTTGGGCTACTTTCGGATTTCATTATTATTATGCTTCGATATTTAAATTAATGTTTTTGAGGTCTTGGGCTTATTCAGTTACACATTGTAGATGATAATATAAACTGGTGTTTCAGCTGTACCCAGTGGTAAAACGGTAGGGGCTGGCTCTGTCAAGAAGACCCCATCAAACCTGCAAGGAGGTAAAGTGACATTCATAATAAAGTTGTTATATCCATTTTTAATGTAATATAAATGTTCATTCTTCACCTTCAGTTACAGAGGCACTATAATTTTTTTATAAAAAAATGATTACAATATTGGACAAGTCCTAGTCATTAAATAGTTTACGTTGTAGGTTTTTCTATTTGGAGGGTGGATTTTAAAATATAAATTACAGATGCACTAACAAACATCCCTTGTATCGTCATAAAAATGTTTGCTCAAACCCATGTCCCGTAACACAGCAGCCAATTGCTCGACCACTGTTAACAGAGACGTCATAATTATGATGCGTAATACACCTTACTTTACTTGTTATACTTACTTTGTTTCAGTGGATACCAAGAAGGAAGATACAAAAATCTTCAAGAAGATACCTTCATACCCGCAAGGAGGTAAATCCTTTCCTCACATCTATACTAATATATAAAGCTGAAGAGTTTGTTTGTTTGTTTGTTTGATTGTTTGTTTGTTTGTTTGTTTGCTTGAACGCGCTAATCTCAGGAACTACTGGTTCGATTTGAAAAATTCTTTCAGTGTTAGATAGCTCATTTATCGAGGAAGGCTATAGGCTATATATCATCACGCTAAGACCAATAGGAGCGGAGCATCAATGAAGAATGTTTCAAAATCGGGATTTTTCCTTTTGAGAGCTTCCGATGCATGCGCTGCGTAAACGGTTAAAGTTTCGCAAAAATCATATATGAAAGAATTGTTCCGCTTTAAAAGTTCTAAAAAAAAGTCCGCGACAGCATATGTCTATCTTTTAAGGTTGGCTCACTATAACCGTTTTTATGCTAACTTTGTTCTAAAATTCGTTTTTTTTTCCTTTTGAGAGCTTCCGATGCGTGCGCTGCGTAAACGGTTAAAGTTTCGCAAAAATCATATATAACAGAATTGTTCCTCTTTAAAAGTTTAAAAAAAAAGTCCGCGACAGCATATGTCTATCTTTTAAGGTTGGCTCACTATAACCTTTTTTATGCTAACTTTGTTCTAAAATTCCAAATGCATTATTTGCGTAGGTGTTTTTATAAACATGATATTAATCCTTATCCAAATAAATACGTTATTCATCAGCCTTTAGAGCGTTTGTTTTGTATCCGTGTGGACCGAGCTTGGGTCCGCTCGGACCCAACAAACGCTCTAAAGGACATATCCTCATTTAGCGTTCTTTTATTATTCATGTTCCCGTGACATATTTTACTAAAGTTCCGCTCGGATACTCAATACTCAATTATCAACTAACAATATTGGCTATATCTTCAAGTGAGCTTCAATCAAAACATACTACAAGCCGCTGAACGGGATCATCATCTTCTTACCACCTGCCAAGTTTGCTTGAACTTGAACGCGATAATCTCAGGAACTATTGGTCCGATTAGAAAAAATCTTTCGGTGTTAGATAGTCCATTTATTGAGGAAGGCTATAGGCTATCATCCTGCTAAGACTAAGTAACTATTCCACGCGGACGAAGTCGCGGGCGGAAGCTAGTATCTATATAAAGCTGAAGAGTTTGTTTGTTTGTTTGTTTACTTGAACGCGCTAATCTCAGGAACTACTGGTCCGATTTGAAAAATTATTTCAGTGTTAGATAGCCCATTTATTGAGGAAGGCTATAGGCTATATATCATCACGCTACGCGGACGAAGTCGCGGGCAGAAGCTAGTTATAAAATAAAGCCCCCCGCTGCGTCCGTATCTATACTCTATACTAATATATAAAGCTGAAGAGTTTGTTTGTTTGTTTGTTTGCTTGAACGCGCTAATCTCAGGAACTACTGGTTCAATTTGAAAAATTCTTTCAGTGTTAGATAGCTCATTTATCGAGGAAGGCTATAGGCTATATATCATCACGCTAAGACCAATAGGAGCGGAGCATCAATGAAGAATGTTTCAAAATCGGGATTTTTCCTTTTGAGAGCTTCCGATGCATGCGCTGCGTAAACGATTAAAGTATCGCAAAAATAATATATGACAGAATTGTTCCTCTTTAAAAGTTCTAAAAAAAAGTCCGCGACAGCATAGTATCTTTTAAGGTTGGCTCACTATAACCGTTTTTATGCTAACTTTGTTCTAAAATTCCAAATGCATTATTTGCGTAGGTGTTTTTATAAACATGATATTAATCCTTATCCAAATAAATACCTTATTCATCAGCCTTTAGAGCGTTTGTTTTGTATCCGTGTGGACCGAGCTTGGGTCCGCTCGGACCTAACAAACGCTCTAAAGGACATATCCTCATTTAGCGTTCTTTTATTATTCCTGTTCCCGTGACATACTTTACTAAAGTTCCGCTCGGATACTCAATACTCAATTATCAACTAACAATATTGGCTATATCTTGAAGTGAGCTTCAATCAAAACATACTACAAGCCGCTGAACGGGATCATCATCTTCTTACCACCTGTCAAGTGCCACCTGCCAAGTTTGCTTGAACTTGAACGCGATAATCTCAGGAACTATTGGTCCTATTAGAAAAAATCTTTCGGTGTTAGATAGTCCATTAATTGAGGAAGGCTATCGGCTATAGGCTATATAAGACGAAGTAACTATTCCACGCGGACGAAGTCGCGGGCGGAAGCTAGTAATACATAAGAAATACCCAGACAAACACAAATATTTATATTCATCACATAAATATTTGTGTCCTGTGGGAATCGAACCCACGACCTCATGGTCAGCAGTCTGGTACTTGAACCACTAAACCAGAGAGACCGTAGTTTTAATAGTAGTCACTGTATTTTTTCCTTTAGCACTCCTATGCTACAAGGACTCCTTTTGCTTTTCCCAACAGAGAAAGTACTTGAAAAACACTTGCGCCTAACCCTTTGGGGAATATGGACGTGATGGTATGTCTAAATAAAATGTATTTTTTTATTTTCAGATAAGAGGCTGAACAAGGGTAAGTAAAGTTCTTGAACACACTTAAAATGAATATTTCAATGAGTATCCCTACATTTTTTATCTATTATTTTCATAAACACCTTTTCTTTGTATTTTTCGCCAATAGCTTTTTTATTAGGTACCATAAAATTCCATTATGGTCACTTGTCCTGAACTCGATCAAAAATCATTTAACGAGTCCGACGGATCGAATTTCCAATACAAACGTAATAACAAAATTAATCGTAATTCAAACACAATTGATTCAAAGTGTCTTATTATTCTAATTCTAACTGCCTCATTAGCCAAGTGGTCCTGGGCGCGACTGCTACGCTAGAGGTCCTGGGTTCGATTCCCAGGTCGAGCAAAGAGTTATTGGGTTTTTCTATGAAATTCCCAGTAGCAGCTCGGAGTTAGGAATTTGTGCCCGGTTAATGGCAATAGGCTCGCCCCCTATTACGTGGGACCTAAACATACCGGGGAACTGTGGGTGTACATTAGTACGCCTCTGCCTAACCCTTCGGGGAATACAGGCGTGATGGTATGTATGTATGTGTTATTATTCTGATTCCGATACCGTTAATCTAAGTAGGTTCGTGCTTGCCTTACCATTTTAGTATTACGTTTTTGTGAGCAATTCTTAACACGGTTTTATTTTGATGAAAATGACGCCCCTTTCTTATTATAAACATTTACTAGCATTTAGTTAGTAAGGCATAGTTACTCACTTTCTAAAAAAATAAAACTGCTTTTCAGAATTCAAGAAGGCCAGTGTGCAGATATTTAAGGACACAGAATCCCTGATCAGCCGGTTGAAGCCAGACATGCAGAAAGCACTGGATGAGGAAATTGAAGAAATGGCTGCACTGGTATGTGTTCTGATAAGTATTTATTTATTTATATTATTTATATACTCATTATTGCACACCAGACATATATATATATATATATATTATATTATATTAATACAGACGGGATTGACATTTGCTAATTACAAGCCTCCGCATGTATATATCTAAGTTTAAGTTTGGTGGCCAACTTGGGTGGCCTTATCGCCTCATATTCCTCATCATCAGCCTATAACAGTCCAATGCTGGACGTAGGCTTCCCCCAATGTGCACCATTTCACCCTTTTCTCGGCTTGTCGCATCCAGCTTCTGCCGGCCTTCCGCAAATCAGCAAATCATCACTCCATCTTCACCGGAAGGCGTCCTACGCTACGTTTGCTGAGTCTTAATATTCCTTCCTTAACTTGACGAATAAAAACTTATTTGACAGGGCGGTCAAAAAGGATGATTTTATTCTTAAAAAAATAACATTCTAAGGGCCACTTGCACCAACTTCTATAATATGTTTAAATTGTATTTAAACACGAAATCTCTATGAAAAATTGTGTTTAAATACAATTTAAACATATTTAAGAAGTTGGTGCAAGTGGCCCTTAGTCATCATCAACATCAATGCATATTGTTCCACTACTGGGCACGGGTCTCCTCTCATAGTAAGTGCGGTTAGGGAATAGTCCACCACGCTAGCCTACAGCGGGTAGGCTTCTCATGCTGTTGAGTGAATCTCTCACTTCTCAGGTTTCCACGTGATGTTTTTCTATATCTATCGTTTAATGGCGATAATTATTATCGCACAATATAATTAACAGGTTTAATAAATAAATGAAATATGTATATTGAAGAAACTTCAAACGTTTATATCTGAAAACTTTATTAACCGATTTAAGTATAAGTAACTTGACTGCCTCATTAATCTAGTGGTCTCATGCGCGAATGCTATGCTAGAGGTTCCGGGGTTCGATTCCCAGGTCGATCAAGTCGGCAAAGTTTCTCAGTAGCTGCTTGAAGTTTGGGATTTGTGCCTGCTGGCAATGTTTATTCCTGAAGGCAGAGATGTACTATGTACTTATAGATGTAGGTAATTTAAAGTCCCACATAATGGAGGCCTACTGCAAAAAACACACAAATCCAAAGTACGAGCTTCTAATTTTTTTTTTCATGTGAACCCCAATAAAGCCGCGCTTGAGACCACTCGACGAATGGGGCAATAAATAGCGATAAAAACAGACTTTTATATTTTATTCAGATCGCAGAAGAGTTCCAAGAT
Organism: Acronicta leporina; assembly: GCA_947256265.1. Classification (NCBI taxonomy): domain Eukaryota; kingdom Metazoa; phylum Arthropoda; class Insecta; order Lepidoptera; family Noctuidae; genus Acronicta; species Acronicta leporina. Next base: position 3,674,475 of record OX366537.1, on the reverse strand, counting down.
GACCCGGAGCCAGGATACGAAACCTTACACAAGCAAGCCAAGACTGTAGTTATCGACGAATATAAACAGGTATGCTGAAATGACATACATTGTCTTAATACACACTTGCAACCTCGACGCTCTGGATTCAGGGTGATTCAAGTCCGCGGATTGGGTTTTAGTTTGTTCTGAGATAATACTAAAAAATGGTTTTCGATCATTCGTCGCCACGTGACTTCGCAATATTGGTTAGTTAGCACAATATTCTATCGGAACTGAAAAGTCAGAGGTGCGTGCATTGGATTTGAACTCGAGACCTTTGACTTGGCAGTCCAATGGTCATATCACTAGGCTATCACGGCTTCTTACCTATATAACATACCATCACGCCTGTATTCCCCGAAGGGTTAGGCAGAGGCGTACTAATGTACACCCACAGTTCGCCGGTATGTTTAGGTGCAATGTAATAGGGGCCTTTTGCCATTAACCGGGCACAAATTCCTAACTCCGAGCTGCTACTGGGAATTTCATAGAAAAACCCAATAACACTGCTCGACCTGGGAATCGAACCCAGGACCTCTAGCGTAGCAGTCGCGCTCAGGACCACTTGGCTAATGAGGCAGTTACTTACTTATCTATATATAAAAAAAATAATTTCAGATGCTGAAAGTGAACTTCGCTAAACGTGTACTAAACATACGACCAATTATGTTGCGAATATTTAACACACCCAAAGTTATAAACAGGAGTAAATTGGCGCCCATACTCGCCGAGTATGGCATCGACAGCCTCAGGAAGTCTGAGAGGAAAACCCCTATGTACTTTGGCACATGTAAAACGTATGAGCAACATGACAAACTGTGTGATATGGAACCCCTCGTCGTTGGTAAGATTTAGCTGTTTACTTGTTTATTTTATATATAGTACTAACATTTTCTTGTAAGATTCTTTGCATGTACATTTAGTATTTCCTGACTATAGTATGAAACAAAATAATATTTGTTTATCTACCCTGAATGTAGAAATGGGTACAAGAATTATAAAAATATGCATTTTCTGACTCACTGGTTTTAAACTTATACCTTATAAATCTTACACTTAGCGCCACTTGCACCAACTTCTTAAATGTGTTTAAATTGTATTTAAACACAACATTTCTATGAAAAATCGTGTTTAAATACAACTTAAATACAATTATGGAGTTGGTGCAAGTGGCCCTTAACCTCATTGATATAATTAAAAATTCATGCTGAATTTAATCTTACAATAATATTTATAAAATTATTTTTCAGACGGATCAAGAATCGTGATAAAACCATTCCATCTGACTGGATTTAATGAAAAAGTGACTAAGGAACAAATTAAGATGCAGCGCCAAAAAATATCACAAACATATGCAAACATGTCCGGTGATTCCATGGTGGAAAAGGAAGAATTGAACGAAGAAGTTGATGAAGATATTGGTAACTTAAATGTCGAGGAAGAACAAAATCAAGGCCAAAGTGAACACGAAAATAAAGAAACGGAAGACGGTCAGGCAATAGAAACCGTCGAAAATGGGGACACACTCGATAATGGTAAGGAGTTGGAAGGTGATGAAACACTGGAAACTTGTGAAAACGGTGATGCTGAAAACATTGAAAGCATAGATACTCAAGCTGAAGGTAACTATGAGGAGGAAGAAACTGAGTTAAAAAAAGAAATTAGTACTGAAGTTGATAATTTGGAAGTAGTAGACAATGAGTCTAAAGAAAATGAACAAGTTGAAGCACCTCCCAGTGCTAATTTAGATTGTACCGGAGACAGCGAGCTCAATGACGAATCACATATTGAAGATAATTGCGTTATACCTGATGAAAAGCCTTCAGAAAGTGACAATCTCGATGCAGACAAAGATATTTCAATAAATCCTGAAGACGAAGAAGACGTTGAGGGCGCAGATTATGAAGATATAGAAATGGATGATGTTAATGACGATGATTTGGAAGATTGGTGATTATAGTATTAAAGAAGACTTAAGCAATGACATGGACAATATTTTCAATCCATATTTTATGTAAAAACGTTGCAGTTTTACGTTAATTTGTCAAATTAAACTTAGCAACGTAAAATATAACATTGATTGCTGCAGGACGTACAAAGATTAAATGCTCGGCTCGTATCAATTGGGGTCATCCATTAATCTTGAGGATTTTAGGTCACTCATTCTCTTTCTAAGTTAGCCCAGTCTTTATCTATCTATAAGTATCCATATTTAATTTCTATGTATTTTTTTTTTCAAATTTAATTGTTGCAAAGATGATTGGTGGCAGAGGAATACGATTACGAACGAATACCGCCAAAGGCAGCTTAAAACAAAGCATTTGCCAGAGATTTTTTCTTTGTGATTAATAATGATATGATAACCAAAGCCCTCTCCTATTTAGACCTATGATAACTGAAAAAATCCATAGCAATAATGTGAGTGTATTGTTATAAGTAGGTACTCAAGAAAGCTAGGTATACGTTATTTTGTACACATTAAATGGAATAATGTGAATAAATATTGTTTAGTTTTTCTTATTTCTCCTTTTTCTATAAGGATTGCTTTGTACAGGTTTTTACTCCCTGAACTCCCTGGTCGTTCTTGGTAGGCTCTGCTGGTTCCCCCACTCACCTAGTTAGTACTCACGAACAGTTTTGGTACTATAAATCTATACTAATCTATAAAGCTGAAGAGTTTGTTTGTTTGCTTGAACGCGCTAATCTCAGGAACTACTGGTCCGATTTGAAAAATTCTTTCATGTTAGATAGCCCATTTATTGAGGAAGGCTATATATCATCACGCTACACGGACGAAGTCGCGGGCAGAAGCTAGTACTAATATATAAAGCTGAAGAGTTTGTTTGTTTGCTTGAGCGCGCTAATCTCAGGAACTACTGGTCCGGTTTGAAAAATTCTTTCAGTGTTAGATAGTCCATTTATTGAGGAAGGCTATATATCATCACGCTACGCGGACGAAGTCGCGGGCAGAAGCTAGTATCTCATAAAAATATTCTAGTTTAGATTCGGAGTGAAGTGTTTGGTTTTGACTCAGTGGATCATCTCAACCTGTGTTGACAATTCTGCCTTCCGCATTATTGATGTTTTATCAACTATTCAACCCTATTCTGCTACCGTAATCTACAATATAATAGTAGTGAGTGGAATAGCAGAGGTGTTGGAGATCAACTTGTCAGCATTGCCATCAAAGAGAATACATAAATTGGCATACTAAAATACGTAGGGCAACACTAAAAAGTAGAAAATTTATATTGCAAAAAATTCCAATACGCGGAAAAAACATAATAACTGATTGATTACTTTACTTGCTTATATCCAAAATTGAGGTGGTTCAGGTTGGGCCATATCATAGTTTAATATTATAAGTAGGTCTGTCCACCACTATATACTATCAACCTCAGTTATCATCTTGCATACATCATAAATTCATAACATCAGTAGTTCTCTACTGTCGAATGTAGAGATCACGCTCAGGATTAGGCGTACTAATGTACACCCACAGTTCGCCGGTATGTTTAGGTCCCATGTACTTAATAGGGGGGCGAGCCTATTGCCATCAACCGGGCACAAATTCCTAACCCCGAGCTGCTACTGGGAATTTCATAGAAAAACCCAATAACACTGCTCAACCTGGGAATCGAACCCAGGACCTCTAGCGTAGCAGTCGCGCTCATCATCACTTGGCTAATAAGGCAGTCTTGTCGTCATAGATACCAACAAATATAGTAAAATCTCTACTATTATAAAATTGTAAAAAAGCTGTGTTTGTATATTGAAGATATTAAAAAAAACACGTGCGTTATTATAATTATATAAACGTCTACGAATCCGAAAATGTGATTTTTAAAATTCTTGTCTGTTTGTTACGGGTTGGAGCAAAAACTACTGAATAGATTTTAATTTTATTATCACTGTTAGAAAGTATATGCTTCAACTTAAAAACTGGTGAACTTCTTATCTCAATTAATTAAATTAATCTTGAGATACAGCGTGACCTCCCTGACGTATAGAGGCCCATACAAAGAAGAGGTCATCAATGTTGGATATCCATTTTTACTCCTGATATAGCTTCACGTGAGCGAAGCCGCGGGCAGAAGCTAGTAAATAATAGTAATATTATTTACTATATACAAATGTGTCTTGAAGCAGCAACACAGAACAAAGATCCTTCCACTGTTTTTTATGTTCCGTGAGCAGCAACACTAAAACACGCACACCCGGTGAATCACCCCAAAATAAATAATAGGGTTGCTAGTGTAATAAAACGCACTGTCATGATTTGTTTTTGTTAAAATTAATTAGCATGGCTGGCTACTGGTTAAAACATAAACTTAAACTGGATAGTACCATAAAATTACAATGTTTTAATAGCAACGTAATTATTTTGTAAATCAACACTATTTTTCTGGTACATAACACACATAAAATAAAATCGCGAGAATGCAAAAAAATTGCATGAATGAATGAAATGAAAACAAAACGTCGAAACAAATGTCGATGTTACGATTGTTACGTGAATGGGACTGAATGGTGTAATTGTAACTTGTAATAAAATATATTTGTTTCTTTTCTTTTCTTTGTATTTGTCGATCAAATACAAAGAGGGACCGTGAACAATCTGAAGACCCTGAACACCACCCTGGGCTTGTTACACAGCAACCAACCGCATCATAGTCTTGTAAATATGGTTAAAATAGCTAGCTACGTCTTTTTCGACATTGAAACAACAGGTTTACCACACATGGAAAGAAACAAAACTAAGATTACAGAGCTGAGTTTCGTGGCAGCTGTACGTAGTGATATAGAAGGAGCTTCTTTCGGCGCTAAACCCTACGTCAGCAAGCTGTCCTTGCTTTTCAATCCTCAGAAAAAAATACACCCCGAGGTTACAATATTGACCGGCTTATGCAATAATACACTAAAGTATGCACCAATTTTCAAGGATAACATCAAAACTATTGTTTCATTTTTGAAAGAACTTCCTAAACCAACATGTTTAGTAGCTCATAATGGGAATAGGTTTGATTATAAAATACTCCTTGCTGAATTTGCTGATGTTGGTGCCTCTCTGCCACAAGACTTGTTGTGTGTTGACTCACTAACGGGCTTTCAACATATCCTCAAGAACAATGGTTCATCAAGCATGCCAAACACAAGAACAGATGACTCTTTAGTAAAAAATACCCCAACTATGGAAGACTCAGTATTGGAGGAAGATTCACTAGCTAGAGCTAATTCATTAATTAGTGAAGATTCACTCATAAGTGAAGATTGGCCCAATTTGGATATAACCAGTGAAGACTGGAAGGAAATTGATTCCTTAAGTTCATCATTCTCTGATATGCCCCTCGAAGATTCAAAATCAAATGGGAATTCTGATGAATGTAAGAAACCACCTAAAGATATTAAGGAAAATGTAGAACCAGAAAAAGTTAGTTATACCCTATCAAGTATTTATCGGCGACTATTAAATAAAGAAGTGTTCAATGCCCACAGAGCTGAAGATGACTGTCTAATGCTTTTAGAATGTGTAGTTGCCACTAAAGAGTTTCTTTTGTGGGCTGATAAGTCATGTAAAAGCATTCATGATATTGCACCATTAGATCGTAACAAATATGTGAAAACAAATAATAATTTCACAACTTCCTCTCCTTAAAATATATTAGATTGAGTGATTAATTGATTATGTTTATAAGTATATGAGAAATATGAAGATTTTATTTTTATATTATTGATATTCAAAATCAGAAAAAAAAACAATTGATGTGTAAGAATTATTTTTTATATATAAGTATGTTTTTTTTTTATTTAACAATCATGTAATATAGACTATATTTCTTTATGTTACTTCTTAAGTAAATAATTTGAGTATTTACTTCTATAGTTTTACTTTATAAAAATACAGATTCAGATAGTGTGAATGTGCCTAGGTACCTATTATGTGATGCAGCAGGGGAAATAAACAGTTATTTTTAAATTCAATGATAGTACTCATGAATTGCCTTGTTAGTCTAGTGCAGGTTCCCAGACTTAGCTTAGCTATATTTAGCTGGTTCCGGTGGACCTTCTGCAGCTACATTTCTACCATATTCCCAAAACGTCACATTAGCGTCACAAAATTTTGCAATATACCAATATATAATATACCATACCAATATAGATTTCATGGACCTGAATTTTTCTTCCTGCTCACACAGACCCCGTGTTAGGTCGTCCTCTCAGGGTCGATATAGACCACTTTGGGAAGCAGTGGACTAAAGAGAAAAATCCTACTCTGGCGAGAGATATACCTAATGCTATAAGTATTCTATTCTAACATGGTAGCTGTTACTTGCAGATTAGGGAGGGTACCTATGTAGTCAATGACTATTCACTATTGTGTGTCATGTATGCCATGGTCTAATAATATATATAGATAAGTAGGTACCTAAATACACTTCTGGATACATCTATTGGCCCACCAGAGTTTAGGTTTCGATGGCCCCTACCGAAATATGATTGCTATATTGAACAAAAACTGTTGATGCAGTTTTAAACCTGATACATTTTACCATCTTTTTCGATTGTATTGTTTTAAATTTGAATTCAGAATACCATACGACATGGAGCTACGCCTAACGTCGGATATGCGCCTTGTTAAAGGCAATTGATTTTTGAATAAAAAACATGTTATATCAAAAGGTTTAATTTAATAACGCGTGTTGCCTCCATGGGCATCTACCACAGCTCTCATACGATTAGGCATAGAGTTTATCAACCGCTCTATGAAATTTTGAGGGATCATCTCCCATTCCTCTTGTAAAGCAGTTTTCAACTTCTGCATCGTCTGGGCAACTGGCTGACGAGCCCTAACACGTCTTTTTAGCTCGTCCCACATGTGCTCAATGGGGTTCATGTCTGGGCTTCTGGCTGGCCAGTCCATAACTGTGATGTTCACATCCCGAAGATATTCCCTGACAATGCTGGCCGCATGGGCTCTTGCATTATCATGCATAAAAAGGAAATTTGGGCCCACATAGTCCGCGTATGGTATCACGTGAGGTTCTAAGCACTCACGAATGTACCTTTCAGCCTTTGACTATCTATCTATAAGGACCCGCCTCTCATGATCATTCCCCTCTGTCAAGGTAGTGGATTAAAAAATCTAACGCGTTTATCAAAACTGTTTCCGAAATCGATTTTTCATTAACAGAATCGTTTCCGCTCAGTAAGGTCATCATAAATGCTCCATGTAAATACCGATATACGTGCAGTTAATGTATGAAAAAAATATCTAATATCTTATTTAGATAAAGATGGAGTTATTTTCCGTATGTAAGTATTAAAGTTCATTTATTTCTATTTAAATCACATAATACAATTTATTAATAAAGATCGAGGACGTTGCCGATTCAATAATCGAGTATAAAATAATCGTTTAGTTCAAGCATGCACTCCCCACGAGACTACCCGCACTCCCCACGAGACTATCCGCACTCCCCACGAGACTAGCAAATTTTTTTTACTAACAATATCAGCCTTCTGCTAATACACGTAAGATTTAAATTTGAAATATCCATCAAAATGTCATTTTTTTATTTCAATTATATATCATCCAATAGGATGTCACCATTTCTGATTTCCAATTATAGGTCTTAATGCAGAATTACCGTTTTTTGGCAATTATAGGCCTTATATATATTATGACATAATGCATAAAACTCGAATTTTAAAAAGTGTAGCGAGACTATGTCCCTCTTTTGTTTTGTCATTTTAATTAATGATGTGATAGTGTTTGTTTACGATTTCGAATCGATATCGATATTATTTTCGTGTTCAATGTAAGACCAAATTATAATAATTGCTAAAGATCACTAAAGATGAATATCATGAATTTATGATATCACTATATTTTAATAAAATAACATTTTTGGAAATAACGTAACAAAGATTATTGATTATTTTTGATATCCAGTATTAGATATTTTATTTGTTACTTTTTTAGATCTACAAAAGACCTTCATTTAAAATGACATAGGTGTGATTGATAAATAATAGCTTAAGCCGTTGCGGATAAATTTGTTGACAAAAGAATTTATAAATTAACATATTTAAATCGTATTTCAAAAATCATTGAAAATGATTTCTAAGATACTGTATGGTTAGAAGGTCTGGGGTTTCTTTTACCGCTTACGTGGAAAACCAGCACATGTCCCGCCTGATGGTAAGTGTATATATAGTGTTAATGTACCCTATTATATGAACGCTTGCAACACCTGGGGTATCACTCGCCCGTTGCCGAACCTGTAAAAATCTTTTCACACCCGGTAGACAACCCACAACACCGGTACCCCCACTGCCAACATAACGCTTCCTCGCGGAGCTCTGGCGATCTTGCTCACCGTTAGGAACACAACATAGTACAGTCACAGATAATAGAATACTAGTAGTACAGTGCTATGTTATTTGGCTACTATTTTCTGCAAAGTGTAGGTGTTTCCCCAGTTGGGCAGCTCCAATTGTAAGTGAGTTATTCAATTCCACTATGCCCTGCCTCTCGGGGTGTTTCTTCAAACACATTTTTTTTTCTTTTTTCGATATCCGGCTCAAAGAAATAACGAGAGTACGGAACAAGACATACCATCACGTCTTTATTCCCCGAAGGGTTAGACAGATGCGTACTTAGGGGGCGAGCCTATTGCCATTAATCGGGCATCAACCCTTAATTTTATAGAAAAACTCCAATAACACATTGCTCGACCGGGGAATCGAACCCAGGACCTCTAGCGTAGCGCTTCTGTTCATATTAACGCGCGACATAATGAACAAAATCGTATTTACTCCTACTTATATCTCGTCGGAAACAAAATGCTCTGTCTAGTGTTATTCCTAATATATCAGCCTGGCAAAGAAAAGAAAAAATCAAAATGAAAGAATCAAACTAATTGGTATCAAAGTATTTGTAACATAACGTCCCCAATATCCGCTCTATCTATACTAATATTATAAAGAGGAAAGATTTGTATGTATCAATGTATGTAACAAATAAACTCAAAAACTACTAGGCCGATTTCGAAAATTCTTTCACCATTTGAATGCTACATTATTCAAGATTAACATAGGCTATAGAATATGTATTTCGAAAAGTTTGCGATTTTTCTCACCCGTGCGTTTATTTTCCAATTACATAGTATGTTACACCTATTTATCTATACCTAAACAGTTCCTTTGTTTTGTATTTCATTAGCATGCAATGAGAGCATTGCATTGAAAATAATTATGACGCAAGATATTAAAAAGGTGTGTATGGATGATTTTAATTTTGCAAATAAATAATTACATATAAAAATAATTTGTAATGTTGTTACGTTTTTCTCCATTCTTCCTAAAATAATCTATCGATATAAAATATCGACATAGTAGCTTCCTAATTATTTTTATTGTATTATACGTTCGTATTGTCGTCAATTCTTGTATGTTGACGTATTTGACCTCTATGTGTGCGTAAATTGTGTTAGTGGTGAAGAATTTAATATGTGTGAGTTCGTGGCGATACAAAATGATTTTGAGTATGTGTGCAGCAATGTCTATGTAGTGTTTCCTCCCCCCGCACCAAAAGTGACAGACTTTTTTGTTCATAGAATTAAGCGCGTCACTTGTCCAGGGATAGATAGTCAAAGCTTTCAGCATTTAATGTTAAAAAAGAACGAATATGAATATCTGCTCAAGACTTCAAAGTTTCAAACTGCCTTTATATCGATATTAGAGAAATTGTATGATCGATATGTACTGTAAAATATCGTATTTGATCACGCGACGCGTCACCGTCGTCATTAAAATAGACTCAATGTCAAACGAAGGCAGCATGGTCTCTGACCTTAGCCTGTTCCGTAAGGAACAAAAGTACAAAAAAAAAAACAATGTCAAACGAACGTCAAAATAAAACTAACATAAGTAACATAACCTACAAATGCAATAATTGCATATTGTTTTTATCTAAATAAATTAGTTTTCAGCTTCACATCGTGAAAATATATAGTAATAAAGAGATTATCCTCAAGACGGTCATGTCTATCATTGCAGTTAAAGGAGTACCACAGAAGGTAATAAAATAAGATTAAAGTTAGAAGTTTGGCTACAAAAACTAATGTTTTTATTTATTATGTCTTTCTTTTACAGTGGCCCCTATTAAATGTTGTAAAAGTCATGGCAAAAACTATTAAGGGGCATTTTGAAGCACTTAACTTTCAATCGTCTAAGGGGTCGACACATAAGATTTGTTACCTACGCTTGTCTGAAAAGTTGGACCCGGTTCGTATCGTGGAAAGGATCAACACTGAATTTAACAAATTCTTCCGTCCGTTCGCGTACATACCGGACCATGTACCAGACGTAAGTAATTAAAAATACTTTATATTCATTTACTATAAAAGAGACCAAGATTCTCCGAGTTTGATTTCGTGATTCTTCTCAGAGGTTGTCAGTTAGTAAATGATGAAGGCATGTAGCTATATAAATAAAACAATTGACTTGTAAAAGTAACTCTAAAGATCTACTTGTAGAAATCAATATCATTTCATTACCATGATGATGAGAGTCAAAGTAGTTCTAAGGAGAACCCACAGTTTGCCGGTATATTCCCACAGGTGCCATGTAATAGGGGGGAGCCTGTCGCCATTAACAGTAACTGGGCACAAATTCCAAACACCGATCTGCTACTTGGGATTTCATAGAAAAACCCAATAACACTGCTTGATCTGGGAATCAAACCCGGGACCTCTAGCTTAGCAGTTGGCCATTCTCATTTTCTTTCCTGTTTTTAAGTACCTAAGCATATTGTAGACATTGACTGATATGAAAATCAACTTCCATGGATTAGTCTTAAAAACTCGAAAATGGCATGACCAATTTCAATGAATCTTTGGTGGTTTGTTTATAAAAAGTATATAACTTGTTTGTAAAACTAGAAAGTTAATAAAACATTGATAAAGACTAAAGAGCCAGTCCACCATATAAGTTTATGTTAATGTCGATATATTCTGATATGCATATCACTCACATCAATTGATCCATTTTCAGGAGTGATGACGACAGAGGCCTATCATAATTCGCCAATTCCGCATTATGTAGTCACGTCATGTGGTGTTAGATGTATTTATAATATCATAGTGACACAACCGTACTTGCATAACACTCATTTATTACCCACTACTTAACATATAGTTAGATAGATAGAATATTCTTTATTGCAGACCAAAACGAATGCAAAAAACAATTTTAGAAATCATAGAATGGTTCAATGAGTTGTTATAGAAGACACAGCTTATGCTTCGCCCAGTTTTTATTATGCCATACTATTATAATCTTTACAGTTACCACTTGCATCAAAACCAAAGAAACTAACCCAAAAGATGCAGCGTCAACTTCGATTGCCTGAGGACCATACTCCAGATAAGGTAATAAATGATGCAGTTAATATCACCATATTTATGTATATTTTTTAAAGCTTACTAGCAATGTGGGTCGCACATTACTAGATATTCTTGTTAACCCCTCGTTTTAAGCTAAATGCTTGTGTTACAAGTGGGTTCACGTCGATAGTGCAATGGGCAGGTTTCGAACCGACATCCGGCGGTAGCTAGGACGTCGGACTTGCGATCATGTCGCAAGTCCGACGTCCTAGCTACCGCCGCTTTCCCTCGCAAGGGCGTTGCCCGCCTTTTAAAACGGTTTGGGCCTCCGGTATCCTCATAGACTCGGCGAAAACAGCGTAAGTGTGGTTTCGCGCCGGTTTTCTGTGAGGCCATGGTATCACTCCGGTCGAGCCGGCCCATTTGTGCCGAAGCATGGCTCTCCCACCGATAATATGATTTCATCATTATCATCAGCGTATATTCGTCCACTGCTGGACGTAGGCCTCTCGTAGTGAACACCACAGAGCCCGATCTTCGGCTTTCCTCCGGCTACCAGCTGCCTTCCGCAAATCGTCACTCCACCTGGCCAGCGGACGCCCTACACTATGTTTGCCTAGTCGCGGTCTCCACTCGAGAACTCATTTGCTCCAGCGATTGTCGGTTCTCCGACAGATGTGACCGGCCCATTGCCACTTCAACTTGCTAATCCTTTGAGCACGCAATAATATGATTTGATAAACTTAAAATCGTCTGTCGTATTGTTCTTTGGCGCTGGCCCTAAAAATGGTCACAAAAAGAAACATCTTACTATTTACTACTTCACAACAATACTGATCCAAATTTTTCAGGTGTTGGCCGTGACAAATGAAGAGATATTGACAGAGCTACAGTTAAAGTACCCAGGCCTCTATGGCCTGAGCAAGAAGGGTGGCCACAAGCTGTTGGAAGAATTGTCCAAGGTAAGTAGGTGTTTTATTAATAACACAAGAGTCAACTTTTTGAGTCTTTAATAACAGTAGAGAGAGATACAATGGTAGGCAGATCACATATAGGCATGTATGAAAAATCGTATTTTTCTTCACATGTATGTCATCGGTTTAATTGAGGGTCGGTCGCTTTGACGGAAACAATTATTTGCCAAGCTGGTCTAAATTGGCAATCATTAAGATGTATCAACCTAAAGAGGCGATAATTTCAAGGAACAAAAGTATGTAGTAATGAGGGCTCGTGGCAAAGTAATGACTAGGCTTATCAACTGATCTGCAAGGTTAAGCTGCGCTCAATCGTCAGTGATCATTCTTAACGCATCAAGACCCCTCAGGGTCTCGGAGAGCACGTAAAGCCGTCGCTCCTGGTTGTCATTACGAACATCTATGATAGTAGTTAGAAGCTAACCAGTCTATCCTCCGAATATCGGCCCAGAAATTGGGTAGCGGAGGTCTGATGGCAGTCGCTTCGTATAAAATGCTGATAGATACAGTCTTCCACTTGTTATTAAAAAAGCTACGACAAAATTCTCATTCAAGTGCAAAGTACGTGAATACTACCGCAATTCAGCGAATCAATACTTTCTTTTATTCATTTATTCGTTATTTCTTACTTTATTTATTTTGTCTCTGGCATAAATAGTTAAATTATATATACCTATGTATGTATGTATTTAAGTATAATATATTAAATTATTTGTGTATTCTTAGTCTATCACTAGTCACTCAAATATTTATTCTTTGTACCCATTACAACATTTCCCAAACCCAAAGGTTGACTGGTAGAGTCCGCCTTATGTACTACTATTATTGTGCATAGAAGTATAAATAAATAAATATTCAGTCGCATCTGGTTAGACTGGAAGCCGACCGCAACATAGTTGGGGTTGGGAATAGGCACGGAGGATGATGAAGTGTATGTAGTATTGCATTTAAACCGAGGAGTAAAAGTCGAAACACTGATTGATGGATTAGCTTCCAAAGTTAGTCAGCAGGTACGACAGGTAGAGTGACAGTTTTAACGGGTGTTGGTGACTAAACTGGCACGTTATAGCGCTTAGTCGCACAATAAAGATTGACCCACCCACGATGAACTCAAACAGCTGAATAAAAAAAATGCTGACAGAACTTGAAAATTAACGTTGTGCATTTTTGATATTTTGGAATGGTCATGTATAAAAGTACTATCATTTATGTGGTAAAATACAATATTCATTTATTACACTGTCGTACACAAACATGACAATTTATATTACATTAAAAATTTAACACTTCAGAACTATTACAACCGTCTTACGAATTTTCGATCAGGTCACGTGTCCGGTCACGCGAGTTTAAAATCGCAAAAAGTGCACCACGCCGCTAAAGAAGTTTTCACTTCAAACATAACATACTATCACGGCTGTATTCCCAGGCAGAGGCGTACTAATGTACAGCCACAGTTCGCCGGTATGTTTAGGTCCCATGTAATAGGGTAGCGGGCGAGCCTATTGCCATTAACCGGGAACAAATTGCTAACTCCGAGCTGCTACTGGGAATTTCATAGAAAAACCTAATAACCCAAGACCTCTAGCGTAGCAGTCGCGCTCAGGACCACTTAGCTAATGAGGCAGTTCAATTCATAAACCACCAGAAAATCTCGGAGCGTCTGCGGACGATAGCGGAGCGCAACGCGGAGGTGGTGGAGTCGTGCTTCAAGCTGAGCCAGTGGTACCGGCGCGCGCACCCGCACTTCGGTGACTTCCAGCTCGTGCTGGGCACGCTGCACGCGCTGCAGGACCGGGCCGCCGCCCCGCGCACGCAGCTGCACGAGAAGGACCTGGCCGAACTGCCGCCGCAGCCCTACGGTACTCATACCCTCATCACATATACCGTCCCACTGCGGGGTACGGGCCTCCTCTCACAATGAGAGGGCTATAGTCCACCACGCTAGCCTAATGCGGGTTGGCAGACTTCACACGCCGTCGAGAAAATCTGTCAGGTATGCAGGTTTTCTCGCGATGTTTTTCCTTCACCGTTGTAAGCGAGTCATAATTAATTATTAATACGCATATGATTACAAAAAGTCAGAGGTGCTTTGGTTCGAATTCAAGGCTATCACTGTATTAAGTTCTTCAAAGAGCCTCTACGCGGTGAACCTGTGTTCTCACGCAAGTCTTCCATAGTAACCAAGGTTAACATGCGAGTTTTATTCCACTAATTTCATTTTACGCATCGACTTCCTTTGGCTCTTAGGCCCCGGTTTACGCCAATAAGCATGCTTAACGCGGTCGGGAAGTCAGCAAACTTGCGCTTGGTCCTCAGATCTCTTCCTCACGGAAGATAAAGCCTAAGTATTGTGTGGATATTGATGTAACAATCTGTATAAGTACCTATATTTATCTGTAAAATATAGTGCCCGCGGTCTGAGCTTGTCATGTTCACTTAAATGTCCTGCTGATGGTGGCGTTGTCGTTTTATTCCCTACAACATGGTTGAGTCGAACCACGCCGATAAACACGTCATGCTCGTGAACGGGTGCTGTCTGTCGGGGCTGATCAACTCTTACCTGCTGTGGCAATCTCTTTTTCTCTCTCTCTCTTTTAATGTAATAAAAAATAACCTACACATCAAACTGCATCATTCTCAGCAACTATTCAAAACAAAGTTGTAAAACTTAATATTGTTATCTGATTTGATATTTTTTTTAAAAAGAGTATCTATTTATTTTCTTGCCGGCTCTTCTCCATAAGACCCACTTATTGGAACCGTGCAACAAGTTTGACTTTTCAAATGTACCTATTTTAATGGTCTAACATGCCGTGTTCATTTAAAAAGTAAAAAATATAAGCAATATACATAGCATAATATAAAGTTCTAGAAATTTTCCTCTGAGATGGAACAGCAAAACAAACTTAATCATTGTCTCATTTAAAGTCGACACATAACTAAGTCATTATTGTCCTACTACTGGTTGGAGCATCATCTCTAAACTAGAGAGACTGTGATATATGTTACCCACGTAAATTTTACGTTACAAATATTGTTCTCAGTGATCGACAACCTGCCGTTTGATAAAGTCCAGGCGGCTTGCAACAAGTATTCGGAGAGGATCATTAAAAAGGTATGACCGCATCGCGTTATGCTGATATGTATTGAGGTACCTACTCGTACACCCATACTTGAATGACTTGGAGCCCAGACAAATATGAATTGCATTGTCTTTAATATTTAGCTGTGAACAGATGTTTGAATGGTTTGGGCTAACAGAATAAGAAAATTAGGGGTTGGGTTTGTGTTTGGTATGGATCTTAAATCATGGTTTTCTCTGCCAAGACTTAGTTTCTGAACAATACCTATGTGTTTGACTTGAATTTTTCCCATAGATATCTGAGCATGTGAAGAATCTCAAGTCTGAATTCTTGGACACTGACACAGAAGATGAGATCGTGAGGAAGAAGGTTAGGGAAGAACTGAAGAAGATGGCGCCTTTCCTGCCTCAGGTATGATAAGCAGTTATCGATGCTAATTTTATTTGTCATTTATTATGGTGACTAGAAATGCACTCAATTATTATGTAGCACATTGAAAAGGTATTCAAATATTGACTTTAACAATAATGATAGCTAAGTCGAATTCAGATTAACAAGATATTCTGAACTGAAAAGTTTCAATGGAAATTGAACTTTGTGCTTTTTGAAGTGACCTGCTTATGTTAATACACGAAAATGCTTGAAATTGTTTTTTTTGTTGATTTCAGATAGTGAAGCAGGTGGTGTCCAAACATTTCGTACCGCAAAAGAGTCCATATTATAGAGTCAGGGTAAGCAAAGATATGTTTACGTTTATTATTATAACGTATCTAATTATCTACCGAATTACTGTAAGACTTGAATGACGACAAAAAATCCTTGTCAAGTATATCGCACATCTTAGTGGCTGAAGCATAAACTTTTTCTTTTCCTGAAATATATATCTTTAAGGGTCCGGCAGAACTTTAATTACCCACTAAAACGTAATAAAATAAATCTTAATCCAATCAATATATATATCGATACTAATATATAAAGCTGAAGAGTTTGTTTGTTTGCTTGAACGCGCTAATCTCGCCAATCTCTCACAACTGGTCCGATTTGAAAAAATCTTTCAGTGTTAGATAGCCCATTTATTGAGTAAGGCTATCGGCTATATATCATCACGCTAAGACTTAGTAACTATTCCACGCGGATGAAGTCGCGGGCGGAAGCTAGTACTTTTATAAATCTGAAGAGTTTGTTTGTTTGCTTGAGCGCGCTAATCTCAGGAACTACTGGTCCGATTTGAAAAATTATTTCAGTGTTAGATAGCCCATTTATTGAGGAAGATTCTATTTCACGCGGGCGAAGTCGCTGGCATAAGCTAGTATTTTATAAAAATCAGTTATTATTCGGTTCGAGATACCGTTTATCTAAGTTATCTACTGTACCATTTCGTCTACTGCTACTTCACTAGAAATAAACGAACGGAAAATCGTTCCAAACTTGCTAAAATTATCTAAAATTATTGTATTTTCTTACTAGCCTTTGCCTGCGGCTTCGCTCACCTGAAGCTATAGTAGGATTAGAGATGGATTCTGAAAATAATTTAATAAAAACCAACAGTGATAATCATTTCCTTGTATGGGCCTGTATACATCAGAGAGGTCAAGCTATATCTAGGGATCCGATTAATTAATTGTGATAAAGAGTTATCCAGTTTTTAAGTTGGAGCATATACTTTCTAACGGTGATAACAAAATTAAAATTTATTCAGTACTTTTTGCTCCAACCCATAACAAACATAGCTTTTTTACAATTTTATAATAGTGGAGAAGATATTTATTTCTATTGAAGTATTTTGGACGAAATGGTAAAGCAGGAACCTAGATTAACAATCGGAATCCGAATTATGACGAACTTTGTTTTTTTTTGTATTACAGTTTATTTTGAGGCTCTCTGGTTATTTAATGACAAGCTTCTGCCCGCAACTTCGTCCGCGTAGCGTGATTATATATAGCCTATAGCCTTCCTCAATAAATAGGCTATATAACATTAAAATAATTTTTCGAATCGGACTAGTAGTTCCTGAGATTAGCGCGTTCAAGCAAACAAACAAACTCTTCAGCTTTATTATTAGTATAGATAAATGATATTTATTTCCGTAAATAGATCTTAAAAAGTCAGTTTTACAAGTTGTTTTACATATTTTTTTTACTAGATGGCGCCGGCATTTCCTATTTGACGACCTCTGAGAAGGAAAGCCGAAACAAACTCAGATAATCATGGTCTCTTTTAAAGTCCAGATAGTAGTAGTAGTATTATAGGATGTGTTTTACGATGTAGGGCAAAATCTGAACAGGCTTTTTGAAGAAAGAGCCATAGCAGTCTTGAGTTGACCTTTTTTTTTTGTTGACGGCTATCCACCACTCCGGGGAGAGCGGTGGGGTGTGTCGGACTCCGCTCTGAAGAGAGCGATCTACCGACTAAAACCAACCTCGGCGTTTCGCGTCACCACGTTGGTGCCGGGCCTACGGGGAGCGCTGTAGCATTCGTCCGCGGGCCCGACAGTGTCCTAAGTGACGGCACGCATGCACCAGTCACCGTGTAGCTCAAGCATAATGTACGTGTTGTCAGATATACGGCGAGCCGTTCCTGCCGCCGAAGGAGACGATGTCCCCGTTCGTGCGGCGCTACGGGCCCGTGCGCGTGCTGCGCTCGCAGCGCCTCTACAACCTGCTGCGCTTCAACGTGCCGCCCGCGCACTACGCTAGCCTCATGGCCATGGACGGCACCGTGCTCAGTACGACCACCATTACATTACATTACATTACATTACATACCATCACGAAGGGTTAGGCAGAGGTGTACTTATGTACACCCACAATTCGCCAGTATGTTTAGGCCCCATGTAATAGGGGGCGCGCCTATTGCCATTTACCGGGCACAAATTCCTATCTCCGAGCTGCTACTGGGAATTTCATAGAAAAACCCAATAACACTGCTCGACCTGGGAATCGAACCCAGGACCTCTAGCGTAGCAGTCGTGCTCAGGACCACTTGGCTGATGAGGCAGTTACCAGCATTACAAGTAGTTAAAAATGCCGTTATTTTCTTTGCCCATGCGTGGGGACAAAAAAACGACATTTTTGTAGACAGAACAACGTCCAATTCAGTCCATTGGGCGAACTAACTTTGATCTATATTTTAAAGACAAAAACAAAAAGCGTATAAGCGTTATAATATTATATTAATTCTCTTTCTCTACTATTATAAAATTGTAAAAATGCTGTGTCTGTACATTGAAGATATTAAAAAATAAACAAGTCGGTTAGGGTATATAAATTAAACGTCTTCGAATCCAATAATGTGATTTTAAAAATTGTTGTCTGTTTGTTAAGGGTTGGAGCAAAAACTACTGAATAGATTTTAATTTTGTTATCACTGACAGAAAGGAATAATTAATTAAACGGTACCTGAAATACAGCACTGACCTCTCTGATGTTTATAGGCCCATACAAAGAATAGCTTACCATCGGGCGATCCGTCTGCTCGTTTGCCCCCCTATCCCATAAAAATATTTTATATTAAATAAAACTTCTACTGTACATACTGAAGGTGGATGCATTTTGAAACCTGCTTAGGTTAGATTTTTTCTATAACTCTCATTATTATCTTTGAAAATAATTGTACTTTCTTGTATGTATTCTGAAACATTATTGTGATATAATATGTATGCAATTTGTCCCCAGATGGTGCAAAGTTAGTGATTCGTTTATCAGACATGCCTGTGTACAAAGTGTCTGGGGCGCCTCTAGCCGGCGATGCGTCAGCTGAAGCCGCAGAGATGGAGCAGGCCGACGACTGGGACGAGGCCATGTAGAGCCAGCCTAGCCTGCGACAACATCTGCGAGTGGAGTTCATCCTCTACCAAGATGTATACTGAACGTGAACAAGATTTTGTGGAACTATTCAAACAGCGAATGGACTGAACTATGGATATATCCACGGTTATTATATATTTTTTAACTGCCCGCTGGGCTCAATTACCAGGTCCAGCAGTATTGTTTTCTATGAAATTCTCAGCACCAGTTTCACCAACCAAGTATAATTCTGCAGAATTCGGCTCTGGCACCCGAAGGACGCTTGCTTCGCTCGCTCGGCTCATGCGTTGTGGTCGCAGTTCTAATCCGGAGTTTGGGATTTGTTCGCCCTTTTTTACATAGAACCTGAAAATACCGACGAAATGTGGGTACGCCTGCCTAACTCTTCGAGGATACAGGCGGGTGTTTGTAGAAAAAGATTTTTTACCACTATGTACTGTGTGCAATACATTTCAGCAATAGGAATATCGATATTGTCGATATTTGTGCAAACTAGAACAGCTGTTGTGTTTGAATGAATCAATTTGCATGTCAAAAAATCTATTCGGAAATCAAATGGACATTGTGAACTTTGAAATTGTATTTTCTGTCGATGTGATGGACTGACGAAAAAAATAATTGATGCTCGTAATGTAACTGTTTGACCATTGCAACCATGCAACTCGTATTTTTGTGCAAATCTATTCAGTTGTGATTTAATTATTATGACAAGATTGTCTACAGTAGTTTATTACAAGAGTTTATTTTATAAGAGTAATAAAATAAACTCGTTCTAAACAACCATAACTATATTTATTTTTCTTTCTCTAGGAACATTTTCTCGGCTCAAATTTTTTTTTAAATAATACAACATATTTTACGAATAAATATTTACTTTCAGATCTTTTGAATAACAAAAAATAAATGTCAAAATAAATACAAGTATTTGCGATTATAAAAAAATGCATTGTCAATGCAACAAAGTGCAATAATTTTTAATATATATAAATATATTAGTTTTCACAAACAAGCTTTTTGTAAATAGCTAATCGCACAGAACTAAACACGGACGTCTTGACCATAGATGACCATAGACAAAACGCTAGCACATTGGAATGAACAATCGGTGGATAAAGAAATACTGTTATAAATTAAAAACTATTTTGCAACATATTGACTATTCATAACATTTAGCACAAAACATTTAGGCGAATATAAAAATATTTTTAGTTATTTTAGTCAATTACACAGATATAATACCCGTATAGATTGGATAATTAAGTCTCCATAGTTTATTCTTAATTATTTTAAAACAAATTTTGTGACTTAGACGAATGAATCTCATATACACTTACTTGCAAAAAATTGTACTCACTATATATATTTTTTTACACATTTTTTGGGTAAGAGAGTGTAATAACAATGTTTATAAAATATCGGCAACATTTAGTAGGTTTCTTTTCAATGTACAGTTTGCGTAAATAGGCCTTTTCTATTAACAATAAGGCAATGAGGCTTGACATTTATGAGTAGACTGTGCGATTCAGCCATTCGTCGAGGGAGAACGTGGCGTATTCCCCGCCTGAAGACCTCCCTTTGAACGTATCTGTAAACCAAATTTTACACATTAGAATCAAAATATATTTTGGCGCGAAAGTTAACAGTTAGTAAGCGTTTAGTGCGGTGGACATTTTACATAGTATGTATAAACACAGAAAGTTATAATAATTTTAAATAATTTCTAAAACATTTTTATTGACATTAGATACTTGCAAAATGTCCAAACGAAGTGGAGGGTTTACCGTTTGCGAAAAGTTTTATAATTTCAATTCGGGTTAAAAAAGTTTAATAACATTAATTTGAAAAAAAAAAACGATGTCACTCGTTAATCCATGACGCTTCATAAGGTTTCTAAAAATTGTGACTATCGCAAACAATATATAAATTTCAAGGCTGTGTAGGAAATGTTACAATACAACATTTTAAGGAAAAATTGAATTTTCAAGTATTATTTAGGTCAAAAAGTTTAGTATTTAGGGACTAAACATTGATGTTTAAGGATGATGATGATGACCAAAATGACAGAAAGTCGAGAAGAATGTTACTAAAAATTAACACGGTTTGCCGACACCAAAATGACTGAGAATAATAGCAAATATATACGCATTTTAAGTTCGTGTCCATTTCATAATGACTTCAAATATGCGATGCGTATTTTTAATATACTTTAAAAATACAAGAGGTGAATAAGTTTTCTTTTAAATATGATTGAATATTTCGAATTTAATGTTGGGCCACACGGCTTTTCTTTTGTATTGTGGGTGCGTTCAAACATTATACTCAATCATTCTCACTGATCTAGATACCAGAATATGATACAACAAATATAGTTAGTTTTCTTTCTCTAAAAAGTAAAATAAACTCTTTGACCAACAATTATAATTATTTCTGATCAATTTCCCGCACAGCCGTGTGATGGGTGACATAGCGTGTACAGTGACATAATCCTGGCTTCATATATTACGTGATGCGACGTGTGCGCCGGCGCCGCTCATTTGTTCCATTGCAGCTCGCGCTCGAGATTCTCGAGGGGCTCGTTGTTCGCTGTTACACGTTATTATTAACACTTATTTTACAGACACTCTTTGATAGAATATTGTGCAATCAGCATGATAAAAAAATATTTATTTTGTAATATGCAAATAAAAGAATAAGTACTGTACCCATACTTTTTAATATTGTTTTTTTTAGGTTTTTTATACAGTTATGATGCTGACTGTACTATTTTATTTACTTACTAGCTTTCAATCCTATGATTTTGATTGTAAACGTTGCCAATTACCAACTATGAATTCAACGATTTAACTACTGTAAATTAAAATATACCTTTCTATCTACGTTCAATTAGGTAATAAAAATATATTTTTCTTACTTTAATCTAGCTGCTAGACTGTTATCTGTATACATTCTACCTACACGTACTATATAATATGAATGTTGAACTTACCGATCATAGACTTGAGTCGCACCGAACACATTATGAAGTCGTCGAACTGAATGTAGCCGTCTGAGGAACCGTATCTGATGAAGCAAACAATAATATCAAGAACCTTTATTATTTCTTTTTCGTTAACAGTTATCATGTTGTTAAATAGCGCCATTCTTTTCTGACAACCTAAAAATAATTGCGTTGAAAAACCTACTTCATAAGCACGATAAGGATTGCTTTTCTGTTGTGTCTATTCTTGACGGACAAATAATTAAAACAAGCGAAATAAACCAAACGTAGATAAAATATAAAAGGAAATATCAAAATATTTATAAGATAAAAATAGCCTAAATTAGTCTAGTGGTCCTGAGCGCGACTGCTACGTTAGAGGTTCCGGGTTCGATTCCCAGGTCGAGCAAAGTGTTATTGGGTTTTTCTATAAATTCCCAGTAGTAGCTCGGAGTTTGGAATTTGTGAGTGATACCACGGCCTCACAGAAAACTGGCGTGAAACAACGTTTGCGTTGTTTCGCCGAGTGAGTGAGGTTACCGGGGCCCAAACCCTTTTAAAAGGCGGACAACTAACATGTGACTCCTCTGGTGCTGCGGGTGTCCATGGGCGGCGGTTATCGCTTACCATCAGGTGATCCGTCTGCTCGTTTGCTCCCATATCCCATAAAAAAAAGCTTTTACAAGCGTTTGTGAAACGTTATGATTCTAGGTTGCACGGTTCCAATAGGTTGATCCTATGGAGAAGAATCGGGGAAGAAACTCCATAGACACTCTTTAAATAAACTATGTTACAATCTTCACTGATACAATATTGCGATCTACAAGAAACACTCATGCCCCTAAATAAATCTATATATATAAAAGAAAGTCGTGTTAGTTACACTATTTATAACTTAAGAACGGCTGAACCGATTTCACTGAAAATTGGTGGATAGGTAGCTTAGAATCAGGAGACAGCTTAGAGTGATGACAGACCGAATTCCACGGGGGCGAAGCCGCGGGCAGAAGCTAGTTAAGTATAGAAAAAAGGAACACTCATAATTATTTTTCACAATACTTCACAAGTCAAAGTGTGCGTTTGAATCGAAGTCATGGCTTTGGTTATTTACCTGTGAGCGAGCACGTTGAGCACGTGAGCATTGACGGTGTATCCGGCCGAGTGCAGCGCGTCGCGGAGGTGGTGGGCGGGGATGGCGCCGCGGCCTTCCGTGTCGTACAGCCGGAACACCGCCTGACAACAACATTTATTTCATTAAAGTTACACTTTTAGGGTTCCGTACCCACAGGGTAAAAACGGGACCCTATTACTAAGACTTAGCTGTCCGTCCGTCCGTCTGTCTTTCACCTGACAACAACATTTATTTCATTAAACTAACACTTTTAGGGTTCCGTACCCAAAGGGTAAAAACGGGACCCTATTACTAAAGACTTCGCTGTCCGTCCGTCTGTCTTTCACCAGGCTGTATCTCAAGAACCGCGATAGCGAGACAGTTGAAATTTTCACAGTTGATGTATTTATGTTGCCGCTATTAAAAAAACCGGCCAAGTGCGAGTCGGACTCGATAATGGTACGGAAACCTTCGTGCGCGAGTCCGGCTCGCACTTGGCCGGTCTTTTTAAAGCTTCCTACTTTTTATGCTGTATACCGCTCCGGCCGCCTTTACCCTCATTATTTTATTATTATATACCCCCCTATATTGTCGACACAATGCAAAATTTTTAGTCTTGGCCATTACGGGCGTTCCTAAACCTCACCTAACGTCCGGAAATGTAAACTATTGTCAGTTCTGTTAAAAAAATATGTGTATATTGCGTCATTGGACAACCATTCTCAATTCTCAGAACATTACAAAACAGGATTGAAATATGATCATAACATTCTAGAAGGAAAGGAATAAAAGCAGTTTTTTAAACCGTTAATGATGGCTTCGTCAGTTGTTGTGAATAAATGCGAAACTTTTTATTTTGACATCGTATAAAACTCACCCTCCAGTTACGCAGATCAATCCACAAGGTCTTGAACTCTTCGAAGCCGAGTCCGCCGGAACCATCTTTGTCGAGCATGGCGATCATACTGCGGCAAACGTCCTTCGAGAAGCCCTGACTTTGGAGTTCTGCAAGATTGGGTCCAGGTCAAATTATGTACGTAAAGTCAAGATCAGCTGCAAGCATGGTACTGGGTTTAGAGTTATGAAACTTGTTTTTGGATAGAAATATTTTCTACTATAAAATGTAAGAAAGCTATGTTTGTTATGGGTTGGAGCAAAAACCACTGAATAAATTTTAATTGTGTTATCACTGTTAGAAATTATATGCTCTAACTTAAAAACTGGTGAATTTCTTATCTCGATCAATTAAACGGGTCCAGAGATACAGCTTGAACTCTGATGTATACAAAACAGAGGTCATCACTGTTGGTTTTTGATTCAATATTTTTGGGATCTATTTCTAACCCTGCTTCAGGTGAGCGCAGCCGCGGGCAAAAGCTAGTATAATATAAATGTCCAGTCCTACTCGTAACGGTATTGAGATAGAATTTCTATCATACAGTTTGTATAAATTGTACTATGACCCCATGATTGGGTATTAATTACCTATTAATTATATTATGCGCATTGAAATCGAAGTTAAGGATTTGGCGGTCTTAATAATTATATCTTTATTATAACATCTAAATTCAGTACCACGCTTTTAAGATTAAAAAGATTTTTTTATGGAAATGGAGGTGACTTAAACTAACTACGATAATATAAAATTAACCATAAAATAAATTTAAAATGCCCATTTTCATTCAGACTTCACTTCTAATGTAATAAACATGCATAAAAGCAAAAATGTACAAATTTCCAAAAACATTATATTTTTGAAAATTCCTACATTTCATAATGTTAGTGGCGTAAGCAGACATGGCGCAAAATATTGCTTATGGATTCTTAGACAAGGGAACTATAAGCATTATTTTACAAAAATAAAGGGTAATAAAAAATATTGTGCGTTGGAGAAACCTGAAAAATATCAAATAATAAAAACAAACAAAAATAAAAATATATTTACATAAAATATAACAAAAACAGACATTTTAAATTGTGCCCTCCATTTCTATAAAACACAAGATTACAAACTAAAGCTGTACATGCACCGCCGCGCTGAAAACCTGAAATAAATCTCATGTTTATTAGTAAAATACTTTGAATTTGTGCATTTAATTAAAACTTAAAATATACCACTTTTCTCAGTGATAATATTGTCACTGAAAAGGAGCGTTTGTTTATAAAAACATTTCTTTTTATAAATAGCTTTCGGTGCGAGATTCGATCCATTCAATTCGAGTCACCAAATGAAATGTGTAAAAGGATACAATTAATCGATATTTTTGAATATTCAAGATTATTTAACTTTTCACAAGGGTGTCCAAAGGTAATATCAGTATCAAGTACATTTAATTAGATTTTGTGTTCCAAAATTAAATTACCAATCAGGTTGATTATTAAACAGTGTAACATAATAAATAAATATTCTGGGACATTTACTAAATAATAATGGATATAATACCTACTTATATACTTTTTTGTAAATACATACTTATAATACATAAGACACAACCAGACGAACACAAACACTAAACTTATATTCATCACATAAATATTTGTGTCCTGTGGGAATCGAACCCACGACCTCGTGATCAGCAGTCTCTCGGTATATTAGCGGTACTCGACCCACTAGACCACAAAGATCGTCATCGATCGTCGATGATAATAATAGCATATTATTGGACTTGTGATAATGTCTGATCGGAATAAGTAGTGCTAATCTACCTAAACTTCGAGGAACAGAAACGAAACGTGGAGACTTCGTTTCGACAACTTTTTCGTGCAGAAAACATCAGGTACATCTCTTAAAGTACATTAAAAATTCATCATCATCTTCCTGTTCTTGTTCCAGTTCATTTGAAGTCGGCGCAGCATGGCCTTCTCTTGCATTCATCTCTGTCAGCCGTCATCCCATCATTCATAAGTACATTACAAGTAATATTATGAATGCTGTAAAATAATAATTGAAGTCTTTCCTTGAAACTTTCTCAATGATACAACGAAAGTTCTGCGTAACAATACAACCATTGCAGCTTTACCCCTGACTAGTACTGTACGTTGTGTGAGCCCCAAAGCGTCCATGCATGATGTCATACCTGTCTGCTGTGGCTGCGGCTGCGTGAGGTGCACCTGCTCCTGGTTCTGCTGCTGCACCTGCTGCAGGTCGATGCCGACCTCCTTGCAGATGGGCGTGCACAGCGCGCACAGCAGCTGCTCCAGACAGCTGGGCTGGGCCCCCCCGGCCGCGGAGGGGGGCGCCCCCCCGCCCGGCACCCCTCCACCCCCATCGTACGCCGCTCCGTGCCGCATGGCCAGCTCTGTAGGGATAGCTTCCTATTGCTATTTGGGTTTCGAGTTTTTAATTTTTCCATAGAGTGCAACCTTTCCAGTAATAGTTAAAACACGATATAATAATACGTGTAAGGGTCGAGCTAAAATTAAAAAATATATATGTCGCAGTAGAATTGTATAATTAGCTATTTTACATAACCGCTAGTTTACAAAACAGCTCTTTTATGTAAAATAGCTCTATGACGTTCAGCAGCTGAATGACCTTCGACTGGAATGGAATGAACTTTTTGCGTTCATCAATATAGCGGATTGATGTTTAGCTGTCTTGTAAAACAATGCCAGTCAGCGTGAAATGGAATGTTGGAGTGTAAATTTTAGTTCCAAAATTCCGAGCTAGCGCCATTGTGTAGCATAACAATGGCATAAGCTCGTTAAGTTAACCCAAATTTGTTCTATATAATTATGCACAATAGCTACATATCGGTTCTGGCACTCACCTGCCGCTGCCGCGTCCCCGCTCGCTCGATTCGTTGTTTGGTCATAGTTCTAACCCAACCCAACCAATATAAACCTATTTCATCCCGAATTTACCCCTTCAAAACTAAATTTGATTCCAAAAATCGTGTTTTGATAAACGCTTCTCAATATCAATCCAGCTGGACACCATTCAGCTATTTTACATAACAGAGCCATTTTGTAAAGCTGCTAGCATTTATGTAAAATAGCGAAAGCGAAAATTCTACTGCGACATATATATAAGAAAAACTGTATGAAAATGATCGACTATATGGATAAATTCATATTATTCTAGATAAAATTACTGCATTATTCCAAAACGCTCGTTAGCTATCAGACAGCTGTATATGTATTAGTGCCGTCTCGATTTATGAACACATTAACAGAAACATTTAAATTTGTTTAATAACTGTAATAGTTATTTTTTAGAGATTTAGTAACCGTTTTGGAATAAGGTCTATAACATTAAAAATGTTTTAGTTGGTACAACATTTAACATAGGTGATATGTTTCATAATAAGTCATTTGTAAGTAACATTACGTTTTATGTTATTGTTACTTAGCTTGATTATTATTCTAATAAGCTGAAAATATTACAATACAAAATTCGACATCTACATAAAATCAATTCGAAAGTATCTACATAAAAAGCAATCACTCATTTTGTTCTTTGTATCTCGTAAAAAGTTTGCAAAAAAAAGTTATATACAGAAATTAAAACGTTAAAAAATCTACAAAACAAAGTGCTACAAATAAAATAATATGGGTATCGTAATTGTACTTACATATACTATACCTTGGCACGGTAAGCGAAACGAAACGAAAGCTGCGTTTAACTCGACACAAAGCGTTATCACATTGAGAAGCTCAAAAATGGGCATTTTAGAATACAGTATATGATAAAATTATAGATAAAAATAGTAGTTATAAGTCGGCCTCTGATTAATTATTATAGAGATGATTCACGACTCCATCATGTACGAGTATACTGATGATTGACGATGGGTCCTATTAATTATACGATCAATAAGTCTTGTTCAAGTATTATAATAATATATTTTTACCATATCGAATATCAGAATAATAAGTCAATAATAAGCCTTGCTTCGTAAATTATATTCACTCTAAGCGTTTCTTAATATAAGTAAAAATTTATACATGTATGTATATTTATCAATTAATTGGATTAACACAATATTATATGTAAGTATGTCAGAATCACACGTTAATCAAAATATTTTGTTAAATGAAATTATTAATGAGAAAAACTATGAATATTATACGTTGGAAAACGATAATCATTTCCTGTTAGTCGTATCGTCAAATCAGTACGATTGTATAGATTTGATAGATACAGAATAATTTATATTTGCAATAACTGTAGCCTTTGTGCTGAAAACGGGCGGCCCCTCAAATTAGGAGAAACATCTAACCTACTTCGGCTTGATTACATACACACACATTCAAGATCTTGAAAACTTCAAAAGATTATTTAGTGACTACTTTTTTTGGTTGCATCACTAAGTTTAGTCAGAATATTCCGAAATATTATATTTTTTCGCCTTAATAAATAAATCTAAACAATGTTCAGTGAATAAACGTTGGCCTATGACCAAGGCAATTATTGAACGAATACTCTTAATAATACGTATGAAAATGAACAGTTGGCCATCCACCAAGACTGTAGTGTACGTACCCTCTCGCATGGCGTAGTCGAGGATCTCCTTGAGCTCCTGCCAGTCCACTTCCCCGTCGGCGCCGGCCAGCCGGTTGAAGAAGTCCCGCACGGGGTCTGCGGGCTCAGGGTTGGGCGCTATCTCCTTTACACGGTCATCTACGTCTCCCATGCCGATGTCTTCGTCGTTCTCTCTGGGAAACAAATGATGAATAGTAGGTCTCGAAGTCGAAGACAAGGCACACACCTCTCGACTTTTTAAAATCATATGCATATTAATAATTGTCGATATTTATTAGTTGTACTGAGGTACTAGAGGTTTTTCTATGAGTATCAGTAGCCGTTCGGAGTTTGTATTTGTGACTCTTTGATAGCAATAGGCTCGCTCTCTATTACGTAGGCTCTAAAATATACCGACATACTGTGGATGTACATGAGACAAGTACAAATCTGCCTAAAGTTTCGTGGAATACAGGCTTAATGGATTATAGTTCAAATAGTGAATTGAAAAAATCGTGATAAAACCTGCAGATATTTCTATTGCAGGGTGAGAATTCTGTGAGTTTTTGTCATTCCAAAAAATGTTTTCGCTACACCCACATTATCATTATATTAACATTGTCATGTATTTTGAGCGGAAAATCACTTGAACAATTAATGAAAGGGACGACATACATATACCATAGTACACACTGTCACACAGCCATCTCTTTCTTACTTGCTCAGGCTCGACTTCCTTATTCTTAAACATATAAAACACTAGCTTCTGCCCGCGACTTCGTCTGCGTGGACTTCAGATAAAAAGTAGCCCATGTTATTCCAGACTATAAACTATCTCTGTGCCAAATTTTATCCAGATCCGTTCAGCCGATCTGGCGTGAAAGAGTAACAAACATCCATCTATCTTCACAAACTCGCATTTGTAATATTAGTATCATCTTTAAAATTTCTTATAGCTATGTATGTATTGTCTTGTTTTGACACAACATATTCTCACAGGAAAAAGACAAGCTATATGAAGTTTTACATTTTTATGAATATGGTTGAAAGCTTTGAGTACTTACGTCATGTTATTGCTCTTCTCTGAGAATACTCGCACCAGAAACTCTCCCTCCTCATCGGGGTCGAAGGTGGAGGGCACTATCACGTAGCTGCCTGGGTCCAGCTTGAACCTGTACGGGAAATTGTTACAGTGCGCATCTGAGATTAGCCGCTGTGAACAGCCGCGCAGGTCAAATAAATTAACCCTTCTTATGCAACAATATCTAAATCAGTGCGGACAATACTTTACTTCGTTTCTTTATTGGCAAATTTTTTTTTTCACATCGATATTACATGCGAAATTTCGCAATTTGCTATAATTCGCCCGCAGTGAATTTTCATTCAAAATAATTTATCGCCACACTTGCTATTTTTGTAACTTACAATGAAATCATGAATAAAATACGATTTCATTGAAATGCAATTTTTCGCAGGCTGTGTGAAAAAAACTCGCAGGTGTGACGTATGATAAATTATTATTCCTCTTTTTTCAATCAACGAGCTTTGACAACGGTGCAAAACTGCTAATTCCCACAAGTTGTGATTTTAGATTAACATCTTTATTTTATTAAGCGTGCGTTACCCATCTATCTACACTAAAGACAATTGAATTGTCACGTTACCTGGCGCTGACTTCTCGCAGGTTGATGAAGGCCTGGCTGCGGCCCACGGAGGCGTTGTACTTGAAGAAGTTGACGTCCAGCGGCTTGGGCACGTGGCCGTAGTCCGGCAGCCGGTACACCGCGAAGCCTATGGTCAGGCACTCCAGGCCCTGGTGCCGCTGTGACCGACGGTTCTTCTGCATCAACGCTACTATTATCTGTAAAACAGATTCATTTTAGCGTGTATTTAAGATCATCACTTGAAAACGGCTTGACCGATTTCTTTTTTGTTGTATTCCTAAGAGCCCCATCCATAAATTACGTCACATGTTAGGGGGTGGGAGATCATCAGCTTTGTGATGTCACATGTAAGTCTTAATTTAGCAAAAAATAGAACGGCTATTTTGTTTTGATTATTTCTGGATGCAAAATTGTTATATGTGACGTCACACAATTGGGAGCTAACAGAGAAGCATCAGCACCACAACAGAGAAGGAGCTAGGCTGTTTCTCTCTCTCTCTCTCTTATCAGGATAAGATTTGTATGAAATATTTTATTTAGCTACCTGGAAATTAAGACAGACAAATTTACGAAGGCGAAGCTGCGCACGGATCGCAAGTTAATAATAATCTATATATATAAAAGAAAGTCGTTTTAGTTACACCATTTATAACTCAAGAACGGCTGAACCGATTTGGCTGAAAATTGGTGGAGAGGTAGCTTAGAACCAGGAAACGGACATAGGACTTTTTATCCCGTTCCCGTGGGATGTGATGACAGACCGAATTCCACGGGGACGAAGCCGCGGGCAGAAGCTAGTACTTTATATAAAGAAGTATTTATTGAATTTCTACCTATTTATGGTATTTATACCTTTTGGAACTATAAGATTTGAAATCTAATCATTGACATTTATACATTTGATTTTGACCACGAAAGGGGTTATAAATATGGATATCATAATGAGGTACTCACAGTACACTTGTTCTCGTCATCTCCTTCGTCGACGTCCTTCAGAGTGACGGTGTACTGGGGATTCTTCCAGAATGTCTCCAGGTAGTTCCTGCATCCTCCCGCCGTCACACCTGCGCAACGAAATAAACAAGGTAACATTTATATAATAATCCGACTAGTTACGGACTCAAACTTAAGGGCCACTTGCACCAACTTCTTAAATATGTTTAAATTGTATTTAAACACATTGTTCCATAGTAAATTTGTGTTTAAATACGATTTAAACACATTTAAGAAGTTGGTGCAAGTGGGCCTTTAGGCAGGTCACACGGTAAGTTCACAAGAGTTCCTATGTATAGTATACAGTTGCTTTTTTTACGAATAAAGATCAATTATTTAACTTTATAGTTCTGTGTCTTGTTCTTGGAAGTCTGGCAAGCTCATTATGAAAATGTAAAAATATATTAAAAATCATAACCATTGTTGAGACACTTCATTGACATATAAATATTGCATTGCAGAGGGAAAATTAGCTGAATGGTAGTCTTTTCCAAATATAAATCCTCATAATTCCAATAAGCCTGTGTGTCCGAAATCAACTCAACTATCGATTCAATTTTCATATTAACCTGCTTCGTCTCAATTATAAAACATACCATCACGCCAAAGGTGTACTAAGGTATAAAATTGGTGGTTTTGGATGCATGCAAATTAATTTTACATTTATATTCATTATAATTATTGAGTTAATTATTATTAATATGTATTATTATTATTTATAAAACACTAGACACAATAACACACATGTTGGCAGACTTCGCACGGCGTCGACATCTCTGAGGCATGCAGGTTTCATCACAATGTTTTCCATCACTATTTAAAACATACATACCATCACGCCTGTATTCCCCGAAGGTTAAGGCAGAAGCGTACTAATCTACACCCACAGTTCGCCGGTATGTCTAGGTCCTATGTAATAGGGGGCGAGCCTATTGCCATTAACCGGGCACAAATTCCTAACTCCGAGCTGCTACTGGGAATTTCATAGAAAAACCCAATAACACTTTGCTCGACCTGGGAATCGAACCCAAGACCTCTAGCGTAGCAGTCGCGCTAGGACCATTTGGCTAATGAGGCAGTTATAAAAAATTACAAAATTTATTACCTCTGACCCACTCTCCTTCGAAGACAGACATCTCCCACTTCTTGGTGCAGCCTTCGGGACATTCCTCAGGGTCTAGAGAGTCGGGGTTCAAGTTACAGATCTCCACTCTGAAATGTATATGAATAGAACACTTTAACATTATAAAGAAAATCTTAGATATTTTGATGAAAAACAATGTGATGCATAGAACCAGGGACATCTTAAGCATATTCCGCGCAGGGATGTAGAAGTCAGCCTGCGAATAATTATGTGTATAGCTATCGGTATACTAATAAAAAAACAGCCTATCTTTGTCGGGATAGCGGGGCAAATGAGCAGACGGATCACCTGATGGTAAGCGATAACCGCCGCCCATGGACACCCGCAAAACCAGAGCAGTCACAAGTGCGTTGCCTGCCTTTTAAAAGGGTTTGGGCCTCCGGTAACCTCACTCACTCGGCGAATCATAACGCAAACGTTGCTTCACGCCGGTTTTTATGTGAGGCCGTGGTATCACTCCGGTCGAGCCGGCCCATTCGTGCCGAATCATGGCTCTCCCACGTGGTAATTCGCTAATGTCAAATACCTGGAAAAGTGGTTGACGAAGTCCTTGAACGACATCCAGAACTCGCCGTCGTCGTCAAATGTGAGGCCCATCTCTTCCTTCTCTGATTCATGAATAAATCTCCACTCTGGTGACCTGCAAACATTATATCATTATATTTGGAAGTAAGAGTTGGATTACTATGTATTTGACAACACGTTTGGCGTAGCAAAGCTGTGTTTCGCAAAAATGTTAATAATTAATTAACTGCCTCATTAGCCAAGTGGTTTCGTGCGCGACTGCTACGCTAGAGGTCTTGGGTTCGATTCCCAGGTCGAGCAAAGTTATTGGGTTTTTCTATGAAATTCCCAGTAGCAGCTCGGAGTTAGGAATTTGTGGCCGGTTAATGGCAATAGGCTCGCCCCCTATTACATAGGACCTAAACATACCGGTGAACTGTGGGGTAGAAGGGTAAGCCCTTCGGGGAATACAGGCGTCATCTTACATCTTATTAATTATCACTCGCTTAAATAGTGATGGAAAACATTGTGATGAAACCTGCATGCCTCAGAGACGTCAACGCGTGGACCCTAATAATCCATCTCATTCACAGACGAGACCGGTGCCGAGCAGTGCTATTTGCAATATCATATGTATTAATTATCTGATATTTCCGAACTCGCTGAATGAATAGCTACCAGTTGTGCTTTCCCCGCTAACAACAAAATATTTGTGTGATCTATACTAATATATAAAGCTGAAGAGTTTGTTTGTTTGTTTGCTTGAACGCGCTAATCTCAGGAACTACTGGTCCGATTTGAAAAAATATTTCAGTGTTAGATAGCCCATTTATTGAGGAAGGCTATAGGCTATATATCATTACGCTATGCGGACGAAGTCGCGGGCAGAAGCTAGTCTACTATAAATGAGTACATACTTATCACTCCAAGGCCCGTTCCACTCGGCCTCGTTGCCCCAGGGGTTGCGCAGGCGCAGCAGTGGTATCTTGCCGCTGCGGCCGGGGGTCTCGATGTCCACGTACTTGACCTTCGTTATGGAGTACGCGTGGCCTCGGATCAGCCCGGCGGGGGTCTCCGCTTCAAGGATGTTGGGGTCCGGCTGGAAACATGTGACGAAATCAGTCAATCATACTGCTATTTTTTTTCTTTAAAAAAAATCTTACTAGCAATGTGTGTCGCACATTACTAGTATTCTTGTTAACCCCTCGTGCTAAGCTAAATGCTTGTGTTACAAGTGCTTGGGTTCACGTCGGTAGTGCAATGGGTGGGTTTCGAACCGGCAACCACATGATCGCAAGTCCGACGCCCTAGCCATTAGGCTACCGCCGCTTATTATAGACAGAGGGCAGATTTTATAAGTTTGTATATTATGTGCCTGAATAGGCTAGTGGTACTGAGCGACTGCTACGCTAGCGTTGCTGGGTTCGATTCCCAGGTCAAGCAGTGTTATTGGGTTTTTCTACGAAATTCTCAGTAGCAGCTCGGAGTTCGGGATCTGTGCTCGGTTAATGACAATAGCCTCGCCCCGTATTGCGTGGGACCTAAACATAATTACAGGCGAAGTACGTTTATGCCTAACCCTTCGTGGAATACAGGCGTGATGATATGTTATGTTATGAGAACTTTTTTCTAGATGAAAGGCATATTGATAAATTATATTTATTTCTGTAAATAGATCTTATAAAAACACTTTTACAAGTCGTTTTACATTTTATTTACTAGATGGCGTAGACTATTGTGTAGGTATGTAGGGTTCATCATCTCACCTCAATGCTGCATCCGCTGAGAGAGTTCCTCTCGTATGCCTTGAGAAGTATGGTGTAGAAGTTGGGCGGCAGTTCCGCTATGTCGTACATCTCCGTCACGCCGCCCGTGAAGTCCTCCATAGCCTCGCATGTTGAACCGCCCTTCAGAGCCTCGTATGAACCGTGCAGTCTGAAATTATACTCGACATGTTAGAGTACGATGTACTACAGTCTAGTTTGTCATGGTAGCCGAGTTCATGTCGACTATGGGATTCACGACATTCGCCACGACTCGTATAGTATATGCCATACACTATAGGGCAAAGAAAGGCGAGTACCTCTCTAAAAGAGCTCCAATTGTGAGTAGAATTGAATAATTCCACTCACAATTGGAGCTGCCTGACTGGGGAAGTACCTCAACCTTGCAGAAAATCGTAGCCAAATTACATAGTTCTGTGCTATGTTGTGTTCCTAACGGTGAGCAAGGGTTTCCATGGGCGGCGGTAATCGCTTACCATCAGGCGATTGGCCTTCTCGTTTGCCCCCATATCCCATAATAAAAGATTAAGAATAGCTATTATTGAGAATGTCATAACAGAAAAATCTAGTTGCACTATTTGCCGTGGAATTCGAACCTAAGACTTGCGCTCGCTATTGCGATCTCTAGGCCAATAAAGTAGTCTCCACTGTGGAAAATAATGATGTATGACACTTACTTAGCGTAAGCCTTCTCAAGCAGCGCGCTCCAGAACTCGTTCCTCTCGGAGGAGTGCAGGAAGACAAGCTTGCCCCTGTATGTGGGTAGCCGGTCGTCTATCACCACGTCCACCCATCTGCCGTACTGCCAGAAACTGGAACACACATATAATAAATAAATAAATAAAAATAATGAAGTCAAACGATGACGAATATTCGATGCTGTACTATAATCAATTAAAGTGATTTAAATTGGATTGAATTCCAAAGTTAAGCAGAGGCGTACGCAAAATTAATGGCAATAGGCACAATAAAGGTTTATCCGACACCTAGGGTACTCAAAGGGAAGGCAATTTAGGTATCTCTCCTACCTCGATAAACTAGGCTACTATAAAATGAGTACCCTGGAAGCCCGAAGGGATCTCTTGGATTTGAGATTTGCCTATAAACTGCTCAATAATAACATTGATTGTCCCCAATTATTAAATAAATTTAATTTCAGAGTTCCCCGCAGACCACCTCGCATACCTATAACACCTCTAGTTCCACCTCTTCGCTATACAGTATTTGGTTTTAATTCACCTATACCCCGCATGTGCAAACTTATAAACGAATACAGCGACCTTGTTGACGTCCACTCGGATTCAATATCGGCATTTGCCAGACATGTCAAACGTAAGATATTATAATAAAAATAATAATTAATATTATTATTACTAGCCCGTACTGTCCTTCTGCTGGGCAAAGGCCTCTCTCTATTCCTTCTTATTTTTAATTTAATAATTTAATTAATCTTTAATATATTAATAATTAGAATTTAAGTCCTTTTAAATAAGTATTTAAAATTATAAAGAATATGTAGATGTTGATACAGAGTAAATTTTGCATGTGGTGTTTACCTGTAATTGGTTGTGCAGTTAGACATAAAACAAAAATATTTATAAGTACTTATCTATATTTATCTGTGACAACTGTTGGTGAACCTTATCTAAATAAATAAATAAATAAATAAACGATGATGCTTCACGGTTTAATACATGGTAGGTTTAATTCTATAGAATTAATTCATAATATCTTCTATATTGTACCCCGCACTGTAATCCGAAGAGAGGTGAGCGTTTACCCGTTATTTGCTACGACTACCAGTCGTACGAATGCGGGTGAGCGGGCACCACTCCACCGGATGGTTAATATTTATAACAAAAAGTTTGTTAATGTCGATATTTTTGTTTTATCTGCTAACCAATTTAGAAAGGAATTAGTCCAGATTCTTTCAGTATAAACTTGTTTGCGCTGATCCTTCTTATTTTTTGATTTGTTACTTGACATATTGTTTTGTTTTGTTTTTTGAACGATGTGCTCTGTCATAATTATTTCTTATTCTGTAAGTAACCTGTGGAAACGTCGTTAATTGTAAAATTAACCCTATTACTTTAAGGAAACATTTCTGTAACATTTATTGTTCGATTGTTTGTTTCCCAAATAAATAAAATAAAATAAAATATGCGACCTTAATATACCGGCGAACTGTGGTGCGTTTCTACCTAACCCTTCGGGGAACACAGGCGTGATGGTATTGTAAGCATGACTAACGATTGTCATAAGTGTATGTCAACCGGGACCGACGGATTTATGGGCTCTCAAAAGCGCGGTGAGTTCTCGATGTGTTAAGGATGGTCATCCATCCAAAGGCTGACCGCAACAGGCGTAGCTTATCCTTGTTAATCGGTTGATCAGCTTAGTTGTCAGTTAGCCACGGGCCGCTCTCATAAATAAATAAATCGCAAATAACCTTTCACATAATTTCAT
Organism: Acronicta leporina; assembly: GCA_947256265.1. NCBI lineage: Eukaryota > Metazoa > Arthropoda > Insecta > Lepidoptera > Noctuidae > Acronicta > Acronicta leporina. The sequence goes on along the minus strand of OX366537.1, from coordinate 3,637,091 downwards.
AATTATGTTTTCTTACTTTATTGTAAATATTACGAATACAAACTTACCGGAAATGGAAGACACCGGCGTACTCCTCATCGAAGCTCTGATCATCTGGCACCACTTGGAAGAACAATCTGAAATGTTAATGTTTAACTAAATTATATGGCTCAACTACTGGATGTGAAATTGTATGAAGTTAGTTAGTTAATTCGAAGCTAAGAAGGAAATTCAAATTTGGACAGGAAAACGTGTATGGTCAAATAGTTATAAATATAAATAATAGGCATGGAATGTTTTGCTTAACATGAAATCATTTGTCATGTGTCACATCAGGGACCATTTTTCACATAGCCTTCTCAAATAGCATTTCATTGTAAGTAGCAAAATAGCAATAAATGATTTTGAATGTATAATTAATTGTGGGTGAAAAGTAGCAGTAGCAGCCTGCGAAAAATGGCATGTGACATCACTGTGAAATGTAATCATAATTTCTAAAAATGAATAATAAGTAGCAATTATTTTCATGCCTTGTCCCTATTTGTCAGATCAATGTTCGAATAAAATAAACCTTTATTTTTAATAAAGGATGCAAGCGAAGCTGCGCACGAGTCGCTAGTTTGTAATATTGAGTTTGTCATATTTTTGTCATTGCCATTATCACCCGTGGATGATAAAATTTCGTCCTCTGTATAACCGAACTTTGTTATCCCTCTGATGTTGTATAATGTGCTATATTGTAAAGCAATATAGTATATTTTGCTATGTGCATCGTAAAGGGCACGTGTTGGTACTATAACAAGATAAATTGTCAAGGACAATAAAATGTCATAGCAATATGTTTTCTGAATTTGAATAATCTGCAGTATTCTAAAACAATATGGTATATTATTTTAGTACTCGCATCCTCATCGTCACATTGAAGGAAATAGTTTCATTACTCACCATAAGTCATAACAGAAATGAAATTATATTTATTTTGTAAATAGATCTTTTATAGACACTTTTGCCATACAATGTCTTGATTTTTAAGTACGATATAGTGTCGGCATTTGCATGCTGACAACCTCTGAAAAGAAACTCCGGTACAAATTCAGAGAAACATGGTCTCTTTTAAATTCCAGACGTACATATAGTATCAAAATATGTACAAGGACAATGTCTGAAATGGCCTTTTGAAGTAAGATAGGAGGGTTTTCAGTACACGTCTCAGGCGTATGCATCAGGCATTCTGTTGCTCAACCATATTATAGAGAGATCACAACCCGTCACAGGACGATACCAATTGGTGGAACATTTGCATAGGCTACATAGAAAATCTCGAAGCGACCAGACAGCTATAAACTGTGTGTTCGTACATCTAGCCTATATAGTACCTACTCACATTTAGCTTTTAAAATTAATTTAATAATTATTCTAAATTATAATTTATTTTATTTATATTTAAACAGGAGAAACGTTTTTAAAGCCAATACCAGTGAATAATAATATGTATTTAATGTTAAATAATGAGCAATATTGTAAAGCAATACTTTTATTATACGTAAACTGTGTGCCTGTATTGGGAACCGCGTCCTTACCAAAGTCATACATAACAGTAGATAAGTTTTCAAGGGCAATGATATGGGATAATAATACGTATGTATGTATATTCAAATAAAACATAATATTATCAATGTTAAACTGCATTTATGGTTATCAATGTTATGACAAGAGTGGGTGTGACTACCATGTCGTAACATAAATGTATCTATTATTTATTATATGAAACAGCACCTAAAAATAACGCTTACATAATTATAGTTATTATTTTATCCTTGCATTGCAAATTTAAAACAGCTAGCTATTTTTCAAATGTTATTATCCGCATTTTTGTTTAGTAAATATTATCATGATTTTTCTATTATAAAGTTGTCATAAATGTAAATATGAGTAGGTACTATGTAGGCTAGTTTAAACACAAATAAAATTGATATTATAGTTTTTCCGACAGTCTACTATTTTACATGGCGTAAGCAAATGTCTTGCTGATTTGGTATCGTCGTGCGACGGGTCGTTGAGCTCCTTAAATAATTGTTGAGCTACACGATGACTGATGTATGCGTGCCATCTGTTAGGATAGGAGAAAATAAGCCTGCTATGGCTTTTTCTTCAAAAAGCCTGTTCAGATATTGCCCTACATTGTAACACTCACATATTATCTTATAATAAATACTATTCCTACTGTCTAGACTTTTAAAAGAGACCATGATTTTCTGAGTTTGTTTCGGCGTTTCGTCTCGTAGATCGTAGATTCATAACGTTTCATAAACGCTTGTAAAAGCTTATTTGAAATAAAAACATTTGAACTTGAACTTGATGTAGCATCGAGTATCAAATCTCAGAGTATCGATACTAAATCGGTATCGGTATGTTCACAAAAATAACTAGTGATTTTTTTAAGATAAGATTTTAGCGTAAGAAAAATAATTCAATCTTAGGTAGGGTTCTAACCTGCAGTTTATCGTAGTGCGCGCTTTCCCTAAGGGTGACTATAAATAAAATGAGCCTAAGACATGGTCTCTTACTTTCTGTGCAGCGTGAGGTTGGCGACGGCGGCGAGCAGCCAGCAGTCTCCGAGCTCGCCCTGCTGCACGTCGAAACGGCTGTAGCCCTCCACGAACAGCTGCGGGTCCTCGCATATTTCCTACAAATACATTAGTTATTATCATCATGTCAACCAATAGAGGTCCTTTGCCGAACAAAGACCTTCCATAGACCTCCACGAGGTTATATGCCGCCTGCATTCAACGAGTCCCAGCGACCTTTAGCAAGTCTTTTGTCCACCTAGTTGGAGGTAGTCCTACACTACGGTTTTCAGTGCGTGGTTTCTACTTGAGAACCTTGCTTCAGCAGCCATCATCATCAGGTATTAAGCAAAGAGATTTAAACTGGATGTGATAACACGGCCTCTCAGAAAACCAGCGTGAAAAAACGTTTGCGTTGTGTTTAGCCGAGTGAGTGAGGTTACCGGAGGCCCAAACCCTTTTAAAAGGTGGGCAACGCACTTGTGACTCCTCTGGTGTTGCGGGTGTCCATGGGCGGCGGTTATCGCTTACCATCAGGTCATCCGTCTGATCGTTTGCTCCCCTATCCCATAAAAAAAAAACACTGGGACGATTTTCATATAAAAATTTTGGCTCGCATTGGACATCTCTCTTTGTCAGGCTGACATGAGACACAGAGAGACTTAGAATTAAATATAATTCAAAGAAAAAGCAAATATAAGTAAACTACTTCTATTGCTTCGTTCCCATTCATACATCTTTACGTACACGCCCACCAATTATATTAAGGTCCTGAATACGTATTTATATAATAATTGTGAGTTAACTTACCCCAGGCCTCAGCCAAGTGAGCGGTCTATCGAGCCGCTCCTTGTAGTAAAGACTACGGTCTATCGCAGGGAACTCAGGGTCCTCGAAGAGCCTGCCTTCGGCTAGGCAACGAGACCTGATGTCCTTGAAGTCCTGGTATGTTGCCGGACCGAACGACGACGGACGGGTCTCGCCTAACTGTTGAAAAGAAATATTTTCTAAATATGGTATTCTTTACAGTCGTGTCTTTTTTGAAAATACAAAACGACAACGATCTTTGAATACGTAATTAACACGGGAGTGTCCTGTATTTTACCGGTACGAAGACTTTCGTAAAAAAAAAAAAACTCTTAACAGCAATACTCTTACGAGGGTCTTAAGAAAGTTTAAGAGTCCTATCCCAACAGACTGTGTTGATAGTTTGATTTAGTTTTGAAGAAAACGACTAGGTAGTTAATTTTCAATATTGAAAATGAACTAGTCGTATTTTACTAAAATAAAATGTACCTAGGTAGTATACACATAAACATTATGTACAAACTATTTTGGCAAGCTTTAGGTCATTACGATTTAGCGGTTGACTAAACATATTAACACCAGTATGTTGTAAAGAATGTAAAGTAACACGAAATATCCGGAAAATAATCTACAACGTGAGGAAGGCGTAATTTTATTAAAGGAATGCCATTTTCGAGTGCAGTGTTACTGTGCTCTGGAAGATATGGCCCTTAAGCTATCATGCCCAGGTTGCCCTGACACTTGCGTCGTCAAGACCTAATGGTTTAATGTTTTCCACTGATTTCTTTTCTCTTGCACTTCCCTTTCCTTTTGCTGTCGATGCGATAATAAGAAAAAGTACTGGAATTTACATACATTTTTTGGTGTGCGATAAAGAATATTCTATTCTACAAAGTTATAGAGAAGAAGGATATTTCTGTGCATCTTTTACTGCGATACCTTTTACTAAAAGTGCACACAGGAAAAGTAGGAACGTCCGATTTTAAAATACATTACTTTATAGTGGATCCTTTCTTTCAATATACCCCATAACAGAAATACGAATTGGTCATAATATCATAACTTATCACGTTTGAACAAATAAGAACTGAGGGACAAAAATCAAATTACATGATTATTATACCTATTCAATTTAGTTTAAATTCTCATTGAAGTAATAAACTTTTTATAAATAATGTACAGTCATAATTGGACTTCAGGTTTATAGATTGTAGGTATGTAAGACTAAAACTGTTGTCTGATTGTGTAACAATTAAAACTAAAAGATTTAAATCTATACTATTATAAAGCTGAAGAGTGTGTTTGTTGGTTTGCTTGAACGCGCTAATCTCAGGAACTACTGGTCCGATTTGAAAAATATTTCAGTGTTAGATAGCCCATTTATTGAGGAAGGCTATAGGCTATATACCATCACGCTACGCGGACGAAGTCGCGGGCAGAAGCTAGTATAATTTATATAAATAGTTTGATTTTGTTCTGTTAAATTTACCGCGTAAAAAAGCTTGAGCTTATTATTTCAGCGATAAGAATAATTAATATTGTTTGGGCTACGATTTGTGGCTCTATTTGAGCCAGTAACTAAGTGTTAAAAATCTATAATAGTGTCATTCTCTACAGGTTTCCGCAAACGACCTATTTATAGAATAACTATGAAAAAACTGCCTCATTAGCCTAGTGGTCCTGAGTGTGACTGCTACGCTGGAGGTCCTGGGTTCGATTCCCAGGTCGAGCAAAGAGTTATTGGGTGTTTCTATGAAATTCTCAGTAGCAGCTCGGAGTTTGGAACTTGTGCCCGGTTAATGGCAATAGGCTCGCCTCCTATTACATGGGACTTAAACATACCGGCGAACTGTGGGTGTACATTAGTACGCCTCTGCCTAACCCTTCGGGGAATACAGGCGTGATGGTATGTACTATGAAAAAATGGTCAAAACTAGGTACGAACGTATCTAATCGAGTTTTGTCTTAACATTTTGGCAATGTTCCCGAATGGTGAAGGTTTTGTGGAGATAGTTTATAGCTAAGCTAAGCTTCACACATCTTGTTATCGGAATATTGTACCAACCAGTGAAAATTTTAACTTATTTTATTTTAAAAGAGTGTCCATGGATTTTCTTGCCGGATTCTTCTCCATAGGATCAACCTTTTGGAACCGTGCAACTATAGAATCATAACCAACGTTTCATAAACGCTTGTAAAAGCTTATTTGAAATAAAAAACATTAGATTTGAGCTACCAAGAATCAGTAAAAAGCAAATTAAAGCGAGAATTACTCCTTAAAATCTTCGAAACACCATCCTTATAATTAGGTACAACGAGATTCGTATGTTCTTCGATAATACATAATATCTTTGTGTTTCTGGTAAGTTTCTTTCAAACTGTGCGAATATAATCATAACGTTTCATAAACGCCTGTAAAAGCTTATTTGAAATAAAAACATTTGAACTTGAAATAAAATAAATGAGAGATATTATGATGAAAACAGAAATAATATCAAAACGCACCCAAAACAGTCGTTCACCAGTGGACATAAACATTTTGCTCCCATTATAACTGGGGGGCATCCTCAATCTGTGTTCTTTATGATGGTCTACAGTGGAGAGCTTTTTTACCGGAGTACTTTTGGCACTACCTTTTATATCAGATAATGCAACTTTAGGCGATCCTCTTACTTCCTTAGAAAAAAATATACTTTTGTTCGTAACAGCATTGCTGTTTTCGACATTTTTTACACTCATTTCAGGTTCTTCCACTTTAGTTTTCTTAGCAGGCTCCAACACTTTTGTCGCCCAAAATGGTTTGTAGGAGCTGTTTTTTCGAATGTTAGATTGTTGGTACGCGTAATCAGAAACTCTTGCCTTCTTGAAATCTTCGAAGAATCTTGCAAAGAAGCCGGTGGAATCTTTGCCATTTTCATTAGTTTTGGGTGGTTTTTGCTCCAAGACTTTATTTTGTCTCAATATTCTTCCTGATTTCGGAGATAATATAGATACTGATTTCCTTTTCCAGGTTTCTGTGGTGTTTGAGGCAATTATAGTAGTATTAGTAGCAGAATAGAACGTTTTCACATACCCAACGTCTTCTTTATATAGTTTTAAAAACGTATCTTCTATGACTTCTTCTGTCATTTTGCGTTTTCTATGTTTATTCGTCGGATTTTCGGAAGTAACTGATATTTACACCACCATTTGTTTAAATTGATGCGATTTTGTTAACTAGGTTTTGAGAGTTCTAGTGCAAGGTCGGGTGATTGATGTAAACGGATAATTGGGTTATTAATAATAATTAGTAATGCTTTGTTGTTCGAGGGTAAATAAGTACCTATTAATTAACAAGTGTTATAAATAGTGTAGATGAGAATTTTCCTTTAACTATTGTTTAGATTCCTATAGCGCTACATAAATTAATTTAATATTATTTGCAACTAGGCAATTATATTATCGTAATATTTATATCGAATAATAACGAACTTCCTGTATAACAACCAAAAATCCCGAAAAATAAACATTATATTTATCACACAATAATGTATTACATACCAAGAAATTTATTCCAATCATAAATCGGCGTTTAGATATCACCCGCCCTTGCTAAGAATAACTATCGATTTTTGTGACGACTAACAAATTAAACTAAATAATAGGTAAGTACACGGAGAACTTTTACATATTCTTGCTTTTACAAGAAATAAAGTGTCATTCATGGTTTTCTAACGAACAACAAAGCTTAGTTCAGATTACTGAGTCGCATATTGGGTTAACAAACAATTTGCACTGAATTTCTGCTTCAAAAATACTCATATTGGTGAGATTTTATTCAGAAAGTTCAAGAGAAACACTATCACTTCTGACAAATTCTTAAAACTGTCACAACATAACACGAATTAAAATAAAGTCGCAATTTAGTCGTATATCCATTGTCCAGTTCGTATCGGCACTAACTGAAAATATTGACTGCCGGCTACGACTGATAACACTATGTTAAATGTGGTGGTATAAGGACAAACTTGTGTGTGTGAGTGGCGGAAACCCATAGAGAATTACTGTGCGATGTACCCGTGGAGTATTGGAAGCGATGCTATACTGACTATTTTTACCTAGAAAGCTTTTCTATATTTTTAACTTCTTAAATGATAAATGATATCGATATTTGATCATAGGCGTCCAGTTTGTAGGGGAGATTACGGACCTAATGGTAGCTAAGTTCAAGATATCGGTTCATCCGTTCAGAAATTTAAAAAAAAATGTGTAGCGTGTTTAAATAATAGTAATGGTGGTAATTTCTTTACGTTAACTATTGAAGTTTAGCCGCTTTTGGTTTGATAGGAGGCCGGCCACAAGATAATTGCGAAAAGGATAGCATTATGATGACATATTTAACGTCAACTATACACTAAATACTATACAAAAGCTATATTCAGCTTTGGCAATTAAAATAATAAAGAGCACAACATAGACCCTTGGGGGACACCACGTCATAGCAGAGGTGTGGTGTATGACAGACCCGTTTTTATCAACGCATCGAATCTATAGTGACATAAAAAGATAATTACTATTATGTTTGTAGTTCGGACAAAAGGCTTTTAACCTAATAAGGTTTAACAGCTATGGTGAACAGTATCGATGGCTTTACTTGTTTAGTTATCTAGACACTGTAGTGTTTAATACGACAGCTCATAATTGTGTTTTAACTAACAGTATTTAATTTACAATTTACTGAATGGGAAAAGAAGAAAATAATCTGTAATCGGTGAGTAGTTTTTTCGAGTAATCGATAATCATACTTAGTGTTTACATTATGACAAAATTAACGGACATGGTATTATTGATATTGATAAGATAAGTATCTGGCAAATTCAAGGACCGCATAATTCCTTTTCGGAGCATGCGGTCCTGGTATTATATCAACATTTTTTAAAAGTACATACGAACGTTACTTATCTCTTAGTTCTACTGGTAATTCAATGGTCGTCTTTATCATTATCGTATTAAAATAGGTATACTAAAAAAAATGTGTCTACGGATAAGCCAACGACTCTGCAGTTATTGAATAACCTTAGAAACTATTTTTAATACTCCATTGGTTGTCAAATATAATGTATAATTTTAGTAATAACCGCCCTATGTCTATAGTTAAGAAAGTTAGTGAGTCTAATGCAAGAAACAGCTGTTAGATAAGAATCTGTTTATATCGAAAGCTAACTCAGTAATACACCATTGTAGTGCAGTCAGCCTTATCATTGCATGTAGGCGTAAAATTACTACTTAATAGTCAAAAAGTTGTCGCGTTTTAAACAGACTATTAAATAATTTGGTCGATACGGGGGTGAATAAGGTCGAATGTCTAGACTAGGGCGATCCCCTATGTCTGGATACTGACTACTTTGTCTAATATCTGTATGAGAAATTATATTTATTTCTGTAAATAGATCTTTTAAAGACACTTTTACAAGTCAATGTTTTACATTTTTTTGATCTCGATGGCGCCGGCATTTCCTAAATGACTACCTCTGAGAAGAAACACCGAAACAAACTCAGAGAATCATGATCTCTTTTATAGTACAGACAATAATAGTTGATATTATTTGACGGTCTCTGTGGCTTAGTGGTTCGAGTACCGGACTGCTGACCACGAGGTTTTGGGTTCGATTCCCACAGGACACAAATATTTATGTGATGAATATAAGTGTTTGTGTTCGTCTGGGTGTTTCTTATGTAATATAAGTATGTATTTACAAAAAAAAAAGTATATAAGTATTATATCCATTGTCTAGTATCCATAGTACAAGCTCTGCTTAGTTTGGACTAGATGGTGCTGTGTAAAATGTCGAAAAATATTTATTTATATTACAAGAATAATATTATTAGATATTATGCGAGTGTTACGATGTAGGGCAATATCTGGACAGAATGTTCATTGAAATGTTCAAATGAATGCTCATTACGTGTTCATCGTACTCATCTTTCAATTTTTTGGTATGTTTGTTGTCTTTATGAATGGGAGAAAGTCCATTAATTTTCCTGCATGGTATTTCCTTTTAAATAAACATCAACTGCCAAATAAATATTAAAGATTATTGGTCAGTATATCAGATTTACGGTAGTTGTTCAGCATTTCACTGTTTTATTTTAAACGAATTCTAGCAGCGCAAGTCTTTTCCATTAGTGTTCGATGCGCTTGATTCAATTTAGATTATATTAGAACTATTGAATCTCTTTGTTTCGATTTTTTTAACGTCGCTATTTGATATGATCGTACCTCGTAGTTGTCTATTTGTACTTCCACAACAGAAATTATTTTATCGTATCTTTTTTTATGGAATATTTGAAGTCTCAAGCCAATTAAAAAAAAGCGGCGGTAGCCTCATGGCTAGGGCATCGGACTTGCGATCATGTGGTTGTCGGTTCGAAACCCACCCATTGCACTACAGACGTGAACCCACTCGTAACACAAGCATAGCTTAGCACGAGGAGTTAACAAGAATACTAGTAATGTGCGACCCACATAGCTAGTAAGCTTTTTTTAAAAAAACAAAAATTACAAGTATTTTTTAGTTAAAATTTAAGAAAAGTAGTTTTGGCTAAGGAAGGAAATGTTCTTAACGAAACTATTTGGGGGAGAAGATAAACGTTTAGATAAACATCTACAAAGGCATATAAATGATGCACCTTTGCCCTAGTTTTCTGCGTGTTTTGTTTATTTTCACACCGTAAACATGGACAAACTATGTTCTTCAAATTAACTTATTACTAAAATAAAATGCAGGCGATTACAAAGCGTCATGATAGTTCAAATAACGTTTATATTCACGCGCGTCTACGGCGAATCTAGCCCTACAATGTATTCATTGGTAGGTTGCCAAGTAACATACGGAGTGACTGACATTTGTATATAAAAAAACTAGGATAAATTAATTTTGTTTTTCAATGTGTTGATTGTAAACTAGTATTTGTAAGCATTTGGTATGAGTAATTCTGTAAATCATACTTCGTTTTCTTTTTTACGTGGTTTTTCTAGTTTAATTCATTAATTTTTTAGGGCATTTTTGGAAAGGCTTGGATGACTGATGTGTCACTGATATAAATGAGAGTAAAGTAAATATAGAACGATTAATAATGTGTACAAAGATTACCTACATACTATATCTTTTTGCAAGTTCAATGTCAGATATATTGTTATCTGGCTTGTAAACAATCACAATATTAGATTGTGTTACGTATGCGGTGTACGTAATATAGCTATCGCGATGTTCTTCAATCAGATTAGGAATTGCAATAATCTATACTAATATATAAAGTTGAAGAGTTTGTTTGCTTGAACTCGCTAATCTCAGGAACTACTGGTTCGATTTGAAAAGTTCTTTCAGTGTTAGATAGCCCGTTTATCGAGGAAGGCTATATCATCACGCTAAGATATACAGTAACTATTCCACGCGGACGAAGTCGCGGGCGGAAGCTATGGGATTATACAATTCTAAACTTTGAAAATTCGAATATACGTCCAAGCAAATCTAGTACGCTGATTTTATATCGAGACCCACCCAAGATCTGTAAGATAATTTAGGCTTATGAATAAATATGATAAACCGGAGGCATTGACCTTGGGAAGGAGAAATAGCTCTTAATCAAACGTAGTTACTCCAAGTATTACATCAACATTAAAAGCTATTCCATTATTATCACAATCACAATGGCTGTCTTCATAAATAATTAAATAAAATGAGGTCGGGAACAATTGCTTCTAATATGAAAGGTAAGCCAGATTGGTTTGGTTTATATCCAGTATAAGCGCCATCTACATCGTTAAAATGATTTCGGTGAATAAAGAATTCAGGCATTTTATGATCTACACAGATCTCTCATCAAGCTTTGGCATCCAGTCAATATTTATTTATTTTCGTACCGAGAGTGATATAATGTAAAATACTCGGCCAACAACCCATAAGTAATTTGTGTACATGTGTTTTGAAATAATTATCGCAGTGTTAATAGATGAGACGTCCTTAGAGTATTCTTTAAAACGAGTTCTTATGTTAAAAAAAATTAAAGACACCGTTCCTTTTGTTTATTCTGAGCTCATTTTCATATTTTTTAAATTATAATACGAAGGTTCGTTTGAGTTCAAAGAGAATAGCATAACACCGAGGAATTTTAAGTCTGTCAAAATATGTGGACAAATCTGTGTGGTTAAAAAGAAGACACGGTCTGACAATAATGCACTGCTCAAACCGCTGTCTTATTTCTTCGTAGATACAGGGCAAATGATATTGTTACGAGCTGGGGTTCGGGATAAATTAATTAACGCTAATTTTACCGAAATAAACAAATACTTTAATAAACTTGACAACACACAACAGAAATCACAAATAAAGTCACTACACTATTACTTGTCGCACTGTACTGTCACACTGAGAATCACATGTCTTCACTTTGATGTTCACTTCACCTTGTCCAAAACTAAACTGCGCTAGCCGACCCTCACGACGACTATTTATATCAGTCACGAAGCTTCCAGAATCGAACAATCCCGAAAAGCCTACAAAATGCGAGTAGGTACTTGATCGTCTATTGTTTACGGGCATTGACCTTTGAACCCGACCTTGAACTATTGTTATTACCTGAGTACGTATTCGAGTACTTTCTTTCGAATATTCTACATGCTTCTACGATCTATCTAGAACCTTCGTGACCCATCTACGTCATTCTAATAGCCCCTCGGCGTAACACTGCCCCCTCCTAAGACATGCTCGTCCCGAGCATGCATCATTAGATCCGTAATAACAGGCTAAACGATCCACATGAACGATCTTCGGTGCACCTCTTGTTCCTTTCTGTATCCTGTAGGTGACATCGTTGATCTTAGTCACGACTCGATAGGGGCCGTCCCATTTTGCCCGTAACTTGGATGACTTTCCTTTGACGCGCACCGGGTTATTTAGCCACACTAGTGAACCCTCGTCGAAGCCTTTGTTGTTCATCTTACAGTCATAACGCGTCTTCATTCTCTCAGAAGTTTGTTTGGCCGATTGACCAACTTGCTCTGAGCTACTGTTTCGTACATCATTCAGATTCGCTGTCAGCATCCTCACGGGTAATGCTTCCTTAGCCTCTTGCTTCACTCCAGAATATGCGTCATCTCCATTCTTCCTCCAGTTTTCAGAGCACGGTCTACTCGGAAAACATGCACGAGATCTGCTTTGCTTCGGGCAACTCATCCGGAGGTGGCCTCTTTCTCCACATATATAACATCTTGGAGCAGCTATCATTCTCCTTTTTCCATCCTCCTTTCTCCAGCAACTGGCTTGAAAGTGTCCTCGCTTACCACAGATGTAGCATCTAGGTACTACCACACGTTCCCTTGAAATTTTGCTGCGCCTCGCACAACCCACCTGGAAGTGACCCTCTTCTCCGCAGAGGCAACATGTCGGTAACACGACTTCCCGGATACGATAAGCTCGATAGTCCTGCCTGACTGCCTCCACTTCCAACGCATGGGCTAAGGCGTCTTTCAATGTCCTGTGATGACCAAGTCTCACAGCGGCTCTGACTTCCAGGTCACGGATTCCATCGATGAACGCCTGCACCAGATTTCCGTCGATAAGCACAGGTGTAGACTGGTAGGCTTTCCGAACCAGCTTTTCAATTTCTACGGCCCACTGCTGTAGGGTCTCTGAACCACGCTGTATCCGGTCCTTTAGCTGGGCACGAAACACGTATTCTAGATGGGCATCGCCGTATCTAGAGTCCAACGCTTCAATCAACTGATCATAGTTCATCTCCTTGCCGAGAGCCTCCAGTACTGTTAAAGCCTGATCGCGGAGGCATAGGGTGAGTGCCGTCTTAGCCTGGCCCTTGTCCCACCCATTTGACTCCATAAAGGCTTCAAACTGCATTTTGTATGCCGACCATGAGGAGGTCCCGTCATAAGGTGGCACTTTAAATCCACGTAGCGAGGATGTTATGGGAGCAGCAACCGCGGAAGCCACAAGTCCGTTTCCTGCCTTTAGATCACCTAACGCTTTTGTCACGTTAGCAATCTGTTCCTCAGTTTTAGAAATACGGTTCTCGTGCTGTTCCACCTGTTGCTTCATAACACCAAGCTGTTTGCCGAGAGTCCCATGAAGGTCTTTCATGAGGAGCATCTGTTCGTCTTGACGGCGGGCTTGCTCCTCTTTGTCCTGCTGCATCTGCTCCCGCAGCAAGCGTGCCTGCTCCTCCTGACGGCGAGTCTGCTCCTCTTTGTCCTGCTGCATCTGCACCCGCAGCAAGCGTGCCTGCTCCTCTTTGTCACTCTGTAGCTGCTCCCGCAGTAAGCGAGCCTGCTCTTCTTGACGGCGGGCCTGCTCTTCCTGACGGCGAGCCTGCTCTTCCTGACGGCGAGCCTGCTCTTCCTGACGGCGAGCCTGATCCTGCATCATTGCCATTAAGGCCGCTAGATCAACAGCTGGTACCGAAGAAGTTCCAGATGGACCAGCGACTGGGTCTGTTGTTGGTTGTAGATGACCCGCAGGAAGTGCTGGAGAATTTCCAAATCGTCTCTGGTCCATTTCTTGCTGCCGCTGACTTCTGGTACGGATACCTTCCGTATCGTCCTTTGGCAAAACCGGCATAATTTATCCCAGTACTTCTGACACCAAATGTTACGAGCTGGGGTTCGGGATAAATTAATTAACGCTAATTTTACCGAAATAAACAAATACTTTAATAAACTTGACAACACACAACAGAAATCACAAATAAAGTCACTACAATATTACTTGTCGCACTGTACTGTCACACTGAGAATCACTTGTCTTCACTTTGATGTTCACTTCACCTTGTCCAAAACTAAACTGCGCTAGCCGACCCTCACGACGACTATTTATATCAGTCACGAAGATTCCAGAATCGAACAATCCCGAAAAGCCTACAAAATGCGAGTAGGTACTTGATCGTCTATTGTTTACGGGCATTGACCTTTGAACCCGACCTTGAACTATTGTTATTACCTGAGTACGTATTCGAGTACTTTCTTTCGAATATTCTACATGCTTCTACGATCTATCTAGAACCTTCGTGACCCATCTACGTCATTCTAATAGCCCCTCGGCGTAACAATATAATTGTTACGAAGTGGGGCACTTGCAAACAAATATCGCGAGATAACAAATCTCGTAAAGGAAGTACATAAAATTGAGCCTTTTTTGAGCCGTTTGATCAACCTGCGGAGGGATATTGGCATTAGGAATACTAGATAAGTAGATAATATCGCCCCACGCTTTTACAATCAAATCTTATAATTAAAAGTACAGTACAGTAAAGCCCAGAAATAGAGACAACTTGAACGATCCATAATTTATTTTTGGTTTTTACGTGCATTTATAAAAGCGTGTTTTTCTAGTGTTTTTTTAAACTATTAATTAATTAAAAGACAAATACTACTTAAGTAGAAAGAAACTATTATTAGAAATACCACTATTTATTTTAATATCAGGTTGTGTCACCTTTATTACTTTTGTTTTTCAAAATGTGTACATATACATAGGTGTGTTAGAATATAGTATAGAAGGAAACTACCTACATATTTCAGTATTATAAGATACTCTTACATATTTAGATATTACATTGGATCAAATGACACGCCGCCGTTCCAAATTGGACAATTGCAAGTCTAGAAGGGTCATGACAGAATTAACTAGTTGACTTCACTCAGTGCAGTTGATCCGTAAGATACACAATTGTAAACAACGAATATGGACGCGAAGTGTTCAGTTTAGAACAAACAATTAACCAAGTATGAGAGATTTTGATCATAACTTGCGTATATGACGAATATAACTAGCATACCTGAGATATTTTTGAGAGGAGACCTGTCAGGCACAGGTCTCCTCTCAGATGAGGGAGATGACAATATAATATAATGTTTTTTTTAAAGCTTACTAGCAATATAGGTCACACATTACTTATAGATAGTATTATTGTTAGCCCCTCGTGGGTTCACGTCGGTAGTGCAATGGGTGGGTTCCGACACGTAAATATTATGGCAATAATGGCGAAATATAATAATGTCAAAAGCTAGCAGAAATCATATATTTATGGCATTACACAATGTACACGTAGGTGATTGTTACGGACGCTGTCGGATACATCAATATTTAGTAGGATAGAAGAAGTAATTAACTTAAATGTAATATCCAACCGCAAGCGACAGTGTCGCTACGTTTGTAATTAATAATATATTTTAAATGTAATTATCATTAAAAACCAATTGTGTCATTTGAGGTTGCAGTCTTGGAGTCTGCCGCCCTTTTCGGCCCTTTAAAATAAATAGCTTTTAATCGATTTTCCAATTACTATTTGGTATGTTGTCGGAATACACACAATTACGGTTCCTTTAGTTAGTTTATGGGTGCCACATCCTGTCAGCGTTCAAATAAATTTCACGGCCTATTTTTGGTAGCGGTGCCACATGAGTCAATGCTTCACGCACCCACAATTCGTATCGCAGAAGTGCGTAGTGTGCGTACATTACAATCTATGCTTACTAGCTTTTTTACTCGCACTCCAAAGAGATCGCCGAACCAATTTAGTTTTTTTTTCACAGCGGGAATAAGCTTCTGGGATGGCCAGAAAGGATGATATTTATCAAAATGAAAGTTATTTAAGACTTTTATTTCTGTCTATATTTTTTTCAAAAAAGTTGTGGCCTGTTAATAAGAAAGAAATAAAATTTACTTATTTTCTCTTAAAACTACGGCATTTTTGAACCAAAGGCCAAAGTGTCGCTTAGACAGTACAATAACAATTAAAAAAAAAAGATTTCAGCTTTGATTACACAAGATTTAATATTTTTTTTGTTGCTACAAATATTTAAATTATTTAATTTGGTATTCAAAGTTGAATTAAACTTTGCACTACACTGCGAAATTAGCTTAATAGCGTACAGTCCTTCAATGCTTCCTAGTTTGGAGACTAACAAAGATCGATCCATTTTTCAATCCATTACATACCAGTTGTTAACAAATAAATGTTTATAAATGTGTTAATTTAAAAATAGAATTTTTCACCGAGATTCTGAGCTTCTCCAGTGAATTTACGTTTGGGTAATGAGGGGAAAAGATGTCATGGCTTCGAGCAGGATTGCCCCTAATTTACAGCTCTTCCTTGGCTGATACCAAAATTTCAGAACTTCTCGTCTTAACTGTATTATTGTTTTATCAGCCATAAGACATATGCTTTTTATCACTAATCTAACGATCCGTCGGACTATTAAAAACTAACGTCTTTAGAATGAGATATTCTAACATTTTTAACGACTGTTATCCACGATTCGCGCGTGATGTGTATCTCAAAACAAAGTAATTATTACTTGCTATCGGATGACTACTTACTTGATATCTTTGACGATATTATATGTTTAATATGCGGGTTTGAGACGAGGCAGTAAAGATTTTGAAAGGTGTGTCTGTCAGATATAGTAAGAAATTCTAGTATACTTATTTTATTGCCTATATGTACATAATGCAGTAATGGAATATAACCATATAAAGTCTGCGCATTAGTAGTTAGCACAGCTCAAGCGTTATTTACTCAATAACTCGATCATTAATCATGGTAAATAGTTTACAATTAAATGGGTGTATTTACAAGAGAATTCATGCAAGAATGATCATGTCTAATCAGAGGACTGAGAAAAAGAATTTCTCGTATTGAAATTGCAATGGCTGAATGAATTAGAAATGGCATCAGCTGTTAAAGAGTTGTTCTTACTGATTTTAACGTATTTTCAGAGTATTAAGAATTGAATATGACAAATGAAGCCGTTTTGGTACGGAGCAGGTAGGTACTTAATTCCTCTTTGAATTTCCTATTACAGCTTGCCTGATTGGGCACGGAGCAGTAATTACGTAGGCATCTAATAGGTACTTTGCTCCACAAGGCCAGCAGAAGTCACAGTCGTTGTCACTGATACAATTAGCGCCGGAAACAAAACAAGTTATGTTTTGAAACGTGATTCACATTTCACACACAACCAGTTACATGGACAACCTCATAAAAATACATAGTAAATGTCAAAATGAATAATATTCGCTACCGGCGAGTATACATGTACTAACGCTAAGATGGATAGATTGTAAAAGTATTTAAAGATCGTAGGTACGTGTGTTACAAAACATCTGGAGAGAGTTGAGTTACCACACTAAAGCCGAAGTTACCCAAGGAGTTTCTCGCATGCGAGCCGCAGTTTTTTGCTATGCAATAAATCTATCGCCTAGACAAACAAAACGATGCGATTTTCGCATTTCGAAATTAAGGATAGCCCCATAAACTCTGCTTTATATTCCAAATTTTCCCTGGAAACCTGAAAGATTTTTTTTTTCTTGAATATCCGAAAATTCCCACCAACCCCGCTATCTCCGAAAGTAAGGGATAATGTTTGACGCTTATCCGTTTATCGTGAGCTCAAGACCATGGGATTCATTCGCGCATTCACTGCAAAAGTCTAGTAATTTTAACTCATGCTGTTACTTGCTAGAGAGCTTCGAGATTCCCAGAGCATACTGCACACCACATTGCTACGAAGTATTTTTACATAATACTTCGTCAGATTTCTTTTTAATATTTCTCAAGTTTAATGAACAGCAAATGCTTCATAACACCAAGTCAATAAACTGTGTGGGTGGGCGACAAGACAGATTCGTAAATCCCACACTAAAATAATATGAGTACCTACCTACATACCTACCTACCAATAGTGTTCGACCGAAGGTGCAATTCTGGCCGAAGCCGAAGCCGAAGCCGATTAATCGGTATTCACCAAAACCTTCGGCCGAAGCCGAAGCCGAAGCCGAAGGTGTCATTGACCTTGAGAAATACGATAGTTACTTTGATCTCAGAATATACTAGATACATATTGTGAGAGCTTTAGAGATTTAGCCCAATAACGAGCCGAGTGACTACCATATACAAGTAGGTAATAAAATAGTGTCTAAAATAAAAGTTTCAAATATACAATGTTAATTAAATATTTATTTACTTAAAGTAATTTTAACAAAAATAATCAAATAATCAGTCACATTTTTTTAATTATCAGACGAACACAAAATATTTCTATAAAATAATTGAGCAAAGTTTAACGCTTTTTCAATATCTATTTTTTACATATAATTTTTTGGATTTTTTGCCAGATAAAATATTGCCAGATAGGATTCAGCTCTAAAGATGTCATTGTGTACCTGAAAGAAAATATTCTATATAAATGCACAAGTACCTACCGAGCCGAGCCGACCGCCCCGTACTCGCAGTAGGACTCTGCAACGCGGATGCGCCTATATCCTATCGGTTTAGGTAGTTAACTAAAAGTAAACAATCTTCACATGTCTTTTTATCTAAAAATTGCATAAAAAACATACCAACATTGTTTCCATTTAGTTTCCTACCTAACGTTAGATAACATAAAATATTTTAAACCAGACAATACTTACGGTTTTTTGGTTCTTAGAGTGCCTCACAATAATGAACGTATCACCACAGGTACTACTCACAGTAATAAATAAAATAATTTGTAATAACAAATATGAAATATTTAAAAACAGAACACTTATTAGAATTTTAAGACGCGCTCTCAAACTTGTTTTGACTCGTTTAGTTTACTAACTGCGATTCGTTTGGTCCGGTGCGGCGGCGCGGCGAAACTCTGCTGCTCTGCACACTCTCCGTCTCGCTCTAGCATCGTTCAGTAAATTTCAAATTTTGACAACTAGCAAACCTTCGGCTTCGGCCAAACCTTCGGCAAATTTTTGGCCGAAGCCGAAGATTTGGCCGAAGGTGCTTTTTTGGCCGAAGGTGGCCGAAGCCGAAGCCGAAGCCGAAGCTTCGGTCGGACACTACCTACCAAAAATCAATTTGAGAGTGCATGCACCCTATGAGTAATGGATGCAAATTGTTTGATAGCCATTTAAGGGTGTAGATAATGAGTTGATTACTTAAATATTTTTATAGTTTTTTATTCCCTGTAGGTAGATACACTTATAACATAACTAGCTATATTAGGTTAGGAGTAAAAATAGTATATATATTAGGAGTAAAAATGAAAAACCAACATTGATGATCTCTTCTTTGTATGGCTCTGTATACATCAGAGAGGTCAAACTGTATTTCATGATCCGTTTAAATAAATGAGATAAGAAGATCACCAGTTTTTAAGTTGGAGCATAATTATACTTTCTTACAGTGATCATAAAATTTAAATCTATTCAGTAGTTTTTACACAACAAAAACAAACAGACAAGGATTTCAAAAATCACATTTTTGGGTTCGGAAACTTTTATATACCCTAACCCACTTGTTTTTTTTAAATATTGTGCGAGCCTCAAGTAACCCGCACAAGAAAATGTCAGAATGTCAGGGTAGATTAGTTAGAGAGATTTTTGTCAATAATATATGTCAGGAGTTGAATGCCTTTAATGCACTGTCCAAACATGCACTAATACATACAAAAATTAGGTCGGTTTTGCAATCCGACTCGACAACAACAAAATGCTAAATCTTAATTATTGTAATGGCTTGCACAAATATCTTCAATGTACAGACGCAGCTTTTTTACAATTTTATAATAGTAAAGATTATATACATGCACCATCCAGTTCTAATAATTTATCTACCAGAATTTTACATCAGAGACACCCTCAGATCACTATTAATCATTATTTACAGAAAATCTATTGGTTCTAGGTACTTACTTGGGTTCTGCTTAATCTTAATGAATATTTAACCCACCAATTACAGACATAATGCTAAATCTATCGTTTAGGTCTCTGTCTGGGGTCATTACAGGTGTTCCTGAATTAACAGATTGTAATGGAAGTAAGTACCTACCTACTACCCTGTTTAAATTATTAAAACTTATTGTGATTTTGAAAGAGGGTAGGTAATGTTTTAAAATCTTAAAACTAAGTGAAACTTGTACACATACCACTTTATAATTCTTAATGCTTGGTAAAAACCTCTTCTGTTCCACCTCTTTCTTCTGGAAGACCTCATTGATAATGTTGCCAATAGCTTGGGCACCATATTGCATCAGCGCTTGCCCTCCTTGGTTGAGCAGTTGCTTTCCCGCGCCCTGTAGCATGGCGCCAAAATCCATGCCGCCATTTTGACCCGCCATGGCGAGGTCTCACTCACTCACAAACTACTCTCTATTGTTTTTGGTTTATGACACTTTGCTAGGACATTTTGGGAATGGCTGTGCGGAAAAGTGGAATTATTTTACTGGGTTGCATGAATAATAAATTCCTAGAGGTTACGAATATCAATGTAATTTTTTGTTCTTAAATAAGTATTTTTTTTAATTAACAGTTTGTAGGTACTATCCATAGTTTACAATGTAGATACATATTAAAATTGGAGTTATGGTTTATGGTTAGTGGTTTAGGCCTCAGCTATTTATCTAGATTTTAGGGTCAGAAAATCATCATGGGGTGCAATCTAAATGATAATTATTTTCTATGACAGTATGTAGGTACCTACTATACTTTTTTAAGTGATTCTAATTAAAAATAAAGAAACAGAAGTTCTAGGTACAATTAGAAATAGGGAAATGTTCAGTTAAAATAAGAGCACTGGAGACAATTCCTTCATCCTAGTATGAACACAACACAATGATGTCCAAATTAAAATATCACCTGGTACAATAATATTGAAAACCATGTTAAAAATTCAATAAAAATTAAAATCAATGCACTGGACACAAGTCTTTCATGCTGGTGTGAACATAATACTAAGTAGGAAGCTGTATGGAGGCCATACACATGATTACACTGTTCTATAGTGATGTCATCAGCAATGCCACAGAGCTGTGCTAATTAAACTGCCTTAGTATTTTTTTAGAGGTAATTGAGCATGGTAAAGATCATACAATTCATATTTTCATGGGAAATATGAGTTAATTCAATTGTAGAATTTTTGTAGTACGTACTTATATAAATGTCACCAAAATAATAGTGCTGACTGAAAACCTAAAGAAATTTTAGATAGATTGGTTAAAAAAAATACAGGGTTGAATGACAAACCAGTTAATTGTGGATTTTAACTGGTGTGAATACTTTCAGACAAGTTACTTGTTCTAGAACATCATAATCATTTCGTTTCACCTCACAAGAACACAAATGTAACATATAAAGTTGTTTTTGATAGAATAGCACCAGCAAAATGTTTTTCACCAATATATATCACAATAATATTACTAAATTGACGACTTAAAAGTTTGTGAACACATTCTGTTATAAACCGGCTATAAAAATACCAACTAGAATCGGACTCCAAAATAAATGTAGGTCAGTAGTGCACTTTCAAATGAAAGCACTCTGAAAACATCGAATTTTGAACTTTATGGATCAGATTTCCGGGACCTTCGGAGCCATCAAAACACATGATATTAGATCAAAATGTGAGGTCATCGTTACAAGTCGAAGTTCACTGAAAACTAGTAGGAATCTACGAAGGAATGTTCCACCGAGACCGTACCAAATAATTTATCGTAATTCCAACCAGAAAGTAAACTATAACAACAAATTTTATTGCACACAACACAGTAAAATATTTCTTTGCACATTGTAAGTAAATTTCCGATGATTTTTCAATGAAATAATAACAAAATATGTTTTAAATTGAAAGAACAACCGTACCCAAAATCATTTCACGGACACTGACAGATATACAACCGGCTAAATAAAGGAGCTTTTGATTACGGAGAAGATGCGTTAAAGTCATGACCTCTTCAACTTGGTCGCGTTGCGCACAAGATTCTTGCCAGCGCAGAGAATGACGTCAGCCACTTAAATGAGGAACATTGATTTTTAACTTACGCATTCTATTAATGTTTAGGTTTCCGTTAATCATAAACAGTCGATAATATTAAGAAAGTTAGTTCTGGATCATTCTGGATTTTTCTGAATTGTAATATTGGTAATTAGCGAGCTATAAAGAAAATGTTGATACTTACAGTTTAATATTTAGTGTTGTAACATTGATTACATAAAGGAAATTGGATTTTCAGCTGCTTTTTTAGTTTTTTCCATTTCTACCGTGCGTGCGTGCTTAGTTATTTATTAAATTATTACCGATTTATGTAACGTAGATAATTCAAGGTCTTTTATAATATAAAACATAGGTATGCTCATAGTCATACGTAATGCGTACGTGTCATGAACTCGTGATATACATAGGTCGAGCGGATTGGTGCAGAAGTTTAGCGCTACAGCTACAGTAAGGTCGAGGGTTCGATTCCGCTCAGAACAAATATTTGTTGGCTATACCTTGTTCCCCGGGTGTAGTTGTAGTCATGTGGAATTTAGTTGTAAGATATTATTATGTATGTTCAGTAAAGGTAATCATCATGTGACGATGAAATGCTGTTTAGAATCTCTAAACAGCTATAATTTAATAAAAAATAGACTAGTTGTTTCCCTCGGTTTCAATCGCGACCTAAAGTGATGTTTAACTCGAATAACAATATAGCTAAGTATCATTTTGTGTTTTTTTTTGCATTTTTAATGCTAATATTATAAAGTTATTTTAGTGAAGGAAAAATAATAGCATCATAGGTAATAACAGCATAGGTATGGTAGCATCGTACGACATAGAACTAACCGTAAGGTAAGTCGTGTCGGTTGAGAGGCAAAGTAACTTGCTTGTCAATAGATGTTACTGACGTCACCTGTATGACGTAAGTTCAGAATGTGAAGGCAAATTTCGACATGGCAGGTAGTACTCGCGGTGGCTTAGTGGTCATAGCGTCTGGTGTATCAAACCAGAAGACGCAGGTTCGAATCCTGCCTGCGAGTCGAATTTTTCCTTCACTAAAATAATATAGCTAAGTACATAAGGCTAAGTACTTCTTAAATAGTATTTTAACATAAATTTACAAACATTTGGAAAATTGATTTTAAATACAATTTAAACATATTTAAGAAGTGGGTGCAAGTGGCCCTTAGCCTATTTACTCAGGGATAGTGTAGCGTTCTAATGAAGAAATAATTTTGAAATCGGTCCACAAACAATACCTACAAATCTTCCCCTATAAAATATTACTTACTTAGTATTATGTCTTACCTAAAATTGAAAAGAAAAGAAAATTATCTACTTGACCTATTTGAAAATGTAATGTCTTGTTCCTAAAATATAGATATATTCGATTGCGATGAAACTTGCGCTTCCCGAGTGGGTCTTCCCCGATAGATACAATCTGGGTGAATCACGAGTGAATCGGTTTCTTCTAGGCAAGCGTGCTCAATAATAATAATTTGCGTCGCAGTGTCGCTTAACATCAGGCGAAATGGCGATCAAGCTAAGCCTATCTAGAATAAAAAAATAAAATAACTTCGGGGATGGAGTGTCGTGTCCGCGCTGGGAAGGTTTATGACAAAAAAAGGTATTGCAACGCAGGTCAACAACAAGTCGCATTATATGGAAATATTACTAACCTACAACCTTTTTGCTTTGAAGGACAAGTTTCCAATTATGGCAGGAAATTACGGACGAAAAATGACTGAAACATTATATTGTTGTCTTCTGAACTACTAATTAAATCATGGTATAATGAATATTTGTTCTTAAAATTTTGTTCGTCGACAAAGGTTTTCAATGGCAGTAAATTGGCATCGGACCAGCTTATTCTCCATAGATGTCCTATAATGGGCACAAGGTCACTGTGAAACTATTCTCAACCATGTCAAGCCATTAAACAATTGTAGCTATTGACGTGATCGTCCATAAAGCAATTGTATTTACTAAAAAAAGGCCTCCACACACTGCACCGTACCTTCCGCCATGATGACAATTGATCAGAACAGATCAGACCCTCTAGACAAGTGGCATGAAAGCTAATAGAATAGAATTCTCAATATATTTAAATGATACAAGCTTTCGATAAATTGAGAGTGCACAAATGTCATCTCCATACATTTTGTTTTTATTCCTTTGTCTATTCCAGATTGCCACTCGTCTACAGGCCCAGAACAGAAATGTAAGTATATAAATTTAGAGTGTGATAATGACACACTATTATGTGCTTACCAATTTACCATCTATAACTGTAATCGTACCATAATTATGCATGAAAAAGAAAATAATAATAATAGAAAACATCTACTATCATGCTTGTATCACCGAAGGGTTAGGAAGAGGCGTAATGTTCCCAATTGTTTTTAGATCCATTATAAGGTTACAACTACCCATCTACTTTTTTTTCTCTGATGAATGGAGAATCAAACCCAGAACATTTTGCTTTGCAAAAATTAGACCAGAGAGGGAGAAAGAGGACTTAAATTCTTCACATTTGCAATTTCACAACTTCAACTTACATTCCTAACTATGGGGTTATGTTTTGATACGGTATAGTGTATGCAGATATTAAAAACTTGCGGATATTGTAGCCGCAAAAAGGCCGAAATTGTCCGACATTACCTTGAACTGTGATGACGAATTTTTGAAGTAAACGGATAATTCATTATGATGTTGTTAAGTCTCTATTGAGTCCGGTTTAAAGATGTGGGTGGGTATTAATAGTAAAGTTTTTTTATATTTATAGATGTTGAAATGTGTTCATGATATTTTGACATGATTTCTACTAAGTATATATATATTTCTTCCAAATTTAACTACACGAATGTCCTGCTGGTCTGGTATTGTCGTGCGACGGGTCGTTGAGCTCCCTCAATTATGGTTGAGCTACACGATGACTGATGCATGCTTGCCGTCAGTTAGAACTGGTCTACTCAAAGCTGCTATGGTTCTTTCCTCGAAAGGCCATTTCAGACATTGCCCTGCATTGTCCCACTCACATTATATGCATTATTTTGTCTGGACTTTAAACAGACCATGATTCTCTGAGTTTGTTTTGGTGTTTTTTCTCAGAGGTCGTCAGTTTGGTAATGCCGAAGCCATCTAGCTATAAAAAAACCAAACCATTGACTTGTAAAAGTGTCTCTAAAGATCTACTTACAGAAATTTATTTCTGTAAGTAGATTAGGAGTAGGAGTTATGAAATGAAATGATATAAATATCTATATAATGATATAATGAAATGATATGAAATGAAATGATATTTATATCATTTCATTTCATAACTCCTACTCCTACGATTGGTGCGGTCTGACTGCTTTTATTTGGTTGGGTATTGACGAAGTTTTCTAGTCAGGAAAAAATCTTCATCGTCTTCAATTATTCCTCACTAAATTGCTACAATGAATTGTGAATTAGCAGTTGCTCATAGGATTTAGATCTAACAATCTAAATCTTAAAAGCTGCTCAGAAAAACAAACAGAGCTAAAAGCATTTTAATTTTAAACTGACGTTATGTAAGTACTATAGTTTTACTGCTGTGCTGACGTGGATTATCTTAGATAGAACGCAAGAAATTTCCGTTTTGCACATCCCCAGATGTGGAATTTTTCATGGTTCACCATGCTGAACATTATAAAGATCGCTCAGTGCCTTGGAGAAGACTTGAAGACGTCAAGTAATTTTAGTGAAGGAATTAGTGATCATAGTGTCTGGTGAATCTAACCAGAAGACACAGGTTCGAATCCTGCTGGCAGTCGAATTTTTCCTACACTAAAATAACTTTATAATCTTGGCATGGAAAATGCAATAAAATATTTTTTTTTGTAATTTTTATTGCATTTGCGGAATGTACGTGGAGACATCGTCGTGCTTACCACGATTTTTTTTGGGCAAAACCGAAATACCAAATGACATGTTGCGGAGATCTGATGGTAGTCTCGTCGTGTACAATACTGATATTCAGCCGTATCTAGTTAGGTAGTTGAGAAAAAGGCGCCCTCAAAAACTCAAAATTATCTTCTGCATTTTATAGTTTTTTAGAGGTTTTATTCCGCGAGTGCGGCTTGCCACACGCGGCTCACACCTACCAGAAACAGACCAGAGTTAAAAATAAATTCCCTTTTAATTTGGCTGTTGAGTTCTTTACGTGTGATGCCAATAGCCCTACGCACTACCTGCTTACGTATCTACATATTTATAAAAACCTAAAAGAAAAACTATGATGAAATAACCACAAATAGAACAAAAAGGTCTAAACCTGTTTTTTGATTAAATTTTGTCGCGTCGGGACCCGCTCTCTAATTATTAGCCTAACGTTTTCGCTAGCTATATATTTCGTTATAGCTAGAGAGCGGTCCCCCGACGCGACAAAATTTAATCAAAAAACTTCATACGTACTTACGAAGGGTTATAATTTCAAGATTATTTTTTTCTTTTTATAGGGATTCAGGTTTATACTATTTTGTTCTATTTGTGGTTATTTCATCATAGTTTTTCTTTTAGGTTTTTAAGTAGATTTTTTTTTGTGTCGGGGGTTTTTTTTAATTTTTAATTTAATTTGTTATTTCACACTTTTTGTAGGGACTCCTTAGTTATTTTGTTTAATTTCTTTTATTTTCTTGCGTTTTAAGATCCAGGTAATTTAGTGTTTAATTAGGTATTTTCTTCGTTTAGTTATTCAACTTTTGTACAATTATTTCATAGCTATTAGATATCTTATATCATAGTGTATAGTATTCTACTTATCAAGCCCTTTCATTTGATACCTTTATTGAGGGAGTAGTGAAAAAAAATTATAAATTCACCATTTCGTGGAGGCGGCCATCTTCGATTTGAATTTTTTCATAGTGTATAGTATTCTACTAGTCAAGCCCTTTCATTTGATACCTTTATTGAGGGAGTAGTGAAAAAAAATTATAAATTCACCATTTCGTGGAGGCGGCCATCTTAGATTTGAATTTTTTCATAGTGTATAGTTTTCTACTAGTCAGGCCCTTTCATTTGATACCAATATTGTGGGAGTTGTGAAAAAATATGTAAACCGCCATCTTGTGGCGGCGGCCATCTTGGACCGATTTTCTTCAAACATAGCTAAGAACACTCCCGACTTATTCACCTTTCAAACAAAAAAAACAAAATCAAAATCGGTTCATCCATTCGGGAGCTACGATGCCACAGACACACACACACACACACACACACAGACACGTCAAACTTATAACACCCCGTCGTTTTTGCGTCGGGGGTTAAAAAGCAGAGAACGTGAACTTGGTTTCTTCCAATCCGGTAATCTCTGGTAATTCCAGAGATTAGCGCGTCCAAACAAAAGAACAAAGTCTTTAGTTTTATTATCTAAGTACATAATAATTATATTAGTACATACTACTATGTTGTATTACAGTGTTGTTATGGATATCCATATCCGTAACCGTAACCGAAACCGATATTATATTTTACCAATATCCATATCCATATCCGGATCCGAAAATATATATCCATAACGTCCCTGTTGTATTATAAAACGGCTCAAAGTTCACTTGCTTGCATCTGAAACTCGTTTTACCAGAAACCAAAATTGTGCCGAAACAAGACACCGACTTGTTTCGGCAGAATGTGGATTCATACGATAAAGGAGACTGCCCTTATTTTGTTCCAAAGCACATTTCATTTGCAACCCATCGTAAAGAAACAAAAACTTAGACGTCCAATAGTCACATAAGTAATAAGTAAATTAAACAACACAGAAACAACTTAAAGCGGCGGTAGCCTAATGGCTAGGGCGTCGGACTTGCGATCATGTGGTTGCCGGTTCGAACCCCACCCATTGCACTACCGACGTGAACCCACTCGTAACACAAGCAATCTAGCTTAGCACGAGGGGTTAACAAGAATACTAGTAATGTGTGACCCACATTGCTAGTAAGCTTTTAAAAAAAAAAAAAATACTATAGCTCCGGTCACACGGCAACTTGGTCTGGCTGACAGGTAGAATGTCATCCATACAGATTTACAAGAACTACACTGCTCGTACTAGACGTGTCACCATATCTCGGATCTATCGTAATAGGTTTCTAATTTCGAACTACTTTCATAGTAAGTATTTCGAAATTACCTAGAATGATTAGACGTCGTCTGAAACCTAGGAATCAGTTGCTAAAAAACCGATTCTTGAAACATTTCACTTGATTTTTCGCTTAAATTTTTTGTGCAGACGTTCATACAAAGTTATCACGGCATTGAACATGGTAATCGTCACGTCCGACATAATACATTGTTTATAATAAGATTATTATAATAAAGATATAAATTAAGTATACTACATATTATTTACATTGCGACGTGTATAGGGAATTAATGCAAGCCATGTAAAGATCGGGAACTTGATTACATATACTTTATTACTGACAAATATTTTCCCTGGACTTCCACAAACATTTCAAAACCAGAATCAGCTAAATCGGCCCAGCCGTTCTTGAGTTTTAGCGAACAGCAATTGATTTATATATATATAGATAGAAGATAGATTAGCTTGCAAGTACTTACATCGCAAATAAACACTTAGAATGTCAAAATATCAAATAAGTTATTGACTCTACTTTCAAGGAAAGTGAGAGAATGACCTTGAAGGTCGTGAGAGATTTACTAAGTGTGAGAGATATTAATATACATACATACATACATACATACACTCACGCCATTCTCCCACAGGGGTAGGCAGAAACTATAGACTGCCACTTGCTACGATTCTTGCATGCCTCTTTTGCTTCTGCGACATTCATACATCTTCTCATACATACGCGCCGGTTGCGAGTACTACGCACCTGACCTTTTTGAAGGACTTCGCCAATAAGATCGGTGTAGGTCCTTCTAGGTCGACCTCTTCTGACGTTGCCGCTGATATGCGCCTTATAAATTCCTTTCGTTAATCGTCTTTCATTCATTCTCTCAACATGTCCAAACCATCTCAGCATATTCCTTTCAATTCGTGTCACTACATCATCTTTCAGTCCGCAACGTTGTCTTATCACACTATTCCTCAATCTATCATTCCGAGTTACACCACACATACTTCGCAAGGAACGCATTTCCACCGCATTTATTCTACTTTCATGCCTCTTCTGCCACACCCAACATTCACTTCCATACATAAGTGTAGGTACCAGCACACCATTGTGGATAGCCAACCGTGCCTTTTTCGACACTGACTGATTAGCCACAACCGCATGCATAGCACCATTCACTTTATTTCCCACATTCACTCTCCTTTCCACATCTGCATCAATCTTTCCATCCCTGGTAAACACACTTCCCAAATAAACAAACTCATTCACCTGCTCCACCCTCTTACCCTCTATCTTTACATCACACATACATACATCTTTCTCTCTCTCAAAAACCATCACTTTCGTTTTACTGACATTTATTTTCATACCCTTCAGCTTATATGCTTCATTCATTAAAGTCACCATGTCTTGCAACTCTTCCGCTGACGATGCAAGCAGAACCTGATCATCAGCATAGAGAAGGCATTTGACAGGTAACTCACCCATTCTTAACCCACAATCACTCTCTTTTAAGTCTGCCAAACAACTGTCCATATATAGATTGAACAGCCACGGTGACGCGACACAGCCCTGTCTGACACCTCTGGAGATGCCAAACCAGCCTGAATACGCCCCATTTAGCCTAACACAGGCACTAGAATCCCAGTAAAGCGATTTCAGTGCCCGCACCAAGCGTCTGTCCACTCCGTATATAGCCAGCGTTGACCACAATTCATCCCTCCACACACTATCATAGGCCTTCTCCAAGTCAATGAAAGCGCAGAAGACTTTCTTGTGCTTAGCCAGTTGTTTTTCGGCTATACACCTTAGGGAGAAGACCTGATCCATACAGCCCATCCCAACTCTAAAACCTGCCTGAACATCCCATATTTTCTCATCTGTTATTCTTATCACTCTATTAATCAACACCTTAGCATACAGTTTGCCGACAACACTCAAAAGACTAATGCCACGGTAGTTTTTACACTCCTGCTGTGAGCCTTTTCCCTTATATAGTGGAACGATAACGGCCTTGCACCAGTCACCCGGAACTTGGCCGTACCTCCAACATATATTAAAGAGCTGGTACAACAGGCTTGCTACCACCCCGTCACCACTTCTGAGCATTTCAACAGACACTCTATCATACCCTGCCGCCTTACCAACTTTCATACCTTTCAGTGCTTTTATAATTTCATCCATATCAATCTCACTCTCATTATCTCCATCTATGTCCGAGTTCGGTGAACACACTTCCACCCAGTCACTCACTCTTTGTACACTATCCTGCCGGCTAAATAAACTCTCAAAATATACCTTCCAACGTTCCAAAACCTTACATTCTTCAGTCAACAAGCATCCACCTTCTTCTCTAATGACATTCATATTCGATGCCCCTTTAACTCCTCGCGCCAATCTTACCTGCTTCCAAAACAGTTTAACATTGGCCGTGAAGTTATCGGAGAATTTCCTACTATCCTGTTCCTCTTTTTCATTCTTCTTCATTCTTACTATCTCTTTTACTTTAGCTTTCATTTCGGTGTAACGTTTCTTCACTCTTTCCAAATCTTCTTTCATATCTGTTGCCTGATTCATTCTTGCTTTGGCTTTGTAAGCTAATACGTTTAGCCAAGCTTCTTTCTTCTTTCGCACCTCCTCTTTTACTTCATCATCCATCCAATAGTCATTCTTTTTCCTTCCATTCTTCCTACGCACCACACCACAAACCTTTGTGGCCGCCTGCACCATACTAGATCTTACACACTCCCAGGCTTCTTCTATACTATAATCTTTCATATCATCGAGTATGTCCTTTGTCTTCTCTCGCACGTTTCTCTTGTATTCTTCTTGTACATCCAATTCTCGCAATCTTTCTACTTTTATTCTATCAAGTGCGGTCACAGGCACTCGAACCCGATAACGCCAACGCTTGAACAGACCATTTATCCGGCATATAACCAGGTAATGATCAGTACCCACATTAACACCACGGTAAGCTCTTGTATCTGCCACTTTACTTTTCAATCTTTCATCTACAATAACAAAATCAATCATACTTCTACTTTTTTGCCTCTCCCACGTATACATATGAATCTTCCTGTGATTAAACATAGTGTTCATCACAAAAAGATTTTTCTCCACACATATATCCAATAAATTCATTCCATTCTCATTCACTCTCTCATCTCCAAATGCACCTAACACTTTTTCATATCCTTTCCTCTTTACTCCTACCCAACCATTAAAATCTCCAAGCATAACAATCCTCTCATTAACCTTACATGCATTCACAATATCTCTTATACTGTCCCAGAATTCCTCTCTCTCTTCCGGTGAGCTTCCCGTGTCTGGTGCATATACGCACAAAATGAACACAGGACTTAAGCCCACCTTAAGTCTTGCCCAAAGAATTCGGGGACTAACACATTCATACTCTTTCATACATTCCATCATTCTCTCAGAGAGGACAATCCCTATGCCTTGGCAAGCTCTTTCTGCCTCGTGAACACCGGACCAGATTGCGGTTAGGGGACCGTGTTTGGATGTGTCCTTTCCTTTTCTTTTCGTCTCACTTACACACAATGCATCTATTCTTCTATCATTCATCAGCTCACATACTTCGTCAATTTTCTCTTTTATCCCTCCCTGAACATTCAATGTAGCTAAGCGACATTCTGCAGTTCGCTTTTCGCCCCGTGAGAACCGCTGACGTGGTGTGTGGCGAGCATCACCGCCGCCTCCGAGTATAGTTATTTTATTTCGACTCATTGTGTTCCCACGACTAGCTAGGGAAATGTTTGTCCACCCCTACAGAGCCCCGCATGCAAGGGTAAGGCTTCTTAGTGCCTGGGGGCGCCCGGTCCCAGACAACAGGCACGCTCGCGACTAGGCTCTCCCCTAGCCATGCAGTTCTCGGCGCAGCAACCTTAACTTGGAGATAAGATGTTTCTATCACTCGAGAAGATTATTTAATCCTCTCGCTGTGTCCCTTAGTCGCCTCTTACGACACCCATGGGAAGAATCGGGGTGGCTCATTCTACTACCCGGAGCCACATAATAATTAATAACAGCGTATTTGGTCTAGATGTTTCTAAAGTTGCTCCCGAGCAAGAGCTCTTGGGTTCGATTCACAGGTTATGCGAACTGTTGCTGAGTTTTTGATTTTTGAAATTATTAATAGCAGCATATAATTGCGTCCGATTAGTGGCAATCTACTCCAGTATATGACTTAAATACAACTGTAAGGGCCACTTGCACCTTCTGAAATATGTTACTTATATGCACCAACTACTTAAATTTAAGATATTAATATCGAGTGCGATATAGTACCTATTGTATATTATAGATATAAATATATATTACAGTAAATAATGTCAGGTCAAGGCAACGTCCTAGATCGACTACAGATGGCGATTGTATGATAAGCGGATATTTTGTAGTTGGTGTCGTAACTGAATGATACTATCAGAAATAGAAACCAATGAGATCTATAGGTACGATATATTTTCCAAAATTGGAAGTATGTGGTATTCAGCCTAAATTTTCGCCAAAAGCTTAATTGTATCACAGCTCTGTGGTGTTTTGAAATTCTGATTTTTTATGAGAATTTCCCAAGAAAGAAAAGGAAAGAGTTTTAACTTTCGAAAAACCCAAAAAGCATTTTGACCGACCTAGAAATCAAAAGAAAAACAGCACTAGGAAGCAAACATTATGCCAATGCATTTCAGTTGCCATACTTCAGTCTCGTCAATGGGTAATATTTCAAGAATCATTCGTCATCCAATGTGATTAGATAATGGTTTTCATTAGAGAAAACATCTAGGTGGGTGCTTTTGATAAAAACATAGTAAAATTTATTCATTTGATAGCGCTTCACACAAAGTCCAGATATTGATACAGGAAAACCAATTCCAAGATCACAAGTACTTACACCTGTAGTAGCTCCTTTGCGCGATAATTAATAATGTATTCTGAGGAATAATCAGGAGATTGGTCTTTCCAAAAAGTTCCCAAATGACTAAAAGAACGTGGGAGTTATGGATATTAACTCTAAAGAACTTTACTTTGTATTCTAAGATACAAAGTTTTTATTTTATGAGCCTCTTCCTTTAGCGTTTAATTATCTACGTCACAAATGATTCAGATTTTACCCGTATTAGTCACTCGTACCTACCTACTGTTAGAGTAAGGAACTTTAGTGTGTAGTTTGCACATGATATCACTATACTGCCGAACGTAAGTAATGAGTAATTAGACTCAATTATTTATTCCGGTTAACAATCAGTTAGTAATCAACCACTTGTAATGTTCGGCTGAGAGTTTTATAAATTTAAAACTATTAACTAAAATTGGTTTAACGGCTTTACCTCAAGTGGTTGCAAGTAGTTTTTGTACGAATTTCACGGGGCTCATAGCTCGGAGCTTGGATTTGGCAATAGGCTCGCTTATTGTTCCATTGGATTTGAAAAACATTTCGGCTGTAATGTAATTGTGGGTATAGGTATATCAAGCACATTTTTCCTTATTTTTATGTGGGTACAAAGAATATTTTTTTATCCTCAGCGGTTCTAGTATGGTCATAGAATGAGACGGTGTAATTCGCCAACTCCATAGACGTTTACCATGCTATGCACCATTAATTTGTGGGTCTATAATATGTAGATAATTTTTAATATAAATATTATTGGATTACGAATTTCTTACTAGCTTGTATTAAAAGTATGTAGTCGTTTTCCTAATCAAATACTTACATCAAATGCCTCATGCTGCTTGAAAATAAAAATGAAACAGTTTATAAATAACCTTTTTGGCCGGCCGCAATAAAATGATAGCGGTTTATAAGGTAAGTCTGACCGAAAACCTGTTTTGTCCAAGGAAAGGACAACAGCAGCACAGTTGAGAAATTAATTTATATTTTGGTTAAAAGCAGTAAGTACTTAAGTAGGTAGGTACTAATATTAGTTAATAATATCACCGGATGGTATATACATAATAAAGGAGCTATTATTATAAGAATAAATAAACGGCTAAACATTGTTTTGATTACGAGCAATTCAATATTTTTTGTAACTGTAAGCTTGTACGTTTTATTATATTTCTATTTTCTATACTTGATGGATAATTGCTCGACGGAGGGAGCCTACTAGACTACTACAGAAACATACGCGTATGTGTAAAGAGTGGTTAAAACAAAGTTTATTACAGGGGAGTGTTGACGTGAAACCTTAAGCCCTTGCCAAAAGGGCACTTCGCCTGAGATGTTTAAACAGTTTTCAACATTTTCTTGACTTCCTTGTATCAATAGATAGAAGTTACTACCGATCACGAACGTAAATTAGCGTAAAATGGATATAAATTGTAAAGCACGTCGATGTTACAACCTCTTTGAATGGATATCGATGCCAAAAGCGATAAAATAGAAGATTCGCTTTTGGCCGAAGGCACAAGGTGGTCGAAGTTCAAAGCAACCAACACAGTTATTCTGGGGGCCTGCTACGAAAATCAAATGGCGGAACTTTGCATCAAAACTAAACAACGATGCACAGTGATCAAAATAATGAAGAAAGTACGCAACGCAAGGCCAGAAAATAAACCGCAAATTGCGTAGTTTAGTCCGAAATACTTTTGTGGTAGGACACGTGTGATCCTTTAGCTGTAATTTGTACTACAATTTTCTTAGTAGCAATATGAGAAAATGTCGGTCAAACATTTTCAAATTCACCTTCTTATTTAAACCGAAAACTTTCTTATACCAGCGAAATCATAATCTGAATGTAATCATTATAACTTATTTATACATCTGAATTTTTGGTTTGTTGGTCATTAAAAAGTTGAAAATCATGTGCGGATCTGAAAATTGTGAATGACTGAT
Organism: Acronicta leporina; assembly: GCA_947256265.1. Classification (NCBI taxonomy): domain Eukaryota; kingdom Metazoa; phylum Arthropoda; class Insecta; order Lepidoptera; family Noctuidae; genus Acronicta; species Acronicta leporina. The sequence goes on along the minus strand of OX366537.1, from coordinate 3,602,001 downwards.
TTGGCTCGGACTGTGATGGATGCTAATCTATTTTTAGTTATCCGATATTGATAGTAAAAAGTACTGAAGGTTTACGAAGTATGCTGCAAAAGGCCAACAGTAACTTTGTGAATTATAAGCCCAATGTAATAAGAGCTATATAATCTAGCTATATTAATATAATCTGCCGAATTGGTAATTCCCTGCATCAGTTCGGTGTGCCTGGTGGTAGGATGACAAAGTCCCAAAGGATATATGAGTCACGATATAATCCTGTCGTCGCATATCTCGTTCTAATCCGTTGCCAGTAGTATCATACCAAGACGAGATAATGCGTCCTCAAAAATATGTCGTGGGACGTTGGAGTCCCTGAACTTTACCATACCATGAAACGATGTTGTGAAATATAGAATAGGTAGGTACTCACCACTTGATTCACGTTGATTGAAGCACAAACTTCTTCCACCACCTCTTCGACAGCCCCGCTTTCATACTCCTCAGCAGGTAACGCTGGATACAGCCTCATGCTGGTGCTAAACATGGTATCATCTGCCGTCGGCAGCTTCGGGTACAAGCTTCCATTTTCAAGCAGCGGCTCTGTCCCTTCCCCACGTTCACCTTTGAGAAACCCTCTCACGGCAGAGGCAGCATTGGCCGTCCGATGCCAACCCCAGCCATTAGCTTTAAAGTTCTTCGGGTAGTAATTAAACATTGTTAACACTTCGCCACTGAACACTTCACTGCGCACGTATTTAGGGTTAATATTCCAAAAATAAACCACGTCTTCGCTTCCCAGCGGATCGACGACGAATGGTAGTTTTGATGAGATTGTTTTTATTATAAAATCTGTAACAAAGAAAGCCATTTTAGTTAGTGGCAGTGAATCATATTCCCTTCACTTTTCGGGAATTGCATGTTTGCTGGGAATTTGTTTGGAAAAACGGGAAACTTTTTTAAAATATTACGCCAAATATCCGGAAAAGCATGAGTGATTCATTTTGTTCCTGAATTTTTAAAGATTGTTGAAATGACTTAAATTCTTTGTTCAAAGTGATGGGGTTAAGTGAGTCTATCTTTATTTTTGACATGTCAATAATATCTTGGTACTAGTAAGCGTCTGGCGTTTGAACTCGTGACCCTTGAACTCACGGTCTGCTCGCCGAATCGGTTCGGAATTTCGGATAGCCTTTTTTTAGAGAATCTATCTCTAAATCCTTAATGTAATGTAAGTACTTATAATTGACTGTGATTTTGGGTTTGGGGTTTCATGTCTCTCTTTTTTTGGACTTGCTGGAAGTCTATGATGGAAATCTCTATGGCGGGAAATAAAATACAAAAATTTCTCCTCCTTTTTATAGGTTATTTTTTATATGTATACCATACAAATTACTACCGATTAGTATAGATACTATCTGTATGTTTGTATATAAAGACTCGTAATAGTGTAAGTAGGCAGGTCTTTCCCAAATAAATACTTCGGGTTTTATAAAAGTGGTTTAATTCATTATACCTAACCGTGACTCATAATAACATAGTGTCTGCTGATTGATGTTATGAAAGCGAATCACAAAATAGTGTCAAATGATTCATTCTAATTGAGCTAATACAATAAAAACAATTTCCACAAAGAGCCTGCGCACACAGATTTCAAACTATAAACAAAATAAACAGATGCATTGTTCAGTCATTTGGGTGTAAAACGTGTGAAACTGCGGTGATCGACCTTGAGGAGTTTTATCATTCGTGACCGCTTGAATTTCCTCGCCGATGACGTCACTGTTTTTGAGACTATTATATTGTTTTGGAGAATGAATAGGAGTTTATTATAAAACAAACAGCGAAATACAGGACACCGATCTTATTGGCGAGGCGACGAGGCCCTTCAAAAAGGTCTCTGTGCAATTACTCGCAACCGGCGCGTGTAATGAGATGTTTGAAGGTAAAAGAAGTGACAACTATGCCAGAATCGCAGTAAGAGGCGGTCTGCAGTTTCTGCCTATGCCCGTGGGAGAAAGGCGTTAGTGTATGCATGTACCAAATCTCACATTGACAGAAGGAAAGCACGATTAGGTATACCTATCAATTTTTCTTTTTTACAAGTTCTGCTAAGGCGAAATCTAGCAATACCTCTGGAATCAATTTAGAATAGCATCCATATCAGCTCCTTTGCGATCTCCTAATGTACCTTAGTCATATTACAAACATATCATATGTACCATTACTAGGTACTGTATTTCTCGAAGGGAGTAAGTAGGTACTGTGCTGTATACCCAAAGATCGTCAGTATAGTCTGGGGGCGAGTCTATTGCCATTAATTGCCTTATCCCGTTTGATATTTTGATATGATACGATTCCCGCTTTGTCCTTCATTTGTTGAATACATTTTCGTTTTGGTAACGGTGATATAAGTGATACGAACAAAAAATGCTTGCTTTATCTCTATGGCCTAGTATTTTCGAGAATTTGATAAAAATGCACTCAAAGTACACTTGCAAAAGTATTATAAACTGACATTATTTATGTGGCCAGCGTTATCTGCACTTAAGGTAAATTATTTTTAGGTATATGTGTAAGTCTTTGAATATAAAGAATGGGCTTGTTTCGGTACATTATTCCGGTTCAGCACAATATTCCCAAAAATATATTGCCATACATTTACCTACTAAAGCATGTATGTATTAAAAAATAAACCTACACCTGTTGCTTTTATGAAGGGCATTTCCGGTAAGAACCGGAAAAAACGCGAAGAGGGCAAAGGGCATAACCATGAAAGATAACAAAAATACGTGTAGAAAAAAGAACTTTTTTAATACCTCATAATAATGACGTGATAAATAATAAATGTCGCTTCTATTTTAGTCGACTCTTGCTCGATTTAATTTTAAGTTTTTTTAGACGGGAATATCGGAAAAATCTGAATATTTGCAGCAGGCAGTCAATGTGATGAGCACTTTAGGAAAACAATTATTTTTTATGGAAGTATATTAGATTCACTGGAACTTCACCATCATCAGTAACCTATATACTGTCCTACTGCTGACACGGATCTCCGCTCAGAGTAAGTATTGTTCACCATGCTAGCCTACTGATGGATGGCAGACTTCACACGCTTTTGAGAAAATCTCTAAAGCGTGCAGGTTTCCTCACGATGTCTTTTTTCACTGTTTAACTGAATGCATATATTGATTTGATTTGATTTGCGCTCTCCAGAATGTAATTCAAGAAGTTTGACTCGACAGTTCATCGGTCATATTACTATGCTATCACTGCTCTCGAACTTATTCTTATTGATTTTTATGGTTACTGGACCCAGATATATTGTGAGAAACCTTGCTATGACGAAAATTAGTCATAATAAATATTTATTAAGAAAAGCACAATTATGTCATCTGATCTGTGTATTTGAATAAGTGGAAGTTTATTTAATCCAGATATTTAATCCGAAACAGTTGTTAAAGTAATTTAATGTATTCGATGAACTGTTGTACTATGAAGTATCTCTATGCATACCGACTTCTTACATAAACAGTTTATTTCTGGAAGAAGAAATGTGTGAAATCTGTTTACAGTGAAATTCTGCAGCTGTAATAATACCATAGAATTTACTGTGCTTCAGAGAACTTCGATTAGATTCTATGTGTATGGGATCAAATATCTAGTTACATTGGTTCTGAACATTTGAGTAAGTGAAGTGGTGCATGGCATCCTAGCGTGGGACTGTAATTTCAGTACAGTTTGTATAAATGTTGACTAAAGTAATTAAACTCTGGCTAGCTTATATTTGCACTTTCAAAGAGACTATTTTACATCAAAGGGTAGCCTAACTGGTCATAAATTTAAATCTAACGAGAGAAGCATGTTTGGGTATTAATTTTGCAAACATTTCTTGAAGTGGAAGACTTCTGAGAAATTGTTTGAAAGTGCAGTTATGCACTTTTTGATGTATGTAAATAATTATCTAAATAATATTTTGTTCATAATTAGATGTAAGTGTCTGTAGGTACATCTGATCTTTACACTCCATAACCCTTGAAATAATCTTTGTTAAAATAGAACGAAAGAGCTAATTGTTTCACGCATTTTAATAAAGTGTTTTAAGTGAGTCACTGTGGGTGTGTTTACGAATTTAAAAGGGACAGAATTAGGCCGCTCCCTCTGCGCAAATATGGCGTCATCGCGACCTCCTTGCTCTAGGGTACGTTCGCTGTAATTACTGGGATTAAAACAATAGATTAGGCATGTATTATTTATGACTGTGTGGGGAACGCGTTCACCATGCCACCGTGCCATTGATGGAATAGGAACCGAAGAATAAACAATTATAGTGCGCAATAACGCTATGCTCTATTCGCTTTCCAATAATTCCAACACTTTAATGGGGAAGCCATTCCAGTTAAAGTGTTGCTATTCCAATATAGGATTTATCCTTATGTCAAAAAGTCTATTATTATGTAGAAACATGGCTTAGAATAATGAATACTGACAAGGTGGATTTTCTAATGAAATTACAGGAAAATTCGAAGCAAACTGGACAGCACAAATTCTTGTAATTTAAATAATTATGTTTCGGTCCTCGAGATAATAACGGCCAATGATTTACTCAGTAGCAAAAGTATCTATTTCGGTGCCACGTAAAACAAAACTGCTCATGTTTTCCTTATCGAATAAAGAACAGATTCTTCAGACGATAAATATTATAAATATGGTTATGCAAACAATAGCTGTAACTATTTATTATAGTAAAGTGAAGATTCTATTCAGTGAGTATTCCTGTATATGTCAGTCAGTAGAAAAGCAGTTCTAAGGCTTTTCTACTGACTGACATACACAGGAATACTTGTTGAGTGTTATGTATTAATAAGGCGCTAGTTACCAGTCTGTCTGCCCATGTTCAGGCCTGGACTTAGAGGTCCAGGCACTTTGCATTTGTGGCCCCATGAGCTTATTTGCAGGTCCCGCTACTGGGACTGAGGCCCCTAGGCTGGCAGCATTCGTTCCAAATTACATTAGGATTTTAGAGTTCATTCCATAGAAAAGTAAGTAACAGACAAATGACTTGCATATTCTCAATAGTGTAAATTATAATAATAATAATCCGTCTCATCTGCCTACACCATCACCTAACCCTATTCACGCTTGGCTAAGGCCCGCGTGACTAGGTAATCTTACCCCCTGAGTGGGAGAAAAAAAATGTACTTAAATAATAATAATAATAAAAACGTTTATTTTCCTTACACAAATGGAACAAAGGGTTAAATCTATATAACAAATTGAGTGAGTAAATTATGGAAGTAGTATTGGGGTTAATAATTGTGCAAGAACATCGGTGAGGTCATCGACTCGTTTCCATCGCATTGAGATCTCGCAGAGAGAGGAACAGTGATGACGTATGCTTTTGATGACGGTGACAATGAATGATTGTGTGAAATTGAGCCACTAACGTTTAGATGAGACGACTGCTCATATAAGTTTGCTGTGTTTCAGGGTCAACGCGAGTTAGGGAAATATTTCAACGCACTTGCAGTTCCTCAGTGTTTTAAAGTTGGTCTGCTTATTATGCACCATAACTATTTTGGATGCACTAGGCATAGTTCTGTTGAGGCGAATGCCCTTAATAGAGAGAGACATATAAATACCTGAAGGTAATATACTATAATGATTACGAAATGATGCAGAGCCAATCAGACTGTCTCTAGACTACGAGAATAATTATTATAAGTATATCAAATTGGAATACTTTTAAAAAGATTTTCTTTTGTTTTAAAATAAATGTTTATTGTAAACTTCTAACGAAACTTGGAACTTGGAACCGAAACCTTTTTTTTCTCACCTATACAAACTTTCCTATAAAACATAGCCACTTGTTGCATTCCGCAGATGGGCTGGTCTGGCCTTGCATGAATGTTACGCATTATAATCGTATTAGGAGTTTAACAGCATTATATTATAATCTTGGACAAACAGATGTGCCTTGCATTATAAGCTATATAGGTACGTCATCTTCCTGAATCATTGGCATAAATTACGTATATTTGCTATCAGTCGTATCATTATCTTGTTTAAATTGTCATACAATACAGCCCGTGACATATAACATTTCTTTTTGTATGTAATGCTATAACTCGTCAGTGATTCATCAATGGATGATTGGTTAGCTGTATTCAATACCAGTTTACTATGGTGTGTGGAAACTACTGTTAGCAGACTTGACGTTTGCTTTGAAGGGTAGGTATTCTAAAGGGATTGATTTTTATTATACTTTTTCTAGAAGAATTGGTCCAAAAGGAGAACATTAAATCATTGGCACTAAAACCTCAACAAATGACGAGTGGTGTCATTAAATAAAAATAGTAATTACACAACGTTTAAAGTAACTGTATTCATGACCTATTGGTAGGGATTTGAGCAATAGATTTGTCCTTGCAGATGGTTTAAAAATACATAAGATGAGCTGGATGAGTATCCTCTCCAGAGATTGCCAAATACATATATCAGAAAATGAGCACCAATATAGATGAAAGTTACTTTTGCGTGGTTCTAGTGGCATGATTGGCAGACCTCAGGGGTGCTCGGGGGCTCCAGCAGTATCTAGCACCCATGAAAGCAAAATAGTGAGTACAGAGCACCCATGACCACAGACATTAAAATTGATCAGTACAGGTTTTGAGGATTCTTTATAATCTTTAAAATTTTAATACTGCAAACTTCGGCAGTTAAATTTTGCCTTAGGCCTTCTAAGCAATATTTTCCGCAACGCACTACGCACGGCATAATTAATGAAAGTTTTTTTTTTGTTATTCATCTAATGTTCGGATGATATTTCATGATAATTATCCAGTCTCAAAATTATAGATTGTGATTTATAGCGATATATAATTAGTATGAACTGAAGCATAATTGATGTACTTACCTACTTACTCATTTTAAGGAAACCTACCGATGATGTGTTTATTCAAATTTATGTAAACTACAGAAGAAGCTGTATGCGTATGTATTTTATTTACAAAAGCAAATTATATTCAAATGTGTTGACATGTTGTTTGTTAATTAGTAATTTGCACTAGTAACTGACCTAATTGTTTATTTTTAACTGCGTTTAATTAATGAATCTATTCACATATAAATCTTTAGATTATTAAGTTTTGTTACTCTTTTGTGTTGACCGCCATGTCAGTTTGGGCCTAAGTAGTGAACCATACTATCGAAACTAAATTTCGGAATATTTAAGAATTGTATGTAGGTACCTAGCAGGTAGGTAAATATTAATTCGCAATTTTCCATTGTTTAGAAATGTTTGTATGGCATAATTAACGCAATCGTACCTAACAGTTAAAGCCCCTAAACAATTTCAAGCTTCTTTAAACTCCAAAAAATACATTTGTTTTTGAAATACCTGGGTACCTACCTACCTACCTAGTTCAGGTTCATTTTAAAAGAGATTACCTATGAAGCGATTCTAAATATCCAATTTAGTGCATTGCGATAAGCATTTATTGTGCCAGATAAAGTTTATATAAACAAGATAAAGGTAATTCTATTAGTTGCTGAGCCTAGCATATCGTTGAAGAATATCATCAGGATTGAATATCAATAGATATCTATGTGTTTTATTTACTTTTCCATGGTTAACAGACAAACGACGATTGATTTATCTTTTGTTTGCAAATTCTATAACATATAAGTGTTATGTTCTAACAAACATTGCAATAATAAAAAAAACTATACAGTATTTTAAGCATTTAAATAAGTGGCTAAGTTTGTTGGACCGCAGCACAAGCAAGACAGACGTTCACTTGTTTATTTCAGGGACGTAAAACAAAAACAGATGTGTAAATAAATATTTAACCACGCTGAATAGACGTTAGACTATCTATTCTATTTTAACGTAAACGTGTAGTTAGTAAATTATCTTATTCATAAGTCATTAAAAAATAATTGATGTGAAGTAAGAGTAAGTGCACAAAAATTCGCAAAATAAACTTACCACCACTCTCTCTGGCAACTTGTGAACGATTTTCTTGAATGAGTGAAACAGATTTTGGATTGATCGGATTGATCTGTGAATTCTGTCTTGGTCGTTTATGTTCATTCATGGTAAAGTTTTTTCGTTCAGAAGTGGTCGTTCGTTTAGTTTACGCACTTTGTTCACTACTTTAGTACTATTCATAACTATGTTGTACACGATAGACGGATTATTAAAATATAAAGTAGGACGGCACAACATTCAATTGATTTCAAAAATAAAAGTACGTAATTTAAACAGAATGAACGTAGACCGTGATGATAAAAAATATTGTTATATACTGTTTAACGACAGCGTCACGCTGCTTATTTCCGCACGAACCAGTAACTGTTAAGTCAAAATGAAATCTGTCATCGTGTTTTTAATGTCAAATTGTCAATTGTCAATGTAGGTGTCACGGTGGTCAGGCACGTGTTTTTATTATTGTTGAGAAATAAAGCTGTAAATTAAAATGAAAGTTTTATCAGAGGAAAGGACACGAATTTTATTCGAAAAGCTAACTAAATAGTGAGTATTGTTTGCATTTTGGAACGTTTAATACATAATTTTCTAATTTCTGGTCGGTGAAGTCAACGTGTGCCGAACATGTATAATCTCTTATTCTATTATTGGACGAATACTGCTTAGAAAGGAAATCGGAATACTGCTACTAGGATGCTGATGGTGTAGATCTTGATAAAACTGGCATATTAACACCAACCAACTTTGTATTTTATTTGTAAACTAGCTTCTGCCCGCGGCTTCGCCCCCGTGGAATTCGGTCTGCCATCACATCCCACGGGAACGGGATAAAAAGTATCCTATGTCCGTCTCCTGGTTCTAAGCTACCTCTCTACTAATTTTCAGCCAAATCGGTTCAGCCGTTCTTAAGTTATAAATAGTGTAACTAACATGACTTTCTTTTATATATATAGATAAACAAACAGGTTATAAATACATTACTGATATAGCTTTGTTCAACAATTGTCATGAATAATAGCCTACCCGATAGATTACCACAAGGACCAGGTATGATTCACCTCCACCCAACAATTCCCAACATCTCCCAGGCAACTACTGCACAGGGGACCTACTGTGAATATTATAACAAAGACATGTTTGTTAAACAAATCATAGCCAATAACCTCAAAAACCATTGTACCTTTTTCAGTATCGGAGTCAATGTCAAACTGTTGATCGACAGGCCAGATGGCACATACTGCTTCAGAGAAAAAAAGGACCGTGTTTACTACATATCGGAACGTCTCCTCCACTTAGCTCAAACAGTGAAGCCTGACCACTTAATATCAGCAGGGACATGCTTCGGAAAATTCACAAAGACTAATAAATTCAGGCTGCATATAACAGCGTTGACATATATAGCTCCATATGCACCATACAAGATATGGGTGAAGCCCTCGGCGGAACAACAGTTCTTATATGGACATCATATCATTAAGAGTGGTAAGGAATTCCTCAGAAACTTTGCGGCTACTTAAATATTGCTGGGATTTGTTTGCCACAACTCGTGCTGAACCTTAAATATAAGTACCAACTGTAGGTTACAGGACCATACCATTGTCTACCATAAATGCAACACCTGACGTGTGATGGATGGACATAAAGATGTCACCACATAAATCTTTATCTTTAACTAGCTTCTGCCCTCGACTTCGTCCGCATGGAATAGTTACTCAGATCTTAGCGTGATATATAGCCTATAGTCTTCCTCAATAAATGGGCTATCTAACACTGAAAGAATTTTTCAAATCGGACCAGTAGTTCCTGAGATTAGCGCATTCAAGCAACGAAACAAACTCTTCAGCTTTATATTTTAGTATAGATATAGATATCTTATAACTGCCAGTTGATAATCAACAGACTGAACATGATTGATTTTCTCTCCATAACTTTTGATTTTAGATTTAGATTGATTTCTTATTGTATTTATAGTAGCTGCATAAGGTGAAAGAAGGCATAGTTAAAAAAAATCTTATGCAACTTTTTCAGGTCTAGGCCGTATAACAGAGAATACACCAAAAAACCATGGTGTAGTGGTCTACACAATGTCTGACATTCCCATAGGATTCGGAGTAGCGTCACGGACTACAGCGGAGTGCAGGCATGCGGACCCACTAGCTACTATAGTGTTCCACCAGGCTGATGTTGGAGAGTATATACGCTCGGAAGATACGCTTACATAGTTAATAAATAGATTTTATGACAGTTGTGTTTCTTTTAATGAGATCACCTTGCTGTGTGCACTAGGCATAGCTTCGGTATTATTATCGTAATTTTCTTCTTTCCAATCTTTATTTGACCTATGACTTGTTAGTTTATATTGGTTGATAAATAAATAAATAAATTATGTGCTAGTACTTCGCTGTTATAGTTCGAGCGGGTATTGTAGCGAAGTGAAGTACCGCAAAACGTGCGGTACGGTATGGTAGGGTGCAAAAATCGTAATGAATTAAATAAAATAGTGGGAGTGTCCCTGGGTGACGGACTGAAGGACAAAATTCAAAAATAAATGCATTTCTGCTTACCCCAAAAATTTGGTTATGATGGCAATCTGATATTAGTGCCATCGTATGGCAGAAAATAGAATTTTTAAACTCGACTTTTGTGCCGCGGTCATAACGTTTTCTTATAATTCTACTAGATGGCGTTGTATAAATGTTCAGAAAAGTGAAATGACCGATGGGCCTAATATTCAAAGGTCTCGAGTTCGAATCCAAGGTAACTTTGACTTTTCGGAATGACCCGAATGAAAACAGTGATACCCAAGTATCAGTGTGTAGTGCCTCACTGTGTCCGTGCTCACGGGCAGACTGACCATGGATGTTGTAAATATAATATATTACCTACGCAATAAAATCCGTAAAGGGGTTTTATTTCAATATGTCCTTTTTCGCGATCTACTGATTATGAAATTTTGACACAGTGTTCTTTATAATACAGTACTGGATGGCCCAGTATATTAATTATTTACATAATACTACCTACATGTATGTAGGTATTATAGTTAGGTACTCATGTACAAAATTAGGTACATGCCAACTGTATACAAAACCTATTATTATTTCGCTACAGGCTATTTTTCATACGGCTAATCCCGAGCTTACCGGATCTTATATCGTATTATTTATGTGCCTATTTACGTCCACAAGAGTATGATTAATAGTAAACAATCACAGCCATTTCCATTAAAAGCCATGATCATGACCCTGGGCTTATTTGTACAAATAGAATGAATGATGCGAGTTTTTTATTATCAGCTATGACGAAGGTATTCTAGAAATATCTGCCACATTTTTTTTTAATTCGTGATAGTCTAGATAGACCATTTTAAGGACACCCTTATAATAAACAAAAACAGCAATAAATTTCGCCCCATTTAGTTTAGTAGGTTCAGTAACAGTAACGGACGCCTAGGCCAACAAGGCCCGACCTAGGGCCTAACTTGCCTAGGGGCCCCAGTCTCAGTAGCGGGACCCATAAACGAGCTAAACTAGCCTGGCTTACCTTATACAAAAATTGAATCGAAAATATTTTTATACATTTTTGTCCTTCTTTAATTTTCTGAAACAAAATTGCTCCTAAGTCGGGGCCTATTCAGTAAGACAACATGATTGTTTGTCAATTAAACGTAGCTATTTAATTCAACATTCGTATTTATTACGGGGGCAAAGCCCTACCTCTTGCAAGACGATTCTGTCAAGACTCTCAGACTAGAAACTTCTACATATCATATAAAATTCAAAATGATTGTTTATTCGTTATTTGTTTCCAATCAGCCAACCCCTAAAACTATCGCCTTCTTGCAGCAGTCTCTACAGTACCTTCTACAAATGTGGCATGTGACATTTATTTATTACTATGGAGTTTCTTGCCGGATTCTTCTCCATAGGATCAACCTTTTGGAAACGTGCATCTGGAATCATAACGTTTCATAAACGCTTGTAAAAGCTTATTTGAAATAAAACCATTAGAACTTGAACTTTGATTATTCTGAAGATTAGCAACCTTTGCTGTGAAAGCAAAATACATTAAAACTCTTTCAAAGGGTTACACTAGTAATGATTGACATTACGTCCAGCTAGTACTATATCGGGAAGATCCCTGTCCTTCCTGATAAGCCCAGAGTCCATCCCTTCAATCTTAAATCCTTCATCCCTTGTGTCGTAAACCGCGAACCCTTTATAACCCCATCTTAAGACCACCCTGTTAGTTATCTGGGTTTTGATACACATTTATATAAAATATGATTCACGTTGTATAATATGGGCAACGCACTTGTTTGCTTCCCTATCTCATAAAAAAAAGTTACTTAGGAAAATGATGCCCTATAGGTACACTATACGTGTTAAGTTTCGCTTACAAAACGACTGAAGTAGGTAACTACCACATATTATTATCATATCCATTTTACAACTCGGCAAACACCAATTTAATACCTTTTATTATCTAAAATCGTATTTAAAGGCTTCCAAAGACCCTTTGTGTGATAAATAGGCGGCAGCTATATTATATACGGATGTAATTGTGTGGCGCGAGTGCCTAAAAGGTAGCCCTTTTTGTTTCAAAGGTCCGTGGTCCCTTAAATGCTATTACGAGCCCCGATAGGATGTCGTAATAGAGTATATTATTTACAGGAGGTATTCCGGAGAGGAACGAAAAGTTTTGCTTATTCCATCTACTTCATACAGGTTTTAATAATACTTTTACCCCTGTTACTTGGGACAGTAACTAACCGACCAACTGTAGGTGTACATTAGTACACCTCTGACTAACCCTTCAGGGAATACAAGCGTCATGGTATGGGCTTACGAACAAAAATCATACACATACTCATCTACCTAATCATTTCAAAACCCTACACCAGGGGTGGCCAACCTGATTAGACCCAAGATCTCCTGTATACTAACGAAACCCTGTGCGATCTACCAATTACATACATTGTTCTTTGTAACTACTTATTTTACTATGTATATATTAGTGTGAGCATTGCGTTAGTCTACATATTTATATATTTTGCCTTGCCAAGTTGCCACGATCGATTGGACTAACAGTCGCGATCGACCTGTTGGCCACCCCTGCCCTAAACAATGATACATTTAGCTACACGACAAAACATATTTCAAATTTGGAACACGTCTTCTAGTGTTGGTAATATGAAATATCGCGTCGACAAACTAGGTATGGCAAAAACGTACGTGTAAAAACTTGTAATATCGATTTGGGAACCGATTATTGCAATCGAGTCGAACCTGTTCCCCATGGTCATATTAAGTTTTGTTGGTCAAATGGTTGGTTGGTTGGTGTCAAATGTCTGGAGGTCAATTTTGTACACCTGGTTTTTTATATTGAGTTGGTTTGCGTTTAGTTTATAATATAATTTTTGCGATAACAGAAAATAAATGCCTTATACAATACGCCAGTATTCAGCAAAATAACCACCCAGTATAACATCAGGGATTTTCACTAAACGTGACTTATAATACCTATTACTACCTGTAACAGGTAACCTGTACTTAACTCAATGAAATGTAACGTAATTTAATTCTCTTTTTCAAACTTGAACTAACGCAATTTTGTAAATAAAAAATCAGGCGAAGTATACATAGTAGTATTCTATTATCTGTGCCTATGTAATTGTAATAGGCTTATTTCGAATTGTATTGTAACCTAGTGCTAAACTCTTAATTAAGTATAATGCATTTTGTAACTTCCTATAATTGAGGGCGTATACTAACTTAAATTATTACCTGCATTTTGAAAAAAAAAATACGATTTCTCTATATCCCTGTTGGAGGCCCTTAATAATATTTTTTCTTGGCCTTATTCTGTTTATTTATTCAATAAATAAATATAATAAGCGCAAGACCTGAACGTAGTTTGTACAGATTCGATTACAGTGGTTTTTACCTAATATGGGTAAATTTTTCCCCTAAAGATAACAAGTGCAACTGTACATCACAGTACTCCTCTGCCTAACACTTCAGGAAATACAGACGTGATAGCTATGTAGGTACAGTTGGTACTTATTTAAACAATCTAGTACACTCTCGCTCACTTGAAGCTATAGGAGGATAAGAAATGGATTCCAAAAATGATTTAATAATAACCAACAGTGACGATCTCATCTTTGTATTGGCCTCTATATATCAGAGAGGTCAAGCTGTATCTCAGGATCTGATTAATTAATTGTGATAAGAAGTTCACCAGTTATTAAGTAGGAGCATAATTATACTTTCTAACAGTGATATCAAAATTAAAATCTATTCAGTATTTTTCGCTCGAACCCGTAACAAACATAGCTTTTTTACAATTTTATAATAGTTTTATAATAGTATAGAGATAGAGAAGTAGAAGAAGATAACTGCATAAAACATATTTGAATGCTAGCAGAGCACATTTTTCTCGCCATTGTTACTTACATGAGTCGTCAACATTTTTCCCTTCACCCGAGTATTACACAGCCTGACCCAAATGTTTGCGGCGCATGGCGGTCGCCTGACTTTCAGCTAATACCAAGCCGACGACATTCCACGAATGGTTTTCTGTTACACTCGTGTTTTACGGAAAATTTCCATTTTCAAGACTGTAGCAAAATATATTGTACATTTTAATTTAAAGTCTTCTTATGTTCCAAGAATGGCGCAGAATAATATTAGCATTTCAAGTAAGTTGTTTAATTTATTTCTAGACTTGTATAAAATGTGATTTTATGCTAATATAGCACAGTTTCAAATAACTATATAAGTATTTTCCTAAAAAGTAAGGTCACTTTCGGTCCCTGTAATAAGTAGGTATTATATTAACAAAGAGGCTGCAATTAGCACAATTGTTTCTTCATAAATAATACATTAAAACACTCACATATAATTACAGAAAATCTTTGGTTTTTAAGTACTTAAATTACTGGTTTTTGCCTTTAGTCTTTTAAAAAAAAAGCAATCAAGTTCCTATTCATTAGTAATTGTCCACCTACACTGATACTGGCATATTTGTATTCCATAGCCCTTTCGGCAATTATATACACAAGTCTTACTTAAGCCTTATGTTTAAAATGTAAAAAAGAGAAACCTATTTAAAAAAGGTTGTTCCCTTAATTAAAAATACAGTCGAACACTGACTTCCAACATACAGATCTTAACTAATTTGTACTATGTACCTGTAACAATATTTTAAGTTAAGTTTTTACTAGTACAAATCCTTGAGTGAATAAAGAATTTATTTATTTAATTATAACTAAATAATAATGTTTACTTGGCAATTTAAATTAAAATTTCGCATTTTTATGAAGCAAAAATTCCACTGCGGGCAGGATTCGAACCTACGTCTTCTGGTTCAATACACCAGATGCTAAGACAAACTAAGCCACCGCGAGCGACCGCTGGAATCACCTCAAAGTCGTTAATTTAGAATGTGAAGGCAAATTTCGACCTGGCGGGTGGAGTGGGAGC
Organism: Acronicta leporina; assembly: GCA_947256265.1. Classification (NCBI taxonomy): domain Eukaryota; kingdom Metazoa; phylum Arthropoda; class Insecta; order Lepidoptera; family Noctuidae; genus Acronicta; species Acronicta leporina. The sequence continues at coordinate 3,586,551 of OX366537.1, read as the reverse complement.
AGTTCGGAGTTTGACCTAAACATATCGACGAACAGTGGGTGAGACATTAGTACATCTACATACATCGACAATATTCTATTCTATATTCTACTAGCTTCTGCCCGCGATTTCGTCCGCGTAGCGTGATGATATATAGCCTATAGCCTTCCTCAGTAAATGGGCTATCCAACACTGAAATAATTTTTCAAATCGGACCAGTAGTTCCTGAGATTAGCGCGTTCAAGCTAACAAACAAACAAACAAACTCTTCAGCTTTATATATTAGTATAGATTCTCTTCTTATACGAGGCCTAACCCTTCCGGGAACTCAGGCGCAATGTTAGTAAAAAAACATAGTGACGTGGATATATTTCTGTAGTGGCCAATATGCGGTCATTTATAGGTTTGTATCCCGCCGCATAAGGGAGGGACGAGACAATACATATTTGCTTCAAAAACATTCCTAAAATGACGAATAAAACATAAAAGTCTTGGTCAAGTCTTTTGTGCGTATTTTTCTTCTCAACATATTCTATTTCAAGCTACACACAGAAATCCATTGATGTGGAATATATCGGTACTAAACAAATAAAGATGTATTCATGCGGGCACCCTGTCAAACTTGTTGAATACATATCTTTTTTGTTGTTTTGTCTGTGAAGGGTCCACAGTTTGGGATTTATTAGGTGGACAACAAATAGATCTATGCTTACCAATTCTTACGCAGTCATTTCGGAAATACTCGTGTATTCTATGCTTAACAGGGAGTTTATAAATACCTACAGTTGAATGACGCGTTCTCCAATACACTCTTACTGCAAATTAATGTACCTAAGTTTGTGAAATTAATTAAGAAATTTAGGATTTCTCTTATTACTTCGTCCGCGTGTAACACTAACTGTAAGTGAAACGAGGCAAAGGACCCCCGACATTCGTCCTTTGATGTGCTAATATAGTCTGTGACAATATTTATACTGAACATAAGTCTACCCTCGTTTCGTTACAAAGTACAAAAGATTTACTGACATGGAATAATATCCGTTTACAACGAAAAATTTTGAGAAAAATTGTTCGATAAAAAATATATACATATTCAGAATTCGTGTGATTTTGATCCAGAAAAACGAGTTGGTACGCAAGTCTGAAAAGAAAATAACGAAATTTTGTAGGTTTTCTTTCGATTTCACAAAAAAATCGCCGTATTAGAAGTTGAAACCTTTGTGTATAAGAGGAATTTTGTAAGTAATTGAAACTTAGAACCTTATCCTACTAATATAATAAAAGTGAATAGATTAAATTCTAATTACAGAGATAGATTATTGTCTCCAATAACACATAGGCTACTTATAATCCAGGTCGGACCCAATTCTGAAATCCACGCAGACAAAGTCAGGGGCAGAAGCTAGTCTAGTCTAAATGTTGAAATTGCCGTAGCTAAATTTTCTTCTAAAAGAAAAACTCGAGCATAAAAGTCGTTTTTAACACAAAAAGGAGACTTTATTACCTACGCGTCTGAAGAAAAATGGAAAAATCGTTTTCAATATAAACGAGCCTCAAAAATTCGAGACGGGTATCTTTTACATATTGTCAACGTAAATCTGTTACGTCTCAGTGGATGTTGCGACAGGAGAGAATTAAATTATTCCCTACTTATTCCATCTTAAAAATACGTCCAATATATCTTGACACTTCATGGCAGCGCTGTGGGCTAAGGTAAGATACCGTGCAATGTCCCTGAGGCCTTCGGCACTTTGGGATAATGGGACTTGTATGACAAAGATATGTCAGGGGAAAACAAAAGGACTGCGAAGAAGAAGGGCATAGATCGTGGGCACTTGAACATAGCACCCAATGGAATAGAGGGGCCTGATTCCGTGCCCCACGGCACACGACTTAATCATCATCACCAATAATGACTGATTGTGTTATCTATACAAATTACAAATACATAAATGACTAACGAGCCGTAGTTTCGCATGGACTACATCTGACAATCCTCTTTTTATCGGTAAAACCGAATGAGGATCCGAACAGTATTTTCTGAGGTGAATTCGAATAAACAAAAAGTTAGCGGGGCGGCGACTTTATACATTTACTTATTTATAAAAAAATATTTACAAATATTAACTTGAAGCGGCGGTAGCGTAATGTCTAGGGCGTTGGACATGCGATCATGTGGTTGCTGGTTCGTAACCCATCCATTGCACATAGCACGAGGGGTTAACATCCTGCCACATGCATTTTTTTACTAGAAAAATAAAAAATTGCCCATCTTAGAAAGCTCTGTCACCGCACGGCCCAATGTGGTTTTACACAATAGGTACATTTAGACGTAGTTCGACTTTTTGCCGCGGGTCAAGTTAAAATGGACGCTTGAAAATTAGATGGAGTGATCGCAAAAATTGCTGCTGTCATTATATAGAAGCGGATTGGCTGCCGAAAAGTGTTGCCAGCAAAAAATTTGTGCCGGTGTGATGTCTTGTGATGGATAAGCAACGTTTTAGCAGATTGCTCCTTTTATTATGGATGGGAGAAAAGAAAAGAGAAATGTTTATTGTTTTAAAAGAGGTTTTAGTGTAATAAAAATGGATTTCGTAAGAATTTCAATGTCAGTGCTGTTTTTCTTAACCCTATGAAACCCGGGAATTAGCTACGATCCTAATCGGCAAATAAATAATCCTTAACAATCATATGTTTATATTATTCTGTCGACAATTAATTAGCTGAGGTACCCAATTATTTGATGAAAATTAATAAAGGTTTACTAAATTTATAGTCAATATTTTTTCGAAATTTTGCGATTTTTTTGAGAAACAAATCTCTAAAAAAATATATTATTAATCCGAAAAATATACCTACTGTAATTATTTGTATTTTTCTAGCACTTTCCAAAAGTAAACACTTCACTTTCAAAGTACTTCACTTTTATCTTTTACTAAGATGAATTTTGCCAACGATTCTGAAACACTGCGAGCTTATGCTAAGCCTCCATTTCACAGGTAAAGGACCGTCTCTAACCCCTTTCATAAGAAACAAGCTTCCACCTACTAGCAAAATGCACAATGTATGCGCTACTTAGATGGGAAATACTAGGAACCGATGAGATAAATGAAGAACAGCTAGCAGAACTCTCCATCGGACAACTGGTGGGCTTCTGCAAGGCTACGGGAAGATTTGCGAGCCGAGCGCCAGTAACCCATGACGGGATCCACCAAAAATGGGGAACTGGGCGAAATAATCCCAATATGTGGACTGATCGCCCGCCTGGTGCCTGCCGGCGTCCCCAAATTATAAATAGAATAGAACCCCTTTCATAGTGCCCAGCATATTCCTAAATGCGTCACGTGTTATGACGCCACACATGGTACGAAATAGCCCCTAACCTTCCCTTACCCGACCGAGCCTTGTATAATCCAAATCTGTAATTAAATATTACAGATTTCGACAAGTTTTTCGGATAATCTAGTTTCTGCGGTTGCGGTTTATTTCGTAGTCTTTCTGTCATTTCTTATTGAATGACTTTCCAGTGTGTACTCAAGATTATTTTGATGTGTTTTTTTCACTCATGTTATTTGGAACTGCCTCATTAGAGGCGACTGCTACGCTAGAGGTCCTGAGTTCGATTCCCAGGTCGAGCAGTGTTATTGGGTTTTTCAAAGACATTTCCAGAAGCAGCTCGGAGTTTGGAGTCTGGATTCGTGCCCGGTTTATGGTTTATGTACATGGGACCTAAACATACCGGCCACAAATCTCAAACTACTAAACTTTCATACTAAAATTTCATAGAAAAACCCAATAACACTTCGCTCGACCTGGGAATCTAACCCAGGACCTATAGTGTAGCAGTCGTGCTCAGGACCACTAGACTAATGAGGCAGTCATAATAAATTAAAAAAATATATTAAAATTAAGAAACTAATAAAACGGACAAAGATGGCTATTAAGAAACAAAATTTATTTAAAGTAAATGTATGTCTAAGAAAGGAACGCTTAAATTTATTAGTTAAATTAAATACATGCAACTCTGAATTGGAACACAGTCAGGCAATCTATGATATTGATACCAAGGCTCTACGGGAAGAATTACTTGTCCGAGAGAGTATGTTATCTGATATTTTCAATAAATATGAGGCTGCTCAACAAGAACTGAGTAACCGCATGCTGGAGGCAGGTGAGTTGGTGGACTTGGTGAGGTACAATGCTGAGAGGTATGAGTCTTTGACAAAAACTCTCTTATGCTGCTATGATCCTTGCTCCTCACAACAAAAGGAATCTCAACATGTTACACTCTCACCCGTCCTGGCTGAACCAGCAACAATTAGTGATAGCAGTCAACTTAATAATAATGTAATTGTGTTCAGTGATCAAATAGGATCAGGTTTTGGATCACTGCTACAGAGTCACTTAAGACATAGTGTAATTAATTATTGTTATCATCATCTTAAATTTAACCAGATTATTAAACACATTGTGTCAAGAGAAATCAATAATTGTTCCTCTTTAGTTTTGTTATTAGGTGATAGTGTAGGTATTAAGAAAAAGGACATTGTGGATGGTATTGACACCTTATTAAAATTAAATATAGGAAAGATAATGTTATGTGCATTTCCTTATTCATATTGTATGACAGAAAATGAAAATAATTGTACCTATAAATTAAACAATTTATTGCACATGCTGACAGGTCGTTATAATGACAAACTAGTGTATTTTGACACAAACAAGTTTGTTAGTGGTTTTAAAATTACGCAGGAGGCTATGTTTATGCCTAAGAAAAACAAGTGTCTGATCGCTACATTGATAGCTCACAATATTAACATAGTTATTGATGACAAACCAGTGGTATCTAGTTGTACAGATAACATTGGTTTAAAAACGAAGGAGTGTCTGTTTTTGGAGTTCATGACACCTAGTGCCCGTACCAATAATGTGAACTATTGTTCACAAATGGGGAGATGTACGCGAAGTATAGACTTGCCAACTAGTTTAGACACTGGGGTTATGAATCTTGCTCCGGATTTTCATTTAAACTAGTCAAAAAGACAACAGAAGATATTAGTAATCGTAACCAAAACATATCTTCTAGCATACCGCCCTCGGCTATGATGGGAAACTGTTTGAAATTATATCACCAGAATATTCAGGGATTCTCTTCTAAAATGTTAGAAATTGAACTTTTTTTAGAAAAGTATAAGTTTGACATAGTTTGTATAACTGAACACTGGTTAAAAGATTATCAAATGTCAATCAGTTATGAAAACTATTGTGTGGCTAGTTGTTTCAACCGTAAATCAATGATACATGGTGGTTCACTTATATTAATTAAAAACTCATTAAAAGCTAAAGAACGAAAGGACATTGTCTCAATGTCGGTTGAACATAGTATTGAAATGTCTTGTGTTGAGCTGGATAAGCATATTATTGTGTGTGTTTATAGACCCCCTAATAGCCAAAATTATACAATATTTGAGTCTGTAATGGAAGATGTACTCAAGCAAGTTTTTAATTCAAATAAATCTGTAGTCATTTGTGGTGATTTTAATATTAATATATTAGACAACAATCTGAATAGTATTAAATTATTGTGTCTTTTTAAGTCATTTAATTTGATAAATGTATTTTTAGAACCGACTAGAGTAACAAGTACATCTGCAACTTGCATTGATAATGTTTTCTGCAACTGTGATTATACCGGAGAGGCTATTTTAAATTGCCTGGCATCCGACCACAGCGGACTAACCGTCTCATTTAGTACTAGTAAGATCTCAAGCAAAATACAAATTAAAACTAGACAAATCACAAAAAGTAAAATGGAAAATTACAATAAATCTTTAAATAGTAGGTTAATTGCTTATAATAAAAACTTTAATAATTGTGATACACATTATTCACATTTATTTTCTATCATAAAACAGGAATTTGAAAGTTTTTTTAAAGTTAAAACCAGGAATATTAGCTTTAAGTTTAAGTTTAGTGACTGGGCGACTGTAGGCATCCGTAAAAGTAGGGAACACTTGTTTGCATTATATGAGCTAAAGGCTTATAAAAAAAGTAAAGAGTTCAATCAGTATGTTAGTAAATTTTCTAAAATTTTTAGAAAGGTGTGTCAATCGGCGAAAGCTAATTATATTAGTAATAAAATTAAGTGCGCTGATAACAAGATAAAAACGACTTGGAAAATAATTAATAATGAAAATAATAAATCGAAAGAACTTAACAAAGTCTATGCACTTCAAACGGCACGCGGTCTCATAAACACAGATGCTGATGTAGCCCAAGAATTTGAAACATATTTTACAAACATTCCTTTAAAAACTACGGAAGGTTTATGCTCTTCTCCCTTACTTTCTATTGCTTTAATTAAAGAAAATGTAGTTGTCTGTCCTGTAACTTTTAAATTTAAGCATGTTAGCCAGGAGTCGGTCATAAAAGCCTTTAAAAGTATAAAAATTAAAATAACCGAGGATCTGTGGGGCTTGTCGGTAAAAGTCTGTAGTGGTATAATTAATACTATAGCACCCCAACTGGCCGAAATATTTAACAAGTGCGTTGACCAGGGGACCTTCCCGAATCTAATGAAACAAAGTAAAGTAATACCTCTGTTTAAAAATGGAGATAACAAAGAGCCAGGAAACTTTAGGCCAGTATCCATCCTGCCTGTTCTTAGTAAGATTTTCGAAAAAATTATGCTTAATCAAATGTTGTTACACTTCAACGTAAATAAACTTTTTCATGATCAGCAATATGGCTTCACCAAAGGGCGCAATACAACCGACGCTGGAGTGACGCTTATAAGACACATTTTTGATGCTTGGGAAGGGTCACAGGATGCTGTGGGCATATTCTGTGACTTGTCCAAAGCTTTCGATTGCGTAGATCATGAAACTCTACTCCTTAAATTAGAATATTACGGATTTAAAAAAAATTCTATAAATCTAATAAAGTCGTATTTGCAGGATAGAATTCAGAAAGTTCAGATAAATGGGGTTAAATCATCTGGCTCGAAAGTAAAAATAGGCGTACCACAGGGCTCAATTTTAGGGCCGTTCTTGTTTTTGGTCTATATAAATGACCTACCTTACATGTGTCAGAAGGGATCTCAGATTGTGTTATTTGCTGATGATACTTCATTAATCTTTAAACTAGATAGACGCTTACCCAAAGTCGACGATATTAATAACGCTCTTCTCAAGGTGCATGAGTGGTTCACAATTAATAACTTAGTATTAAATGGGCAGAAAACTAAATGCATAAAATTTACCTTGCCAAATGTAAACAGTGGAACTCATGACGTAATATTAAATAATGAGAAACTTGAATTCATTGAGGAAACTGTATTTCTAGGAATCAAACTTGACTCAAAACTTCAATGGGGTCCACACATTAGGACTCTAGCAGGACGCCTGAGTTCAGCTGCTTATGCAGTAAGAAAAATCAGGCTACTTACAGATGTAGAAACCGCGAGACTGGTCTATCATAGCTACTTCCACAGCATAATGTCTTATGGAATATTACTTTGGGGTCGCGCTGCAGACATTGAGTCAATTTTTATATTGCAAAAAAGAGCAATAAGAGCCATTTATAATTTGCGTAGTCGTGATTCTCTTAGACAACTTTTTAAAGAAATAAATATCATGACAGTGCCGTGTCAATATATTTATGAAAACATAATGTACGTTAGAAAAAATTTACACCTACATACGAAAAAATGTGAAGTACATGAGTATAATACGAGACATAAAATGAAATTAATGCAGCCACTGTTTCGTCTCGCTAAAGTCCATAGCTCTTTTATGGGGTACAGTGTCCGTTTCTATAACAAAATTCCAGAGTTAATCTTAAAACTCCCAGAAAATAAATTCAAAACATTTGTAAAGCGTACCTTGTGCAGGCAAGCTTATTACAAATTAGAGGATTATCTTGTAGATAAAAATGCCTGGAAAACTGCTGGTCCAGCTCCACAAGTTCATTAGTCACTTGATATGATATAATTTTTTACACATTCCTATCTATACCTACTTATCTATATTGTGCCATTGTTACTAATTTGTTATTACAATGCAAAAAATTGACATGCTTTGCAATTTTATACATTTTATCATATGACATGTAATATAATTATTGTTATTTATTATTTATATGATCATAAATTGTCTGTAAAATGTGAGTATCAGGTAGGCTATGATGTTGCATTTATTTATTACCTGTCGTTTAAACGTATATCAAGCCTGTTGGTTGCATAGTAGTCAGAGCATGTCATGCTCACTAAGAAGTCTTGCTGATGGTGGCGTTGTGTGTCGGGTCGTTTTATTCCCTACAACATGGTTGAGTCAGACGACGCTGACACACACGTCATGCTCGTGAACGGGCGCCGTCTGTCGGGACTGGTCGGCTCTTGACATGCTATGGTAATCACTTTTCTTTTCTTTGGAAGGCAATTGATCGTAGTTTATTAATTCAATTGTTATCAGCACATCAAGCTGCATGATTCTCACATTATAACAACTAAATTGTAAAATAAATCAATGTTATAATCTTTGTTGAAAGGAGTATCTATGGAGTTTCTTGCCGGTTCTTCTCCATAAGACCCACTATTTGGAACCGCGCACCTAGTTTTTGACATTTCAAAAGTACCTGTATTACTGGTTTATTTGAAATAAAACATTTGACTTTGACTTTGACTTTAACAGCTACTTATATTTCATTATGCTGATAAATGTAAAAGGATTCGTAAAACCGACGTTTTGAGCTAGGCTTAGTATCGGTATAAGGGTATTCGAACCGTTTATGGACGGATTACAATACAATTGTCATTGTCGAGGTAACTCAAGAATATATGACGTTCAAATATCCATACATATATATACGTACTTACAATTCACATTAATGTATAAATTCTCGAATTAAACAGGAATTACTTAAAATTCATTTGAGCCTTGTAACATATCGAAACAGTGTGTTGCGGGGAGAATACCGCAACATGTTCTGCAACACGGAACGTGAATGTACAAAATTTTACAATGCATGTAACAGTTACAAGCTACACCGTGTATCACTTCTGTAATTGTGGTATTACGGTACTGTTATATCTCTACTATTATAAAATTGTAAAAAAGCGGTGTCTGTACATTGAAGATATTAAAAAAAAAACACGTGGTTTATGGTATATAAATGTCTCCGAAGCAGAAATGTGATTTTTAAAATTCTTGTCTGTTTGTCTGTTTGTTACGGGTTGGAGCAAAAACTACTGAATAGATTTTAATTTTATTATCACTGTTAGAAAGTATATGCTCCAACTTAAAAACTGGAGAACTTCTTATCTCAATTAATTAAACGAATCCTGAGATACAGATTGACCTCCCTGATGTATAGAGGCCCATACAAAGAAGAGATCATCAATGTTGGTTTTTCCATTTTTACTCCTGATATAGCTTCACGTGAGCGAAGCCGCGGGCAGAAGCTAGTTATAAATATTAATCTTACGATTACGTCAGAGACTACTTAAAGTAGAAAGTATTAGTCTAAAACATAACATACCATCACGTTTTCTGAAGGGTTGCACAGAGGGGTACTAATGTACCTACACCCACAGTTATTTTACAAATGGTCACCCATCTATAAAATATCCGCGGCAAGCGACATTTAGCTTTGCAGACTAATTGATCAGCGTAGTAATTAGTAAGGCATGATTCCCTCAGCTGAATACCATAATATAAAGTTATTTAGTGAAGGAAAAATTCGACTCGCAGGCAGGATTCGAACCTGCGTCTTCTGGCTGGGTACGCCAGACGCTCTGACCGCTAAGCCGTTTTCGCGCCTCTAAGTACGACCGTAAGGCGTACCCAGCCAGAAGACGCAGGTTCGAATCCTGCCTGCGAGTCGAATTTTTCCTTCACTAAATAAATTTATAAAAATTAGCATAAAAAAAAATATGCAAAAAATCACAAAAAGTTACCATAATATAACATAATCAACCCATTATATATCCTACTATTGGGCACGGGTCTCCTCCCACAATGAGAGGCATTAGGCTATAGTCCACCACGCTAGCCTAATGCGGGTTGGCAGACTTCACACGCCGTCGAGAAAAGTGTGCAGGTTTCCTCAAGATGTTTTCCTTTCCTAATTGACTAATAATACGCACATAACTTCGAAAAGTCAGAGGTACAGTCACGAGCACAGATATGTATACACTTAGCAAATTTCAAAAGCGATTTTCTCTTAATGTATTAATTGAAATTTTATGATGTTATGAACATAGTATTTTCGAACCAATGCTTTAATGATATATTGTTATTATCTCAAAGTTTGCAATCGTCATTTCATAAAAAAACGCTTCCGAATTTTAGTAAGTGTATACATATTGATGCTCGTGACTGTACGTGTGAACGTGCGTCTTCTGGATAGATAAACCAGACGGTATGACCACTAAGCCACCGCGAGTCCCACCCGCCATGTCGAAATTTTACTTCATATTCTGAATTTACGTCTTAAATGTGACGTCAGTGACAACTATTGAAAAGCAAGTTCGAAAAGCAGGTTCGGATCCTGCCCACAGTCGAATGTTTGCTTCACTAATATAACTTTATAACACCTACACAAATACTGTAATACCTTGTAATTATTTCTAAGCTATATTTGTAAGAAAAATTTTTTTTTTAATTGGCTACTTTTTATCCATGTCTGACCCAATTCCAAACTGGCAAAGTCGTGGGCAGAAGCTAGTTATATAAACGAGAGCACACAAACGTTTATTCCACATTTCAGAAAACGTGAGTTATCTTTAAAGTTAAGTACAATTTAAATGCTACGAGCGTAGCACTTGCTACGGCTACGGCGTAGCAGAACAGACCTCTTAAGTGTTATTTTACGTAGAGCCTGCTACGCCGTAGCCGTAAGAGTGCTACGCTCGTAGGAGGCCCTACGTAATAGCACTTAAGAGGTCTGTCTGTTTTTGATTAAGTCTGTAGCGGGAAGTAGCATATTTACTCGACTACGGAAAAGGAAGAGTAATTATTTGTAGTATAAAAAGATTATAGTTGAATTGCCTTGTAAAGAACTGCCTATAATTAAAAAAAAATATTTACAAACTTGCTACCTGCGACTTCGTCCGCGTGGTATTTAACAAAAAAGTTATTGTTAAATAATGAAAAATAAAATAAAGCCTAACTTACTCCTTGTTACATCAGCTATGTGGCAGTGAAAGTCCCGTCAAAATCGGTCCAGCCATTTCAGAGATTATAGCCGAAACAAACAGACAGACACAAAAATTAAAAAAAAAATGTTTTTTGGTAAATGTAGTGTATACATCCAAATGCACTAAGTAAAAAGCGGTTATTTTCATATTAGGAACAGACACTCTAATTTTATTTATTTCTATGTCTATGCAATGCATGTATGTATAATTGTATAGATTAAATTCACAACGGACGTTCAAGCGACACGATGTTGCCTAAACAGACGTTACGTCATTCGCTCTGATTGGTGTTTCTGTTACCATATTTATTGCAGTATTTTATAGTTGTGTTTTATTCATCTCAATAATTATGTATAAATGAAAACTTTTTAAGTTCCTTTCAACTTATTTATTTCCCTATAATCAGTTAATAGTGGATTCTTTAATACTGTCATAAATGCCTCATTAGTGTATTGATCCTAAATGCGACAGCTATGCTTCAGAAGCTGGATTCAATTCCCAGGTCGAACAAAGTGATAATGAGTTTTTCTATGAAATTCTCAGGAGGTATATGGGAAATAAAAACACTAATTGATAGTCAATATATTAGGATGAAAAGGTAATAAAGTAACTTCTATGTAACAGTTATGAATAGGCTGTCGTGAAGTGGAACTAGGTCAGTTGCACACTGGGCGCGGCGTCGCGCTGCATAATTAATGGCGACGGCGGTGAGCTCCCGGGCTATCTTGTTACCGCAATTTCTCAATTTTGACAGAATTTAGATTTTAGTTTTATACTTGGTTATCTTTTGTTAGCAGGGTGTTAGTGGAGATTTAAGTATACTCTTATTACAATCTAGATATATTGAGTTTTATTATACTTAAATTAATAAATAACTAGTGACCAACCTGTTGTTTCACCCGCGTTGCTCCGTTCTTAATAGTCGTAACGTGATGTTAAATAGCTTGAAATCTTCCTCATGAATCACTCCATCTAAACCACATGAAAATCCGTTTAGTAGTTTTTGAGTTTATCACGAATTATTTATATATTTTTTATAATATGTAAGGATTATTACTCAACGTGAAGAAACCTGCACGCCGAAGAGATTTTGCTTGGTTCGATTACCTCCACTAGGCCAGCGTGGTGGACTATAGCCTATTCTCTCTCATTCTGTGTGGAGACCCGTTCCCAGCAGTGGGGTAGTAAATAGGTTGATGATTTGATTTGATATGATAAAACTCTTTAGTTTTTTTTTTTATAAACTTATTGGCGAGGTCCTTAAAAAAGGTGTGTAGTACTCGCAACCGTTACGTATGTATGAGGAGATGTCATTCATACAGATTCATACATCTGTTAATACATATGCGCCATTTGCCGCAAGTGGCGGTCTTTAGTTTCTGCCGACCCCTGTGGGAGAAAGGCGTGAGTGTATGTATGTATGTATGATATAAATTTACTGGTAGTGCTACTTATATGGTTCAGTTATTTAGTCGTTAAGATGTAACAAGCAAATAAAATATCTTCCGATCCTGAATCCCTACTAATCCCTACTTCCCTACTTAATATTATAATTAATGCGAAAGTAACTCTGTCTGTCTGTCTGTCTGTTACGCTTTCCCGCTTAAACCTCTCAACCGATTTTGATGAAATTTGGCACAGACAATCTTTAGACCCTGAGAAAGGACATTTTTATTTATTTTTATTTTATTTTATTTGGGAAACAAACAGATACAATATAAGAAAAGATACATACAAATTAAACAATACATAATCCAAGAACAGTTTCCACATTTAGACAATACATAAGCGCCAAAACAGAAACTAATCTAAACATGAATGGATACAGTTGAAAGGTATATAGGATACATAGGCTATATATCATCACGCTACGCGAACGAAGTCGCGGGCAGAAGCTAGTAAGATATAAGTCCTTTTGTAATAAAATATTATTAAAAAAAAACTTTTCACCGTTTTGTATTTTTTTTGGAGGAGGAAAATATCGACTGTTGGCAGTCACCTCAAAGACGTAAATTCAGAATATGAAGACAAATTTCGACGTGGCGGAAGGCACTCGCGGTGGCTTAGTGGTCATATCGTCTCGTGTATGTAACCAGAAGACGCAGGTTTAAATCCTGGGCACAGTCAATTTTTTCCTGTATAAAGTAAATTATTTAATTATTACAAGTATCTAACTGGCAAATGCTATTACAGTTATAATCCCATGAAATACCACTACAAAGTTATAGGTAGGAACTCAATTAACAGCCGTTGGAGAGACAACATAAACTGATTAAAAGTACGGAATGAAGTTGGCATCACTGCGAAATATAAATTAGTTTTGTTAAGTTGCATTCCTGCTTAGGTTATGGCTGTTAAAATAAGTACTGAGATATTATTTTCGATATTCGAAAAATTTAAATATATAAACTGGCTCTTAGGGCCACTTGCACCAACTTCAAAATTATATCTATTTTTTTTTAAAAGCTTACTAGCAATGCGGGTCGCACATTACTAGTATTCTTGTTAACCCCTCGTGCTAAGCTAGATTGCTTGTGTTACGAGTGGGTTCACGTCGGTAGTGCAATGCAATGGGTGGGGTTCGAACCGGCAACCACATGATCGCAAGTCCGACGCCCTAGCCATTAGGCTACCGCCGCTTCACAATCGTATTTAAACACGATTTTTCATAGAAAATTTGTGTTAAAACACAATTTAAACATATTTAAGAAGTTGGTGCAAGTGGCACTTAGACACAAGCACGCTTAGCATGCTCGTGCATTTAGTTTTCAAGCATTTTCGACCGATAGAATGATGCTTAACGTGTTTGGGAGCTTAGCTTGTTTCCCCGTAATTAAATAATTAACCATGAAGTGTTCGTGAACGTAGTGTGAGCGTAGGCAGATTATATAAAATTAAAAAATCGTGACTTTTCTCTAGCGTAGCAGTCGCACTCAGAACCACTAGGCTAATGAGGCAGTCAAAATACTTCTTTTGGTAACTTTTTGTGATTTTTTTTTGCATTTTTCATGCTAATTTTATAAAGTTATTTAGTGAAGGAAAAATTCGACTCGCAGGCAGGATTCGAACCTCCGTCTTCTGGCTAGGTACGCCAGACGCTATGACCACTAAGCCACCGCGAGTCCCACCTGCCATGTCGAAATTTGCTATTTTGTCGAAATTACTTCTTTTGGTTTTTATACAAATAAATGTCAGTCGAATCATGTCAAACATAAAATAATAAAGCCAATGTCAATACTATCCTAATAAAATGGAGTCCCACGACGCATCTATAAAGTAAACAGCCTAATAAATATCATTCCCCATAGGTTTATGGTGCTATCAACATGTGACGTCATGACCAGGCCCTGTAATTTCCTATGTGGTTGAATTAAGTAATTAGTGGATGTGTGTTGAAGTAATAGTAAGAATGGAACGGTAGTACATAGAGAAATATTTCTTCAATAGTTTCACAGGTTTAATAAGTAGTTTTTTAAGTAATAAAAGCACATGCTGATTTAAATACTGGTTTTCTCTTCCTTTTATTTCCCGCTAGCCCCTATTTCAATGATTTATCAATCGAGGCGCGCTTAAATGCTAAAATTACAAATATTTGTTTTACATTTTAATTCATTAATATAATATCTTTATTGTCATAATTTTTACAAACATTTTAATGGATTTCCCTGTCTCCTGCGCTAGTGTACACTGTATTGCAGGAGCCAGTGTCTTCCCCTTATTAATAAGTTTCAGGTATTTTATAACAACAAGAGTACAAAAAATAAAAGAAATTAAAATTAAAAAAAAAGAGAGAAGGAAAAAAACATTCAAAACATACAAACATACAACACAAAAACAAACACAAACAACATCACAAACACATCATTATCTCTAAAGTTTAGATATTTCGAATCATGGATTTACGGATTTCATTGCAGTGTATGTACTCTTTTTTTGGAACCTTTAGAATCTAAATGATCCGAGACATGGGCATTTAAAAATGACAATATAACGATAATGAACGTTGAAAAATGGTTTATTTAAGTTTTCTAAATTAGATGTAAGTAATTGGTGTAGTGGACTATTATAGCCTGACCCCTCTCATTCTGAGAGGAGACCCGTGCCCAATAGTAGGGCAGGATATGGGTTGATGATGGTATGATCCTATGATATCAGTTATTGTGTAAATATAATTCAAGCATATTTAAGAAGTTAGTACAAGTGACCCTTATTATCTCATTTATCGTATCAATAAATTTCATGAAAATTGCATATTACATATTATAAAACAAAGTCCCCCGCCGCGGGCTTTCTGTTCGCGATAAACTCAAAAACTACTGAACGGATTTCCATGCGGTTGTCACTAGTGGATCGAGTAATTCACAAGAAAGATAAGTATTGCGGGTGAAACCGCGCGAGCTGGTCGCTAGTAATAAATATTTATAATTATAATTTACATTTTTTACTATGATGAATATTTTTTGACTAGGTACTAGTTTTAGGTAAAAAAAAATATGGGATAGGTGGGCAAACGAGCAGACGGATCACCTGATGGTAAGCGATAACCGCTGCCCATGGACACCCGCAACACCAGAGGAGTCGCAAGTGCGTTGCCCGCCTTTTAAAAGGGTTTGAGCCTCCGGTAACCTCACTCACTCGGCGAAACACAACGTAAGCGTTGTTTCACGCCGGTTTTCTGTGAGGCCGTGGTATCACTCCGGTCGAGCCGGCCCATTCGTGCCGAAGCATGGCTCTCCCGCGTGAAATTGTATTTGTTTTTGACATTATAATACCTACTCCTCGAAGAACACAAGCGCGATAAGGTTTTTTTTTATAAAAACGTTGCCCCACACTAGGATTTTCTCCTGTATCGTGGGTGCGTTTACAAACACAAATTCTTACATACACAAACGCCCAGACCCGGAACAACTATCTGTAGATTATACAAATATTTGCTCCGTGTGGGGATCGAACCCACAACACGTGGCGCAGAAGCCGATCGGCCGCTACGCCAAACGTGTCATCAAAATAAAAAAAATAGAATAATAGCATAGCTACAAACAGTTTCGCTATTCAAATTCAAACCTTAGTTGTTTGTATAGAATAATTATTTTAACAGAACTGTATAAGCTAAACCATTAATTTGAATTATTATTAATGGTGGTGTGGTGCCGGTGTGACGCGTCGCGAACAAAGTGCCTTAATCTATTTATTGGTAATATCATTTCAATAAGACCTTGCGGGAACGTTGTTAGTAATCTTATTTTGTATGAGAAGACATAGCTCGATATAATTGACACGTTTTCGATGTCACTGGCGCCTGTATTAACTGGTGTTGTGAAATATATTATGATATTACAGATAGAATGAATGTATAGAAACTGCTTTTAGTTTAGTCCGGAGGTTTTTATACCATTAAGGTCGAAAACAAGCATACGGTCCGCATAGGAGACAATAAGCTGCCACTGGTAATCTCCCAAATGCCAAAACAAAGCTTTCTCGTGGAGCTCTGGCAACCTTGCTCACCATTGAGAACACAAAATAGCACGGAGCTATGTTATTTGGCTACGATTTACTGCAAGGTGGAGGAAGAGCGAATAAATACACAAATTCTAAATCAATATACATTATACAATCTTCTACTTTTCTTTCTTTTAAGAATAAAATTGCCATAAAATACTGACATTATCTTGTCTATAACAAACTACGTATCAAAATTATTTATAAGTAAAACACAAACAAAATATTCACCAATTCAAATCAGAAACACCACATAATATTTTGCTTTATGTCATTGCGTAAAATATTTATTAGCTAGATACAATTTTTATGTAACCCATATTGAGTTATGGCTTGATCTACAAGTTGTCTAGACGAACAGCCGCCCCACGGGACGATAACGTGATGTATTGAATTAGAAGCAATCATGGGACGCACCTACTTTCATTACTGTACTCGTATCTTGCTTTTATTAGTCCTCAATATACTGTTGGTTATAGCGTGGGTGAAGGTTAGGGTTGACACACTTTTGTGATAAACAGTACTTCATAGATAGAAGGTCGGTCTTTGGAAACCAAGCTATAAAATAAAAGTTATTTTAATGAAGGAAACATTCGACTTGCGGGCAGGATTCGAACCTGCGTTAGTTAGATACACCAACACCAGACACTATGACCACTAAGTCACCGCGAGCCCCATCCGCCATGTTCAAATTTGCCTTTACATTCTACGTCTCAATGGTGACGTCAGTGACAACTATTGAAAAGCAAGTTACTTGGCTTCTCAACCAACATGACTTACTACTTTGCAGTTAGTTCAATGTCGTACGATGACACCTTACCTATTAAGTATATTTTTGTATTTTTTTTCCGCATTTTTCATGCTAAGATTATAAAATTATTTTAATGAAGGAAAAATTTGACATGCGGTTAGGATTCGAACCTGCGTCTTCTGGTTAGGTACACCAAACGCTATGACCTCTAAGTATGTCATACTGACTTATATGTTCTGCTGTTGGTGGGATTGTGTGTCGGGTCATTTTATTCCCTACAACATGGTTGAGTCGAACCACGCCGAGTTCATAAGTACATTTTAAAAGGGTTTGGGCCTCCGGTAACCTCACTCACTCGGCAAAATACAACGTAAGTGTTGTTTCACGCCGGTTTTCTGTGAGGCCGTGGTATCACTGTGATAGCATCACTCCGGTCGAGTCCATTCATGGCTGGCATGGCTCTCCTACGATAATAAGATACAGAGACACGATACATTTTAAACTAATTGCGGCAATTTTAAACTTTATTAAAATATTTACTATCATGAATATTTAATGTTTCATATTTTATTTGGTGATTTGATTAGGATACCTATATACCTCTTTCAGATCTAACAAGTTTTTTTAACGTAGTGTAACTATATACATAATTATAATATATTATTCATATTGTACTAACACTAATTCTCACAATAAAAAATGACATACCTGTTGCTTGCACTTACCTATAATTGTCCAGAAACTTTACACTGTATATGTTAGCTAGAGAGCGGTTCCCCGACGCGACAAAATTTAATCAAAAAACTTCATACGTACTTACGAAGGGTTATAATTTCAAGATTATTGTTTTCTTTTTATAGGGATTCAGGTTTATTTTTGTGTCGGGGGTTTTTTTTTATTTTTAATTTAATTTGTTATAACTGTGAATATTGAATTCGAATTGGCAAGTATTTATATTGCAGCGCGCATTCTGTCAATTGCGCCAACCAAGAATGTTTTGGTGCCATCTGTCACATAACTGGCAGGTATGTCAAGCGGCTTAAGGTTATAAAAAGTGAAAAGTTTAAAAAAAGGTTCTAATAAGGTTAAGAATAGTTCATATGGTCGTTAAGTTTTCTTAAATTTTCTAATGTTTCACGCAACGTAGTTAGTTTTTTCTTTCATAAGAACCTTCTCCTTACAATAACAAACACAACGAAAAAAGAATTAGCGAAATTGGTCCAGCCATTCACGCGTAAAGCCGTGACCAAGGGAAATAGGAATTCATTTTTATGTTTATCGTTAAATAGATAAAAGATAACTACATCATTGGCAAAATTTACAATTATGACGGTTGGGACAGGTTTTGATAAATCTACTAATATTGTGTGCACTGGTACAAAACCAATGGTGGCTAAAGTACCTAATAATGTAATGAATAATAATGTTTGTGTTGAAAAGCATAGGTAGGGGTTTTTTTTTTTATTATGGCGCCCCACTTTGTGTATTTGCCAGTGTCAAGTATTAGAGAAATCAATTATGTAATATTTCCCATCATGGGATTTTATGGCATGTTGTTCAGTTGCCCCAATAAAACGGTTGAAACTTTATTAAGGCTTCGATGGAGTTTAGGAGTGAACCCAAAAGTCACGATTTTCAATTTTATATCATTTGCCTACACTCTCACACGTTTACGAACACTTAATGGTTAATTATCCACCATAATTACACATTAAACTTCGGAGAAATTCAAGTTTTAAATAATAATATAAAATCGACGATGTGCACTTTTCATTTTCTCGCCTAAAACCATAGGTAGGGTTGTCACTTACTCATAATAAATGAAACAAAAGAAATTATACAATTTATTTATTTAATTATAATATGCTCTTAACAATGTATTCAATTCGCCATGGTCCGAATCAATATATAAAAACTTTCATATTTAAAATTAGACCCTATGACTGTCGCTGTAAAGTAGAGATTAGGACAGATTGAGTAAATATGACTTGTGCTGACCGATTGCGTGGGAACTGCGTATCAACTGCGCGTCAGCTGCAGAGCAACAGTGGCGCAATTTTTTAAAGATCTTGTTGTCATGTTTTTTTTTTACAGTTTATTTATTGTCCTAATCCCAAACATTTATATTAATTAAATAAGGAAGCATTACAAACATTGATAACATAGTTACAACATAAATATTTAGTATCATTCGACTTTATATAAATACTTACACATTTTTATACATTTATCTACTTTTAATACATTTTTATATAAATTTACAAATATTTCTATTTGTTTTTTTTTTCTAAAATTATACAATAATAAAAGCACATTGAGAACTGAATAGCTATTTAGCGTTTGTATAATATTTACAATATACTGATACTTTTCCGAAATGGGGGCTCACCATTTGAAGGCCGTGAAGCCAGCTAATCAATATAAAAAATATATTTAGTTATAACAAAATTAATGTACTATTTATGATCAGGTAACCTCACAGCCGCGAAAAAGTACCCAAAAAATTATATTGGTAGTAATCTAAACATTGCAAAGTATAAAATGCAAATTATACGCCACTATACTACATATTTATTCCAATTTTTAATTTTTGTATAAATCCTATTCGGTTTTATACATAAAAATGTTTTACATTTCATAAAAAATCGACGCCTTAATTCTATACACCGATTTTCTAAATCTTTGTGCATTCGTTTTTAAATTTTGTTTTAATAAAATGAGAATAGAAAATAAAATAATTATATTTTCTTCATTAGAAGGTAAATCTTTCGAAATGTTTTACAGAAAAATAGACTTATTGATATGTCCTACATAGTACATACAGACAAAAATAAAATCAAAAACTCTTACACTACTCATAAGATATTTACAAAACATCCATTATTTAAAGCACAGTTTCGTTAGTGCAAGTCCTAGGCCCATTTACTAGAGAATATCTACTAGACCCACCATTTTTCCTACTAGTAACCGCACCCCTAATAAAAAGCTCTTTGAAAGTCTCCCTAAATTGCCTCGACATGCCACAATAAATAGCAAAATTAATGGGATACGACACTAGGATAAAGAAATTAGTAATTAGAATCAAGATATTAGCTATATAGTAGTCTAGAATCTCGACTATGGTGCTAGAAATAATGTGTAGGATAGTAACTACAGCCACGGGAATTTCTACTAGTAGGAAAACAGTCACTACGACTATTAGCATGAGAGTAGTACAATTAGAATCTCTCAGTTTCCTACATTCAGATTTTCTGTTCTCCTTGAAGAGTCTCTGCCTGTTGATCTGTGCAGTTCTCATGGCCCTGAAGAGGAGAACATTGAGGACTACCAGCGAAGTGCAAGGGATTAGATGAACGAATAAAACTCGAAAACCGTAGTACGTTATGAAATACGCGTCCAGAGAAATTGCTTGCACCCATGGAGCCATTTCGATCTGCAAAAGAAAGAAAAGAGTAATTAATAATTTATTTTTCACGCACTCTAAAGTAAAACTGTCTCATAGTCAACTCATTATACTGTGCCACTGCTGGGCACGGGTCGCTTCTCAGAATGAGGGAATAGGTTATAAACATGATAGCCTAGTGATATGACCATTGGACTGCCAAGTCAAAGGTCTCGAGTTCGAAGCCAAGGTACGAACCTCTGACTTTACGAAGTTATGTGCTTATTAATAGCTAATTATCACGCGCTTAAACGGTGAAGGAAAACATTGTGAGGAAACCTGCGTGCCTGAGAGGTTTTCTGGCCGGTGTGTGAAGTCTGCCAACCAGCACTAGGACAGCGAGGTGGACTACAGCCTAATCCCTTTCATTCTGAGAGGAGACCCGTGCCGAGCAGTGGGACAGTATGATGGGTTATTTAAGTATGTGACTGATTAGTAGACAAAACTGACTTATTAGTCTAGAACAGAGGTCCCCCAAACATTTTTATTTTGTCACTTGCCATATTTTTCAATGGGTAGACCTAACCATTTTATTTTCAAATTTATTATACCGTACCCATTTAACTCTTATGGACCCTAATTTTTTAGGTCCCTAAAACCCCTTTGCAGGTCGTCGTCGACCTTTGGGTAGCACTGGTGTAGAATATAAACCATCTGTCCTGTGAGTGCGACTGCTAAGCTAAAGGTCCGGACTTAGGTTCGAGTCCAAGTTGAGTAGTGTTGTTGGGTGTTTGTATAAAATGAAAATACAGACAGTTGACTAATGAGGCAGAGCCTCTATGAAATATATATTAATGATTCACGTAGTTCAAAAACAATTAATGGGCCATAACACAAATTACACATTATTATAAAATACGTAAGTACCTTTATAAATTATTAACGATTCGATTTCAGGGCAATCCTAATCGGTTTAAAAAGGTTTCGCATTAGGCGAAATCCCCTACGTCTGTATAATAAAAATAATTACTTTTTAGAAGACTTTTAAGTTTGTAAAATACCTACACAAAAAAAAAATTAATTAAAAAAATATGAGAACAGTTTTAGGCTTTCTATGAAGCAATTACAAATGTTATTTGCAGAAGCATTATTTGTAATAAGTACACATAAAACTGTAGCCTAAATATTTTAGCAGACCAAAACGCCTGTACTCATTTTTCTTATTTATTTTCTTTCACACAAAAACGTTGCCCAGTAATATAATTTTCTCCCGTATCGTGGGTGCTATTTATAGACACAAATTATAACACATACAGACGCTCAAACCCGGAACAACTATCTGTAGGTACAAACAGTTGCTCCGTGTGGGGAACTCCACGTGGCGCAGAAGAAGATCGCTCAGCCGCTACGCTGAACGTGTTCCTACAGTTCGCCAATATGTTTAGGTTCCATATAATAGAGGGCGCACCTATCGCTATTATAGGGCATAACACCAAACAATGAGTTACTGATGTATCTGTTTTATACGTACTCTGCAGACTTCTTCGAAGTGACCTCGCCACACGGTGATCTGTGGCACATATCGACGGTCGAAGAACCTCGGCAGCTGATGCAGGAAGGCCGCCACCCCGATGTATATTAAGCACTTCATCACGTTCGGCATCGTGCACCTGGAAACCGAAGGAATATGGTTATTGACAACAAAAGATGGACTTTAGACGGCTGTAGCTTATATTGGGCATTTTGTTTAAAAGAGTTTATTTTTTCAATCATAAAAAGTAGCATGTGTGCTTTATGTCTGTTAGCGCCCTCTGGCGCCCGGTGCGTTTAATAACACTTCTCATGTGTTATGTAGATTCTACCGGCTTAATGGTAAAAATGCTTAAGAATACGCTTATTTTGAGACTTAGAAATTGTAAATAGCATTAATAACTAGATCATTAGACTGCCAATTCATGGGTTTCAAGTTTGAATCAATCATGTAAATATACGTTTTTTTTTTTTTTAAAGATTACTAGCAATGTGGGTCAAACTACTAGTATTCCTGTTAACCCCTCGTGCTAAGCTAAATGCTTGTGTTACGAGTGTGTTCACGTCGCTAGTGCAATGGGTGAGTTTCGAACCGGCAACCACGTGATCGCAAGTCCGACGCCCTAGCCATTAGGCTACCGCCGCTTTAAGTTAAGCCGCTTTAATACTTAAAAAAAAAAATCGTGAGAAACCAGCAGCCTGAGAGATTTTCTCAACGGCGTTTGAAGTCAGCTAAGTTCTAGATTGAATTAGGCCATGGAGGTGGACTATAAGCCAGACCCTTTAATTCTGAAAAGACACCCGTGGCCATTAGTGGAATAGTTAATGGGTTGATGATAAAGTAAATAATATAACTATTATAATATATCTAATATAATATATATTATCATTGTTTTTTTTATGGGATAGGGGGGCAAACGAGCAGACGGATCACCTGATGGTAAGCGATAACCGCCGTCCATGGACACACGCAATGACCTCCGGTATCCTCACTCACTCGGCGAAACACAACGTAAGTGTTATTTCACGCCGGTTTTCTGTGAGGCCGTGGTATCACTCCGGTCGAGCCGGCCCATTCGTGCCGAAGCATGGCTCTCCCACGTTAAAAAAGTTGTTTCAGTTCTTTTATTAAATCCCGCCAGAATCAAAGATCTAACGGGTCTAAAATTGTTCACTTTTTACACAAAATTACGTAAAAATCTAGAAAGCGTCTGATTAGATAGAATCCAGATCGTTTCACAAGCATTAAAGTCTGAATCGCAATGCCACGTAGGATTTATGTGAGGAAAATCTCCAGACGGCTTTAAAAAGTGCATTAACGCGATTTAGAATGTTGATTTAGATTTTTGATGTACTATGCGACTTTTTTAAAGTAAACGTTGCCCCCACTTTTTTATCCTGTACCATACAGGAGGAAATAGTGGAGGTCTTTAATTTGTGTTTATAACGGGTGCGTTTATAAACAGTAGATGTGAATGCTCTAGTACCTAGTGCTCAATACCTCAACGTAAGCGGTCAGTTTTTATACGACGTGTGCTCTAATTTTCGATGCCCATAAAATACGTAACAGGATGCAACACTAAGCAACTGATGTTTTATTTGACCAAGTTTTTTACGAGCAATTCGAAGTACCTCTGTAGTTTGAGGTGGGTTTTATGTCATATTTTTATTTTTATTGATACCTTTATTAGTTTAGTCACAGATAATAACAGATAATACTAGTTTAGTTGAGGAAATATTAGTAATTTGTGGCATATTACTGTATTGTACTGCCGAATCAGTACAGTACAGTTGCCAAAGTAGGTAGGAACACAGGCAGATACTTTAAATATAGATAACTAACTTCGATATTGCCATGAAAAGGTTATTAATTACGTACCCCAAAACAAAAATAGTCTACTGTACTGCCCAGTGTTGTCAGTGACAGATAGTCAAATATAACATGGGTCAGCTCAAAAAATAGATAACATTTTCAAAAAAAAAGTAACATTATCTAATTTTATGTGGAAATTACTGCTACTATATTAAGGCACTTTATTACACAGAATATAAAAAGACTTGCAGTCGCAGTTAAGCTTCGGAAGAATTGAATCATAACATTAAAATCGTACCATTTCGGTCGATCTGGCAACAAAGGGAGGCTACGCGAGTGTTAGTTATATGTTACATTCTGGCAACGCTGGTACTTCCGAATCAGTGCAGTACAGTCGCCAACGTAGGTACACAGGCAGATATTTTTTTTTAAATTTTATATGCCTTGTAGAAGTGTCTAGTCTGAGAGTCTTGACAGTAGCCCAAGCAACGTTTTCGATAGTGTTCATCACTTTCGAAAACGTATTCGTATCGAAATCGAGAATAATTTGTATGAGAAGGAGTTTATGTACGTAGATGAAGCAAAAGTGGTGTGCCAGGATCATAGCTAGTGTAGTCTCTGCCTACCCCAATGGGAGACAGATGTGAAAATATGTATGTATGAGATTTGTAGCAGAATAAAACTCATTCGTTTACGATACGAATTCGATAGAAAGAAAAGAAAGAAAGAAACATTTATTCACTACTACATAATTGTAACGATACATAAACTTAATTTTAAAAAATATTTTTGATGCAGCAGTGAAAAGGCTACGACTCAGCATAAATGCCTCGCTTGAACAGTGTGGCGCACCCGGTGCAACTGAAACAGGTTTGATGCCGATTCAAATCGACAAGTTGCGTTAACTAACAGCTTGCGTTGTGTTTCGCCGAGTGAGTGAGGTTACCGGAGGCCCAAACCCTTTTAAAAGGCGGGCAACGCGCTTGTGACTCCTCTGGTGTTGCGGGTGTCTATGGGCGGCGGTTATCGCTAACCATCAGGTGATCCGTCTGCTAGTTTGCAACCCTATCCCATAAAAAAAAATAGCGAAGTTTATTGTCTAACAAGCTCGATGCCTTAACAGTACCTACTGAAGCCAGACTTTTTCACAAAATAATTTCCTCGCTACCACACTTAGTAGGTACCTATACTCCTGACAAAAACATACACTCTACCTCTTAACACTTTCCCTACGTCACGGCGTAGGGCCCGGACCTTTTTGAATCCTTCACCCTTATCAAATGAATAAGTGATTCAATGGAAGCTCTCCGATGCAGATCTTCGAATTGTAGGTAATTATAGCTTTACCACAAACGAATTATACGAAATGAGTATAAGTAATTGCATCTAATTACATCATCAACATCAACCTACTGGGTTTACCCAAAGCCGCTATGGCACTTTCTTCAAAAGGCCATCTCAGACACATACATACATACATAATCAACCCATTATATGTCCACTGCTGGGCACGGGTCTCCTCTCACAATGAGAGGGATTAGGCTGTAGTCCACCACGCTAGCCAATTCAGGTTGGCAGACTTCACACGCCGTCGAGAAAAGCTCTCAGGCATGCAGGTTTCCTTACGATGTTTTCCTTCACCGTTTAAGCGCGTGATAAATAACTATTAATACGCACGTAACTTCGAAAAGTCAGAGGTGCGTGACTTGGATTTGAACTGGAGACCTTTGACTTGGCAGTCCAAAGGTCATCACTCACTAGGCTATCACAGCTTTCATTTCCATTCATTTCCATCTCAGACATTACCATGCATTGTAACACTCAATTTTTTTTTTTTTATAAAAGCTTACTAGCAATGTGGATCGCACATTACTAGTATTCTTGTTAAACCCTCGTGCAATGGGTGGGGTTCTCTTTTAAAGTCCAGTCATAGTAGTAGTAATATAGAGCGATATTACTACTACTATGACTGGACTTTAAAAGAGACCGTGATTCTCTGAGTTTGTATCGGTGTTTCTTCTCAGAGGTCGTCAGTTAGGAAATACCGGCACCATCTTATGAAAAAAGAACATAACAATGACTTGTATAAGTGTCTTTAAAAGATCTATTTACAGAAATAAATATCATTTAAAGCCTGTCTATTTGATGAACGAATAAATATATAATAATAATAAATATTCTGGGACATTTTACAAAGCACCATCTAGTCCCAAACTAAGCAGAGCTTGTACTATGGGTACTAGACAAGGGATATAATACTTATATACTTTTTTTTTGTAAATACATACTTATAATACATAAGAAACACCCAGACGAACACAAACACTTATATTCATCACAAAAATTTTGTGTCCTGTGGGAATCGAACCCACAACCTCATGGTCAGCAGTCCGGTACTCGAACCACTAAACCACAGAGGTCATCAAAAATTTATGTGATGAATATAAGTGTTTGTGTAAAAATATGAAGCGGCGGTAGCTTAGTTGGCTAGCGCGTCGAACTTGCGATCATGTGGTTCCCGGTTCGAAACCCACCCATTGCACTACCGACGTGAACTCACTCGTAACACAAGCATTTAGCTTAGTACGAGGGGTTAGCAAAAATACTAGTAGTGTACGACCCAAATCGCTAGTAAGATTTTTTTATAAGAAAAAAAATATCCCTTCTATTTTTATTTTTAAATGTCAAAAAGGTAGTACGTAAATATAATTTCGTTTGCCGACCAAGAGAATGGATTATTTCGTAAAGGGAACGTCTTGAAAGCTATTTTAATCAAATTTGCGTACTGAGTCGAATAATTCGGTGTTGCCATAGTTTAGACGACATTTTTGAAATAACCAGTGTTTCTATAATACCCTCTTGAATTTTGATTAATTGTTCGCTCATAAAATTTATGAGCTTGATGATCTAAGTTCGATTACAAGGTATATTTTTGGAATTTCTCTATTTTTTTTTATCATTACATCTTCCGCATCTGCTAGACGTATGGATTTGGCTCACTTTACACGGAACCTAAAAACATACTGGCGATCTGTGGGTATCAATTAGTACACGTTTGATGGTGTTCGTTTTCACCACATAGTCTAATATTTTCTTGAAGTGACATCGGGTTCTCAAATGCCGACTTCGGTCAAATCTATATCTATCTATACTTAATATATAAAGCTGAAGAGTTTGTTTGTTTGTTTGCTTGAACGCGCTAATCTCAGAAACTACTGGTCCGATTTGAAAAATTATTTCAGTGTTAGATAGCCCATTTATTGAGGAAGGCTATAGGCTATATATCATCACGCTACGCGGACGAAGTCACGGGCAGAAGCTAGTACTAATATATAAAGCTGAAGAGTTTGTTTGTTTGTTTGCTTGAACGCGCTAATATCGGGAACTACTGGTCCGATTTGAAAAATTATTTCAGTGTTAGATAGCCCATTTATTGAGGAAGGCTATAGGCTATATATCATCAAGCTACGCGGACGAAGTCGCGGGCAGAAGCTAGTACTAATATATAAAGCTGAAGAGTTTGTTTGTTTGTTTGCTTGAACGCGCTAATATCGGGAACTACTGGTCCGATTTGAAAAATTCTTTCAGTGTTAGATAGCCCATTTATTGAGGAAGACTATAGGCTATATATCATCACGCTACGCGGACGAAGTCGCGGGCAGAAGCTAGTTAATATATAAAGCTGAATAGTTTGTTTGTTTGTTTGCTTGAACACGCTAATCTCAGGAAGTACTGCTCCAATTTGAAAAATTCTTTCAGTGTTAGATAACCCATTTATTGAGGAAGGCTATAGGCTATTTATCATCACGTGAAGACCAAGTAACTATTCCACGCGGATGAAGTCGCTGGCAGGCTTCGCTTGGACATAAAGCTACAATGTCCACACATCTTGTTAACGCAGTATTGTACCAGTGAAGATTGTAATATAATCATCACTACATATTATAAAACAAAGTCGCTTACCGCTGTCTGTCCCTATGTATGCTTAGATCTTTAAAACTACGCAACGGATTTGATGCGGTTTTTTTTAATAGATAGATTGATTCAAGAGGAAGGTTTTAAGCTATTTAACATCACGCTGCGACTCTTAGGGACGGGGCAGCGCGGGTGAATCCGCGGGCGGGTCGCTAGTTTATTTTAAAAGAGTGTCGTCCATGGAGTTTCTTGCCGGATTCGTCTCCTTAGGATCAACGATCAACCATAACGTTTCATTAACGCTTGTAAAAGCTTATTTGAAATAAAAACCTTTGAAATTGAACTTGAATACGTCTGTCTATCCTCTATACAGAATACAGTCGTGATGGTTCTTTTAAAAAATGTACTGAGCAGGCGCCTTATTGGTTCTAATCAACAACAAAGTTTATATTAATAATAACGGTAGGTTGTATCTTTAATTTCCTGTTCTTAGGAGTATTCTGTATACAAGGCGAATATTAACAAGTATAAGACTCCTTTGTTAATATTGAGAGATGTTCTCATATGAAGTTATTTGTATAACATAACATACCATCACGCCTGTATTCCCGGAAGGTTAGACAGAGGTGTACTGATTGATGACATTGCACCTGTATAAGTTTTCGTCCCATGTAATAGGGGGCGCCATATTGCTATTGACCGGGCACAAATATAAACTGTGAGCTGGTATTTAGAATTTCATAGGAAAACCTGGAAATCAAACTTAGAACCTCTAGCGTAACGTGAACTATTGTTATTATCTAACAAAAAACAACTGTTTCCTGGATAAATCTCAGTGGAAAACAATGAATAGAAGCGAGAACCACGTTTAAAAAAAAACGTTTAAAAAAAAATAGGAGGCGGTGAAGGGCGGACTTTTTGGGGGCTGTCTTTAATGTTACAATGAGGTTAAAACGTGAGACCTAGTACTCTATATTGAATACACAATCCACTTTGAATTTAATAAAAAAATCTTTTTTCGAAACTGCGGAATATTCATTGCACTATATTCTTCGTATTCCTTTCAATCGGCCTCAAGCGTTTTTTTTTATTCCGTCTTGAAATAAAACAACTTTACGAATTATATCGCGTTATATTAGTATCAAATACAATACAAATCCCGACGTTTCGGACCCTTTACAGCGTCCATGGTCACGGGCAGACTGCATTTCAATATGTCTGATATTCGCGTAAGCTTCAGAAATCAATATTATTCCGTCTTGTTATTTATTTGGTCTAAACCACAAGTTTACCTGGTCAGCAGTAACATAAACACGACCAGTGAATTAACTATAAATAGTTTTATGTTCTTTTTTACGGCATTTTTCCGCTAAACCAAACGAAATGATGTTTTATGACTTCGCTGTACAGATAGACTAGTATTTAACTTTGTATGTTATTTTTATGGGATAGCAGGGAAACGAGCAGACGGATCGCCTGATAGTAAGCGATCACCGCCGCCCATGGACACCCACAACACTTGAGGAGTCACAAGTTGCCAAGGCTGCCGGCCTTTTAAAAGGGAGTAGTTTTTACTTTTACATATTTGGGTATCTATGTTTGTGAATCATATATATGCTGGTTTTGAGATGCTTATTTAGAGAAGGATGGGAAATAATATAAAAAAATCCTGTCCGACCTGTCCTGTGATATAAATCTCTACTACTATAAAATCGTAAAAAAGCTGTGTCTGTACATTGAAGATATTTAAAAAAAACAAGTGGGTTAGGGTATATAAACGATACCGAACCAAAAAATGTGATTTTTAAAATTCTGTTTGTCTGTTTGTTACGGGTTGGCGTAAAAAGTACTGAATACATTCCAATTTTGTTATCACTGTTAGAAAGTACATATATGCTCCAACTTAAAAACTGGTGAACTTCTTATCTCAATTAATTAAACGGATCCTGGGATACAGCTTGACCTCTCTGATGTATAGAGGTCCATACAAAGAAGAGATCATAACTATTGGTTTTTATTAAATTTATTTTTGGGATCCATTTCTAATTCTAATATAGCTTCGCGTGAGCAAAGCCGCGGGCAAAAGCTAGTATACGATAAAATAAATGAATTTAACTATCAGCACATTACTGCCTATTCCTCCAGTAATGCAGGCGTAATAGTGATGTGTATGTGAGATTCCGGATGCTTTGTAGTCGCAGCTTTAGAGTAAGTGTGATGCGAGGGGAGGAACTAATTAATGTGGCCGACTGTACTTCTAAAATGTTAGGGTTGGTACGGAATGATTTCATTTTTATGAACCTTACGCCACTGACGATAGATATCATTATTGCCTAGCCATTACTTTACTACATCTATACAGGATACCGTCACGTACTCTAGTGAGTTCCCTACTTGAAAACAAAGAAAGGTCAAGTGGCACACGGCGAGGTCCTTAATTTGGGGGGTCGCATTGTTCGTTGATCTCTGGGCGTTACAGTTTAGGTGTCGAGACAGCAGGTACGTGGTCCGTAGTTTTGGGATAAGTGAGTTTAGTACTACGATTGGTTAAACAGCAATGCGATCATTTTTCGGTTGTCAGAAAGTGAGGGCACTATTTATTGTGTAGAATAGCATCTCTGTATCTCTTTTATAAGATGTTATGGTAACGTTCCAGGGCCTCAGAGTAATCCGTCACTTTAGCTGGTATGTCCTCGAAAATCGACATGCGAGATGGTATCTACGCGGCAACACGTAATGTCCATATTTGACATGATAAGAAGGACTCCAGACAAATCTATATATAAAAGAAATTCGTGTTAGTTACACTATTTATAACTAAAGAACGGCTGAACCGATTTCGCTGAGAATTGGTGGAGAGGTAGCTTAGAACCAGGAGACGGACATAGGATACTTTTTATCCCGTTCCCGTGGGCCGTGATGACAGACCGAATTCCACGGGGGCGGAGCCGCGGGCAGAAGCTAGTCTATATATATAAAAGAAAGTCGTGTTAGTTACACTATTTATAACTAAAGAACGGCTGAACCGATTTTGCTGAAAATTGGTGGAGAGGTAGCTTAGAACCAGGAGACGGACATAGGATACTTTTTATCCCGTACCCGTGGGATGTGATGACAGACCGAATTCCACGGGGGCGAAGCCGCGGTCAGAAGCTAGTGATATTATATATGAATCTTTCGTTAATCTATACTATTATTATAAATGCGAAAGTAACTATCTCTTTGACAATTCTCTCATACTCTGATATATCCTAACTCTTTACTTCCAAGATATTTAAGAAAAAATAAACCACGTAGCGGGAGTTGGTCAATAAAACATAATAACACTAGTTATTAATAATATTAAACATTTACACCATCACGTCACATAGGTATATCGTAAACATTTAGCTAACAAGACAGCTTCTTAAAAAGGTAAGGTTGCAATAAATAAAATGGCCGTAATAAGAAGGTTGTTAAACCAATAATCTATCTTCTTATATATATAAAAGAAAGTCGTGTTAGTTACTCCATTTATAACTTAAGAACGGCTGAACCGATTTGGCTGAAAATTAGTGGAGAGGTAGCTTAGAACCAGGAGACGGACATAGGATAATTTTTATCCCGTTCCCGTGGGATGTGATGACAGACCGAATTCCACGGGGGCGAAGCCGCGGACAGAAGCTAGTTTATAATAAACACGTCTCTGTTTCTTGTAAAACAATAATATGTAATAATCATATAATTAAACTCCTCTAATGAGCCAACGAGCTATAACGGAATAGTTAATATCATGATATATCCACAATATATCTTATATTATACTCGATTTGAACTCGGACGACGCTCTGCCGTGTAACATGCCAAGCATTCCAGTGCTAATTACCAATTATGCACGATTATGTGAATATGGGGAATGCCGGTTAAGCTGACGGCGAATATGCGGCCCATGCTAATATTCGGCTTAGTCTGTAGTGTAGCGAATTCGAATCACGGAGTATTTTTAGGAATCTACACTATTTACTACACTATCTTTAAGTATACACACACCGAAATAGTGATAGTTTTTATAGTTATATGTATGTTATAGTATTTTATGTTTTATAACTTGTAAATTGTTTTATTTATTGTATTATATATTTTTATATGGGCCTTGTCGCCTGAAATAAATGGAAATAATAAAAAAAGGTAATTATTTTACGTTATTATAGGTATTATGTATGTATTTCCTTTATTATTTGTCTATTTTCGAACCTTGCTTACTGTAATATGACTATTATTGTAGCCAAGATTTTTAATTAATATAAAACCTCGTCCAAAGAACCGCCTGCGGTTGACGTTTGTGCGGCCTGCCACGTATTTTTGATCCATAAATAATAAATTATTAAAATTTTGTAAATATTTTTGTGTAAATATTTTAACTGCCTCATTAGCCAAGCGATCCTAAGCGCGACTGCTACGCTAGAGGTCCTGGGTTCGATTCCCAAGTCGAGCAAAGTGTTATTGGGTTTTTCTATGAAATTCCCAGTGGCAGCTCGGAGTTTGGAATTTGTTCCCGGTTAATAGCAATAGGCTCGCCTTCTATTACATGGGACCTAAACATACCGGCGAACTGTGGTTGTAGTACGCCTCAGCCTAGCCCTTCGGGGAATACAGGCGTGATGGAATGTTAAATATTTTTTAAATTATTTTTTTATAAAATAATAAGAAATCATTAAGCAATTTTTACTTAATTATTTTAATTTAAATATTAAGCAATTTGTTTGTGCGGCCCTCCTCTCATTAAGTAATTAAAAATGGCCCGGGATCGTATCTGGTTTGGACAGCCCTGAAATACACTAGGTTGACGGAGAAAAACATGTTAGTTTGACGCTGGAGAAGTTGTGAATGAGTGTGACAATTAGATAAACAGACAACAACCTTGAAGCACAAGCAAATGTTACCAACTAAGTGCATATTATCATTCCGAAACCCATATGTAATATGTTACCTATCGTTATCGAAATATTCGGCCAAAAGCGAAAGGCCGAATGACGAGGAAATTTTCCGAATAGATGAATATTTTACCCATCTCTACGTATGATGTATGAAGCTCGGGGAACTGAGCTTGAAGATGTATGTGTTGGGCGTTATGCCTTAGTTCAGGCGCGTTCAAAGAGAATATGGCTATGTTTAATAGCAGACGTTTTCCGGATGACGTGGCGTTGAGGCTTACGTCATAGCGCTTTGTACTTGCTATGTGTAATATTCACGAAACATCAGCTCTACTCCATCTTGTATAAGTCCTGACATGGCTATAATAACTAATGCTAACATAAATTCATATATTTCGCAGCACTGCATACCATCACGCCTGTATTTCCCGAAGGGTTTGGCAGAGGCGTACTTAATGTACCTACACCCACAGTTCGCCGATATGTATAGGTCCCATGTAATATTGCGCGCGCCTATTGCCATTAAACGGGCACAACTTCCAAACTCTGAGCTGCTATTGGGAATTTCATAGAAAAACCCAATAACACTTTGCTGGACCTGGGAATCGAACCTAAGACCTCTAGTCTAGTTTGTAACTAAACGAGCATTTACGACAGAATTTAATTGTGTTCTTAGACCACTTCTCTACAATAGATAGATTTATTTTAGAGTTTACTAGCTTCTGCACACGCGCATGTGAACTTCAGAATTGACGGTCCTACCTAAATAAAAACAAAGCATATGTGTTATTCCAGACTATCATGAAGCGGCGGTAGCCTAATGGCTAGGGTGTCGGACTTGCGATCATGTGTCTGCCGGTTCGAAACCCACCCATTGCACTACCGACGTTAACCCAATCGTAACACAAGTGTTTAGCTTAGCACGAGGGGTTAACAAGAATACTAGTAATGTGTGATCTATTCAAGTAAGATTTTTATATAAAAAAAATCTCTGTGTCAAATTTTATCCTTATTAGTTTTTTTCTTTTTATGGGAAAGGGGGCAAACGAGCAGACGGCTCACCTGGTGGTAAGCGA
Source organism: Acronicta leporina (assembly GCA_947256265.1). NCBI lineage: Eukaryota > Metazoa > Arthropoda > Insecta > Lepidoptera > Noctuidae > Acronicta > Acronicta leporina. Next base: position 3,552,496 of record OX366537.1, on the reverse strand, counting down.
TAACCTGACCTGAGTATTTGATATAAATTCCATCTTCATCTCCACGCGTTCCTGAGAAAAAGGGTCTTGACAGACAGACAGACGGACGGACGGACAAGAAAGTGATCCTATAAGGGTTCTGTTTTTTGCTTTCGAGGTTCGGAACCCTAAAAAAGATAAAGGGATAAATATTACTGCTCAAGCTATTAAACTGCCTCAATAGCCAAGTGGTCCTGACCGCGACTGCTACGCTAGAGGTCCTGGGTTCAATTCCCAGGTCGAGCAAAGTGTTATTGGGTTTTTCTAAGAAATTCCCAGTAGCAGCTCGGAGTTAGGAATTTGTGCCCGGTTAATGGCAATAGGCTCGCCCCCTATTACATGGGACCTAAACATACCGGCGAACTGTGGGTGTACATTAGTACGCCTCTGCCTAACCCTTCGGGGAATACAGGCGTGATGGTATGTTATGTTATGTTATGGATAAATACTATTAGACTTACCATGTCCTAGCTACCGGTGCATGACAAACATAGATGTACCGTTGTACCGCTAGCGCCAGGGTCAGCCATATGCTCGCCGTGTGAAACATTGCCGGTATTACCTGGAGACAAAAATACTTATTACGATTCAATTCACGTGGGAGACCCATGCTTCGGCACGAATGGGCCGGCTTGACCGGAGTGATACCACGGCCTCACAGAAAACCAGCGTGAAACAAAACTTGCGTTGTGTTTCGCCGAGTGAGTGAGGTTACCGGAGGCCCAAACCCTTTTAAAAGGCGGGCAACGCACTTGCGACTCTTCTGGTGTTGCGGCGGTTATCGCTTACCATCAGGTGTTCCGTCTGCTCGTTTGCCCCCTATCCCATAAAAAAGCAGAAAAAAAAAATACTATTCAATGGAGCCGTGCCTCGGGGAGCACGTTGTCATACGGATGCCTACGAGAGTCATTATAGTCATAAAAAAAAAGTAAAAATTTATTGAGTCCTTCGTTACATGTTTACGATATCTTAAATTAGGTTTACATAAAATACATCTTGTAACTAAACACAGGTCGCTAATTTAAATAGACGATGACCCCCAAACTAGACGGACGTCTGTATCTTGGGAGTCAGAGTTGCAGCGAACTTAATAAATCATTATATAGATTTCTTATAAATTATATTGAATGGACTATATTTATGACAAAAAAAATATAAAAGAATATGAGTATGTGTGTGTGTGTGTGTGTGTGTGTCAGCACCATCTAGTCCCAAACTAAGCGGAACTTGTACTATGGGTACTGGACAATGGATATAATACTTATATACTTTCTTTTTGTAAATACATACAATTACCTACATAAGAAACACCCAGATGAACACAAACACTTATATTCATCACTCATGGCAATCGAACCACTAAACCATAACCACAGAGACCATATTTTTTCCGATTGAAAGAGAGGGATGCCGCTCTACAGAATAAATAGCGCTATCCTATTCTCGTAACATAAAAATGATGGCGATAACAAGTCGTCATACAGCCTCAGAAATCCCGAAGTCTGATAGCCGTCAGGTTTTTAGGCTTATAGCATACTTTTCGGTATAGGGCAAAAATTGGGTTATGAAGGTCTGATGGTAGTTGCTTCATATAAAGCAGATAACGTCAGGTAGCTTCCTAAAAATAATTTAAATAATACGAGACAATATAATTCATCTTCTTCTGTTCGCGACAGAAGATCAAAATGTGTGATCTGTGATTGTAGTAAAAACAATGTTATATTTCTACGTCAAAGGGACGACAATTGGGTATTTTACCCTACTATAATTATCAGATAGCGATAAGAAAGTTACACACTAGCGCTGCCAACCGCCGAATAGTGAAAATACAAATAATAGTTATGTAGGCAGTAGCACGCTAGCGCCACCTATAGTCTGAAAGAGAAATAATACGTAGGTAAATAATAGTTATATAGTTTATGTATTTACCTTAGCCAGTACATGGGCACCGTCTATTGTATAATTTAGGAATACATCATAAGTAAATAATAGTTATGTAATATCGGTATTTCTATTTACTTTAGCTTATAAGTATTTACATACTTCGCGCCATCTATTGTCGAATAGAATAGTTAAATATAGATTATGATTAGCTATATTTAGGTTATATAGATTATGTAGGTAGGTGGCTCGATTATGTATTACTTTACCTAGCGTGCTAAAGCAATCTATTGTTGAATGGAAGAATACAACATAGGTATTATATAATATAATAGTTATGTAATATATTCCTATTTACCTTACTAGCGTCATAATTACGTAGGCGCCATCTATCGTCAAATAGAAGAATTAAAGATAGTAATGATTAGTTGTATAGATTATATAGGTAGATATAGATAGTTCGATTATATACTTATTTTACATGGCATGCTAGCGCCATCTATTATCGAATAGATGTACCTAATCTAGAATATTCGTGATAATATAATTAAATCTAGGTTTTATAGTGAAATAATTAGGCATAGGATAAGTTTAGAATATTGTAGTGAATTTTCCTAACATGTACTAATCAACCCCTTACTGTTTCTTATAGTAATATGATAGGTTTTGGTATTTAATTGATAAGGTGATAATAGGTAAATATCTAGAAAAGTATGTAAGTTTGGTATATAATCATGTTAGGATATGTATGTTTTAGTCATTATAGAAAGATCTAGTAAGATAACATTGTATGTAACAAATCGGGTTCAAGTTGCCAGAATTTTCCCTCGACGCGATCTTATTTACCTGAAAGTTCTGGAAATGAGAAATGCTATTTCGCAAGTTTCGCGTTATAATTTAGTATAATTAGTTGAATCTTGCCTAGATAGTAATTAATAAATAGTAAAAAACCGAATATAGCATTATCTCTAATAGATATATAAGAATTCTTGTATAGAACGTTTCCAGTTTTATGTTTCTCTATAGTTAATGTTCTAGAAACTTTTTTGTTATCAGTGTTACATTTATTATGTATATGTTATATTATAGTACAGTTCAAGACGCATCCAATGATGTATATAACATGTACCTTATGTAAGGATTTATACAAATAAATAGGTTCCAAAAGGTTCGGTAATAGGCCAGATTTTTCTCGAATGGTTGTGTGGTATAAAAGGTATCGCCGTTAGTTCGATAGTCGCAGTTGTAATCCAGTCACCGAAGAAGACACACCTCAAGTGAGAACCGAACCCCGAGGAACAGTGTGACAGTGTAGTCGTGTGTGTTTTATTGTAGTTCAGTAGTGGTGTTCCTTCGTGCTTTTTAACCGACACTATTCGAACCTATAGTGTGCAGGACGTCAGCGGCTCGTTTATAATACCGATACGACTCGAGTCCGCCCGTCTGGTACAATTCGCTGGTCCTTCGAGCCGGATATTCAAGACGTCGGTTGGACCTACTACCTGAACCTCATCAGTGAAGATGCCGATTACCCGTTCACAAGGAAAGGCTCCTGAGGCGTGGGTGGTTGACATCAGAGGCGGACCTTCTACAGACATGCCAGCCGCCATTCGACATGAAGCACCACCACGTTTACCGTCAACAGCAGATAGCGTTGAGCCGCCGCCGTCCCTCCCGCTCCTTAAGGGGGGGCCCCCCGCACCCGCATCGGATGCTACAGTTATGCGCTCACTACCGAGCGACCAGAGGGGGATCCGAAATGAAGGCGACTCGGACAGAACAGTGCGAATTATAGGGGACACACCGCACCCCGCACCGTCGAATATTAGCCGTAGAGGAAATAGAAATAAAGAATCATCAAGGGAACCTATAGATACAAGTGCGAGGTCATATAGGACCAACCGGTCACGACGAAGAGTTCGGAAGGCCCGTAAAGATATTTTGAAAATGAAAGTGGAACTCGCTCAGATTGAACTGGAGGAGGCAGAGTCAGAAGACTCCGAAGATGACTACGATGAAGATAACAACTCGAAGACTGAATACGTCAGATCGTGGCTGGAAGACAGCACCGACCCCCAGCAACAGGGTGTCGAAGCCACAACCGCCGCCGAAGGGAATGATGGCATCCGACAAATACACTCCGCGCCGCCGCCCCTCCTGGAGAATACCGACAATAATACAGAGCACCGACTGACAGCAGCACCGACCGACACAGTCAAGAAAGAAAATCAAGAAAGCAAACCGCAAGTGGACCTCATGAAGAAAAAAGAATATAGTGAAGGAAGTGACACGCTGCGACCGTTCATATCCGAGCTCACTTCCGCTATCGCCGCGTTGGCCAGCAAACCGCAACAAGCTGACACATCGATATATCCACTCAACCCAGCAGTGTCTAAAGTGATTATGACTCTACCTACATTCAGTGGAGCTCATACAGAGTGGTTGTCATTCCGTGCTATATATGAAACGACGCGTGGCTACTTCAATGATATCGAAAATACAGCGAGACTTAGAAGAAGCCTCAAAGGAAGAGCCTTGGAAACTGTGAGTTCAGAATTAATTGGACACGCGAAACCTGACGACATAATGCGCGAGTTAGAACTACAGTTCGGTCGACCAGACTCTATCGCTCAGGCGGAGACTGACAAACTCCGCGCCCTGCCTCGCTGCACCGAGTCACCCAGAGACATCTGCACATTTGCTAGCAAGATAAGAAGCAGTGTCGTCACACTCCGCGCCCTGAAGAAGGATCATTATTTAATCAATGCCGAGCTGTTACGCAACCTCACTGAGAAACTTCCGAACTCTATACGTGCACAGTGGTACCGGACATATACTGAAAAATACAACTCGATGCCGGACCTCGGTTGCTTCAGTGATTTCGTCACAGAACAGGCGCGCTACTGCAGTGCTTTCGCGCCACCCGAAGCTATCCACGACACTCAACAGAAGCGCGCGGTCCACAGAACACACACCACAGTGAAGAGTCCTACAGCCAAGTGTAGAATATGTGAAAAGGATGGCCACTACGCTTCGGACTGCATCAAGTTCAAAGATGCTAACTCCGATAAGAGATGGGAACTCGCCAAGAAACATGTACTCTGTTTTCGGTGTCTGAGGTCACGACACCAACAGCACACCTGCAAACCGAAGAAGTGTGGTGCGAGCGGATGCACCGCCACCCATCACCGTCTTCTTCACTATACGAAGAAAGAAGCAAAAGTAGAAGACAAAAGTGAACCACAGGAGATAGTGGCTAACTCGCTGTCATTCAAAACTCCACAAGCCTACCTCAAGATACTTCCTGTGCGAGTGGTAGGACCGGCGGGAGAGACAACAACTCACGCATTATTGGACGACGGATCGACTGTATCATTAATGGACGAGGAAATAGCAAAGATAGTGGGAGCCGATGGAAGAAAAGAGCCTCTGAAAATAGGTGTCATCGGGAACGTCGTCATCAACACACCTGGCTCGAGAAAAGTAGACGTCGCTCTCCGGAATCCTCGTGGCATTAAGCTGCCCTTCACCGCACGTACAGTACCAAGCCTTCGACTTGCCCCACAGACAATTAGCGAGGAAGATATCGCCGAGTGTAAACACCTACAGGACCTGAAAGAAGAGTTGATATACAACACGGGCACACCAAAGATACTGATCGGTCAGGACAATTGGAACCTCCTCTTAGCCAGTGATGTTCGACGAGGCCCGAATCACCAACCTGTAGCATCCCGCACTGAACTCGGCTGGGTGCTACACGGGGCCTACACAAGAACGTTGGGACAACGTGTGCACTTCGTGAATAATATGCAAGAACAGGACAATATTGAAGCGCAGCTGAAGGAATACTTCTCTCTTGACTCGGTCTTCATTAACCCACGTCGTCCGACCTCAGATCCAGAAAAAAAAGCGGAAGACCTACTGAACCACCACACACAGTTCACTGAAGATGGACATATCCAGACAGCACTCCTGTGGAAAAAAGAAGATTTCGAGATGCCGAATAATTACGAAACCGCTATAAAGAGATTAATCTCAATCGAAAAGAAGATAGATCGAAACCCAGATCTAAAGAATAGATATGAAGAGCAAATGGAATCTCTCATAAAGAAGGGATATGCCGAGATAGCTCCGAAGGCTGCCACACCTGGCAAGACCTGGTATCTGCCACACTTCGACGTTCACAACCCGATGAAGCCAGAAAAATTACGCATAGTGCATGATGCCGCCTCGAAAACCAAAGGAGTGTCTTTGAATGATTGTCTCCTTACTGGGCCAGACTTGTTGCAATCCCTGCCAGGAGTCCTGATGAGGTTCCGCCGTCACCGCATCGCCGTGTCAGCAGATATAGCAGAGATGTTCATGCAGGTGAAGGTGAGACCTGAAGATAGAGACGCACTACGTTACATGTGGAGGGGACAACGACGTGAAGGAGCACCGCAAGAGTACCGAATGACTTCAATAATCTTCGGCGCCGCTAGTTCCCCTTGCACAGCCATATTTGCAAAGAATTGGAACGCCACTAGATACTCCGAAGAATATCCGCAAGCAGTAGAGGCAATCGTCAACAATCATTATATGGATGACTATTTGGATAGTTTCCGCACCGTGGAAGACGCCATACTAATATCGAAACAAGTCCGAGACATACACAAGAAGGCGCACTTCGAATTGAGAAAGTGGGTCTCCAACGAACGAGACGTCATAGACAGCGTGGAACCGTACCAAAAATCGAACGAGTCAGTACAACTGGGATGCAAGGGAACAGAAGAGAAGATATTGGGTTTAATTTGGAAACCCGACACAGACGAACTGGCCTTCAATCTAAAGCTCGCCCGCCTTCCGACTGACTTAATCCACAAAGAGATGCCGACAAAACGTGAAGCTCTCAAGATCGTCATGTCTCTCTATGACCCCCTGGGTCTAGCCTCGCCGGTTACCATACGCGCCAAACAGATCCTACAGGAAGCATGGCGCAGAGGAATAGACTGGGACCAGAAGATCGACGAAGACCTAGCCAGCCAGTGGTCAGCGTGGGTCAGGCACTTAGAAAACCTCCGAAACGTGAGCCTCCCTCGCTGCTACCCAGGATTCAGCGAAGCCAAGTCCCTCCAAGTCCATGTCTTTTGCGACGCCAGTGAATCCGCTTATGCGACAGCTGTCTACTGGAGGACTGTGACATCAGACGGAAGAGTGAATGTGACACTCGTCATGGCCAAGGCAAGGGTGGCACCTCTCAAAGTTACCTCAATACCTCGCCTAGAGCTGCAAGCCGCGGTCCTGGGAAGTCGTGTCGCAATCGCTGTCATCGAAGAACACAGAGTCAAACCTGAGACCGTAGTATACTGGACCGACAGCAAGACAGTGATTACATGGTTGAAGAAAGGGGCCAGATCGTACAAACCATTCGTCGCCCACCGTATAGCAGCTATTGAAGAACATAGAAAAGTGGAAAATTGGCGATGGGTCTCAACCAAGCTCAATGTGGCTGACATCGCAACACGCGACGTTCCCCCTGACTTCAACGCAAATCATGAATGGTACCGTGGCCCTTTATTTCTCTATGAAGATCCGACATCATGGCCAACCGAAAGATTCACCATCACTGAGACCACAGGGGAAGAAAGAACTCTGACAGTGACAGAAGCCTGCGAACCGCCAAAACTCAGAGAAGCTACTCCCGATCCGACCAGATTCTCTAAGTGGGAACGTCTTCTGCGTGCAACAGCCAGGACACTACAGTTTGTGGCATTATGCAGAAGAAAGACGGACAGAGTACTCTACAAGAGAACACGTAAAAACGCCGAAGACGATCCAGACTGGAGAAAGGAAAAAACCAAAAAGAATACTTCTGAACACAATCTCCCACAAGCGAAGATAACACGCAATAGAAAATACATGAACCTGGAAGCAGAGTTCGTCCATGAAGCAGAGAAGCTGCTTGTTCGCATTATACAGGAAGACTCCTTCCGAAGAGAAATCATAGATCTGCAAAACGGAAGGACCGTCGCAAACAATAGCCGCTTACGACCGCTACCGATAGAGTTGAGAAACAACATAGTGATTCTACGAAGCCGAATAGCTGCAGTTGAAGAGGTCACCGAAGAAGTTAAGAGACCACCAGTGTTAGACGGCGACCATCGTATCACACAACTCTATATAGACTGGACGCATCGCAGTCTACATCACAGCGGGACGGAACTGGTAATCAATGAGATACGCCAACATTACTGGATAATCAAACTTCGCCCGACTACTAAGAAAATAGTCAGCCAGTGTCTCAGATGCCGCATACAGAAAGCGAAACCACCTGAACCTGCGACGGGTGACCTACCCAGAGCTCGTCTCGCCCATCATCAGAGGCCATTCACGTACACTGGTCTTGATTACTTTGGCCCACTCTCCGTCACGATAGGGCGTCAACACCACAAGAGGTATGTGGCACTCTTCACCTGCCTCACAACCAGAGCTGTACACCTCGAAGTTGCTGCTAGCCTCAGTGCCGACTCCGCTATCTTGGCGCTTAGAAGATTTGCCGCTCGCCGAGGGTGCCCCTGCGAAATCTACTCAGATAATGGCACGAACATGCACGGAGCTGATAAGGAGCTACGCGAGGCGCTGAGGGAAGAATCCAGTCTTCGAGGAATAAAGTGGCGATTCATCACGCCATCCGCCCCCTTCATGGGCGGAGCCTGGGAACGCCTCGTCCGCTGTGTGAAAACCACACTATACACAGTACTACATGAAAAGCACCCTCACGAGGAAGTACTGGCCACACTATTATGCGAAGCAGAATATACGGTTAATAGCAGACCCTTGACACACGTCTCCGTAGAAAGCGGGGATGAGGAAGCCATCACACCCAATCACTTTCTCCTCGGAGGGTCCGCTAGACTGCCTACACCTGGCACCTTCGAAGAAAGAGACATCGACCACAAGAAGCACTGGCGGCGCTCTCAAATATTGGCTGATATGTTTTGGCGCCGCTGGGTGCGCGAGTATCTCCCGGAACTGCAACACCGGCGGGAGCCCCATGGTCGGGGCCCTAACCTGCAAATCGGCGACCCCGTCCTGATTGCAGACGGGCAGCTACCGCGAAACACTTGGCCCCGCGGTCGGGTAGAGGCGGTCTTCCCTGGCGCCGACGGTCAAATCCGGACCGTCGAGGTGCGCACAGCAGGCGGGATTCTGAAACGTCCGGTAAAGAAACTCGTCCCCCTGCCCAAGTAACGTCGTCGCTCACCGGGATGATGCAGTACTGCTCCCAGTCGTCGCCATACTGCACGGCGGGAGAGATGTTCGCGACAGAAGATCAAAATGTGTGATCTGTGATTGTAGTAAAAACAATGTTATATTTCTACGTCAAAGGGACGACAATTGGGTATTTTACCCTACTATAATTATCAGATAGCGATAAGAAAGTTACACACTAGCGCTGCCAACCGCCGAATAGTGAAAATACAAATAATAGTTATGTAGGCAGTAGCACGCTAGCGCCACCTATAGTCTGAAAGAGAAATAATACGTAGGTAAATAATAGTTATATAGTTTATGTATTTACCTTAGCCAGTACATGGGCACCGTCTATTGTATAATTTAGGAATACATCATAAGTAAATAATAGTTATGTAATATCGGTATTTCTATTTACTTTAGCTTATAAGTATTTACATACTTCGCGCCATCTATTGTCGAATAGAATAGTTAAATATAGATTATGATTAGCTATATTTAGGTTATATAGATTATGTAGGTAGGTGGCTCGATTATGTATTACTTTACCTAGCGTGCTAAAGCAATCTATTGTTGAATGGAAGAATACAACATAGGTATTATATAATATAATAGTTATGTAATATATTCCTATTTACCTTACTAGCGTCATAATTACGTAGGCGCCATCTATCGTCAAATAGAAGAATTAAAGATAGTAATGATTAGTTGTATAGATTATATAGGTAGATATAGATAGTTCGATTATATACTTATTTTACATGGCATGCTAGCGCCATCTATTATCGAATAGATGTACCTAATCTAGAATATTCGTGATAATATAATTAAATCTAGGTTTTATAGTGAAATAATTAGGCATAGGATAAGTTTAGAATATTGTAGTGAATTTTCCTAACATGTACTAATCAACCCCTTACTGTTTCTTATAGTAATATGATAGGTTTTGGTATTTAATTGATAAGGTGATAATAGGTAAATATCTAGAAAAGTATGTAAGTTTGGTATATAATCATGTTAGGATATGTATGTTTTAGTCATTATAGAAAGATCTAGTAAGATAACATTGTATGTAACAAATCGGGTTCAAGTTGCCAGAATTTTCCCTCGACGCGATCTTATTTACCTGAAAGTTCTGGAAATGAGAAATGCTATTTCGCAAGTTTCGCGTTATAATTTAGTATAATTAGTTGAATCTTGCCTAGATAGTAATTAATAAATAGTAAAAAACCGAATATAGCATTATCTCTAATAGATATATAAGAATTCTTGTATAGAACGTTTCCAGTTTTATGTTTCTCTATAGTTAATGTTCTAGAAACTTTTTTGTTATCAGTGTTACATTTATTATGTATATGTTATATTATAGTACAGTTCAAGACGCATCCAATGATGTATATAACATGTACCTTATGTAAGGATTTATACAAATAAATAGGTTCCAAAGGGTTCGGTAATAGGCCAGATTTTTCTCGAATGGTTGTGTGGTATAAAAGGTATCGCCGTTAGTTCGATAGTCGCAGTTGTAATCCAGTCACCGAAGAAGACACACCTCAAGTGAGAACCGAACCCCGAGGAACAGTGTGACAGTGTAGTCGTGTGTGTTTTATTGTAGTTCAGTAGTGGTGTTCCTTCGTGCTTTTTAACCGACACTATTCGAACCTATAGTGTGCAGGACGTCAGCGGCTCGTTTATAATACCGATACGACTCGAGTCCGCCCGTCTGGTACATCTTCCGAGCCTTCCGGCTTCCAGTCTACCCTGATGCGGCCATCAGGCCTTCGCAACCCAATTTCTGGGCAATACCGATAAGTATTCGGAGGATAGACTGGTTATCAGGCATTTTTTTTGGTATCCTGACATAACATAACATACCATCACGCCTGTATTCCCCGAAGGGTTAGGCAGAGGCGTACTAATGTACACCCACAGTTCGCCGGTATGTTTTAGGTCCCATGTAATGGGGGGCAAGCCTATTGCCATTAACCGGGCACAAATTCCCAACTCCGAGCTGCTACTGGGAATTTCATAGAAAAACCCTATAACACTTTGCTCGACCTGGTAATCGAACCCAGGACCTCTAGCGTAGCAGTCGCGCTCAGGACCACTTGGCTAATGAGGCAGTTTAGCCTCATTAGCCAAGTCAGGATAAAACTTGATGTTTTATCCTGACTACTACAAACAAATGTCATAGATGTCGTATGACAACTGGGACGGACTTACGGACGGCTTTCCGTCCTCTAACTATGTGTATGTGTTTAACTATCACGGTTCATGAGATACAGCCTCGTGACAGACGGACGGACGGACGGACAGCGGAGACTTAGTAATTTGGTCCCGTTTTACTCTTTGGGTACGGAACCCTAAAAATAAAACTAGATCCCTTCCAAAATTTATGGCGACACCTGGCAAAAAATTTAATATGCAAAAATATAATTACAATCCGAGTCGAACCTTTTTTTCAACGGCCTCTGAAACATTCAGGAAGTCGCTCGCCGAATACTGAAAGACTAATAGGTCATAATTAATTCTTTTCACACAGGATTACAGGCGTGAAAGGGAAGCTTGCAAAGTGGCAGTTATGAAACGCGGAAAATTCCACTTTTTGCTGTTTCATTAATTTGACATTATATAACTTTAGAGTTTCATAATATTTTTATGTGACTGCGAAAAATTAAAATGTACCTTTTATTGATATAATTACATTTTTTAAGGCATTTTTCAAGAAGATTTTTTACATTTCGACGACCTCTGTGGTTTAGTGGTTCGAGTACCGGACTGCTGCGGTCGTGGGTTCGATTCCCACAAGACACAAAAATTTATGTGATGAATATTAGTGTTTGTGTTCGTCTGGGTGTTTCTTATGTATTACAAGTATGTATTTACAAAAAAGAAAGTATATAAGTATTATATCCAATGTCTAGTACCCATAGTAGAAGCTCTGCTTAGTTTGGGACTAGATGGTGCTGTGTAAAAAATGTCCCAGAATATAAAAAAAAACATATTTTTTTTAGGTAAACTGCTAGAGGGTTTTCTGGGTTCGATTCCCAGGTCGAGCAAAGTGTTAGTGAGTTTTTCAATGAAATTCACAGGAGCAGCTCGGGGGTTCAGATTTGTGCCCGGTTAATGGCAAAAGCCTTACCTCCTATTACATGGGACTTAAACTTACCGGTGCAAACTGGGTGTTGATACATAAGGACTCCTTTGCATAACTCTTCGAGGAATACAGGCGTGATGGTATGTTATTTATTAACTAGATGGCGCCCTATGTATACATTTATGTGTGGCAGAACTGGTCAGATTTTTATAAATGCTGTGCGATTTAATTGGTATATGCTCAAATGTTATACCTATTATGCAAACTTCTTATACACTTAGGTTGTCACCTACAGGGTAAAGCGGCATGCGAGGAGACGGATTGGAATTTCAATTTGTGACTGCAATTCAGGTCGGTATGGAGACAGGAAACTATTCATAACATAACATACCATCACGCCTGTATTCCCCAAAGGGTTAGGCAGAGGCGTACTTATGTACACCCACAGTTCACCGGTATGTTTAGGTCCCATGTAATAGGGGGCGAGCCTATTGCCATTACCCGGGCACAACTTCCTAACTCCGAGCTGCTACTGGGAATTTCATAGAAAAACCCAATAACACTTTGCTCGACCTGGGAATCGAACCCAGGACCTCTAGCGTAGCAGTCGCACTCAGGACTACTTGGCTAATGAGGCAGTTCTAAAGAAACTAAGGAAACTATTCTTACATTGCAAAGCACCTTTCGACTTTTGCACGCGAAAACCAATTGGGTTGGAACCAGTACGAACCAAAATGGGGGATTTTGGTAGCGAGATTGGTGAGAGCCCCCACGAACTGCAAAACTACTACAGCAACTTGAGATTCGATAACGTATTAATATAACGTAGCAAATTCTCTAGTCTACTTACCATTAGGTAAGCAGAGCAGATACGCCCGTTTGCCGACATAAAATTGTAAAAAAAAAGTCACAGAGCTGCTACAGTTTAAAAGAGTTTTTATATCTTCAAAAGAAACTGGTCTTGGATTCAAACAAATGCAGATTTACATGCCTTTGGCTTTGGTGACGCAATTTTTGAATTCGCAAATAGAACACCGATTATACGGAATTCGCCAACTTACTTTTGCAGTTGAGAGAAAAATCACCGAACGTTTTCCAAAGGAAAGATCTTTTTGAAATAGCAAAAGAAGTTGTTTGCGTTTTTGATTGGTCTGCAACTTTCCAGCGGATTTCTGTGAGAAAATATCGGATTTTCAAGTGCTTTCGAACGCTCGAAAGGAATCGCAACTGAGCTATGCCTAGGATTTGTTCACACTGAATTCATTTGTGTGATTGTTGCTTTCCGAGTTACTAGTGACTTATCCCGATCTTGCAGAGGTGGAAGGCATTAATGTAGCGATATAATAAAGGTTTACAAAACAAATATTCGTTGCGTCGTTTAAAAGAACTAACTAATCACACAAACAGACAGACGTGGATAGCGATTTTGGTTTATATTATTTAGTGATTCGTATAACATGTATTTTTTATTTTATTTTTAATTGGCGATTTTTCCGATGACGACAATTCAGCCACATACGAAGTGAGATGGAAAAACGTGTGTGTGTGTGTCTAAATATCAATTTAAAAAAGAACTAAGTATAGGAAGAATAATTAACAGTGAACATTAAATCATAATAGAATGATGTTAGAGCTCAGTGAGGGAAGATACTAAAGTTTAATGTTGTTGCTACGAATGAAGATCATCAACGCCTCAAGTATTTTGGGGGAAGGATAGGTCAAAAGACAGAGCCTTCCTTAGAACCTTCATCTATTCTGCACTCACAGAGAGAGGAGTCAATAACACGGATTTTTTGTAGAAAGACAGGGGTGCAGCAATGGCCTAAGCGTATTCGACATAAAACGGATAAGACTGTTTTAGAAACTTTTTATAACGAAAGAACCAGGGTTTAACATGTAAGTATTATTTGTATCTCATTTTTGGATAATATGGCATGCGTCAAGTCTGTCATTGTATTGTCAAAATCGTTCATGACTTAATGTCAATGTCAACGTGAATGTCAAAATCGTTCATGACCTGTTTTTTATATTGATACATATGTTTGAAGGATTTTTCATTATTTTCTACAGTGCTGAAATTTTAGTTTTACATTTTTTTTATTTTTGTTCGAACCGGCAGCCACCTGTTCGCTGAAGTATCGAAGATCGATTGAAGTCCGACGCCCTATCCCTTAGACTACCGCCGCTTTTCTTGGTACTGGCTTTTGGGCTTGACCTTTCTTTTAAGCTTATCACATAGATGTTCAATGAGATTAATAGGGTCGGGGTTCCTGGCTGGCTATAAGTCAATATTTTAAAAATCAATCCCGTAGAGGGATTCAAATTGTTTAAAGATGCGCTCGCAATACACATGGTTTGGGACAAAAACAATTGAATAGCTATTATGAATTATTTTATAAAAGAAAATCTCAACGGGTGAATTCAAGTGTGAAACATTCCTAATTCCTAAGTATTCTGATAATGCCTTTGTGTAATTCCAGTGAACTGGGCAGATATCTGGCGATTCTTTTTAAATTTACGTCTATTATTAAGGAGAAATTTTCGCTTAATATTTTTTGCGGCGGTAAGCGCTTTACTCGGTCGGCTTGAGATTTGGTCTTTCCGGGAAATCAAATACAGAGGTTGTAAACTGTTAACGAAACTTAGTATAGTGGTCGTAAGCGCGAGTGCTAAGCTAGAGGTTCAATTCCCAGGTCCAGCAGTGTTATTAAATATTTCTTTGAAATTCTCAGTAGCAGTTCAGAGTTTAGGATTTGTGCTAGGTCAATAGCAATAGGCTCGTCCCCTATTACTAGAACTTATACATACTTCCATTACATATATTAATGCATTGGTACACTTCTGCTTAGCCTTTTAGGGAATACAGGCGTGATGGCTTAGGTTATACACAGTGCGTAGGGTAGCAGTAATATTAGATTGCCCAGTGATAGGTTGCAAGATCAAATTCAAGGTTTGCGAAGGTAAAGCAACAGTGTACATATTCTTGTACTAGCACAGTCCGCCACAATGATTTTAGGTCAAATTTACAACAATTTACAGCATATTGACTGTACGTGGGACCTAAAATTTATCTAATATTATAAAGACAAATCCGAACTATCCGTGATACCCCTGGTGTTGCAAGCGTCCATAGGCTACGGTAACCGCTTACCATCCGGCGGACCGTATGTTCGTTTGTCACCTTAGTTGTATAAAAAAAAATACTGGACCTGGGAATCATGCCTTGCGTGCACTTGACCAATGAAGCAGTACAGTAATTCGTAAATAGAAAATCATATTTTAACGAAAAATTTACCTTCAATAACAAAAATATGTTGAGTGGGCTTCTATTTGTCTATGCCCAACAAAACAAAGGCAAAATCCTGCAATACACAGAGCACTTGAACGAAAAAAACTATGAGGACGACTTTTGTAAAAAAAGTTATAAATTGGTGTTATTGTTAAAAAATATATTACTTATAATTGGGATGCGTATTTCTAAATGCTGCTTTTTATAACCAAAGTCTACTTTAAAAGTCCTGAGATAAGGCCTAAAGTCATTTCATTGTGTCATAATTGTCAATAAATGACTTCCGAATTATTGATTTTTGAAAGGTTTGTCTACGAAATCTGACAGTTTTTATGTTATTTAGTAAGCCCCTGGTGTCGATTTAGTCTCCTGCACCTGTACTCGTCATTACTACAACAAATTCACTACTACTACACTCATACTATTTTCGTGAAAAATAAATACTTACATCTTTCTACACAAAAGTAAAGAGGCCATTCAGGTATGTATGAAAAGTTGCATTAGTTATCACTCGCTTAATTGGTGAAGAGAAACTTAGTGAGAAAACCAGCATACTTTATAGATATTTTCCTTTAAATTTTTTGGCGTCGTGGAAAGTCTGGCAACCCGTGATAGGCCGTGGTGGGTTACACCCCGAAAAGGATCCAGTAGACAGCAATTCTGATATATCCTTAGAATGGCGGTCGAAGAGAATGTCTGTGCTAATTAGTATTCCTGTGTGTTGGATAAGCTTTTCAAAATACGCGACCGTATCGCGTCAGTCGGTTCTGTGTGTAACAATACCTTGATATAATTCGATAGCGAGTATAAAAGATTGGTAGAATATCGATGCCAGTTTGTTGAATTTGAAACCCGATTTTCGAGATTACACTGTACGTATATTGAAATGAGTTTATTGGAAATGATTTGTTATCTTTCTGGGGTAGTCGATTTTAATTAAACTGCGGTTTACTAATTAATATGGATACATTGTAACAGAAATATGGAATTTGATATCTAGATACAGTGTTACTTCAGTTGTGAATTACAGCGCGTTTCTAATTAATAGCAAGATGATACATACTATGACGCCTGTATTCCCCGAAGGGTTAGGCAGAGGCGCACTAATGTACACCCCAGTTCATTGGTATTTTTAGGTCCCATGTAAGTAATAGGGGGCGAGCCTATTGCCATTAACCGGGCACAAATCCCAAACTCCGAGCTGCTAATGAAAATTTCATAGAAAAATTCAATAAGAAGATTTTTTAATTTTTATGTAAGAAAGATTTTTTTAGATATTTGTTTTTAAAGTAAGAAACTAATTTATAAGTTTTAATTAATTTTCCGATGGTCTGGACTTGATTTGTTATTCCTTAGTTTATCAATAAAAACTTCTTGCAGGTTTATTTGCACGAGGCAATATTGACAGTAGTTTAATTCGAGCGGAACGAAGGTTAAAGAAGGGATCGCAAACATTTTTTATAAATACGGTCTCTCGATTCTCGACACAAATCAACAGCTGCCAGTGACGGGAAATACTCGTTAGTGAGTTTTTATTATGTCGATATTTTTTTTTTCATCTAAGTTATTAGTTTCTGCCTTTTTTTCTATTGATGGGAGTCCTGATATTCTCCTTTTATTTTATTATTATTATTAGTTATTTTAAATAAAAAATACAATCAAAACACTGTTTCTTTACTGTTAATCAGTAAATGAGTGGTATTTTGATTGCTTAAATATATTGGTCTTTATTTAATTCACACAATATAAGACGTAGATTTATATCTCAGATAAATCTACGTCTCAGATCAGCTATATTTGTTGTCAATGTTGTCATACAAGTTTAGTTTACAATATATAAGTCACTAGTCAAACAAAAAAAACTAAACCAATCGCCGTTTATTCGTTTGGGAGCTAAGTACGATGCCAAAGGGAGACACCAGATTTAAGAAACACACGTTAAAATTATAGCACCCTGCTGTTTGTATCGGGAGTATAAAATGAGAAACTAACAGCTACTACAAATTATCGATAAGCACGTCGGTAGCTTGCTCATCCCTAACAGGTAAGGTACAATCGGTACGGGCCATCGTTTGCGCCGCTTATTGGATAACATCCCTTACTATTTGCCGACTCTCACGAAGTACAATTTGTAATATATATTTTTATTGTAAAGTGCCCTTCATACGTTGTTGTCGTAGTCCCTTCGGCAAATATGTTAATATTGCAAGGGATTACATTATATTTTCTACTTAAATACAGCTTCAATTGATATAAAAGTATTTTTCGATTTTATACTGATATTCATTAAATACTGATAGTATGACACTATAAAATCCCTTTTATTATTTTATTTATGGTATTAATTACCATTATTTTGCCCAATTCAAAAATAATATTTCATAAAAAAAACACCATCTGCTTCCAACATTAATTGTATTATCATCTCACCTATAAATTATTGTGATCAGGATGCATTGAAGGCAACAAGATATGGTTAAATGCCTCCTGCATTGATGCAATTACAAGCTATTAATAATGTCTAGCTAGACCAAACTGTATTGCATGTAGCACGCTAGGAACGGGGTCTACACAGCCTAAACTTAGAAATTTAATTAAACTTTGTTACTATCATTTATAAACGTCTCGTGTAGGCTTCTATTTTATAGTTCCTTTTAATCGATCTTCGAGAAAGGTATTTATTGGATTAGAGGTTATTTAATTTTTGTAAGACACTAATAAAGAAGTATTAAAATAATACCAGTTACATGACTTAGCTAATCCACATAAAAGTCATGCACGAAAACATTTTTTTTTTGTTTTTATGGGATAGGAGGGCAAACCAGCAGACGGATTGATGGTAAGCGATTACCGGTGCCCATGGACACCCGCAACACCAGAGGAGTCACAAGTGCGTTACCCGCCTTTTAAAAGGGTTTCGGCTTCTGGTATCCTCACTCTCTCGGCGAAACACAACGTAAGTGTTGTTTCACTCCGGTTTTCTGTGGCATCACGCCGGTCGAGCCAGCCGCCGTAACGGTAGGGGTGACGTGACCAAATGAAAGGCGCAGTCAAATAATAGGTGAAATCACCTTATTATTTATAATGAAATACTCAAATCTCTCACTTCACCTTGTCATTATTTTGGCGCAACCCTTTATTGTTACCTTCGTGAAATTAATTAATCAAAATGAATTAGCCTGCACTCCCTAGACTTTTGACATTTTTGACTTAAAACTTTCGCTTAGTAGCGTAACTACTAAGCGAAAGTTTTTCGAAAGACTTCTGGTTTGATAACTAGAAGGCGCAGGTTCGAATCCTGCCTGCGAGTTGAATTTTTCCTTCACTAAAGTAACTTTATAATCTTAGCATGTAAAATGCAAAAAAAAATCAAAAATAATCGAAACACATGCTATTACATAAGTAAGATGTCGTTTGTACACGCGCAAATGCGTGAGTAAACAGGTAGGGAGTGTTCTCATTACATTGCCAATACGATATAAACCTTCCCATTTTACACAAAGAGTTCTTTTCAGTTTGCATAATACATTCAAATACTCACCTCGTTCATATAGTTCCATGCTTGACACGCCCTGACCGGGCTCAGTGGTTTGTAGTGGTTGCCGAAAGTGTACATGTAGAACAGCCATGGCGCAGGGAACAGCATGGTGAACATGTCGCAGAGAGCCATGCCCATGAGCACGACGTTGGTGGGCGTGCGCATGTGACGGCGCGAGAGCACCACCACGATCAGAGTGTTGGCAACCGTCGTAGTCGCTAGTAAGAACGGCGCGATGTATCTGATAAAAGAAATATTGATTCTAATTTCTGTAATTTTTTATTCTTATCCTATTTTTATGTGATATCCTATAGCAAACGATCAGACGGAATACCTGACGGTAAGAGATTACCTAGCACGAAGACATTATTTTTTGTTTTTATTGGATAGGATAACGATAAACGAGTAGACGGATTACCGCTGCCCATGGACACCCGCAATACCAGAGGAGCTACGAGTGCCTTGCCCGCTTTTTAAAAGGGTTTAGGCCTCCAGGAGCCTAACACTCTCTCGGCAAAACACAGGTCTCAGATTATCAGGTCGAGCAAAGTGTTATTGGGTTGTTCTATGACATTCTCGTAGCAGCTCGGAGTTTGGAATTTGTGCCCGGTTAATGGCAATAGGCTCGCTTCATGGGAACTAAAGATACCGGCGAACTGAGGGTGTACATTAGTACGCCTCTGCCTAACCGTTCAAGGAGTACGGCGTTTGTTATGTTCTAATTTCTGTCATTTTAAGCTTGAGATTTTCTCCTGTATCGTGGGTGTTTACAAACACAACCACACACAAACACCCAGACCCGGAACAACTACCTACCCGTAGGACTTACAAATATTTGTTCCGTGGTGTTCGAACCCACAACACGTAGCGTAAGTCAGTCGTTCAGCTACTTTGCCAAACGTGCCACACCAAATGTATAGTTAGCAGCCGCATTAGTCACAGATAAGCCAATATAGTTCACGCAAAATAACTTGACCCAAAACTAACGGAGAGGGGGAATGTATAGTACAGTACATTTGCGAGAAAAATGTACCTACTAAAATCGACTACTGCGCATCCGCCATTTTGGTTCAAGTTATTTTGCGCCAACTGTACGACTGTTACAGTATTCATCATTAAAATATATGAAATCACTCGTGGCTAAGTAATAACTAAGCTGATCAACTGATCTGCAAGGTTAAGCTGCGCTCGTCGCGGTCAGCGTGTGGATGGGTGACCATTCTTATCACATCGAGACCCCTCCGTGCCTCGGAGAACACGTAAATCCGTCAGTCCCAGTTGTCATACAAACATCATTGACAATTGTTAGTGGTAGTCAGCAGCCCAGAAAAGCCTGACAACCAGTCTATCCTCCGAATATCGGTATTACCCAGAATTGGGTTGCGAAGGTCTGATGGCAGTCGCTTCGTGTAAAATACTGATATTCAGCCCGCATCTGGTAGACTGGAAGCCGACACCAACATAATTGGGAAAGGGCTCGGATGAAGAGTTAAGCTCAAATCTGAATAACAAGGTTTTAAACAGTTATTTATAGCAAACAAAGGGATTTGAATAATTAATTTGATTGTTAAGTTGAAACGGTAGGTAAAAGCCGACGGCAGTTCGATAAAATATTACAGATTACCCGTTCATTAAAGTCAAAAGTTTAACTATCTTTTATGATTATGACACGATTGGCGTAATAGCTGAGCGATCGGCTTCAGCGACACGTGTTGCGAGTTCGATTCCAACACGGAGCAAATATTTGTTGTTTCGGGTTTGGGTGTTTGTGTATGTGATGATTTATGTTTGTAAATGTACACACGATATAGGAGAAAATCCTAGTGTGGGCCAATACATACCATCACGCCTGTATTCCCCGAAGGGTTAGGCAGAGGCGTACTAATGTACACCCACAGTTCGCCGGTATGTTTAGGTCTCATGTAATAGGGGGCGAGCCTATTGCCATTATCCGGGCACAAATTCCTAACTCAGAGCTGCTACTGGGAATTTCATAGAAAAACCCAATAACCCTTTGCTTGACCTGGGAATCGAACCCAGGACCTAGCGTAGCAGTCGCGCTCAGGACCACTTGGCAAATGAGACAGTTTTAGGTACTTAGAAAAATTGATTAGAGGCATTTTTAACTTATACTTAACTTTTTCTTCTTTTTATAAATTCTGCTTCGATTTTTAAGTGTTTCCTTTGTATTTATAGGCGGAAACTATAGGCTTAAGTTTTATATTTTGTAACCTATTATTAAGTTAAGTACAAGCTGTTTGTTTCCCTAACGTAAATAAATAAATAAATAATATTATATTTGCCAATGCTGTGGAACTCAGACGAACACAACGGTAAAAGACAATTTGTAGGTACTTAACTTAGGTACTTATCAAATAAACAGATAGCAGTATAAAAAGACTGAAGGAGAACTTCTTATTTATCTAATTTAACTGAAAGCTGACGTGCTCATTTCATGAAAGCTTTTCAGATATGAGAGTTTCAGGAAATCTAGGACAACTGTCTTATACTTCAGTACAAATTGGTAAACAAGTTTTATTTACAGACTGAAGTATTATAGTGTGTGTGATATTTTACTTAGAATTTTATGGGGTTTTTAACCAACACTTGGAAAATATTTTTTGTGATTTTTTTGTATTTTCCATCCTAAGAATATAAAGTTTTTTTAGTGAAGGAAAAATTCGACTCGCAGGCAGCATTCGAACCTGCGTCTTCTGGTTATGGCATCTCGAATGTGAGGGTAAATTTCGTGGTTAGTGGTCATAGCGTCTGGTGTGTCTAATCAGAAGACGCAGGTTCGAATCCTGCCTGTGAGTTGAATTTTTCCTTCAAGAAAAAAACCTTGAAAAATGCTATCCAAAAGAAAACTTCGATGTGAGGCAATATTCAAACCTTTGGGGATCATGCGAGAGCGATTCCCCTGATCGCACCACTATGTGAAAGGTGGTAGTGGTGGTTTTAGTCGGTATGCCGAACACCTAGCCAGAAAACCCGACATAACCGTCCCGCATCCCTGAGCATAAGGAGCGGGTCCCCACCCAAAAAAGGCAATATCCAAACATGCGATTCACGTGGGAGAGCCATGCTTCGGCACGAATGGGCCGGCTCGACAGGAATGATACCACGGCCTCACAGCAAACCGGCGTGAAACAACGCTTGCGTTGTGTTTCGCCAAGTGAGTGAGGTTACCGGAGGCTCAAACTCTTTTAAAAGGCGCAACGCACTTGCGACTCCCCTGATGTTGTTGGTGTCCATGGCCGGCGGTTATCGCTTACCATCAGGTGATCCGCTTACTCGTATCTAATAAAAAAAAATGCATCCTTCTAGTTAAATATAAATCGGATGCTTTTAGTCAATTAACCTATTGAGAATACTACCTATCTTTGATGTTGAATATAGATACAGATGTGATGCAATGTTATGTAAAACGCATTACTAAAGGTACTCACCCATACATAGGCTCAGCATAATTAATCGGGAATTCGCAAGTGACATTCAAATAAAAATGCGAGTGATTCGATTGGCAGAAATCATCGGAGGTAAAGTTCGAGTATGCCGGATATCCGGTCTGATTGTCATAATAATTGTAGTTGATCTTTGAGCTGTCCAAATCAGTAGAGTCCGCGTCAACAATAGCTTTCGTAGCGTTGAAATCGCCGAAGTAATCGACCCAGTCTTTGTCGTGCGCCGCCATCTTGATTTTATCGGCTATCCGGCTGATTTTGACATGATGATTGTTACGTCATTGTGTGTCTGTGGACAAAGGAAAGTAATATTAATAATTTTATTATAATTATTAGACACAGTATCATAGTGATGAGGTTACAGCTAAGCGGCGGTTTCCTAATGGCTAGGTTGTACTTGCAATCATGTGGTTGCCGGTTCGAAACCCCCCCATTGCACAACCGACGTAAACCCACTCGTAACACAAGCATTTTAGCTTAGCACAAGGGGTTAACAAGAATACTAGTATGTAATGTGCAATCCACATTGCTAGTAAGCTTCTATTAAAAAAAAAAGTTTCATATTTTACTTGTTTTTTAAGCTCGCATATGTCGTCACGCCTGTTTCCTCTGAGTTGTATGTTCTATGTAATATGGGATAAGCCTATTGTGTGCCTATTACCGTACCCAATTGAAAAACTTGGGAGCTGTTACTGAGAATTTCATAGAAAACCCAATGTCACTTTGTCTGACCTCGGAATAAAATTCAGTACCTCTAGCGTAGTGTGCTTGTGTTACTAGTGGGTTCACGTCGGTAGTGCAATAGTCGGTTGGCAAATGATACCATGGTCTCACAGAAAACCGGCGTGAAACAACACTTATGTTGTGTTTCACCGAGTGGGTGAGGATACCGGAGGTCCAAACCCTTTTAAAAGGCGGGCAACGCACTTACGACTCCTCTGGTGAAGCAGGTGTCCATGGGCGGCGGTAATAGCTTCCCATCAGGTGATACTCATTAATAAAATGGGTGGGTTTCGAACCGGCAACCACATAATAGCAAGTCGTCCTAGCAAATAGTTAATGGCATATAATAACAAATGCAAGGTTAATTATTTGATCGTTTCTATCAGATAATATTAGATTAACATTTACACCTACATCATGTGCTCCTACAGAAGGTAATACCGTTAGGTGAATTTACGTAGGTACATTTAGTCGTCATTATGTTTAGTGGGTAAGGGTATGCTAACATTGAAAGCGGGCGACATGAACGCAAAATGTGCTTGACTTAACGTACTTATTATAAGAGCAGTGAGAGCCTTGGGGCGCGTGCCTTGTAGGTACCTTGTATGGTCATAGGACCATCCGCATACGGCCTCCGAATTTTTGAATTCATGTTCGTATTTTATTAACTAGTATTATATTATCTGTGATTAAATAGTTTCTGCCTAAACTGCCTCATTAGCCAAGTGGTCCTGAGCGCGACTGCTACGCTAGAGGTCCTGGGTTCGATTCCCAGGTCGAGCAAAGTGTTATTGGGTTTTTCTATGAAATTCCCAGTAGCAGCTCGGAGTTAGGAATTTGTGCCCGGTTAATGACAATAGGCTCGCCCCCTATTACATGGGACCTAAACATACCGGCGAACTGTGGGTGTACATTAGTACGCCTCTGCCTAACCCTTCGGGGAATACAGGCGTGATGGTATGTTATGTTAAATATATTCTAACATGTCTATCAGATTTTCTCGACGGTCTGCCAACGCGCATTAGGCAAGCGTTGTGGACTGTTACTTTTACCCTCTGAGAAGAGACCTGTACCCAGCAGTAGGACGATTAAAAATATTGGAGAACTGTGGGTGTAACTCTTTCTAACCCTTCGGGGATGGCGTGATGATATGATGGTATGTTATGTTATAAAAGTTAATACAATTTTACGTTAGATTTGCGCAAGTATCATAAAATTTAATGAAAATATACTGTGTTATTGGGTTTTTCTATGAAATTCCCAGTAGCAGCTCGGAGTTAGGAATTTGTGCCCGGTTACTGGCAATAGGCTCGCCCCCTATTACATGGGACCTAAACATACCGGCGAACTGTGGGTGTCCATTAGTACGCCTCTGCCTAACCCTTCGGGGAATGCAGGCGTGATGGTATGTTATGGTAAATGATAAATTATATTTATTTCTGTAAATAGATCTTGTAAAGACACTTTTACAAGTCAATGTTTTAAATTTTTTTGAACTAGATGGCGCCGGAATTTCCTAACTGACGACCTCTGAGAAGAAACACCGAAA
Source organism: Acronicta leporina (assembly GCA_947256265.1). NCBI lineage: Eukaryota > Metazoa > Arthropoda > Insecta > Lepidoptera > Noctuidae > Acronicta > Acronicta leporina. The sequence continues at coordinate 3,527,704 of OX366537.1, read as the reverse complement.
CAAACTCAGAGAATCATGGTCTCTTTTAAAGTCCAGACAATAAAAGTTGATGTTACAAGAATAATATTATTAGATATTATGCGAGTGTCACGATGTAGGGCAATATCTGGACAGGCCTTTTGAAGAAAGAGCCATAGCAGCTTTGAGTTGACCTTTTTTTTTTTTTTTGTGCGTGTGGAAATCCTCATGGACATCCGCCGCCCGGGGAAGGCGGCGGGGTGTGTCGGACTCCACCCAGAGTGGGTGACCTACCGACTAAAACCACACGGGTGTTTCGCCTCACCACTTTTTGCTGGGGTTACGGGAGCGAGGTTTCATTCCTCCGCGACCCCAGCAGAGCTTTGAGTTGACCTGTCCTAACTGACGGCACGCATACATCAGGCATCGTGTAGCTCAACCATTATTTAGGGAGCTCAACGACCTGTCGCACGACGATACCAGATCTGCAAGACATTTGCGTAGGTCATGTAAAATACTCATAGCCGTCAGAAAACGTGAATATAAATTTAAAAGTAGCCTACACAGTACTCACATTTACAAATTCAGAAATTTAAATTATAACAAATTAAATTAAAAATTTAAAAAAACCCCCGACACAAAAATAAACCTGAATCCCTATAAAAAGAAAAAAATAATCTTGAAATTATAACCCTTCGTAAGTACGTATGAAGTTTTTTGATTAAATTTTGTCGCGTCGGGGGACCGCTCTCTAATTATGTGAATCCTTTCCTTTCCTTTTGCTTCCCGAACGTGAATCGCGCGAATTCAGAATTGATGTGGATGGCGCGTACATCGCCGCGACGCGCGGGAGGGCGTAAAGTGGGCGGAGCGTAACATATTCAAGTTTGGCGACCCGAGCGGGCAGACACGCGAGAGCTAGAGAGCGGTCCCCCGACGCGACAAAATTTAATCAAAAAACTTCATACGTACCTACGAAGGGTTATAATTTCAAGATAATTTTTTTCTTTTAATAGGGATTCAGATTTATTTTTGTGTCGGGGTTTTTTTTTAATTTTTAATTTAATTTGTTATTTCACACTTTTTGTAGGGACTCCTTAGTTATTTTCTTTAATTTCTTTTATTTTCTTGCGTTTTAATAAGGTATTTTCTTCGTTTAGTTATTCAACTTTTGTACAATTATTTCATAGCTATTAGATATCTTATATCATAGTGTATAGTATTCTACTAGTCAAGCCCTTTCATTTGATATCTTTATTGAGGGAGTAGTGAAAAAAATTAATAAATTCACCATTTCGTGGAGGCCGCCATGTTGGATTTGAAATTTTTCATAGTGTATAGTATTCTACTAGTCAGGCCCTTTCATTTGATACCAATATTGTGGGAGTTGTGAAAAAATATGTAAACCGCCATCTTGTGGCGGCGGCCATCTTGGGCCGATTTTCATCAAACATAGCTAAGAACACTGCCCACTTATTCACCTTTCAAACAAAAAAAACAAAATCAAAATCGGTTCATCCATTCGGGAGCTACGATGCCACAGACAGACACACACACACACAGACACGTCAAACTTATAACACCCCGTCGTTTTTGCGTCGGGGGTTAAAAACAGATAATAAATGAGTTGAATGTCAAATGTCAGATACATCGAAATAATGTCAACTGAGTAATAATAGATGTCAAGCAAAATAGTATAACGCGACCAAGATAAGATCACATACATTATAGTTATACAACAAGGACAACAGGAAAAAATATGTATACATAATCACAATATAAGTTACCAATTTTATTCTTATGTATGTTAATATACTGTACCTACCTAACTGAAAACTAGCGCTGTGGCATAATGCTTTTTAATATCGCAGCATTAAGCTGAGTTAGGGTAATTTTTCAGCCTCGTATAGGGTTGAATTTCTCGTTCTCATTTATATACCTACCTATTTTATGTACCTAATATAATCTGTCTGTGCGAGTCTGAAATAAATTTTTAAATTATTGTTTTAATCATTAGATTTTATACTAATAATTATCATAATCACATAACATAACATACCATCACGCCTGTATTCCCCGACGGGTTAGGCAGAGGTGTACTAAGGTACACCCACAGTTCGCCGGTATGTTTAGGTCCCATGTAATAGGGGGCGAGCCTATTGCCATTAACCGGGCACAAATTCCAAACTCCGAGCTGCTACTGAGAATTTCATAGAAAAACCCAATAACACTTTGCTCGACCTGGGAATCGAACCCAGGACCTCTAGTAAAGCAGTCGCACTTGGGACCACTAGACTAACGAGGCAGTTATCATAATCACACTATATTAAAATATATGTATAAGTACTAGTTATTACTATCTAAAACTTAAATAACTTAAATTAACTAACTAAATATCTAAATAAAACAATAAACTAACTAAATTAAAACTAGAAACAGAATTACAAAAGCTTACTACTGTTTAAATATGGGTTTATTGGCTTTCAAACTAAGTGTAAGTTGTAATATGGAAGCCAATTAACTACAGATGACATCAAAATTATCAGTGGTCAATGTCCCTCCATATAAAGGCCAGAGGTGCCTAATTTGCCACTTCGTCGCTTCGCAATTATCAGCGTAGTGTACTATAGCTTCGTAGCTTTATAAAACCGCTATTACTCGCACCCCACCCTTACCTAAAACCGACTAATAGCTACAATTAGAGGAGATTGAGCTGCGTAAATAGACAGAACACGTTCTAGGTGTATCAGTACTAGGGAGCCTTGTCATAGCCTAACGAGACATGAGAACGGGAAGCAATATTGCTTACACGGGCTCGATCAATAGGTACTAGTGTAGATAATAAGATAGGTGTTTAATTTATTAAAAACTAGCTCCTGCCCGCGGCTTCGCCCCCGTGGAATTCGGTCTGTCATCACATCCCACGGGAACGGCACAAAAAGTTCTATATCCGTCTCCTGGTTCTAAGCTACCTCTCCACCAATTTTCAGCCAAATCGGTTCAGCCGTTCTTAAGTTATAAATAGTGTAACTAACACGACTTTCTTTTATATATATAAGATGAGTCTGTGGCGTGAAATTACTTGGACCTATTGAAAAATAATTATTATTTAAAATAGATAAACTGAAACATAACATACCAGCACATCTGTTTTCCCCGAAGGGTTAGGCAGAGGCGTACTAATGTACACCCACAGTTCGCCGGTATGTTTAGATCCCATGTAATAGGAGGTGAGCCTATTGCCATTAACCGGGCACAAATTCCAAGCTCCGAGCTGCTACTGGGAATTTCATAGAAAAACCCAATAACACTTTGCTCGACCTGGGAATCGAACCCAGGACCTCTAGCGTAGCAGTCGCGCTCAGCATCACTAGGCTGATGAACTGAAAAAATAATTGAAATCGACCCATAAGGTTCTATGATAATTATAAGCTTTTAAAGTTTTTTGTGGGGATGGACATGATGCTGTGATCCTTTACAGCAAAATTACTAATGTCAGAATGAAATTTATAAGTCGCACGCACGGTTTGACATCACAACGTGCTATAGTGCGCTCTCTGTCTATCATACGATTCAAATGCTTATAACTTTCTTATTTTTGAACCGAATTTTATTATGTTTTTGCCAATAACCGGGCACAAATTTAAACCACGAGCTGCTACTGCTTTAACAAACATACTTCCTATACATATTTTCGCGCCTATTGTGTAGGCAGAGACAATAGATTTCCACTTGCTACGATCCTGGCACACCACTTTCGCCTTTTCCTCCTGCTTTTATAGAAAAATAACTATTTTGGAAATAACGCGGCTACGAAATCTGTCTTAAATTTAAGAATCTTAGTTTTCTCATTGATGCCCCTTGTCAGAACTGAACAAATTGCCACGGGAAGCACCGAATAATCAAAATCGGTTCACCCAGTCGAGAGTTCTGAGGTAACAAACATAAAATAAATACAGTCGAATTGAGAACTTTTTGAAGTCGGTTAAAAACCCCAGGACCTCCGTAAGTTGTAGAGCGAAACACGTTTTACAAAAGTAAACGCGGAACACCAAAGCGATTTTACCAGCCTTTGTCAGGTTCAAATTACCATCACGTTTCTTAACCGTGTTTCACTGTAAATATCAAAAGGAATTATTATGTGGCATCAATCTCCCGTGCTTATGGCCCGGGGTAATGGCGTGCCGTTGTTGGGCTCAAATTAATTTATTAAGCCTGTCGTGTAGTGTTTCAGGTACAAAAGTAGGTGAGGAACAGAGAATTTGATGATTTTAAATAGGCTGTAATAATTTTGAAGGGTTGTTTTATATTATCATCATGCTGTTATCCTTAAAGGGTTAGGTAGAACTACGAGTAAGTTAGGCAAAACCCACAGTACGGTGGCATGTTTTTTCAAGGTACTATGTACAATTCTCTACTATTATAAAATTGTAGAAAATCTGTGTCTGTAAATTGAAGATATTTAAAAAAAACTAGTGGGTTAGGGTATATAAATGTGATTTTAAAAATTATTGTCCAACCCGGAACAAACATTACGGATTGGAGCGAACTGGCAGTCAAGCGTAAGCCTATCTATATACTAATATACAAAGCTGAAGAGTTTGTTTGTTTGTTTGCTTGAACGCGCTAATCTCAGGAAATACTGGTCTGATTTGAAAAAATCTTTCAGTGTCAGATAGCCCATTTATCGAGGAAGGCTATATATCATCACGCTACGCGGACGAAGTCGCGGGCAGAAGCTAGTCAAGAATAAAAAAGTAATAATTAATATTTTCTAGAAAGAAGACGACGTTAATTATTACGATGTAGAAATAACCTTTGAAGCTGGAACTTTTTCAATCACTCCCCTATCAATATCAGGCATACTGATATTTTATGAAAGAATTTATGTAATTCCAGAACTATATTTATTTAAATAAAATACGCGAACTGAGCAAAATGATATTTTTTATTACAAGTTACAAAAGTCAAGAGTGAGTAGTTTTATAGGTGACAAGATTGAAGATAGATGGCGCATGTTCAGTGTTGCAATTATTTAACTTCAACATCCTCTTCTTAATTGCAAACCCATAGCCACAGAACAGTCTTCAGTCTTCTTTTGAGAAATTGGTTTTGTAAGCACATCGGCAACCATATCTTGGGTCCCAACATAACTGAGTTCAATTTCCTTTTCGGTAACTCTCTCTCGAAGAAAATGATATCGTATATCTATATGTTTGCTGCGAGCACAGTAAGAGTCAATACCTGCAAATTTGATTGCACTTTGATTATCGCAATAAATTATGGTAGGGGCAACTGTAACCTTCCAATTTAGTTCTGACTCTAGATGCCTTAGCCACATAGCCTCTTGTGTGGCAGTAGCCAGTGCCATATATTCTGCCTCCATGGTTGATAACGCAACTGTGTTCTGACGTTTAGAACACCATGAGACTGAAGCACCCTGAAACAGAAAAGTGTAGCCAGAGCATGATCTCCGGCTGTTAATGTCTGAAGCCCAATCTGAATCACAGTAGCCAAACACTCTTCCTTCTTCTTTGTTTTGACTAAATGTTAATTTACAATCCTTTGTTCCCTTTATGTAGCGCAGCACTCTTTTTACTGCTAGCCAGTGTTGTATTTCTGGTTTATTATTGAAGCTACTCAATTTATTTACTATGAAACATATATCTGGTCTTGTACCCTGTGATAGGTAAAGTAAACTCCCAATTGCTTCTTGATAAGGAACATTTTTAACAATATTATTTTGCTCTCCTGTGCTGATCAATTTGGCGCTAAGATCACAGGGTGAATGAACTGGATTACAATCTGTCATATTGAATCTTTGTAGAATTTTTTCTATATAGGCAGTCTGATCAATATGAATTTGGTCTCTGGCCACATTTTGACTTATTCTCCAACCAATAAAATGATTCACAGGTCCAAGCGTTTTTATATCAAATTTACTTTTAAGTTGTTCTTTTATTTCTTTACCTTTCTCTACGTTGTTATAAAAAATTAATAGATCATCGACATATATCAATATAAAAAGAATGCTTCCATTATCATTTTTGTAGTACACACATGGATCCACAGACGTACTTTTCAAACCCAACTTTTTTAACACTGAAGTGAGTTTTAAATTCCATTGGCGACTTGCCTGTTTCAAGCCATAAATTGACTTATTTAATCTGCAGACTTCAGATCCATGTTCGTAGCCGGGTGGTTGATTCATATATATTTCAGCATCTATGTCTCCCTGCAAAAATGCCGTCACTGCATCCATTTGATCTATATATAAGTTTTCTTTTACAGCCATTGCAAACAAATATCTTATTGACGTATGCCGTACTACCGGAGCAAAAATCTCATTATATTCAGTTCCTTTCCTTTGTATGAAACCCTTTATGACTAATCTTGCTTTGTAACGTACAACTTTGCCATTTGCATCAGTTTTCATTTTAAAAACCCATTTGCAAGGGATTATTCTTTTGTCTTCGGGTGGAGTTACTAATGTCCATGTATTATTCTGAAGGAGCGATTCATATTCACTATCCATGGCATCTTTCCACTCTTTTGCTTTTGGGCCTGAAAGAGCTTCTTCCATGGTCTCTGGTTCCTTTAATAATACTGCTGAATCAGTTGGTTTCTCTTCATGACAAAGATAAGTATTAGGTTTGATATTCCTCGGCCTCAGAGTTATATTTCTCAATGGCATAGAATCTTCTTCTTCAAAGCTCTCCGGTGTGTAATCTGGATCATTATCTGATTCTGAATTTGATAATTCACTGGTGGCGTCAAACAATTGTTCCTCTTCTGAACTTTCATTAACTAAAGTATCGGTATCAGATTCTTGTTTAGCTGTAGTTTCTTCTTGTTGCAAAACAGTAAGCGGCATAATAACACAATTATTTTTAACTGTGTGTTCCAAGAAAACAACATCTCTACTCTTGTATATTTGTTTTTTACTCTCATCATACAATCTGTAGCCTTTAGTATAATCGCAATAACCCACAAATATCATTTTAATAGCTTTTGAATCCCATTTTCGTCTGTTTTCTTTTGGCACATGAACCATTGCATGACAACCAAAGATTTTCATGTTATTTAAATTTGGCTTTTTACCTGACCACATTTCATATGGTGTCTTGTAATCCAAAGCTTTTGTTGGTGAACGATTTATTATATAAGCCGCTGTTGAAACCGCTTCAGCCCAAAATATTTTTTGTAATCTGGAGTTCAAAATTAAGCATTTAGCTCTCTCTACTAATGTGCGATTCATTCGCTCGGCCATGCCATTTTGTTGAGGTGTATATGGGTTACTTGTTTGATGCTGGATACCAGATCTTTTTTTAATAATTCAACGCCTTCTGCACTTTCTGTTATTTTCTGTAAGTCTGTAAAATTGAGATGGCCCATCCTTTGATGCCATAAATTTATATCCCTCTCATCTATTGTTGATAGCAATGCCGGTGCTTCAGAAACATTATTTAATATGTACATGTTATTGCGATGCAAAGCTGTCAATATTAATTTGTTATTTTGATATATCTGACAACCATCTCTCTCGAATTTCACTTCACAGCCATTATTTACCATTTGACTTACAGAAAGTAAATTTACTGTTAGTGTGGGTATAAATAAAACATCTCTGACCTGTATTGTCCGTAATATGCCATCTGAATCTCTTATCTGAAAATCCACCTTGCCACTGCCCTTTACTGCTACTGTTTTACTGTCTGCAACTTTAATGTTGTTGATTGTAGATGAAGAAACATCATACATCCAATTCCTATTATTGCACATATGCAATGACGCTCCGGAATCAACATACCAGCAGTTTCCATCCAACTCAGCAGCAACTGGAAAAGCAGCAAAATAACCATTATTTTTTGAATTATCATTGTATGAGGAACCCTTCTTTTTATCTTTAAAATAACAATCTTTACTCATATGCCCATATTTATTACATACAAAGCACCGTGGGCCTTTGGTCTGCCTTTTTTCTTGGGATTGGTTATGTGGATTTTTCTGAGTTAACTTTGACTTATTTTGTTTATTATATGACTTGGCATAGTAAGCAACAGAATCTGATACCTTGACCTCTTGTAACAACTTAGTTTTTACATAATCAGCAGTAATATTCACACCAGAGCTCTCTATAGCCATTATCATCGGTTTGTAGTAATCAGGGAGGCCAGCGAGCAGCAATGTACCTAGCCACTCGTCTCCAACAACAAAATTGATATTGCGTAACTTATGAGCTGTTGACATTACCTTGTTAACATATTCCTCGACATTCGAGCAATTTTCCAAATTGGTGGTAATCAGATCTCTTTGTAAACCTACTTTTCTACTGAGCCCGGAGTCATCAAATACTTTTTCGAGTTTTGTCCAAACCTGTTTCGCTGTTGTAGCTTCCTGAACATGGACATAGTTAACTGGGTCTACTAACAGTATTATTTTCGATTTTGCTTTCGTATTTTTCTTGCTGTCGGATACATAACCTAATTCAGGTTCAATCTCTTGCCACAATTCTTCATGTTCCAGATAGTTTTTTACGGCAAATTTCCAACTTTGGTAATTTTCTCTTCCAATTAGCTTCTCAATAGTGCCTATTGATATTTGTGATGCCATTTTTATATGTATTTTTCTGAAAATATGCTGAAAGAGAAAAATGACCACGCCGGTAATGGCCGGTTGCAAGGTGTTTTTAATTTTAATCTATTTGAATCACAGCACTTTAGTATCGAATTACTTTTCTTTATACTTTCGGACATATATAGCCCATAACCTGATATTTTATGAAAGAATTTATGTAATTCCAGAACTATATTTATTTAAATAAAATACGCGAACTGAGCAAAATGATATTTTTTATTACAAGTTACAAAAGTCAAGAGTGAGTAGTTTTATAGGTGACAAGATTGAAGATAGATGGCGCATGTTCAGTGTTGCAATTATTTAACTTCAACACATACACTTCCAAACAATTAATATAAGTAACATGAACATTGTTACAGGGTAATGGCGGCGCGGAATTTTCATAATTAAACTTGTGTTGATACGAATATCTCCGGTAATAAGTTTCGAAGGTAAAGTTACGAACTTAGTTCATTTTACTTAAGTATTATTAGCGTGTGATGTATGTGCGTAGTAGGACTTCTCAAAATGTTTTTGATCTTTATTATTTCAAAGTAAAAAATCTAATTTCTAACATAAATTGAAATGAAACTACGTTTTACGGTTTATCGCTGTATATTGATATTATTTAATTCCCGACGTTTTTTTGTTAGTAATTTTAACATTAAGACGTCCAACACGTGACCATGTATGCTGTAAAGGATACGAAACGTCGGGAATTAAATAATATCAATGTACCGCGATAAAATTTCAATGTCTAATATTCGCGTAAGTGTCAGAAATCAGTATTCTAACATACATACCATCACGCCTGTATTCTCCGTAAGAGTTAGGCAGAGGCGTACTAATGTACACCCACAGTTCGCCGGTATGTTTAGGAGCCATGTATACGTAATACGGGGCGAGCTTATTGCCATTCACACAAATTCGTGTGTGTTCGTTACACATACGATATCTTAAATTAGGTTTACATAAAATACATCTTGTAACTTGTAATTAATCACAGGTCGCTAATTTAAATAGGCGATTATAAATCCATAGTGCATTGGACTGTGTATATGACAAAAAAGTATAAAAGAATATGTGTATGTGTGGGTGTGTGTGTGTTCATCTGTGTGTGTTCGTGTGTGTGTGTTCATGTGTGTGTGTTCGTGTGTGTGTGTGTGTGTGTGTGTGTGTGTGTGTGTGTGTGTGTGTGTGTGGGTGATCTTTAGTTAATGTAAAATTTCCTCAGTCTCGTTGTAGAGACTGATGAGAGTGACTACTCGTACATATTTACAAGAACAAGGACATATACCAAAGAGAAACGGCTTCAGTTATTAAAGCCACAGTGAAAGAAAAACAATATATCGCAGAAACTTCAACTTCAAAATGGAGGCCAGTTTGCTCAGTACTCCAGCCACCGGTTAAGGGGGAGTTCGCAGTTTTTTAATATCAGCTAAGGTTGTCACATTTATTCTTACAAATATGTTTTGGTAACAGGTTTTTTCTTTTTGTCTTTTGACTTTTTTGACAGGTTACGGCTACGTAGGCCGAGATTAAAAGGTAATTAATTCTAAGCGTAAATAAACACAAATAAAAAATACAAAATATTTGTCAAATATAGAATTTGTCGAGTTTAGAATCAGTCAACGATAGACTATTGAAAGTAGGATCTATCGAATGTTGAGTAAAGGATTTTATGCTTCCTTAATATGTATAATTTCAATACAAATTACATAACATTATGACGCCACGATCTCATTTTCGTGATTTGACTTATTGTCTTCCGTTGACGTTATTTGCCACTACGTACTTCTTCGTTTGATAATACCCAAGTAGCCAAATCGTAAGATCGAGTCGTTGTATCAAATTCGTGTAATAATGTCTTTCATAATGTAAATAATTACGAAGAAGCATATGCAACAACAACTGCAAGTCTGCAACTGCTGCAACTTAGTAAGCAGCAACCGCAGCCTATACGCCAGAAACGCCAGTGGTATCACAAGCGCGTTATCAACTTGATACTTCAGTTGTTAAGTCTCAATATATGAGTGTAAAGTATGACGACCTCTGTGGTTTAGTGGTTCGAGTACCGGACTGCTAACCATGAGGTCGTGGGTTCGATTCCCACAGGACACAAAAGTGTTCGTGTTCGTCTGGGTGTTTTTTATGTATTATAAGTATGTATTTACAAAAAAAGTATATTAGTATTATATCCATTGTCTACTACCCATAGTGCAGGCTATGCTTAGTTTGGGAGTAGATGGTGCTGTGTATAAATGTCCCAGAATATTTAAAATGTTTTAATAGGTCCATTAATTTCAAATATATAAATAAATATATATATATATAATATATAAATTAGCCGCATACCGGAACACAATTATGTTAGCACATTATTATTACATTTTGTATTATTTTTTATTTTTTAAATTGCGTTAATAGAATATTTGGCAATGCGGTGGTACCATCCCTGACGAACTCTAGCAGCAGAATATTTAGTACTTAAAAACTTGCCCTTAACAGCTGCAGCATTTCATCTGGCGGAATCATTTTAATTTAGCGTAGAACATTATGTAATTGCTCGCAATTCTCCGAGAGCGGTGGAGGGGAGGGGGTGGTAAATGTAGAACAAACTGTATAATTGCAGAAAAGTTGTTTTGGACTAAACAGAATAATAATCAGCCACAGCAACACAGAACAGCCACTCATCTCGCCTTCTCTACGTTCGATACCTCATTGACCCCCGCATTTTGTTGTAGCGTTTATTTTCTGCTAAATAAGTTTATCGCAAATTATAATTCGGACGAAATATCTGTCGGTGTCCGAAATTGTCCGAAATTTAAGGTCGTAATTGTTTCGTATTCGTGAATATTAATACTCAATACATTTATTGCACTCCACAAGTTAAATTGATGTTACAATGGTATAATATAAGAAACATGTGTGGGCCTTGTTGGCACGGCAAGATGTAGGAGAGAGGAGGAAGTATACATATTTTATTATTTTCATATTATATTTATAATAAATTGATATTTATTGACTATTATATTATTATAGGTAATTATTAAGGTGCGCTTGCTATAGTTAGATATATTACTATAATTATTTTTATTATTTGATATTCTATTATGTAATTATATTATTTTATTATATGTTATTGTATTTTTATTAATTATATATTATTGTAATTATGGTCATTATCATTATTATCAGTTTGTAAAAAGAAAATAAATTAAATGTCCCAGATATTATTATTATAAATGTATGTCATGCTTGTATATTATTTATGTATTTGTGTTTATGTTATTATTAGGTATATTATTACAAGTATTTATTTATTTAAATTTCAATTTATCATATTTCATATACATTTATCATTTAGGTATTCATTTATATGGTAGTAACATTTAGTTATTAGGATGTGTTTTAATTTTTTTATAAAAATACTGTCTTTAATTTCATTTTTTATTCGCGGGGGTAGCTTATTATATATTTTTATCGACATGACATGTGGACTATTACATACCTACATAACATACATAATCAAGCCATTATTCTGTCACACTGCTTCACACGCCGTCGAGAAAATCTCTCAGGCATGCAGGATTCCTCACGATGTTTTCCTTCACCGTTTAAGCACGTGATAATTAACTATTAATTAAATTATAATTAACTGCCTCATTAGCCAAGTGGTCCTGAGCGCGACTGCTAAGCTAGAGGTCCTGGGTTCGATTTCCAGGTCGAGCAAAGTGTTATTGAGTTTTTCTATGAAATTCCCAGTAGCAGCTCGGAGTTAGGAATTTGTGCCCGGTTAATGGCAATAGGCTCGCCCCCTATTACATGAGACCTAAACATACCGGCGAACTGTGGGTGTACATTAGTACGCCTCTGCATAACCCTTCGGGGAATACAGCCGTGATGGTGATGATAATGATGACATGATTTCGAAAAGTCAGATGTGCGTGCCTTAGATTCAAACTCGGGACATTTATAACGTAATATGTAATACTCCGCTCGCCTTGGAATCGAATCCAGGAGCTATAGCGTAGCGTAGCAGTCGCACTCAGGGCCACTAAGCTAATGAGGCAATTATAGAATACGTATTTCGATATCAAAAAGGTTTTTTTCTGTTTGTGTTCAACTTGCGCTAGTTACCTAATTATATTTAAAAAAATATTGGAACAATATTAATTAAGCTTTTGGATTGTTTGAGTCTGTTTTTATTTTTTAACAACGCTTCGAATCCATTTAGTCTTGTAAAGGGCTTAATTAAAAATGCGCGGTTGATTAAAGAATCTTATTTTTTAATTAATTAGTCTTACCAGTTTAATAAAAAACAAAGCTTCATATTCTTTAAAAATTGTTTTACTAATTTTTTTTGGCATAATAGGCCCAAACGAGCAGACGTATTGCCTGATGGTAAGCGATTAGTGCCGCCCGAGGCGACACCCGAAACACCAGAGGAGTTGCAAGTGCGTTGCCCGCCTTTTAAAAGGGTTTCCTTTTAAAAGGCGGGCAACGCACTTGCAACTCCTCTAGTGTTTCGGGTGTCCATGGACGGCAGTAATCCCTAACTATCAGGTGATCCGTCTGCTCGTTTTACCCACAATCCCGTAAAAAGAAAAAATAATATTATGCTAACTTTTTATAACATCCATCTTGAGTTAAACACGCCTTATAACTTTAAGAGCAACTTAAGTTAGACTTCTTCAAAAAAAGGTTAATAAATAACTTTTTAAGCTTTCCGGACTAGTAACTGAAGTGCACGAGTATCCCAGAGCAATTAGTGTAAGCATTACCTTCCTCTGTGCAGTCGGGGAAAAAACTAATTAAAACTCTTTTTAGTTTCCTACATTTTTCTTTTGCTTGTTGAGCTGTGTAAGTAATAATAAAGGGTGGATTTAGAACTTGGGCGACTTAAAATATGTATGCAAAGATACCACGTGGAATTCTGTATCTACCCACCTTTAAAAGATTATGACAAATGCAACTTCAAGTCGGTGTTTTTTTAATTTTTTTAGGGATTTCGTGCCGAAACATACCGGCGAACTGTGGGTGTACATTAGTACACGTCTGCCTGACCCGTTGAAGAATACTGCCGTGATAATACATATACATACATACATTTTTGTTTATACACATTTTTATACACATACACAATTTTGTTTTTAATTTTGTGTGATATGGGTTTTAATTATGTGCATGAAATAAACGAAAAAAAAAATACATACACTCACGCCTTTCCCCCACAGGTAGGCAGAAACTATAGACCACCATTTGCTACGATTCTTGCATACTTCTTTTGCTTCTGAGACATTCATACATACGCGGTGGTTGCGAGTACTACGCACCTGACTTTTTTGAAAGTCCTCGCCAATGAGATCAGTGTATGTCTTTCTAGGGCGACCTCTTTAGGTGCTGCCGCTGAAATTCGCTGATATGGGACACCTGATACTAGGAAAACTTATCAGGAAATTTCACAGAGCATTTTCAGTTTTCAGCTAGCTTTTCATGTTTATGCAAAACGTAGGTAATTTAAACCAGTTGACTACAATGTGTACTGGGCTCTGACACTAGTTGTAATTGCTCAACACATTAGCTAATTAGCTTAATATTGCATGACCGACATTTCTATGCGTTTAGCTTAAAGCGGTAATAGAAATAATAGAACTGCCTCATTAGCCAAGTGGTCCTGAGTGCGACTGCTATGCTAGAGGTCTTGGGTTCGATTCTCAGGTCGAGCAAAGTGTTATTGGGTTTTTCTATGAAATTCCCAGTAGCAGCTCGGAGTTAGGAATATGTGCCCGGTTAATGGCAATAGGCTCGCCCCCTATTACATGAGACCTAAACATACCGGCGAACTGTGGGTGTACATTAGTACGCCTCTGCCTAAGCCTTCGGGGAATACAGGCGTGATGGTATGTTATGTTATAAAAATAATAAATGCACGTATTTTTGTGATTTTTCCTACACGCCATGTCGAAATTTTGCCTTTACATTCTGAATTTACGTCATAAAGGTGACGTCAGTAACATCTTTTGTAAATGTGAAGGCAAACTTCAACATGGCACTTGGGACTCGCGGTGGCTTAGTGGTCATAGCGTCGAATGGTGTATCTAACAAGAAGACGCAGGTTCGAATCCTGCCCGCAAGTCGTACTTTTCCTTCACTAGAATAACTTTATATGGATGAGCGAACGCTAACCTCTGTGCTAAGGGTCGTCGCTCCATAGGGCCTAAATAGCCTTGTATGGCCTAAATAAATAGGGGCTAAAATCACCACTTTTCACGAATCATTTATTCCTAGACACACCGGCCATAACTTTCCAGTATTAGGTGACTTCGTAATATACATTTTTTCCTACACTTATGACGTCAACTTATACAATATCGGTTTCTTCTAGGCAAGCGCGCTCCATCTTAGGTCGCAGTGTCGCTTAACATCAGGTGAACTGGCGATAAAGCGTAAGCCTATCATGAATAAAAAAAAAAAAAAAACATCTTTTAGGTGTCAAATTTGAAGTTACGAACTCAAAATTGATTCGAAAATGTTCATTATTTTTGTATTTAAACTCACACAGAATTGGGATACATAAAATCAACACGGCAAGCCGCTGGCTGAAAGCTATTATAAGTTTGATCAAAAAAATCTAAAGCCTAAAAAATTAAGTTACTTAATTACAGTGTTTTAGAAATATTACCTGTTAAATCTTTTTACTAAATTATTACAAGGCGCCCAGATGGCGACTTATTTTAAAGTATTAGGCGGGAATACCTTTTATTTACTTACTAAGTAATGAGTTTTTCATACAACTAATATTTCATCTTATGATTAGCGAAAGCCATTACGCAGTTCTGAAAATAAAACATTACGCATTTTTTTTTATAACCTCCATTCATCAAAAACGATTCTAATTTTTAAAAAGCAATTGTGCTTTATTAAACTTTCGTTTTGACAAAAAAATTCAATAACCCTCCGATGCTAAGGCACATTATGACCCCTTATGGGGTAAAGGATTAATTTTAATATTATGTGTTTTAAGCCGCTATCAATTTCCCTTAATTGTTAATTAATTATGTTGGTAGGGGTTTATGCTCGTTTAGAAATTTTTAGTATGATTAGATTTTTGTACTTTTAAATTTTTGTACTTAGAAAGATCTAAAGATACCGGCGAACTGTGGATGTACATTAGTACGCCTTTTTTTTTATGGGATAGGGGGGCAAACGAGCAAACGGATCACCTGATGGTAAGTGATAACCGCCGCCCATGGACACCCGCAACACCAGAGGAGTCGCAAGTGCGCTGCCCGCCTTTAAAAGGGTTTGGGCCTCCGGTAACCTCAACTCACTCGGCGAAACACAACGCAAGCGTTGTTTCACGCCCACAGAAGTGCCTCGCAGAAGTGAGGCCGTGGTATCACTCCGGTCGAGCCGGCCCATTCGTGCCGAAGCATGGCTCTCCCACGTGAAAAGCCTCTGCCTAACCCTTCGGGAAATACAGGCGTGTTGGTGTGAATACCCCTAATGGCTACTGGTACTACTACCCTTTGGTTATATTCAATAATATTTCTTTTAGGGTAGGGTAAATTTTGCGGGATTAGATGGGACACGGGGTGCGGGTAATAGACTTATTTATGGCAGATCGCTTGAGGGACGTCAGTCACAGACAGGGTTGGACCAGACTGCCAGCATTTCCTAGGACCGGAGATACATAAATTTATTGTTTTGGTAAATATTATCAACAGTTTATCTTTGTTTAGAGTTTCACGCTAAAGTTACAAATACCCTCAGGAATCACATGCTGGAAATTTTAAGACCAATTACTAAAGGTTAATGGGAGTTGTAACTTCATTATTTTCATCTGGATTTACTCAAAACATAATTACATAAAATTCCTGGCAACATTATTTTAAATTAGTATGCTGTTAGCGACTTTAGACCGATAAATCTACTAAACGTTAAAACCTAAATAAATAATGAATATTTACATGATTTTTGCGAGTTTTTAATGAAACCCTTGGTTGGTTGTACGTTGTTAGTTTTACGTTATGCGAAACACATTTAATTTTAGTCAACTATGATGCCCGCGATTTCACTTATGCGATTAAGGTTAGGTACTTTAATTTTTTTTTTATTTGATAGGGGCGCAAAGAAGCAGACGTATCACCTGATGGTAAGCGATAACCACCGCCCATGGACACACGCAACACCAGAGGAGTCACAAGTGCGTTGCCTGCCTTTTAAAAGGGTTTGAGCCTCCGGTAACCTCACTCACTCGGCGAAACACAACGCAAGCGTTGTTTCACGCCAGTTTTCTGTGAGGCTTTGGTATCACTCCGATCGAGCCGGCCCATTCGTGCCGAAGCATGGCTCTCGTTAGTTCTTCAGTAGGTTTCAGTTTTCCGTACTGAAAGCTGAAACCTGTCTTTTTAAAACGACGGACTTATTTTTGTGCTAAGTACTATTCCAGATCCTAATAACTTATAAGTACCTATTTATTTCTTGTAAAAAAATACTAGCCCAAAAAGCCAGCGCCTTCAAACTTTGGGCACGATAACGTATCTAACTTTAAATTTACCCATACGCTGAATAATTTTATTATTCTTAAAAATATGATGGCATTAAAATTTGACGCAAACCTAATCAGCTTACCTAAATAGGACACCATGTTAGAGAGTTGAAAAATCGAGTTACAAAATTAAATGTACATCGCCTTAAATGAATTGGCTTGGTTGACATTATTACCCTGACCTTAACTGAGGTTACCGAGGTCGTTTTCGACCCTGAATTAAAAAAAGAGAAAGGGAAATAGAGACCTTATTTTTTTAAATTCGAGATGCGTTTGACAAGCAACCTGATAAGTGTTTTTATAGGGTTCGTATTTAAAGGTTCTTATTACTGTAAGCCATAAACTAGCATTTCTAATAATAATAAAATCGTTCGGAAACCAAACATTATTTCAGACTGTACAGTAGCATTGTTTTGAGTACTTAGTGGTCATTTTTATTGTTTATCGATATAAATTATCGATTTCCGGTGGATGAAAAAAAAACTTTTCTACATACATTGTCCTGAGAATAACACAACGGACACAAACACAACAAAAAAAGAATTATCCAAGTAAATGTAGTCGTTCGGTAGTAATGCGCAGACATACATGTCGGCGATTAATTTCTAATTATATAGATTTTAGAAAAGGTTACAAACTATCGGCGATCAATTTTTTTTTAGAAAAATGGCTAATAAAAAGCATCTACTTGTATTATGACTTTATGATCAACGAATTCCGAATAAGCCCATAATTTACCCCCTTACCCTTCAAGACCTTTTACCCTTACAACGTTACCTTTTGCACAAGCAAATATTGCCAATTTCAAATAGTTTATAGGCCGCAATGATTATATGATATCCGAAATAAAGGTCTTCTAAAATTATGCAAGGCCCTTCCCCTAATATGTTGGCCATATTACGTAGGCTTAATATGTAAATATAACTAACCGGTATTACCTTTCATACCATATAGTAGAGAGAGATGCTACATTTACTTTGGATAATGGATTCACTTTGACAATATTTCTCGGGTTTAATTAGCATGTGTTTAGGTCAGGGTCGGGCGGATGAAACTGATAAACCTACAGGGCACTTAATAAAACACCTGACGGCTTATCATTGAACTATATTTGCTCCAAGGAATGTACTAGTACTATATACTACATTTATCATCAAGATACAATTTTCCTTAGCAAACTCATTAATAACACAATGTATGGACCGAGGTCACTGATTGCCGGAGACTCTTAACACCGCGATCTAGAAATTGTTAGATAATGAACAACGCCATCTATCGAGCCACGACTCAACGAACTTTAATTAGTAAAAACTATGAACTTAAACAGCATGTGTTTTAGCATAATAATCAGAGATAGTCTAGTCGTTAGAGCGGTCCCCAGTGCTCAGAGGTCCAAGTTGAAATCTCAGGGATACCTTTGGCGTTTGCACGGATCAGAAATCATCAGAAGATCATCACTTGCTTTAAAGGGGAAGGAATACATTGTCACCGAGAGAAACCTACACGTTCAAATCTCCAAAAAGGTCATGATGAAGTGGGATTTGGTTATCTCACAGTGTAATGAGGTGGATTTTGTAAATCAGAGAGCCGGCATTATTCTATAAGTGAAACCGTTAAATAAGCGCACGCTATTTATTCAAATATATACTTTTGAAGCCTGAGGCCAACGCCATATCTACTTTAATTTGAAATAAAACTAAACTAAAATCATATTGTTGAATTATATTTTAATTTATTTTTATTTATTGTGTCGTTAAACGAACAGACAAGTCACCTAATGTAGTAGTAATACGTCATCACCGCCCATAGACACTTGCAACACCAAAGGAGTTGCCAAGCTTTAAGAACCCTTACGGACTGCAGACTGCCAGAGCCGCAGCAACCGAGGGGGAAGTGTCTCTCAGGCGCTCTCAGCGCGCGATGTCGAAACACACACCAAGGTTCTTTCACGAGAGTCTCCAACGTGAGAGTGATCGCCAGCCAGTCAGACCATCAAAAGATCCTACCACCGAGCAAGTCAAATATTCTCTCATTTTCTCTGCTCTTACCTGATGAGATGCCTATCTGAACGGCAGGAGGAGGAACTGTATTCTAAACCGTCCCCACACGGGGGAAAATGAATGAGAGAAAATATATAACATTACATAACATACCATCACGCCTGGTATTCCTGAAGGGTTGAGCAGAGGCGTACTAATGTACACCCACAGTTCGCCGGTATGTTTTGGTCCCATGTAATAGGGGGCGAGCCTATTGCAATTAACCGGGCAATTCCCAGTGGCAGCTCGGAGTTAGGAAGTTGTGCCCGGGTAATGGCAATAGGCTCGCCCCCTATTACATGGGACCTAAACATACCGGCGAACTGTGGGTGTACATTAGTACGCCTCTGCCTAATCCTTCGGGGAATACAGGCGTGATGGTATGTTATTGTACGGAGAGGAGACAAAACTGTACATAAAATAACATAACCCAAGTTATAAGCGCATTCTCTCACATTTATTAACCACCCACGCGTTCACCTTTGGAATGCCTCAACAAAATATCTTTTCGAACTAAATTGTATCAGCGACGACGTCAAAAAGCTCCAAGAGTGTAGGTATAATAGGGTTAACCCTCAAAGCGTTGGTAAACAGAGTACCCGGTAATTAGGTTAACTCGTTTGCAGCGCACGGGTTATGCGGTCGTGACAGGTAAAGTGTGGAAGATGTTGCATGGTGGCTGTTTTTGAATCTGTACTAATAATAAAGCTGAAGAGTTTGTTTGTTTGTTTGCTTGAACGCGCTAATCTCAGGAACTACTAGTCCGATTTGAAAAATTCTTTTGAGGAAGGCTATAGGCTATATATTATCACGCTACGCGGAAGAAGTCGCGGGCAGAAGCTAGTTTATAATATTTTTGTGTATTTATTTACCCGAAGTTAAGGGTTATCAGTAGTGATCGCCTAGTGATATGACCATTGGACTGCCAAGTCAAAGGTCTCGAATTCGATCCAAGACACGAACCTCTGACTTTTCGAAGTCATGTGCGTATTAATAGTTATAGAAAACCTGCACGTCTGATAGACTTTGTTCATGGCGTGTGAAGTCTGCCAACCCGCATTAGGCTAGCGTGGTGGACTATAGCCTAATCCTTCTCATTCTGAGAGGAGACCCGTGCCCAGCAGTGGGACAGTTTAATGGGTTGATTATGTAAGTAAGCGTTATCAGTGTGGCAGACCCTAACGCGGCAGGCCCAGATGGACACTGCGGGATGAGCTGGCCTCTTTTCAGAAGGACTAATCCCTGGCAGCAATGGATATAGAGAAGTGGAAGAAGAGTAGGCAGGCCTTTGCCCTGTAGTGGGATACTACGGGCTTTTAATAATAAGGGTAATCATTTCGAAGAGTACAGGCTTGATGGAATGTTGTGTTATGACGAAATAATTATTGTTTTGCAAATTGAAGGTCTATTAAAGATTTACTTTTACTAAGCCAATGTTTTCCGTTTTTAACCGACTTCAAAAAGGAGGAGGTTCTCAATGAAACTCAGCCATTTATAAGCCGATTTGGAAAATTCTCTTTTTATTTGAAAGAGTGAAGATCTGATGAAAATACACGTACTTACTGATCGAATAAACGACAAAATCCTCGAGGTCAGTAAAGTTGAAATAAAACTAAGTGATAACAAAAGGTACCGCCTTCCAAAACATAAAAAATAATGTTAATTTTTACACTAAATGGGGTCGATATTTCCTGAAGATCCCTGAGAAGAAACGCCGACCTCCAAACTCGAAGAATGAAGGTCTGTTTTAAATCTTACGTACATAATAATAATTACTAAAGTTGTGTTTTACTTTTATTTCAACTTCTTACCTCGTAAATAACAAACTAACATTTTAATTTACTCAAATAGTAATTACTATCTGGTTTGGAAGGCGTTGCTAGCGGCTATATGAAGTGTCACAGCGGACTATGAAAAAAAAAAGATGTTACAAAAGGAAAAAAATATGAAAAAGCTGTCACTAACAAAACCACTGAAACGACGGATTTTTCGTGACGTTTTCGTGAAGTCGGGCTTTAATTAACTTTTGTTTGGTGAATTTTGCAATGGTTGTTTTTTGGTAACACTAATGAGTTTCTGTTTTCGTTTGGAAAAGGCTTGAAAAGGGTATTGTAGAGATAGAGAAAAGAAAGATAGCTTTCATACACTGGCCTGCAAAACCATACTACATTTTTAAAACGTCGATTTTTTCTTGAATGTAGAAGTTAGAGATTTAAAATAAGAAAATGTTTTATAGATAATTTTATCAGCTTTCTTCGAAACTATAGTAAACCATACAACTCATTTTTAAGTCCTTTTTATTTCGATCGTTTATATTGTGTACTTAAAAAGTTATTGCGTAGTATTAGCTTTTGCAGGAATGGGTCCTGATTTTGATGATAGAGATAGATTGACTGATGATTAGACGACCTCTGTGGTTTAGTGGTTCAAGTACCGGACTGCTAACCACGAGGTCGCGGGTTCGATTCTCACTAGACACAAATATTTATGTGATGAATATAAGTATTTGTGTTCGTCTGGGTGTTTCTTATGTATTATAAGTATGTATTTACAAAAAAAAACAATATAAGTATTATATCCATTGTCTAGTACCCAAAGTGCAAGCTCTGCTTAGTTTGGGACTAGATGGTGCTGTGTAAAATGTCGCAGAATATTTATTTTATTTATTTATAGATAGATAGAGAATATAGATATAGACTAGCCTCGTGGGTGTCCAATTCTTCTCCGGCTTGCTTTCGAAGATATCATGGCAAATCAAAAGCATAGATAAGTCTCACACCAGGTGTGAGACAAAGACTAACCAAAGTTGGGCCTTCGAATAACGGTTGAATTGTATTTTTTATCGGTAGGTAATACATAATATTTGTGCAATTGTATTATGTGAAGAAAATTAAAAAAAATTAAAACGAAATACATACACAATACAACTAAGTATATCTATAAACTAGGTAAGTAATAAAAAGTTTAAATAAGTCATAATTAATACATGTACCTGTACTAGTTAATCCCATTTTAATTGAGCACAATTAGTATCTTCTCTGTGTCTTTGTAGGATATAACTCATAACAGAGGACTTTTTTATAACCAAAATAGATGGAGAAGGTCTTACAGATCACTCGCCTAGAGTGGCCTATGAAACACCCGTGCGATTATAGTCTGCAACTCCGGGTGGAGTCCGACACGCCCCGTCGCCTTTCCCCGGCAGCGAAAGTCCATGAGGATTCCCTAGCCTAAATACCGGCAAACTGTGATTGTACATTAGTACATTTTTGCCTAACCCCTCCGTGTATCATGCGTGATGGTACATCATAAAACAAGCATAATTTTGTGGGGTTTTTCTTTGACCATTCTTTGTAATAAATAGGACTTTGTCCAAGCTTTGACTGTTTCACAACCACTTCAATATTTACGTTGAATTTCGACAAAAACCGTAGATCACAGATACTTGTAGAGGCTACAATACCATCCATACGAACAAACATACAAAATAATAAAGTAGTATGTAAGAAGGGTCGGGCCCCACTTTAAGAATTGAAACAAAAGGTCGGCTTTGTTAGATATCCAGCCATACTTCGAATATACAAGTATACACTTAGCAAAAGAAAATAGACTTCAAGTATCTTGAGAACCGATGTCTCCGACAGTCAGATATAACCAAATTTGTATAGGACCATCTCGTAAATATATTCTACTAGCGCCTCACCCACGGTTTCGCCCATGTTGCCCGGTCTCTAAGAGTCGTAGCGTGATGTTAAATAGCTTAAAGTCTTCGTCACGAAACATTCAGTCCATTAGCGGAAACCGTATGATAATCTGTTCAGTAGTTTTAAAGATTATCGCGAACACACAGACAGACAGACGCGGCGGGCGGCTTTATTTTATAATATGTTAAGATTAAGATCAGATAAAAAAAATAGTTTAAACACATTATCCTCCTTTGCGTTGCTCATTCGGGTAAATAGGTTTAAAAACAAAAAAGTTTATACATAAATATCCATAGTTATACGGTAAGTGCGAAAGTAATTAGATTTTTCTGTTTGTTCAAGTTTCACGCCTTAACAACTAAACCAATTTAAATTAATAATAATAGTAATAAATATTCTGGGACATTTTTTACACAGCGCCATCTAGTCCAAAATTAAGAGCTTGTACTATGGGTAGTAGACAATGGATATAATACTTATATACTTTTTTTTTGTAAATACATACTTATAGTACATAAGAAACACCCAGACGAACACAAACACTTATATTCATCACATAAATGTTTGTGTCCTGTGGGAATCGAACCCACGACCTCATGGTGAGCCATTGATTTATCTATAGAAATAGATTTGGACCCTTGAGAACGACCTTTTGGCTTGAAAAGTCCTCTGAAAAGCAAGCAAAACCGCTGGTAAAAGCGTATATTGCCTATACGAGTATATACAAGAACGACGTTCCTACTTAAAATCAGTTATAGTCATTCTATCTCACGAAGTCCTGTATGATGACCTTTATGTAATTGAAATAAAGTTCAAATTTCAATAATTTAACGGCCTTCGTGAAATAGAATATCTATAAAACATTTTTGAACTGACAAAAATATATAAAAAGTAAGTGAAAACCTTCATGAATCATTCCTCGAGACGTATCAAGTAATATGATGAGTTTTTAATTGCCAGAAAGAAAATATTTCTTTTATACATCGGCACGTGGGAAATGTCGCGGAAAATATGTAAATGTGTACCGAAGGTTTACGTTCCAGGTGAAGCTAGGGAACTGTTTGCGATAATTTACCAGTGGCGAACAATATTTTGATATATTCGCTTTTTATATACGCTAGAGGTCCTGGGGTTCAATTCCCAGGTCGAGCAAAGTGTTATTGGGTTTTTCTATGAAATTCCCAGTAGCAGGTCGGAGTTTGGAATTTGTGCCCGGTTAATGGCAATAGGCTCGCCTCCTATTACATGGGACCTTCACATCCGGCGAACTGTGGGTGTACATTAGTACGCCTATGCCTAACCGCTTGGGGAATATATGCGCGATGATATGTGATGTTATGTTGTATGGCACATTATTTCAGCTCATGTTACTTATATCTATTCTTAGAATAGTTTTGATAATGATCTATCAATAGAATAGAATAGAATAGAATAATCTTTATTGTACACCATAACAGAAACTAAATTAAAGATTTTTTAAGGCTAAGGGTACAATGGCGGTCTTATCGCTAATAGCGATGTCTACCAGACAACCATCAATCAATAACAAAACTATTATAAGAATTGGAGTTATCTATGACTCCAAATCAACTACTGAGCCAAGACCATTGTCTTGTCATGCCTCAGAGGTAAAATATTTAGGGGTAACCCTGGATAAAGAACTGACGTGGCGAACACATCTGGACAATACCATAGCCAAGGCTCTAAGAGTCTTGGGTATGTGTCGCTCAGCGTATGGCAAAACCTGGGGACTTAGACCAAAGGTTGTGCAGTGGCTGTACACCATGATGGTTAGACCAATAATCACATATGGCAGCATTGTTTGGTGGCCTAGGACGCAACTAGGGATATGCAGGGAAGCCCTCGCTAAACTACAACGAACGGCATGCCTAGCTATCACAGGGGCGTTCAAAACCACACCAACAGCGGCGATGGAAAAGGTACTCAACCTTGCACCGCTACATATTGTCATAGAGACTGAGGCCCGTCTTGCACTACACAGACTGGCAATAAATGGCCTGTGGGATAGTTCTAAGCCTAGAACTAGACACACAAAGCTTAAAATACAGGAAGGCCTTGACGAACTAACGAACATGCACTGCGACAAAATGCAGCCCATGTTTTGGTTCAAGAGGTCTTACAAGGTTCATCTACCGTCAAGGGAAGAATGGATGAAGGGACTAGATCCACCAGAGGAGGGCAGTCTGATATGGTACACTGACGGTTCGAAAACCGAGTCGGGTACAGGGGCGGGCATATATGCAAGGGACCATAAGGTCAGTCAAAGCATGGGCAAATTAGCTACAGTTTTCCAAGCGGAAACATATGCTATTCTTGCCTGTGCACAACAGATGGAAAGTAGCGGTACCACAGGTAGGTCCATCTACATTCTTAGTGACAGCCAAGCGGCACTCATGGCCCTGACCTCCTACAGGATCGATTCTGACCGAGGTCAGATCGAGGCTGACCATGGACGCTGCCCGAACTCTTAATGAGCTGGGAAAGCGAAACAAGGTCAGGCTTGTTTGGGTCCCTGGTCATAGGGGTATTGTGGGCAACGAGCATGCTGACGAGCTGGCTAGGGAAGGTTCTGGAACCTCACTAATTGGACCGGAACCATTTGTAGGACTGGCTCCAAGCACAGTCAAAACGGCATTTCGGGAGTACGCAAGGACGAGGCACATGGATGAGTGGTTGAGCCTCACGGGACTTGCTCACTCCAAGAAATTCATAGGTTCCTCATCGAAATGGCAAAATGCCATTTGGAACTCAAGCAGGCGGCAGGCCCGTCTTTTGATGGGGGCGCTGACCGGACACTTCGGGACTAACGCTCTCCTACAAAAGATGGGTCTGACGGATACATCAGCCTGCAGGGCCTGCAAAAGGGAAATTGAGAGCATGGAACACCTTCTGTGTACATGCGATGCAATGGCTGGAAAGCGAATGTGCCTTTTGGGTCAGGGTTATCCAAGCCCGGAGGACTACAGACTCATACCCCCAGGCCTCATTATAAAGCTCATGGAAGAGCTGTTTGTAGAACTGGGAGGGGATGAGGAATAGATTATCTAGGGGAAGCACAAAAGATCCCATTGGGTCGAAGTGCACTGAGGCCTTGCTGCCTCGGCCCTACACAAGATAAGATAAGATAAGACCATTGTCAGTGATCTGAATAATTAGATTCGCAATTATTAAATTTTATACATATCTAGTGACCCCGGCACTCGCCGGCACACGTTGTCCTGCCTTGAAAATAATCGGTCCAGCCGTTCATAACTAACCCGACTTTGTTTTTATATATTCTATATATCTTCCTAGCATTAGTTTTACGATTAAGATATTAGATATAATACATTACATATCTTCTCTTCTTCTTCTAATGTATAGACACTCATACAAAGAAGAGATCATCATTGGTGGTTTCTGACTTTCAAGTGAGCGAATCCGCGGGCAGAGGCTAGTAAATCATATAAACATAATAAAAAATATATATATCATGTAAGAGTTGAGAGTTTAGAACAATAAAAATGCCTAAAAGTGAGGCAGCGCTCACTTGAAAGATGTTTTCAAAGGCGCGGTAGTCATGACAACTGACAAGGGTTTCTGAAAGGTTTCGTATTTCGCCTTCATGTGGAACCTACAACATATTATTCGGTAGTCAGTTGATGTGGCCTTGTAAATAACATACCAGAGGCTGTTATTCGTGTTATTAAGATTCCTGCGAACCGAATTTAAATTCAAACATAATATCGAAATAAATAGTAGTTCAAACATAATTTATTCAAAGTGTGCTATTACTTACTCGGATTTTGTTACCGTATGTTCCCGCTCTACTATATCGTCTTAAATACGTCACTGGAAATAAATGTATTTGATTGCAATTCTTGATAACTTTACCAAATTCGGAACGATTTCCGGGTCGATTATTTCCAGTAAAGTAGTAGTAGACGAAATGGTACGGTAGGAACATAGATTAACGCTATCTCAATTTGAATAATAACACAATTACTCACGTGGGAGAGCCACTCACGTGAGAGAGCCATGCTTGCTTCGGTACGAATAGGCCAGCTCGACCGGAGTGATACCACGGCCTCACAGTAAACCGGCGTGAAACAACGCTTGCGTTGTGTTTCGCCGACTGAGTGAGGTTACCGAAGGCCCAAACCCTTTTAACAGGCGGGCAACGCACTTGCGACTCCTCTGGTGTTGCGGGTGTCCATGGGCAGCAGTTATCGTTTACCATCAGGTGATCCGTCTGCTCGTTTGCCCCCCTATCCCATAAAAAAAAATTGATAAAATATTGTTTGAATTACGATTTATTGTGGTATTACATTTTTGTAGGCTATTCAATCTCCACCGGACTCTTAAGATCGTTTTGCGATTGAGAGAGAGAAGGAGATACCGCTCTATAGATTAAATAGCGGCATCTCTTTCTTACAACTTATAAAAGATTGCATACAGTATGCATATTTTCAGACCCCAAACACGGATTTAAATTATTTTTATTATCAAAAATCTTACTAAACATACACATATTTATACCATCACTCTTGTATTCTACAAAGGTTTAGACAGAAGCGTATTAATTATATAACCAGTTCGGCGGTGTGTTTAGGTCTCATGTAATAGGGGACGAGTCTATTGCAATTCTCACAAATTCCTAATTCCGAACTGCTACCGAGAATTGAATAGAAAAACCCAATACGATCTTTCTTTGCTTGAATGTATAAAATATCTTTCAGTCATTAATTTAGTATGATGGATCACCCAACGCAGTATATCTTGAAGTGGAGTCTAGGCTTAACGTCTTTCAACATCTTTCATAAAAACAGGTTTAAAATAAATACTTTGTAAGATTGATCACAGACATTTTCCATTTTCATTTCTTATATTTGCATCGTGGCAATAAATTATCTTTGCCTACTAAAAAAGACATCATTTAGGTTAAATATTATTTTAAACACACACTAATGTACCCCAATAGCTCGCCGGTATGTTTAGGTCCCATGTAATAGAATCCAAACTCCGAGCTGCTACTGAGAATTTCATAGAAAAACCCAATAACACTTTGCTCGACTTGGAAATCGAACAAGGGATCTCTAGCGTAGCAGTCGGGCCTAAACTAAAGAGGGATGATATAATATGATATGATATGTAGTAGGTATAGTGAAAGTCTTAATAGCAGCTTGGAATTTGGATTTGTATCCAGTTGATAATAGACTTGCCCCTATCACATGGGAATTCAATATCGTTGAATTCCCATGTAATAGATATTGAATTCCCATGTAATAGGCAAACTATGGGTGTAGATTAACTACACACTGCGTTAGCCAGATGTGTACTAATGTGTAGCCTTCTTATGATTCTAAGATGACTTTAAATGTTTATGTAATGATTTTTTTGAGCATTTATTGTGTACTGTCGACCCGCCCCCGGTTTCACCCACGCTATTATAATCGCGTATGTGTCAGAAATCAGTATCACTATCAACAACAACAACAACTAGATTAAATATAAAAACCCAGTCTAATAACCCTCCTCCTTCGGCAGTCGGGTAAAAATAATTGGTGTCGCATATGTTACACTGTGCACTATACTGCAACTCATGACTCATGTCGCCTATTGAACGTGCTTGCATTGCTAGCCTGCAATAAAGAATGAGACAGAGGAGAATGGAGAGAAGCTGTCTAGGCATAAAATTGAAGGACAAGGTGAAGAACCTGGACATTCATAAGAAAACAAATTTAACTGACGCCTTATCTTTCTCGCTACAAAGGAAATGGAAGTGGGCAAGTCACGATGCTAGGTATTTAAAGAAAGAAAGAAATGTGTTTATTGGCACAAAAACGATTATATCATAAGAAACCTTACTTAAGACTATATTTACTTAAGACTAACATACTGACAAGATAAATATCTATTTTGAGTACCTAATTGTGCCAAACGGGCCACAGCTCAGCATATTGTCAGTGACAGGTAGGTACTATCACTGACGCTGGTTTTCAGCTGCAACCCACGGGTGCCATACGCTCGAAAGACAAGCACATATTGGTCCTACGTTATTTAATTAAAAACATGAATTTAGATGATAGATGGACCATAAGAACAGTAAAATGGCCAAATAGGATGAAATAGTTGCGACGGCAGGTTTAGCAAAGCTGAAAATAAAGAAAAATGGAAGTCCTTGGAGGAGGCTTTTACCCGTAGGGTGTCTACATAAATAAATAAATAAATATCATAACTAACATTATTTTGTAATTAAGTTTGTGTGGAATTAAATAAAGCTTCATTATTATTATTATTTTTTTATAAATATTCTGGGACATTTTTACACAGCACCATCTAGTCCCAAACTAAGCAGAGCTTGTACTATAGGTACTAGACAATGGATATAATACTTATATATTTTTTTTTTGTAAATACATAAGAAACCCCCAGACGAACAAAAACACTTATATTCATCATATAAATTTTTGTGTCCTGTGGGAATCGAACCCACAGAGGTCGTCATCTATCTATACTAATATATAAAGCTGAAGAGTTTGTTTGTTTGTTTGTTTGTTTGCTTGAACGCGCTAATCTCAGGAACTACAGGTCCGATTTGAGAAATTCTTTCAGTGTTAGATAGCCCATTTATTGAGGAAGACTATAGGCTATATATCATCACGCTACGCGGACGAAGTCGCGGGCAGAAGCTAGTATTATTATAAACAATAAAGAATGCAAGCGACGTAAGAAAATATCAAGTTCGTAAATTACCTTTAGCTTTGGGAAACTCCGCTGATAATGTAATCATTTGCAATATAACAATTATTTACACCATATCAATAATAAGGATGCAAGTTGTACTAAATATTGTGCAAGTCCTGCTATATTGTGGATATCGTATAAATTTTGTCTGGATTTCACTTCAACGACAGTCTCATTCCGACTTCAGACTCGTTCCGTGTGTGACCATCAGACGCGTAACGAGAGTTTAACGCTGCAATGGAAATTCTATAATTAACTTTGAAAGTGATAACGTTGTTGTTGTTTTATCTTAGATATTTTGTTTTTCTATAATAAAAGACACATAATTCCGCGGTATTTTCACCTAAGAATCATTCGAATTTTTCGTTAGTATACAATCTCGATCGATTAAGTACCTACTTGCTACAAAGTAAAAACAGTGTTTACAAGTTCGACGACACGATCGGCTTCTGCAACACGTATTGTGGGTTCGATCCACACGGAGCTAATATTTGTACGTATGATCTATAGGTAGGTCTCTCATAATGATCCCTATTTTTTTTAATTATTAAGACAATCTCATGTAGATAAATATGGCCTTTTATATTTTTTTATTTGGACCACAGTTTAGGAGAACTTAAACCACTTCGGGGAAAAATGCGGAAGTAACGACCGCTGAATCAATTTTGATGAATTTTGGCATAGAGATAGAACGTACCTTTGGAAAGGATTAGGATACAGGATGGGGTATAGAGTAAGACAGGCTACTGTTGCTTTTTCCCCAAAAAGTCCTTTAGTAATAGGTATGATATCATCAGTGAATGCGACGCAAAACGTTGTGTCCTTGATCGATCGTAGCAT
Source organism: Acronicta leporina (assembly GCA_947256265.1). Taxonomy (NCBI): domain Eukaryota; kingdom Metazoa; phylum Arthropoda; class Insecta; order Lepidoptera; family Noctuidae; genus Acronicta; species Acronicta leporina. Next base: position 3,497,243 of record OX366537.1, on the reverse strand, counting down.
ACGTTGTTGCATATCGACGGCTTTTTATAGTTGCTCTGCAAATATATATACAATGTACATGTCTGGGCTGGCCGGCTTTTGTTAGTTTTTAGCCAACCCCACCCTGCCAATAGAGGCCGAACAAAAGCGTGAGGGTGAGTCATGCAATAAAAGTAAAACCGCTTTCAAAAACAAAAAAATAATATTAAACACAACATTTTCCGAAGTTGGTGCTTTTTTTATTGAGATAGGGGGGTCAACGAGCCGACGGATCGCCTGATGGTAAGCGATAACCGCCGCCCATGGACACCCGCAACACTAGAGGAGTCACAAGTGCGTTGCCCGCCTTTTAAAAGGGTTTGGGCCTCCGGTAACCTCACTCCTCGGCGAAACACAATGCAAGCGTTGTTTCACGGCGGTTTTCTGTGAGGCCGTCGTATCACTACAAGCCAGCCCGTTCGTGCCGAAGCATGGCTCTCCCACGTTAATTCTCCCCTTATATTTGGTCTTTTCCTAGGTGCCGTAGTGCGATTACGAAAAGTCATTAATTATAACATGGCGGACATTATTTTTTCTAAATTGAAAGATATGTGCGTCAATTTAGAGGTTTCTCAGGGTATTGATAAAAAAATGAAATTTATTTTGAAATCCAAGATGGTGGACATTATTTTTCTACAAAATTTATATTGGTGTCAATTTCGAGATTTTTCGGGGTGCTGATTTATAAATTTATATTGAGAATTGATGTGGATATGTCATTTTTTTTTCAACAATAGTCATTCACCCATCTCTTTTTCATATGATATTTAAATGTTGATTTTCGATCTATTCACAGGTTCTACTAATTTTTTTTTATCTTGTTCCAGGGACCCTTTCCTTCCGTCTTTTCGTGAGGCAAAACAAGGTCATCGTCAAGTCGACCACAGACTTAGTAATTAGTAACGCAGAATCAGTCTAAATCAGATTTGCGCAAGTTCGCTTCACTTCAACAAAGAATACCGCGAAAATGGTTAATTACTTCATTTACGCAAAAGATTTTTCAGGTTCGACGGATAACGACAGGCATTATCATGGCCTCGGTATGAAATCTTTCGAACAATTCAAAAGTGACGTTGATAAAATTAAAGCAGAACTATTGGCTGCTGGAGAGCCCCCGACAGAATCGAAAATAATTTATTTGCACTGGGGTGACGAGTGCTATGAAGTCGATGAGGAAACAACTAAAATAGCATACACTGAACTGCAATCTGGACATATGGGCACATATCCAAACACGATAGTGAATTGGATTCAAAAAAATTATGATATCTGTGGTGAAAGTAATAAAATCAAGTTGCTGTATATCATCACGGATGGTTTGATTGATCATGGAGATGCAGAGGAATGTTTCAAATTGAACAAGAATATGTTTTATGAAACGGTTGTGTTTCATGCATTCAATCAAAACCTAGATCAAATTGACCTTTCAGTAGCTGCGTCGTTTTTTAAGAGCCGTTGTGCGGTTTATCGTAATTACGAACTTTATGATAACACTGACATTTCTAGCGACTTTGACTACGATAAGATCAACGTTGATAACTTTGCAGCTGAAAAAGATAATTTGAAGTCTTATGTCAAACTAAAGTTTATCAAAAAATTAAAACAAGATTATCTTGCTTTGCAAGAAATTGATAAATTAAAGAAGCTGCGAGATAGACTGTTCAGTGAGTTGTCATCGAAACCACAAAAGACTCAATATAACCTGAATACAAAGGACAGACAAATATTTCTGTGCGAATTTGTTCGCACGGAGTGGTATCAAAATCTCACTGGAACTATGATACAGGAGTTGAAGATTGACATTGAGAAATCCATTACAACTCTGATCAATTACATTGTCAGCGATAAAAAATCTTACTCGTTCGACGCGCTGAAGTTCGACACTAAATTTAATAAGCCCGTTGAAGAGGAGCTGATCATTGATGTTAATTTTACAGCCGAACAAGAAATTGAATTCCCTGACATCATTCTGGATGACGACAAAGGTATCCCTGTTGTGATTCTAACAGAATTTAATTTGCTGGACAAAATAATTTTTCATAGAACAAAAGCATCGGTTCAAGTGTCACCGGCTAGTTTCTCTAAATTTAAGTCAACGATGGAGTGTCCCTTGTATTTGGTGGATGATCCAGATATCAGTGAGTCAATCGGTTACTTTTACACTTTGAATGTTTACAAACAGTTGTTGGGAAACGCTAGAAGGACTGAACCGCGAACACGGAGACCGTTTCATGGTGGCCTTGTGCTGACAGATACCAATGAATTCGACAAATACAACGATTACATTCTGTCGGCAACGTATTTTGATTCCAAAAAGATCAATTACAATGTTGGTTTGTTTTACTACGTGCTGTGGAAAAATTGTGAAAATAAAGAGTGGATGGATAGAAACGTTGTTGAACACTTCAAGAAATATGTGATGCGACGTGTCAGTGAGACAGTGTGTAAAATAGGGTTGTCAGCATTACCACTAGATTTTCAAGAGGATACATCGCTGGTGACAGCGTTGTGGTACTGCGTTGAAATGTCCTCATGCATCTTCAAAAATGATCCTCAACATTTCATGCACGAGCGCTTGAGAATGTATTACGGCGTCGCGCCGTATATGATCGAAATATTGAAAAATTTTGATTATGTTCTTGATTTGGAGTCTATTCAAAAACGTATAGATTTAATTAGACATGTAATGATTCTGAAAAGAATATCAAAACCTAAAGAGAAACATTATTATTTGCTGAGAAGAATCTTCAAAACTGTACACGGTTTTCTCGTCGGTGAAATTGAGAAACCCTTTAATCTATACATACTCAATTATCTTAAATTGAATCACAAAGGTATGTTATGCGATGATATCGTTAAAGAAAAAGTTCATTTGAATGACTATGTACACTTGATGCATTTTGAAGGTGATATGACAGAATCTAAAGTCGAAATTTGTAAGAACACTTACCGTCCCTTTTTTACTATAAACAAAAACAAATCATTTTATACAGAATTGGTCAAGATTACTAAAAAGGTGGTTATTAATAATGACGACGACAAAGATAAAATTAAAGTCACGTATGAAGCAATTGATTCGCTGGAGTTTGATAGAATTTTGTCTTTATATAAACTATTTATTAATTGCGTGAAAGATAACGAGAAATATCCTACCTTGTCTGGATACATTGAGTACATATCTGAGAAAAAGAAATTTAACGGTGATTTGGTAACTATTTTCCCTTCCAATGTATATCTTCATGCTGAAGAAGTGTACCTGTGTTATCAGAATGTAATTGCACACGTCGATGTTAAGAAATTTATAGAAGTGTGCAAAATGTATGTTAGTCGAAGTGAACGTATTAAAGGTGAAAAAAGAGTGATATTCAATAACGACAAAGAAATTACCGAATTTATTTCTAGTGAGGAATCGAAAGTTAATTTGATAAGAAAAAAGAAATAGTTCAAGATATAGTACCTACTTCACAATACTGTTCATTTGATGTGAAATACCGTGATACACCTTATACAGGATGGCGATTTAATCACCTGCACTGCTTCAATATTGTGTAGTATTGATAACATATAACATATTAGACATAATTTATTTGCCAAACTTCTTGGCAGTATATGATTAGGTATAAATGAGACAAAGTTGTAGTATAGTCTGGTTATAATTATCCAAAGGTGCATCTTATATACTAACGACTACGTGTTGATCACGGATAGTAGAAACATTTAATATATATTGAACGTGCGATGAAGATCATAAGATTGCGATGTAGATTGTAGATACAGCAGAAAGATATTGTACTGTAACAGTACACCCCCCTTTAAAAAAAATATTATGGTAATAGTGTTTACAATATAAATTTGACCTAGACCTTACTAGTTATTTGCTGATGTATATAAATAATAATGCTATTGTACGCGGTGGAATTTGATGACGCCTGTTGTGGTGTGATTTGCTGACGTATGTAATTTTGACTTAGCTGTTGCACGAGTGTTTATTATTTTTTTCCGTTAAACTCTTCATTCTTCTGTCCAGTGTTTTCATTATGCCGTAAAGTAGGATCACGCCGATTGTTAAAATAATCTGTCCCATTGCAACATTTCTTGTCCACCGTAAGTCCTCCTGGATCAGGTTACGGAGTTTGTCCGCTTCGTTTTGATTGAGGCAACTGTCCGTATTGTATGTTATCTGGTCCTTAGAACTTTGATTTCCCATTTTAGATGTCTTGTTGTTACGAGTAGTTGTGAATTAATGGTATATGTTAAGATCTATGTTAATATATATACGAATAGCTTGCTTATATCAGCGATTTTTTTATAGACGTACTACTGGCTTTACTTTACGTCCCGATCGTGTAGTGTACGTGTGTGAATGTCTGTAGAAATCCTTTGAATCTGGCACGTAGTTTGATTCGTCATTGATCATGAATGCTGGTTTCAATCTATCAATTGATATCACTGTCTCTTTATCCCTAATTCTAATGCAAAATGTTTTATCTGTTTTACTAATTACTGGGTAGGGTCCTTCATACGGCGGTGTCAGGGCTTTCTTAATTCTATCACACCGAACAAATACGTGTGAGCATTCTTTGAGTTCGGGATGCACAAATATAGCTTGGTTGTGGTTTTTTCTTTTCGGAATTGATGTCATTTGTGTGATGTCCTTTTGAATTTGTTTTACAAACTCTTCGTACGTTGATAACTGTGCTGCTGATGACTCAAAAAATCCTCCAGGGAGTCGTATTGGCGTTCCATATGTCATCTCTGCTGAACTATAACCTGTGTCTTCTCGCAAGCTACTCCGCAACCCGAGTAAAACTGTTGGAATTTCTTTTAACCAATTTTCGTTGGATTCTCTTGTCATTAACGCCACCTTTAAAGTTCTATGAAATCTCTCTATCATTCCATTGGATTGCGGATGATAAGGTGTTGTCCTAATTTTATGTATTCCCAAAAATTGTGAGAGTGACTCAAATATTCTTGATTCAAACTGTCGGCCTTGATCCGTAGTAATGCGCAATGGACATCCAAAACGAGTAATCCATCCTTCGAAAAGTGTCTTGGCTACTGTTTCTGCAGTTATATCTTCTACCGGAAATATTTCGGGCCATGACGTACAACGATCTATGATTGTGATTAAATATCTCTTCCCTTGTGAAATCGGAAGTGGTCCGACGATGTCAATATGTAAATGTTCAAAACGTTGCGCTGTCATAAATGTACCAGGAGGTGATATCGTATGTCGTTGTATTTTTGATTTTTGGCAGGCTATACATGATCTACACCAATTATTGATATCTTTGTTCATATACGGCCATAAATACCTTTGGGTTATCATTTTTCTCGTAGTTCTTTTTCCTGGATGGCTCATACCATGAATTGTATCGAAAATTTGTTTGCAAAATTGCTTTGGTAAGTAGGGGCGGCTTTTTCCAGTAGACGTGTCGCAGGTGATGTTTATTGTGGAACCCGGAAGCGTAATGTTTTTGAATTTTAATCTTTTATTGTCACGTAATTTACTTAGTTCATTATCTGTTGATTGACATTTTTCCAATTCAGCGTAATCGATAGGTGATGGCACGTATATTTCCTCTATTCGAGATAAGGCATCGGCGGTAATATTGTCACGTCCGCTTATGTGTTGAATGTTGGTACTGTATTGTGAAATGAAATCTAACTGCCGGACCCGTCGCGGTGTATCGTTTGATGATGGTTTTTGGGAGAATGCGTATGTCAAAGGTCGGTGATCCGTAAATATTGTAAATTCTCTTCCCTCGATTAATCTGTGAAAATGTTTGACGGCCATGTATATTCCTAACAGCTCTCTGTCAAACGTAGAATATTTTTGTTGAGTTTCGCTCAATTTTTGTGAAAAAAAACCTAATGGTTCCCAATTGCGTCCGGATTTTTGTTGTAAAACTCCACCAACGCAAGTAGCACTAGCGTCGGTCATGAGCGCTAGTGATGCGTTGCGGGAAGGATGCGCTGTTAACACTGCGTTTTTCATGCTTTCCTTGCATTTTTCGTAAGCTTTGTCTGCTTCCGTTGTCCAAGGAACAGGTGAATTATCGTTCTTTTTTGAACCATGTAGATATTCGTTTAAAATTCTTTGATTTTCCGCTGCGCGTGGAATATTACTTCTGTAGAAATTGACCATGCCCAAAAATCGTCTTAATTCTTGAATTGTTTTCGGTTTGGGAAATTCCATGATTGCTTTGTAATTTTCTTCGGTAGGTTGTATTCCTTGGCTCGTTATATGATAACCTAAGAAATCTATTTCCCTTCTGAGAAATTCGCATTTTTCGAGATTAATGGTTATTCCATTCTCGTGTAAGCGTTTGAAAACCGTTTCTAAATGCTGATAATGCAAATCTTCGTTGTCCGATGCGATGAGACAGTCGTCTACAAATATAAATACGAAGTTTAAATCTCTAAATAAGGAATCCATGAATCGTTGAAATGTTTGTGCCGCATTGCGTAATCCGAAAGGCATTCTTAAGTACTCAAAAAGTCCAAAAGGTGTGATGATGGCTGTTTTTTCTATATCTTTAACAGGAATACAGTGGTATGCTTTGCGTATATCTATCTTGCTTAGTATCTTCTTATTTTCTAATATGTATGTAAAGTCAGTTAATCTTGGTAGTGGGTATTTGTCCGGTACTGTCGTGCTATTGAGCATTCGATAGTCTCCGCACGGTCTCCATTCGCCATTTTTCTTTTTTACCATATGTAATGGGCTTGCCCATGGGCTATCTGACGGTCGGCAAATTCCGAGCTCTATCATATTTTGAAATTCCTTTTTGGCTATGTCGTATTTTTCTGGAGGTAATGGTCTTGCCCGAGCTGCGACGGGTGGTCCTGTAGTGATAATGTGGTGTTCAATCTTATGTTTGGGCGCATTGCGTAGAGAGGACTCTTTCGTGATGTCTTCGTATTTGTTTAAAAGTTGCGTAATACGTGAATTCGTTCCCACTGCGATAGTACGAATTGTTTGTTGTGTCGCTTTTTCTGAAGTTACATGCGTTGTCAGCTCTGTAACTTTGTCGATAAGTTTGCGACCTGCTATGTCGACTAATAGTTTATAGTGCTCTAGAAAATCTGCTCCAATTATTGGTTGTGTAACATCGGCGATTATAAAATTCCATTTATAACATCGTTGTAGTCCTAAATTCAAGGTAAGCGTCTTCTCGCCGTAAGTCCTAATTTTAGTCCCATTTGCAGCGTATAGTGTGTATTGTTCATTTTGTAAAATTGAATATCTCTGTTGCTTGCTAATGACTGAAATATTTGCGCCCGTGTCAATTAAAAACTTCATACCACTTTTTCGGTCGGTAATGGTGAGGCGATTGGATGGGTGGATTGCACAGAGTTTCGCCGTTATCTGTGCTCTTATTCGTTTCCCTGGTTCCGTACGTAAGTCATTGGTTTCCAACCGCATGGTTTAATGCAGTTCCTTGCATATTTTCCGAATCTTTCGTGGTAGTAACAAAATCGATTTGCTCCTCTATAGTTTGTTCTCGGCCTCATAATCGGGAATTGTTGACGTTTCTTGAAATGATTGTGCGTGCTGGGTCGATAGCCATATTGACCTTGCTGAATTGCGTCAATATCTATCTGTAATTTTGCTAGCTGGGCTAAAATGCATGCTGTATTGTTGTCGTTTGAAGTGTCGTTGCTAACAGCTGATATTTCGGTTACTTTTGAATTCATTATTATTTTGTCTGCAATTTGGCTCAGTTTGTCAATTTCCATGTCTTCCGTAACTGCTAGAACCGTAGTAACTGATGTTGGTAAAAGCCTGAACCATAGTAGTTTAATTGTTTCGTCACTGATTTTTCCTCTCCCGAGGACTCGCATTTGACGTAATAACTGCGAAGGTTTTTGATCACCGAGTTCTGTCTCTGATATTAATTTTTGAAACTGTCGCTGTTCTGTTTCTTCGTAACAATCAATTAAACGTTCCTTGATGTTTTTATATTTATCTGTAGTCGGTGGTGAAGTGATTAGGTCACTAACTTGTAGTATTTCTTCCTTGGATAATTTTGCTATTACTGTACAGTATTTGTATTCGTCTCCTTGCTTCTGTGGTGCTAATATGGCTTCTAGTTGCGTGAACCATAATCTTGGTTGGTCTTTCCAAAATTCCGGAATGCGAGATAAAACCGAGGTGCCAGCAGCTACTTCAAGTGTTCCTTGCTGATTTATGTTCGCCTTGCATGGTGATTGTGCCATGTTTCTTGCTGCGTATTCGTTCGTCGGGGTCACCAATTTGCCAAACTTCTTGGCAGTATATGATTAGGTATAAATGAGACAAAGTTGTAGTATAGTCTGGTTATAATTATCCAAAGGTGCATCTTATATACTAACGACTACGTGTTGATCACGGATAGTAGAAACATTTAATATATATTGAACGTGCGATGAAGATCATAAGATTGCGATGTAGATTGTAGATACAGCACAAAGATATTGTACTGTAACAATTTATAATTTGTATCTTTAAGCAATCCCGTGTTAAAGGACTTGATAATATTCAAAATTTTCATAAAACGATATGCACCCTGCAGTAAGTTGACCTTATGCGGAAGGCCCGATCAAGTAGTTGCTTGACTCGCTATCTCTAGATAGATACATACCTACAATGAGTTCAACGTCTGCGCTATGTCTTTGACTCTTTGCATACAAAATTTAAAGGACATTTTGATGAAAAATTAAGGTATGTTTTTTTTTATTGACATGGTTAGTATTTCGTGGTCTGATTCACCTGCTAGAAGGAAGCAGGTGATTAAATCACCACCCTGTATTCTTGTTTGGTGAGGTGAATAAGATTTGGGAGGCGAGCAGTGTTATTGAATGTTTCTATGAAATTCTCAGTAGTAGCTTCGGATATGCGATTTGTGCCCGGATAAGGGCAATAGACTTAATACATGGGGCTTCAACATTCCGGCGGACTGTGTACCTATATTACAATATTTCGACTTAAGCGTTTGAGGAGTAGGTATTTCCCTTGATGGAACTTATGTTATGCTATTGTTATTTTAAAGTTTTTATTTGTTAAGAATGTTGTTAATGTAATTGTTATGTTTCTCTGGGGCTCTCTGCAATTGTTGGGCTGCTGCTTGCGTCATAATTTTTAAACATATTTCACTTATATTTTAATTCAACAGAAGTTTGATTAATTCAAACATACTTCTTGCACCAAGTTTTTGTAATTTAAAGTAAGACATTATGATAATTTGAATAAAACACAGATCATATACTGCAAGAATGTCTACTACACGAATGTCCATATTCATAATATTATAAGATTTGTAGAGATAACTGAGTTTTATTGATACCTTATTCAAAACCAATAAATAGTATGAACAAATAAGCATTATAAAGGGTCCTACTTGCCATGTCATAGTGTCTAGTGCAGGGGTGGCCAACTTGATTACACCCAAGATCTCCTGTTTACTAACGAAACCCTGTGCGATCTACCAATTACTCGTACATACTTATTGAAATCTTAAATGAAACAGCATAGTTCAGTACAAAATCATATAGGTAGTTTTTGTTATTTTATTAAGAGAAAAACATAAATGTGAAAATTATTCATAGTAGCTACTTATTTAACTATATATCAGCGTGAGCATTGCGTTGGTACTTGGTACGTACGTAATTATATTTTTTGCCTTGCCACGATAGATTGGACTAACAGTCGCGATCGACCGGTCGATCGCGATCGACCTGTTGGCCACCCCTGGTCTAGTATCTCTAACCAGACGACGCAGGTTCGAATCTTGTCTGCGAGTCAAATTTTCCTTCACTAAAATAACTAACTTCTTTGCATTTTTCATGCTAAGATTATAACTTAGCATGAAAAATGCAAAATAATCACAAAACAGCTAATAGGTATGGTAGCATCGTACGACATAGAACTAACCGTAAGGTAAGTTACTCTATGCCGTAAGGTAAGTCGTGTCCGTTGAGAGGCAATTAAGTAAATTGATTTTCAACAGATGTTACTGACGTCACCTCTAAGACGTAAGTTCAGAATGTGAAGCTAAATTTCGACATGGCAGGTGGGACTCGCGGTGTGTGTCTAGCGGTCATAGCGTCTGGTGTATCTAACCAGAAGACCCAGGTTCGAATCCTGCCTGCGATTCGAATTTTTCTTCGTCTAAAATAACATAATATTGGAACAGTAAGAAAGAGACTAGACTTATCAAACTAAGTAAACATACATTTTAGTACTCAGTAGGCCAAGCACGACAACTATCGAATTCGTATCGTAAACGAATGAGTTTTATTCTGCTACAAATCTCATACATACATACATATTTTCACATCTGTGTCCCGTTGGGGTAGGCAGAGACTACACTTGCCACGATCCTGGCACACCACTTTCACTTCATCTACGTTCATACAAATTATTCTCGATTTCGATACGATAGTTAATGTGGAAATTACTACAGCCATGAACCCAGAATGTGTTATAGATCTGCGAAAAACCCCATTATCCAGATGGTTGGCTAGAAACTTTCTGCCTCGCACAACTTTAATTGTCAGTATAATTAATTAAAAGTAATTAATTGCTTTAATTATCAGTATAAAAGTAGGTACTATAATTTATGTGGTAAAATACAATATTCATTTACTGCGCTATCGTACACAAACATGAGAATTTATATTACATTAAAAATGTAACACTTCAGAGCTATTACAACCGTCTTACGAATTTTCGATCGTGTCCTGACGCGATTTTAACATTAATTTATTTATTTTTTTTGGATAAACAAACAGTTACACATTATATCTGCGTAAATAATATAACTAAGATATTATGTAAATGTGAAACTCACACCGTTATCCACTATACAATTCATAATAGATTCAAATATCAATTCAATTTTATACCCATTTCAAAAAGTGCACAACGCCGCGCCGCTAAAGAAGTTTTCACTTAAAAAATCCAGTTTAAATTTTAATTTGGCGGGCAAGACGTGCGTGATACGCCGATTGCACCACATTTCATATCCTGAACATTACGCACGCGTGCTAATTCAGTGTGTATCCTCTGTTGTGTGCAGTGGTTAGCGATTTTCTGTTTATATTCATCTATAAAATTATAATCTTATTTCCTCAATAGATATGTACATTTGAAGATAGGATAGTTCGCGCAAAATAACTTGACCCAAAACTAACGGAGAGGGGGAAAGTTTGCGCAGTACATTTGCGAGCAAAATGCACTAAAAATCGACTACTGCGCATCCGCCATTTTGGTTCAAGTTATTTTGCGCCAACTGTATTCGATAGATAAAAATAGAATACAAAGATGAGTCAGTATTTGTACACAAACATTATTTCTTATCATTTAGCTCTGGTTTTAGGAAACTAGTGATAATGCAAACATTTGCAATTTGTTTACACCATTTTAATAAAAACGACGCAAGTTGTGTTAAATAATGCGCATGTTGCTATGTTTTGTATGACGTATATAACTACATTCCGTCTGGCGCTTAGGATTCAGTGTCAGACGTCAGTGTCAGTCTAGTCGACTAACGGAGGTAACGTGAGTGTAATGCTGCCAATGGATATTTTGTGTTAAAAGTGATTTAACGTTGTTTATTTACACTGCATTTAGTAAAATAGGTAAGTTTTATCTTTGAACATTTCTTTTTTTCTAAAATTAAGCGATAAGGCACCGGTATTTGCTCTTAAACTAGAACGAACATAAAATATGTAGGTAGGAAGGTTTTTATCAGCAGTTTCTTATATGTTTTTTTTATTAGATTTAATTAAATGTAAGATATAATGTGATAATAGTCCCCGGTACCTCATTGCGATGTAAAAAAGTCTTAGTTCCGATGTTTTAAGGTCCTAATTTCGACTGTACAAAATGTTACAAATCCATTTCTAATTTATAAAATACATAGGTAGGTAGGTATATCAATAGTCTGCTAGTATGATACAAATTACAATCAGTGAACGCGACGCCAAACGGTACCTCGTCTGTTATGAGGGGCCGCGTCCTTGATCGATCGTCGCGGTCGCAATAAAACAATAGCATATTTTTTACAAACAAACATGTTATTTTATCTTTTTATATATAATTCTTCTGTACGTGTGTTGACAGTGAACTCCTAAACGGCTGGACCGATTTGAATGTGTTTTGTTGTGTGTGTTCAAGTGGATTCGAGGTTGGTTTAGATTGTCTTTCTCTCTCTTCTCTAGATAAATAAGCCCAGCAGATGGCGCTGCAGACGGTATCTAGGTTATTTATCTATACTGCAAGTAAACTGCTGAATCGTTACTTAGTTTAATATCCTAATCGCTTGGTACCTATCGTAGGACAACGTCTGTTGGGCCCGCTAGTAGATATATAAATCTGTTTGCAACACATAAGTATTCACTTTCATAACACACTAAAATGAAATGCGAACATTTCGCAGTATATTTTGTGTCCTTATCACATGTAGGTATGATGCAATCGTCGATCGTGCCGGATCGCCAAACTCTACCAAGGCCATTCGCCAATAACAAGCGCTGTATTATGTGTTTGTTTAGTCGCAACACCGCAGTATTCATTCTAAGCTAAACGATCACCTCACTGGTCACAGAACAAAGTCAAAGTCAATGTTAAAGATATTTATTGCTTACTAGCTTTTACTAGGATTAGAAATGGATCCCAAAAATAATTTAATCAAAAACCGACAGTGATGATCTATTCTTTGTATGGGTCTGTATACATCAGAGAGGTCAAGCTGTTTCAGGATACGATACGATTAATTAATTGAGATAAGAAGTTCACAAGTTTTTAAGTTGGAGCATATACTTACTTTCCAACAGTGATAACAAAATTATCTATCTATGTATTCGGTAGTTTTTGCTCCAACCCGTACATAACAAACATAGCTTTTTACAATTTTGTTTATTAATTTAATTGGTGGCCCGTTTTTTTTTTATGTGATAGCAGGCAAACGAGCAGACGGATCGCCTGATGGTAAGCGATCACCGCCGCCCATGGACACCTACAACACCCGAGGAGTCACAAGTGCGCTGCCGGCTTTTTAAAAGGGAGTACGCTCTTTTCTTGAAGGTTTGAAGGTCGTATTGGTCCGGAAATACTGCAGGCGACAGTTCATTCCACAGTTTTGTTGTGCGAGGCAGAAAGTTTCTAGAGAAACGCACAGTTGTGGACTGCCAGCCATCAAGATGATGGGGATGGAACTGTTGTCGCGTAGAACGATGGCGAAAAGAGGCTGCAGGGATCAATCTGAACAATTCCTCGGAGCACTCCCCATAGTATAGGCGATAGAGGATGCAAAGCGAGGCCACATCTCTACGCAGCGCCAAGGGGTCAAGCCGGTTTGAAATAACTTGGCAGTCGACGATTCGAATCGCTCTTCGTTGGATGTCCAGATGGAGAAGCTGGTACTTGGGTGGTCCTGCCCAGAGATAAGAACAGTATTCCATATGAGGCCGGACCTGCGCCTTATAAAGTAATAGGCGGTGGGCCGGAGTGAAATACTGTCTCGATCTGTTAAGCACGCCAAGCTTCTTTGAGGCTAACTTAGCCTTAACCTCTAAATGTCCGCGGAACTAACAGTTATATCCGTTAACCCGTTAACAGTTATAGGCTCACCCCCTATAACGTGGGTTCTAAACATTCTGGCGAAGTGTGGGTGTATTACTTATCCTTTGGGGAATACAGGCGTGATATTTTGTAATTATTTTTGTATTCCTACTAAACGAAGGGTTAGGCAGAGGCGTACTAATGTACACCCACAGTTCGCCGGTATGTTTAGGTCCCATGTAATAGGGGGCGAGCCTATTGCCATTAACCGGGCACGAATTCCTAACTCCGAGCTGCTACTGGGAATTTCATAGAAAAACCCAATAACACTTTGCTCGACCTGGGAATCGAACCCAGGACCTCTAGCGTAGCAATCGCGCTCAGGACCACTTGGCTAATGAGGCAGTTATTTAATATAAGACATTATGATTATTTGAATAAATTACGATGATAAATATTGTGATATAAACGAGTATTATTTATAAACCTTATTCATTAGAACCAACAATATAAACATATAGCTAAATAGTTATAATATTATTTTTAACTCAATTTTATGTCGAAGTAAACTTAATTTGTTCGTTCGATTTCTGGATGTCCAAGTTTTGTGATGTCAGTAACCAATTTTGAAATTCACTGTTGGAGAACTCCAAATACGTGGCTTGGGAGTGTAGTGGTTTTTTAAAAAGGCTGATAAAACTCTTCTTATTAATTACGGACTAATTTCTCTTCTAAGCCAAATCTATAAATTGTTCTCTAAAGTCGCCATGCTTCGGCACGAATGGGCCGGCTCGACCGGAGTGATACCACGGCCTCACAGAAAACCGGCGTGAAACAACGCTTGCGTTGTGTTTCGCCGAGTGAGTTGAGGTTACCGGAGGCCCAAACCCTTTTAAAGGCGGGCAACGCACTTGCGACTCCTCTGGTGTTGCGGGTGTCCATGGGCGGTGGTTATCGCTTACCATCAGGTGATCAGTTTGCTCGTTTGCCCCCCTATTACATAAAAAAAAAGACTTAGTTTAAAAATATTTGACTACTTCATCCTATGAGGTGACAAAGACTTTTTAGGTAAAAGATCACGCGACAGGTTTTATACAATATATTTTTTGTCTTGTTCCAGGAACACTCCTTCTGCATCCAAGTATCCTTTGATCTATCACCGCGTGGCAAAACAAAGTCCTCGTCATACATAAGTAAGAGCATCACACACTCTTTCATTATTAACCCGGAATCACTTCACTTCAGTAACGAAAAGTCATTCTACCGCGAAAATGGTTAATTATTTCATTTACGCAAAGGATTTTTCGGGTTCAACTGGTAAAAATAGGGGTTATCATATACTCGGTATGAAATCCTTAGAAAAATTCAAAAGTGATGTGGATAAAATTAAAGAAGAACTATTGGCTGCTGGAGAGCCCCCGACAGAATCGAAAATTATTTACTTGCACTGGGGAGACAAGTGCTATGAAGTGGACGAAGATACAACTAGAATAGCGTACACTGAAATGCAATGTGCAAATATGGCGAGATATTCAGACACGATAATCGACTGGATTCAAAAAAATTATGGCATTTCTGGTGAAAATAATAAAATAAAGTTGCTGTATATCATCACGGATGGTAGGGTGTATGATTCACACGCAGAGCATTGTTTCACAATGAACGAGAATATGTTTTATGAAACGGTTGTATTTCATGCATTCAATGAAATCATCTCAAGAATTGACCTTTCAGTAGCTGCATCGTTTTTTAAGAGCCGTTGCGCAGTTTATCGTAATTACGAACTCTTTGATAGCACTGACATTTCTAGTGAGTTCGAATACGATAAGATCAATGCTGAAAACTTTGCAGTTGAAAAAAATAGTTTGAAGTCTTATATAAAATTGAAGTTCATCAAAAACTTTAAGCAAGATGTTCTCGCTTTGCAAGAAATCAATAAATTGAAAAAGCTGCGGGTACGACTATTGCTTGAGTTGTCATCGAATTCACCAAATACCGAATATAACCTGGATACAAAGGACAGACAAGTATTTCTGCGCGAATTAGTTCGCACGGATTGGTACAAACATCTCACTGGCACTATAGTCAATGAGGTGAAGCTTGACATTGAGAAGTCTATTACAAAGCTGATTAATTATATAGTCAGCGATAAAAAATCTTACGCTTTTGACGAATTGAAGTTCAGCACTAAATTGCTTAGGCCCGTTAGAGAGGAGCTGATCGTTGATGTTAATTTTATAGCCGAACAAGAAATTGAACTACCTGACGTCATTCTGGGCGACGACAAAAGAATCCATGTTGTGATTCTAACGGAATTTAATTTGCTGGATAAAATAATTTTTCATAGTACTAAAGCATCAGATCAAGTGTCACCTGCTACTTTTTCTAAATTTAAATCAGCGATGGAGTGTCCATTATGTTTGGTGGAAGATGCAGATATCAGCGAGTCAATCGGTTACTTTTACACTTTGAATGTTTACAAACAGTTGTTGGAGAACGCAAGAATAGAACCGCGAACACGGAGACCGTTCCATGGTGGCCTCGTGTTGACAGATACCGATGAATTCGATAAATACAACGATTACGTTTTGTCGGTGACGTATTTTAATTCCAAAAAGATCAATTACAATGTTGGTTTGTTTTACTACGTGCTGTGGAAAAATTGTGAAAATAAAGAGTGGATGGATAAAAACGTTGTTGAACACTTCAAGAAATATGTCATGCGACGTATTAGTGAGACAGTGTGTAAAATAGGGTTGTCAGCATTACCACTATATCCACAAGAAGATACATCATTGCTAACAGCGTTGTGGTACTGCGTTGAAATGTCATCATACATCTTCAAATATGACTCTAAAAATTTCATGCAGGAACGCTTAAGAAAGTATTACGACGTCGCGCATTATATGATCGAAATATTGAAGCATTTTGATTATGACCTGGATTTGGATTCCATAGAAAAGCGTAAAGAATTAATTAGATATGTAATGATCCTGAAGGGGATATCAAAACCTAAAGAGAAATATTATTATTTGTTGAGAAAGATCTTCAAAACTGTACACGGCTTACTCGTCAGTGAAATTGAGAATCCGTTTAATCTGTATCTACTCAATTACCTGAAATTACAACATAATCGCATGTTGTTTGACAAAGTCATTGATGTTAAAGTTCATCTGAATGACTATGTACACTTCATGCATTTAGAAGGTGATTTGAGAGACTCTAAAGTCGGCGAAGGCACGTTTGAAATTTGTAAGAATACTTATCGTCCCTTTTTTACCCTCGACAAAAACAAATCATTTTACACAGATTTGGTAAGGATTACTAAAAAGGTAGTTATTAATAATGTTGACGACAAAGAAAAAATTAAAGTAACCTATGAAGCAATTGATTCGCTGGAGTTTGATAAAATTTTGTCTCTATATAAACTATTTACTAATTGCGTGAAAGATTGCAAGAAATATCCCACCATGTCTGAGTATATTAATTATATTTCCAGGACAAAAAAGTTTACCGGAGATTTGGTTACAATTTTTCCACCCAATGTTTACACTCAAATCGAAGATGTGTATGCGCGTTATCAGAAAGTAATTACTGGCGTCGATGTTAATAAATTTATTGAAGTGTGCAATACTTATTTCAATCGACCTGAACGTGTTAAAGCCGAAAAAAGAGTGAACTTCAATAATGACAATGAAATTAAGGAATTTATTTCTAATGAGGAATTGAAAGTTAATTTGAAAAAAAACGAACAGAAATGCTGATTAAAGATGTTTTTTACAAGACAGTATTTTTATATGAGTAATAATGAAATACCTCACATTGATAAGTATTGTGATTCATAATTCTGAAGAATTATTAATAACTTGTTTGATGAAGCGGGTAAGGTTTGTGAGGCAGATGGGAGTGACAGATTAGAAGTTGAATTAGGCCTAATTAGCAGCTCGCCACCTATACCATGGGTTCTAAGTATCCCGGGGAATTGTGGGCGTATATTAATTAGTACATCTCTACTTACCCCTTGGAAAATATTAGGCGTTATGGCGTGTTATGTAATTATTTTTGTATACTTAACTATCGTTCAACTTTCTAGTTGTTAAGAATTATCTCTTAATTTAAGTAGTTGTTATTAAGATTTTGTAGTTTAATGTAATCCATTATGCTTATTTGAATAAATTACTGTTATAAATATTGAGTATTATTTATAAACCTTATAGATTACAACAAGTTTTCAACCTATTTGTTAGTCTAGTGGTCGTAAGAGCAACTGTTACGCTAGAGTTCGATTCCCAGGTTGAGCAAATTGTTGATTGAGTTTTGCTATGAAATTCTCAGTAGCAGCTCGGAGTTTAAATATGTGTCCTGTTTAATGACAATATTTGTTATTTTATCTTGTCAGCAATCATTATTTAATAACCTCAAATTATTTTTGTTTTAGAACTTTATGAGACGATAATAAATTTAAAGACGTGACTGTATTTGTGAAGAAAGTGTTTGACGGCCCACATACATATATCAGTCATCGCGTAGCTCAACCATTATTTATTTTTACACACACTTACGCCTTTTTCACAGTACACAGGGGTAGGCAGAAACTATTTTTTTATTCTTTATTCAAAGAAGAAAAGATTCATATTTTAGAGGCTTGGAATGATGCCATGACCCAAGCAACACATAAGCCCGATAACAGTATACAAATTCACTAATAAACAGCTTAAAGCTTTATTACAGAGCTATTTGCACTTCATTTAATTTTTTTACAAAATATCCTTTGAAAAATCAACTAGTTAAGAAAAAAAAAAAAAAACTATTTCTCACCACTAAAAAAGGTTACAAAAAACTGGTGACAACTTACAATATTTATGTGATGGTTAGATAGAGGTATTACAGAATGTTGACCCTATCTCCTGAACTAGGATGGGACTTGTATCTCAGGAGATAGTGTTCAGCCGTTAACTTTAAAATTTATATTATTATTCAATTATCATGCTAATAATAATAGTAATAGTGTCACTGCTATTTTTATGAGGGATAAGTTGAGTGAGAGAGAGAGAGTTGTGTGTGGATGGATGGTGTGTTTGTGAAACGTGTTTTGTGTGTGTGTGTGTGTGCTTGTATGTGTGCGTTTGTGCTTGTATGTGTGCGTGTGCGCGTATACGTGCGTGTATTTGTGTGTGAGACAGTGAATAAGAGAGTGGGTCAATATGGAATGAAGGTTGTGTCAGTGTACTTGTTGTTGATATAGGTATTATGTAATAACTGTCATTAGGTTTTCTGTCTTTGTTATCCAGCTGTAGTAACCATGTTTTAATCATAGTTTTAGCTTCATGTGTGATTAGTTTTAAGACATTTTTTGTTTATTTTGTTGTACAACAGAGAGCTTATGACATAATGTTGTCTTTCTGCGAAAGTTGTGCGGTGTGAGATACATGGATGTGTTGGAGTGTTTCGTCGTTTACCCTCATCGGCTGGGACTACCGAGCGGTGTCTTCTTAGAGTGGATTCAAGCACAAAGAGTTGTCGTACACTTAGAACTGAATTGACATTCTGAATAGAGCTCTCTGGTTGGGTATCTGAAAGGTTTCCTTGTCATGACATTGTGAACAGCTCTTTGTGCTCTCTGCAAGGCAAGAAACAGTGTTTTACCGGCCCCACCCCATACAGAAATACAAATACAGAAAGTTAATCAAGTAATTTACTTTTGGCTAACAATGTTGAAATTGTAATGACTGTATGTTTTTAACAGATTCTTAGAAATTGATTAGTTTCTAAAATAAACTGTGCCTACTGTGCATCTTATAGGATTTACATCATAAAATAAGTTATGTCCTACTTCTTAAAGAAGAAAACAATTGTTGAAATTGGCAACTACTCACTGTATAAAAATAAAATAAACACGAGTGACAATACAACAATCAAATAAAATGTCAATAAGGTAATAACAACGTCGTATTAGTCTCCAAAGTGAAAGCTGTATATTACCCGAGTAAAACAGTCTGTCAAAAAAGATGGAAACAAGATGACTAATCTCAAATTAACTATTTTTAGTACGTACCTGATATTTTAAAAATCTAAATGCTGCTAGTGTAGTTCAGGAGTACCTACAGAGGTCGACAAAGTCATCGTCAAGTCAAGTATATTTCCTATTTATGTAGATAGGCTACATAAATAGGAAATATACTTGACTTGACGATGACTTTGACGACCTCTGTGGTTTAGTGGTTCGAGTACCGGACTGCTGACCATGAGGTCGTGGGTTCGATTCCCACAGGACACAAATACCTATGTATGTGGTGAATATAAGTGTTTGTGTTCGTCTGGGTGTTTCTTATGTATTATAAGTATGTATTTACAAAAAAGAAGTATATAAGTATTATATCCATTTTCTAGTACCCATAGTACAAGCTCTGCTTAGTTTGGGACTAGATGGTGCCGTGTAAAAATGTCCCAGAATATTTATTATTATTTATTTATTACATACTCCAATAACATAACATAACATACCATCACGCCTGTATTCCCCGAAGGGTTAGGCAGAGGCGTACTTAATGTACACCCACAGTTCGCCGGTATGTTTAGGTCCCATGTAATAGGGGGCGAGCCTATTGCCATTAATCGGGCACGATTCCAAACTCCGAGCTGTTACTGAGAATTTCATAGAAAAACCCAATAACACTGCTCGACATGGGAATCGAACCCAGGACCTCTAGTGTAGCAGTCGTACTTGGGACCACTAGACCAACGAGGCAGTATACTCCAATAGTTGTTTCAAAATGGCAAAATTCTTCGTTATCAATGTAATATGGGATTAAATTATTATATGGTATTTGTGTTGTAAATGTTTATTGTATGTATCTAATAGCAATTATGAAATAATTACGAACCCTTTATTGAAATCGGCGTCTCAATCGGTCCAACTGTTTTGGAGATAAATGGCAGTATTCATCGATATAAACAAATAAACAATTTCGTCGGTAGCCTAATGGCTAGGGCGTCGGACTTGCGATCATGTGGTTGCCGGTTCGAACCCCACCTATTGCACTACCGACGTGAACCCACTCGTAACACAAGCAATCTAGCTTAGTACGAGGGATTAACAAGAATACTAGTAATGTGCGATCCGCATTGCTAGTAAGCTTAAAAAAAAACCTCTCCATTAAACGTATACACCTTTCGTGTTCTGTCGTGGATGAAAATAATATTATACCTAAACATGAGTCATTCATTATCCGTAGCTACACAAACTTGTATTTTAATCATACCATATTTTTAGCCTGTTAGCTTTGGGAAACTCTACTGATAATACAAATTATTTACAGCATATTATTAAATATTGTGCAAGCCCAGCTTGTGGATGACGAAGCTCTGATTTCTTGGATTCATTCAGTGTGTCTTCGACTATCGGGCAAAACGTTAGTCTAATGCTCTCAATGGATAAGTTTTCTTTAATTCACTTGTAAAGTGATCTAACATTGTTACTGCACAATTTATTAATTCAGACAGGTAAGTTTTATCTAGATCTCGTTTTGTGGTACTTTAACGAAAGCCGGAAAGAGTTTTAACAAGAATTTAAGCGCTTATGGAGGGAAGAGTTGTAGTGTTGCCCCTCCAACCAAAGGGAGGATCCTCCGACCAGTCGGTTTTTTTTCTTGCTATATATGCAACTTGCATTGCAAACTTTACTTGCGTTATTCAGGATCTGTTCGTCTGATTCGTATGTAGCGCGGTAGATGTCGTTACACGCTTACCAAAATTTCAGAAAAATTGACTATTTTAATTAGAAGCTTTATTTTTTTGCTGTTTATCAGCATATAACTGCCTCATTAGCCAAGTCGTCCTGAGCGCGACTGCTACGCTAGAGGTCCTGGATTCGATTCCCAGGTCGAGCAAAGTGTTATTGGGTTTTTCTATGAAATTCCCAGTAGCACTTTAAATTCATTTCAAAACCATTCACAGTAGCATTTAAAAGGCCGGCAGCGCACTTGTGACTCCTCTGGTGTTGCGGGTGTCCGTGAGCGGCGGTGATCGCTTGCCATCAGGCGATCCGTCTGCTCGTTTGCCTGCTATCACATAGCAAGCAACAAAAAAAAAAAAAAGCAGCTCGGAGTTAGGAGTTTGTGCTCGGTTAATGGCAATAGGCTCGCCCCCTATTACATGGGACCTAAACATACCGGCGAACTGTGGGTGTACATTAGTACGCCTCTGCCTTACCCTTCGGGGAATAAAGGCGTGATGGTATGTTAATGTTTATCAGCATATAAAACGTCTTAATAGCCTCCTGATCATATTTTGCAACGGTTAAAAAATTCTAAACATAATATTATAACCTATCCCTGAGTGTGATACAATTTGTCTATAGACTGATCGATCTATGCAATTTGTCTATTGACAATTTAAATAAGAGAACTATTTGATAAGATGGCGATGGCCATTTTTGCGTGGGTTTGACGCATATTTTCCATAGACTTATTTCTTATTCATTTTGTCTTCATCTTTATTTTTCCGTGCGTCATGTCAGCGCAAATAAAAGTATTTTCTTTCTTTCTTTTTCTTTTAAACCATATATTGTTTTCAATATGATGCTAAGGCTGTTCGTTCACTCGAACCCGCCATAGTATTTTTTTGTGTTCTTGATATGGCTTGACTGCCAGTTCCCCGTTTCCTTCACAGATATTGATCTGCATGTGTTTCACATATTCTAAGCACAGGAAACAAGTAATCGCGACGTTAACTATACACAATTATGAACTAAGACTTTGCTTATATATTGCATGTAGTATGTAGTATAGTTTTAATACTGCCATGAATCTAGAATGTATTATAAATAGACCTACAAATTGTAAAAGACCAATTTACATTTGAAATTGACCGCCCAAGTAAGTTCTAGTTCAAGTTCAAATGTTTTTATTTCAAATAAGTTTTTACAAGCGTTTATGCAACGTTATGATTTTAGTTGCACGGTTCCAAAAGGTTGATCCTATGGAGAAGAATCCGGCAAGAAACTCCACGAACACTGTGCAAATGCAAATGCCGTTACCCTAAAAATAATTTACTTATACGTTTTGATTTTAGACTTGTTCACAGGATATAATATTTTTGTTGTTTGTTCCAGGTACCTTGTGTCGAAGTTTGTCCAGGCAAAACAAGGTCCTCATCATATACGCTGTAGTATTATACCTTGGAGCATGACACTCTGTAATTAATAACGAAGAATTAGTGTTCATATTTGCGCAGTCCGCTACACTTTAAGAAAGAATACCGCAAAAATGGTTAATTACTTCATTTACGCAAAAGATTTTTCGGGTTCAACGGGTAACAACAAGCATTATCATAAACTCGGTATGAAATCTTTTGAACAATTCAAAAGTGAAGTAGAAAAAATTAAAGCAGAACTATTGGCTGCTGGAGAGCCCCCGACAGAATCAAAAATAATTTACTTGCACTGGGGAGATGAGTGCTATGAAGTCGATGAGGAAACAACTAAAATAGCATACACTGAACTGGAATGTGGACACATGGGGACAGAGCCAGACACGATAGTCACCTGGATTAAACAAAATTGTGATATCTGTGGTGAAAATAATAAAATCAAGTTGCTGTATATCATCACGGATGGTTTGATTGATCATGGAAAAGCAGAGGAATGTTTCAAATTGAACAAGAATATGTTTTATGAAACGGTTGTGTATCATGCATTCAATAAAGACCTAGATCAAATTGACCTTTCAGTAGGTGCGTCGTTTTTTAAGAGCCGTTGTGCAGTTTATCGTAATTACATACTTTATGATAGCACTGACATTTCTAGCGACTTTGACTACGACAAGATCAACGCCGATAATTTTGCAGCTGAAAAAGATAATTTGAAATCTTATATCAAATTAAAGTACATCAATACATATAAATATGATTCTCTTGCTTTGCAAGATATCGATAAATTGAAAAACCTGCGAAGTCGCCTATTCCATGACTTGTCATCGAAATCACAAAAGAACGATAACCTGAATACAAAGGACAGACAAGTATTTCTGCGCGAATTCGTTCGCAGGGATTGGTACAAAAATCTCACTGGCACAATAGTCCATGAGGCGAAGGTTGACATTGAGAAGTTCATTACAAGTCTGATCAATTACATTTATAGCAATAAAAAATCATATTCTTTTGACGCACTGAAGTTCAACACTAAATTTAATAAGCCTGTTAAAAAGGAACTGATAAGGATTGATGTTAATTTTAGACCTGAACAAGAAATTGAATTCCCTGACATCATTCTAGATGACGACAAAGGAATCCCTGTTGTGATTCTAACGGATTTTAATTTGCTGGACAAAATTATTTTTCATAAAACAAAAGCATCGGGTCGAGTGTCACTTGCTAGTTTTTCTAAATTTAAGTCAGCGATGGAGTGTCCGTTGTGTTTGGTGGACGATCCAGATATCAGTGAGTCAATCGGTTACTTTTACACTTTGAATGTTTACAAACAGTTGCTGGAAAACGCTTGCCTGACTGAACCGCGAACACGGAGACCGTTTCATGGTGGCCTTGTGCTGACAGATACCAATGAATTCGATAAATACAACGATTACATTCTGTCGGCAACGTATTTTGATTCCAAAAAGATCAATTACAATGTTGGTTTGTTTTACTACGTGCTGTGGAAAAATTGTGAAAATAAAGAATGGATGGATAAAAACGTTGTTGAACACTTCAAGAAATATGTGATGCGACGTATTAGTGAGACAGTGTGTAAAATAGGGTTGTCAGCATTACCACTAGATCCTCAAGAGGATACATCGCTGCCGACTGCGTTGTGGTACTGCGTTGAAATGTCCTCATGCATCTTCAAAAATGATCCTGAACATTTCATGCACGAGCGCTTGAGAATGTATTATGGCCTCGCGCATTATATGATCGAAATATTGAAGTATTTCGAGTATGATCTGGATTTGGAGTCTATTAAAAAACGTATACATTTAATTAAACACGTAATGATTCTGAAGAGAATATCAAACCCTAAAGATAAACTTTACTATTTACTGAGAAGGATCTTCAAAACTGTACACGGGTTTCTCGTCAGTGAAATTGAGAAACCGTTTAATCTATACACGCTCAATTACCTTAAATTGAATCACAAAGATATGTTGTGCGATGATATCGTTAAAGAAAAAGTTCATTTGAATAACTACGTACACTTGATGCATTTAGAAGGTGATTTGAAAGAATCTCAAGTCGGTGAAGACACGTTTAAAATTTGTAAGAATACTTACCGTCCCTTTTTTGCTATAGACAAAAACAAATCATTTTACACTGATTTGATCAAGATTACTAAAAAGGTGGTTATTAATAATGACGAAGACAAAGATAAAATTAAAGTCACGTATGAAGCAATTGATTCGCTGCAGTTTGATAAAATTTTGTCTCCGTACAAACTATTTATTGATTGCGTGAAGGATTGCAAGAAATATCCCACCTTGTCTGAATACATTGAGTATATTACGAAGAAAAAGAAATATAACGGTAATTTGGTAACTATTTTCCCATCCAATGTTTATCTTCACGTTGAAGCAGTGTATCTGCGTTATCAGAATGTAGTTACAGACGTCGATGTTAATAAATTTATAGAAGTGTGCAAAAGTTATGTCAGTCGACCTGAACGTATTAAAGCCGAAAAAAGAGCGAGTTTCGATGATGACACTGAAATTAATGAATTTATTTCTAGTGAGGAATCAAAAGTTAATTTGAAAAAAAGAATACATAAATAGGTATAGTTATCAATGATACTTCACAATGTAGTACCTTTTAATGTGCCTATGTGTAAAAAAAGCTTCGCATTGATACGTATTGCGACTAATAATTATTGTGAATAATAACTCGCGGTGGCTTAGTGGTCATAGCGTTTGGTGTATCTATGCCAACGTGGGAGAATCATGCTTCGGCACGAATGGGCCGGCACGACCGGAGTAATACCACGGCCTTACAGAAAACCGGCGTGAAACAACGCTTGCGTTGTGTTTCGCCGAGTGAGTGAGGCTACCGGAGGCCCAAACCCTTTTAAAAGGCGGGCAACGCACTTGTGACTCCTATGGTGTTGCGGGTGACCATGGGCGGCTGTTATCGCTTATCATCAGGTGATCCGTCTGCTCGTTTGCTCCCCTATATCATAAAAAAAATCTAACCAAAAGACGCAGTTTCAAATCCTGCCTGCGAGTCAAATTTTTCCTTCACTAAAATACCTTATAATCATAGCATGAAAAATGCAAAAAAATCACAGAAAAGAGAATTTCTACACGTTCAATGAGGCCCCTTTTCTATGGGATGGGACCTAAACATACCGGCGAGTATGCCTCTCCCTAACCCTTTGGGAAATACAGGCGTAATGCTAGATGAGGCGGATGGGTGGGTCGCAGGTTGAACTGTGTTACTGAATTATTCTATGAAATTCTCAGTAGTAACTAGGAGTTTGGACGTACGCCCGGTTAACGGCAATAGGCTCCCATTAACATGGGTCCTAAAAATTCTGGCAAAATGTACGTAGGTACCTATTTAGTACTTCTCTGCCTAACTCTTTGGGGAATACAGGCGTGATGGTATGTTAGATTACTATTTTTGTATTTAACTATTGTTTAACTTTTAATTGTTAAGAGTTTTCTAATAATTTTAGTGTACTTTGTATTTTAATGTAATGATTATGATGAATAAATGATGAGATAAATATTATGATTTTACTTAGTAGATATTATTTAAACAATGTGTAACTTTATAAGCGCAAGAGCTCAAACACTTCTATTAGAAGTTGTAATTATAATAACTGCCTCATTAGCCAAGTGGTCCTGAGCGTGACTGCTAGGCTAGAGGGCCTGGGTTCGATTCCCAGGTCGAGCAAAGTGTTATTGGGTTTTTCTATGAAATTCCCAGTAGCAGCTCGGAGTTAGGAAATTGTGCCCGGTTAATGGCAATAGGCTCGCCCCCTATTACATGGGACCTAAACATACCGGCGAACTGTGGGTACAGTTCGCCGGTATGTTTAGGTTCCAGAGGCGTACTACTGTACACCCGTACAGTAGTACGCCTCTGCCTAACCCTTCGCGGAATACAGGCGTGATGGTATGTTAATTATAATAACAATTTCAGGTCTTGCGTTTATTCTGTTACAGGTTGTTTATGGAATAATCCTTAAAACCATCGACATGTTATTTTTTTTTTCATTTCGTTGGGACACAAGAAATGATCATGTAGAATTTTTGGCGCCAAATCTAAATCCAATAGAAAAGAACGAAGTAGTGATGTTTCATAGTTGATATTTAAAAGGGTTTGGGCCTCCGGTAACCTCATTCACTCGGCGAAATACAACGCAAGCGTTGTGTCACGCACGTTTTATTTGAGGCCGTGGTATTATCTACTCCGGTCGAGCCGGCCCATTCGTGCCGAAGCATGGCTCTCCCAAAATCATAATCATATCATATAACAGCTATATCCTTCTCAAACATGCAGTTTCAAGTCATTTATCAAAATCTTGTGAATTGATCAAACACTCATGTTCGAGCGCACCCAGTATCCGAACTAAGCCATGGTGTCTCTCCAGCCATTCCTCCATTATGACATTATCGGTAATCAACGTGCATAAATTTGTTCGTCCTTGATTCGAAACCCGGCTCGGTTGCACGATACGGCAATAAAAAAATAAATCATGCATCATATTTCCTATTTCTGTAAATATATCATTTCAATAGAAAGAAAGAAAGAAAGAAACGTTTAATCACTATAAAAACAGCGAGTACAATATATAGACACAAGTAACAATAAATATTAAAACTAAACAAACAGTAGGTACGGTACATCAAGCCACCACAAAATGTCAAACTTTCTACGTCGATTTTGATCTTAATTATCAAGAACTTAAGGTTCAAAATCATTCGTAGAAAGTTGACAGTTCTGTATAACCCGATGTGCTGGCGACCGCACATCGCCGCTGTTCATAGCAATAAGGTCCCCACTCAGCGTAATGATTTTACGCTGATTTTCAGTGGGGCCTAGATGACGTATGACGTCACCCAGCGGTGGTGTTCAATATGCATACAATGATATAACAAAAAAACCCTATAGAAATATGTTTTGGGGTCAATACACTTTTACGGGTAAACAATTAATAGAATTTGAATAATATATCATAGCTGCCCATCCCTACTTCAACCCTGTCATGTAGCCTGAATAATGAATGTACTAGGCGCACATGAAACAAAGGAACTGGGAGAAACAGCCCTGTGCATGACAACCGAGGAATAATAAAGGAATACCTTTGCTTTAAAAAAAAGAAGAAACTGGCGGCCATAGTTTTGTTGAAGATTGTGACGTAGGTAATGAGGACTTTTTTTTTTTTTTTTTAATTATGGCGTCACACTTTTTGTGTATTTGCCAGTGTCAAGTATTACAATAATCAAGTAGGTAATAATTATTTCCCATCATGGGATTGTATTATGGCACCACACTTTTTGTGTTCGCCAGTGTCAAGTATAATGTTCAGTTGCCCCAATAAAACGGTAGAAACTTTATTGAGGCTTCGATGGAGTTTAGGTGTGAACCCAAAAAGTCACGATTTTCAATTTTATATCATTTGCCTACACTCTCACACGTTCACGAACACTTAATGGTTAATTATCCACCATAATTACACATTAAACTCCGGAGAAATTCAAGTTTTGAAAAATAATATAAAATCGACAATGTGCACTTTTCATTTTCCCGCCTAAAAAAAACTCAATGAGGACTTTATGTACACTATGTGTTTATATAAGTTTATTTTTGAACTGACATTGATAAATCGACTAGCTAATTATCGCTCTCTCAGATTACAAGCATCCCACGACATAATTATGTCGTTACTTTTTCTTATCTGTATCATACTTTTGACACGTAATATTAGACAAAATGATTCGTGGCGCGCATGTTAGCATCTTAGTGTGATCTTAATTATATCGTGGCCGAGTTAACGACTTCTTAGCCACGGGGTTGACTTCTAGGATGGGATGGGGGTGTGTAAATTACATGGCAAAGCTATTATTATAAAAAATATACATTCAGCCAAAGTTGATTTTTGATGACTACTATAATATAAAATACCATCACGTTTATATTGCCAATAATCGGGGACACATTCCGAACTCAGAGCTGCTGAACTCAGAACTGAGAATTTTAAAGAAAAACCAAATGACACTTTACTCGACCTGGAAATCCAACCCAGGAATTCTAGCTTCGCAGTCGCACTTAGGAACACTGTACTAATGAGGTAGGTTTACATACACTCATGCCTTTCTCCCATAGGGGTAGGCAGAAACTATAGACCGCCACTTGCTACGATTATTGCATACTTCTTTTGCTTCTGCCACATTCATACATCTTCGCATACATACGCGCCGGTTGCGAGTAGGTACTACGCACCTGACCTTTTTAAAGGAGGTAGATTTAAGTTTTAATAAAAAAACACTTAATAAATTTTTATCGTATCGCCTACTCTTTATTTTCTACGCATGTTGATAGTACGCATTTTTTGCTATTTTATTTTTGCAGGCGTCATCAAGGTTTCTGTATGAAATTGAATGCGGTTTTAACAGTTGAATTGCTGGAGTAAAATATGGTGTATGTATAATTTTGATACTTAAGCTTAAAGTTATACCTTGGCTTTAATAAGTGTGCATGTGCATGAACGAAAGGACGGACAATTTATTGCTAGTTTGCAAATACATTTCGAATAAAATTAAGCGAGTTTTTATTTGCGTCGTATGTTAAAAAGAAAACCATAGATATCAACAATTAATAGACCACATTAAAAGTTTGGAGAAATCGTTTTAAAACTTCATAAACTCAACTTCAATCTTCGTTGTCGATAATCTGTGAACTTCGTAAATTAATTAAGGTGTCCTTTTTCTTGGCCCGGCCAAGTTTTTGCGGAGAATGGAGATTTTATCACGGTAAGATAACACTGGTAAGGTTGGAGTAAGTGGATTATCCTACATTTTTGTTTAATGCTTTCTTAGCAATACTTAAAATACAAGTTTCTTTAGTCTGGCTTTGGAAATTTCATATGACCTACACGAATGTCCTGCTGATCTGGCATAGTCGTGCGACGGGTCGTTGAACTCCTTAATTATGGTTGAGCTACACGACAACTGATGAGATGCATACTTGCCGTCAGTTGGGACTGGTCTAATCAAAGCTGCTATAGGTCTTTCCTGAAAAGGCCGTTTCAGACATTGCCTTGCATTGTCCCACTCACATATAACATAACATACCACCACGCCTTTATTCCCCTAAAGTTTAAGTAGAGGCGTACTAATGTAGCGAGCGAGCCGATCGCCATTAAACGGGCATAAATTCCAAATTCCGAGTTGCTACTGAGAATTTAATAGAAAAAAAAAAACAATAACACATTGCTCGACCTGGGAATTGAACTCAGGACCTCTAGCAGTCACGCTCAAGACAACTAGACTAATATAAAGTTATAAAAAACATAAAATATAAGCTTTATTTTTGCAGATCTAACACAATAACTTATATCAGAGTTGTAAATTACAGACTGTTCTAGAACAGCTGGCCTAGAACATTATGTAGTCCATTAGAGCCGACACATTTATATTTTCAGATTTGGATAAAAAATTACGAACTATTTTTCATGTCGCTATTACATCTTAGTTTTTTAGATGTTACACGAAGTTCTAAAACGGTGGATATAAATAATCCTTCTAGGTATTTTATTTTAGATAAAGGTCTAATTTATTAATGTCTTAATAATAATATACTAGCTTCTGCTTGTGACTTCGTCCGCGTGGAATAGTTACTTGGTCTTAGCGTAATGATGTATAGCCTATAGCCTTCCTCGATAGGCTATCTAACACTGAAATAATTTTTCAAATCGGATCAGTTTTTCCTGAGATTAGCGCGATTAACAGCTTCCTGAAACTCATTGCTGGGAGAATGGACACTGACAGCTCCTTCATGGAGTACTGGACAAAACAACATGTTAGGCGTTCCTGATCCAGTGTGTCCATTATTGTAGGGACGCAACAATATGTATCTTATGTGTATTTGTGTGTGTTTTTTAATTTTATTATTTATGTAATCATTTAATTATTAATCATAGAATTGTCATATGGATATCTCATGTCTGAAATAAATAATTTGAATTGAATTGGATTGAATTAGTGTGATACTCACATTACTATCATACTGAACTTTAAAAGAGACTAGGTATGGTTCTTTGTGTGAGTGAGAGAAATGCGGGTCCCATAAAATACTCAAAAATTTAAAACATCTATCTATACCTACTAACTAATATATAAAGCTGAAGAGTTTGTTTATTTGTTTGTTTGTTTGCTTGAACGCGCTAATCTCAGGAACTACTGGTCCGATTTGAAAAATTCTTTCAGTGTTAGATAGCCCATTTATTGAGGAAGGCTATAGGCTATATATCATCACGCTACAAGGACGAAGTCGCGGGCAGAAGCTAGTTATCGATATTTTCGAAATTGTCCTGTAGTGTTATACTCACATTACTATCATACTGAACTTTAAAAGATACTAGGTATGGTTCTTTGTGTAAGTTTCGGTGCTTCTTTTCGGAGGTAATTAGTGAGAGAAATGCGGGTCCCATAAAATACTCAAAAATTTAAAACATTTACTTATAAACGTGTCTTCAAAAGATCTATTTCCAGGAATACAAAAAACCGTCCAATTGCGATTCGGAATCGCGCACGAAAGCTTCCGTGCCATTGTCGAGTCCGACTCTTACTTGGCCGGTTTTTTAGTATTTGTTGTTATATCGGCAACAGAAATACATAATCTGTGAAAATTTCAACTATCTAGCTATCGCAGTTCTTGAGATACAGCCTGGTGACAGACAGACGGACGGACAGACAGCGAAGTCTTAGTAATAGGGTCCAGTTTTTACCCTTTGGGCACGGAACCCTAAAACCTATAAAGGATAGTTTACAATCTTATTCAGCACTGCGTATCAAGGTATACATTATAAATGTTAACATAACGTACCATCACGCCTGTTTTCCCCGAAGGGTTAGGCAAAGGCGTACTGATGTACACCCACAGTTCGCCGTATGTTTAGGTCCCATGCAATAGGGGGCGAGCCTATTGCCACTAACCGGGCACAAATTCCAAACTCCTAGCTGTTACTGGGAATTTCATAGAAAAACCCAATAACACTGCTCGACCTGGGAATCGAACCCAGGACCTCAAGCGATCAGGACCACTAGGCTAATAAGGCAGTTAAGCATTATAAATCTTCTCTTACTAAATTAGTACTTGAGCGTTTTCTAATTCCGTTTTTACCGATTCAGCGATTTTACGATCGTCCCAACAGACGAACACGAACAGTAAATATTTTATTTGAATTTTTTTTGGGAACCACATAAATTATATTAGAAATGTACGTTTAGTGTGTAATTTTCCATTCGTTTGGTTTGGTTTACTCGTTTCCGGGTGCAATGGGAATTTGTGTTTCTGGATATTTGTGTTTAGATTTGGTGTTAGTTTAGTCTGTTCGATTGAGATTTAGCAATAAAACTGTGTCTGGTAATATTTCAATGATGGAATATTTAGAAAGTGTTTTTTTTTAATGTATAGGGCGGCAAACGAGCCAACGGATCACCTGATGGTAAGCGATAACCGCCGCCCATGGACACCCGCAACACCAGAGGAGTCGCAAGTGCGTTGGCCGCCTTAAAAAGGGGTTGGGCCTCCGGTAACCTCAACTCACTCGACGAAACACAACGCAAGCGTTGTTTCACGCCGGTTTTCTGTGAGGCCGTGGTATTTATTATTTCTGTGAGGCCTATTCGTGCCGAAGCACGGCTCTCCCACCTTAGCTCTCCTTCGGTTTTTAGTCTATACATATTTAGCTACACACAACACGTTTTGGGGTAGTGGCTGTGCGATCAGCTTCTGCCCCACGTGTTGTAAAGCACCCACGATACAGGAGAAAAATCTAGAGTGTGGCAAGGTTTTTTTTTAAATAAAATTGTATTGGTACAGTTTACTTTTTGGAACGCACATATACCATTGTAAGCGGTTATTTTTGTAGTGCAATTATATAACTTCACGTGTGTATGTGTGAACTTGTAGTGAAATCTGTGAATCAATGAATCAGTTTACCGTCAATAGCACTTTTAACAATCAAAGTAAACTATTTGAATGTTCATTAATAAAGCAGAAAAAGCTATAATGTAACTATATGATAAACAATTAACCGTTATATTTATCTTTACTAATTTAAAAGGCTGAAGAGTTAGTTTGTTTGTTTGCGCGCTAATCTCAGGAACTACTGGACCGATTTGAAAAATTCTTTCAGTGTTAGATAGCACATTTATTGAGGAAGGCTATATAGGCTATAAATCATCACGCTAAGACTAAGTTACTATTCCACACGGACGAAGACGCGGGCGGAAGCTAGTTATTTTAATAAATATGGATTTCATTTTTGAAGTAGGTAACATAATTAGAAAACTTACCAATATTTAGATTGAGACCACTCCGGTTTCTGTAACAAACAAAGCATAATTTTATAATCACATACACATAAAGCTGTATATAATTATTATTTAGTAGGTACAGTTTTTATACGGTAAATGACAGTAGCTTAAATGTAAATAAATTTTCAATAAGGTAAATTTATTATTAACTAGCGACCCATGCGCAACTTCGCCTGGGTAAACCCCATCAAAATTTTCCAACGAATCGATTACCATCCAACTTTCCCAGTAGCAAAAAACTTTCATGAAAATCTTATCACGACTAACTTCACAAACTCTACACTTTAGTCAAAATATGTGGCTTTGTTTCGTTACTACAAGAACTATTTTATGCAAAGTAATGAAAGTGAACAAACGTTTTACCTTTCGCCCAAGTCCATGCCATGTACTAGCTCATTGAGCTCCCTAAATAATGGTTGAGCTACACGATGCTTGATGTATGCGTGCCTGATGTAGTACAGGTCAATTCAAAGATGCTACGGCTCTTTCTTCAAAAGGCCTGTCCAGATATTGTCTTAAATCGTAACACTCGCATAATATCTAATAATATATTATTATAATACTATTACTGTCTGGACTTTAAAAGAGATCATGGTTCTCTGAGTTTTTTCAGTGTTTCTTCTCAGAGGTTGTCAGATAAAACAAGCCGGCGCCATCTAGATAAAAAAATGTAAAACATTGACATGTAAAAGTGTCTTCAGAAAAAAAAAACATTTATCATGTGACAGTAGTGAAACGGCCGAGCCACATATTCTGACTAAGGTAGAGTTTGGCTTCTAGACTTAGGGCGTGAAGAGTTAAAAGTTGGCTCTACAATTAGATCTGATAACTTTTTCATTTTAGATGAAAATGTTTTGTTGAGATTTCAAGTCTTTGAGTCTGACGACTTATATGACTGAACCAGAAGACGCAGGTTCGACTTTTCCTTCACTAAAATCACTTTATAATCTTAGTATGGAAAATGCAAAAAAAGAAATACAATAAGATGGTTATTAAGAAAAAGTATTTTAGTAGGCAACATAGCGTAGACTGAAACCATTCCCTAGACACTGCAATCAGACTCATTTTTACGTCCTTCATAAATTTCTTTATAAGCAATATTGTCACTTCCATTGCTAATAAAACACACACATTTCCATTGTATAAGAACCAATAACTATTCCCATATTTTTCTATAGAATACGCCGTTCCTTTACCGCCTTTCCTATTACCAGGGTACCCAATGGGAATCATAAAATTTTATTCTTATTAGCTCTCTTTTGTTGGGAAAAATTTAAAACATGGAATATATATAGCTATATAGTTGGACTGACCTTATCTTACAAAACCATCGGCTTCTCATTAGAAGCCGATGGTTTCGTAAGAGGGTTTAAGATGAAAAATTCGACTAAATACACTGCCTGCCATTCTAAGCCTCTCTTACATGTTCGGTAAATCATTACATCTTACGAACAATTTGCTATTTTTGGGGGATTTGTTGACATAACGCTTTTGCGGAAACTTTTTACTATAAAACAACTTACCATGAGGCCTGCTACCTAACCTAGCGTTCTGTGAATAAAGGTACATCTGTAGCCCAAGCAAGAACAACTATCGAATTCGTATCGTATTCGTATCGTTTTCGGCTACAAATCTCATACATACATATTTTCACATTTGTCTCCCATCGGGGTAGACTCTACTTGCTACGATCCTGGCACACCACTTTCTGCTTCATCTACATTCATTAATCTCCTTCTCATACAAATTATTTTCGATTTCGATACGAATACGTTTTCGAAAGTGTTCGGTCTTGGGCTACTGTACTTTACACACCCATAGTTGATACCTTTAATAATAAATGCTTTATCGTTTAAACTTACTAAATACATTTTTAAATCTATACTAATATATAAAGCTGAGGAGTTTGTTTGTTTGTTTGCTTGAACGCGCTAATCTCAGGAACTACTGGTCCGACTTGAAAAATTATTTCAGTGTTAGATAGCCCATTTATTGAGAAAGGCTATAGGCTATATATCATCACGCTACGCGGACGAAGTCGCGGGCAGAAGCTAGTATTTTTATAAAATGCTTTATCGACACGAATAAACTTTTATAAAGTACTTATTGATTTTTGAGTTAAATAATTAGTGTAGTCAGTATGTTTTATTATCAGCCTTTACTGTCCCACTTTTAGACGTAAGGCTCTCTTAATATGCATCACTTCGCCCTGTTCTTGGCTTGCATCCAGCTTCCACCAGCAGTTTTTCGCAAATCATCTCTACATCTTGCCGGAGGGTGTTCTATGGGCACTATGTTTGCCGAGCCGCGGTCTTCACTCGAGAACACAGTATATTTAGGTCCCATGTAATAGGTGGTGAGCCTACCGGACAAAAAGCGAAACTTCAGTCTGTTACTGAGAATTTCATAGAACAATCCAATAACTCTGCTACTGAAGTACAGCCCAGAACCACTACAGTAGTCATCCTCCGAGCCTTTTCCCAACTTCGTTAGGGTCAGCTTTCAGTCTAATCAGATGCGGCTGAATATCAGCATTTTACACGAAGCGAGCTGATAATTGAGCTGAATAAAATAAATAAATAAATGAATAATTGACTAATAATTGACCTGAAATTTCTGGGCAATACGGAGGATAGACTGGTTGTCAGACTTTTTTTGGGCTTCTGCCTATCACTAACTATTGTGAAAAATGTCCCAGACCGGCGGCTATAGGTGCTCTTCGCGGCATGGAGGGGTCTTGTGTTAAGAATGGTCACCCATCCATAGACTGATCGCGGCGAGCGCAGCTTAACCATGCAGATCAGTTGATCAGCTTAGTATTACTTTGCCACGAGCTCCTCCACCAGGACACCACCACCCTCCACAGGGACACTAAACTAATGATCTTTTAATGTTATTTTTTCCATTTTTCATGCTAAGATTATAAATGTATTTTTTAGTGAAGGAAAAATTCGACTCGCAGGCAGGATTCGAAGCTGCGTCTTCTGGCTAGGTACGCCAGTCGCTATGACCTCTAAGCCACCGCGAGTCCCACCTGCCATGTCGAAATTTGCCTTCACATTCTGAAGTTACGTCTTAAAGGTGACGTCAGTAACATCTATTGAAAGGCAAGTTACTAAACTAATGAGACATTAATGTAATAAATTTCATCGTTATCTCTCTACTCATATGCACAGAAAAGACTGCGTAAAAGCTTATTATATTGTAAAAAAGCTGTGTACACTCGAACAAAGATTTCCTCTTCAAACCTCAACAAGAATTCACAGTAACATTTTGAATGCTGTCTGTTGATTCTACAGTTTCGTTGACATTACAGATAAGTTCTGAGCACTGTCGGGAGAGTCAGTTGTATTATCAATATCAGCTGACAGACAAGATAAACTTAAATACCCTTTGGATAAAACTTTGGTTACACCTTTTTTGAAGAAGAGCACCAAGTTGCCGACATAGCTCAAAGGATAAGCAGGCTTAAGTGGCAGTGGGCGGGGCACATAGCTCGTAGAACTGACGGCCGCTGGGGCAGAAAGGTTCTCGAGTGGAGACCGCGCACCGGAAAACGCAGTGTGGGACGACCTCCAACGAGATGGACGGACGACCTGGTGAAGGTCGCTGGGAGTCGTTGGATGCAGGCGACATACAACCGGTCCTTGTGGAAGTCTTTAGGGGAGGCCTTTGTTCAGCAGTGGACTTCTTTTGGCTGAGATGATGATGATGATGATGAAATATTTTTTTAATTATTAAAGCAAATATTATATATCTCTCTTCTTCGACTCATTCAACGTTCAATAACAATTGCCACTTTGCCATTGCCCCGTGGGAGAGACATGCTTCGGCACGAATGGGCCGGCTCGACCGGAGTGATACCACGGCCTCACAGAAAACCGGCGTGAAGCAACGCTTGCGTTGTGTTTCGCCGAGTGAATGAGGTTACCGGGGGCCCAAACCCTTTCAAAGTCAAAGTCAAAGTCAAATAAATTTTTATTTCAATTAGACCAGTAATACAGGTACTTTTGAAATGTCAAAAACTAGGTGCGCGGTTCCAAATAGTGGGTCTTATGGAGAAGAACCGGCAAGAAACTCCATAGGTACTCCTTTCAACAAAGATTATAACATTGATTTATTTTACAATTTAGTTGTTATAATGTGAGAATCATGCAGCTTGATGTGCTGATAACAATTGAATTTAATAAACTACGATCAATTGACTTCCAAAGAAAAGAAAAGTGATTACCATAGCATGTCAAGAGCCGACCAGTCCCGACAGACGGCGCCCGTTCACGAGCATGACGTGTGTGTCAGCGTCGTCTGACTCAACCATGTTGTAGGGAATAAAACAACCCAAACACACAACGCCACCATCAGCAAGACTTCTAGTGAGCATGACATGCTCTGAATACTATGCAACCAACAGGCTTGATATACGTTTAAACGACAGGTAATAAATAAATGCAACATCATAGCCTACCTGATACTCACATTTTACAGACAATTTATGATCATATAAATAATAAATAACAATAATTATATTACATGTCATATGATAAAATGTATAAAATTACAAAGCATGTCAAATTTTTGCAATATAATAATAAATTAGTAACAATGGCACAATATAGATAAGTACTTATAGATAGGAGTGTGTAAAAAATTATATCATATCAAGTGGCAAAAAGGCGGGCAACGCACTTGTGACTCCTCTGGTGTTGCGGGTGTCCATGGGCGGTGGTTATCGCTTACCATCAGGTGATCCGTCTGCTCGTTTGCTCCCCTATTCCATAAATAACAAAACAATTTAATTTAATGAAGTTTAGCGAGTAAAACAGCATAAAATTTAATAGTCTGTGATAAAAACCATCACGGACGATGAATGAACTGAACGAATGAAAGAACTTTGAGAGTCTTTAGACGTTGGCTTCATTAGTTTTTCGCGCCATTGGACATCAAACTTTATAATACGCCACAGCTACTGGGTATGAATTCCAATTGTTGGGAAAACTAATTTTAATGAATGGGATATTTTTATTTGTTTTTTCCTTTTTAGGTAGGCATAAACAACGAGCAACGTCGAAGAAGTTGCTTATGAAAAAGATTTTCGGTGAAGATTTACAATGATTGCGTAATTCTTAAAATTATGGAATCTCCGCGGGTGTCAGTGAATAGTACCCAAGAATGTTAGATTAACATAACATACCATCATGCCTGTATTCCCCGAAGGGTTAGGCAGAGGCGTTCTAATGTACACCCACAGTTCGCCGGTATGTTTAGGTCCCATGTAATAGGGGGCGAGCCTATTGCCATTAACCGGGCACAAGTTCCAAACTCATATATATTCAGAATATATTAAGAATTTCGTAGAAAAACCCAATAACATTTTGCTCAACCTGGGAATCGAACCCAGGACCTCCAGCGTAGCAGTCACACTCAGGACCACTAGGCTAATGAGGCAGTTGTTAGAATGTTAGATTAATGCCTCCCCTTAATCTGTAGGTATAACATTCTTGATAGTACCTACTATTAGAAAACCGATCCTTTGTAAGGTTGAAGTAGAATTAAAGAATACATACACCCGCAATAATATACACAATTAATATACACACCCGCTAATATGTTACTAACGAATCAAAAGACTGTATCAAATAGCAGGGTTCTTATCGTACTCAATCGCAATAAACGCACTCTTGGGGCTGTCTTACCCTCGGGAGGAAAAAAAACAATTGGCTATCTACCTTGAGTTTTTGGGATCGTCATCAACATCAAACCCTTCGACTGGGTACAGGTTTTCTCTCAGAATGAGAGGGGTTAGGCTATAAGTCCAGACAAAAGAAAACCGATTCCTACCTAGGATGATTCGTGAGGCTATTGAAATTAAAAAACATCCAAATTTCCAGCTGGTCTTACCAGCTGCTTGGAACCCCATTATAGAATCAATTAAATCTAAATCCAAGCCCAAAACTGCAAGACCAAAGGATACGGTGAGCTCGTTCTGCGTGAATATGATCACTAATAACGTGACTATGGATACTGTAAATGCTGATCCGAAACGTCGAGAATTAAATAAAATTAATACAACGCGATAAAATCCGTAAAAAATAGTTTTATTTCAATTTCTAATATTCGCGTAAGTGTCAGAAACCAGTATGTTAGGCATCAGTTATGTTAAAATAAATAGATCTATTTAAGACACTCCTTTCTCCTTAAAGACACATAAATTGAGTGAATGGGAAAATTGGAAAAGCTGGGAATAATACTACAGTTTGTTTCGGGTTATCAATAATAAATTAGAGGCAAAGGCAGTAGGCACTATTACTTATTCTGTGACAACGGTAAATGGACGGAATGGGAAATTTATTATTATTTGATAAAAGGAAGTCGGAATTACAGGAATGGAGAGTTTCAACCTTGTAAGAGTAAAATTGCATTGTATCATTAAATTTTGAATTGACTGCCTCGTTAGTCCATTGTTCCTAAGTGCGACTGCTATGCTAGAGGTCCTAGATTCCATTCCCAGGTCGAGGAAAATGTAATTGGTTTTTACTATGAAATTTTCTATAGCTGCTCGTAGTTAGGGATTTGTGCCCGGTTAATGGGCTCAAAAGCGAACTGTGGGTGTACATTAGTACACCTCTGCCTAACTATTCAATTCATAATCTTTGGATGGGATTATTATTGTTGTGTTTTAGTCAAACAAAGATTAATTCAGTTTTTAGTCCTTTACAATTTTTGGCCACATAAATAGAAACGAGTAGGTACCTACTTAGTTGAGTACTAGTATTCTATTATCTGTGGTTGAAGACGGAATGTAAGGGCCACTTGCACCAACTTCTTAAATTGTATTTAAACACAACATTTCTATGAAAATTGCGTTTAAATACAATTTAAATATATTTATGAAGTTGGTGCAAGTGGCCCTTAATGTATTAAAAAAATAGGATTTATATTGTTTTGGTCAGCGAAGAATTAAGGTTTAAATCCTTTGCAACTTATTTTTGGCCGTAAAACCCAACATGAGTAGGTACGTTAAAGACATAACTGAATTAATCCTTCTTATTTTGATTTTTTTTTTCTTCTAGTATCTATACTCTATTACTAATATATAAAGCTGAAGAGTTTGTTTGTTTGTTTGTTTGTTTGCGTGAACGCGCTAATCTAAGGAACTACTGGTCCGATTTGAAAAAATCTTTCAGTGTTAGATAGCCCATTTGTTGAGGAAGGCTATAGGCTATATATCATCACGCTACGCGGACGAAGTCGCGGGCAGAAGCTAGTTTATAATAATTCGGTAATCATTTGAATACTGAAGAGCAACTATAGTAGTTAATCCGGATTAAAAAATAACCAAAATTCAAAATGGCGTCTAAAGGAGCAAGAACAAAATTTATTATTAACGCGCGGTTTGTCTTACAGAGTTTTGCACTTAGAACTTGACAAACTTGTACCATATTATTGTAAAATTAAGTAGATAGGTATTATAACAAATATTTTATTACTTTCCATAGAAATAATTTATTCAAGTAATTTAATAATTTGATCATTGACATTATTTTGATTATAAAGATTTTCTTGTTATTAGTGAATTCAATTTTGAAATTTATGAATTTTATTAAGATTTTGTTGCGACATTACAATTTATACTGACATTTATTTTGACATCTAAGTCTATTCTAGTCATTTTCTTTTGTAAATGTGAGTACCATGTAGGCTTGATTTTATTATACCAATTTTATAGTCTGGAGGCTTTGAGAATTTCATACGACCTACACGAATGTCCTGCTGATCTGGTATTGTCGTGTGACGGGTCGTTGAGCTCCCTTAAATATGGTTGAGCTACACGATGACTGATGCATGCTTGCCGTCAGTTAGGACTGGTCTACTCAAAGCTGCTATGGTTCTTTCCTCAAAAGGCCATTTCAGACATTGCCCTGCATTGTCCCACTCACATTATTTGCATTATTTTATGTCTGGACTTTAAAAGAGACCATGATTCTCTGAGTTTGTTTCGGCGTTTCTTCTCAGAGGTCGTCAGTTAGGAAATGCCGAAGCCATCTAGCTATAAAAAACAAAACAAAACATTGACTTGTAAAAGTGTCTCTAATGATCTACTTACAGAAATAAATATCATTTCATTTAATTTCAAGAAGTTTTTACGATTTAATTCCTGCATTTTAAAATTTTCCCGCCAGTTTCTGAAATGAGAATAGTAATGTTTAAAAAATAATTTTGAATTCGGAATTTGAAAGATAAACAAGTGAAATGTGGTAACATTTTTTAAATTTGTATTTGAGAGGAAAATCGAATTTTAAAAAAATATACGAGAGCCAAATATCCATAAATTCAAGAATCGAAAAGTAATTCGAATTTTGAATGGTAGGTACCTAAACAAAGAATAGCCCTAGAATTTTATAAAGTCTTTTAGAACATTAACAAAATTGAAGAAACCTACTCAAGCAAAGTAAAGATATTTTGCGTAACACAACAAATTATACTGTTTTATATTCAGGCAGTTTGCAGCGATTTTTCAGGCCCGACGGGATTGATGTGCTTGAAATTCTATTTGCTTTAGAGGTCTTAAATTTTGATAGATTCATTTTGTTTATAGAAGTTTTCTTTTGAAAAAAGGTAGGTATTTATTACCGTGCTTTTTGGGGATAAGTAGTAATAGTATAGTTTAGATTACTAGTTCAAGCAAAGTATTATTGGTAAAGTTGTATTTTATCTCAATATACTTCAAAATTCTTAATTAGGTACTACATATAATGTCATTGGCTAAAGCTAACTAATAAAAGACTGTTAACTCATTCATCATCATTAGCCTATACTAGTCCACTGCTGGACATAGGCCTTCCCGAATGTGCGCCATTTCGCCCTGTCTTCTGCTTGTCGCATCCAGCTTCCGCCAGCAACCTTTCGCAAATCATCACTCCATCTCGCCGCAGGGCGTCCTACGCTACGTTTGCCGAGTCGCGGTCTCCACTCAAGAACACGTCTACCCCAGCGGTTGTCGGTCCTTCTTCAGACATGGCCAGCCCACTGCCACTTCAGCTTGCTAGTTCGGTGCGCTATGTCGACGACTTTGGTTCTCTGTCGGATAACCTCGTTGAGGATTTTATCCTTCAGAGAAACTCCTTAACTTATTACATTACCCTAAATTATTCATAGTCATAAAAGAACCTTCAATTTATTAAAAAAATGTCCTCCCAAAACGTTTCTAAGCTTCTTCATTCGTCAGAACAGAAACAGCCGAAATCAATATAAGTTTGCCAAAAACCCAGTGTTCAGTCAAAAGTACCAACATTACAAAATACAGGTTTTACTACTTAATCTGTAGGCTGTGTAACTCTGCAAAATTTTATATTTTTTATTATTATGGAGGCATAATAATAATAAAAAGATATTTTAACGCGTGACCTGACTTTGAAAAAATACCCTCGTGTTTGTTTTACGGAAGTAGGGAGGCGAAAAACAGGTTACCACTTTCTGGGTAAATAAAATTAAAAAATGACCGTCCAACTTAATAAGGTGGGAACAAAGTATTTATTTTTTCCTTCTTGCCAAATTAATGTGTTTTTAAACTATACGAAATTTCAATGAAAATCGTTACACAGTGCCATTTAAAACACAAAGTCAAACGTTATTACGTTCATATGTTTAAAAATGTTGCCAACGTGGAAGATATTAAGGGCACTGTAACATAATATATACATACATAAAACTATATACAAAACAAAGTCAGGGTAGTTGTACCATTTATAAAGTTATATAGTGAAGGAAAAATTCGACTTGTAGGCAGGATTCGAACCTGCGTCTTCTGGCTAGGTACGCCAGACGCTATGACCACTAAGCCACCGCGAGTCCCACCTGCCACGTCGAAATTTTGCCTTCACATTCTGAATTTACGTCTTAAAGGTGACGTCAGTAACATCTATTGAAAGGCAAGTTACTTTGCCTCTCAACCGACATGACTTACCTTACGGTTAGTTCTATGTCGTACGATGCTACCATACCTAATAACTAACTTTTTGGGATTATTTGCATTTTTATGCTAATTTTTATAAACGCCTGCGTCTTCTGGCGTACCTAGCCAGAAGACGCAGGTTCGAATCCTGCCTGCGAGTCGAATTTTTCCTTCACTATATAACTTTATAAAAATTAGCATAAAAAATGAAATAAATCACAAAAAGTTGATGGCAATAGGCTCGCCCCATATTACATGGGACCTAAACATACCGGCGAACTGTGGGTGAACCTTAGTACACCTCTGCCTAACCCTTCGAGGAATACAGGCGTGATGGTATGTTATGTTATGTTTTTTAATTTCAGGACAGGACCCGCTAGTACCGAATATAATAATTGAAATCTCTTTGTCTCTCTCATATATTGTAAACCTCGGGTTTGTATGTGACGCCTACCGATTTTGTCCTCGTGTAAGCAAGCGTGTACCAATACATTGTCAGTCTACCCCTGACTATGGATGCTCTGTAAGGGATCCGAAATGTCGGGATTCAATAATATTGAATACGTAACTTTCTGTGTCGCTTTCACGGGCGGCGAACTATTTATGAAGATTTTTTGCGACATAAAACGTCTCACTATACACCGTCAGTTAGATAGTTAGTCTCATTATACACCTGCTTGTTATTTTCGGTAATTAATTACATATTTTAGTAAAGGTCAGACCTGAAAGAAAACATAAATATTTAAAATTCCATAGGATTACACAAAACCCAAAGTAAAACCTTATAAAGAGTCCAAGAGTATAAACACAAAACAGAAACTTCCCGCCATTGAAATGGCATTCCATAGTCTATGGACGCGACGTTCCATTTCACGCTAGGGAATTCAAAGTTGGAAGCCAGATAGCGTAGTGTTGCGATCCTTTATACGTAACTTTGCAGAATAGTGTTTCGCACCTAGACGGGTCTTATCTGGCAACACAGTTTTATAGTTTAAAAGTGGAATATTTTAGGGGAAGTATGTGTGTGTTGAATGTATCGTTGGTTTTAGAGTTGTGCCGTCGTGCTTTGGGAGTATTAAGAAAGAAGTTTTACGTTATCTATGTCGAATGCTTGACACTTTTGCCGCGTAAACTTTTATTCGTAGATGTTTTAACATTGCATCTTTATAGAGTTGGGAATTTTATGGAATATAGTAGGTACGCCATTTGACTGTTGATATAACTGTGTGTCAGATTAACTTTGGTGTCGAGTATTAAAATGATCGTATAGGTAATGATACTAAAATGGCGAAATAACTGACAAAAATTTTAATGGCAAAGCTGTCAAAAATAAATAATTCTGAAATGATTGAATGACGATTGTAACACAATAAAAGAAAGGAATTGAAGCACTTACATCAAAATTGCTTCAACATTATATGCAACCTTTTATATACAAAATATAATAGCTTTTCTATATAATTAAATTGTCTGCCCAAATTTTAATGTACATTGGGAACAGAGATGGGAATTATTATTTATATTATTAGGTAGCTGTAATATAATCTTAGTTATATTTCTAAATACGTAATAATTACTTCCTCCTTATTTAA
This sequence comes from Acronicta leporina, assembly GCA_947256265.1. NCBI lineage: Eukaryota > Metazoa > Arthropoda > Insecta > Lepidoptera > Noctuidae > Acronicta > Acronicta leporina. Next base: position 3,452,600 of record OX366537.1, on the reverse strand, counting down.
ATTGTTATTTCCAATAATAACCATCGTAAGTTGTTATTTATGTTGCGATTTTTTTGTGAAATTCTCAGGAAAATGTATGCTTGGCAGCTTTTTTATGTTAAAAGCTACATTTTCCCTGGATATTTTAGCCTCTGTGAAAATATACACAGTTTCCATTACATACCGCATACCGTAGTCGTTAATTACGCCATCTTTTTGCTCTAGTAACACTGAATGCGGGGAACTTTATAGAATGACTGTTTTCAATGGACTAGGTTTCACCCACTTGTTTTTCATTTGTATGTATCGTTAAGAAAAGTTTTTATGAATGGTGCAGTAGTGGCGAAGGTAAAATTTATAAACCATACCTACATCATGGAATGCAGAAAGTGCAACTTAACCTTGTAGATTAATTATCGGAGTTATTAGTTATGACTAAGCCATGCGCTCTGAAATAGGCATGTTCGATCCAGGTGGTTTGTATCGATATTCTGGATCGCAATGGATCGTAATACACTGTATCGATCCAAGTATCGATCCAATTGATTGGATACGATTTTTTGGATCGATCCAGTATCGTATCAAATATTAAAAAAATAAATAAATAATGATATAGGTATTTTATAGCTTCAAAGTTTAATTTAAAGGAACAAAACCAAAATTTTACTTTTTCTCTTTGTCTATCTTTAAAATTTAATATAGGTAAAAACAATAATTTGGATAGCCGTTCTAGATCCAGAATACGAATACGGCTTTCAGTTAATGTATGTTTGGTTAACGAGAAAAGATGTTCGGAGTACACAGACGTTCCTACCACTGAGCAATAACGTCTGGCTATAATGCTCAGTGTTTCCCAAACGGTCTACCTCTAAATTCATGCAAAATTTAAAACTAATTTCATTCGATCCGATCCTCCGTGTACGTGGATCGATCCACTAACAGATCGAAAGCCATTGTATCGATACAAAAATCGGGTGGATCGTATTCCATTGTATCGATCCACCAAAGTATCGGATCGGATCGAACATCCCTACTCTGAAATAGAAAGTAAATAAACATGATAGTTTACTTCAAAGGTAACCAACGCTATGATCTCTAACGAAGTAATTAAGGTAACTGGCAATTAATGGTGAGGTAGGTAGCTATTATTCGTTCTGACGTTTGACGTAAAGTGCGGTTAAGTTGGTAGCACTTGACTTTGCTTTGTATAATGTTGCTAGTTTAATTTGTAGTATAATAATTTAGCTAAAAATAAATAATAAAAAGTCATTGAAAAAAATCCGATCTCGATACATAACAGTACCTTCACGGGTCGTCAGGGTTTTCTTAACACCTTGTATAAGAATAAAATTATTGTTATGTGTGTACAATATTATTTACTGACTTTGCACTAAATAAAGTTAACTAACAACTGAAAGACGATACGTAAATACAATGAAAAGAAAAATATAATGCCTTACAAATAGTTTTTACGAAAAAAGTTTTTAATTCAACTGCAGGCATTTAATACGTTTGAGAGAGGTATGCACTGATTACTTTGACTATCTATCCCTAGATAGTCAAAGACTGATTAACAATTCGTGTACCTACTTTTTTTTGTATCCAGTGTTTAAAAAAAGAACTAAAAGCGGGCCAGTATTTTCAGCCAGCTAAAAGTTCAACCTTCTACCGTCCGCGCATCACATATTTTTGTTTTGCGGAGGCCCATTCATGTGTGACTGGGGAACATGGATAATTCAAACATCACGTTCCTTTTTTAAACGTAAAAGCTGTATCACGTTACTGCCGTCTATGAACTTCTATTTCCAAATCGAACAAGGCGTTAAATAGTTTATCTATTGAATTCTCAGTAGTAGCTCGGAGTTTGAATTTTTTCCCGGGTAATGGAAATAGGCTCGCCACTATACGGAACTTAAACATACTAACAACCAGTGGTTGTCAACTGCTGCTAGTAAACTTCTGCTTAATCCTTAGGGGGATACAGGCGTGATGATTTATTATGCTAAGGAAAAGGAACTAAAATCCTTAAACAATTTTAATAATTTAAGTTAAAATCCCTAGTAATACAACGAAATGAACAGACTATATAAAGGTTATATAAAATATAAAAAAAAATCGATTGGATAAAATATAGGCACGTAAGAATGACAGGTATCGTCTACTGTATATTCATTCTAATAAATCATTGTGTCATTGCGATAATATGCTTTATTTTCCTTAGTTCTTCAGATTATTTTAAAGAGTTTGTATGCATAATGAGCTTATGCAATATTTAAAGAAAACCTTGCCGATCCTTGAAGGTTACTAGGTTGCAGGGACAGAGGGGTAGAAGGAAACCCAAGTAAAGATGGTTAGATTGTGTTAAGGCCGATATGATGGGAAATGGAGTGAACGATGATTTGATGGCTGATGGAATGAATGAAAGAAAAGAACAAAAAAAAAACAATTTGGGAAAAGGCCAAGAACCAGAAGATAAATGTAATTGTGACTAAACTAATACCACTACCATTTTATTCGTGTTTAGGCTGTGATCAGAGAATCCATTTGCACTTCGATGAACAGATAACTAGTTACCTGAAGTTTCTGTTCTGAATACTGAAGTTTGACTTCTAATAGTTTGGTAACTAAGATCCGTATTGCAACATAACACGATAAGTACTATGTTAGGTAATAAGTGAATTAGTGTTACTTTCGCATTTGTAATTTTAATATGGATTTATGCACAAAAGCATCTTTTCAGCTCATTCCCTTTACATGCTAAAGCATAGATACAGTCGTAAAATAAATAAGTGCTTGTAAAATCTTAGAATAGTCGAGTCATTACGATCCAATATCTATGCGGGGCGCGCAAACTGTTTTGTATAATCTGTGGTCATTAGCGGCCTGAGATCAGGGTTGCCGACATGAATAATGGAATGAGCTAAGATTTTTTAGGGTTGTAGGTATTATCGGATTATAACGCTTAATATTTAGATTAAAATGTCAATAATCGTAATAATTTTAAATAGGGACTTAGCTGGCAAAAATTAAAGCAATTCCGGCATTCTGAAAGCTTTCATCATAAACCCTTTTAATGTCCCGCTTGTCGGTTTTATGAAGCAAAAAATAAAATGTATTTAATAAATAATAAATAAATAAATATTCTGGGACATTTTACACAACACCATATAGTCCCAAACTAAGCAGAGCTTGTACTATGGGTACTAGACAATGGATATAATACTAATATACTTTTTTTTTTGTAAATACATACATATAATACATAAGAAACACCCAGACGAACACAAACACTTATATTCATCACATAAATATTTGTATTCTGTGGGAATCGAACCCACGACCTCATGGTCAGCAGTCCGGTACTCGAACCACTAAACCACAGAGGTCGTCGTATTTTTGATTAAATAATAAGAAATTGGGACTAAAATGCATTTTATTGAGTAATGACACAATCGCGGGCAAGACTTGGAACGAGAATTATAAAAAAAAACAGAGGATTGATGTCACAGCTCAACTCACTTCATTACAAATAAATCTTTTTTAAAATATTTTTTACTTGTACGCAAACATTTAAATATTAATTTAAAATACTTTTTTAAATTGTATTTACTTCAATTTAAATTTGGAATAATTATGCGATAAATGGAAATGCTGTAATGTACAGTTGTACACTACCTTTAGTGAAATCAATCGGGTTTATCAACCTTTACTGTGGACAGACATCAATCCTGCTGCTTATTAACTCGCACAGCCCTACGTGTCGAGTGACGGTATAATTAATTATATAAATACGTGTCAATATTTTTTGCTGCTTATCTTCAAAGATAAATACCGGGCCTAATAATAAATAATAGTATATACTTTTTTTTAAGTAAGTATTTTTTTTCGGAATAGCCGATATTCCATAAAAAAAATACTTACCAAACTAGCGTATGGATCACCTGATGGTAAGCGATTACCAGCAACACCAGTGGAGTTACAAGTGTGGTGCTCGCCTTTTGAAAGAATTTGGGCTTCCGAATTGAGTATCCTCACTAACTCGGCGAAACAAAACATAATGAATGGAATAGTTATTTTTAATCACAATCTAAAAGTAGGATTTATTTTGTATCATTTGTAGATGTGTTTTAAAAAGTTAACATCTCATATAAATAAAACCAAACTCGGCTACACAACTAATCGCTCTGTGCGGGAAACAAACCCTTAGCTTGTTGCAGAGAAAACGTTCTCTTGATCACTGTGCCAATGATATCGTCCTATACCTAATTATTTCAATACTTATAAATATTTCATGAAGAAAACTACAAATTATTATTTACTGAAAATAATCAGGAGTCTGTAATAATTTTCCTCCTTCGTTATTATTTACAAAACGGAACATAATATAAAATTTCTCCCAGAAATAAATGAGCTGGCAACCTTTTAACTCTGACTGTACAACATGACTGCCAGGAGCAATTTCCCGCGCTAACTGTATAATGTGACGGCGAATTGGCCTTCTCTGGAATTGCAGGCATCTTCTAGAGCAATCTCACGCAGTGTTGATGCTTTTAGCATAGGAATTAACTACTTTTACAAGCTACATACAGACTATTCCATGCCACTGTTTCGTGGAATAGTTGGGAATAGTGTTATTGTTATACGTAACCTCTGCATTCAAGGGTTAGGTAACTTCTTGTTTCAAATACGTTCGAAATTCGAATACATTTTTTTATTAGCTAAGGACATGATCAGTGTTTTTTCTATTCCATATTTAAACATTTTGAATATTTGAAATTTGATAAATTGTTCAACTTTTTATTAATTGATGGCATTCTTATTTTGAAATTATTGAGTAAATGCGCAACTAAATTCTAGCTAGCTTTCTAGGGTATAATTATATTCAAAAATTATTTAACAAATCCTTCTACTCATCTCTTTAACATTATACTTTTTTTTCTTGTCTTATTGTTTGATGGCAGTGGTGTTGTTTAAGTTTTTATTATCATAAATTATTGTAGTTTTAATTCCTATCTTTGGGATGGAGTTAATGACGTCCTAATATATTTGAAATATTCTCCCATTAAACGTTACTTTTGTTACCCAGTTTATGCGCAAGAAGAACAATAAAACGTGACATGCGTGACATAAAAAAAATCACAAGCACAGGAATAATACTTACATATTTCTTGAAACTTTCGTAATTATTAAACCATGTGTGCCCATGAATAATTTTATGCCAAAAACCACAAATGTTAATTACAAAATCTCATTTTCTGGAAATTTCCAATTGGAGACTCCTAACCAACACGACTTTTATAAGGAAACTGATGGAAATCCAATTTTTCGTCCAACGTCCACTGGCAATTACCGATGCTATACCAAGGTGGGACTAATTGAGTCGCATAAAAGGACAAAATGTTCTACCTTTTTGATTGCTCTAGTAACAGTGTCGACTCTATAAACTTCAACCGAAGTAAACCCAATGATTTCTTTTCCAATCTCGTGGCAATTGTCAAAATCCCGTCTTTGTACAAAATTGTCTTTACACTGAGTTTTAATTGGAACTTGATTATTTGAAGAATATACAAGAATTGATTGTACAAGAATACGGCCAGCCTGATGGTAAGCGGTTACCGTAGCCATTGAACGCTTGCTAGGCTCTCCCCCTATTACATGTGACCTTAACATACCAGCGAACTGTGGGTGTATATTAGTACGCCTTTGCCTAACCCTTCGGGGAATACAGGCGTGATGTTGTTATGTAAGTAGTAGAAATGAGTGATTTTTACTAAATATCCGCATCAGCAAGGACAATAATCACCATTACTATTTACCATGACCATTTTTTTTTGTATTTGTAAATCTTTCATTCAATCAATCATTTTTCTATTTACACTGAGTTTTTATATTTAAACTTACTGACCCGGCAAACGTTGTTCCGCTGGATATGGGCTCTCTAATCGTCTAGCAGTATAAAATATACTTTAGAACCCATTCTCATACTTACCAAATTTAAAAATAATATAAAAAAAATCGGTCGAGCAGTTGCTGACCACAAATACCCAGACAAGAGATTTATATTTCTATAGATTAACCACGACAAAACCAATTGTGGATAACTTCAAACTCGTATTGTTATTTTGACCGAACTTTAGCACACAGCTTGATAATAAAACAAAATATTTTTAATTTTCTTTCATTTTATCTTTATTTCACCAAATAAACCGTAAATTTTAAATTAAGAATGAATTTGCATGCGGCCGCAACATCATTCAATTAAAAACTTAAAATGTAAATAAAATTTTCAGTCATAAGTGATTTGACGTTGGTTTACGTGTTTAAAATTGCATATTAAGTTATGTTGTGACGATGAAAAAGTTTATAAATAAAATTCTGAGTTCAATAAAAAAACTATAAATGACTAGCTTCTGCCCGCGACTGCGTCTGCGTAGACTTCATTAATGGGTTCGACCTAGATAAAAAATAGCCACGCTAGCCTAGTGCGGGTTGGCAGACTTCAAACACCGTTAAGAAAATCTCTCAGACGTGCAGGTTTCCTCATAATGTTTTCTTTCACCGTTAATTTACTATTAAGCACGTAACTTCGAAAAGTCAGAGCTGTGTGCCTTGCATTTGAACTCGAGACCTTTGAATTGGCAGTCCAATGATCACAAGGCTATCTTTTGAAAGGAGACCTAGGAGTGGGATAATTATCAGTTGATGATGAAGATTATCTTTAAAACACTTTTTCGACGTCAAATTGTGCGAGTTTCGTTTCAATGATGCGATGCTTCAGTTATCTTTTAGTATTTATTTGCATTTTCCATGCTAATAAAAATATTATAAAGTCTTCTGGTTTGATACACCAGACGCTATGACCTCTAAGCCACCGCGACTCTAACCAGAAGACTCAGGATCGAATTCTGCCCTCAAGTCGATTTTTTCCTACATTGAAAAAACTCGATGCTTCAGTGTTAGATCTTTATCCCCTGATCTTTATCCTGCAACGATAACCTTTAACGTAATTGGCAACACCACAACATTCCCCCCTGCATGTCCTGATTAATATGTAAGCGTAATTATAATGACGCATTAATTAGCGATGATCATAGCGTACGTCAAATAGCTTCCGAAACGTCATGTTAAACAAGTTAATTAGTTGCTAATCTAAATGTGATTAAATTAGTTTAGATTTACCATCTTTTACCACTGATCTATTTATACTAATTTACATTAATATACCATCACGCCTGTATTCCCCGAAGGGTTAGGCAGAGGCGTACTATTGTACACCCACAGTTCGCCGGTATGTTTAGGTCCCATGTAATAGGGGGCGAGCCTATTGTCATTAACCGGACACAAATTCCTGACTCCGAGCTGCTACTGGGAATTTCATAAAAAAATCCAATAACACTTTGCTTGACCTGGGAATCGAACCCAGGACCTCTAGCATAGCAGTCGCGCTCAGGACCACTTGGCTAATGAGACACTAATTTATACTAATATATAAAGCTGAAGAGTTTGTTTGTTTGCTTGAACGCGCTAATCTCAGGAACTAATACTGGTCCGATTAGAAAAATTATTTCAGTGTTAGATAGCCCATTTATTGAGGAAGGCTATAGGCTATATATCATCACGCTAAGACTAAGTAACTATTCCACGCGGAAGAAGTCGCGGGCGGAAGCTAGTTGAGTAATAAAACGCAGTACTAGGCGTTAGATGTCAAAACTAATTTAGTTGGTCAGAAATAATAATACGAAGAGAATCTTCTATAAAATATATTGTGTGTGCGCTTGCAAATTATCACATACACACACACCCAGACCCGGAAAAGACTACCTTTTTTAGATTATACAAAAATTTGTTCCATGCGGGGATTGACGCCACAACACGTAGCGTGGCAGCCGATCGCTCAGCCACAAAATTTCTTGAAGGAAGACTTTCTCTCATATAAAGACTCCCAATCCGCACTCAACTAATGGGTCATAATATAATGGGTTGATAATGATTAGGGTTACCATCCGTCAGGGTTTCCCCGAATTTGTCCTAGTTTAAAGAGCATCCGGGGAGTGTCCGGGGGGGCTGCATTTGTAGTCCCGGCTTAAAAATTTAAAGTTCTCGGTTATACTCATTGTGTGTCACTATATGACATTTGCTACTGTTTTTTTATTATACTGACTACCTATTTTATAAAAACCTGTTGACTATCCGGGTTCTGGACTAAAATCCGGGGTTTTCACGCGTCTTGTCCTGGTTTCCAAATTTTAGAGATGGCAACCCTAATAATGATGTAACAGACATTGTACAAAATACAGCAACAAAACCTCCCATTCAAAGTAATTACCTTCCAGCGAACGTGATGTATGAAGCGCAGAAGCTATCAAGTGTCAGGAGCCACCCATCCATTTTGTTTCGATGCAGCCTGTACGCTCGCTCAAACATGACCTTAATTAACACGGAAAGTGAGCTGAAATATAAGGTAATATCTACTTTGCTTGCATCAAATGTAAACAGGTGTAAATGGTGAGAATTTAAAAGGGTTGGCTTTATTTCTGACTGGAAAATTTATTGGAATTATGCCAATAATTTTCAGAATATTCACTTCGGTGGCAGTGCCTATGGAAACAATTGTTTTTATGTCCGTCTTTTAGTGTATTTTTAGCTTTTTCCATGCTAAGATTATAAAGTTATTTCAGTGACGGAAAAATTCGATCTTACGAATTTACGTCTTAAGGTGACGTCAGTAACATCTATCTGACGTCACCATTAAGACGTAAATTTAGTAGGTGAAGTCAACTTTCGTCCTGGCGGGTGGGAATCGTAGTGGCTTAGCGTCTGGTGTATCTAAGCAGAAGATGCAGGTTCGAATCCTGCCCGCAGGTCGAATTTTTCCTTCACTAAAATAACCCTTTTGTCTGTATTTTGGGAAATAATAGAAAAGCAATGTCAGCTGTCGAATCCAACTCCCATTGCTAGCCAGTCATACCCCAAGTTCTCCTCGGGGTCTAAGGTCTATCTAGCATCACCTAAATCGACAAAGTCAAAAACTTCGCCGGTAATAAGATGCCTATATAAAATAACAGTAAGGAACTTTTCCAAGATAAGGTATAGGTTTTCATACCTGCAATAAAATTCTCCGAAAACAAAATTCAATTTTAAAGAAAAACTAATCCCTACAAAGTTTTAGTGATGGGAGTGATAAAAAAGTTTTTAACTCAATCTTTGTACTTTGTACACAGTGGACGTGCTACACCTTGTCTTATTTATACTCAAAGGGTATACCTATCTCAATTACAGTCACCTGAAGCAATTTCGAGTTTTATAAACTTAAATTGTCCGCTGGATCACGTTTTAAATTCTTGCTCGCCTTAACAAGATAATAAACTTAATCCTCTTGTAATAATTACTTTTGTGAGGTTTAATAAGATAGTATTTCTTTCGTAGTCTCCTCGAACTGAAGTAGTCTTTGAAGTTTGTGGCGTGAATTAAGTTCCAGGATTTGATCAAGTTTTTTTGCTGTTGAGTTTTTTATTGTAGTGGTTGCAAGAAGTGGCTCTCAGTTCGATTTGAAGGTGAGGAAATGACGTTATAGTTTTTCTTTTCTGTTAGGAAATTTACGCGTTTGATAAGGTGTAGCTGGACGAAGAAAAAGTAGTATTCAAGGCTAGTATGACGTGGGATTCTGTCTACCTCCATGTGAAAAAGATGTGAGTGTATGTTCTAATATGATGCAATGGTGGTGGGTGCAATCATCTATTCCCTGAAGGGTAAGGCAGAGGCGTATTCCATTCCCCATGCAATAAAGGGCGAGCCTATTGTCATTAACCGGGCACAAATCCAAACTTCGAGCTGTTACTGAGAATTTCATAGAAAAACGTGGGAGAGCCATGCTTCGGTACGAATGGGCCGGCTCGACCGTGATACCACGGCCTCACAGAAAACCGGCGTGAAACAACGCTTGCGTTGTGTTTGCTGAGTAAATGAGGTTACCGGAGGACCAAACCCTTTTAAAAGGCGGGCAACGCACTTGTGACTCCTCTGTTGTTGCGGGTGTCCTTGGGTTATCGCTTACCATCAGGTGATCCGTCTGCTCGTTTGCCCTCCTATTCCATAAAAAAAAACTTAATGACACTACTCGACATGGGAATAGAACCATTAGATAATAAAGCACTCTTAGTAACAATCTAAGGTCAAGTGCGTAGTACTCGCAACCGGCGCGTATGTATGAGAAGATGTATGAATGTGGCAGAAGCAAAAGAAGTATGCAAGAATCGTAGCAAGTGGCGGTCTAGTTTCTGCCTACCCCTGTGGGATAAAGGCGCAAGTGTATGTAGGTATCTACGTATAATCTAAAGTTTAAACACACCTATACTATATAAGTCTTGATTTTATCTTAAATTAATTTAATAGGTTGGTTACTACTTGATTACTAACTTAACAAGACCTATAAACTTAAACTGCCTTATTAGCCTAGTGGTCCTGAGCGCGACTGCTACGCTACAGGTCCTGGGTTCGATTCCCAGGTCGAGCAAAGTGTTATTGGGTTTTTCTATGAAATTCTCAGTAGCAGCTCGGAGTTTGGAATTTGTGCTCCTTTAATGGCAATAGGCTCGCCCCCTATTAGGTACATGGGACCTAAACATACCGGCGAACTGTGGGTGTACGCCTCTGCCTAACCCTTCGGGGAATACAGGCCTGTTGGTATGTTATGTTACCTATAAACTTAAAACAGATTCTAATAACAAAACACTACTCCACTAAAATAATTTTATTCAAATTTTCCCATTGAGTACGCCGCGTATTGCGTGCCCGCTGGGAAAACACGCCGCAAGTTTTTAGCACGCGGCGTACACAACATTTAACTTTACTAACGAAGCTAGTTGGGTATGTAGTTAATGTTTTATTTAACAAGTATGTTAAAACGCCGCGTGTTGTTTATATAAAGTGTGTTTTTTACGCTTTGAAACATTTTAATGCAAGTATTTTGTAACGCCACGCAACAGACTTCGTTTTATGCTCGGTTTTTACAATAAATTTACAGTTACAATAAAAATAAACTCGTTTTGCGTACCTAGCGTCTTTTGAAGTAATTATAAATCTTTTCTTGTAGATTTATGGCCACTTGCACAAAACAAAATTAAAATGTAAAATTGTTTAGAAACAGAAAATTAATATTAAAAATTATGTTTGAATACAGTTTAAACATATTTAAGAAGTTGGTGCAAGTGGTCCTTAGATTCAGAAAGGATCCTAAACATAAAATTAGGATTCCTTACGTCAAATTTTGAAAATTTGATCTATATGGAACCTTATAATTAGCTATCATCAATTCATTTGCCGCTGCAGGGTCCAGGTCCAGGCCACCATTTGTATAAGTCATATAAAGTTTTTTTTTAAAAGCTGTCAAAACATTCAAAGTTATGTATCAATTTTTTTTACTTAGGATAGTAACCAACGAGTAAACGGATCGCCTGATGGTAAGCGATAACCGCTGCCCATGAATACCTGCAACACCAGAGGAGTCACAAGTGCTTTGCCAGCCTTTTTAAAATTAAACACAACGTAAGCGTTGTTTCACTCCGCCAGTTATCTGTGAGGCCGTGGTATCCGTTCGAGCCGGCCCATTCGTGCCGAAGCATGGCTCTCCCACGGTGAAGATTTTCAATGCCGCCAAAATGATCAAAGTACATAGCTTTCAACATATATACTATATATAGGCGGCCCTACTACGGTGTTCTCATGCCGTGTTCCGCTGACACTTGTCTCATAAATTTCTTTTTTTTATTCATTCCCTAAAAACAAGGTAAAAAGAGGAAGGACATTGTTTTTATTAGAATTGTAAATTAGAACTTCTTTGTCAACTTATTCCCAGTCCTGCGAAAAAACCGTCGTTTCCTATCGCTGGGAATAATGCTTATAAATAATGCTTGGAATGTTGTAGATATAAATTAAGGGACGCTTGGGAATCATTTCAACGATACTTAAACATAATGGTAGTTGAGAACATTTTTGTTTCGCTTTTAGGCTTGGCAAATTTAGACTAGATCTGGGAATATTTGTGAGTTTTGTAGCAAACACTTTTGAAGGGTAGGACAGAGGAATTGTAGTCTGACATCATTTGTGCTATATATATATAATACAGGTGGCTGATTTAATCATTTGCAAGTTTAAAGGGGTGATTCTAACCGTCACCATTGTACTCAGTAACTCTCCATTGTAACCCATACCTTATTTGTGAAAAATATACTCAAAATCTACTGATCGGATTTTCATGCTGTTTTTACAAACGAACGGAGTAATTTATGAGGAAGGTTTTAAGCTATTTAACATCACGGTACGACAGAAAAGAAAAGAAAAATAATTTAGGTATTTGCGTAGAATACAGGTGGTACCAGATATAAAATTGGTGGTTTTGGAACAATACCATATTCTGTCTACATAAAGCATGCAAATTAATGTTACATTTATATTCATTATAATTATTGAGGAGACAGGGCATGGTGAAATTGAATAATTGCACTTACTATTGGAGCAGCAAGACTGGGGACTCCACCTTGCCGAAAATCGTAGCCAAATAACATAGCTCTGTGCTATGTCTGGTTCCTAACGGTGGGCAAGCTGACCAGAGGAAGTGAGGAAGTGGTGTGTTGGCAATGGGGGGACTGGTGGTCTATTGATCGTTAATCTTTACACTACCCTTGCAAAAAGAGTGTGACGAAGAGATTTTTACAGGGAGGTCAACGCCCGAGTGATACCCCTAGTACTAGTATTCTATTATCTGTGCCCCTAGTGTTGCAAGCGTCCATAGGCTACGATAACCGTTTACCATCAGGCGGGCTGTACGCTTTTTTGCTACCTTACTTAGTGGTATAAAAAAAATATCTCTCTCAGGAACGGGACAATGCGGGTGAAAGCTGGTGGGTCGCTAATAAAAAATGAGATAGTAGATATATTCGTGAATATACCGCCTTATTTCTCACAACTTTGTATTAGAGGTGCTATGACAGCCCTAACTCAAAGTTTGCATTATAAATATCGAAAGTTCGAAGTAGTTTTGGTCTTGTGGTCGATAATACCGTAGTCTAGACAGATTATATAAATACTTAAAAGCGTCCAGCATATAAATTGCATTGTAATGTTTGCATGAAAAATAGCAAATACGTGTGAACAATTTTCAGTTTTATCATGAAAATGTATTGCAGAGTTGATATTATCAATTATTAATCAATTATAATAATTTAATATTTGTTTTATTTAATATTTTTTTATTATTTTTATATAATTAATTTAATCAATTATATATAATAAATGATTATGATTATCATAGGTAACAAAACCCTAAATCCTGATTGGAACACCATTTACAATAAACCTCAATAATGAGGGCTGAATCCTAATTTGGAAAAGCTGTACAGAGAAAGACCAATAAAATTCTAATTTTGAATGTTGAATTTTCCCAGTTAAAACCACACATATCCAACCGATTGGAAAGCTCTGAGATTAAGTGGGGGTCTTAATACACTCTGTGTAATAGTAGACCCCCAACCACAAAATAGATTGGTTGGAGAGGATAATAGGTAGGCATTTAATCTTATCCAATTTAAGCCTGGAGTGTCCCACACGGTAAAAGACCCATCTCAATTTGTGCTTCTCGATTTTAGATTTAGTTTTAATGTCTATAGATACCTGAAGAGATTTAAATTTCGCTGAACTGGAAGGGCTTAAATACAGTGTATATTGTGTGAGGGTGAAATTAGAATGTAATGCATAGGTACAGTTCTACTCTGTTCGTATAACGGAAAAAACTATTACACTAAATTGGATTTAGTTCTATCGCGGAGGGTCTAATTTAAAATTAGGTGTGTTCATGTTTCATCTTAATACGCCAACTAGAAGCTGAGTTATGAAGAGTTCAGTAAGTAAATCCTATAGATTGATGATGATGATCTTCAAACGAGTAGATTTTTTGAAACATAGCTAAGAAAACTTTCGATTAACCACCTTTCAAACAAAAAAAATCAAAATCGTTTCACCTAATCAGGTGCTAGTATGCAACAGACAGACACACAAATAGGTGACACAGAGAGACAGATACACATTTTAAACTTATAACACCCCTCTTTTTTGTCGGGGGTTAAAACAAGGATTGCCACATCAATTAAAAGCTGACCTGAGGTGCGCTCGAGTACTTCAATAAACTACCTAGCGTAGTAGTAACACATCCAGTGTTGTTTTAACATCGGTGTTCACAAAATTCCATAGATACAAAACGCTCCCAGTTTGTAAGATATTGAGAATTATTAGTCTATGTCTTACATATTGTATGTCATTTTATATTAGCGTGGCAGTTCTTTATGTTACCTTTATTTTTTTCTCGAAGCAATATTAGATCGTGGGGTCCGCCATTTTTTAGATGAGCGGTGATTTCTTCTGATAATACTTGGCAGGCAATTTAAAAAAAGCTAGGTTCTTATTTTGATCCATTTATTTCTTCGTATGTATGTGCCTACCTACTTGATATAGGCTTTCAGATAAAAAATTATTATCTTTAGACAGAAGCTTAATAATTTTCTGCGTATATTATTCTAGTGGTCCGCAACTGCTACGCTGTAGGTCCCGGGTTCGATTCCTACGTCAATTAAATTTTTATAGGATATACATAACATAACAAACCATCACGCCTGTATTCCCCGAAGGGTTGGGCAGAGGCGTACTAGTAATGTACACCCACAGTTCGCCGGTATGTTTAGGTCCCATGTATAGTCTAGGGGGCGAGCCTATTGCCATTAACCGGGCGCAAATTCCTAACTCCGGGCTGCTACTGGGAATTTCATAGAAAAACCCAATAACACTTTGCTCGACCTGGGAATCGAACCCAGGACCTCTAGCGTAGCAGTCGCGCTTAGGACCACTTGGCTAATGCAGTTTTATAGGATATTTCTACAAAATTCTCCGTAAAATTAAAGCTTCGAGGATTTGTGCCCATGAGAATATGTAAACTGTGGGTTTACATTAGTACGTTTTAACTATTCGGGCATACAGGCGCAAGGCGTGATGGATTTTTAAAAGAGCTCAGAGTTTGGGATTTGTGCTGGCAATAGGCTCGGTCCCTATTACATGGGACCTGAATATACCGCCCAACTGTGGGTGTCAATCAGTACGCCTCTGCCTAACCCTTCGGGAAATACAGGCGTGATATGACCAAGGACTGGGCTTGGACTACCAAGGCAAAGGGCTCGAGTTCAAATCCAAGGGACGCACCTTTGACTTTCGAATTTAGGTGTGAATTAATTGTTGATTCACGGATAAGGAAAACATCCTAAGGAAACCCGCATGCCTGAGAGATTTTCTTGACAGTGTTTGAAGTTTGCCAACCTGCATTAGGCTAGCGTAGTGGACTATAGCCTAATCTTTCTCACTCTAAGTAATCCATTCCCCGCTGTAGACGGTAATGTTCAGAGGTCTTGCTTTTTTATGGGATAGGGGGCAAATGAGCAGTCGGACCGCCTGATGGTAAGCGATCACCGCCGCCCATGGACACCCGCAACACCAGAGGAGTTACAAGTGCTCTGCCGGCCTTTTAAAAGGGAGTACACTCTTTTCTTGAAAGTTTGAAGGTCGTATTGGTCCGGAAATACTGCAGGCGACAGTTCATTCCACAGTTTTGTTGTGCGAGGCAGAAAGTTTGCTCGAGACCCATGATATAGTGGTTACATTACTATTTTTTTATCCTAAATAATTCAATTAAATAAAAAGGTAGTTTAGACATTAAAACGATGGTGTACAAGTTTAATTTTCCAATACCAGTACAGTTGGCATTTACGTTGTGTCTCCGCTCCTGCCAATATGGCCGGCAATTTGCCAAATGGCCGCAATTTGGCACAAATTCATGTTTTATACCTTAAGAGAGTTTAGATTAAGTTATTTATGGTCTACGTACAATGGCAAGAAACTGAACTATAAGTTGGTTAACTTTTTTAGAGCGTTTATTGGGTAAGGACTTAAAATTTTCTCGGAAGAAACGGCATAACTTTGTACATTTGCAGGTCGGATAATGATTCCCCATTACCTATTTTCGTCAATCACCTTTTTTTGTTTAAAAATATACTCACTCGCGCTAGCACTTAGCGGGAAAAGCTTTTTAGGGAATGAAGAATTGGGAAAATTGACCGGAAGATTGGAACATTCTGGAAATTCGGAAAATTTTCTTCTAAATTTTGTTATTTTCCAATTTGTGTCAAAAACTGGGTTGTCAAAAATTGAGTTTGCTAGATTTTTTAATAATAAAATTACATAAATAAAGTTTCTATTCTTAAGATTAACTATCACTTACTTTCAAATTATTTGGCTGCAAATGATGGCAACCTGAAATGAAAAAAAAAAACATTTAATGAAGAAGTAGGTACATCCGAATCATTTTTTTTCACAGAAGAAGTTTTGTATTGACAATTTCAATGTAAATGCTGACGCATATTTTTTGATTAAAGAGAACTTTTATTGCTTTTAACTTCAGCTATACCTACTGTAAGCTAAAGAGGTGTGCCAGGATCGTAGCAAGGTGGAAATCTATAGTCTCTGCCTTCCCCAATGGGAGACAGGCGTGAAAATATCCTACTAATATTATAAATGCGAAAGTTTGTGAGTATGGATGGATGTCTGTTACTCTTTGACACCAGAACGGCTGACCGGATCTAGATAAAATTTGGCACAGGGATAGATTAAAGTCTGGAATAACACATAGGCTATTTTTTATCTAGGATACGACGAAGTCGCGGGCAGAAGCATAGCGGGCGATTGGTATAACTACTTTTTACGTATTTTATCGCGTTGTATTGATATTATTTAATTCCCGACGCCTCGGATCCTTTACAGCATCCATGATCACGGAGAGACTGAGGTGTTGGATGTATTAATGTCAAAATTAGTAACAACTACCTTACATTTGTAAGCTGTAATTGGGGCTGTAATTGGCGGTGTGTTGGCGCCGACACTAATGTATGGTAGTGAAAGTTGGGTATGGCAGAAGAGACATGAAAGTAGAATAAATGCTGTAGAGATGAGAGCGTTGAGAAGTATGTGTGGGGTAACTTTGAAAGATAGAGTGAGAAACAGCGTGATAAGGGAGTGGTGTGGTGTGAAAGAAGGTGTAGTAACAAAGATTGAGAAAGGTATGTTAAGGTGGTTTGGGCATGTACAGAGGATGGATGAACGGAGATTGACGAAACGAGTATACATGATGAGTATGGATGGAAGAGTTGGAAGGGGCCGACCTCGACGAACGTATGACAACAAAGTTGCGGCCGTTCTTAAAAAAGGACAGGTTAAGAGCACCCCAAACCGACGTTCTTGCATGAGGAGGTTAATGAACATAGATGAAGCGAAAGTAGTATGCCAGGATCGTAGCAGGTGGAAATCTATAGTCTCTGCCTACCCCAATGGGAGACAGGCGTGAAAATATGTATGTATGTATGTACCTTACATTTGTTTAAACAGTTCCGTTCCAGAAAGTCTGCAGTTTGTGAGCACACTCTTGACAACACCTAGCACTACATCAGATTTTATAAACCACAAGTCCTCGAACCCAGAACAACACGTTCAGGAGCCCTGCTAGCGATCACTAGACTAAGAGGTGGGTATTATTAGAGGTTAAAGTATGAAAAAAAGTACAAAATCGCACGGTCCGCTCATTACCAGTTCCCTCTCCAAACGCAACATTGATATTGCGAGCTGTTTCTGCCGCGTTAGTTCCGCGTCGGAACTCGTATTCAAAAATCACTCGAATTTTCGAAGTATCCATCATCTCAATAAAAACAACAACTGAAAGTCGATAATCGAACGTGGCACATTAAAAAAAAGAACTTCATAATAAAATCATGTGAAAAAAGTTTCACTCAAAAATCTCAAACCATGAAGGTTCTATGTCAATTCGACGTACCTATTAAAACAAAACGACAAATACATACTTTAAGCACAATTTTTTTTATGGGATAGGTGAGCAAACGAGCAGACGGATCACCTGATGGTAAGCGATAACCGCCGCCCATGGACATCCGCAACAACAAAGGAGTCACAAGTTTTTTTTTTTTTTTTAAATGGACAATAGCTGTTGATTCAGGGAATCTTAACAGCGTAACCGAACTTGGTGGCGAGGCACCGAATGCCTCCAGCCAGGAGCAACTTAAAATTAAGCAACAGCAGCTAAGGGCGTCCCCTGCGGGACACGGGCCTCGGCTTAGGGCGTTGCTGGGGGGGCAGCTAGGGACGGCTGGATCTGGTTTAAATTATTATTAGGGACTAATTTAAAGCTACTGGCTCGGCGCGGGCCGGCTCGAGCAAGGGTCGGGGGGGTTACCATTACTGGGTCTTCGCGACGGGCCTCGCCGGCGAGGACGGTAAATCGGGCGGCGTTTGTGCGAGTGTATTTTGAGAGTGCTAGTCTCTCTATTCGACTCTTGTAGGACCGTTAAAGGGTCGTCAGGGTAAGCTAGAGCGTGCCTTGGACGGCGAGTTCTACTAATCTGGGAGGGGATGTAGTCGACGCTACTGACCACCAGGGGATTGGGGTGATGGGGGGCCCTATCGAAGTAACGCTTGGAGGCGCGTTTCATAAACTGCTTGATGGTAGGCAGTTTTAAGTCTAAGTGGAGTTCCCTGTTACGCACGTACCACGGAGCGCCCGTGGCTTTGCGCGTAAATCGGTTTTGAAGAGTTTGCATCCTATGGATTCCAGACCCTTCGATGTGTGCGAACACAACGCTAGCATAGGTCATAATGGGACGGATGCACGTCAAGTAAATTCTCACCTTATATTTAAGGGATAATTTACTGCGTGCATTGAGCATACTGTGGAGACGGCCGAGAGCGAAAGCGGCACGGGAGCGAACCGTCTTTATGTGCTCTCGGAACGAGAGTCGGTAATCTAGAATCACGCCCAGGTATTTGGCCTTCTTTTCCCAAGGGATCGGTTGGCCGTAGAGGGAGATGGGTCGGGCTTCAGTGGAGCGGTCGTTGCTTTTATGGAAAAGAACGGCCGCGCTCTTGGATGGGTTAACCTCGATTCTCCATTTCCTAAACCAAGTGCCGATGGCATTGACCGAGGTCTGGAGGATCTTGGTGATAGCAGGGAGGGATTTGCCGGAATAGTAGATAGCCGTATCATCGGCGTATAGGGCCAACTCCGACTTGGAGCTTTTAGGAATATCACTGGTGTACAGCGCGAAAAGGAGAGGGGAGAGAACGGAACCCTGAGGGACTCCGGCTCTGATTGGATGTGGGGTCGACAGAGTGCCGCCCTCTATGCGATAACGAAAGGTGCGATTCGACAAAAAGTCCCGTATGATGAGCACGAGACGATCGGGCACATTGAGCGAGTACAGCTTGTAGATCAAGCCGTTGTGCCAGACTTTGTCGAAGGCTTTCGCCACGTCGAAGAAGAGCATGCCTGTCGTCAATCCGCGCTGAAAACCAGCGCTGATGTGTTCGACTATGCGATGCACTTGTTGGACGCAAGAGTGTTTGGTTCGAAAACCAAACTGCTCGTCGGGAATGATTTTATTGGATTCGGCAAAATCCTTTAATCGGGCATGAATCAGCCTCTCGTAAATCTTTCCGAGGGTACTGAGAAGACTTATGGGGCGATAACTGGACGGCTCAGTGCGGGGCTTACCGGGTTTGGGAAATCCGATAACAATGGCTTCTTTCCAGATTTGGGGAAAGATGTTATTATTAAGTGCCGCATTGAAGATGGCGGTCATCAGCACTATGAGCTGGGCGGGGAAGAGTTTCACCACTTTGTTGGTGATACCGTCTGAGCCGGGGGCTTTCCTGGGACGCAGATTCTTAACGATCGTCCGGACCTCGTCCACAGAGACGGGCGGGACAGGATCGTCTGGGTCGGGATCGGGGTTGGGGTTGGGGTTGGGGGGGTCAGGGGGCTCCGTAGGTTGGAGCGGGATTGCAGCTCTACGTTCGACTTCGGCGTTCACCTCATCGAGATGTGCCTGATCTACTGGTAGTGTGCTGGGCGAGCATTGTGCCTCTAGACTGTCGGCTAGGCATTCGGACTTTTCGTCGTCTTCAAAGGCGGGCCTTTGATTCGGACGATTCAGTGGTGGCATGGTGGACACGCAGTCGGATTTGAGCTTCCGAGACAGATGCCAAAAGGCCTGGTGGGTGGGCTCCAGTTCCTTCAACAGATTATCCCAGCGGGCTTCGCGTAACTCAGTGATGCGTTCCTTTACAGCACGCTGTAAATTACGCATGTGAGCACGGTTTGCCTCACAGGGAAAATTGTCGTGCGCTCTGATAGCCGCGTTCTTCTCCGTCACAAGTGCGCGTACATCCTCCGGCAGATTCCAGCGGTTATCAAACTCCTCTGGAATCTGTCGTGAACATTCGTTCAACAGGGTTTGCACGTGACTGGTGAGGGAGTCAATCGCGCCGGTCGCGTCGGCACCTGAGACTATCGTGTCAGGGATGGCGTCCAGGTGAACGGAAGAAGTCGACTTGAGGCGTTCCTCTAGTTTCCTCCAATCCGTTATAACCTTTGTCGGAGCGGATTGACCTGGGTCAGTGGGGGCGTGACGGGGGCCTAGTTCTAGGATCACAGGTCGGTGGTCTGAGTCTAACTCTTGTAGCGTTTCCAAGGAGCGCAAACCTAAGTTTACGTTCTTTAGGATGGCTATGTCGAGTACGTCTGGTCGGTGGTTAACGTCATTAGGATAATGAGTGGGCGTCATGGGGGCAATAATGTCAAAGTTAAGCAAGGTGCTAAGGTTATCAAGCTCTCGGCCTCTCTGGTTGTTCGAGTGGCTGTTCCAAGCGACGTTTTTAGCGTTAAGGTCGCCTGCTATGATAACCGAATCACCCAAGCCTAGGAGAGATTCTAGGTCGGAGCGCAGGTGGTGAAGCCTGACGCTACTGGGGGGTATATAGGCCGATACTATAGTGATCGGTTGGTGGCCAGTCATGCCTATTTGACATATCGAGGTCTCAATATGCTCGAGAATCGGGGAATCCATAGGAATGCAGTACAGTGACCTTTTATAGTAAATGAGAGTGCCGCCCCCTCGAGTGTGAAGCCTGTCATTGCGCACTATATGATAGTTCGCAATTCCGGGGTTCCTCTTGGAGGGCTTGAGGAAGGTCTCCTGTACGAGGAAGATGTCAATTTGATGGTCGCGGAGAAAGTTTGCGATCTCATCACGTTGACCGAACATGCCATTTGCATTGAAGTAACCTATTCTTAGGGAACGGGGTTTGTTTCTGCCTTTGTTTCCTGCCATTAGAAACGAAGTTCAGAGAACGACTTAATTAAGTCGGCGTTGGCGTGCACAATAAGTGCGATGGCAATACCATTACCCTCGTTTGCTTTGAGGGAGAGAACTAGGGATTCAACTCGCTCATACGGGGCGATTTGGAAGGCCTTGACGGCCGATCCCATTACCCACTCGGCCGAAGGGCGGCCGGTGGATGGATCGATGGGGGGAGATTTATGCGCGGGTCTTGGCGCGGGTCTAGGCGCAGGCGCTGGTTTGGGAGCCAAAGCCGGCTGAGTTTGGGGGGGGGGCCACCTGTGTGACCGGGGGAACGGGCGTGCCCATTAGGGCTGGAATATTTGCCGCTAAATGCGGCGTTTTAAGGGGAGGGAACGACTGCTGTTGATTCAGCGCGTTCCAAGGAGAGGGCCTCTGAGGGCTGAGACGGGCAGGGAGGGCGGCGGAAGGGCTCTCCCTCTGGATTTTGTCGGCTACGCGTTTAGCCAACTTTGGTTTGGTCTTGGGAGCTTTGGGGCAGCCCCGGTAGTTAGCAGGGTGTCCCTGCTCACCGCACAGAACACAGCTCGGTGGCTCTGTGCAGAGCGTCCTGTCTTTCGGACGAGTGCAATCGGAGGTGGCGTGGTCGCCGAGGCATTTCACGCAGCGAGCTTTTGCGAAGCAATTTCTCGCAGAGTGACCATATAGTTGGCAGTTATGGCACTGCCCTATGGGACCGCCCTTATGGGGCCTCTCGACGTGAATGCCAGAGAGGTGGCATACATCTTTAATCTTAAAGATGTCTTTGCAGCCATCTGTGGGATCGATTATAGCGAGTACCATGTTGTACTCTTTCCCTCCGCGACCTCGGTGCATGCGATGCACTTCGGCAACGGGGATTTGTTGGGCTTTCAGGTCTTCGAGGATGTCTGCCGTAGCAATCTCCTTGGGGACGCCTTTAATCACTACTCTGAGGGATTTCTCCTCAGCTAGTGTAAACGTGTGGAAATTAATTTTCCGCTCGTTTAGTAGGGCCGTGAATGCCCTGTAACCGTCGGGATACGGTATCGTGACTTTGATGCCATCGCTTACCGAGACGGCACCTGTGTAGTTGATCTTACGATCAACACACGCCTTGGATATATCGACCCAGGACTCTTTGTCATGGACGATGACTGGTGGAGGGGCTTTGCCCTTTTTAGGCGCAGCCTGGGAGGGCTGGGTCTTAGGGCGAGGTACTGCGGGGGGGGAAGGGGCTGCCTTTGCGGGAGTCGCGGGCTGAGGGGCTGCTGAGGCGGGGGGAACCTCAGTGGTTTTTAGGGCCTTTGAAGGGGCACCGTTGTTGGCCTTATTTTTGCGCGGCCTCTTTTTCCCTGCTACAGGGATGAATCCATCTGACGAATCAGATGAGGCTGAGTCTGTGAGGGATTCCTCAGACTCTGAGTCGCGCGGTGCCGACGTGTCCATCGGCACCGTTTGAGGGCGGGTAGCGACAGCTGAGGTGGATGCACGTGCATCGCATTCCTCAGCGTCGGACAATAGAGTAGCGAACCTATTGTTCGCTATCGCGGGGTTCGGGGAACCGGACAATAGGTCCCGGTCATAGAAATTATTCTCCGGGCTTTCCGGAGAATCGAATTGTTCCCTAACAATGCAGGGAACATCTGCGTCCGGTGAGGCCGGACTATCGGGAATTGGAGCGGGGCGGGTGGGACGTTGAGCGCGCGGCTCGGGGTTGAGGAATTTGCCATATTTGGCGACGAATTCCGGGTCCTTTAGGAGGACCTCTTTAAAAAAGCTAACAAGCTGGGCATCGGACATCTTGAAGAGATGTCCGAGAGGGAACAAAAAGGGGAATTATATTTTAAAAATGGGTTCCTACCATTAACGTCCCCGGGGTGGATGGGCCCGGGGTTGTGTAGGTGAGTGGAGTCACAAGTGCGTTGCTCGCCTTTTAAAAGGGTTTGGGCCTCCGGTAACCTCATTCACTCGGCGAATCACAACGCAAGCGTTGTTTCACGCCGGTTTTCTGTGAGGCCGTGGTATCACTCCGGTCGAGCCGGCCCATTCGTGCCGAAGCATGGCTCTCCCACGTCAAAACGTATTATTATGAACTCTACAAAACACGCGGTAGTTCGCGTCCACAGAACAAACACATAATTATGTAAGTACCGTGTTTGCGTCAGAGTAGGTATCTATACTTAATATATAAAGCTGTAGAGTTTGTTTGTTTGTTTGTTTGTTTGTTTGTTTGTTTGTTTGTTTGTTTGTTTGTTTGTTTGTTTGCTTGAATGCGCTAATCTCAGGAACTACTGGTTCGATTTGAAAAAATCTTTCAGTGTTAGATAGCTAATTTATCGAGGAAGGCTATAGGCTATATATCATCACGCTAAGACCAATAGGAGCGGAGCATGAATGAAGAATGTTTCAAAATCGGGTTTTTATTTCCTTTTGAGAGCTTCCGATGCATGCGCTGCGTAAACGATTAAAGTTTCCCAAAAATCTAAGACTAAGTAACTATTCCACGCGGACGAAGTCGCGGGCGGAAGCTAGTCTTTTTATAAGTTAGATATCCGTAGTTTTGAATTTGCAAATATATTGGATCTTGCGACCATAGAGAGCTGGTTATGTGACAGCTAACTGACGTTTCGATCCAAATCATACGCCACCCCGTATTTGTAGTAAAAGAACGAAGGGTTTCTTAAAACAATATCTTCAGAGGATAACGTTGTAAGAATATCTACCGGTAATATAATATCATTCGGTCTTACTTTCCTAGCTTATTAAGAATTTGATATCTTTACCACGTGTAAGTCGATAAAAAAACATTATATTTGACGTTTATTGACTTTTGACAAGCCTATTGACGTAATTTAGAGGTGAAATGAAATTCATGGTTGGGAGTTTAGGCGGGAAAATGAAAAGTGCACATTGTCGATTTTATATTATTTTTCAAAACTTAAATTTCTCCGAAGTTTAATGTGTAATTATGGTGGATAATTAACCATTAAGTGTTCGTGAACAAGTGAGAGTGTAGGCAAATGATATAAGATTGAAAATCGTGACTTTTTGGATTCACGCCTAAACTCTATCGAAGCCTCAATAAAGTTTCTACCGTTTTATTGGGGCAACTGAACAACATATATTATACTTGACACTGGCGAACACAAAGTGTGGTGCCATAAAATCCCATGATGGGAAATATTACCTAATTGATTACTCTAATACTTGACACTGGCAAATAAACAAAAAGTGTGGCGACATAATAAAAAAAAAAATCATGGTTTGTATATTTCTGTTAAAATAAACACCATCTTTATATTGTATTAGCTATTGCCCGCGGCTTCACTCATGTGAAGCTATTATTAAGATTAGAAATGGTTCTCAAAAATAATTTATTCAAAATCCAACAGTGATGATCTCTTCTTTGTATCGGTCTTTACATCGGAGAGGTCAAGCTGTATCTCAGGATCCAAAATCTATTCAGTAGTTTTTGCGCCTACCGCCAACCGTAACAATCCGAAGAATTTTAAAAATCACATTTTAGTTCGGAGACTTTTATATATGTACTCAATTATATTTTTTAAATATCTTCAATGTACAGACACAGCTTTTTTACGATTTTATAATAGTAGAGAAGAAGAAGAGATAACAATAGAATAATAATAAGGTTTTTATTTGAGCCGACACCGGTATAGACGAAAGGTAAGGTTGCGTATAACAGTCTTTGTAGGTAAAGTAGGTATGTTTGTATTTACGAAACCATTCATTCGAATTCGTTTTGATTGTTTTAGATCTTTGATGCGCTTTCTCATAAAGTTACTGAACATGGATTACGATGTTAATCTTAACAAGTGTCGAATTATGTAAATCCATACTAGAAATATAAATGAGAAAATTACTCTGTTTGTCTGTTTGACGTTTTCACGTCTAAACCGCACAACCAATTTTGATGAATTTTGGTATAGAGATAGTTTGGACGTTGGGAAAGGACATCAAACCTTTTTTATCATAGTGTAAAAATAATCGTACTAAATATAACACATCCTTCACTGTCAATCTTCTACCAAATAACTAGTTTGATTTTTAATTTCCGTAGCATTAACTGTGTAGTTCAAATCTCTATAAATACAAAAAATAAGTGAAACGCCCATAAGCCCATAATTCACCATCAAAACCACCAAAAGATATCAATTCATCTTATTCCCCCTAACACACAAGTCAGAACTCCGCTAAGACAGTTTTTGACAAGCGCCTGTCAAAACTTATGTGATATCTGAATTGAAATCGAGATGAAGAATCGATTACGACGAACCGAGAATCGATTTGTGTATTTGTTGTCAGGTGGCCATGGCAGTTGGGATCAACGATTTATTTGGTGACAAAGTTGGAAAGTTTCTGAAAAGAGAGGCACTTACTTGAGAGATTTTGACACTTGGGAAAACCCCTTTTAGTTTCGGGATCAGTGCTATTTCGGTATAGAGGAATATATACTGGGCTTTGACATAAGGCTTATGTTTCGAAAAGTCTTTTCTTTTTTCTTGGCATGGGAGTGAAATAGCGCGTAAATAGGAACAGTTAATTATGTTTTAACAGAATATAAACAGACTAAGTCCTTGGTTTCATTATGTTATTTTTATGGTATATACGCAAACGAGCAGACGGATCGATTGATGGTAAGTGATTACCGCCACCCATGGACACGCGCAACACAAGAGGAGTCGCAAGAGCGTTGCCGGCCTTTTAAAAGGATTTTGGGCATTCGGTATACTCAAATTTCTAAGCGTGATTGTATGTTATTATATCAACAGAGAGTTTTTTTTCTAAAAAGCAACGCAATCAATACTTCTTTAATAATTATTATAATTTTAATTTCAGTAGGTACCACACGCTAATGGTAGTAACCCTAATCAGTTCTACGCACACATATAAATGTGAAAACAGACTGGTGCTTCTGTAGTAGTGAGTACGTGATTAATCTGTGCGTTTGTGTGCAGAATCGTAGGGCTGTCAAAACAAAGCAAGATATTGGATCTTCCCCTGCCTAGAACCGCTATTCAAAGGCATTTCTTATCCTTGTTTTATCTTGAATACCGGAATACCTTTACCTTTGAAAGGGTTAAGTTTATTTGTTCCGAAATGTTACCATTAAGTTCAAAATGAGTTTTTAAGTATTTTAATTATTTAAACAAAAATTGATCATTTGTTGTTTACGATCTTTGTCGAGTTTTTGGGAAAACTTCTCCGTTGATTAAAATATTTCAAAATCTTAAGACTTTTTATATAGTACAGTATGTATATATACCTACATAATATCCTTAACCATTCTTTTTTACGTAACGTACTACTTGCCTTGGTGTCTCTGTGCTAGTTACGTTTTCATGTCTAACCCGCTGAGCTAATTTGGATGAATTTTGGTTGTTACGGAGATAGAATGGATCTTGGAGAGGTCCTTGATATAGGCCGTTTGATTTATAAAGTATTCTGGGATGCACGCGAAAGCGCTATCAGAAGCTAATTTTAATTAATAAAAATAAGCGTAGGGATTATTTACTTGAACTTTTTTCTTTAATTTCTTTTAATTTTTACTTTAAATTCTTATAATTTTTACTCTAAATTCTTTTAATTTTTACTTTAAATTCTTTTAATTTTTTTAATTGTTATTTTAAATTCTTTTCATTTTTAATTTTAAAAGCTTTTAAGTTTAATTTTAAAAGCTTTTAATTTATAGGTACTTTTAATTATTCAGTACACCATGAATTACTCTACCTTCTCTTCTCTTTTTCATATAATTCTTGTCCATCCAAACATTGTCTGATAGATATCGCTATTAGCGATAACACCGCCATAATGCACTCATAATTTAAAAAAAGAACTTGTCTATTATTTAGGTTCCTTTATGGTGTACAATCAAGATAATTTAAGACTGTGAAGGCAAATTTTGACATAGCAGGTGGGATTCGCGGTGGCTTAGAGGTCATAGCGTCTGGTGTATCTAACCAGAAGACGCAGGTTTGAATCCTGCCTGCGAGTCGAATTTTTCCTTCACTAAATAACTTTATAACCTTAGCATGAAAAATGCAAAAAATTCACATAAAGATAACCGGTATGGTAGCATCGTACGACATAGAACTAACCGTAAGGTAAGTCATGTCGGTTTAGAGGCAAACTAACTTGCTTTTCACTAGATGTTACTGACGTCACTTTTAAGACGTAAGTTCAGAATGTGAAGGCAAATTTCGACAATGGTTGGTGGGTATGATCACTCGCGGTGGCTTAGTGATCATAGCGTGTGCCATATCTAACCGAAAGACGCGGGTTCGAATCCTGCGAGTCGATTTTTTCCTTCACTAAACTTTACAAAATAAATAATTCTAGTATTCGCATTCACACAAATGTCACCTTATTAACCTCAAGAAAATTTATTTAATAAGAGAAATATATTGTTAATAAAATACATATTAGGGTTGACAACGCACTCAAAAGGCTGACCTAAGTGGATTAGTTCCAAAAATTTCATTTACTTATTCAATAAAATATTTTCTGTATTGCTTAAGAATAGGTCCTATCCTTTATGATTGCCTAATAAAATGTACCTTTTACATATATTCCCTATAATGTGTGCGGGTTCAATGGTATATAACCTAAATAAAATATGTATGTAAACTGCGCTGTTAGCCTAGTGGTCCTGAGCGCAACTGCTTCGGTCCTGGGTTCGACTCCCCAGGTCGAGCAGATTTATTGGGTTGTTCTATATAATTCTCAGTAGCACCTTGTTCGAATTAGCAATCCAGTTTGGATTTGTGTCCAATTAATGGGAATAGGCTCGCTAATTACATGGATAGTTGGCGCAAAATAACTTGACCCAAAACTAACGGAGAGGGGGAAAGTTTGCGCAGTACATTTGTGAGCAAAATGTACTAAAAAACGACTACAGCGCATCCGCCATTTTGGTTCAAGTTATTTTGCGCCAACTGGAATCTCAATAGTCAAACTGTGAGTATATTAGTAGGTACCTACTATAAACGAACTAGGCTGAAGGCAACACTGGGAGTTGGGTAGCAACAAAGAGCTAAAATACTTTAACGCTTACATATTTCAATAATTTAATCTAATATACTGATTTCTGAAGCTTACGCGAATATTAGATAAATTGAAATAAAACAACTTTACGGATTCTATCGCGATATATTAGTAGATACAAATCAAATAAAAAAGGATTTGATTGTTTGAGAGAATCCTCAAAATTGTTTTATTCCAATAAATTTAATCTAATTTCAAGACAATCTAACAGAGCAACTGTTTCACACGAAATCCGAAGTAAAAAAGAATGTGAGCCGTTAGTGTCCGGCCTTTTTATCTTCTCGTACTGATAGCTAGGTAAGTGATCACGGTCATCCGGTAGGAGGCGCTGGGCTGGCTGCTACCGGTCGTTGGGTTGCCAACACTACACTTCTGCCTATAATTTTAGGGAAAACACGCATAATCCTACTATAATATTATAAATGCGAAAGTTTGTGAGGATGGATGGATGTTTGCTACTCTTTTACGCCAGAACGGCTGAACGGATCTGGACAAAATTTGGCACAGAGATAGATTATAGTCTAGAATCACACATGGGCTACTTTTTATGTGAAGTCCACGCAGACGAAGTCGCGGGCAGAAGCTAGTAATATGATAAATATCGTATTGCCTAGAAATTTAGGTGCGATGTGGCACTTCAATATATAGGTATATTATCGCAATCACGCATCACGCCTGTATTCCCCGAAGGGTTAGGCAGAGATCTACAGCCACAGTTCGCATTTAAGTTTAGATCCCGTGTAAGGGGAGCGAGGGGGGAAACTAGCAAACGGATCACCTGATGGTAAGCTATGCTTATGGACACCCCCAACACCAGAGGAGTGGTAAGTGCGTGCCTGCCTTTTAAGGGTTTGGGCCTCCGGTATCCTCACGCACTCAGCGGAACACAACGTAAGTGTTGTTTCACGCTGGTTTTCTGTAAGGCCGTGATATCGCAAAGCATGCCTCTCCCACGGTTTAAAATAAGGTAAAGGTAATATATTAGCCAAGCCAAGCCATATATATATAATTTTTTTTAAAGCTTACTAGCAATGTGGGTCACACATTACTAGTATTCTTGTTAACCCCTCGTGCTAAGCTAAAATGCTTGTATTACGAGTGGGTTCACGTCGGTAGTGCAATGGGTGGGGTTCGAACCGGCAACCACATGATCGCAAGTCCGACGCCCTAGCCATTAGGCTACCGCCGCTTCAAATATTAAGGTCAGTATGCTCTTTAGCGTAAAAAAAAATAAATCATTTCCATAGACGTAAAACTCTTGAGAACTAAGATTTTTCCATTTCCTTTTAATTTCGCGTCTCATGGTAACCGATGCTATAAGACGGGGTTATAAGCATCGAAAAAGTAATTTTGTAACACGATTGGTTATTTCCTTATGAATCGATGTGAACATTTATGTTTGATTAGTAATAGGTACGTAATCATATTGTTTTGATGGGAAAATCATATTTGATAACAAATGAAATAAAATCTATATCTATCTATATATCTATACTTCTATATATACTAATATATAAAGCTGAAGAGTTTGTTTGTTTGTTTGTTTGTTTGCTTGAACGCGCTAATCTCAGGAACTACTGGTTCGATTTGAAAAATTCTTTCAGTTTTAGATAGCTAATTTATCGAGGAAGGCTATAGGCTATATAACATCACGCTAAGACCAATAGGAGCGGAGCACCAATGAAACATGTTTCAAAATCGGGGTTTTTTTTCCTTTTGAGAGCTTTCGATGCATGCGCTGCGTAAACGATTAAAGTTTCGCAAAAATTATGTATGACAGAATTGTTCCTCTTTAAAAGTTCTAAAAAAAAGTCCGCGATAGCATATGTCTATCTTTTAAGGTTATTGAGGAAGGCTATAGGCTATATATCATCACGCTACGCGGACGAAAGCGCGGGCAGAAGCTAGTACTTAATATATAAAGCTGAAGAGTTTGTTTGTTTGTTTGCTTGAACGCGCTAATCTCAGGAACTACTAGTCCGATTTGAAAAATCCTTTCAGTGTTAGATAGCCTATTTATTGAGGAAGGCTATAGGCTATATATCATCACGCTACGCGGACGAAGTCGCGGGCAGAAGCTGGTATCAAAATAAATTCGTAATTCCAACAGTAAGTTAATCAGAGTGCATTATAATTCGGATTCCGATACCGTTAATCTAGACTCCATTTCATGCATAATACTTCACTGGAAATAAATGTAAGTGAATTCAATTTTTCGGTCGTTTAGGTCCATTAACAGACGATAGGGTACGGTAGGAACCTAGATTAACGGTATCTTAAAGTGGAAATGGGCAGGTCATGTGGCTCGCTCCGACGCTACAAAATGGGCTAATAGAATCACAACATGGACGGGACCAAAAGGAAAGAGACGGCAAGGACGGCCACAAGAAAGATGGGCCGATGAAATTATCAAAACAGCGGGACAAAACTGGATAACAACGGCACAAAACAGGAAGCAATGGAAAGTGGTGGAGGAGGCCTTTACCCAAAAAGGGGTCCTTAATTAGTTAAGGGTTAAATATAAGTTTAAATAGTTCCTTATGTTTAGACATAAGGAACTATTTAAACTATTTTTTTTTTCTTAATCTTTGTAACAAAAACTGTTAGTGAGGAATAAATGAGGCTTTATTATTATTATTATTCTATTGTGTTCAAGGGAGTCGGATCCTAAAACAATAAAATAACTTTGGAGGTTGAATGATTTAACAATATGTTGTCAAATTGTATTATTTGGATTAAGTAGAATAACTTTTAACAAAAATAAAAGCGCTTTAAATAAAAAAAAACGATTTCCAGGTCGGCCAATGTTATTGGGGAATTCTCAGTGTCACGGATTTTGGATTTGTACCTGGTTAATGGTAATAGGCTCGCCCTCTATAGCATGGCACCTAATCAGGGAGCTGTGGGGTACAAAGATACGTTTCTACCTAATCCGTCAGAGAATACAGGCGTGATGTTTTTTTCTTTTTATGGGATAGGGGGAAAACAAACAGACGGTTCACGGTTCACCCGCAACAACAGAGGAGTCGCACGCAAGTGCCTTGCCCTCCCTTTAAAATGGTTTTGGCCTCCGGTATCTTCACTCACTCCGTGAAACACAATGTAAATGTTGTTTCACGCCGGTTTTCTGTGAGGCCGTGGTATCACTGCGGTCGAGCCGGCCCATTCGTGCCGAAGCATGGCTCTACCACGGTAAAAATTATATGAATGGATGGTATGGATGTTTATACCTATTTGTCCTTATTTCCTTCTATTGAGCCTCTCGAACTCATATTTACTTTCAAGAATACACCTGCAATATTTCAAATGGGTTTCCATTTGAAACACTACAGGGGTATTCGATTCGGTTTTAGTTTGTATATCTAGTGCTTTTGCAATCTCGGTAATGTGTAGGTACAATGTTTACCATTCATAAAAGGGTTATTGTGTGCTTGCCCACGTATCACGGCGATGGGGATTGCACTGCTTCATATTACTATGAATATTTGAATATCATCTATCGTGTAGATGTAAACTGCCTCATTAGCCTGGTCAGGTCCTGAGCGCGACTGCTACGCTACAGGTCCTGGGTTCGATTCCCAGGTCGAGCAAAGTGTTATTGGGTTTTTTTCTATGAAATTCCCAGTAGCAGCTCGGAGTTAGGAATTTGTGCCCGGTTAATGGCAATAGGCTCGCCCCCTATTACATGGGACCTAAACATACCGGCGAACTGTGGGTGTACATTAGTTCGCCTCTGCCTAACCCTTCGAGAAATACAGGCGTGATGGTATGTTATGTTATCTATCGTGTAGATAAATATGAATGCATTGTTTTTTTTTCACATGACCTTTGATCCAGAGACGAGGTCGCTCAATACAAACGAAATTAAAAATTCATCTTCTGTTTCTTCTTCCTCTCTTCTCTACTTCTCCACTATTGTAATCGTAATCTCTACTATTATAAAATTGAAAAATGCTGTGTCTGTACACTGAAGCTATAAAAAAAAACAAGTGGATATACATAATAAAAGCCTCCGAATCCAAAAATGAGATTTTTTTAAACTTACTTGTCTGTTTGTTATGGGTTGGAGCAAAAACGACTGAATAGATTTTAATTTAGTTATCACTGTTAAAAACTATATGCTCCAACTTAAAAACTGTCGAACTTTTTATCTCAATTAATTGAACGGATCCGGTGATACAACTTGACCCCTCTGATGTATACAGACCCATACAAAGAAGAGATCTTCAATGTTGGTTTTCCATTTTTACTCTTAATATAGCTTCAGGGGAGCGAAGCCGCGGGCAAGCGCTAGTACTATTATAAAATCATAAAACGCTGTGTGTACATTAAAGATATAAAAAAAATACAAATGGATTAGGGTATATAAACAACTCCAAACCCGAAAATGCAATTCTTAAAATTCTTGTCTGATTACTAAATAAATAATAACTACCCAAAGATTTAAATATTTGTTTCGTGCGGGTTCGAAAGTTCAAACCCACAATCCATAACGCAGATGCTGATCGCTCAACCACTATGCCAAACGTGTCGTCACGAAGTCAAAAGTACATTACAGACGATGACATTTTTTATCTACAAAGCAAAAGTAATCTTATTCCTAAATAATGATACATCACACTTTTCGCAAAATATGCCGTGTAAATTCATCATCTAAAAAGCTTCGTAAATATAGAATAACAGGATAAAAATTCACAAGGAGAATACATTGTTTTCCTTTCAGCCTGTATATATTACTTACAGGGGAAAAAAATCGCCTTTGAAACAGATTGAAATGAATACAGATGTATTAGTTTTGATACTTATTAAAATTTCCGTTTCTTTTTTATTTTACCACAATATTCTTTAAAAGTGAGAGCCATGCTTCCGCTCGACCAGAGTCATACCATGGCCTCACAGAAAACCGGCGTGAAACAACGCTTGCGTTGTGTCTCCCCGAGTAAAGTGAGGTTACCGGAGGCCCAAACCCTTTTAAAAGGCGGGCAACGCACTTATGACTCCTCTGGTGTTGCGGGTGTCCATAGACGGCGGCCTTTCGCTTACCATCAGGTTATCCGTCTGCTCGTTTGCTCCCCTCGTTTTTCAATTTTCGTTGAGAATATAATTTGAATATTCATTATACGTTAGTTCTTTCAAGTTCAAGTTATTCTTATTTTAAGCTCTGTTATGTAAACTGTAACATATAACTGTTTTTTGTACCTAAATAAATAAATAAATACTAGAAGACCTAGGAATCGAACGCGAATCCAGTACCATTCAAGCTTAGGACCACTAGGTCTAATGCACATATACCATACCATCACGCCTATATTCCCTCCACGTTTAGACAGAGATGTACTAATGTATACCCACGGTTAGTTGGTATGTTTAGGTCGGTGAAGGGGGCGAGCCTATTGCCATAAACCGGGCATAAATCTAAATTCTGAGCTGCTATTGAGAATCTTATAGGAGAACCCAATAACACTCAAAATAAATAAAGCCTTGTTTATTCCTTATTAAAAATTACATAATTTTGTATAGTTATGGTACCTACAGTTCGAGAATTTAAATTACAATAAAAAAAAACATCAATAAAATAATAACATAAATAAAATAAAAACTATAATTAATATTTAAAATTATAATTAAAATAAAATAACAAAACCAAAATCAAAGTAAATTCAAAATTTAAATTAAAATCGAAATCAAATTAAAATAAAAATCACAATTAAAATTAAAATCACAATTAAAATCAAAATCCAAATCAAAATTAAAATTAATAAAATACAAAAAAATTGTTACTTCTTGTAAGCAAATGCCAATAACACTGATGGACCGAATTTACTAAACTAATGAGACAGATTAAAAAATAATTGAAATGGATACAAAAAAAAATTCGTTATCCTAAAAGCCTACAAAAACAAGTTTCAAACGAAGCAATAGTATCTACGTAAAAAATATTATCTATGTAAAACATGACAACTTTTGCAATCAAAACTTCGTCCATCGTTTATTTCTACCGAGCTGTTTACGTGAGTACGAAACTCATCATAATATCTATCAGTTTTATCGCCCCGAGACTTAGGGATCCGTGAGTAGAAAGACGAGTGGAGATCGTGGTCGGCAAACGTAGTGTAGGGCGCCCTCCAGCAAGATGGAGTAATGATTTGCGAAAGGTTGCTGGCGATTAGATGCGATGCTGGCAAAATGATGCATGGGTAGGCCTTTGTCTAGTAATAGCCTAGTAGGATTATTCCACTTCGTTCATCCAGGTGGTTTCACACCTGGTGTCGCGCGAGTACGATGCAAGTGCACTTTCGACAAGGATGCGAGGCCAGGCCTCGCCTTCTGAAGGAGTCCAGCCCATGCTGGACCGTAGCTTGTCACGGTCGTGGCGCATGTCATAGATCCCATGACCATGGCTAGAGGGCAAGAGAAGGCAACTACGGTTTTTAGTCGGTACTTACGAGTCCGACATACCCCGCCGCCCCCAAGTGGCAGACGTTCAATGAAGTGATTTCACCACAAAGGCGAGTTTTGAGTGTTTTCTTTTAACGGATTAATGGTGTTTCTTGCCCGATTCTTCTCCATAGGATCAACCTTCTGGAACCGTGCAAGTCGTGCAACTAGAAAGCTTATCTTCTTCTTAAAAAGACTGTGCCTGTATAATGAAGATATTTAAAAAATAACAAGTGGGATAGGGTATATAAACGTCTCCGAACCCAAAAATTTGATTTTTAAAATTCTTGTCTATTTGTTACGGGTTCGCGCAAAAACTACTGAATAAATTTTAATTTTGTTATCACTGTTAGAAAGTATGTATTCAAATTAAAAAATGGTATACTTCTTATTTCATATAATTAAACGGAACCTGAGATACAGCTTGACCTCTCAAATGTATAGAGACCCATACTAAAAAGAGATCATCACTTTTGGTTTTTGAGCTTCATGCGAGCGAAGCCGCGGGCAGAAGCTTGTTAGAAATAAAAACATTTGAACTTGAACCTCGCAATTATTTGACCTCAAAAAATAGTTCAGAAACACACACATAAACATAACTGACTAATTTAAGGTTTTTCAGGTTAAATAAATAGGTAGTTTGTGTGTGTACGTTAAAATTAACCCTGTGAATAATCCAACTATTAAATGCTGATGATGAAGTAGTACCTAAGCAGTATTGGAGGCAAATAGTTCGTAAACTTTGGCCGAAAGCCACATAATAATATGATTATACAAGAAAAAATACAAACAATATTTAAACAGTAAATAAGGAAAATAAAGTGTTTTACACAACCCTTTATCCGCGAAACCTCACAACTTTTTCTATTTTTTTTCATGGTTATCCTTAAATTATACAACCATGGAAACCAATGAAGTTTAAACAGTCGGTCACCTACATAACCGCACCCTCGAAATAATAGCGCTTCTGAAGGCAAGTGGTTTTGCATTTTTCGCAGTTCTGGTCAACCGATAGTATCTTATCTTATCTTATCTTGTGTGGGGCCGAGGCAGTAAGGCCTCAGAGCACTTCGACCTAATGGGATCTTTTGTGCTTCCCCTAGATACCTAATCCTCATCCTCCCCCAGTTCTTCAAACAGCTCTTCCATAAGCTTTATAATGAGGCCTGGGGGTATGAGTCTGTAGTCCTCTGGTCCTGGATAACCCTGCCCCAAGAGGCACATTTGCTTTCTAGCCAGTGCATCGCATGTACACAGAAGGTGTTCCATGCTCTCAATTTCCCTTTTACAGGCCCTGCAGGCTGATGTCTCCGTCAGACCCATCTTTTGAAGGAGAGCGTTAGTCCCGAAATGTCCGGTCAGCGCCCCCATCAAGTGACGGGCCTGTCACCTGCTTGAGTTCCAAATGGCGTTTTGCCATCTTGATGAGGAACCTATGAATTTCTTGGAGTGAGCAAGTTCCGTGAGGCTCAACCACTCATCCATGTGACTCGCCCTTGCGTACTCCCGAAATGCCGTTTTGACTGTGCTTGGTGCCAGTCCTACAAATGGTTCCGGTCCAATTAGTGAGGTTCCAGAACCTTCCCTAGCCAGCTCGTCAGCATGCTCGTTGCCCACAATACCCCTGTAACCAGGGACCCAGACAAGCCTGACCTTGTTTCGCTTTCCCAGCTCATTAAGAGTTCGGGCAGCGTCCATGATCAGCCTTGAATCGATCCTGTAGGAGGTCAGGGCCATGAGTGCATCCGATAGTAACAAGCGGGAATAAGATCGTGGAGATCTGATGCACCCTTACCACCAGGTAGCCCATATGCTGGTTTGTATGCTATTGCAATAAGTTAAAATTATATTTTTGAACTGCCAATAGAGAGATATTTCTTTATAGCTTGGTGTTATTATAGCAGACTTGTCCCAATATAAAAAAACTCCAAGATTAATGAAGATTTATTTTTAATCAACACCATGCTTAATATGTCTTACGGTAAACCCAAACTTCTCAATCCAATAAAACTTTTTAATTCCTTTCGCCGAGAAAACCTTTCATGAATTTCAAAACAGAGTTATTATTCAGTCAATGTTGCCACGAAATCGTTACGTTGACCATTTTATCTCTTATCTCTACTATTATATTATAATTATAAAATTGTAAAAAAACGGTGTCTATACATTGAAGATGTTTAAAAAAAAAAGTGGGTTTTTAGGGTATATAAACATCTCCGACCCAAAAATTTTATTTTTAAAATTCTTGTCTGTTTGTTACGGGTTGGCGCACAAACTACTGAATAGATTTTAATTTTGTTATCACTGTTAGAAAGTATGTACTCCAAATTAAAATGTGGTATACTTCATATCCTACTTCCTACTAATATTATAAATGCGAAAGTTTGTGAGGATGGATGGATGGATGTTAGTTACTCTTTCACGCCAAAACGGCTGAACGGATCTGGATATAATTTGGCACAGAGATAGATTAAAGTCTGGGCTATTAAAATAACACATGGGCTACTTTTTATCTAGGTCGGACCCAATTCTGAAGTCTACGCAGACGAAGTCGCGGGCAGATGCTAGTCTCAAATAATTAAACGGAACTTAAGATACAGCTTGACCTCTCCAATGTATAGAGACCCATACAAAGAAGAGATCATCACTGTTGGTCTATAGCTTCAAGTGGGCGAAGCCGCGGGCATAAGCTAGTATAACTATACAAGACAGCGGGAAGCGACTTTGTTTTATATTATGTAGTGAAGCCTAATAGCCCTTAAATACTAATTCCGCACATTCTGAGAGGAGACCCGTGCCTAGAAGAGGGATATTATATACAAAAAGAAGACTGAACATTCTGTTATCTGTGACTGAACTAAGCAAGCATTTTTATCTCAATTCGTCTGTATTTTTGCATGTTTATTACGCGATTATTCGGCCAGTTATAAACCGATAGGTATAGAAAATTATTTTTTGTTTGAGAGAATTCCGAAGTCCCATTATTATTTCTTGGAGATTAAAAGTAAAAAAAATACTATAACACGTTTCGGCAGAGTAAATCACAACGTCATCGAGTTACGTTAGATTCTACTTGCCGCTCAAAATGTTAAACGCTATTTTTTTAAGGCCATAATATTCAAATATGTAGCGTATAGGCAAAAAACTCCGCCTCGGTCAATATTTTTACAGCCGGAAAAAAATGATGGCGGATTTGGCTCATAAAACCCGTGAGTCTTCGGTCTTTGCAATAAAAATAGTTGCACGTTCTGTAGATTTGGAGCCATAAAAATCTTTTGTTTTTCTTTTGGATTGTTATGTGATATGTAGTTATTGTATGACATTTTTGTAAAGCGATTTACTTAAATATAAAAAATATAAAACTACGTCTTTAGCTTAGCTGTCCTGAGCGCGACTGCTACGCTAGAGGTCTTGGGTTCGATGGCCAGGTCGAGGAAAGTGTTATTAGGTTTTTCAATGAAATTCCAAGAGCCGCTAGATCGGAGTTTGGAATTTTGTCCGGTTAATTGTCTGGTTAATGGCAATAGGCTTTCCCCTCTAACATGGGACCTAAACATACCGGTGAACTGTGGGTGTACAATACCCACGCTTCTGCCTAACCCTTCGGGGAATGCAGGCGTATGTAACATATGGCGTTATTCTAGCTTTTATTTTTGCGCGTTGTAATTGATCAAAAATTGATGTAAGATTCCAAAAGTACTAGTATTTTAGTGCTCTAATTGAAATATAACAATTTGACTTTGACTTTGACTTAAAGTTCGATATTTTGGTCTAGTAAGAAATAGGAAAAGAATACCGTGGGAGAGCCATGTCTCGGCACGAATGAGCTGACTCGACCGGAGTGATACCTACCACGGCCTCACAGAAAACCGGCGTGAAACAACGCTTACGTTGTGCTTCGCTGAGTGAGTGAGGATACCGGAGGCCAAAGCCCTTTTATAAAGCGGGCAACGCACGTGACACTCTTCTGGTGTTGGGGGTGTCCATGGGCAGTGGTAATTGCTTACCATCATTTCATTTCATTCTTTCATTCATTTCATTCTTTCATGAATTCTGGCTGTTAGCGAGTTAAGTTAAAAATAAAAGCTGAAAAATATCTGCCTGAAGCTAATACTATAAATTTCCAACGTTCGTGGTTGTTACTTCAATGGCCTGGCTTGAAGCCAACTGGCCTCAATTAAGGCTTTTCGAGCAAAAAGTGTCAATTTTAATCGGTAGCGCTTTCCAGCGCTGTTTGCGCTTTTGTATTATGGATCACGTACTTATATAGCACTTTACTTCGTTTTACTTTTCTTGATAAGTTATTTTATAACAACAATTTGAATGGCGAGCGATTAGATCGTTGAATTTATCATGGATGCCACAGGGACCCAAGTCTGCAATTTCAGTTGTATCAAAATTGTCGTTCAATGGCACTAAATGACATAAGAATTAAGAACTGACAGATTTCATAGACAAAACTGTCAAAAATCAACAATTCTGAAGCCATTGCGTGACGATTTTGACACGACAAATAGCAGACTTGGGGCCCTGGAACAAATTGAAAACGGACAACAAGGGAAGCACCAGCTTTCAAATATCAATCAATCATCAATCATCAGTCGAAAGTTCTGAGGTAACAAACAAAAAAAACAGTCGAATTGAGAACCTCTTCCTTTTTTGAAGTCGGTTAAAAAAGAAATAACAAACCTACGAGTACATTAATACAATTCTTACATGGACCGACCCAGTTAATATCGATAGTCATTCAATAAATAATTTGATTGCAGTCGTTAGGTTTCCATCCAATTTGCGGTGACGCCTTGTATCTGACGTCATTTTATCAATAAATGTATGTTCCCCGCGGTTTCACCCGCTGTGCGTAGCTCCTACGGGTCATAGTCTAGAACTTTTCTCAAAAATTGGGTCAAATCAGACTAAAAGATCCAGAGATTAACGCGTTCAAAATAAATAACAAACTATTCAGCTTTTTTATTATAGATATAAGTAGGTATCTATTAGATAAACTTTCTCGTGTGCCTATCTCAACATCGCCATCTGTGACTGTAGATATATTTTTAACCGACTTCTAAAAAGAGGTAGGTTCTCAAATAATTACGACGCACACTGAAACGATAAGAAAGGATATTCGTGCGTTGACATCTGAAATGTAAATTTTTGAATGTCAATGTCGTTGAAATGTGCTAATTTATTGCCCAGGAAATCCTCATAAATAGAAAGAAGTTGAAGGCTTGGGTTTCTAAAACCAGAAGTTCCGAAAAGTAATTAGAACAGACTGGTAAAGAAAAAATCCAGTTTCATTCGAAACGCCCGTCACTGCGCGGCGACGGGGTGGCAGGCGGCAGCGGCGGGTTGAATTCCTATTTCAAGCATTTTGTTGGCGAAAGAGGAATTTTTACACGGCGCTCACAAAACTCTCTCGAAATACAACATTTTTGACATTTATTTATGAAAAAAGATATTAAAATACATGTTACTATGTGTTTCTCTGTGAATATTAAAATCACAATAATAATATTTGGGATAAAAAATAATTATTTGGGATAATTTATTCCAATCAACGAATAATTGTAAGCTAACAATACGAAAACAGACTATAAATACGGCCGATGCTGTCAAAAAAATAGATAATAATGCTTATCTGTATTCTTCAAATCCATAATTATTAAATGAATCCCTATTTTCCTTAGTCATGGGTCACGCGTGAACGGGTGGACTAATTTCGCTGATTCTTTTTGTTATGTTTGTTATTGTAAGGAGAAAGTTCTTATGAATAAAAAAAACAAGAAAGTTGTGCGGAACATAGGAAAATTCAGTTTTTTTTAATAATCATACCATTTCATTTTTTTTAATAGGGCGCCACACTTTTTGTGTATTTGCCAGTGTCAAGTATTAGAGTAATCAAGTAATATTTCCCATCATGGGATTGTATTATGGCACCACACTTTTTGTGTTCGCCAGTATCAAGTATAAGTTGTTCAGTTGCTCCAATAAAACGGTAGAAACTTTATTGAGGCTTCGATGGAGTTTAGGAGTGAACCCAAAAGAACGAAGTTCGTTCACGAACACTTCATGATTAATTATCCACCATAATTACACATCAAATGTCGGAGAAATTCAAGTTTTGAAAAATAATATAAAATCGACAACGTGCACTTTACATTTTCCCGCCTAAACTCCCATTTCAAATTAAAATTTCATAGTTAAGACAGGACAACGACTGTCCCTCAACAGAGCCGGAGACCGCAATGGCGGTCTGCCACTGCTGGGGTCGCGGAGGAATGAAACCTCGCTCCCGTAACCCCAGCAAAAAGTGGTGAGGCGAAACACCCGTGTGGTTTTAGTTTGTAGGTCACCCACTTTGGGTGGAGTCCGACACACCCCGCCGCCTTCCCCGGGCGGCGGATGTCCATGAGGATTTCCACACGCACAAAAAAAAAAAAAGACAACGACTGTCAGGTCAGCCAGGTGTCTACAAAAATAGAAACCTACTAAAATAAACGTAACTATTAACCATTTCTCAATACCACATTTTACCGTACCGTAAAACAGGATAGAATTCATTTTATTGTTGCCAACGACGTTGTGAATAGAGAAAATCTGCCTCCATTGAGTTATCGTCAACTAGAGAAGATAAATAGAAGCGTCTGACTTATTTATTTTGTTGGTCATTCAAAAACTCGTTTTGACTGACGCAAACAATGATCATTGCATGATATTATGCTTAAGTACTTTAAAATATATGGTAAATATATTATAGACATTGATATAAAAATTACAACTAAATTAATGCACAGGGAAGAGGCGTCCTAGAATTATAAAAATATCCTCCAAAAAGATTCAGTTGTGTTTACTAGCAAACGGTGTGTGTATAACAAGATGTATCACTTGGACGAAGCAAAAGAGGTATATAAGAATCGTAGGCATTACGTTCTGTATTTCTTTTTGTCTATCCTTATGGGGAAAAGGCGTGAGTGTGTCATGACTAGGTAAGGATATGTATGACAAATATATTCACAATACACAAAAAAAAATCGAATATTAAACAAGAAGGCGGTTTTATCAAATTTTCAA
Organism: Acronicta leporina; assembly: GCA_947256265.1. Taxonomy (NCBI): domain Eukaryota; kingdom Metazoa; phylum Arthropoda; class Insecta; order Lepidoptera; family Noctuidae; genus Acronicta; species Acronicta leporina. The sequence goes on along the minus strand of OX366537.1, from coordinate 3,410,790 downwards.
AATTATTCGGAGTGTCTACTCTAGTCATTTATAGCTCAATGTAACATATAGTACCCAGAGCGCTAGTGGCATAAATACAGCCGTGAGATATTGCTCTTTTATTGCACAAGTTATATTGTCGCAGGGAATAAGGGTCGGGGCACATTGACGCGGCTAGTTGTCGCGGCATAGTGGCACATGTCACTTGAAATGTGGTTTATTAACATGGTATAATATGTCTACGCCAGATACACGACGCTCCACTTCTACGTCACAAATGTCACGATCAGTGTCGTCATTGATGGACATCTTCAATACACAATTTTCAATTACATACTAACAAGCCTATATGCTCGGAAGGGTTAAGTAGAGGTGTACTAATATGTATCCTTAGTTTGCTTCTTTGTATCTTCCCATGAAATAGGGAGCCAGCCTATTGCTATTATCTAGGTATTCCAAACTCCGAGCTAAAACTGAGAATTTCATAGAAACACTAACCCAATAACACAGCTCGACCTGGGAAGCCAACTCAGGACCTCTAGCGTAGCAGTTGCGCTTCGGATTACCAGTCTAATGAGGCAGTTAATTTTAATTAATGATGAATTTAATGGCCCACCTATTTTTATCTCTTGTTCTTCATCTATTTCGTTATAAGTAAGTGAAAATATACATTTGATTCGGATCATTTATTTACATAAAGTGGCAACATATCAAACGACATATACCCGATGACGTATACGTGAGACAATCACGTGACCTAGCTGACATTAGAAGACTGGTGTAGCCATATATTACCATGGTTAGTTTGACGTCAGCCTGTCGTATAACTGTCAAAGAATATTGGTTACTGGCAAGAATTCTAATAACATTCTTGGTTAGTGCATAAGTCAGAGTAGCACTGTTTAATAGTCGCTGTAACTGGGTGGTTCTTGTAACGGGTTGCAGATTCGATTCTTGTGTAATAAATGTTTGTATTTATTTCGTGCAGAATTTAAAAGTATGTAAAGGTGAATAATTCCTCCTTTCTAAGGTTTCTCTTTAATCTTATTCTAAAAAAAAGAATTGGACTAAAGCATACTGCAATTCTCAGAACTACATTTTGGTAACTAAGTAGATAAGTTATGAACTAATTTCGTCGCCGATTTATGCAAGCCGCGCGCCCAAATCCGCACCAATATGTTTTCGTCTTAAAGACTCCTCGGGAATAGGCATACAATAACTATAGTTTTAATAAAAGTATAGCCGACTAGTTTCATATGAGTTTTGGTACTTCTAATGCTACTTTAGTTACCTTTATTTTCAAGTTGAAGAATGATTTTCGTATGGAATGGGAATCTTCCCAATACCTTGTACTCGTATTTTCCCATTCGATACGCGTGTCACGTCGCATTGCATCCACAGTGCGCAGCGTGCCTGAGATTTTTATTACAATTTATTATACGAATAAAAGAAATGCTAGTCAAAGGAAGAATAAATACTATTTGTATCTCAGAAAAGAGTTCGTTATTTGTTTTTAAATTGTCTGTTTTGATTCTAATAGGTACCTATTTATTTATGACAATGTTGGTATTTTGTTTTATATTTGGCTGTTAGAATAATTCTATCTTAGTTTCAAATGAAAAAAATTAAAAAGGGGCTAAAATAGAGTATGTTATATGTAGGTAATTACTCTACTGAACTCCGGCCCTTACATACCTACATACGACTGAACAAAGTGAAATTGTTTGACGGTAGTCTTACATACGAGAGCCAGAATCATTAAATCCCACTAAACAATAATATCTGAATGGGATATACCTAATTTGTTATCTTATACTCTATGAAACAATATTCTTAGATCCGAAAGGGGAATCAATATACCTAAACACCGCCAAATAAAATATGAAACATTAAATATTAATGACAGTAAACATATTACTGAAAAAAATCGATATAATAACGATTGTCGGACCCAAATTGCCGTAATTGGGTACTCCAAAATCTAGACAAATTTTAAAATATAATAAAATTAACATCTTATGGTTGGGACTTTGTAACTACCGTAATTATTTTACTTTCTTCATTTAAAAAAAAACTGTGCATTTTTTTCAACTTTTTAAGTGAACTATTTTAAAATGGAGCTGATCTGGATACCTAACAATACCTTCAAAGGTTGGAAAGGTTTTCTTAACACATGCGATCTTTGCATCTTCAATACGACTATTCAATTTCATTTATTATAGTCATATTGTTATGTAATATTTCTTCGTTTATTATCATAATATTAAAGCTAATATCATGGCTCGTCTAGACACAGTCCGTATAATAACGTGTCTCTGCTTATTGAATATAAATATAACTATACTTAAATGAAACCTTTAGTTTTCGGAATCGGAAATATCTATTTTTAAACTTATGAGCTTTTTAACTATGAAAATATAGATAAACATATTGGAAATATTTGTTATTAATCTGTGTAGGTATAACTGTCTCATTTGCCAAGTGGTCCTGAGCGCGACTGCTAAGCTAGAGGTCCTGGGTTCGATTCCCAGGTCGAGCAAAGTGTTATTGGGTTTTTCTATGAAATTCCCAGTAGCAGCTTGGAGTTAAGAATTTGTGCCCGGTTAATGGCAATAGGCTCACCCCCTATTACATGGGACCTAAAACATACCAGCGAACTGTGGGTGTACATTAGTACGCCTCTGCCTAGCCCTTCGGGGAATACAGACGTGATGGTATGTTATGTTATGTGGATATCAAATATTAATTAATCTAGTTACGACCTATATTGAAAGGGGCAACAGTCGTAATCTTAGCTTATTGCTACATTGTAATATTGGGGTTCAAGCCAAAATTATCCTGTAACAGTTCCGAGTTCAGATTTGTGCAACTTTCTAACCAAACGTGTACTCCTCCATACCTACCCATAGTTAAGACTCATGTAATAAAGGGCGAGCCTTTCCGATTAACCGGGCAAAACCCAGACTCTAAACTACTACTGAAAATTACCAAAAAACCTGCTTGTCCTGGGAATTAAACCTACGCTCACAAGTACAATTAACGTGCCATCGAAAAAACATTAATTTACTGTGTATTTCAATCATTATCTATCTACTCACTAAAACACAAATAACATAAATTACACAAACATAAACTGAGGCGCGACTAGGCCATCCCTATTCATCTTAATAATTATCTTTTACATTAATTATTGCCAATAAAATTTGTCTAAAAAAAATGTATACTTACAACTTCAAATAAATTATGCTGAATATGACGTGTCTGAAGGTAAAATAATGAATGAGCAATATTAAAGCCATTTTACTGACCTTAATTAATGCAATTATGACCAGAAAGATATTGAAAATTCCCTCATTATAGTCAATGGCTATTAAAAAGCTACTAAAGATTATTAATTTTTGGGTACACATGGATACTCCTATATTAAAACCATTTTTCACGATAATCTACAATATCCAATGTCATTACTGTTGCCAGCAGAAACTTATTCGTGGAAATTACTTGCTAGTATCAAGATTGTTCAAAAAAGTAATTTTATATTATAACTATATATTTTCAGTGGTCTTACCCGTGTCACAGATAATAGAATACTAGTACCCGTGTTAAATATTATATTTTTTTGTACCAATCACATACCATCACGATACATATATTCTCGATGGATGGTAGAGATGTACTGATTGTATACCAACAGCTCACAGGTATATTTATGTAAGTAACATGTACACGGAGGCGAGCCGACAAATACGAACTCACAGAATTTCGTAGGAAACTCCAATAATACTATGTTCGACCTGGGAATTGAACCCAAGATCTCTAGCATAGTAGTAGCACTTATGACAACAACAAGGTTATGTACTTTGTACCAATATCGTAGTCATTTTTCCAAGTAGCGTTGTGTAAATTAAACACAAATATATACCAATATTATAAATGCCAAATTAACTTTGTCCATTTGTTGTGTTTTTAAAAACCTAAATCGCTGAGCTAATTTTGATACAGATATAGATTAGATCTTGGAAAAGGACATAGGATGCCTTTTATCTCAAAGTCTTTTAAGATGCGAGTGACACCGCGGGCAACGGATTGTATAAAATATTACAAAATTCAACGATAATGTAGCGTAAATATAAGAGTCAACCAAAATATTGACTGAATGGGAAAATACAAGAAAATGGGAAAATAAAGCCATATTGGAATTCATTAAAATCACAGCACAACCTTATCCTCTTGACATCTAACATGTTTACTGCGAATAAACCGAAGTACTCAAGGTTTTAATATAAGGTAGGGAGGTATTCAGTAGCAAAGTGGACTTTCACAGTAATGGGGTAACTTTGCCCGTTTAATCTCTGACAGGGTAAAGGGTAAGATTTATAGTTTCATGGCCGGTAGGTGTTTGCCGGCACAACACTATTAACGTTATAAATGCGAACGCAGTTTGTAACTAGAAACTGTTTCCGTAAATGAAACAAAACAAACTATTGAAAATATTGCAAAATTCTAAAATAACTAAGAAGGTACTTTAAAGGTTGTCTGTTTGGAATAGTGTCTATAGGCCAAATATTCTGGTTTGAGGTTTGAAAGGCAATATAGCCAGTGAAATTACTTGGCTATGAGAGTGAGATTTAACAACTTGAGGGTTTAAACGTGGGAGAGCCATGCTTCGGCACGAATGGGCCGGCTCGACCGGAGTGATACCACTGCCTCACAGAAAACCAGCGTGGGACAGCGCTTGCGTTGTTTTTCGCCGAGTGAGTGAGGTTACCGGAGGCCCAGACCCTTTTAAAAGGCGGGCAACGCATTTGCGACTCCTCTGGTGTTGCGGGTGTCCATGGGCGGCGGTTATCGCTTACCATCAGGTGATCCGTCTGCTCGTTTGCCCCCCTATCCCATAAAAAAAGGTGTCAAGATGACAACGTGTTATAATTTTGTTATAAAAATGTTATAATTTTATGCCATGTTGGCATTGGCACTTGACAGTCCATAGACCATTAAACTAGGACGCAGAACTAGGATTAGACTACAGACTAGAGGTCATGGTGGTCAGGTGCCATTGTTAAGTTTTTTTTTGTATTTGGTACATTGGCATTTGGTTAGAGTGTCGTGCGTCTTATTTCTGTGAGAAAATAAATACTTTTTCTGTTCTTTCTTTTTCTTCTTTCGTTTGTTATATTACTGGTGTTGACGCTGCAGTGGCCGCTTACCATCGGGCGGTGCTTAACAGCTGGAAATATTAGGCTCATCAGCTGGGATCAACAGTCTCACGGGTTGGGCCTAAAAGAAAGTAAGCAGTAATTATAACACTGCCGATCACGTAGCTCGGGTTTTCTGGCAAAAAAAAACATGAATACTCTACCGTCTATAAGAAGTCGTTTGACCGGTCCTACGTGTGATGGGGGAAGCGAGACAGGAGGATACCAGCTAGCGTTTAACTTTGGGGATTTTTAGAGCACGGGTTCCTTTACTGGCCGACCAAACTATACAGTTTTTTTTAAAAAAAGCGTACTAGCAATGCGGTTCGCACATTACTAGTATTCTTGTTAACCCCTCGTGCTAAGCTAGATTGCTTGTGTTACGAAGATTTGAAAAAATCTTTTACCATTGGAAGCCTACATTAGCCCTGATGAACATAGGCTACTTTTTACCGCGCGAACATTCATCATTCTTACGGGAAAATGGGCGAAGCCGGGCCGGGCAGCTAGTCGTGAATGAATAAGTATATTTTTGTCCTTCACTTAAATAACTTGATTAAATTGTGTTTGAATTACGAATAATTTTGGTACTTATTACGTTTGTATGGACAATTAAGAATCTGTCGGACCATTAAAATACTTATACGAAAAGGTCCGTACTTATCCCATTTCACCAAATTCAACAGAGCCTTTTCTAAATAAAATAAAAATGAACCATAACTTCAAACGCTTGGGCATTCACCCAAAATCACTTCTCAATATTGAAGAAAAAATATATTACATACAACCGAAGACATTTTTATTTCCCTATTTACTTCGCTCAGCGGATTTTTTCCTAAGAACAATTTATCGTGCACATTATTCAGGATTCTGTAACCGTCGTCGTTTACGCTTCACAAATGCGTTACATATTAAAATGTAGGGGAAACGAGACAGCGCTATTTTTATAGATTTCTTTTGGTGGAATACTAAAACGATTATAAAAAGTTTTCTACGTAATAACGACACGTATACGTGTCGTTATTATTATATATTAATAATGTGCAAGTTATATCTTTATATTGCCTAAAAGCCGAGTTATAATACGAATTTACGAAATAAAAGACTCAAGGCTGAATGTTGATTACCAAAAAGTTTTGAAAAAGGAAGTTTGAGATGCCATTACTTTTTTTAACAAACCTTAATTGCGAAAATGTAAGCAAAGTAGGATTTCGAAATATCCCAAAACCTTCGTTTACCAGTTGTGCCTTTTATTTCAAATCCAAATGGCAGTTCCAGCTCGACTTCCTTTTCCAACAAAACCCTTATTATTCACTTTTGAATAGACATAGGTTTGATACTATGCCCATTGAATTTAGAACATCAATGCCCCTGTAATTTCAGTGTCTTTAGAATTTGGAATAACAGGTAGTAAAACAAGAGAAGAGCTATCTTATTTTATACTGAATAAGTGATTTGGTTTGGCAACTGAAATGTTGTAAGTACTTCTTTGGCCTCATTACCTCAACTGCCTCATTAGCCATGTGGTCCTGAGTTCGATTCCCGGGTCGAGCAAAGTGTTATTGGGTTTTTCTATGAAATTCCCAGTACCAGCTCGGAGTTAATAATTTGTGCCCGGTTAATGGCAATAGGCTCGCCCCCTATTACATGGGACCTAAACATACCGGCGAACTGTGGGTGCACATTAGAACGCCTCTGCCTAACCCTTCGGGGAATACTGGCGCGATGGTATGGTACTTCTTTGGTATAAATACTAAGTAAAAAATGAGTATGAATAATAAAGTACCCTAAAATAATCATTATATGACATAATATGCCTTTATTCCCTAAAAGCTTAGACAGAAGTGTAGGAACTATCATACAATTATCGAACAATGTTGCCAATATTGCCTAATTTCCAAACTGATATAGAAAAACAAAAAACACTTTCCTCTAGCCGGGAATCGAAACCAGGAACTCTAGTCGCAATTAGAACTAGGCCAATGAGGTAGCTAAAAATTTAAACACTGTACGTACATATTTGATTTCTAAAAGAATACATTGAAATCTAACACGCGTCCGAAACCAGTGTGAGATGTGTTTATCCAAGAAAACGGCAGCTAATATTCAGATTTTTCAGATTCATTCTCTTACACGAAAACTACAAAAATAATTTACCTACAAAATTCCCAGACAGTATCTACAACAAAAGACAAGAACTTTTACAACTACAGTTGAAAACAGCAGTTACTTGAATTGCTACAAGAGATACTCTTTGAGTTTTTGTTCTGTACAACTAGAGAATACTAATCGGTACGCAATGATGGGAAAAGTGATAAGAACTTTAGGTAATAGCTTCACAAAGACTAAAGTTCTGATTAGATCGTTGAGAGTTCGTTTTTAAGGCGATTAGGATGAAAATATCTACTATCCACTCGAAATTTGTTTTAGTTGTTTGGGGAACGTATAATAAGGTTTGTCTAAAACTTGTTATCTTTCTCATATTAACGTTGAAGTAAATCAAAATCTTATTACCACTTCATCCAAATTAGAGAATTGAGTTTAACAAGCTAAATTATATGTAAGAAATGGCTTTCTTTACTTAAAACCTAAAATCGTAAAATATTACATTAAAAAATATAATGATAAGACTAAATAAATATTTGCCTAGCATGAAATAAGTTAAATTAGTTAGGCAGAGGTGCACCAATTACACCCACAGTACGTCAGTAGGTAGGTTTAAATCCTATGTAATTGCAAAAAAATTGCTTTCGCTCGAAGTAGGTAAATAAAAAAGCTTATAAAAATGGGGGTTAAAATATAAAATCTTCTACAATAACAATTTTTATATGAAAATAAACAGAACGTAAATTAAATGGGAAATTTTTCCTAGTCACTACGAAAATTCCCAATCGAAACGCGTTTTATTGGACAAGTTCACAATCGTATTACACGTGAGGGATATCGTAAAAGCGAACACTGGAGAGGGCTCATAAATTTTGTGGCTAGTTTAGATGCTGTACGGTTGACGGACGACCGAACTAGATCTTAGGTTCAAGGATCTAATAAAGGGTCAGGAATGAAATTTGTTCTTTAAAAACGTTTACAATAGAATTCATTATACTTACTGATTGATCAGACGCAATGGCGTCTGATCAGTCAGTCAGTCGGTCAGTCAGTCAGCATAGTCAGTATAATGATACTGACTATGCTGACTGACTGACTGGCCCATCAATGCGCAGCCAAAACTACAAATTCTAGAAAGGAATTTGAAACATAGTTAGGTTTTTATTATAACGTAAGCATCAAAAGAAAGGGTTTTTGGAAATTTCAACTTTAAAGTGGGATAAATGGGGAGAGATGTTTGTATGAAAGTATTAGTTCTTTGAAGTTAGAAATATGATTGTTTTTACTAAAGTTACTAAGCATAAATAATAATTAATGACGTGTTTCAGGGTTTTTGGATTTTAAGAGGGCAACAGAGATTATTTAAGTGAGTAACGGGTGTTTTTTTTTAAGTTATGAAGCTGAACATTCGCATTGTCACACTCTCAACGATTCAGTTGAAAATCAGCGTCAGGCACTAGTTGACTGCCAATGATGCTTGTGTTCATCGTAATTTTGGTCTATGATGGACCGATTTGAATATTTTTTATTATTTGAAAGATTATAATACATACTTTTGAGGTGTTCCCATTCAAATTTGGAGAAGATCTAGTCACAAAATTTAGAACAAAACAACAATAACACGTATCGTTCTAATAAACTATGACAAGGTCAACGTAATTAAAATTCGCTACTCCAAATTTGAAAATAAAATAAGTTGTAAGAGTCCGGCGGACCGAATTTCTTATACAAACGTAATTCCAAAATAAATTATAATTCAAACACAATTTATTCAGTGTGTTATATTTAAATGTTTTTTTTTTTCATGCTAAGGTTATAAAGATGTTTAGTGACGTCACCTTTAAGACGTAATTTCAGAATGTGAAGGCGTAAATTACGACATGGCAGGTAGGACTCGCGGTGGCTTAGAGGTCATAGCGTCTGATGTACCTAATCAGAAGACGTAAGTTCGAATCCTGCCTGCGAGTCAAACATTTCCTTCACTAAATAACTCAGTTTGTTATTTTTCGGATTCCGATACCGTTAAGTGCCTGCTCTACTATTTCCTATAAAATACTTCACTGGAAATAAATGTAAGTGAATGCAAGTTTGGAATGATTTTCGTTCGTTGATTTCCAGTGAAGTAGCAGTAGATGGAATGGCAAGGTTAACTTACGAGGAAACCTAGATTACCTATCTCAATCCGAACATAACACAATTTGCTAAAAATATTGTTTTGATTACGATTTATTTTATTTATTGTGGGCAATTCAAGCTCCGCTGGACCCTTAAGAAAAAGTAAAACCGCTTTCAACAACAACAAATAATGTTACGTACACAACAGTTTCGAAATTCGTTGGCGAAAACAAAAGATTCCACCAAGTCGAAAGCATTGTTTCTATTTTATTTAATAAGATGAGTTCTTATTCTTCCAAATACTACAAGTAATTTTTCCCCGATAACAAAACTGCCATATCCAAGACATCTTAGTCCCACGCCAGTAACTATCTCTAGGGTAGTTCGTTTGGAGTCGTCCCTCGGTATTAATCAACTCGCCCTCCTTCTTGAGGACATGACTCGTGTACTCAGGTGACACCACTTTGAGGACAAAAGTAAGAGACAGTTTCGAGGAAAATCAGATGGGATTTTGTTACCTGTTTCCGTAAAAAGAACGTTAACTTTGGAGTGTGGAAGTTGTTTTTGTGAGAATAAAAATACTTCTAAGGCCATAACATATCGAAACCAACCGTGGCGGCTCGTTTTAACATTGTAATGTACTTTCTTTCTCTTACTTGCTTTAGTTAACAAATAACGGAGAAATAACTATAGTTATTTTGTTAAAATTACTGCTAAAAAGGCCTAAATCCATACTTATGTAAATGCTATATTTTTGTTTTTTACGGCTTCGTTATAAATGGATAGTTCGGGTATAAATGGGTATATAATCCGTTCCTTTCCATATTTAATAGGCAAGATGGAACTAATTTATATTTAACATCTGTTTGTTTAATTTTAACCTATGTCTACAACAGATTTGTTTGGATTTTGAGATTATAGTAAAATAACGGAGCTTAACTAAAAATAACGATGGCGCTTTAACGTTATTTTTTGTAATATAATATAAATATATAATATAAATTGAGTATATAATAATAATAAATGGACATAAAAATACAAAAGCGTATAATTTTAACATGTCTTTCCTCGTTTCGCTTTTACAACGCTTTGAGTTCACTGTGTGTTTGACGAAGCTATAATTATGTTATTTTTTGTAAAGGAATGTACCATGTTCAATTTTTTTCACAAATGTGATTACAGGGAAAATGTAGCGCTTTGGTTAACATAATATGACCAAATTTGTTGAATATATCAACATTGTAAGACCTTTTCGTTTTGAGCAAAATATATTATTATGTTTAAAGAACTTGTGTTTGTCAGTTAGAAGACAACAACTCAAGAACAAGAATACTTCTGATATTAACCCTTCAAAGAAGAAAGCTTGCTTGTGGGCAAAGTTTGTTCATAAGCGTTAGTTTGATATAGTTTGAGCGTGGGCGCTCAATAGGCTAGAAACTAATCATTAACTTAGTATTAAGGTATATATACCATTACGGCCATATTTACTGAAAAATAAAACAGAAATGTCTCGTCTCAAGTAATCTTTGATAACACCCGTCGCAATGTAATGTCAAATTTGACAGATGTCAATATATTGATCTATTGAATATATTGAACCGAAGAATAGATTGTTAAAAAACAAATTCCTGAGACATTTCGGTATTTGTTTTTGATTTGGTTCGTATTTACGCTATGTGGATGTTCGTAAAAATTTATCAAGGCATGTAAAATGATAAGTTCTCTCTATTTTTCTACCAGTCTATCTTCGTAAAAACGTGGATGAAGTTTCTGAGAATCGCTCCAAGTGTCGTTCTGAATCAATTTTGTGCTTACAGAAAAACGGCATAACTGTGTGTGTCTGTATTTATAATGTACCTTTTACAGTCACTCAATGCAACACATCATAATAATAGTAATATATTCAATACCCTTTCCATTCTCACAATAAAAGCCCATTCAATAGGTATATTTACGCTAAATTGAATCACTATATAGCAACTGTTGTGCAATTAACTGTGTAGAACTGATAATTCTCTGAAACAATGCCAGTAACAGACAGACACCGGAACGGTTCTCAATAGAGGATCTCGATTGGCTCTCTATTATCTGTACCCGTTAGTTGTGCGTTGTGGCCTTTATAGGGCCAGTAGATTGCCGTATTAGTGAAGTGGTCCCAAGTGCAACTGTACGCTAGATCTTCTGGGTTTGATTACCAAGTCGAGCAAACTGATCACGGCAATAGGATCGACCTCTATTACATGATATTAACCTAAACGTACTGGTGAATTGTGGTTGTACATTAGTACACCTCTACCTAACCCTTCGGGGACTAGAGGCGTGATGATATGTTACGTAAGGGCCAGGTTTTAATACAACAGTGATTATAGTAAAGAAAATTTTTTTTGTTAAGGAGATATAATTACGTATAAAGTGACGAAACTGAAGTTCTCAACTGTGTTCCTAGATGGCGCTGATAGTGAAGTTACTGCGCGTACCTATCGCAATAGTATAAATCCGTCATGTGTCCGAAGTATCCGTGCTTTATATGGAGCTTTTTATGAATATAAATTATAAAAGTTACAATGCATTATTGAAAACTTGGGACTTTGTCCAAAAAATACTTAAACGCTGGCCATCCTATCCAATAACTGACAAACCAATGGCTTCTTTTATGACGCATAGCGGGATGTAGTGAAATTCTGTCGATAACCGATAGAACGGAATAATGAAATATTCTGCGTAAAGTAATCATAATTGTGAGACCACAGTTATGTGGGTAAGAAAGATGAAAAGGTTTTGCGAAGATTAAAGGCGGCGTACTATGTAATATTATTATAATATATATAATTAAAAAAATATATCAACTGCCTCATTAGCCCACGACTGTTACACAGGTTCTGGGTTAGATTCCCAGGTCGAGCAGTGATATATTGTATTTTATACGAAATTCTTAGTAGTAATTTCTTAGTAGTAATCTCACAGTTGTAGTTTGAAATTTATGCCCGCTTAGTGGTAAAGGCTCACCCCGTGACCTAAACATACCGGCGAACTGTGGGTGTACATTAGTACGCCTTCTGATAAAACATTAGTCTGACCCTTCGGATAATACAGGCGTGATGGTATGTATGTCATTGGCGGCGTAGTAGAAGAAAATAGTCATTTTCATAACTCTTCCCAAATGTCGGGATCGGCCTCCAGTCTAAATAGACGCGGGTAAATATCTGTATTTTACATGAAGCGACTTCCTTAGATTTCCGCAACCCAATTTCCAGGAAGTTGTTACGCTCTTTGGCCTTCTGAATACCACACAGAAAACCGGCGATAAATTTAAAAACAAGTACCTAATATCCACAGAAATTCGTATAAATAAGTATCTTTGTAGATAGAGTCTTAATATAGAAAAGGAGACAGCAATTTTCATGGATAATGTGTCTTTGTGTGTGCACTCGGGAATGAAGTACAGTCATAATCAAAAGTGCTTGAAACTGGAAAAGTTTAGAAAGCGTTGTATGAGCGAAGTTCGTTTATTTTTCAATGAAAATTGAACTCAAAAGTTATTTAATTAAATATTTTTTTTTAAGAAACCTATCTTAATTTCAAACAATCTTTTAACTTTAGGAGAACTTTATCCAATATTGATAAAAAATTATGATTAATTAGCGTAAGTAGGACAACCTTATCGAAATAAAAAAGAAAAAATGAAGATACGAATTAAAATACGAGTATACTTAAATAAAAAATACTCGCGAATTGAAACTTCAAATTTTTGAGGTCAGACGCATAAAAATATTAGTACTTACGATAAGGTGTTTTAAATTGTAACAATCACTTTTTGGCGTTGACTGTACTCTCAAATCATTTTAAAACCAAAGAGGTGCTAAACCTTTTTACTAACCTTTAACACTTTATGACGAAAAACAAAAAGCAAACAGCAGCTTTTAATACGTCTACCTTGTCTATGTGATATCGTCTATGTCTAGGTCATCGACCTTAACTTCCAGACAGGATTGGCTTTAATTACCTGAAATAAAACAAAAGACAGTTAGTTCAGTCTGCAATACAATAGTCTGATATATGTACCTACTTAGATGACAGCTTGACCTCTCTGATGTATACAGACCCATACAGAGAAGAGATCATCACTGTTAGTTTTTTATTTTTGGGATCCATTTCTGATCCTAATATAGCTTCACGTGGGCAAAGCCGCCGGAAAAAGCTAGAATAAAATAAAAATATTTCACACTTAACCCTTGACTGCAAATGGCTGTTCCCTCGGGGTCTAATGTGCCCAAAATAGCCTAACCCTAATTCGGCACGTCACTCACAGTAATTTGTGTGAATACTATTGTCTGTATAAGGGCATTAAACCTCGGAGCTATGTTGAGCAATAACATACCATCACCCCTTAACCTCGTAAGGGATAGAAAATATATAGGTACTACCAAAACCAGCATACAACGCTATGTTAATTTTTGTCAGTATTTTATTTCTGTGGAATCAGTCTATCCGTTCTAGATACACAATGTATGAGAAATAATTTCCTAAATTTATTTTTCGTGATTTTTTTCAATATTTTATAGTTATTCTGCTATTCAGGGTGGAGAGAATTCCAACAAATCAAATGTTATAAAAACCGTTATTGAGTTATAAATGCTAACCAGACTTGGTTTTATAACTTTTATAAGTACAATCTCAATTTTTGTATATCGTCGCCGTGCAGTGAAAACCTCGTAAACCACAAATTCATGTTTTTTTTTATTTTTTGGAAAGAAAACCTTGTCAAGCAACATTAGAACAAACATAAACAGGTCAATAATAATAACTATGACCTGTTTATATCTAGTAATTTTATGTCAAGAATCTATGTACAAAATTTTATGTCAAGAATCTATGTACAAAATTTTATGTCAAGAATCTATGTACAAAATTTCAAAACTGTATCACGAAAAATAACAAAGTTATAAGCTTGTCATATTACTTGGTCGTCTACCGTACGAAAACATGCTCACCACGTCATAGTATCCTCGCCCCGCTGCGCGCCCGCCCCTAGTACCTCTATGAATAAATAATAAATATACTGGGACATTTTTTACACAGCACCATCTAGTCCCAAACTAAGCAGAGCTTGTACTATGGGTACTAGACAATGGATATAATACTTATATACTTTTTTTTGTAAATACATACTTATAATACATAAGAAACACCCAGACGAACACAAACACTTATATTCATCACATACATTTTTGTGTTCTGTGGGAATCGAACCCACGACCTCATGGTCAGCAGTCCGGTACTCGAACCACTAAACCACAGAGGTCGTCTCTATGACCTGCCGTGACTTTTGTTGTGGGCGTATATTGGCGGAAAGATACTTAGTATCGCTTGGTGTCCCACTTGTAACATTTACAAATATTTTTGGTACAAAATATAACATAGTGTAAAAATTATTGGAATCGATTCAGTTACTTACCGTATTCATTTTTTTAGGGGGGCAAACGAGCAGACTGATCACCTGATGGTAAGCGATAATCACCGCCCATGGACACCCGCAACACCAGAGGAGTCACAAGTGCGATGCCCGTCTTTTAAAATGGTTCGGATCTCCGGTATTGCCGAGTGAGTGAGGCTCACTCGGCGAAACACAACGCAAGCATTGTTTCACGTCGGTTTTCTGAGAGGCCGTGGTATCACTCCGGTCGAGCCGGCCCATTCGTGCCGAAGCATGGCTCTCCCACGTGCAATATTATTACAATTCACGATTTCGGATATACTAAAAATAATGTTGTATTACATGTGTGTTATAGATTAGTAAACCATAGGTATTTCTTCACCTATTTCACACTGTATGTAAGTATACCATTCCTAATGGCTTCAGATGTAATTTTGGACAAGTTTGGATAAACTTTGGCCCAGTTTCCAAAGCCGCTGAAGCTAGGGCTGCCATCAGTGAAATTAAATAAAAAACCCTGTTAAATAATTAGAATCAAGACGTTATTCTTTGTGATGTGTTTAAAAATGCCCCTTTTTATGATAGCCTAGTTCGTAGGCGTTTTTACAAACACAAATTTCACGTGGGAGAGCCATGCTTCGGCACGAATGGGCCGGCTCGACCGGAGTGATACCACGGCCTCACAGAAAACCAGCGTGAAACAACGCTTGCGTTGTGTTTCACCGAGTGAGTTGAGGTTACCGGAGGCCCAAACCCTTTTAAAGGCGGGCAGCGCACTTGCGACTCCTCTGGTGTTGCGGGTGTCCATGGGCGGCGGTTATCACTTACCATCAGGTGATCCGTTTGCTCGTTTGCCCCTCTATCCCATAAAAACAAAAATTACTGAGCAGTAATCGAGCTTCATTAATTCAATTTCGAATCAGTATTGAATCTTAATACCGATAGTATGTGCCATTGTTTAGTGATAATTTACATCACATAGAAAAAGTTGAGAACTCTAGTTTTTTTTGTGTAGGAAATATGAGTAGAGTAGGATACATGGAACTTATGGATAAAAATATTTTTAAACTTCGGTGTGATTTTCTTCTTCAACAAATATAGCTAATAACCACCCTAAGGGTTTTGGGTCTCCGGCATCCTCACTCACTCGGCGAAACACAACGTAAGTGTTTTTTCACGCCCGTTTCACGTAAGCACTTAAAAATCCACCTCGGACGTACACCGGTCGCTTACGCTCAATTTAAAAACCAATTGCGATAGATGGCACCCCTAAGTAAAGCCAGTTGTACATACAACTTAGGCGATCCATCTCAAGCTGCCACGGTGTATAGGTTTAGCGGTGTATAGTATTATGCAAAGAGTAGAATGTGGGCAGAAAAGTAATTAAGGTGGAAAGTCTGTCAAATAAATGAAAAATTTACATAATAGACTTAGGTTGAAATGAAACTAATTTTACATCTCTCATATTCGGTAAGTAGGTCCTTATTACCCCCAAATGGGGCGTGTAGGTGACCAATTAGCGCTCTAGGGTAATAATGTAGCTAGAAAAGCCCTAGGGCGGTAAGTAATTTAAAAAAAAACACTTCACTCTTTCAAGAAGTTCGCGTACCTACATCTAAACATTATACTGGCAATAGACATCATGCATTCAGCCCAATGACAAAAGAGGTCGCTTCGCTATTCAGCCTTGTCTTCGTATGAGTATAATAGTTATCAATTTTAAATATCGAACGGCGAAGCTCAATTTCGTTCTTGAAAAAAAAAATTAAAAAAAAAATGAAAAAAACTTTTACTGTAAAATGTTTTATTCTTGTAATGCCGGTTTTTTTACTTACCTCACAATCGAGATGTAAAGCAGAGTAGTTAGCTCGGCTGTAAGCATCAATTGCACTCTCGAACTATATAGGCTGTATATCACTGCGCTCGTGCGCCTAAATATCTCGGGCTGCAATTGATGCCTTACAGCCCTTGGCTACTAATCTACTATTTACGGATTTTATCGCGGTATATTGATATTATTTAATTCCCGACGTTTCGGATCCTTTGCAGCATCCATGGTCACGGGTAGACGGACGTCTTGATGTTAAAATTATTAACAGCTACCTTACATTTTTGTTAATTGTTAGCGATTCGATTCACGCAGAATGAGCTCACCGTAGATATCCTTTAGCCTTGCAGTTTTGAGCTTCGATTTAATAGATTGTATAATGGGGTTCCAAACAGCTGAGACCCAACCATCTCTATTGAAGTTTGGATGTTTTCGGCCTATGTATGAAACATACGCCAAACTAAAAGAAGCATAGGGTCCCGCGTAAAAGAACACATTGTCGATTCCATTGCCCTACTGCCATTAACCATTAAAATCTGGGTGTCTTTAAATCACTCGTGATTTAAAAAGATAAATTTTAATCGGGTTCTTCTTGGAAAGAGCGCTCCATCATAGATCGCAGTGTCGCTTAACTTCGGGCAAACTGGCGGTCAAGCATAAGCTTAAAAGAAACCAGACACGGAGCCAAACTCTAAGCTTTGAGATTTTCTTAGAAAACTCCAATAAAACTTTTTTCGACCTGAGTTTCGACCTCAGGATCACAAGCAAAGCCACTTTCATATCCAAACATTTTTATCTTGTAACATATTGGGTGGTCTGACCCAAAATCTTTTAGTAAGTACATAAATAAATAAAACAATATTATCTATATAACAACCATTAATTCAATTAAAATTAATGTTCATCTAAAAGCAAAGTGTAGAATAATGTGCTGTTAAAGATTTCACTACATACCAGTTAGCCAATAGTAATGTTTGGAGTATAAATATACTGTGGTATGGTAATCACCATTTACTTCACTGGTGTTGAACTATTGACTCGTAATCCGTCGTTACTGATACATTATTTTGTACTAGTGTTGCCAACTTCGGCCAATAAAATATTTAAAAAAATATAGTACAACCCATCACGGTATGTTTTAGGTTCTATGTAATTGGGAGCGCACCTATTGCCATTATCTGGACACAATTTTTCAACTCCGACCTGCTACTGAAAATTTAATAGAAAAACCCAATAACACATTGCTCGACTTAGGAAACAAACCCAAGACCTAACGTAAGTAATAGTCGCGCTCAAGACCACCAAGCTAATGAGGCAGTTAAAAAATATGGTACAACGGATTTATGGATTAAATGAGGAATTTGTTTCTAGAGAAAATATTCGATAACATAGGCAGTCTCCAGTGTTTTTACCAATATTGACTCAAAAGACCAAAATTCGCCTTCAATATGTATCGTACAAAAGGACCAAAATATGGACACGATGTTACCTGATGAGCTCCGAACCCGATCGTTATTAGTTACTGCTAGCCAGCCCCGGTAACTAGAGACAAAGAAAACACGGCAAATTGAAGACTAACATTTACTTTAGCAACTTAAAGAGGCGATGGCGACGTGATTTTATTGACAAGTTATACGCTGAAGCGGAGGGAAAAATTTGGAAGATTCGAGAACATCCTGTGACACATATTCGTTCTATCTACTGTCACTTTCATCCTACTTCCTACTAATATTATAAATGCGAAAATTCGTGAGGATGGATGGATGGATGTTTGTTACTCTTTCACGCCAGAACGGCTGAACGAATCTGGATAAAATTTGGCACAGAGATAGATTATAGTCTGGAATAACAAATGGGCTACTTTTTATCTGAAGTCCACGCAGACAAAGTCTAGCTAAAGAAGCTAGTCCATCATAAAAATAAACTGTCTGTCTTTTTGTTTAATACGTACCTATTAAACAAAACGACACGAAGTCAAGTACGTCTCGCATCTTTGAATATTGTTGTTTACGCATTTTAATATTTCTATACAAAACACATATTTTAGTAATTTTACATGTGTGGTGCTTCGATACGGGTAACTTCAGATACTTACGCATAGTTATTTTGACCGTCCGACACAGAAGTCCGCTTCATTTCGTACCTTGTACCACGACAAGGGCAAGTACAAGCTCTTGTTAAGTACACCCGAGTCAAATGAAGGGTGTGAAAAGCATCTATTTATATCGCTGTCTCGCTCTCTAACTACGCTCAGGAGTATGCTCTACTTGATGAACTTAATTAACATTCTCAATTCAAATTTTCAGCTAAGTAAGTAGATTTATTATCTTATTTGATTTATAATCGTGTTAAGATTGTACTTAGACACTAGTGAGAATTGAGTACACACGTGTGATAATTCCACAGAGTGATTGAATTATACTGAGAGAATTACAAGCGAAAATAACCTTTATTTTCCCTTAATATTTAGAGAATACTAGATTTATTCAATAACCGTCTAATGCAGTAAATTTATCATTAAAAAAATTGTATATTATGCTAGCATTATATAATTAGGCTAACGTATTACATGTACAACGTATTACATACATTAACTTTGTAATGTATTACATTACAAAGTTACTAAAACTCAACAACATTTTTAAATTCTAAAAAAATATTTAATAAAAGAATGGGGAATTATTTAAATTTCCACAAATAAAAGAAATCTGATCTATCTTACCAAAGAGGGTTAAACTTAAGATTTAACGCCTTTTTATACAATTTTTCATGCTTCTAAAGGAAAAAAGGAAAATATAAATGGAGAGGATTTTTTTCGAATAACCAACAAATAACTTACAAAGGTTTTCATTTGAAGTATTTTTGTTAGTTTAAAGGTATTCGTCAACTGTGTCCTACTGTAAAAGTGGAAATTAAATCTCCACGAGTGACCATATTCTTCTAAGGGCTGATTTTTCCATTGCCAGATAAATTTTAAGAAAAACTGTAAAAAAATCGAATTTATTCCTCCGATAATCTGGCGATGGAAAAATCAGCCCTTAATGATCGTTTATCGCTTTTTGGACAGTCTGTCCGATTTATCGTCTTCGCCATCACAGCGTGTTGGAAAGACCCGATTTAATGTTAAGCTACCTTGTTCCTTGTTCGAGCTCGCCCGAACTGAGCCTTTTCGGTCCTAAATAATTTAAATCATGATCCAGTCGAGGGCCGAATTCCGTTATAAAACGCCCAGCTGTGGTTGTTTAATTTATAAGTATGGACTTGCCTAGAGGTCGTTAAGATACCTCGCCGTCTTGTAAACTATGGGTTTAATTAGCACACTTCTACCTTCTGCGTGACTTTTCAGGGATAAAAGCTTGATGGTATGTTTATATCACGATATAATCCGATTAGTTTGGGACTGAAACGAGGATCTTTATTATCCGAAAATCACAATAGACAGTTCCATACCTTTAACTAGATGGCGCTGGCATTTCTTAACTGAGGACTTCTGAGAAGAAACACCGAATCAAACTCAAAGCATGATCTCTCTTAAAGTTCGGGCAGTAGTAGTATTATCAGATATGCGAGTTTTGTAATATAGGGCAATACATGACAAGGTTTTATGAAAAAGAGATAGCAGCTTTGAGTTGACCTGTCCTGACGGCACTTCCAGTCATAGTTTAGCTAAATTATTATTTAGGGAGCTCAATCAACCAATCAGATAGAAATTTGTGGGAGTTTCTTTTGTGACTCGTCGTAACGTGTTACGGTGTGTTGGACGAAGGCCTTTAAAGCTGTTGCTCCAGGCTAGGCCATTTCATTCTTGTTTTTTCTTTACGATCACTATTGTTTGTTTTCGAACAATGTTTTGACATCCATGCCTGTTGTTTTAACAGGGTCGCCTTGGGGTATGGTAAATCTTAGAGTTGAAGGTCCCAGCTGTAATTTGGAGAGTACAAAGGGAAAATGTTGGGACTTTTGATTGTCTGTTAGTTTTTATTTAATTGTTTGAAATGTACTCCTTCTAAAGAACTATTTTATTTTATTTACGAATAGACACATAACATACCATCACGCCTGTATTCCCCGAAGTGTTAGGCAGAGGTGTACTAATGTACACCCACAGTTCGCCGGTATGTTTTGGTCATATGTAATTAGGGGCGAGCCTATTGCCATTAACTGGGCACAAATTCCAAACTCCGAGCTTCTACTGAGAATTTTATAGAAAAACCCAATAACACTTTGCTCGAATCTTATATCTCCAGTTTATCACTGTAATACTCCATTTACATCTAAAATAAACAGTGCAATATCTATTCTCGTGAACCCATCAGTAATGTTCATTGAGCTAAATTTACATCGGATCCAAATAGTATCGCAGAAACAATTGATTTGTGAGTAATAATGCTTTTGTGGGGATAGCATTGTCCATATTACCTAAATTGTGTATATTACTGCTCACTGTTTTGTTTTAATAGAGCAGAAAATTTCGATGGACTTGTTTTTATAGGTAGGTATTTTGGACGAAATGGTAGAGCAGGAAAATAGACAAATCTGTCGCTGTTATAGACAAATCTATGGGCCAACGTAATCTGAGATAAAGAGCAAATTTTCTTATTGCCCACTATATCCATCTATCCACTATATACACTCACAGTTCACCGGTATGTTTAGGTCGCATGTAATAGGGGGCGAGACAATTGCCATTAATCGGGTACAATTTCCAAACTCCGAGATGCTACTGGGAATTTCATAGTAACACACAATAACACTTCGCTCGACCTGGGAATCGAACCCAGGGCCTCTATAGTAGCTGTTGCACTTGGGACTACTAGACTAATGATGCAGTTATATGCAGTACCTACTATATCCATCTATATTTTTCAATAGGTACCCATCATAGGTACCATAAGATTGCACTCTTATGGTACGAAAGATAAAATGGTATCATAAAATATGCAGATGTGCCCATATCACACGGACATAAAAGTTACTACGTTTGAAACTGTTATATATATAAGGTAACCACAATTTACGAGTACACCAAGACGTTCTTAGATGTCGTGAAACCCGAGTCTTCGGGGAGTTATGAAGTTATGACTTAGAAAATATTATACAGATATATTTCCAAAGAGAATTGAGAGTTATTCTCAATGTATTAGATCGTGTGGTTACATAACAATCGAGTAAATTGGTAAAGTGAAATTGGGCAAACGAGGATATTGGTAATACAATGGTGATTCCCTTCACATTTGTTCAATTCACAAAATCTTTAGTGTTTCAGAACTATATTATTAAAAACCTTCCTCTTTATCATATTAAAAGAATGTAGGTACATATAATATAGTGGATAGAAGTTTTTTTTATGGGTCAGCGGGGCAAACGAGCAAGCAGATCACGGGTAAGCGACTACCGCCGCCCATTGACACCCGCAACACGAGAGGAGTCGCAAGTACGTTGCCCGCCTTTTTGGGTTTGGGTATCCTCACTCACTCGGCGAAACACAACCTAGGCAGGAAGTGTTGTTTCATGCCAGTTTTCTGTAAGACCGTAGTATAACTCCGGTCGAGCCAGCCCATTCGTGCCGAAGCATGGTAACCACAAACTATAGATTTGCAAGTCTAAATTAACTCCTGTATTAATAAAAATATAAAACGTCATATAAACTTTCCATAGCTTTAATGTGTTTTGTCTTGTTTTGATACATGATATTCTGTGACAGGGAAAAGAAGACAAAACATAATATAGGTTTATGAACTACATAAATATTTAAGATGTTTTATAGTTTTTTGAATGCGCTATGTTTTCGTTTCCTAAATAGAAATATTTTCAAAACGCATTTTACCAGACACTTCACAGCGGTATCAGACCAAAATAATTTACAATATTTAGCCCGAACGGCTAAATAAGCATTCTAAATAGGGCTGTCTCAACGTTATCGTGTTTGCCCGGGTTTTGTGTAGATTTGACAGGCAACTGGCAGTAGTAAACGCTTCCAATCGCCGGGCATTCCTCTTGTCTCCCAGATTTTAAGGCAAATTTAAACAGGGTTGCTACAAAATATATAATTAGACTATAAAATATTATTACTCATCAACTCCGTAAATATATTTTTAGCTCAACACATTGAGACTGACACTTAACATACCATCACGCCTGTATTCCTTGAAGGGGTAGCAAAGGTCTGAAACGTGTCACAACGTCTACCTGCTGTATTGCCATACGTAAAGGAGTCACAGACAAGATTGGCTATATCTTGAAGCGAGCTTCAATAAAAACATACTTCAAGCCGCTGAAGAAGATCAGTCAGTTCTTACCGCCTGTCAAGTGCCACATGCAGGAGTATACAAGCTTGTTTGTGATTGCGATCTCTCATACATAGGCCAAATTAAAAGAAGCATAGGGCCGATGTCAAACACCGCCGTTCCAGAAAGTCTGCAGTTTGTGAACACACTATTGACAAGACCCAGCACTACATCAGATTTGATAAACCACAAGTCTTCGAAAAAGAAAACCAATACCTACCCATGAAATTGAAATTAAAAAACACCTAAATTTCAATAGAGAAGATGGCTGGGTTTTACCAGCTGCTGCTTATATTGTAGAATCTATTAAATCTAAATCCAAGCAAAACTGCAAGACCAAAGGATACGGTGAGCTCGTTCTGCGTGAATCGGATCGCTATCAATTAACAAAAATGTAAGGTAGCTGTTAGTAATTTAACATTAAGACGTCCAACACCTCAGTCTACCCGTGACCATGGATGCTGTAAAGGATACGAGACATCGGGAATTAAATAATATTAATACAACGCGATAAAATCCGAAGTTGTTTTATTTATATGTCTAATATTCGCGTTAGTGTCAGAAATCAGTATGAATAAAAAACCTATTATCGTATTGCTCGACCTGGTAAACGAACCCAGTACTTTCCACCACTAAACTAATCTATACTAATTTATTGTTATTACTCAAAAACAATTAGGCCGATTTCAAAAATTCTTTCACATTGATGGTTATTCCAGATTAACATAGGATTTATAATTTTTTGAAGAAAAAAAAGCAGCGATTTCTCATATAGTCATATAAATATGAAATGTTATTTTTAACCCATATCACTGTAATTTCCCAACATAAACAAAATATTTTCTATAATAAATCTATTTTTGTCCGTCCTTATTCCATAATTCTCCCTAGCGAGTTGCCAACCCTACTCACAATGCTGTATCTATTTGTCATAGTCTGACATAAATCTATCCCTAGGGTTCTCACTTAATTGTTTAGCTTAAATTGCTAATAGACATAATAATGACAGGATTATAAGAAGATGGACGAAAGACGGACACTTTGAATGTAATTACTTATCATGTTTTTGTTTAAAATTAACGCCAAACGATTTAGAGATTAATTGATACTCTGGGGTTAGAAATAATTACTTCTACATTATACTAGCGTTTTCCCGCAAGTTTGTCCGTGTAGATATTTGAATTTAGATTTCCAACTACCAAAACCGATTGTTCTACGTATTCGTAAAACAAACTGCCTCGTTAGTCTAGTGGTCCCAAGTGCGACTGCTACGCTAGAGGTCCTGGGGTCGATTCCCATGCCGAGTAAAGTGTTAGGTTTTCCTATGAAATTCTCAGTGGCAGCTCGGAGTTTGGAATTTGAGCACAGATAATGGCAATAGGCTCGCCCCTATTACATGTGACAGTAACTGTGGGTGTACCTACTACTAGTACACCTCTGTCTAACCCTTTGTGGAATACAGGCGTGATGGTATGCTATGTTCGTGTAACAACCAGGACCGACAAATTGATTTGCTCTCCAAGTGTTACGAACGGTCACCCATCCACACACTGACCTCGACAAGGGCCGCTTAACTTTACAAATCTCTCGACACTAAAACAAAATATATATTCAATGTAAAGCATGTCTGCAATGGAAAATTTGTTATTCATGTAAATTTGATATTCCACGACACGTATGAAACATTTTGGCTTCCGTTAATCAAACTATCCGACCACCCGTCCCGCGTGCCATAAATAAAATAAAATGTCAACCATACATCAGTCAAGTTAGAAAGTCCAAAAAATATTCACCCGGCCGTAAATTTGAAACGCCAACATTTTTTCTAGCCGGTCAAAATGGATATTGTGAACTTTGCTAGGTGATGCACTTTTAGTGACCTGCAGTGTACAGTTTTATATTTTGCTGCGATCTTTAATTCTTAAAATCTAAAGACCATCGAGTCAAAAGTCCATAGCGCGACTGCTACGCTATTGGTCTTAGGTTAGATCTAGTGTAAATAGGTTTTCTTTAGCGATTTAAAAAACTAAGGACGTTCAATGTACGTCTGTATGTCTTTTTATGTACATTCAATCATATTTTATCAATTGCAGAACGATTTAAAAACAATTAAAGACTGCCTATAATAATTTAGTCAAGATCTGATCACAAAATAAGAATAAACTATGACATAGTCGACATAACTCAAAATGTAGAAATTATGTACTTCTGCTTAGCGAATATTTGGCAACCCAGATGAACGCAGAAGCAGAATTCAAGTAATCTATGCGCCATTTTGTATTTACTGACCCTTTATTATGCATAACTGTTCTTAAAACAAGGCATCTCACTTTCCGCTGTTCACTTTCTGTGGCCCGCAGTGTAATGTCATAAATCTCGCTTCTGTGGCTAATGTTCGCTCCAAGCATAGTTTGGGTATGATTTTTGGAGTTCCGCGAGGAAATAATTTATCATTCAAGCCTTTTCCGATGTGGGAAAATAATTTTGGCCTACAGTGCTTTGAAATTGGGTTACAATTTTGTTTATTTTAGACAGTTTTTTTGTAGTGTGTACAGGTTGTATTTAAAATTGTACCTACCCAAAATAAAATATGGGTAAATATGGTAAATATTTAATAACAAAGTTGTAAAGCTTAATATTGTAATCCAAGTTGATTTATTTTTTAAAAGAGTATCTATGGAGTTTCTTGCCTGCTCTTCTCTATATGACCCACTTTTTGGAACCGTGCAACTAAGTAGTTTGACTTTTCAAAAGTACCTTTTATAATAGTCTAATTGAAATAAAACATTTTGACTTTGACTTACTTCTATCACAGTATCTATACTAATATATAAAAGTGAAGAGTTTGTTTGTTTATTTGCTTGAACGCGCTAATCTCAGGAACTACTGGTTCGATTTGAAAAATTCTTTCAGTGTTAGATAGCCCATTTATTGAGGAACGCTATAGGCTATATATCATCACGCTACGCGGACGAAATCGCGGGCAGAAGCTAGTTACAAATATTTCCTAATATTGTAATACTGTGCTTCTATCATGCGTAACGCCGAAATATGGAATGCGCTTCCCGAGTGGATCTAAGTACTCCGATAGATATAATCTGGGTGTCTTTAAATCACAAGTGAATCGATTTCTTCTAAGCAAGCGCGCTCCATTCTAGGTTGCTGTGTCGCTTAACATCAGGCGAACTGGCAGTCAAGCGTAATCATATCAAGAATAAGGAAAAAAAATATCGTTAATGTGTTGATGATAACTGCCTCATTAGTCTTTTGGTCGCAAAACGACGCGCCTGCTACGCTGGAGGTCCTGGGTTCGATTCCACGGGTCGAGCAAAGTGTTGGTGAGTTTTTCTATGAAATTCACAGTAATAGCTCGGAGTTTCAAATTGTGATCGTTTAAATAGCAATAGGGTTGCCCCCAATTACATGGGACTTAAACATACTTGTGAGCTGTGAGTGTACATTAGTACACCTCTGCCTAACCCTTCGGGGAATACAGGCGTGATGGTATGTGTACATATGGTACAGACGGATACACTTGTCTGATGGTGAATATACCTCTGTATAAGCGTAACTAAGTAGGTACGTTTATAAAAAGGTATATTTTTATTTAATTACAAAAATATGACCAATATATTTAATTACAGGTGCAAAAAACAATTATTTACGCACGAACATCCACAATAATAAAATGAAAGACAAACGAATTTCAATTCAATTCACGCGGAAAGTTTGTCAATAGAGTCGAAACGGAAATATTTTACTGTTTTAATTTTAAAGCGCCAATTACTTAGTGGCATTCAATATAATTGAATTTTCTGTCATATTTTAATAACTACATGATTGAATATCGTCGTGAGCACGGCCGCTGAGCGAGAGGTCCTGGGTTTGATTCCCAGGTCAAGAAGATTTAGGGCTACTTGCACCAACTTCTGAAATATGTTTAAATTGAATTTAAATACAAAATGACAATAGAAAATTGTGTTTAAATACAATTATTTAAACACATTTAAGAAGATACATGATTGAATATCGTTGTGAGCACGGCCGCTAAACGATAGGTCCTGGGTTTGATTCCCAGGTAAAGAAGATTTAATGTTTTTCTAATAAATTCTTAAGGGTCCGGCGGAGCTTGAATTGTCCACCAAAACGTAACACCAAAATAAATCGTAATCCAAACAATATTATATCAAATTGGATATTATTTGTATTGAAATACCGTTAGAGCGCTCGCGCACTTGTGATTTTTAGTCGGGCGATAGTTTGATCGTTCTGGGATTCACTATGGCGTTATATGGCAGTGCGCGCATTTGACGATTAGAATTCGATATGAAATTATACGCGACTACTACAGCGACTAAACTATCGGTAGACTAAAAATCACAAGTGTGCGTTAGCCCTTAATCTATGTTCCTACCGTACCATTTCGTCTACAACTACTTCACTGGAAAAAAACAACCGGAAAATCGTTCCAAACTTGGTCAAGTTATCAAGAATTGCATTCGCTTACATTTATTTCCAGTGACGTATTTTAGACGAAATTGTAGAGCAGGAACCTAGATTAACGGTATAGGAATCCGAAAAATGAAACACTGTTTATTATTTTTATTTGAATTACGTTTTATTTTGGTATTACGTTTGTATCGGAAATACCATCACGCCCGTATTCCCCGATGGGTTAGGCAGAGGCGTACTAATGTACACCCACAGTTCGCCGGTATGTTTA
Source organism: Acronicta leporina (assembly GCA_947256265.1). Classification (NCBI taxonomy): domain Eukaryota; kingdom Metazoa; phylum Arthropoda; class Insecta; order Lepidoptera; family Noctuidae; genus Acronicta; species Acronicta leporina. The sequence continues at coordinate 3,383,123 of OX366537.1, read as the reverse complement.
GGTCCCATGTAATAGAGGCAAGCCTATTGCCATTAACCGGGCACAAATTCCTAAATTCCGAGCCGCTACTGGGAATTTCATAGAAAAACCCAATAACACTTTGCTCGACCTGGGAATCGAACCCAGGACCTCTAGCATAGCACTCGCGCTCAGGAACACTTGGCTAATGAAGCAGTTCGGGAAATTCAGTATGGAATCTTAATACCTATACATCGCTCCATATTACGTAGCATCCAATTGTATCCGTGTATTTTCGAAAATTGCGGGGTTTAATTCTGGTGTTGCTGGGACTTAATTTTTTTATGGGATTGGGGAGCAAACTAGCAGATGGATCACCTGATGGTAAGCGATAACTGCCGCCCATGAACACCCGCAACACCAGAGGAGTCAGAAGTGCGTTGCCCGCCTTTTAAAAGGGTTTGGGCCTCCGGGAACCTCACGCACTCGGCGAAACACAACGCAAGCGTTGTTTCACGCCGGTTTTCTGTGCGGCCGTGGGTGGTATCACTCCGGTCGAGCCAGCCCATTCGTGCCGAAGCATGGCTCTCCCACGTGTAAACCCCAATAACACTTCTTACCCAGTTCACTGTGAAAAATCCTTATCAAAATATGTACAGAACACCCAAAATATTCTATTTCACGCTTGACCCCTTCCCATTGACACACATTGTCAAAATGGGCTGCGAAGGGATTCCAGCCCGAGCCTAAAGGCCTAAACTTCACTTGAAAAAGTGAAATGTAATATTTACTAAGTAAATAGTTTTTTTATAGCCCTTCTGGTATGCTCTGCACTCCATACTTATTTATTTAGAGTATGCAAGAAGTTGTGATTTTAAATACACCTAAAATAAGGAAGAAAATCTTTTTTTTCTTTTTCTTTTTTCTTCAGTATTGTGGGTGCATTTACAAACACAAATCCTCACATAATCATACAAATAGATCATACAAATATTTGGTCCGTGTGGGGATCGAACCCACAACACGTATCGCAGAAGCTGATCCCTCAGCCGCAACGCCAAACGTGTCGTAGTGTCATCAATATTTTTATTTCGAAAGGATAAAAAGGAGATTACCGTAATAATTCAATACTTATCACCTAAAATTTAAATTCATCGTACACCTTTGTAAGTCTATTTTCTACTCTAAAATACTTCATGTTGAGATTAATAGGGCTGTTGTCTATCCGGGATTATAGTTCCGAGAACGTCCGGGAAGTTTGAACGGATTTGCAACACATCCCGGGATTATTATGAAACATAGTTTGATTGTAAAATGTAAACACGAGTAACCTGAGCTAATAAATGTACTATTTTCGGAGCTGGATCGGTGTATAGAATCGGGACTATTTAAGTCTTAAGTACAATAGACAACCTGTATTTTTTTTTATAGTTTGGGGGGCAAACTCCCAGACGGATCACCGAATGGTAAGCGATTAGCCTCGCCCATGGACATCCGCAACACCAGAGGAGTCACAGATGTCACGGCATTTTAACCGGGGACCGGTAGCCTCACTCACTCGGCGAAACACAACGTAAGCGTTGTTTCACGCTGGATTTCTGTGAGGTCGTGGTATCACTCCGGCCCATTCGTGCCGAAGCATGGCTTTTCCATGGTATCATAAATAAGCACGAAACCTGAAAGTAGTTTTTAATAAGTGGTTATTAATAAGAGTTAATAAGAGTTTTCCGGAAAAGATAACAATACCTGAAACTATAGCCTCCTGATCCGTTAGTGGCTAGATGACTATTATGAGCACTACTATAATGAATACTATGAACAACTGAAACCTATTTGCACAGCATATTCCATCACTAAAATAACTTTATAATCTTACTACGGAAAATGCTAAAGAAACACCGACAGATAAAAAAAACCTAAGTTTCAATTCGACCCAGTAGTTCTTGGGAATAGCACGTTCAACCAAACAAACAAACTCAATTATTAAAGTATAGATAGCCCCGCCCTTGATATTTACAGCCGGATAAATTCTACAGGAAAAAGAAACAAGCCAGATATTTTTAAACCAAGTCTTAAAACTACGTCATAACTATTAACTGTATTCATCACATGCTAGTTATAAAAGTCAGTCAGTCAGTCAGTTTAGATTCATGAGTGTAATGCTGTTTGTAATGGTAGTCGTTGCATACTTCGCGTTTATATGTTTTAAACTAGTTCGAGATGAAAGCGAAGTGAGAAAAGATGTGAGTAGTAAAAAGCACAATAGCGGCGCCATCTAGTTAATGATATCCGAATCAAAATAAAAACACAATTTAACTAAATTGTATTTGAATATCAATTTTAGTTTGGTATTATATTTAAGGTAGTATCGCGCCTGTATTCCCCGCAGGGTTAGACAGATGCGTACTAATGTACACCCACATTTTGCCGGTATGTTTAGGTCCCTTGTAATAGGGACGGGCCTATTGCCATTAACCGGGCACAAATTCCAAACTCCCGGCTTAGAATAGGACCTCTAGCGTAGCAGTCGCGCTCAGGACCACTAGGCTAATGAGGCAGCTATTATATGTGTATGGGTCTCGGAGAGCATGTAATGCTGTTGTCATATAAACACCTGTGACAATCGTTAATTGTAGACAAACCCCAAAAACCCTGACAGTGAGTCTATCCTTAGAGTACCGGTATTGCCCAGAAATTGGACTGCGACCGCTTCGTGTAAAATACTGATATATTCAACAGAACTGTAAGCTGACCCCAACAAAGGATAAAGACTAGGATAAATTATGAACCTTTGCTTGAGCAGGGAATCTTAGGACCGCTTAGCAGCTACAATCCCACACACTAAACCTGCCAGATCATCATTAACATCACATTTACTGTTCCACTGTTAGGCACAGTTCTCTTCACGAAATGAGGGGGATTCGGCTATATTCCATCAGGGCAGATAGTTTTATTTTTTAAGGGATAGGGAGGCAAACGAGCAGACGTATCACCTGATGTTAAGCGAGTACCGCCGCCCATAGACACCCGCAACACCAGGGTGCCGAGTCTACTATTCAGTTGTGTCAGAATTGTGATTCAGTGACTTCATAATGGTTGATTTTTGACAGTTTTCTCTACGAAATCTGTCATTTCTTATGTCATTTAGTGCCATTGGACGGTCATTCTGAGGCAATTGAAATAGCAGACTAGGGCCCCTGAGGAGCCGCAAATACGTTGCCAGCCTTTTAAAAGGGTTTGGGCCTCCGGTATCCTCACTCATGCGGCGAAACACATCGTAAGTGTTGTTTCACGCAGGTTTTCTGTAGGCCGTGGTTTCACTCCACTCGAGCCGGCCCATTCGTGCTGAAGCATGGCTCTCCCACGCATAAATCCCCTTAAATCGAACTGTGTTATAATAGTTTTTTATGAAATACCCTCTCAGCAATAAATGTATAAGCCCCTATGGGTTATAAAGCCTCATAAAAATAAGTACCTAATATCAGTATTTTTGTGAATATTCACTTTTTTTCGGTAATTCTATTATCCTTATCTCCATAACGTTGACATTGCAAAACTAAGTCTGTTTTGGAGTGCGCTGGTACACTCGACCATTTTATTCTGACCTCCCACCTTGTCATCTTAGAAGTGGAATCTTGGAAGAAGTGGGTATCAAGTAAAACTGGACATGCAAAAACTTCGGAAGTGATTGACTATTTTTTATGAGCCCTTTGCTCTACCCTTGTTTAGGAAAACTATAAGCATATAAATGTTTTATGCGAAGAGATGGGTGTCAAGCAAAACTGGTCGCATCAAAATTTTCAGATCACGTACTTTTCTCTGAAGCGCTTTTGGTACTTGGGATACATATTTTTTTGAATTTCGATTCGCGATAGTTCAAAGTTTCTTAATAAACTTGCTCATAAGAACTTACCTACCTAGCAAGTTCTCGAACTTTTTATTATCGCTTATTAAAGAAATTTTATTTTGAAACAAAAGAAAATCCATGATTTGAAAGTTCTCTGAGGATGTTTGTTTTTTAATTGGTTTGTAATAATTGGATGAATAATTGGAGTGTATAAGTTATAGTCAAAACTCATAACCATTCAAAACCACTTTTGACTGTTTTTTGCTGTTAAAAGTACTTTTGACCAACGTCCTTAGTTAAAAACACTTTTGACTGATTTCTGCAGTCAAAAGTGGTTTTGACTGGTTATGAGTATTGACTGTAACATCATGGACTTACCTACAATATGCCAGTATGTTTAGGTCCTATGTAAATGGAGACGAGTCATCAACCGAGAAAAAAACTGAAAATGAGAGAGAATTTCATAAAAAACCCAAGGATAGTTTATTCGTTCTAGGAATCAAATCCAGGATTTAACGGTCACCCAGCTTGCTCCTAAGGACGCACACTTTCAGTGTACATAAGCTTACCTCTGCCTAACCCGCCGAGAAACGAAATCATGATGATAATACGGTATGTAATATCTAAATTTATAACAAAAATTTCGCATATAACTCGATTACATCATGAAAATCGTAAACACAGCAAATTCAACACTATTTCAACTTGCTATCCGTCAAACTGATTTACGTATTCCAGTGTGTGGGTGGCCGTTGAGATATTATACGTACAGTCACGAGCACAGATATGTATACTACACTTGGCAAATTTCAAAAGCGATTTTCTCTTAATATATCAATTATAATTTTATGATGTTATGAACATAGTATTTTCGAACCAATAATGCCTTAATGATATCTATCGTCATTTCATAAAAAACGCTTTCGAATTTTAGTAAGTGTATACATATTGATGCTCGTGACTGTACCTAACTAGTAAATAAAATACGCATAAAATTTGAATAGGCTATAAAAGACGTCGATGCTTCTTATTAGGATTTTATTTACTGATATAATATTAGTATTATTAAGGTGGTATTTTTATGGTGCTAAATAATAACTAAGCTGCAAGGTTAAGCTGCACTCGCTGCGGTCAGTATGTGGATGGGTTACCATTTCTTAACACCTCGAGACCCTTTGCATCGGAGAGCACGTAAAGCCGTCAGTCACGGTTGTGATAGGAACATGTAAAATAATGGTTGAGCTACACGATGACTGGTGTATGCGTCCCGTCAGTTAGGACAGGTCAACTCAAGACTGCTATGACTCTTTTTTCAAAAGGCCTGTTCAGATTTTGTCCTACATCGTAAAACACATAGGTATCCTATAATACTACTACTACTGTCTGGACTTTAAAAGAGACCATGATTCTCTGAGTTTGTTTCGGCGTTTGTTCTCAGAGGTCGTCAGATAGGAAATGCCGGCGCAATCTAGTAAAAAAAAGATTATGTAAAACGACTTGTAAAAGTGTCTTTTTAAGATCTATTTACAGAAATAAATACCATTTATCATTTGTATGACAATTGTTAGTGGTAGTCAGAAGCCCAAAAAAGCTGACAACCAGTCTATCCTCCGAATATCTGTATTGCTCAGAAATTGGTTTGCGTTGCAAAAGTCCGATAGAAGTCGCTTTGTCTAAAATACTGATATTCAGCCGCATCTGGTTAGACTGGAAGCCGACCCCAACATAATTGGGGAAAGGCTCGGAGGATGATATTATTATTATTTATTTCTCAACATTTCAATAATAGAAGAAGTAGATCTTTTCCGAAGATATAGCCTCCATTGGCCTCGGCGGACAACTCATACATACATACAATCACGCCTGTATTCCCTGAAGGGTTAGGCAGAGGCGTACTAACGTACACCCACAGTTCGCCGGTATGTTTAGGTCCCATGTAATAGGGGGCGAGCCTATTGCCATTAACCGGGCATGAATTCAGTTTGCTCGACCTGGGAATCGAACCCAGGACCTCTAGCGTAGCAGTCACGCTCAGGACCACTTGGCTAATGAGGCAGTATTAGAATAGAATAGAATATCCTTTAATGTACACCAAAAACGAAGGTCAAGTACCTATAAGTTATCAATCATAGAATATGGTACAATGGGTGGTCTTATCAGACAACCTTTGGATGGACTCAAGAGAAAGGTAAGGCGAAATAGGTATTCTGGCGTACACAAAAGAAACTAAACACTTAAATTATAAATAATAAACAAATTTCAAATATAGCAAATACACATATAATCATACAAACAGTACAAATATAATAAACTTATATAAATATATATCTGTAGGTACTCTATAGTCTATACTAATAATAATTTTAATTTTAATATATTACCAGCGACCCGCCAGCGGTTTCACCCGCGCTTCCCGTCCCTAAGAGTCGTAGCGTGATGTTAAATAGCTTAAAACCTTCCTCTTGAATCAATCTATCTATTAAAAAAAACCGCATCAAAATCCGTTGCGTAGTTTTAAAGATCTAAGCATACATAGGGACAGACAGCGGGAAGCGACTTTGTTTTATAATATGTAGTGATAAAGCTGAAGAGTTTGTTTGTTTGTTTGCTTTGTAAGCTATATATTATACTACCTTCTGCCCGCGACTTCGTCCGCGTAGCGTGATGATACCTATGGCCTCCATTGCCTCCATAGCCTATAGCCTTCCTCAATAAATGAGCTATCTAACACTGAAAGATTTTTTCAAATCGGACCAGTAGTTCCTGACATTAGCGCAAACAATCAAACTCTTCAGCTTTATATATTAAAATATAAGTATAGATTTATAATATAACTAAAAATATTAGAATAGAAACTAGAATTAGATAATTTCCCGAGGATATGGCCTCCATTGGCCTCGGCGGACAACTCAAAAAAATACAGTAAAAACATTCAACTCGATCCCTTCGAAACTAACTGAAGCTTGTAATTGTGAATTCTTTGAAATCCTACAATTATTTGATAGAAATGACAGAGTTTTTATCAAAGTCTATAGGGGCTTTATTTACAAAGGCCCGAAAATAAAGGCCTCGGGCCTCCTGTTAAATGGTATCTATTTGATGTCCTCGTTTTATAAACTACGTTTTAGCGTAGGTACTAATTTAAACTAGGTTTTTTTTATGGTATAGGGGGGGGCAAACGAGCAGACGGATCACCTGAAAGTAAGCGATAACCGCCGCCCATGGACACCCGCACCACCAGAGGAGTCACAAGTGCGTTGCCCGCCTTTTAAAAGGGCGAAACACAACGTAAGCGTTGTTTGACGCCGGTTTTCCGGTCTTCCGTGCCGAAGCATGGCTCTCCCACGTAGGTAGTCGCCTGGTACTCAAAATTCGAGTATAATATACCTACCTGCCTATTCCATACTTTCAATCTTCCTACGTTAACCATAAACAAAAGGTGTGTGTTAGTTTGTCAAATGTGTGTCAAAATTTATTATTGTGAAGTTCGCCAACCCGCATTAGGCTAGCGGGGTTGGACTTTAGCGTAATCCCTCTAATTATGAGAGGAGACCCGTATTTATAAGCATTAGATCCAAGTTAAGTAAAAAGAAGCGACACGGCCGTACCATCCTTTTCTCGAAGCAGTTCAGGCCATTTTCGACCCCCTTTAACTTCGTTATGGATAAAACTAGAAGCCTGAATTTAAAAACATTACTATTGTGCACTTCTCCTCCATACAAACTGTAACTATGAACACACCTCCATGGGTGCAATAAGCTTAATAAGGGGTACAAAGTTTTATCTTCACGTATTTAAATAATAACTAGCTTCTTTCTGCCCGGGGCTCCGCCACCGTGGAATTTGGTCTGTCATCACATCCTACGGGAACGGGTATCCTATGTCCGTCTCCTGGTTTTAAGCTACCTCTCCACCAATTTTCAGCCAAATCGGTTCAGCCGTTCTTAAGTTATAAATAGTGTAACTAACACGACTTTCTTTTATATATATAGATAATGTATATTTTTAGTACACGAAACCCTGTCCAGCCCGTGAAGGTATTTTTAGGTACCGAGATCCGGTTCAATTATAATAATTTTCAACATAATAGATGAAAAAAAATCTCCGAAAAAAATATAATAAAACGAGAAAACTGACATTTCAATACTTTTGGTAGCAGCGACACCGTCCTTGTATGCCAAACATATGTATACTTACTTAAAGGTAGGTATCAATGATGGTTTCATCATATTTTACGGAATCGTCGATAGCCTAATGGCTAGGGCGTTGGACTTGCGATCATGTGGTTGCCGGTTCGATACCCACCCATTGCACTAACAACGTGAACCAACTCGTAACACAAGCATTTTAGCATGAATACTAGTAATGTGCTACCCACATTGCTAGTAAGCTTAAAAAACTAATATTTAGGTACCAGACTTTGGAGTAATTTCGCCAATTTGGGCACGACAATCGTGAATTTTAAAGTCCATTAATACCTATATTGTTTACTTTCATTAATATTTAATGTTTCTTATTTTACTATGTGATTATTTAATTGGGATATTATACACCATTTTCGGATCGAACAGTGTTTTTAAAACATAGGTATATTGGCCTCTTTCCTTCTTCCATTTTATTCGCAGTTAAACTTCGAATATCTTCCAATAACCTTATTGATTGAATTTTTCTCACCTCCTTTTAATAATATTAACTTCAGTCCCACTTGCACATCAACCTTCAATGCTCACACAAGTTGTTATCGCAATATTGTACCAGTAAAGATTGTAACATCATTTATTTTAACAGAGTGTGGAGTATCTATATAACTGCCTCAATAGCCAAGTGGTCCTGACCGCGACTGCTACGTTAGAGGTCCTGGGTTCGATTCCCAGGTCGAGCAAAGTGTTATTGGGTTTTTCTATGAAATTCCCAGTAGCAGCTCGGAGTTAGGAATTTGTGCCCGGTTAATGGCAATAGGCTCGCCCCCTATTACATGGGACCTAAACATACCGGCGAACTGTGGGTGTACATTAGTACGCCTCTGCCTAACCCTTCGGGGAATACAGGCGTGATGGTATGTTATGTTATGTTATTATGTGGAGTATCTTGCCGCATTCTTCTCCATAGGATAAACCTTTTGTAACCGTGCATAGAATCATAACGATTCATAAACGCTTGTAAAAGCTTATTTGAAATAAGAACACTTGAACTTAAACTTGAATACTTATCTCATTTTTGGTATTTCGTGATTTAAATGAGTTTGCTTTGACAGAGTTAGGAATTGCGGGAATATTTTTTATCGAACGCTTCGTTATCGAAGTTTGACGAAGTCGTGCTTCTAATGAACACTGTTATATAATATGTCTGTAAACTTCTTCCGTAACTTCAGTTGGAATTATATATTTCGAAGCGGCTTTGGAGAATCCTGGCCTGAGAACACCGGCGTGCAAGAACACTTACGTTTTGTTTCGCCCAGTGAGGACACCGGAAGCCCGAACCCTTTTAAAAGGCGGGCAACGCACTTGCAACTCCTTTGGTGTTGCGAGTGTCCATGGGCGGCGGTAATCGCTTACCATCAGGCGATCCGTCTTCCTGTCTTCCCTATCCCATAAAGAAAACATAATTGTACACGTAGAAAGTACCCTCACTAATTTAATGGTTCTAACTGCTATGAGCTCCTGGGTTCGATTCCCAGGTGGATCAGTTATTAGATTTTTCTATGAAAGTTTCAGTTGTAGCTCGGAGTTTGCGATTTGTGCCCGGTTAATAGCAATAGGCTCCCTACTACATGTGACCTAAACATACCGCGACTTGTTGGTGTCCATTAGTACACCTCTGCCTAACGCCTCGGGAGTTACAGTGATAGTATGATCATAATATGTTCCCAAACTATTACTTTACACTTTCGTCCATTTTCAGGGCGATATGAATATTAATCGGACATTATAAGCTATTGTATTGCCGATACGATAAGAGGCTCGTTAGATGGCTGTAGTCTCGATCCGGGGATTAGAATACTATTGACACACTTTTAGTTCGATGGCGGCTAGACACGGCTTAAAACGAAAGCCGTGGAGTAGCGTTAGGTGTTAAAGTTTTATGCATATTAAGCTTTGCCGCTAGGCGACGTTTAGAGAACAGTTTGCAATGTAAATTTAATCGGATCCCACAAATAGTCGTCTTAATTTAAGTAGGTAAAGTATTACAATTATAATCATTATTACGGTTCGTACCCAAAGGGTAAAAACGGGACCCTATTACTAAGACTTCGCTGTATGCCCTTCCGTCTATCTGTCACCAGGTTGTATCTCAACAACCGCGAAAGCTAGACAGTAGAAATTTTCCCATATGATGTTTTTCTGTTGCTGCTATAACAACAGCCGGTTTTTGCAAATTGGCTTGTAAAACTTTATCTATATAAAAGGGTTTTTTGAAGTTTATATACCTACCTACTACCTCTTTAGTTTAGTGGTCTTAAGAGTGACTGCTACTCTACAGATCCTGAGTTCGATTCCCAGGTCAATGTTGTTAAAATTGGAAATTTACAGTAGGCACGGATTTTGGATTTGGGAATTGAATGTTTGGATTTCGAAATTGTGAAACGAATGAGTGTTTGTACGAAATCTATCTTAAATTAAAGACTTGGTTTTCTCATGGATGCCAGTGTCAAAACTGGACCAATTTCAAATAAAAAAATAATCATCAAAATCAGTTCACCTGGTCAAAAGTTCTGAGGTAACAAACATAAAAAGTAAAAACAATACAGTCGAATTGAGAACCTCGTCCTTTTTTGAAGTCGGTTAAAAAAAGTTCATACCTACCTACGTCGTAATCAGATAAATTGGTATAAATCCACACTACTGAGTACCCAATTTATATCGATAAGTAATCTCTTCAGTGAAATCAGACATGTCGAAAAAACATTAATAGAAACGAATGGAAGCCAAATGAATCCATATTTTACGAAATCCAATACTACAGAAACCCAGTGACGTTGAAAGATAAAAATATTCAATCGACAACAATAAAATGAGCCGCGGATTAAAAAAAAACTGTTATGTATTGCAAGAGATGATGGGTCTACGAAAATTGGTCGGTTAGACGAACTTGGGATTATCAGTAAATTGATTTTTTTTTGTGGAACCATGTTTGGTTTTGTCGTATTTACATATGATAGTTTGTTTGATCATAGCTTATTTTTGTAATCTTATTTATTCTTAAACTAGCTGACCCGGCGAACTTCGTACCGCCTAACAGTCGATTCTGAAACTAACGTCACTCAATTGTTTTGCCTTCCCGGAACCCCTCCGCTAACACTTAAACTTTATGGTATGGTATTAAAGTTCAAATCGACTTTTAAGTATTATTATTATTGGCAACATCTGTGGTTTAGTTGTTCGAGTACCGGATTGCTGACCATGAGGTCGTGGGTTCGATTCCCACAGCACAAAAAATTATGTGATGAATACAAGTGTTTGTGTTCGTCTGGGTGTTTCTTATGTATTATAAGTATGTATTTACAAAAAAAGTATATAAGTATTATATCCATTGTCTAGTACCCATAGTACAAGCTCTGCTTAGTTTGGGACTAGATGGTGCTGTGTAAAAATGTCCCAGAATATTTATTTATTATTTATTACGAATCTTTTGTATGGGAATATAGAAAAGTGTTGTTTTTAGACTTTTTCAGACATAAAAAAAAAATCTTTCCGTTCGTTAGTTCGTACTTCAAGGAATATTATAAAAAAAGAAATAATGAAATCGGTTCAGCTGCTCTCGAGATTTGCGCTTAGCAACACATTTGGCGATTCATATTTATATTATAGATGTTGTAATAGCCTAGTGACAGCCGTGATAGCCTAGTGATATGACCATTGGACTGCCAAGTCAAAGGCCTCGAGTTCAAATCCAAGGCAGGCACCTGTGACTTTTCGAAGCTATGCGCGTAGTAATAGTTATTTATCTCGCGCTTAAACGGTGAAGGAAAACATCATGAGGGAACCTGCACGTCTGATAGATTTTGTTGACGGCGTGTGAAGTCTGCCAACCCGCATTAGGCTAGTATGGTTGACTATAGTCTAATCCCTCTCATTGTGAGAGGAGACCCGTGCCCAGGAGAAATACAGCAAGCGCAACTGTTGTCGAGAGATGCTGGGTTCTATTCCCAGGTCAAGAATTTCTTTACTGGGTAAAATTACATACAATTAACTTGCTTATTATTACTTCCACTTTAGACACCGTTGGCAGGAAGGCGGTTTTAATGCCATTAGGCATTTTCTGTCAGACAACGTTAGGGAAATGCAGATATAAATAATAATAAATAATATTAAAAAAAAAACAGTAGAATTATAGCAATAGGTATGTCCCACACAAATGTTAAAGATTAATTGTTGTAGATTAATGGCTAGGGCGTCGGACTTGCGATCAAATGGTTTCCGGTTCGAAACCCACCCATTGCACTACCGACGTGAACCCACTCGTAACACAAGCATTTAGCTCAGCACGAGGGGTTAACAAGAATACCTACTAGTTATGTGTGACCCACATTGCTAGTAAGATTTATAAAAAAAGGAGAAATACAACAAGCGCAACTGTTATCGAGAGATACTGGGTTCTATCTATTCCCAGGTAGAGTGATGTTTTACTGGGTAAAATAGTAGTAACTCGCAGTGTGGATTTTTCTACTTGGTTAATGGTAATAATCTCGCACCCTATTACATGGAATGGAATACATTGCGAATTGTTTGAATGGTGAGTTGTCGGTTTACTCATGCTGTCTAACCTTTCAGAGAATATAGGCGTAATGATATATCATGTCTGTGTGATATCCGCCGAGTCGAGCAAACATACCCTTTTTCTAAGGTTGATTGAAAAAAGAAACCTTTTTTGTGTCCAGTCAGCCAGAACCAAGCTCAAACGATAAAACTTTTTAATATCCGGCCTGTTCTAAAAATATAATGAGAGACTCCAATCCAAACCAAAATCCAACTATAAAATAATTGTCACTTTTAATGTTCTATTATTTTGTATTAATTTGACATTTTTCATTATTACTATTTTTTTGTTTGACATTTTCCATTATTTTTGTATTCATTTGACATTTTCCATTATGTTTGCATTTAGTTTGACATTTTTCATTGTATTGTATTAATTCAATATTTACCAATATTTTTATAATTATTACTAGCTTCTGCCCGCGACTTCGTCCGCGTAGCGTGATGATATATAGCCTATAGCCTTCCTCAATAAATGGGCTATCCAACACTGAAAGAATTTTTCAAATCGGACCAGTAGTTCCTGAGATTAGCGCGTTCAAGCAAACAAACAAACAAACTCTTCAGCTTTATATATTAATATAGAATATATATTAATCTATATAATAATCTATATCTATTAGTATAGAAGTATAGATTAGGCCTACCTACTTACTTAATTTTTGCATGCTATATGAGGCTGAATGTGGTGAAAAAACTTTTTAATATGCAACATCTTTTGAAAACCCATGTTATGCAAATAAAGAATTTGAATTTGAAGACATTATCGTTGTGTGCGATCATTCGCGCGATTCAATAATACAACGTGTAATAAGCGCAAGACGAGTCAAATTACAATAATGAGTCGAAACCCGAAAGTAATTTTGAGACACGTAAGGATATTTTTTTCAAGAAATTAGAACAGCTAAACGCAAACCTCGTCGCTGTACCTACTTACAGTCGTACACACAACTACTACGATATCGGCGCGCACACGAACACAATAACAGTATATGCAAGCAGGTTTCAGTTCTCCATTACTAGTCATTGATAAAAATAGATTTAATGTTTATTTTTTTAAATCAAGCAAAGTTAGCATTTTTTATGGGATAGGGGGGCAAACGAGCAGGCGGATCACCTGATGGTAAGCGATAACCGCCGCCCATGGACACTCGCAAAACCAGAGGAATCACAACTACGTTGCCCGCCTTTTATAAGGGTAACCTCACTCACTCGGCGAAACACAACGCAAGCGTTGTTTCACGCCGGTTTTCTGTGAGGCCGTGGTATCACTCCGGTCGAGCCGGCCCATTCGTGCCGAAGCATGGCTCTCCCACGCCTCTAGTGAAAATGGGTTTATGTACCATTTCCTTCAAAGCGGGTTTATGGCCTTTACACTGTCGACACGACAAATCAACATTTTTAAGTTTTCTCATAGATTTACCATAGATATCTGGACGATAAAATAACATTTTCTTGCTGTCATATGCTTTGTCGACAAAACCGATAAAACACAATATTATATCGTTGATACGTTGACGATTTCATTCCCTCACTATTGTTACGACAAAAAATTAACGAAGCGAACTCTGTATCCTTTTTCTTGCGACATTTTGTCGATAGTGTCCGCCAAATGGAATTATGTTTCGCAGGCTAGTACGTAATAGAGTTATTAACTTAATTACGTAGTGGGAATGTTCAATTATTATTTTTTGTCCCTTTCATGGAAGGGTGAGATTTCTTAGTGATGAAGCGCAAAGCTTTTGCTGCTGCTTTGAAGAACAATGATAATTATATTATACTTATATACTTACATTTATAATGTTTATTTATGTGATATTTTTTTCTGATTACAGATCTTTTAGAGACACTTTTACTAGTCAATGTTTTACTTTTTTTAGTGAACCTCTAAAGAAACATTTTAAGCTTTAAAAAATACGATTCTCGTGGCCAAATTGCCGTAATTTTGCCAATAGTCTAGCAAATTTTTAAATGTAACAAATCTACTATAATGCATAGGTAAAGATTTTTCAGACTAGCCGCCTTGCTTCACACGGGTGGAGAAATCCCTAACTTTTTCAAAGTATTCTATAGCCTATGTTAATCTAAAATAATGTAGCATTCAAATGGTGAAAGAATTTTTGAAATCAGCCCAGTAATTTTTGAGTTTATTCGTTACATACATACAAATATTTCCTCTTTATAATAATGCGGAGAATAGCTGCTAACGGACCCGACAGACACATAATATCAAGCGATACCTAGATACCGACTGCAGCGCCATCTGCCGGCTTATTTGTGAATCTAAACCATCCTCGAATTCTCTTGAACACAAAAAAAAACATTCAAATTGGTCCAGCCGTTAGAGAGGTTCACTGTCAACACACGCACAGAAGAATTATATTTATAAAGATAGTATAAATAAACTATACTTAACATTATTTTAAGACGCGTCCCCATTCACATGGTCACTCAAAGCCACAAAGTCAAATACAAAAGGTCAATCACATAAAACGTTATATAGCGAAGCCTGAAATAGACATTGCCAAGGGATAATAGCACCTAAATAATATCCCGCTAGTAAATAATAAATTCATTTCACGCCACCCCTCACGCCACGGTGAAATTGATTGGGATTGCTCTGTTATCAGATGATGTATTTATTTTCCTTACAGCCCCGGTTGACGTCATTTTTTATCATTCATCATTCCCAGCGGTGTTTTTTTTTTCAGTAGCCATGCTTCGGCACGAATAGCTCGACCGGAGTACCCCGGCCTCACAGAAAACCGGCGTGAAACAACACTTACGTTGCGTTTCGCCGAGTGAGTGAGCATGCCCAGACCCCTCTGGTGTTGCAAATGTCCATAGGCAGTTGTAATCGCTGATTCGCCATACGATACGCCATGACCATACGGATCGTCTGATACGGCGATCCGTATGGTCGTTTTCCCCCCATAAAAAAATAGTTTTGAAAATCGTACATAAATGCACGCTTTATTATTATAGGGAAAGATACCTTGAAATTACAGGATGCCTCTTCCTACAATTCTTGAACATCTATAACAATCTTTAAAATCGCCAGAAGCCCAAAAAGTTTCTGGGTATCAAGATAACGATATTTTCCTAGAAAATGTAGTTTAGAGGCCTGATAGTGTTATATACTGATATTCAGCCATTTCTAATTAGACAGGAAGCTGAAGGTTAGGAAAGGCTCAGGAGTTGGATGACGTCATTTTTGTACCTAAATCAAAACGCCTTTAGTAAAATATAAAAGATACATTTAATAAATTATAATTTTGATATTCGTTACCAAGCTATGAACCCGTATAATTTATAAACAACGTCGAAAATGCGATTTATATCGTAAAAATTAAAAAAGTAAACATTGGTACTAACATTATCCTAATATACTAACGTATGATTACAAAAACAGGTTTTAATTACCTGCAATATCGCAACCAGTATGACTGGCTGAAAATATTAAGAAATTCAACGGCAAAAAACTGAATGCAACATTCTATTTTTAAAATAACCAATGTAAACAACTCGCACATTCGTTGATTAAATTTTAAATTAAAAACTTCATGATGGAAAAGTTAATTTAGTTCATGTCAAGTCAAGAACTAGAAAATTAAAGATAGAGATTATTGGAAAAATTCTCTAATGGGCCATTGAGTTATTATGCTAGAGATAACACCGAAAACTTTTATTTTAGTTTATGTATTATTTATGTTTTCCGCTTCCGTGCGTCACTGCAAGGGTGCCAACTGAAAACCAGCGCTGGGCTTTGATACCCAGCAAATGCTGAGTTGGTAACCCATTCGGTACGGACATGACGACAATGTTCTTTCTTTTGTTTTTCCTTGTTACATGTACCTATCAAAATTTGATGTATTTGTATCCGTCTGTTCGTCTGAATAAAAATGTTTCTATTCTATTCTATTTTAATCTGAAATTTAGTTCTACCCTAACAATTTATATCGCAGACTGTAAATTTTAAGAAGAATTATGTAGATAGTTTATTTTTATTTTAAGCAGCGGCGTTAGCCTAACGGGTGGGGCGTCGGACTTGCGATCATGTGGTTGCCGGTTCGAAACCCACCCATTGCACTACCGACGTGAACCCACTCGTAACACAAGCTTTTATCAGGAGGGTTTACCAAGAATACTAGTACCTAATGTAAAACCCACATAGATAGTAACATAAAAAAAAAATCTATGGAATATGAATTCAACAAATTCTTTTTCAACATTGTTGGATAATCGATGTTTCTAACAATACCCCAAAACAAGAATATGTCACTCTAATACATTTTTCTCTTCCTACATTTTTTTTATGGGATAGGGGGGCAAACGAGCAAACGGATCACCTGATGGTAAGCGATAACTGCCGCCCATGGACACCCGCAACACCAGAGGAGTCACAAGTGCGTTGCCCGCCTTTAAAAGGGTTTGGGCCTCCGGTAACCTCAACTCACTCGGCGAAACACAACGCAAGCGTTGTTTCACGCCGGTTTTCTGTGAGGCCGTGGTATCACTCCGGTCGAGCCGGCCCATTCGTAAACATTTCAATCGTTCTACATTTATAACATCTAATGTTTGCAACTACATTTTTCACAATTTCTACTACAAAGCAAAATAAATTACGTCACCTTTAAGACGTAAGTTGAGAATGTGAAGGCAAATTTTGACATGGCAGGTGGGACTCGCGGTGGCTTAGTGGTCATAGCGTCTGGCGTACCTAGCCAGAAGACGCAGGTTCGAATCCTGCCTGCGAGTCGAATTTTTCCTTCACTAAATAACTTTATAAATTACTTTACTAACTATAGTTAGTTATTCTGTGGTACTGCTTACAATATGCTATGTTCAGGAGGTGAAGTTCAAAGATTATAAGACGCTCTTCATGTACGAAAGACATTTTATTATCTTTAGACGGACAACATAACATAACATAACATACCATCACGCCTGTATTCCCCGAAGGGTTAGGCAGAGGCGTACTAATGTACACCCACAGTTCGCCGGTATGTTTAGGTCCAATGTAATAGGGGGCGAGCCTATTGCCATTAACCGGGCACAAATTCCTAACTCCGAGCTGCTACTGGGAATTTCATAGAAAAACCCAATAACACTTTGCTCGACCTGGGAATCGAACCCAGGACCTCTAGCGTAGCAGTCGCGGTCAGGACCACTTGGCTATTGAGGCAGCACGGATCACCTGATGGTAAGCGATAACCACCGCCCATGGACACTCGCAACACCAGAGGAGTCACAAGTGCGTTGCCCGCCTTTTAAAAGGGTTTGGGCCTTCGGTATCCTATGTTTCCCCATATTAAACATACAAATATTATAATAATTTTGTGTAGTTAGGAATTCAAATTGAATTGGTAATGATTACAATTAGTCGAGCAGTGTTTTTATTAGGATGGCACTACAGAAGCTAAAGGGTAAATTTCAAATGAGCTGGCTCTACCGGAGTGATACCATGGCCTCACAGAAAACCGGCGTGAAACATCGCTTACGTTGTGTATCGCCGAGTGAGTGAGGATACCGGAGGCCCAAACCCTTTTAAAAGACGGGCAACGGAATATACGTTAGTACGTTAGACTAGTGGTTCCAAGTGCGACTGCTACGCTAGAGGTCCTGGGTTCGATTCCCAGATCGAGCAAAGTATTATTGGGTATTTTTATGAAATTCTCAGTAGCAGCTCGGAGTTTGGAATTTTTGCCCGGTTAACGGCAATAGGCTGACCCCCTATTATATGGGACCTAAACATACCGGCGAACTGTGGGTGTACCTTAGTACACCTCTGCCCTAACCCTTCGGGGAATACAGGCGTGATGGTATGTTATGTTATGCGATAATTTTTTTGGTACCAGACAAACTTGGTTTTCTATGAAATTCTCAATAGCAGCTCATAGTCTAGGATTTGTGCCCGGTAAATGACAAAAAGACAATATTACATGGAACCTAAACATACCGGCGACTTTTATGTATTGCATGCATCTGCCTAACCCTTCGGGGAATACAGGCGTGATGTATAGATGAATGAATTACATTTTCACCCAAGGTAAATTTTCATCACAACCATTTTACTTAACCTCATTAGATGATTGAGTACCCTCCAAAACTAAATAATCAATTCGTCAGCACATACTCATGAAATTCCAAGGTTCAGTGCCTGAGTCATGATCAAACTATTTTGATATATTTAGACGTTACACAAATATTTGTGAAATCCAGTGTATACAGGGTGTTTATATAACGAGTGTTTTTTATAAGCGCAGAACTTTGATATTAAATAACGCAGAAACATGTTTTTAATATCCATGAAATGCGCGTTATTTGTCAGATAATTTCATGGCATTTATATGGATAACTAGCTTTTGCCCGTGGCTTCGTTCACCTGAAGCTATATGAGGATTCGAAATGGATTCCAAAAATAATTGAATCAAAACTAACAGATGATCTCTTCTTTGTATGGGCCTCTACACATCAGAGAGGACAACTCAATACATAAAAATATAATTAAAATAAGATATAGGTCTATTTTGAAGGGAAGTCGAATAGTCCTGAGACCATTGCTTCCAAAAATCCTGTTTCAGTTTTGAACAAATATCCCAAAATTTGAGTCTATTTTGTTCTCCATCTCATTTATTTTATGTCTCATTCTTGCCCGCCCCAGCTTATGTTCAATACATAAAAATATAATTAAAATAAGATATAATTAAAACATAGTAAAATTAAAATAGGTAATAGGTAGTAAGTAGATTAAAATTGTATAGCTGGCAACCCAAGTTTTTCTCAGTCAGTTGACACCGGCCATTTTTTATTGCTACCATGTGCAATTCTTTGATTTGTGTGTTTTACTCAATAAACATTATTTTAAACTGTAAAAACTTCATTATTTAACTAACAGACCTACCTTCCTGCTCAGAAGGTAGGTACCTACCTTCTGAGCAGAGTCGTAAAAGCTAATTCACGTGTCCACTCCTGACGCGAGTTTAAATTTTTTTACCCACCCAAAAAGTGCAGTGATTTCATTTCAAAAATACGTCAAAGTATTTTCAGCACAGCAGCAAGTCAAGTTTGTTAAAACAAAAGAGCTTCATTTATTGCGTAATTAGTCTGTCTTCATTAAATGTAGCCTATTAGTGTAATTAAAATCTTTAATGTCATCTTACAATGGCTCCGACTAACAGTATTAGTTAATTAGCACATTTTCTCTTTAAATAAAGCACAATTTTAGAAATGACAGAAATATTTTAATGAGCTCTCCTTGTGTTATTTAAAAAGATAAGATGTTATGCCCGCTACAGACGAGTGGAACGTACCTATAATTCAATATAATGTAATATCATATGAGTATACTGATTCATGACTCTTACGCGTATATTAGACATTGAAATGAAACTTCTTTCACGGTCTTCTCTTTTCTACGGTCAGAGGTAGACCTACCCATGACCGTAGAAGAGAGAAAACCATGGATGCTGTAAAGGATCCGAAACGTCGGGAATTAAATAATATATTTATAACGCGATAAAATCCGTAAAACGTAATTTTATTTCAATTATATGAGTAGGTATCTTTTTTTTATGGGATAGGGGGGCAAACGAGTATACGGACCATCTGATGGTAAGCGATAACCGCCTCCCATGGACACCCGCAACACCAGAGGAGTCGAAAGTGCGTTGCACGCCTTTTAAAAGGGTTTGGGCCTCCGGTAACCTCACTCACTCGGCGAAACACAACGCAAGTGTTATATCGCGCCGGTTTTCTGTGGGGCCGTGGTATCACTCCGGTCGTACCAGCCCATTCGTGCCGAAGCAACGCTCTCCCACGTGAAATTTAGCACCTATAAGACGTCCATATTATGAGAATTAGTTTAAAATAATATTAAATCTATACTAATATATAAAGCTGAAGAGTTTGTTTGTTTGTTTGTTTGTTTGCTTGAACGCGCTAATCTCAGGAACTACTGGTCCGATTTGAAAAATTCTTTCAGTGTTAGATAGGCCATTTACTGAGGAAGGCTATAGGCTATATATCATCACGCTACGCGGACGACGTTGCGGGCAGAAGCTAGTGGATTGATACATAGGAACATACCATCACGCCTGTATTCCTCGAATGATTAAGCAGAGGCAAAGATAATGGTAGAGGCGTGCTAATGTACACCCACAGATCTCCGGTATATTTAGTCCCCATAACATAAAATAAACATAACATACCATCACGCCTGCATTCCCCGAAGGGTTAGGCAGAGGCGTACTAATGTACACCCACAGTTCGCCGGTATGTTTAGGTCCCATGTAATAGGGGGCAAGCCTATTGCCATTTACCGAGCACAAATTCCTAACTCCGAGCTGCTACTGGGAATTTCATAGAAAAACCCAATAACACTTTGCTCGACCTGGGAATCGAACCCAGGACCTCTAGCGTAGCAGTCGCGCTCAGGACCTAGGCTAATGAGGCAGTTTCTCTCTCAGTTTAGTCCCCGTGCGAGCAATCCTATTGCCATTAACCAGGCACAATCCTGCTAGTCAGTATGTCCTAGAAATGTCCAATAGTTCGTAGCAGACACTTAGTACTGGGTTGATGATGATTCATGAGGAAATCTATATCTATACTTCTATACTAATATATAAACCTGAAGAGTTTGTTTGTTTGTTTGCTTGAACGCGCTAATCAACGCTCAGGAACTTTTTTTTTTAAAAAAAGCTTACTAGCATTGTGGGTCGCACATTACTAGTATTCTTGTTAACCCCTAGTGCTAAGCTAGATTGCTTGTGTTACGAGTGGGTTCACGTCGGTAGTGCAATGGGTGGGGTTCGAACCGGCAACCGCATGATCGCAAGTCCGACGCCCTAGCCATTAGGCTACCGACGCTTCTATATATATATATCATCACGCTAAGACCAAGTGACTTTTCCACGCGGACGACGTCGCAGGCAGAAGCTAGTAAAAAAATAAAATTGATCTTGCGGGTCCGCCTTTAATCTCAAAAGCCGTATATATTCGGACAACCGTCAGCTGTAAGTTTGACGGCTCTTTTAACCAGTTATATTTCCCGCTAAAACTCACTCAATATAGTTATAACTCAGTAAACCGTTGAAAACAAACGTAACGTTATAGCAGATAAAAATAACGGTTTTTTATTCAGTTACGACTTTGTAAAAAATGAAGAAATGTACTTACATTGTTAACGAGAGATGAATCTCACAGTTTATTGGTCGTTCGAGTTTTAGAACCTAAATTGTACAGTCTACGGTATTACAGTATGCTGTATAACTCTAAATTCCTGAAGATTCCCTAATTAGCATATATTATTAAAAAATTAAAAAACCCCCGACACAAAAAAATCTACTTAAAAACCTAAAAGAAAAACTATGATGAAATAACCACAAATAGAACAAAAAAGGTATAAACCTGAATCCCTATAAAAAGAAAAAAATAATATTGAAATTATAACCCTTCGTAAGTACGTATGAAGTTTTTTGATTAAATTTTGTCGCGTCGGGGGACCGCTCTCTAATTATTAGCCTAACGTTTTCGTAAACGACATTACGTTTATTATAAAGGTTTTAAGTCCTCAATCCATTTAATTCAATTAGAGAGCACTAAGAACACTCCCGACTTATTCACCTTTCAAACAAAAAAAACAAAATCAAAATCGGTTCATCCATTCGGGAGCTACGATGCCACAGACAGACACACACACACACACACACAGACACGTCAAACTTATAACACCCCGTCGTTTTTGCGTCGGGGGTTAAAAATTGGTTAAGTGCGTTTCGGGGTTCCGTACCAACTGACCGCTAAATAATGTTGGTTGTAATCTATACTAATATATAAAGCTGAAGAGTTTGTTTGTTTGTTTGTTTGTTTGCTTGAACGCGCTAATCTCAGGAACTACTGGTCCGATTTGAAAAATTCTTTCAGTGTTAGATAGCCCATTTATTGAGGAAGGCTATAGGCTATATATCATCACGCTACGCGGACGAAGTCGCGGGCAGAAGCTAGTAGTAAAAATAAAGGAATTTCAAATTGAAAATATCAATAAATTAGAATTTATTGATATTTTTAATTTGCCTCATCTAAACTTTTTAACTGCCTCATTAGCCAAGTGGTCCTCACCGCGACTGCTACGCTAGAGGTCCTGGGTTCGATTCCCAGGTCGAGCAAAGTGTTATTGGGTTTTTCTATGAAATTCCCAGTAGCAGCTCGGAGTTAGGAATTTGTGCCCGGTTAATGGCAATAGGCTCGCCCCATATTACATGGGACCTAAACATACCGGCGAACTGTGGGTGCACATTAGTACGCCTCTGCCTAACCCTTCGGGGAATACAGGCGTGATGGTATGTTATAAATTAGTATTTGTTAGTAAAATATACGTAATTCAAGTTAAAAGTCATAGATTAATGAGAAGTTAAAAAGTTCTTCGGTACAAAATCTATATATATAAAAGAAAGTCGTGTTAGTTACTCCATTTATAACTCAAGAACGGTTGAACCGATTTGGCTGAAAATTGGTGGAGAGGTAGCTTAGAACCAGGAAACGGACATAGGATACTTTTTATCCCGTTCCCGATACTATTTATTCCACGGGGGCGAAGCCGCGGGCAGAAGCTAGTGTTGTATAAAAGGTTACTTTGGTGTCTTCTCAATGTTTTGTCTTCCATTATTTCAACAAAAAAGCAATATTATTTACTGAACAAGCTCGCAACAATGAGACTGTTGAGACTGCCCCGGTTTTGTAGTGCCTCGGAGATGTTTGCGACGGCTCGCACGGACGATTTCCACGCCATAATCCGCAAAAAAACCGCATCCATCTTAATAAGAGTGAGGGACAGTGACAACAGCATCTTGAGAACAGTTGCTGATAACTACGGCCCACCAATTGTAGGCAAGTTTGTGCAGAGGGTAATAAAGTAAGGGTGCTTTATTGCGTTCTGTACAAACAGATTACCTACATTATAGTACAACTCACCTATTTTGCTTACTAACATTAGTTCATAAGTCACTTTACTAACAAAATATGGATCTGTATTGTTGTCCGAAATAAAAATCATTCATTCATTCAATGAAACCCCATACGATGGGTTATGTATTTTTTTCACATCTCCTTTAGCTGTATACCCTCTTAAGACAATTTTTGTTACAATTTGTATGGCTTTGGGTCAATAAAATGTTTATACGTAATTTGAAGACTGTAGTTCCAACTGTTTGGCTGTAGAACCTAAGTAATAAATGACGGACGGACGGACACGTAAGTACAGCAATATAGTTATTTTCGTCACAGATAATAGAATACGTTTCATTTCGATCCTTCGGGTAAGGAACCCTAAAAATGAAATATAGGTAGCATTTAATTATTTTCCTAGCTATTTATATTTAACTAGCGACCCGCCCGCGGTTTCACCCGCGCTGCCCCGTTCCTAAGAGTCGTAGCGTTATGTTATATAGCTTAAAACCTTCCTCATGAATCACTATCTATTAAAAAAAACCGCATCAAAATCCGTTGTGTAGTTTAAAAGATCTAAGCATACATAGGGACAGACAGCGGGAAACGACTTTGTTTTATAATAAGTAGTGATGATAGTGATGATGATGATGATAGTGATAGTGACTATCTATATTCCAGTACATGTGCGGCATCTGAGGAGAAACACCGAAACAAACTTGGAACAATCTTTTAAAGTCTAGGCATCGTAGAGAAATGTCTAGAATGGCCTTTTGAAGACTAGCCATAGCTTTAAGTTGTTTTAAAAACTACAATGTTTAAAACGTCTTGGAACAAGTCTATCTTATTTATTCTCGAGTGCGACCACCTATTTCTTAGACTACATCCCACAGACTAGACAAATGGCGCCATAAAAAGAATGATACAGACGATTTATAATGATCCCGCTGGCTTATAGTATAAAGATGTGAGTGTTGTATCGCTTTTATCGAACTTTCTAGAACGTTACCTTGAGTACAGTCAAAATAATTGTGCACGTCTGATGTTTTCCGTCCAAAAATCTATCTATCCATAACCAAGGATGCTGTAAGGGATCCGAAAATTGGGGAATCAAATAATCTTAACGCCGAAGAACTCAGAGCATAGGTGTCTTTTAAAGTCCAGACATAATAGGTACTTATTCAAAATATGACATACACGAAAATGTATGAAATTGATTTTTGAATGACAAAATGAATAGACCAGCTTTGAGTAGACCAGTCCCGACCGATGGCATGCATCAGTCATTGTGTAGCTCGACCATATTCATCATCATCTAACTTCGTCCCAGTTTATTTCTCGTCGGTACAGCATAATCTTTTCCTTCCATTCATTCCTGACTGCCTTTCGTCCCTGCATATTATAGAGTGCTAAAATAAGTATTTTTATTACAATGTCTAATGAATATCTATATACTAATATATAAATCTGATACTAATATATAAAGCTGAAGAGTTTGTTTGTTTGTTTGTTTACTTGAACGCGCTAATCTCAGGAACTCCTGGTCCGTTTTAAAAAATTCTTTCAGTGTTAGATAGCCCATTTATCGAGGAAGGCTATAGGCTACATATCATCACGCTAAGACTATAAGTAACTATTCCACGCGGACGAAGTCGCGGGTGGAAGCTATTATTTATACATTGAAATAACTGACTCTAACTTTTTGTGATTTTTTTGCATTTTTCATGCTAAGAATGTGAAGACAAATTTCGACATGACAGGTGGGACTCGCGGTGGCTTAGAGGTCATAGCGCCTGGCGTACCTAGCCAAAAGACGCAGGTTCGAATCCTGCCTGCGAGTCGATTTTTCCTTCACTAAATAACTTTATAACTGACTCTGACTAACTGACACTGTGTGTCTGAAATCAGTATAACAGAAAAAATAATTAATAACCCGGGCTAATTAATATGAAGCTTAATGGACTATAATAGTCGTGATTAATTATATGGTGGCTGCTTAAATACTTTTATAATGCAATAATGTACAGTTTAAGTTGATTGATTGCCTTTAATGAGTAACAAATTTTATATTCTAGCAACACCAGTGGTATAACTCGTGCGTTGTCATCTTGAGACAAGAGTTTATTAAGTTTGAATGGGAGTTTAGGCGGGAAAATGTAAAGTGCACGTTGTCGATTTTATATTATTTTTCAAAACTTGAATTTCTCCGTAGTTTAATGTGTAATTATGGTGGATAATTAACCATTACCATTAATTGTTCGTGAACGTGTGAGAGTGTAGGCAAATGATATAAAATTGAAAATCGTGCCTTTTTGGGTTCACTCCTAAACTCCATCGAAGCCTCAATAAAGTTTCTACCGTTTTATTGGGGCTACTGAACAACTTAGGACTTGACACTGGCAAACACAAAAAGTGTGGTGCCATAATATAATCCCATGATGGGAAATACTATGTACTTGATTACTCCAATACTTGACACTGGCAAATACACAAATAGTGTGGTGCCATAATAAAATTAAAAAAAAGTTTGAATGTCACTGTGGCTATATTACACTGTAATTTTTTTTTGTGATTATTTTAGATTTTCATGCTCTTTTCGCCTAAAACACATTACCTAGTTTGTATTGTACTAGCTTCTGCCTGCGACTTCGTCTGCGTGGACTTCAGAATTGAGTCCGACCTAGATAAAAATACCCAAGTGTCATTCTAGATTATAATCTATATCTGTGCCAAATTTTATCCATATCCGTTCAGCCGTTCAGGCGTGAAAGAGTATCAAACATCCATCTATCCATCCATCCTCACAAACTTTCTCATTTAAAATATGAATAGGATTGATGTTGGCAACCAATGCTTACCTACTGAATTGGAATTTCTATTCTGTTCTATTTCTAATTATGAGCAAATAAATACATTCAGTACTTCAAGAGATTCAAGACAAACAGAAATAATGATTCCTCATTGTAGGACAACGTAACATACCATCACGCCTGTATTCCCTGAAGGTGAAGCCAGAGGTGTACTAATGTACACCCACATTTTGCCACAGTATATTTAAATGTCGTGTAATATGGGGTGATTCTATTGCCATTAATTCAGCACAAACCCAAAATCACGTGGGAGAGCCATGCTTCGGTACGAATGGGCCGGCTCGACCGGAGTGTGTCGTGAAGCGACAGATAAAAGAAATAAAAAACAGAAAATACAATTTATTATAAAAAAATGGGTGATGGACGTAGTATACGAAAGTATAGTAGACGAGAGTATAGTAGACGAGAGTATAGTTGACGATAGTAGCCGGCGGAGCACGAAGACAGCCCGCACGCAGCACGGTGTGCAGCCGGAGCACGTGGACAGGCGGAGCGCGCGGACAGGCGGAGCGCGCGGACAGCGCGCACGCAGCACGGCGTCTAGCGGAGCGCCCGGACAGGCAGAGCGCGTGGACAGGCGGAGCGCGCGGACAGCGCGCACGCAGCACGGCGTCTAGCGGAGCGCGCGGACAGGCAGAGCGCGCGGACAGGCGGAGCGCGCGGACAGGCGGAGCGCGTGGACAGGCGGAGCGCGTGGACAGTTTGCAGCACCACGCCTTGAAGAGGCTCCGCTCAGTGGTCCCAGGGCTGGGTCGGCGGCGTAGGTTCACGAAGTCTTCGATTGAGTTTTGAAGAACCAAGAGGCGCTCAAGGCTACTGGTGTAGTTCTCGTGTCGAGACCAGACTAAAAAACTGACTGGTTAAGGAACTGGCTCCCGTATTTATAGGCAGCAGGAGTCGTTCCACAATTTTGAATCATTTTGAAAATGGTATACTTTAAAACCAAATATTTAGTAGCTAGAAGAAGTTTGTAATCGAAATTAGAATAAATACTTTATTCGGAACCTCCATGCACCCGGATTTTACTGAAAAGTAAAGACCGTTGCCATGGTTGAAGGAATGAAACAGGTATATATAAATATAAGAACAGATAATTATGAAGATAACTAAAGGCTAAAGGAATGAAACAGGTATATATACTACAAGTGATACCACGGCCTCACAGAAAACCGGCGTGAAACAACGCTTGCGTTGTGTTTCGCCGAGTGAGTTGAGGTTACCGGAGGTCCAAACCGTTTTAAAGGCGGGCAACGCACTTGCGACTCCTCTGGTGTTGCGGGTGTCGATGGGCGGCGGTTATCGCTTACCATCAGGCGATCCGTTTGCTCGTTTGCCCCCCTATCCCATAAAGAAAAAAAATCTAAGCTGGTTTGTGAATTTCTAGAAAAAACAAATATGCTCGGCCTTGGAATCAAACCTAGAGCCTCATTCATACCAGCCACGCATACAAACCTTAACCAGGCAGTTTTCCTCCACAAAAAATTATGTACCTGATTGCCAATACAAAAAAATATAGACCTACGTAATTCAATAAAATATCGCAAAATATTATTACCCCTTATAATCTCGTGGGAATCAATTTGTTCAATGCCTTCAACTCGAGACCAGTCTACCTATGACGTCATTATTGACGTCCCATGGGCAATATGTAATGTAATAACTAGATACATTTGCTATAGTAAAATTGTAGCAATTTTGTCATAGCGAACCACATTAGCCTAGTGATCCTTTGTGCTATATGTCGATTTGTTTTTTCTATGAAATGAAAAAAAGTTTTTAATGCTCAGTTGTGAATTTTGTATAGCTAATGCCGTAATTACGACAGGTAGGAATCTAGAATGTGTTATAGACCTACAAATAGCGAAAAACCAATTGTAATTTGAATTTGGCGGGCTCAGCGAAACGATCAGCCTTAAACATACCGGCCAATTGTGGCCGTACATTAATACGCCTCTGCCTTACCCTTCGGGAAATGCAGGCGTTATAGTATGTATATAATTTTGGAATATACACCAGACTTCATAGATATCTATCATACAGAAAACAATTCTAAAAATAATTAATTCCTCCTTCGCTTATTTTTTCCAATTTATTCAACCTTGAACATGGTCACTAGCAACAGCAGTGCAGCATCAGCGACATACATTCGTTCCGTACACCGACACACCGTCAGCGCTAAGAAGTGACCTACTAGATATTCGCTTCATCGGCTCAATACACATACAACACACATGTAAATAGGCATCAATGTGTATTGACCACATAATCTGTATAAAATAAGAATAATAATTGTAATAAAGTAGTCATCAAGTTCATTCGTTCATCAGTCATTTCGCAATTACAGACACGAGTCTACAGACTCAGAAACTTTGCTAAAAGATAATCGTAAATGTCTAGGTTTTTCTGGAACTTTCCAGAATAACATGTAAAAGGGGAAAAAACAGCATTTTATTGCCCCGAAATCCGAATATATACTGGCAGCCATTCTGCGAGATTTACCAAATGTTATTGGTATTTGTGGGATATAAAATTACTTTTATGAGTTCGTTCAACGTCACTTGGAACGCTTCCAGCCCACCTGTAGTGAGCTTAAGGCTCGGTTTAGCTTGTATTAGAGCCAAAGTGACATAATAACACATAACATATTGGTTTGGGTAGTCGGGCAATATTAGTGCACGGGAGTTTAATATTGGCGTTATTTGATTTATAGTTCTTCTTATTAAGTTGTTCGGCGTACTGCATGATGCTTTCAGCTGATACTAGCAGTTGCCTTCGGCTTCATTCGACAAAATTAATCTTATATCTATTCTTCTTATTCTTATATATATAAAAGAAAGTCGTGTTAGTTACTCCATTTATAACTCAAGAACGGCTGAACCGATTTGGCTGAAAATTGGTGGAGAGGTAGCTTAGACGGACATAGGATACTTTTTATCCCGTTCCCGATACTTTTTATTCCACGGGGGCGAAGCCGCGGGCAGAAGCTAGTTAATAATATATAAGTAACTCGACTTCGTCTTTTAGGCGGCGTATCAAGATGAAACTCGCACCAGATTTTAAATTAAGGAGGATCGTTCACCTGAGTTCGCCAAATTCAAATTTCAATTGATTTTTCGCTATTTGTAGATCTGTAACACATTTTAGATTCATGATAGTTGCGACATTAACTACACAATATTTACAACTGAGAATTAAAAACTTTGCTTAAAAAACGTTACAGAAGCTAAAAGTAGAGTAAATCGTCAATTTTGGCCGTTGGCACAGTTTTAGGCAAGATTCTAGCTTGATAAGGATTTTAAGCGAAGGTTTTAGTTCTCAGTTGTGGATGTTGTATAGTTAATGTCGCAATTACTACCGTTATGAATCTAACATACGCAATAGACCCGTAAATTTCGAAAAACCCAGTGAAATTTGAATTTGGCGAGCTCAGGTGATCGATTCGCCTTAAGACTCTAGCAATACAACTGTGAAAACTGCATCCAATTTCGTGGAGGAGTTTTTACATAATGCACGTATGCACGTAAACATACAGATAAAAATAAATAATACAGATTTTTTGCGTGGGAGAGCCATGCTTACCATGCTACGAGTGGGCCGGTTCGACCGCAGTAAAACGATATTGAAATAAAACTATTTTTACGGATTTTATCACGTTGTATTGATACTATTTAGTTCCCGACGTTTTGAATCCTTTACAGCATCCAACACGGGAAGACTGAGATGTCGGACATTTTAATGATAAAATTACTAACAGCTACCTTACATTTTTGTTAATTATTACCGATCCGATTTACGCAGAACGAGCTCACCGTATCCTTTGGTCTTGCAGTTTTGGGCTTGGATTTAGATTTAATAGATTTGTACGAGCAAACCCGTACATATCGTTAGTTTTAGTTTTATGATGACATCGACGCGCCGAAAAAATGCATATAATTCATGTATTCACAGTATCAACGAGTAGTTGCATGACGCGTTTCGGGCAATAATATCATACATCAAAACGTACATTTCGCCGCGTGTCGATCATTATCAATTTATTAATAATTCGGGTGTAAATCATTTGAACTATCAATATAATCATTTAAACTCTATCAGTTTTATCATTTAAATGTACCATACCCGTACAAGATTCTATAAGGGGGTTCCAGGCAGCCGGTAAGACCCGACCATCTTCTCTATTGAAATTCAGGTATTTTTAATTACAGCCTCACGAATCATCCTGGGTAGGAATCGGTTTTCTTTTGCGAGGGCTTGTGGTTTATCAAATCTGATGTAGTGCTGGGTCTTGTCAAGTGTATTTTCACAATTTGCAGACTTTCTAATATTGGAGTAAGTGTCAGAAATCAGTATTTAAACGATATATTTCAAGGTTACGTCTAGGTCTCATAATAATAGCATTGAAGCAAATTTCACAGAAATCTTGGCCAAGTTTCAAATAATTAAGCTAAGGACTTTGGAACTAAATGTAAAGCTGGGCTTACACTACTGAACTTGTGTTGAGAAACTTAAACTTGAAACTTGTTTAGATCTTCATATGAATTTACCATCTAATATTAACATACCATCACGCCTGTATATTCCCCGAAGGGTAAGGCAGATGCGCACTAATGTATACCCACAATTTGCCGGTATGGTTAGGTCCCATGTAGTAGGGGGTGAGCCTATCAACCGAGCACAAATTCCAAACTCCGAGCTGCCTCCGAACTGGGAATTTAATACCCCATTAACACTTTGGTAAACCAGCCTGCGAATCAAACCCAGGACCTATAGCGTAGCAGTCGCGCTCAGGACCACTACATTAATACAACTTTAGGCTGGTTTTAGAGTCACACTGACAGTACGCTGACTGTCGGCGCTGACATACATTTCGGCTATCAGCGCCGACGGTCAGCGTACGGTCAGTGTGACTCTAAAATTAGTCTTAAAGGTAGGTAGTTACTACATAACTTTATTGGGTACAAAAATCGCTACAGATCGTCACCTGGGAAGGATCCAGTGCTGAATTTTCGCCTCGGCCTACAAGGCCCTGACCTACGGGCCCAGCCAGCCCCCCAGTCCCTGTGGCAGGCCTACAAAAAAACTCAAAAGCCTGGCTTGTCATAGTCATGGAAATGGCATTCATGACATTCGCCATTGTCGGGGGGCAAACGAGTAGACGGATCAACTGATGGTAAGCGGTTTCCACCGCCTGTGGACATCCACAACACTAGAGTCACAAGTGCATTTGCCGCCTTTTAAAAGGGTTTGAGCTTACGGTATCCTCACTCACTTCGCGAACACAACAAATAATTTTCACACCGGTTTTCTCTGAGGCCGTGGTATCACTCCGGTTGAGCGGCCCCATTCGTGCCGAAGCATGGTTCTGCTACGGTAAGAGTTATCAGACCACTCCGTTTCTTACACACCCGCTTTTCAACTTTCTGTTTCACTTAGTTCGCAATCATTAATTTGAATTTGAATTTTGTAGAGGGTGAAAAGGGGTGGTTCTCTACAAAGTTTAAAAATATAATTTCGTTAACTAGGTCTCTGTAGAGTGCTAAGCAGAAGTATCATAAAATACGTTAGCTTATGGTTATTAAAAGTCACAAGATAACGTTGTAAAACTTTTATATTTTCAAACTAGTTTCAAACGGAAATATAAAGAAGGAAATATTGCAAAATTAACCCTGTTTTAAAACTGTGACATGAACTTGTAAAAATATATCGTTCAACGTTCAGTTTTTTATTAATTTCTTCAATAACCGTTGTGAGACGGAAAGTGCTTTGATTATATTTATAACTAGTTTCTGCCCGCGGTTTCGCTCACCTGAAGCTATATTAGTTAGGATTAGAAATGGATCCCAAAAATAATTCAATCAATAACCAACAGTGATGATCTTATTTAAGATAAGAAGTTCACCAGTTTTTAAGTTGGAGCATATAATTTTCTACCAGTTATAACAAAATTAAAATCTATTCCGTAGTTTTTGCTCCTACCCGTAACAAACACAGCTTTTTTACAATTTTGTAATAGTAGAAAAGAAGAGAAGAAGAAGAAAAGAAAAGAAAAAAGAAATATCTTAAATGTAGAGACACAGCTTTTTTACAATTTAGGTTTCTTCCTTACGTTTTGGACCATTACACAATCTAAGGTCACCGAGAAAATAATGAGGTATTAAGTATTAAGTGTCTCCATATTAACCCTTCGGCTGCAGGCGTGATATCGTAATCATATTACTATTATCAACTACATATTTTAAAGTCCCCACTACACCGAATTAAGTTTCGGAATGATTTCTGATAATGCTATACGGATTTTTGTCAGAAGAAAGCGGAATAATTTATGATCGCTAGTGTAATATTTTCCTATTACCTTGTCAACGGTTGCAACGATGATCGATGTCTAACCTGTAACAATAAAACCGATATTAAATCTCCGGTAATATAATTGTGCCCCTCCCGCGCGTGTACAGTCACTGAAAGAAGAGTTACTTTACAAAAATATCGAAAATTGAAAAATTTAAACGTCTTAATTAGTCAGTGGGCGTCAGCGTTTGTTTATCTAATCTATAAACTGCACTGTATAAATAGGTATAGATAAATACACAATGTCCTAAGAAAATCCTGTTCGAGCCGTGAAGGTATTAATGTTTAGGTATCGAGTTATGGTTCTATTTATAAAATGACTTTACAAGAAAAAAAATACTCCGATCAATTGAATTACCCAGATCCAAATTGGGCATATGGGTATATGCCCAATTCGGATTGGTCAAGGTTTTTTTTACAAAGTGTTTATATTTTCTTTTATCTTTTAAACATATAAAATAAAACAAAAGAAACATTGCACTATAGGATCTGCTAAACACTAATCTAGGGGAAAACCAGCTATTAAGTAAAATTAGATACAGGTTAAACACCGTTGGAATCGATTGCACAGTGTAATGCAATTTGCTGCAATCTGCCCACAGAAGTGTTCTACGCGACTGTCCAAACAAATCACCATAGATTTTCAAGTCTGTCTTGGTAATGTGCCCCGCTTTTCCGCTTAATTGCGTTAGACACTTGAATGCTTCTGCTAATAAGTTAGTGCTGCAAGCAGCTTTAATGTTTGTCTATTAGACAAAGAATATATTATAGAGAGAATTTATTTCCATGAGTACCTACCTTTACTTTTCAAGAATTTTATGCTAGTAAAATATTCTTCGCACTCACCTATACTAGGTATGCCCCATGGTGATATCCATGTTGATATCGTTTTTTCCTAACCTTATCTATCATATCACATATCGGTCAGGAGATAAGTATGCCTACTAGAAATAGGATTTTGATATTATATGAATAAGACCTTATGTCAAAATCCTAACTCTAGTACCTTAGCAAAATGTCTGACGTTCAACTTAACCCATTTCAAAAGGCAAGAAAATGATAGAAGAAATTTATTTTTCTAATTTCAATTTAGTCGGCAATACCATCACCGGAGGTTACGACTATTTTTGTGAAAATGACAAACTTGACAGCTCAAAGTATTATTTATGTCCTTTTCAAATTAAGTGTGTTAGAAAAAGACTGAATTAGGATATTATAAAAAACCGCTTCGTATTTAAACATTGTAAAAATCCGATATGGATGCTGTAAAGGATCCGAAACATCGAGAATTAAATAATAATATCAATACAACGCGATAAAATCCGTAAAAAGTAGTTATTTAAAACTAGCTTCCGCCCGCGACTTCGTCCGGGTAACACAAAAGGTATTTCTTAGGTTAGGACCCAATCCTGGATTCCACGTAGACGAAATCAGGGACAGAAACTAGAAACAAAATAAAACACTAATATTTTTTTTAGTCTATGTCCCGTCCTTTTCAAACAACGATGCCTATTAAAAATGACACTTTTTCTGATGGTTGACCTCCTTGTTACATTTACTGGGCCCAGGGGCAATCGAAAAAAAAGTAATTTTATCGTTCCGATTCATGGAATTCGATTTGCGAAATGTTGTTTTTAATTATGGACGTCGGTTTTTAGGGGGTTGAGTCGTAATGGCGTTTTAAGCAGGGCTGTCAAAAATACGTTCCTTTACTTGATTTATGTTCTGTTGGTTGGAAGGTTTAAAAAAAAACAAGCATGGAACTGAAGTATTGTTGATTAATTTATTGAGGGATATGTATTGCGGGATACTTGGCATGTTGATCTTGACAAAGAAGAATATAATGTACCAGGAAAAGCGCCCTTATCGTCGTGGTAATGTTGTTCGAACAACGCTAAACCTAATTTTGAAGAAATTTAGTATATAGATAGATTAGATCTTGGAGAAGGAAATAGGATACCTTATGTCTTGAAAATTCTTTTGGTATGCAAATGAAGTAATTAGTAAATAAATAAATAAAATGTTCTCCACAGCAATTTCGATAACAACCAACACAGCGTCGACAAAATCAATTAAATGCCAACTTTGATCAATTCGCGTCAAGTCGGGCGTGAGTTTGTGACAAAACTTAGTTTATTGCATACCCTGAGGTTTACTTAATTGAATATCAGCAAGTTTCGGATATGTGGTGAGCGGAGTGCCGTACCCAAATCCTTGTTTTGGATCTTACATCTCAAGACGACTGTTTATTTATAGTTGAATAGACAAGTCTGTTCACCATTCGAAATAATTGATAGTTAATAGAATCTATCTTCTATTTTTATCTCTAATATTATTAGCCAGCAGTGGCCTGCGGTTTTTAATGCATCTCAGACAACTCTGATTTTTGAGACAAAAGCTGTTGTTTTGTGTGCTGATGTTTCTCTCTAAGTACCAATCTATGTCTCTTTTGGAAGCCGCTACCATGGGAGAGCCGATCTCATGGAAAATTAGCGTGAAACAACGCTTATGTAGTGTTTCGCTGAGTGATTAAGGATATCGGATGCCCGAATCCTTTTAAAAGGCCGTCAACTCACCTATGTGCCCACGGGCGGCGGTATCGCTTACCATCATCCCATACATTCACCCGCCTGTGTCATAAAAAAAACGTCGCTCGTGGATAACCTGCAACACTAGAGGAGTTGCTGATTCGTTGCTGACCTATAAGAGCGCCGAAGTACTGCAGACTACGCTGACTACCAGAGTCACAGTAACCGAAGGAGAACTGGCTCTTACGCGCAAAAGTCGAGACACACACCAAGGTGGGGTGTGTGGGGTCAAGGGGTGGTCTCCAGCCAGTCAGACCCCAAGAGGTCCTACCACCGAGCAAGTCAGATATTTACTCGCCTCTTACGAGATGCTTATCTGAATATGAACAGTTTTCTGACCCGTCCCCACACGCGGGTCTTTATTTGCCCTATGTCACGGCCATAGGATCCGTAAATTCGTCACGACCACGACAATTTTATGACCAATAAATAACAGTGATAGCCTAGTGATATGACCATTGAACTGCCAAGTCAAAGGTCTTGAGTTCAAATCCAAGGCCACTGACTTTTCGAAGTTACGTGCGTATTAAGAGTTAATTATCATGCGCTTAAACGGTGAAGGAAAACATCGTGAGGAAACCTGCAATCCAGACAGATTTTCTCAATGGTATTTACATTAGACTAGCGTGGTGGACTATAGCCTAATCCCTATCATTGAGACCCGTGCCCAGCAGTGGGACATATAATGGGTTCATTATGTTACGACAATTGTGTAACAACCCTATTGAAATGTCAAAGGTAGATTAAACGTTAATGTAACGATACCCAAAGGGCCACGGGGACTGTTACGTGACTAAGGAGCGATTTATCAACCGTTTTTTCATGATGCCTAACAATTTTCACTCAGTCTATAAACTGCCTTAGTACACTTCTGTAAGTGACTGCGGATTATACGACATTCTGTGTTCGAGCAGTCTGTTCTAGGGTTTTTCTATAAAATTGTCAGTAGCAGCTCGAATAGGAGGTCTAAATATACCAGCGAACTGTCAGTTTAGTACACCTTAATCTTACCCTTAAGGCCCGGCGCCCACTGCCGGCACGGCATGGCAAAGTATTTTTAGGCGATGAATAACAATATAACTTAATAGTATGGGATTAAAGTTGAATTTTCAATTTTTCTTATCAACTTGCTTTCAACTTTATTTCCATACCATTAAGTTATATTTTTATTCGTCGCCTAAAAATACTTTGCCATGCCGTGCCGTCAATGGGCGCCGGGTCTTAGGGAACACAAGCTTGAAGGTTTGTCTATGTTTATACGTGGTGACGTTGAAAACATGCGAAAAATTTAAATTGGAGGTTCAGCAACCATTAATTATTCATTTTAAAATGTAATTTGAATGATCTAAATTGCACAAAAATATATTCTTATTTTTTATCTTAGATGGTGCAAACTATGCGAATATTTTTAATGAAATAAAATAAATTTACGGAATTTATCGCATTACTTATATTAGAAAAGTCCTTTACTAAAATAACGCAATAAATAAATTAAGGATCCGAAACGTCGGGATTTGATTTTACTAATATAATGCGACAAAATTCGTAAAATTGTTTTATTTCAATATGTCTAATATTTGCGTAATCTTCAGAAATCAGTATCTTATAAGATTGTCTTCAGGTAGACATTTAAAACTTATAACATTTTTAATATTGATATGATTACTATAAGATGTTGTTAGGTTAGCTAATTACGTAATAACTTTAAGACAGAAGGACCCTTAAGTAGGGGCTGAATAAATTGACCGACTTGGTATTACATGGATCTCACAACTTTTTACGATAGAAGAACTGAGTTGCGAGACTTGTCTTTTTTTCAAGTTATGTTTTTAATGGCTAAGTCTTTTGCCATAACAACTTCCACCTTAGCAAAGTAAAAATGCACCTATAAAGGGGGACTTTAAAAGTCCTCAAAGCCGTATGTAGTTGAGACATTTAAAGACGTTCGTCGGAGCATGTTATTGCCAAGTGGACTGTAATGGCGAGTTTCAACAAATAATTTTAGTTCTAGAATTGTTTTAGACAGTCTTAGAAGGTTCTAGAAAACATTATATGTATAAATTGTTGCATAGTATAGGCCAGTCTTTATGACCGGTTTCTATAACAGTAAGTATATTTGCTTACTAGAGATAGTATTAAAGCAAGTAAGTATAAAAGCATATATATCATACTTCCTTAATTAAAAAACTAAAAATATACATTCTAGATACGTATTTAAATGCAATATAGATTAAGTTAAAAGAACCCTGTCGGATTCTAAAGGGGCCTAGAGGTGGTGCATTTATTAGGGTATGTGATTAGGATCAACAAATAAATGAAATCTATTTCTATGAACCGATTTTTTCAGTACGCCTCTGCCTAACCCTTCGGGAAATACAGGCGTGATGGTATGTTATGTTAATACTATTACTGTCTGCACTCTAAAAGAGACTGTTTGATGATTCTCCGAGTTTGTTTCGGTGTTTCTTCTCAAAGGTCGTCAGTTAGGAAATGCTGGAGCCATCTAGATAAAAAAAAATTAAAACAATGTTTTGTAAAAGTGTCTTTAAAAGATCTATTAACAGAAATAAATATCATTATTTATCATTTACATGTGTGTGCCTAATATATAACGCCCACACCAAAGTCACTGCAACTTATACACGATTTCTGAGCGTGCTAATAAAGCGGAACTTGTCCGTCTGCGGACTTTTATTAAAATAAGTAAACGACAGAATTGACCCAGTGGCCGTGCTGCGAGTTAGGGCTGCCTCACAAAAGTATTTGTGTTGTTATCAACCAAAATACAGGTTATATTTTCAGTTTTGAAGTAACAATCACTTTTTGCCTGAGGTCTATTGGTGAAAACTGTACTATGGAAATCCGTTTAGTAGTTTTTGTCAAACAAACAGACAGACAGACGCAGCAGGGGGACTTACTGTTGATTATATAGTCGCATAAATATAATTATATATACAGGATGGAAGATATACCTATGTATTTATTTTTCACGACTACTATCTACTACTACTACTAGATGACTAATCAAGCTGTATATACGAGCCATTTTGGATAATAGTACAATAAACGTTATCTATAAAGTCTTCTATTCTTTTTTCGGGTGGGAAATTGCATGTGCATGGACGGTTATGTCAGGAGTTCTGGCCAGGTTCCCATAGTCCCAGTGATTTCATATATAAGTTTTTATATAAGTATCTACATAAAATGAAATAATTTATTCTTTTTTCTTCTTATTCTACAGTATTTGACAGGAAAGACTGACATTGAGGTATAATGATATGTGATTATAAAAAAAAAACATGTTGAAAATATTTGTGCGTCAAAACACTTCAAGTCGGTTGGAAGTCATTTCGATTGCTTCAAGTAAAAAAAATAACAGCAACATCCAAATAGTACGAAAATCAGTAATGCCATAACCACTTGCGTCAATAATTTTATTATTCACCACTCGCTTAAATAATGACGGAAAAAATCGTGTGGAAAGCACGTCTGAGACATTTCCACTTGAACTAAAAAAATCAGCGTCCTGGGTAACTCATGAAAAGACGTAGCGCTTACTCCACAAATCTTAGAGTAATAACTCACTTGACGTTGTCGTTTGCAGAATAACTCAATGTTTCACGTCAGACCTTAAAGAAAGAGACGTAAAAACGTGTGTAATGAAACGGAACAGAGATAGGGGTAGAGACGTCATTATTCTGAGAGTAGTGATCTGTCAACTTGAGTATTATGAAGAATTGTGCAAAGGAGAGAAAATTATATTAGTTCTGCCTCATTGTCTAGTAGTCCCAAGTGTGACTGCTACGCTTGAGGTCCTGGGATCGATTACAAGATCGAGTAACGTGTTATAGGGTTATAAAATTCTTAGTAGCAGCTCTAGTAGTTTGGGATTTGTGCCCGTTAACTGGCAATAGGCTCGCCCCCTATTAAATAAACCTTAACATAAATATACAGACGAACTGTGACTGTACATTGCTACATTATCCTTGCGTAATACAGGCGTAATGGCATCTAATGTGTTAAGGAGACAAATTTTATCTCAATAAAAAAAAAATGCAATGAAAATATTAGCAGCCCTGCAGTACCAAAGTAAATTGGCTACCCCTGGGGAACAGATTGCTTTAATTTTGTTTAGTGTAGTAAACATCGCGCCGTGATGGCGGTGGACTGAGCAGAATTAGTGTTGCCGGCAATAATCTTTTGTTTTGTTGTTATACATTTATATTAAACGCACCTGGTTACAATAGTTACGGAAAAAAGTATTCAAAATCAGAGTCAAAATGATTTGTTTTAATTATAGTTACTTAGGTACTTTTGAAAAGTCAAAATTAGTTACAAGGTTGCAAAAAATTTTGTCTTATTGAAAATAGGCCACATGAAAATCCAAAGATACTCCGTAGATAAAATATTTGCTTAGAAATATTTATACAGTTTGCTGTGTAAGATTTGCTCACTAAATAAAAAAGAAGTTCCACAGCACATAAAAGTTGACCATAGACAAAAAGACATGTTTTGTAGGTACATACATGACGACCTCTGTGATTTAGTGGTTCGAGTACTGGACTGCTGACCATGAGGTCGTGATGAATATAAGTGTTTGTGTTCGTCTGGGTGTTTCTTATGTATTATAAGTATGTATTTACAAAAAAAAATATATAAGTATTATATCCACTGTCTAGTACCCATAGTACAAGCTCTGCTTAGTTTGGTACTTGATGGTGCTGTGTAAAAATGTCCCAGAATATTTATATATTTATATTTATTATATATTATACCTGCAGCTATCAATTTCTTAACACTATTGCACGCGGATTCGCTCGAATATTATTTATAACTGTAGACTTTGAAACAAAAAATTAAAAGGTCTTTTTTATTGTTTCTTTAAAAAACTAATTTAATCCTGTATCGTAGATCATACAAATATTTGCTTCGTGTTGGGATCGAACCACAACACGTGTCGCAGAAGCCGATCTCTCAGTCGCTAAGCAAAACGTGTCTGATTTTCTACCACATTAAAAAAAATGAATATAAGTGTTGAAGCAACGAAAGTCAGTAACAAATAAATTCTATCACCAAAATACTTATATATCTCAGTAACGAATTTCTCCCTGTTAAACTTTTCCTGCTTCTTGGCATTACCATTATAAAAAAAAATTAATCAAAGAAAATGGCTTCAACACAAATTGACTGAATAGGTAGGTACTAACGAAATAAGCATTAAGTAAACATCAATCACTAAAAGTAATACTCATTCATTCATTTCCAACTTCGTCACTTTCAATCAAGCATTCATTTTACGTTCCCTATCGAACTAATGTATGACTGAATGATGGTGAAATCCGTCGCCGTCGTCATTCGGAAAATCCGTGCCAGTCTGTGGACCCGAGAACAATTCAAGGCGCATAATGGAGCGTTCGATATTTGATTAGTGAACGATATTGAATGAAGAACGAGTTCCGTTCCGTTCATATTTTGATTATTCGAATTTTAATTTTCTGTGCTGTGATGGCCTAGCGATGTGGTCGTTAAACTGCTAAGATTTAAGTCTCAAGTTCGAATCGAAGGCACGCATATCTAACTTTTCAAATCATTTGAAATAAAGATAAGAATAGTTTAGTATTTAATTGCCTTCGAATCATCACTGAAACGCTGTCACTATTTCTTAATAGAAGCTACATACCATATAATCAGAACACATAGATAACAAAAAGTACCCCTTACCATTCAAGGATTAAAAGCCAGAGGTCGACGTAATTAACCCTTATCATTTTATAATTAAAAGTGTCATTTTGTCACTTAACACACTTTTAGTACCGTCGGCGAAACAGAAAGGTACCCAATTATAAAAGGTTGCGAGTTGCTGAAATTCGTTAGTAGGTACTTGTAAATTAATTATATTGTCAGTCCGTTTATTTTATTTTAGAGGGTATAATTGAAAAACTTTTTAGTTATAATGTCTAAATAGGTACTATGGCCGTTTTTTTTTGGCGTCATAAGGAAACCACCGATCGGTCTATTAGCAGATAATGTTTAGTATGGCTACTCTTTGCACTTAAGATCCATTGCCTTTCTTTTTTTCTATTCATGAAAAAAGTAACAGTAGACACGCACAACACATTGCCAAACTCTTTTTCAAAATACAAAACAAAAGGATAGTTAATTACCTGGGTCCGGCGGAACGAATTGACCGCACAAACGAAATATCAAAATAAATCGAAATTCAAAGATAATGTAATCAAATTTATTATTCGGATTCGGATACCATTGATCTAGGTTCTTATTCAACTATTTCTTCCAAAATAAGTACTTCTTGGAAAATAATTGTCACTGAATGTAATTTTTGGTAACTTTACGACGTAACGACGTTTGGTAACTTTCATCCGGTTTTGCGGTCGTTTATTTGCAGTGAAGTAATAGATAAAATAGT
The DNA here is from genome assembly GCA_947256265.1 of Acronicta leporina. Taxonomy (NCBI): domain Eukaryota; kingdom Metazoa; phylum Arthropoda; class Insecta; order Lepidoptera; family Noctuidae; genus Acronicta; species Acronicta leporina. The sequence goes on along the minus strand of OX366537.1, from coordinate 3,341,388 downwards.
TGAGTGACCTAAATTAACGGTATCCGAATAATAACATAATTTGAATTGTATTATTGTTCGGATTCGCGTGCTCTTAATTTTCTTTGTTAGTCATAGAATTATATAAGATGAATAGGTATAATATTGTCTTATAGTACCTACACAGAAGTCAATTACAGCCTAATTATTTCAGAACCATGTTTTATAATAAGAGGGTATTCAACATTAAAGCTAAAGAAATACCCGGTCCGTATACAATGACATGTCACAAGGGTTCAGTATAATTTAGGGTACCGTTTTTGTCTAGATAAAACGGTATGAAAGAGATGTATGACCATCGGTTTTATCTTAGGGACTGATTTTAAGAGAAACTAGTTTTTTTATTACAATTGAATTGTATAATAAACTGCCTAATTAGCCTAGTGGCTCTTGAATAAGTAATAAACTGATAAACTAATCTCAAAAGTAAAGCTGCGCTCGTCGCGGCCAGTGTCTGGATTTGTGACCAGTCTAAACACATCGAAACCCCTCCGTGCCTCGGAGAGCACGTAAGCCGTTGGTCCCGGTTGTCATACGAATAGTCAGAAGCCCAAAAAAGCCTGACAACTAGTCGTTCCTCCGAATATCGGTATTGGGTGGCGGAGGTCTGATGGCAGTTCCTTCGTGTAAAATACTGATTTTCAGCCGCATCTAAGACCCTAATATAGTTGGGAAAAAGCTCGGAAGCCTAGTGGGGACGCTAGAGGTCCTGCGTTCAATACCTGAATCAGGTATTAAGATATCGAGCAGTGTGATTGTTTTATTAGGTAATTTCTCGCTAGTAGCTCTCCCACTATTAGGTACAAGGGATCTTAACATAACGGCGAACTGTGTGTGTACATTAGTACGTCTCTGCCTAATCCTTCGGAGAATATAGGCGTGATGGTATGGTATATTGGCCTCTTTCCAGGCCCCAATTTATTCCCAGTTAAGTTTCTAAGCTTATAGATTGAAGTGTTTAAGTATATCATCTCGTAATGATTTTGCTTTGAAAAAGTGAGAATATTGACAACGACAACGCCACGATTGGCGTAGCGGCTGAGAGATCGGCCTCTGCGTAACGTGTAGTGGGTTCGATCCCCACACGGAGCAATTATTTGTATGATCTACAGGTAGTTGTTTCGGTTCAGGGTGTTAGTGAATGTGAAAATTAGTGTTTGTAAACACACTGAGGTGCTTTACGACAGATTCCAATCGTCTTATCATATCTTATCTGGTGTGGGGCCGAGGCAGCACTTAGACCCAATGTGATCTTTTGTGCTTCCCCCAATGCTCATCCTCTCCCAGTTCTTCAAACACCTCTACCATGAGCTTTATAATGAGGCCTGAGGTTATGAGTCTGTCCTCTGGTCTTGCACGTACGGGTGTTGTGTTGGCTAACCAGTCGCAAGAATTGATTACCGTCACTCGTTTTTCACCTCTTACGAGATGCATATCGAAATGACAGTGAGATATTAACAGAAATTTACGGGGAATTCAAAGGATCCAGAAGTTCTGAAGGTATAAAATCACTAGATACTCTACTAGAGACACGTAAAAAGTACACAAAGCTTCTAATAAAAATAAATGCCGAGATACACGGCCAATAAAACACAGCTGAGGAAATTACATAACGATTAAATCGACACTTATGAGACTACACCATTTAAGACAAACGTGTGGTGAGGCCATGGTTTGGCTAAAGGCCACGCGAATTAAACGTGTACACTTTCGAATTAGATGAGAGAAAATAAATTTGTTCTTACTAGGAAACTTAGTGAGAGTTTGAATCCAAAAACCTTTGAATTTTCGAAGTCATGTTCGTATTAAAAGTTTATTACACGCGGAAGGAAATTTACGGTTCTGGGTTCAAGTGTTTTTGGGTTTTTCTATGAAATTCTCTGTTGCAGCTTGGAGTTTGGGATTTGTGCCCGGTTCGCCCCCTGTAAGATGGGACTTAAACATACATCGAACTGTGGGCATTTAGTCTACTTGTGCCTAACCCTTTGGGGAATACAGACGTGATTGTATGTTTGTATTAAGTTCTGCAGCGCAGCGCAAATTTTGCAAATACACTTTTTTTATGGGATGGTAAACGAGCAGACGGATCATCTGATGGTTACCGATTACCGCCCATGAACATCCACAGCACCAGGGCAGTCGCAAGTGCGTTGCCCGCCTTTTAAAAGGGTTTTGGCTTCTGGTATTCTCCATCACTCAGCGAACACAACGTAAGTGTTGTTTCACGCCGGTTTTCTGTGAGGCCGTGGTATCACTCCGGTCGAGCCGTCCCATTCGTGCCGAAGCATGGCTCTCCCACGGTAAAAAGTAAAAAGTACACGGTAAAGAGTATTGATCAAAACTCACATTAAGTTTTCAGGGAAACGATTCCAGTCGCCATCTTAATTACCATTTGAAATTGACTCCCAAGACTTGGGCTACCGTTTGCATTTAAGTGCTTTTAACTTAAATTGAATTCCAATTTAAATAATTATTCGGCCACCAAGAACACTCGTTGAATACTCAAATCTCTTTAGCGGGTAATTTGCGTGTTTTGGATTAAAGTTATCGTTAACTGCTTCAAAGTTATCACGGTGAATAGTTGTTTGCGGGTTTTGGGCTAGGAAGTCGACTGTCACTGCATATTTTAGTAAATTATTCTTGAAATATTTATTATACAAATAATAAGTCTGTAAGCATTGACTAATATTTTAATCAATGTCTTTAGGAATGTCGTCTTCGTGAAATAATAATTGAATGATAAAGAAAAATTAGTTCTCAGGCAGGTTAAATATCTACGTAGGTACTTGTATTGATTGGGTTATATTTGTGACTAGCTTCCGCCCGCGACTTCGTCCGCGTGGAATAGTAACTTAGTCTTAGCGTGATGATATATAGCTTATAGCCTTCCTCAATAAATGGGCTATCTAACACTGAAATATTTTTTCAAATCGGACCAGTAGTTCCTGAGATTAGCGCGTTCAAGCAAACAAACAAACAAACAAACTCTTCAGCTTTATATATTAGTATTTATTTGGATAAGGATTAATATCATGTTTATAAAAACACCTTCGCAAATAATGCATTTGGAATTTTAGAACAAAGTCAGCATAAAAAAGGTTATAGTGAGCCAACCTTAAAAGATAGCTATATGCTCTCGCGGCCTTTTTTTTAGAACTTTTAAAGAGAAACAATTCTGTCATATATGATTTTTGCGAAACTTTAATCATTTACGCAGCGCATGCATCGGAAGCTCTCAAAAGGAAAAAACACCCCGATTTTGAAACATTTTTCATTGGTGCTCCGCTCCTATTGGTCTTAGCGTGATGATATATAGCCTATAGCCTTCCTCGATAAATGAGCTATCTAACACTGAAAGAATTTTTCAAATCGAACCAGTAGTTCCTGAGATTAGCGCGTTCAAGCAAACAAACAAACAAACTCTTCAGCTTTATATATTAGTATAGATATTTGTTGAAATAAAACTATTTTTACGGATTTTATCGCGTTGTATTAAATTTTATTATTTCCCGACGTTTCGGATCCTTTACAGCATCCATGGTCACGGGTAGACTGAGGTGTTGGACGTCTTAATGTTAAAATTACTAACAGCTACCTTACATTTTTGTTAATTATTAGTGATCCGATTCACGCAGAACGAGCTCACCGTATCCTTTGGTCTTGCAGTTTTGGGCTTGGATTTAGACTTAATAGATTCTATAATGGGGTTCCAAGCAGCTGGTAAGACCCAACCATCTTCTCTATTGAAATTTGGGTGTTTTTTAATTTCAATAGCCTCACGAATCATCCTAGGTAGGAATCGGTTTTCTTTTGCGAGGACTTGTGGTTTATCAAATCTAATGTAGTGCTGGGTCTTGTCTAGGGTATGTTTACAAACTGCAGACTTTCTGGAACGGCGGTGTTTGACATCGGCAATGTGTTCTTTTACGCGGGTCCCTATGCTTCTTTTAGTTTGGCCTATGTATGAGAGACCGCAATCACAATCAAGCTTGTATACTCCTGCATCTTGAAGAGGTATGTGGCACTTGACAGGTGGTAAGAACTGACTAATCTTCTTCAGCGGCTTGAAGTATGTTTTGATTGAAGCTCGCTTCAAGATATAGCCAATCTTGTCTGTGACACCTCTAACATATGGCAATACAGCAGGTAGACGCTCGACTGTGGCACGTTTCACGCGGTTTCTGTGACGAGGGCGCGGTATTCGGAGCTTGTTGTCATGTAGTACTTGCTTGACATGTTGAAGCTCTGCAGCCAGGTGTTGCTCATCACAGATCCCACGCGCTCTATGAAACAAAGATTTACCGACGGTAGATAACTGTGTTGGGTGGTGGTGTGATTCACCATTTAAGTATTTGTCTGTATGGGTTTTCTTTCGATACACAGTGTGACTCAAGGTATTATTGGGGGTACGAATTACCAAGACATCCAAGAAAGCTAAAGAGTTGTTGGCCTCTGCCTCCATAGTAAACTGAATTTTAGAATTTAAGGAGTTAAGGTGGTCTAAAAATGCTGTTACTTTATTAGATGTCGGGAAATAATAAAATTTAATACAACGCGATAAAATCCGTAAAAATAGTTTTATTTCAATTTCTAATATTCGCGTAAGTGTCAGAAACCAGTAGATATTTGTTGTACATGCCTACCCTAGATCGCCAGTTCGCCTGATGTTAAACGACACTGCAATCTACAATGGATCGCGCTTACCTAGAAGAAACTGATTCAATTGTGATTTAAAGGCACCCAGATTATATATATCGGGGAAGACTCATTCGAGAAGCGCATTCCACAACCACATTTGAGCGGTACGCATGATATTAGTAAACTTTACTTTTAAACCGACTACAACAGAACCAAAAAGTAGTGCTCTATTTTTTCCATCGTTTTCACATAATAATAAAACAATAAATCTTCAATATAGAACCATTCAACTAAATACGACTCGCTAGAGCAATTTTTTGTCGACATAAAATATAGGTATTTTATTAGTAACGGACGACAAAATGTCCGCGGACTATTCACAAGGGATTTACATTCAGGCCACGAGGAGACGGATATCGTTAAAACCTTTTTGGAATATACCTACGTGACGAAATTTTTTTAAATAAAATCTAAAGAGTTTTTTATGTGAATAAGTAGGGTTACTTAGCCGGAATACTTTATATGCATAAACTTTTGGATCTATGTCGCTGAGACTATCCATTGTCTATCCATTAAATGAATAAACAATAAGCGGCGGTAGCCTGGTGGCTAGGGCGTCGGATTTGCGATCATGTGGTTGCCGGTTCGAAACCCACCCTTTGCACTACCGACGTTAATCTACTCGTAACACAATCATTTAGCTTACCACGAGGGGTTAACAAGAATACCAGTAATGTGTGACTCACATCGCTAGTAAGCTTTACAAAAAATAATATCTATGACAATCGTTGGTAAGCCTCAAAGGCGTGACCAATTTGACCTCAAAAGATGACACGTTGGGCATAGCGGCTGAGCGATCGGCTTCTGCGCCGCGTATTGTAGCTTCGATCCCCCCATAGAAGTGTGAGTAGCCCGTCATATGTGAGCCACTGGTAGTTGTTCCGGGTCTGGGTGTTTGTGTATGGGATCATTTGTATTTGTAAACGCTCCCACGATACAGGAGAAAATGTTAGCAATGTTTTAAAAAAATAACAATGCTCGAGCCGGGAATCGAGGCAACGACCTCTAGCGTAGCTGTCTTGCATATGACCACTGGACTAACGAGGCAGTTTCTCATTACATGTAATAAGGAAGTACTATACCTACTCAAAGATGTAGTGATTGACTGACGTCATTCTACGCATATATTGTTCTAACCCACATAATCTGACCTAGTTCGAACTCATTGCTATTAAAATATCCATTTAACTTATCCAGAACCAATATTTTACAAGAGAAAATGAGTTTGTTTGTTCTACTTTCAAATTCCAAACGATTGAGTCCCATCATTTCCATATTAGGTAGGAGGATATCTCGGGGATCAAAACTTATAATTCCGCTAGTTGGCAAAGGGATTTTTTGTTAAAAAAGCTTACTCGCAATGTGGGTCGCACATTACAAGGTATTCTTGTTAACCCCTCGTGCTAAGATAAATGCTTGTGTTACAAGTGGGTTCACGTCAGTAATGCAATGGGTGGGTTTCGAACCAACAACCACTTGATCGCAAGTCCGACGCCCTAGCCTATATATAGGCATTAAACTTTTACACAAGAATTTTAAAAATCACATTTTTGGTTTCGGAGACGTTTATATACTTACCCTAACCCACTTGTTTCTCTTTAAATATCTTCAATGTACAGACGCAGCTTTTTTACAATTTTATTATAGTAGAGAAGAGAAGAGATATAACTTGTAATCTTGTTAAAATGGATAATGTTTTAATTTTAATCCTCCGGTCGACCCTTTCAACGTTTCTCTGATTATCGAGATAGGCTGTTAATTAAATTCAGTCCTTTTCCGAATTCTACATCTTAATGGGACATAGGGATGGGCAAAGAATATCGATATTTTTTAAGAAAATTAATAAATGAGTAAGTAATTAGTAAGTGCAATACTTCACGGAGTAACTACATAATATTTCCAAAATTAATTGATCGGTCGCGCCACGTGAATATTTTTTATGAAATTCCTAAAATCAGCTCGGCGCGGGCGTTTGGAATTTGTGCCCGGTTAATGGCACACAAAACAGGCTCACCTCCTATTACATGTAAACTAAACATACTGGCGAACCGTGGGTGTACATTGTACGCCTCTGCCTAACCCTTCGGGGACTACAGGCGTGATGGTATGTTTATTTTATTAAAAAATAAATTATTTAAGTCTTAAGATAGTGAAAGAATAGTGTGTTGTCTACGAGAATTACAAGATAGTGAGAGAACAGGGTGCCGAGTCTACTATTCAGTTGTGTCAGAATTGTGATTCAGTGACTTCATAATGGTTGATTTTTGACAGTTTTCTCTACGAAATCTGTCATTTCTTATGTCATTTAGTGCCATTGGACGGTCATTCTGAGTCAATTGAAATAGCAGACTAGGGCCCCAGTAGGTATGTAATTGTCTACGAGAACTACAATACCAATTTTATTAGTGTTACAATCTGACACCATTTATTTTCACTTCCCAATCCCATACAATGGAAGTTTAGATCGATGGAAGAGGGAAATAAGGGCACAGTCCTTATCAAAAGCTCAATTTATTTAGTGTAACGAAAACTCTACGTGATCTGTTATTGAAATTGAGGCCCAAATTTGTACAGGCCGTGAACTGGAAACGGAAGGTATTATTAATGTTATTGAAATTCTAATGTCATTGTGACAGAGTTTGAATTCAGATGTATGGTAAAGTAGATGGTATTCAGAATTGATTTACTTTTAAAAGGGAAATATTATTTTTGTTATAGATATATTTAAACGTGGGAGAGCCATGCTACGGGACGAATAGCCCCACTCAACCTGAGTTTGACTCAACCGTTGTGTTTCGCCGAGTGGGTGAGGATTGGAGGTCCAAACCTTTTTAAAAGGCGGGAAACGCACTTGTGGCTCCTCTGATGTTGCGGGTGTCCATGGGCGGCGGTGATCGCTTAGCATCAGGCGATACATCTGCTCGTTTTGGCGTATGTTTTAAATAATTAAAAAATAGAGCTTTCTACATTCAATCGTCTTGAATATTCAACTCCTGGAGATAACAGGATTATATCGGGCGTTTATCAACAAAATCTACACAATATTCCTCTCTGTGACGATCGTAGTTTAAAATAGTGTTACGAACTCGGGTTCGGGATAAATTAATTAACGCTAATTTTGCCATATTCAACAAATACTTTAATAAACTTGACAAACACACAACAGAAATCACAAATTAAATCACTGAACTATTACTTGTCACACTGTACTGTTACACTGAGAATCACTTGTCTTCACTTTGATCTTCACTTCACCTTGTCCAAAACTAAACTGCGGTAGCCGACTCTCACGACGGCTAGAAGATTCTAGAATCGAATAATCGCGAAAAGCCTACAAAATGCTACTAGGTACTTGATCGTCTATTGTTTACGGGCATTGACCTTTGAACCCAACCTTGAACTATTGTTATGACGAGAGTACGCATTCGAGTACTTTCTTTCGAATATTCTACATGCTTCTACGAATTATCTAGAACCTTCGTGACCCATCTACGTCATTCTAATAGCTTCTCGGCGTAACAATAGTGTGACCTCATCTATTTAAGGACCGCATAGACATTGGACTATGCAAATACTTTAATGTATTCGCATTTCGCTCTGTTTAATTCAAACATTACTAATGTAATTTGAACCTTTTGTAAAACCACTGAATTCATTGTTTAATTTTATTATCTTGTGTGAAACACTTTTGGACATGTTAAAAGGGTAAATAATGAATTTACAAACTGAATGACAGACCAGATATTTGGAAAATTTAATATAAAAGTTAAAAAGTCGAATAAATTTAAGCTTTAAATGTTTTGGAATGGTATTTATTTAGATTCTTTTACTTTGTTAAATGCAATTTAATTTGTTTTAGCAAAGAATTTAATATAAAAAGATCTTGTTTAGTTATTTGTTTTACAAAACAATGATTAAATTAAAATGAGCAAGAATGCACCTACATTTTTCCACTATTTTATTATAAATATTATTTTTTATTTAATTATTATTGTTAAAAAAACAAATAGGTTAGAATATACAAACGTCTCAGAAACCAAAAATGTAATTTTTAAAATTATTGTCTGTTTGTTAAGGGTTGGCGCACTACTACTACTGAATAGATGTAAGGTAGCTGTTAGTAATTTTAACAATGAGACTTCCAACGCCTCAGTCTACCCGTGACCATGGATGCTGCAAAGGATCCGAAACGTCGGGAATTAAATAATATCAATACAACTCTAAAAAATCCGTATAAAGTAGTTTCATTTCAATGTACGTACATTACGTACATTCTTATATTCGCGTAGGTACGTGTCACCTACTGAATAGATTTTAATTTTATTATCACTGTTAGAAACACTGGTAAATGTATGTAATATTAATAAATAATTGTATATAATATTTTATTTATGGGATAGGTGGGCAAACGAACAGGTGGATGGAAAGCGATTACCACCGCCCATGGACACCCCCAACACCAGAGCAGACACAAGTGCTTTGCCCGCCTTTCAAAACGGTGTGGGCCTCCGGTATCCTCACTCACTCAGCGGAACACAACGTAAGCGTTGTTTCACGCCCGTTTTCTGTGAGGCCGTGGTAACACGTTTTTTCACGTGGGAGAGCCATGCTTCGGCACGAATGGGCCGGCTCGACCGGAGTGATACCACGGCCTCACAGAAAACCGGCGTGAAGCAACGCTTGCGTTGTGTTTCGCCGAGTGAGTTGAGGTTACCGGAGGCCCAAACCCTTTTAAAGGCGGGCAGCGCACTTGCGACTCCTCTGGTGTTGCGGGTGTCCATGGGCGGCGGTTATCACTTACCATCAGGTGATCCGTTTGCTCGTTTGCCCCCCTATCCCATAAAAAAAAAAAAAAACACTCCGGTCGAGCCGGCCCATTCGAACCGAAGCTTGGCTCATCCATGGTATTTTTTACATAGCTAAAAATTCCCGTAGAAATTGCGTTATGGAATTTGAAAACAATAATCTATACTAATATATAAAGCTGAAGAGTTTGTTTGTTTGCTTGAACGCGATAATCTCAGGAACTACGGCCCCGATTTGAAAAAAAAAATTAAGTGTTAGATAGCCCATTTATTGAGGAAGGCTAAAGGCTTCATCACGCTAAGACCAAGTAAATATTCCACGTGGACGAAGTCGCGGGCAGAAGCTAGTTGTTCATAAGAGGAACAAGGTACAATCGCTTGCTGTTGCTAGAGTAATTAAAACTAAAACTAATTTGCAGTTCCGGTACAGCTGGAGTCCTCACTTGTGGTTTGTCTTTGCCGTGGCCTGGACTCACCTCCATAACTACATAGTTTGGGGACAAACACGCCTAATTGGGTTAAAGTGGTTTAATAACAAACATTTGTACTTCGCTTAAACCTGTCTTGTTTAGTTTTGATTGATTCCTCGGAATATGGGATACGTACCGTATTAATCACTCTATGCAAATATGTCATTCTGATATCTCTACTATTATATTATTGTAAAAAAGTTGTGTCTGTACATTGAAGATATTAAAAAAAGACGAGGGGGTTAGGGTATATAAACGCCTCCGAACCCAAGAATGAGATTTTTTAAATTCTTGTCTGTTTGTAACGGTTTGGCGCAAAAACTACTGAATAGATTTTAATTTTGTTATCACTGTTAGAAAGTATATGCTTCAGCTTAAAAACTGGTGAACTTCTTATCTCAATTAATTGAACAGATCCTGAGATACAGCTTGACATCTCTGATGTATACAGACCCATCAAAGAGAGATCATTCATGTTGGTTTTTCCATTTTTACTCCTAATATAGCTTCATGTGAGCGAAGCCGCGGGCAAAAGCTAGTCCTGTATAATATCATGACTATGAAAACATGAAACAAATTGAATGTGATAAAATGTTGATATTATTATATTAGTATTAGTATTCGCAGAAACCTTCGGTCACCATCGTCACTTATGCCGAATTAAGTACACCATTGAGGTATAATAACATGCCTGTCAATATCATGTCGGTGGGACAATCGCGTACCTAATATATCATGATCACACACCTGTGCTAATGCGACACTTTCCCCCTCCTCCACGTACGTGACGTCACATCGCTTCCCAAACTTTTTAGTAATAGTAGCTACCGTGAAAGGTGTTTATCTCTCAATCCTGTTACCATATTCAATACAAGATATTGCCTGTCTCATTAAAAAGTAGACGGAAAAACAAGTGTATTCGTTTCAAAACTAGAAAGACATTAGTTGACTATTTTTTTTGGTGTGGTTCATGTAGCATTTATGAAAAAAAAACAAAAAAAAGCAAATTGAAACACGCCGATGCCCCATTGTCGTCAAGCTTTATCGCAAAGTACTAGGTACTTATCCTTAAATCTAATATAAATTATTTGATAGGTATATTTAAAAACGTGGCTCTACTCTAGGATTATCTCTGATTATGATGGGTATGTTTTCAGACTATAGGCCCGGAATACTTGAAGTTCATATAGATATTTTGTTCCAAGCGGGGAAACCGCAACACGGAGCGTAGGAGACAATCGCTCAGCCAATTACGCCAAATATATGATCGTCACCAATTGTTTAGCTAAAAGGACAACATCCTTAAATGCTTTCATTAGGACTAAGCTAAAGTGGAATATCTATCTAACATTAACAATTAACAGACGCTAGTACTCAATGAAAAACTGTTCTAAAACAGTTTTGAGGTAAATAACATACCATCACGCCTGTATTTCCCGAAGGGTTAGGCAGAGACGGACTTAATTACATCCACACTTCGTCAGTATGTTTAGATTCCCTGTTATAAGGGGCGAACGTTGCTATCAACCGGGCACAAATCCCAAACTCCGAACTGCCCCTGAGAATTTCATAGAAAAATTATGATCTGAAATACAGGCATTATGTAACTAACAACACCATTTTATAATTTATGTTGTGGAGAGAAAATAAAAAAAAATATTATTATAAAAAACCACTTCATCACAAGAAACAGTTTGCTCGATCCGGGAACCAAACCAAAAACCTCTCGCGTAGCAGTCGCGCTTAAGACCAGAACACCATTAAGGCATTTCCATAACATTTTGAGTAATATAAAATATATTACAATCGTATAATGCAGCATTGTTTAAAAAAAATCAAAACAATATTGAAATTAAAAATACTTACCTATATTTGGTATTTTTAAATAAAGCATTGCTATATCGACAAAAAACTCAACATTAAACTTTTAAAATACCTATTCGAACGAAATTATTAAATCCAAATTCCCAAAGTTTTGTCTTCATAATTTTAATCGAACGATCAAACTTTCGCTCAATTTTAATTAAATTATTCTACGCTACATTAGGGCTATTATTAGAATTTATCCATTCAATTTAATCTTGTATGCATTGGTTTTTGTTTTTAATTCGAAAATTTACATTAAACACTTCCTTCAAAACCGAAATAAAAGACAGGCCATCTTTAAATCTAGGAAATTTGAATAAAGAATCAATTTTGAAACTAGAATTAATCATCTTTGGCAAACAAAAACAAATATGGAGTTTAGGCGGGAAAGTTCACATTGTCGATTTTATATTATTTTTCAAAACTTGAATTTCTCCGAAGTTTAATGTGTAATCATGGTGGATAATTAAACATTAAGTGTTCGTGAACGTGTGATAGTGTAGGCAAATGATATAAAATTGAAAATCGTGACTTTTTGGGTTCACTCCTATCTCCATCGAAGCCTCAATAAAGTTTTACCGTTTTATTGGGGAAACTGAACAACATTATACATAGTTGACACTGGCAAACACAAAAAGTGTGGTGCCATAAAATCCCATGATGGGAAATATTACCTACTTGATTACTCTAATACTTGACACTGGCAAATACACAAAAAGTGTGGCGCCATAATAAAAAAAAAAAAACAAATAAATTATTGGATACACAAGATTTGAGGGCTTCACAAAGTTTGACAAACGGTGAATATTCACATTCTGTTGTCTTTGAAAGTTATGAGTAATCTTGAAGAAATATTTAATAAATATTATTTGATATTACAACATTAATTTATAAAAGACAAAGTGGTTTCGATGTATCAAACAAAATTGAAATATTTGACTTAAGAAACATGTTTTATTAAATAATAAATCAACCCGTTATGCTGTCCCATTGCTTGGCTATATTCTACAACGCTGCGCGCCGGCCGTCGAGAAAATCATGTATGCAGGGTTTCCTCACGATATTTTCATTGTCAGAGGAATTTCGCATAATGCATGCTAATCATTCCCAAAGATATACCTTTTAATGGAATAAAAAAAATGGTCTTAGGCAGGGCTCGAAACTGCGTCTCTCCGGCTAAGTACACCGGACGCTTTAGCTACTAACGGAATAAAACTACTGCACAGAATTGGATGTAGTTTACACAGTTGTATTGTCGTAGGTCGAACCTTAGATCTGGTGCATGTTTCATCTTGACATACTATCTAAAACCCGAGTTATAGTAAATAAATACTTTTGAGACGGAATTCAATGAATACGTTGTTTTTCCTTGTCTAACCTTCGGACTTATCAATGAAAACACACGCGGTACTATCCAATTATACAATATACATAGATTATACAATGCAATGAATTCATTCGACCGTCTGTTTGTGAATTGAATCCTATTTAAACAATCCATCGGTCGCTGCCGACGACAAGGTCGCATTGAACGTGATTGGTTATAAACATTGGTATTTAAATGTTTGTTTGTATGGAATACGATGATATTAATATATCGGGTTGGTTATCTTTCAGTAATTTTTGTCAATTTTCCATTCTAATATTCTAAGAAAGAAAGAATCTCGGTACGAATCCTGCCACAGTCGAACTTTTTCTTCATTAAAAAAACAATACCGCGTTAAGCTAAAGTATATGGCTGGACAACACAGTTTGGTACCTATGTACATATGTATCTAGATACCCGGATATCGTCACCCTTTTCCAATTACCTTATTAATCTAGTCATGAGAGCGATTGCTAGTCTTAGGTTCAAATCCCGGTTGAAGCAGTGTTATTTACAGCTTTTTTATGAAATCCTCAGTACGAGCTCAGATTTTTTTAAAGTCGCAAATCTAAATAGTAGTCTGATAGTTAACCCCGTTTTAAGCTAAATGCTTGTGTTCCGATTGGGTCCACGTCTTTAGTGTAATGGGTGGGTTTCGAACCGGCAACCACATGATCGCAAAGCCGAGTCTCTAGCCATTAGGCTACCAACTGTAAGCTTGTTAAATTTTGGCAATAGCCTCGCCTACCTACTTAAACATATAGCCGAACTGAGGGTGTACATTAAAATAAATAAATATTCTGGGACATTTTTACACAGCACCATCTAGTCCCAAACTAAGCAGAGCTTATACTATGGGTACTAGACAATGGATATAATACTTATATACTTTTTTTTTGTAAATACATACTTATAATACATAAGAAACACCCAGACGAACACAAACACTTATATTAATCACATAAATGTTTATGTCCTGTGGGAATCGAACCCACGACCTCATGGTCAACAGTCAGGTACTCGAACCACTAAACCACAGAGGTCGTCAAAACATTATTACGCCTTTGCCAAACCCCTCGGGGAAAATAGACGTGATGGTATTAGAATATCTAATTCATAACATCTAACTCCTGAGGGATCAAACGATTTCAGTGCAAATTATGAATATTTAAGCTCGTGAATAAAATGTTCTCTTTCATTTACTCAAGTGATTACTGTTGGAATAATTCAGAATAGTTCGTTATTACTGAAATTAGGTAGGGCAACGACCCTAAAAGGTTTGGTAAAATTTTGTTACGGATAATTAATTGATAACAGAACAATAAATTGTGTTGCCATTTATGTAAAATAATATTTATTTATGTAAATCATAGATCTTTTAAAGAAACTTTCACAAGTCAATGTTTATATTTTTTTTAACAAGAAAGTAAGAAAGAAACATCTAGCGCATTTCCTAATTGAAGATCTCTGAGTGACTCACGGTCTCATTAAAAGTGCAGACAGTAGTAGTAGTGTTATCAGATATTATGTGTTACATTCTATGATGTAACACTACTACTGTCTATTTTGAAAGAAAAACGTTATAAAGCTACTACTATACTACTCCTTACAACGTAAATAATGTCAACTCTACTAAAATTATAATCTATGTTATGGTCGTGGTAAATATCACGATTCTCATGGCCGTACCTGAAGGGCAAGTTGAGGCAACTACAGTTTTTAGTCCTTATGTACGTGTCCGACATACCCTGCTACCTTCTCAAGTGATAAACGATGCATGATTATGTTCCGTGCTAAAATAAAAGGAGCGAGACCTTAATCTAATAAACAGCAGGAATAATATTTTGTATGTCCGTGCGCAACGGCTGCAGTGCATTATGAATATTTATGATAAAAGCTAAGTAATGCTAGTGGAAACTGTCTCATAAAGTACTGAGTTTACAGATCAAGTCACCGTGGACTAGTTTACAATCTCTATCAGTTACATAAAACGTAAAATATTGTTGCTTTTAACATAAACCGTGTTCTCGCTAGGCTCGTAGTTGGGCTGCTTATCCACTGAAGTTGAAACGAGCGGAAAACGAGATAAATACTATCCAATGGAATTCCACCAAATTCTGATCTCTACAGCTCTCTAGCGCAAGGGCTCCTTTGGTTAATATTTGTTTCCTTCTGCTTCCTATATCTGCAATCTGCAGCGGACTGGATGACCCCTAACTCGTAATATCGCTGCTAATCACCCGCTGACTAAATGAGTTCTTAAAACCCACATAGGTTCAACTGTTCAATATAAAGTGACTGCCATAAGAATTCTGCGACCCAATTTCTGGGCTTACCCATTTACTCAGGATAGTCTGATTGTTAGAATTTTGGGGCCCTCAACTACCACTAAAGATTTTCATAGGTATTTGTTTGACAAAGACGGCTGAACGTGGTTTCCGAGTCATGTAGAAGTGTTAAACATAGCTACCCATTCATGGACTGACCGCAGCAACATACATAACTTATCTTATTAACTTATAACATTACTTATCCACGAGCCCTTTGCCAAGAAAAGCAAAGTAGATAGAACTATTACCAAGCAAAATCGCAAGTAGTGAAAATAAAAACACAAAATCTTCTAAGAAAGAAATCACTAATTCTTGGATTCAGTAATTCACATAAAGATTCGGTCTATTAATATAAGCTAAGTAGTATCAAAAAACCACAGTTCCAAAAAAGGACCGATCGAATCGATATTGCGGACAGAAAGACCAGAAAAATAAATGAAGACATTGACAAACGAGTTGATCTGAGGCAGAACTGGCTTATCGGAGTTCTTTGGCGACTGAAATATCTTGGGGCCTTATTCTTAAGGCTAGTAAGCCAATATCAATTCATTTTATATATATTTAGAATTAAAATTACTTTAAAATGAACGTGTCTTTGTAGTAAAATAAGATCGCTGATTTATCTGCTTCTTAATTAACTGCCTCATTAGTTCCGTGGTCACGAGCACGGCTCGGGTGGGAATCGAACCTACAATACTCGATGCAATGACGGTGGCGAAGTGACCAGCTTAAAACAGCTATAGAATAGAATAATCATTATTGTACACCATAAAAGAATGATACAAAAAAGCTATACCCCGTAATGTGTAGGTAAATAATTAAAATAACATAACATTAGGCAGAGGTGTACTTAGGTACACCCACATTGCCTATTGCCATTAACCGGGCACAAATTCCGAACTCCGAGCTGCTACTGAGAATTTCATAGAAAAACCCAATAACACTTTGCTCGACCTGGGAATTGAACCCAGGACCTCTAGCGTAGAAGTAGCACCTGTGACCACTAGACTAACGAGGCAGTTAATTAAAATAATCTACCTGATATTAAAAAGATATTTTTAAAGAACGCTTTTCTCTTCCATTTAAATAATATTTAGAATAATTTAAATTGTCAAATGCAGCTAGAAATATTGCAGTGATAGAATCCATTTCTCCTTTAAGTGCAGACTGAAAAAATCAACGTAACTCGTCTTCTTTTTAATCGAGTGAAACAGTTTTCAAAGTGGGTCCATTTCGAATGAAATTTCGCAAGTTAAATCCATCAGCGATGCTCGAAGCAACTCGTAAGAGCTCTTCTAAAAACTTATCGTGACCTGATTTTGCCTTTGAAGTGAACCGAAAGCGAAGCGATTTGAAATCGAGGCGCCTTAGGACCAGAATGAAGTGATGACTTACAATGCTTTATTTATCGATTTTATAACATATTTATGACATAAATCGACTTCCAAAGGGGTTGTTATTCATTCATTCACTGGTTTTTTTATTACTTTTGTAATATACTTACCAAATTTTATGATCAATAACATCTATTATTTTTTTGGGTACAAATACCAGAAAACCAAAATTTGTTTCACAATATATCACTAAAATGAGAAACCAGCAAATGGTCCACCAGTTGGTTGGTAAATAGTAACCGTAAGCATAGTATAATGAACGCTAGGAGGAACATTTTACTTGCTATATTGATACGTTAGTTGATAAGTCTCATTTACCCAGTAATTTTACTGGCGATATTACCGTTCAAAGCGGAATTCTACAGCAAATATTTAGACTTGGCACAGTAGACAGCTATTTCCAGATCACTATTATTGATATTTATGTAAATGTATTAAGTTGCAAAAGTCAATTATAGTAATTGAGCTTCTTGGTCCTTGTGTCCGCAATCTCCATACACAATCCTCTTTGTATAAATGACTATGCAAATTGGATTGTACACTACATGATATCAAAGGCACCATATTTCAGTCTTGCTTATATAGATAGCAATCAATTTTGACCTCTATGAACTACGTTCACTGCATTTAACATGACATGAATGTAATAGTACCGACTCGTTGCAAATGTATTATTTCTGTTTGTGAAATATTATGCGTGGGATATTGAAGCCAACTTTAAAAAGGAAGAAGCTTCTTATTTACATGTATTTTTGTTTCCTTATTTTTCATACTAAGTAGGTCCTCTTATCTATACTAATCTATATATACTAATATATAAAGCTGAAGAGTTTGTTTGTTTGTTTGTTTGTTTACTTGAACGCGCTAATCTCAGGAACTACAGGTCCGATTTGAAAAATTCTTTCAGTGTTAGATAGCCCATTTATTGAGGGAGGCTATAGGCTATATATCATCACGCTACGCGGACGAAGTCGCGGGCAGAAGCTAGTATATAATAACGTAATAATATAAATAATGTTTCGTATCAATATTTGGTGATTTATTTCTTAAATAATAATATTTTTGATACTTCCAAGTCAAAAATATGTATACAATAAGTATGTTTAGGTCCCATGTAATAAGGGGCGAGTCTATTGCAACCGGGTACAAATTGCAAACTCCGAGCTGCTACTGGTAATTTATAGAAAAAACCAATAACACTTTTTTCGACCTGGGAATCGAACCCAAGACCTGTAGCGTAGCAGTCGCGCTCAGGACCACTAGGACAATGAAGCAGTAACGGTTACTGAATCTCCCATTTCAATTAGTCTCATGTTTTCAAAGTCATATTTCAAAGTCTATGTAGGTATATTGTAGGTCAAAATCTCTCCGCCCCATCAATATCCACTACTCCGTTTGAAACCTTACCCCGTAGAGGCAAAATACAGGTTATCTGATATACTAACAGAATCCCGTTCATTTTAGGGTTCGGTAGAAATAGTAGTACCTAATACAGGTTTGGTACCTGCTATAAATTTAATAACGGTACATAACGCCTATATTTCCTGAAGGGTTAGGTAGAAATCTACTAATTTACACCCACAGTTGGCCGGTATGTGTAGAGGCCCTTATACATAAAAACAAACCAGCCTATTGCCGGAAAAATGCAACCCTCGAACAGCTACTGAGAATTTCATAGTACCTAAAACCCAATAACACTTTGCTCGACCTGGGAATTGAACCCAGAACCTCTAGCGTAGCAGTTGCGCTTAGGATCAATAGACTAATGACCCAATTTAATGTTAGTTCATAAATATAAACTAACTACTTGGTATTTTCTAAAACAATAGTTTTTCATAGCAATAAAGTCGCTCTAGAAAATGTGCTAACAAAAATATAGAAATTCTAAAAGAAGACTGGGCCTAGTCTTCTTTTATAATGAGATAGATTATACTAAAATCAACCACGTTAGCCTAATGCAGGTTGGCAGACTTCGAGAAAATCTCTCAGGCGTGCAGGTTTCCTCTCTTTTCCCTTCTTCCTCGGGTTCCTTCACGGTTTGAGCGCGTGAAAATTAACTATTAATACGTACATGACTGAATGAACTGATGAAAAGTCAAAAGCGAGCCTTGGATTCGAACTCGAGTCCAAGTCCTTTGAAATACTAAGCCTTACTTTATTAAACTGCCTCATTAGCCAAGTGGTCCTGAGCGCGACTGTTACGCTATACGTCCTGCGTTCGATTCCCATGTCGAGCAAAGTGTTATTAGGTTCTTCTATGAAATTCCCAGTAGCAGCTCGGAGTTAGGAATTTGTGCCCGGTTAATGGCAATAGGCTCGCCCCCTATTACATGGGACCTAAACATACCGGCGAACTGTGGGTGTACATTAGTACGCCTCTGCCTAACCCTTCGGGGAATACAGGCGTGATGATATGTTATGTAAGTACTTACTTACTTACATATCAAAAAACAAAGCCATGTCCTTACTCCAAAATAATTTTGACTCTAAATTTTGAGCGAAAAACTAGTATTTCGCAATAATTTCGCGCCAGCAACGCTCAGATACATTTCCTCTCGTTAACTTTAATGTGGGTAGTCATAAATTGTCCTGTTTCGTCTCTAGTTTTGTGGTCTAGTTTCATCTTTCACCGCATTCGCTGCCATAAATTTAATATTTGTAAACTGTTATATGTATGTAAAATTTATTTCATTGCGGAGAGGAGAAATTATTATCATGTTTTTGGGAAAAGTGCTTCGTGGAATTATCTATACAAATAAATAAAATTGGGGTGTCGCTTTGGAATATTAAAATAACCGCTTTTTACTAAGTGTTTTTTTTTTCTTTTTTTATAAAATACATACACACTAGGATTTTCTCCACACAAATTCTCAAATACACAAACACCTAGACCCAGAACAACTTCCTGTAGATCATACAAATATTTGCTCCGTGTGGGGATCGAACTCACAACACGTGTCGCAGAAGCCGAACGCTCAGCCACTACACGCTACATATACCTACCAAAACAACATTTTTTTAAATTTTTGTCTGTCTGTCTGTTCCAGCTAATCTCTGAAATGGCTAGACCGATTTTGCCGGGACTATCAAAACCACGCGGACGAAGTCGCGGGTAACAGCTAGTTTGATATATAGTTTCACTAGCTTCCGCCCGCGACTTCGTCCGCGTGGAATAGTTACTTAGTCTTAGCGGGATGATAGCCTATAGCCTTCCTCAATAAATGGACTATCTAACACCGAAAGATTTTTTCTAATCGGACCAATAGTTCCTGAGATTATCGCGTTCAAGTTCAAGCAAACTTGGCAGGTGGTACTTGACAGGTGGTAAGAAGATGATGATCCCGTTCAGCGGCTTGTAGTATGTTTTGATTGAAGCTCACTTCAAGATATAGCCAATATTGTTAGTTGATAATTGAGTATTGAGTATCCGAGCGGAACTTTAGTAAAATATGTCTCGGGAACATGAATAATAAAAGAACGCTAAATGAGGATATGGCCTTTAGAGCGTTTGTTGGGTCCGAGCGGACCCAAGCTCGGTTCACACGGATACAAAACAAACGCTCTAAAGGCTGATGAATAACGTATTTATTTGGATAAGGATTAATATCATGTTTATAAAAACACCTACGCAAATAATGCATTTGGAATTTTAGAACAAAGTTAGCATAAAAAAGGTTATAGTCAGCCAACCTTAAAAGATAGACATATGCTGTCGCGGACTTTTTTTTTAAACTTTTAAAGAGGAACAATTCTGTCATATATGATTTTTGCGAAACTTTAACCGTTTACGCAGCGCACGCATCGGAAGCTCTCAAAAGGAAAAAAAAACGAATTTTAGAACAAAGTTAGCATAAAAACGGTTATAGTGAGCCAACCTTAAAAGATAGACATATGCTGTCGCGGACTTTTTTTTAGAACTTTTAAAGCGGAACAATTCTTTCATATATGATTTTTGCGAAACTTTAACCGTTTACGCAGCGCATGCATCGGAAGCTCTCAAAAGGAAAAATCCCGATTTTGAAACATTCTTCATTGATGCTCCGCTCCTATTGGTCTTAGCGTGATGATATATAGCCTATAGCCTTCCTCGATAAATGAGCTATCTAACACTGAAAGAATTTTTCAAATCGAACCAGTAGTTCCTGAGATTAGCGCGTTCAAGCAAACAAACAAACAAACAAACAAACAAACAAACAATCAAACAAACAAACAAACTCTTCAGCTTTATATATTAGTGTAGATTGCAACACGAACTACTCAGGATGCGTCCGACGTTTTATATTTATACATACCTATCATCACGCCTGTAGTCCCATAAGTGTTAGTCAGAGGTATACCAATAGATGGTAAGCCTACTGCCATTATTTAATGACTGTCAGGCTACCACCCTTACGTTGGAGACTGTCTAAAGCACCTTCGTGTGATTCTACTTCTGCGCGTGAGAGTCAGTTCCTCCTCAGTTGCTGCGGCTCTGACAGTCTGCGGTTCGTAGGTTGGCAACGAATCAACAATTATTTGGTGTTGCAGGTCTCCATGGGCAACAATGACTACTTAAATCAAATGGCCAGTCTGTTCGTTTATCGACATATACAATAAAAAAATAATGGGCACAAATTCAAACTCCGAGGTGCTACTGAGAATTTCATATAAAACCCAATCACATTTTACTCGACCTGGGAATCGATCTTAGGACCCTCTAGCGTAGCAGTCACGCTTAGGAGCACTGGATTATTTGAGTCTGCCAGTATGTAAATATCTACTACTCCGCAGAAATCCTCCTTATTCTTCTGGATTTAATGTTATTTTCGTAATTTAAATCCTTCCAAAAAAGACAAGCTTATCCTGGCATTTCTGGTTCAAGTTTGATAAGATGAAAATGTAACAAATACCTTTCAACATAATCTACTTCAGTTGAGGGTATTTGAACAAAATTACCATATCTAACGATGGTAGTATGGTACAATATCCGGATAAATGATCGGTACCTACCTTATGCCACTTCAGGTAGGGTTGCCATCTCTAAAATATGGAAACCAGGACAAGACACGTGAAAACCCTGGATTTTAGAGTCCACAACCTGGACATGTCAACAGGTTTTTTTAAACATAGTGTAATAAAAAACAGTTGAAAATGTCTTAAATCACCTTTTTATTTATTTTTCGACCTTAAAATTAAAGCTCCCTGGGTGCCCACTAAACTAGGACAAATCCGGGGAAATCCGGACAGATGGCAAACCTAACTTCAGGTAAGGAAATGGATATTTCAACAAATAATTCAAAGATATATCCCAATCTAATTATGTAAATATTCCTTTCACTTGAAAAGTAGGGGACAATCACCGATAATTTTGAAAGGCTGCGTCATAATTGAATAAGGGGTACGCCATTTTGGGGTTCCGTGGTAAAATTGGAAGCTCTTTATATAAAGTGCACTTCGGACGCAGTGAATGAACGATTCTTTTATCAGAGCTACGAGTTTTTAAAAGTTAGCACATGTACATTTAAACTTGGCTTATGACATAATATCAGATTAGGCAGAGTTGTACTAATGTACACTAACACACACGTTTCCAAACCCCTATCTTTTACTACGATTTTTAATAAAAAACCCAACATTACTTTGTTGGACCCGGGAATCGAACTCAGGACCACTAGAGTAGCAGTCGCGCTTGAGACCACTAATCAGGAAATTCAGAGTTTTACATATACCTAAGTTTTGTTTCTCCCATGGGGATAGGAAGAAACTATAGATCGCCACTTGCTAAGATTTTTACATAGGTACTTCTTTTGTTTCTGCGACATTCATACATCTTCTTATACATACGCGCCGGTTGCGATTTTCATTTCAATTATAATTTAATCAAGGTTTTGTACGGAACCTAATTTTATACTCAACTAAAGTCACTTTAAGATCTACAGCAAAAGGCTCAAATTCCATAACTTACCGTAATAGCCATTAAAAGCAGGTGTTCATTGAAGCGTGAGGAAGTCGATATGTTATCTGTTGAATTAGCATACTTCACTCGTACGAGGGGTGAAAGAAAAACCAGGTGTCTGACGCGACTCAATTAGGGGGGAAGCGCCGTTTTGGAACGGCTTTTCTTGATCAGATAAAAGGAGAGATAATGTCTTTGCTTTTTGCTATTATTGAATCGTACCGAATTTTCCGTGGGAGAGCCATGCTTCGACACGAATGGGCCGGCTCGACCAGAGTGATACCGCTGACTGAGTGAGGATAATGGAAGCTCAAACACTTTAAAAGGCTGGCAACGCACTTGAGACTCCTCTGGTGTTGCAGGTGTGTGTCCATGGTCGGTAATCGCTTAAAAAGTGGCCCGTCTGCTCGATTACCCTTATTCCATAAAAAGAATAGAACATAGCGTAGAGATTAGAACACATAAATAGACACTGCGATCTACGATGGAGCGCGCTTGCCTAGAAGAAAACGATTCACTAGTGATTTAAGGGCATCCAGATTATAGTACTACTACTAGTAGTAGTAGTGGAAGCGCATTCCACTGTTCAGCAGTACGCATTTTAAATATACTGGTACCGTGTATATAGCTTTTGAGTTATCATCAACCCATCATTGTATTGTCGGATACTGGTCTCCTCTCAGTTTTTTTTTTATGGCATAGGGGGGCAAGCGAGCAGATGGATTCCCTGATAGTAAGCGATATATGGACACCCGCAACCCCAGATGAGTCGGAAGTGCGTTGCCCGCCTTTTTAAAGGGTTGGGGCCTCCGTTATCCTCACTCACTCGGCGAAACACAACGTAAGCGTTATTTCACGCCGGTTTTCTGTGAGGCCTGGTGTCACTCCGCTCGAGCCGGCCCATTCGTACTGAAGCATGGCTCTCCCACGGTATATAGAATTAAAGTAGTTAGATGTGGATCAGCAGACTTCACACGCCGTCTATAAAATCTCTCAGGCTTGGATATATTCTCACGATGTTTTCCTTCACCGTTTAAGCGCCTGATAATAAACTATTAAACTTAGCATTATGCTGCAACTTTAAAGCGTTTGAAGCTCTATGCAAAAGGAAGAAGTTTGATAGTCAAATGGAAGTAATTAATTTGAATCCGGACTAGAACTTATCTCTAGAGAAAACAGGGACAGTGTTCTTGTCAGTGATTAATGTAGTCTGCAAGTTGTGCTTCGGTAGTTAATTTTTGTATTAAAGCATGCTAGACATTCCTAGTTACATTATCTACCAGCTTCTGCCCGCGACTTCGTCCGCGTAGCGTGATCTTATATAGCCTAAAGCCTTCCTCAGTAAATGGGCTCTCTAACACTGAAAGAATTTTTCAAATCGGACCAGTACTGCCTGAGATTAGATCGCAAACAAACAAACAAACTCTTCAGCTTTATATATTAGTATAGATATGTATTAGCTGCCCTAAAAATAATTTGGGACTCAAATGTTTGTATCTGATGGGAATCAATAAACATTGATAAACACCTCCTTTTTAAGTTCAATAGCAACGTCAAATAGTACGTAATGTAAATATTACTCTTTACAAGCGTGATAAAAATATGTTTCCTTACCTTATTTCTGATAATTCTTTACTCTGATGGTGAAAAGTACATACCTGCAACAAGAAAAAAGATAATGATTGACGGCTCGACTTTATTACTCGACGATTACAGGATCGACACCCGCATGGAGCAAATATTAGCCTATGAGATTTGGTTCTTAAATGGCTAGAATGTCGGACTTGCGATCATGTGGTTGCCAGTTCGAAACCCACCCATTGCACTACCAACGTGAACCCACCCGTAACGCAAGCATTTAGCTTAGCACGAGGGGTTAACAAGAATACTAGTAATGTGCGACCCATATTGATAGTAAACTTTTAAATACCTAATATATAACAAAAATGTGTGTTCCCTTCTTACAGTCGATACAATAGAAAATATACATAGTTCTTGAGGCCGAGGTCCTTTGCTGAATTAAAAAACGATTATTCAACAAAATTTTAAGCGGCGGTAGCCTAATGGCTAGGGCGTCGGACTTGCGATCATGTGGTTGCCGGTTCGAACCCCACCCATTGCACTACCGACGTGAACCCACTCGTAACACAAGCATTTAGCTTAGCACGAGGGGTTAACAAGAATACTAGTAATGTGTGACCCACATAGCTAGTAAGCTTTTTAAAAAAAAAAAATACTTTTCGTTAGAGAGTATTCGATCCTAAACAAGGATAGAAAACTCCATTGCACTGAATAAGATACGAAGATTATTAGTGCGAAAAAACGCTAGTTACTAAACAGCCTTAGGATTCAATATGAGAATTTTCACTCGAATAAAAGGATATCTGTCTGTCATGAGTGTCAATCAATCAAGCTTACCGCCAGCCATGCGCAGAATGCGTGCGTTCTAAATCTAAAATTCATAGCGACCCGTAAACTACGCGCTAAAATTTACAAAGGATACCTACGCCGTATAGTGAATAAATAAATAACAATTCAATCTGTTTGCTAGGCATAGATCATACATTTTCACAGGCTATCACAGAACTAAAATGGCGCCAGGCTACATATGACAGAGATTCAGAGACAAAATGTACAGGAAGAGTTACCGTACGTGGAATCGCGAGATTTCGATTCTGTCCAAGTATGACTATACGTGGACAGAATCGAAATCTCGCGATATGAATGAATCGTAGCAGGCATAGCAAGCAGATCAATCTTTAAAAAACTACATTCCCTTCCAAAAAGATTCCGCATTTTTCCACGTGCACTTTAGTTTATTACATGGATTTTTTGGTCCTGTGATCCGGCCCGACAAAATGTATTGTTTTGGCACAAATTTTCGAGCCGAAAGTGGATTGAATAAGTATTCCAAGCTTGCGCATTGTTGTCGCTGTTTATAGAACACAATTTGTATGCCTAGAGTGAGTTGCTTTCGCTATTAATAATATCAATACATTTTATTTCATATGTACATACATACATACCATCACGCCTGTATTCCCCGAAGGGTTAGGCATAGGTGTACTGAGGTACACCCACAGTTCGCCGGTATGTTTAGGTCCCATGTACTTAATAGGGGGCGAGCCTATTGCCATTAACCGGGCACAAATTCCAAACTCCCAGTTACTACTGAGAATTTCATAGAAAAACCCAATAACACGTTGCTCGACCTGGGAATCGAACCTAAGACCTCTACCATAGCGGTCGCACTTGAAAGTGTACTCTATGATATATTGTAACGTTGCTAACGCACTGCAACTAATAAAAACTTACCTACTATATAGAGTAACTATGTATCTACAGTACATTTTTACTTTATATTATAAACGGTTGTACCCTAGAAATATCAAGCATTAAAGGATTATCTCAAAAGTTTGAAAGCACTGTTAGTCGAGAAACTTCTGGAAGTTTAAATTTAAATCCAAATGCAATTTTGAACTCAAGTGCAACGGATTAAAGTTTTAAAGGACCAATCCCATTTAACTTCTCGTTTTAGTAATGTAACTCACATACGTAATAGATCTAATAAAGAATGCTTCTAAAGTCGTTTATATCTGCCTAGCCTCTCTACAATCTTGTTACGCTCGGCTCCCAGTCTAATCATATTGAAGTGAGTTTCAGTATTTATCATGAAGCAACAACCGTTTGATCTCAGTAATCTAATTTTTAAGCTATACAGATTACGTGAAGTCGAAACGTTTTTTGCAAACGTCTCTAAGGACCAGAAAGCAGGTTTATGTTAGTAATTAGAATGCAATATACGGGCTGCCATCTGCAGCATACCATTCTTTATAAGTGCTATAACATTACTAATCCCGGAGTGAAAAGACCAGAACGGGCAATTCCCCTGGAATCAATTCATATTTAAACAATGTGGCCTTGCTACGTTCAGATTCAGGATCCATGCATCATTAATCATCATCATTTTTCCAAAGTCAATCGTTTCCTAAAAGTCATCAATAATCGTCAGTACTTGCGTAATCAAAAAAATATTATACCAATAAGGAGTTAGGAATTTGTGCCCGGTTTAAGGGCAATAGGCTCGCCTCCTATTACATGGGACCTAAACATACCGGCGAACTGTGGGTGTACATTAGTACGCCTCTGCCTAACCCTTCGGGGAATACAGGCGTGATGGTATGTTATGTTATGTTATGTTATGTTATACCAATACAATATGTAAGGTTTTGTAATGCATCAAAAATAATTTCATTTTAATATTAGAAAAATCTTAAAGTTAACTCCTGACATCTATTATCTATCTATACTAATATATAAAGCTGAAGAGTTTGTTTGTTTGTTTGATTGTTTGTTTGTTTGCTTGAACGCGCTAATCTCAGGAACTACTGGTTCGATTTGAAAAATTCTTTCAGTGTTAGATAGCTCATTTATCGAGGAAGGCTATAGGCTATATATCATCACGCTAAGACCAATAGGAGCGGAGCATCAATGAAGAATGTTTCAAAATCGGGATTTTTCCTTTTGAGAGCTTCCGATGCATGCGCTGCGTAAACGGTTAAAGATTCGCAAAAATCATATATGAAAGAATTGTTCCACTTTAAAAGTTCTAAAAAAAAGTCCGCGACAGCATATGTCTAACTTTTAAGGTTGGCTCACTATAACCGTTTTTATGCTAACTTTGTTCTAAAATTCGTTTTTTTTCCTTTTGAAAGCTTCCGATGCGTGCGCTGCGTAAACGGTTAAAGTTTCGGAAAAATCATTTAAGACAGAATTATTCCTCTTTAAAAGTGCTAAAAAAAGTCCGCGACAGCATACGTCTATCTTTTAATGTTGGCTTACTATAACCTTTTTTATGCTATTTTTGTTCTAAATGCATTATTTGCGTAGGTGTTTTTATAAACATGATATTAATCCTTATCCAAATAAATACGTTATTCATCAGCCTTTACAGCGTTTGTTTGTATCCGTGTGGACCGAGCTTGGGTCCGCTCGGACCCAACAAACGCTCTAAAGGACATATCCTCATTTAGCGTTCTTTTATTATTCCTGTTCCCGTGACATATTTTACTAAAGTTCCGCTCGGTTACTCAATACTCAATTATCAACTAACAATATTGGCTATATCTTGAAGTGAGCTTCAATCAAAACTTACTACAAGCCGCTGAACGGGATCATCATCTTCTTACCACCTGTCAAGTACCACCTGCCAAGTTTGCTTGAACTTGAACGCGATAATCTCAGGAACTATTGGTCCGATTAGAAAAAATCTTTCGGTGTTAGATAGTCCATTTATTGAGGAAGGCTATAGGCTATCATCCCGCTAAGACTAAGTAACTATTCCACGCGGACGAAGTCGCGGGCGGAAGCTAGTACTAATATATAAAGCTGAAGAGTTTGTTTGTTTGTTTGCTTGAACGCGCTAATCTCAGGAACTACTGGTTCGATTTGAAAAATTCTTTCAGTGTTAGATAGCTCATTTATCGAGGAAGGCTATAGGCTATATATCATCACGCTAAGACCAATAGGAGCGAAGTATCAATGAAGAATGTTTCAAAATCGGGGATTTTTTCGTTTTGAGAGCTTCCGATGCGTGCGCTGCGTAAACGGTTAAAGTTTCGAAAAAATCATATATGACAGAATTATTCCTCTTTAAAAGTTCTAAAAAAAAGTCCGCGACAGCATATATCTATCTTTTAGGGTTGGCTCACTATAACCTTTTTTATGCTAACTTTGTTCTAAAATTCCAAATGCATTATTTGCGAAGGTGTTTTTATAAACATGATATTAATCCTTATCCAAATAAATACGTTATTCATCAGCCTTTAGAGCGTTTGTTTTGTATCCGAGCGGACCGAGCTTGGGTCCGCTCGGACCCAACAAACGCTCTAAAGGACATATCCTCATTTAGCGTTCTTTTATTAATCCTGTTCCCGTGACATATTTTAGTAAAGTTCCGCTCGGATACTCAATTATCAACTAACAATATTGACTGTATCTTGAAGTGAGCTTCAATCAAAACATACTACAAGCCGCTGAAGGGGATCATCATCTTCTTACTACCTGTCAAGTGCCACCTGCCAAGTTTGCTTGAACGCGATAATCTCAGGAACTATTGGTCCGATTAGAAAAATTCTTTCGGTGTTAGATAGTCCATTTATTGAGGAAGTCTATCATCCCGCTAAGACTAAGTAACTATTCCACGCGGACGAAGTCGCGGGCGGAAGCTAGTAACAAAATAAAGCTGAAGAAATTGTTTGCTTTTTTGAACGCACTAATCTCTCAAACTACCAGTCTCTCCAAAATCTTAGCATACTCTTGAGAAAGATTATAAGCTATTTAACATAGCGGTATGACCCTTATCTTGTGTGGACCGAGGCAGCAAGGCCTCAGAGCACTTCGACCCAATGGGATCTTTTATGCTTAAATGGTATGACCCTTAGAAAAGAAAGAAAAAAGTCAGAATCTGCGGGGTACATACTCTCTATAATTTTGGTTACTCTGAGCCACCGCTTATTTCTCACTCCAATCCCATTATTCCTTTCACTTATTTATTCCCACAGGATTAAATCCAAGAGACGTGCAATCTGTACATATCCTGAAATTCTGAATTCCAGCTAGCTTTAACGTGATGTGGTAGGTATTCTCTTGGAATGTACAGAATTTCGCACCAAACGTCGACTTGGGCAATATTAACGCTTCAAGTCATTCAGGAGATCAAACTGTGTACAGTCAGGAGCACAGAATATATTTATACACTTGGCAAATTTCAAAAGCGATTTTCTCTTAATGTTTTAATTGAAATTTTTTGATGTTATGAACACAGTATTTTCGAACCAATGCCTTAATGATATTGTTACGCCGAGAAGCTATTAGAATGACGTAGATGGGTCACGAAGGTTCTAGATAAATCGTAGAAGCATGTAGAATATTAGAAAGAACGTACTCGAATACGTACTCACGTAATAACAATAGTTCAAGGTCAGGTTCAAAGGTCAATGCCCGTAAACAATAGACGATCAAGTACCTACTCGCATTTTGTAGGCTTTTCGCGATTCCAGAATCTTCGTGACTGATATAAATAGCCGTCGTGAGGGTCGGCTAGGGCAGTTTAGTTTTGGACAAGGTGAAGTGAACATCAAAGTGAAGACAAGTGATTCTCAGTGTGACGACAGTACAGTGCGACAAGTAATAGTGTAGTGATTTTATTTGTGATTTCTGTTGTGTGTTGTCAAGTTTATTGAAGTATTTGTTTGTTTCGGTAAAATTAGCGTTCATTAATTTATCCCGAACCCCAGCTCGTAACAATATTGTTATTATCCCAAAGTTTGCAATCGTCATTTTATAAAAAAACCCTTTCGAATTTTAGTAAGTATATAGGTATATATTGATGCTCGTGACTGTACCTATCATATAGGTATCTGGTACATACATATTTTCACGCCTACCTGGTTAGGGTAGGCAGACACTATATAATTAGCACATCACAGGTGACAGTGTGTGTAATCTGGATTTGGCTTCAGTACCTATCTGATCAAAATACTATATATATGGCTTGTCTGCTCGTTTGCGGATTTAAATAGCAGAAAAACATTGACATAACAATCACGCCTGTATACCCCGAAGGGTTAGGCAGAGGCGTACTGTTGTACACCTTATTTCGCCTGTATATTTAGGTCCCATGTAATATGGGGCAAGCTTATCGTCATCAACCGGGCACAAATTCCTAGCTCCAAGCTGCTACTGGTAATTTCATAGCAAAACCCAATAACACTTTGCTTGACATGGGAATCGAACCCAGGACCTCTAGTGTAGCAGTCGCGCTCAGGACCATTTGGCTAATGAGGCAGTTAGTACAGTAGAAAAAGTAGAAAAAACATCAGTTTTTTATGTTCGGAGATAGTTTTGTCTTCTATTTATATTTTCCGATCAATTTAACGAAACAAATGATGTTCTTAAGTCGTATATCAGATCAGATTCAGTGGGGTTTGTATCTTTGTATCTGCATTTTCCATGCAAAGATTATATCCTACGATTACGATACAATTATATATACGGATATACCCGACCCGACGGGCGGGACTCGTGGAGGCTTAGTGGTCATAGCGTCTAGTGTATTTAACCATAAGACACAGGTTCGAATCCGTCCCGAAGTCGATTTTTTCCTTCACTGAAAGACAATGGGATTTGTATCAAATGTATTAACAGATGTATGTTGTGAACGATGTAATAGGTGCGGTTCTACTTCTTCTCACGAATTTGACGACAGCTCTACAGTCTATTATATCCGATGTATCCAAAAAATTTGATTAATAATCCCGTCCCTATTACGTCGGGTTAGAAACTAAATTCAAAACTTACAGCAAACGGTACCAGCCGCCATCTTTGCTCTAGTAATTGTATCTACGTATGCAAGTGGTTGACTATGTGAAATTGTGCGTCAAATCGCTCAGGGACGCCCATACACGCTCGTGCACACACGGTGGGATAAACTGTGCATTAGGGCTGGCATATAAAAATTTTACAATATTTTTTTTACATGACCAAACCCAACTTCCTCATGTCCTGAGTGACGGTTGTGTGTGACGACCGGTGGTCCTGAGAGACGGCTACGCTAGAGGTACTAGGTTCTATTCTCATGTACAGCACTGTTGCACACCAGGCGAGCCTGTTGCTATTAACCTTGCAAAAATCCAGACTCCAAGCTGCTATTGAGAGTTTCCTAGAAAAAGCCTGAAACACTTTATTCGATCTAAAAATTGAACCCAAGAGTAGAAGTCCTGGCTTCGATTGCGTGCGTAGCACTCGCGTTTGAATCACTAGACTAGTGAGTAATGAATGAATGAAATATTTGCCAAACGTTACAGAGCCACAATCTAAGGAACGGCGTGAGTGTAGGTATCTATATCTATACTAATATATAAAGCTGAAGAGTTTTTTGCTTGAACGCGCTAATCTCAGGAACTACTG
The DNA here is from genome assembly GCA_947256265.1 of Acronicta leporina. Classification (NCBI taxonomy): domain Eukaryota; kingdom Metazoa; phylum Arthropoda; class Insecta; order Lepidoptera; family Noctuidae; genus Acronicta; species Acronicta leporina. The sequence goes on along the minus strand of OX366537.1, from coordinate 3,309,536 downwards.
GTCTGATTTGAAAAATTCTTTCAGTGTTAGATAGCCCATTTATTGAGGAAGGCTATAGGCTATATATCATCACGCTACGCAGACGAAGTCGCGGGCAGAAGCTAGTAATTATATACTTCGACTTTTGAATTTATTCAGTAACTTGACAGTTAGAAGAAAAATAATGTCACCGTACAAATAATAGCATAGTAATGGGGTGCTGAATGATGTTGCGTAAAGAACGAATGATAAAATTGGTTTAATTTAAATCAAACGAAAAATTCGTAAGTGACATGTGGAATATAAACTTAATTAATAATCTATACTTAATATATAAAGCTGAAGAGTTTGTTTGTTTGCTTGAACGCGCTAATCTCAGGAACTACTGGCCCGATTTGAAAAATTCTTTCAGTGTTGGATAGCCCATTTATTGAGGAAGGCTATAAGGCTATATATCATCACGCTACGCGGACGAAGTCGCGGGCAGAAGCTAGTTATTCATAAAGGTAATTACCTATTTTATTTTTTTCTAATAGAAAGAACTAAAAATAAAAATTATGTAATTTTTTTTTTTACTTTTGCCGTTTTGTAACTTACTTTACTACTAAGAAATATATTCTAAAATTTTTTATCGTATATATTTTGGTTTATGACAGGTTATTAAATCTATACTTTAATAAATAAAGCTGAAGAGTTTGTTTGTTTGCTTGAACGCGCTAATCTCAGGAACTACTGGTCCAATCTGAAAAAATCTTTCAGCGTTAGATAGACCATTTATTGAGGAAGGCCATAGGCTATATATTCCACGCGGACGATGTCGCGGGCAGAAAGTTTTAAATAAAAGTTTGTTCATGTACCTAAGACTGTAAGTACATATTGTAGTAGCGAAAAAAATATATTTTATCAGCAAACGGGCAATATTAAACTAAAGAGGTCTGAAGAGCATCTGAAGCATAATAATTATGTTGGTAAATCAACAACGTCGGTTTTCCTCTATGTAGCAACCCTAACAACACGCCATAATGAACTACAGCCAGGACGGAAAACGTAATTGTTCGTGAAGAATTGAACATTTATTTTTGAAGCAAGGGAGGTCTCATAAATGATTCATTTTTATATGAAAACAAAGTTATTTTATTTAAAATAATGATGACGTCATTTCACATGTGACTCTCATATTGCCAGTGGAATATAATTACTGAACTAGATAAATGATATTATACCTGTAAATATTTTGAAGCGTCGGTAGCCTAATGGCTAGGGCGTCGGACTTGCGATCATGTGGTTGCCACCCATTGCACTACCGACGTGAACCCACTCGTAACACAAGCAATCTAGCAAAGCTTAGCACGAGGGTTTAACAAGAAAACTAGTAATGTGCGACCCGCATTGATAGTAAGCTTTTTAAAAAAAACTTTAGGCACTTTTACAACTCAATGTTTTACACTTTTTTTAACTAGATGTCGCCGGCATTTCTCTGACGACCTCTAAGACGAAACACCGAAACAAACTCAGAGAATCATGGTCTCTTAAAATCTTGTTAGTTATCAATAAATCGCATCACACAATACGTTTTAAAACAAAATGTCCGTCCGTCTCCGTCTCCGTCCCCAAAGTCATTTATGTACCTACATTTGTAAAATTGGTTCAGCGGTTTAGACGTGAAAACGTAACAAATAAACAGACTGACACAAAACATTTCATACCCTCCTTTCTAGAACATCGACTCATTATTTCGTCTGCTGGGCACGCGTGTCCTCTCAGAATTAGAGGGATTATTAGGCTATGGTCCACCACCCTTGACTAATGCAGGGTAACACTTAAAGGTTAATTATTCACCATAATTAAACATTAAACTTCGGAGAAATTCAAATATGGAAACATAATATAAGATCGACAACGTTCCCTTTACATTTTCCCGCCTAAATTCCCAACTCACCTTAAATACAAACAACTTAAAATGACGTAATGCACGCAAAAATAAACACACACTATACCGGCTGACAAGTCGGAAAGACGCACAATGACTGCTTTTTCATGTCATGTCACAGGAAATTGATATTTACGACATTGTTCTATGGTAAATATGTCATGGTGACACGAATATGGGGTGTAACACTACCGAAATGAACTACCCGACTTCACATACTACTTTTAATATGACATTGTACGTCTATTTAGTTGAAGTGTTAACATAACATTTACCATTACGCCTGTATTCCCCGAAGGGTTAGGCAGAGATGTAGGTACCAATCTATATACAGTTCATTGCTATGTTAAAGTTCCATGGGATAAGGGGTGAGCCTATTGACATTATAGTTAGGGGTGGACAAACCTTATCACTTAAAAAAAATAGAGAAATAGATAGTAGCTGATTCTCAGGACTACTGAATATACATGTAAAATTTCATGAAAATCGGTCAAGCCGTTTCGGAGGAGTATGGTAACTAACATTGTGACACGAGAATTTCATATATAAGATAAACAATTGAAATAAAACTAGTCTTTACGGATTTTATCACGTTGTACAGATATTATTTTATACCCGACGTTTCGGATCCTTTATATTTTAATTTAATTTTAATTTACATCCATTTAGTCTACCCGTGACCATGGATACTGTAAAGGATTCGAAACGTCGGGAATTAAATAACATCAATACAACGCGATAAAATCCGTAAAAAATTAGTTTCATTTCAATGTCTAATATTCGCGTAGGTGTCAAAAATCAGAATCTCATTATCCATATATATTGTACCGTCATAAGAAGTAATTAACTGGAATAAATGGAAAGCACGAGTTTTGCGCCTTAACAGCGAAATAATAAAGAATTCATGCAACTTTACGTAAGTACATAAACAATTTTGTTGCTTTTTTATGGTTTCCAGACTTCATTATGGCGTTTTCGGTGAACTGAATTCTGTTTTTGGGCTTATAACTCGTTATTCTTTGGAGCGTTGAAAATATTTGACGGGTTTCCTTTAACACCTAGATTGTGACTTTCTAATGTTTTTTTTCGTAGGTAATTAAAGTTTGTTAGTAGTAATTTTCAAATTCAAATCATTTATTTGCAGTAAATAGGGTACATAGTATGGTGTTATATGAAAATACAATATAGATCAAGCCCTTTTAGCCATTATACATAGCATGCAAATTTTACTTAAAACTATTAGATTATATTATTATGTATTTATGTAATTAGTAGATAATTTTAATTAGGTTATCACCGCCCATGAAAACCTACAACACCTGCGATCCATGGGTGTACTGACAACAAAATAATTAGGTATGCACGCAATTAACGATATCTGTTTCTTGGCATAATTTGCATCCTACTAATTTAAATTTAAATTATAAACGTGAAAATTTGTGAGGATGTATGTATGTTTGTTAGTCTGTCACGCTAGAACGGCTGAACGGATCTAGATACTCGTACAATGTGGCACAGAGATGGATTATATTATGGAGAAACACATCCAGGCTACTTTTTATCCAGGTCGGATCCAATTATGATATCAACGCAGACGAAGTCGCAGGCAGAAGCTAGTTATAAAGAATTATCCGCCAATGGATAGAGCGTCGAACTTGCGATCATGTGTTCGCCAGTTCGAAACCCACCCAGTGCACTACTGACGTGAATCCACTCGTAATACAAGCATTTAGCCAAGAATACTAGTAATGTGTGACCCACATTGAATAATAATAATTAATGAAGGCAGTTATCAAAACATAAATTTCGTTAGCTGTATACATACCTTTTTTGTTGGTTGTACATTAATATACCTTCCCTTTATAGAACACAGGCATGACTGCATGTTAATAAGCTCTTCTTACCACAAACGAAAGTCAAGTAAGCCTATAAGTAAGCTTAAAATGTAAAAACAAAAGAGGGTTGAAGTACTCATCTTTCAATTTACTCGGCAGAATTGGAAAGCCGAGATTCTCGTCATATTTGCACGGAAATCTCTTAAAGTATCCCAGATTTAAATATTAGGTACAATGTTCTAAGTGAGATTTTCTCCATAATCGACTCGCGTTTGTGTAGATCCTTATATCTTATTTTAACTGCTTCGTTAGTCGAGTGGCCCTATGTGCGACTGCTGGGCAATACCGATATTCGGAGGATAGACTGGTTGTCAGGCTTCTTTGGGCCTGACTACCACTAACAATTGTCAAAGATGTTCGTATGACAGCCGGGACCGACGGATTTACGATCTCCGAGGCACAGAGGGGTCTCGATGTGTTAATAATGGTCACCCATCCGCACACTGGCCGCGGTGAGCGCAGCTTAACCCTGCAGATCAGTTTATCAGCTTAGTTATTACTTTTTTTCCTTTACATCATCCGTGGTCATGGGATTAAGATGCTGTAAGTGTAAAGGATCCGAAACGTCGGGAATAAAATAATATGAATACAACGCGATAAACTCCGTAAAAACTAGTTTCATTTCAATGGTTAATGAGATATAAAAAATAGGGTGTTCGTGGTTAAATTATAACTGCATACATTGACCAATCAATTTCAAAGGTTAAGCTGAGCTTGTTGCGGCCAGTCAATGGATGGGTGTTCGTTATTAGCACAGCATTTTATGAATCTTGTAGAAAAACCACCGTCGGTTTGAACTGGTCTACCCAAAGCCAAAGACGGCTTTACATGCTCTCCGAGGCGCGGAGCTAGGAGTCTCGATGTGTTAAGAATGGTCACCTATCCATGGATTGACCACGGCGAGCGCAGCTTAACCTTGCAGATCAGTTGATCAGCTTAGTTCTTAAGAAGTCACGACTACACTATAAAAAAAAACGATGTTACAAATACGAAACTATATTCTCTCATTCATTTTCCCTAAACATCATTTACCAACATTGAGGGACTTAGGACCATTATGTTTTAAATGGTCCTATATCTCTCATAAGTTAGGTATGGTCCTTTTGTTACAATATTTCCTTTTGATGGGGTTTTTATATCACTTAAATACCGAAATGTTATCAGAGCCCTCTTAACGACCTTTTCTTTCAATCACTTTTATTTTCCTGCAAAACTTGCTAAAAGAAAAAACAAAAGAATCTGAACCTCCTATTGTAATAAGTACCTTAAGTGCACGCGATAAAGTTAGAATTCCTTTGATAATGTGCTTAATGTTACCGGAGTTTGGTTGTTACTAACAAAGCTTCGTTTTCCGTGGAAAATGCGACATATGTATAAAAAATTAACGACTTCCTTACGTCAAAGTAATTATTTTCTGGAAGTGACACGGAAAAAACGAGGTTTTGCTGTGTAGGTTGCAATGGATGAATTTATAAGACTCTGAATACAATATATGGCATATCTGTGATTAGGTCTGTATTAAATAAATGTTACGCAAAAAAATAAAAATACCGTTTAGATAAAGAGAGAGAAAAAATAGGAGAAGTTATTAACTGCCTCATCAGTCTATTGGCTGGTTGCTCCGCTCGGGGTTTTATTTTATGGGATAGGGGAGCAAACGATCAGACGGATCACCTGATGGCAAGCGATAACCGCCGCCCATGGACACCCGCAACACCAGAGGAGTCACAAGTGCGTTGCCCGCCTTTTAAAAAGGTTTGGTCCTTCGGTAATCTCATTCACTCGGCGAAACACAACGCAAGCGTTGTTTCACGCCGGTTTTCTGTGAGGCCGTGGTATCACTCCGGTCGAGCCGGCCCATTCGTGCCGAAGCATAGCTCTCCCACGTCAAATAGGGTCCTGGGTTTTATTAGTCTTTTGACCGATTGCTACGCCAGAGGTCCTGGGTTCAATCCCAGGCCGAGCAGTGTTATTGCAGGAGCAGCTCTGGCAAAAGACTCGCCCTATATTACATGGGACCTACTGATGAACTGTAGGTGTACACGGTACAGGTTGATATGTTATGAAATTTTACTAAAAAAAAAACAACGGGTTGCATTCCCCAGTGAAAACTTTAATATTACTGAAGATTACACTTCAATACGTCTTACGGTCACGGTCTTATGGTCTTAACTGTCGCGATATGATCTGTCGCGAGTTTAACATTTTTTCCACATCACAAAAAGTGCACAGCGCCGCTAAAGACGTTTCTACTTCAAAAATATCACACAACTTATGAGCTTAGTTTATGCTTACTAGCAATGTGGGTCACACATTACTAAGTACTATTCTTGTTAACCCCTCGTGCTAAGCTAAATGCTTGTGTTACGAGTGGGTTCACGTCGGTAGTGCAATGGGTGGGGTTCGAACCGGCAACCACATGATTGCAAGTCCCTAGCCATTAGGCTACCGCCGCTTCTTCTATTGTTAAAAAATGTACCCAACATTACAAAGAAAAGATTGTAAAAAATATAAATATCATTTTTTGTAAGCAGGAAACGCGTATTACACGGAAAATAAAGTTACAAACTTTTGGAATCTTTAAAAACGGTTTCCATGTAAAGGAGAGAACGCTTCGGATAGCGAACAGTTTTTTTTTTGTAGGTATTTGGGTCAAATACCTACAAAAAAAATGATACTCAAAGTGTTTTATATCGCCCCCCAGGTTCAACGAATGAACCCCAAAGACCCCCTATGTCAGTGGGAAGAAGAAATAGGGTCCATGAAATATATATAAATTGGGTTGGTATGGTATAATAAATTTCCAAAAATGTTAAATCTGATGAGAAGGGGGTCTACCCAAACGTGAAAAATATGGCAAATGGTCGACAACATAAGAAGTTTGGGGACCTCTGGTCTAGTGTGTGCAAGCAAGGCTGCTAAGACGGTCTTGATTTCGATACCCAGGTCAAGCAAAGTGTTATTGGGTTTTTCTATCAAATTCCCAGTAGCAGCTCGGAGTTAGGAATTTGTGACCGGTTAATGGCAATAGGCTCGCCCCCTATTACATGGGACCTAAACATACCGGCAAACTGTGGGTGTACATGAGTACGCCTCTGCCTAACCCTTCGAAGAATACATGCGTGATGGCGTGTATGATGGTATGTTAAAAAAATTGACTCCCGTAAAAAACACTTAAACCCGTTTTTTGATGCTGGCAACCCATAAATCAAGCAGTGGCTCGTGACAACCACACCAGAAAGCCACCGGCAGCTTGTCTAAACATCAGCTTACTCCTCACTTCCCCACTAGATCAAGCATCCCATAAATCTACACATACGAGAACCTTCTGACTGAATTAATTGCAGATTTCTACAAGCTATTATATCGTTTAGCAACACGAGATAAAGGTGAATTTTCCATGTATTGTTGAGGAATTGGGCTGACTGGCATCTATTCTGAATAATAGTGATGTAATACCGGTCATATGTTCACGAAGTTGGTGTCTGTTTAGACATATTTACGTTACGTAGTGAGGAAAATGTTGAACATCACTTGCGTTAGCTCTACCATGACGTAAGTGAGAAACAGTTACAGCGGGGGCACACGATGCGTTGCGGCAGCGGTGCGGCGCCGGAGCGGTGTCGCTGCGTCGTCTTTTTTTTTATGAGATAGGGGGGCAAACGAGCAAACGGATCACCTGATGGTGAGCAATAACCGCCGCCCATGGGCACCCGCAACACCAGAGGAGTCGCAAGTGCGTTGCCCGCCTTTTAAAAGGGTTTGGGCCTTCGGTAACCGCCTTCACTCGGCGAAACACAACGCAAGCGTTGTTTCACGCCGGTTTTCTGTGGGGCCGTACAGAGGGGTGAATGCGTTGCGACGTCGGAGCGGCACCGCTCAGTTGTTATACGATCCATTGTTATTAACAGACTGTCCAACGCTGCTACAGTGCTGCTGCGACAAAACAACGTTGCGGCGCCGCACCGCTCGTGTGCCCGCTGATACGGTGAATTTTTGCGGTGCGGCGCCGCAACGCGTCGTGTGCTCTCACGGTAACGGCCTTCTATTTTTCGGGTCCTTCTTCTTTTTAATGCGCTTTGTGCAATGGTCTGCCTCGCTCAGGGATGTAGCGGTTGTGTGGCTATCTAGCTAGGTGGCCAGCTCACCACCACAACCACCTTCTGCATAGAAATAGTAGCACGGAAATCGCTCTCGCATGATGCGGAATCCTACCGCGGACGAGTCAGTCGCCAAGTGCACTGGCTGACGAAAGACTTATTCTCAGAAGCCATGAGCATTAGGCACTTAGACCATTACACTTATGCTTCCATTTATTATTACCCTACGACCATATAAAAACAACTAAAAGGAAAACATAGTTCCTATTACTTGAGGCTATAAATCCAAGCGAGCAATAAATAGCCTCCAGTCTCCTTGTTTTATAGAGACAGAGCTTTTCATTTGAAAGCTGGATGAAGTCACGTTGGTATAATTATCATTGTTATTGAGACGCTCACGTTTTTCAATTCTTTAGAAGACAATGCAATATATTCTAGAAATTATCAAGCCATTATGAGGTAGGCATATAAAGGTATATTATACATAATCGATATTTTAAATGATAAATGATATTTATTTCTGTAAATAGATATTTTAAAGACACTTTTACAAGTCAATGTTTTACATTTTTTTGAACTAGATGGCGCCGGCATTTCCTAATATTTTAATAGCTATGAGTAAATTCTTTTGAGACGCGACTGAATCCGTGGATAACAGCTAGTCTTCTTCTTCTTCTTATAAAATTGTAAAATAGCTGTGTCAGTGGGTTAGGGTATATAAACGTCTCCGAACCCAAAAATGTGATTTTTATATTCTTGTCTGTTTGTTACGGGTTGGCGCAAAAACTACTGAATAGATTTTAATTTTGTTATCACTGTTAGGAAGTATGTGCTCCAAATTAAAAACTGGTATACTTCTTATCTCAAATAATTTAACGGAACTTGAGATACAGCTTGACCTCTCTAATGTATAGAGACCCATACAAAGAAGAGATCATCACTGTTGGTTTTTGAACTTCAAGTGAGCGAAGCCGCGGGCAGAGGCTAGTCTCTAATAAAAATAGACAAACTGCTCACAAACAAATCCATTCTAATACAATTCATTCCATTCAATTTACCAGGATTTACTAAATTTAACACAGGGTCGACCAAATCGCATACAAAAAGTCCCTAAAACTTTTGCAAGCTCTTTTTGCCCGAAGTCGTTAAAAAGTTTCGAAGTTGAAAGGACCAGAGCTACAAAATAAATATTTCCAAGTTATTTATTTATTTTGTTTCATTGCACAGAAATTAAAATATCATTTGATACACCATTGATAGCAGACATACAGCAGTGAAAACATTTCAACCGTGGAAGAGCCATTTTGAGCCCGCTCAACCGGAGTGATACCACGGCCTCGTGTTTCGCGGAGTGAGTGAGGATGCCGGAGGCCCAGACTCTTTTAAAATGCCAGCAACGTACTTGGGACTCCTCTGGTGTTGCGGGTGTCCATGGGCGGCGGTAATCGCTAACTCCGTCTGCTAGTTTGCCGTTCTATCCCATAAATCACGAAGCCAGTTAAATTACTTGGCAAATCAGACAACTACTGAAGTCTTAAGATAACAACGTTATAGTAATACTACTTACTGGTGTTACTGTCGTCTATAGGCTGCGGTTGCCGCTTACCATCAGGTGGCTTCTGCGCTTGTTTGTCGTCTTAAATAAAAAAAAGTTTCGAGTAATATGAATACGTCAATGGCGTTAGGCGAGGATGCGTAAAATATCCCTTGTACAATCTGTATAAACGCCCCACAATTTTATTTGTGAATAAAAATAAAATGAATTCCGTAAACAAAGGCAAAGGAACAAATAAATCTGCAATCTTTCAAGGTATACGCCATAAATTTTACGATGTTGATACACACATAAACGTAGCTACGTGTAGAAAGAAACATAAAGACGAATCCATGGTTTATGGTATCAATAATATGTGGCCAAAACGTTATGGGTCCCATAAAAGAGGTTTGAAACCTTTCTATGGAAAATGGTCCTTATTTCAATACGCTTAATAAACCTTTTTTGAGTAAGTAATCAGACTAAAGTTTAAATATATTCAAAAGAGGTATATCCCACCTATTTATTTAAAAAAAGAACTGTGAGGCTGGCTGTTTTTTTTTGTATTTGAATATTTAAAAAAAAGATGAATAGAATAATTAAATCAAAGATAGCCTAGGGTTTTTAGGTGGGAAAATGAAAAGTGCACATTGTCGATTTTATATTATTTATCAAAACTTGAATTTCTCCGAAGTTTAATGTGTAATTATGATGGATAATGAACCATTAAGGTAGAAGTACGTATTTCCGGCAGCGTCCCAGTACCCGGTAACTAGATAGTTTTTTTTTGTTTTCCACCTTTCTACCAAGCACAAATTAAAGTTTGTAAATTGTAACACATTCTTGGTAATATTTTGTACAATAATATTTGCAACACTGATCAAAAAGTTGTATGGTGTCAAAACTGTGTAACCATAAAAGTGTGCTCTCCAAAAATATTAAGAAAATTGGAGGTCCGGTCTCTAAACTGCGAGATCACCCCGTCGTACTATTCAGCTTGGCATGCTGCTACGGATGACCATACGGTAAGGGTGTTAATTTATTGAAATATTTGAGTGAACTATCTAACGATATAAACTATAAATTATGGTGAATCTAATTGAGAAGTATTTATTTTTGCATGTCACATTTATTGGTACGCACTAATCCCTAGTTGACCCAGCAACCGGCATATATTTTCCATTTTCTACCGGATATTGGTGCAAGCATCATACCGGTAATATCCATTGTACCGATACCCGTTATTGTATCCTTATTGCCTTGCAATAGGTCTCTTTTTCCTTTGAAACTGTGGTATAAAGATCTGCCGGGTACTAGGACGTATATTAACAGTTGCACCTAAATCCGTAATGATTCTTATTGCCTTAAGTAAGAGCTTATTTTCCTTTGACTTCAATTGAAATGACTGTGTACGTTCTTTTAAAACCACATGGATTGGATTCCTTTTTTCTTTTTTCTGTATTATTTCTAAATGATTACGTCTATAACTATACCCCTTATACCACGCACCTTTCTTACAAGATAGTACTCAAAACAGACATTTTAAAATGCCTTATTGTAATAAAAACTCAGCTGAAGGTAGTTTTGGGTATACAACACATCATGTGCTCAAACATTGAGTCGTTGACTGGTATCAGTTTTAATCAGCAAGAGCTGACCAGTGGGTCAGCTCTTACTTGCTGTGGCTATGGGTCTCTATACATTAGAGAGGTCAAGCCGTAGGCATCTCAGGTTCCGTTTAATTATTTGAGATAAGAACATATTATGGCCTGACACAACTGGTCACCACGCCCACGCGAATCCCAGATGTGGAGAACCAGAAGCCTTCAATGCTGGATCTTCTGCTGATTTCTCATCCGGACGGCTATCATGTATCCGTAGGCGCCCCGCTTGGTTCGTCGGATCATTGCCTTATCCGGAGTACAGTGCCTCTCATGTGCTCGTCGCGATCGCGAGTTGTACGTAGCCGCCGTGTGTGGCACTACAAGTCAGCAGAATGGGATGGGATGCGGTCCTTCTTTACGTCCTACCCTTGGAGACAGGTTTGCTTCTCGCCGAATGATTCCAACGCCGCTGCTGATTTTGTTGCTGATGTGGTGCTGCAGGGTATGGAACTTTTCATTCCATCCTCTGTAGTTTCCATTAGTGGCAAATTTCGACCTTGGTTCGGTTCGTCTTCCAAAAAGGCCTCTCGTCGGAAGCAGGAAGCCTATCGAGCCTGGGCTGATGCGGTGGCGGCAAGGGATGTAAATACCAGCGCATTAAAAAAGAAGTATAACTTTGCCTCTTCCTTGCCAGGTCCTTCAAAAGAGACATTGCAAGGGCGAAGTCGGTGCAAATCGGTAGAATTGGTGAGAGGCTTGAGGGCCTGCCTTCTTCTCTCGATCTTCTGGGCAAACTCTTTGCGTCCAACTCAACTTTGGATGACGGGGGAGAAGAGCCGCCTACCATACCGCGGTTCGTTGGCTGTATGCCGGATATCAGGTTCCACCAACGCGCAGTGCGTTTAGCACTTGTATCCCTCGATATCTAAGTCAAGTGGGCCTGATGGAATCCCTCCTATTGTGTTAAAGATGTGCGCTCCAGAGTTGGCACCAGTTTTAACACGTCTTTTTCGGCTCTCTTACTCTACTGGCGTTGTCCTAACATCATGGAAGACAGCATTGGTCCACCCGATCCCTAAAAAAGGCGACCGCTCAAATCCATCCAACTACAGACCGATAGCCGTTACCCCCCTTTTCTCGAAGATAATGGAGTCCATTATCAACTGCCAGCTCCTTCAGTACTTAGAGGATCACCAGATGCTTTGTGACCAGCAGTACGGCTTTCGTAAGGGTAGGTCGGCTGGTGATCTTCTGGTATACCTGACACACCGTTGGGCACAGGCGATCGAGACTAAGGGGGAAGCCTATTAATATAATTTTATCATAATGATCTCATTGTATATCTCCAAATGTTTGTTGCAAAGATGTTTGTTAATTTTGTATCATTTTAACAAATTATTCAAGCTGTATTTACAAAAACTACCAGATTTGTATTCTCATTCTAAGATTGTTAAGTTTTTAATATTGGTGCAATTTTTTTTCGCAGGTAAACCTATTGAAATTGAGGCTTTAATGTTATTCAAGCATAAATTCAAAGTTTATCCATAAGTTAATTCATACCTTATTTTACCTATGTAGGTTATATACCTACCTGGTTCCAATTTTCTAATTATAACATTGAAATTTATATAAGTAAAATTTTCTGAAAATAATATTGATAAAGACTGATTTTATTAAAAACTTTTATATTTTATAAAATATATATTTTCTTTGGATACGTATTATAATGTGAACTTTAATATCAAGCAATAGAGTTCATATTTGCGGTAAAAAATACCGGATTCTGGGACAATATAACGATTACTAGTACAAATCTAACGGATACTGGTACAAATGACCCTTTTTAATGATTTTGTTGTATTATTGTATATTAACGTTTATATTAATTTTGAAAATAGTAATCATAAAAAACAAGAATAAATTTACTATCTTTAAATGTAAAAATAATTATTGTAAGTCTTCTAGTTTTAGCATAGCAGACCTGCAAAGTCGGCGAAGTTCAAAACTTAACGGTTACTGGGCCGTTTACCTTAAGTGTGTGTGAACGTGTGAGAGTGTAGGCAAATGATATAAAATTGAAAATCGTGACTTTTTGGGTTCACTCCTAACCTCCATCGAAGCCTCAATAAAGTTTCTACCGTTTTATTGGGGTAACTGAACAACATTATACTTGACACTGGCGAACACAAAAAGTGTGGTGCCATAATAAAAAAAGAAAAAAAAAGATAGCCTAGTAATTTTAGTATTTAATAAAGCCCTTGACCTAAAGAGGTCACCACATAAAGCCTTTGAGCATAATTCGCTCCTTTTACTACATAAGTAGAGACTTATATTGTCACTTTAAGAGCTTCTTAAATAGTTGTTTAGACTCCTAAAGGCATTAGGTCGAACATTAGTGGACGCGAAACGGCCTGACTTTGAGAGATAAAATTTATTAAACACAGCATTACAAAAGGTGTTTTAGCTAAGATAATTCTTGTTAAGCTTGATAGTGTAGAGAAGAAAATTGAGCCTTACATCCGAAAAAGGATCAGAAACATTTATATTATTAATTTTTCTTTGTATATTGCTTTTTTTCTGTTGTGTGTCCTCTTGACTATCAAATAAATGATTTTTCTTTATTTTTCTTAAACACAATATTATTATTTAAACTATCTTTTTGTGATTTTTTTGCATTTTTCATGCTAAGATTATAAATTTATTTTAGTGAAGGCAAACTTCGACGTGGCAGGTGGGACTCGCGGTGGCTTAGAGGTCATAGCGTCTGGCGTAGGTACGCCAGACGCTATGACTGGCTAGGTAGCCAGAAGACGCAGGTTCGAATCCTGCCTGCGAGTCGAATTGTTCCTTCACTAAAATAACATTATAATCTATTCTATTAACAAAAATCTACACTGAACAACGAAACAAACTGATTATTTTCTTCTTGTTTATGATACAAAATGCTGAAATGTCTGTCTACTAAATAATTACGACAATAAGCAGATAGTAAATTACTGGTCTTACCGTTCCTTTCTTTTGAAAGATACCAGAACACTCGAGGAATGAGGTAGGTGTATTGTCCACACTTTTCTCACTTTTCGATTATCAAATATAAACCGGTTTTCAGGTATGATAATCGTACTAGAAGAATTTAAATGGAATACATTTTAAAATTTATAGTTGTAAGATAGAAATATAGAATTTTAAACTTTAATACAGGTAATTTTTTTTTTAAATTTAATTTAAGAATACAATAACTCACTGATATGTAAAATTTACTCATCAACCCATTAAATAAATGCAATGCGAGCAAACGAGCAGACGGATCACCTGATGGTAAGCGATAACCGCCGCCCATGGACACCCGCAACACCAGAGGAGTTTCAAGTGCGTTGCCAGCCTTTTAAAGGGGTTTGGGCATCCGGTATGCTACGCATATCACTAGGCTAATTAATAATTTAATTAATTTATACATTTAGTATATAATTTATTTATTTTCATGTAACAATAAACCTACGAGAACTATGCGAAAAATAACAAACATTCTCATTAAAAAAAATTGTATGAAAACATTATAATATTAGAGCATGAATTTCAGGCCTGAAACAGCAGTGTCCGTACAATATGCTAATGATTTAGCCTGAAGCGCTTTCCTGTTTGTAATATTGCCAGCCGAATAATATCGTATGTTGAATATAGCCGCGTGTTTTAGGTAATAACATTTTGATAATTAGCTTTTAATTGCTCGTTCATTTGGGATATGCATTTGATAAAATATACCGTACCATCAAGGTTGTATTTCCCGGTGAGATAAGCAGAGGTGACCAAATTTACACCCATTGGTCCCCAGTACATTTTAGGCTCCATGCAACAGGAGCGGGCACAAAACCAAACTCCGGCTACTGAGAATTGCATTGAAAAACCACAAAACACTTACTTATCTAATAATCGAATTCGAGATATCACGCTTGCGAATGCAATGAGACAATGTTGAAACACGAAAGAAATTAAATTTTATCTCAATGGGATAAAATACATGTCAGAATGACAGTTGCCGCTGACGTTGTTCATTCCAAAACATCTCTTGTGCCATTGAGATATTATACTGTAATTTCCTTAGCTGTTCAGATTATTTTGAACAGAAAGAAAACATATCATAGCTATAAGACGTTTATAAATAAGACTTTTTTGTATTTTTATGATAAAGTATAACAGTGCCTGTAGATAAGTGGTATGAACGCTAATGGAATAGAATAGAATAGAACTCTCAATATATTGCAAATGACATAAGCTTTCGAGAAATCGAGCCTGCAAAATAATGTCATCTTCATACATTTTGTTTGTCTATTCCAACTTCAGATTGCCACTTGTCTATGCCCAGTAGTTATTATTCCTTCGATAAATACACAATATCTGTGTCGTATAACGCCTTATTCGTCTCACTCGTCATATTATTCTCGCATCCCGTCACGCGTAAAAACACTGCGTAACCATTTTTATGCTTCACAAGGAAAAAAATAGAAAAAAGCGGATAAAAGCGTCACGCAGATGACAGAATGTGTTACTGATAACTTGGAGATGGCGTACACAGATGAATTTTCTAGAGAGAAATATGAGGAAAAGTGTGTGAGAAATTATTTGTGGCTGCGTTATATGGACGGTAGGTATCTTAAAGAATCTATAGCTGAGACTTTCGGTCAACTTAAGTGTCTGGCGAAGCTTGAATTTTCCACAGAAACGTAATACCAAAATAAATCGTAATCAAAACAATGTTTTATCTTTGGTATCATTCGGATTGAAATACCATTAATCTACCGTACCATTTCTACTACTACTTCAAACGACAAGAAAATCGTTCCAGACTTGGTAAAGTTATTCAAGAATTGCATTCGCTTACATTTATTTCCAGTGAAGTATTTTGGACGAAATGGTAGAGCAGGAACCTAGATTGACGGTTTCGGAATCCGAATAATGTGTTTGAATTACGAATTATTTTGTTTTTACATTCAGCCGGACTCTCTTAATTATGGCGGCATGCGGCCACATTTGGATACCACTTTCACTATTTGTGTTGATTTGAATTCGTTAAATTGTCTATTAGAAAGGTGGCACAGGAAAATATCTTGTTTCATACTGTTCAGATGATTTTTCGTAGTTTTCAGTGGGTAACTTACTTTTTGAAGTCTTTAATACCTCAATGCGCCACGGGTCGCGGAGTTCTGATATTCGTACGCAATAAATAATTAAGTACCTTAGTTATGTCCTTGTTCTGAGTGGTGTTTGTCCCTTGAAAAAATAAACCTTAGTACGGGGCAATATTTTTCTACTGATTTGGACTTTTTTTATTAAGTGCGTAGGTACGTCATGAAGGTGATTAGATATTATATAGAAGGCAAAAGCTTAAGTAAAACATTAAATAACTAAATATTCTGGGACATTTTTACACCAACTAGTCCCAAACTAAGCAGAGCTTGTACTATGGGTACTAGACAATGGATATAATACTTTATCGTTTTTTTATAAATACATACTTATAATACACAAGAAACACCCAGACGAACACAAACACTTATATTCACCACATACATTTTTGTGTCCTGTGGGAATCGAACCTCAATTGAAATCGAAATTGAGTGAGATTACCGGAGGCCCAACCCCTTTTGAAATGTGGGCAACGCACTTTGACTCCTCTGGTGTTGCGGATGTCCATGGGCGGCGGTTATCGCTTACCATCAGGTGATCCGTCTGCTTGTTTGCTCCCCTATCCAATAAAAATCTGTGAGATTTTTTCACGTTAATTTCACGTCAGTGAGAGTTCAACTAATAGACTATTTTCGATTTAAATTTAAAACTGGGACATAGTATGCTAGGCAGTCACAATACGTCCAATGACCGCGTGTCTATAATTACAAAATATCGTGCGAGACGCAAACTAAGAAATACATAAAAAAATAAAATGAATTTGATGTTAATCTACACTTAAAAGTAATATAATTTAATACAGATGAGTTATAACTACTAATTTCATATTAAACACAAAAGTAATTTTCTTAACTTATTACTTTCTATAGAAAATTCAAGAAATCATTACTATAGGATGTAATTATGTTGAATGTATTTGTTTTCTTTTTTTGAGGTGTATGAACGTCTGGGTATGTCAGAATCGGAGAAGCACTGACTAAGAATCGCACTTGCCTAGTCTAGGGACATTGGAAATAGCCAATGCCCATACCTCGACTCGAATCCCACGAACAAAAACTCTGAATAAATTTATTTTATCTTCTATTGCTCTTGTAAGTACATACGTCATATATTTTTTTCTAATATCTCCTACAGACAGACATCGGCTGGTTATAATTTTACTAGCTTCTGCCCGCGACTTCGTCCGCGTTAGCGTGATGATATATAGCCTTTAGCCTTCATCAATAAATGGGCTATCTAACACTGAAAGAATTTTTCAAATCGGACCAGTAGTTCCTGAGATTAGCGCGTTCAAGCAAACAAACAAACTCTTCAGCTTTATATATTAAGTATAGATTATATTACCTAATATGATATTCTGGAAAATACGACATCTTAATTAATGCCGAAGCTAATTACAGACGAAGTCCCAGCCAAAGCTAGTTTATTATAATTTTTTTAGTTATCTGTCCTTAAAAGCTTTTAAGTCATAATAATGAGCACTATAATCTAAAATTAATAAGATACTAACAGATAATTAGCAAAGATATAATTTAATAATGAAAGTGTCACCTACAAAGCTAGTTATTAACAAAATTAATTAATTAAAAGTGTTCACAACATCGTTACAAAAATATCTATAGTCACATAACAGGTAATAAAGAAAACTCACTTGATACAATTTCACGTTGAAAAACCATTTTTTTAAATTTGCTATTTTTAATGGAGTTTTTTTAATAGACCTATAACTGCCTCGTTATCAAGTGGTCCTATGCGCGACTGCTACGCTAGAGGTCCTGCGTTCGATTCCCAGATCGAGCAAAGTGTTATTGGGCTTTTCTATGAAATTCCCAGTAGCAGCTCAGAGTTTGGAATTTGTGCCCAGTTAATGGCAATAGGCTCGCCCCCTATTACATGGGACCTAAACATACCGGCGAACTGTGGGTGTACATTAGTACGCCTAACCCTTCGGGTAATACAGGCGTGATGGTATGTTATGTTTGTTATAGGTAAGCCGTCATAGTCTCTTGGCTGCCAAATCATAGGTCTCGAGTTCATACAAGGCACGCACCTCAGGCTTTCCATACCGAATCTATACTCTATACTAATATATAAAGCTGAAGAGTTTGTTTGTTTGTTTGCTTGAACGCGCTGAACTCAGGAACTACTGGTCCGATTTGAAAAATTCTTTCAGTGTTAGATAGCCCATTTATTGAGGAAGGCTATTGGCTATATATCATCACGCTACGCGGACGAAGTCGTGGGCAGAAGGTAGTCATTTAATATATCTAGTAATATGAGGCCACCTCAATGGAGTTAATTGTGGCCACGTAGAGCTCGTCCCTCGTGCAGGTGTATGGGCATAAAGGACACACCAATAGATTTGACATAGGTTGTTGTGGGTCGCCGCAGTCCCATTGAGTAAGATTAGGATCTCTGAACCCCCATTTGCACTTGGTTCTGCATCTGCCAATCTGGGTCGATTTAGAGACTTGCACATTGGCCACTGTAAGTCATGTCCAGGTGGTAACTTCTCTTCTGAAGCAATTTTTATGGGATAGGTGAGCAATGGAGCAGACGGATCACCTGATGGTAAGCGATAACCGCCGCCCATGGACACCCGCAACACCAGAGGACTCACAAGTGCGTTGCCAACCTTCCGGTAACCTCACTCACTCGGCGAAACACAACGCAAGCGTTGTTTCATACTACGGTCTGTGAGGCCGTAGTATCACTCCGGTCGAGCCGGCCCATTCGTGCAGAAGCACGGCTCTCCCACGTGAAAAAATAGTTTATAGGAAGTTAACGGAGAAACAGACGATAACATCAACTTTGGTTTATACTATTTAGAAAAGAAATAAGACTTCTGTAAGTTATTTTTCATGTGGCAATTATGAGAAAATCACTATTACCTGGCTCCAACGGCCGGTGACACGGCAATTTAAATTTCAGCTCAATCGCTGCTCCCTTTGCCCGCCTGAAAAATAATTTAGTGCGTAACAGGTGTGAATTGAAAATTGATTACTATTTTATTAGGAATTTTCAATAAAATATTTTACGATCGTTCAGATTTGTAGGTCATTTGGTCTCCGCTCAGAACGAGAGAGGGTTCCTCTGTCGTGGGTTGGCAGACTTCACACGCCATCGAGATAATGGCACGTAGGATTACTCACGCTGTTTTACTTTAACGTGTTAATGAGTGATCATCTCTTCTTCTCTACTATAATTAAAATAGCAAAAAAACTGCGTCTGTACATTGAAGATATAAAAAAAAACAAGAGGGTTAGGGTATACATGGGGCACACTAAAAGTCTTGCACTTCTAGCTAATCGGAACTATTTGAATTTCGAATGTTATATTTTTTTTAACGTTGCAACCTTCTTAGCAATAAAAAACAATTGGCGGGAAATCATTTGTCAATTGTTTTTTTATCACACATCAAAGTTCTACGTACGCAACGAAAATGGAATTAAGTCGAAAAGATTGTAGAGCGATGATTTTTTACCATTTTAAAAGTTCTCTCTCTCCGCAAGACTGTGCAGCTCGTCTTCAAAATGCTTTTGGGAGAGAAGCACCTTGTTTGAGCAACGTGAGGCGATGGTTTGCTGAATTTGAGAGAGGTTGAGTTTCTTTACATGACGGATTTCGTGAAGGGCGGCCTTGAACTGTCGTCAACGAAAATAATGTGGCTACTGTTAAGCGGCTAATTGAAGAAAACCCGCGGATTACCTATGAGACAATTCGAGGACTATTGGGGATTGGTATGAGCCAAATTCAGAAAATTTTACACGAATAAAAATGGTTCGATCGCATGAAAAAATGTTTAAAATGTAAAGGAGAATATTTTGAAAAGCAATATACTTACATAAAATTTTGGTTATAACATGTTGTTTTTTTAAGTTACGCAAAACTTATAGTGTGACCTACGTATAAACGTTTCCGAACCTTGTCTGTTTGTTACGGGTTGACGCAAAAACTACAAAATAGATTTTAGTTTTGTTATCACTGCTAGAAAGTATGTGCTCCAACTTAAACACTGGTGAACTTCTCATCTCAATTAATTGAACGGATCCTGTGATACAGCTTGACCTCTCTGATGTACCTATACATCAATGTTGGTTTTTCCATTTTTACTCAAAAGCAAAAGCTAGTTGATAATAATATAATCAACTATCATGCCACTGCAATAGCTCGTGAGCGCAATTCTACGCGAGAGGTCCTGGATTCAATTCCCAGGTTGAGCAAAGTGTTATTGAATTTTTCTATGGGCTTCGCAGTAGCATTTTATTTGTACCCGAATAATGGCAATAGACTCGCCCCCTATGACATGGGACCTAAACATACCGGCAAACTGTGAGTGTACATACATGTACACCTCTGCCTAACCCTTCGGGGATTACAGGCGTGATGGCATGTTCAAATACGGCGTCACAAATAAGTTGTTCGTAATAAAGTCGAGCACGTTTTGTACTCGTAATAAATAAATCACGCGATAAGCTTACAACTATTACTTCGTGCCACAACGAATAGAAAAGTGTGGTCAAAGACTTATTTATATTTAGCTTACGTTACGTTAACCATGACACTGGCACAGGACGTTCACGTCATTAATAAGAAAAAAAAGTTGGCTGTATGTTGTCAATTGTTCAAAAATATAAAATTTTTCGTTTGGTAGCAGTGCAACAGATTTTTTTTCTTCTGTTTTTATTTCTCCTGTGTTAGTGCTCAATGAAGAAATAAAAATTATTATAGAAATCTTTATTTTCTTACTTACTTATAAAAAACAAACAAACAGCCTCTCACCCTAAACGCATAGCGTCTCCGTTCCGTTGAGTGTGACTAATAAATAATAGTCTCCAGATTAGAGATATAAAAGAGAGGCCAATACCAAGAAGTGAAATCGGGCGCTTATCTGCACAATTGGATACGCTCTTATTCAAGAACGCGCATAAGCTAAGATATTGTTAAAGTGGGTATTACCGAGAGGTAATACCCATTTTCTGCTCTAGAGAGCAGTCTCACTATCACATCAAAGTAAAAAAACATGAAGTATAAATTCGGTGTAGATTATGAATATATCAATGTAGATCAGTCAATACAAATTTACTTAGACTTTGCAAAAAAAAAATATGGGCCAGTTTTACAATAATCTATATATCTATATCTATACTAATATATAAAGCTGAAGAGTTTGTTTGTTTGTTTGTTTGATTGTTTGTTTGTTTGTTTGTTTGCTTGAACGCGCTAATCTCAGGAACTACTGGTTCGATTTGAAAAATTATTTCAGTGTTAGATAGCTCATTTATCGAGGAAGGCTATAGGCTATATATCATCACGCTAAGACCAATAGGAGCGGAGCATCAATGAAGAATGTTTCAAAATCGGGATTTTTCCTTTTGAGAGCTTCCGATGCATGCGCTGCGTAAACGGTTAAAGTTTCGCAAAAATCATATATGAAAGAATTGTTCCGCTTTAAAAGTTCTAAAAAAAAGTCCGCGACAGCATATGTCTATCTTTTAAGGTTGGCTCACTATAACCGTTTTTATGCTAACTTTGTTCTAAAGTTCGTTTTTTTTTTCCTTTTGAGAGCTTCCGATGCGTGCGCTGCGTAAACGGTTAAAGTTTCGCAAAAATCATATATAACAGAATTGTTCCTCTTTAAAAGTTTTAAAAAAAAGTCCGCGACAGCATATGTCTATCTTTTAAGGTTGGCTCACTATAACCTTTTTTATGCTAACTTTGTTCTAAAATTCCAAATGCATTATTTGCGTAGGTGTTTTTATAAACATGATATTAATCCTTATCCAAATAAATACGTTATTCATCAGCCTTTAGAGCGTTTGTTTTGTATCCGTGTGGACCGAGCTTGGGTCCGCTCGGACCCAACAAACGCTCTAAAGGACATATCCTCATTTAGCGTTCTTTTATTATTCATGTTCCCGTGACATATTTTACTAAAGTTCCGCTCGGATACTCAATACTCAATTATCAACTAACAATATTGGCTATATCTTGAAGTGAGCTTCAATCAAAACATACTACAAGCCGCTGAACGGGATCATCATCTTCTTACCACCTGCCAAGTTTGCTTGAACTTGAACGCGATAATCTCAGGAACTATTGGTCCGATTAGAAAAAATCTTTCGGTGTTAGATAGTCCATTTATTGAGGAAGGCTATAGGCTATCATCTTGCTAAGACTAAGTAACTATTCCACGCGGACGAAGTCGCGGGCGGAAGCTAGTACTAAAATATAAAGCTGAAGAGTTTGTTTGTTTGTTTGCTCGAACGCGCTAATCTCAGGAACTACTGGTCCGATTTGAAAAATTCTTTCAGTGTTAGATAGCCCATTTATTGAGGAAGGCTATAGGCTATATATAATCACGCTACACGGACGAAGTCGCGGGCAGAAGCTAGTTACTCCATAACTTTTTATTTTCAGTAGAAAATAAAAAGTTATGGAGTAACTAGCTTATCGGCTAGGTGGAAGCTAGTAAGCTTCCGCCTTCATACGCGTGGAATAGTTACTTAGTCTTAGCGTGATGATATATAGTCTAAAACCTTCCTCAGTAAATGGGCTATCTAACACTGAAATATTTTTTCAAATCGGACCAGTAGCTTCTGAGTTTAGTGCGTTCAAGCAAACAAACAAACAAACTCTTCAGCTTTATATACTAGTATAGATATAGATATATTAGTATAGAAATTTGTATTAGTATTAGTCTATATAAAGAAATGATCAAAACTGGCACTTATCTCCTGAACAATACTGAGCCATTTACTACAAATTGGGGACGCTAAACACGAAATAATTCTTTGACCGACCATAAGCTAAAAAGATAGAGAAAAAAAGAAAAAATATTTTCAAAAGAGTGTAGAGATTTATTTGTTTACATTATGTCCAGTACTTCACGTCAATGTCGTAACGTAACCTAAATATACCCCTAGAATTACGTCCACCGAAACTCCTAACGCAGATTTAGGTCGATGATAACAGCGTAGGTAACGTAAAAGGCGTCGATAATGATCATGACCGCTATACCCGACAATCACTTAAAACGGGCTCAATTTTTACGTTGCGTGGCGTGACAGAACACAAGTATATCGATAACAAAACTTGGGTTGGTATAGAAAAAGTTTTGTTGATATTAACTTGTTACCGAATGGTCGACGTAATGAAACGATGGCTTTCTTATGTAATAGCTTTTATTTGATTTACGCAATCTGAGGGGAACAAAGAATAAGAAAAGTAACATCACGCTTATATTCTTTAGGGGTTAGGCAGAGGGGTACTTTTGAACACCCATAGTTCCGAATCCGATATGTTCATGTAAAAGGCCACAAATCCCAAACTCTGAGCTACTAAGAATTTTATAGAAAAGCCCTATAACGCTTTTTTTTTTATTTACTCTTTTATCTACACCTGGTAATCTAACCTAGGACCTCTAGCATAGCAGTCGCTACTAGGCTAATGAGGGCGAGCTTACAGACCTACTTAAAAAATTGTGATATTGCAATTTTTACTTGTAAGAAATAAAATATTTTTAATATCGCTCTTAAATAAAACAATGCAACCTTATTTACTGTCTCGAACAACAGTAACGACGCCATTTTTATTACAGTCACTAAAAAAATACAACAGTTCGCTATTCCAGATATTTTGTAATGAGTACAAGTTAAATATTCTTCTTAGGTATACATCTATTTTATTCCTGCTATTATTAAAATTACAATCATTGTTTAAGAACTTACTGTTGGTTTAATGTTAACTCTTCGAGTCTTCGAGTTATGGAGGGACCAGCGGACTGAATTGATCATACAAATATAATCTATCTATACTCTATCTATACTAGACTAATATATAACGCTGAAGAGTTTGTTTGTTTGTTTGCTTGAACGCGCTAATCTCAGGAACTACTGGTCCGATTTGAAAAATTCTTTCAGTGTTAGATAGCCCATTTATTGAGGAAGGCTATAGGTTACATATCATCACGCTACGCGGACGAAGTCGCGGATAGAAGCTATACCATAATAAACCGTAATTCAAAGAGGATTTAATAAGATTTTGTAAGTCTATGTTCCTATTAAAAATTATTTGTGTGTGAAGGGAAAGTAATTTTTTATAAACTTTACGAAATTTCATCCGATTTTCCGGTCGTTTATTTCGGTTGGTACATACATACCATCACGCCTGTTTTTCCCGAAGGGTTAGGCAGAGGCGTACTAATGTACAACCACAGTTCGCCGGTATGTTTAGGTCCCATGTAATAGGGGGCGAGCCTATTGCCATTAACCGGGCACAAATTCCAAACTCCGAGCTGCTACTGGGGTATTTCATAGAAAAACCCAATAACACTTTGCTCGACCTGGGAATCGAGCCCAAGACCTCTAGCGTAGCAGTCACACTCAGAACCACTTAGCTAATCTCTTTCTATTTCTATATTCTCTTGAATTACGATTTATATTAAGTTTTAAGTTTAAGTATTAAGTATTAAGTTTAAGTTAAGTATTAAGTTTTAAGTTATTATGGGCAATTCAGCGTCTGCTGAACTATTTAGAATTCTTCATTCTCATTCTTCATTAGCCTAGTGGTCCTGAGCACGACTGCCACACTATAGGTCCTGGGCTCGAATCCCAGGTCGAGAAAAGTGTTATTGGGTTTTTCTATTTCTATTAAATTCCCGGTAGCAGCTCGGAGTTTGGAATTTGTTAGTCATTGATATGTCGTATCTTCGTATGACCTTCAATTGCTCAAAGTCAAAGTCAAAGTCAAAATCATTTATTCAATATAAATTACTAGGTAGTACCTTTTGAACGTCATTTTTACAATATAGACAGCCCCCAAAACGCCCGCCCTTCTGCTTTCCGTATTCTCCGGGACACGAAAAATTGTGGAGCAAGAATGATCACCCATCCCTAAACTGACCCCGGTAAGTGCAACTTAACCTAATAAATCGATTGAACAGTGTAATTATTACTTACCTACTTAGTTGACAAGACATTATCGACAAACATAAATGTAGATTTTATCGGATTTCAATTTAAATAGGTACACATGTTCAATTCTCCACTCATTCGTATGACCTGCATACCCAATATGGTTTGACGTACCTACCTTGACACAAATTGCAAGTAATAACAGTATTTACCTACATTATTTACAAGTGGAGCCGCGGACATAGGCTATGCATACATTGTTGCTCATGTGAAGGAGCGAGGTGTGTTGCCCCTCCAACCAAAGGGAGGCTGTGTGACTCGCTGCTCGTGCTATGCTGGAGGGAAGACGCCGGTGATGACTGCTGCTGGTCTTCGAAGGCTGCTCGGAGGTCACCAGTGTGGGTACACTGATGATCACGTCGGGGTCAGCACTGTGGAGGAGCGAGGTGTGTTGCGGCCCGCTAGGCCTTTTGGTTGGAGGGGCAACACACCTCGCTCCTCCACACTCACATATCCACTCCCGACACAACACTTCCTCACGGAGCTTTGTCGACTTCGCTCACCGTTAGGAACATATCACGGAGCTATGTTATTTGGCTACGATTATCTGCAACTACACCCTGCAGATAATCGCACTTCCCAATCGGGCCGCCCCAATTATAAGAGGAATTATTTTATATGATTTTAAGTGGTTTTAAGAGAGGTAAACCTCTCTTTAAACCGCTTAGGACCACTTCTGAAGTAGGTATACTCTTTCAAATAAAAAAAGAATATTCCAAATGGTTTTATAAATGGCGAAATAATCGCATAACAAACTTGGACGAATTGGGAGCCTCCTCCTTTGAGGAATTCCTCTTGAAGTCGATTAAAAAGACCAATTTAACCAAGCTTTAGCTCCCCTAATAAATAGTATAAAATTATTGAAACTTAAATTAAAATAAACTCTATAAATCTCTATAAATAAAAATATCTATAATCAACTGCCTCATTAGCCAAGTAGTCCTGAGCGCGACTGCTACGCTAGAGGTTCTGGGTTCGATTCCCAGATCGAGCAAAGTTTTATTGGGTTTTTCTATGAAATTCCCAGTAGCAGCTCAGAGTTAGGAATTTGTGCCTGGTTAATGGCAATAGGCTCGTCCTCTATTACATGGGATCTAAACATACTGGCGAACTGTTTGTGTACATTAGTACGCCTCTGCCTAACCCTTCGGGGAATACAGGTGTGATGGTATGTCATGTTATGTCTATAAATCAAACATTCGTTAAGCTTCCCGACCAAGACCTCACAGAATCTATAACCAAACAACCCATCCCAGGGTTACATTATGCATATCATATCTGTATTATCTCTGACGTAAACCCCCCAAAACGTATCAGCAGGCCGCAGCCATCCGATTATAAGCATATAACAATAGCCGATCCCATCTTGACATCCGCTCCTCACGGAGGTAATAATATCACGACGGAAGAGACTTAAGACCGGATAAGGCGATTTGTAAGTGGGTAAGGGTGAGGTGCTGTTGTCAGATGAGCGGAGTTTGAAATGAGAATACACACGTACAGACCAATCGAAATATCTGTGCGCGTCCGAAGTTAGCCGTCCCGAACTGCGGTGCAGGTAAAATTAGTTTTTATTTTGGGCATAGACTAAATCAGTAAGGACAATAATCCCGAACGCATAACATTAAATTAATGACCAAAATTGGCTTTACATCGAATAACTAGTGCACCGATTTGGATAGATTTTCATGTACATGTTAGGTAGGTATGTGCCCGGCAAAAGGTTCGCCCCTGTTACATAAAAAAAAATATTGTCGCCAGTTAATATATTCACCTTATCTTATAGTAATGTAACATATGCATAGTATTATTAATGTATTTAATAAAAGGTACTGCTACTGATTCTCAAACTTAGCTCAAGCTTGTATTTTGGGAAACAGTGTTCAGCCACAGCTACTTGAGGTATAAACATGTTGACTATGTGTTAAAAATTTAATGTTAATTAAATTTATTACCAAAATTGTCCTTAGGTACGATTTTAAGCGGCATTAGTGATTTTGATATTTCTTAGTTCATGAAAATTCACATAAGGTTCCTACGGAAAGAAAAATGAGAGTTTCCCGAAAAATTGAAAGGAAAACACTAAAAGTTTTTCTCCCCTAGAATAATTGTATAATTTATTCAAATTTAGACAGGACAACATCTGTCTGGCTAGTTAGTATAGAATAAAACCTGTTTGTTAAATATTAATCATTTCATTCCTCGCTTAGCTTACAGCGGGACCGCGCCCAGACACGTGGCATAAGTAATGTATATATTTTTGTCGATACAGTTTTCAGGTAGTTAGCTACCTGTTGCATCTTTCACCTTTTTTAACGCGGGAGAGCAACGCTTCGGCAGGAATGGGCCGGCTCGACCGCAGTGATACCACGGCCTCACAGAAAACCGGCGTGAAACAACGCTTGCGTTGTGTTTCGCTGAGTAAGTGAGGTTACCGGAGGCCCAAACCCTTTTACAAGGCGGGCAACGCACTCGTGACTCCTCTGGTGATCCGTCTGCTCGTTTGCTCCCCTATCCCATAAAAAAGGTAAGCAAGTATCTAGATATGTAGAAGATCAAACCTAGTAAAAGAGAGCGCATCAAAACGGAGCTTGAATTGCCGATAAATATATATTCTACCGTATCATTTTATCTACTACTACTTCACTGGAAATAAATGACCGGAAAATCATTTCAAACTTGACTTTGCCAAGAATTGCATTCTAACTCGTGTATTTCCAGTAAAGTATTTAGAACGAAATGGGAGAGCAGAAGAACCTAGGTTAACGGTATCGGAATCCTAATCATAACACACTTTGAATAAATAGTTTTTGAGTTACGATTTATGTTGGAATTACGTTTGTATATGAAATTAGGCCCGACGGACTCTTAAGTAGTGAAGAAAGAAAGAAAGAAAGATCATTTATTTTCGCCCATAACGAAGCACTAGTTTTTTTTTAGTGCTCCTTACTTAATTTGTTTGTTTGTGAGAATTGTATGAGAAACGTTGACATTTCAATGTCAACATGTTTAACAGGTCTTTTAACCTACTTAAAAAATCAAAACTGCCTCATTAGCCAAGTGGACCTGAGCGTGACTGCTACGCTTGAGGTCCTGGGTTCAATTCCCAGGTCGAGCAAAGTGTTATTGGGTGTTTCTATGAAATTCCCAGTAACAGCTCGGAGTTTGGAATTCGTGCCCGGTTAATGACAATAGGCTCGCCCCCTATTACATGGGACCTAAACATTCCGGCGAACTGCGGGTGTACATTAGTACGCCTCTGCCTAACCCTTCGGGGAAAACAGCAATAAAAAAGCATGACAGAGAAATATACATACTCGAAAAACATAACCCTCTTGGCGCAATGAGCTAAAATCTAAATGTTCTGTATTTTTTACATAATTATATGGTGTAACGCGCATGAGTCCCAAGGACCCAATTAGGGCCACATCCACACATTTTAGTGGATTTAAAAGAGTGTGTGCTTACTTTAACGAGTAGCATCATCTATATATCTATACTAATATATAAAGCTGAAGAGTTTGTTTGTTTGTTTGTTTGTTTGTTTGTTTGTTTGCTTGAACGCGCTAATCTCAGGAACTACTGGGTCGATTTGAAAAATTCTTTCAGTGTTAGATAGCTCATTTATCGAGGAAGGCTATAGGCTATATATCATCACGCTAAGACCAATAGGAGCGGAGCATCAATGAAGAATGTTTGAAAATCGGGGATTTTTCCTTTTGAGAGCTTCCGATGCATGCGCTGCGTAAACGATTAAAGTTTCGCAAAAATCATATATGACAGAATTGTTCCTCTTTAAAAGTTCTAAAAAAAAGTCCGCGACAGCATATATCTATCTTTTAAGGTTGGCTCACTATAACCGTTTTTATGCTAACTTTGTTCTAAAATTCGTTTTTTTTCCTTTTGAGAGCTTCCGATGCGTGCGCTGCGTAAACGGTTAAAGTTTCGCAAAAATCATATATGACAGAACTGTTCCTCTTTAAAATTTCTAAAAAAAAGTCCGTGACAGCATATGTCTATCTTTTAAGGTTGGCTCACTATAACCTTTTTTATGCTAACTTTGTTCTAAAATTCCAAATGCATTATTTGCGTAGGTGTTTTTATAAACATGATATATATTAATCCTTATCGAAATAAATACGTTATTCATCAGCCTTTAGAGCTTTTGTTTTGTATCCATGCGGACCGAGCTTGGGTCCGCTCGGACCCAACAAACGCTCTAAAAGACATCCTCATTTAACGATTTTTTATTATTCCTGTTCCCGTGACATATGTTACTAAAGTTCCGCTCGGATACTCAATACTCAATTATCAACTAACAATATTGGCTATATCTTGAAGTGAGCTTCTACAAGCCGCTGAAGGGGATCATCATCTTCTTACCACCTGTCAAGTGCCACCTGCTAAGTTTGCTTGAACGCGATAATCTCAGGAACTAATGGTCCGATTAGAAAAAATCTTTCGGTGTTAGATAGTCCATTTATTGAGGAAGGCTATAGGCTATCATCCCGCTAAGACTAAGTAACTATTCCACGCGGACGAAGTCGCGGGCGGAAGCTAGTACTAATATATAAAGCTGAAGAGTTTGTTTGTTTGTTTGTTTACCTGAACGCGCTAATCTCCGGAACTACTGGTCCGATTTGAAAAATTCTTTCAGTGTTAGATAGCCCATTTATCGAAGAAGGCTATAGGCTAAATATCATCACGCTACGCGGACGAAGTCGCGGGCAGAAGCTAGTTTATAATATGTCGAGTCGTACACAGTAAACATAAATATATTTCAGTCGTATCCGACCTTTGAAACACAATTATCTTGTCTTGTAATTAACTAAATTTACTTTCAGATCGTTTGACTCACTTCGGCTCAATAATGTAGTAATCGTAAGAGGTACTGCGCTAAAAGTCCTGGGTTCGATTCCCAAGTCGAGTAATGTAATTGAGGTTTTCTATAACATTTTTAGTGGCAGCTCGGAATTTGGAATTAGTGGCAATCAATAGGCTCGCTGTTACATGGGACCTAGACGTGAATTGTGGAGTACATTAGTACGTCTCTGCCTAACCCTTCGGGGAATACAGGCATGTTTTTTTTATGGGATAGGGGAGCAAACGAACAGACGGATCACCTGATGGAAAGCGATAACCGCCGCCCATGGACACCCGCAGAGGACTCACAAGTGCGTTGCCCGCCTTTTAAAAGGGTTTGGGCCTCCGGTATCCTCACTTACTCGGCGAAACACATTGCAAGCGTTGTTTCACGCCGGTTTTCTGTGAGGCCGTGGTATCACTCCGGTGTTTCGTCACGTATGACGCACCTACTTTATCATAATGCGTGACAGTTATGTTACACTGATAAATATGAGAAGTATCACGATTTAACCTAAATTCCTATCTAAAACAATGATTCATTGATTCGTCTCGTGACGCACTAATATTTATTCCCTTGAGATGACACTCTTATTTTAGCGTTAATTAACACATCTTGTAACATAACGTGTATTTTGTATTGTCATGTGTATTGTAGCTAAGTAAAAACTACGCAAAATATTCTATCTTCTCTCTTTTTTTTAAAGCTTACTAGCAATGCGGGTCGCACATTACTAGTATTCTTGTTAACCCCTCGTGCTAAGCTAGATTGCTTGTGTTACGAGTGGGTTCACGTCGGTAGTGCAATGGGTGGGGTTCGAACCGGCAACCACATGATCGCAAGTCCGACGCCCTAGCCATTAGGCTACCGCCGCTTAAATATAAGCAAGCCGCAATAGGTTTTTTCTATACTACAATATTATCAGGAAAAGAGGTGATGATCTTCAAACGGCTCAAGTTGTTACTTACTGATTTTAAGACAAATGAAGCACTATGCACTTGGACTATGACTGAATCGCTGTAAAAACGCAAAAAAATGTCGCAATATTAAAAAGATGCGTAGGTTTAATACACGATATTTTCATTTACCGTAAAAGCAAGAAATAAAGCCATAATTATAAATTAAAGTCGCCGCTTTTTTAAGGAATTCTTTGAAATTTTACGAAAAAAATATATGCTTACGCAAATTAATTATATAATTCAGTCCTAATTAATCTTGTGACCCTATTACCGGACGGTTTTCAGTCGGCAACATCAAAGGAGTTTCATTTAGAATCTGCCAATGGTTTTTAGAAAGAGGCTTTACTCTTTTTAACCTCTTGTTTTCTATATTATTGTCCTTTTAACTTTATCAAGAACACGATCAAAGAGTTTTATAGTAATGTTTCTAATTAGCTATGTCCCAGGCGTTACCCGCGTTCATCTACTCAGTCCCACAAATATTTCTATTCTGTAAGCTATCGAAATGAAAAATACATTAAAATTTCTGTTTTGTTTAAAATTCATTCATTTCAATCAAAATCAATCATTCAATTGAAATTCATTGAGCTTTTTTGGAGTTTATTTGAGATTAACTTTTGGACAGACAGACAAACAAAATTACTGAAAACTATTTCTGAATAGCAGTTCAGTCACTTAAATTTTAACACATCTCGAACTGTTGGGTTCGATTCTCTGGTCGAAAAGGTTATTTAAAGGTGTACTAATGTACACCTACGGTTCGACAGTATATTTTTAGGTCTTACGTAAAGACGAGCTAGTCCATTTTCAACTAGGATCAAAGCTATACTTTACAGTCCGTTTTTTTGAACTTGTCTTTTTTGGTAAACAAACCCAGTCCGATGCGAAAATCACAAGTTTTTCTTTAATCACGCACTTGATGTAGGAAACGATTTTATTAACACTTACACTATACACATACACTCTAAATTACACCAAAAACTGCTACGAAATCACTTTAAAAGCCTATTATTTTTAATGAAAACTAAATTTTATGTAATTTCATTTTCACAGAATAAAATAATCATGACAATTTGACATTTCAAAACTCTAGACTTTATACCAATTTTAGGAATGTGACAAAATAATGAATTATTTTGATATATTATGTGAATGAACAACTGAACTGTAATTTCAAGTTCAAATGAAATGGCAGCCAGTAAAAATGTTATTGTATTACGCCTTCCGCCTTATCATTGCGAATTAAATCCCATATTAATACAGGCACAATTAAAAGGCCATGTTGGCAAAAATAATAAATCTTTTAAAATGGCTCGAGTCAAGGAATTGATTAAAGAAGGCTTAACAAAAATAGGCACGGTGTCATGGACCAATTGCATAAATCATGTAATCAAGGAAGAGGATAAAATGTTGCAGCTCGATGACATAATAGATACTGCAGCAGATGCACTGACCCAGAGGTTCATAATACATGTGCCAGAATTTGATGACTCTTCAGAGCCATCAGATTCTGACTCGTGTATTTTAGAGAAATACGAGTAATAAATTAACATTTCGCTGTTTGTCGTTTTATTTATTAATATCCACACATTCACTTCATATTTAAAATTAAAAGATCAATTCAGTACCTACTCGTCAAGGTGAGAATCATTCAGTCTTGGCTAAGAGTATTTAGTTCAGACATTCATTCATGATTTCCCAACACAATCAAAACACTATCAACTGTCTCTGGTTATTAGGACGCCATATTTGTTTACTAAAAAAGACAAGTTAACTGGGATAGACTGTACCTGCCGAATTTCCTAAACTAGGTATATTAATTGAGTGAATCGGATCGCTAATGATTGTAGTCCAACAACTGAGTCTACCCGTTACTATGGATGCTGTAAAGGATTCCGGAACTAAAAATAATGTCAATATTTAATTCCCGAATCCCGAATTAATTTTATATAATGTGAGCAGTGTGAGACGGCCCTAAATGATATAGTTGGAAGACTTGATGACGGTCTTAGGGAGTCGTAGGATGCAGGCAGCGTATAACCGGTCCTATGGAGTAGGCCTTTCTTCGGCAGTGAAGGTCTTTTGGCTTATATGAAGACCTGATAATAGATTCCAAGACCTCATTCTCGGCAGCCGAGCTTTCAATCACTAAACCATTTTGTATACAAGCTAATGATATTACATTTACATTCTATACTTCCCTGACATCAAAGACCTTAGCGTTAATTAATACTTTGCAAACAATTATGATTCGCAATTATCACATCGACTTGTGCAAAGAAGGTTAATTGCAAGAAAACAGTCACTAATGTATGCATGTTTGATTTTCAATCAACATACTAATGTAACTGTCTCATTAGCATTAGTGGTCCTAAGCGCAACTGCTACGCTAGAAGTTCTGAGTTCGATTCCCAGATAGAACAATGTGTTATTAGGCTTTTCTATGAAATTCTAATCAGCAGTTCGGAGTTTGGATTTGTGCTAACCGCGTTCACTACAGAGTGGACATAGGCATGCAATAGGGGCGACCTTATTGGCAGTCAAATGTTGTTGTAGCGACATCTACCGTGCTACATATGAAATCGGTGAAGAAATCCTGAATCACGCAAGTGAAGTTTGCAACGCAACGCAAGTTGCGTTGCAAACTTCAACGCAAGCAAATATAAGCAATTATATACTTGCAAAACACCCGCCTGGTTGGAGGATCTTCCCTTCAATTGGAGGGCAACCACCGAAGGGAGTCTTATCACTATCACACCATAATATAATTTATTATATCACTGGGAGGCAATTTTCTACCACACTACGCCATCATATTGTAACAAAAACCTAGTGTGGGGTAAAATTTTTGAAAAATAAACATGACATAACTCAAAGAGACCGTATAAAAAGTGTTAAATACGTACCTTTTCGGAGAATTGAAGAAACCTGAAACAAAAAAAAACAAACAATTTTATTGTGTTAATTTTTCACAAAAAGATAATTAAAATATCTGAAACTATGGCCCCCTGATCTATCAGTGGCTCAGTTATGGAAAACTAAAACTTCTGACTGACAAAAAATATCGTACCTAGTCGTCGCACAAACACCCAGACCCGGAACAACAACCGTGTTCCGTGCGGGGATCGAACCCACAACACATAGCGGTAAAAGCCGATCGCTCGGCCGCTATGCCAAACGTGAAGTCAAATTGTTATTAACTGCCTTATTAGTCTAATGGCGAGTTCAACTCCCAGGTTTCAGGATTATTGGTTTTTCTATGAAATTCTCAGTACCTACTAAGCTCGTAATTTAAGATTTGTGCCTGGTTAAAGACAATATGCTCGCCCCCTATTAAATGCAATCTCAACTAATGGCGATCTGTCGGCGTACATTACTACACCGCTGCCCTAGCTTACAGTGGTATGATTGAGTTCCATCTAATGAGACATACCTACTAATTTCTGAGACATCGCGAATATTAATTTCAGTATTCGGCGATTCAGTAGTTGATTCTGAACAAACTACTTTCAATAGCCCAAGCACGAACGACATGCGAAAACGTATTCGTATCGAAATCGAGAATAATTTGAATGAGGAGGTTAATGAACGTAGATGAAGCGAAAGTGGTGTGCCAGGTGCATAGCAAGTGGAAATCTATAGTCTCTGCCTACCCCAATTAGGAGACAAGCGTGAAAATATGTATGTATGTATGAGATTTGTAACAGACAAAAATTCGATACATTTACGATACGAATTCGATTGTTCAAATTCAAATTCAAATATTTTTTTCTGTCATTTTTCCATATTCAAATGTTCTTCATGCTTGTCTTGCACCTATTCCGTTACTGGTTACATTTTCATTTGTCGCGCCTATTCAATTTCACCCTGTAGATTCCTTAGAGAATAGTAAAATTTTATAACACACTAGCTTCTGCCCACGACTTCGTCCGCGTAGCGTGATGATATATAGCCTATAGCCTTCCTCAATAAATGGGCTATCTAACACTGAAAAAATTTTTCAAATCGGAATAGTAGTTACCGAGATTAGCGCGTTCAAGCGAACAAACAAACTCTTCAGCTTTATATATTAGTATAAAAGATACCATCACGCCTGTATTCCTCGAAGGGTTAGGCAGAGGTGTACCAAGGCACACCAACAGTTCGTGTTGTTTAGGTCCCATGTAATAGGGGGCGAGCCTATTGCCATTAACCGGGCACAAATTCCAAACTCCGAGCTGCTACTAAGAATTTCATAGAAAACCCCAATAACACTGCTCGACCTCGAATCGAACCCAGGACCTCTAGCGTAGCAGTCGCACTTGGGACCACTAGACTAACGAGGCAGTCAAATTTTCAATTAGTCAAATTTTATAAACATAACCAAATAGGTCTGAAATCACAATCACAAAAGAATGGGAGTTCACAACTCGATCATAATTAAACTTGAAAGCTGGACTTATTGTAATTGTAAGAGGAGTAAGTAGAAATACTTTTCGTCGAGATTTGGTAATAATGTAAATATAACGCGATAAAATACCTTCGTTAAGTGGTCTTATTTCAATAACTGAACCAATTTCTATGCAAAAATAGTCTTCTTTACTTTTACCAATCCAGCACATAATTTTCAGTTACCTACCTAAAATTATGTAAGAAATAATAGGAGTTTAGCCAGGTTTTATATAGATTTTTTTATAGTTAGGTATGTGACTGATAGCTAGGTAACTACTCCTTTGTCAAAAATAAGATTCTTTATTCGTGAACTAATAAAGTAGAACTAAAAATATTAATAAAAATGTAATTTACTTAATTTTCGACAAAGAATTTTCAAATTATTTTAGCCAACCACAACTGAGCGTTTGTAATTCGAACAAACATTGACTTGATGTTGAAAGTAAACACCATATCCCTTAAGAAATAAGAAAATTAAATCATAATATAAGGGTACAACCGGCCCCTAGCTAGGGTTGTCAAAAATAAAACTAACCCCCAAACTGTTGATTTCGTACAACATCATGAACTCAAAAGTTGAAAAGATTTTTCTATTTTGAATATTATAAATGTATCAAGGGCCCGTGAATATTTTTTATCATTAATTAATAGTTTTTATAATGAAAAAATACGTTATCGACTTTAGTATAAATTGTATGTTGTTTCCAACTATGTATGTTGCTTTCCCAACTAAAACATCAGAAAAACATAGACCTATTCTACTACACAGACTATTTATCTGATTTTTTTATTTTACTATAGTAACGACTGTTATTGCCTTGTCCTAAGGTACTAGGTATTAGTTATAAGTTTTATCCACAGTTAGTCCATGAAAAGACTGCATGATTGCTATTTGCAGATAATATTTCAGTTTATGCTGTTGACACTTACTATATTCGTGAGGATTTCTAAATGGCTGCCTGTTTACATATTGTATAAACTGTTTTTTATTTAATTATTGGTGTAATAAATAAACCAACTCAGAAATTTAATGCTCTGTAGCCAAGAAAACGCTCGTTAATTCACTAAAATATTATCTCCTGGCAACCCTATAACCCGAACTTCGCCGAAAAAGCCCGAATGTCCCCGAGGCCGCCCTTCGGCTAGCTTTTAATAAATAAGCAAATAGCGCCCACTTTAATAATGAATTATTCCGAGTATACACGTCTATTATTCCTTATAAAAGGAAAAAATGGAGATTAAGCAAAACTAAATAGAATCCCGAAAGAAGGTATTATATTAGGCAGATTATAATAAAGAAAATAACTTTTTTGGGTAGTTAGTAAAGGGTAAGGTTCGTAGACTAAGTAAAATATTTGCTAATAATAGAAAATAAAATCTTTTCGTTTCTCCACAAGACGGTTACTGTAGAAAATTGATATCTAAAGCAAATAATTTGCAAAAATCTGCCTTTTTTATGGCATGGAGGCAAACGAGCAGACGGATCGCCTGATGGTAAGCGATTACCAGCGCCCATGGACACCCGCAACACCAGAGGAGTCGCAAGTGCGTTGCCCGCCTTTGTAATGGGTTTGAGCCTCCGGTATCGTCACTCGCTCGGCGAAACACACCGGTTTTCTGTGTGGCCTGGCCTGGTATCACTCCGGTCGAGCCGGCCCATTCATGCTGAAAAATGGCTCTCTCACGGTCTCATCTTAAACTCTGTATCTAACATAACATATGTAACATGTTATGTTAGATAGAGTTTAAAGCGATATTAGATAGAGCGTTTTTATAACCATAACATGTTGTATTATGTTAGATAAAAACATTATATTAGGTAAAATCTTAAACTCTCTATCTAACTCTATATAAAACTTATACTATCTCTCTTGTAAAAAAATACTCATTAATTTACCTAGAATGCTAAGAAAAAAATACAACAGTTTTTGAAAAACTTTCTTGTATTCCAAACACACATTGTACAGACATTTTCATTGTGATTGTGTCGCACCTTAAAATTATTCATTCAGATTGTTGTGAATGAATAAACAACCTTTTGTTGAAACCAATCAACAAATTGGACGGTGAAATTTTCTGGAACTGGGTAATTGTACGTTGTATAGAATGGTAGTATTAGTCATCGTGGATTTGAGGGTAAATGGTGAATAGTTTTTTGAAGTCTGTAAAAAATATAACATAATATATCATAACATACCATCACGCCTGCTTTCCCGAATGGTTAGGCAGAGGCGTACTATGTACACCCACAGTTCGCCGGTATGTTTAGGTCCCATGTAATAGGGGGCGAGCCTATTGCCATTCACCGGGCACAAATTCCAAACTCCGAGCTGTTACTGGGAATTTTATAGAAAAACCCAATAACACTTTGCTTGACCTGGGAATCGAACCCAGGACCTCAACGTAGCCGTCAACCACTAGGGTAATGAGGCAGTTAATGTAAAAAAACTAACATTTAAATAATCTAGTAAATTTGGAACAAAAAAGTAAAGTAGTAAAGTTGGACTATTGAGGTATCACAGTAATGAAAAGGTGCTTTCCATTTGCTCTCATACTGAAAAGGTCTTAATTAACGTGAGTTTTTCAGTCCAACCCTCACCTAGTTTGCTCAACGGAACCATTTACTGGATCAAGTAACAGGTACGAATGTTCTTTGCGTAGAAATGTTTTTAGGGAGCGCAATTTATTCATATTCCTTCTCATTTAACATACTATTATACCTGTATTTCCCAAAGGGGTTAGATAAAGGGGTGCTAATGTACACCCACAGTTCGTTGGTATGTTTCGGTATAAAGATTTTTTTTTTTTCTCAAAAAAAATTTGTTTACATGTAATAAGGTCAAAACTCCGAGCTGCTAATGAGATCCTCATAGAAAAACATAACATACCATCACGCCTGTATTCCCCGAAGGGTTAGGCAGAGGCGTACTAATGTACACCCACAGTTCGCCGGTATGTTTAGGTCCCATGTAATAGGGGGCGAGCCTATTGCCATTAACCGGGCTCAAATTCCTAACTCCGAGCTGCTACTGGGAATTTCATAGAAAAACCCAATAACACTTTGCTCGACCTGGGAATCGAACCCAGGACCTCTAGCGTAGCAGTCGCGCTTAGGACCACTTGGCTAATGAGGCAGTTCATAGCTCATAGAAAAACTTTGTAAGTAATAAAGAAAGAAAGAAAATTCATTTATTGAGACAAGGAGATATGTTGTATAGATAGAAGCGACGATCGCCCAATGGCTAGGGCGTCGGACTTGCGATCATGTGGTTGCAGGTTCAAAACTCACCCATTGCACTATCGTCGCGAACCCACTAGTTACACAAGCATTTATCTTAGGATTAGGGGATAACGACAATACTATGACCATGACCCACATTGCTAGTAAACTTCAAAATAAAATTTTAGTTAGTTTTAGATATTTATTTAGGTCATTTGTTTATAATAATGTATTAAGCAATATGCTCGCCCCCTATCACATACCAAACACACAACAAACGGCGAACTGTGGGTGTACATTAGTACGCCACTGCCTAACCCTTCGGGGAATACAGGCGTGATGGTATATTAATGTTATGTTTGTTTATAATTACTTATGCAATAACACAACATTAGTATAATAATTTCAATTTATTAAATCAATAAAGTACTTACTCAATCAAAATAATATTTCAAATGCGCTCTGCCGCGTTATTCATACTCCAAGACAGTGATAAGTACTTATTTCGAAGTAAGATGCTATTTAGATAGTACCATGTACTTATACTTACATAAATACTCTGTGGGTTGGTACACATCTCCACTTAAGAGGGTTGGTTTGGTCTCTATTGTAAATGAAGGATTCTTTAGGTTAGGAGTATGTTTCAAGGGATGCTATTAGAGACGTCTATTCATAGAATCCTATTTTCTATTAACTAGTGGACTTTAGCTGCTGCTAATTAACCATTAATTAACTGTTATGAGTCCGGTGGGTCGAATTTCCAACATAACATACCATCACGCCTGTATTCCCCGAAGGGTTAGGTAGAGGTGTACTAAGGTACACCCATAGTTCGCCGGTATGTTTAGGTCCCATGTAATAAGGAGCGAGCCTATTGCCATTAACCGGGCACAAATTCCAAACTCCGAGCTGCTACTGGGAATTTCATAGAAAAACCCAATAACACTTAGCTCGACCTAGGAATCGAACCAAGGACCTCTAGCGTAGCAGTCGAATTTCCAATACAAATGTATAACCGAAAAAAAACCTACTGGTTATTATTCGGATTCCGATACCGTTAATCTAGGTTCCTGGTCTACCCATTTCATCCAAAATACTTCACTGAAATAAATGTAAGCGAATGCAATTCTGCTGCAACTGCCTCGTTAGTCTAGTTGTCCTAAGTGCGACTGCTACGCTAGAGGTCCTGGGTTCAATTCCCAGGACGAGCAAAGTGTTATTCTATGAAATTCTCAGTAGCAGCTCGGAGTTTGGAATTTTTGCAATAGGATCGCCCCCTATTACATGGAACCTAAACATACCGGCGAATTGTGGGTGTACCTTACTACACCTCTGCCTAACCCTTCGGGGAATACAGGCGTGATGGTATGAAAGAATGATGAAATGTTGCAATTCTTGGTAACTTTACCAAGTTTGGAACCTGTCGTTTATTTCCAATGATAGATTAAAGGTATCTCAATCCGAATAATTACAAAA
This sequence comes from Acronicta leporina, assembly GCA_947256265.1. Taxonomy (NCBI): domain Eukaryota; kingdom Metazoa; phylum Arthropoda; class Insecta; order Lepidoptera; family Noctuidae; genus Acronicta; species Acronicta leporina. The sequence continues at coordinate 3,269,385 of OX366537.1, read as the reverse complement.
AAATAATGTTGGGATTACTTTTTTTTGGAATAGGGGGGCAAACGACCAGCGGTTCACCTGATGGTAAGCGATAACCGCCGCTCATGGACACCCGCAACACCAGAGGAGTCACAAGTGCGCTGCCGGCGTTTTAAAAGGGAGTACGCTCTTTTATTGAAAGTTTGAAGGTCGTATTGGTCCGGAAATACTGTAGGCTACAGTTCATTCCACAGTGTTGTTGTACGAGGCAGAAAGTTTCTAGAGAAACGGACAGTTGTGGACTGTCATGCAGCCATTAAGATGATGGGGATGGAACTGTTGTCGCGTAAAAAGCATGGTGAGACTCTGGTAATAATATTACCTATAGCCAAATTGGTATAGTGGTTCATCTGGGTGTTTCTAATGTATTATATGTATGCATTTACAAAAAAAAAATGTTTATAAGTATGATATCCATTGTCTAGTACCCATAGTACAAGCTCTGCTTAGTTTGGGACTAGATGGTGCTGTGTAAAAATGTTCCAGAATATTTATTTATTTATTTATGTGGAGAACATGAGGTCCTGAATTTGATTCCCAATTCGAGCAATATTTTTGTCACTGACATGTATCGATTTTATCAGTGAAAAGTCCGTAAAGTAGATTTAATTACAGTACTCGGCGATAAATATTGCACATCGACATTTGGAAAGAGACAATCGGATAATTTCGGCTTCGTAGAGCGTTATCTCTGTCGCACACTACCTATGTGACATTTTGTTAGTCGTTGTTCAAGTGCGATAGAGTGCGGTCGCGTCCAGTTCAAAATATACATATAGAGTTGTTAACACCCCCAAATTTAAATAATTTAAAGTTGTACTATGGCATCTTTAGGAAAAAGAGGGAAACCTTTACGAGGTCAGTCACACCAAATTATCTACAATGTTTATAAATATTTTGTAACCGAAGCTGACAGATTTAAAAAAAATGAAGATGAAAATGTAAGTTGTTATTTTAAGAAGGTTCAAGCGCGAGTTGCAAATGCCACTGGAATTTTAAGAAGAACTTTGAACAATATATTAAATATAATATTATTATGTACACTACAGCTGTAATTTTCCAAAGTAATTAAATACGTAAACATAATGTGAACATATTTTTTTTTTATTTTACCCGAACCTAAAGCCATTACCTACTTATAGAAAAATTGGTGTATTTTATACAAAGAATAAAAAGAAATATTAAAAGAAGCAAATTAAAATTGTTTTAACAGCGCCTAATAGATACCGGACTTTTTGTATTTCGTGCGACAGAGATAACGCTCTACGAAGCCGAAATTAGCCGATTGTCTCTTTCCAAATGTCGATGTGCAATATTTATCGCCGGGTACTGTAAGTGATTTTGTGTTTTTATACGGTATTCTCAGTAGTAACTTGGAATTTGGATTTGTGCCTGGTAACGAAAACGTAAAGGTACGACTGCTACGTTAGAGGTCCTGGCTTCGATTCCCAGTCCCAGTCGAGCAGTTGGTTTATTGTTTTTGGTTGTTTATGAATTTCCAGTTTACCGATATGTTCAGCTCCTATTCAATAGAGGTATTGCATAGGACCTGTTAGATATAGTCGCGGACTATACGTGTACAGCACACCTCTGCTTATATCTTCAGGGATACAAGCGCAATGTTTCTAGGTACAGGCACCACCAAAAGTGCCGGTTACGTTATTAACTAAACGTGCACCACTTCAGTATGTAATCTAGATAAGCCGGTTTATCGGATGGTACACTCGCAAACAAAAGTGTTTTTGTTTCAGATTTAGATAATGCGAGGAAAAAGTAGCTAAATTATCTTGTTGCGTGCTTTGAGCTATATAACAAAAAAAAACTCTGTATTCTTCGAGAGTCGATGAAGTCTTTTCTTTTTGTTTTGCGGAGCATTATTTAAATTATTATTTGGTCATTGAGGTGGAAAATTTTGTTCATTCACCTACTTCTAATAGGAACCAGGTAACTAAAGTTAAAAAAAATACTTATTGATAGAATACTAGAGGAATTAAAAAAACTAGAAAATAATGACGTATGCAATATTCTCAAAAAATAAAACAGCTCAACCAGGAGCTACATAAGTAAACCTTTGCAGTGTGACAAGAATTGCGTCCATTTTGAAACGAGCAGTTTTACACTTTGCCTTTACCTGGGAATGTAAGCCAAAACCACATTCATGAGCCACGCTTGTGTCTAATCAGACACATAACTAAAATTTATGAAAGAACAACATTAAAACAATTAAATTTTCATACTTAAGCTGCACGTAATCCAATTAGAACCAGTTAGATCTGATCATAAATTAGGAGATCCTTTTTATATATTTTGACGTCGGCCAATTATATCAATAAAAAAAAAATCCCTTAACCATTATGTGTTCGCCAGTACCGACCGTCATCCATCTCGGATTGTGTGCATTACATTGTTATCATCTGATATGGGCTCGCTAAAATTACCAGATGTTACTGAACTGATTTGTTTCACATCACAGCCTGACTTAACTGTCAGGTAAAGAAGCACGTTAAAGGAACTGAGGATATTATTTTAACGGGCTGCAAATAGAGGAGATTATTAACACTTATAAATATCTAGTACCAAGGTTGTGTAATAAATACCCGTTGTTAAGAGATGGTGAGAAAATACTATCTAACTACTCAACATAAAATTTTCACAGAACTGTATGTACCAATTAGATTAATTAGAAAACGAATGTAAGTATGTATTAAAGTATTAAGTACCTATAATTTAACTAACTATATTGCTGTACCCTTACCGGGTTTCATGTTGAAACTTATCAATATTTTGTAACAACTTTGTAACACATGAATGCAAATAAAGAACTTGAACTTGAACTTGAAAATTAAATTCAAAATGAAACTAAAAAAGGGTTACTCATTTTTCAAATAAATGGCTTTAAACTTTTGTCGGGACACTTCCTAATTAACCTGAAACTAATCTAAATACATCACAGCATTTAAGGAACTTATCACCTCTTTATCACTTTTTTTTAGATATTAAAATAATATGATGTGTAAAAGATGATGTGTAAAAATAAGAAGATGTGTTTATTAGGTAGTGTAAGTTTAAAATTGTAAAAGAGTAGAACGCCTACAAACTGCTTAGTAGTTTGGCGATGAAAAGTTTGTGAATATGTATTACTTACTTAAATGATAAAATAAAAAAAATAAAAAAACTTCTATTAACTTGTAATTTTAACGTGAGAGAGCTATGCTTCGGCACGAATGGGCCGGCTTGATTGGAGTAATAAAAAGCCTCACAAATAGCCGACTGCCTAATTAGCCAAGTGGTCCTGAGCGCGACTGCTACGCTAAAGATCCTGGGTTCGATTCTCAGGTCGAGCAAAGTGTTATTGGGTTTTTCTATGAAATGGTCAGTAGCAGCTCGGAGTTAGGAATTTGTGTTGTTTTGGCGAACTGTGAGTGTACCTTAGTACACCTCTGCCTAACCCTTCGGGGAATACAGGCGTGATGGTATGTTATGTAATATCAATACAACGCGATAATATTCATAAATATTAGTTTTATTTAAATTTTTAACATTCGCGTATCTGAAACCAGAACCTATCTCAAATATTTGAACCAATTATTATGATAGCGAGATATGGTTGACCAAGTGACCCCTATCTACACGGTTGAATGAAACTTAGCTCAGAAACTCCTCTAAAAGGTTTAGAACAAAAGGGGTATTTGATGCGTATAACAATGTTGTTTAGTTGTGGTATCGAAGACAATTGCTACATAATTATGGTCCCCTGGTACTTTGAATTTGGTGTTGATTTATTGCCTAAACTAAACAACACTTTGTAACTTTCCAGGGTTTCCTCGGGAATTTAAACGGTGAACATAAATTATGCTGTTTCTTAGCAAAGGATAGTTTATTTTTTAACTATGTGGGATTGGTGTAAGCTCGACCCGAGTGATACCACGGCCTCACAAAAACCGATATGAAACAACATTTAGGTACGTTGTGTTTCGCCGAGTGAGTGAGGATACCGGAGGTCGAAACTCTTTAAAAGGTCACTATCGACTCCTCTGGTGTTGCGGGTGTCCATGGGCGGCAATAATTGCTTACCATCAAGTGATCCGTCTCCTCGTTTGCCCCCCTATCCCATAAAAAAAGTCTTAGGTCTCAGTTACTTTTCGCAATGAAATGCGTATTAAATAAGTAATGATTCACCTTAATTGCTTAATTAATGCCTTTAGTAAAATAATATAAATAGATGATGAATATTCCTGATTTCCTTTAAATATTGTATGCCTTTAAATGGGCTAATGCAAACTTGGTAAATATTAAGGAGTACTTTTGAAATCTAAATAATTAATATTGATAGATAGTAAAGTTAACATTCATTTTAAAGCAGAATTGATAAAACAGTTGTATAAATGGCGAATTAAATTAATTAAACTACCTCATTAGCCTAGTGGCACAGAGCGCAACTGCCACGCTAGAGGTCCTGGGTTCGATTACGAACGAAGTGTTAGTGGGTTCTCTTATGAAATTCCCAAGAGCAGCTCGAAGTTTGGAATTTGCGCCCGGTTAATGGCAATATGCTCGCCCCCTATTACATGGGACCTAAACATTTAATAGAATTTCTTACAAAATCCCAATAACACTTTGCTCGTCCTACGAATCGAATCCAGGACCTCTAGAGTAGCGGCCGCGATCATGATCTCTAGGTTAATGAGGCAGATACTTCTCCTATGACCTTATTCACACATATTACTAACAAAAATGGTATATCATTGCAGGATTTTGTTTCCAGATCCGAAGTCTTCTGGGTCGAAAGCAGGTCAAGTCAGTGATCCATCACTCTGATTCTCTCATCAGAAAACAAATGAAAAATGGGGTCAAGAGCGGAACATCGACGTTCCGTATAGTTTGAGTAAAATTAACTTAAATTAGACTTTGACGTACAAGCAAAATCAGCCTACCTCTACATGTATAGTGGGTTCGATTCCACGGTGGAGAAAAGGTTATTGGGTTTTTAAATTTAAGTTTAGATTAAATCCTCAGTAAAATGAAATGAAATGATAAATAGATATAAATTATTTCTTTAAACAGATATTTTATAGACACTTGCATATCAATGTTTGATTTTTTTAAATACTTACGAGTAATTGCATGCTTTATGTAGGCAGAATATTCTATCAGAATTTTATATCTGGTACCATTGCACCTGTATTCTAAGCAAATAAATTATTTTTCTACTAGCTTCTGCCCGCGATAAAAAGTAGTCCATGTGTTATTCCAGACTATAATCTATCTCTGTGCCAAATTTCATCCAGATCCGTTCAGCCGTTCAGGCGTGAAAGAGTAACAAACATCCATCCATCCTCACAAACTTTCGCATTTATAATATTAGTAGGATAGGATAGGATTCTTTTCTTTCTTTAACTATAAGATGGTGTCGCCATTTCCTAGCTGACGACCTCTGAAAAGAAACTTGGAGTTTAGAGTTGTGCCTAGTTAATAGCAATAGGCCGCTATTTCAGGAGAACTCTCATACCGGTGAACTGTGGATGTACCTATATGATGATGATGGTATGATATTCAATCGGTTAGATTAGGTTACTACTATATCTGGACTTTAAATGATACCGTGATTCTGCGAATTCATTTCGGCATTTCTTCTCAAAGGTCAAGGACACGCCAGCGCCATCTAGTTAAAAAAATCAAAACATACTCGTAGAAGTGGCTCAAAAACATATATTTACTGAAATAAATATCCTGTACCTTCGAAAATATCTACAAACGTTTCGGAATGGAATAGAATGACGGGTTGTGTCATATCTCAGAGTAAATAATAGAACAGAATAGCCACCGTCCGCCCATAATAATAAGGGCTATGGTTTTACCACAAGACCCACGGAACCCCAAAACCCATCTAATAGGGATTTAGTGGGATTGTGGGATTAATTGTAATACGTGTGGCATACGGGTAAAGGATGAGCCTTTCTATCTTCCTGTAAAAGAAACAGCAGATAAACATAACATATCATCACGCCTGCATTCTAGAAGGAGTAAGCAGAGGTGAACCTCTTAATACCCACAACTCGTATTTTTATGTTCCATGCAATAGAGGCCAATTAGTAAAACTAGCCACGAAAAAAACGAGCTGGTACTGAGTATTTTACTAATAAACCAAAATCGTATTGCTCGCCCTAGGAATCGAATTCAGTACATCACCAGCCGCACTTGCGATCACAAAACCAGCTATTACATAAAATTTCCTTACGGAAAAAAAATACCAATTGGGGAAACCAATCTAGGACCTCGAACTCAGCCGCCAAGCTAGAGACCACTAGACCGATGTGGCAGTAATAGTAATTTTCCAAATATTAAATACATACATTCAATTTTTTTTTTATTTCATTGAAATGAAATTATAAAATAATAAAATTAAATTTTCCGAGAAACTTTCCAATGTTTTGGACCAAAAAACTTATCTGAACTATTGAGAACATTATTCAAAAGATATCCAATTCTCCCCAGCGATTCTCAAGTAATGTGCTTAACAACAAACAGCATTTAATTTTTATCTGTATTGATAAAATTCATTAGCCTAGTTGTCCTGCGGGCGACTGCTACACTAGAGGTCCTGGGTACAATTCCCAAATCGAGCGAAGTGTATTTGGGAATTTCTGTGAAATTCTAGCATAGATATAGCTCGGAATTTGGTATTTGTTCCGCTCACCCCCTATTACACGGGACCTAAACATACCGATGAAATATGAGTGTACATTAGTACACCTCTGCCAAACCCTTCGGGGAATATAGGCGTAATGGTAGATATGATAATTCTGTACTTTATTGCATTTTCCATGCTAAAGATTATAAAGTTATTTTTCCTTCACTAAATAATTTTATAAATCTCGTTAAAATATCTCTTACACATTATATTAGGTACATCTATGTGTATAATTGTGTTTATAATTTAAAAAAGAAAACATAATCCTTTAAGAATAAACATCGTAATCATCAGCAAATAAGCTCGTAATAATTTTAAATTTAACCTGTATTTAAGTTCAACGTTACTCTTGAGGACAGAAGTAAAGACGTATGGCCTGGAATCCTAGATACTAGATCTAAAGCATCAATGATATACCTGCAAAAAGACAGTGGGTACTGCTAATGGCTGTGTGTTAGCCCTAGTTGCAAAACAAACAATGCGCTACCAGTAATTCATTTACAATTCTATTTCTATCCAATCAAGATGACCTATAAATGTAATAATATTTATCAAGCTTAATTGACGTGATGTGAAGGAGGTCACCGTGAACAAGCCTTCGAGTTCCACCAGTATTTGCCCATAAAAACCCTCATAAAGTGCATGCAATGTGTTCATGCGTTGGATCATTGGATGACGTAACAGTTTTAAGGATTGGTCAGATAGACGCGACAGCGAAAAATATTGAGGCGCGACTTTTTTTTTTATGTGATAGCAGGCAAACGAGCAGACGGATCGCCTGATGCCAAGCGATCACCGCCGCCCATGGACACCTGCAACACCAGACGAGTCACAAGTGCGCTGCCGGCCTTTTAAAAGGGAGTACGCGACTTTCTTTTATTTACTTTAAATTTAATATAACTTTGCCCCACACTAGGAATTTCTTCTGTATCGTAGGTGCGTTTACAAATACAAATTATCACATACACAAACACCCAAACCCGGAAATACGTGCGGATTATTACAAATATTTGATCCGTGCGGGAATCGACTACATACGTAAAAGAAGTTTAATATGCAGGATCGTTGCGTCCAAATTACTTTTGTGAAAACGCTATCAGCCATAGTTTGGTAACCTGTACTCCTGTCGACATGCCTACTTTCTACAAGGTTCGAAATGTCTTCACGAATCTTATCTTATATATATATATAAAAGAAAGTCGTGTTAGTTACTTCATTTATAATTCAAGAACGGCTGAACCGATTTGGCTGAAAATTGGTGGAGAGGTAGCTTAGAACCAGGAGACGGACATAGGATACTTTTTATCCCGTTCCCGATACTTTTTATTCCACGGGGACGAAGCCGCGGGCAGAAGCTAGTTTGTAATAAGCTGTCTAAACAAATAAGAGAAATTAAAAATCGGAAATATTAATTTCTTTTAATAAATAATTAAATGCATGATTTTTTATCCGACAGATTCGTGATGAGTTAATTGCTGTTATGTTTTGATGCAATATACATATATCTTGATTTGAATTAAAATTTCTATTTGGATTCATATAATCACATGATCCAACTATTGTATGCCTAACATGGTTGGGCGGTGCAAAAGTACACCAACATAATTCCCAACCCTTGCTCGAGCCGTGCCGCCGAGCCAGTAGCTTTAAATTAGTCACTAAATTATTTAAAACAGATCCTTCTTTGGTCATTGAAATAAAACATTTTGACTTTGACTTGACTTTGATATTGACAACGTTCATTATAAAGCTTTGAGAACAGTCGCTAATAGCTAAATAGTCAAATGCTACTCAATTACCTATAAGACGCTGTTAATTATGCTGCCAAAATCACTTTGACTTGTAGTGATAGAGACAGTACCTAGACAGTAGTGATTGAGAAGTAGATCGTAGACATAAACCTCTTTATAATTAATAGGTATACATATTGTGTCGGAGAATTAATTTGTTAATGGGATAAGTGACATTAAAAAACATTATCCTATAGCGGCATATAGCGCGTCGCGGGTTATTCACCAACTGGACACAAGAAACTGGACACACGTGTGTCCAGATTGACGAATGAATACCATACCATCACGCCTGTATTCCCGAAGGGTTAGGCAGAGGTGTACTAAGGTAACCCACAGATCGCCGGTATGTTTAGGTCCCATGTAATAGGGGGCGAGCCTATTGCCATTAACCGGGCACAAATTCCAAACTCCGAGCTGCTACTGAGAATTTAATAGAAAAACCCAATAACACTTTGCTCGACCTGGGAATCGAACCCAAGACCTCTAGCGTAGCGGTCGCACTTGATACCACTAGACTAACGAGGCAGATGGCGAATGAATAACTGATACTAATTTGAGTTTCACCAACTGGACACACGTGTGTCCAGTTTCTTGTGTCCAGTTGGTGAATACCCGCGTCGCGGCCAATCAATTTTTTTGCAATGCAGTGGTACCAACTTAGACAAATTTAGCAACAGAGTTTTATCAAATAAGAGGTTTTGTATGTAGGGTTAAAATTGATATTATATTGTAGTGTAAATAGCGCTGAATTACCGACGTCAGGCGCTAAGATTATAATAGTCGGCGTTTTCCATATAAACCGCATCGCTGAATTTTGTAGATACCATTCCACATGGTTGAGCTTATTTCAGCGCCATATTCACTCGCTAAAATCCAATAAACAGTAGTGCACAATTAATTCGTCTCGTCTGTTCACGGGGGATAAAGGTGAATATTACTTACTGCTTTTCGGAAATATTAGCATTTAAAAAAAAATGCTTAAATACTAGCAGTGTGGGTCGCTCATTACCAGTATTCTTGTTAACCCCTCGTGCTAAGCTCAATGCTTGTGTTACGAGTAGGTTCACGTTGGTAGTGCAAAAGGTGGGTTTCGAACTGGCAACCACATGATCGCAAGTCCGATGTCCTAGCCATTAGGCTACCGCCGCTTCATATATATTGTAAGAGCCTCGTTAGTCTAGTGTTCGAAAGTTCTATTGCGTAGTAAGAGGTCCTAAGTTCAATTCTGGGGCGAGCAAAGTGTTATTTGGTTTTAACAGAGTAGCAGCTGGGAGTTTTCATTTGTGCCCGGTAAATGGAAAAGGCTTTAAAAATACACCCGTACGAATTTCTCACACACTCAACTAGAATATAAAAGAAATATGGATTAATGTATTCTTCTCGTACTTTCGTTATGTCTCCCTCTCTCTGCTTCTCCTCTAAAGCAGCTCCCGTATAACGAAGTTCGAGCAGCAAGTGCAAGTCAAGTCGCGTCTGTGTGATTCAGCCCTTAGACCGTAAGTTATGACTTCAAAGTACTCAGCTTTTATTTTCATTTATACAGCCTTATATAGTTTTAATAAATACTGAGATGCTTTACAGATATCGTCCATAATGCTGACCAAGTCGAAGATGCTACCATGAAGTCCAGGATTATGGATAACTAAAAAATCAGTGGTTAAAACATCAATATTAAAAAAATACCAACAACTAATTTTCTTTTTTGAATCTGACCTGACCTCTTCTCAAAATGCAATCTTATCATCTCGCCAAATTTAATTTAAATTAGCCGTGTAGGTAGGTGTTTTAACACCTAGCTTTGTTTTTTGTTTGTAAATCTTAAAAAGAGTGAAAGTTGCTCATAAACAGCTCCTTAACTTAGGGATCTACAAAAAAAACAACAAAGTTAGTAACTTTATAACTTCTTTTCTTACTAGCTTTAGTAAAAACTACAAAGAAAAAGTGACTTCCCTAAGTAATTTTGCTAAGTGTCAGTACTCAAAACGAACGTATTTTTTGTCGTTCGTACGAACAAAATCTCTCTGAAAACGTAACGTTTTTGTACGCATGACGATTTGTAGACTCGCTTCGTAACCTTATAAGGTAAGACATCTGACGATCGTATTTTAAAAGTACTGTGTATGTTCGAAATAGGTCTTCACAATGTCACAGATAATAGACAATGTGTTCAATTTGGTCGAACTAAGACATCTTGCTTTTAAAGCTCATGTAGTGTTTTCTTTTATAGGACTTATTAGATGGATTTTTATAGGACGACTAGCTTCCGCCCGCGACTTCGTCCGCGTGGAATAGTTACTTAGTCTTGTTTGTCCGCGTGATGATATATAATAATATAGCCTATAGCCTTCCTCAATAAATGGGTTATCTAACACTGAAAGAATTTTTCAAATCGGACCAGTAGTTCCTGAGATTAGCGCGTTCAAGCAAAACAAACAAACTCTTCAGCTTTATATATATTAGTATAGATATAACTAGCTTCTGCCCGCGACTTCGTCTACAAAGACTTCAGAATTGGGTCCGATCTGAATAAGAATTAGCTGGTATAACTAATTTCTTGAAAAATATGTTTACGTCTCAAAATTACTTTAGGGTTTCTTTATTATAATGATGAATATAGGTACTAATTGACGTGTTTGAGGTCTTGTGATTATTCACATATACGTTGTAGGTATATATTGATAATATGAATATGTTAACGTTTTACTCTATCGAATTGGGGATCTCGACTGTAGGTTCTTTTTTTATAGGATAGGGGGACAAACGAGCAGACGGATCACCTGATGGTAAGCGATAACCGCCGTCCATGGACACCCGCAACACCAGAGGAGTCACAAGTGCGTTGCCCGCCTTTTGAAAGGGTTTGGGCCTCCAGTAACCTCACTCACTCGGCGAAACACAACGCAAGCGTTGTTTCACGCCGGTTTTCTGGTATTACTCCGGGAAGCATGGCTCTCCCACGTGAAAAACGTGTTTCAATAAATAAATAAAAATAAAGAAATAAAAATCTCTTGTTTGAGGTATAGATAATCAACAGGTAGTCTCTCTTTATTTTGTTGAAGATCTGCGGAGATAAAACTGCTGAATATTAATAGATCAAGTTTCATACAACTTTTACAGGTATGCAATTCTTCATGTAATATTATCTACAATTGAAGTCATGAACTTTGGGTACGTCATAATTAAATCCAAACTTCGTCCTCATAAAGTTTGGGATTAATGTAAATTAGGACCAAAACGTCGGCCGGATATTCAGACGTCGGGCAAAACGACACGCAAATTTGGGTCGGTACGCAAGAGAGGACGAAAAATAGCATTGTAGGTCATTTACGAAGGCACTGAGTGTCTGCCCCTATATTTTAGGGATCCCTCTACGTCTTGGATATTCGGGTTTATAAAATGAAATCTGTGCGAAACTGGTCCTTTAGTACGAATTTCGAGACGTCAGTAAAATATTACTTTGTGATGGAAAACCATTGAGCCTTTATATAGAATGCTAAGTGAGTTGGTGCCGTGTAAATTGTAGAATAAGCGCCACAATTCACTTTGGAAATGTTGATTACTTACACTTTGGAAACCTATACAAGAAATTTAAACAAAGTTCAAACGGCTTGATTTTTCATACCTAGGGATGTTAAACAATTTTATAGTGCACTGCTTTAGTACGGCAGTGGTTAAAACATCAATATAAAATCTCCATTTTTACGATATTTTTAGAGCACTTTTTGAACTATCGGACCAACCTCGATAAAGAACAATGTAACTATGAATCGTATAAAGCCATGATGACACAAAGTCCTTCTCCACGGTCCAATCTATCTCTCTACTAAAATTCATCAAAATTAGTTTTGCGGGACAAAAACAAACAAACGGACGCAGTTAGTTTCGCATTTATAACATTATTATGGATTCCTTACAAATCTAACTAGAGTAATATCGACACAACATTTAATAGATAAATTATCTGCCAAACCCACATACGAAGGTACACTGTTGTTTGATACGCGTGTACGGAACAATTGTTAATTAGGCCCTGTGGTGTGTTTGACATATTTCCTTTTTGTTACATTGCGGTATAACGATTTAGGAATACGTGTATTAATGTGGTGATATCTCTATATATGAAATACATTGCCAATTAATATATTTTGTGTTTGGAAATATTAACTTCTGGCCGAATTAGGCCTGTATTTTTAGAAGCCTTAGCGAAGTAGGTATACTAGAATAAATGAATAATGACGTCAGATTTCTCGTCATGTTTGTGTATATTAAATTAGCCTTTATTTCTTTTTTCTGAAAAAATCTTGTCCATTACAATTTATATAAGTACGTATATTAATGCAAAGTATTGCAAAATACATCAAAAGAAAAATAAAAAAATCTTGCATTTATATATTATACAATTTCCCGATATATTTAGTACATACGCAAAGAAACAGAAAATAGACGCTTATATATCATAAAAATAAAAATATATAGTATGTATATTATACGCATATTGAAACTATAACTCTCACCCGAGACATTCGGCCATATTGTCGAAACAAGTAACCAACCGAAATTAAAACCTATTTTCTTCAAAGCAGTGTCCGCCTTTATCCGAAGTTGCTAAGTTCCGAAGTCTTTATACAAAGAAAGTCTTTTGAACCTTTTTAAAAAAGAATTCCGACAAATCTCTACTTTCTTTACTATCTTGGATGGAGGAACTAAACCTTCCTCTCTAAGATTAAACTCCCCGCCCCTCTTCGCACAAACGCACTCCATGAGAAAGGGTAGACTATGTAAACTGTCAATTTCTCCGAAATTCGCGTTTGAGAACGAAGCCTCGCTCGTAATAGGGTTGCGAGTGCTGCGACCTATGTAAACTTGTACTCCTTTGACGAATACGAATATTGATCAGACAATTTACCGAAATTTGAGTTTGAGAACTTCTACTAGTATAAATTCGTATTTTTTACTAATATCTTTACGTACCTTATTCTTATTATGAATCTTTACTAATACTCGTATATAAAGCTGAAGAGTTTGTTTGTTTGTTTGCTTGAACGCGCTAATATCAGGAACTACTGGTCCGATTTGAAAAATTCTTTCAGTGTTAGATAGCCCATTTATTGAGGAAGGCTATAGGCTATATATCATCACGCTACGCGGACGAAGTCGCGGGCAGAAGCTAGTACAAAATAAAGTGTCGTGTTCAAGTCCAAACTACGCACCTCTGACTTTTAGAAATAATGTGTATATTTATAAATATATAAAAAAATATCCCTATTTCCCTAGATCACGGCATCACCCATGAACGGCTGGAGCTTTGTTTTTTTGTTGTATTTGTTATTGTATAACAGTAGGTTCATTAGAAAACTAAGAAAGTTGCGCGGAACATTAGAAAATTTAAAAAAAATATATTTTATTTTAAAGTACCTCATTTTAAAAATTCAATATACATAGTAGACAGAACAACGTCTCTCAGGTCAACTAGTATTTCATAATTGGTGTAGTGGTTCCAAGCGCGACTACTACGCTAGAGGTCTTGAGTTCGATTCATAGGTCGACCAAAGTTCTAAAGTTTTATTACCAGCTCAATCTCTAGATTGGTGTTTACGAAACGCTTAAGTGCATTTTTATCATGCGTACCGCTGAAATGTGGAATGCGCTTCCCGAGAGATTAGCCCTGAATCTATCTGGGCTAATCCCTAAGCGCAAGCGCAGATCTATCAAGAAAAAAAAAATTCTAGTCTATAATTACCCGCTTAAAACCTTATCCCGTGCCCCCCGTGCGGATCAGGTTTATTTCGTTTTATTGTAAAAAAAATATCTACTTTTATAATTTCTAAGATTTACATTGTAATTTAATCAATTTTATATTTTTGTAATAAATATTTAATATTTTACAGATAAGTGGTAGGTACTATTGTTTAAATGCAAACAAAAAAAAGGTTGAAAAAGAAAAAATGGCGCAATTTTTTTGTATAAATCAATTACAAAATAAAAATGCGTTAACGAATACTTTCAAATATATCTGAAACAGATGCCATTTCCCACCCCTAGTTGAAATCCTTTGTATAAAAGTTGTTATTAGTATGATGGAAGTGACATTGACAAGCTGGAGGCAAGATAATCTTACATCAAACAGCTTTACTAGAACATTCTATATATACCTATTTATAAGAGGAAATTAGGTGTAAGTAGAAACCAAATTTATGGTTAAGGCAAGTTGAGTGAATTAATTGACGACACGTTTGGCGTAGAGGCTGAGCGATCGGCTTCTGCGACACGTGTTGTGGGTTCGATCCCCACACGGAGCAAATATTTGTATGATCTACAGGTAGTTGTTCCGGGTCTGGGCGTTTGTGTATGTGAGAATTTGTGTTTGTAAACGCACCCACGATACAGGAGAAAATCCTAGTGTGGGGCAACGTTTTCTTTTAAAACAAAAAAATTTAATGCGACTAACAAAAGGAATATAATATATGTATGACGTGAATGTAAGCAGAAACGCCCTAAATCAGAGGCTCTCAAACTTTTTTCGTTTACCGCTCACTTTGAGAATTATTTCTGCCGCATTAGTTGAGCAATCCCAAGCACAACTGCTAATGCTAGAGGTCTTGGGTTCGATTCCCAGGTCAAGCAAAGTGTTATTGGGTTTTTCTATGAAATGTTCAGTAGAAGCTCGGAGTCGGGATTTATTGCCGTAATGGCAAAGTCACTTAAACGTATATTTAAAATGCGAAGGCAAATTTCGACCTGGAGAGTGGAACTCGCGGCAGCTTACTGGTCATAACGTCTGGTGTAGGTATTTAACCAGAAAATGCAGGTTCGAACCCTGCTCACAGTCGAATTTTTCCCTCCCCAAAATAACAATAAGTATTGTTAGATACAATAATTATTGGATAAACACGATTTGCCTCCAGATTATTCGCAACAATGTATTTTATGTTATAATAAGCATAATCCTTTGCCAGTATCTGCGCGAACGTGCAGCCGGATATTAATCACGGATATGAATATTCGGCTTCGACATCACTACTATTCCAATAATAATTCAATACATTGAATTCTGTTTATAAACTCTCTGTTCGATCATCCAATATATTTGATGGACGACTGAAATGTATATTAAACGTCAATAAATTTAAGGCCCACTGCACCCGCTTCTTAAGTGTTTAAAGTTTAACATACCATCACGCCTGTATTCCCCGAAGGGTTAGGCAGAGGCGTACTAATGTACACGCACAGTTCGCCGGTATGTTTAGGTCCCATGTAATAGGGGGCGAGCCTATTGCCATTAACCGGGCACAAATTCCTAACTCCGAGCTGCTACTGGGAATTTCATCGAAAAATCCAATAACACTTTGCTCGACCTGTGAATCGAACCCAGGACCTCTAGCGTAGCAGTCGCACTTAGGACCACTTAGCTAAAGAGGCAGTTAAAGTTTAAAGTTTAAATTGTATTTAATTAAATACGACATTTCTATGAAAAATTGTGTTTAAATACAATTTAAACACATTTAATATGGTACAAGTGGCCTTTAATGTTAGAAAGGTGAAGTTCTAGTTTAAGTATAGCAATTTTGAGACTTCTCTACTATTATAATATTGTAAAAAATTGTTGTCTATACATTGAACATGAGTTATTGTTTAATTATAATTCATATTATCGTTTAGTGGTTCCAAGTGCGACCGCTACGCTAGAGGTCCTGGGTTCGATTCCTAGGTCGAGCAAAGTGTGTTATTGGGTTTTTCTACGAAATTCTCAGTAGCAGCTCGGAGTTTGGAATTTGTGCCCGGTTAATGGCAATAGGCTCGCCCCCTATTACATGGGACCTAAACATACCGGCGAACTGTGGGTGTACATTAGTACGCCTCTGCCTAACCCTTCGGGGAATACAGGCGTGATGGTATGGTAAAATAACGGAACCGAAGGAAACCCAAGTAACACAGAACTGCATTATAAATTTTCACATAAGGCCCACAGCGGTAACCTAACCATTTATACCGACTTATTTGGGTTCACTCAGGCAGCAACAGCTGTTTAGAAAAAAGCGAGACTCACTATAGCGCTTTATTCTGTACTGTAAATCTATTAAGCACCACAAACACGCCACAGATGTCACTGTTATTCAGCGTTTAGTAGTGCAGTACCCTATCAGCTGCAAGAGCGCATGGTTGTGAACACAAATAATGCATTTCTCTGAATAAAAGCCCAAGCGTGTACTATAAAATCGTTGCATTTTAAGAGAGAACATATGAACTACTATGAAGTACGCAGTTACTTTGTGACGTTATTTAACAAACATTTAATGCTATATGCTGCATACAAATAAACTTTTACCCCATTAGCCAGTTGTTACTAGACATTCGAATAACAGCATTTATTTAGGCCAAGACAGAACTTAAAGTGGACTTTTATGCAGATACATAGCAGCAAATCTGTCAGCCATTCTGTCTTCGGCTGAAGAGTCAGCAAGTGCGCATCGAATATTGGACGAAACGGGTTCTGTATGTAATATTTATGATGAAGAACGGGATTGTCCCAACGTTTCAGACAGTTCAGACACGGGTGATAGTGATATACATGATAAAAGACAGGAATTTCAATGAAAAAAAAAAATGGGCAATGATTTCTGAAGTTTACGCGAATATTACGTAGACATATTGAAATAAAACAACTTTATAGATTATATCGCGTTACATTAATACAATACAAATCCCGACGTTTCGGATCCGTTACAGCGTGACGGGCAGAGTGACGTGTCATGCGTCTTGTCGTTGTATTTATTGACAGCTCGCCTCCATTAACCCTTTCAATTATACTTTAACGATTCGTTATTCGTTACTCTCTATTGGAATTTGGGTGCTTTTTAATTTCAATGGCCCCACGAATAATCCTGGGTAGGAATGGATTTTCTTTTGCAAGGACCTGTGGTGTTTCAAATCTGATATAGTGCTGAGCCTTGTCAAGTGCGTGTTCACAAACTACTGACTTCTTGGAACGGCCGTGCTTGACATCAGCTATGTGCTCCTTTACCCGGGACCATAGGGACCCGTCCCTATGCTTCTTTTTGTTTGGCTATATATGAGACACCGCAATCAGTCAAGCTTGTATACATCTGCATCTTGTAGAGGTATGTGGCACTTGACAGGTGGCAAGAACTGACTGATCTTTTTCAGCGGCTTAAAATAAGTTTTAATTGAAGCACGCTTTAAGATGTAGCTTCTTGTCAGTGACTCCTCGTACATATGGTAGCACAGCGGGTATGCGCTCAACTGTGGCACGTTTCACGCGGTTTCTGTGGCAGGCCCGTGGTATTTGTAGCTTGTTATCGTGCAGCACTTGCTTAACATGCTGAAGCTCCGCAGTTAGGTGCTGCTCATCACGGATACCAAGTGCTCTTTGAAACAGAGATTTACTCACGGTAAATAACTGTGATGGATGGAATAAAATGGTTTTAGCAGAACCACAGCGGTACCCTAAACTGGTTAACTGGCGCGAAATGTGAACCACTACTACTCGTCATATCGAACCATGGCTGATTTATTTCTCACGAGTGCTTAACTACTTTACTATTTGCTGAATTATAGGCCACATCAGAACACCCGTACAACCCGTAGCATTAAATTAAGATTAGAAGTGTTCACTTGCCATCCGCCATTTTCATTGCGTGACTGTGAATTATTGTTAAATTGAATCTTCTTATTTTGGTTTATTTTAGAAGATATCGATTGAAATTGATTTGGTCTACAAATTATTTATACGAAACCAACTATTAATCAATATTTTTTTGTAAAAAACGAAAACATTTATTTCGTTTACTTTCCATTTAAGTTAAGTTTTTTTTAGTATTTAGCGGTATTATGAGAGCGTGTGAAAATTTTGAACTAAATATGTATGGTATTTCACAGTAAAGTTAACTCCCCAATAAGATTTCAAACATAAAAGGAAGAAATCGAAGTTTTACTTACCTTAAATTATATTCACAAATGGCACTTGAGATCTTGCACACAACACATACATTTCATGTTTAACAAATTGACAGTTCATATTAAAGAAAAATAAATAATAATGTTATTGCATCCCACAATTTTTCTCAGTGTACTTTCAACTGTGTAAAAGAATATAAAATGTACACATTCGTCTTTCGTGCTGTATTATAGGTGTTACCTATAATACAGCACGAAAGACGAATGTGTACATTTTATATTCTTCGTCTTTCGTGCTGTATTATAGGTAACACCTATAATACAGCACGAAAGACGAATGTGTACATTTTATATTCTTTTACACAGTTGAAAGTACACTGAGAAAAATTGTCTACATCTTAAAGCTTAGCTACATCTTAAAGCATGCCTTGTTAATCAGGTAATTTTCAGCTCTTGGGGTGATTGTTACACACATAAATGCTAATATAATGTTGATATAATTCAATTATTTGCTAATGGGAATTCTTATACAGCTATGTGCTGAATAATTTGTGCCCAAATTAGAGTTATATCAGCAGAGGATGCGCTGCCTACGCTGTTATACAGCAAGTTTATGCAGCCAATGCTTCCACGGTGCACTGTGAAAATGCTGTTATAAAGCACTTTTGTGCTACTTGGGAATAACTTCGTTATGAAGGAACAGAAGATTGAAGAGAACTGACGCTACATAAAATACTTATTTTTATGATAAAGTTTGAAAAGGCAAACAAAGGATTTGAAATCATTGCTATTAAGTGTTGTACAATTGTTGAATATATTTCACCGTTTAAGACTGATAATTAATTAAACTCAACGTGAGTTCAATTAATTAATAACTCATCTTTTTCTTTATTCATTCATCGTTCATTTTAATACGGTTTTTAATATAATATTAAGAATAAAAAAACTGTTTCTCTTCGTATATTAAAACAAAGAATCCCGCCGCGTCTGTCTTTTCGCGATTAGCTCAAAAATTACTGAACAGATTTTCATGCAGTTTTTACCAATAGACATAATAATTCGTGAGGAATGTTCCGAGCTACGACGAAAAGCTACTGTAAAATAAATTGAACGTCAATGATTGATTCCTTCCATTTTTTCGATAATTTCGTCAATCTAAAAAGTAATAATTAAATTATTTATACAAATACATAAATAAAATGGGTATGTCTGTTTGTAATATTATAATAACCGCTTTTTACTAAGTGCTAATTTGGACGTATAAACATTGTTTTGGTATATGTAAGTACCGTGTAAGTTTTTTCAATTTTTGTCTGTCTTTTTGTTCCGGCTAATCTATGAAATGGCTGGACCGATTTGACAGGATTTTCACTGGAAGATAGTTGATGTAACAAGGAGTAACTTAGGCTACTCGTTTTTATATACCACGCGGGCGAAGTCGCAGGATACAGCTAGTTTTATATAAAACAAAATTGTGGAAACATAATATTCATCTTAGCTCCTATAACTTGGCTAAAACAAGTAAGTTTCTGTCGATATAATGCTAAAAGTTTGCAGTTTCAGGTTTCAGGATCAACAGAGGATCGATGTTATAAATACATCGACAGATAGATACAGCCATTAATCTATACTTAATATATAAAGCTGAAGAGTTTGTTTGTTTATTTGCTTGCTTGAACGCGCTAATCTCAGGAACTACTGGTCCGATTTGAAAAATTCTTTCAGTGTTAGATAGCCCATTTATTGAGAAAGGCTATAGGCTATATATCATCACGCTACGCGGACGAAGTCGCGGGCAGAAGCTAGTTTTAGAATAAGTTGAGAATGTTGAAATTATGAGCAACATGGGTATAAAAAGGCCACATACACAATTTTATACATCACGCCTGTATTCGCCGATGGATTAATGAGATGGTGTGAGGTGTTAATGTACATTCATCTAAAGTTCACCAGTATTTTTATGTAAACTTTCCATGTAATTGGGGGCAAGCCTATTGCCATTAACCGGGCACAAGTTCAAACTCCCGAGCTCCAAACTTAGGATTTCATGGAAAACCCAATTACACTTTGCTCGACCTGTGAATCGAACCCAAAAACCTCTAGCGTAGCAGTCGCACTTGGGACCGCTAGACTAACGAGGCAATTTTTCTGCAATCAATTCTTAAAACCCTTATGAACAGAAAGAGGCGGCTTTTTATGAATAATAGCATAATATGAATTAAAAACAAACATCATCCCTGTATTTCCCGAAAGATCAGGCAGAGGTGTTCCAATTTTCTTCGTACAACCGCAGTCCACCGGCAAATTTTAGGTCTCATAATAAAATCCGTTAAAATTAGTTTTATTAAAAAAAATATTATCGCAAAATATTAAAAAACTGCCTCAGTTTAGTCGGCTGAAAAAACTTCAAAGAGATTAAATAAATATTAAAAAGGAATATGAAAATACTTATTAGTAACACAATTAGGTAGGTACCTGCATTAAATTACTTTCAATCAGATACTATTCTTTGTTACACAAAAGAAAATTATAATCTTAATTAAAACTTTTCGCTACACAAAAACTAATAGTAAATGTAATTAGTCTCATTAATTAAGTCTTTTAAATTTAAAACTAAAAAAACAATCAAAATTACAATTAAAATATTATGTTTAAAGTGTACGTGTGAAATATAAATAATAATAAATAAAATATTTCTTTATTTCTCCCATAAAATGTATGCAGTTTACAGTTAACAGGAGCTCATACTAAGTTAAAAACTTGTGTCATGAGTCTCCTGGCCTCCTTCACCCGGACATATTATATATAGCCTTTAACAATTAAGTGAGTCGTATCTGGGAGTGAGCTAGATGAGTGGTTTGTGTATTGTGTGGGGGTGTGTATGGATGTGTACGGATGTGATGAGTGAGTGACAGTGGGTTATTGTGTCTGAATTTGAGTGTGTGTGTCATTGTGGGTAAATGCGTCTGAGTGTGACTGTTTATGAGTGTTAAATGTCTCTGTGTCTGATAAGTAGTTTTTCTGTATCCTCATACTTAAGTTTTTGAAGCCATTTCGTGACCCTCTTTTTACATTCTTGCGTCGTAGTTGGGTAAATTGAGAATAATTTGTTAGCCAGGTTGTATAAACGTGGACCTTGGTAAAAGAAGAAATTATCGCTGAAGGCTGTTCTGACTGGTTCGGTTGGACATATTTGAAAATTACGACGCTGAGCCAACGTTGGGTTAATTGGGTCAAATTTTAGCAGCTTGTGTTGCTTAAGAACGACAGCAAGAATATATAGTTGTCTTACCGACAGCACCTCCGCAAGTCCATATAGTTCCGAAGTAGGAAACAGCCTTGGTTTAAACAAACTTATCTTGAGAATAAGTCTTTGAGCCCTCTCCAATTCTATCAGATGGCTCTTAGCTGCTCCACCCCAGGCAGAAATACAGTACGCAAGTACAGATTGACAAAGAGTCAGATAGACTGTTTTCATAACTTTCGGGTCCGCTACATGTCTAAGCTGTTTAAATAAATATGTCAATTTACGTACTCTTTTAGCAACATTACTTATGTGTTCTGCAAAGGTTAGGTTTTCATCAATTGTTACTCCGAGATATTTTATGGATTTAGTTTTCTGAATACGTGAACAGTTACATTTTGAGTCAGTGATCAATGAGTTACAGGAATGTGCTATAATGTCATGTTGTGGGAAAACTGGATTTCGTAATGAAAAGGTTATAAAGTGTGTTTTACTTGGATTTAATGTAAGTGAATTATTAGCTAACCAAAGACATACCGTATTGAAACCTTCTTGGGAATATTTAAATACGGTTGGCCATGAGTCCCCATAAAAGGTTAGAGTTGTATCATCTGCGTAAGTAATAATTTTGCAGTTTTGAAGATTGAGTTGACACAGTTCGTTGATATAGCATAGAAATAGAGAAGGGCCCAAGATACTTCCCTGTGGGACTCCAAAATTAACAGAGCGCTCTCCGCTCAATTTATCACCTATCCGTACCCGCTGCGTACGACCTGATAAGTAACTTTTAAATAAAAGAAGTTGTTTATCTCTGATACCTAGGCCCTCAAGCTTAACAAGTAGCTTGGAAAGAGAGACTGTGTCAAAAGCTTTTGCAAGGTCTAAGAATATTGTAAGACATTTACATTTATTATCAAGCTTTGTCGCGATAAATTCGGTGAAACTGTGTACGGCATCATCTGTTGATCTACCTTGCCTAAAACCGTATTGGGCATCAGATAATAATTTTTTTGATTCTAAAAATTTAACGAGCCTCTTATTAATTATCTTCTCTAGGACCTTCGATAGCGAGGGAAGCAAGGATATTGGACGATAATTATTGACACAGTCTCTCTCACCACCCTTGTGAATGGGTACTACTATCGATTGCTTAAGGGCATCAGGAAATAACCCTACATTGAGACAACTGTTGAAAAGCTCTGTCAGTGGGGGTAC
This sequence comes from Acronicta leporina, assembly GCA_947256265.1. Lineage (NCBI taxonomy): Eukaryota > Metazoa > Arthropoda > Insecta > Lepidoptera > Noctuidae > Acronicta > Acronicta leporina. Next base: position 3,246,509 of record OX366537.1, on the reverse strand, counting down.
AATAAATTCTTGGATTAATTTTAATATTTTGCTGGAAATGCCATCAAATCCAGTACTGCTAGTTGATTTTAAATTGCCAATGATATCCCCCACCTCAGCACAATCTGTATCCAACAAAACAAAAGATGCTGCAGATCTACCAACAGTACTCCTGTCTGATATCAGCGACGTAGGGGGTATCCTATTAGCCAAATTCGCACCAACGCTAGCGAAGAATTCATTTACCACATTAACAGAGTCATTCGGGGTTCTTTCAATAGACAACAGTTCATGACTTATCTGTTTAGTTTTATGCGAGTTGGTAATATTTTTGATATTATTCCAAAGCTTCTTAGTATTGTTTTTTGCTTTTTCTAATTCATGTTTTTCATAATTAATTTTACACTTCTTAAGTAGGGAATTACAAAAATTTCTGTATCTTTTATAGGTTGTGACAAGTATACCATTTTCTGGATCACTTTTTAGTCTTAGATGCATCAGATCCCGGTTTTTTATGCATCTTAGTAAACCTACGGTAATCCATGGTTTTAGTGTGACTTTATTTCGCGGTATTTTTATATTTATTGTATTTCGAATCACTAAGTTTTGTAGAAAATTAACAAAGGTTGTTGTTGCTGAGTTTGGATCTCGGTTACATAATAATTTACTGAAGTCAGTATTTTTGCACTCCAGAACAATATTTTCATAATTTATTTTATCTATATGTACAATATTTGAAGAGTTAGTTCTTTTAATTTTTAGACAAAACAAAGTTGACCCGTGGTCTGTTATTGCCGTGTTAAGTACAAACGACAATGATGGGAGATTTGTCTTCAAAATGACGTGATCAATACAACTTTTACCCCTGGTTGGTGAGTCATATGCTGGGATTAGGCCGTGGAACGAAAGTAATTCTAGATAACGTGATATATTTGAGTTGGCATCCAAAATATTGAGATTTATATCTCCAATTATAAAAATATTTCTAAACGAGGATAATTCGTTTAAAATTTTGTTCAAAGAATCCAGAAAATTATCAATATTATTGAAGCAGTGGGGCCTATAGATAGAGATAATTGCAGTATCAACACCTTTCTTGATGATTAAACAGTTTGCATCCTGAAATGTGGGCTCCTCTATCTTATGACTTACAGATTTATTAATGAATAAAACTACGCCATCATTTTGATTGTAGCAGTCTGAGCTTTTGTATGTGTAGTAACCATTCAAAGTGGGCAAGTTTGATTCACGAGACAGCCAGGACTCAGTCAGTATTATTACGTCACATTCTATCTTTATCTGGTGCAACAAAATGCATAAACTATCAAAATTTTTATTTATACTCCTAATATTCTGATGTAGAATTTTGAGATATGATTGTGGGTTAATAATTATGTTTTTACATTGTTCGGGGTCACAAACAAACGATTCGCTTGCATTAAAATTATCCAATTGGCCAAGCAAACTGTTAATATCCGAGAATTTTATTGATTGATAAAATAGGGAATATGTAAAAATGAGATAAAAAATAAAGTAAGATAATTAAATAGTTTATGATTAATTTGAATTTTAAATTATAGTCAATAGAAAAGTTAATTGCATTTACATTTAGCCATAATTGAGTAAGCAGAGATTTAAGTAGAGGTTGTGTGCTTAAGGTATTTGTGGAAATATAAGGGTGTGTGAGTGTTGTGAATGTTGTGTAACTTATACTTATAAACATGCATTGACAATAATTATGGTAGATTATTATAAATGACATTATGACTACTTCCGGGCATAACTTAAACAAACAAACAAAAATGGTGAATCCAACCCGGTATTAGGCTACCACGGTGGACCTAATGGGGGCCTAATACCTCTCATTCTGAGGGGGCATCCCAGCCCAACTATGGGACAGTTTTAAATTTCCAAAAGTTTATTTTATAGTGTTGTAGTCGTTAAAATAACGTAGGTACTTATCTAACTATATAACTTTGCAAAGTACTAAAACTCATTATTTGATATTTTGCGGAGTTTTAAAAGAAAAGTAAACCTCATTAGTGATGTTTGTTTATGCTTGGCGATGAAAATACCGGAGGCGAGTTGACGTATGTACCTGTAGCGACATCTACCACGCTACATACGAAACCGGCGAACAAATCCTGAATCGCGCAAGTGAAGTTTGCATCGCAACTTGCATATATACAACCGCTCGATATTAATCCTTGGGCCATGGCTCGCCAGGGAAAACACAAGCCTGGTCGGAGGATCCGCCCTTTGGTTGAAAGGGCAACACACCTTAGTCCTCCAAATGCCAGTGGCAAAGTGCTCAAATGATAAATGTGCACTTGGAAGAGTATTTTAAAGCAAAAAAAGGATCAAAGATTGATATATGACAACGAAAAACATAAACAGAAAAGTATGAATAAGTCAATTTTCCTACGATCAGGACCAAAGGTGTCCAGTTTATAGACGTAGTCGTATGTCGCTGTGACCTGTTGGTGCCATCTTAACTATCATTTCGCCGGCATTTCTTTTTCGTGGTCGGCTAAAAATACTTACGACTTCGAGCATTGTGTCGTTCAAAACCGATTGTCAAACAACAAAATTTATACGAGACTAGCGAAGAATTAAACATACACTCACGCATTTTCCTCACATGGGTAGGCAGAAGCTATAGACCATCGCTTGCTACGATTATTTCATTCTTACACATTCTTAGGATATCTTTTCATACACACGCGCCGGTTGCGAATAAACCCGACGCCGCCGCTGACATTTGCCCTACCTTATTATAAATTACTTTTGTTAATGATAATTATAATTCAAAAGCGGCCTTTCTTAGCCTAGCTGAGGGCTTGTTATTTAGCTGAGGCATGGAACGGTCCCTAAGAATGGTCACCCATCCATATGTTCACCGCGGCAAGCATTGCTTGACCTGTAAGTTCGAATGACCAATGTAATTATACAAAATATTAGAACAATAAAAAAGCTCCCTAAGCGTTACTCCTCCCTAGGCGTCCTGTGGTTGTACATTAGTACACCGCTGTCTTACCCTTCGGGGAATACAGGCGTGATGGTATGTTATGTTATGCAAACACACAAAACAAGCTAACGACAGAAGTACCTGCCTCGTCATTTTTTAAATAAACATTTATTTCGAATAAGAAAAATATATAAAGCTGAAGAGTTTGTTTGTTTGTTTGTTTGCTTGAACGCGCTAATCTCAGGAACTACTGGTCCGATTTGAAAAATTATTTCAGTGTTAGTCAGGCTATAGGCTATATATCATTACGTTACGCGGACGAAGTCGCGGGCAGAAGCTAGTTTCGAATAAAAAAGTATTTTCTAGATCTATGACCGACCCACTTCTCTTGAATTTCTGTATATCAACAAGACGCACCCTTATTTTCAACGAGTCGTATGACATTCAATCTTTATTCGTATAACAAGATCGCTTGCCGTTTCCAATATACGAATTTTATGCTGTGAAAAAGCTAAGATGAAAAAAGTTATTAGATTAATTAAATGGTCGAATATTTTTTGAATTAAGTATTGTCGGCTGAAAGAAATTCCTTTAGAAATAAGCTATTGCTCATGTCTGCCGTTCTTAGATATTTACAATTTGCCTTTTATTATTAGTGTGCATATCTCTACTACTTATTATAAAATTGTAAAAAAGCTGTGTCTGTACATTGAAGATATTTAAAAAAAACAAGTGGGTTAGGGTATATAAACGTCTCCGAACCCAATAATGTGATTTTTATTAAAATTCTTGTCCGTTTGTTACGGGTTGGCGCAAAAACTACTGAATAGATTTTAATTTTGTTATCACTGTTAGAAAGTGTGTGCTCCAAATTAAACACTGGTATACTTCTTATCTCAAATAATTAAACGAAACCTGAGGTACAGCTTGACCTCTGTAATGTAAAGAGACCCATACAAAGATGAGATCATCACTGTTGGTTTTGAGCTTCAAGTGAGGGAAGCCGCGGGCATAGGCTAGTTTATTAATAAAAAAATACTTAAATAAGGGCCCATTTTTCCACTTCCAGAAAACTTAACTGAGGAATAAAATTGATGTTTGACAGACTTTGTATAGAAAAACTGTCAAAAATTTAAATTTATTTCTCGAAAGATTCGAATGTAATTTAAGTTAAATTCAACTTATATTCGAATAATATAAACTTATGCAATTATAATTTTCATTGAATTTAGAAGGTCTCAGAACAAGAAATCGAAATAGAAAATAATTGTATTATTTTATTCGTTTTTTTCATTCATTCATTTCGTATTAATTTCAGTTATATTTTTATACCAATAAATTTTAACAGACCTAATGCCTTTTTCCGGTACTAGAATCTTTGACTATCTATCTATAAGGACCCGCCTCTCATGATCATTCCCCTCTGTCAAGGTAGTGGATTAAAAAATCTAACGCGTTTATCAAAACTGTTTCCGAAATCGATTTTTCATTAACAGAATCGTTTCCGCTCAGTAAGGTCATCATAAATGCTCCGTGTAAATACCGATATACGTGCAGTTAATGTATGCAAAAAAATATCTAATATCTTATTTAGATAAAGATGGAGTTATTTTCCGTACGTAAGTATTAAAGTTCATTTATTTCTATTTAAATCACATAATACAATTTATTACTAAAGATCGAGGACGTTACCGATTCAATAATCGAGTACAAAATAATCGTTTAGTTCAAGCATGCACTCCCCACGAGACTACCCGCACTCCCCACGAGACTATCCGCACTCCCCACGAGACTAGCAAATTTTTTTTACTAACAATATCAGCCTTCTGCAAATACACGTAAGATTTAAATTTGAAATATCCATCAAAATGTCATTTTTTGATTGCAATTATATATCATCCAATAGGATGTCACCATTTCTGATTTCCAATTATAGGTCTTAATGCAGAATTACCGTTTTTTGGCAATTATAGGCCTTATATATATTATGACATAATGCATAAAACTCGAATTTTAAAAAGTGTAGCGAGACTATGTCCCTCTTTTGTTTTGTCATTTTAATTAATGATGTAATAGTGCTTGTTTACGATTTCGAATCGATATCGATATTATTTTCGTGTTCAATGTAAGACCAAATTATAATAATTGCTAAAGATCACTAAAGATGAATATCATGAATTTATGATATCACTATATTTTAATAAAATAACATTTTTGGAAATGACGTAACTAAGATTATTGATTATTTTTGATATCCAGTATTAGATATTTTATTTGTTACTTTTTCAGATCTACAAAAGACCTTCATTTAAAATGATATAGGTGTGATTGATAAATAATAGCTTAAGCCGTTGCGGATAAATTTGTTGACAAAAGAATTTATAAATTAACATATTTAAATCGTATTTCAAAAATCAATGAAAATGATTTCTAAGATACGGTATGGTTAGAAGGTCTGGGGTTCCTTTTACCGCTTAGGTGGAAAACCAGCACATGTCCCGCCTGATGGTAAGTGTATATATAGTGTTAATGTACCCTATTATATGAACGCTTGCAACACCTGGGGTATCACTCGCCCGTTGCCGAACCTGTAAAAATCTTTTCACACCCGGTAGACAACCCACAACACCGGTACCCCCACTGGCAACATAACGCTTCCTCGCGGAGCTCTGGCGATCTTGCTCACCGTTAGGAACACAACATAGTACAGTCACAGATAATAGAATACTAGTAGTACAGTGCTATGTTATTTGGCTACTATTTTCTGCAAAGTGTAGGTGTTTCCCCAGTTGGGCAGCTCCAATTGTAAGTGAGTTATTCAATTCCACTATGCCCTGCCTCTCGGGGTGTTTCTTCAAACACATTATTTTCTTTTTTCGATATCCGGCTCAAAGAAATAACGAGAGTACGGAACACGACATACCATCACGTCTTTATTCCCCGAAGGGTTAGACAGATGCGTACTTAGGGGGCGAGCCTATTGCCATTAATCGGGCATCAACCCTTAATTTTATAGAAAAACTCCAATAACACATTGCTCGACCGGGGAATCGAACCCAGTACCTCTAGCGTAGCGCTTCTGTTCATATTAACGCGCGACATAATGAACAAAATCGTATTTACTCCTACTTATATCTCGAGGGAAACAAAATGCTCTGTCTAGTGTTATTCCTAATATATCAGCCTGGCAAAGAAAAGAAAAAATCAAAATGAAAGAATCAAACTAATTGGTATCAAAGTATTTGTAACATAACGTCCCCAATATCCGCTCTATCTATACTAATATTATAAAGAGGAAAGATTTGTATGTATCAATGTATGTAACAAATAAACTCAAAAACTACTAGGCCGATTTCGAAAATTCTTTCACCATTTGAATGCTATAGAATATGTATTTCGAAAAGTTTGCGATTTCTCTCACCCGTGCGTTTATTTTCCAATTACATAGTATGTTACACCTATTTATCTATACCTAAACAGTTCCTTTGTTTTGTATTTCATTAGCATGCAATGAGAGCATTGTATTGAAAATAATTATGACGCAAGATATTAAAAAGGTGTGTATGGATGATTTTAATTTTGCAAATAAATAATTACATATAAAAATAATTTGTAATGTTGTTACGTTTTTCTCTATTCTTCCTAAAATAATCTATCGATATAAAATATCGACATAGTAGCTTCCTAATTATTTTTATTGTATTATACTTTCGTATTGTCGTCAATTCTTGTATGTTGACGTATTTGACCTCTATGTGTGCGTAAATTTTGTTAGTGGTGAAGAATTTAATATGTGTGAGTTCGTGGCGATACAAAATGATTTTGAGTATGTGTGCAGCAATGTCTATGTAGTGTTTCCTCCCCCCGCACCAAAAGTGACAGACTTTTTTGTTCATAGAATTAAGCGCGTCACTTGTCCAGGGATAGATAGTCAAAGACTAGAATGGTAATAAAAAAACACTCAGCTCTACTTCCCAAGACCCACTATTTGGAACGAAAGTAGCAGTCCGTAATTGCTCTAATTGAAATAAAGCATTTAACTTGACTTCGAGCCAAGATCATTGAAAAAGAAGTCTACAAGTAACCTGTTAAGTTATTTACTCAATTTTCACCTTTATGGCAACACCCGAAGTCACATGTAGCTTCTAGTAATGAAGTTATAGTGACATTGATGTTTAATAATAATAACAAAGACTATAATTATTTAGCATAGAAAAGTAATCTCGAATAATTAATTCTAAAAGTAAAATGCATTTTATGTCGCCTATTTTTTATAAAAATACACTTACCCTCTTTTTTGAATCCAAGTAAACAACCGCTCCAAAACCACAAACAATATAAAAAACAAACAATAAATATTAAAACAGAACGTTAAATAAACAGTATAAATTATAGCACACACGATTAACCCTCTGGCCGTCCGAGTAAAAAGTTATCCCGAAAACATACAATTTAATACGTTAGCGCCAAGAAAAATAAATGTGACGCCTAAAAAATTAATACACACAGCCAAATGTTATACAAACACTGAATTTGAAACAGAACATAATTTTACATAATTTCAGGAGTCGTAATTCACGGGAGTGAGCGCGGGTAACACGACCGCCCGCTGCAAGCAACGGGGAGCGACTGGTTTCATGGTCTGTATCTGAGCCTGCTGAAACTGTTGATTGCCTCCCCCCTCCCTACCTGTCCCCTCTGACGTCTTGTCGGAAAAATTTCATTGCACATCGACATCGAGACAAAATTGATGCCTTTCGCTTCCTTACAAAGTTCCTATCTCTATTTTTTTGTACATTGTTTGTTCAGCAAGCGGTAAGTTACTGCTGTCAGAAGGTTGACAGTAAGTAGTTTTTTTTTTTCATATACACATCATGCTTCCCGATGTTTAGGCAAAGGCTTACCTTAGAGTACGTACCTAGAGCTCGCTGGTGTGTGTAAAAGATTCTATCTACAATAACCAAAAACAATTTCAAACTCCGAGCTACTACTGAGAATCAAACAATAACATAACATACCATCACGCCTGTATTCCCCGAAGGGTTAGGCAGAGGTGTACCTACTTATGTACACCCACAGTTCGCCGGTATATTTAGGTCCCATGTAATAGGGGGCGAGCCTATTGCCATATACCGGGCACAAATTCCTAACTCCGAACTGCTACTGGGATTTTCATAGAAAAACCCAATAACACTTTGCTTGACCTGGGAATCGAAGCCAGGACCTCTAGCGTAGCAGTCTCGCTCAGGACCACTTGGCTAAAGAGGCAGTTCAATAAAAACACATAAGACTGCTCGACATAGGAATCAAACCTTAGACTTAGCATAGCAGTCACGCAATAGTCTTTCCTTTGTCATGTCAATATCTTGACGAGGAAGATTCTAAGGGTCAAATGTGTGCAGAATAATAAAAGGGCCGGTCCTCAAAATGGGGACGGAAAATGGACTTAGGAGTGTCTTTAAGGGCCAAACAGTTCATATAAAATACGGTATCATGCCTTTACTAAAAAGGGCGAGCAGAGATAATATGTCATATTAATAAAATAAAATTATAACTAGCCGATTTCTACAAAGAGATATCTATACTTCTAGACTAATATATAAAGCTGAAGAGTTTGTTTGTTTGCTTGAACGCGCTAATCTCAGGAACCACTGATCCGATTTAACAAATTCTTTCAGTGTTAGATAATCCATTTATTGAGGAAGGCTATAGGCTATATATCATCACGCTAAGACCAAGTAACTATTCCACGTGGACGAAGTCGCGGGCGGAATCTAGTTTACGGTTACGATTACGATTAGCCTATTGTACTAATTTAGAAAGCTGAAGAGTTTGTTTGTTTGTTTGCTTGAACGCACTAATCTCAGGAACTAGAATATACGAGGGGTCTTTATAGGATACCTATAGAAAACAAAAAAAATATGTAGATGTTTTTTTTTACAAGGCAACTGTCCGATATCCGGCCTAATCTTACCTTAATGTTAAGTCAACTCCTAAAGCCTAGCAACCAGTTTATAGCTCCGGATATTGATATTGCCCAAGAATATATAATAGGGTTATCGCACTTGTAACATCAATATTTTAGATTTTCTTACACAACAACACATATTGTAAACGAGAAAGTTTGTGAGGATGCTTGGATGTATGTGACTCTTTTACGCCAGAACGGCTAAATAGATCTGGATAAAATTTGGCACAGAGATAGATTATAGTGTGGAATAATAAATAGGTTTCTTTTTATCCTGGTCCGATCCAATTCTGAAGTCAAAACAGACAACGTCACGGGCAGAAGCTAGTACAATTTAAAACACTTGCAAACCTATTATTACTGTTAACATCAATTACTTCCAAATAAGCAATATTTTCTTGACAGAAAAAATATTTCATAGGGTACGAACTCTGGTAGAACATAACATAACATACCATCACGCCTGTATTCCCCGAAGGGTTAGTAGGCAGAGGCTTACCAATGTACACCCACAGTTCGCGGTATGTTTGGGTCCATGTAATAGGGGGCGAGCCGATTGCCATTAACCGGGCACAAATTCCAAACTCCGAGCTGCTACTGGTAATTTCATAGAAAAACCCAATAACACTGCTCGATCTGAGAATCGAACCCACGACCTCTAGCGTAGCAGTCGCGCTCAGGACCACTTGTCTAATGAGGCAGGTAAACAGAAAAAAATTTCATAGGTTATGAAATCTTGGAAAACTTACGAATATCCAGTATCCGGCCAGTGTTATCCGTATCATCTCTATTATATACCTTTAAGTACTTTGTGGAGCTATCAACAACATCATAATGTTAGCGACATCGTAAACAGAATTACGGCCATGCTTCGTGACGTAATGACAGAAAACAAGCTATATTGTGACTGATTTGATTCGGGTAAACAGATGTGTCATTTTCATCATTATCTAAGTACCATGTTGACTGACGTTTCCATCGCAATAATCCCTTCGTGTATTATGACTCAATGTATCGACAACAATGCCATCTACCGTGTCTAATTATAGCTAAAAACTACCGTGGGAGAGCCATGCTTCGGCTCGACCGGAGCAATACCACGGCCTCTCAAAAAACCGGCGTGAACGTTTGCGTTGTGTTTCCGTGTGAGTGAGGTTACCGGAGACCCAAATTCTTTTAAGAGGCGGGTTACGCATTTGCGACTGCTCTGGTGTTGCGGGTGTCCATGGGCGGCGGTAATCGCTTACCATCAGGTGATTAGTCAGCTAGATTGCCCCGTAACCTATAAAAAAAATTGCAAGGAGATAGATTGCATCCTGATGAAGGACATAGACTACCGTTTATCTCAAAAAAGGAACAATAAATACTCCTTTTGGGAGGTGAGTAAAATCACACCCAATAACTAGTCCCCAACTGACGGCCCCAGTGCCCAGCGCGCGTAGCCTTGCCCTTTGAAGGGGTCCAGCGAACGTTGGACAACAATATGTCACGGCCGAGCCAAGTATCGTGAACACCAGGGCCGTGTCAAGTCAAGGCAAGAACGGCTTTTAGTTGGTACGAGTTTTGTATATCTACCTCCCCAGGTGGAAGACGACGGCGAGGCTTGTTAATATTATAAATTATTGGGATTCACGGATTCAAATAAAACTGAGTAAGATTTCTAGAGTTTCTACAACGATAATTATTTAATCACGCAACCGGCACCATTTCACAAAGAAACATCGACAAGAAGAAGAAAAAAAACAGATAGGCCGCTGGGGTATAACGACAAAACTTTTACTCTAAATGAGGTCCTATATCTGTAGCAGTCCTATAATAAATCCATATCTATGGCAGTCGCTTTGTGTACAGTACTGCTAATTCTACACGAAGCGACTGCCATCACACCTCTGCCATTTAATTTGTGGCAATACCGATATTCTTTAGGATAAACTTGAGGGTTTTCGGGTTTCAGACTACCAGTACATGACAGATTTGAACTGTCAGGTGGCTTTGATAAATTTTGATGTGCCTCTGTTTTCTCCGTCAGATAAGAAATACCAGCGCCATCTAGTTCTTAAAAATGTGAAACATTCACTTGTAAATATTGACGACATCCTTGACGAAGCGGCTCGTAGCTAAGTAATAACTAAGCTGATCAGCTGATCTGGAAGATTAAGCTCCGCTCGCCGGTCAGTTTGTGGATGGGTGACCATTCTTAACACAACGAGACCCCTCCCTGCCTCGGAGAGCGCGTAAAGCCGTCGGTCCAGGTTGTCATACGAACATCTTTGACAATTGTTAGTGGTAGTCAGCAGCCCAGAATAGCCTTACAACTAGTCTATCCGCCGAATATCGGTATTACGCAGAAATTGGGTTGCGACTTGCGGAGGTCTGATGGCAGGTCGCTTCGTGTAAAAATAATCTTTAAATAAATAAAAAAACTGCGTCATTAGCCTAGTGGTCCTGAGCGCGACTTCTACGCTAGAGGTCCTGGGTTTGATTCCCAGGTCAAGCAAAGTGTTATTGGGTTATTCTATGAAATTCTCAATTTCCCAGTAACAGCTCGGAGTTTGGAATTTGTGCCCGGTTACTGGCAATAGGCTCGGCCCCTATTACATGGGACCTAAACATACCGGCGAACTGTGGGTGTACATTAGTACGCCTCTGCCTAAACCCACGGGGAATACAGGCGTGATGATATGTTATGTTAAATTAAAAAAAATGTCTTAAAATTATTTTGTAAATAATAATCAAATGTAAAAAACTAGAGTGGGCTATGTAAGTTTAATACATACATACCATCACGCCTGTATTCCCCGAAGGGTTAGGCAGAGGCGTACTAATGTACACCCACAGGCAATCATTACATTGCCATTTATTATAACGATTGATCCAAAAGTAATAGGACATCGCCAATGATTTATACGCAATTTTTTTCCGTCGAAAAGATACATGTGGCCATAAATTCACATGAAAAGCGCGTGAACGTCTAGATCCATACTTTCTGCGGATGATTTAGTATAGTTTTATTGTACCGACAACTGTTCCTACTCGCACGGAAAACAAAACTTAATACTTTTCTTGGAAAAGTCGGAAAAATCTTTAGCATTCTTCTCTGCCAATATTTTGTAGACTGCGTAATACACATTGCGTTTATTTTTTGTGCCTTTTTTTATTATTTTTTTATGGGATAGGGGGCAAACGAGCTGAGGGATCACCGTGATTACCGCCGTCCATAGACACGCGCACGACCAGAGGAGTCCCAATTGCGTTACCCGCCTTTTAAAAGAGGTTGAGGGGTTGAGGATACCGGAGTATCCTCACTAACTCGGCGAAATACAACGTGAGCGTTGTTTCAAGCTGGTTTTCTGTGAGGCCGTGGTATCACTCCAGTGGAACCGGCCCATTCGTGCCGAAGCGTCCGTTTTTTTTATGAAATTCTAAGTAGCTGCTTAATAACAATAACCGATTAATGACAATAGGCTCACCCCCTATTACATAGGACCTGAACATACCTACCGGCGAACTGTGTGTGTAAATGATTATACTTCTGCCTAACCCTTCGGAGAATAGGTACAAGCGTAGGCGTCATGATGGTTTGTTGTAAAGCTTAATATTGTAATTGTATATATGGAGTTTCCTGCCGGCTCTTCTCCATAAGACCCATTTTTTGGAACCGTGCAACTAGGTTTGACTTTTCAAAAGTACCTTCCTAGTGACGACACGTTTGGCGTAGCGGCTGAGCGATCGGCTTCTGCGACACGTGTTGTGGGTTCGATCCCCACACGGAGCAAATATTTGTATGATTTACAGGTAGTTGTTCCGGGTCTGGGCGTTTGTGTATGTTAGAATTTGTGTTTGTAAACGCACCCACGATACAGGAGAAAAACGTAGTGTGGGGGCAACGTCTCTTTAAAAAAAAATGGTCTAATTGAAATAAGACATTTTGACTTTGAAATACTGTTCCTATAGATACTCACTGGTAGAACACCTTCGTACAAAATATTTACTAATAATTTATTTTCTTTTAGTGCAGCGGTGTAAGGTGTTTCGCTAGGGTAACTATGTTAATTTATGACTTGTATACATAATCAACCCATTATTCTATCCCACTGTTGGGCACGGGTCTCCACTCAGAATGTGAGGGATTAAACTATAGTCCACCACGATAGACTAATGCGGGTTGGCAGACTTCTCACGCCGTCGAGAAAACCTCTCAGGTGTGCAGGTTGCCTCATGATATTTTCCTTCACCGTTTAAGCGAGCGATAATTAACTAATCCCTACGGATTGTTGATTTCGACAATTCAGAGGTGCTTGCCTTTGTTTCGAACTCAAAACCTTTGACTTGGCAGTCCAATGATCGTATCACTAGGCCATTACTGTTCTTTGTATACAAAATATTATAATTATTATCTATTTTCTTAAATAGACGAGGGATGACATCCACAGTTTTTAACCATTTAATTTTTATGTTTCCTAATATGGCTTGCTGTTGACTTTTGATGAATCATAATATGATTCACTTACACACAGCTATAGACTATGCTTTATTATTTTCAGTATAAGCTAACCTCTCATTGTACGAAAAGCCCATACAATGTGAGGCAACTTATACTGAATCTAACTTATACTGATGTCTATCCGTGTGTACGTGAATCATATTATGATTAATCAAAAGTGGCCTGTTTAGCCTCCTGTACAATATTCTTAGTCTTTGTATAGATCTTACTCACCTAATAATTCCAGTGAAAATCCTTTTTTTATAGTGCAACGGACGTCGTTGCGATGCACAGGTACCTAAATATTTAGTTTACAAATACGTTTACGCCTTTACACGTAGGGGTAGGCAGAAACTCGAAGACTTAATTGACAGAGTGGTCGAGCTTTTGTACTACAGATTTCGGGTTCAAGAAACAAATATTTCGCACATCCGCTGAAAAACTGTCATAAGCCACAAAAAAGCAAATTAAAATTTAGTGAAAACATTTAGACTCAGATCTCATATCAGGATTTGCGATTTGTGTACCACCACCTGATTTGCTATTGAGAGAGATTCCACTCTAGATACTACATAGCACCATCTCGCTCTAACATCCTTCCACGTTAATTTAATAAAAGTTTGGTTGGCATAACCTCAACTATAGCCATGAGTCGCTTGCAACCACTTACTAGGCTAATGAAGCTGGCAAGTATTTTATTTGTATTAAGTCACAATCATCAATGATACCATAAACAAAGTGTACATTTTCTTCTAGTGTAACGGGGAAAGCTGTCAAAACCAAATCATGCATCATGCACATGGTAAAGATAGTGAATATGATGGAAATGGAAATAGACCTCATCATGGTAATAATGGCCATCACGGTCATAATGGTAATAAAGGCTATAATGATCATCATGGTAATAATGGCCAGAATGGATATCATGGACAAAACAATGATTATAATGATGGGTACTATGGAAATCATAATTATAATAAAAATAGTGAAATTAATAAATATATTGCTCAAGATGTTGGTGCTCAAAGTCAAGATAAAAATGTAGTCCTTGATTATTCTGAATTAATACAGATGGATAGAGGCTTAGTAAAACATTTACAAATGGTATTGGAGAGGCTTAAGAGAAACGGCTTATTCAAGGAACTGCCCAAGCTAACATCATTGTTTAAAATTATATCAAAGTCAATTTAACTCATATATAATGTTCTGTTTCTTATAAATCCTAACTAACAGGTCTGAAGTTTCGTCGACCAAATTAATAAAGCCTCAAAATATATATATTCTCCGGATGGGATTAGAATCAGACTTTTAAATTTTGACTGAGAATTCACGTATCATATTTATGACTTACATTAGGATATAATTATTATATGATAGAGAGATAATAATTACTATAATAACATCAGACTGCATTCTTTAATTCTTAGCATTTCACTTACAACAGTTGGCATCTCTGTAAATTCCGTAACTTAAGTAAACAAAAAATAACTGATCCTTAAAGTCCATTCATCTTTCCTTGGAAGCACACTGTACTTTGGGTTTAATTCTATAAGACTTCAAAGCAATTTTAAATGAAGCATAGAAACTTGACTTGCTACTTCTCATACAAATTTCTCGAAATATCAAACGTTGAAAATCTGATACAAGTGCTTCTACATCTTGAAGAGGTCAAGAGTATTAACCGTTTTTACAATGAATTTCCCCATCAAGGGTTGTGTAAACATTCAAAGGATTTTGTTACATGTGTACACTCTGATAAAGCCGTAATTGCCTTGGGATTTTGAAAAACATATTCTTGATTAAATTTATTTGTATTTAGCCTTTATCAATTAAGGCCAGTTTGTCCCAACTTTTAACAGCGTCCAAAAGAACTACATACTTACAAAATTAAATTAAATTTATTCAACGTAATAAATATGTATTGTAAATGCGAAAGTGACTGAGTCTGTCTGTTTGTTACGCTTCCACGCCATAACGAGGTGAAGGAAATAGGCATCTAGGCAGATAAGTATAACCACGGACTACAAAAAGCTAAATACTCTTTCATTTAAAAAAATAACTACAGAAAAAAAAACAATGTGAGAATGCAATTTAGAATGGAATATTTATTCCAGAAAATGTTAGAAAAATATTAATATGAATTATGTACTAAAATAAAATTCTGTATCCATCCAAGTTTTTTATTGGTAATAAACATGATACATAATTATATAAAATGGTCCTTGTGGATGTCTATTGGAGAGGACTTCATTCAACAGTGGACTTCTTTGGATAATGATGATGAAATATGATGTATCCATAACGGGTCCCGACATGTTGTTCACCAAATTACAGGACAACGCTTCTTAATCTGTGTAATCATAGTCACCTAAAAGTGATGGAGGTCCTTTTTCTGGACCAGTTTCAGGTCCTGGTTGCATCCATCAAACTACGCTAATAAAATAATATATAAAACTAGAAATGATTATACAAGAAAGCAGATAAGTAAGCATAGGAATAACACAAAATAGCTATGGGAAATCTTGTATAGTATTACAGGGAGAGTAAAATCTTCCATAGATAATATAATTATAAATGCGTTTGAAAAAGCCACTACAGGACATGACGATATTGCCAATAACTTTGCAAAAATGTTTCTCACAGGAGTCAAGAACACCCTTCCAAATTGTAATAGATCTATTTTTAATAAGACAGAATATTGCAACCCTGTTAACGTTTCATTAAGTCTCAAGAAAGCCACTCCTGAAAGCATTAGTAAAATCATAGCCCTAATATCCGAGAAAGCACCGGGTAAAGACGGTATAAAAGCTATTGATATCAAAACAATCTGCCAACGGGTAATTGATGTAATTGTAAATTTTATCAATACTAGCATCGTCGAAGGCAAATATCCTCAGGAACTAAAGACTGGCATAGTTAGGCCTATTTATAAAAAAGGTAGTCGTCAAGATTATGGAAACTATAGACCTATAACGATATTATCAACTATTAATAAAATCATCGAAAAATACTTATGTAATCAAATCTATGAGTTTTACAGAACAAATAATATTATTACTGAAAAACAATATGGTTTCCAACCTCAGAAAAGCACCACACAACTACTTTCTTCCTTTACCGACACCATTTACGAACACCTAAACGATAAGAAACATATACTGGTGGTATTTATTGATTACAGTAAAGCTTTTGACACGCTTAGGCACGAAACACTATTAGAAAAGTTAGAAACATGTTGGATACGAGGTCCACTTTTGAATTGGTGCCAAGACTATTTAAAAAATAGATCATATTTTGTGAAAGTGGGCAATACTTTTAGTGAAAATGTACATGTCAAAGATGGAATGGCACAAGGATCCGTGTTAGGACCACTACACTATATCACTTACGTCAATGAGTTGGCTAACGTAGTAAAAAAGTGTGAGATTTTCCAATTTGCGGATGATACATGTCTCATAGCCGCAGACAAGGACTTGTCAGTGGCGCTTCAAAGTCTTCAATCCGATTTCACCGATTTGAATAGATGGTCTCATGATGCAGGCTTAGTACTTAACGCTAGTAAAACTAAAATGATGTACATAAGTTCTAGCCAAAATAGGAAATTATGCAAGTTTAAACTTATTGCACATTGTCACAGTTGCCTGCATTCAAGTAAAGTAACACAATGTGGGTGTGATTCAATAGAAATTGTGTCTAAGCATATGTTTTTGGGCCTAATTATAGATGATCGCATGAAGTGGACCGATCATATTAAATATGTTTGTGACAAATTGCGAGCAATTCTAGCAAAGCTTGTACTTATCGGGAATAAAATACCCTACAATACCTTACTCTCACTTTACATAGCACTTGGTGAATTCATAATATCTTATGGAATCAGTAGCTATGGTCGCACTTATAGAACACATTTAAATTTAATTTACCAGTTACAACTCCGCATTCTAAAAGTAATTGTCCCTCGCAAGATTAAATTAAAATTTAAAGATAACTATGACGATTTGTTCCCACACTGTGAACTCATTCCTGTACACGAAAAAGTAAAATACACTTTATTAATAGAAAATTTCTTTAACGAACACATAAAAAAATATAATTCAAAGCCGAACATGACACTACTTAGTACACACACTAAACTCATAACACCGAGTTTTAGACATTTTTATAGAAAGATGCGCATAATTTATATTGTACCGGAATTAATCAATAAGCTACCACCAAAAATAAAAAATAACATAATAAAAAAAATATAATATCGAAACTCAAAGAATACTTCATAGAGGAATTAAAACTGAATAAAAAGTAGGTTCATTAAAATAATATTTAATAAAAAAATATTATCACGCGCTTATACAGCGTAGAAAAATATCGTGACGAAAGATGCATCACTGAGAGATTTTCTTGACGGTGTGTGAAATCTGCCAACCCGCATTAGGCTAGCGTGGTGGACTATAGCCTAATCCCTCTCATTGTGAGAGGAGACCGATGCCCAGCGGTGGGACAGTATAATGGGTTGATTGTAACGACTAAGAAACTTAGCACATAGAAATGTGCTGCTGGGGAGTTTGTTGCGCCGCTTCTTCTTCCCAGCGAAAACACTAGAAGGTGATGACGGGCGGGCGTTTTCGAGGCTGTTTATAATGTAAAAATGATATTCAAAAATACTGCCTAGTAGTCTATGTTGAATAAATGATTTTGTCTTTGATGTTAAAACCGTACTTCTAAAAAAAAAATTCAGTGCCGCTCATTCTCCTGTCAATTTGCCGTCAACGGCATTGAAAATAGAAACAACGCGACCTGGGACCAGATGTATCCACAGTACGACGCGGGAGGCAACCCTGACGTGTACGCTAAACAGGGTGCCGAGTCTACTATTCAGTTGTGTCAGAATTGTGATTCAGTGACTTCATAATGGTTGATTTTTGACAGTTTTCTCTACGAAATCTGTCATTTCTTATGTCATTTAGTGCCATTGGACGGTCATTCTGAGTCAATTTAAATAGCAGACTAGGGCCCCTGGACCAGCGGATGCAACCCGGACCTGAAACTGGTCCCGAAAATGGACCTCTATCACTTTTAGGTGACGATAATTACACAGATTAAGATTGTGTTGTCCTGCAATTTGGTGAACAACATGTCGGGACCCGTTATGGATACATCATATTTCATCATCATTATCCAAAGAGGTCCGCTGTTGAATAAAGTCCTCTCCAATAGACATCCACAAGGACCATTTTATATAATTATAAATATCATATTTATTACCAATAAAAAACTTGGATGGATACAGAATTTTATTTTAGTACTTAATTCATATTAATATTTTTTTTCTAACATTTTCTGGAATAAATATTCCATTTTTTCTGTAGTTTAAGAATTTTCTCTATCTTCTCAGAAGCTTGTCTTGTTATCGACTCATTGTTTAAATAATAATTGTATCATTTAAAATTATCGCATTCAAAAATTCTCAATTATGTATGCCAATTTTTAAGCTATTAAGTAATATTATTTTTAATTTTTTTAACAGTGCACGGGACGCTTATGTCAAGCCCAAGTGAGTTTGAACTTCGAATAAATTATTATGTTCTTAGTTACCTTTTTGTGTTATTTTTTGCATTTTTCCTGCTAAGATAATGTTCCTGGTTATTTGTTAGGAGGACACGAGAGCGTAACACGAGTATGTTGTATTTTTTTCAGTGTGTAGGAGAAAGTTGTATAGCAAGAGTAAGTAATTATATCTACTCTTTTTATTTTTTATAAAAAGAGTATATAGAATGTAGCATTATTTTTTTAGTCTAATGTTATATTGAACATAACCAAGTGGTGGTATGTTCAATATAACATTAGACTTAGATTTTTTTTTATCTAATGTTATTTTTTTATGGGATAGGGGTGCAAACGAGCAGACGGATCATCTGATGGTAAGCGATAACCGCCACCCACGGACACCCGCAAAACCAGAGGAGTCGCAAGTGCTTTGCCCGCCTTTTAAAAGGGTAACCTCAGTCACTTGGCGAAACACAACGCAAGCGTTATTTCACGCCGGTTTCTGTGAGGCCGTGGTATCACTCCGGTCGAGCCGGCCCATCGTGCCGAAGCATAGCTCTCGCACTTATAAATATAATATCACTTCTATATATTATAATTGCCGTTATACTTTTTCGATTCCCAGTTCCAGCAGTGTTATTGTTTTTTTTATGAAATTCTACGTAGCTGCTTAATAACAATAACCGATTAATGACAATAGGCTCACCCCCTATTACGTAGGACCTGAACATTTTTTTCATACTTCTGCCTAACCCTTCGGAGAATAGGTACAAGCGTAGGCGTCATGGATATTGTGATGCCTCCATAAAAGCATATTGTGCAGTAGTATACTATAGAGTAGAAACAGAAAATGGAGAAATTAAAACAGGAATAATCGCATCTAGAACTAAAGTGGCGCCAGTTAAAACAATTTCCCTCCCACGCCTGGAGTTATGTGGCGCAGTACTTCTAGCTAAATTGTTAACACAAGTAAGAGACGCATTGAAACTACCAGAATCCCAAGTCTATGCCTGGACTGACTCAACAGTCGTGTTGTCATGGCTTTCAGGAGATCCCAACAGATGGAAACAATTTGTCAGCAACCACGTTGTCGAAATATTAGACAATATCTCTCATGCACAATGGTTTCATGTCAAATCAAAAGATAACCCAGCTGACATAGGCTCTAGAGGCATGTATGTAGACAATTTAATCAATAATAAATTATGGTGGGAAGGGCCAGATTGGCTTAAGAACAGAGACACAATACAATTTACTAAATTAAACATTACACCTACTGAGGTAGAAATGAAGAAAATATCAGTTAATTTTAAAACAGAGGAAGACAAAACAACAATAAAATTTGAAGATTTTAATACATTGGAAGAACTTCTAAAAACAATGATTTTTACTTTGAGATTTAAGAACAATCCAGAAAATGTAGATAAGGCAACCACCACTATAGAAATAGAGGAAGCATTACTAAAATGTATACAGATAGATCAAGGTGAAGAATTTTCAAAAGAAATAGAAAGATTACAGAAGGGAGGATATGTAAAGAAGGAAAGTTGTTTGAAAACTTTAAATCCCTACCTGGATGAAGGAAATATTCTAAGGGTGGGCGGAAGATTATTCAATGCAAATATAAGTGCCAATCAAAAGTATCCCATAATTTTAGGTTCGAAGAGTCCACTTTCACAACTGATTGTAGCCGAAGCACACAGAAAGACACTCCATGGAGGAATCCAGTTAATGCTCAGTTACATTAAATCAAAGTATTGGATAATCCGAGTAAAAAACATCATAGAGGCGTATGTCAACAAATGCATAATATGCGCTCGTCATCGAGCTATATCCAAATCTCAACTTATGGGTAATCTTCCCAAGGTTCGTATTACACCTTCTCGTCCCTTCATTCACAGCGGAGTTGATTTCGCCGGCCCTCTGCAAATATTAATGTCGAAAGGTAGAGGTGCTAAATTGCACAAGGCATATATTTCTATATTTGTGTGTATGGCCACAAAGGCCGTGCATTTAGAGTTGGTGGGTGATCTCACGTCGGAAGCGTTTATCGGCGCATTCAATAGATTCGTTGCAAGACGAGGGAGATGCACGCAAATCTGGAGTGATCACGGGCGAAACTTTATTGGTGCAAATAAAGAATTACACTCAGCATGGAAGGAAGCTAATCTAAACTTATCTGGTCATCTCGCAGACATCCTCGCAGCAGACGGCACGCAGTGGCACTTCATTCCGCCTTACAGCCCGAACTTCGGTGGACTGTGGGAAGCCGCTGTGAAATCTACAAAGTTCCACCTAAAAAGGATTGTTGAAGTTGAGCCTGAAGTTGTTAAAATCTTCCAGCACTGGTACGGGATACCAGGTCAACAATGTTAAATGGTCGGGAGCTCTGTCGGTCTCATACAGGTTGGAGTGCGGGGTGAGGCAGGGAGGATTGAGCTCACCAATGCTCTTCAATGTGTATATTAACGGACTTATTGCCGAGCTCAGCAGCCGCCACATTGGATGTCATATTGATGATGTGTGCTTTAACAATATCAGCTACGCTGATGATATGGTGCTGCTGAGCGCGTCAATAGGGGGACTCAGAGAGCTAATAAGCATTTGCGAGGCGTATGCTCTTACACATGGTGTTTCGACGTACTGAGGCTTAATTTTTCCTGATAAGGATATAGCTAGCCAAATGGACAATAAAAACGCCGTAAAGAATGCGAGATCTGTATTGCAACTAACTTATTAAAAAATGTATGACAGAACATAGAAATGAAAGTGACGTTTGACAGTTTGACATTTGATGAGTGATAGTTTTAAATTATACCGCGCTTGTGCGTACTATAGTGATATAAACCCAACATGCCGCCCACCAAAGGACTAAGTCCTTTCCTAAAGATACAAATGAAATGAAATTTTAAACCAATAGTTCACAAGGGCTAGTGGACTGTAATATTTAAATAAGTAAATAAAATATGGCTTGACTCTATATAAAATTACTTTGAGGTGGGCTCTTTACTATATTTTTACTTTACTAATTAATTTGTATACAAACACAATCTATTGTTATGTAACAAACAAAATAAAATAGCAAGCAATAGCAAGTTTGATATGCTTGCTTGCATAAAGACACCTAGCTATCAATCAAATCATTCTCTGCGATAATCGATTTCCGTACCATGAAATAACTAGATATCGAAATCCTGTCAGTATTCTGAACATGTAACGAAAATAACTGCGAGTTGAAATGTCTAAAAAAAATCAATTTGTTTTAATTTTATTTTTAATGACGTGCCATTTCAATTATGTGTTTAGCATGTTGTTTGTTGTGTCACCGAGGCCGCAAACGCTTAAGGCACACGTCCAAAAGGACATAGCGTTAAAAAAAGTTCCATCAGGTCAACTCCCTACAGCGCCCAACCCCTTGGGGACAAATACTGAAGGCCAAGTTTCTCCAGGACAGGTTGCCCCAGAGCTAGTTCATAAAGGTGAAAATTCTACATCGCAAATAAGACCAAGAATGGATTTAAAGTCTGTAGGAGTTACTCAATCAAATGTAAGTAATTTTTTTCTTTTAGTTTTTAGTTCGAACCTGCGAACTTTAAAAATCGCAAAGTATTTCAATAAAAAAAATTAAAGATAATTTTTTTAGCTTCTACTGCTCTTAAAGGCCCTCATATTATTTCTTCTTAAATAACTCCTGTTTACAGACATCGGCCAATAACAATTTTATTGTATATCTTTTTGTTTTTTTTTTGCATTTTCGATGCTAAGATTATAAAGTTACTAGCTTCTGCCCGCGACGTAGTCCGCGTAGCGTGATGATATATAGCCTATAGCCTTCCTCAATAAATGGGCTATCTAACACTGAAATAAATTTTCAAATCGGACCAGTAGTTCCTGAGATTAGCGCGTTCAAGCAAACAAACAAACAAACAAACAAACTTTTAACAAACAATCTTTTAAGGTTGGCTCACTATTAACGTTTTTATGTTAACTTTGTTCTAAAATTCGTTTTTTTTTCCTTTTGAGAGCTTCCGATGCGTGCGCTGCGTAAACGGTTAAAGTTTCGCAAAAATCATATATGACATAATTGTTCCTCTTTAAAAGTTCTAAAAAAAAGTCCACGACAGCATATGTCTATCTTTTCAGGTTGGCTCACTATAACCTTTTTTATGCTAACTTTGTTCTAAAATTCCAAATGCATTATTTGCGAAGGTGTTTTTATAAACATGATATTATTAATCCTTATCCAAATAAATACGTTATTCATCAGCCTTTAGAGCGTTTGTTTTGTATCCGTGCGGACCGAGCTTGGGTCCGCTCGGACCCAACAAACGCTCTAAAGGACATATCCTCATTTAGCGTTCTTTTATTATTCCTGTTCCCGTGACATATTTTACTAAAGTTCCGCTCGGATACTCAATACTCAATTATCAACTAACAATATTGGCTATATCTTGAAGTGAGCTTCAATCAAAACATACTACAAGCCGCTGAAGGGGATCATCATCTTCTTACCACCTGTAAGGAGATGATGATCCCCTTCAGCTTCCTGCCACCTGCCAAGTTTGCTTGAACGCGATAATCTCAGGAACTATTGGTCCGATTAGAAAAAATCTTTCGGTGTTAGATAGTCCATTTATTGAGGAAGGCTATAGGCTATCATCCCGCTAAGACTAAGTAACTATTCCACGCGGACGAAGTCGCGGGCGGAAGCTAGTATTAGTATAAATGACGATTCGATGTCACTGACGTCACCTTTAAGACGTAAGTAAATGCAGAATTTAAAGGCATATTTCTATCTGGGTTTCGCGGTGGTCATAGCGTCTGCTGTATTGACCCAGAAGACGCACATTCGAATCATGCCCCCTATTACTCCTTCACTAAAATAATGTTATTATATTTTGGACTAATATGTGTATAATTTATATTCTGTGCAAGTCCAAAATAAAAAGATCACATTATTTTCTTCTTTAAAAGGATTTCCAAGCTAGTACCAGCTTGGCTGTGCAGTCTGGTCATCGTAGCGTGCACGTGAGCAGTATCCCTGTGGATCGAGCGGCGGTGGCTCGGAGCCACCACTCCGGGAAGTCAGTCTCAACTAAGCATGGCTCGAACCACAAATGCGTGGAGAAGGTATTATTTTTCAATCGTCATATACCTACTGCTAAAATACAATCCCCACTACCACAGATCAAGTAAAGAGGCGAGAAAATGTCTTGTTTGCTGGTGCAGTCTAACTGCTTGGTTGGCCTGCCCTTACCTCGGATTCTGTCAACTAAAGTACTGTGTAAAGCATCTTGGTGTGTGTTTGGATATTTGAGAACCAGGTCTCGGTTGCTATGGCTCTGATAGTCTGCAGTCCGTAGGGGCTCTTACCTGAGCCGTAAGATCCCCTACGGACTCTAGACTGTCAGACACAAAGCATGGCGGCGATGGCTACTTACCATCCAGATAGCTTGTCTACTCATTTGCCGACATGATCAATATATATAAAACAAAAAAGATGGCAGAGTATGTCGGGTTTCGTTACATTCAACACGAAAACGGCGACGAGGTAACTTCCGGTTTAACCGCCGAAATCGATCAGGCTTCTCGATCGTGGCCTCTCCTCGATTCCTACTTAGAGGTGCTGAACCGGCGTGCCCTTCCCAGATTAAATGTTTAAGACACTGCCAGTGTTGTCAGATGTAATAATTTCTTATTTTTTATTTACTTTTTTATTTGTGTTTATGTTATTATTGTAGTGTCTAACTGACACATTGGCTTTTGGCTAAAAAACTTGTGCGTCGTTATGGGCGAAAATAAATTATCTTTCTTTCTTTCTTTCTAGTTTACCACGTCACGCAAAAGTTCATCATTCGTGAATTTATTTGCCTCTGAGCGAAGCTCTAGCGAAACAATTAATTAATAATTAACAAGCTTCAAATTCTTCAGATTAAATCGTCAAGTTCCTCAAAATCGAAGCATCTAATCCCTTAGGTGCTATAACTGTGAAAGTACTTATAATAAATTTAATACTTTTTCCAGTGTTTTACCCCAAATTGCGAGGTGGAGGTAAGTGAAAAGAAACGTTATTTTTTAAAAGCGAAGTTATTTAATATTTTCTTTTCACAAAAAATGTGTAGGTATAGTCTGATTCAAAATATCACAGTTAAATTGCATAATTCGTTTTACATAACTGGTAGGTACAAATCAAACAGCTCAGTTATGTAAATCAGGTGAACAACGTTCTGCAATTTTGCACACACAAACAAAGTAACACACGGAATTGAATGAACGGTTTGCGGTCTTCAATACAGCGCGTTAACGTTTAGTATGTACGTACGTTACCGGTATGGTAAAATAACTTAAAATTAAACAACGGATTATAAAAGCTCGTCAAAATAACCCTAATTTCTTCCATGTAAGTATGCACAAATGGTTTATATGTCTCGCTATATAAGTTTTAAATCTTCCGTTTAATTTTGTTTGTATTTTCAGTATTATAGGTATAATTAATAAGTGGTAATATTAATAAGTGTATTATTTATCTTAGTGTGTGGGTCGCCAAGGTTCAGCTGCGGTGAGTGAAACTTTATTTACTAACATAAGTAAAATTATTACAAACTAGCTTCTGCCCGCGGCTTCGCTCACGTGAAGCTATATCAGGAGTAAAAATGGACAAACCAACATTGATGATCTCTTCTTTGTATGGGCCTCTATACATCAGGGAGGTCAAGCTGTATCTAAGGATTCGTTTAATTAATTGAGATAAAAAGTTCACCAGTTTTTAAGTTGAAGCATATACTATTCAACAGTGATAATAAAATTAAATTCTATTTAGTAGTTTTTGCTCCAAACCGTAACAAACAGATAAACAGACAAACAGACGAGAATTTTAAAAATCACATTTTCGGATTCGGTGACGTTTATATACCACTAGCTTCTGCCCGTGACTTCGTCCGCGTAGCGTGATGATATATAACCTATAGCCTTCCTCAATAAATGGGCTATCTAACACTGAAACAATTTTTCAAATAGGACCAGTAGTTCCTGAGATTAGCGCGTTCAAGCAAACAAACAAACAAACTCTTCAGCTTTATATATTAGTATATAGATAACCCACGTGTTTTTTTTTAAATATCTTGAATGTACAGACACAGCATTTTTACAATTTTATAATAGTAGAGATAAGATATTACAAATATAGCGTTATGTAGAACTGATCCAAGAACGTTATATTCAGTAGGTATATCTTTTTTGCTGATCTAAAAACACTGTTATGCAAATAATACTCTCACGTATCCATTTTCCATGCTAATATTATAATGTTATTTCAGTGAAGGAAAAAATCGACTACGGGCAGGATTCGGCCCTGAGCTGCGTCTTTTTTTTATGGGATAGGGGAGCAAACGAGCAGACGGATCACCTGATGGTAAGCGATAACCGCCGCCCATGGACACCTACAGCACCAGAGGAAACATAAGTTCGTTGCCCGCCTTTTAAAAGGGTTCGGGCCTCCGGCAACCTCACTCACTCAACAAAACATTACGCAAGCGTTGTTTCACGCCGGTTTTCTGTTAGGCCGTGGTATCACTCCGGTCGAGCTTGCCCATTAGTGCCGAAGCATGGCTCTCCCAAGTTAGATACACAAATGTGTATAAGACGTAAATTCAGAATGTGATGGCAAAATTCGACCTGGCGGGAGGGGCTCGTGGTGCTTAGAATCCGGCCCGTAATCGATTTTTTCCTTCACTAAAATAAAATTACACTCACGTACCAAAAGAAATTAGGTACTATAACGCTTCTAAACAATGTCTGTTGGATCAGCTAGTATACAGTAAAAATATTCCAAGTTAACTATTGTTATTTGCAGTGCAGCGCCAATTTTTGCAGTGCCTTGGTAAGTCATATGATTCAAAGGAAACCTGCAGGACTAACCCTTCTAATGGAAATGAATAAACTTCTTTGTTTTATCATTCAGACACGTGGCAAAGATTCAGCTTCTTTGGTAAGCGGTACTTAAATATTAACCCTTCTTTTATAAAAATACTAGCTTCTGCCCGCGACTTAGTCCGCGTAGCGTAATGATATATAGCCTATAGCCTTCCTCAATAAATGGGCTATCTAACATTGAAAGATTTTTTCTAATCGGACCAGTAGTTCCTGAGATTAGCGCGTTCAAGCAAACAAACAAACTCTTCAGCTTTATATATTAGTAATATAGTTTTTATAAGATTTAATACTGAAATATCGAATTATTTATTTATTAAAGGTTTTTTTTACTTAAATGGTGATTATTTACAGTGTACGGGAGAAAAATGTGAAGCATTGGTAAATATGAAATTATCTTTAAAAGTTTTAGGATTTCTTCTTTTAAAATCGCCAAGGGGTGAAAACAGACGAGGTGCTAATTTGACACGACTACGCGATACCTATACCATTTTTTCACGATTTAAAAAGTCGTCATATATACTCCAAGGAGCTGCCAAAATCCTGGGAATCCTCTCAAAGTTGCGTCGGTACTTCACGCCGCAACAATTGCTCTCATTGTTCCAAGGACAAGTACGGTCGGTAAAAGGCGAGCAACGCACTTGCGACTCCTCTGGTATTGCGGGTGTCCATGGGCGGTAGTAATTGGTTATCACCAGATTGGTCGTCTGCTCGTTTGCCGTATTCCATAAAAAAACAAAGCGACCATTCGTATTATATAAGCCATTAGAAATGGCATAGTTAATAGTTATCTAACACATGGTACAATAACAGCGAGTAATATGAAAACAAAACCAGATTGTTGAGCGTGTTCACGTAATTGGTACAGACCGCATAGACTCCATGTTAGTAGTAAGACCATAGATTTTGTAAAAAAAAACGGACAGCCAACTTTCAATTAGGTGTTTTCTATATATTTACATATATCTGTTTTCCATTTAAATACATAATCATGATATATCTCTTATTACGGTTTTCGTAAACTGAATGATAGATCTTCTCAGATGTTAACTCCCACAACACCGGTTTTATTAAAGTAAACCTACAAAAGACCAGTATATTTACGTCCGTAATAGGGAGTCTCTTATCAGCCAGGCATAAACCAACTTTCCAAGATGCTACTAATAATTTCATAGAAAAACCCAATAGATCTTGCTCGACATGGGAATCAAATTCAGGACATCCAAAATCCATGTTAGCGTAGCAGTCACTTTACTTACTCAAGACACTTGAGAAAATGCTTGATAGGTATATTAGAGAGGGTTCTCTAAAGAGATACCCTCTCCGTGGGCTTCAGTTCGCCTATCAGGCAGGGAAGTCAACAGAGGCGGCATTACATTACGTCGTAAGCCGCGCAGAGGCGGCACTGGAATCGCAGGAGGTCTGTGTCGGAGCCTTTCTTGATATCGAGGGAGCCTTCGACCGCACAACCTTTGAATCGATACAGCGAGCTGCAGAAAAACATGGCATCAACCAAACCATCATCAGATGGGTGACTTGTATGCTAAGGAGTAGGATCATTCATTCCACTCTTAGAGGGGACACAGTCCACGTTAGGACGACCAAAGGCTGTCCACAAGGGGGAGTGTTGTCACCGTTACTGTGGTGCTTAGTAGTAGACTCACTACTAAGCAATCTCAATGAGGGCGCTTTGCTAACCGTGGGATATGCCGATGACATAGTCATACTTGTCAATGGCAAATTCCCGAACACGGTTTCAAATCTGATCCAAAGGGCTCTCTTTAAAGTAGAGAGGTGGTGCGAAGAGAATCACCTCTATATCAATCCAAACAAGGCAGTTGTCATTCCATTTACTAGGAAAAGACTGCTATCAGGCCTTGGCCAACTTCGGCTTTATGGCAAACTACTAAACTGGGCCTCAGAGGTAAAATATTTAGGGGTAACCCTGGATAAAGAACTGACGTGGCGAACACATCTGGACAGTACCATAGCCAAGGCTCTAAGAGTCTTGGGTATGTGTCGCTCAGCGTATGGCAAAACCTGGGGACTTAGACCAAAGGTTGTGCAGTGGCTGTACACCATGATGGTTAGACCAATCATCACATATGGCAGCATTGTTTGGTGGCCCAGGACGTAACTAGGGATATGCAGGGAAGCCCTCGCTAAACTACAGCGAACGGCATGCCTAGCTATCACAGGGGCGTTCAAAACCACACCAACAGCGGCGATGGAAAAGGTACTTAACCTTGCACCGCTACATATTGTCATAGAGACTGAGGCCCGTCTTGCACTACACAGACTGGCAATAAATGGCCTGTGGGATAGTTCTAAGCCTAGAACTAGACACACAAAGCTTAAAATACAGGAAGGCCTTGACGAACTAACGAACATGCACTGCGACAAAATGCTGCCCATGTTTTGGTTCAATAGATCTTACAAGGTTCATCTACCGTCAAGGGAAGAATGGATGAAGGGACTTGACCCACCAGAGGAGGGCAGTCTGATATGGTACACTGACGGTTCGAAAACCGAGTTGGGTACAGGGGCGGGCATATATGCAAGGGACCATAAGGTCAGCCAAAGCATGGGCAAATTAGCTACAGTTTTCCAAGCGGAAACATATGCTATTCTTGCCTGTGCACAATAGATGGAAAGTAGCTGTACCACAGGTAGGTCCATCTACAT
This sequence comes from Acronicta leporina, assembly GCA_947256265.1. Classification (NCBI taxonomy): domain Eukaryota; kingdom Metazoa; phylum Arthropoda; class Insecta; order Lepidoptera; family Noctuidae; genus Acronicta; species Acronicta leporina. The sequence goes on along the minus strand of OX366537.1, from coordinate 3,216,953 downwards.
TCTTAGTGACAGCCAAGCGGCACTCATGGCCCTGACCTCCTACAGGGTCGATTCAAGGCTGATCATGGACGCTGCCCGAACTCTTAATGAGCTGGGAAAGCGAAACAGGGTCAGGCTTGTTTGGGTCCCTGGTCACAGGGGTATTGTGGGCAACGAGCATGCTGACGAGCTGGCTAGGGAAGGTTCTGGGACCTTACTAATTGGACCGGAACCATTTGTAGGACTGGCCCCAAGCACAGTCAAAACGGCATTTCGGGAGTACGCAAGGGCGACGCACATGGATGAGTGGTTGAGCCTCACGGGACTTGCTCACTCCAAGAAATTCATAGGTTCCTTATTGAAATGGCAAAATGCCATTTGGAACTCAAGCAGGCGGCAGGCCCGTCTTTTGATGGGGGCGCTGACCGGACACTTCGGGACCGGACACCTACAAAAGATGGGCCTACCGGAGACATCAGCCTGCACGGCCTGTAAAAGGGAAATTGAGAGCATGGAACACTTTGTGTACATGCGATGCAAAGGCTAGGAAGCGAATGTGCCTCTTGGGTCAGGGTTATCCAAGACCAGAGGACTACAGACTCATTCCCCCAGGCCTCATTATAAAGCTCATGGAAGAGCTGTTTGTAGAACTGGGAGGGGATGAGGAATAAGTTATCTAGGGGAAGCACAAAAGATCCCATTGGGTCGAAGTGCACTGAGGCCTTGCTGCCTCGGCCCTACACAAGATAAGATAAGAAGATAAGCAGTCACTTTAACGCCTTTAACACTACCTCGAGGCAGTTCAAAGGGAATCTTATACTTTATACATATTTTAGTATGGGTTTTAGCGGCTCTCTATTTAAAGATAACATCATAATTTACTACCTAATACTAGTCTATCTTGAATAAATGATTTAGACATTGACTTTATTATCAAACTCTTCCTGTCGTTTAGTGAGTCTAAACTCCGTTTACGTAACGTTAACGTATTAATTTTTTTTTTCGAAAATATATTGTGTATGTGGATATCATTACATTTTTTGTGAACAAAGCACAAAAAGTCCAGTTTACTGACTTTTTATGGTCGGTGTACGAACCATAAAACACACTCGCTTATATTACAGTTACTGAACTGTCCCATAAAATCTGTTATCGTGTGCGTAACCTACTCAAAACTGGATTACACCGGTGCCGTCTAGTTAGAGGCAGTTATAACACGTCACACGAACCTAATTCAATAGTCTTTCCCTATAGTTACGGTGGTTCGCGCCGTTCATAAGGTTATTGCAAGCCATTATTGTTAGTATAAACCAGGTTTAGTCTAGTGGTCCTAAGCATGACTGCTACAGTACTGGGTTCAATCCTTAGGACGAGTGTTTTTCTATGAAATTCTCATTACCAGCACAAAGTTTGGATTTATGCCCGTTTGTGAATAGACTCGCCCTATATTACTGGAAAACTGTGGGTGTAAATTATAGACTTCTGCCTATCCCTTCGAGGAATACAGGCATAATTTTATATTAACTAAACAGCAAAACGCAAAAGATAGCTGCAATACCATTCCCTGGATAATTTCCGTTTCCGATTGTGTTTTGCATTTTATGTATGCAATTATCCCGACTAAATATTATTGGTATTGTTCATAATTAAAGAAGTTTCATACTTGAAGTATTAATATATTTCAAGCTTGTCTGTAGTATTTAAGAACTCATGGAAGAATCAGTTGGTATTGAGAATAAAAAAAAAATATTGATTTGGTCGTGAGTGCGGCTAGGCAAAAGAAATGACTACAAACAGAGGGGCTAAAATAGCCATGATGACAATATAAATTCATGGATACACTACCCAACGTGTCACATTGCCGTGTCACGATGGTGTGGGCTCTTCCTACATTTAGAGCTCAGCTTATAGGAAAAAAAATATTTTATTGCGTGTGTAGCTGTGAATCATACAATTTAATCATATATATCTAAAATTTTACATTAAAGTCAAATAATACTGCTCGACCAAGCGTAACAGTTGTGCTTACAACCATACCTACTAATGGAGTCACTACGAAAATAAATATACTTATATTACGTCATATATGATGTGACTTCAAAATAAAAAAAGGCGTAGAGGCCCTTTAGGGAATTTTAATCTAATGTATAATAATATATTTATGTTTTCAGTGTTTCGAGGATCAATGTATAGCAGGGGTGATGTATAAATACTGTTTGGAATTTTAATTAACTTTATTATTATAATTTGATCATTTATTAACTTGGAACTATTTTTACAGTGTGAAGGATCCGTTTGTTTTGGAAAGGTAAGTTAAGATCAATGTGAACAATTATTATAATTTTCCACATTCATATTTTTTTCTTTCAATTCTTCTCTTAAATGTCTTTCATTCATGTTGTCATATAAATCAATATAATAGTAATTTCTTTCATAATAATAGTAATATAATTTCAGTGTCAAGGAAAAGGCTGTCACGCCGTTGTAAGTAATATAAATAATATCTAAATAAAGTACATTACATTTTTTCCCATACAGTTGACTGTACCAAAAATTTGAATTATTATTATAATAATTGTAAGTATAGAGCAAAAACACGGTAGAAATCAAATAAAGAATAGAGAAAATTGAACATAGAAGTGTCGGATGTTTTTTCTACTACGAAAATTATTGGCACCCAAAGATCAATTCGATTACGCAAAACTTCTGGGTAAATTATAAATATATAATTATATAATAAACTAGCTTCTGCCCGCGACTTCGTCCGCGTAGCGTAATGATATATAGCCTATAGCCTTCCTCACTAAATGGGCTATCTAACACTGAAAGAATTTTTCAAATCCGACCAGTAGTTCCTGGGATTAGCGCGTTCAAGTAAACAAACAAACAAACAAACTCTTCAGCTTTATATATTAAGTATAGATTATACAATAAGATATCGCCTACCCACGGTAAAAGAATTAGCTTAAAATAGGTACTAAAAAATCGGAAACAATAGGTACCTTAAAGAAAATTAACTCGCTGAGCTAACTGGGCTCACCGCCCTTCCCCCTCATGACTGCCTTGCACATCATAAATGCGCGCGCGGTACTTGATCATTATTTTGCTGCGATGTTATTTTAAAACTGCGATATCTCCTAAGATATTCATTGAAATCCAATTATGTAAAGTACACTTTTGTTTTAAATTAAATACTTCTGATGAATAACGTATTTATTTGGATAAGGATTAATATCATGTTTATAAAAACACCTTCGCAAATAATGCATTTGGAATTTTAGAACAAAGTTAGCATAAAAAAGGTTATAGTGAGCCAACCTTAAAAGATAGACATATGCAGTCGCGGACTTTTTTTTAGAACTTTTAAAGAGGAACAATTCTGTCATATATGATTTTTGTGAAACTTTAACAGTTTACGCATCGGAAGCTCTCAAAAGGAAAAAAACCCCGATTTTGAAACATTTTTCATTGGTGCTCCGCTCCTATTGGTCTTAGCGTGATGATATATAGCCTATAGCCTTCCTCGATAAATGAGCTATCTATCGCTGAAAGAATTTTTCAAATCGAACCAGTAGTTCCTGAGATTAGCGCGTTCAAGCAAACAAACAAACAAACAAACAAACAAACAAACAAACAAACAAACTCTTCAGCTTTATATATTAGTATATAGATACTACCATGAAACAAATTGTGTAGAAATATTTGTGTATTTTTTTACAGGCTTACGGCAAGAGCAACTAATATACTTTTTAATTTTAATTACAGTGCACGGGAGGCTTATGTGAAGCTCATGTGAGTTTGAACTTCGAATAAATTATTATGTTCTTAGTTACCTTTTTGTGTTTTTTTTTGCATTTTCCTGCTAAGATTATGTTCCTGGTATGGTATATTTGTTTGGAGGACACGAGAACGTATCACGAGTATGTTGTATTTTTTTCAGTGTTTAGGAGAAAGTTGTATGGCAAGAGTAAGTAATTATATCTACTCTTTTTATAAAAAGTAGCATTATTTTATTAGTCTGATGTTATATTGAACATAACATACCACTTATGTATTTTATATGTAATGTTATTTTTTTATGGGATAGGGGTGCAAACGAGCAGACGGATCACCTGATGGTAAGCGATAACCGCCGCCCATGGACACCCGCAACACCAGAGGAGTCGCAAGTGCTTTGCCCGCCTTTTAAAAGGGTCTGGGCCTTCGGTAACCTCAGTCACTTGGCGAAACACAACGCAAGCGTTGTTTCACGCCGGTTTTCTGTGAGGCCGTGGTATCACTCCGGTCGAGCCGGCCCATCGTGCCGAAGCATGGCTCTCCCACTTATAAATATTAGGTCTCTACCTATGAAATTGCCGTTTTTTTTTGCCGTTTAGGGCATTGTTTAGGTGCTGAACCAGGATCCAACCAACTTGCGCAACTTGCGCTGAGCGCTTGCGGTTATCAAACAGAATCCATTTTTCATCGCAGGTAACAATGCGGTTCAAAATTCCTTCATTTGTGTGTGTCTGTTGAGCAGCGCAAGCCACGTTTCGACGCGTACTTCGCGCTGGCGATCATTGAGTTCGTGGGGCACCCATTTGTCAAGCTTTTTTACCTTGCCAATTTGACGCAAATGGACCAATATTGTTTTGACGCTAACGTCGAAAACTGCTGCTAATTCAGCCGTCTATTGTGTATCCACTTCCGCAAAGTTCCACAGCTTCCACAATCGCCTTTAATTCGTCATTGTCGACCAAAGTCTTCGGACGACCGCGAGGTTCATTTTTCAGGTCGAAATTCCCAGAACGGAAGCGAGCAAACCAATAACAGGTGGTGCGTTGGTTTGTAGTGTTAGCTCCGTAAACGTCGTTGATGTTGCGTGCCGCTTGTGCCGCGTTGCTGCCACGACGGTACTCATATTCCATAATTACTCGAAATTTTAACGTATCCATGATGACGAAAAAGATTGATATGCGATTAAAATGTAACACTAATCAATAAACAAATGACTACTTTTGGAAAAAGAATTCCATGTTTTTAAAATAAAATTAATTTGAAATTAGAATTCTTAGCCAAACAAAAAATATTTTGATTTGAAATGGCCAGTACTGCAGAACGGCAATTTCATAGGTAAAGACCTATTATAATATCACTTCTATATATTATAATTGCCGTTATCCTGTTTCGATTCCCAGTTCCAGCAGTGTTATTGTTTTTTTTATGAAATTCTAAGTTGCTGCTTAATAACAATAACCGATTAATGACAATAGGCTCACCCCCTATTACATAGGACCTGAACATACCTACCGGCGAACTGTGTGTGTAGATGATTATACTTCTGCCTAACCATTCGGAGAATAGGTACAAGCGTAGGCGTCATGTTTTGTATTTAAATGGTTTGTTGTAAAGCTTAATATTGTAATTGTATATATGGAGTTTCCTGCCGGCTCTTCTCCATAAGACCCATTTTTTGGAACCGTGCAACTAGGTTTGACTTTTCAAAAGTACCTTCCTAGTGACGACACGTTTGGCGTAGCGGCTGAGCGATCGGCTTCTGCGACACGTGTTGTGGGTTCGCCCCACATGGAGCAAATATTTGTATGATTTACAGGTAGTTGTTCCGGGTCTGGGCGTTTGTGTATGTGAGAATTTGTGTTTGTAAACGCACCCATGATATGGAAGAAAATCTTAGTGTGGGGGCAACTTTTCTTTTAAAAAAAAAATGGTCTAATTGAAATAAGACATTTTGACTTTGAAATACTGTTCCTATAGATACTCACTGGTAGAACACCTTCGTACAAAATATTTACTAATAATTTATTTTCTTTTAGTGCAGCGGTGTAAGGTGTTTCGCTAGGGTAACTATGTTAATTTATGACTTGTATACATAATCAACCCATTATTCTATCCCACTGCTGGGCACGGGTCTCCACTCAGAATGTGAGGGATTAAACTATAGTCCACCACGATAGACTAATGCGGGTTGGCAGACTTCTCACGCCGTCGAGAAAACCTCTCAGGTGTGCAGGTTGCCTCATGATATTTTCCTTCACCGTTTAAGCGAGCGATAATTAACTAATCCCTACGGATTGTTGATTTCGACTATTCAGAGGTGCTTGCCTTTGTTTCGAACTCAAAACCATTGACTTGGCAGTCCAATGATCGTATCACTAGGCCATTACTGTTCTTTGTATACAAAATATTATAATTATTATCTATTTTCTTAAATAGACGTGGGATGACACCCACAGTTTTTAACCATTTAATTTTTATGGGTCCTAATATGGCTTGCTGTTGACTTTTGATGGATCATAATATGATTCACTTACACACAGCTATACACTATGCTTTATTATTTTCAGTATAAGCTAACCTCTCATTGTACGAAAAGCCCATACAATGTGAGGCAACTTATACTGAATCTAACTTATACTGATGTCTATCCGTGTGTACGTGAATCATATTATGATTAATCAAAAGTGGCCTGTTTAGCCTCCTGTACAATATTCTTAGTCTTTGTATAGATCTTAATCACCTAATAATTCCAGTGAAAATCCTTTTTTTATAGTGCAACGGACGTCGTTGCGATGCACAGGTACCTAAATATTTAGTTTACAAATACGTTTACGCCTTTACACGTAGGGGTAGGCAGAAACTCGAAGACTTAATTGACAGAGTGGTCGAGCTTTTGTACTACAGATTTCGGGTTCAAGAAACAAATATTTCGCACATCCGCTGAAAAACTGTCATAAGCCACAAAAAAGCAAATTAAAATTTAGTGAAAACATTTAGACTCAGATCTCATATCAGGATTTGCGATTTGTGTACCACCACCTGATTTGCTATTGAGAGAGATTCCACTCTAGATACTACATAGCACCATCTCGCTCTAACATCCTTCCACGTTAATTTAATAAATGTTTGTTTGGCATAACCTCAACTATAACCCGCAGTCGACTTCTCTTACCAAGTACCTAATCACGGCTATTGACACTTACTAGGCTAATGAAGCTGGCAATTTTTTTTATTTGTATTAAGTCACAATCATCAATGATACCATAAACAAAGTGTACATTTTCTTCTAGTGTAACGGGCAAAGCTGTCAAAACCAAATCAATTCAGGAGTCAGTAAAGAAACCATACATGGTGGACAAGGCACAGATGCACATGGTAAAGATAGTGAATATGGTGGAAATGGAAATGGATCTAATGATTATGACAGCAATGCAAATATTCGTGTTGGTGATAGACATAATAAATGGCATAATAGTCATCATGGTAATCATCATCATCATCCTGGTTATAATGGCCATCACGGTCATAATGGTAATAAAGGCTATTATGATCATCATGGTAATTACGGTCAGAATGGATATCATGGTCAAAACTATTATAATGATTATAATGATGGGTACTATGGAAATCATAATTATAATAAAAATAGTGAAATGAATAAATATATTGCTCAAGATGTTGGTGCTCAAAGTCAAGATAAAAATGTAGTCCTTGATTATAATGTAGTATTAGTAGAGATGGATAAAGGCTTAGTAAAACATTTACAAATGGTATTGGAGAGGCTTAAGAGAAACGGCTTATTCAAGGAACTGCCCAAGCTAAGATCATTGTTTAATATTATATTAAAGTCAATTTAACTCATATATAATGTTCTGTTTCTTATAAATCCTAACTAACAGGTCTGAAGTTTCGTCGACCAAATTAATAAAGCCTCAAAATATATATATATATTCTCCGGATGGGATTAGAATCAGACTTTTGAATTTTGACTGAGAATTCACGTATCATATTTATGACCTACATTATGATATAATTATTATATGATAGAGAGATAACTGCCTCAATAGCCAAGTGGTCCTGACCGCGACTGCAACGCTAGAGGTCCTGGGTTCGATTCCCAGGTCGAGCAAAGTGTTATTGAGTTTTTCTATGAAATTCCCAGTAGCAGCTCGGAGTTAGGAATTTGTGCCCGCTTAATGGCAATAGGCTCGCCCCCTATTACATGGGACCTAAACATACCGGCGAACTGTGGGTGTACATTAGTACGCCTCTGCCTAACCCTTCGGGGAATACAGGCGTGATGGTATGTGATATGTGATGTGATAGAGAGATAATAATAGCTATAATAACATCAGACTGCATTCTTTAATTTCTAGCATTTCACTTACAACAGTTGGCATCTCTGTAAATTCCGTAACTTAAGTAAACAAAAAATAACTGATCCTTAAAGTCCATTCATCTTTCCTTGGAAGCATACTGTACTTTGGGTTTAATTCTATAAAACTTCAAAGCAATTTTAAATGAAGCATAGAAACTTGACTTGCTACTTCTCATACAAATTTCTCGAAATATCAAACGTTGAAAATCTGATACAAGTGCTCCTACATCTTGAAGAGGTCAAGAGTATTAACCGTTTTTACAATGAATATCCCCATCAAGGGTTGTGTAAACATTCAAAGGATTTTCTTACATCTGTACACTCTGATAAAGCCGTAATTGCCTTGGGATTTTGAAAAACACATTCTTGATTCAATTTATTTGTATTCAGCCTTTATCAAGTAAGGCCAGTTTGTCCCAACTTTTAACAGCGTCCAAAAGACATACTTACAAAATTAAATAAAATTTATTCATCGTAATAAATATGTATTATAAATGCGAAAGCGACTAAGTCTGTCTGTTTGTTACGCTTCCACGCCATAACGAGGTGAAGGAATTAGACATCAATGCAGACAAGTGTAACCGCGGGCAAGAAAAAGCTAAATATTCTTTTATTAAAAAAATAACTACAGAAAAAATGGAATATTTATTCCAGAAAATGTTAGAAAAAAAATATTAATATGAGTTAAGTACTAAAATAAAATTCTGTATCCATCCAAGCTTTTTATTGGTAATAAACATGATATTTATAATTATATAAAATGGTCCTTGTGGATGTCTATTGGAGAGGACTTTATTAAACAGCGGACCTCTTTGGATAATGATGATGAAATATGATGTATCCATAACGGGTCCCGACATGTTGTTCACCAAATTGCAGGACAACACATCTTAATCTGTGTAATCATCGTCACCTAAAAGTGATGGAGGTCCATTTTCGGGACCAGTGTCAGGTCCGGGTTGCATCCGCTGGTCCTGTTTAGCGTACACGTCAGGGTTGCCTCCCGCGTCGTACTGTGGATACATCTGGTCCCAGGTCGCGTTGCTTCTATTTTCAATGCCGTTGATGGTAAATTGGCAGGAGAATGAACGGCACTGAAATAATTTTTTTTTAGAAGAACTTTTAACATCTAAGACAAAATCATTTACTCAACATGGACTACTAGGCAGTCCTTTATGAATATCATTTTTACATTATAGACAGCCCCGAAAACGCCCGCCCGTCTTCACCTCCTAGTGTTTTCGCTGGGAAGAAGAAGCGGCGTAACAAACTCCCCAGCAGCACATTCCTATGTGCTAAGTTTCTTAGTCGTTACATAAAATAATCAAACCATTATACTGTTCCACCGCTGGGCATGGGTCTCCTCTCACAATGAGAGCCACGCTAGCCTAATGCGGGTTGGCAGATTTCACACACCGTCAAGAAAATCTCTCAGTGATGCATCTTTCGTCACGATATTTTTCTACGCCGTATAAGCGCGTGATAATTAATATTAATATGCATGTCACTTCGAAAAGTCAGTTGCGTGTCTCATATTTGAACTGAAAATCTTTGACTTAGTGATATGAATATTAGCTGCAAAGTCAAAGGTCATATTATAACAATTAAGAAAACTCTTAGATTGATCAACGTAATTGATAGCTTAGTCACGAGCCCCTCGGTTATATTAAGTTTAATACCTCATTGGAAATAGTAATGATATAAACGTACGTCAGATTCGCAGCTTTTCCCCCAACACTGAAAAAGAAGACGAATTAATGGTATTTGAACCTTAATGCCTTAATCTAGATTAGTTTGCACTTCCTTTCTATATGAGAGGGGTTATATTATGGTCTACCACGTTAGCCTACGTACTGAGGGTTGGCAGACTTCACACGCCATCGAGAAAGTCCTCTCTCTCTCTCTGCATTTAAACAATTAGATACCTAATTACTACGTGATTATGAAAAGTCAGAGGTGGCTTGAATTCGAACCTGAGACATACGGCTGGGCCAATGGATATAGGGGTCAGTAGGCTATCACTGCATTTAACATTACCTTTGAAAATCAAACTCCAAAGGAATTCCGTTGCGAAGATACTTCAATCAGGTAAGCATGAGAGTGACATTGAAAGGAGAGTGAGTGCCGGTTATCAAGTTAATGGGGCGCTATGTACACTTTTATGAATAGCCGAAGTGTGTCCGATAAGGCACGGCGGGCTGTAATTGGGGGTGTGTTGGCGCCGACATGGTAAGATGTGGTAGTGAAAGTTGGGTATGGCAGAAGAGACATGAAAGTAGAATAAATGCTGTAGAGATGAGAGCGTTGAGAAGTATGTGTGGGGTAACTTTGAAAGATAGAGTGAGAAACAGCGTGATAAGGGAGCGGTGTGGTGTGAAAGAAGGTGTAGTAACAAAGATTGAGAAAGGTATGTTAAGGTGGTTTGGGCATGTATAGAGGATAAAAAATAATTTCCTCCTCTCTCCTAATGAACTGAACTTTGCTGTGCCCGACAGGGTCCATAATTGCTCCTTTAATATTAATATAACATCTGTATCTACATTATGATACGCAATAAAGTATTGAATGAGTATTGAGTAAGTGAGTGAGGATGGATGAACGGAGATTGACAAAACGAGTATACATGATAAGTACGGATGGAAGAGTTGGAAGGGGCCGACCTCAACGAACGTACCACAACCAAGTTGCGGCCATTCTTAAAAAAGGTCAGGTTAAGAGCACCCTAAACCGACCATCATGCATGAGGAGGTTAATGAACGTAGATGAAGCGAAAGTAGTGTGCCAGGATCGTAGCAAGTGGAAATCTATAGTCTCTGCCTACCCCAATGGGAGACAGGCGTGAAAATATGTATGTATGTAAAATACTTCAAATTTCAAACTAGATGCTAGGAAATAAAAATTTGCCAGCTGGCAAAATAAGCAAAAGAATTGAATCCCGTACGTACCCTGGTCTCACAATTGAGGCCGTCGCACTGAAATCCAATAAAACAACATGAACCACAATACACAAACAATGCAATACGCGCCGTGGATTGTAAAGCGTATCTACATGCATTTTTATTTATGGTTCTATTAAACAAGATTAGGTTTTAGTATATGAAACCCAAAATACGTGTTTTTTTATGGGATAGGGGGGCAAACGAGCAGACGGAGCACCTTATGGTAAGCGACAACCGCCGCCCATGGACACCCGCAACACCAGAGGAGTCACACGTTGCCCGCCTTTTAAATAGTTTTGGGCCTCCGGTAACCCCATTCACCCAGCGAAACACAACGCAAGCGCTGCTTCACGCCGGTTTTCTGTGAGGCCGTGGTTTTACTCCGGTCGAGCCCATTCGTGCCGAAGCATGGCTCTCCCACGTTATGTGTTTAATATTTTTATGTAAAGAATTCTATGTACAAAATTTCAAACCTGTATCACAAAAAAACATAAAGTTACAAGCCTGTTATGTGACCTGGTTGTCCGTAAAAAAACATGCTCACCACGTCTTATCACCCCCGCCCCGCTGTTCGCCCGCGCCTAGTGCCGCTATGACCTGCCGTGACTTGTGTTAGTGTCGCTCGACTTAGTGTCGCTCCGTGTCCCACTTGTAAACTTTTTAAATATTTTTCGGAAAATTATTGGAATCGATTCAGTTTTTCAAATTTCAGATTCAGATTCAGTAAAGCGGCGATAGCCTAATGGCAAAGGATCATGTGGTGGCCGGTTCGAAACCCACCCACTGCACTTCTGACGTGAACCCACTCGTAACACAAGCATTTAGCTTAGCACGAGGGGTTAACAAGAATACTAGTAATGTGGCGACCCACATTGCTAGTAAGCTTAAAAGTTATTTATTCTGAAGCTGAACAAACTATACTTTCCCGAACTAAAAATTCCCGACATACTTCCATCGATCACATCACAAACAAGTCACACTCTGGTGCTTATGTCAGAAGAGCGTTAATCATCGTGAGTATTAAGCATTATGCAACTTAAATGAAGAAAAAAAAAAGTATAATTGACTACTTAGTAAACTTAACCGAAAGTTAAGTTCACGTATGGAAAACGCGCGATGCATGTGCTGGGGTTAAAATTAGGTACCTTATGTTATTACATAATTAGGACGAGAATTGAGTACAGAGTATTCTCCTTAAGCATTTTGTGAATCACCAGCCAGCCTGCATAACACGATCATTTAAAACAAAAGAGGTTGTATAAAAAACCTAACATTTTTGTTTTTAATTTTGTAAGTAAGCAATATTCCTAGGTTTAATAAATTGAAAATAGAATTACCTTAGCTGTACATTGGTCTCCGATGCACTAGAAATGAAAAGTAAACTGAGAAGTTTGCACAAGAATCATGGCGCAATTGAGCAATAATGAAGTTTTAATCAAAGTTGAAATTTAATACGCGTTTTGATGGTTTCATACAAATAGTTCACTGTTTTTTTTTTGGAAATAGAGTATTGAATGTAGAGAAAAGTTATCTAAAGAATAATAGTAAATGTTTATGCAAGGAAAATAAGCCTAAACATTCATATTTTGACCCTAGCTTCTAAACTATGTAGGTGCAAATCTGTACCTTAGAAGGTAGGTGAAATCAGATTTTTTATGTAAAAAAAACATTGCCATAGTATTATTTCATTATCTTCAAAATACCCAGACATGTTACAGTAGGTTGTATCTTATATTCTAATATTTGTTCCATGTGGGAATCAAACTCGCCACCCATGACGGGTAAATCGATCACTCCATCGGTTGATCCAGTAATCGTATCGTCTAAAGATGAAATACAAAAATATTATAAAATAGGTATTCGACAGACAAAGATAAATTCCGCCAAGAAATACTAAATAGCAAATTATATATGGAAATAGCAATATTTTATCTAAATTATTATTCTAAATCATAAAACTGCCTCATTAGCCTAGTGGTCCTGAGCGCGACTGCTAAGCTAGAGGTCTTGGGTTCGATTCCCAGGTCGAGCAGTGTTATTGGGTTTTTCTATGAAATTCTCAGTAGCAGTTCGGAGAGAATTTGTGCCCGTTTAATGGCAATATGCTCGCCCCCTATTACATGGGACCTAAACATACTGGCGAACTGTGGGTTTACATTAGTACACCTTTACCTAACCATTCGGGGAATACAGGCGTGATGGTATGTTTGTTAGTAAACTAAATATTTATATTAAATTGAATAAATCAACCAGTCACGTTACCTTTTCTCAGTAGCAATTCAGAGTTGGGATTTATGCCCGGTTAATGGCAATAGGGTCGCCCCAATTTACGTGAGACCTAAAACCGTACCGAGTAACGTAATGTATGATATATATTAGGACACCTCTGCATAACCTTAGAGGAATTCAGGCATAACTATTAAACAAAAAAACATTGTCAAATAAAGATTATAAAGTGCGAAGAAATGCGATATACACAAAAATATTAAACAAACACATAATTTAAAATGTGAAACAAATTATGAAGAATTGAAAACCTCCTCTTTTGAAGTCGGTTAAAACGTACCATACTGAAACAACCCGGTCCTCTGCACTGAAAATAAGATTTCAATTCGTTACATTCAACTGTCTCATTAGCCTAGTAGTTTCGAGCGTGACTGCTGCGCTAGAGGTCCTAGGTTCGATTCCCAGGTCGAGCAATATTATTGGGTTTAATTATAAAATTCCCAGTAGCAGCTCAGAGCTTGGAATTTGTGCTCAGTAAATGGCAATAGGCTCGCTGAACTACTACATTTTTTTCAGCCAAACGGTAGACTATATCTTTTCTCAGAATACAATCTATCTGCTAGCCAAATTTTATTGAAATCTGTTTAGCGGTTTAGGCATGACAACGTAACAGACAGACGAATAGAATTACTTTCGCATTTAAAATATTAATTTTAGTATTAGTTAAAGTATAGCTTACAACAGAATTGCAGCTTACTCCCACACACTGGAAAAAAAACCGTACCAATTATAGTTCTTATGTGTACTCGCATCAAACTCTGCTAATCCTTAAAGAAATACAGGCGAGATGGTATATTAAATCTAAGTCAGAAAGAACATAAGATTGATCAAATTTCTCGTACCAACAATAGAAAACAAATAAAAAAATCATAGTCAAAAATCATTAAGTTTTTACCCCGGATGCACAGGTGTCGCCTTTGCACTGTAATTAATAAAAAAATATTTTCATGAACGAACAACTGCCTCTATAGCCAAGTGGCCCTGACCGCGACTGCTACGCTAGAGATCCTGGGTTCGATTCCCAGGTCCAGGAAAGTGTTATTGGGTTTTTCTATGAAATTCCCAGCAGCAACTCGGAGTTAGGAATTTGTGCCCGTTTAATGGCAATAGGCTCGCCCCTATTACATGGGGCCTAAACATACTGGCGAACTGTGGGTGTACATTAGTACGCCTCTGCCTAACCCTTCGGGGAATACAGGCGTGATGGTATGTTTTCATGAACAAACCATTTACTATTCCACTGCCGGTCAGAGGTCTTCTCTCACATTAAAAGGGAATAGTTTAAAAATTTGTGTGAACACATTTGTTTTGTATTTATTGGTCTAATCGCGGCTGGAAAGAGTTATTTGGTTCGTATAAGAATTCTCAGTAGAAGCAGAGTGTTTGAATTTATGTTTTTTTGCCCGGTTTTCCCCTATTCTTCTTCCTTAATTTAAGAGCTCAGCTCTTGTCGGTGGAGCAAACGCCACTGTTCTCTATCTTCTGCTTTCCATTTTACCTCTTGATACGACTCGATCGTAATCCTTTCCTTCACTTGTTCCACAAAACTTCGTCTTGGTCTACCCCTTCCTCGTTTTCCTTCAATTTTACCTTCTAGTATAGTTCTGAAGAAGTCGTCATGTCGTATCAAGTGGCCAAACATCTTTCCCCTTCTATTATCTATGGTTCTTAACAACTGTCTTTTCTCTTCTACAATTTCTAATACTTCCTCATTAGTTTTCATTTCCGTCCAACTGATCTTCTCCATCCTCCTCCAGCACCACATTTCAAATGCCTCTAACCTTTCTCTGTCCCTTTGGGTCATAGTCCAGGTTTCACAGCCATACAATGCTATATCCCCTATTACATGGGACCTAAAACATTCCGATGAATAGTAAACCATGGGCAATAGTACCTACATCTCTGCCTAGCCTTTCAGAGATACGGGCTAGATGGTATGTTATTTTATAGGGTATAAAGTACTTACCACGGCATCACAACCAGTTTTGTGGCACTAAAAATAAAGGAAAAACATAAAATTTTAATCGATTTTGGTCTATAAAATAACTGGTTTGAACTAACTGAACTGTATGACAGATTTTCTATAAAAATACACGAAAAACCGCGTGCAGAACTAAGGCGATTCTCTGACCGAGATATATCTTCTAAATTTAGGAAATATCTATTTACGAAAATTGGTGAATTGTGCGCCTGGGTATGTTTATAAAAATTATAAATAAGAGGTATTGCACGAGAAGTTAGTAAAATATATTACAAAGTATTAAAGTATATGTGGGTATAGTTTAAAATAATAAACTTACTCTGGCTTGACACGATTGACCGTCGCACTAAAAAAACATGTTTTTTATTATTCTACGGGCACTAAGCATAATGAAACTCTACATACTTATAACGTTCTCTAGGCTAACAACGTAAAACACTATACATTAATTCACAAACGTGAAAGCAGACATCTCCCGGTTCCAGAACACTAATAAAGGTGCGCGCTCGCACCTTTATTAGTGTTCTGGGTAGTCTTCCACCGCGAGTAGTCGCGATTACTCGCGATACCCGCATGCCACGAGCGCACGGCACACTATTATTTCAAGCGCATGCGCGGCTTGACGTGATATTACAGAGTACACTAATAAAGTGGTTTTGAAAATCTCTGTGGTTTAGTGGCTTGAGTACCGGACTGCTGACCACGAGATCGTGGGTTCGATTCCCACAGGACACAAATATTGATGTGATGAACATAAATGTTTTTGTTCGTCTGGGTGTTTCTTATGTATTATAAGTATGTATTTACAAAAAAAAAGTATATATGTATCTGTCCATTGTCTGGTACCCATAGTACAAGCTCTGCTTAGTTTGGGATTAGATGGTGCCGTGTAAAATGTCGCAGAATATTTATATTTATTTACAATTAAAGTTGTAGAGTAGTCTGTGACGTCCACTCTGTTGCACACTGACAGTTGACAACTAGATTATTTATTTATTAATTTTACGGCCCTGGATACATGTCTTTAGATCCATAGCTGAATAACGGACGTGACGTTGACGATTAGAGAACTCAAGATATTTACTAATATGTGCTGTGAACAATTTAAACACAATTGAATGATATTGGTATCTTCACCATTTCTTACATTACCGTTAGTAGCGGCCTCACACAAAACCGGCTGTGAAACAACGCTCACGTTGTGTTTCGCCGGGTGAGTGAGGATACTGGATACCCAAACCATTTTAAAAGACCGGCAACGCACTTGCGACTCCTCTGGTGCTGCGAGTGGCCATGGGCAGCGGTATCGCTTACCATCAGGCGAACCGCCGGCTCGTTTGCCCTTTTATGCCATAAACAAATCATGAAAGGCTTTGGTCCATCATTCACTGAACTCCATCAAGAAGTGAGTGAGTGCTTGCCATGCTTCTTAGTCCTGCTTCGTATCATAATTTGCCTAGCTACACTATTACATCTTATAAAAAAAATCTTAAAAGAAGAATTCAAACCTCTTTTTGATGTAGCTTCTTCGATCCAAGGATGGTTTCGTAAGCCAGCCACTCTCGTTCATCAGTTCTGTTGAGATCCATTGACCTAATCACCACCTTCAACATTGAATCGTTGGGAGGTATTACTATTGGGGGGTCCGTTTTGAAAGCCAATGGATCTTCCGTCTGTAGAATTAACAAAAAAGTGTATGCTATTTAATTTGTATTAAGAATCCATTCTCCTCATAATTGCTATTTTGCGTGAATTGAGATAAAATGGGATGATATGAGATGAGATGAAATGATATGAAATTTGTTGAGATGTGATGAAATGGGATGAAATGAAATAAAGTAAAATAACATGAAAGGGGTAATTTATTTTATGCTTTTTTTAAAAGGATCATCTACCAATGTAGGTCACACTTTACTAGTAGTATTCTTGTTAGCCCCCCGTGCTAAGCTAAATGCTTGTGTTACGCTTACGAGTGAGTTCACGTCGGTAGTGCAATTATGTTGTATGTATGTGCATTATGATTATAATCATAACATAAACATAATCGAGAAGCTGCTTCTAGGAAATATTCAAGCACAAATGGAGATATCTACCGCTATGTGTAGCGAAACTCAATCTTAATTTTCACCCACCATATTACGGATCTTGTTTCGCAAAGCAAGTGAAAGGGATATGTCGCAGTTGGATTGAAAATTAAACAACCAGAAACAATAATTATGCAAAAAAATTACTTACAGTCCAACCTAATCTAGACATACTTTCATCTATAATGGGCACGTATAGTTCTCCCTGTAAAGTTATAATCATAACACATAAATAACTAAATTATTCATTACTAGCTTCTGCCCGCGACTTCGTCCGCGTAGCGTGATGATAGCCTTCCTCAATAAATGGGCTATCTAACACTGAAAGAATTTTTCAAATCAGTACAGTAGTTCCTGAGATTAGCGCGTTCAAGCAAACAAACAAACAAACTCTTCAGCTTTATATATTAGTATATAGATAATGCAAAACCTGAATGTAGTTTTTTCAGAATAAGTCAATAAATAAATAATTAAAAAATGATTTATTCCCAGAAATACGGCGGCCCGCCACTGCCGGGTCCACGGAGGAATGCTACAGCGCTGCCGTATGCCCGGGCACCAAAGTGGTGACGCAACACGCCGAGGTTGGTTTGAGTCGGTAGGTCGCTCTTTTCAGAGCGGAGTCCGACACATCCGCTCACCTCGGAGTGGTGGATAGTGCATAAAACATTTCAAACCCCGTTAACAAAAAAATGTTACAGCGGCACAAGGCGCGGGCGCACAGCGGGGCGGGGGAAATAAGACTAGGATACACGAGTTACATAGATAAAAATACTAGAACTGAGGTCTCGGGTTTCGCATATACGACTAAGAATATTGTTGTATATGGCGGGACGGCCTGCCGATAGTCGGATCCGACTATCGAATGGAAAAATCGGACGTGTATTCCCAGCCTTAGTGTCAATGTTCCATACCTCAATGACGTACTGTTGATTCTGATGAGATTTTCTATCCTAAAACGAAAAAAAAAAGACATTAATTTAGCTAGGTATTACAGCTTTATTGGTTTCTGACACTTACATACAACGCGAATATTAGTTTTTTTTTTCAATTTAACAAAAATTTTGCTTATCATTATCTTCAATGTCTCCTATTTCCTAATTAGTTGGTATAATTAATTAAAAATTGTTAATTACTGTTTCGGTTGTTTTAATTAGGTAATGGGTGATAGTGGCCTCACAGAAAACCGGCGTGAAACAACGCTTAGGTTATGTATTACAAGTGAGTGAGGATATTGGAGGCCCAAACCCTTTTAAAAGGCGGGCAACGCACTCGCGACTCGTCTGGTGTTGTAGCTGTCCATGGGCGGTGGTAATCGCTTACCATCAAGTGATCCTTCTGCTCGTTTTCCCCCCTATCCTATAAAAAAAAACAAAGTTAAAATGAAAATCGTTAATATTCCTTACCGTCACTCTGGCTAAGCCATCCCTTGTATCCGGCTGTAAAAGATAAACATACCATCACGCCTGTACTTCCAAATGGTTTAGGCAGACGTGGCCTAATGTACACAGTTAGCTGTTTCTTTAGCATCTCGTACCATTTCGTCTACTTGGTAAAGTTATCAAGAATGGCATTCGCTTACATTTATTTCCGGTGAAGTATTTTGGACGAAATGTTAGAGCAGGAACCTAGTGTAACGGTATCGGAAGCCGAATAATAACACACTTCGATTAAATTGTGTTTGATTTATGATTTAATTTGTATTGCGTTTGTAGAGGAAATTCGATCCACCGAGCTCATAATACACCTTAGACTTACCGAATTGAATGTCACCCAACGTATCGGAGCGTGGAAATCATCCTGAAAGACAACAAAATGGATTAGTTTCCACACAGAGACCTTTTTTTATGGGATAGGAGAGCAAACCAGCAGACGGATCACCTGATGGTAAGCGATAACCGCCGCCCATGGACACCTGCAACACCAGAAGAGTCGCAAGTGCGTTGCCCGCCTTTTAAAAGGGTTTGGGCCTCCGGTAACCTCACTCACTCGGCGTAACACAACGCAATCGTTGTTTCACGACGGTTTTCTGTGAGGCCGTCGTATCACTCCGGTCGAGCCGGCCCATTCGTGCCGAAGCATGGCTCTCCCATGTTAAAAATTATAACAACTTTAAAAAGTACAGTGAAGGATATAATTTAATGCAGTTTGCAATAGCATATTCGCATCCATAACCAGTAGATGTGTTTTGAAACTAGAAGCCTCAAAATACCAATATTTAAAGATAAAAGTAAAAGGGGATTTCGATGCAACAAGTACCTACATGCTAAAAGGGAATTTGACACTAAATATCACTAATAATAAGTTTAATAATCACTACCTCATTAGCCTAGTCGCCTAGAGGTCGATTCCCAGGTCGAGTGTTATTGGGTTTTTCTATGAAATTCCCAGTACCAATTCGCAGTTAGGAATTTGTGCCCGGTTAAAGGCAATAGGCTCGGCCCCTATTACATGGGATATTATATTATAAATCATGGGGTGAACTGTGGGTGTACCTAGGGTGTACATTAGTACAGTCGGCGCAAAATAACTTGAACCAAAATGGCGGATGCGCAGTAGTCGTTTTTTAGTACATTTTGCTCGCAAATGTACTGCGCAAACTTTCCCCCTCTCCCTTTATTTTGCGCGAACTTTACATCTCTGCCTAAACCTTCGGGGAATACAGGTGTGATGGTATGTTATGTATTGTTATTAATTTTCATTTGGACACTGCCGGTTTATTATGACCTCCGTGACTATTTAAAATTTTCAAATTTAAAAAACTGCATTTAAGTCCCAATTTCCCAGTTCAGTTGCAATCCAACTGTAAACTATAGGTATACATAAACCCTCAATCTCAGTCATCGTTCCCTTAACTGTCTTAACTAGGTACCTACCTATATTTCTCGTATCAACCTGACGTTACTTCGAAGTCGCTATCTCACTCAAAGTTTGACAACTTTGACGCAAAGTTACAACCAATCTCTTGGTAAGCCATTACTTTGAAACATTTAGGGTAGTACTCACGTCACTAAAACCCGGATGTATTTAATGACGTTAGTATTTTTTTATATTTTTTAATAAAGCTTACTAGCAATGCGGGTCGCACATTACTATTATTCTTGTTGACCCCTCGTGCTAAGCTAGATTGCTTGTGTTACGAGTGGGTTCACGTCGGTAGTGCAATGGGTGGGGTTCGAACCGGCAACCACATGATCGCAAGTCCGACGCCCTAGCCATTAGGCTACCGCCGCTTAAATATTACTAGCTTCCGCCCGCGACTTCGTCCCCGTGGAATAGTTACTTCGTCTAAGCGTGATGATATTAGCCTTCCTCGATAAATGGCTATCTAACACTAAAAGATTTTTTCAAATCGGACCAGTAGTTTCTGAGATTACCGCGTTCAAGCAAACAAACAAACTCTTCAGCTTTATATATTAAGTAAGTATAGAAGACTGACCTTCATTATAATCTAGTGATGGTTAAAAGCTTTCTTGCTAGCAACTTGCCTACATTACAAGCGAAGGGTTCTTCATCTTGTTACACTTTTTAAACGACGTAAGTGTGCGAGTTAGCCATGTCAGATAAAATTATGTACAGAAATATTGATTGAGGAATTGGTAGGAATTTGCTGCACAATTCCATAAAAATCCTCTAGAAGCGACATTCATCAATAAATAAATATTCTGGGACATTTTACACAGCACCATCTAGTCCCAAACTAAGCAAAGCTTGTACTATGGGTACTAGACAATGGGTATAATACTTATATACTTTTTTTTGTAAATACATACTTATAATACATAAGAAACACCCAGACGAACACAAACACTTAGGTATATTCATCACATAAATTTTTGTGTCATGTGGGAATCGAACCCACAACCTCATGGTCAGCAGTCCGGTACTCGAACCGCTAAACCACAGAAGTCGTCAAATACGTCATTATAATGGTAATAAAAAAGCAATGTAATAACATACCATCACGCCTGTATTCCCCGAAGGGTTAGGCAGAGGCATACTTATGTACCACCCACAGTTCGCCGGTATGTTTAGGTCCCATGTAATAAGGGGCGAGCCTATTGCCATTAACCGGGCACAATTTCCTAACTCCGAGCTGCTACTGGGAATTTCATAGAAAAACCCAATAGCACTGCTCGGCCTGGGAATCGAACCCAGTACCTCTAGCGTAGCAGTCGCGGTCAGGACCACTTGGCTATTGAGGCAGTTGTAATGTAATATTGCAATGTAATATTGCATGTAATAACAACTGATGTCATTACTGCGATACAAATATTTATAACAGTACTTTTAAATGATCACTGATGACTGCTACTTTACACTTACTTTACTGTAAGGGCCACTTGCACCAACTTCATAGTTGTATTTAAATTGTATTTAAACACGGTTTTTCATAGAAATTTTGTGTTTAAATACAATTTAAACACATTTAAGAAGTTGGTGCAAGTGGCGCTAAAGCTTTAACAATTTCTGAAATATTAGCAAAAATACTTACGAATTGTGGCAAACCATTTATCATTTCTTCTTTTGTGAGTGGCTGTAATTTCATATTACGGTTAAAGATATTTATTTCCTCATAAGAATTCACAATGATTCACTTACTGAGAAAACAATATTCACAAGATAAACTTAAGAGTGTACAGAGAACATAATAAATTACATTTTACTTGAGATTAAATCAACAAAAGAAACTTAACATGTAAGGTAATAACTAAATGCTACAGAGTGGGTATATTGCAAACAGGTTTTATCGAGCGCTCGAACGCTGTCAACAATACATGGATATAGAGACTAAGTACGCTACTACGCTACTGGATGTGGCACGCGCGGCTACGCTCTGGTTCTATTATCCTTTATTTATATATTTTTATTTTATTTTTTCCAGTAAAATTTTAGTGTTTATAGTGTTAACAATTTTGTGTTTATGTTTTGTCTAGGATATATGATTTAAGTCTTTTTTTAAAAACAGTCATGCTTTTGGATTGTTTTATTCCCAGGGGCAGCCCATTGTATATTTTAACCCCTTCGTATTCTATGCTTTTTTTCCCGTAATTTGTTCTGGGTGGGCGTGTTACGAGGTAGGAAGAGTTACGAAGTTTAATTTTTTGGAATTCTTGTTTTTTTGTAAATGACAAGGTTGTGCGAATGTCTTTATTTAATATTTTTCGTATTAGAATGCATGTAAGGTATATGTAAGTTTGTTTTATGTTCATTATCTTTGTGTCGTTATATATTTTTTCTGTGGGAGTCCGGTATTTATAATTAAATAGAATTTTGATCAGTCTGTTTTGGGCCCTTTGGATAGGTTCAATATTAGTTTTAGCCGCCGTCCCCCAGATCTCTATTAAGTAATCAATGTGGGGTTTTATTAATGAATTATATATTAAGAATCGTACACTGCGGGGGAGACATTTATTTATATTATGGAGGACACCCGAGAGAGATATCAATCTAGATCTGACACTTTCTATGTGAGGCTTCCAGCTCAAGGCGCTGTCTAAGATTAGGCCTAAATATCGTTCTTTGGGTTTTCTATGAATTAGTTGATCGTCAATTTTAAGCTCAATATTATCAGGAATATTTTTATTTTTTGCAGCGAATATAACATAGTTTGTTTTAGTGGTGTTAATTGTAAGGAGGTTTGATTTGAACCAGTTATTTAATAAATTTAAGTCAGTTTTAACGTGGGGTAAAATATAATCAACAGAGCGTCCAAAGTAAAA
This sequence comes from Acronicta leporina, assembly GCA_947256265.1. Taxonomy (NCBI): domain Eukaryota; kingdom Metazoa; phylum Arthropoda; class Insecta; order Lepidoptera; family Noctuidae; genus Acronicta; species Acronicta leporina. Next base: position 3,193,806 of record OX366537.1, on the reverse strand, counting down.
AAGGCTTGTGTCATCAGCATAAAGCGAAATATCACCTGTAAGGCCAATTTGGGATATATTATTGATGTAAATAAGGAACAACAACGGTCCCAAAATGGAGCCTTGTGGCACACCGAAAGTTATAGAGCTGGAAGAGCTTTGATGTTGTCCTACCTTCACTATTTGCCGCCTATTAGTCAATTATGACCTAAAAATGTTGAGTGCTTTGTTTTTAACCCCGATGGCGGATAATTTTTGGATTAATATATCTGGACTGATAGTATCAAAGGCCTTTTTAAGGTCAATAAAAATACCGAAGGCCACTTGTTTTTTGTCAATGTTTTTTTTAATTTTTGATATGAGGTCTACTGTGGCCGAAAGGGTATTAGATTGAGGTCTAAACCCGTACTGCTTGTGATAGAAGAAGTTTTTTGAGTTGAGAAACGTTTCTAAGCGGTTATAAAGTACTTTCTCGAAAATTTTTGAGATAACTGGGAGGACAGATATTGGTCGGTAATTACAAGGATCTACTTTGCTTCCAGATTTATATATTGGAATTACCTTTGCTATTTTCAGGTCGTCGGGAAAGATGCCTTGGTCAAAACAGAAGTTGATCGATTGTGCGAGTTTAAGTGCAATAAACTTTTTGACACATTTTAGAGATTTAGTGCTAATGCCATCATATTCATTTTATAAATATAATATTAGCTATAATATAGTATTGTTGGCCGCGGTTTTGGTCCCATCCTTGAAGTTTTTTTGAGAGTAAAGGTGACCTTGGCCATATATAGGATCAAGGTCAAATCCATCTCTATACCAAAATTCATCAATATTTGTTCCAGAATACGTAGATAGACAGAGCGACTTATTTATTACATTAGTATGGATTATCAAACAAAGCTTCTTAATATTTACCCTTGGTGTTGTAGTTCCCTGTAAAATTGATGAAATTCATTACTATATTGCCCTACAGTTAAATATTAATTGAAAATGATAATAAATGATATTTATTTCTGTAAATAGATCTTAAAAACACACTTTTACAAGTTGTTTTACATATTTTTTTTTACAAGATGGCGCCGGCATTTCCTATCTGACGACTCCTGAGAAGAAACGCCGAAACAAACAGAGAATCATGGTCTCTTTTAAAGTCCAGACAGTAGTAGTAGTATTATAGGATTATATATAATTATAGTACGCTTCCCTTAAAATGGATAAATACCCTTGGACCCTATGACCCAAAGGGACAGAGAAAGGTTAGAGGCATTTGAAATGTGGTGCTGGAGGAGGATGGAGAAGATCAGTTGGACGGAAATGAAAACTAATGAGGAAGTATTAGTAATTGTAGGAGAGCAAAGACAGTTGTTAAGAACCATAGATAATAGAAGAGGAAAGATGTTTGGCCACTTGATACGACATGACGACTTCTTCAGAACTATACTAGAAGGTAAAATTGAAGGAAAACGAGGAAGGGGTAGACCTAGACGAAGTTTTGTGGAACAAGTGAAGGAAAGGATTGCGATCGAGTCGTATCAAGAGGTAAAACGGAAAGCAGAAGATAGAGAACAGTGGCGTTTGCTCCACCGACAAGAGCTGAGCTCTTAAATTAAAGAACCTTAAAATATTATAATTATGAGGAAATCACCATTATCAGGTTTATCCGTCGCATAAGTTTTAAATATAAAACAACTGAATTTACAATTATTCTGTTTACTCTATAACAAATGAATTAATTAAATTAATAATATTCTGTTGGCAATATAAATGCGGTGTTGTTTCAGGTGCGAGTAATACTAAGAGCTCATAACAAACTCGAAATTATCACAGTTTAGTAGTAATAGTCGTTCCGAACGATCTTGCAGGTAAAATCAGTGTTTCTACGGTCGCCAACACATGGCAAGCAACACTCTCTTTCTTCAATCAATTTTAAATTTAATATCCAAACAATATACTTTTGTAACACTCCTTTTTATTACTAGGTACCTTTTTATTTAATGTGTAAGTTTAATTATATATTGCAACCTTTTTGGTAACTGTTTACTTTTAAGGGCTATCATGCTTGTGATTTTTTGTAACGTGGGATGATGAAGTTTAATAATTAGCTTTTTTCCGCGGCTTCGCTCACTTAAAGCTACTAGGATTAAAAATGGATCCCAACAATAATTTAATCTAAAAACCAACAGTGATGATCTCTTCTTTGTATGGGTCCAGAGAGGTACAGCGGTATCTCAGAATCCGTTAAATTATTTGAGATAAGAAGTAGGTACACCAGTTTTTAAGTTGGAACATAATACTTTCTAACAGTGATAACTAAATTAAATTTATTCAGTAGTTTTTGCAACCAACCCGTAACGGACAGACAATAATTGGCGACGTTTGTGTACCCTAACCCACTTGTTTATTTTTTAATCTTCAGGTACAGACATAGCTTTTTTATGAATTTTATAATAGTAGAGACTAATAGTGTTGTGTGTTTTATCGACAACTCCTGCTACAAATTGGCGCCCAACTCATGGCCTGAGGAATCGCCCCGGTTTTGCTCGCTGCCGCCGACGCGACGCTATGTATACCGACTGTGTGCGCAGAGGGATGCCAATTAGAATTTGACGAGCCAAGAGAACGATATCACCTGTTACATTTTCATCTATTCGAGTTTCAAGAGTAGCTTATATAAAACTTACCGCCACGCGTAGCGCTGTATCATCAGTAATTTCATCCATTCGATTTGATGCCTGCGGATAACCAAGCAATTACTTAACAAGAATAATATTATTAACAAACCAATCACAATAAAACAAAGTACTTATTGAGTTATATCTGTAGACTGTTTGACGTAGATAAGAGTGAAAATTATTTGTTATTCTGTACAGGCTGGAGAAGATATTTAGACGATAAATTAAACCTAACTTATCAAAAAGCTTTATAACGTGTAAGGAATTTTAATTAAAACGGAAAATCGACTAGCCATACAAATGGACTTGTAGACATTTTGTTTTTTATTGGATAGGGGGCAAACAAGCAGACAGATAACCCGATGGTTGGCGAATACCACCGCCTATGGACACCCGCATCACCAGAGGAGTCGCAAGTGCGTTGCCCGCCTTTAAAAGGGTTCGGCCCTCCGGTATCCTCACTCACTCGGCGAAACACGACGTAAGTGTTGCTTCTCGACGGTTTTCTGTGAGGCCGTGGTATCACTCGAGCACGGTCGAGCCGGCCTATTCGTGCCGAAGCATAGTTCTCCTAAAAGGCCTTTGAAAGTTTCATTGCGAGAGGCACTGAAGCCTCTACGTGGCTCAAACCAGCCCTGGGTAAAAATACATACCGCTATCTTCTTTTTAGCAATCATCAGTAACTCGTAACCAGTTGGCTGTCAATAAAAATGCAAAGTTTAAGAAAATCATATAATCCTGTAGCGATTTGCTTGTAATTAGTATGTAGAAATCAATGCGTTAGCGAGTGGCTTGGAGTTATTGTCGTGGACAAGGTATTGCAAGATGTTGTATTGTTACTACTACTATTATAATAAATATATTTTTAAATCGATTCTGATGCTTAAAGCCTAAATCTAATTGCCTAAGAGCGTCGTAACCTGTGGCCCTAGGTTGAGGACCCTTTTAATACTCAATACTCAATACTCAATACATTTATTGCACTCCACAAGTTAAATTGATGTTACAATGGTATAATATAAGAAACATGTGTGGGCCTTGTCGGCACGGCAATGAATAAATACCGGAAAAAAGTCATTTCTAAGTCACAACACAAGACAAAACTATAAAATCTAATAACATAACATCACGCCGAAGGGTTAGGCAGAGGCGTACTGATGTACACCCACAGTTCGCCAGTATGTTTAGGCCCCATGTAATAGGGGGCGAGCCTATTGCCGTTAAACGGGCACAAATTCCTAACTCCGAGCTGCTATGTAGTAACAATACAACATCTTGTGCCTAATATTGCCAGTATCTACAAACATTTATTTTTTTGGAAGTCGAGTTCTAATGTTTTATGTGATTTAGTTACACGATTTCAAAAGGTCGATCCTATGGAGAGTAATCCGGCAAGAAACTCCATGAAAAATTATGTGGTAAAAACACACACGTTCAAAGCGACAAATGAAACTGGGTGTCTACTTAAACATACTACAATATACGCATCTACAGATTCTGTGGTGGTAAACAATACTGCTCCTAAAGAAAGAAAGACTACTTACTATTCTCGAATCCCGTGGTGGTTGACCTCTCCCTCTCATTTGGTTGGGGTTTCCTCGTCCATAGCCAGGCGGGGCTTGCGGAGCGTTTGGACCCATATGGTTCTCCAGTGATTCGCCAGGCTCTTTCCCAGGTGCACGGCCTGGGAATCTAATTGCTTGGGAATTTTGACCAGGTGGCCTTCTCGGCGTTCCTATCGGACCTCTTGGCGAAAACCCTGTCGGTGAAGGGCCATCCGGTCTTGGTTGTCCTCTCACCAAGTCAGATTCCTCCATTTCTACTGGACCTTTTTGCATGCCCCGAGGAGGACGGCCACGCACTCGTCCTGGTAATGGCCCTAATTCCTTTGGTACCGAGGGCAAACCCATATTTTCTCCAGCAACATGTGGCTGAAAACCGTCAGGGAAGTCTCCTTCAAACCCTGGTCCAGGGGGAGGCTTGTTATCACCAGGCATCGCACCCATACGGAGAGGCGACACGTTACTTCCCAGGTAATTTTCTGGTCTCATATCAGGTCCCGGATAATCCATAGCTGGATATCCCTCACCCTCTCTAAGAGCAGCTGGCATGGCGTCTGGCCTTTCACGAGGTCCAGGTTGACCAAAATTTTTCGGATACTTCCCACCTGGAAGCGGGCCCACACCCATTTGACCATCACGGTAATCACCTTCGGACCCCAGTCCTGGGCCTCCCTGGGAATCGCTAGGCAACCCACCCGTCTGGAGAAGCGCTTTGTAACTGTCCGAGTAATCTTCTGGACCTGGATAATCCATGGATGGGTACGCCCCACCCTCCCTAAGGACAGGTGGTTTAAATTCTGGGTATTGTCCAGCACGAGGTCTGGGAGCATGTTCAATGTTTTTGGGGTAACCTCCTCTAGGCCCCGGACTCATTCCAGGGTTCATCGGATAACCTCTCCCTTGATCGAAAGGCATCCCAGAACCCATTTGGGGCTGTGACCCGTATGGACGGTAGCCGTTTGGGTAGTCCCGCTCGGAACCTGGTCCGAGAATTTGTCCAGGTGTTTTTCCTAGATCGCTTAGCAAATTCGGGCTGTACTCTCCCGCGGGTACCATTTCAGGCCCTTTGCGAAATTTATTTTGTGGATATGGTGGTAGGTAACGAGCCAGATCACCAGTTCTCAGACCTTCAGGGTAATCCATTTGCGATAAACGTTCAAGTGCTTGCCGGTTGGGTTCACCGTCTCTGTTAGGTGTATTCGGGTTTTTATAATAAATAGGAGGCATTTGCGGAATTTGTTCCATTGGACCTTGCACGTTGTCGTTATATTCATCTGGATTTTGCTATAAAAATAAAAGTAGGCTGTTAAGAAACCTGTAATTTTCATTGACCAAATTATTTATTATAGCTTCTGCCCGCGACTTCGTCCGCGTAGCGTTATGATATATAGCCTATAACCTTCCTCAATAAATGGGCTATCTAACACTGAAAGAATTTTTCAAATCGGACCAGTAGTTCCTGAGATTAGCGCGTTCAAGCAAACAAACAAACAAACTCTTCAGCTTTATATATTAGTATAGATAGATATAGAGTATAGATAATAGTCGAATCTCTCAAGAGTACATAACATACCATCGCGCCTGTATTCCGTAGTGGCGTATAGGCAGAGGCGGATTCGCTGGTATGTTTAAGTCCCATGTAAGGGGATGAGGGCGAGCCTATTGCTATTAACCGGGCACAAATCACTCCGAGCTGCTACTGAGAATTTTATAGAAAACCTACTACTAACTACTAACAATGTTCGTATGACAACCAGGACCAACGGCATAATGTATTCTGCGCCCACGTCAACGGCTCGTGGTGTTGAGAACCCATCCTTAGAATGTCGGCGGCAATTGCAGCTTCATCTTACAGATTACTTAGACTAAGACATGAGCACAATGGCTCTTTATAAATTACTAGCTTCTGCCCGCGACTTCGTCCGCGCAGCGTGATGATATATAGCCTATAGCCTTCCTCAATAAATGGGCTATCTAACACTGAAAAAATTTTTCAAATCGGACCAGTAGTTCCTGAGATTAGCGCGTTCAAGTAAACAAACAAACAAACAAACTCTTCAGCTTTATATATTAGTAATAAAGATGTATAAACATACCATATAGGGATCGTTCATCTGTCGGCGTTTCCAGGATATTAGTTGCCCTTGTTCGTTCCATGGACTCTGCAATATAGCACCAAAATGGCCACATAATATACCCAAATTTTAGTACATATATTATTATACATAATATAACATATCATCACGCCTGAATCTCCCAAAAGGTGAAAGGCAAGGCTGAGGAGTTTTAATGTACAACACCTTTTGCCGGTATTCTTATGCAATACACAAATCTAAACTCCTTTTATGAATTTCATAGGAAAACCCAATAAATAACACTTTTCTCGACCTGGGTATCAAACCAAGGACTTTTTAATGTAGCTGTTGCGCTTGAGACCTCTAGACTAATGTGAAAGATTCTCAGAACCTCAGAACCGAAGATATTCTCAATAATTTGTAATATGGTGGACTTCCCCGTTATTACCCGAAGATTTGGGTTCGTACGCTGGCCTTGTTGCGGTGCTGGCTGAAATAAAAAGGCAACATAATTTACATTATAATGGTTATTACCTATAGTCACAGCTTTAAACGGTTATAACTCTAAAATATATAAGCTTTAAACGGTTATAACTCTAAAATATATAGGACTTTCCCAAAAAAACGTTTTGTAATGTAATATTAGTGTTATGCCCGGTCACGTTTTCATGGATACCTCATCATCATCATCAAAGCCACTGCTGAACAAAGGCCTCCCTCAAAGACTTCCACTAGGACCGGTTGTATGCCGGCTGCATCCAACGCCTCCCAGCGACCTTCACCAGGTCATTGGTTCATCTCGTTGGAGGTCGTCCCACTCTGCGTTTTCCGGTACGTGGTCTCCACTTGAGAACTTTTCTGCAGTTTCAATCAGTTCTACGAGCTTTTTGCTCCGCCCACTGCCAGTTAAGCTTGCTAATCCTTGAGCTATGTCGGCAACTTTAGTTCTACGAATCTTCTCATTTCAAATTCGATCGCGTAAAGAAATGCCAAGCATAATAGGGTATTACACCTTTTTTTGAAAACTGTTTTAAATTAATCCTTAGATCGTAATGAACCAGTAGAATTTTTATTTCAGTTTTATAAAACCAAAAAATGCCTTAAAAACTATTTTTAATTTATGATTTTGAATTTTCGCGCGGAAGCGCTAGCCGCCATGCTACTTCGGGTCGTGACGTCACTTCGTTAGTAAACAATACAACTGCAAAAGACCAAGTAACGTCTAACTTGACGTTACTTCGGAGTGACATCACGTCGGAATCCAATATGGCGGATGGCGTTTTAAAACAGATTAAAAAAGACTATTTTTGAAATTGAATTATAAAATTTACATTGCATTTTTATAAATAAATACTTACGTTTCTCGTTTACTTTTTTTAAAAATCTGTCATAAATATGCATTTTTATATTTTTTCTTACACGGTGTAAAATACCATATTCTCTCCATAGCTCGCTGAGTGACCTTGAGCTTCTTATGAGACCCATACATGGTCGCTCACTGGATGGTTGGGTCTCATGGACACCACGTAAATATTATTATGTACAATATGATGTTTACCGTTGGTCTCGTGTATTCGTCTTCCCCCCAATAAGCTTCATGCTGCAATAAAGAATGTATTCCTTTAAACCGACACAGCAATTTGTTGTTCATCTTCAGAATCGATGACACGAAACTAACCATGGCCCAACCAGTTATTGGTGCTGTTACCAAGATGTATGAAAATCTCTCAATTTTGCAAGCTAAGCGAGGACATATCATCACGCCCGTATTCCTCGAATGGTTCGGCAAAGGTGTAACAATGTAACATCCACAGTGTTGTTGTTGTTGTGTTGTTCCGTAATGTCTAAGTTCCATATAATAGGGAACGAGCCGAGCGATTAACCGGGCTCGTATACCAAGCTGCACTGAAAAGTTCATAGACAAACTCAATAATATTTTGCTTAACCCGGGAATTAAACCCAGGCAATACTATAATGAGGCAGCTAAATGAGGTTCGTCACATTAATTGGATTTATGCTCCAATGATGTTTAAATTCAATCAACTTATTAACATTCTCTTTTCTTATCTCTTTCTTATTTTTAATTACTTAAAATAAACCTAAATTAATAAAATTGAGGGTATCCAGTTAGACTTACACCAAGGCTTGGGCTATAAATTAAAGGTGACGCGTTCTTTGGTCTATTGCGCTGAAATATACAACAGTGAACTTTAGTATTATCAGAATAAGGATCTGATAGCTAATGATTATTTACGGTACACTAACGACCCATGCGCAGCCTCATCTGCGTAAATTTTCCCGAAATTTTCGGTGGGACAAAAACTTTTACGCAAACCTTGCCCTGACAATTAGGAATACAACAACAAACAAGCCACTAAATCTGTCAAGCCATTCACAAGCCCTAGCCAGCCATCTTATATACATTCGGCAATTAATTTTTAATCAATCAATCTCACAGAAAACCGGCGTGAAACAACGCTTGCGTTGTGTTTCGCCGAGTAAGTGAGGTTACCGGAGGCCCAAACCCTTTTAAAACACGGGCAACGCACTTGCGACTCCTCTGGTGTTGCGTGTGTCCATGGGCGGCGGTTATTGCTTACCATCAGGTGATCCGTCTGCTCGTTTGCCTCTTTCGCTCATAAAAAAAGTCAAACCCCGGACGCAAAAAGAGTGGTTTTATATGTTTAACGTGTGTATCTTTCTGTGGTCTACCACCCAAACGAATGAACCGATTTTGATACAGTTTTTTTTGGTTGAAACGTGACTTTATCGAAACATTTAGCTGTGATTTAAGAAAATCTGGCCAACGGTTTTATCATCCCTTTTTTGTTTATGAAGAGATTCGAGCAATTTCCAATGGTCTGATCGATTCGAAACTTGGTATTCTGTTACTTCAATGATATTGCAAGAACTTGGTTATTATGACTTCATGCTGCGGGGGACCTTTACACACCTACAAAGATATGTATAACAGACAGCTCCCACACTGTGGTACAAGTCCTGTGCCGTGAAAACTAACAAAACATACCAGGTTAGAATCAAATACAAGTTAATCACATAAAAATATTTGTCTTCTGGGAATCAAACCACGATACTGGGTGGCACAAATATAGCAAACGAGTTATCATTATAGAATATGTATGAGATTTTCAGAAGAATAGATTGTCATACTTACGGCAGCTTGCTTATCTTTCTGTAATAAAAGTAAATCGTTGATAAAATACCTATCATTAATATATAACACTAGCTGACCCGGCGAACTTCGTACCGCCTAACAGTCGATTCTGAAAATAACGTCACTCAATTGTTTTGCCTTCCCGGAACCCCTCCACTAACACTTAAACTTTATGATATTGTATTAAAGTTCAAATTGACTTTTAAGTATTATTACGAAACTTTTGTATGGGAATATAGAAAATTGATATTTTTAGACTTCTTCAGACAATTCTTTAAATTTTTCTCTCCGTAAGAACCATCCTCGTATCTACTTCAAGGAATATTATAAAAAAGAATTAGTGAAATCGGTTCAGCTGCTCTCGAGATTTGCGCTTAGCAACACATTAGGCGATTCATTTCAATATTATAAGATGATTGCGAAAAGCTATGTACTAAGTCTACCCTTACGATATTCGGTAATTCCAAGACATTGGGTTGCCCAGCAGTCTAAGTACGAAGAACTATCGAAATCGTATCGTAAACGTATGAGCTTTTCTGCTACAAATCTCATATTTATATAAGTACATTCATATTTTCACGTATGGGAGACATTGGGGTAGGCAGAGACTACACTTGACTATCCTGGCACACCATTTTCGCTTCATCTACGTTCATTATCCTCCATCTCATACAAATTATTCTCGATTTCAATACTTATACGTTTTCTAAAGTGTTTGGGATTCAAGATTTTCGAGGTACTTACTTCACGTGCCGCTCTCTGTAATAGATGCCTAGAATATGCCTGAAAATAATATAAAAATTTGACGACACGTTTGGCGTATCGTTCGATCCCCACACGGAGCAAATATTTGTATGGTCTACAGGTATTTGTTCCGGGTCTGGGTGTTTGTGTATGTGAGAATTTGTGTTTGTAAACCCACCCACGATACAGGAGAAAATCCTAGTGTGGGGCAACGTTTTTTTTTTTTTAAAAAAACTTTTTTATAAGCTTTTCCATCCGGATACTGAATAAGGTTATCATACTAAAAAGTGTCAAACATAAATGAATGCTTAAGTCCAGAGCAAATTTCCAATACAAACGTAGGTATCACCAAAATAAATTGTATTCAAATACAATTTAATCAGTGTGTCCGGATTCTGATACCGTTTATCTAGTTTCCTACTCTACCGTTTCATCCTTAATACTTCACTGGAAATAAATGTAAGTGAATGCAGTTCTCGATAACTTTACCAAGTTTGGAACGATTTTCCGGTCGTTTATTTCCAGTTAAGTAGATGATTACGTGGGAGAGCCATGCTTCGGCACGAATGGGCCGGCTCGACCGGAGTGATACCACGGCCTCACAGAAAACCGGCGTGAAACAACGCTTGCGTTGTGTTTCGCCGAGTGAGTTGAGGTTACCGGAGGCCCAAACCCTTTTAAAGGCGGGCAACGCACTTGCGACTCCTCTGGTGTTGCGGGTGTCCATGGGCGGCGGTTATCGCTTACCATCAGGTGATCCGTTTGCTCGTTTGCCCACCTATCCCATAAAAAAATAAAAAAATGAAATGGTACGGTAGGAACCTAACCTATGTATCTCAGTCCTAAAAATAACACAATTTGATTAAATATTGTTTGGATTACAATTTATTTTGGTATTACAGTTTAGTGGGCAATTCAAGCTACACTGTGACCTTAAAAACCCGACTAGGTACGAAAAAAAACAACTGAAAAGTATAAAATTTAAGAGAACTCATATATTGTCCATATGTCTCCTATGTCCAGTTTAGCCGTGATAACTTGTACGTACCATTACGGCGTCGGGTTTTAGCTTTTATTTCTTTAACATAGATTTGGTGTTTATACATAACTAGCTTCTGCCCGCGGCTTCGCCTCCGTGGAATTTGGTCTGTCATCACATCCCACGGGAACGGGATAAAAAGTATCCTATGTCCGTCTCCTGGTTCTAAGCTACCTCTCCACCAATTTTCAGCGAAATCGGTCCAGCCGTTCTTGAGTTATAAATGGTGTAACTAACACGACTTTCTTTTATATAATAAAGATATACATACCGCCCATCTGTGTGCGTCATCCTCCCACTGTAACATTCATCCTAATACGTTAAAACTCGTCCTGCTAAGCCAACACGCCACGAAATAATTTTGTCGCCGTTTATCTCGTGCCAAAGCTATGGTTGGAGACGAGAGAGAAAATTATGTCACAACATGCATATTAGGCCACCCGGCTAGTTCGAAAATGGGTCTGGCATGGTCTGTAAGGTTATGTAAATTACACAGTTCCTTAACACAATATTTTTTGCCGTCGGAGAGCCATGCTTCGGCACGAATGGGCCGGCACGAGCCGGAGTGATACCACGGCCTCACAGAAAACCGGCGTGAAACAACACTTACGTTGTATTTCGCCGAGTGAATGAGGATACCGGAGACCCAAACCTTCTAAAAGGCGGGCAACGCGCTTGCGACTCCTCTGGTGTTGCTAGTGTTCATGGGCGGCGGTAATCGCTTACCATCAGGTGATCCATGTGCTCGTTTGTCATATATGATAAAAAAAATATTATGTGGGACATATACACACGAACTGAGGGTGTACTTTAGTACACCTTTTTTAAACCTTTGGAATACAAGCGTGATGGTATGTACCTACGTTATGTTTTTCCTCAACTTACATCAGTCATAATTTGTCCATTTTGTCTTTCCTATAATTAAAAAAGTACATTAATTATATATTTATAAAATACTTATTTACAATAATTTTCATTAAAAAAAATTGTAAGGTACTTACCCCTTCCTCAGCTATCAATGCCTTGAACTCATCCCACTGAAAAATAATGTTAGACTCAGCAATAAAAATGAGGTTCCTACTTCTTAATAAAAATTTTAAAATCAAGAAGGTGTCTGTTTTCCGCTTACAAATGTCAAATATATTATACTAGCTTCTGCCCGCGACTTGCCCGCGTAGCGTGATGATATCTAACACTGAAAGAATTTTTCAATTCGGACCAGTAGTTCCTAAGATTAGCGCGTTCAAGCAAACAAAACAAACAAACAAGCTCTTCAGCTTTATATATTAATATAGATGTCTTTAGTTACAACGTTGTTCGTCTGGTTATTAATGCTTCTCTATTTAAATGTATTACTAAAGTTATATAAGTGTTTTTTGTGTTGTTATTTATTCAGCCGTAGTCGTCCCCACTGCAGGAGACAGGCCTCTCTACCTTCTTCAGCTTAGAGGTTTCTACGGTAATTCTTTTCAATAAGAGGTCTAGCTCATCCCGCTATCTCCATCTAAGTCTGCCGCGACGTCGTCTAACGTTGTATGGATTCTACTCAGTGTTGAGTTTTTCCCATGACTTATCCGACATGCGGCAGATGTCATCATCATCATCTATACTAATATATTAAGCTGAAGAGTTTGTTTGTTTGTTTGCTTGAACGCGCTAAGCTCAGGAAAGACTGGTCCGATTTGAAAAATTCTTTCAGTGTTAGAAGATAGCCCATTTATATATCATCACGCTTACGCGGACAAAGTCGCGGGCAGAAGCTAGTCAGCCTATATTCGTCCACTGCTGGACGTAGGCCTCTCCTAATGAACGCCACAGAGCCCGATCTTCGGCTTTCCTCATCCAGTCACTGCCTGGAGTGACGAGTTGCGGAAGACAGCTGTCTTCCGCAACTCGTCACTCCACCTGGCCAGCGGGCGCCCTACACTACGTTTGCCTAGTCGCGGTATCCACTCGAGAACTCGTTGTCTCCAGCGATTGTCGGTTCTCCGACAGATGTGACCGGCCCATTGCCACTTCAACTTGCTCCTTGCAGAAGATGTGACTAGCCTAATTCCACTTTAAGCTTACGGCTTTCTGACCAAGGTCGGCGATCTGAGTTCTAGAGAGTACCTACACTGCTCCTTATACTTTCTGATAACCGGACTTTTAAGCTACTGCGCTCCATGGTTCTCTGACAAATCGTTTCGTCAAGTTACATATGTTTATTCAAAGAAAAATTGGGGCTAACCTTGTTGGTTTCTGTCAACCTTTTTGGCTGAAAAACAAAAACAATTAAGATATGTAGGTACTACGTTCTTAGATACTTAGTTATACGTTACGAGTCGCGCTTATCTGTATCACTTTTGCAAACATATCAAACGTCTTTATGTAAATGGCCTTGACTCCTAATATGTGGGACCTAAACATATTGACTGTGGATGTACATTAGTACGCTTCTGCCTAATCCTTCGGGGAATACAGGCGTGAAGTTAATAACAAGATATACCACTGCTGATATCTCAGCAGAAAGGGTATTTATTAGTAGAAAATTAAAGAATCTCACCAATTCATTCAACTGATAAGTATCATCTCCACCGTAAGGATTTCCATCAGGATATGGAAACACCATTTCAGCATCCTCATCCGCCTGAAATAATTTATTTTGTTAATTTAGTGAAGGATAAATTCGACTGCGAGCAGGATTCGAACCTGGGTCTTCTGATGCAATACACCAGACACTATGACCAACTAAACCACCGCAAGTCCGACCCGCTCGGACGAAATTTGCCTTCACTTTCTGAGACGTTAATGGCATCTATTGAAAAGCAAGTTACTTTGCTTCTCAACCCACGTGACTTACTTCGCAGTTAGTTCGATGTCGTAGATACGATGCCATCTTACCTATTAATAACTATTTTGCATTTTTGTTCATTTTCCATGCTTAGTTTATAAAGTTACTTCATGAAAAGTTATTTTGGAATAATTTATTTTATAAAGAACGTTGAACTGCCTTATTAGTTTAGTGCCCGTTAGCGCGACAGCTAAGCCAGAAGACCATGGATTCAATTCCCAGGTCTTCCAAAGTGTTAATTGGTTTTTCTATTGCGCTTAGATTTGAACAATTGACGGTTAATGACGATACGCCCCCTATTACATGAGACCTAAAACTACAACCGTAGATAACACAAATATTCGTTTTGTGCGGAGATCGCACCCTCAACCCTGAAGCAGATCACTCAGGCACTACTCTAAACGTGCGTTCGAATCGTAAATATACAGGTAATCCTTGGCTTTTTATTACTTACTAATTGCTGCACAATATTCTGATTTGTGGGATCTCCTCGCCCCTGCAAACATAGAAACAAAAACACTAACGCGACATTCGTTGTTCTTTTAGTTTTATTTTATAAGCCTTTACTGTCCCAATCCTAGGCAAACCCCTCCTACCATTGTTTACGTTTCTTGTTGCTGTGCTACGAGTCCTTTAGCTAGACTGACAGAATTTCATAAATCATACAAGAATCTCAAAGAAAAAAATACTTTCACTTTTTTTCGACTCTTCAGATTTTTGTTTCCCATAAAACCTTTTCAGAATATTACGAATATATTATAACGCATACCTTTGAAACTCTGATTAGCATAATGATAGGCCTTGAACTGCCAAATCATGAATCCAGATTTAATCCAAGGTACGTACCTCCGACTTTTTGAAATCATGTGCTCAAAACATCATAACGCTGCATGCGCGAGAAATTTTCACGATAGCGTTTATCACCTACACTACTAGACACTATTTTTTTATGAGATAGGGGATCAAACGAGCAGATGGATCGCTTGATGGACAGCGATTACCGCCGCCCATGAACACCAGCAACACCAGAGGAGTTACAAGTGCATAGCCGGTTTTTTTAAATGGCTTGAGCCTCCGGTATCCTCACTCACTCGGTGAATCACGACTTAAGCGTTGTTTCACGACGGTTTTCGGTGAGGCCGTGGTATCACTCCGGTCGGCCCTCCCACGCTATTGCACAGTAATGCAGTGCATGGAGTGAGAGGACACCCATGCCCAACCATGGGACAGTAAAAAATTATAATCATTTTCGGATGATTCGGATCAGTTTCTACTTACAGCTGGTTTGATTGGCGGCCGATTCTGAAATAAAAATCAGCAATAATTTATTTTTTTTCTCTAATTTTTAATCTATAGGTGATTTCCTAAAAATAATAATCTTGATATAAAAAATAAACAATATTTTATTTACTACTTACGGCTAGAGTCTTGGGTAACAGATGCTGCAATTAAAACATTTAATTTTTAATAGGAAACGAGCCGATGAGACACCTGATGAAGCAAGCAGGCACAGGGTACAGATCCTGGAGGAATCCTGCAGAAATAACCAGACCAGAACATTTTTCAAAGACAGTTATTGAATCTCGCACCGAGCTCACAAAAGGTTAGTTACGGTTCTGATCGTAAGTAGCCTAATTATCGCTGGCCAGGGATAGGTACCTTCGACACCACTAGAGGAGTAACTGATGCGTTGTCGAACCTCAAGAGCCCTACGGATTGTTGACTGCACAGCTATAGCAACTGAGAGGTAGGACTGGCTCTCTCGCGTAAACGTTGAAGTACACACTAAGGTGCTTTATGATATGACAGACTTGGATATAAGGGTGGTCGGCAGTCAGCCAAACTCCAGGAGGACCACCGATTAAATCAGATATTTTCTCGCCTATTTCAAGATGGCTATCTGAATTATAGTGAAAAATTGTACTCCACCCCGTTCGTTTACAGGTTAAGCTTGGTTATGTTGAGTAAATTCCGAATCTTGGGTTGGTGAAAGGGGCACATTTCATGAATCATAATAGTTCGGGCGTCGTCGGCTAACATCGGGTGAACCGAGCGGTGGATGCGTGGGCGCACGATGCGTGGAGTTCACGGTAACGCATTTGTCCTTATTTTTTTGTGATTTAAGTATATATACTTACAATAGGTAGACCATTTGGTGGTATTTTCTGTGCGTACTGTTCACTCATGGGCTTGGGAATGAAACCTCTTGGATGATCCGTATACTGAAAAATAATGTAAATCAGAACTAGAATGGATTTATTAATTAGATTCCCAAAACTAGTTTTTCTATGAAATTCTCAGTAACATTGCCCGGATTTGTGCCCAATTAAATAGTAATAGGCTCACCACATGGGACCTAGGCATACCGTTAAACTGCGGGTGTACTTCAGTACACCTCTGCCTAACTCTTCGGGGAATACAGGCGTGATGGTATGTAATATTTATGTTTATAAAACAGCCAATGAAATCGAATGTGGTATAAGGATTTAGTACGTAAGCAGCTAATAGCTCCAGCATTTTGACCCATATTAGGTAATGACGTGAAATATTATTACACAATCTTTCTCAAAATATAGATATCGTTAACTACCGCATGCCTAACTCCTTTGTCGACTGTACATAGGATAGAATCTTACCCGTCCAGTTACAGGGGGTGGAATATAACTCGATTTGTGTCCTCTTACTCCCATTTCCTGAAATACGGCAAGATTGAATGAGACTTGAGTACCTACTGCAAAGTTTGGAGCATTAAGAATGGCATGTTATGAGTGTGGGTTCCGTTCATGCATTTTCTCGACACACACGAAGGTCAATTACAGATGGCTACTCCGGATGTGTCGAATCATATAGTGGTAATGCATTGACGCAGAATGCACTGTACCGCAACTTATCTCCCAAGGTCATTAAGTGAACATTTTTCATGGTATGGAAGCTGCACGACTCACTCAGATTACTGAGTTGACGACAAAAATTGTTGACACGCTAGAACTCTATCCATCCGTGCTAATAGTATAGATTCGAAAGTAACTCTGTCTGTTTGTTTGTTCCTTTTCATACCTAAATCGTTGAATCAATGTCAATTTATTTTGGTACAGAGATAGATTGGCTCTTGGAAAAGGGCATAAGCTACCTTTTTTCTCAAAAAGTCCTTTAAGTTTCGAGCAAAACCGCGGGCTACAGCTAGTTGCACATAATTCGGGAAAGCCAAGAATATTATGCATGATAATGAGGTAAATTATTACTTACCCTAAGATCATCATTGTCAAAGAATGATGGGAATTCTGAAGAATACACTGCTTTGAAGCCATTTATAAATATATTGACTATTAGAATCCATGGTACTCTCAACATGTCTCAAGTGAACACTGAATTAAAAACACATAAACATGAACTGGAACCGATTTTAGGGAAATGGAAAACCATAAAAACCAGATAACACGTTAATTGGATTCTTGTGTCTTTAATTCAGCTCCCCCTTTATTCTCTGAATAGGAGGGATCAGGTTGATCTACTTATATAGGTACATACCTAGTATATAAACTTCTACATTTTGTTAGAGATTTTGATAGACCTATCTTAATAGATATACCTTGTTGTTTTTCTATAATTTTAACCGACTTTCGGAGGGGAGGAGATTCTCTAGTCGACTGTGTTTTTATGTTTATTACTCAATTATTTCGCAATTTATAAACTAATTTGGAAAAAGAATTTATATTTGAAATAGGAACCTAATTCCAAAGGAGTTCCATTAAAATTTGATGAAGATTTGATCATAAACTCAGAACAAAATGACGACACGTATCTACCGACTGAATAAACTGGAACATCATCGAGGCTGATAAAAATGTAATCGCCAATCAAAATATTGAAACTATAAAACTCATAATTAAAATTTTTGAAAAAACACCTACTTTCGTAACTGTTGTGGACATAAGATATTTTTTTTATTTGTGTTTTTGAAGGCGTTTGATTTTAAATAGAACACAAAATGTTCTATTTAAAAAAATATATAAATAAAATTTTATATATAAACTAGCTTTTGCATGCGGCTTCGCTCACCTGAAGCTATATTAGGATTAAAAATGGATCCTAAAAATAAATTTAATAAATTTAAACAAAAACCAATAGTGATGATCTCTTTTTGTACCGGTCTGTATACGTCAGAGAGGTCAAGCTATATCCTATCAAGCTGATCCGTTCAACTGATTGAAATAAGAAGTTCACCAGTTTTTAAGTTGGTGCATAATTATACTTTCCAACAATATTAAAATCTAATCTGTAGTTTTTGCGCCAACTCGAAACAAACAGTCACTTCACGTGGGAGAGCCATGCTTCGACACGAATGGGCCGGTTCGACCGGAGTGATGCCACCGGCACCATGGCACAGAAAACCGGCGTGAAACAACGCTTGCGTTGTGTTTTACCGAGTGAGCGAGGATACCGGAGAGCCAAACCTTTTTAAAAGGCGAGCAACGCACTTGCGACTCCTCTGGTGTTGCGGGTGTCCATGGGCGGTGGTTATCGCTAACCATCAGGTGATCCATCCGCTCGTTTGCCTCTCCTATCCCAAAAAAAACAAGACCGACAAGAATTATTAAAATCAATTTTTTTGGGTTCGGATATGTTTATAACCTAACCCAGTTGTTTTTTTTTAAATATCTTCAATGTACAGACACAGTTTTTTTACGATTTTATAATAGTAGAGAATAGATTACCACAAAATTTGTTATTAACTTAATTTCGTTTTTAGCTTAGGTTTTTTTTTATTTAATTCTGCACAATCAGTGTACAGAGGCGGACTTAATGCCTAAGGTATTTTCTACTAATTGTTAGCTACTTTTATTTGATACTAGCTTCTGCCCGCAACTTCGTCTGCATGGACTTCAGAATTGGGTCCCACCTAGATAAAAAAGCCTATTTATGTGTTATTCCAGACTATAATCTATCTCTGTGCCAAAATTTATCCAGATCCGTTCAACCGTTCTGGCGTGAAAGAGTAACAAACATCCATCCATCCTTATAAACTTTCGCATTTATAATATAGTAGGATAGGAAGTAGGATTTTGTATACAGAATAAAGATACACTGGGATAAAGGCTGAAACATTCACGTGAACAATTTCACCTGACTTTGCGCTGCCTAATCGTGCAAAATGAACACTTTTTTGGACTCTTTTCCTCACTTTCACAGTCGATCAGAGAGGAAATGAGGCAAAATGCTTTAAACCTCCACCCGATCGCAAAAGAGAGACCAAAAAATACAAAATGGCCGAACGTTGACGAGAAAGTAGAGAATAAGGAAAAAATGCCCTTTACTTTGAACACCATGCAGTTAAGTCAGAAGCTTTACATCAAATTGAAAAAAATTCTCGAAGGGTTAAGAGAATATAAACTAATGTAACCCATAGACTACTAGTAAGTATTTCAGATCTAATGTAATAGGGGGCGAGCGTAAGGCCATACATAACAGAATCAACCCATTATTCTCTCCCACTCCTGGCCACAGATCTCTTCTTAGAATGAGATGGATTAGTATAGTCCACCACGCTAGCCTAATGCAGTTTTGTAAACTTGAGCAAAAGTCTCAAGCATGCAGGTTTCCTTACGATGCTTTCCCTCACCGTTTACAGATAGTTCAACTCAGTTGTGCGCGCGGCCCTATGTGTGCGTGGGCTTGTAAATATACAACTTTCATTGACGCGGAAGTCGTCGTCCACTGCCGCGTAGGGCCGCGCGCACAACTGAGTTGAACTATCTGTAAGCGTGTGATAATTAACTATTAATATTAATACGCACATGACTTTGAAACGTCAGAGGCGAGCCTTAGATTCGGACTCGAGACATTTGACATGGCAGTACAGTCACGACCACAGATATGTATACACTTGTCAAAATTCAAAAGTGATTTTCTCTTAATGTTTTAATTGAAATTTTATGATGTTATGAACACAGTATTTTCGAACCAGTGCCTTAATGATATTGTTATTATCTCAAAGTTTGCAATCGTCATTTCATAAAAAAACGCAATTCGAATTTTAGTAAGTGTATACATATTGATGCTCGTGACTGTACAATGGTCATATCATTAGGCTATCACTGTATTTTACGTGAAGCCATGAATGGCCAATAAATCTGAACTAGGCACTGCTACTTACAATACTGATTTCAATATGCTACTGTGAATATCACTCCAAAAAGCAAAAGAAATATTAGGTTCCTTACATTTTAAATAGAAAACCGACTTCTGTTACTTTTATTTCAATAAGATAGTAGAGGTCCCAAGCGCATCTTCTATGCCAAATGTCTTGCGTTTGATTCCTAGGTCTCGTAGAGTGTTATTTCGTGTTATTGCAACAGGTTCGCCCCTATTACATGGGACCTAAACATACCGGCGAACTGCGGGTGTATTGTACTTCAGTACCTACACCTCTGCCTAACCCTTCGGGGAATACAGGCGTCATGGTATGTATGTAGATAGGAAGTTACGGTAAAAGGGATTGGTAAACCTCATACCTAACTTTCTGGATCTAGGCATGCTATCTTTTCTTTACATTTACTTTTTAAAAATAGGTGAGTATTATATAATGTAGATATTGGAATACCAACATAATTATTAGCACAAGTATTGTCTTTGCAAGAATTTCCAGTTGAAATACTCTCCATAACTCCATTTACATAATCTTTTCGGAATTAGGCGTGCTATTCCTTTTATAAACTTCATAAAAATACAGGGATTGCCAGTATAAAAAAAGGATTTGTGCGTAAATTCCCAGTCGATACATTCTGGCTCCATATTTGTTATCTGAACATGAATGACATATAAACAGCTGCTGTGCTGTGAATTCTGTCTGTTTTCACTTTGATCACACAAAAGTTCCTATCTTTATTGATACTGGCTCAATTCCGACCTTAATGCTTTTTCCCGGGTTTTATTTATGAAAAAAAAAACACATACGTACATTGAGATTTAAATGAAACAGAGACGCTATATTTAGTTACTAGAAGATTTGAAGAGTACGCTCCTCAATTTAATTTGACAACACGTTTGGCGTAGTGGCACAGTGATCGTCTTCTAAGCGAAGGGTTGTAGTTTCGATCTCCGTATGGAACAAATTATTGTATAACTTACAGGTAGTTGATTCCGGATCTGATTGTGATATACTTATGAAAAATTATGTTTGTATAGATATAGAGAAAATCTTAGTGTGAACATAGTTTTTAAAATAAAATTTCTCCTGAGTTTTTTTTATTAATATTTTTGGGGACTCGTGTAAACGACTTATACCTACCCAGACGATAGACATCATGATCTGCGCTTTGGCTATATTATAAGTCAAAGGATCTGCGGAGAATATTGACTTTTAAATCATTTGATCTGTCACAATCATTTGATTTAAAGTAATACAGACAGCACGATACTAATAATTGCAACTTAAAATTAAGTAGCAATTGAGCATTTCGTTATTAGTAGAAAAGATCTTATATCTCTCTGTATACTAACTAACTTATGAGTGTATTTAATTTCTCTGATATGCCTACTCTAGTACGTTAACTTAATATCCCAATACAGACACGACAAACTAAATATCCCGCAACGTGAGCATTTCCAATCGCCTCCCTATCAGCTATACGGACGCATTAAACGATATTTATCTAGCCATAAAGACGCCATTTTGTGCTCTGTTACACGAGCTCACGCTGGGCCGTGGCTATTCAATTTAGCCCGTGTAACAGGGTGTTTATGATAGGTAGTTCTATATTTGAAAAATATTTTCATTTAGGAGTGGCTAAATAAAGAAATAGTAACGCTTTTTAAGGTCGAGTTGTGTTTCCTGCGGTCAGCATATTGATGTGTGACCATTCGTAACACATGTATACCTTACGTGCCTCGGAGAACACGTAATACGTCAGTCTAAGTTATCATACAAACAACGATGACGATAGTTAGGTAGAAGTAGTAGTCTTAAGCCCGAAAGCCAGAAAGTGACATTATTAGATACTTATAGAAAACTAAAGAAAAAAAATATCATTTCAGCTCAAAGTTAATGGCCATCACGCCTGTATTCCCGATGAGCTAGGCAGAGGAGTACTAATGTACCTATACCCGCAGTTTTCCGGTATGTTTAGGTCCCATGTAATAGGGGAGAGCCTATTGAGCAGAGTTTGGAATTTCCGTAGGTTTTTCATTAGCCCCGGCACGTGCGTCGTAATCATAACTATTGGTATAGATAAGAGCCTATTTTAATACATTTCTGACTATTATAAACGTAAAAGTTTTGACAAAAGTAAGTTAATGCAACTTACTTTTGACAAAAGTTTTTCTTTCAAATGTAGTAAAACATAACATACCATCACGCCTGTATTCCCCGAAGGGTTTGGTAGAGGTGTACTAAGGTATACCCACAGTTCGCCGGTATGTTTAGGTCCCATGTAATAGAGGGCGAGCCTATTGCCATTAACCGGGCAAAAATTCCAAACTCCGAGCTGTTACTGAGAATTTCATAGAAAAACCCAATAACACTTTGCTCGACCTGGGAATCGAACCCAGGACCTCTAGCGAAGCAGTCGCGCTCAGGACCACTTGGCTAATGAGGCAGTTCAAATGTAGAAGTGATACATAAATTCATTTAGATGAATAAAAACCACTATTTCAAGGTAAACCTTTAATTCCCTACAAAGAAGACAATATATCATATGAATCTCTGAAAAGAGTTTTTTCCTTATTACCAGGAAAAAAAATATACTTCAAAATTACATTTATGATGACATTACAGACAGAAAAAGAACATTCCTTGTTAAACTTCTGCCAATTTGTTATTTTCTTTCCATATCTTGTATAATATAGAATATGATATCAAAAATATGTTTTTAGATGTTGGTAATAAATCACAGTTTTGAAACTTCGGTACTTCGGTACACACTTATCGTATCAGTAAATTTACTTTTTTTTCTAAAATACTTTTGCTAGCGACCCGCCCCGCTTCGCGCGGGTTCAATGTACCTACTAAACTTATAATACTTATACATTAGGTATATTATACATAACTATAGCGATCCACCCTGTCCTCGCATGATTGAAATTCTCGACATCTCTCTACTATATTATACATAAATGTATAGGTACTTATTATACCTTCCGAAAGAAATTTTCTTATATAAATTTTAATAATTAAGATTGTGTTCTATTTACCTACCTATATCTAATTCAGTTGATAAAATTATTCTAATCTATGTAAACTACGACATACTCTATTAATAATATAATAATTTTCTAAAATTTGCAAACTCATGTGACAGCAAATTATGGAAAACTTTACACTTTGATAACAAGTATCTATTTATAATAGGTACCCATGTTTGCAATGAAATAAATGATATGATTTGAAATCATTTGATCTTAATGTTTGTGGAAATAGTGTCAAACTCTATTGCATAGCTTAAAAAAAGTCCAAAAACTAACAAACAGGCAGACGCGTATAGCGAGTTTATTTTATATTAATATAGTATAGTAATAACATAACATAATCAATCAACCCATTACACTGTCCCACTGCTGGGCACAGGTCTCCTCACAGTCTGAGAGGCTGTAGGTATATAATACACCACGCTAGCCTATAGCGAGTTGGCAGACTTCACACGCCGTCCAGAAAATCTCTCAGGCATGCAGGTTTCATCGCTCTGTTTTTCGTTCACCATTAAGGGGATTACATCGCTCAAATCCCAAAAACACGCTAGGTTTAAAGAAGTTTCTAGATGTATCCTTATTTGCATTTACTACATAAAAAATATATATTATACTTAAGGTCACCACAAACAAATTGCATTGATTAATTTTTTTATAAATTTGCCCAAATTTTTAAAATTGATTAAAGAAAATAGGCTTTAGGTAATTAACTATTAACACTACGCAGACCTTTTATTTGGTAGTTTATTGGCAATATCACTAGGCTGTCACTGTGTTGCTAGTAATATAGATAGCGAGAGTAATAGCAATATTACTAAGTAGAGTATTGTCATCATCTTGAGGTCTAATTCCCTGGCTACATTGCCCTTCAAACTGATAAAAAATAACATACCTTGACGCCTGTATGTTAGCGTACTGTATACCCACAGTTCGCCGGTTTGTTTAGGTCCCATGTAATAGGAGGCGAGCCTATTGCCATTAACCGGGCACAAATTCCTAACTCCGAGCTGCTACTGGGAATTTCATAGAATACCCCACTAACATAATAACACTTTGCTCGACCTGGGAATCGAACCAAGGACCTCTAGCGTAGCAGTCGCGCTCAGGACCACTTGGCTAATGAGGCAGTTAAAATATAACGTTAGCAAATTATTGCTTAACAGCAGAATATTGGGCAATGTGTTAGTACCACCCTTAACGAACTCTATCAACAATCCTTTCGCTATAATATTCTTCTGAATATAAATCTACTAATGTAGTAGTTTTTGCCAGCAAACAATTTGTCTATGTAACGCGCCACCATTAGTCACGATGGCTGGCAGCGCTGTCATTATGACACGTCACGTCAAATTGACAGATTCAAAACGTGACACAATAAAGATGAAGAATAGAAGGTTCAGTTTATGTTGGTATTTTTTAAGGTGCTGCTGAATTCGTCGGCATTAATTTAGTTCCACACTGCATTGCCAAATATTCTGCCGCTAAGTAATAGAATGCTAATTGTGATTCGGTTGGAAGGGCAATGTAGCCAATTTAATTACTGGGCAAATGCAGCTTAACAATTTGACATCTCACGATGACTACTCACGAGCGATACCACCGGTGTTGGTAACGTCTATAGGCTGTGGTTGGTACCTACTTACAATCAGGTGGCTGGTATGTTTGTTATCTAATGATAAATGATATCTATTTCTGCAAATATATCTTTTAAAGACACTTTTATAAGTCAATGTTTTACATTTTTATTACTAGATGGTGCCTGCATTTCCTAACCGAATTCAGAGAATCATGGTCTCTTTTAAAGTCTAGACAATAGTAGTAGCATTTTAAGATATGTGTGTTACGATGTAGCCGATGTAGGGCAATATCTTAACAGGCCTTTTGAAAAAAAAGCCATAGCAGCCTTGAGTTGACCTGTCCTAGCTTACGGTACCTATGCATAAATCAGTCATCGCGTAGCTCAGCCATTATTTAGGCAGCTCCACGACCCGTCGTACGACGATACCAGATCAGTAAGACATTAATGCTAAATAATATAAACTAGCAAGAAATAAACCTTCTGCAAGTACGTTCAATTGCAACAGTTTATTTTATAGTCACATTCCCTTGAAATAACAACAGACGTACCGTATTATATTTTTCATCATTACGCTCCGCAGCTGTCGAATTTTTTTAAAAGAAAATATGAGAGTAATTTGTTTGAAATCCGAGTTATTTTTTCAAGAGATATTGAGGCTTCAGAGGAGGTGGTAGAAATTATATTTTTTACTTGTGGCAACTAACCCTGCCTGAAGTAGAATTGTTACTACTATTAAAGTAGGTCCAAACTAGAAAATACGGTCCTTAATAACGTCGCCCATTATACTTATATTTTTAGTTGTAATTATATCCGCTCCTTAAAATTATTAGGTAAGTCAACGCCGGCTATCGCTGAAAATCAGCGCCGTGGCTCTGCCTCGTGCATGAGACACTGCATCATGCTGAGCGATGGCCGTTTTTGCGTGGGTGTGACGCATGGTTTCCACCGTTTTATTTTATATTATTTTTGTTTTTAACCCAATTTTTCGTGCGTCATGTCGACGTAAATAAAAAGTATTTTCTTTCTTTCTTTCTTTCTAAGTACAAAAAAATACAAATACAAAAATAGTTTATTTCTTTAAGAGATAAAGTAGGTAAATGGATTTTATAATAAATACCTACTTACAGACGACATGCGAACGTTTATTGTGGTGGACCATAAGCGTAACATAGGTAATTAGGTAGGTACTTACATGGTATAACAGACCTTATTTATGTAAGAAGGTATTTTTTTTATATTTATGAAATTCAAGCTTTACTTTTATCAAGTGTACTTAACTCAAACATAATTTACTTTTATACAATAAACTGTAAAGGGTAAAAACACCTATTATCAACAGTATCATTTATGAGTTGGCGAATAATTAAAACTTAAATAATTAACTCACAGTCCGTTTTACATGCATTTACATTTTATTAGCTCGCAGCAGACAACCAAGGTTTTAATGTGAATAAATTAAAAAATAAAACAAACAGACGCTCCCGTTGCGGGAAAACGAGACGCCATTTTTAATTAAACTTTTCTAGAATTCGTATTGCCGATTTAATTTACTTACTTATGTTTGTAACTGTACTGTTATTAATAAAAAAATGAATGATATTGATATGTATGTACCTAATGGATGGAACGCGTGGACTTAATAACCGCAATAATATCCATAAAAAGTCGATTGTTTTTGCAATGAAAGTGTATAAAAGTTTATTCCGCTTTATTCCTTTTTTAGGCGTTGAAAGGATGAGAGATGCGGACATAATCATTATCATACTCAATGTAAGCCCCTTTTCAGTTAGAACACCATTTTTTTTAACCATGTAGGTAAGTATAATAAGTACGTACTTACCTAAGTATCATTATACACTCACCCTTTTTCCAATGGGAGTACTTAGGCAGTAATTACTGGTGCTTTGATCACATTCATTATATCTTCGTAAAATGTCCGCTACACTCTTTGCTACACTAAACACGATACATTTTTTGGATCCCTGTTCAATTTAATAATTCAAAAAGAGAATGAATAAAATGGCGGGAAATCGAGACATTAGACAAATCATAGACAGTTAAACAAGGTCCAGTAATAAAAAAAAGAAGTCATCACTGTACAGTTTTTCAATGCATTTAAATTGACTTATTTATTCTAGTCCGCCTTGTTTATTCAACTTTTCTACTTAGCACATCCACTCTTATGAAAACTTCTCTTTTGTTTTTAAGCTCAAATAAAAAACGATGTGAAATTCAAGTTCACTGGAATGAAATGATATTTATTTCTGTAAGTAGATCTTTAGAGACACTTTTACAAGTCAATGGTTTGTTTTTTTTTATAGCTAGATGGCTTCGGCATTTCCTAACTGACGACGTCGGAGAAGAAACACCGAAACAAACTCGGAGAATCATGGCCTCTTTTAAAGTCCAGACATAAAATAATGCAAATAATGTGAGTGGGACAATGCAGGGCAATGTCTGAAATGGCCTTTTGAGGAAAGAACCATAGCAGCTTTGAGTAGACCAGTCCTAACTGACGGCAAGCATGCATCAGTCATCGTGTAGCTCAACCATAAGGGAGCTCAACGACCCGTCGCACGACAATACCAGATCAGCAGGACATTCGTGTAGGTCGTATGAAGTTCCCAAAGCCCCCAGACTATAAAAACTGGTATCATATAATCAAGCGTATGGTACTCAGATTTACAAAAAAAATGACTAGAATAGACATAAATGTCAAAACACTTTGGCCAGAGACTAGGTCAAAGAGTATAAAAATATAGTGGACTAGGTAGAGATGTGTTAACTGATAAACATAAACCATATTATTCTTTTTCAGCCAAGACCATGGCACATAGCCTTGTCATCCAGTAGATATGAGTTAAAAAATATGATTTTAATAGCGTAGTTGGAGTTTAGGCGGGAAAATGTAAAGTGCACGTTGTCGATTTTATATTATTTTTCAAAACTTAAATTTCTCCGAAGTTTGATGTGTAATTATGGTGGATAATTAACCATTATGTGTTCGTGAACGTGTGAGAGTGTAGGTAAACGATATTAAATTGAAAATCGTGACTTTTTGGGTTCACTCCTAAACTCCATCAAAGCCTCAATAAAGTTTCTACCGTTTTATTGGGGCAACTATACAACTTATACTTGACACTGGCGAACACAAAAAGTGTGGTGCCATAATACAGTCCCAAGATGTACTTAATACGTATGTCAATACTAGGTACTTGATTACTCTAATACTTGACACTGGCAACTACACAAAATTGTGGCGCCAAAATAAAAAAAAATAGCGTAGTTTTTTTTTATTTACATACTTATTTAATTTAAATTAGGTTAAACTTACTTACGTTTTCTTCCCAAACTGATATAATCGTGAAATTTGAAGTCATTGAATGAAAATTTTCACACCAAGGATCTCTACTATTGTAAAATCGTTGTTTATTTGTTGGTTGGCGCAAAAACGACTGAATAGATTTACAACTGAATAATTTTGTTATCACTGTTAGAAAGTACCTACCTCTCTGCTCCAACTTGAAAACTGGTGAACTTCTTATCTTAATTAATTAAACGGATTCTGAGATACAGCTTGACCTCTCTGATATATACAGACCCATACAAAGGAGAGATCATCACTGTTGGTTTTTGTTATTTTTGGGATCCATTTCTAATCCTAATATAGCTTCACGAGAGCAAAGCCGCGGGCAAAAGCTAGTAAATTGATAAAATTGTTTCACGTATTAAAGGTCAATAAAGGTTTTTCATCTACCTACGTCGGTTACTTTTGTTCTTCTACGGAGCTCCTCATTTCAGATATAATAAGAAGAAACGACCGTCTTCTTATTAATAGGACTACATACTACTTGTATTATTCACACTTGTCTCTCGTTTCTCTTTTGAACACGTCTAGGTCCACATTTTGCGAAGCACTAAGCCTCGTAAGTGCTTGATAGTTGTTAAGACAACCATTGACTGAGTAAGTATCTGTTCTATCGTGGTAATCCGTCGCTTAGGGCGAGGGGCACGCGTGCAAAACTTATCCAGCATGTAGGTACCTACTGAAAACATACGGGGAACGGCCGGTTCCAACAACATATCTAACGGACATAGCATCCTATACTTATAACATCATCATCATCAGCTCATACAGTTGGCGCAAAATAACTTGAACTAAAATGGCGGATGCGCAGTAGGTGGTTGAGTTTTAGTACATTTTGCACGCAAATATACTGCGCAAACTTTCCCCCTCTCTGTTAGTTTTGGGTCAAGTTATTTTGCGCGAACTTTAACAGTCCAATGCTGGACGTAGGCCTCCCCCAATGTGCGCCATTTCACCCTGTCTTCGGCTTGTCGCATCCAGCTTCCGCCAGCTACCTTTCGCAAATCATCACTCCATCTTGCCGGAGGGCGTCCTACGCTACGTTTGCCGAGTCGCGGTCTCCACTCAAGAACGCTACCTCAGCGGTTGTCGGTTCTTCTACCAGATAGGGCGAGCCCACTGCCACTTCTACATCTAACATAACTTCAAAATAATGTCAAAATCCTGTCTTAATAAGCCAAAAGCATTTACCTATTCACCACAAGAAAAGGCTTGTAGATGGCATTTTAAAATTAGTCTTCCAGACAGTGCAGTAACTTATATGTGATTCGCGTAGAAATAGAAACAGATAGACGAAAATATCTTGTAAGTACCTAATAGAAGAGAATGTATTATATTTTTTGGTAAATACTTGCTTTCGATGTTTAGACAGCTGCCAGTTAGAATTTTGTCATTTATAGCCGACTACGAAAAAAAGAAAGGGTACATATGTAATTTTATTCTCCTGTAGTAGCGTACCTAGGTGCTTACTCTCAGACCCGGAACAAGTACTTCCAATATTATTCCCCCTTTATGAATCCGGTTACAAACTGGCCCGCTTCTTCGTCATCGCCCGTATGTGTCAGTAGGACAACTTACGCTCTATTGAGTTCGCTTCAGCATATAAAAGACTTAACGACAATCTTTACACTTTAAATAGCTGGAAGTCTTGTCTGTTTTAAACTACAATTTAACTAATCAAGGTTGACAAAAGTTAGCTTTTCAACTGCAGAAACAGAAGTTGACAGATTGAAGCTGTATGACGCTCGGGTTGATACATTTTTTTATGAGCCAGGTGTTGTTCCGGGTCTAAATATTTGCTTGGTATCATAGTTTAGGTACTGGTATTCTCCTCCCGTGATAGAAAGAAAAGAAAGAAAAAAAAGATTTATTTGACAGTCGAGGACACTGCACACAATAATATAAAAAAAATAATTCATCTTAAGTATATCTAATTATCTTTTAAATTAAAAAGAGAAAGTAAAAACTAAAACTTTTAAAAAAAATGTGTGTCCCGCGGCCGTGCCAAATAGGTCCAGTTCTAGATTCTAGATAGCTAGATCAAGTGATTGGCTCCCGTCGATGTCATTGTTTGAAATGATTGATACCACTGTGTATGTAAATAAATTAGCCGAGCAAGATGCATTTTTAGATTCATTAGTAATTTTCTACAGTTAACTTTTTAAACTCAATATACGAAGAACACGAGGAAATAATAGTTGGGCTAGTTAGCATTATTTAGTACCTACCTACTTAGAATTAAAAATTTGCAGATTTCAGAACGACAAAAATGATCGTGAAATTCGTGAAGACGCTGTATTCGAAATCAGTCAGGATAAGGTACCAAGTAGTATGTTGACTTCGGCTGAACTAACTACTTAGTTCCTTATAACTTTTCTGATGTAAGTATACGATAGGTACTTACTTATAAATAGACGGTGGAAGCAGATGATAGCGTTACGATACTTCAAAATTAACAGATTATACAACCAACGTGTCAACGTGGGTAGATGGAGACGAATCTACTTTAGGTAGGTACTCCAAGTACCTATGCAGTTACCTCACCTACCCACAGGAGCATTGAAATTTTAAACTATTATATGTTATTTAACTAGGCTGAAGGCAACACTGGGGAAGTTGGGTAGCAACAAAGAGCTAAAATACTTTTACGCTTACATATCCCTTTCAATATCAACACAATATAACAGAGTAACTATTTCATACGAAATACGAAGTAAGAAAGAGAGTGAGCCTTGAGTGTCCAGCCTTTTTATCTTCTCGAACTGACAGTAGCTAGGTAAATCATCACTGGGAGGCGCTGGGGTGGCTGCTAACGGTTGTTGACTTTTAGTTGCCAACATATACTAATACTAGCTTCTGCCCGCGACACTTCGTCTGCGTAGCGTGATGATATATAGCCTATAGTCTTCCTCATTAAATGGGCTATCTAACATTGAAAGAATTTTTCAAATCGAACCAATAGTTCCTGAGATTAGCGCGTTCAAGCATACAAACAAACAAACTCTTCAGCTTTATATATGAGTGTAGATGTAGATGTAGATTCTATTATCTATGCTATTACTTACTTGTAAGTAATAGCATAGATTTTAGAATCTACCAGCGTTGCCAGATGGTTACATTTCTTACATTTTTCGTAACTTTTGACCCCCTCGCGTAACATGTAAGTAATTTTTATATTTAAGGCATTTTTCGTAACTTTTGAGAACAACGAGATAAGTAATACTAGATTTTTATTGTATTGCAAACAGTACATGAACGCATCCAAATTGAACTCACATTTTTAACAAACGAAAAACTTAGGAGCTAAAAAAAAAAAGGTCATTCGACATCATAGATCCCAAAATGTAACTTTTGCACCAAAAATGTTACTTTTCAGGAAACGAAACGTAACTTTCGACTCAGGGGCCCTGGCAACACTGGAATCTACGCTAGAATCGACGCATTTACCTTGGTAAATGCGTCGTTCACGGGCTACAATCTTAGAGTAAACTCTACTGGCATTAGTGTCTATGGGCTCAAGAATAGATTTTGACAACTACCTCACCCCCTCCCTTACGAATTCCCCTCGGTCGCCTAGTTATTAGATATTTTGCAAATCTTATTTGCCGCCATTTTTTGGTAGATAAGTTTTAACAAATTAAGTTTTTCGTTGATTTGATCGTATGCTCTTGTATTGTAATTCTTTTTGCGCTATGTTCAACAAAACAAGTGCTGTGTCGTAACAGTAGATGAAAATCTGTCGAATTGTTGTGATTTCCTTTCCAAAGAATATAAGTCAAGACTGTGTAGTGTTTGCCGTGTGACGAACAACAAAAAGTTCTGGTGGACGAGTTCCACAAACTGTATGTTTGTGAGAATCAATTTGAAAAGCGATTCTTGACCGAAATATCTCGTCTTCGGTAGTAAGGTTGGATAAGCCCAACATCATTAACAATTATTGAGGAGATTGTTACTTTATAACTATACTAGGTACCTACTTATTGCGCCTAACATCGAAACTAGTAGGTAAGTAGAAATAACAATATTCTTATTTCTGTGAGTCTAGGGATATCATAATTATTCAATAACCTAATCTACAACAACCTATTAATCAACACATTATACTGCTGTTAAAAAACCTACATGGGTGCATATAGCTTGTCATGCAGTCTTCATCTACTTTATGTACCACAACTTCATTGATAGACTTATTTGTATCTGCTGAAACTATTTAACCTATCAGACAAAAAATATCCTTTAGGTAAATATATCTAGGTACCTACAGGATTTATTGACCTTATCCTGGTCACAGTCAACGGGTTTGCATTAAATAGGTATATAAACTCACAAAATAAAATGTAACATTCACATTGTACCTTTATTAAAAATATTTTATTTTACTTGAAGTATGTTCTGTATTTATGATAAGCATAGCTGTACTTTTCTAGTACACTAAGCTGACCTCTCATTGTATGAAAAACTTATAATTTTAATTTGATAAGTACAACTTTATTTAAAATGTTTGTTTATTTCAGATTATTATCAACCCTCTACTTTCAATACCTATTGAAGATAAACAATATCAACTAATATTTTGACATGGAGAAGAATTTTAATATTTTCTGGATTTGGAATATTGAAGGGTAAATGGCCTCTTAGATAATGCAACAAAAGGTTTAAGGTAAAATGTACCTGACTATGATAAAATTTGAAAATAAAAAAATATAAAGTATTCTTTCTTTTATTTATATCCTATTTCAATGGTTATAGGTTAGTTCAAATGTTATTTTGAAGTCTTAATTTGAAGCCTAAAATTTATGAACAAGATATTAAAAGCCTTTTATCCAGTTTCATTTATATAAGCCAATAGCCTTATATTCGATACCTACTAAAAAGTGCTTTAAAAAATTAAAAAGGAATTGTTTAGGAAATGTCTTTTTATTCTGTGCTTGTCAAATTCTATTCTTGAGGTTTCGTAAGGCCGTTTTTTTTTCTTCGGAGATTGTCGTCTGATGCGTATGCATCTCTTAGTAGTTTGTGGCGTCGTTCCTAATACCTAGGTACTACTTTTAATGAAGAGGGTAGATAGTTTTATGCGAATATCATAATAATCTAATTTAAACACCAAAAACATTTTCATCGCCTTCTAAGCTATCTAAATAAAGGCGTAAGTACTTACCTACTGATCGATAAGTTATCCTCACAGACGCACATAGCTTAGTATTTTTTTAATAATTATTGCTTCATGACAGCGCGCCATCCATGCTGATCCAAATGAAACATGATTTCTAATATGGTTTGCCTTACCCCGCTAGTACTAATAACAAAAGATAGATGGCGCTATATTCAAAATTGGTTCAAACAGCAGTTTTTACAAATCAAGCAAATTATCAGGAATAGTAAAAAAACATAAATACCAATAGATTTTATTAAAACTTTATATATTTACAGGTAATTAATATATACAAATTAGGAATAATATACAAAATCACAGTATTGTACTGAATATTTAGAAACAACTACAAAACTTAATCAATTTGTTTATAACAAATAAATATCCAGTATATTAGAATAACAACAAAAATAACAATAGGATTGCAATAATTAGAGAAGAGACAAACAATGAAATAATTATTTTTCTAACTAGTCTGTGTATGGACAAAAATGTTTACACAGAGACTGTAACCATATTCAAAAAACATAAATTTAAACAAACAATTACAGATTACTTTTTTTAGTAACTTTTTTTATGGGATTACCCCCATGGACACCCGCAACACCAGAGGAGTCGCAAGTGCGTTGACCGCCTTTACCAGGGTTTGGTTGGGCCTCCCGTATTCTCACTCACTCAGCAAAACGCAATGTAAGTGTTGTTTCACGCCTGTTTACTGTGAGGCTGCGGTATCAATCCAGTCGAGCCGGCCCATTCCTGCTGAAGCGTGGCTCTCCCCCAGTGAAGTAACTAACTACCAATTTCTCAACAAAATAGTATGACATGGGTTCAAAAACTAACTCTCATTACTTTGTGTAGCATTAATCACACTATTTTGTTGAGAAATTAGTAGCTTCACATTACATTTACAATTAATCTTTTGCTATTGGGAATATGGTATGATATTGTGGACATAGCACAAAGAGTATGTTTTAGTTCTTCACTGATTTTCTAGTCTGTCTTCGCTAAATTGCGATGAAATCCAAGTCAAAGCCCATTTTAAATTTGTCAACATGTACTTTAGAGCCTTTGTCCAATGCTCCTCAGAATTAAACTGAATTTTTATTGAATAAGCATGTGGAGGAGACGCAGTATCTTCAATCTTCCCTTTGTCAATCCGGTATGGGAGACAGAAGCCTGTATTTCCTTTCTCAACCTGCTCTTTAAATTGCTGAAGGCAATCCAAGAAAGCCACCATTGCAGCATCAAACTTTGTGTCCCATAAGAACCGGAATCCTCCAGAACCATACAGTGGCAGGACTTTCTGATCCTCCAAGACCTCAATGTATGAATGGTTACCATATGGTACAAGTCGGTAACGCTGAAAACTGAAATTTATCTTTCTTGCTAAGGAAGATAAAAGAAGTACTGTTTGCCCCCATGCAGCATTAATTTCTGACCAGTCGACCGGGGCTGATGGTAAGCGACCGAGTCTGAAGTTATTAATGATACCAAATTGACCGGAATCAGAAATATGAAATGTGGCTTTGAATACATTTGTTTTCTTTAATTTTTCTAACTGTGATTGGGTGTATGCCAGCTGGCACTCATAGAACTTCATTTGGTCTTCAATTGTCATCAAATCTTTGCGGTACCGAGTATACTCTTTCCAATAAATATCTTGCTCCTTCTCCAATCTCTCTTTCTCCCGTTCTTGCACTTCAATCTCCTGTTTCATGGCTCTTTCTTCTTTTTGTAATGCTGATAACTCCTGTAATAGTCTACTTTGTTCTTGTTTCCAATCTTCCAACTCTTTTTCAAGGCCTTCCAAATTTAAATCCTCCTTATCATCCTCTAACTTTTTTAGATAGTCATTGTAGTCCTTCCATTCAGCTTCTGTCTGTCGTAACTGGTTGTCCATTAATTCTAGCAATGTATCAGTACATTCATCGCAAAGAGGATGGTCTACATCAGAATTATTTGATAATAAATCAAAAAGGGTAGCTTTTACATGTAGTTGATGACCTAGAGAGGTTGTTTCCCAGCCATCTGAGATAACCATGAAGCCATTTGCGCCGTTCCCCGATTCTGACATGCGGAAAGGAGGTACATAATGCTCCAAACTTGTGGACTGCATATCCAAGTCGACCTCATTGTTGCGGCGTATCTGGAGGGTTAGATCGGCAATAGTATGCTCACCGAGGTTGTTAAGAGACTCATCTAGTTTCAATGGCTGTAAACATCGCTGACAGGAGAAGTTAACGAAGGATTTCGTATCGCTCATCGTAACACCCTTTCTCTATTACGTCATGGATGAATGCAACTTAATTTACAACAGGCATGGATCGTAGTTTGTTACAAGAACTTTAATTATTTAGTTTTCCAACGATTTCTTGATTGTTTTTCTTAATTTTAAACAAAGTAAAATGAAAACAAAGAACTTCGATCTGTCGATCCGCTTTTTGCAATTATGAATTTGACGTTTGTAGAGATGTACAACGTCACTCGCTTCAGTTACACCAAAGACAATAGGTATGTCAATTTAAAATCGGCTATGGACTTTAGTCGAATGACAACATCGTCGAACATGGTTAACAATAAATAACAATAATAATGGGAATAAAAATAAATAGTCTTATTTACAATATTAAAGTCTTATACGCGGATTTGCGTGTTTTTTTTTGTTACGAGGTAGCCAATCCTTTTTTTTTATCGGTTAATAACTTCATGCCTATGCCTAAAGGTTTAACCAATACTGTAGTATGACCTAAATATCTAACAATAAATAATACTTACCGCAGCCTCTGGAAGTATGTAACAGGGTTAGCAGTATCATTAATATCTAACTTATATTCAATGTAATGTTCTTAGCAGTTCAATATGATGCTGTAATAATGCTGTCGGGAGTTTCATCTCGATAACTACTTAGTACCTCACTATAGGTACTTCGACTTTTAATTGTATTCAGTAACGTGACAGTTGAAGGGTTACCAGTTTTTGACAAAAAAAGATAGTGAGGTGGTCAAAGAATGAACGAAATTGAATGATCTTAAATAATGTACTTACATGAACAAACTTTTTATGTATATTGAATAGCTAGTCTTCAACAATAAATTTTCAAATAAATTAATATTTAAAATAGTAGAATTTATTTCTCAGTAATAAGTTAATCTATAAAATGTCAAAAATTACAAAAGTAAAAAAAGTTAAATTATATGTTTTTATTTTATTTTTGGTAGGTTTTTATTAGAAGAAAATAGAAAATGAAATTACTTTGATTAATTATTCTTATATTTTACTTTATATTTACGATTTTTTAGTTTAATTTTATATTTAACCATTTTTATCAATCAATATTTACGCAAAATCATTCACTACCCCAACACTATTAGTTGTTGTAGTGTGGTATCATTATTTCTCTTCGAACTGTCAAGTTACTGAATACAATTATAAGTCGAAGTGTCTAGCTATGATTCATATTTCCAGAACTGAATTCTCTGTATTTATATAAATTTACTAACTTCTGCCCGCGGCTTCGCTCACGTGAAGCTATGTCAGGAGTAAAAATGGAAAACCAACATTGATGACCTCTTTTTTGTATGGGCCTCTATACATCAGGGAGGTCAAGCTGTATCTCAAGATTCATTTAATTAATTGAGATAAGAAGTTTACCAGTTTTTAAGTTGGAGCGTACACTTTTTAACAGTGAAAATAAAATTAAAATCTATTCAGTAGTTTTTGTTCCAACCCGTAACAAACACACAAACAGACAAGAATTTTAAAATTCATATTTTCGGATTCGTAGACGTTTATATACCACCCACGTGTTTTTTTTTAAATATCTTAAATATACAGTCACAGCTTTTTTACAATTTTATAATAGTAGAGAAGAAGAAAAACATTCTGCTTTTGGTTTGATTAGAGTCTACCAAATGTTTCGTTACAATGATATTAGCTTCACTTCAAAAATCAGACCCTAGCCCCTAGAGGGGTGCAGAAATGACCAGACCAGAACATTTTCCAAAAGCCCAGTTATAATAATATATTAAAAGTATTTAATAAGTTTATGAGTTATAATGGCACTAACAAGAATATCCTTGAATTTGAACCCGGGCCACCAAACACTTCTACACACTACACCATTTCATGCACTTATGCCATCAAATTAAACAATATTTTAATTCTTATAGAATTTTAATTCGCTTCCAGACTAGAATACAATGGTTTGAAACTTAATCAGCACCTTAAAATTACGTTCATCTAACCTATCCCATCTAACATCTAATAGTACGCGCGGCTACACATCAAACTTACCAGTATAATCTGACCTCTCCTTTTGCAGAAAGTGTATACAATGCGAGTTCAGTTTATAATGGAATTTAAAGTAGAGGTGTGTACCCACACTATTTTGAGCACATAAATCACAAAATAATATAACATTGAGGCAACATTAGATACAAAGTTTCTTTTTGAACAGTTTGATTAATTATAATAAAACAATTTCTTTAATGCTGCCAAAACACTATTAAGTTTCTTTTTTAACCATTTTTACTTATCAAATGAATAATAAAATTAAAATTACGAGTGCATTGCTTTAGGAACTATTTAGGCTGAAATTAATCACAATAATTTAGGAGGGACGGTGTGATAGAATTTTCACACCGATTTAAAGAGAAAAAAAAGAAGTTTTAATTTAGCTTAGATAGGAATAAATCGGTGGCATATTCTATCCCTAAGAAAAATGTACATTTTATGAATAAAACAAAATACTACACGAGTGGTAATCAGCAATACTTAGGTATGGTTTACCACACACGTAACTGCCAAATTGCGCAAATCTAAATGGCTTTTGTAAGCATAAAATACCTACATACGGTAATTATTGTGCGCGTCTAGAATTGTAAACGGTAATACTTATAAAAACTAGGTGTAAAAACAATTGGAATCGTTTATGTCCTATTGTCCTCATTGATTTTGATATTTTTCCTTACGCGACCTTCGGAACGGCTAACTTCAGACGCGCAGAAATAAATAATAATTAAAAAGAAAATAGATTTGTTCATATTTGCAGTAACGTAGGCAGCAAACTACTATATTTATCATAGTGTTTACGAATCTTGTTATAGTGCAACACTTTTTGACGATGTGGGATGTTAATTTCTCACATACCTACATTTCTATAATATAGATAAGGTAGAAAATAACTACATATATACAATGAACATATATGAATGAATGATCTAATAAGTGCTAAAAACTAAAAAAACTCTAATTTAATTAAGTAACGCTTTCACAGTCAATACCTGTTATTTTTAACTAGAATACTTTTTCACTGGTTTTTTAATTTCAAATAATTTATAATTGACAACACTACGGCGCTCCGCCGTGTAAATAGTGCGTTGGGTCTTGCAGTTGGTGGTAATAGGCATTCGGGAGTAATGCTTGTGCCAATCCGCCCTGTGGACCTGCATATTGGGCTGGCACCAGCATTTCACTGGAAAAAAAAAATTGAATTTAAAAATACGCGAAAACAACTTGATGTAAGGAGGAAGAAACAAAATAGTCTAGTGATGAAAAACTTAACCGCTGAACGTTAGATCTTCACTTCGATTCCAAGTTAACATACTATCACGCCTGTTTTCCCCGAAGGGTGAGGCAGAGGCGTACTGTACACCCACAGTTCGCCGGTATGTTTAGGTCCCATGTAATAGGGGGCGAGCCTATTGCCATTAACCGGGCACAAATTCCTAACGCCGAGCTGCTACTGGGAATTTCATAGAAAAACCCAATAACTGCTCGACCTGGGAATCGAACCCAGGACCTCTAGCGTAGCAGTCGCGGTCCGGACCACTTGGCTATTGAGGCTGTTCAGTATCTGTATTATTTTGTAATTATCCGAAAAAAAAGGATCCGAAAGATGTAGCTTTCTAAATCTATTTTTTATGCTGTGTGGAAAAGCCAGCCACCTGGGGAGCCGGTAGAGTAAATATCTCGGATTTGAACCGATTAAAAACCGTACTTGCATCCTAACCTAAAGTCGTGGTTATGGGATTCACGACATTCGGCGCGACCGCGATGAGAATTTTCTGTACCAAAGCTTTTGGAAATGAACGTGATGTTTTATATCTTCAAGCTCTTTATTCCTCTGTCCGATAGAGCGGCTTTACTATGAATACATAAATAGAGTTAGCAAGTAACAGAAACAACGACGCAGGGCTGATAAATATTTTTTTTTATGGGATTCAGGAGCAAACGAGCAGACGGATCACCTGATGGTAAGCGATAATCGCCGCCCATGGACACCCGGCGGACTTAAAAATGGTTTGGGCCTCCGGTAACCTCTCTCACTCGGCGTAACACAACGCAAGCGTTGTTTCACGCCGGTTTTCTGTGCGGCCGTGGTATCACTCCGGTCGAGCCGGCCCATTCGTTCCGAAGCATGACTCTCCTAAGTTAAAAATTCATCATTCAATCATTTGTCAATATCACAAAACTGACATTAAAACAAATCTCAAAGACTGACCGCTCCCATTGACTGTACACACATGTAGACTTTTTTTTTGCATTCTGACCTTTGTTCCAATTGATTTATGGCCCATAATGAGGGTTTATGACAATGCACTGAAGGGACAGATAAAAAAATAGTTTTTAAGTAGTAGATGAACATTTGTTTCAACTTTTTCTTTAGTAGGTAATTATTGAAACACGTGGGGTGGCTACTATGATTGCGAGAGTACAAAAATGATAGGCTGACCGGAGCGAATAATTTATGGAGGAGGAGGAAAGGCAAGTTGTAATCTACGTTTCTAATTGGCAAAAGAAAACAAATACCATCGAGCCTGTGTTCCCTGAAGGGTTAGACAGAGGTGTACTAATAACACCAAAGTAAGACAGTTCGCCAGTTTAGGTCCTATGTAATAGATGCTATTAAATAGATGCTATTAACCTGCCACTAATCCAAACTCAATCTGCCTAATTAGCCTAGTTGTCTTGAGCGCGACTGCTACGCTAGAAGTACTCGGTTCAATTCCCAGGTTGAGCAGTGTTATTGGGGTTTTTCTATGAAATTCCCAGAAGCAGCTCGGAGTTTGGAATTTGTTTTAATGGGAATAGGCTCGCCCTCTATTACATGGGAACTAAACATACCGGCGAACTGTGGGTGTAAATTAGTACGCCTCTGCCTAACCCTTCGGGAAATACAGGCGTGATAGTATGTAAGTAAGTAATCAAAACTCAGGGCTGCTACTAAAAAAATCATAGACAAATTATATTTATTTCTGTAATTAGATAGATCTTGAAAAGACCCTTCTATAAAAGTCATTGCTTATTTTTTTGTAACTTGATGGCGCCGGTATGTGCTAACTGTTTACTCCTGAGAAAAAACGCAGAAACAAACTCAAAGAATCATGGTCTCTTGTAGTAAGTAACTGCAGTATGTGAGTCTTACAATGCAGAGCAGTGTCTGAGATGGTCTTTTGAATTAAAAGCCACAAAGGTTTTGATCAGTCATTGCAAACAAAAACGCAATAACACTGCTCGATCTGAGGCTTGAACCGACGACCTCAAGCGTAGCAATCGCTCTAAGGACCTCTGAGCTAATGAAGCATCGCTAGTCTAAATATAGCCTCATTCAAGTAGCCCAAAACTCGTACGTGATAATGTATAACCTACAAATCTATAGTCCGCTTTCTTAAACCACAAAAGTAAATAAACTAATACAATTTATTGTTTCAACACAAAGCTTCCATTGTTCGCGATGTCAACGTTTTTTCGTCTGAAGGTTACAGGGTGCCTATGGTTATGGCTATATGGTTGTTATTACTGATACGGGCGCCACTGATTGGTGGAGACCAAATAAACAGTCGGCGTTTTTGATTTTTGAGCTGCGAATACTTGAATGGTATAGAACTTACTTTCTGAATCGATGTCCTATACAAATAATGTTGTTGTATTGATTAAGGCTAATTATTCACGTAGCCCGCCAAATGCTTTTTTGTGTATCTTTTTTGTATTTTGTTAGCATTTTCCATGCTAAGATTATAAAGTTATTTTAGTGAAGGAAAAATTCGACTTGCGGGCAGGATTCGAACCTGCGTCTTCTGGTTAGGTACCCTAACCGGTATGTATTACCTCTAAGCCACCCGTCTGGACGAAATTTGCGCCTTCACATTCTGAGTTTTCGTCTTAAAGGAGACATAACATAACATACCATCACGCCTGTATTCCCCGAAGGGTTAGGCAGAGGCGTACTAATGTACACCCACAGTTCGCCGGTATGTTTAGGTCCCATGTAATAGGGGGTGAGCCTATTGCTAACCGGGCACAAATTCCTAACTCCGAGCTGCTACTGGGAATTTCATAGAAAAACCCAATAACATTTTGCTCGACCTGGGAATCGAACCCAGGACCTCTAGCGTAGCAGTCGCGGTCAGGACCACTTGGCTATTGAAGCAGTTTAAAGGAGACGCCAAGTAATATCTATTGAAAAGCAAAGTTCTTTGCCTCTCAACCGACATGACTTACTTTGCAGTTAGTTCAAAGTCGAACGATGCCACCTTACCTTTTTGTATTTTTTAGCATTTTCCATGCTAAGATTATAGTTAATAGAAAGTTATTTTAGTGAAGGAAAAATTCGACGTGCTTTTTTGTGGTTATAAATTATTGGTCCATAACATGTCCTAAACACATGACACTAGTAATCGCGATATTAACTATATTATATTAACTAAACAAAACGTAATAGTCTGCGCACTCTCAATGAGGTGGAAGATATCATTGACATATTCACCTGTAGGTACACTGAGTGATTTCACAAGGGCCACATACTGTGTAGCATGTAAGGAATAGTGTGATAAAATTTGTTTTAAGTTACATACTGTGTCGTATTAGATTTATATCTGTAATGGCAAAGGCAACATGATTTGTAAATAATTTAATAAATTCACAAAAAAAATGACTTACGGTCTATTTGGCTGCTGAGGTGTGCGGTCTCTTTGTCTCCTATTCTTGAACCAGTTAGAGACTTGTGTGAGGGTTAGACCGGTCTTCTGCGCGAGCGCTCGCTTCTCATCAGGGGTAGGATACCTGGTATAACAATGATTACGTCGATTAATTATTTTCGAAAATCGACCCTGACATTGTTCTTAACATAATCAACTCATTAAACTGTCTCACTGCTGGGCATGGACATTGTAACGTGAGCCCCTGACATTATACCGTGAAGATTTTTTTTCAATCATAT
The DNA here is from genome assembly GCA_947256265.1 of Acronicta leporina. Taxonomy (NCBI): domain Eukaryota; kingdom Metazoa; phylum Arthropoda; class Insecta; order Lepidoptera; family Noctuidae; genus Acronicta; species Acronicta leporina. The sequence goes on along the minus strand of OX366537.1, from coordinate 3,151,226 downwards.
ACTTAATCTACAAAACTGAATAATTAATGTGGCAGCCATTTTTATCGAAAAAAAAACTAAAATTTTTTCAAGTTCAAGTTCAAATGTTTTTATTTCAAATAAGCTTTTACAAGCGTTTATGAAACGTTGTGATTCTAGTTGCACGGTTCCAAAAGGTCGATCCTATGGAGAAGAATCCGGCAAGAAACTCCATGGACACTCTTTTAAAATAAATAAATTACAAACTTCACTGGTACAATATTGCGATAACAAGATGTGAGGACGTTGAAGGATGTCCAAGTTTGACCGAGGTCGACTAAATGAGAATGAAGTATATAGGTAGGTAGGTAATAAAAAAAATACAGACAGAAAACTGGCGTGAAACAATGCTTAGATACGTTGTGTTTCGCCGAGTGAGTTAGGATACCGGAAGATCAAACCCAGCGCAGTTTGCAGTGCACTTTTTGGGTTCACTCCTAAACTCCGTCGAAGCCTCAATAAAGTTTCTACCGTTTTATTGGGGCAACACTGGCGAACACTAAAAATGTGGTGCCATAATATAATCCCATGATGGGAAATACTCAAAGGTATAGATAGTATAGTAGTATGTAATAGTATAATAGTACCTACTTGATTACTCCAATACGTGACCCTGGCAAATACACAAATAGTGTGGCGACATAATAAAAAAAAACTCACCTATTTCTATAGTAGCAGTCTTTCAAGGCGTTTCTGCTCTTTTCTTTAAAACAGTACACCGTTTCTTCTCCATCCCATATCGTCTTAGGTAGGGGATACTTTTTTCTTAACCTATACTTATCGACAGCACCTAAAAATATGTAACATATTTTTATACAATAGAAAAATATATCTTAATGTAGGTACATCATACCTAATTGTCACACTGTTAAAAAAACTGCTTCATTAGCCAAGTGGTCTTGAGCGCGACTGCTACGTTAGAGGTCCTGGGTTAGATTCCCAGGTCGAGCAAAGTGTTATTGGGTTTTTCTATGAAATTCCCAGTAGCAGCTCGGAGTTAGGAATTTGTGTCCGGTTAATGGTAATAGGCTCGCCCCCTATTACATGGGACCTAAACATACCGGCGAACTGTGGGTGTACAATAGTACGCCTCTGCCTAACCCTTCGGGGAATACAGGCGTGATGGTATGTTATATGTTCAAAAATAAACAAATGAAGAACTCAACCAAAATTAATTTAAAAAAAAATTGTCACACTGCAGAGCACAGGTGTCCTCTCAGAGTGAGATAGGTTAGGAAATAGTCCACCACGCTAGCCTAATGCGGGTTGGCAGACTTGACGCGCCGTCGAGAAAATCTCTCAGGCATGCAGGATTCCTCATGATGTTCTCCTTCGCCCTTTTGAGTGAGTGATTTAAATATGAATACCTACGCATGTACTTGCGAAAAGCCAGAGCTTATGGTTAAAACACGAGGCCAGTCACTTAGCTCTCCGAAGTCTACCTAAATTTCAGGGAATAGGTACAGGCGTAAGTTATATATGTATTCTATTCTTACCAAGAGCCCTTCCCCGCACTTTCTCAGCCTCCTTATAGTGCGCCTTGAACCACAAGTTCTGTAACGCGGTATGGTGCCTTGGCGGGAAAGAGTGCGCCTCTAATATCGCGTATAGCTCCTGGTATACACCTCTATGGTATGCCACTAGAGCTCGTGCCCTAAAACAGTAAAATGTTTCTATAGAAGTTCATCATTATTCATTACTCGTCCCACTACCTCCTCGTCCGGCTCTCCTCTCAGTATGAGAGGGATTACAGGCTACAATCCACAAACCAGGCCTATTTGGCGAGTTGATAGACTTCACATGAAGTCGAGAGAATCTCTCAGGCATGCGAGTTTGCTCACAATGTTTTCTTTTGATACTATTACTTAGTGTTTGACAAACTATTATTAAAACATTATGATATCATTATCTTCCTTGATCCTATTTCAAAAACAGTGCCTCAAATAGGATTTTCCCCTATCGTCGGAGCGTTAACAAACACAAATTTTCTTATACACAAACATCCAAATTCTGAACAATTTATCTAACTGTAGGTCATATAAATATTACGCGTGGGGATCGAATCCACAATAAAGTAACGCAGAAGTCGACAGAGACCGATCGCTCAGCCACTACGCCCAAGATGTCGACATTGTGCGTTGAAATATCTTGTTTCTTTCCGAAACTTGGAAGTCGTGTTTTCGTAGAAGGCCTTTCATAATAAAATACGTACCTTAATATTGTTTCATGTCCCCTTAACAGCTCACTAGGCGGTAAACTCCAAAGAAATGCCGCTAACTTTTCAATATCACCCTTTTGTTGTAACGCTTCACACACACACTGCACTTGTTCCGAATTAAAATTCAAGCACCTTCGCAAATTACTGTTCTCATTTTCAGCAAAATACGTCTGAGGAACTCTCTCTCTTTCACTATTCACATTTACATTGTCAAAAATCTGTTGATTCAGTTTAATTTCCGATAAATTTGGATTATTTTCGTTTTGAACGCAACTTTTTAGATCTTGAACCTCGTTGAAGTAGCCTGAACGCATCCTGTCTTCGCCTTCAATTTGTGAAAATAGATTGTCATTTGTAGGCGGCAATTTCAGTTCGAAATTCAAATACTTTTTGTTTCTCGGTGGCGAGAGGTAATTTTCGAACGCCATTTTGTTGCTTTCTTGTAAATAAACATCTTTTGGACTTTTTTCTCCGTTTCTAGTTTTTTGTTTGCATGAAAAATATTGTTTATCATTTAATTCCGCTTGGTAGAAGTTTCCATTTTGGTTGTCGTACGGGAACGGCGGTAGAGAAGTTTCGGACTCGCTTGTCAAGTCACTAGAAGGACTGAGGCGATCGGAACACGATTCCATGTTTGTGGATTTCATCACAGAACCTTATAGAGAAGCTCTTTATAATCAAAAACCTGAAATAAAAATTGTTGTTTAAAATCTTATTGATAGTCAACTGACATTAGGGTCTGAAATCAGAAACAGACACTATCTTATAAGAGAAAGTTCACCGCAAAAAAGTTGGTCCTTTGACTTTCTGAATTTCTGGTCCTTTTGCCATTACAAGTAAGGTAAGCAGCTAGGGTATCTAAGGTATTTCTGGCTTACTATAAGGGTCGGCCGTCGGTGAATAAACGCACTCGTATAGCTAATCCCATATTCCCATGACCCTACCAACAATACAAGAAACAACTCCAGCTCTACCTCTGCGGTATAATTTTAATTCGGTTAGAGCTAGCCACAATCTTTCACCGGGCCGTGGCCAAAAATTTTTCAAATTGTTTATATTTTCAAAATCTAACGTCAAAATATGTTCTAAAATAATTTGTAATAAAAATGAGTTTACCTAAATTTCACGAGATTAATTTTTGTTATTCGAATTTTTAACAGCAATTATAAAACACTCTTCAACACCAAACTATGCAACGGATATTGTATATCCGTGACCATTAACAATTATTTATAAGAATTTTCGTTGGTGTCGGGTAAAAATACGAAGTCATGTTTTCATAACACATGACATCGAACGGACATGAACTGATAACAAAATGGTTTCGATGAACTCCACGCGTTTCCTAGAAATCGGTGAAAAAGAAAATACTTTTCTCACAGACATTGGAACCTTTATTTATTTCTAGGAAGGAAAACATCGTGGTGAAATCTGTTAATCTATTGTTAAGTTGTTGATTATATCAACATTGTGTTTGTATGACGAATTATAATAGCTTTTTCATCATCATTGAACCATTACTCGCCTAAAATACAGGATTACTTAGTTCGGGCACATAGTGTTATGTAGGTATATAATATACCTAAGTAAGATATTCTAACTAACATTCTTTTTGTATTTGAATAAATTGATGTTTTTATTGATTTGATTTACTATCACACTGGGCATGGGAATCTTCTCCAAATGAGAAAGATGGAGCCATCACGCTGGCCCTGTAGATATAACAGATTACACAGATCCTCGCTCGTCAAGTTTACACACAATGTTTCCTAAACCGTTGCTAGTAATAATTATTGCTGGATTTATTTTATGATACATACTACATTTATGTCATTAAATGATTTACATTTGGTAGCCTACCAAGCTTGTTAAGCTGTAATAGCTTAGTGGTCTTAGGAAGCATTTATGTTTTTTTTAAATCATTTAATTAGTCGGTTCATGGTCTTAGTATGTCCGTTACTATATTGATTCTAATCATCTATAAATAAATCACCTAAAAATTTAGACATAGTAAGATTCAAGACATGATATGTTGACAGAATAGTTCTTTACATATTTTTCAATCATACCTATCCGATATGAAACATACGAAAACAGCCCCTAATGTGTTTTTTGATGGTTTGCTTGCATTTTTAAATGAGACAGTTTTGAGATCAACGAATGTCTAAGATTAAGAAAAATTAAGAAACGTTACTAATTCCAAGTTTAAATTCTAAAATTCTACTTTAAACGGTCACGGCTTTTTATCATAGAGCTAAGCAGAAACTGCAGAACACCACTTGCTTAGGCACCAACAAAAAAGATTCAAATAAAAAAAATGCCATGCCATGCGAAAAACAAATCCGACACATCATTTATCTTTAAAATGTGTTAGATGTTGACCTTTCCAATCTACAACATCTATACTCTATACTAATATATAAAGCTGAAGAGTTTGTTTGTTTACTTGAACGCGCTAATCTCAGGAACTACTATTCCGATTTGAAAAATTCTTTCAGTGTTAGATAGCCCATTTATTGAGGAAGGCTATAGGCTATCATTACGCTACGCGGACGAAGTCGCGGGTAGAAGCTAGTTCTACTATAAATGGTCACGGCGAGTTCACGGCTTTTTATCATAGAGCTAACAGAAACTGCAGAATACCACTTGCTTAGGCACCAACAAATAATATTCAAATAAAAAAATGCCATGCCATGCGGAAAAAATTCGGACACATCATTTATCTTTAAAATGTGTTAGATGTTGACCTTTCCAATCTACAACATCTATACTAATATATAATCTATACTAATATATAAAGCTGAAGAGTTTGTTTGTTTGTTTTTTTACTTGAACGCGCTAATCTCAGGAACTACTGGTCCGATTTGAAAAATGCTTTCAATGTTAGATAGCCCATTTATTGAGGAAGGCTATAGGCTATATATCATCACGCTACGCGGACGAAGTCGCGGGCAGAAGCTAGTAATTAATAATTTTATTTATCTACAGAATTTAAGATCATACCAACTAGGTTATTGGAAAGTCTTTTTTTTTATTGGATAAGGGAGCAAACGAGCAGACCAGCAGGTTCACCTGATGGTAAGCGATAACCGCCGCCCATGGACACCCGCAACACCAGAGGAGTCACAAGTGCGTTGCCCGCCTTTTAAAAGGGTTTGGGCTTCCGGTAACCTCACTCACTAGGCGAAACTACGCAAGCGTTATTTCACGCCGGTTTTCTGTGAGGCCGTGGTATCACTCTGGTCGAGCCGGCGCATTCGTGCCGAAGCATGGCTCTCCCATGTGAAAAACCCCTTTTTTCTTCAAAAATTTCCTTTTAGTATAACAAGTCACACAGAACACCATCTAAATTTCTCCTTTGAATTCCTCATTGAACGTGATTAGGTAAAAGCGCGGACGTCTTGTAATCCTGGTACCCAGATATTATGCCGTCGGGTTAGACCCAAGCAGCGATTAATTGAAGCCCTTTTTGTATAAACAATGTACGATTACAACTATATGTCAATAATTCGGATAGTTCTATAACATGCCGTTTTAGTTATTGATAGAAACTGAAAGAGATCGTCTTGTGCGATAAGACCGCTCATTTTGAATTTTGTCTCAGTTTTTATTGTTTTATCGGGTTTTTAACGTGCATTATAAATGAAATACCTAGCGTATATAAGAAGAGAAATTTATAAATGTGAACGAAGCAAAAGAGATACCTATGCAAGAATAATAGCAAGTGACGTTCTGTAGTTACGGCCTACCCCTATAAGCGTTAGTGTATGTGTTATACTACAGTATTCTTTGGTTAGAAAGATGCAAATCTAATCAAATAAGTAGCCTCTACAAAAATCTATTTTTTTAAAACGGAGTTTATGGGATCAGCAAGTAGAGTACATATAACAGAAATACCTTCAAATTCTTTAGAAAAACTCTTAGTACAATATCTAATTAGGTAGTATAAGTAAAGTAAATTCACTGTTTACGCCTGTCTGCTTCTCCGATCTCTTCTAAACCAAACGGATTTAAATACGGTTTTCTCTATCATTTAGTTTTATTTTTCCGGTAGGTTTATATTGTAGGACATGTAAATTATAGTAGACAAAGCCGTAAATTTCAACGATTTGTAACACACACTGTACAATCGTGAGAAGCCGAGGCGGATCACGGGCGGGTCGGATACGAGTATTATAGTATAAAACTGTTTATTTGTTCGTCTTGTATGCGTACCTATTTATCCTATTACTATGATATTGTGAGCGATAAAAAAGTATTATAACAAAAAACATTTATTGCAAAGGAAACCTAGTGTTAACCTATATAGGAAAAATAAACAGCTCCTATAAGTAAATTTTGGCAATTAATTGTAATGGGTATTTTTGTGGACGTCGACTAAATAATGAATGAGTTATAATTAGTTATGATTAGTACTAGTATTAATGATTAGCTCGGTCCCAACCCATAAACTACTTCTGCTCAAAGGACCATTATATTCTGTACCTCTGTTTATCCTTCCAGAGAATGGAAGCAGTATAAATGTATACATTATGAAGTAAGATTTTGTTGTAATTTAATAACTAATTATTTTCAAAGTTTACTTAGGCCAGGATTTGAGCGGGAAAAGCTGCTTCAATGATAATGAATAATTAAATCACTTACACTTGACTTTAGCCTTAACCGAAAAATAACGATGAAAGATTAATATAATTTATACCTACATAATTATGAATGGATGCACCAGTCATGTATTAAAACTAAACAGTTTAACAAGTAAAGAATGCAATTTTGCATCCAACGTGAATAAATAAAATATGGTCCTTATTGGCGCAGTTTTTGAACATTTATTGACACCAATCTTGCACCATTTGCCGATAATGTGTACCTATTGAAGTGTATGTGTATAAACAACTCCTGTAATTTTATAGTAAAAAGTCTGATATAATTTATTAATATACATTATATCAGACATTTATCATATAAAAAATAAAATTATTTAAAAAATGCGCCTCATCTCACCTTCTTATAGTCCGATCACATAAAAAATTTCACTCACAATTTTTCACTAAAAATATAACCGTATTTAAAACTAATAATGTCTTTTTCTTATAGATAGTCAATACACCCTCACTGAACGAAGACGTAGGGTCGAATAACAAAAGCTATCTCGCATTTCAAAGCCCGAGACAAAGATAGCTAGTGTGCGACAGGGACGGGACATGGGGCGGAGCATCGCCGGGTGTTACAAGTTTGAATTTTTCTTTTCCTTTTTAACGTTTGACCTCTAAAAAGGCGGGATTTTACGACTGGGTCCGAGTGATTTGCAAAATGGCGTTCGGAAGCATTTCGGAAGTATTAAGTGCTAAGTTTAAAAAAGTCAAGCTTTCCGTATGTATTATATGACAAAAATTCGAGGTGTTTTTTATTATACATATAAAATACATACCTATTTAATACTAGGTTAGCAAATGACAATTCATCATCATTACATAAAGCAGAGCAAAGGTAAGCTGCATTATGCAATAGTGAATCATAGTACCTATACCTACTTATTATTTTACACCCCTGATACCCCGAAGGGTTAAGCAGAAGCGTGCTGATTGTACACTCACAGTTCGCCGGTACATTTCGGTGCCAGTAAGGGCGAGCATATTGTCATTACCCGGTAATGGTATCGGGATAAATTCCGATCTCCGAGTTGATACCGGGGGATCGAACCCTGGACCTCTAATGTAGCAGTCGCGCTTGAAACCACTAGACTGACTTAGGACCCTGATCCCAGCGGAATACTGTAAAATTAATATAGTTATTGTTCTTCTCTGATAATTTATTAAGTACACAAAGACCAAAATTGGTCCTTTTGGTTTGAAAAAAAGACGAGTTACGTACCCTAGGTTTGCTTATAACTAGTGACAATTGAGTGACAGTTATGAAGTACTAGCTTCTGCTCGCGACTTTCTTTGCGTGGACTTCAGAATTGGGTCCGACTTAGATAAAAAGTAGCCCATCTGTTATTCCAGACTATTAACTATTTCTGTGCCAATTTTTTCCCAGATTCGTTCAGCCGTAATGGAGTGAAAGAGTCACCAACATCCAACCATCCAGGCATCCTCTCAAAGTTTCACTTTTATTATATACCTAATTAAGACAAAAGTAACAAATAATAAAGAATAGTAACAATACAATAATAAATAATAAATAAAAAGAGTAAATTAAATTTAATATCCTTTAGCGAACTACTCATATCAATATGCTAAATAAAAGCATTCCTCTCTTCTACTAAACTGTATAAACTTTGCTTTGTATGACAGAGTCTATAGTTGATTCTTAAGGCTGATCGTTTCGCTCAGCACGCCAAATTCAAATTCCAATTGGTTTTTCGCAATTTGTAGGTTTATAACATATTCTAGATTCTTAGCTGTAGTACCTAATTGCGGCATTAGCTATACAATATTTACAACTGAGAATAAAAAAACCTTTGCTTGTAAATCGATATTGTAGCTAAAAGTAGTGTCAATCGTCAATGTTGGCCAAAATTGACGATTGACCCTACTTTTAGCTTCTCTAACGTTTATTAAGCAAAGTTTTTAATGATCAGCTGTGAATATTGTATAGCTAATGCCGCAATTACTACAGCTAGGAATCTAGAATGTGTATAGACCTACAAATTGCGAAAAACCAATTGAAATTTGAATTTGGCGGGCTGAGCGAAACGATCAGCCTTAATACATTTAATCGAATTAAATACAAATTAATTAAGCTGTTTGTTAGTCCAGATAGTCAAACATAAATCTGAGGAATATTTGAAAAATATCAGAACGTCATTTCAACTTCATCCCAAAATTAAGAACGCAGAATCAGATGTTTAAAACTACAATTTATGATAATGAAAACTTTAACTACACCACTGCCATCGAGCAATAAGACAAGAAAAAAAACAATCTGGAACTAGATACTATAATGTAAGGTAAGAGAAATTAGAGGATTGATTTGTTTACAGGCCAGCTCGTTGTAGACTCTACTACACTATCCTTCCCTGGTGGTCAAAAACAGCATTACCTCGGATAACATAGGGAGAGTAATTCAAATGCCGCAAGAGGGCGAACAAAGTAAGGCGCTGGTAACGTGATTCTAACAAATTAAGGAATGAGATCAGATTTTTAACTTAAAGTACCATACATTTAATGAAAGCGTGTGAAATTTACCAACTTGCACTAGACCAACATGTAAACTACGAGCTGTTACCATTATTGAAAAAACCCTAAATACTTTGCTCAACCTGGAAATCGAACCAAGGACCTATAGCGTATCATTCGCGCTTAGGATCACTAGGCTAATTCCTATTAAACTACGTCGAAGAAACTACGCCTAATTCCTTTCAGTAGGGCATTATTGTACAATAACTGCATTATTGTACAATAAGGCCCTACGGAAAGAAATTAGACTACTGGTTAACGAAAAAAGGGCCGGTAAACAACTGTGGTCATCGTGTGCGCGGGATTTTGTTTTAAAAATGGCTAGATAAGGAATTGGCTGATAGTACATCCTATCCCACCTCCGGGTTTTTAAGGGACCGGCGAACCAAATTGACCGAACAAGCTTTACACCTAAATAAACCGTAATTCATACATACATACCATCATTGTATTCCCCGAAGGGTTAGGAGGAAGCGTACTAATGTATACCCACAGTTCGCCGGTATGTTTAGGTCCCATGTAATAGGGGGCGAGCCTATTGGCATTAACCGCGGGCACAAATTCCTAACTCCGAACTGCTACGGGGAATTTCATTGAAAAACCCAATAACACTTTGCTCGACCTGGGAATCAAACCCAGGACCGTAGCGTAGTAGTCGCGCTCAGGACCACTTGGCTAATGAGGCAGTTCAAAGAGAATTTAATCTAATTTTATTATGATTTTAGGTTCCTATCCAAACCAACAACGTTGAAAACAACAGTGTAATTAAACTTTCCGTCTTATACGATTCGGGTATTTCTTCAGTCAGTTTCTACATATCTATCATAAGTTTCTTACCACCACAAAACAGGACAATAAGTTCAATTGAAAAGACTATTGATTGAAAAAACTGTAACATGAAATTGAATGTGCGATGTTGTCTGTTTCCCGGTGTCGCGTATCGAAACGACGGCTTTACCTGGAACTGGCTCGTGGGAACACTACACCTAATGTACCGCGAACGGACTGTGGTATGTTCACGACTCAGTTTGACAAAGGTTAGCAGAGTTGAACCATTCAACCGAAGACCAACGGTTTCCAGATTTCACATTTACTCTCCAACTGCTAGTCTCAGAATGAAAGGGCTAAGGCAATAGCATGAAAATCTCTACTATTATAAAATTGTAAAAAATCTGTGTCTGTACATTTCATCATCATCATCATCATATCAGCCTATTGCCGTCCACTGCTGAACGTAGGCCTCCCCCAAAGAGCGCCAAGAGCGTCTGTACATTTAAGATATTAAAAAAAACAAGTGGGTCATAAACGTGGGATATAAACGTCTCTGAATCCGAAAATGTGATATTTTAAATTCTTGTCTCTTTGTCTGTTTGTTACGCGTTGGAGCAAAAACTACTGAATAGAATTTAATTTTATTATCACTGTTAGAAAGTATATAGGTAATCTAACTTAAAAACTGGTGAACTTCTTATCTCAATTAATTAAACGAATCCTGAGATACAACTTGACCCCGCTGATGTATAAAGGCCCATACAAAGAAGAAATCATCAATGTTTGTTTTTCCATTTTTACTCCTGAATAGCTTCATGTGAGCGAAGCCGCAGGCAAAAGCTAGTAACTGATAAAAGTACGACTGTAGATACACAGAAGCAGTGATAGCGTAGTGTAGTAGTTGAAGTCAAAGGTCTCGAGTTCAAATTCAAGGCACGCACCTCTGACTTTTTCGAAATTATGTGTCTATTGTACGGTGAAGGAAAACATCGTGAGGAAACCTGCGTGAGAAATTTTCTCGACGGCATGTGTGAACTCTGTCAACCTGTATTGGGCTAGCGTGGTGGACTATCCTCTCACTCTGAGAGGAGACCCGTCCCCAGCAGTGGAACATTATAATGGGTTGATAGTGTATGATTTGAGATTTTCTTGAATGCATGGGAACTCTATCAACCTGATTTAGACCAAGGTGTAATGGTCTAAAAAAGGTTGATGGAGTTCCCATGCATTCAAGGAAATCTCTCAGGCATACAGATTCTTCACGATATTTTCCTTCGTAGTTTAAGCCAGTGGTACACTGGATTTCAGATAATCCAGGGTTGGATTCGACTTCCATGACCACTAGGCTAATGAGGCAGTATAATAGTACGCCTCTGCCTAACTCTTCGGAGAAAAACAGGCGTGATGGCATGAATACCTAATGGGGCTATTGTTTGTTAACGCACCTACAATACAGTAGAAAAACTTAAAAATGGCAACTTTATTATTTAACTAGCTTCTGCCCGCGGCTTCGCCCCCGTGGAATTCGGTCTGTCATCACATCCCCCACGGGAACGGGATAAAAAGTATCCTATGTCTGTCTCCTGGTTCTAAGCTACCTCTCCACCAATTTTCAGCCAAATCAGTTCAGCCGTTCTTAAGTTATAAATAGTGTAACTAACACGACTTTCTTTTATATAGATTTCATCGGGTCAACCCGAATAGCCTCACAAAATCAAAACAATATTTTTACAATAACATCCAAAATTGCATTAATAGCATTTGATTAACGTTATATCTAAACGCCGTTCATTCACACGATGTTTCCTGTATTTCTGCTAACTAATACATGCGCCATTGATAATCGTAAAGTAAGTAAAATAAGCACCCTGCTGAACTTGAGTATTGTGAAATGAATTTAATGCTGAATCAGTTCAATTCCCACGATATATGTGAAGTAATGATTGTGAATAAGGACTATGTACTTTAACGACTCGGGTTTAATAAAACGGGCTGAGGAAGGAGGTCGTTTTTTTACCTGACTCCGAAAAAGACGGAGGACTTTGTTCCTCCGTACTAATATAAAATACTAGCTTCTGCCCGCGGCTTCGCTCACGTGAAGCTATATCAGGAGTAAAAATGGAAAACCAACATGACCTCTTCTTTGTATGGGCCTCTATACATCAGGGAGGTCAAGCTGTATCTCAGGATTCATTTGATTAATTGAGATAAGAAGTTCACCAGTTTTTAAGTTGGAGCATATACTTTCTAACAGTGATAATAAATATAAATCTATTCAGTAGTTTTTCATCCAACCCGTAACAAACACATAAACAGACAAGAATTTTAAAAATCACATTTTCGGACTCGGAGACTTTTATATACCATAATACCCACGTGTTTTTTTTTAATATCTTCAATGTACAGACACAGCTTTTTTAAATTTTATAATAGTATATTTAGAGAAAAGAAATGCGACAGTCATTGTGTGTAATATAAATTGTTTTGAGTATGAGATATATTGACCGTAGCCATTTTTGATACAGACATTCAGACAATATAAGAATAGACTTTAGTGTTAGTAGCAGAAAGTTAGTTAGAAAAAACCGTTAGAAAAAACAAGTGCGAGTCGGACTCGTGCACAAAGGGTTGCGTACCATAAATCGCGTTTGTTGTATGGGAGCCCTTAAATATTTAAAGTTTTTAGTATTTGTTGTTATAGCGGCAACAGAAATACAACATTTGTGAAAATTTCAAGTGTCTAGTTATCGCGGTTCTTGAGATAGGTACAGCCAGACAGACAGACGGACATACAGCGAAGTCTTAGTAATAGGGTATTGGCTTTGGCTTTTCGGGGATCCCCCGTGCCCCCTCCGTCTACGGCCTTTAAACTGCATACCTGCTGGAACCAAAGTCTGCTATTTCATTATTATCAGAATGCTCGTCTTATCGCACTAAATGACGTAGGAACTGTCAAAAATTAACAATTTCGACACTTTTGGCGTAGACGCTGAGAGATCGGCTCTTGCGTCACGTATTGTGAGTTCGATCCCGCACGGAGAAAATATTTGTATGACGTACAGTTACAGGTAAGTACACAGCTATTCCGTCTCTGAGCATTTTTGTATGTGAGAATTTGTGTTTGTGAAAGCACTCACGATACAGGAGAAAATCCTAGTGTGCCTAATGCCAACGTGTTTTTATAAAAAAGTTTATAAAAAGTGAAGTCATTAAATAATGATTGTTACACGATGAAAAAGTAGATTTGAGGCCCTGGTCATGCCTATTAAACTAGGCGACATTTCCAGATTTCTACAACCTAATAACCGGCAACCTATACGTGGGAGATCCATGCTTCGGCACGAATGGGCCCGGCTCGACCGGAGTGATACCAACGGACCCCACGGTCTCACTGAAAACCGGCGTGAAACAACGCTTACACTGTTTTCGGCGAGTGATTGAGGATGCTGGAGGCCCAAACCCTTTTAAAAGGCCGGCAACGCCCTTGTGACTCCTCTGGGCCCCAAGTCTGCTATTTTGTCGTGTCAAAATCGTCACTCAATGGCTTCAGAATTGTTGATTTTTGACAGTTTTGTCTACGAAATCTGTCAGTTCTTATGCCATTTAGTGCCATTGCACGACCATTTTGATACAACTGAATTAGTAGACTTGGGCCCCTGGTGTTGCGTGTGTCCATGGACGGTAGTTATTGCTTACCATCAGGTGGTCCGGCTGCTCGTTTGCTCCCCTATACCATAAAAAAAGAAAAGAATCAGTGGAGTATTTTTCAGCGACCATTAAGTCTTGTCGCGACTCTAACCTTGACTCTATCGTTGCGGATTTCAATGGCTGGCGGTAATCGCTTACCAATCGCTAACACACAGGTTTTCTATAGGAAAAATCCGCTCCCACGACATCAACATACATCGTTCTACGTATTTACTAATGTAATACGTAAGTAGGTATTCATATTTCATGTACGCATTAAGTTGACACTGTCACACTTACAGTTTAATTACCTGAATACTCGGTTTTCCGTTTCAAAATAAACAACACTATTACCTAGAAATCAATAATGCTTCAGTTGCTAAAATTGAAACCAGTTTAGTTATATAAAAAATAGGTCTGCGTTATTTTAATTATGGTCTCCATAACTATTTATGAAAAAAATCTTAGCTCTTGATTGCATTTTTTGGCAAGAATTGCGATCAATTCATAAAGAGATACTTGCCACAAAGTTCTCAATTGTGATATTTTTTTTTTAATTTTATTATGACTGATGTTGTTTTGTGCTTAATAGTTATTTATCACGCGCTTAAACGGTGAAGGAGAACATCGTGAGGAAACCTGCACGTCTGAGATTTTCTCGACGGCGTGTGAAGTCTGCCAACCCGCATTAGGCTAGCGTAGTGGACTCTATAGTCCACTACGCTAGCCTAACGCGGGTTGGCAGACTGAGAGGGATTAGGCTATCCTAATCCCTCTCATTGTGAGAGGAGACCCGTGCCCAGCAGTGGGACATATAATGGGTTGATTATGTATAACTAATGTTGCCTGTTTCGTACACAGCACTAGCTTCAGGAATGGGAATTAAGGAAAATAAATGTATTCCTGCTTTTTTTGAGCAATACAATTACTACAGCATTGGTGATAATAATCAAAGCTACAGCAGGTGGTTTTAAAAAAGTTATTTTTTTACAGTAAAATAGGATTGTATACCACCAGGCGGGCTGTAAGTTTCTTTGCCACCTCAATGGTATAAAAAAATATCTCTGTTTAGAACAAAAAATTAACAAGGCTATTGACGTATAATAATTTGGTAGAGTAATTGAGTTATCGAAGTCAATTTTCAGGTGTTTATTTATTAAAAACGAAATAAAAAATAGTCGTACTTATGACCGCCCGTAACCTATTTAACGCTTATCTAAAATTACGATTGTCTAAACATTAAGTTTAGAGTATCAAATGTTGTGTTTACAATAACACGATATCGGAGCACAGTGCGGTGCCTTTTGCCGCCAAATTTGCTGTCACTGTCACAATGGGCGGTCCATATAAGTTATGTTTGGCGCCATTACTTAATTCTTTGTTATGTCGATTGATTTGTTATTGTTGGTATTTTATGTACCTAGTAGCAGCTGAGGGATCGCTTACCTCATCACTGTGGTTCGAATTTAAAGTCAAATTATTATTTTACAGCCTCTGATTTCAATATTCCTCATTACACTAGTGGTCCTGAGCGTGACTGCTACGCTGGATGTCCTGGGTCGATTCCCAGCTCGAGAAAAGTGTTATTGGGTTTTTTCTATGAAATTCCCAGTAGCAGCTCGGAGTTTGGAAGTTTTGCCCGGTTAATGGCATTAGGTTTGCCCTATTACATGAGACCTAAACATACCGGCGAACTGTGGGTGCACTTACATACATTAGTACGAATCCTAACTCTTCGAGGAATACAGGCGTGATGGTATGTTATTAAAATTAATTAGCCAAACATTGAAAACCACCCTTCCACATGAAAATCCTTAAATCACTCGCATAGCACTTAATAAGGGTTGTTATTCGACACCAAGCGACAGAACCACCCCCGCTTGTGGCCAACCAATCAGATCACAGCAAACTCACCCTCTAAATATTCTCGACCAATCAGAGTGCAGTATAACTCAGGTGCGTTTAGGTGTCGTGTTACTTAAACGGATGCTTAAAAAAGTAATTTCGGGATTAAAACTGGTTTATAACATTTTATTGAGATTTTGATTTTTACTACACTGATTCAATTGTCTAGTTATCATAAGGGCGGGTGTTCGTTTTTAGGTTAATTCCCAGGTCGGACAAAACTGAATTAGGACTTTCTATAAAAACTCTCGGAGTTTTGATTAATAGGCGTATCGTGTATGCGATTACCTTAGCCTATGGACACTCGCAACGCCAAGGATATCACTCCCCTGTTGCTGACCTCGTAAATATCTTTCCACGCCCTTTTTGAGAGGGTGTGTAGATTTTTTTTCTTTAAAAAGCTTACTTGCAATGTCAATGTCACACATTACTAATATTCTTGTTGACCCAAGTAGGTACTAAACTAAATGCTTGTGTTACGAGTGGGTTTCGAAACGGCAACCACATGATCGCAAGTCCGACGTCATAGCCATTAGGCTACCGTCGCTTTTTTGGTTGTAGCAGTAATAGTTGGACTGGCAACTTCCCCCCAAAAGTCCCCTCCACTGCCAACACAACGCTTCTTAGCGAAGCTCTTCAGACCTTGCTCATCGTTAGGAACACAACATAGCACGGAGCTATGTTATTTGGCTACGATTGGAGGTACTTCCCCAGTCAGGCAGCCCAAATTGTGAGTGGAATTATTCAATAGGTTATTACACCTTTTTTGAAAACTGTTTTAAATTAATCCTTAGATCGTAATGAACCAGTAGAATTTTTATTTCAGTTTTATAAAACCGAAAAATGCCTTAATTTTTAATTTATGATTTTGAGTTTTCGCGCGGAAACGCTAGCCGCCATGCTACTTCGGCTCGTGACGTCACTTCGTTAGTAAACAAGACAACTGCAAAAGACCAAGTAACGTCAAGTAACTATCGGAGTGACATCACGTCGGAATCCAATATGGCGGATGGCGTTTAAGACATTTAAAAAACAGATTAAAAAAGACGATTTTTGAAATTGAATTATAATATTTAAATAGCATTTTTATAAATAAATACTAACGTTTCTCGTTAACTTTTTTAAAAATCTATCATAAACATGCATTTTTATATTTTTTCTTACATGGTGTAATATACCCTATTCCACTATGCATACGACGCAAACGCAATGCTAGAGCAGCAACCTAGGATTAACGGCATCAGAATACGATTAATAACACACTTTGAATAAATTGTGTTTGAAGTACGATCTATTTTGGCATTACATTTGTATGGGAAATTTGGTACGCCGGGACTCTTAAGGGAGTTCAATGATCTTACTATTGGCTATCACTGCTTGTTTTCACATAACGTAAGCAGGACGCATATTAATTTTACACAGATTTACACAAACAAAAATACACAATAACAAGGAATTCACACCTCGTAAGATTTAATCCCAAAAAACGCCACTTCCCTCAATCACACAAACCATCACGTGGGAACATTTGAGTTAGGACAATCCTTTATCAGATCATGGTGTTGGAGACTTAGATCGGATTTAGATTACCATGTGTTTGTTTGATAATTCTAGTAAATACTCTATCTGTAGAATGTGTGAAGGCAAAAGATATACACATCTTTATAAACTAGTTTTAGCCCGCGGCTTTGCTCACCTTGAACTCAAACAACAACAGTGATCATCTCTTCTTTGTATGGGTCTCTATACATCGGTGAGGTCAAGCTGTATCTCAGGATCCGTTTAATTATTTGAGATAAGAAGTATACCAATTTTTAAGTTGGAGCATATAAGTACTATCTAACAGTGATAACAAAATTAAAATCTATGCAGTAGATAGTTTTTGCGCCAACCGTAACAAACAGACAAGAATTAAAAAAAAATACATTTTTGGGTTCGCAGACGTTTATATACCATAACCTATTGATAATTAGAGCTTTTCTATGAAATAACATTGAAAATTTAACCTCATAGCCTAAGGCCTGATTATCAATTAAATAGGTAACATTAAAAATGAAACTTAAGTACAGCCAAGTGTTAGTTACACGGTATTGCACTATCCCCGACGATATGCTAAGATGACTTGGACAATGGACATGTTGAGAGAATTAACGAAAGACGATTACCGAAATGAATTTATAAGGCGAATGTCAGCGGCAGCGTCGGACGAGGTCGTCCTCGAAGGACATACGCTTATCTCATTGGCGAGGTCCTTCAAAAAGGTCAGGTGCGTAGTACTTACTCACAACCGGTGCGTATGTATGAGAAGATGTATGAATGTCGCAGAAGCAAACTAAGTATGCAAGAATCGTAGCAAGTGGCGGTCATACATAAAAAATACCTACTTAAACAATACAGGGGAAAATAGAACCTCTTTTTTTTAATTCGCTCTAAATATTAAATGAGGGTAGCTATGGTAAGAGACGACAACAGACGATACGAGATTCGAGCCCCTCATTTAACTTTTTAATAAAAAATGTGCACAGATATGAACTCGACATCCTAATGCATTTTTTCCGCCACTTTATTATGTCAAGTACCATGTAAGGGCGTGTTAGTTGACACTTTTGTGTGTAGTGTCCACAGGGGACAAATGCGCAAGAGTTTATTGTTAGCGTTAGATTTAGCGATGTAATGCACATTGTTGCGTATTGTCGCGTAGGGTTGCTACTAAAAACTTGATGTAGGCCCTGATTTAGTTATTAGTTCGCTTAATAATGTTTCTTATTTAATTAAATCGCATTATATGTACACATTAATAAAATTTGGACGTGTTGTAAACTTTACAGCATCCATAGTCATGAGAAAACTAAATGAATTAGCCTTATTAATAAACATTGAGCAGAATGTATGCACTTAATCAATATTTTACCCACTTTTATAATCTGTGACTTTAAAATCATTTGACAGTGACATAACATACACAGATACCTAGCCTGTGCTATGTTTATCTGAAAGCCGTAAAGTATATTTAATTAAGTATGTACGAAATGTGGACGAATATCGGGTGACGTTTACCCAGTTCAAAGTTGAAAAAGGAATAATTAAAAATGAAATTTCCAAACTAAACTGGCAACCCTATTCGTTGCACAAGTGTTCACAATAGGGCTGTTCATTTGCACCCGCTGTTGTCGCTTTGTGTTGCTCCCGTAACGCTCGCAACGCAGGATTAACTGGCACGCCTTTGCCCAACAGGATCAAGATGTTTAAAAAAAAACTAGGTGACGTATTTAAAAAAAAAACGTCGGTTGGTACCTAGTTGTAGATATTTTTTAGTAAGTAAGAATTATTATATGATTTATCATTGGAACTAGTTGGCTACGGTTTCAGTCGCATTACAATGGACTTTCTTAGAAAAATCATTGTATCTTTACCAAAATTCATCAGAGGTGTACTAATATACCTATTTATGTAGAGATGCTGTAGAAAGATATCCTCGTTTATCACTAACTGGGTACAAACTACCTTGCTGCAACCACCACGCTCGACGTATAAATCAAACCCAGAACTTGTCTTGTTTAGCAGTCGCTAAAAGATAAATACAACATTAAGTTAGAAGAATTATTAATCAACATTTTCAAGTAAGTAGGTAGTCAAAAGACTAGGAATAGGAAAGTTAAATTACACGGCGGGCACGGGTCTCCTCTCAGAATGAGAGAGATAGGATATCCCCCACTGCTGCGTCCGCCACGCTGGCCTAGTGTGATAATCTCTCAGGCTTCTACAATGTTATCCTTCACGGTTTAAGCGCGTGATAAACTTAAGCACGTGACTTCGAAATGTCTGTGGACTCTGTGGTGCGTGCCTTGGATTCGATCTCGAGACCTTTGACTTCACTCAAGCTATCACTGCACTCAAGTGAAATAAACCATGAAATAGCAAACTAATATTCCAGTAAATGCTGATAAAATCACTATAAAATCTATTGCGTATTCACAATGGGGGTGTTCATTTGTCAACCGCGCCATTGTGTAACACTCCTAACTGAGGATTAACGATGTCACGCCTTTGCCCAACAAAATAGTATAGAAAAAAAAACCTGTCAAGCTAGCGCTATTCATAATAACGTATTTTTTCAAAGTGGATTTGGTTAACTTTAAACTTTCTCTGTGATTTGAATTCTAGTTTTAGCGGGGAATAATCATAATCGTTCCCAAGATATCAAGAATTACATTCACTTTCATTTATTTCCAGTGAAGTATTTTGAACGAAATCGTAGAGCAGGAACCTAAATTAACGGTAGGTATAGGAATCCGAATACACACTTGTTATAAATTATGTTTGAATTTCGATTTATAAGTATTGGATTTTTCTATGAAATTCTCAGTAGCAGCTCGGAGTTTGGATTTGTGCCAAGTTAATGGAAAATCCATACAGTAGTTTCTGAGACAAAACCTGTAAAAAATCAACGTGGAGAGGACTGTAATTAAGCATAATTTATAAAGTGATGATGAATGGGCTGATTGTGCGAATTTACATTTATATAGGTCAAGACTAGCGACCCGAGTTGCCCCGTTGCTAAGAGAGAGTCGTAGCGTGATGTGAAATATCTTAAAACCGCATGAAAATTCGTTCAGGAGTTTATAAGTTTATCGCGAACAGACAGACGCGGCGGAGGACTTTGTTTTATAATATGTTTAAGGATAACACAAAAATGAAAGTACAATAAAAGTATCGTTCTGCCAAAATGATCGCAAAATCTCTTATGCCAATCTCATTATTAGGAATCGGATCTTTGGTGCTAGAATTTTCAATAATGTCTCTCTAATCCTCACTGTTTGCATTCATCCCATATTTCGCGACGACCACTGAATGTATTGAATGAGATAAAGGAAGCGATATTGATCGAACGAAAAAAAATTGAATATAGAACATGCATTCTTGACATTTGTGACGTGACGTAATACGGTATCCATTTTGTTTTTTTTACAAATTTTATGGTTTCAAAGTTATTTTATTAAAAGGTTAGTTTTTTGATCCGTGGTCAAATAGTACAACCATTTTTTAAATTAACCATGGTTGATGAGACACGTCAACCAATGGTTAAAGAGCTATTATGTTTTTGAATGTCTATGTTGACTATAGTCAAACTTAACGATAGTCTATTATGATTCAGAAAAAGCTAAAAAACAGTTTGTTTCCTAAATAGATGATCGAACACGCGTTTTGCCAACATTTAACCATTGGTCACTATTTTTAAACTATTGGTTGAGTTAACTACGGATCAAAAAACCAGTCCTTAGTGTATTGATTTATTAATAGTGTCTAAATTATATTTTAAGTAAGTGATTTGTTAGACCAGATGTAACCAGCGAGAAATAGGTAAGGTGGCATCGTTAAACATCGAACTAACTGCAAAGTACCTAAGTCATGTCGGCTGAGAAGCAAAGTAACTTGCTTTTCAATAGGTGTCACTGACGTCACCTTTAGGTCGTAAATTCAGAATGTGAAGGCTAATTTCGACGTGGCGGATGGGACTCGGGTGGCTTCGTGGTCATAGCGTAACCAATTCTTCCTGCCTGACGATCTCTTATAGAAAAATGCTTCAGGCACAGATAATAGAATACTAGTCTTCAGGTAACTTGAGTGCATTACGTAAGGCTAATTTAGAATGTATCTGGAATTCTGGAATGACCTTTTGAAGGGAGCTACATATTTTGAAGTTAAGTAAATTGTGACTTCTCACCTACCTACATATCTGCCTACCCCCGTCTCCATAACGACAATGGATCACCGTCAGTCGTAACATAACACCGGCGATAAACATGGTTCATATAACACCTTAATTCCATCATTCATTTGAAGTATTGTAACCTGAACTTTACGATGGTTATATCATAAAAATGGCTGGCTGAACCGACTTTAAATATGGCAGGTTCTGTTCCTTATGTTCAGTCAATATTGGTCATGAATTACAGGCTGTTGGCTACCACAATGGTTTTTAGCGCTTGCTCATCGAGGCACGAAAAATAATGTACCTGTAAAAATAAAATAGTATGTCAAATTTTAGATATATAAGTTAATATAACATACCGTCACGCCTGTATTCCCCGAAGGGTTAAGCAGAGGCGTACTCAATTTTAGATATTATTATATCCATCAAATATTTTACGGTGGGAGAGCCATGCGTGGTACATGGTATGCACGCATGGGCCGGCTCGACCGGAGTGATACCACGGCCTCGCAGAAAACCGGCGTGATACAAAACTTCAAGTGTTTCGCCGAGTTTCAGCTCCCCAAAAATTGTATTGTGTAAGTCAGCAAACTTACACAATACAATTTTTTTTTTGTATTGTGTAAGTATATTTAGGTATCATTATCATTAGGTGGGGGTTCGTTTTAGGTGTGCGTTTTTTACCACATAGTTTATTTATTATCTAGAAATGACATCGGGTTCTCAAATAATGTGAATCCTGGACATCCTCCAACGTTCACACATCTTGTTATCTCAATATTGTACCAGTGAAGATTGTAACTTATTTTATTTTAAAAGAGTGTCCATGGAGTTTCTTGCCGGATTCTTCTCCATAGGATCAACCTTTTGGAACCGTGCAACTAGAATCATAATCAACGTTTCATATACGCTTGTAAAAGCTTATTTGAAATAAAAAACATTTGATTTGATTGATTATCATTATCATCACAGGTATAATATTCATAGTTAGAATAGAATAGATTGCTATTAATCACCACTGATGCCGTATGTCACATCTTACAGACTACAATTTACAAGAACATTATAATTAGAATGTATGTTATTCTGCTAATATTTTGACATTTCCATTTCACGCGACGTCGCCCGCCAGTCAAGCGTGATACCCGTTCTTTTGTTACAAGATCATTTACGATATAATTTCATTTAGGTAAAATTAATTTATGTAATATGAATTTCGACAACATATGAGACATGCTTCGGCACGAATGGGCCAGCTCGACCGGTGTGAAACCACGGCCTCACAGAAAACTGAAGTGAAACAACGCTTACGTTGTGTTTCGCCGAGTGAGTGAGGGTACCGTAGGCCCTTTTAAAAGGCCGGCATCGTATCTGAGACTCTTCTCGGCGACGCGTCAGCTCGTTTGCCCATCTATACCTTAAAAAAACATACATAAAATACCATCACGCTTGTATGGGTGGATTATGCAGAGGCGTACTTTGCTGAATAGCCGTGATAGCCTAGTGATATCACCATTCGACTGCCAAGTCAATGGTCTCGAGTTCAAATCCAAGGCATGCAACTCTGACTTTTCGAAGTTATGTAGGTACGTATGAGGAAACCTGCACGTTTGAAAGATTTTCTCGACGGCGTGTGAAATCTGCCAACCCTCATTAGGCTAGCGTGGTGGACTATGGCCTAATCCCTGCAGTAGGACATATAATGGGTTGATTATGTACTACTGCTACTAGGAATTTCATAGAACATCCCAATATAACTATGCTCGTGGAACTATGCCTATCGTGGCAGTCGCGCTTATCTAGCTAGGCTAATAAAGCTTTACGATGTTTTCAAGAAATATCTACTTATGCCGTTAAAAACCCGGACAATGCACAATTCTAAAAAGCTTTTTAATAGGCGGCAAAAAAAAGACATTACTTTCTGTTCCTCCGATTACTGAAAAATATACAAACACCAAAGGTGTCACGGACCAATATAGAATGTGACAAAAACAGAGAATTGATCAAAATAAAAAAAAGCCGAGACTTTTGACACAAATATGACAAATTAGTTGCAAAAAATGGAAACAATTACATATTCCTACAGATTCCTAAAACGTTTTTAGGGACACTTATTTTAAAACATGCATCTATTTTGAGAATTTATTTTTGATTTTTTTGTCACACGACACCTCATTATAGCTACTGAGTTGTTTTTTAAATCGATAGCGAAGGGTGAGCTGAGCACGTTGGAAAAGTATGGACAAGATGGAAAAGGTTTTAACGAGGTCGGCAACGCGCGACACCACTGGTGTTGCAGACATTCATAGGTTACGGTAACTGCTTACCATCAGGGGGGCCGTAGGTAAGCTTGCTTTTGCCCGCGGCTTCGCTCACCTGTAGCTATATTATGATTAGAAATGGATGCCAAAAATTATTTAATAAAAAACCTGATATGTTTGTATGGGTCTCTATCTCTATACATCAGAGAGATCAAGCTGTATCTCAGGATCCATTTAATTAATTGAAATTAAAAGTTCACCAGTTCTTAAGTTGGAGCAGGTATATACTTTCTAACGGTGATATCGTTTAAAGACCCTAACCCACCTAAGAAATATGTATTTTTAAATCTATAAATCCTATCAGATGTAAAGATACGCGATTTTTGTGACGTGGGAGGGCCATGCTTCGGCACGAATGGGCCGGGTCGACCGGAGTGATGACCGGCCTCACAGAAAACCGGCGTGAAACAACGCTTGCGTTGTGTTTCGCCGAGTGAATCAGGTTACCGGAGGCCCAAACCCTTTTAAAAGGCGGGCAACGCACTCGTGACTCCTCTGGTGTTGCGGGTGTCCATGGGCGGCGGTTATCGCTTACCATCAGGTGATACGTCTGCTCGTTTGCTCACCTATCCCATAAAAAAATACGCCCAGTAAGCTACAACCGTCAATAAAATTAGAGTGTTTAAAAAAAGCCGGAGAAGTACCAGTCAGACAGTACAAACTAGTTCGGTTCTTGCACAATTAACATTTCTAAGTACTTAGGTAGTAAAAATAAAATCTTTAAATAGCCTATAAATTTAAAACTAAGAAATGTTTATCATAATATCCACATTATTCTCTCTTGAAAGAAAGTTCTTTAATTTCTTGTGGGTAGATGTAATTTTTTGTGAGAATAAATCTGTCAGTGGCGTGAAGTCACGGGGTGTCGCTAGTCGACACCGCACATTACACAGGTTAGGTTAATTTGGTTAATTAAAGGTTAAAACTTTTAAAGTTTAGTTTTTTCCGTAAAAACTGTTATTAAAAATACTAAAAACTGACTGATTTATGTGAAACTATGTGAAAGTGGACAAAGCAAAAGTATGCAAGAATACTATTGAAAATAAGCGTGAGTATATGCATGTACTAGCTATGTCCCGCGGTGCTACCTCACTAATATCTACATTTTATTAGAAACTTGCATTCAAAATTCAAGATTCCGTAAGAGGGTGAGTGGTATTTCTTTTTGAAAAAGGTGTAGGTATAGGGAATAAAGTTTTTAATATAATTATTTAAAAAAAAATTGTTTAAAAAAGTAATGTTACTTAGAATTTATTATGTCAAACTTAAGGCTGATCAAGCCCGCCTAATTAAAAAATCGTTATTGTAGCTAAAATGTAAATTAAAGTTGTGAAATATAATAACATACATAACATCACGCCTGTATTCCCAGAAGGATTAGGCAGAGGTGTACTAAGGTACACCCACAGTTCGCCGGTATGTTTAGGTCCCATGTAATAGGGGCCCGAGCCTATTGCCATTAACCGGGCACAAATTCCAAACTCCGAGCTGCCACTGAGAATTTCATAGAAAAACCCAATAACACTTTGCTCGACCTGGGAATCGAACCCAAGACCTCTAGCGTAGCGGTCGCACTTGAAACCACTAGACTAACGAGGCAGTTAAGTTTTGCTTAATAATGATTTTTAAGCAAATATATAGCTCTTGGTTGTGAAAGTTTTACATATAATGTAATATCGCAATTATTTCAATAATCTAGACTCTGTTAGAGACCCACAAATTGCGGAAACCGAATTGAAATTTGAATTTGGTGTGCTCAGGTGAACGATCTACCGGTTTAATTTAATAAGACTTAATTTTCAGATAATGCATAAGTATCTATTGCGGACGTTCTCAAAAAAGAGCCCTAAACCGATCATGATCTCATGATCTCATCATCATCACGATCATGTCTGAGGAGGTTACAATGACCTCGGTTAATAGGTCTCTACTAGGCAATTCCGTATATAAAAATGGTAGACAAATAAGACAGCATCCTAAATTATCGACAACAAGCGACGACGCTCAATTACTTGCAGACAATTATTTAGTATGGCAACTCTGTTACCCGACCCCTGCAATATAATCTGTGCGCGCTAATGAATTTAATTGACTCTCAGGGGACGGCGGTGTTGCTATAAATTATTGTTAGTCCGTCTGGATTAGTTCATTGTTAGAGTAAATGATTTTGAGTAACATGTGTTTATTGGAGCGAGAAAAGTTCAAGCTGAAATTCTATTATTTTGAATCTCGGAGCCGCGTTCCAGCTTATGCAGTAAGCGTTATATATAACCAATATTGTTATCTTTCAACTCTTAATTAGTAAAAGTACCAATTAACAAAAACACCACATGAAAATATTATTAGTCTATCTAACTATCTAGACACAACCGACATCTTTATCTGTATGTTTTATCTTCACATGCGATTTTCTAACATCTGGGAAGGCCGAAGGCGGGATTTTCTCCATTCTGACAGGAGACCCGAGGAGAGAAATGATATTTTTCATTTCTAATAATTTTCGAAAATACATATACACCTAATTAGGACGTCTAAATAAACAAACGCCCAATTAAAAATCCCAAAATAAACGCAATTACACGGTTAATTTGCGATTAGGTACATCCCTACGGTTATTACAGCATATGTCGGACTAACCGGCCGTGTGATTACGAGTAATGAACTAGGGATCATCCCTATTCCCAAGAATTGCCCCCTCGAGAGATTCACAGGTGGGCTTTGTGACAAATTGGCAGACAGATAATGGCGATGGGGTTACTTGCGATAAAATAACACATAGCTAATATAATAATGAATGAATGAATGATGAATTGAATGAATGAATTTTTTAATCTAATTTGTGTAAGTCTAATTCAAGAATGCTATCTTACTTGTCCCTTTATCATTCTGTGAGTGTTGTGTACTTCTGTAAGTAACCAACTCACTATGCCTAAAACTGTTTGTAATTTTTTGTTTATGTATGTCCTAGTGAGTAAGTCGTTGAAGTACCATAAATATAAATAAATAAATAATATCACGCGTGAGAGTTTAGGCGGGAAAATGTAAAGTGCACGTTGTCGATTTTATATCTCTAAATATAAAAATTAATCCCTATTTCCCTTGGTCACGGCATCGCCCGTGAATGGATGGACCAATTTCGCTAATAGGGAGGTTCTTATGAAAGTTGAAACATTAAGAAAGTTGCGCGGAATATTAGAAAATTTAAGAAAACTTAACGACCAAATTTACTGTTCTTTACCTTATTAGAGCCATTTTTTAAACTGCTCTCCTTTTATAACCTTCAATAGCAATAGGGGGCGAGTTCGTTGCCAATGTCCGGGCATATCCATTTTCCGAGTTACTATTTCTGGCATGATGTTTGTAAAAAGAATGAAGACAAGCGTATTTGGGCTATTCATTCAAATGTTTTTATTTCAAATAAGCTTATACATATAAGCTTTTAAGAAACGTAATGATTCTAGTTGCACGGTTCCATTCATCATTCATCAGGCTTCATTGCTTCAATATTATGTTAGCATCTATCTCGAGCGTCGAGGTCAAATCTTTTACATGCTCAGTACGAAATAATTTAATTGACGCATAGCGCCATCTGTGCAAGTCACCTCTTAGTTAAACCATAAATTAATTTATTCTATCAGAAACAGATGGCGTTTTTATAAGTATAATCGCAATAAGTGATGTACAACACATTCATAAAATGATATCGATAATTTATATAGGTGGGTACTTAGGTAATCGGCAAAGTCGATATGATAATTTTTTGGAGTCAAATAAAGTATAGCCAGCATCATATTTTGTCGTCATTTATTCATAAAGACAATTCAATAAATGAACGCACTAAATTACATTAATTTTGAGATATGTCACTTAAATATTAATCGGTGGTGATTATTACATTTTTATTAAACATTATAATAATTTTGGTGTTTTTCATTTATTAAAGTTCTTACAATATGGGAGCTAGTTTTATGAAATACTCTTTAAAAGGTTTCAAACATTGAGGACAATAAATTCGTAATATCACCACCTTTGCGCTAATATTATGTATATAATAAGCTACAATACTCGCTATTGATATAGATCAGTTACTGGAAGACAAATCGTATGGCTTTTAATATTTTAGTACAATATCATTTAATACAAATGCACCGATATGTACGTAATGCTACCAAACTATTGAGGAAAAAAATCTACAGGAGTACAATACAAAATATTAGGAAAATAGAATTATATTTTTTATATTTTCTCATCTAGTAGAAAAAGTTTTCAGAAACATCAGAATTCTTAAAATGAATGTAATTTATTAATATTAGATAGTTAGAGCCCGACCTAACAATTAGCTTCTTCTGAAATTTCCTTCTTAGTATTATCATCACTGCATTTCAAAAATGTTTTTGTGCCAGAAATAAACTGTGTAAGTCAAAATTGCTTTGCTTTGTAAAATTAAAACAGCTGTGAAGCTTTTAATATCCACTAAACCACTGCAATCATCGACCAAGTCTGTGTCAGCTTTGACAAAAACGTGGAATTTAATAAACCTCTTCAAGCCCAATGACGGCCCAAGTCGGGCTCTTAATAAGAGTAAAATTCTTGAAGATGAAAGTGCTATCCAAATCGTAGAATTCGAAAAGTGGCTTACTTAGTCAAAAAATATGTACAGTACAATAGAATGAGAAAAGCTATTGTAATGTAATAAATATTTCAAAAACTTTAAATATATGAAAAAAAAGCAAGGAGCAGTTGTCAAACAAAAGCTATGTACAGCTAAGCGATAACAGGGGACTATAATTCTAACTTAGCCTAACTCTTACTTCATACAAATTATAACTTACGATACAACAATTCACAATGATCACATACAACTTAGATATTATTAAAAACGATATGTGTAGTAATTGATGAGTATTAGTAATAAATAATACAAGTCATTCGACTCTTAACATGAAAGCGTAACACACAGCAAATCTTAACTAGCAAAACTTGGTACTAGTGTCACAGATTATAATATCATTAAAAATATCATCATTACTCTAAAATATCTCTTTCCTATACAAACAACTTAAATACTAAAAGAGGTTTAGTATTAAAATATACATATAATATGCTTATCTGCTAACAGGCTGTAGAAA
Organism: Acronicta leporina; assembly: GCA_947256265.1. NCBI lineage: Eukaryota > Metazoa > Arthropoda > Insecta > Lepidoptera > Noctuidae > Acronicta > Acronicta leporina. Next base: position 3,122,286 of record OX366537.1, on the reverse strand, counting down.
ATCAAAGTTTAAAAAGAAAAATATAGTTTGGAAGATTGAAGAGGTAGATTGATAATGGGAATTCTGCTGAAAACTTGGAAAACACATATTCATGTACTTATAAACATTTGCAATATAAATGTGTAAATATCCATTAAAACTACTGCGTTAAAATATACACCAAATATATATTACCAGCTAAAATAATATAATTTGTATTTATTATACATTTTTACTTAAATTTAATCACTTAAACCTATAAAAAACACTAGTGATGACCAAGTTTTGCGCACAAATACAACATCTACTCAGCCACATTGTCATACCGACGGCATTCGATAAAAACGTAATTATTGCTTGTACACGTAATAACGACTGTAGTACACACTACACCGCAAATAATCACAAATAAATACATACTTTTATTATAATTACAATGATATTTTAATTGAAAAGATATACTTTATTATCCTTTGATATGTATTTATGAGTAATGATCCATTAAATAAGTATTACATGGTTAAATAATTCTACTTAAATTATGTGTTTTTATTAATGTAGTCAGTTTAACACAACTAGGTTTTTCTTTTCTATTTTACAGAATAATATGTCATTTTCCCACTATATTATTATTGCAAAAACATCTAAGTGGAAACTACATACCGAGTAATGTGCAAACACCAGTAACAAAAAAGGTTTTAAAGTTGTACACCCGACACACCCGTGACGCAAGGAGGATGTTTTGACATTACATTTTTAATTATTACACATGTGCTTCAAAATAATGTTATGTTACGTTAATAGGTCGCTCAAAACCTAACGCATTAAACCTTACGTCTTTATGCCTCTTGAATATCAATCTATCAGAGTAAAGTACAAATCATTCATTGTATGTTAAAATATTCGTATTATTTCCAGTGATATATCCTGACTACATTCATAATAAAAATATTCTAAAATATTTCTAATAATATTACAAATTATTTTTCTTTCAAAATATGTTAATTTTCATAAAACTATCCTATAATAAATTATTTGGGGTTACAGAGGGATTAAATACATTTTTACATCGTATCAATCTTTAACAACATTTTTAAACAGTCACTTAGTAGGTTCCGATGATTTGAGAGATTCCTTGAATACATTTTACATATAAATATAAAACAGTTATTTACTGTAAGTATTCTAATCTCGATATAACGATTATCGAGTAATCTTATCGATAACACACATCACTTTGCCAATCAAAGTTATTTTCATTACTTTTACGTTTTTATAATAAATCTAAATTTCAATAAAAGTAGAAAAATATTATATTTAAATTATAATTCCAAAGTGCCTTTACTTCTAAGCCCACCAATAATGCTATAAAAAACCAAATAGGTACTTATTACCAACACATACGACACATTCTCAAAAATATTACTGTAATTAAGTATACATTTATAGAGTTATTACAAAAACGTATAGTACAATAATTTCAAAACACTCACTTATTGGCATATCAAAGGGAAATAAGTTCAACGACTGGATGTTTCCAAGTAAGTAAGTACCTTTCAGCGATTATTGGAATAACTTTTTTGCAATTCTTGCTGCTAATTTCATATGTTTATAAGCTTTTTTATACGTAGGTGCACTTTGCAAATCGAATTACTTTAATTTTTTTATATAATTAAAAGCAATTTGATGCAATATATCCACCATTTTATACCTGAAATGGCTGAAATGTCGGTAGGTAATAGGAATGCAAGGTCGAGAATTGCGCTTCTGTCAATTATTTCAGTTAAAGAAATGCGGATATAATAAATACATAAATAAATAAATCGTTTATTTTCTCACCACAAACCAAATACAGAGCAAAAAATAATGCTATCTACTAAATACAATTTTGGTCGTGGATCGCTGGTGCCTGTGGTAGGTAGAAAGATGGTAGTAGGTATATATGTATTAGCACTATTTATTTTATTTCTCATCTCTATGTTTTTACTAATTTCTCCCTTAGATATTTCCAATACAAAGCGTATCTCTAGTATCATCATATTCTCACATCTTACACATAACAACAGTTTGGTCTACCGCACTAAGAAAAACCACTTGGCATACAAGACAATCTTAATTGAATCACTATCAACGATCTACTTCAAAACTCGCTTTTATCCTAAAAGTTGAAAAGAAAAAAAATTAATAAGGAATTAATGAAAGGAGGTTTCATTTAGGGTTGTCATGAACTATGTAGGCCAAAAATACAAATTTCCCGTCACGGTACGTCACTGTCAAATTACCAATATTTCCACTGCACATTACATTTATTATCATTTCCTACGAAAATAAAGTTTTGAATGAGACAAAAGGGTGGGTACCTCAAAATCTTCTCAATCTTTCAAAATTATCAACTCAATGATTTTGAAACAAGGTGTAAGTGTAACTTGTTACAGACTAGCCTAATTTTGGCCGGCCCAGTGCACGACTACCCTTAAACACATGTGTGATTTTAAATTTTAAATAAAATAGAAAACTTATAAAAAAGGAACTTTACTTTGAATAGAATTAATAATAGTAACTTTGAATAAAAATACAATTAGATTAAATTACTTGGATTTTAGTGAATTTACATGAACTATCTAGTCAATTTATCTAATGAAGTAATTTAGTAAGTTTTCTTTTATTTATTATCTTCAAATCACGTACATTTAAATGTCCTATGATAATTAATTGTGTTTTTTTTATATAAATCGTTATTTTCATGAATCTATAAATACGGCAACATTTTAATCCAAAATAAAATCTTGTGTAAAAAATATATACTAAGTTCGTTAATGAAATTAAAACAATTATACAGACATTTTTAAATTATTTAAAAAAAATCTAAGTTTGACAAAACATTGTCAAATTTCAAATACCTATACGGAATTCCAAACACTTCATTTATTTTATCCTATTCTAAAAATAGCTTTTTAATGCTTCCAAAAAATCAAACCATTTTTTCTTTGAAACGATTTTCGCCGTAGTGACTTGTTGTTTCTTTATTCCATAGTATCATACTGTACCTTCTTGACCTTCAAGTAACGCCAGGCTGCGTACGCGCAGAGTGTGGCGGCGGTGGCAAGTGCGAGCGCTGCGCCTACTGCGACGGGCGCGGCCTCAGAGCGTGCTCGAGCCGCGCCTGCGCACGCCCACGCCGGCCCGAACTCCCCGCCGCGCTTGTACATAAACGCCTGCAGCCGCATCTCGCGAAGGTACAGTTTTGCGCGGTGAATCGTGGCAGGGCTGATAAGAATTGCATATTTTGTTCGAACGTTTTTTGATCTGAGCTGGCCCATTCAGTGAGAGTGATACCACGGTTTCACAGAATACCAGGTAATCACGCCGAGTGAGTGACGATACCGGAGAGGCCCAAACTCTTTTAAAAGGCGGGCAACGCACTTGGGAATCTTCTGTTATTGCGAGTGCCCATGGGCGGTGGTTATCGCTTACCATCAGGTGATCCGTCTGCACGTTTGCTCCCATGTCCCATAAAAAATATTTACAAGCTGACCTCACGTATTGACTTGTGGGCACGGATAGCCTAATCCCTCTCACAATGATAGGGATTAGGCTACAGACCACCACGCTAGCCTAATGCGGGTTGGAAGACTTCACACGCCGTCGAGAAAACCTCTCAGTCATGCAGGTTTCCTCACGATATCTTCCTTCAACATTTAAGCGCGTGATAATAAACTATTAATACGCACATAACTTCGATAAAGTCAGAGGTGCGTGTCAAAGTCAAAGTCAAAATCATTTATTAAATATAGACTACTAGGTAGTACTTTTTGAACGTCATTTTTACATTATAGACAGCCCCCAAAACGCCCGCCCTCACCGCTTTCTAGTGTTTTCGCTGGGAAGAAGAAACGTGTCTTGAATTTGAACTCAAGACCTTTGCCAAGACAGTCCAATAGTCATATCACTAGGCTATCACGAAGTATACTTTAACTTACTTGGCGTCTTCCTCGGCCAACTCGATGATGGTTTCTTCAGGACATGAGTACGACTTCCCGACGGGTGTCGGGAACAGGAGCTCCCTAGAGTCCGTAGTGAGGGTAACCTTCCGGCCCTGATTGGCGGCGTGCTCCAGAATACGTGCGCTCGAGTTGTATGTTAAACGCAGGCTGTCCGCGTACCAACGCTCACCTCCTGGTGTCTGAGAGAGAAAAAGGACCACTTAAGCTCATTCAGACACAATTTTAAGCGTAAACTCACGTTTGCATATGTCCAGAATTTTGAAATATGGCAGCGTAAGTTGCAATGTGAGGCGTTTGAGGTGTCAAATAATGTAAACGTGTTGTTGGTTTGATGGTCTTTATCTTATTGCCTAAACTTACAATTAGCTTAATACTAATACATACAAGGTAAGGTGAGTTACTACACTACAAAGTATACGCCCGTAACTGTAAAGACTGTTTCGAACACCTCCGAAAGTCTATGAATACAAATACGAGCGTAAGCACTAAATTTTGACAGCTTGAAGCGTAAGCACTTAAGACTATTCTATTCTAAGCGTAATTACGCATCTCGTTTCTGCTTTAAAACTCAGGTTAAGAGATAGAACTCACTCAGACGTATAGATTACGAGGAGTATTAGGCTAACAATGATTAAAGTACTTACTTTAGAAAAAGAGAATTCTAGAGAGAAGTCTTTGAAGGTGAGGACAAGCGTTTCAGCGTCGCCATCCTTACACGTGCCGCCCACGTTGGCGTTGTTGGGCACGAATGTGTTGGCATCCTGGAAACAACCATAGACAATTTAAGCATCATGTAGAAGGAGAACAGAGAAGACAACTCTGCGCATGCCACTTTTTTTTTGCTTATACAACGTTGCCCCAAACTAGGATTTTCTCCTCTATCGTGAGTGCGTTTACAAATACAAACTCTCACATACACAAACGTCCAGACCCAGAACAACTACCTGTAGATCATACATATTTGCTCCGTGTGGTGATCGAACCCATAACACGTGGTGCAGAAGCCGATCGCTCATCCACAACGCCAAACTACTTTGCTCATGGCAATTAAGAATTAGCCTAGTAGTTCCAAGCGCCACTGCTACACTAGAGTTTCTCGGTTCAATTCCCTGGTCGAGCAAAGAAGTAGCAGCTCGGATTTAAGATTTGTGTAAGGTTAACGGCAATGGAATTTCTATGAAAGTCTCAGTAGCAGCTCGGAGTTTGGAATTTGTGCCCGGTTAATGGCAATAGGCTCGCCCTCCATTACATGGGACCTAAACATACCGGCGAACTCTGGGTGTACCTTAGTACACCTCTGCCTAACCCTTCGGGGAATACAGGCGTGATGGTATGTTATGTTATGTTAAGGCAATGGGCTCCTTATTACATGGGACCTAAACATATCTGTGAGCGCTGTACAGTATACCTTAATACACCTCTGCCGAACTCTTCGAGGAATACAAGCGAGAAGGTGATTTGTGAAGCAAAATTATTGATATGCGTTTTCAGGTACCTAGTTTCAGGTTTGCAAATACAATTTCAACTAGTTTTAGTTTTAAGTTATATTGCGTTAGCCAACATTTCATTAGGATTCATAAAATATTTGCCGCTACTTATATCATAAACCCCTGATATTTCCAACAAAAGTTTACCACAACATTTTAATTAATTAAAAGCAAAGTTGAACTTTATGTAAAAGGTTAATTACTTAAAACCACCTACTTACAATGTTCTTATTTTACGTAAATGTTATACGGTTAATTTCACGCTCTGAAAGATTTAAGGACTAGCTTCTGTCTGCGACTTTGTCCGCGACTTCAGAATTGAGTCCGACCTGGATAAAAGTGACCTATGTATTATTCTAGGCTATAATAATGTATCTCTGCCAATTTTTTCCCAGATCCGTTCAGCCGTTCTGGCGTGAAAGAGTAACAAATCTATCCTCTCAAATTTTCATGTTTATAACATTAGTAGGATATTGACGGTAGACAATGTTTTTTTTTTATTTTCAAAACATTTTTGGATTCGTTCGCCGGTTTCGTATGTAGCACGATAGATGTCGCTACAGTCTCATATTGTCAATACTAAGAATATTTGTTTGTTCGATACGTGCCTAGTACGGCCATGGTATGATACGGTGTAATTGGCAGACTCCTTTTTTATGGGGTAGGGTAGCAAACGAGCAGACGGATCACCTGATGGTAAGCGATACCCGCCGCCCATGGACACCCGCAACACCAGAAGAGTCACAAGTGCGTTGCCCACCTTTCAAAAGGGTTTGGGCCTCCGGTAACCTCATTCACTCGGCGAAACACAACGCAAGCGTTGTTTGTTGTTTCACGCTGGTTTTCTGTGAGGCCGTGGTATCACTCCGGTCGAGCCGGCCCATTCGTGCCGAAGCATGGCGCTCCCACGTGCAAAAGCTTAAGCTTTTGTAAACGTAAAAAATGTTGTTGCTATAATAATTTCGCTACGGAGAAGGAAGCTTAGACGCGAGTTCGAGTTTCATTTCATCGACTCTATTCGCATCAACCGCGTTCTGCGTGCTGATTGGTGGGAACCGAGACCTTCACCAGTCTCCACCAATCAGCGAGCCGAACGCGGTCGATGTGTAAAATCGAGTGAATTGAAAAAAAGCACTGTACTCACGACTCTCTCGTTGAGTTTGGTGACGTAGGATATATCTAGTAGAGCATCCACCATCAATAGGATGCAGGTCTCACCGCCACTGCCCAGCAGGCGATACGTGGCGGTATTCAGGCTTCTCTCTGTCACTGCTTCCTGCAAACAATTAAATTTGATTTTATAAGCAAATCATGTACTTATACAAGAATCTTGTCAAATGGCGGTGATATATGATATCTTTATTATATTCATATAATCTGTGCCCGCAAATAATCTGGGTCATGGAAATAGGCTCGCCCCCTATTCGAGAAAGTGTCAAGTAAGTCTCAAGATAGTACTATCACATTCCAAAAAATTTGATTGAGTTTTTAGACCCATTGTAAAACGTTCCAAACAACTAGAGATAGGATTTTGACATAAGGTCCATACAAGTAATGTCAAAATCCTAGAAAGAAATAAATAAAGTATATTTGACACAGTCAAGGCACATTTACAAGAGAAAACAAAAAAATATATATTAAAATAGAGAAAAGACTAAATTATTGTGCCTCACGGCTGTGGCAAATAGGTCAGCATTATGCCAGGCAGCTAGTGCCTGGCGCTGATTTTCGACTGAGCCTCAATATCTGAGGCGTCCCGGATGCAAACAAGTTTTAATAGCATGTATGAGTTTTGATGTGCGTTAAAAGGATAAAAATATACTTAATGATTTTACTAAAATAAATAAATAATAAATATCCTAACTTTAGTAAGCAAATCTATCAACGGATTATCAACGGGATTAGTCAATATGTTACCGTAGATCCACCTGGCGCGGCGGTCGTCTTGCTGTACTTGGTGACCCTCGGCCTCCTCGTGGATGCCTGACTGTCCAGCTGTAGGCTCTGCACTGAGCACACCACCAGTACTGCCAACACACACCGCATAGATGTTCACACACTACACTTTATAACTTGACAAGTTTCTAGAATCAACTAGATACACTGAAAAACCCGACACGACACCTTTCTTATATTTCGTTAACCTTACTAAATTCCTACTATTATTCTGTAACTAGCTTCCGCCCGCGACTTCGTCCCCGTGGAATAGTTACTTGGTCTTACCGGTATTATATATAGTCTATAGCCTTCCTCAATAAATTTAATGGGCTATCTAACACTGAAAGAATTTTTCAAATCGGACCAGTAGTTCCTGAGATTAGCGCGTTCAAGCAAACAAACAAACTCTTCAGCTTTATATATTACTATAGATAGTATATATTCAACACGCTATCCCAAATAAATGAATCCCTATACTTTTTAACCTCCCTTTCATAGCTGTAGGGCTCTATACAGAATATCAGTCCTGCTTATGACTCAAACAAATTCACTTGTACTGTACACTTAACAATCCAACTAATAATATTTTGAACGTTAAAATATTGAAGTCCACACAGACGGAGACACGGGAGAAGTATTCTAATAAAAATTATCACTGCTGCTGGTTTAACACCACGTTATGACCAAAATATCCCAAATATTTTTACTAGATTCCTTTACTAATTTACCGAACTTTAGTAATCAACGCCAGAGTTCGATAAGTTGCACTTAATTACACACTCTTTTGATTATTATTAGTCAACGGAAAATCACGACCATGACTCAATCCTGCTTAAAATGTTACTAAAGTTCTTCAGTAAATAATACGCCCTTTATTACACTGTCCTGTGATTAATTACCTACTATAATTTAAATAATAATATTGTTTCTAGTTTTACCACCTACCCCGTTACCCCTTTAATTGACTAATAAGTCATCTAAATAACTTAAACTCGTTTCCCCACTATTGTTTATAATGTAACGCTTATTCTAAAGTATTTTAATCACACATAAAGAATATATTTTAGCCAAATGATCGCACGCTTTTAAACACATCTCGGTTCACTCAAATCACACGCACTGTTAAATTCTATATTAAAAATATTCGTGTATAAGATACAGTGTACAAGGAAAGATTGTCGAGTGCATATAATAGCGTTTATTGGTCAAGTGATGTGTAAAACATTTATAGATAGAATTTGGAGGCGTTGCGATATCGTGAACATATATACCTACATAAAAAATGTTTAAGTGTGACTGTCTGTTATACATACTAATATTATAATTGCGGTATCCCTGTCTGTCTCTTTTTACCTTTTCACGCCTAAACCGCTGAACCAATTTTTAATGAAATTTTTGTAGCAGCTCGGAGTTTAGACTCCTTCAGCATACATACCACACCCCTTCGGTAGGTGTGATATATTTCATAGTTATTTTTTAATTAAAATATGCTTTTATAATTATAGTATATACTATTAGCTATAACTAAAATCAAAAGCCGAAAACGTGCAATATTTCCCTACAGTTTGTAAAGAATACATAAATTATTTTTCAAATATTAAATTAACTTTAACTTTTTTAACTTTAATTATATGAATTAAATTTTATTTTGCCTTCGCCTTACAAATACCTACAAGTTAAAAAAATCGTACAACTAAATCACAATAACAATGTTAACATTAATGTAAAAGAAGTTTGCTTTCTATAAATAAACTATTTCTTGCACAACCCAGATAAGTCTTAAAACAAATGCTCTATTCATTACGTCTGCAAGAACAGAAATGTCACAATCCGTCTTATTACATACGCCTGACCTAGATCTGAGATTCAACAAGATACTTAGCGTATGATTAATATTTTCAGTTAAATCCCCCCGTTTCATAGCTGAGCCAAATTCAAAGCAATGATTAATGACGCCAGCTTGGTTTCGCTACAAACACCTTCGTACGTACATGAATTAATTTAATTATCAAAAATACTACGTCATCGCTAAGATATTCTGAGGTTATTTTTGTTGAGAGAGCCCCTTAATCTTATACAATCATATGAGGAAACCTAACGATCTATCTGCGTATATACAAAATGATATTCTTGTAATTTTAAAGAGAAAAGAACAGTTTTTATAAAGGACTTGCTAACTGAAATTATGATGTCGACGCTCGCAGTGATATTACTCATAGCCGAAAAACAAATAATCAAAAACATCTGTATTTTTACTCTCTTGTGACTACCATCAGTTAACACATTCAACACTGGATAGACTATATTTTTTACGACTTATTGTTGTTGTTGGTTTATTGTGGTTGGCATTCGCATCGTATGAAATACTGATATTCAACCGTATTTGGTTAGACTGAAAACCGACTCCAACTTAGTTGAGAAAGAAAATACATAATACACAACATCACGCATGTATTTTGCCGAAAGGCAGAGTGTACACACTATTGCTATTAACAAACTCTGGGCTGATACTGTTTTAGGGCTGTCTATAATGTAAAAATGAGGTTCAAAAAGTACTACCTAGTAGTCTATATTGAATAAATTATTTTGACTTTGACTGTTCTAGGTTGCAGCTCAGAGTTTGGATTGTTGCTTGTAAGGACTTCTAAACGTAGCAGTAGTCGTGCTTACCACTAGAGTAATGAGGCAGTATATACTATAAAAAATATTTCAATTACATCGATATATCGCGCGGATTGCGCCCATCACTGCGCTAGTTACTTCATTGTGGAAAAATTTATTGTAACAACGAGCAGCGCGAATGATAACTTTTGTACTGTTGTGAGCTATTTATTCATTAATTTTATGAGTTCATTTTAAATCGTTTTGGTTTAAACATAATACTCGTAACGATACTTTTTTCTGCACTTGTTTTATAAAATTTTGACGTGGTCTTTCCTTTCCTTGCTCACCGTCAATTTTCTATTCTCAAATGGACTTTAAAAAATTGTTAAGTGGCGAAACGTCTTTATAACTGACTTAAAAAAGGAGAAGATTCTATGTTCGTCCTTTTATTTTCTCTGGTTCTCAACTACTGTCGCCTTGAGTTATATGCATTAAAATCAGACACACACATGAGCTTCAGTCCTCTAACCTCGTTTCAATAAAAAAAAACAATGTCTATCACAGTGAGCCCACACTACAAATTAACAAGAACCTTTTATTTTTAGAGGTACAAACTCAATTCCCAATAGAACAACGTAATAGGAAAACAACATAGAGGTATAAGCACTCCGTACTAGAGAATCACCATCAAAATAATATTTTATACGTGTCGTCTAGAGATGTTTTTACTTGAAAAGTTTGTTACCTAAGTTGATAATTCTTCTTCTTAAACTTAGACTTTCCCTTGTTAAAAAATATGATAGCTATCACTTCTACAATATTTATTTTAATCCAGAATTTTAGTAACTTGCAAGGGATACATAAACCAGACGAGGTGGCAGAACATTGGTGATTAATTAAGTATAGCGTTCTATTATGTAATGAAAAAACTGCGTCAAAGTATCTTCATTAGTACATATTAACTCAATGGCAAAAAACAAATTTGTTTTTCCAATAGCTTTCGGTCACGTGCGGGTTTCGATTCGGTTCACCGACAAATATCATTAGCACTGACTAGAGAGAATCTGGAAGGACCTAACTTTTTTATACGAGTACTGTATAAAAAAGCCGTTGAGCACCTGCTGAGGGTTTTAGGCACCTGAGAACATGTCACTAACAATACAAATTGAACGCACAGTTAATGATAATAGGCTTACCTTATATTAATCTTTCAAATTGGAATTGGAATACTATTCAATAGAATAGTATTCCAATTCCAATTTGAAAGACTTAAAGAAACAATTTTTTTAATTTCAATTAGACCTAACAATAATTAGTGGTCTAATTGAAATTAAAAAAATAGTTTGAGTTTGGAACGTTCCTTCCACGAGGGTTTTCACATTTCAATACATTTTCTTTTGTATATAAATATGGAAAACAGGACAATAACCAAGAATGCCAAACATATAGGACCCCAGTTGTCTTTAGACCGAGTTTTTATATTAACACTAGCTTATGCCCGCGACTATGATGTATGAGCTATACCTATTAGTCTAATACTGTAGTTTCATTAAAATCCATACAGTAATTTTGCAATAACAAATATCCGCACATCTTCACAAACCTTCACGTTTATAATAGTAGGATTTACCACTATAAAACCACTTGCCACCGTTTTGTAGAATGTAGAACGCGTAGAATTGTTGAAGTCCAACTATCGTGACCAGAGTTCACTCTGTGTCCAATACCCTCGTTTGTAAGCTATCGACATTTAACACAACCAGCTTAGTAGTATCACATATTTTCAGAAAAACAAAAGACGGCAGCTGTTATAGAATGACCTATTGTGACCTGTCCCGACAGACGTCATGCATGAATCTTTTATAGTGAAGCCCAACCCTAATAACCCTACCGACGCTTGTCTTTCATTTGTGGAGGCTTCAAGAAATAATTTTATAGTCTAAAACCGTTTTTTTTATTCTTGATAGGCTTACGCTTGATCACCTGGTCGCCAGATGTAAAGCGACACTGCGACCTAAGATGGAGCATGCTTGCCTAAAAGAAACCGATTCACTCGTGATTTAAAGACACCCAGATTATAATCTATCGGGGAAGACCCACTCGGGAAACGTATTCCACATTACGCACGATAAATATGGACTTAAAGCATTTCGTTCGGGTTTTCGGAATATTGATGTCACTTTTTTGTGCTTCTGGTCTTCCGATAGTAGAAAGGCCGAGGAGGAATAAGATCGTGGAGATCTGATGCATACTCTCCAAAATGTATCTGATAAAGTGCAGATAAGCTAGCAACTTTGCGATTTAATATTTACTAGCGACCCGCCCGCGGTTTCACCCGCGCTGCCCCGTCCCTAAGAGTCATAGCGTGATGTTAAATAGCTTAAAACCTTCCTCTTGAATCAATCTATCTATTAAAAAAAACCGCATCAAAATCCGTTGCGTAGTTTTAAAGATCTAAGCATAAATAGGGACAGACAGCGGGAAGCGACTTTGTTTTATAATATGTAGTCATGCAAAGTACCATCGCCAGCAAATCATGGATACCCAAAACCCAAAACGTTCAAATATCTTCAATTGATTTTCAATTTAATCTCCAAACAATAGAATTTATTATCCATTGGGGAAGTTTGACAGTTTGTGGTAAATTGATGTGGTGGTGACTACAAAAAGCCGAAGGTGTAAAGTAGGTAGGTATTCCAAGTTTAAAGAAATGAAAATTGAATTCCAAGTTGAATATTCAAAAAGAGAATGTGTTATCGCGTTACTCGCTCACTGACGTTTCATTAACGATTCCCGAACGTTAATTGAAGCGAATGATATTGGTACCACAATAGGGTTGACTACACGGTTCACGCTGTGTTATTCATGTTTATTACATTAGCTGTAGCAGGGCTGTCTCGTGTTATAATGCCCGAATTATATTACAAAAGAGGAGAGGTTTCGGCAGTTATTTTTTATATTTTTTCATCATGATTATTGTCCGTCGTGCGTGCCACCATTAAGTACTTTCGAGATTTTGTAACGACGCACGTTGCTAAAATACTGTTACCGAACCATTTTCAAGGGTCTGGTAAAACTCTTAAGAATATAAATTCCAGGCACAATATTTAATGGTAGGTATCTAAAATACCTTTCTGTATGATACACCTAAGAAGTAATGAAAACCAGTGAAGCCAAATCAAACTTCGAATCCAAGGTACACACGTGCAACTTTTCGAAATCAGCATAGTATTCATTAATTATCATTTCAGATTCGAACCTGCGTCTTCTGGTTTGATATACCATTTGATACTAATTTCCATTGCATTCAGTTAATAAAAAAAAAAAATCTATTGTTTTAAAATAATAACCCACCCATAAATAATACACACTAGTTTTAAAATGTAATTTATACGGTGGCCAGCACATCGAGCTTCCACAATCTGTCGAATTTATCTGATTGACTCTCAACTCTAATACAATATGATAAGATTCATGTTCAGTTTGGGAATGTTCGGCGGTTGTGGATAGATTTGACTTGCTGGCTACCGTACTAGAATACCACAATTATTACTGTAATGGCCACCGGATAGCTTAAGGACGTATAATATAACATTGTATTTATTCGTAAGCGAACTATGTTCTTTGAATAAATAAAGAATCTTTAAACCGATCACTCGCGAAGAGATCGTGAGAGCTCAGAAATAGTACAACATATGGGTAGATGATAAATACATCTACATCTCTACATCATCTACATCTTTTCATTTTTACTACATCTTAGAACTTTTATTAATTGTGCCAGTTTCTTTGTATGCAACAGCTGATTCATATTAAGTACTGTTTACAAATCACGTACCTAATGTAGATTCTAATATCCAACACTGATTAGTATTATAATCTATATCTATATATTACTAATATATAAAGCTGAAGAGTTTGTTTGTTTGTTTACTTGAACGCGCTAATCTCAGGAACTACTGGTCCGATTTGAAAAATTATTTCAGTGTTAGATAGCCCATTTATTGAGGAAGGCTATAGGCTATATATCATCACGCTACGCGGGCGAAGTCGCGGGCAGAAGCTAGTAGAAAGAAATAAAGTAAGCACCTAAGTATTAAATTGTATTGTTGGTTCATTCATTTACATAAGTAGGTACTCATTCGTATAAACTCGTTTTGCACGGAAAGCGCTTACATTATGAAATTGAAACGGTACTAAAGCGGAAGTATATCGGTAAAGTACCATCGCTCAATCTCAGTCTAATAACTCATTTCCAGTAAATAAAACATAAGACATAATTAAATTTAAAATTGTATGTATATTGTATTTTAACTATTGTTTATTTAAAACTAGCGACAGCGACCCATTCGCAGCAGTTAATTTTTATATTGATTAATTTCCGATTTTAATTTCCGACGTGTGTAGATTTAAATAAACAGACTTCGTTCATACGAACCTTGTCCTGACAATTACGAACACGACAAAAAACATAGAATGCATGAAATGCAATGCATGATTTGATTTTTATTTGTATGGCTTAGTTTAAGATTTATAAAAACTATTAAAATATTTTAATCTAACTACCTATGCTAATATTATAAAGAGGAAAGATTTGATTGTTTGTTTTTTTTGTATTGAATAGGCTCCGAAACTACTGGACCGATTTAAAAAAATATTTTACCATTAGAAGCCGACATTATCCCTGATGAACTTACTTGCTACTTTTTACCGCGGGACAATGCTTCATTCCTACGGGAAAACGGGCGAAGCCGGGCCGGGCAGCTAGTCGTAAAATAAAGGCACACGCACAGCACATAAAATTGTATCCTTTCAGTCAACCACGAAGGTGCTATATGAACTAGTCTTATAAAAGAATACAATTAAAACCGAAAATGGTAATAAAAAAAAAATCAAACTTTCGAATAGGTACCTACTTAGATTAGAATGCTTCCCTCGATTTACGATGAAAATTAAATTTCGAACAATTTTTTTTTTCGACTCTGTTGAAAATCCATAATGGTGGATATTGAAGCAGTAAAATTTTAATACCACTCACGTTGTTAAAAAAGTATACCTTTGATTTCCTTTAACTAATGGTTTTAGTCTAGCGAGCTTTTATTGATATCTAAGTATAGATTTATAGAATCGTTGTGGCGGTCCGTAAATAATATATCAGCTGTTCATGGTCAATAAGAGGTTTTATTACGTTTGTTCGTGAGGTGGGAATTGTCTATTGTAAATTATTAAGAACAATAGTGTCATTTTAACTATGTGAAGGGTAGGAAAGTTTTCTTTGGTTTGGTTTGTATGCTTTTGATTTAGGCCTTGACTTAGGCCAATAATTTTATATCTCATTCTTGACTTAGGCTTTTGAGGATACAGCTTAAAACCTTACTTATTTAATCAAAGAAAAAGTTACAAGCGTAAAACTGAAAAGGCTGCCAGCGTAAAAAATATTGACTACTTAAACAAATACTTTTAAACTGCTAGAATTATAATGAATAGCTTATAGCCAGGAGTTCAGACCAAAACCTTGAGCTCATGAGAACGCTACATCAAACATCTGATTCAGAAAACTGTTAGGTAATCTTGGACACGGAAACTTCGTGAGGAGTTTCCTCACTCTAGACACAAAACATTTACTTTTTTTTTAAGAAATATGATTAACTAGCTTTTGCCCGCGACTTCGTCCGCGTAGCGTGATGATATATAGCCTATAGCCTTCCTCAATAAATGGGCTATCTAACACTGAATTTTTCAAATCGGATCAGTAGTTCCTGAGATTAGCGCGTTCAAGCAAACAAACAAACAAGCAAACTCTTCAGCTTTATATATTAGTATAGAGTATAGATATAGATAATCAGGAAATACAGAAGTAACTATGTTATTATAAGTATTATTAACGCGCCAAATCCGCTAGTGATCAATCATCGCTTAATGCCAGGCAAAGGCGTGTTACCATTCAGCCTATGCGTACGTCATACAGCCTGTACGTCACACGGGAGGGTTTTGCATGCATGATGATGTCATACATTATGTATCGCCTAAATTCCCGCCACGGCCCACAGAAACGTAATAATAGGTTTACGTGGGCCTTTTGGATATAAACGAGTCGAAGGCCACTTTTAAAATAACGTTCAATTAAATCGGACGCTTCTATTTTATGCCTAGATGGCCAGTGATGTTATTTCCGTTGCTTTATTTCTAGAAAATTGAATTTGGAACGAATTTGTGTAATTAGAGGTCGAGACGGAAATTATTATTAAGACTGGCAAGACTAATTTGGGTAAATTTAGATTTTAAGCCTGGTGGGACGAAATTTTGTATTGTTCTGTTTGAGGACAAAGAAAATTAGCATCAGCTCGAGAAGGATCATTATTATTTAACAGGATTTTACGAAGGCCCGTGTAAAAACCTGGCCAATTTGTTCCCCTCCATATACTCAGGCGATATATATTTTTTACGAACGTGCGTAACAGTTTTTTCTAAGCTCTCTTATTTATATAACAATTTTATTAGAAGATCGTCGGCCTATTCGTGATGTGGTAAATGAAGATTTTGCTGAGTTCTTTTAGTCCTTCCAGATTATATAAAGAGAGATATGTAAAGACCTACTTATGTAGTAAAAATAGCAGTAAAAATTGATTTCTTTGTGCTTCAAGACCATGGAATGCCAGGTCTCGCCAAGGTCAGTTCAGCAACTGTTAGGTACAAATCGAATTTGTGCTTTTGGAAATCTTGTTATCCATAATTATAAATTAATTTTCTCTAATATAATTAATTATTTAATAGTTGTTATTTCACTCTTAACTCAGAAATTTCTTAACAGCTTGTGGAAATTACCAACCTGCACTCCGCAGCATGGTGGACTATAGCTTACCCCCCTCATTTTGATTGGAGAGCTGAGCCCAGCATTATTTGGGAGAAATGGATTGATAATGATGATATATATATTTTTTTTTTATTTCGATTGTAAACAAAACATATTTTATTGAATTAAGTACTAGCTTCTCGTAGCTTCGCTCACTTAAATGATCGATGATCTCTTCTTTTTATGGGTCTCTATATATTAGAGAGGTCAAGCTGTATCTCAGGTTCCGTTTAATTATTTGAAATAAGAAGTTTAGGATATATAGTCAAAGTTAGGAGCACAAAATTAAAATCTATTCAGTCGTTTTTGTGCCAACCCGTAACAAACAGACAAACAGACAAGAATTTTAAAAATCACATTTTTGGGTTCGGAGACGTTTAAGTATATACTCTGACCCACTTGTTTATTTTTAATATCGTCAATGTACAGACACAGCTTTTTAAATTTTTTTAGACTAGAGAAGATTTGACGTGAATCTCAAAAAGCTCCTCGATATTTTCCCGTTGTACACTTGTAAAGCTATTATAATGTAAATTATTGTGACATTAATTTGAAGTATCTTTCCCTTAAGTACTTGACCATATTTTTTCAGCGTTATCTAATTACATTAATTTTAAACAACTGAAATAAAATACTCCATTAGTATTTTAAATAACTGACTCATTAGTCTAATAATTAGTCCCGCGCGCGACTACTACGCTAGAGGTTCTGGGTTCCGTTCCCAGGTCAAGCAAAGTGTTGTTAGATGTACCTAATAGAGGGCGAGACCATTGCCATTAATCGGGCACAACTCCAAACTCCACTTTGCCACTGAGAATTACATAGAAAAACCCTATAACACTGCTCAACCTGGGAATCAAACCTGTAGCGTAGCAGTCATGTTTAGGAACACTGGATATCTTTCAGACGTCTTTAGTAACATAATTATACTACCTTTACTAAAATGTTTACATCTGGGCAAAAAAATTCCGTGTGAGAGCCATGCTTCGGTACAAATGGGCCGGCTGGACCGGAGTGATACCACAGCCTCACAGAAAAACGGCGTGAAACAACGCTTACATTGTGTTTCGCGCAGTGAGTGAGGATACCGGAGGCCCAAATCCTTTTAAACGCACTTGAGACTCCTCTGTTGTTTCGGGTGTCCATGGGCGGCGGTAATCGCTAACCATCAGGCGATCCGACTGCTCCCTATAAAAAACTGTGTGCCAGCCTAAACACACCTTTAAGTAAACCTAGAAAGATAACTAGATCAACGTTTACGTAATATTTGTGTTCAACCCTTTCTGAGAGAGAGCTGAATTATAACGAGAGATGCCTTATACAAAGGAATTTCTAGCCTTTATTGATTCTTGAATGCTGATGTAACGAAACGGAAAGAGATGGCTCAGGAATATTTTTATATACTTACACATATTTGAGACGAAAGATTTTTTATTAGAATTACTAGCTATTGCACTGGCCTTCGTCCGTATAGAGTAACACATTGGCACAAATATTTATGGCGGTGTAGATTCATTTACGTTATTTTAGCGATGGAAATATAAAGCTATAGACCTACCGGGTCCAATTGTATTTCAAAACCATCCATCCAGGGACCCACTCAAATATACACACAAAATTTCATCCAAATCTGTTTAGCCGTTTAGGAGGAATTAGGTGACAAACACACTTACCTACAGAAGAATTATATATATAAAGACAAAAAACCAACAGAGTGCTACCACCCTTCCTTGAGTACAGGCGCAATTGTATGTGGGAAGTTCAGTTAAATGTCACTCGTTCATGAAATATATTATCACGATAACTCGCAAGTCTTCGACAACAACGTCGGATGGGAAAGTTTTGCTAAGCGTGCCGGTATCTAGGGCGCCATTCAATTTAAAAGTACTCCAACAAATGTTAGCGGAACTCATTTTGTTATATCTACAGAGTTTTGTAACAAAAACGGTCGAAAAATACTTAGGAATTTCCACCCGTTTAAGCTTAATATAAAATTTAAGACTAGCTTATACACGCGGTGTCACTCACGACTGGAAGTGACATTATGTTTAACTCGAACAACAATATAGCCTGTATGATGATCTTTGACCCTTAAGTAGGCTCTATCTAAGTTCAAAATTAATTTTATCTTTCATTATAATTAAACAGCCTTGTTAGTCTTGTGGTCCCAAGTGCGACTGCTACGCTAGAGGTCCTGGGTTCGATTCCCAAGTCGAGCAAAGAGTTATTGGGTTTTTCTATGATCTCTCAGTAGCAGCTCGGAGTTTGGAATTTGCGCCCGGTTAATGGCAACAGGCTCGGCCCCTAATTACATGAGACCTAAACATACCGGTGAACTATGGGTGTACCTTAGGACACCTCTGCCTTACCGTACGGGGAATACAGGCGTGATGGTATGTATGTATTATAATTAAACAAGTGGCAAGATCTATTATAAATGTAGTTATATATGTATATGGTGCCCTGGAGGGGCGCAGAAATGATGAGGTCCAAATATAACAAACTTGCATCGGGCCAATAAGAACGTAGTTTTTTTTCTTTGCTTCTTTCTGCTCTTGGCTGCCATTGCCAGTTCGCTTCTTATATACGATAGAGCGCGCTTGCGTAGAAGAAACCGATTCAATTGTGATTTTAAGACACCCAGATTATATCTATCGGGCACTACTATAGTCCAACACCAACACAATCCGTCATCAATATAGTTGGAACTAACATAGTCCGCCATCAACATAGTACGTACAACACCAATATAATCGGACATCAACATAATTGACAATAACATAGTCGGGAAGTCGGGAACAACATAGTACACCAACATAATCCAACACCAACATAGTTCGGGAAAGACTAGCAAAGGCTGGCTACGCGGTTTTCCTATGAGCGTAGTAAGGCGTAGCGCTACGTACAGGCCTACGACTCAGTTGCTACGCACATTGTGTGGAGGAAACGGCGTAGCAACCTACGCTGATTTCCCGTGTGCGTAGCGCTACCTACTACCTACGATTCTTATTGACTTCGTAATGCAACATTTTACTTAGTGTAGTATCGTATTTATTATCAGCTGGTCAAAAAAGTTTTGGGTCTGAGTGTTTGTGTGTGATAATTTGTGTTTGTATTATGAATGCGTTTATTCACAATACAAGACAAAATCTATGTGTGGGTTGTTTTTTTTTTTTCAAAACCACTTTTTAGTTACTAGATACACGATTTTATTATTTTATTTTGCACATTCACAGTAGCAGCATTAGCTAAGGACACATTATATGTAGAAAAAAGTATAAAATAACATTCCTTCTCAATACACGAAAATAATGATTTGTGAAAAAGTTCACAAGTTTATCACAGTTTTTATGGATATATTTGCGCTTTTGTGTTCGGGCTTCACTCTCTGTAGATAACATATTATTATGTGTCACGCTCGCGAGAATCTACATAAATGATATGACAACTGTCATGTTCAAATATTACTTGAACAACGGCAGATGAAACATTCTGAATTCTGGTAATGTCAATATCCAGAGCGTTCCATTGCCAAATTGATCACGGGCGTGTTTGGCTGTGTGATTATTAATGTTTTTTTTTTTAAATAAACATTAATAATCCCATTATAAAATATTTTTAGTGCAAGCTATAGGTATTTTTATATTGTCGTCTTTAATTCAACGTGTTCTACTTACCCTCCGCAAAGTACAACCGTTTCATAAGTACTTTCAATACAGGGGATGAATAGAAGCCATTCTATACAGCGTGTTATCTGGAGCGTGCTTTCATTTCAAACTAGTATAATCTACAATGCTGGACTCAACCTTTCATTGTTCCTTATGAACAGAACTGAGATACTTAACTATAGAAATATTTTTATTAATTTATACCTCCTTAAAAATCAAATATCCAATGAAAGTAGTCTACGAGTACATACATTTAAAAACGAAGGTATTTCCGTTCAACTTTTTTAATACAACTTTTAAAACGAAGCGTGCTTAATGATAACTTATGGGTACAAAAATAGTCAAATTAGCTCTTTGGCTTATAATGGACACTTAATTGAAAACAGTACTTATTTGAAAGTTGGGACTGAAACACTTTCGTAAACATATCCGTCAGTCGAAACTTTGAATTTCGATTTTCGTATCGACCGTTCGAATCGTCCAACGAAGTTCTCTGTTCAATTCAGTTTTCACCATTCTAAGGCTGTATTTTTATTTTGGTGAAAAATAAAGAATATTTAAATAAATAAACGAATCGAAACGAAACGTCTTGAAAACACATAAGTTTCCGACAAATCTTTCGTACATTTAATGTCATTTCCACACATTCTGTTTGATTCGTCGTGTATTCGAACACTGCCAAACGATTCGTATTTTTATTTTATATCGAAACATGGCCATGTTTTAATGACCTATTATGTATCTTGATCCGTTTCAAAAAGTCAGTTATAATTTATCTGTAGTACTTATGATGATAATGATATTTACTATTCCAACATATTATGTATAACCAAATTCACAAAATTACACACCACATAACTATACTGAATCTAAGTGTTACTAATATTGATAACCATGAGACTTTGCTAACATATTGATCTGGAAATGAACGGCAGACCTCACAATTTTAGCAGCCGCGTTTTCTTCTAATCCCGGTGAGATAGTTTCTTATACATAGCTATTCATTTATAGATATTTCGAATTTCAAGGTATTTGTAAAGGATGTCAAGAATGGAGGCAAGAAAGCTGCCTCACACTCCTAGGGGCGCCGTGAGAGAGTCGCCACTAACAGATTATGGCAGTTGAATGGGGCCCACACCTGGGATCTATTTAATAACATCAAGCCGTTTTACTAAACCTCCCAAAAAGCTTTCTGCTAAAATACTAAAAAACCTGCTCATGCCATGCGGTGAGCAGTGATAACCTAAAGTGTGACATTTGACTGCCAAGTCAAAGGTCTCGAGCTTGAATCCAAGCCCAGCACCTCTGACTTTTCGAAGTCATCTGCTTGTCAATAATTCACTATCAAGCGCTTAAATGGTTCAAGAATTTTATTTTCTCAAAAGATTTACACAATCACTTACTTACAGAGAAAATACAATATTAAAATCTAAAAACATATTTCACCGATTGGCATAGTGAGTTAGGATTACCTAAGTAGGTATTACTATCTACCAGTACTAAAATATTGTTAATAATATGAAGTAGTGGGAGGGTAGTCGCAGAAAAATGGTTAAGGAAAACATCAAACATAAGAGATTTTTTCGACGGGCTTTGAAGTCTGCCAACCCGCATTAGGCTAGCGTGGTGGACTATAGTCTTATCCCTCTCACTCTGAAAGCAGACCCCTGCCCAGCAGTGGTACAGTATAGTCGGTTGATTATACCTACTATATGTTGCTTGCCATGGGGTAAACAAAAACACATATAGTTACTTACACGTAAGTTGTTTAATTCAATGATTTACCGTGATCATACAAAACATGTAGGTGGTAGATATCTGTTATTGTCTACGTTAGTACCACCGCACTGCCAAATATTTCGCCATTACGCAATAATGTAGCCAGTAAACCTCAGAGTAATAATGACACCAAAATTCAATGCAGTACTAAACTTACTGGGCAAATTTGACTGAAGAACTGACATATTTAGATGTCAGCGCGCTCAGAGTGCCACCAAGGATACCGGAGTATACTGATGTTACCGGCTTCTATTACTAGGCTGCGGTAACCGCTTAGCGGCGGCACATTATATATAGTTGAAAAGAGGATGAATTAGGCAATGTGTAAAATACAGAAATATATTCGATAAGTCCCAATTGAGCCAATATTGTGCAAAACACACTTCAAACTAACTATGTAACTTGAAACCGCTTCTTTTCTCGCCAATATTTGTGAGATTAAATTCCAATAACATAATCTCGGTTCGGGTTGGCGTGAAATTACTTAATTAATAACACCCATATGATATGAAAAAGAAGAATCCTACTTGATAAGATACCTACTTGAAAATCTTGAAAAATTATACAACCCTCGAAAGTTACGTAAAAGTTCTTAATCCCTGTTCTTATCTTTGATCTCAAAAGATTACAAAGATAAAAGTACCCGTAAAAAAGCTATAAATGCACGGAAAACCTTATAAATTACAAAGATGAAACAAAAAAACTTCATCTGAGGGTGATGCTATGAATCCGTATATTAAAGTAAGCTCTAATGATTCGTAATTTAAATTCAAGAAGGCCGTATACATATTTGAAATAAAACGCCATTGTTTTAAATCCCCTTCGACACACTAATTAATAACACGAAGGTTTGTAACAAGCGATAACACACCACCTAATTTGATTTTAATTAATTTTATAAAAACACGTAACCTGTGTTATAAAAAAAGTTGAATGCGTGTAAATGTTAATTAGTAAAGTAGTTAATTATTCAGCGCTGGAAATGAAAACCACTTTCATTAAAATATATTATGGCTACTTAGATTTATTATGTTTTGGCTGTACGCATGAAAAAAAAGAAAGTAAATTGTGTCTTTCGTATTTAGAACATCCTAATTTCCCGTTCCATTTTTCGACAGACACCAGACATAAAGACAAAAACAATGGTTCATTAAATAAACTTAATATTCGTAGTTAACTGTGTTTTTTCTAGATAAGGGGTAAATAATCTGAATAATATACTCACATAAACATATAAACTTGACCGCCATCGTAGTTGTAACGTCGAACGCCGTCAGGAAATTCTTCTGAACTATGCGATATACCATCCTGCTGTCTCCTTAGCTACCGTGACACTGACTAACTAAACACGCGCGTTTATATCATCTATCTATGTATAAGTGCAAACCAATTCGTTTTTCTCATTAGTCACTACAGAATTTGGCATAAACCTGATATGTACATTTGATGTGCGATCTGTGGCTTCTGTTTCTTATGTTTTTAATTTTATACTGAGCTCAACTTGATCAAATGGCAGACATTTTGTATTTGTGACGTCATGAAGAGGGAAATCAATTCTTTCACGCATGCGCAAATTTTCTCCTTGGCCTATTTCACGACGCATCGCGACCATGACAGAATTACAGTTAGTCTTTGTAACCTTTCACAAAATGGCGGTCATTTTTTGTGAATGAATCGCTTTTATTCATTCATTTCATATTTTGGCATTCACTTAGCGCAATTAAATGGAGTTTCTTTTCGTTTTAGTAAAGGGCTTTGAACCAACGAGTAGATGAAGACTTAAACGTTATTTTATGCGAAGGACCAACTTGAGTTAGCAAAAGGACCACTTGCAATAATGCTGAGTCCAACATTTTATCATTTCATCGCTACCTCCCAAATCCAATCATGAAGTAGATAAAAAAATTACCTACCTATTGGATTTGAGGTTTCAAACATATTACTTATTACATACATACCATCACGCCTGTATTCCCCGAAGGGTTAGGCAGAGGCGTACTAATGTACACCCACAGTTCGCCGGTATGTTTGGGTCCCATGTAATAGTGGGCGAGCCTATTGCCATTGCCACCGGGCACAAATTCCTAACTCCGAGCTGCTACTGGGAATCTCATAGAATCGCTCTGAATTTCATTGCTCGACCTGGCAATCGAATCCAGGACCTCTAGCGTAGCAGTCGCGGTCAGGACCACTTGGCTTCCTGTGAGAAAAAGTAAAATAACTTGATTCACGCCTGTATTCACTAAAGGTTGAGTAGAGGCTAAGCTATAAATAAACATAAGCTCGCCAGCATATATAATCATCCTCTTAGCATATAAATAAATAAATATTCTGGGACATTTTTACACAGCACCATCTAGTCCCAAACTAAGCAGAGCTTGTACTATGGGTACTAGACAATGGATAATAATACTTATATACTTTTTTTTGTAAATACATAAGTACTTAAGTACTTATAATACATATGAAACACCCAGACGAACACAAACACTTATATTCATCACATACATTTTTGTGTCCTGTGGGAATCGAACCCACGACCTCATGGTCAGCAGTCCGGTACTTGAACCACTAAACCACAGAGGTCGTCAAATATTCTGAACTTTAACTTAATTATCGAAGGTTAACTAAATGCGACTGAATATCAGTAAGTGAGGCGTCCTTTAGACTTCAGCTTACCAGACCGTAAGGAAAAGAAAACCTACTTGTTTGATTGAAAGAAATTTGGTAGTAGTGTTTCGTGAGTGAGACATTATGATGGGTTTATTCATTAAATATTATACAGAGACTAGCTTCTGCCCGCGACTTCGTCCGCGTAGCGTGATGATATATAGCCTATAGCCTTCCTCAATAAACGGGCTATCTAACACTGAAAGAATTTTTCAAATCGGACCAGTAGTTCCTGAGATTAGCGCGTTCAAGCAAACAAACAAACAAACAAACTCTTCAGCTTTATATATTAGTATAGATATACTTAGATAGATAATTATACCATAACTACTACCAACCTATAATATCGGTATTTCTCAGACAAAATATAAAAAATGCCTGGGTTCAGTTCTCATGCAGGTCAAGTGGTACCTATTGGGTTAACAATAGACTGACTACGATCATACCATAACGCCTGTATTCCCCGAAGGGTTAGGCAGAGGCGTACTAATGTACACCCACAGTTCGCCGGTATGTTTAGGTCCCGTGTAATAGGGTGCCAGCTTATTGCCATTAACCGGGCACAAATTCCTAACTCCGAGCTGTTACTGGGAATTTCATAGAAAAGAATCACTCTCTGGTATGATCGATGACGTACACTACATATTTTAATGCAGGTACCTATATGTAAGTATTCTATGACTAATATACATCCATCTATGAGTGCAAATTGAATTGAACTGGCCGTTAGTGTCCCACCCAAGAAGGAAGTATTAGGTATCGAGATCCGGTTCTATAAATAATACTTATCACTCTAAAAAAATACTTACCTACCCTTAAAAACTATGATACGAGAATGCAACATGCAGCAAATTGCCAGTAATGGTCCAACACGCATCGTGTAGAGTTGGATCCCCCTGTTTAGCATAAGCTAATCTGCTTCGTATGAAGCTGCGTAATGCTGGCGTAATCCTCAGCCGAAAAATAGAGAGCCAGTCCAGTGGAGCGAAAAACTGAAGGTGAAGCTCCCCATTTGGTTGTGGTTAGCTGTTTTATTGGGTTGTTTTGTTCCGAGTAAAAACTTCATGCTTCAAAGTTTTCCTATGCAGATTTAAATTTAAACTTCATTAATATGTTTAGTCAGTTCATGGATATTGAATGTTCCATATCATCACGCGACTTCATAGTCGCTTTCCGCCTGTCTGTCCATTTGTCTGTCCTTAAGTAGGTATGCTTAGATCTTTAAACTACTCAACGGATTTTGATGCGGTTGTTTTAATAGATAGAGTGTTTCAAGAGAAAGGTTTGAATAACTCTATGACTCTTAGGCGTTTCTAGGAGCAGCGTGGGTGAAAGCGCGAAATAGATATTTGATGATGTGATTTGCAGAAATATCTAAATTAGAACGGAACTACGGACAATATTCACGAATACGAAACATTAACGACCCCAATTTTCTTTACACTAATATTGTTTCTAAGTTAAATAACCATTAACATTGACTTGCCGGCAACTTGCAGCGTAGTGAAGGTACCCTATGTTTAGAGCCGTATCTAGGTACCTAATCCTTTAGCGTCGTGACTCGGGGTGAATGTAGAATCCCATGGGTACTAGGTATAAGACGAGTCTTCCTCCGCCCCATCTAGCCGGCAACGAATCATTAGATAACTATACAATATCATCATATAATTATCTTTGTTTGCTGCGTTTATCTACGGGGTGGGTGGCACCACCGCATTGCCAAATGAAGCATCACGAAATCAGGATTTTCCCCTCTATAAAATAAAAGACCGAGAAGCGCCGCAGAAGTTTCATGTCACATGAAACTTCTGCGGCGCTTCTCGGTCTTTATTTATATTTCTTTCGTCTTTCAGTCACACCGTAGGAAGTCACACTTCTACGTTCGTAGAAGAATGAAACTCTCGTATTTCCGCCGAGAGGTGCACAACAGAGCTTTCAAAAAATTGAATTAGGTAGGTATGTACTGGGTAGGCACCTCAATTATTTATTGAAGACTCGTTAAGGCAAGGGGGCGGGGTAAATGGGTCACTGCAGTTATATAAATATATGATTCTTCTGTACGTGTGTTGACAGTGAACTCCTCCTAAACGGCTGGACCGATTTGAATGTTTTTTTTTTGTGTGTGTTCAAGTGGATTCGAGGATGGTTTAGATTCACAAATAAGCCCGGCAGATGGCGCTGTATTCGGTATCTAGATTATTTATCTATACTGCAAGTAAACCGCTGAATCGTTACTTCGTTTAATATCCTAATCGCTTGGTATATCATGCAGGACAACGTCTATCGGGTCCGCTATTACATTATCATTCCTAATAATTATTGTGAGATTAATTAAATAAATAAATAATAACAATAAACACACCCTTCACAAAAGGGAGAAATATAAAAACAATAAATAAAAAATAATAATAAATATTCTGGGACATTTTTACACAGCACCATCTAGTCCCAAACTAAGCAGAGCTTGTACTATGGGTAGTAGACAATGGATATAATACTTATATACTTTTGTTTTTGTAAATACATAAGAAACACCCAGACGAACACAAACACTTAAGTTCATCACATATTTTTTTGTGTCCTGTGGGAATCGAACCCACGACCTCATGGACAGCAGTCCGGTACTCGAACCACTAAACCACAGAGGTTACCTACCTACCTATACGTTGTCGGGTAAATGGCCCATTGCATTGCGTTTAGTTAGGCTCATGTTCAGGCATTTTTTAACATTTTTATCTGTTATTTTTAAGCTTGAATGGAAAATTATTGGGAAAAATAGTCTGACTTTATACTTCATATAGAATCTAATATAAAAATAATCAGTTTAATTTAATTTTCTTGATAAAAGTTATTAATGATCGCAAAATCAAAATTACAATATTGACAGATAGTATTTTAGCTAGCAGTAACAAAACGTCCCAAAACAACAACACGATTGAGCATGTGAATTCATGTGATCTAAGCAATATAGTTTAATTTTGAATTTTTCATTATAAAGCTGTGAATTAATACTTCATTGTGTTGTGTGTATTATTAGGCATGTCGCTAAATCCCTTAAACGGTGAGACTTTACTGATAACATTTCTGAGAACATAACCTCAACGTTTGCCAAATGTTTAGTGTTTTCTTACGACTCTTGAAAATGTTTAAGTTTAAGGAGCAAGAATAATAGAATGTCAGAGTTCAGCCACATATCTGGTGAAAGAGCCTCCTTCCCACCTAAATTAGTTACAAAAACTTGACCCTAACAGGTTCAATTTGGAAAATAATTTACTTTGTGCTCCAATGGAATTACAAGGATACAGAGGACCATTTTCCTTGAGCTTTTGATGATAGGCACAACTTAAAACAAGCTACACATATGTAGATATGATTGTCAAGTGTAGGTCTATCATAATTTGTATTTACTTTTTCAGAATTAAAGAGACGGTTGGATGATGACAAAACTCCTTTGCCAAAGAGGCTCTGTCTTGCGAAAAATGTGGTGCAATCCTACCACTTCCCCGCTGCACCTAAAGAGAGGATTGTGGCTGATTGGCTTCATTCCTTGACAGAAAAAAATAAGTTGAATAGTGATGAGTTGAAGAATGTGCTTGAGTGGTTGTCAGATGTGGACGACCTAACCAGTGAATTGAAAAATAAATTGATACAGGTATACTTATTTACTTTTATTTTAAAAATAATTGGTAGTTCGAAGGAGTACTGGAAAAGAGTAGCTGGTAAGACTTGTGGAATGCTGTTGCCCAGCAGTAGGGCAGTACTTAAAGACTAAAACAAATGTGCTTCAAAATTTATTAATGCAGATCCTCCCTTAAACTAGGCAAGGATGAATGCCCTGTAGGTCATTCAAATATTTCTTTCATGTGGGAATTGATAGCAATGTGTGTGTGCTCAAGTACAGCCACTTTTCAATCAAATTAAAAAAGTTTAAACAGCTTTTACTGCTCTATTAGTACATTTTTTTTTAATTTCCTACCAACTCTGGGAATTGGTTGAATACCTTTCAGCCTTTCAGATTCTAGCTTTGTGTGTTAGGCTGTAAACAGACTGAACAAAATTCGTTAGCTCTTCAAACTGTGCTAGGGCGCTGGAGACAAAATCAGTAGATTTTGTGATTGTAGTAAACAAAAAAAGTTTTTTTTTTATTAATATACAATTATAGTTTGGTGTGTCAATTAGCAAAGGCTTTATAATTTTCAAATATTGATTTTGTGACAACAAGCACAGTAGAAATTTACTCATTAAAAATATTAACTTTTACACTATTTACTTTCAGATTGTATCACAGTACATACAAAAGAACCCGCTGCACATCACTGGCATACAGTACATATTTGCCTTTCTCGAGAACCCTAAAGTCTCTTCACAGCTAAGTTTACAAATTGACAACTACCTCACAATCACAATCACATTATTACAATTTCTTAGAAATGACGAATCTAATAGCCATCTGAGTGATAGAATTCTGAATAACTTCATTAAATACTACAGAGAATCTAAAAAGAAGTTAGAATTTATTATAAAATTTTTGAATGGGGAAAATATAGAAACTGTCTTTAGTTTCCTAGACACAAACTGTCGCAAAACATGTGTAGAAGTGTGTCAGAATATTCTGTTCCCTATCAATAAGAAGTCATTCTTCATTAGTTTCTTACAAACTCTGATCCGAAAAGACAATATTGAAGAGTTGATAGCTGAAAAAGGTGACAACATACAATCAGTGATCAAAATCATGAACACATTCTTTGAATTTCCTAAAAATCGTTCTGAGAGTGACCCAAAATTCCTCCACAATTTTATTGATGTATTTGTCAGTTCATTCCAAAAAGAAAATCAGATAGTTTTCGCTTTTTACATAATGGTGGCCAATGTTTTAAACATGGAACAGAATTTCATAGTCCCTGCCATGAATTTACCTACAATATTAGAAGAAAATGATGCTAAGGTCAAAAGAAATCTATTTCTAAACATGCTTGAAGTGTTATTGACGAACGAAGTCGATATTAATGTAAGACTGACTGATACTTTCGGCGAAAAGATATCTAAAGTTGAAATTAAAAAGAATTTCACATCATTCCTTCAAGCTATTATGATGGGACAGCTCAAGCTTGAAGGAAAGCTCGATAAAACTACATTGCAAATCATAAAAATTGCTTTAAAATTAGATCCTGTGTTGATTGAGCAAAAACTTGACTTAATTCTACCCTCAATTATGTCAGCAAAGAAAAACAGTCCAAACATAACTGAAACCTACATAGACACTATGAATTGTTTGCTTGAAATACTTTTCAAACTTAGCAAAGGAATTCTTTTTATCAACCAAATTCTACCATCAGTGAAAAATATTTTGGAAGCTAGCAACACTGAGCAATTTGAACTGAAACTAAAGGTACAAGAAGCTAAAGCGAATGGTATAGATTGTGAGAAGATGGAAAGTAAAATAATATGTGGCAATGATCTTTTGCCACAAGAATGTGCGAATTTGTATGGGAAGCTGACTTCTGAACTTATGTTCAGACAAAATAAAGAACTTTTAGAATCATTGCAGAAGGATTTCGAGATACATTGCTTGATGATGCTTGAAGAAGGTTTTGTCAGTAAGTTATGTTGTATTCTATTTTGTTTAGCAGCGATAGCCCAATCTGTCTTAATCTCTTAGGAGGCTCTATCAGATTAGAGATATAAAGTGTTTCATTTGAACCTGGTGTACTAAAGTACCAATATCGATATCCAATATAAGTATAACCAGTATTTGATCATTCACATTTGAAAAAACTTATTAAACTGTTGGATATACATAGATTCCAGCTCAATTAGATGTAACTGGACTCGCTCATACCATGTTCAATGTACTATGAATTGAGTTTAAATATTCATATTAATGGGGATTGCGACCTATAATACTTTTCGTGTTGAGGATGCCTTACATTCTAAACAGATGCGGTTGAATATCGGCATTTTACAGGAAGCAACTGCTGACCAGACCACATCCTAAACATAAATTGCTGGTCAGGCTTTCGGCTTCCATCACTATCGATTTTCATAAATCAACCGTTGTTTGTTTTTGTCGGGAATAAAGTATTTTCTAAAAAGCCGTGATAGCCTAGTGATATGACCATTGGACTGCCAAGTTAAAGGTCTTGAGATCAAATCCAAGGCACGCACCTCTGACTTTTCGAAGTTATGTGCGTATTAATAGTTAATTATCACGCGCTTAAACGGTGAAAGAAAACATCGTGAGGAAACCGACATGTCTGAGAGATTTTCTCGAGGCGTGTGTAGTCTACCAACCCGCATTAGGCAAGCGTGGTGGACTATAGCCTAATCCCTCTCATTGTAAAAGGAGACCCTTGCCCAGCAGTGGGACATATAATGGGTTGATTATGAAAGTATTTTTTGTTTATTTCAGGTCCATCGATCATTATTCTAACGGAGGTTATATCGTCCGTCTTATCTTCATTTCTACAATACAATAAGATGGCGGACCACACAGTACCAATTAATGTCGCGGAAGATTTTTGGAATATGTACACAAAGTTTGAGAGTGAATGCTTGCGGAAATTTGGATTGTGTGTATTGAAACTTAATTATGTAAGTAGACCATTTGAATAGTTTATTTAAAAATATTTAATACAAAATTATTGTACATAATTTTTAATAATTATGTATCTCAAGTGCATTTGGGTTCCAAAAAAGATGGCATAAAAATTTTTATGCCATAAAATCATCATCATTTATAATAATAGCCCCACTGCTGGGCGCGGTTCTTCTCTCAGTGTGAGATATGTTAGGTTATATTCCATCACGCTAGCCTATTGCAGGTTGGCAGACTTTTGACACCTTTGAGAATATCTCCCAGCCTTGCAGGTATCCTCACGGTGTTTACTTTACAGTGCGAGTGATTATTAATAATTAATTATCCTGAAGAGTCAGAGAGCCTTGGATTCCAGCTCAAGGCTTGGCTGTCCAATGGATCATTTGGCTATCACAGCTCATGCAAAAAAATTGTGAGTTAAAAACAACTGCTATCTTGCGCTCTGTCTCTCACTGGCAAGATAGGTACTATACTGTTTGGGAGAAGACAAATTCTCATTTTCAATCTCAAACTCATTTTTTTTATTTCAATTAAACATAAATACGGGTACTTTGGAAATGTCAAAGACTTTGCACGGTTGTATGGAGAAGAGCCCGGACTCCATAGATATCTATTCTTTTAAATAGGTGATTGATGTTTATATTGTATTGTGTAGTCTAATGTAAGTGACGATTAATAAAGTACCTTTCAAAAGGATAACATTGGTAACTAAATCCGGATTGCCATGGCATGGCACGTCATAGCTGACCAGTTCCGAGTTCCGACAGACGGCACCCGTTCGTGTGTATCAGCGTCGTTAGACTTTTTTATGGGATAGAAAGGTAAACGAGCAGATGGATCACCTGATGGTTAGCGATTACCGCCGCCCATGGACATCCGCAACACCAGACGCGTCGCAAGTGCGTTGCCCGTCTTTTAAAAGGTTTGGGACTCCAGTATCCTCACTCACTCGGCGAAACACAACGTAAGTGTTGTTACACGCCGGTTTTCTGTGAGCCTGCGTGTCTCCTGAGACTTCTGTCGAGCCGACCCATTCGTGCCGAAGCATGGCTCTCCCACGTGACTCAACCAGATTGTACATCTAATTCTAAATCATAACGTTTCAGAATCCACCTCTAGTAATATCCTTCCTCAAGCTATGCCTTAGTTTTGCTCAACTCAAACTGCTCAACATAAAATACAGCAATGTAAAACTGGATGTATCTCACTGTACTGATACATCGGAGGTTTTTGACTTGAGCGTGCTATTACCGTGCTTAAACAGCGAGCAATGGATTGCGCTGGCGACGAAGATTCAAGATGATGAGGCTGTTCTGTTATTGGTAAGTCATCAGTAATTGTAAGCGCGACTGCTATGTTAGAGGCTCTGTGGTCGATGTCACCCATGTCAAGCAGTGTTATTGAGTTAAAAATGAAATTCCTAGTAATACCTCGGAATTTGGATTTGCATATTCAAATAAATTAATATGAATATGCCCAGTTAATAGCAATAGACTTGTCTTTATTAAATTATATAGCGGCGGTGGTTAGTGGTTAGTGGGAACTAAGGCACATTCTGCCAAGGTGACGCAAGTTGGAAAAACACCCTACTGTGTCCATTTGCAAATACTTGCGTCTATACTTTTACCTCAGCCGTGTTACTCTACATATATTACCATTCCTGGAGTCATTTAATTTAATGCACTCCATTCTAAAATAAAGGTAACGTTTCTTATAAATTAAACAATCGTAATTACTTTTGGAAAGCTTTATGGTAAATATGGGAATCATCAATATATTTATATTCAATCTACATATTTAATAAAATTATTTTACCTTCCAGGATAACCTCCTCTTAGCCAAAACGATGGCACTACAGCTGTTAGCCATAAAAAACAAACAAGAATACACCAACACAACTGCAACAAAAACACATTTGATCAAACATATAAGCACGAACCCATCTCTGTTACAAAACACATATTTCTGCAAAATATTATTTGCAGATTTAGACAAATCACATGTAAAATTGTTGGCCAAATGTCTAATCAAACTTTGCTTGGCAGACCCCGAATGTGATGTATTGAAAATCGATGCCATAGCTAACAATAATGATTTGTTAAATATTCTAGTATTAGAAACAGCTAAAAATATAACAAAATGTTTCACAAACGGGGATTCCTTGAGCAAAATGCTAGGAAAAGCTAATTTCAATGTAGCTGTCTACGCAAAAGAAATTGATATAAAAGAATATTTCAATGACATAACTATTCAATCTGAAACGCAGGACTTACTTAAAAACTGCGTGAATATCTTCAAACAATTGCCAATTCACTATTTAGAAGAAAACTACCAATTAGTAGCAATTTTTGTGATGTTGGCAATAAAAAAATGTAACACCACGAAAAAATTGAAACGGAACATTGATTATGTATTACAAAGTATATACGAATTGAGCCAACAACGACCGGATTTATATCAGATCTTCCCAGCAGATTATATTTTCAATTTCAAAGACAATGCATTATTAGACCTATTAACTTTAAAAATAAAAACAACAAATAATTTGCTAATAATCAAAAGCTTGCTAGAATTGGCCGTGAAAAAAGTACGAATTGACAGTGATCAAGTCAGAAGTATAGTAGAAAAATTATTAAAGAAGAAGAACAAGATTTCGGATATAGAATCGTTTAATGATCCCATATTCCAAATCACATGTTTAATTCTGCCTTCGATAGTAAAACAGAAGAAAGCCATAACAGCCAGTGCATTCAGATCGATATTAGCAGACCTACAAGAAAAACTACATAAATCATTATTAGAATCGTTCAAAAATATAGATTTCAGTCATAGTAGTTTTTCACAAAATGACACTGGTAACATTGACGACAGTGTGGTTGAAAATGAGGGTAGCGTGGCAACATTGAACGCTATGGTAGCATATTATTTGACCCTCGCAAGGTACTGTGAAGGTGCAGAATCTGAGGATATGAAAGATTTAGATTGCTTGATTACTGCTTTAGAATATTTTGTACAAAATGCTGTAAGTATACCTACTTAATATAATAAATCTATTAATTGTAAGAAAAGCTTTTTATCAGAATAGAGGGGTAAGATCCACGGAAATTGGGGATTGACAACTTTAAACACCTTCAAAATTCTTGTGACTACCTTCAGATGCAGTTTTTCTGTAGTATCGTCGTTTAAAATATTTTGTAGAAATAGAATAATATATAAATAATTATAAGAAAACATATTAATTTAGAACTACATATGAATTTCTTTATTTCCAGATAAAAACAATAGAAAATGCAGACTCGAAGCCACAACACATTGATTCTGCAATACAGCTTTTAAACGTCGTACTGAGAAGAATAAAGAAACTAGAAAACCACCCGATATTCCTTGAAAAGGACAAGTTGTTTTTACAAATTTGGCGAAGTTTAAAGTCCCGGTTCATATTGGAACAGGATAAGAAAAAAATTAGTGCTGTTTGCTTAGAAGAAATGGGGACAACACTGAAGTTTGTATGTGAATTGTCTTCTGTAGACTGTTATGTGACCAACTTTGTCGGCGATCTTAATCATTTAGTTGTACTGAAGGTAACTTTTATTTGTTATATACTATACAGGCTGTTTACCTGCAATAATTGATTCAGATTGAGTCACCCTTTAAAACAAATAAGACATTTTTTCATTCATGCCTTAAAGTGGTCTGTGTACTCCTAAAGGAAGATGTATTCATTTTTCACGGGTAGGGTATGGGTTTCGTAGCAAAAGATGTTCAATACGACGTGTAGAATCATCCCTTTAACGAGTGCAGGTGTCTAAATCAGCCCCCTGTTTATCGCGGATACATACTAAGACGGGATTTTGGGAAATGCCCATGGAATTGGAAAAGCAAGATTATCGCGGGTAACACCTCTGCCAAACAAAATTGTAGTAATATATATTTCTTTAAACTTTCAGAAACCATCGCCCATACAAAACGATACCAATTCAGACATAAAATCGAGAAAAGTATTCAAGTATCTATGGTCACAGTGCCTCAAAGCGAACATAGTAGGTCCCAAGTGTGTTGCCATGTCAAAATTAATGTACCGCGCTTGTAAGAATTTGAGGAATTGGATGCGGCAACACTACGAGTTTGAGGACAGTGTTGCCAGGGTAAAAGATGAAATTTCCACTGAGGATGAAATTATAAAAATAATAAAGGTCGACGATGCTATTTGTGAAATCGTAAGATTGGATTTGGATTCGCTGTCTGAAATACTTTTAGCCGCAAAAAAGGTATGTTGAGTTCATTTATAACTAGCTTTCACCAGTGACCTAACTGTAGGTGGTCTTCTTCTTCGTATCTTAACGACAGCAAACGGAAAGAGAAGAGCAAAAGAAAAGATATAATTGGAAACATTAAACTAGATTAGCCCAGTATTCCGCTACGTGCACAGCATTTTCTATAGCGGCGATTAGGTCTTGATGTATGCAAGTGTAGAGGAAATCGGGCCAGTAGTTTTTGAGTTTGTTCACATTACGAACATACAGAAATACAAATATTTCCTCTTTTATAATATAAGTGTAGATTTGGGTGTACACCTCTGCCTAACCTTTAGGGGAAGACATGTGTAGCCCACTCGGCAATACTATTATCTCTTCTTCTTCTTCTCTCTCTTATTATTATAAAATTTTAAAAAACTGTGTTTGTTATGGGTTGGAGCAAAAACTACTGAATACTTTAAGTTTGTTATTACTGTTAGAAAGTATATGCTCAAACTTAAAAACTGGTGAACTACTTATCTCAATTAAATAAACGGATCCTTAGATACAGCTTGACCTCTCATACAAAGAAGAGATCATACCTGTTGGTTTTAATTAAATTATTTTTGGAATCCATTTCTAATTCTACTATACCTTCAGGTGAGCGAAGCCACCGACAAAAGCTAGTCTAAACTAAAATTATAAAGCTGAAGAGTTAGTTCCGTTGAATGCGATAATTCTAGGAACAACTGGTTCGAATAAAAAATGTTGCAAAAACGGGAAAAAGAGAGACAGAGAACTCCACGCGGGCGAAGTCGCGAGCGGAAGCTAGTTTCCCATAGTTTGAGCTCCTTTTTAAACACTACTAAAATTTTTCAGATATCTCTAGATTACAGCTTCGTTGACGTGACATTTGAAGTGCAGCATTTGATCCACTATGTACTGGCGACTAAGTCTCCGGTCAGATGCGAGGTGTCCTGGCAAGCGTTCTTCATACTGTACGAGGGCTGTGTAGCGGTACTGAACAACTTGCTTCTAGCTAGAGAAGAGGTTCTGGAAGACAGGTATTTTTTATACATAAATTTTGCGTACCTATATATATACAGCTACCATTATAGGAAATTCCCAAACCGATAGTATAAAAATAATTATTAATTCTAAAATCTAATTGATAAAAACTATTATACATTACATTATAGCAAGAATATAAAAGGTGTAACACTTCTCTCCTCCTTACACAATCTTAGTTTTAGTATAATGCGAAACCCAAGAACCGTATCTAATATTTTTATGTTAAGAAATCTATGTACAAAACTTCAGAACTGTATCATGAAAAATCACAAAGTTATAAGCTTGTTATTTTACCTGGTTGTCCGTACGTAAAACATGCTCACCATGTCTTATTACCCCCGTCGCGCTGAGTGCCGCTATGACCTGCCGTGACTTGTGTTGTGGGCGTATAATAGCGGAAAGATACTTAGGGCCACTTGCACCAACTTCTTAAATGTGTTTAAATTGTATTTAAACACAAAAATACTATGAAAAATCGTGTTTAAATACTATCTAAATATAATTTTGAAGTTGGTCTTTTACCGGTTACATTTCGGAGAGTGTGCATCGGAACTACATGAAATAGTTCCAGCATCCCCGTTCCACTATCGCACGAGCAGAGCTACGGCAAGGCGCCACCGCTACATGGTGGAAGTGCCTAAATCTCGCACGAAACGTTTTGCGTCTACATTTATAGTGCGTACTGCTCTATTGTGGAACTCGTTACCGGAATCTTTGTTCCCTGAGACCTACAATTTGGGTGTCTTCAAGACGAGAGTGAATAGGTACCTTCTAGGCAAGCGCGCTCCATCGTAGACCACTTCGATGCTTAACATCAGGCAAGTTGTGGTCAAGCGTAAGCCTATCAGTGATAAAAAAAAGTTACTTATTCTGAACAAACCATATTCGGTTTCGGATATACTAAAAATAATGTTGTAGTATCAGTTACGTATGCAATATGTCTAATTAGATGTTCCCTTATGTTCTAGATGGCCGTGTTACATGCAATGCTACAGGGCACTAGTTTCCGCGCTGTGCGAGCGAGCCACAACACATGCGCAGCTAGACAGGAGCGTCGAGGAGAAACTTGCCGAAATTGCGCATTCCGTTGAAAAGTCAGTATTTTTTTTAACTCATTTTTTGGGATAGAAGGGTGCAAACTATCACACGGATCCTCTGATGGTAACCGCCCATGGAGACTCGCAACACCAAAGGAGGGTTTAAAAGGGGTTTGGGCCTCCGGTATCCTCACTAACTCGGCGAAACATAATGTAAGTGTTGTTACACACCGGTTTTCTGTGAGGCCGTGGTCATGTCGTACTTGAACACTAAGACACCTGAACGCTGAATACTGACATCACAGTGCTCAATACTATCTTGGAATCAAACCCAGATGTTGATGTGTTTGAAGATGTATGTGTTGCCTGTATTTTATGGACCTAAGGCCCACTTGCACCAACTTCTTGAATATATTTAAATTGTATTTAAACACAAATTTACTATGAACAATTGTGTTTAAATGCAATTTAAACATATTTAAAAAGTTGCTGCAAGTGGGCCTAAATGTTTGGTAAAGTAAATAAATGTAAATAACGCGCCTAATTTAAAATTAATATAATGTGGTATTACTTTTCCAGATTAACGCAATCAATAAGTAAGCGAAAGAAGCACGTATCTCGCATCGCTGCATACACAGTGGCCGATCTCTGCACGTCTCTAGAACGCAACGCCCCAACCAGGATGGTGCGACAACATCTAGAAAATTCCGTGGCCCTACTCATACAAGCATGCGATAGCACTTACGCTATGTCTTTCCTGAAGAGAGGTCTTGTGGGATACGTGGGACAGATGACCATGACCAATCTTTATACTATGTATAAGAGATACCATAAGTATATGGGCAACGCTTAGGGCAAATCGCACTGACTGTTAAGGGCTAAGTACAATGACTTGAATAAACAGTTTTTGAGTAAAGAATGACCTTGAATACTTTTGATTTGGGCCCCAAATCTACTCTAATATTTCTATGGGGTCAAAGTCAAACAAAACGTAATCCTATTGCTCATTAGCAATGATGTCAAAGAGTATTTAGTGAGAACGAGTAGCCATTACGGTCCGAATCAATTCAAATATGGAACGGAATTTAGGTATATGAAATTAACTGTGGAGTAATTTAACGGAAACTTACTGGTGAAATGCGGCTTGCAGCGACCTTATTAACACAAGGAGCGACAGATATGGTAAACAAAACTGTCAAACATTAATAATTCGGAAGTCATAGAATAACGATTTGGCACAATATTATAGTAGAAAGGCACTTTTTAAGGGCTAACGCGCACTTGTGATTTTTAGTCTACCGATAGTTGAGTCGCTGTATTAGTCGTGTATAATTTCATGTCGAATTCTAATCGTCAAATGCGCGCACTGCCATATAACTCCATAGTGAATCCCAGAACGATCAAACTATCGCCCGACTAAAAATCACAAGTGCGCGAGCGCTCTAAGAGTTGCAGCAGTGGCAGAGCTAGCAGCAACGACGTCCACCGACGGCTTCGTGCCCGAGAAGACCTCGCATTCGATAAGGTTTAGCAATATTATTAAAAAGTGCTAAATGCCGAAAACCACGTTATATTTTTTTTTTATTGTTTTAACTAATTTTGTACCAATAGTTAGGTACACTTAACTATTATATTTATTGTTTTCTTTTTCACCGGGAAATGAAAGAGACCTCCCAAAAGCTGATGTTTATACGTCCTACGTCTGGTCAAGCACCGCCACAGCGCCACTGTTTGGTAAACATTGAACAAATGTTTGTTTCATCTTCTGAAAAGTTATGTTGTAAATATGACCTATAACCAACTTTCAAGGCCATAAAAGTACAGAAATACTTATTGTAATTGTTACTTAGGTACTTATGAATAAAATAGTTTTTTAACTTACTGATTTTTTATTGTCACATAACGGTAAGTACTGCACCTACTGTTTGCCAATATGTTTTTAGTGTACAGACCAACAAGGGCGATAAATTGAATCAGCCGTTTCTGAGCAAATTCTTAGCTGAGTAAGTTTCTGCCGACCCCAAAAAAAGGCGTGATAATTTGAATTTGAAAAGCAAATTAGAATATTTAGCACAAAATGGTAGGTACATAACAATCATCAAAATGTAAAGAGTAAAATGATAGAGTTATCAATATAGATACTTTGAGCCTAAGTACCTACTTACGATTATAATGTTATCACAATAACATCATGCAATGCCATATCATAAAAGGTAAACTTAAAAACC
The DNA here is from genome assembly GCA_947256265.1 of Acronicta leporina. NCBI lineage: Eukaryota > Metazoa > Arthropoda > Insecta > Lepidoptera > Noctuidae > Acronicta > Acronicta leporina. The sequence goes on along the minus strand of OX366537.1, from coordinate 3,082,138 downwards.
AATACAAAACTTATACTCTTATATTTATTTTTCTAGTAATATAGATTGTGCTAGCTCAAGGCATAATATAATATCATGCACTGTTCCAGTAAATTTCTATGTGTATGTGGATAAATAAAAAGTTATAAATAAATCTGTAAACTGCCTCAATAGCCAAGTGGTCCTGACCGCGACTGCTACGCTAGAGGTCCTGGGTTCGATTCCCAGGTCGAGCAAAGTGTTATTGGGTTTTTCTATGAAATTCCCAGTAGCAGCTCAGAGTTAGGAATTTGTGCCCGGTTAATGGCAATAGCCTCGCCCCCTATTACATGGGACCTAAACATACCGACGAACTGTGGGTGTACTAAAGTACGCCTCTGCCTAACCCTTCAGGGAATACAGGGGCGATGGTATGTTATGTAATCTGTTTATCAAAAAACGCGCGCAATTTTAAACGTCATTTGCGATTTTGTGACTGTTTCCGTCAGTCCGTATATGGGCATTTGTTGAATACTTATTTCTCATTGGCTGACGCGCTGTCGTCATCAGTGACTCATTTTTCCAGTCGATTGTATATAAAGTATTTTTAACTTTTACTCTGCAGTGCCATGTATTTTTGATATCTTATCTTAGCAAGATTAGTATGACTTTTATTTATCAATAACACATTTTATTTGAGGACTCAGTATAAATTATCGCGTAGCTCAAAAGAGTTGTTAGTACGTTTTCTTGAAAGTTGTCACCCTGCTGCTGTCACTTGTGAATTACTTTTTTTGCCAATATTACTTAGAAGAAATAATAAATTTCTCAAAAAAATTTGAGGTATTAATTACATTTGCGTAGAAGTACCAGTCTGTGATAATTCTCTATTGTTATAAAAGGACGGTGTATTGATTTTATCAATCAGTTGACGCATGCGCTCATTGGGTGTCGTAAAGGAGGGATTGCCAACATACCGAACAGTTTCGTTCCGGTCGCCGTTGTCGTGGTGTCGGTGAAGTTAGTGGTGAAATTTTTACGTGTATAACATCAAAAAATGGTAAGTGAAGAAAATAAATTACAGTGTTTAACGTCCGCGTTGTGTTTTTCTGTTTTGCGAGTGGTGAATTACGAATCGGAATGCCGCAATTTCACGGGAATTCGCTCGTCAGTGACCGGTGCCGCCATATTTCGCACATCCCAGCGACGAGTTTGCACGCCTTTTCGTAAAAATCGTTGTCACCGTTCACCGATTTGACGCCACGTGTTGTGTTTTTAAGTATATGGGCGCGGACATCTCTGGCTGCGGTGACGTGACGAGTGAACGTTGCGTCCCGATGGGCCGGTATTGGATTTCACGTACGTCTGAAAGGTTAATCCTGCAACGCCTTTTTTGACGATTCAAGAGTGCCGTATGCCGTGATGTATGATATTTGGCAGCTGTGGAACAATTTGTGGTGGTCAGATGAGTTATCAGTGGTGTGTAGCGTGCTGGGGGCAACGAACTTCACTGGGAATGCACCGTCGCGCAATCGCACTTGCGTTTGACCATATAAGGCGTAGTGATCGCCGCACTGCTTGTCACATACATTTCGTATCTATTTTGGGGCGAATAGGCGCGTCTGAATACCGCAACCGACGATACGTCATTATAAAAATGAGCCGGGGGTATTGGCCTAGCAATGTCAAGGTCGCTACTTGTTCTCTTCTACTGTCGAAAATTTAGTTGTAACAAAAATATTTGACAGGTATCTGCAACACGCAAAATTGATCCCTAACGGCTAATCAATAAAGTCCAATAAGATGGCACGATGCGAACCGCTATAGGTAATCACTCGAATTATAGGATTATTCTCTTATCATAAATGGTAGTTTTCCTCGTAATAAAACAACTCATTTGTTGAAATTGCTCTGAACAATGATAAAACACTGGCATGGTGGCTTTGTCATCACAGCAAAGGATAATGGCCAGCACAAAATATGATCACACATTCTATAATAAGTGTTAATTATAGGATATTGTCCACAACTTCCTACTAAATATCACCATTTACATCCTTGATTTATATAAGTACCTATACCTAAATATTTGTCCATGTAAGTAGTTACACTACACTGATAATAATGATTCATATAATTGGTATTTTAGGCATCTAAACTTTATATATTATTATTGTATGTAATTTAAATAATAATGAATACCTACTTATATTCACAAAAAACTGACATTCAGTACTGGATTTCCGCATAGGCCTACAAGGCCCCCAGGGCTGGATCTACCATTATGGCTTTTTGGGCTTCAGCCCAGGGCCCAGTGGATTATATGGATATTATAATTTAAATCAAATATTTTACCGTCTCATTTTTTTCTATACTTTGAGTAATTAGGGGGGCCCCTAAGTAGTATAAGCCAAGAGAAGATAAATTCACAGTCCGGAGGCCCCAGCCTAGGGGCTCATAAGCTCTAAAGCCTGGTTTAAAGGAAACCTGGAAGTCCAGGACCAGTAATAGGTTAGTACTGAATTTGGAAGTTCTTACATCTCTTAAAAGGGTTGTGGTTGAGTCAAAGTGATCTATCATATTCTGAGACAGATCAGTTGCCTTAATATCCCTGTACACCAAATCACGTCATATCTGCTTATGGTAGTAGTTTAGTTTTCTATCTTAATTTTTTTTACAACAGTAGAAAACCACCCGCTGCCATTGGTACATGTCAAAATAATCACATTTATTTAACTGGAATCTGTCTTAAATGACAAGTGTATTTTTAAAGACAGTGATATAAGTGGAACCCACAGCCTATAGACACAAGCCCTGCAGTTGTAATTGTCCCACTGCAGGGGAGTTTTCCAGTCCTCATGGGTCATAGCTATTTTGAGCCAATTCTTCCAAAAGAAATTAAGCTCATCCCATGCATTCAGAGAACAGTTGGGCAGCCCTAGACCTCAGGCCAGGGCTGCCCCTCTATAATCTGATTTTTGTTGGGTTTTCTGGGTTGGGTTAGACACAATCCTTTTAGTTCAGGACCATTTCTGGTGCATAGTACATTATTGCATAGTATGTTGTATGCAAAGTACCTGTTAGTTGACAATGGTATTGAGATAAATACTTAGGAGTTTTTATTCTAGCTACCTTTATAAAACTACACAAAATTCAATAGATACAATTCAATTACTTATCTATTGCTATGGTGCCTTAACATAATTCCATGACGAAATTTGAAGGCAAATTTCGACATGGCAGGTAGGACTCGCGGTGGCTTAGTGGTCATAGCGTCTGGTGTATCAAACCAGAAGACGCAGGTTCGAATCCTGCCTGCGAGTCGAATTTTTCCTTCACTAAAATAACTTAATTCCATGAATTAAATAAAGAAAAGACCTTATCCTTCTTTAACTAATGACAAACTTTAGTAGTTGATGAAATGTGAGTAATTCCACCTTAAAAGGATGTTAGTCAGTCAGTACTCCTAAGCCATTGGTGACTAATAAGATATTAGCATAGGTAGGTACTAATAATATTTTAAATAAGCTGTTGCTTATGTTTCAACTCACTTCCCAAAAGGATTTACTTACTAAGCTCTAACCTCCAGCAATACAACTGTGAAAACTGCATCTACTTTGCTGTCATTGTTTTTGTGTGATGCGCAAACAAACATGAAGACAGACAGACACAAACATTTTAAAGAATCCTAATTATTTTAGTTTCTACTGCTCTTATATTACTTCCCATAGTTGTCTGACTTGATCATATTAGTACCATAAGAGCTTTTTCTGCCTTATTTTTGTAGTGATCGCAAATACATTTAATGAGGTCCTATTCTATTCTCAAGTTGAACAGAAATTACTAGGGTTCTCTTATAAGAATTTGTCAGTAATGAGCTGCAGTTTCATCTGATAAACATACCTAGGCATCGCCATTTCTTTTCAGTTCAATCATCCCAAAGTTGGATGGATATAGGAGACCATTCTATGATTTACAAAACTCTACTTAGTGACAAAATTCTAGTTTTTGGTATTCACTTAATAATATTCTGTTAGTGATTATAGGCTGTGGGCTTTTATTTGTTCAATATGTGTATTATTGATTTAAAAAAATGTATTTGAAAACCATCACCTTGGAAATCACCTCTTTACAAATGGCCATTCTCGATCATTACCTGCCTCGTTAGTGTTATGGTCCTCGCGACTACTATGCTAGTAGGTTTTGATTCAATTTCCAAGTCGAACAAAATATTATGGTTTTTCTATAAAATTCTCAGTAATGGTTAATTGCAAAGACACGCCTCTATTAGATTGGATATAAATATACCAGCTAGCTGTAGTAAACCTCTGCCCAACCCTACGGACAATACGAGCTTGTATCTATTAAAACTACTTCGTACCTACCTATTTATAACTGTAAAAAATACATCAATCTATTATTGCCGTGTAAACAGCCCCTTACCAACGAATCGTCCAGTGATGATAATTTTACCTACTTGAGAAAAGTTTGCTAACAATCCTTAGCTTCACAAGTACCTACTCGACGATTCAATAAAGTCACTTGCCTACCTTATAGGTCGCTTTACGTATAAAAACTCGATGTGTGAGTCACATTTCATCTCGTGAGTCATTCTGTAATGTTTAGAACGTATTTCATGTCTAGAATTTCTCTTGAGTTCAGTATTAAAGCATACCTAATGATTTGTGTAATGGCAGATTATATTTTTTAAACTGGCCTTTCCCCCGGTTTCACTCGCTTCCAAAAGGACTAGCACAATATGCTAAAAGATGGACATATTATGTGATGGTCCATGGAGATGGACATATTATGTCCACCTCCATGTTCCAATCTAATCTCTATGAGTAAATTCATCAAAAAATGTCTGCAGTTTATGCGTGAAAACTTAATAAACACAGGCGCAGTTAGTTACTTTTGTTGTTGACCCCTCCGTGCCTAAAAAACAGTCTGTCCCGGTTGTAATATAAACACCTATACCGTCTACGTCTATGCTTAGGGTATCAGTACCCAGGAACAGGATTTAAGAGGCCTGACGGCAATCGCTTCTTGGAAAATCATCTGGGTTACTTAAAGGTGGCAGAACTCCGCCGTTGGAGTTCGTTGTAGCAGACATCATCGCATTGCCACTAAGAAAATATTTTATGCTAAACATTATTGTATTCCGATTTGAAAGGCAATGTAGGTAACCAGTTAAATTAGTGGCTATAATATGGGACAACAACTGTGGCCTCAAGATGGCAATATTTCAGTTCCTACAGGAGCTCAGGTCTACTATTTGAATTGTATCAGAATTGTCGTCCAATGGCGCTTAATTACATTTTTAACAGATTTTTCTTCGAAATCTGTAGAAGACATTGCAAGACGATTGTGACCATTGATTTAAAATATAAGTCAATGGTTGTGACACAATAAAATAGAGTTGAAGGCCTGTTGTTGATAGTCGTTATAGGCTTATAGGCAGCAGTTGGCTCTTACCATCAGGCGGTCCGTATGCTTCTCTTGTCTGACTTTGACTGGATTTCTTCTCTAGGTGAAATACAAAATGCTTGACTTCAGGTCGACTCATTAATTTACTGTACTTTTACAAGTGAATGTCGTTTCACTGTGAAATTTGCTTCAGTTGAGAACTTGAGACGTGATAATGATAATCGTGAACGACTGCGCAAATTTTATTCATCATACCACTCATCTCATGACGAGCGTTTAACTTCTCCCATAACACCTGGCGTCATACTTCATCAGATTGATATGCAAATTGCAGCCAATGCTTAAAAAAATCCAGAGCTGCACACCTAAGCCTTTTCAGCTTACGTGAAGGTCAAAAAAATTTACCAAATAAATACGACGGGCAACGTCGTATTTATTCATTTTCAGACAACAATTAAGATGACACTCACGATTGATTGCCGTGCAGCGGGTCGTTGAGCTCCCTAAATAATGGTTGAGCTACACGATGACTGGTGCATGCGTGCCGTCAGTTAGGACAGGTCAACTCAAGACTGCTATGGATCTTTCTTCAAAAGGCCTGTTCAGATTTTGCCCTTCATCGTAAAACACATATCCTATAATACTACTAAGTACTACTGTCTGGACTTTAAAAGAGACCATTCTCTGAGTTTGTTTCGGCGTTTCTTCTCAGAGGTCGTCAGATGGGAAATTCCGGCGCCATCTAGTAAAAAAAATACGTAAAACAACTTGTAAGTGTCTTTTTAAGATCTATTTACAGAAATAAATATCATTTATTATATTCTAATCTTAAGTAACAGCACAGGGCAAAAATTTAAAACTTCTTTTCACATCTCCGACAAATTCCTTTAAGTCACCTAGTAGGTACAGTTGTTGGAGACCAAAATTACACTATCTGAAATGTGGTGCAATTTGAAACAAATTTTGATGTTCATTCCCTTATCGTTATTTTATCTAATGAAAGTGTGCTTGAAATGCCATATCATCGCCCCAATACGCCCTATATTACAAAATTATTAACATGGTATAATTAAACTAGCAATGCGATTTGATTTCTCTAAATTCATGATTACTATCAGCATTTTCTTGTGTATTACGAAACAGCCCTTCTCATGAAAAGGTTTGAACAAAATTATAGCTACATAGATACTCCAAGCTTCCAGTTGTTTGTAGATAAAAAGTTATTAACGAAAACTATTGCATTGCTAACTTTTACTTGTAGGTACTACCGGTGACTTCAGTGATGATTCATCGGTAAACATTGTAACACGTAACTATACTCTAAAAATTGCTTTTGTGGACCGTATATCCGAAATCTCAGCTCTCTGCTCTCAACAGAATGTAAAATCTCTTAGGTCTTGAGGCCTGTCTCTAATAGTTATGTTTTGCATGGCGCAGCTTAACCTATTCGGAAGGCAACATAACCAAGAACATCAATTTACAACTTAAAAGTAATTATGTAAGTACCTCTAACAGGTTTTTAAATCGTAATTGTCATACAGATTATTTGAATAATATCAATAAGACATGAATTCGCTTTAATGCTCTGACTCGAAGATAACAATTCCATCGTCAGCGGAATTGCTCGCAATGGGCATGGAAGTTGTTCTTGTATGCACTTGCAAGATTCCCGGAAGAACAAAATACTTTCGAAGGATTATCCTAATCAAATTTGAAATTTTACTGCCCATATTACATCTAAATTACATAGTAAAATGTCTTAATTTTGTGACACCTCTTAAAAATAAAATGCTATGCAAAAAAATCCTTTGAAATGGATATAAAAGTACGGCTATTGCTGTTAATAATGAGATAGCGACCCGAAAATTATTTCGAGATCAGCCATTGACTGGAAGCAAGCGGAATGCAATCAAAATAGTTCGCATGTGTGTCTCGCTCGCTACCTATTTGGTCCCCTGCTAAAACTCCCCTGTTACAAGTAATGAATATGGAGGGGTGACAAGCTGAGGGCGTTCACCGAAGTTACTTTTTATCTTGGACGAGTCTTATTTGGAAAAAAATCGAAAATGGGGTACGGGTTTCCATTTAAATAACATCGTGTTCCGTTCTAATAGTCACACAGGTTGGTTACTAGTGCTTAGAATTTGTGCCATTGACACCCGCTCTAATACCAAACCTCCAATCAAGAAATCGCCTTTTATCGTAGGATGAAAGGCTGCTATTGCTCAACTATATTGTGGTCCGCATTCAGTATAACCAGATGCAGACGATATACCAAATTGCTATAAAATCCAAACCGATTGTATGGTCTGATGGAAATAGAATTTATGTGTACATAAACTAGGCGTAGGTGTAAAAATACTCTATTCACATTCCTTTAAATTGGCTAATCTTCATGTCCTGAACTTGCACTTGAAAGATTTCAGGCAATGACTACAAAGAATGACATCACGCTTACCGCCAAAATAATCTAGAGAAAAATGGCGACGATCCTAGTCAGACGTACTCATCAGTATAACATTAGCGAGTCACCTGAGTCAGGCCGTGACGCATACTTAACCGACTGACATTAAGGTCGATAACCTTCACGGCAGTTTCTTTTTTCTATAGGACAATGCTGTTCGCCTTGCTGCCTTTGCGTGAATAAAATGAGCTAGACTGAAAGGAGACCAAAGTTTGAAATACGAATGCCATGTAGATTACTGGTAGAATTTTAATCTATGGACCAAATCGATTTCTTTCAATCGAATAAATTCGGCTCTACAAGTCGGGGAGGATATTTTAAGTTGTAAAAAACTAAGTATTGCAGCGCATTACCTAAGAAATTCTAATTAACTCTGATCTTTATTCAGAATTGTATTATTCCTTGAATTCCTGAATATTGTCGACCTTCTAGTTTTTCCTTGATTTGTGTGTGTTGTAGCACATCATAATACATATAATTTTAGTGTATAGATAGACCTATTTCGGTCTTTTCAATATTTCTTAATTTAAAAATATAGTGTATATTCATAAACTTTCAGTGTGGAAACCCTGACATTTTATTACTACTTGTCACAGTAAATAATGTTTTCCTTGTATTTATGACGACATTTTGAATCAATTTGTCGATATATTGGACAAACGTTTTTACTATATTTGGAATATGAAGTAATATTATGATATCCGGTTATTGACTCACTATTTGAATTGAAGAACTTGGACTTAACCCGCCAACTTTAAGAGCTAGGTTGAACAATCCAATCCATCCTTCCAACTCAACTTAAAATAATTCTACCAGCAGTTTCTTTCGGTCTCAAATCCCTCGCGAAACTTCTTCTTTAGCTGAATTGAATTACTGACAATTATGTAGGTTATCGCGTAGATGAGCGTTGCTAAGTGGATTTGTTGAGTTAAATCTCTATAATTTATTCTCATGGCAACACATCAAAACCCGTCCAGCATTTCTACTGTAATACAGTAACGGACATTCTAAAACATTTTCTGATTAATGTTTGCAAAATTATGTGTGTTGCTCCAAAAACCACGCTTGCGCATTTCCAAGCAAACGCTAGATCTAAATAAAATAAATCAAATGCTCTAAAATAGAAGAGGTAGTCGGACGACACTAAATTTATGTGTTGAGTATATTTTTTTCTGCCAGCGGCGTCATTTCGATGTCACATTGCGTGCACGAAATTAACGACCAAACTCCGGGGATGGAACAATTGTATTTTCTACGAAATCATTCTATCGAAACATCTCGTGCACGTCGGCTCCAGACGAAATATCTTGACAGCCCTCTTCTCCCTGGTGTAGCCGTTAGTCCGAATTATACGAAAAATCCATTTGTATAGCACCATTTTCATTCTAATAAAGAATAACACATCTCGTTTTTTCTATCCTACTAATTCCTCAACGAAAACAACGTTTCGTGTTAGCAAAATTGATTAATTCTATCTGCCTGTTCGGTAATAATAGAAAAAGTACAGAATGCTCCGTTTCATAGCAATGTATACTGCATTTATCGAACAATAAAGCTAATTCATGTGTGAAACATGACATGAACAGATAGGCGAGCATTTGTGGCGTATCTTTTATTGTAGAGTATTTCTGTATCTAGGACAATTACTCGATTATAAATGTAAGCTAGACTTAAATCTTATTACAAAAATGAAAACACGTAGAAGACACATTTAAATCCTAAAAAGTAAAAAGCTAAAATGTTAGATGCATCTTCAAATAACGGGTCCTTGGGAATTGTTAACTTTAAAGGTTTTCTTCGAGATATTTCAACGTTTCTACTTTCAAGTGGGGGGCTTCCTGAAGGTTCTTTTTCATTTCAAGGTTCTTCAAATGCCGCTGAATATAAGATAATAAATAATTCAAACGGTTCCTCGGGACTGCTGCTTATAGTACCGAACCACGATCTGTGCATCGATCGACTGCCGTAGAATTGCATGACCCTACTCACACAATGCAGTATAAAAATGGTGCAGTCTGAGTAATGCAGTCAGTCAAGCATAAATATTACAGGTATTGTGATTAACTAAAACGTGCTCGGAATATGAAAGAATAGGTTTGTAACTCTTTCAGGTTTGCTGTTTTATCGTGAGCGAAGTAATGCTTACAGAGATAGCGAGTGAGTGCGGTCAGAAATTCATTTACGTTAAAATAGCCATTATATACAATGCAATGATGATTTGAAACTAATAATTATTTCCCGCCTGCTAAACTATAGAAGGATAGAAAGGTGTTCTATTTTTAACAGGAAACTTACTTGACCTTAAGATTCAACGGTACATAATCACTTCGAAGATCAAACACCCCTTTTACAAAGGTCAATTTCAAAGTTCACGTTTTGGACCTTTTGGCATTTAGCTCGCCAAATTAGTAACACTTCGACAATTTTATCGTCCTTAACTTGTCCAGAAAATTTCAAATTAGCAATGTACATAGGTACCTACTGCCAAAAAATTTTAGCCGAAATAAAGACTTACCAGTGAAGTGACTTTTAAAAATAACTTACTATTAGCTCGATAAAGGAGCTTCCAAATTATCTGGTTGATTAGTGAGGTTAGCCCTGTTTAGTGTGTTCATTTAAGCAGGTGTCCAATTATTTTTGTTTCCAGTACGGAAACTCCTTACGGATCGTCCGCTACCTGAAGAGCGGCGAGGCATGTCGGACTCGTACTTACTTGCCTCACCTTGCCCTATAGCCACGGATCCCATCCTTGGAAAACATTAACTAATTCAAAAATCCTTGATTGTGTAAAAGAAGTGATCGGCAATCTGATGTTGTGATTGTCGATTCTTTATTTGATAAAGATGATAATAATCAAGCGTGAATCGTTTTGGCATTAGGTGTGGAGGCTTGGCTTGAAATGACGTTGAAATTATCATGGCAATGAAAGTACATACTTAAATATACCTTGTGGTCTACGGTACACATTAAGATATGCGATAACAATGAGATCATTCATTATATTTGATACAGAAATAGATTCGCTTTATACTGCGATATAAATAGCTTCATCGTATGCTGTCTGTAGTGGAGAATGAACGATCTTCGCTTACATTTCGAACTTTCTTCCTGGTGTTTTCCTGAGCAAGTGCTGGAGGGTTCCTCCATTCCATTTCGATGCAGTTTTTGTCTTGAAGCTTTCATCGACTCTCATCCCACAGGCAAGACTCACGGCGATCTTCCTTGTTCCTCTGGGCTGAAACATTTGAAATATGTATTTGAGAGTGGGCTAAATGCTTGTTATAATTATAAATAAGTATTTATGTTGCCTTAACTCTTTGTTTATAATCATATCATTTTAACGTCCCGTACCGTCCCGTTACGTGCTAGGCACATAATATGATTCTTTTTGCAAACTAAGAAGAGTAGGAATTGGAATTCATTCCAACAGCTCTATGAACTATTGAATATTGGGGGAGACCAGCCCGTCGAATCTTAGGGCCACTTGCACCAACTTCTTAAATGTGTTTAAACACGATTTTTCATAGAAATTTTGTTTTTAAATACAATTTAAACGCATTTAAGAAGTTGGTGCAAGTGGGCCTTAATCTTCTCAATTCTAAAGACCATGATACGCATTACTCCTAAAACATGCACATCCCAAAAGGATTAGAACGCACGTGTGTCGGTTCATGCACCGTGTATTATTAGATTGCTACGGCCAATGTCTTCCACGGGTGTGGACTAGGGCTATTTTTACTAAACCACGCGGGGGACTGATGTTTTTAGATGCCTCTAGCGATGTTACTCTTTTGTGAAGATAAAATATATCAGATGTGAGTTTAACAATGTAGGACAATTTTGGTCTTTTTAAGAGCCGAAGAAGATCTGAATTAGCCTGTCCTGATTTCTCTAACTGGTTTCACTCGTATCTCAAAAGGATTTAAGGACAAAAAGTAGCCTATGTCACAGAGTTAGTTTAAGGTCCGCCATTTCTGTACCACAATTCATTTTTTTTTTATTAGTTTGGCATCAAAACGTATCAAACAGGGAGAGTTACTTTCGCATTTATAATAGTATGGAGTTTTATTGTACATTATTAAGAATTAATAATCCATATCGCCTTTTCATTCATCTGAATTAATTACCACTCTAGTATCGATTACAAACGATTAATAGCGAGCGCTTTGATCGACCACACGACTAGCTCCGACTAGGTCAAGGCAATAAAATAGACAAGTCTAACATTACACACTGTATAGTTGACTAAACAATTCTAGACCAAGCTCACTTGATCCCTTAATAAAACGTTACTCATTCAACCGAGAACCACCTGTACAAACATCCATACAAAACAAATGTGTAGAACAGTAATATAAATGTATGGAAACATTACGTTTGTATGAACCTCGCTGTCCGACCTCTGATAAAACGGAGATAACATTCCCGGTGAGTCATGAGCTGACATTTACCGTGATATAGTAAACCTTAAATATATAAGGATAAGATACAGTTTAGATGAGGGCAGTTGTGTGAAAGGTGTCTGCGATTCTCGGGTGAAGGTTTGATATTTCCTTTCTAGTGTCGATATGTCTCGAGCTAAATCGGTTCGTTCACTTCCAATGTGATTTATTGAATCGGATATGATTCGCCTCTAGAAATATTTCTCGAATGCTTTAGGGTATTGAACAATTTTGGTTTTAGAATAAATAAAAGAATTACAATACCCTACAACTTTTATATAGGGCAATTTATTAACACAACCTTGATTATGCAAGACATCTGTGTTCTAATTAATATTGGCAAAATAAATCTCTGTATTCAACCAAACATACAATGCAATGCAGTCTTAAATGTTAGGTTTATTACGTAATATAAAACTAACTGCATCAACCTTGGGTTTAATTGAAATAGAACTGAATGAAATGCGACAACAGCTGCCTCTATAACACAGATTATTTTAGAACTACCCACATACTTCATCATTTAGCAATGACCCGAGTATCTGACAAAAACATGAAATTTCGTTACGTTTTTAAAATTATTTTACTATGTGAGTAATCAGTTGTTAATTGACCACTCGTCTTTTAGATTTAATTGAAAAAAATGTTTATAAAGCTGTAACACACTTAGATACACATAATTACACACATTAAGCATTCATCACATAAAAACTGTACTTAATGTTTTGCAAGCAGTGGTCGGTGTTGCCTTAATTTTATCTAATTATAGAATAATACAATTCCTTTTATACGTACATAGTACTTTATACTAAAGGAAGGACATTTCAATCTATTAAATTACAAAAGTACATTTCTCTGAAAGTCTTGTGACAGTGCACAAGATAAAGTAAATTTCGCGTCGTATACAACATCTAAATGAACTCCAGTGACGTATATAAGCGTGTCTATTTAAAATCACTTGGCTGGGTGCCTGAGACAATAGGCGACCATTCCCAGCCTATTGAACAGTTCCGTCCGGGGACAGGTCACAGGAAATGTAGCTTTTGGAATTTTAACGTGTTTTGTAGACAAAATTGAACCTATTTTTTCGGATCTTCCGCCCCTAAGATGACTCTCTGACCGAACTTTTAAGTTAATTGATACTGCATTGAACTTTGTCAAAATTTGAATAATGAAATTATTGATAATTTTTTTTTATTAATTAAATGAAAGTGGGTTTGAATTTTAAATAATTTTATTATTTCTCGCTAATTACATAAAAAATGCTTGCCCGCAAAGATACAAAATCTTTGTTATCTTTAAACCATATCAGAACGTAAATAAACAAGCCACATACCATTTAATGTAAAAACAATCAATGAAAAATTGAAAGGTCAACCATTTATAAGTATGATACATTCTGATAACCTTGTGTTTAAAGACTTAACAATGTTTGACCTAATGAAACTAGGATGATTACTTTCTTCCAAACTGTAACATCGTGAGAACGATGAATACTTTGGTACATCTAGATCTGAACGTTTCTTTCTTTGGCTTACTGCCAGGGTACACCCTACTTGTAACTGATCATGCGTTCATTGGCACGTCACATTCATGCTTCATAGTTTTACATTGGGATACTATCGTTTTGATCTCAATAATCTCTTATTAATCGGGACCCAGCTCATCCAGCTGGGAATACTTGACCATACTAAACATAATACAACCTAGCGTCCATTGTTGGTATGGGACAAATTTAGAACAGACTCCTTCGTTCTTGAAGTCTTACTAATATGATAAATGCGAAAGTTTGTGAGGATGGATGTTTGTTACTCTCTCACGCCAGAACGGCTGAACGGATCTGGATAAAATTTGGCATAGAGACAGACTGGAATGACCCAATTCTGAAGTTCACGCCGACGAAGTCGCGGGCAGAAGCTAGTTGGTTATAAAATTACCATAATGATAACCGCCATCGGATAAAAGAAATAACTTCGGATGGAAGACGTATAATATAATGTAGATTGTACTCCCACAATCTTTATCCTTTCCTAAAGGACAAGGTATCCAAAGTTGAAATAGCTTTTGTGTATTTTTTTTGGAAAAATCTTTCAGCGGCTTTACAGCGGTACAGATTTTTATTACGCAAACCACGGAGCTGTATTTTCGTGACTTATTCGTAACTCACCACTCGGAAATGCTGTTTTTTCTTGTACGTTTTTAACTAAATTTTAACGTTTATTGCACTCAACGACGTTATGTAAGGGGAAGAGGTCTATCTAGTAGACCACTATACTTATTGATCTCAATGTAATTTGTTAAAGTTAAGAAAAACAAGGTGTTTAAGTCTGAAATCTTTATTTTTTTACGAGTGATCCGCCAGGCAAACTAGTAACACTACTTACATGTATGATACCGATACCTGCTCCCGATATCATTTCACCGTATATGTGAGATCCAGAGCACCAAATAGTACTTACAAATTCGTAGGTACATTATTCTAGCGAGGTTGCTACGCTATAGGCCCTGGTTTCGAATCCCCGGTCGAGAAGTGGTTTTTTCGATAGCAGCTCGGAGATTGGATTTGTGCTCGGTTAATGTAAAAATGCTCCCCTTATTACATGGGACCTAAACATACCGGTGATTAATACATCCCAGCCAACCGCTTTGAGGAATAAATAGGTACACATAATATGCGACGCCCATCTCCAAAACTAATAAAACACGACACGTTTGGTGTAGCGGATGAGGGATGAGCGATCGGCTTCTGCGCCACGTGTTCAGGGTTCGATGCCCACACGGAGCAAATATTTAAAGATTTAAAAAGGTTTTTATTGTACCAAAAATATTACATTTACAGTAACAGATAAAGCCCTAGACCCCACACTAGGATTCCCTCTGTCGTGGGGTCTAGTCTCTTTCAGCCCAGTTTACATAGAACGTGGCACAAATAGGTGAACATTAAGTATTGTATGATCTAATGTAGTTGTTCCTGGTCTGGGCGTTTGTGTATCCGAGAATTTGTGCTTATAAGCGCAGTCACCAACAGGAAAGAATCCTAGTGTAGTTAAAACCGCCGTCGAAAATATTTACTCATCCCAATTGTCTTTCCAGGCGTCTGGTGTAACAGTATCTGACGCTTGTAAAACGACGTACGAGGAGATCAAGAAGGATAAGAAGCACCGATATGTAGTGTTCTACATTCGTGACGAGAAACAGATTGATGTGGAGACCGTTGGCGAACGCAACGCTGAGTACGACCAGTTCCTCGAGGACTTGCAGAAGGGCGGCACTGGCGAGTGCAGGTACAAACATTTACTTTAATAATTTAGGTTACAGATAGGTCGTTTTTTTTAAAATCAGAAACAACTACTTAACATACAACAGAATTCAACAGATAGATTTCTTTTTGTTAGAAATTTACTACTGCCTCCGATTTGGTATACCCACTGTCGTATCGTGTATTTCTGTATCCAGAAAACAGACGAGTTTTCACCAAAAATATCGGTGGAAACTAATGATTGCAAAAGGATTTAAAATAAAGTGTTTCTATTTTTCAATGGTCAGTATTAATTTTTCTCATGGGCTCATGCTTTCTCATGCATGTACTTAGACCAAGATTGTAGTAAAAAACAAATCTGGTCTCTTATTATGTCTTGACGCTGTAGTCAAAGCTCGACGCCGCCTTATACTTGCTTGAAATTATTTATTTGTTTTTTAGAGAAATACCCATAACTCATGCCTACCGAAAGACAAGTTTTCACTGTCTAAGATATAAAATAAGATTATTTTTTGGATAATTTAGATGATTGAAATTACATTTGAAAGTAAATATAATTTAAAATTTTATGTATGTGTTTGGTTTCTTTTAGGTACCTACATATGTAGTAATTTGTGCCCAAACTGTGTTAATAAAATTATCTTTCTTTCTGAATAAGTAATGATTACTGGACCTTCCATTTCAACTTGTGGCATGTTTTCAAAGTAATCCTGTATTATACTAACGTAATGACGTATAATTTTCAGATATGGCCTGTTCGACTTCGAGTACACGCATCAGTGCCAAGGTACGTCGGAGGCTAGCAAGAAACAGAAGCTCTTCCTCATGTCATGGTGCCCCGACACCGCCAAGGTCAAGAAGAAGATGTTGTACTCCAGGTAACTGTTCTGCTATGTTTGTTCAACCTAATTAATTCAGCAACGGCCGTAATAACCCCTGGATCCTGGATGAACCCCCTAAATCCTTAACTAAGGGGCTCCAACTAGGTGGCACTGAAACAAACTCGTAGGATCATGGTCTCCTAAACTACAGACCGTAATAGATATTTATTAGATATGAGAGTTTTGCCATGTAGGGGAATATCTACAGGCCTTTCGAGAAGACCCATAGCATTTTTTAATTAATATTTCCTGACTGACACTAACACAGCTACGGCTGTAGCACACATAAAGGGGCTCGTGGCTAAGTAATAACTAAGCTGATCAACTAATCTGCAAGGTTAAGCTGCGCTCACCGCGGTCAGTGTGTGGATGGGTGACCATTCTTAACACACCGAGACCCCTACGTGCCTCGGAGAGCACGTAAAGCTGTCGGTCCCGGTTGTCATACGAACATCTATGACAATTGTTAGTGGTAGTCAGAAGCCCAAAAAAGCCTGACAACCAGTCTATCCTCCGAATATCGGTATTGTTCAGAAATTGGGTTGCGGAGGTCTGATGGCAGTCGCTTCGTGTAAAATACTGATATTCAGCCGGGTTTTAGTATACATAGTTGGGAAAAAGCTCGGAACAGTCGGCTATTTTTTAGAGAGCTTTGTTTTCAAAATTTGGCTGTGTAGCAATTGTCCTTGTCCATACTATGTTTATGTTGAGAGCATAATAACACACTGTAGAATCGTAGGTCGCAGTTTCCAGCCACAATCTCGTCATAATAAAATGGAGTCCTTGCGTGCAGCTGCCAAAAAACACAACATTATAAATAGAAATAGTTTCCAACGCGTTTTGCATCGAAATCTTGTTTACATTCTATGTCTAATGGTAACATAACATACCATCACGCCTGAATTCCCCGTAGTATTAGGCAGAGGCATACTAATGTACACCTACAGTTAGCTGGTATGTTTAGGTCCCACATAATGAGGGGCGAGCCTATTGCCATAAACCAAGTACAAATTCCAAACTCAGAGTTCCTAAAAAAAATCCGATAACACTGCACAACCTGGAAATCGAACCCAGGACCTCTACGGTAGCAGTCGCGTTCAGGGCCATTATGCTAATGAGGCAGTTGCAGTAATATCTAATGGTGGTAGTTGCTAATAGATTTATGTTGAATTGTCCCATAAGATAAAATTTTCATTAGCAGTTTGAAATTGTGTCCGGTTTAATGACTCGCTCCCTATTATATACAACCTAACCTTAGCCCCAAACTGTGGGTGTACATTATAACAGCTCTGCTTACGCGAAACCCCTTCGGGGAATATAGGCGTGATACCATTTTTTTATGTATACTAATATATAAAGCTGAAGAGTTTGTTTGCTTGAACGCGCTTATCTCAGGAACTACTGGTCCGATTTGAAAAAATATTTCAGAGTTAGATAGCCCATTTATTGAGGAAGGCTAAAGGCTGTATATCATAACGCTAAGACTAAGTAACTATTCCACGCGGACAAAGTCGCGGGCAGAAGCTAGTGTTGAATAATTTAGAATGTAAACGTCACAACCCAGTTCAACTGCTGAGAGTGTGGGTACTTGTTAAAAATGTGCAGATGCGAATGCCGATATTCATTCGATATCCGAAAAAAAAACAATCATACGTGCAATCCCCTCAGCTCCGGCCGCGCCTTATACATTGAGTCCACTCTGATGACGCACTACATTGAATCATGTTTACCAAGAAATCATACCTTATCAGCATGATAAATAATCACGTAGAGCTATGCGTTAAGCATTGTGTAATTATTGAAAAACCGTTCATTACAATTTCCAGTTATCCAACAAATTTAAATTCAAATAATTAAACATAAGCTTCCTATCCCGTTGCATAATAATTACTATAGAAGTAGCAGGAATTATTTGTGTTAGTTCTATGGTAAAAATTAAGCTTGCTTTTTAAATCATTTCTATGTTCGTTTACAAATGCAATAGTACGAAAATAAAGTCGCAGTTATTGGCTCCCACCTCCACGAAGCGAGAGGTCAGATAATTTTAGAAATTACTGTGACAATACTATGAACTAGCTAAAATGTCAACAATAACTAGAGAAATACACTTTGCATCATTCTATGTTCCATGTCATGTTAGTTTTCGTGAAATATTTGTTTGGAATTAAAACGTAAACGTAATGTAACGTAAAATTAAACTCAAATTAAATATGTGTTAGTATGTATAACTCACGTCACCCTTGAGAAATTTAAATTATGTAAATTAATCGATCACCCAGCACATAGTAAGCAATCAGGTTAGTTGTGAAGTGAATATTTCTAAACAATATGTTTCTTTCCCCAGCTCGTTCGACGCGTTGAAGAAGTCGCTGGTGGGCGTCCAAAAGTACATCCAAGCGACCGACCTCTCGGAGGCTTCGCAAGAGGCTGTTGAAGAGAAGCTGCGCGCCACCGACCGCCAATAAGTCAGCATTTATCGCCACGACCGACGTGGGCGCATCGCGACCACCCCGCGGAACATCATTGCAACACAGTCTTGCCCCAGTCGGACATCGCTGAACAAAATCAACGGTGGAACACTGTATGACCACACTGTGCTCCCAGTCAGTATTGTCGTGACTCGCGGTGCGACCCATAGTTTCGCATGGGTTTTTTTTATATATTGTTTCAATCCTTAAGCTTTTGCAGTCGATTCTACTCCGGAGCGGTCTCGCCGATCAGTCGGGTAGTCGGAACTCTTGTACAGATAACTGTAACCTACGGCCGACTCCGCGACAGCCTCTACTATTATAGCAATTAATTAAGGAACTTTATGTAATAATTTAAATTATACTAATTATTATATATTTTTTTTCCTATAAAATTACTAAAGAGTAAGTTAAGCTCAAACTAAATTTAATTACAGCGTACGCGTCGATCTTTTTTAATTGTAAAACTGGTTAGCGAACGCCGGTCGGCTTTTATACTATTTAGATTGTAATATAAAGAATGTACGATTTTATACGATCATCTAGTTTCGTTTGAGATTCATCTTGCTAATGGATGTAAGCTTGAGCCGCGGCTCGACACATGGCGGGCGTTGGATAAGTATTTTGTAACCAATTTATCCAGAAATACACTCGATATAAGAAAATATTAGTTGTTTTATTGCACGTTCATATTATACTCAGGTTGACGAATAATTTATATATATTTTTATGTAAAAGCGGCGGTAGCCTAATAGCTAGGACGTCGGACTTAGGGGCCGTTCAAGTATTACGTAAGAATTACAGAGGGGCGGGGGGTCTTTGCTTTGCTTATTTTTGATGACATGGGGGGGGGGATCTAGATAGTGATTACGTCAGTAGTAAGTATTTACTTTTTTACACATATCGCAGATTGTCTATGCAGAAAACGAAATGCATTTTCTGGGATTCCTACAAATAATGAATACGTTTAGGTATATTTCTAGACTGATTGTAACTGCTGCTCATAAATCAATCAATTGTACCAATGTTTACGTAAGCATGGGGGGGAGGGGTAAGAGCTTTGCTTACTTTTGCTGACGAGGGGGAGGGGTGGGTTAATAATTGCAAAAAATCTGCTTACGTAATACTTGAACGGCCCCTTACGATCATGTGGTGGCCGGTTCGAAACCCACTCATTGCACTACCGACTTGAACCCACTCGTAACACAAAAGCATTTAGCTTAGCACGATACTAGTAATGTGCCACCCACATTGCTAGTAACCTTTTTTAAATTACTCATGAGAATGTGATTTTTAGGGTTCCATACCCAAAGGGTGCAAACGGGACCCTATTACTAAGACTTAGCTGTCTGTCTGTCACCAGACTTTATCTCGAGAACCGCGATAGCTAGGCAGTTGAAATTTTCACAAATTATGTACTTCTGTTGCCGCTATAACAACAAATACCAAAAAAAATATCTAAGAGGGGCTCCCTTACAACAAACGCGATTTATGGTACGGAACCCTTCGTGCGCAAGTTCGACTCGCACTTGGCCGGTTTTTTAGTTTGTTTATAGAACTAGATGACGTCGGAGATATTGTTTTAAATTATCGCATCTATTTTACCTTTATTTGTAGGATTCAATTCATTATAAAGAAACTGCTAGAATTGGAATTCTCAATAATTGTTTAATTTTAAAACATTTTATCGTCACCTCACTTTCGGCAGCGAATTCATCCTCACACCTTAGAACCACTATTAGCGCGTATTGTACGGTTTGAGAGGAACTTCATCCCACGTACAACCAAACTGTGGAATGAGCAGTTGAGATTTTAAACAAAAGATTACAGCGTGGGGTTCTTCAAGGAGTGAAAAGGTTTCTAAAGGGTCCGCAACGCGCGAGCGACACCTGGTGACCTGGTGTTTTCAGACGTCCATAGGTTACGGTAACTGCGCTGAGCCCGCCAAATTCAAATTACAATTGGTTTTTCGCAATTTGTACATCTATAACACATTCTAGATCCATAGCTATAAAAACTTTGCTTTATAAACGTTACAGAAGCTAAAAGTAGGGTCAATCGTCAATTTTGGCCAAAAAAAACGATTGACACTAAAATTTGGCTACAATATCGATTTATAAGCAAAGGTTTTAGTTCTCAGTTGTGAATACTGTATACCTATCTAATGGCGCAATTACTACAGCTAGGAATCTAGAATGTGGTATAGATGTGCAAATTACGAAAATCCAATTGTAATTTGAATTTGGCGGAATCTGCTAAACGATCAGCCTTAACGTTAGGCGGGCTGCAGCCTGCAAGCTTGTTTGCCACCTCAGTGGTATAAAAAAATGGGCCTAGTTTGGTCACAGAACAAAGTTTTTTATGTTCCGTGAGTTCGGACGAATAGTCTTATGTTAAGTTGTTTTGCTCTTTGACTATCTATCTATAGTTTTGCTATACGCATACTGGACGCACACTTGGTCGCGACGAACGCTCAAAAGTCTAAAAACCGTGTTCATCATTTCTTCATCTCCCTATCGTCTACAGGCAATCTCCACTTTGTGTTTCTGTTCTTCGAAGATTAGGTAAATTAGCACTATTATATAGGTACCTATATACCGATTACTGATTTAATATGTCACCACTGCGATGAGGAATATGAATGAAACTCCTTCAGTTGATATTTTAAAACATTTATTAAAACTCGTGGCAACAATATTGCTATCACACTAGATTCTATCACAAATGAAATCTTAACTACGATGAGAGTAGTAAGTTTCAAATATTTATATATTTTTAGAGAATTGTAGTAATTCATTATCAGAGGTAACTATGTAATTGTTTTAGTAAAAACTTCATATTAAAGATGTATTTTTAAACGAGCGCTTTAATTAGGTAACTGAACAATAACTAGCAAAATATTCTACCATTTAGTACGAAATTAGGTACTATGGCAAATTTTAACCGCAATTAAAAAGTAAATTTTAGACATGGAATTCTTAGCTATGTACCTGTAACATTCTTGGGAAATGCTAGTGTAGTGTGATTGTAACTTTGTATTGTAAAATTCAGGATTTTATAATACAAACTGAAATTTACTTTTTACTCAGGGCCCAATATCATTGATACGGCTGACATGGCAGTAGCTACACGAAGCCCCTGAGCCTGAGTAACCTCCATATAACCACAATATAGTATCAATAGCATAATATTAGTAAGTATTTTTTTATGGCAACAGTAATATTAATTAGTCAATATTGGAGTCATGATTTTTGACATGTCGATTTCCAAAATGACAATCAGTGAGACAAATCAAATCTTGTTATCTCGGGCGCAGCTTATGCATGCAAGCATGGCTTTGAATGGCCCGGGCAGCATCCGTTAATTTATTGTCAGATAGAGATACTCATATCTTAATCGGGTCTGGAAGCTTACTCGTAACAGTCGTAACTGTATGACTACCCTATTTTTATCTAATATTATAGAAATCGAATTGAATTAACTTTTTTACATAATTATTAAGTAGGTTGGTATATCTATTTATAGGTATAAACCGCTTATTTCATATTAAAATTCCTTTTTATGAATCACATTATATATTATTAGAATATTATAGGTAGGTAAGGATAAATTGTAAATGCTTTTTGGGAAAGATGTTACTGCTCTGAATTTAATCAGGTTTACAATAGGTAGGTACTTACTAGTCAGATATTATGAATATAGATAGGGAAATATTTGAATGTATATCTAGAAGACACAATTCCTTTTTACAGTTGGCCCTAACTTTAATTACTTATTTTCGGAAATTCCCTTTTCTACAACAAACCAATCACACAAATAATATTTGAATTAACGGACCTGTTTACGGTACTAAGCCCAAAAAAATAGGTAGGTAGGTATATCTTTTGATTTTATGTACCTACACATCTTATATTCATCACCTCATCCAATATTAAAAGTTAAAATGGCAACACTGGGAAGTCGACTTTGGGCAACCCCACTTTACCCCGCGCTTTCACCATTACTCAAAGACCCCAGGACCCCAACCAACGGTTTTAACAGTCCGAGTCAAAGAGTACATTAAATTAATAAAGTTGTATGGCCGAGTCTTTAGTGCTGCTAGAGTTGTGGCATATTTTATAACTTAGATACCTACTGATATTTTTTATAATAATTTTCATAAATGCTTCATCCACGATTTCTCCTGTAAATAGAACTGGAACAGAATAGACAGACCTGTATCAACCATCATTCTTGTGGGAATCGATTCCGCAATTTCCTTTGCGCCAGTTGACCCGTCAATTTAGCTGCTGATTCATAATTATATTCATTATTATTCAATGTTTATTCCTATGGTTATTCATCCATGCTTTGAGTAATATTTTATTGAAACAACGGACGAATAATTACGAATAATGATATTTAAATGTGATGAAATTTCTTTCTTAGCGCTATACGGTCAAATATAATTAATATAATTATACTTATTGATACCTTTTCCCGTATTGTTAGTTTGATTTATATTCGCCAGCACAACATATTTCCTTACATTATTGTAGGTACCCATTTATTCATTAGCACAAACCACACAAACTGTCAGCTGTCGTCAAACATACAACAAGTCAAACCCGAATAGTATTCGGCAAACGATTATCAACGATGTGTCGTAACACATTGAGTCGTTTTTACGACTGAATTAACATGACCAATATAAGGTGTGTGTTATAGATTAAATACTGATGGTACTAATGGTGTCTGCTGGCGCCGGGGTCACGATGGGCTGCTGAATTGTGGGGTCCAGGAGAGGAATACTGTCTGTGGTCCTGCAAAAAAAACTGTAGTGAAAAGCTCTCTCTGCAGTCATGCAGCGTCTTTGAATATTGTACATACAACGTAATTGAATCCTCGACTATAAAAATAAATGCACATATCTCTCAATTAAGATCAATAATCAATATTTTAACGGTACGGTATTCTAACGGTTCTACACATACTCTTAATACCATTATAATATCATCATGCACAAAATACCTCAAGTTGCACAAAAGGACTGTACCTACTATACATACCTGTTGCGGGTGAGTGTGGGTTCCGTAATGACTGCCTCGCAACACGGGGCGGTTGTCTTCGGCCGCACGATTGGCAGAGTTGTACATATTGTCGTCGTTAGGTAGATGTACTAAAAATTAAAGTACTTACGCTATATTTTGTTACCTTTGCTACCTTGGAAAGCTTTCATTATGCTCACTAAAACTTACCATTACAACGACCAATACCAAATAAATGGTTGGTGTAGACCAATGCGTCGCGTTTTCTATAGCCACGACCCCCATCACCCAGTTGATCGCGAAAAAAGGCTCCAACACAAGACACAGGTTCAGGTATGTTTTGAGCTCGTTGCCCTCCGTATTCCAACTCCATTTCCAAGATATATTGTCCATGTATAACATATTAAGAAGACTTTTGTCTTGCAATGCCTTTGTTGCTTGTGCGAGATTAGGCTGAAATATACAATTTTATTGAGCCTAATTTTAACCTATAAAATCTACTAAAGCTACCAAGTACTTTGATTTTGCAACTAACCTCACTGCCAGTTTCACCGTTTTCCCCTGGTATTGCCAGATTCACGTAATGGCAATCATCTTCACTCCCATTATAATCCTTGTCGAGTGTTTCTGAACTATCCGTGTTTTTTCTACTACTGCCTGGAGTGTAAATGTTATCTAAGGTATCTATACTACCATTCTTGTCATCCAATTGATCTGTTTTCGGCCAATTCGCTATGTGGTGGTCAACAAGCTCCTGAATTTTGGCAGTTAACGTTTCTGCCTGCTTTTTATTGACGCTTTGCAAACCCAAAATAATGATAGCTGTGTTGATGAGGATCAAAATCATGGCTGGCACCATGAATCCCATCACCATGCCTTTTTCAATGGACATCCAACAATAGTGCTTTATTTCGTAGTGTTCCATTGAGAGAGCGTAGTTAAACTGACAATAAGAATATTAGATGTATTTATTTTGCGTTTTAAATAAAAAAATAAAAAATATATCAGTACAAGAAAAGGAAAATTCGCGTCATATAAATAGATCGATATTCCATACCTACATATATTTCAATTTCAAGTTACAGAAATTATACTCGATTGGAGTCTACGACGTCAAAATTACAAGAATTGATCGTAATATTCATAACGTAACTCACTACTTATTGCCTAAAGTTAGTCTGTGTCCAATTATTAATCTTAATGGAATTATTAATTCATGTATAGCTTACCATAACAACAATAGCAGGCACGCCATAAGCCAGCAGATAGTTGTACTTCAAGGGCAGCAGTGTATCACACGCGCAATATTCCGCAACCGCCGCCGCTAATGTTACTATCCACATTGCGCATGATACGTGTGTATAGTGCAGGAGAAGAGCGATCCTCTCACACTGCGAGGGTGAGGAGACGCCCTACAAACAAAATCCGAAAATACGAAAAACAGCATTGTTAATACGTTACAAATGAAAAAAAAATTGAAAAAGGTGGAGTATATCAGCCCTCTTTAAGCTCTTGGTCGTTCTGGTGCACTATAACTACTGTCCCCATTATGTACTCTGGCTGGGAATAATCCTGGTAGAATAAAAATTAATATAACGAACGGAAATGCACTGCGAATAAAATTAAGGTAAGCTTCCAACACTCACCATAACAGCCTGTATATAGATAAGAGTGCAGGCAGCCAAACAGCAGCATAAGTTTATGTTGATTGGATACAACTTGCTGCTGCGCCGAAACTCAGCTGCGTACTCGCTCCACATTAGCCACATCACTGCGCTTATGAGCAGTACCACGGCAATACCACTTGTTATGAAGATCTGGAGGTGGTTTAACACAAAATCATTATTATAACCAGATTTAAAGCAAATTGCAGATGAAGGATGCGCTACACTTCTGCAATAACTACAGGTTTAGTATAGTAGTACACACACAGATGACTTTCCGCCGAGTATTCGGGTGTAAGATTTATCGGCGAAAACAGAAAAAAAAACAACAAAGACTTGGGGAAGTGTAATGATGTCATCAACATAAGCTCACCAGTATCATCCACTCGTTTCTTACACCATGGCAGTTGTTGAAACCGTACAGATAGGTCACACTATCTATTATGTTGTGCTCTTTCAGATCCGCATCAGCGAGGGAGTCATCGGGAAGATCTGATTCTGATTCTATTTTATTTTCAGAAGTCTTACTTATCACTGCAATTAATTTTTTTATGTTATCCGTATTTTAACATAAAATAACATAACATACCATCCCGCCTGTATTCCCCGAAGGGTTGGGCAGAGGCGTACTAATGTAAATACACCCACAGTTCGCCGATATGTTTAGGTCCCACGTAGTAGGGGGCGAGCCTATTGCCATTAACCGGGCACAAATTCCAAACTCCGAGCTGTTACTAGGAATTTCATAGAAAAACCCAATAACACTTTGCTCGACCTGGGAATCGAACCCAGGACCTCTAGCGTAGCAGTCGCGCTCAGGACCACAAGGCTAATGAGGTTGATAATAATACATGTATACATATTCTTTTATTTATTGAATGGAAAAAGCATGAAAGTTTCAAATTGAAAATAAGCAATGCATAAATATTTACAAAATTATGAAAATTGGAATTTACCTTGATTGCTCCTGGATATAAATTCCGGATTAGGATACAATTGTGGGTTATCATCGTAAATGGAAGACGTAAAGTTCGATACAACGCCACCATACTCGGTATCGTAGGAAGTTATATCATAATCTGATCTATCAGCAGCTCTAGGATACGTCGATTTATGGTATCTGATAGATACTGGCTGAAAGGACCGGTACGATGACTTGGATTTGAAGTAGCCATCGTCGCCTAGCCTACGGAGATGATGGGAGCTCTTATTCTGAGAGGCTGAAAATATTATAATTTATGATTATCATTATAACCACTGCTAACATGACCAACTCCGTGCCGAATAGACTGGTGCAAGAAAGTTTAATAAATCATAGTTTTATTTTATACTGTAAGGGTAATTTTTTTATCCACAATAATAAAGAGCGATATTATTTAATAGCATAATATAGAATTAATATGTTGCTCTGTCCTATCAAGGTCGATTCCGTTTAGCATCAAAGACGTAGTAACTACCTGTTTATTACACACAGTTGAAAAAATATACAAAATCATTGGACTGCTTACCATTTGCGTCTGCAATAAAACTCTGTATAATTAAAAGGCCTAAAAATATTAATTTAATAACATACGACTGCATATTTTGTATAATTCTTTCTTTTTGATATGCAAAACTGAACAAAACTTCCTCTATTTTATAGTTACTTTAAAGTAAATGGTTCGTTCACATACTTTAATACACTATGTAATTGATATTAAAGTTTTATCTCATCCACTTAACTATTTAAGCGGCGATTAAAGCCAGCCATTTTCACAATTACCGCGGAAAATCGATAGCTCAGGTACGTTCCATTCCACTTTAAGTTGTTGTTATGTTTAGATTGTTCTTTATAGTTAGCGTGAATGCTTAATTCCAATCTTAATCAAATAATTTAATATAACGAATCTACGAAAGCACCTCAATACTATTTAAGTTTTAATTTTTGTGGTAGAAGTTTTATTTATTTTATTGCCACATTTTAAATTCCTATGAAAATTACTTAATGTCATTGGTACGTTCCAGTTCAGTTGGTTGATAATAAATTATCATTCTAACTTTTTCTAACATCACAAATTAAGCTTTTGCATCCTGCTCATATGTTAAGAATATTGTTTCCAGGTGGTTATTTTATTTATTATTTTGGTGTCGCAGCTCAGCCAGCAGACACACACCTGTCACATTCACAACAAATTCAAAAACGCAATAGAAATGTAAGCAAAAATAGATACAAAAATGAGTGCAATATTAAAATTTATCCGTGAAAACCATATACTGGCCCTCATTGAACAGGCCATCGTCAAAAAGAAATCCCGGCTGAGTTTGAACGCGTTTGAAATCATTGAAATACCAGAACTGCTTTACACCTGTTCTGATGTAGAACATCTTTACTTGCATAGAAATAAAATAGCAGTAGTCCCTGTGGAAATAACTCAATTATTGAACCTAACAACTTTAACGCTGGACTATAACAACATTACGCAGTTGCCTTCGGAGATCGGTCATTTAAAAAACTTGGTGAATTTGAACATAAGTTACAATCCTCTAAATGTTTTGATCCCGGAAATTGGTGATCTTGAAAACCTTGAAGCTTTCTGGTGCAACAGGATAGGGCTGCGAGAAATACCAAAGGAAATTGGGAAGTTGGAGAAACTGGATACTTTTGGCGCGCGTGGCAATGAGCTCAAAACTATACCTGAAGAGATGACCAGATTATCAAAACTGAGGTAAATACTTTCTTTATTTAGCCTCCTTTATGTCCTAGTGTTGGGCAAAGACCTCCCCTAACTTGAACAAAATTTGATATCAATCATGATTTTTAGTGGCCCAGTTAATAAAAAAAAAAATTTGCTCAATTGTGTTAGGAATTCCCAAGAAAACACAGTAGGTAGATTCTTTTTCTTAAAAATCTGTAATCCTTTCTTATGTTGTCTAAATTCTCAAGAATAAACCTTGACATCCATTTATTATGAGTATTCCAACTCTATTTAATAAAATAATCCTTTTATGCTTTGATAAAATTACACTTGTAGAATAAAATTACCCTCATTAAAGTCTCAGTATAAAAACAGGTTGGTTAGTTATAAGTAAGTATCTGTATTCTGTCCAAGGTTACTTCTTACTGTGCATAAAAACAAATACAGCCTTGAATTTAACCTTAGTACCTATTTTTTATCAGTATGTTAAACTACTTGTTGAGATCAATGTCAGATGCTTTTTTGTTAGCATGGTTAAGAAAATTAATTTGATCTTCACCATTAGGTATTTATGCTTTTAAATACATTTGATATTTAAATATCTCTTATACCAAGTTTTTATGAGCAAAATACTTAACATACTTAAAAGTAATATTTTATTACTTACACACCCTCACACCTGTCTCGGACAGGGGTAGGCAGGAACTATAGACCAACCAATCCTGCTTTGATTCATAAACATAATATATGATGCATACTTCTTTTGCTTTTGTCACACTCAGAGATACACACCAGTTGCGAGTACTGTGCATCTGACTTTTTTAAAGGATTTTTTGTTTTTTTTTTATCTCATTACATCATAGTATTAACACAAAGTCCTCTGTGGCATCTGTCTAAATCTGATTTCTGATATTTATTTGATATTGATATTTCATATGGTTTTCATCATTATACAGAGTGATTCATGAGAGTCATAAGAAGCCAAAATAAGTCAAGACACTATCTTTTTTATGAAGGATTCTTTTTCTTTTTTCTTCATCTACAATAGTTTAATGGCTGAACTATGCAAATAAACTGATTTCATTAAATTCAAATAACCTTAGATTATCATATAATAAACTGTATTTAATTTATGAAATACATGTCTCAGTAGCCCTAGTGGTCCTAAGTGAGACTGCTACACTAGAGGTACAGGGTTCCATTCCCAGGTTGAGCATAGTGCTTTTGGGTTTTTATATGAAATTCTCAGTAGCAGCTTGGAGTTTGGGATTTATTGTTTGTACCAGCTATTACATGGAACCTAAAACATATTGATGAACTGTAGGTGTACATTAGTATACCTATGGCTAACTGAAATACAGATGTTATGTATATTAAATAAATAATAAATAAATAAATATTCTGGGACATTTTTACACAGCACCATCTAGTCCCAAACTAAGCAGAGCTTGTACATGGGTACTAGACAATGGATATAATACTTATATACTTTTTTTTTGTAAATACATACTTATTATACATAAGAAACACCCAGACAAACACAAACACTTATATTCATCAGATAAATTTTTGTGTCCTGTGGGAAACAAACCCACAATCTCATGGTCAGCAGCCCGGTACTCGAACCACTAAACCACTGAGGTTGTCAAATAAATATAAATAAATGAATTGTTGTTATTTCAGGTGGTTGACTCTGGAGAATAATTTCATAGAGACATTGCCCAACAGTATGGACAAGATGGAAGCCCTGGTGCACTGTAACTTAAAGAATAACAAGGTCCGGGAATTTCCCATGTCCATACTCAAGTGCCCTGACCTCATGTTCCTGCAGCTAAATAATAATATGGTAATTTTTGTGTGTGTGTGATTGTATAGTCATAAGCATAAATATGTATGCACTTACTTAAATTCGAACACTGTTTCATTCATTTTTTTTGTATATTGTATCAATGATATTTCGTGAAATGACGATTGTAAACTTATAATATCATTAAAGCATTGGCTCAAAAGTACTATGTTTATAACACCATACAATTTCAAATAATACTTTAAAGAGAAAATCGCGTTTCAATTGCCAAGTGTATACATTTCTGTGCTTGTGACTGTACATAGCTTGTAAAACTGATGGGGCATAACACCAGACGAATCCACATACTATTCTGCAATCAAACTTCTGCAACCAACTAACTAATACTGTACTTATTTACTTATCCTAGTTATAAACTGGTTATCATAGGGGCAGACCTTGAGTTCTTGGGGCTATAGGCTGCTACTAAAATAAGAAACAGCAAAATTTTGACAAAAATCTGTTTTCAATAATGTGTTCTAGGTACATACACATGTATAGGAAAAACAGAGTACAAGAAAATATTCACTAAATAAAATAATATTTTCTGTCAATTTTTTTTTTCACTGGGGGATCTCTATATGCACAGAGCCCTCGGCTGCAGCCCCAAAAGATCATATGTAGATCCAACCCTGGTTTAAAAGCCCTTTTTACGCTTTTGACTACCATTAACCATTGTTGTTGTCATACATGTTCTCCAAGGTATAGATGGAACCTGATGTATTAAGTATGGTCAGCCATCAATAAACTGACCGCGGCTAGTGCACCTTGCAGTTTAATTAATCGGCGTATTTGTTATGTCAAATCCAAATGAGTCCATTACCTACGTTTAATATGTTATGTGTGAAGGACACATGAAAGACTAAGATTGTTTATTACAAATTCCATTACATACTACATGGCCTAACCTTATGATAAAACATAGAGGTATGTTTTAATAATTCCTCACTTTCAATAAATAATTCAATAACTGCCTCATTAGCCAAGTGGTCCCGAGTGCGACTGCTAAGCTAGAGGTCCTGGGTTCGATTCCCAGGTCGAGCAAAGTGTTATTGGGTTTTTCTATGAAATTCCCAGTAGCAGCTCGGAGTTACCGGCGAACTGTGGGTGTACATTAGTACGCCTCTGCCTAACCCTTCGGGGAATACAGGCGTGATGGTATGTTATGTATGTATGTTTTAATAATCTCATTATTCACAAATACCAACAGATACAGTATCTAACTTTGCCATACGAACATATTACCAAAATAAATTGTAATTCTAACACAATTTATTCAGTGTTTATTTGGATTCCGATACTGTTAATCTAAGTTTCCGCTCTACCATTCCGTCCAAAAATACTCCACGGGAAATAAATGTAAGCGATTGCAATTCTTGATAACTTTACCAAGTTTTGAATGATTTCCCGGTCGTTTATTTCCAGTGAAGTAGTTGTAGACGAAATGGTACGGTAGGAACCTAGATTATCGGTATCTCAATGTGAATAATAACATAATATGATAAAACTAGCTTCTGCCCGCGACTTCGTCCGCGTAGCGTGATGATATATAGCCTATAGCCTTCCTCAATAAATGGGCTATCTAAAATTGAAAGAATTTTTCAAAACGGACCAGTAGTTCTTGAGATTAGCGCGTTCAAGCAAACAAACTTTTTTTATTAAGTTTGGATTAAGATTTATTTTGTTATTTCATTTCTGTGTGTAATACGAGCTCGCTGGACCCTTAATAATAAAATTTATTGAAATATTTCAAATGCTAGTTTGAATACCAGTACCTATTACTGCTATGGGAACTGCCAAGTATTTTCATTCTCATCAAGCTTTGTGTAAACAAAGACTGTTCACTATTAAACAATAAAAGATTAAATAAAAAACAATCGATGTTCACACAGTTATGATCTAGTCGTAGATAATACAATAGGTACGCCCGTATTCCAAGAAGGGATAATCAGCGGTGGTTCGTCAGTCGACCCTTGCTTTTGCGAGCTGTGTTCACGTTCGTTCTCAAAATACTATCGCGCACAAAAGATTTACATAGTAAAATGATTAATATTGTTATACATTTTTGTGACTTATATTGTTTTATGAAGAGAGAGAGGCTGATGCAGTTGATTATTTAAAATAATGTCTGAAACAGACCGCAGAAGCAACAAAATGTTCCGAGTCTAAAGCGAGACGACTTGTAAAAGTTTCACTGGTTTTCACGTCACCCACGATGACTTAATTGGAGGAGTTGAGTTGTTCAAAAATAAAGCAATAGGCCTAGTACTTTCGTGCGCGAGAATACCCATGCGCAAACACACTTCCTCCACTTTCTTTCAGCGTTCTTTTTACGTGACGCGATAATGTACACCTACAGTTCGCGGGTATGTTAAGATCCCATGTATGGCGAGCCTATTGCCATTAACTGGGCACAGATCTCAAACTCCGAGCTGCTACTGAGAATTTCATACACAAACCCGAGAACACTGGAGCTTTTACCGTGGGAGAGCCATGCTTCGGCACGAATGGGCCGGCTCGACCGGAGTGATACCACCAGCCTCACAAAAAACCGCCATTCTGCACGTTTGCCCCCCTATCCCATAAAAAAGCACTGCTGGATCAGAGAATTAATCCCAGGACTAGAACTATAACATACCATACCATCACGCCTGTATTCCCCGAAGGGTTAGGCAGAGGCGTACCAATGTACACCCACAGTTCGCCGGTATGTTTAGGTCCCATGTAATAGGGGGCGAGCCTATTGCCATTAACCGGGCACAAATTCCTAACTCCGAGCTGCTACTGGGAATTTCATAGAAAAACCCAACAACACTGCTCAACACACCCGGGAATCGAACCCAAGACCTCTAGCTTAGCAGTCGCGCTCAGGACCACTTGGCTAATGAGGACTAGAACTATTCAACTAATAATATAATGGTATTTAATTTACAGATATCGTACCTCCCAAGCGATTTCGACACAAATTACCTCACAGTTCTGGAGATGATTGACCTCCGATACAACCCGATATGTGAACTAACACGCCCCGTAAGTATACACAACAGTTTTACAATGTGTAACTAAATAATAATCACAAGACGTGAAAGTAGTTTGTTCAGAATCGACTACTAAATCCATTACAGTGGTTTTTAATAAGTATGTGTTAATTTTTCCCAAAGAGGTAATTACAATACCTGAAACTATGGCCCCCTGATCCATCGTGGCTCGAGCTAAAAAACTGAAAGCTATTCAAATAAATAAATAATAAAAAAAAAGACAAAATAAATATCATCTATTATCGGAAAAGTCCATACAGGTTGCAGATGCACTATTTAAATTATTAAAATAAAATAGCAGTGAATAATATACATTACATTACAGTTTCTAGGATCCATAAACACACACACACACACACCCCCCAGTTAACCCCTCGTGCTAAGCTAAAATGCTTGTGTTACGAGTGGGTTCACGTTGGTAGTGCAATGGGTGGGTATCGAACCGGCAACCACATGATCGCGAGTCCAACGCCCTAGCCATTAGGCTACCGACGATTCTATTATATTATGACTCGTAATTCTAATTCACGTGTTTGAGGTCTTGCGTTAATATCATTTATTATTTGTTCTTTTAACCAGGAACATCCTCTAGTGAGATATGCAGAAGAACTGCCTTCTACTGACGGTACGCTGGTGGACTTGTCTTCGCAGCCGTCGAGCAGCAGTCGGCATGGTGCGCAGGCGCTGGCCATCAACGCCACCGCCCTCCGACTGCCGGCCGTCCCGCCCAATAGGCACGCTGAACCCATGGTCATTGGTAAGTAGTACCAATCTACAACCTGTAACAGAAGCAGTGTAATACCTGAAAGTTCAGATTTTCAGCACAGTTTCTTCAGAATCAAATAAAGCACCTGTAACTACAATCACTTCTTTTATCAAATACGTCATTTATTATTATTATTTATTATTTAACACTTTAGGCGCCATGTGTATATTTTTGTCACACAGTGTCTGCCACGTGTATCCAAATGTCACACGGGTGAAAATCCAGGAAAAACAAGAAAAAATAGGGGGGGGGGGGAAATATAATAATAACGTTGTTTTAAACAAGTCCGAACAAAAAAAAAATTTTTTTAAAAAAACTACCACTTAGGGTTTGGGTGGTCGCTGAGGGTGTTAAACTTACATATTCAATATTATTCAGTAACACTTTTGATACAGGCTGACTTTGAAAACATTCAACAAAAAAATGAATTTTCAATGAACTAAATTGTCCTAAAAATTATCTTATTTTACTGCATTTCGGATTGTGTTTTTAACATTATCTCTCTCTTTCCCAGCAGAGATGGACCTCGACGCGTCGTCAGTAGAGTCGTCAGAAGACTGGGAGAACAGCGTGAATAGCTCAGAGCTGGATGTGCAATACCAGAGCGACGAGGAACGGGCAGAAAATGAGGTAAAAATTGACTTGGCTTATGTGCTATTTTCTACCATCGTTGTCGTGTATCTGCTCAATAATCGAAGTATTCGGGGCTGTGATATGTTATGAAGGCATTTCTGTATTTTTCGAGAACTTGTCTTTGTTTGTTTGATACTTGCCCGACAATTGTATTCGAACCCGAGAGTTTTAACTTGGCAGTCTAACAGTCATATCTCTAGGCACACAGTAGTACAGTTGTAATCTATTTATTTTTTCAAAATAACGAACTCATTTCAGCAATATACCACTTAATTCGCCATTACTTGTCTTAAGTTTTAGTAAATAGAGTATAGTTTTCCTTTTCTCTATCCGACTCGAATCTACCCTCGTTTCCCACCTTCCATTCCTCGTCTCTTAATTTCTTCTTATATGCAGCCCAGCCACTGCCGCGTACTGTCCTACTCTAATTGATGTTTTATGTCTTTGTCATGTGAAAATCCTCTTGGAATAATCGTTACCTGACTCCTGATAAAACTGTTACATAATTTACTTTATTGGAAAAGAAAAGACATTCCGAAAACCCGAACGCAACGCTTCAAGTCCACTTTTGTCATGCGTACCGTCGATCTTCGATCGTCGATCGGCAGTCTTCCCTCATAGATATTATCTAGGTGTATTTTAATCGCGAGGAAAGCTCTCGTCCTCGTAGGTCGCAGTGTCGCTTAACATCAGGTGAACTGCTGGTCAAACGTAAGCTTATTAAGAACAAAAGAAAACTCCCTTTAAGCATTTTGTGGTGTATTTTCAAACCCGGTTGTAAGACACCAAACAAATTTGTATGGGATTATCTAGGAAGGATATTTGTAGGAGTATACTTTGTCTATCAGGTAAAAAAAGGCGCGATGGGTTAACAATATGGGATGGTTACTTGATTGTAATTTGTATGGCCTCATTTAAACACCATAATTAAGGTACCTAAAACTGGCAATTATATTCAATCTATTTTCAATTTGATCTCCAAACAATAGCGTTTATTATTCATTGGGAAATTTGACAGTTTGTGGCTAAGGATAAAAATAAGGTAAGCAATAAAATAAACAGTCGAATTTTTTTTTGTGAAATACCAAATGGTTTTTTTATGTACTTAAGGTCGGGACTAAGGGCGGGTGTTGAAATTCGACTCGGATGGCCCTAATTTAATTAAGAATAGCAAGAAGTATGAAAAGGCTCAAATTCAGCGATAATTCTAAGCGTAAACTTACGATTCCATGTGTCAACTTTGTATTGAACTTTGACAAAAAATTATCACTGAACCTGAAACCTCACAGCTCACACTCAGCCGCTATAGCGACCACTACGCCTATGTCTCAATCGTAACCTTTTATTCAATGACGACCCAATCCGAACAATTCCTATACCTTACATATTGACCCCCCCCCTTTTTTACCTCCCTCCCATCCTATCCTATGTTCCGGCGACTGGACGGTGTTGTTATCTAGCTCATGATAGATCGCACAATTCTTCCAGGCAGTTGGCATGGTCTTACCAGAGTTATCCCGCTACGCGTCCACTGCAAGCTGAATATTCACTCAATTGGACAAAGAAAAACAGTTCGGTGATATACCGGCCTTCTTGGAGAAATTCCGTAAGTTTCTATAAACATACATTCTGAATTTAAAAATTAAAAAGTTAATACAGAAAATAAAATGTATTCTAAATTTAATTTGAAACCATTGTGGTATTTAGCACAAGTTCCACTTTCGAATGTACAATTTACTCGAATTTATTTTTGTATTGAAAAATATTAATTAATAATTCTTGCAGCAAAAATATTATCAGTTACGAAACTTAATTATCTTTATTATTTAGTGTGTAATCTGGGTTCTCCAATGAAAAGATAAGATTGTACAAAATCTCTAAAAAGGAAAATAATTTTGTGGAAAACAATCGAGTTACATATTTCCTGCTTTCATTGTTAGAATTATTTAAAATTTCAAAATGGTTAGGCCACAGTTGTCTAGCCAACAGAACGCGTTTAAAATCATAATGGCTGCATTGAAAAACATTAATAAAGGGTTGAGAAAAATTGTTATCTTGCTCTCCATCGTATCCATGGCAAAGCAAACTGCCAAATATACTAATTTAATTATGTTTATACTTACACTGATATCCAGACACAATAATACTCGTAGCAATCCACACCCTACTTAGAGGGACATAGAGGTCAAGTTGCAATTACTATAAGTATAGGTACTTGGACTAAGAAAAAATATAGTCAGCACGCGCCAGTTGCTGGTACCTACAATTCTCCGGACCTTTTCGAAGGAGCTCGCCAATAAGATCGGCGGATCTTTATGTACTAAATTTTGATGGCACAAATGGAGCAGCTTACTGATCAGCTTCTGTGCTAAGACCCATCAAGCAATGTCGACTGGTCGCTAGATACACGGTCGAAGGCAACCAAAGTTATAGGCAGGCGATCGGGGACCAAATCCGTAACAGCTAATTTGAACTATAGAAAACCACAGTGTCACAGACCAGTCGACAGTGCGTAAGGGGTCTAAATGTCGCGTGTCCAGATACATAACATAACAAATAATCAACCCATTATATGTCCCACTGCTGGGCACGGGTCTCCTCTCATAATGAGAGGGATTAGGCTATAGTCATCATTCAATTCAGGCTATAGTCAGTCATCAAATTACTTGTGAAAAAAAATTGCGGCAAGTCCTAAACCGTTTGTATAACCATTTTCAATGCAGTATTTCGCAAGAAGCTTATACTTTTTTCTGGTTTTCAGTAACTCAATCCGATTTTCAATAAAATTTTGTTTTGTCAGTTATAATTTCAAAAAATACTGTCTGATCGATTTTTAAAAAGCATAATTATTTTATGTTTTATTCATCTACTGAGAATAAGTAGTTCTTATGTTGAAACTATTTTCAAATAATGTAGGTATCGTTATTAAATTAACTGAAAAATCTTCACAGTTTAAAAATAATAAGTTCACACTATTGGCGTGTATTATTGTTAGGGATTTTATAAGTTGGAGAATACAGAGTACATTTAGTTAACTTTTATATATAAACAAAAAAATACATTCTATCAAGCTCAAGCACAAAGTAAGACATTTTAATTATGTTTAATTTTACAAACAAAATGTGTTGTTTATACAATAATTATTTATATTTAAATAATAAGCCCTCTACTTAAAAAAACGACGTTGCCATTTCCTTCTGTCATGGCTATTATTTTTATATCTAAGAAAGATAAAATACTTGAAAATCAGTTGTTGAAAACCATCGTATTACCTATATTAGTATGAATATTCAAACATATTTTTAAATTTAATTTTGTGTAAGAAATTATCTGACTTTGATTCTTAAGATCCTGGTATTCCTGTATTTAACTTTTCAAAGATAACAGGCAATCTAAAAAAATATATGAATTCTGGAAGTCATTAAAAGTTATAAATTAACTACTTAAATAATGTCTAAATTCTAAAAAAAATTGTTGCATTACATTATTTTAGGTTTTTCGGTTCCTATTTTTAAGGTATTAATAGAAAAAAAAAATAGTGGGTTAAAGGAGGTTTGGGATTAAATTAAGTGAAAATTTATTGTGATTTTAAAATTATTAAGTTTAATTTTCTTCTTCGTCTTTTATATTAGTCAAGAGCACAATATGCAGAGGTAAAAAATATAACCAGAAATTAGGTTGATATCGAAATTCCTTTTATGATCCATTACTAGCTGTTGGTCGTGGTTCGAATTTTGAGATAAAAGGTAGCTTATGTTCTTCCTCAAAATGAAATCTATTTCCCTGCCAAATTTCATCAAAATCTGTTCAGCTGTTTTGGTGTGTAACAACGTAACAAACAGACAGAGTTACTTTCGCGTACTAGTATTACATTACTGTATGTCTGTTTGTTTGTTACGTATATGCTTAAACTACTGGACCTTTTTTCATTTATTAAAAAGTTTCCCTGTTTTTTGTTTATGATTTCGTATTGGTACGAGTACATAGTTAACAAAACGATAAATAATAATATGTAATGGTAGTTTTTTTTAAATCACAGAATGAAGCTTATGTTAGTCTCATTCTAAAATTTGTTTGAACTCGTAAAGTATTATTTGTAAGTTGTTTTATAGTTCATACAAGAATTATGTAGATAAATACATACATATCAAAATAATCTACATTATGGTGCTATAGAAAACCATTAACAATATTATTCTCAAACGTCTTAAAAAATTGGGCATTAATCAATTTAAATTTCATTCTATTAATTTTTTAATCAATTGATAAATTGATTGAAATTTTAATTGATTCATAGCCAACACTGCAGAAATTGCTATGTAAGTCCGATTAATTCGTTCATTTTTTTTCAATCGTAAATTACTGTATACCAGTAATTATAATAATTAAAATATCCGTAAACCTGGAGAATACAGTTTAAAAATTAAGTCATTTTTTTTAGAAGCCAACTGAAATATTCGGCTAAGACTTAAATAAAGATATTGTAATTTATAAAAAATATACTTCATCGTTCTTTCAATTTGATGAATTAAATGACAAGGATATGCGATTATTAGGTTCTATTTGTTATCAAAGTTTTCTACCACACTCAAAGACTAACATCGAAGTAAATAAATCATTAACGTAGCGGAAGAATGAACTACATACTCACATAAAACCTTGGCATATTGATTGCGAGCTTCGAGTGAAAAAGTTTTGCGTTTTCCATTTATTTTTTTCAACCAACGTTGTGGTTTAGGAAGACAGTTCAGACGGACCGATCTTTGTTGTTTTATTGAAAAACAATTCTAATAATAATATAATGACCACCAAATTTAGTAAATTGATCACCAAAATTGATAAATGGTCACCAAATATTTGGTTTAGATTAGGTTCAAACTTTGATTACTGCAACCCCATTACCTACCAATTATACTTGGTCGGTGAATTTATTTGGATTAGACAATCATAATTTCGAGTTGGTTGCTTTAAGTAGGATCGAAAGTTCTAAAACGTTTTTTTTTCTAATTCCACGCTCAAATGAGGACTTATTTTGGTGATAATTTACTATTTTTGAAAATATAAAGTGATTTTTTGCCGTCATATTTACTAGATCTGGTGGTTAGTTGGTTAGTTAATGGTTTATTAAATTTAATGAACGTCTGTGAGTATGGTAATAAGGAGTAAGATTATTGAAATAAACGTCTGATATAAAAGACATGCCAATATATTGAGGCCACATTAAATAACTATGTAATTAGAATGTGGAACAATCTAATAAGCCTTGGTTGTAAATATATGCTCATTACGAATGTAACATCTTTGTTAATAAAAATATTTCTAAATACCTATCGTTTTATTTTTTTATTGAGTGTACTAGCTTGCACGAATCTTCTACTTTTTCTGCACAATATATTTTTTTATTTACGGGGCCTACCCCGTAAATAAAAAAATCACCACCAGGCGATTACCGCCGCGACATCAAAGGAATCGCAAGTGCGTTGTCGACCTTTTATAAGGGTTTGGGCCTCCGGTATCCTCACTCACCCGTTGTTTCACGACGGTTTTCTGGCGCCGTGATATCACTTCGGTCGAGGCGGCCTATTCGTGCCGAAGCTTGGCTCTCCCACGGTCGGTAAATCTTTTCTTTAAAATGTATAATACTTACTTATATATTTTCGTCATGATAAAAAATAAATTTAAAAAAGTCATTTCGTTCACTTCGAAGAGTTGTGTCTTATGACACAGTCATAAGGCTCTTTATTCAATTCGTGCGTCTACGTGAAACTAATCTGCTGGATTTTTACTTTTTGCAAGGTTCAACGTGAAAACAAAACAAAATATAGACAACATCAATATTTTCTAATTCCAAAGTAAAAAATATTTATCACATAACATGTGCTACACATTCATTCGATACATTTATATAGGCCACTCTACAATTCTAATAACATAACTGTGCTAAACAGAACTTAAACTCTGAACGCCTGCGCAGGTATAGTCGGAGAAAAAAGTGTTTGAGTAAAAATATAGGTATTTGAAAAAATATCACGAACGCGAAACAATTATCTCACATCTAAATAAACAGAACCAGAACGTAAGAGTGAGCGGGATAGCACGTGTCGATTGCATTCCATTCTCGCATGAGCTCAGCCACTTCAAAAAGCGCCTTTGCAATTATTGCGTGCTGTGTTAAGTACAAAAGATATCGGTAACAGAAATGTTTTATCCGTATTGATTTTTGTAACTTTGAACACTTTTTTGTACGACTGTACCTGGACAATATGAAAGTCTATTTCCAGAGTAGCATACATATAACACTTTTTGGTTATTTTAATAAGTATTGTATCATATACAACACCTGCAAAAGATTACAGTATTCGTAAGTACAATATCGAAAGCCGAATTGGAATGTCAATAAAACTTGCATTACTTTATTTCCAAAGGCACTAAAATACAATTTTAAAATTTATTATCAGTCACTTATTCAAATATTTTGTATTGGAATATGCCATTTTTTATTACATAATTATTCAATTATTATAAGTATCACTGGGTTTTGATCTAAATATCCTAATAAATATTAAAATATACTTTATTTCAAGTATATTCTTTGAATGTGGGCTTTTTAGGCGAGGTGTACAGCTGTACACACCCACATTACGCCGATATGATACCATGTAATTGTAAGCCAAACTCCAATTATTACTACAATATTCAATGTAATATCTTTATTTTTCCATTCCAAGACAATATAATCCACTGTCCCAGGGGGTTTCCGGGTGTTACTTGACTTACAACGTTACTGCTGTTCCCAATAATGTGATAGTTTTGTTCTGATTAGTAGTAATTTAATTAATTCATTCACTGGTATTAGAGTATTCAGTGTTAAGAAGTAATATTTCCATATACTTACATATACAAGAGAATAAAATAATCTACCCATTATACTGTCACGGGTCTCCTCTCACAATGAGAGGGATTAGGCTATAGTCCACCACGCTAGCCTAATGCGGGTTGGCACACTTCACACGCCGTCGAGAAAATCTCTCAGGCATGCAGGTTTCCTCACGATGTTTTTCTTCACCGTTTTAGCGCGTGTTAATTAACTATTAATAATTTAATACGCACATGACTTCGAAAATTCAGAGGTGCGTGCCTTGGATTAGAACTCGAGACCGTTGACTTGGCAGTCCAATGGTCACATCACTAGGCTATCACCTATATTGAATATTTAACATATTTATAAGTAATATTATATGTATTAATAGTATTTTAAGAATTTGAAACTATTTGAAGTCAAAACCAAAACCATTTCTGTCTGTCGAACATTATTATGCCTGCTATAGTAGAAATATTACAGATTATAATTAAAATAATATTAAGTATTTCATCGAAAATCACATTAAGTCTTTTTGGTTTCTCCTTTTGATTCGATCTGTTGGAATTCTTTGAGAAGGGCGTCTTCTTCGAAGAACGGAGATGAATCTAGAAAATATAAAAAAAAAATATTTAGAATCTATATAGCGTAAGAAAAAATAGATCGAATTATGTACTAAAATTGATATCTCTAAAGATGTTGGACGACTTTCACGCGTAAAACATCCGTGTTACTGATGCACCAAATTCGTTGCGGGGGGGAGGGAGTTCAACTTTAAATCGTTTTTTACATAGGAGAGCCATGCTTCGGCACGAATGGGCCGGCTCGACCGGAGTAATACCATGGCCTCACAGAAAACCGGCGTGAAATAACGCTTGCGTTGTGTTTCGCCGAGTGAGTGAGGATACCGGAGGCCCAAACCCTTTAAGAGTGGTGTTGTGGGTGTCCCTGGGCCGCGATTATTGCATACCATCAGGTGCTCCGTTTGCCTCCTTATCCCATAAAAAAGGGGATCTTCCCCGATAGATATAATCTGGGTGTCTTTAAATCACGGGTGAATGAGTTTCTTGTAGGCAAGCGCGCCCCATCCTAGGTCGCAGTGTTGCTTAACATCAGGCGAGCTGAC
This sequence comes from Acronicta leporina, assembly GCA_947256265.1. Taxonomy (NCBI): domain Eukaryota; kingdom Metazoa; phylum Arthropoda; class Insecta; order Lepidoptera; family Noctuidae; genus Acronicta; species Acronicta leporina. The sequence goes on along the minus strand of OX366537.1, from coordinate 3,039,605 downwards.
GATCAAGCGTAGGGCTATCAAGAATTAAAAAAACAATTACCTTCTCTTTCCAATTTGACCTTTCCAATGGATTGTTTGTTGTCCTCTTCAGTCTTTATCTCCGAACGAAATTTATTCTGAAATATGTAAATAGTGCCTTTTTTAAAATATTTATTTGTATTGAAAACACTTGTATTCTCTCCTAAATCGTAGGTACGATCACAAACACAAATATACAACGACAGGAAACTTGATACAATTATTAATATACCATCACTCCTGTATTCCCCGAAGGGTTAAGCAGAGGTGTTCTAAACACCCAGTTCGCCGGTACGTTTGGTCCCATGTGATTGGGTTAATGGCAATAACCCTATTGCCATTAACCGGGCACAAACCCAACTTCTATGAAATTCATAGGAAACTTCAATAACAGTTTGTTCTAACTGGGAATCGAACCCAGAACCTCTACCATAGCAGTCGCGCTTAGGACCACTAGGGTAATGAGCCACTTCATATTGCCATTGCCATAACAATATCTTGCTTATTTCGGAATCGAATCCACGACCCGTAGAGTAGATGTCATCCGCTCAGTTACTGTGCCATTACGTCCCTTGATATTCTGACGGTCGGGACGAAGAAACAGCTTGATATGGAAGCGATGTAGTAACAAAGATTGAGAAAGGTATGTTAAGGTGGTTTCGTCATGTACAGAGGATGGATGGACGGAAAATAACGAAACGAGTATACATGGCGAGTACCACAAACAACGAAATTGCGAACGTTCTCAAAAAAGGTCAGGTTAAAAACACCCTAAACCGACGATCATGCATGAGGAGGTTAATGAAACGTAGATGAAGCGAAAGTGGTGTACCAGGATCGTAGCAAGTCGAAATCTATGCCGACTCCAATGGGAGACAGGCGTAAAAATATGTATGTATGTATATTCTGGTAAAATATGCAACTTCTCACTTTGATAAAATCCGGAAGGCCGTCCTGCAAGTGATACCAGCTCAGTATAAACACCAGTGATACGAAAAATAAATTCGTACAGATACCTGAAACAAAATACTGTTTATATTTTTTTTTATTAGAACTATCTAGTACTTCGTCGTTTTAGATAAACCGACAGCTAAACGAAATAATTCTCTTGTTAGGGGAAAAGACCACCGACCTTTAAGCATTTTAGTGGTGTAACTTAAAACTTTGAATTTGAAATCTGTTGAGCCCTATCAGAGATCAATGTGACATATAGCTCTCGATTGGCCCAGTATTCCGCTAAAGGGACGCCACTTTTTGAAGCGGCCATTATGAGTAGGTACTTCTTGTTGTCGTTAGGTGTCTGGGCACTCTGACGCTATTGAGGTGGCCTCATATTACTCAAATATGGTTTGACCATTGACACGATAAGAAGAAGAAGCTCGCGTTGTGTTTCGCCGGATGCCCAAACCGTTTTAAAAAGTGGGCAACGCACTTGTGACTCCTCTGGTGTTGCGGGTGTCCATGGGCGGCGGTTATCGCTTACTATCAGGTGATCCGTTTGCTCGTTTGCTCATCTATCCCATAAAAAAAAGAAGGGGCACGCTGGGCATGATAGCATATAGCCAATATCTTCTACTGCACCACACTTACAAAATAAGTTAGTGCCACTGCAGAATTCCTATAGATAATGCTTATAGCATTAAGTCCGCCTTTGTACAATGTGCATAAAGTATTAAATAAATAAATTCCCACTGGAACTTGTTACTTCGAGTTCGAACTCCTGCCTCGAAAGTCTGTTGAGAGTCATCCAGAAAGGTGAACTTACCAAAAACAGCTGATATTTTGGGCCAGTTGAACATAAGGTATCGCAGGCCAGTGAAGTGCGCCTGCACGTGTAGCTCGCTCGAATACACTTGAGCGAAACGCGATTGAAGTTCCACGTACGCATCAGTTGCGGGTTTCTCCTGTAATTTTGATATTTGTGTTTAAGAGTTTTATACTACTGAGGTGGCAACAAGCTTACGGATCAATAAAGGAAACAGTAGGCTGATCGTTTACCTGAGCCCGCCAAATTCAAATTACAATTGGTTTTTCGTAATTTGTAGATCTATAACACATTCTAGATTAATAGCTGTAGTAATTGCGCCATTAGCTATACAATATTCACAACTTTGCTTATAAATCGATATTGTAGCTAAAAGTAGTCAATCGTCAATTTTGGCCGTTGGCACAGTTTTAGTCAAGTTTTTGGTTTGTTATGGATTTTTAAGCCAAGGTTTTAATTCTCTGTTGTGGATGTTGTATAATTAATGTCCAATTACTACTGCTATGAATCTAAAATGTGTTGTAGACCTACAAATTTCGAAGAACTGATGGAAATTTGAATTTAGCGGGCTCAGGAGAACGATCCGCCTTAATGTTTACCATCAGGTCCGTCCATTCTAAGTAATAATAATTATTGCCCTACCCGATACCGCGATACCGTTCGATTTTTATATTTAACTAGCTGTTACCCGCGACTTCGTCCGCGTGGCATATAAAAAAGAAATATTGCCTAAGTTACTCCTTCTAATATCAGCTATTTGCCAGTGAAAGTCCCGTCAAAATCTGTCCAGCCATTTCAGAGATTAACCGGAACAAACAGACAGACAACATTTTTTAAAATATGTACCGTGTACACTTCCATATGCACTTATTTTTATACACCAATTTTATTTATTAATATAGTTAGTAACCTCCGAACGCGCCGTATTTAGGAGTACCGCTTTCTGTTTCTTAATGAATTATTATTATTATTTAACCGCTTGTTATTCGGTCTTTGGTTTTTTCTGCCTCACCTCCTATTTAATAGGACCTAAACATAGGACAACATATATTAGTATATATATCTCTGCCTAACCCTTCGGAGGAGACGGGTGTGATGTTATATTATTATAGGTTAATTGAAAACTTACTGGATCATCTTCAAAGTCACTGAAGAGTTCCACCTTGAGCTGTTGTTTCTCTTCATCTACTCCGCCGAGATAGAATGGAGAGAGTATGAAAGTCCTCATTAAGTGATGAAGAACAGACCTGGAAATAAAAAGGTATGTATTATTCGAGATCGAAGCTTATAATAAACTAGCTAACCCGGCGAACTTCGTACCGCCTAACAGTCGATTCTGAAACTAACGTCACTCAATTGTTTTGCCTTCCCGGAACCCCTCCACTAACACTTAAACTTTATGGTATGGTATTAAAGTTCAAATTGACTTTTAAGTATTATTACGAATCTTTTGTATGGGAATATAGAAAAGTGTTGCTTTTAGACTTTTTCAGGAAATGTTTTAAATTTTTATCTCCGTAAGAACCATCCTCGTACTTCAAGGAATATTATAAAAAAAGAATTGGCGAAATCGGTTCAGTTGCTCTCGAGATTTGAGCTTAGCAACACATTTAACGATTCATTTTGATATTATAGATAGATAGAAGAAGATAGATAGATGAGGCTAAAGCCTCTACTTTCTCCCTCTCTACTCTCTCATACACCCACACAAACACACACAAGGTGAAGTCCTCACATACACAAACCTAGTTTTTATATTGTGGTAAGTCAATAAAGATTTCGATATTTTTATAATATAGATATTAAAAACTGGCTATCCTAGAGGCCTTGCTTACCTGTATCTAAGCATAGCTGATCTGCACGACGACGACACCAGGTAGCCGCCTTTAGCGCGCATCTGTACGCATACCATGAACATACCTGTCAAATATTACATTGAAATATCAATACTAAACCTGAGGTCCCAAGATCGATAAAAAAAAAACAGTATATTACATACAGGGGTACATTACTTTTTAAGCCACACTATTCGCGATATAGAGTATGTTCTATAACGAGAATATTGTCAAAAAGTAAAAACTTGATATCTGAGATGCGCGTGAGTAGTTATTTCAATGAATAGGGTTGCTATCCATCCAGGTTTACTCGGAAAAAGGTCTAGAGGGCATCCAAGTAGCATTCCCTCCATTACTGATCAGGTGAAGAAGTTTTAAGTCCCGTCCGTGTCAGGGTTCTAAGTACCAAACTCCAGGGTTCTCACGCTTCTCATCCTGGTTGCCAGATTTTAGAGATAGCAACCCCAACTCAATAATTTAACGCAGTTTTGCGTCATTCTGATAGAAAATCGTCAAGTTGATAAGCGACATAGACCCCTTTATCTGTTGACGATTGAATGCTGTCGACCTCACGACCTTAGAGGTGATTGCTCTCTGCATAGTTTAAACCATTGAATATTTCCATTATAGTTTTGTAGGCATAACGGCCATCGCACGTTAAGCGGACGCACGCGGCGAGTGCCCGCTTCGCGTATGTGTATTAAAAGATAGAATGAGCAGCGCTAATTGGCGCGGACGCGTGCGATGGGTTTTTGCCCGGAGCGGACGCCCGCTCCGGGCAGCATCCGCGTGCGCACGTTCAACGTAGCGAACGGCCTAATGGCCTGAACTACTAGTTAAGACTACCTATAGTTAAACAATATTTATACAATTTCCGTGTCTCATTTTGGCTTCTCATGCAACGCTTACAACTAGCCAGAGCCAGAGGAGTCAGTGGCGTAAAGCTAGAGGTCCGGTCTAGATACCAGGGCCCGCGGTCTGGAGATTAAAATCAATTAAAATAGCTGACCTCAAATTGTATAGAATGTTCTTATATCTAGATCCTATTTGTCAGCTTAAACCGGATAATAGCTTGGTTTTTAATAATCTCTTCCTCCTCATCATCATTCTGACAACAGGAGAAATATCAGCAACATAAGGTAGGTATGTTGAGTACTGTATTAAGTAGTTTATTAAAGGAATACACTTAATTCATTAGAAAAAGAACTGTGGTTTGTTTATTACAACCATGAATGGTCAAAAAATTTTATTGAATTAAAATTTAGGAAACCTGTTGATTCTCAGACATATTAATTTGTTCACCAGTGGTGTAGCTTGCCCTTAACAGGCTCTATATTAACATTTGTCAGGGGGCCCTCAACATTTATAATATTGTATTAACAGATATGATATGCTTTAAAGGGCCTGTATCCCCAAGGCCCCATATTATTGATATGACTGATACAGTAATAGATATACCCCTGGTTTTGACTTTTTAGCCTGGTTACAGACATTTTTGTTGGGCTTGATAATATTTTTTTAACCAAAATATGCTACATTGTTCTATAAAAGGCTGTCAAAATACAAAATACTATAGATAACAAACCTAAGTCCTTATTGACCGTTGACTCAGGCATCTCAAGCATAAGTTTGATCCTGTATGGCTGCCTCGGCATCAAGATGTTGTTAGCCTTCGTCAGCTGCACATATGCATATGGAAAAGAGCATATTCCTGATTTGTCCTCACAAGGCCTGAAATTAAAGTGTGTATGTATTATATTAACTTAACTTCACAGTCACCGTTAAGTAACGGTGACTGTGAAGTTATTATAATATATTTACAGAATCTGTATTACTCTATAATAGAAACATTATCTTATGTGAGTTGTCTAAATGCCTATTTTTTTATGGGATAGGGGAGCAAAAGAGCAGATGTATTACCGATGGTAAAGTGCGTTGCCCACATTTTAAGGTTTTATGACAACATTTTATGTTTCTTTAACTATGGTGGAATAAATGTAACCATTTACTCAATAATAGGATTTAGACACATTCCATCTAAACTGGTCTATAGTAGCATACAGCGAAATTCTAGCTAAAGTATAAAATAATAATAACTATTTTTACTTTCCCAAACAAATTTTTTGAGTGTAAGTAGTGTTCTGAAATTATTTGCCCTTATTTTTATGTGATTGATGCAAATTCAAGCATTATTCAATTGATATGTCTGCAAGAATCATAACAAGTGGCGGTTATAGTTTCTGTGTATCCCTGTGGAAGAAGGTGTGTGTATGTATTTATGTACAAATCCAATTTCAAACAATAACATAATTTGAGTTATAGTTGAGTCTATTAGCTCTACATGGTCTATGTGGATGCAAGATTCCTTATGTGTTTCTTTGCTTCTTACATACATCTGTACTCTTCTAGTTGTTGCTATCATAAATTATACAAAAATACTTACTTGAACTGGAAATGAACTGGCCGCACATGTGTGACATTTGGCATATAAATGTTGTAGAAGCCCACATACATAAAAATTGACATCCACAGAATGACTGTGATAAATAAAATTACTATCGCGGCTCTGTACATCAACTCCTTCACGCTACTTATACTTGCATCAGTCTTCTTTCGATATCCCAAATATTGGTTCACGATAAATGCTTCAATCGGTTTCCGTACATACTCCCTGACTACAGTAAAAGGGTTTAGGTACCGCAATATACTTTTTTCCCACATTTTTATATCTAAGTTAGTCAAGGGAACCGATATTTAATCGTGGGTAGATAAATGTATAGTAAAGATAGTGCATATCGCTCGTACAAGGGTTAAGTCCTCTTTGTTGATACACGCGTGATGGTTGACGCAGTACACCACGGATGTTAATAGATTATTATGATAAGAGACGGAGGTCACATAATAAAGTATAAAATGATAATTATTATTTTTGTTATTGTTGAATGTTGATTTATTTACGATTGCGATAAAGTCTGTCTTCCTTCTCTTCTATTTTGACTTTGACAAGTTTGACACCTTAGCATGTCTATGGAATTTGTCATTAGCAGCTGAGCTGATTGACAGAGGAATGACATTAATTTCGGGCTGCTATTTCATGATCCGAAAATACCTTGTCTAATTATAAACTATTTTACTTTAATTTATTTTATATATTATTATTATATATTTATCTATATCTATACTAATATATAAAGCTGAAGAGTTTGTTTGTTTGTTTGTTGGAACGTGCTAATCTCAGGAACTACTGGTACGATTTGAAAAATTCTTTCAGTGTGAGAAAGCCCATTTATTGAGGAAGGCTATAGGCTATATATCATCATGCTAAGACTAAATAACTATTCCACGCGGACGGAGTCGCGGGCGGAAGCTAGTATGATTATAATAAGAATAAGGTTTTTAAGCTCAAATCATATTTTTGAATAGTTACTTTGTAATTATATTTAAAAAAAAACACGGTCGTTTGTCGTCACGTTATGAGAAGTTGTAACAATTCATTTTCTTTTGTTATTTTTTTACAAGATTTTCTTTATTTACATTCACATGACTAGTATTCTTGTTAACCCCTCGTGCTAAGCTAAAATGCTTGTGTTACGAGTGGGTTCACGTCGGTAGTGCAATGGGTGAGTTTCGAACCGGCTACCACATGATCGCAAGTCCGACGCCCTAGCCATTAGGCTACCGCCGCCTAACAATGTTGTAAAATTGGTAATATTATGTATACCTTGCCGTGGCTGACTTCGACTAGTGAGGAAAGTAAAGAAAATAACAGGAAATCTCTAATTTATTTTAATAATTTTTAACAGTTTCGTTTTATTGATTGCTTTCGATGTTACAAGTCAGTCAATGCCGCGTAGTCGAGAGCGCATATTAAATACTGGCGTCACAGATAATAGAATACTAGTCTGGCGTGTATAGTAGGGTATTTTACACCATGTAAGAAAAAATATAAAAATGCATGTTTATGATAGATTTTTAAAAAAGTAAACGAGATACGTTAGTATTTATTTATAAAAATGCAATGTAAATTTTATAATTCAATTTCAAAAATAGTCTTTTTTAATCTGTTTTAAAACGCCATCCGCCATATTGGATTCCGACGTGATGTCACTCCAATAGTAACTTGACGTTACTTGGTCTTTTGCAGTTGTATTGTTTACTAACGAAGTGACGTCACGACCCGAAGTAGCATGGCGGCTAGCGTTTCCGCGCGGAATTTCAAAATCATAAATTAAAAATAGTTTTTAAGGCATTTTTCGGTTTTATAAAAATGGAATAAAAATTCTTTTTTTATTTATTTATTTATTTATTAATAAGGTACATCAACAATATACATAACGATACCTTTTTTTATAATTTATGATTGAGACAGAAATCTTGTATGTATATCTATAACAGATGTACACAACGTTCACTGCATGTAAACATAAACCAAAGAAAAGAAAAAGTAAAAAAAAATGAGATGGACGGAATTATAAGGATACAAACCAAATAAAATCAATATATTATCAGATAACGTACAAATTAACATGAAATCATAAAAACACAAATCACTATCGAGAACAAAATAAAAAATTAATCCTAATTTAATTTACATATATTATTATTATTATTGTGAAATCAATTAAACGCTTAATTCAACCTTGCGCTTAAACTTATTGTAGGGATCGTGAAAAATGTCAAAATTGTCCGAGCTCCCGCACAAAGAGTTGTACTCACTGCAGATTCGTGCCTGGGGTGAGCGTTTACCTACATTGGTTCTGCAGAATGGAATGTGGAATAGTTTAGTGATGGGGTATCGCGGTATTCTGGAGGGAACAGTGAGTTTAATATTATTTACTAATTCATTGCAGTCTACCATTCCATTAAGGAGTTTGTGTAAAAATAGAATATCATGAATTTTGCGACGATTATGGAGAGTATTCATTTTAAAGAAATTCAGTCTATGGTAGTATGGGACCCTATGTGAGATTCCGGATGAGATGTACGCCAGATGTCTGGTAAACGCTCGTTGGACACACTCAATTCTCTGTGATTGTACAGCATATAAGGGATTCCACACTACAGAAGCAAATTCCAGATGACTTTGTACTAGACTATTATAAAGGATTGTTTTTGTCCGTATAAGACGAAACTCTTTGGTGTTCCTTTTTATGAATCCTAACATCCGAGCCCCTTTTTTCGCTGCCGCGTTAATATGTGAGGTAAAGGTTAGTTTCCTGTCTATAATAACACCCAGATCTCTAATTTCACTAACTTCCTGCAGTATTGTTCCGTTTATGTTGTAGTTCGAGTGTATAGGAGTTCTTCTTTTTGTGTACTTGATGTGATAACATTTAGCTGCGTTGAGAGTCATAGAATTTGTGTGACACCAGTCTCGAATTCGGTCAAGGTCGCTTTGAATTAAATCAACATCGGATATAGAATTTACTTCTCGATATATCTTCAAATCATCTGCGTATAGGGAAAATTTAGAGTGCTTAATGTGATTTGTGATATCATTGATAAAAACAGTGAACAATATGGGTCCAAGATGAGAGCCCTGCGGTACACCAGACTTGGCAAAGTACATTTCTGAGTCATACCCTTTTACTGATACTATCTGTGGTCTTTGGAATAGATAGGATTGAAACCAATTTAAAAGATTTCCATAAATGCCATGGTACTCAAGCTTACTTAGCAAAAGGGAATGACTGACTTTGTCAAAAGCACAAAAAAAGTCTGTGTATACTGCATCAATTTGTTTCCCATTGTCAACAGCCACAGACAGATCCGACACGAAATTCACAAGGTTGGTTTGAACGGAGCGGCCGGCTATATAACCATGTTGTGCAGTTGTGATGATACCATTCATGTATTGTGTAATGATAGGACATAGTAGGGACTCACACAGTTTGGAAAAACAAGACAGAATGGAAATAGGACGGTAGTTTTTTACATTATTCTGCTCACCTTTTTTAAACACGGGTACGATTCGAGCTATCTTCTTCTGGTTCATTACGATCTAAGGATTAATTTAAAACAGTTTTCAAAAAAAGGTGTAATACCCTATTGAGGCCTGATATTCTCCAGGATCACGGTAACTTCATATCATGTAGGCAGCACTTCAGTTAGTGTCAAACTGTCAAATGCACGCAAAAAGGTGTCCATTATACGCATCGTATTTTGCATGCATTGGACTTATATTTAGATAGGTGAAAAACAAAAAATTTCATGAACCTATATTGGAATGAAATTTATATTTAACAATAAATAGTAGTATTAATTTTTCAATATTATTTCACAGATTGAAGTACATTTTCTTTGTATTTCGAAGACATGAAATCTTGACAGAAAGTAGAAAGGAACGTAGTATCTGTCAATATTTCTTAAATTTCATGTCTGGATGTCTGACAGACAGAAGTGACAGAAGACAGATGAATTTATATTTTTCTAGACATCTAAAGTCAAAATAAAGTCATAAACATAGCATGAAAAAGAAATGGCGATATACTCAATTACATACGTATAAAAGAGACGGAGACATCGAATTCCATATCGCAAATTCGTATCTTATTCAGCAACCTTTTTAACGCGAAAACTCAAACAAAACCAAAACAGCAGTTTTTCGATGCAAAATATCGCCGGCCAATGTAGAATTTTGTAGGCCTATCAAAATACAATTATGTTACATTTACTAAATTGCAAAGTGTCCAATCTTCGCACACAATGGAGGAATATTACGAGTACTACAAGCGTAGTTCTAAAATCAAATGTTTCTGCTGCGGCTTATCAGCCTAAATTGGTGGAAAAACAGAAATATGAAAACTGGGAGAGACAGAATCTTTTCACAGCTCAATGTCCGAGCTCAATGCCATCTTTTAGCATGGTACTACCTCCTCCTAATGTCACAGGAAATCTACATTTAGGTTAGCTTTTGAATTTGATAACCTTTATTTAGTTGCTGCTTAAATCTAACGCTAAGACGCTTATAAAGGAGGCTAAGAAAAACAGACTCTCCTTGGTGTAAGGTATGAGCTGCCTGATGGATTGAAATTGAGTACTCAGCCTTCTTGTCAACTTTCAACACAGTTTGTCAAAAAACCATTATTTTACATGAAAAAATAGTCTGATCTTAAACATAAACATACCATCACGCCTGTATTCCCCGAAGGGTTAGGCAGAGGCGTACTTCTAATGTACACCCACAGTTTGCCGGTATGTTTAGGTCCCATGTAATGGGGGGCGAGCCTATTGCCATTAACCGGGCACAAATTCCTAACTCCGAGCTGCTACTGGGAATTTCATAGAAAAACCATATAACACTTTGCTCAACCTGGGAATCGAACCCAGGACCTCTAGCGTAGCAGTCGTGCTTAGGACCACTTGGCTAATGAGGCAGTTAGTCTGATCTTGATAACTAGATAACACTTATTTAAAGCAGTTCCTACTATTTAGGTCTACTATTTCTGCAAACATCAGCAACATTACTCACTTGCTGGCCTTTCTTGAGGAGTTCGGGTGACTCGGGTAAAAAAATATTCCCATCTGGATGCAAAATACGCGTCTTGTCGTGGAGTTGTGGAAAGTAGTCCACAATGCCTTCCCATCTTTTCAAACTTAAAAATTGCTGTTTTTCTGGGTTATCACCTGAATTACAGAATCTCCCCTGAGCTGCATCCCAAACTCAAATGAAGTGATTATTTCGACTTTTCCGCGTGAGAGGCAGATGCCATTGCGGTTGCTGTGGCAGTGTAGCAGTTAAATAATATCATTATATCATTATCATCTTAGCATTTCCCAACTATGTTGGAGTCAGCTCCCAGTCAGACTTAACAGCCTTACATGAAGTGTCTGATGGTAGATGATTTTTTACATACATACATACAGTTGCACCCTTTTCTCATTGCAGTAGGCATAAAGCATAGAACACCATTAATAATTCTTGTAAATCTCATTCACTTTATCTACATTCATAATCTTGTCACTACACTATCTTGGGGCAATAATTTATTTCAATTATTTTTTAGAGTTGGTTGATCAGAGAGGTTAATAAATGTGTGTTTACTAGTGTAGGGCCTTCCAGGGTTGCATTCAACCTTATTTATAATTAAATCAATTATTTTTTCAGGCCATGCTTTAGCTTGCACAATTCAAGATGTGATTGTGCGGCACAGGAGGTCCATGGGGGACAATGTTTTATGGGTCCCGGGTATGGATCATGCCGGAATTGCAACACAGGTATGTATTCATGAAAGGATAAACCAACATTCACAGGTAGAACATTACTCTGGCTCGAAAAAATCTTAATTTATATTAAAATCTTTCGCACAACATTGAGGCTGGAGTCCCACAGGGGTCAGTCCTGGGTCCAGTCCTTTATAATATATTCACATCCAATCTCCCAACTTCAGCAGAAGTAACTATTGCAACTTATGCTGATGATGTTGCCTATCTGGCAAGCGACAAAGATCCTAACGCTGCTAGTAATAAACTCCAGCAACAGCTAGATAAAACACACTGTTGGATGCGAAGCTGGCGGATCCATGCCAGTGCACATAAGTCCCAACATATAAACTTCACCCTGAAAAGAGGAAATTGCCCTTCAGTAAAACTTGGAGGTGACATCTTACCCCAAACAGATTGCATCAAGTACCTTGGGTTCCATCTTGATAAACGGTTGACCTGGGCATCTCATATCAAACATAAACGCGAACATATGAACCTTAAATACAAAAGCCTACATTGGTTGATGCGCCGCAACTCTGTCTTATCCACCGATAATAAACTGCTCCTCTACAACTCACTTCTGAAACCTATTTGGATGTATGGCATCCAATTGTGGGGGGTAGCCAGTCACAGTAACATAATGTGCCTCCAAAGAGCACAAAACGGCATCTTGAGAAATATTGTAAAAGCACCATGGTTCACACGAAATGGAGAAATACACGAGTATCTTAACATACCATACATGATGAGATAATAAAACACAAAAAACGTTATGCTGATCGCCTGGCTGTACACCCGAATCCTCTGGCCGTAGAACTGCTGCAATCTGGCAAAATGGTCTACCGACTGAAAAGAGGCCAAGTATTATGATTGGGCAGCAGAGGCAATGGCCGCTGCGTCCAAGACGTCAATTGTCACATAACCAAACTGATAATAGTCCTACTGGACTGATGGCAGTTAAAACACAAAAAAAAAACTAGTTAAAGTGGCCGTTCAAGTATTACGTAAGCTGATTTTTTGCAATTATTAACCCACCCCTCCCCCTCGTTAGCAAAAGTAAGCAAAGCTCTTACCCCTCCCCCCATGCTTACGTAAACATTGGTACAATTGACTGATTTATGAGCAGCAGTTATAATAAGTCTAGAAATATACCTAAACGTATTCAATATATTTTGTAGGAATCCCCGAAAATGCATTTCGTTTTCTGCATAGACAATTTGCGATATGTGTGAAAAAGTAAATAATTACTGCTGACGTAATCACTATCTAGATCCCCCCACCCCCCATGTCATCAAAAATAAGCAATACAAAGACCCCCCGCCCCTCTATAGTGCTTACGTAATACTTGAACGGCCCCAAACACAAGGAAATGAGAAGAAAATTGTGGTTTAGAAGATCTTTATGATTCCTCCCCCCCTGGAGCTAATACAAATAAAATCAGTTTAAACCAGTGATACCCAAAGTATCAATATCAACCCCCAGATTTGGTTATTTACACACCTATTCTTATGTAAAACTTATATATCTGATACAAAATAAGAGTAATTTACGTAAAACATCAAGTTGCTTATTCCTAACAGATTCTTATTTAAACTTTATCACTTGTATATTTGATATTATCCTATATTATTATAAAATTATAATATCCATAATCACATTAATCACAATATTTTACACTTAATTTGTCTATTTTCACCGCACGTCACATTTTTATAACACACTCTGGTAGGGCTAGGCGAGGCACTACTTGCGCGCTGCGGTTTGCATGGGGTCCGTCGTGCACAAGACCATTGCCCAGCAGTAGGACATTTATGATGGGTTGATTATGTACTGTATTTTGTATACCATGGCAGGATGTCGAACTTATATTATTCTATGTCCCATTTTTCCAGAGTGTGGTAGAAAAATACCTCAAAACCAAACAAGATATCAACCGATACGACTTAGGCCGGGAAAAGTTCATAAGAGAAGTCTGGAAGTGGAACGATAGACACAGTGACACTATAAGCAAACAGTTGAAGACCCTGGGCTGTTCCCTTGACTGGACCCGAGAAACCTTCACCATGAACCCAAAGCACACACATGCGGTCAATACAGCCTTCATTAATTTATTCAAAAGAGGTCTTATTTACCGAAAAAAGGCTTTAGTTAACTGGTGTTGTGCATTAAAATCGACAGTCTCCGATATTGAAGTTGAGAATGTCCCTATAAATGGGCCCAAAGAAATTAATGTTCCCGGCTATGACAGGCCTGTGAAGTTCGGCTTTTTGTACTATTTCACGTACAGATTGTATGATTCCGATAAAGTTATTATGGTAGCTACGACCATGCCGGAAACTATGTTGGGAGATACCGCAATTGCTGTGCATCCTGATGATGAAAGGTAATTAAGGCTAAGCTATTGTTACCATCTTATACGGTCAATGAATCAATTCGACAAATGATTTTCAGCTCTATCTCAATAGTTCAAAGTTGATTTTTAATGGAATTCCTTTGGTTTTTTGTGTCAGAAAATTCCTGACTTACTCTACTACTACTCTACACATTCCTTCCCATGCCCTGTAGTTCAGCCATGGGAATGAGATGACATTAGGTATGACCATGAAAGCAGTGATATCCTAGTGATAAGACCATTGTACTGCCAAGTCAAAGGTCTCGAGTTCAAATCCAAGGCTCGCACCTCTGACTTTTCGAAGTTATGTGCGTATTAATTATCATGCAGGTAAACTGTGAAGGAAAACATCGTGAGGAAACCTGTACGTCTGAGCGATTTTCTCGACGGCGTGTAAAGTCTGCCAACTCGCATTAGGCTAGGGTGGTGGACTATAGCCTAATCCTTCTCATTGTGAGAGGAGACCCGTGCCCAGGAGTGGGATGTATAATGGGTTGATTATGTTATGTTATATACATACAATTATCTTTTTTTTTTTCACAGGTACAAAAACCTAGCAGGTGCAAGAGTATGGCATCCTTTCAGAAACACCACAATACCTATCATATTCGACGATTTCGTCGACATGAACTTCGGTACGGGTGCCGTTAAAATCACCCCCGCGCATAGCAAAGTCGACTACGATGTAGCCAAACTGCACAATTTGCCACTATATGAAGTTATCGACGAAAATGGACGGATGAAGAACTCTGAAAGATTCACTAATATGAAACGATATGATTGCAGAGACTCAGTGGTCAAATACTTGGAGCAAATGGGGCTGATGCAGAGCATAAAACCGCATCAAATGACCTTACCAACTTGTACGCGCACCGGGAACATAATTGACCATTTGCCGAAAGAACAATGGTTCTTATCATGCAGCGGATTAAATGAAAGAGCAGCCGATGTTGTAAAGAATGGAAAATTGATCATTGAACCTCATAATTTCGTGCAAAACTGGCTCGATTGGACCGGAGAAGACAGGGACTGGTGCATTTCACGACAACTGTGGTGGGGACACCAAATCCCAGCGTACAAGTGCAGTGTTGATAGAAATATTGTATGGATCGCCGCGCCCAACGAAGCTGCGGCCAGAACCGAAGCTTCTAAGTACTTGCGAACTCTACCAGATCTCGTGAAAGCTGAAAGGGATTCCGATGTTCTCGATACTTGGTTTTCTTCGGGGATATATCCGTTTGCATCGTTAGGATGGCCTAACGCTTACAAGCATAAGGACTACAGCCAATTCTATCCTCTCAGTTTATTGGCGACAGGACACGATATCTTAGGTTTCTGGGTGCATAGGATGGTGATTCTCGGCTTGGAGCTAACAGGAGAACTGCCGTTCAGAAAGGTGCTGTTACATGGAGTAATTTGCGACAGCAAAGGGGCGAAAATGTCCAAGAGTAGGGGAAATGTCATAGATCCAATGGACGTCGTGCACGGAGTTTCATTAGACAATCTCAAGGATAAAACAAAAGAGATGCATAGAAACGGAATTTTGAGTACGACGGAATTGGACAAAGCTTTAGCGTATCATCAAACTAACTACAAAAACACAAATGGTATTCCGGAGTGTGGTGCGGACGCCCTAAGATTCACGCTACTCTCCCAGGATATTAAATCTCATTTTGTGAACTTCGATATCGCTATGTGCCACGCGAACAAACTGTTTTGTAACAAAATCTGGCAGGCCGTAAAGTATACGCAACTGTGTTACGCGAAACTTGAGACCTTAGACGAGGACGTGACTCTAGGTGACCTGACATACTTCGACAAATGGATCCTAAGCAAAATGGCGGTCATGGTAGAAAAAGTTAATAAATCCATGGATATGTACGAGTTCCATTTAGCAACAAAAGCTATTAAGTCTTTAATACATAATCAGTTTTGCGATGTTTACTTAGAAGCTACCAAACCAGCATTTGACCGTAACGATATCAAAATGACGTATGCTCACGCGCACACATTATCAGCAGTTTTGAACACGTCACTAAGATGCCTCGCCCCATTCATGGTTTATTTGACAGAAGAATTAGTTACAAAAGTGCCAACATTCTCAAATAATATCATATATAATTATAAAGACATTACAAACAAATATCTAGATTTCCCTCAAAACACAGACTTTAACAAATGGAGAGACGACGTTATCGAGAAACAAGTTTACAAATTACTGGCAACTATAAACCTAGTCAGAGAAATAAAAGGACTGTATAATATTTCTAATAAACTCAGGCCTTCTGTGTATATAAAGAGTTCAGATAACGGCTTGAAATCGGATATAGAGAATAACGAAACCGTTTTTTTGAAGTTGACACGGAGTAGCGATATCGTATTCAAGAAAAAACCAGACACAAATTACGTTACTGCATTTCTAAACAAAGATATTGAAGTAAATGTAGAATTACTCGGTGAAGACGTCGATATAGCTGTGTTCGCTGCCAAAACTAAGCTAGAAAAGAGAATAAAAAGGTTAGAAGAAAGCCTTTCTAAATTAGAAGCTAAATTTCAAAGCGGTTATTATCTAACGAATGCGCCACAGTGGACCCAACTTGTGGATAAAGAACGATTGGAAAGTAAAAAGAAGGAGCTTGAAGGATTGCAAAGACTGATGTAGATTTTAAACTAGTCGGTAGGTAGAGGATATCAAATTTAGCTCCGAGAGATAAACCTGACCATTATAAAAAAAAAAAATTCGAGTAATGCCAAATTTACGCAGCGTAATTACTAACTAATCATTACAATGAGACCGAATTCAAGTATGAACATACTATGACGTAACGTAAGCAAATTTAGAATTACATACACAACCTGTAATGGAATAAGCGCAGGACCTGAAAGTAGTTTGTCCACAATCGACTACTAAATCAATTACAGTGGTTTTTAATTTGAATGATTTTTTTCCGAAATGATGATTACATTATAGTTCGCGCAAAGTAACTTGACCCAAAACTAACGGAGACGGGGAAAATTTGCACGGTGCATTTGCGTGCGCAATGTACTAAAAATCGACTACTGCGCATCCACCATTTTGGTTCAAGTTATTTTGCGCCAACTGTATCTGAGGCTTTGCCCCTAAATTATTATTATTATGCGTGTGCGCACCGATATCGTAGTCGTTGACTCGTTGTTTATTTATAATTTTTGGATCTCCAACAAAGAATATACACAACTCAATCTTATAACTAGGGGTCAGTGTACTCCTTCAATTATAGGCCACATCATGCACAAAATTACTGATGGTTTTAAAAAAAAAAAATATTCGCATGCAAAACAACAGAACAAAAATATTATGTTTAAACTAAAATTACCTAACCAAATTTGAAATTTACCTAATTGCTATTGCGTTTCGAAAAATAAGTTAAACAAACTTATATAAACATATTTTATAATTTGTTACTGAATAATTAAATATGTTGTTAAGGGTTCGACTGTAGTACAGCCGCCAGTTTGTCTTTAGCTGGTATAACTACAACTTCTTGACAAAATACGCTTACGTGCCACAAAATGACTTCAGGGTTTCGTTCTTATAATTTTGACTCTATAATATATTCTAATTGACGTGTTTGAAGTCTTGGGCTTATTCAGTCCATTTTTTTTAATATGTTGCCTAAAATATATAATAATATTCTGCAACATTGTACACAGCACCATCTAGTCCCAAACTAAGCAGAGCTTGTACTATGGGTACAAGACAATGGATAATTATAATAATTATATACTTACTTTTTTTGTAAATAATTATAATACATAAGAAACACCCAGACGAACACAAACACTTATAATATTCATCACATAAATATTTGTGTCCTGTACGAATCGAACAACTAAACCACAGAGATCGTCGTATCAATCATCATCAGCCTATACTAGTCCACTGCTGGACGTAGGCCTCCCCCAATGTGCGCCATTTCACCCTGTCTTCGGCTTGTCGCATCCAGCTTCCGCCAGCAACCTTTCGCAAATCATCACTCCATCTCGCCGCAGGGCGTCCTACGCTACGTTTGCCGAGTCGCGGTCTCCACTCAAGAACACGTCTACCCCAGCGGTTGTCGGTTCTTCTACAGATATGGCCAGTCCACTGCCTCTTCAGCTTCAGAGATCGTCGTATATGAATGATTTATTTCCGATTGAAATTTGTTTACGTAACGTAATAATAACTAATGCCGGATTTCGGGCACAACACATTTCGTAGTTACTATAATTCGGCATGTAAGGCTCAATTTCATTACAATGGCATATTGGCATCGGCTGTTTGTTTTAGTCATCATTTCAGCAGATAAAAGTATCCTCTGTTAGATAAAATATTCGAGTTGTAAGCATTAAATTGTAATAGGTATATAGGTATACTCATTAGTGACTTTTCAGGTTTATCTAGGAACGAAACAAAGTGCTTTAACTGACAATTTCTTGTTTGAATATTTATTTATGCTCGATTCACTACCATGAAATATATCGATAAATTTCTTATTGTGCAAGTAATGTGTTTAGTGGATTAAAATATCAGCAATGTTCATTTTAAATGTAAGTACTAATATGGCAATACGCCATAAACAATAAAATATGAACATTAAAAAAAGTATTAATTTTAAGGTAAAATGGAAATGAAATTGTTAAGTATTTTTAATATCTGTTAAAACAATAATATAAATCGCATTTATAACTGTAATTAGTAATTTGAAATGAATAAAAAATGTTCCTTATAAGTAAATCAAAAAGTTTATTGTTTAAAAATCAATAAAATGTTTTAAAGTCACAACAGACCATAGATTTCTTTATCTATTAATTGACTAACAATTAATGGCCCCTTCGAACCAAAATAATACAAATTTTATCTACATAGAACTTTAAAGGGCGCATTTCACCAAGTCAGAGTACACTACTCCCTGATAAATAAAAAAAAATAACAATTTGTGATGAAATGATTACTCGGAGTTGCTGAAATGCGGCGCAAATATGTATAATACGAAGTGAACATTTCAGATAATCAGATAAATTATATAAAGCTGAAGATTTTGTTTGATTGTTTGCTTGCTTGAACGCGCTAATCTCAGGAATTACTGGTCTAATTTGAAAAAATATTTCAGTGTTAGATAGCCCATTTATTGAGGAAGGCTATAGGTATATAAATCATCACGCTAAGACTATTCCACGTAACTATTCCACGTCCTAAGAGTAACTATTCCACGCGGACGAAGTCGCGGGCGGAAGCTAGTTTCAGATATTTGTCAAAATAACTTTATCCCTTCTTCTTGCAGTGACTTGTTCTTTTCCCATTTCCTATGTGCTTCTTTTTTTGACTAGTATACTCTATATTTCGTGCGTTGTCATCACTGTATAAAACACAGTCATGTTAGTTCATAGAACAATTTTATTATTTACAAATAACAAAATCCATTCTCAAAACGTTCACTTCAAATTATAACAAAACTGTTGACATTCATCATAAATATAAAAACATAACTCATTTATAAACTATAATTACAAAACACAAGCAATACATCACTTAGTCCTAATTACTCCTAATATTTTTTTAATAACTTAATTTTGACGGATATTTCTCACGTGGATTTTTCAAATTACTTATTTTAGACCTTAAACGGTGCATTTACGGTCAGCGCAAGCGAGAGGAGTAGCGGCATAGTAAGTATTATAATATCCCACAGCCAAGCGACTGAATTTGATAACAATTAAAATTCAAGTTGAAGTACTTTGCAATACATAGGTACAATCCTGCCCCTGTTGTGCCGTATTTTCTATCACAATAAAGAAGCGGACTTACAGATCAGTAATTATCAATATAGTATGACGTCACTATCTAATAACAGGCTTGTTTTATGATGTGAAAACTAATTAAAATTTTAGGGGGGCAGATTTTTTTACCCGACTGTACCTGAAATCTTATACTTAATTTTATTACAGAACAGAAGTAAAATGAACCACATCTCTCTCATTATAATTGTTTTGTTTACATATTATTAACTTAATTAAGTACTATGAATAAGGATAGAGGCCGAGAAATATGGGCGGTAAAAAATTACTGACTACGATAATATGCCAACACCTATAAGTGTGGAGTATTATGAAATTGAAAAGTTTGCCTAATCATAATAATAATATTTATTATCTTGCTCAATATAAACTAATCATAGCTGTCTCTGCATAATTTCGTTTTATATAAATCGATTTTTTCGAAACGTTATATTAGCATAATTATTTTAAAAAAATTGTATAGTAATATAATAGGTTTTATAATAAAATTTCGTCTCATGTTCCGAATATTTGTTTAAAACATAGTAATTATAACCTACTAATTTCTATTACTAACACATAAAACAATAAACAAAATAACGATAGAGTAACATAACTATGACTTGAGCCTCTTTGGTACTTTCCCTCTGTACGTTTTTACAACTGGTTTCGCGTTTGGTAACGTTATTTTCTTTCTGTCAGTGTGTAGGCAATTGTATTCTGAAGCTCCTGATGATTCTGGGAACAGTTCCGAGGAATGATCTACAATTTAATAATGAAATCATAACATTCATACCATCACGCCTGTATTATTCGAAGGGTTGCACAACCTGGTATTTACACCATTCTACACAGTTCATCGGTGGTTTAGGTCCCATGTAATAGGGGAGAGCGTATTGACACTACCAAGAATTTCATAGAAAAACCCATTAACACTTTGCTCAGTTTGGGAATCAAACCAGGACCTTTAGTGTAGCAGTCGCGCTTAAGAACACTACTAAGCTAAATGCTAATCTGGCAGCAATACTATTTACAGTTACCAGTTTATCAATTTAAACATGGTATAATTTGTTAGGACCCTTTTAATGTCAATGAGGCTAATATACATACATACATTAAAACAAATTAATGAGGTTTCATAAATCCTAATATTGTCTAGAGGTAGTCCTTTGTAATGAAACAAATTATATGGTGAGCAACGATTTATTTAAAAAATGAAATATTTTTTATTTTGCCAATTGCTGCTGCAATTCTGAAAAAAAAGAACTTGCTTTTCAGAGATTCAGAAACTAGAGAAGACTAAAAAGAGTTTTTTTATTAGCCTGTTGCCTTGGGCCAATGCTTCTCTCTAATATATGAATATACCACTTTTAATAATATTTAGCTACCTGGCCAAAACTTCAACTTCTTGCCCTTTGTATGTCTTTTCCAACTCATTTCTCTCTCTTCTTATTAACACCATTTCTTTTTCCAATGGACCTTAAAAATAAATAAATGGTTACACATTTTTATTAAAAAAAAAACATTCTAGAAATGAGTCTAAAACTTTAATATTGGTAAAAATATTTTAGTAATAGTTAACTCACAATTATTTTTATAATATTTAAAATACTATTAGTAAAATGTTTTATAACCAATTTAATATTAATGTTATAAACATAATAATAAATGGTAATATAGACCAACCAAAAGCCATATTGTGGCAAATTGGCAATTTTAATAAAATATTACTGAAATATCCATGATTTGGTGGATCTATAACTCTTAAATAAATTAATGTCAATATTGTTATAATAAGCACTTACCTTATAGCCATCATTTAATTAAATTCAATATTGTCTGTATATTAAAAATCATTTTATTTTTTAATCACAAGTACCACAATATAGCTTAGTGAGTCTGTTTGTAATGTCTCTCTTGACAAACTTTGATGAAACTTATTTATTTTTATTAAATTATTTATTACATCTATCCTTACAAGTCAATGACCTATTGAGATAATTCTGTAGATACTTTCTATTAAAATTTAAACTAATATTATTTACAGTAGTATTCCAATATGGTACAATAGCCTTACTCATGTGTCAAAACAAAACATTATAGCTATAGGAGATTTATAAAGACATATGTATTATTATGAATAGGTAACACTAGCTAACTCAGAGTTTGAAATCTATGCCTGGTTAATTGCAATAAGCTTGCCCTTTGGCTTTGGCTTGAACAGTTGGTGTACATTAGTACAGGTAGGTACAGGTCTGGTGGTATGTAACACTGTAAATATAATGAACCTAAAACATTGAACTTTGATTTAAATCCAATATTTTGTAATTTTAGGTGTGAAGAAATTTTATTTTAGAAAGAGGAGTTTTCCAGGAGCTGAATTTAATTACTCTTTTTTTTATAGTTTTCCAAGATTGTCTTATAAATTATTATTGGTGATATAGGTACCCTCAATTTGATAACAAAATATAGTAATAAGAAAACAATTTATTCTAGGTAGGTACTTACTCATTATCATCAATGGATCCTTAATTTTTTTCTGAGCTTCATGCAGTTTTACATGCTTTACTAAACAGAATAGGTATTTGAAGGTCTGTGAGCACTTAGCACAAGCATATGACATTTCTTCATGGCTTTGCTTTGTTGTTGGCAGTTCTGAAGTACAGTGTGTGGAGTTGCTCTCCCAATCAATTACATTCTTTATCACACCTCCAGGTAGTATCTCTAGTGTTGGCCAAGTGTTTTGTCGAGTCTGTTCAACTGCCATTGTTTCTTGTTTTAATGCCTTTTAAAGAAAATACACATTTTAGTGTTAAGATATAATAAAAGATGGTATTTGAGTCTATGGAACATTTTGCAACAGAGAGACACTAATGATAGCAGTAGCACAGTTAGTGTAACAGCTGAAAGATTGGCTTTTGTGCCATTGGTTGAAAGTTCAATCCCTGCATGGAATAAATATTTGTTTAGGCAACAGGTTGTTCCAGATATGGGTATTTGTGTGTGTGAGAAATTATGTTTGTTAATGGCAGGGAAAAAATAATCAAGGAAATGTTTTTTTTCAAAAGCTATTGTATTGACCCATGAATACCCTTGTGGGAATTGTAGCAAATGGTATTATGTAGTTTCTGCCTATCCCTATTTGAAAAATGTATCAGTTTTTATTGTATGTATATGTTGCATTTGAATTGTATAATTCATATTTTTACAAAAAATCTTAGACAACAGCTTTAGAAATCATATCAATTAGAATGTATGTCATTTATTACCCGAGGTGGGTCCAGTACCCCAGGAACAACCAGTTCTCCATTTTCACTGTCCTCAGCGTCCTCTTCAGCTACTTCCTCGGACTGTATTGACACCATACTTCCAATATTGGAGTCAATATCATCGCCAATTGTACAATCGTTGTATTCCCCTTTGTCAATGACACATATCTCGAAAACTTCTCCGACGTTTGAAGGAGGGCTCCGCGTGGCTAGAGCCCTGTCTATTCTGTCTCTTGAAGGCTGAACGTCTTCCATTCTAACAAGGGGCACATTCTCCAAATCTTCATTTTCCAAAGCAGAAGACATTGTTGATGTTTACACTACTACAAAACATTGAACTTTCACATTAAATGCCATCCATATTATTACTTTTCGAACTTCTGTTTGTTGTGGAACAATTTGGTTAATTAGATTTTAAGAATTTTTAAATCGTTCAGCTAGTGGTAATTTGTTTTTGGACTTTATTTAAAATATTCAGAAAAATGAAAATTTTACTAGATTGAGATTTATTTGACAGATGTCTGTCATTTCTATGATTTATGACGTTTTGCTTTTTTTAAGGACAAGATGAACATTACAGACTAATAAGAGATTGAACATGAACTTGTCTCTGAAAATATAATAGGGATTTACCTTTGACTATCTATCTATAAGGACCCGCCTCTCATGATCATTCCCCTCTGTCAAGGTAGTGGATTAAAAAATCTAACGCGTTTATCAAAACTGTTTCCGAAATCGATTTTTCATTAACAGAATCGTTTCCGCTCAGTAAGGTCATCATAAATGCTCCGTGTAAATACCGATATACGTGCAGTTAATGTATGCAAAAAAATATCTAATATCTTATTTAGATAAAGATGGAGTTATTTTCCGTATGTAAGTATTAAAGTTCATTTATTTCATTTAAATCACATAATACAATTTATTAATAAAGATCGAGGACGTTACTGATTCAATAATCGAGTATAAAATAATCGTTTAGTTCAAGCATGCACTCCCCACGAGACTACCCGCACTCCCCACGAGACTATCCGCACTCCCCACGAGACTAGCAAATTTTTTTTACTAACAATATGAGCCTTCTGCTAATACACGTAAGATTTAAATTTGAAATATCCATCAAATGTCATTTTTTTATTTTCAATTATATATCATCCAATAGGATGTCACCATTTATGATTTCCAATTATAGGTCTTAATGCAGAATTACCGTTGTTTGGCAATTATAGGCCTTATATATATTATGACATAATGCATAAAACTCGAATTTTAAAAAGTGTAGTGAGACTATGTCCCTCTTTTGTTTTGTCATTTTAATTAATGATGTGATAGTGTTTGTTTACGATTTCGAATCGATATCGATATTATTTTCGTGTTCAATGTAAGACCAAATTATAATAATTGCTAAAGATCACTAAAGATGAATATCATGAATTTATGATATCACTATATTTTAATAAAATAACATTTTTGGAAATGACGTAACTAAGATTATTGATTATTTTTGATATCCAGTATTAGATATTTTATTTGTTACTTTTCAGATCTACAAAAGACCTTAATTTAAAATGATATAGGTGTGATTGATAAATAATAGCTTAAGCCGTTGCGGATAAATTTGTTGACAAAAGAATTTATAAATTAACATATTTAAATCGTATTTCAAAAATCATTGAAAATGATTTCTAATATACGGTATGGTTAGAAGGTCTGGGGTTTCTTTTACCACTTAGGTGGAAAACCAGCACATGTCCCGCCTGATGGTAAGTGTATATATAGTGTTAATGTACCGTATTATATGAACGCTTGCAACACCTGGGGTATCACTCGCCCGTTGCCGAACCTGTAAAAATCTTTTCACACCCGGTAGACAACCCACAACACCGGTACCTGTACCTGCCAACATAACGCTTCCTCGCGGAGCTCTGGCGATCTTGCTCACCGTTAGGAACACAAAATAGTACAGTCACAGATAATAGAATACTAGTAGTACAGTGCTATGTTATTTGGCTACTATTTTCTGCAAAGTGTAGGTGTTTCCCCAGTTGGGCAGCTCCAATTGTAAGTGAGTTATTCAATTCCACTATGCCCTGCCTCTCGGGGTGTTTCTTCAAACACATTATTTTCTTTTTTCGATATCCGGCTCAAAGAAATAACGAGAGTACGGAACACGACATACCATCACGTCTTTATTCCCCGAAGGGTTAGACAGATGCGTACTTAGGGGGCGAGCCTATTGCCATTAATCGGGCATCAACCCTTAATTTTATAGAAAAACTCCAATAACACATTGCTCGACCGGGGAATTGAACCCAGGACCTCTAGCGTAGCGCTTCTGTTCATATTAACGCGCGAACAAAATCGTATTTACTCCTACTTATATCTCGTGGGAAAAAAAAAGCTCTGTCTAGTGTTATTCCTAATATATCAGCCTGTCAAAGAAAAGAAAAAATCAAAATGAAAGAATCAAACTAATTGGTATCAAAGTATTTGTAACATAACGCCCCCAATATCCGCTCTATCTATACTAATATTATAAAGAGGAAAGATTTGTATGTATCAATGTATGTAACAAATAAACTCAAAAACTACTAGGCCGATTTCGAAAATTCTTTCACCATTTGAATGCTACATTATTCAAGATTAACATAGGCTATAGAATATGTATTTCGAAAAGTTTGCGATTTCTCTCACCCGTGCGTTTATTTTCCAATTACATAGTATGTTACACCTATTTATCTATACCTAAACAGTTCCTTTGTTTTGTATTTCATTAGCATGCAATGAGAGCATTGCATTGAAAATAATTATGACGCAAAATATTAAAAAGATGTGTATGGATGATTTTAATTTTGCAAATAAATAATTACATATAAAAATAATTTGTAATGTTGTTACGTTTTTCTCCATTCTTCCTAAAATAATCTATCGATATAAAATATCGACATAGTAGCTTCCTAATTATTTTTATTGTATTATACGTTCGTATTGTTGTCAATTCTTGTATGTTGACGTATTTGACCTCTATGTGTGCGTAAATTGTGTTAGTGGTGAAGAATTTAATATGTGTGAGTTCGTGGCGATACAAAATGATTTTGAGTATGTGTGCAGCAATGTCTATGTAGTGTTTCCTCCCCCCGCACCAAAAGTGTCAGACTTTTTTGTAGTCTTGGGTTATAACAGGTCAAACGAGATATCTGTTATTCCTGTTACTGTTACGCAATAATAACAGATGCCATTATCTGTTATTGAATAACAGCCTGTTATTTTTCTATGCACGGGCACGCGGTTAGTAAATAAATCATGTAATGTACAATTATGGGTTGACGTGTTACCAATTACCATGCGTATTGTTTTTTAATTAATAACAACACCAGTGTTGCCAGATGGTTACATTTCTTACATTTTTCGTAACTTTTGACCCCCTCGCGTAACATGTAAGTAATTTTTATATTTAAGGCATTTTTCGTAACTTTTGATAACAACGAGATAAGTAATATTAGATTTGTATTTTATTGCAAACAGTACACGAACGCATCCAAATTGAACTCACATTTTTAAATGAAAAAATAAAGAGCTAAAAAAAAAAATCATTCGACATCATAGATCCCTAAATGTAACTTTTGCACCAAAAATGTTACTTTTCAGGAAACGAAACGTAACTTTCGACTCAGGGGCCCTGGCAACACTGAACAACACTTCCTTCATGCTTTAAAACAGGCTTAGGACTGTCAGTTCTAGTCTTGGGTTATAACAGGTGGCTCATCTGATGGTCCCAAACAACACTCACTCTCTTATTTACACTTGCCATTTTATACACACTAATATTATGAAACTTTTATCAACCTAACTAAATTAATTGCACTTACTATAAACCTAAATTACATACACTAATTATAATACAAAAAGGAAAATGAACAAAGTATTTTAAAGCGAGTATCTTATTTTTAAATGCACTTCTTAGCTTTTTGTTTACCAAACAATTTTCTTTCTTGTTTTCGCGCTAATAAATTCGAAAGTTAACCGAAAATAAATACAATAACAAAATAGTCGATGCGAACTTGTGTCAATTCAATATCACCTTTATCAGTATGTGTAAAAGTCGTACTTTACATTGAACATCTTGTAACGTCAATCCTAAGACACGTTCGGATACGCGCTACTATTTTAAATGTATCGTTTCAAGTAATTTCTGTTGTAATTTTATTATGAAGCAAAAACGATTTTACCTATTAATTGGTACTTATATATTGATTATTTTATGCATGTAATAGATATTTGACCTTTTTATATTACATACATACTAAAGGAAGTAATACATCAAAATTATAAAATATACGTGCCATTATTCTTGCAGTGTTTCCGAATTTGAAGTTGGGAACAGTTATTTGCAGCAGTGTTTCCACTTTTAGGGATTTCGCCCTTTTTTAGGGTAAAACTATGTCTTTCATGTACGTCCTTTTTTTATTGCAACAAAGATTTAGGGAACTTTAGGGAGAAAATAACTTCACGTAGTAGCTCTGTTTATTCTATGCTCTACGGCTCTTTCTATTAGGGGATTCCCCAAATCAGTGTCGTATATATAATCCGACAAAAAATTTGGTTTACCTTTTGGATAGTACTAATACCAAGGACTTTATTTTATTACAAGGGACATTAGAAATTAGTCACACTATCATACGGATATTTATTTTTGTTTGTTATATTTTTTAGCGACCGCGAAACCCTAAGAAGTAGTTTTATAACGCATGTTTAATTTTTATAATAATTAATAATGGAAGAAAAGGGTGACGAACGTGAATAAGTAAGTACCTTCTTCAAGTTCTTCATGCAAATTTTGACACGGCGTTGGCTGGATCTTGGCTAAATAAATCTGACAAAATTGGGGACAAAAGCTTACTGTAAATATTTCACACTAAGTTAAAAATGCTAGCTGACAGTTCTGCAAAATTTTTAAGCGTACTAGTATGTTCAGTGCCGCGAAAACATGCAAAAGTATTGCTTCGGCTCTGGATTTTTCCAATGAATACAGATAATTTAGATTTTTGGTATTAAACTTCAATGAAAGCTTTTTTAAATAAATTATGCTAGGGCTTAAAGATAGGGAATTTTCAAAAAAAAATAGGGATTTTTGGGGATAATTTCTAAGGAGTTTAGGGCAACACCAAAATCTTAAGTGGGAACACTGATTTGCAGATAACAGATAATACGACCAAAAATAATTGTCACATTTCAAGGATGATGTCTTCTTGTCAGACTACAATTTGTATAATCGGATAATAATACTAGGTGCTTCTCGTTTTAGCAAGATTAAATCAAACAGGTGTGAGTGAGACAGAGTAATGCATGCATTACTCTGTCTCGCCCACACCAGTTTGATTTATTGTTCGTTTGATTATCTTGTTAGAACGAGAAGCACCTAGTATCTTGCATACGAAGAAGAACAGACCCGACAGATAACAACATTGGTTGTTCTTGATATTGAATTGAGTATTGTGAATTAGGAATGATCATTTTTAACAGGTAGTTGATAACACGGGAACAATTGTTATCTAGTATTCTGTGAAAACCTGTGATTTCTATCTGTTACGATAAATACGCCTCACTCCTACTTTTTTGTTCATAGAATTAAGCGCGTCACTTGTCCAGGGATAGATAGTCAAAGGGATTTACCTATGAAATTGCCGTTCTGCAGTACTGGCCATTTCAAATCAAAATAATTTTTGTTTGGCTAAGAATTTTAAATTCTAATTTCAAATTAATTTTATTTTAAAAACATGGAATTCGAGTTTAGGCGGGAAAATGAAAAGTGCAGTGTCGATTTTATATTATTTTTCAAAACTTGAATTTCTCCGAAGTTTAATGTGTAATTATGGTGGATAATTAAAAGATAATTAACTATTAAGGGCCACTTGAACCAACTTCTTAAATGTGTTTAAATTGTATTTAAACACAATTTTTCATTGTTATTTTGTTACTGTATCATTTAAATTTAGCCTTTTCCCAGTTGTTGATGTTGATCAATATCAGTTTATGAATTTAAAAGAAAACCTTGCATGGCTCGGGTCCCCAACTACTGAAATGGCTAACATTTCAGTAGTTATGGACCCGTATTATGGAGTAGAAGTTATAACAAACGATTACTGATACAGGGCCCTTGTAGTTATAGAGCAAGCTACACCACTGCAGGCGCCTAGTCAATGGGATCGGGCAATTTCGTACTCGAAACAAGAGTTGACGTGAATGATTTGTCCGTCTAGCTATCCAATACCTACTACAATAATAGACCAAAATCATTATAATTAAATACTAAATTGTTCCATGAAAATTGCACTAGACTACACCTACTTATCCTGAAGAATTAAGCGTTCAGCGATACTAGCGCACAACCGATAAAACTGGAACATCGTTGCATCATCGACCATCCATGGAAATTAGAATAAAACTTCACATATACATACAGTATTTATTACAAAAAAGTCTGATAACAACAGCTAAATAAAAAAAGAACAAATCACCACATACATATTTTTTAGGCGCGTATCACTAGGTACATGGTATTGAATATCATTAGTTTAATACATTTACTTCCAGCCATTTAACCTCACTTCAAAAAGACAAGTTACACATTTACTCAATTTATCAGACTTCGATTTATTATGGAAGTACCTACATACTAGGCAGCAATCTTTAATTGGTGCCTAGTATGTAGGTGGTGGTCTTTAATTGAATGCAAACTCATGAAACTAACATTAACTGTTAAAGTGCAAGGAGAGCACCCCCTTAATTGCCTCAGCCAATATTGGAATACTTGGCTACGACATATCGAATGAACTCCAGTTCCGCGGACATTTAGAGGTTAAGGCTAAGTTAGCCTCAAAGAAGCTTGGCGTGCTTAACAGATCGAGACAGTATTTCACTCCGGCCTACCGCCTATTACTTTATAAGACGCAGGTCCGGCCTCATATGGAATACTGTTCTCATCTCTGGGCAGGAGCACCCGAGTACCAGCTTCTCCCTCTGGACCGCATCCAACGAAGAGCGATTCGAATCGACGACTGCCAAGTTATTTCAAACCGGCTTGACCCCTTGGCGCTACGTAGAGATGTGGCCTCGCTTTGCATCCTCTATCGCCTATACTATGGGGAGTGCTCCGAGGAATTGTTCGGATTGATCCCTGCAGCCTCTTTTCACCATCGTTCTACGCGACAACAGTTCCATCCCCATCATCTTGATGGCTGGCAGTCCACAACTGTGCGTTTCTCTAGAAACTTTCTGCCTCGCACAACAAAACTGTGGAATGAACTGTCGCCTGCAGTATTTCCGGACCAATACGACCTTCAAACCTTCAAGAAAAGAGCGTACTCCCTTTTAAAAGGCAGCGCCGGCAGCGCACTCGTGACTCCTCTGGTGTTGCGGGTGTCCATGGGCGGCGGTGATCGCTTACCATCAGGCGATCCGTCTGCTCGTTTGCCTGCTATCACATAAAAAAAAAAGTTTGAATACAACCTACAGTGCAGCTTTCAGAAGAATTGTGTTTTGACACATTATTCCTGGCAACGTTAAACGTTACTGTTGATAGTTTGACGTGTAATCTGTCTTAAATAAATTGTATCCTAACATTAGTGTAGTTTCCACTAACTTTATCATTAACAACAGAGTTAATTATCTAAGACCATATCACAGTTTCACACATTTTAAATCAATTTTGAATCTTTTCAATCAGCGCTGAGCGGCAGAGAATGATGGCTATTTTACCAATAATAATTTTGTATCAAATACTTGAGAAATTCCCCTGAATATGTGTCGGTGCTAACTTAACCCACTTCATCCTTTATTTTTATAGTATAAACTCGAAAAGTGATTAAACGCCAACATTACACTCTACATTATTATAATTTGGCTGTCTCCAGCTGATATCGACCTTAAACTATTACAAAAAAGGGTGAACATGACAGATTATACCTATTAAGATGTGGGCATTTGCGTGACCTTGTTATTATGTAGTGTAGGTACTTATCCAAAGCAAAATAAACTTTCGTACATTGTTGATGTTCCTTTAACCAAATAACGGCAAGTTACTCAGTAGTTGCAGTACCATCATTATAATTCCAATCATGAACAGGAAAATACATCTGCATCAATGTCTCGTAGATGTCCACATCAATAGGCATGAAAAGGCAGAAGATGACCCTCTCGAAATCTTCATTCTCCTCCAGAAACTTCCTTGCGGTACGGAGGGCGATGTGAGCAGCTAAACGGTTAGGGAATCCGTAGATACCCGTGGAAATGCAGGGGAAGGCGATAGACGTCAGGTTATATTTTTTATGGAAAGCCAGTGAGTTATCATAGCATTTTTGGAGCTTGTCTGCAGATCCATCTTGAGGGCCTACTGTGTGGATTACATCTGTAAAATACATTATAATCATTATCACCAGGCACAGGTCATTTCGTTTGACACTGCATGTTATATAATTTAGTTACAAAGAGATTCAAATTAATACAATTGAAAAAACGTGTTGCCTACATATGCATACATATGCCTGTATTCCCCGATGGATTAGGCAGAGGTGTACTAAATATGACTTACAGTTCGCCGGTATCTTTAGTTTAGGCTATCACTATATAAATTACTAGCGACCCGCCCGCGGTTTCACCCGCGCTGCCCCGTCCCTAAGAGTCGTAGCGTGATGTTAAATAGCTTAAAACCTTCCTCTTGAATCAATCTATCTATTAAAAAAAACCGCATCAAAATCCGTTGCGTAGTTTTAAAGATCTAAGAATACATAGGGACAGACAGCGGGAAGCGACTTTGTTTTATAATATGTAGTGATAAAGAAAGTCCGCCCCACCGCCGCGTTAGTTTGTTTTTCTCAGATAAACTCTAAAAGTATCAAACGGATTTACATAGGCCTTTCACATATGGACAGAGTGATTAATGAGGAGCTGGAGGCCATGTGCTATGTCATGATATGTTAATTAACATCATGCTACGACCTTTGGGAACGGGGCAATGTCGTTGCGGGGTACAACTAGTTGTACTATATGGTTTGTTATCAAGAGGATTCCTAAGGTATAATTTTCAAAACCAAAAATATCATAAAATTAACATTACACGGTTTCATAGTGGTTCACAAGGTTATCTACTGGTAATTAAACTTATCTTAACAATAACAATATAGCATTCTACTGTGTTAATTATTATTCAGATATTGGCACCCCATTGCAGAGCAGAAAGTTTCATTTAATTATTTTTAAAGTTATTTACTTGCTCATGTCTGCTGCATTTCAGATAAGCTGTGGGCTAACGTTACCACTGAGTAGGT
Organism: Acronicta leporina; assembly: GCA_947256265.1. Lineage (NCBI taxonomy): Eukaryota > Metazoa > Arthropoda > Insecta > Lepidoptera > Noctuidae > Acronicta > Acronicta leporina. The sequence continues at coordinate 3,006,999 of OX366537.1, read as the reverse complement.
TCCATTATATATTCTATGCTACACTGCAGCAGACAAGGAGTACATGTAGGGACAACCTTGACTCTTACCAAGAGGACTGGCCCTCCATGGTAGAGAACTGAGATGTGTGGAAAAGGGAGATCTTTGCTCTGCGGTGGGGCAATACAGGCTAGACACATTCACTTACATTGAGCTGGTAAATTATATCCTCCAGTTATCTTAGCTTCACCAGTTGGACATCCGCCAAGGGTGTTGCATTCATCCTGTAAAATAATGGTCATAAACTATGATGGGTATAATGTCAATGGCATTTTGACTAAATGGTTAGTTCCTTCAAAAAGGTCAGTTATATAGTACTTGCAACTGGCAGGTGTATATGAGAAAATTTATGGGAAAGAAGTACATTCACTTTTTTTTTTTATTGTTTGTTAATATCTAATAAGAGCTGTCTTGGACTCATGCTCATCAAAGCATAGCCAATCATAATTGATTAGTAATTTTGCTGATTAGTGATAACAACAGATCAATGAAGTTATACTATTATATAGTAGTGTGAATATTTGAAAAATATTAGAATGTCATTAACTTCACCCCTAAGTTAAAAATGCAGATGTCTAAAACTACTATATTTTCATAATGATTACTTATACTACACCACTGCAATCAAGGTTATTGCTACTGCTACTATAATGTTAAGAGAGATGATAAGAATGACTCCTTCAATAAAATAACTTTATAATCTTGCATAAAAAATGCATAAAATTACAAGAAGAATGATTTGTTAAATAATGTTTGCATATATTTGCCTAGATCAAAATAGGAGAATAGAAAATCATAAAATGGATTACGTTAGTGACTTTATTATAGCCTAGCATTTTCTTTGCTGGATAAACATCAAGTCCTCATCAGCTCTATTATTTATAGCATTGTCTAAAGGAAGATTAGTTGCATATAATGAAAATTACCTGCAAGTAAGGCCCAGCAGCTCTGTGTATAGCTCCATCAACACCGCCGCCAGCCCTCAGCATAGAGTTAGCAGCATTCACTATGGCACTCACCTGGCATTTAGGAATAAAAAAGTATTGTTAAAAAACAAATACTTTATTTGTCTACAATCAGCCTTTGACACAAAAGCAATGTTTTAGATTTTAGCACAATTTCAGCGAGCATAGCACTTTTTCAACTTGAATTCTTTTAATCTGTAGAAGAGCTTAACTCAGCCAATTGAGGAGGGTTCTGGGTCCGACAAACAAAAGATTTTGTAGTCTGTAATTTGTTCTTTGGTTAAATAGAGAAATTTAAAATTAGAGGGTCATATTTTTGATGGTCTATTGGTGGGTTTAAAAAAGGTTTATATTATAAACAACTTATATTTATGAAAGCGGGCAGGCGGGCAAACAGGCAGACAGATCACTCGATGCGATCACAGCCGCCCATGGACACCCGTAACACCAGAGGAGACAAGTGCGCTGCCGGCCTGATAAAAGGGAGTACCTATGCTCTTTGTCATAAACAGACTCATGCTAGGTCTAGGACTATGTAGATGCACAACCTCTAGGTATTACAGAATAAATCTTGTTTTTACATACCTCCAATTTAGTGATATCTCCATTAAAAATAGAGACCTTTTGGGAAAGCGATGTGTTCAGTGAACTGTCGATTTGAAACTTTTTAAATTCAGTCAGATCATCCAGAATATGTTTCTTGGTCTCTATTCGTTTACTATGTCTTATTACATAGTTGTTCCAAGGGTCAACCATGTTCACATTGACAATATCTTTATCTTTATACACGTCAAGTTTTATTCTCTCTTCGGAAGACATGCTAAGGAGTCTATTTTTCTCAATTTCCCACTTAGGTAGCTGTTTCTCCATTTTTATTAGCGAACAATAATGCGTGTTGTAAATTCCGGTGTTTTGACAAATGAATAAAATTTTATCAATAGCTCTCCGCAAAGCCGGTGATAACATTTTCGTAGAGGGGGACGGTCATCGGATCTTTTTCTTTTTATATAGAAGCCAAGATTTGACATTGACTTTAGTCGATATCATAATTCTATAAAATCTTTAGATCAAATGAAACGGTAAACACTCGCACACGTTCACGAACACTGGTTAAAACCACCACAATTATACATTAAACTACCTACGGGGAAATTCAAGTTTTGGAATTACGAAGTTGGTGCAAGTGGCCCAGAATCAAATTTCACTCACTCTACTTTTATTCTGGTTTGTTGTTTACCCTACAATTATACCAGGTATAATTGTAGGCCCGAACTGAGCCAATCGTGAGTCGTAACTTAACTCACTCGAAAAAGTAAGTCGAGTTGAATCGTTCAGAGTGACTACAATGGCTCGAGTTAGAGTTGCCCATAATGCCCATCGCTAATTCGCTAGATCAAACATACTAGTATCTCTTATTAGTCTGTGGACCAAACTGTCAAACTAGGGATGCGCAAGTGAAAAAAATATATCGATATGTATCGTATCGATATTTTTAAACAGTATTGATAATTATCGACAGAAAAAATATAGATATATCGATATATCGTCAGTTATCGCATGATTATTCAAACTTCGTAAAAAGAATAGACGAAAATAGTATGTTTTTTTTATTCTCGAGTCTAAACAATTATATACAATTTAATCAAACCAGAAGTCATCAGATATGGACATTAGGAGCTCCCTCTGTTTGATGTGCTCGCCTGTCAAACGGCTTCTATTGTAAAATAATTGTATTCAGTTTTTTTAATTTTCTACATATACATATTAGTATTAGTTTATAATTGTATATAATTGTATGGAAAAATATCGATGTTTTGATATATCGATACTTTTTGCCCATGCCTTCAGCCTTACGTCAAATCAAACGAACGGGACATCTCCACGTAACGCGAGCGTGCTTCCAAGTATTTTTGATAAAATTGTAACAATAATACAATTTCCGTGGCGATGATAGCATAGAAATATTGCTACTAACCCGTTCTACGATATTTAGGCGTTGGAACAGTAAATTTGGCCAGGTACGTAGTCAAATATCAAGTTACAACTCGTGAATTCTGGATTTGCATAGACACCGGTCTTCCGTCTTTGTTACTAATATCGAATTTTTGGCACTAAATTAACTACTTGTGTTGCAGTATGAAGGCTTGGAGACTTCTTCTGGTCGCTGTTTTGGCGTTAAACGGTACTTTTGCCGTAGATAAGAATAATTTCAAAACCTGTGATCAATCGGGATTCTGCAAGAGACTGCGAGGCTTCAAGCCAGAAAAATCACAATATGCACTTAATTTAGACACTGTACTTGTGCATGGAAATGTTCTATCAGCTGAAGTTAACACAGTGGACACATCAACGGCACAGAGAATCACTTTGGTTAGTAAAATTTCTTTGATTTGCAACACATACACCCATAAATGCATTGAAGATTGGGTGCTTGCCAAGCTATTTTTGTAATATTATTTGATGCAGTAACCATCTGGATTAAAATGCCTTTGCTTAAATAAAGAAATATCTTTCAAACTTCATATTCCTTATATTTTTATAATCAGCTCAGTTGGTCCTACTGCAGCCCAAACACCTCCCTATCCTACTTCCACTCTTCATGATGAAAAGCTTTTTTTTATAGCATTAAACTGGCCATCCTCAAGAGTATCAATATTTTATAGTTGCACTAAAAGAATAAAACAAAAAAGCTATCTGAGGATCATTAAATTTACATTTATCTTAGTTTTTATGTTAATTACTAGCTTCTGCCCCTGACTTCATCTGCGTAGCGTGATGATATATAGCCTATAGCCTTCCCCAATAAATGGGCTTTCTAACACTGAAAGATTTTTTCAAATTGGACCAGTAGTTCCTGAGATTAGTGCGTTCAAGTAAACAAACAAACTCTTCAGCTTTATATATTAGTATAGATTTCAATCAATTAAAAATGAACTTTATTTCACTGGTTGATCAGAGTGCTAATAATTTTAGGTAGGTTTTGACATTTGACTTTCGATATCATATTAAATTATTATACTCTTTGGCCAATCATATAAATCTAGAATTTTAATCAACTACATATCTATAACCCCATCTACTGTTAACCCCTCATGCTTAGCTAAATGCTTGTATTATGAATGGGTTCTTATCTGTAGGCAATGGGTGGGTTATGAACTGGCAACCACATGATTGTAAGCCGGATACCCTAGCCGTTAGGCTCATACCGCTTAACATTGCTTGAGTATTAACTATTAATGAATTGATTTAATCATAATGAAATTTTCTACAGTGGCACTATGCACTAAGGCTATCAGCTCTTGTTGATGGAACCTTCCGTGTTGAGATTGATGAAGCTGACCCCCTCTATCCAAGGTACAGGACACAGATGGCTCTTGATGGAGAACCTAAGGCTGATGGGTAAGAATTAATTTTATTATTTGGTAAACAACATCATAATAAAAAATTTACCACATTTGGTTCTCTGATTGGTGAATCAAAGATTGATGAAGGTCATGGATCACACCAGTCAGCATGGAGAATGCAGTTGATGCTTAAAATCAAGTCAGTGAAATTAAAGTCTCACTTGGGCCTTTGAAGATGATTTTGACCCCACATAGTATTATAATCTTTACTACTATCTGTAGTAGAGTTAAAATCCCAGGCTCCCACTTCTGATTTTTCGAGGTTATTCATGTATGAATAGTTAATTATCACCAAGTTAAGCGTTGAAGGAAGACATAGTGAGAAAACCTTCATGCCTGAGAGATTTTCGCGACAGCATGTCAAGTCTGCCAACCTGTGTAAGGCTAGTGTGGTGGCCAACCAAGTGGAGTTTGTTGCGCCGTTTCTTCTTCCCAGCGAAAACACTAGTAAGCAGTGAGGGGCGGGCGTTTTGGGGGCTGTCTATATTGTAAAAATGACGTTCAAAAAGTACTACCTAGTAGTCTATATTGAATAAATGATTTTGACTTTGACTTTGACTTCAACCTCACATTCTGACAGGAGACCCGTGCTAAGCAGTGGGACAGTATAATGGGTTGAATATGTTAATTATTTTAGGGAAGGGAAAATTTGACTTGTGGGCAGGATTCGAATCTGCGTCTTCTGGTTAGATACACCAAACACTATCCTCCCTGCAAGTCGAATTTTTCCTCCACTAAAATAACTTTATAATCTTAGCATGTAAAATGCTAAAAAACACAAAAAGATATGTTTAGTTTTTTACTGCTTGACTTCCGTGCCTCTAGTGTAGCAGCAACAAAACTCATTGTCTATCCTTGTTACAGGCTTAAACTCCTGTCTAAAGAGGATGGCAAACTGACCCTTGTGAATGCCCAAGGTCACAAGGTGATCATCACAGCAGAACCCCTCAAATTTGAGTTCTTGAACTTAGCTGGTGAAGTTGCAGTGGTGCTGAATGAAAATGGACAGCTGCTGGTGGAACCGCTCCGCGCTAAGAAGGAAAGGATTGATGATGAGGATGGATCGAATCTTGTGGAAGTCGTGAGTGTGCTTTTGTGTTTGTTGTCCGATTATTTCTGATATGTTCTATTCTATGGTTTCTGCCAGGTAGCCAGGAAAGATTTAGTCTTTAGCCTTTGGTTCTATTAAATAGTGAGCTTGATCACATACATAGAACTCTTCCTCGAAGTGTCTTTCCAATTACTGGATGTTGGCCACTAGTATGTAAATAACTAACTTTTGTCCATGGATTCACTTGCAAGGGACTTTTTGGAGACAAAAGTTAGACTTCTCCGAGATCCAATCTATCTCTATATACTAAAATTCATCAAAATTGCTACAGTCGTTTAGGCGTGAAAGCGTAACAAGCAGAAAAAAATACTTTCGTATTTATCTAGATTCGTCTAGTTTACTAGCAAACTACACCTTTTACATTATTTTGTGTAATACTAACAACTTCACTAACATTTACTATGTAAGTACCAATTCTATGGACTATATGTCTGAAATAAAGAATATATTATTATAATATAATATTAGTCATAGAATAGAACATGCAGGAACACACCTTGTATGTCCTACATTCTAGATGCTAGTACCTACAGTATGGTCGAAATAATTGAAATTGTCTGCAGTGGTTAATTTAAATATAACACCTGAGTGTGAAGAACATTGGGGTCGTAAATGATTCGCATTCGTCATGATTGTCCTGATTGATGTTTCCCATGATTTTGATGTGTATAAACAAAAACATTTAATTTTGGATGCGGCGGACCGAATTTCCAATACATATGCAATACCAAAATAGATCGTAATCTAAACACAATTTACTCAAAGTGTGTTACTATTCGGATACCGTTACCGTTGATCTAGGTTCCTGCTCTACCATTTCCTCCAGAATACTTCACTGGAAATAAATATAAGTGACTGTAATTCTTGATAACTTTACCAAATTTGGTACGACTTTCCGGTCGTTTGTTTCCAGTGAAGTAGTAGGTAGTAGACGAAATGGTACGGCAGGTACCTAGATTATCAGTATCTCAATCCCAATAATAACAGACATACATACGTATTTTCACGCCTGTCACCCATTGGGGAAGGCAGAGACTATAGATTTCCACTTGCTACGAGCCTGGCACACACACATTAACCTCCTCATGCATGATCATAGGTTTAGGGTGCTCTTAACCTGACCTTTTTCGAGAACGGTTGTGGTACGTTCGTCGAGGTCGGCCCCTTCCAACTCTTCCATCTGTACTCATCATGTATACTCGTTTCGTCAATTTCCGTTCTACATGCCCAAACCACCTTAACATACCTTTATCAATTTTAGTTTGGATTACGATTCATTTTGATACAACGATATTGTGGTTAAATTAAGGTTCGTCGGGCCCGCGCGTTCAATACGACTATCTTCAGACAAGCACAGATATTTTGAACTACATTGCCAAAATTTTAGCATGTTCCAGATAGCAAGGTTCAATGTATTGTGATTCGTAAATTGCTATGTTTGTCGGTAAAATGTCTGTTGGTGGTGGAAGTTGATGGTAAAAGATTTGTCCTTTATATCAGGGATCAACGATTAGTTTCATTGTGGGTCTGTTTTTTTTTTCAAATGTATGAATATCGTAGTCCGTTTGGTAGACAAATACTGGCCCAAACACGAACAACTATCGAAATCGTATCGTAAACGAATGAGTTTTTTTTCTACTACATATCTCATACATACAACTGCCTCATTAGCAGCTAATTAGCATTAGCATTAGACTGCTACGCTAGAAGTCCTGGGTTCGATTCCCAGTAGCAGCTCGGAGTTACAAATTTGTGCCCGGTTAATGGCAATAGGCTCGCCCCCTATTACATGGGACCCAAACATACCGGAATTTGTGCCCGGTTAATGGCAATAGGCTCGCCCCATATTACATGGGACCCAAACATACCGGAATTTGTGCCCGGTTAATGGCAATAGGCTCGCCCCCTATTACATGGGACCTAAACATACCGGCGAACTGTGGGTGTACATTAGTACGCCTCTGCCTAACCCTTCGTGGAATACAGACGTGATGGTATGTTATGTTATATCTCATACATACATACATATTTTCACATCTGTCTCACATTGGGGTAGGCAGAGACTACACTTGCTACGATCCTGGCACACCACTTTCGCTTCATCTTCGTTCATTAACCTCCTTCTAATACAAATTATTCTCGATTTCGATACGAATACGTTTTCGGAAGTGTTCGTGCTTGATCAGTAATTTTTACTTTATTAAATGATAAATTATATTTATTTCTGTAAATAGATCTTTTAAAGACACTTTTACAAGTCAATGTTTTACATTTTTTTGAACTAGATTAGCTTCTGCCTGCGACTACGTCTTCGTGGATTTTTAGGTCCGATCTTGATAAAATCTCTACTATTATAAAATTGTGAAAACGCTGTCTGTACATTGAAGATATTTAAAAAATAACAAGTGGGTATATAAACGTCTCCGAACCCAAAAATGTGATTTTTAAAATTCTTGTCTGTTTGTTACGGGTTGGCGCAAAAACTACTGACTCGATTTTAATTTTATTATCACCGTTAGAAAGTATGTGCGCCAAATTAAAAACTGGTATACTTCTTATTTCATATATATAATATGTATTTATTATCTATTCATATATCTCATATAATTAAACGGAACCTTAGATACAGCTTGACCTCTCAAATGTATAGACACCCATACAAAGAAGAGATCATCACTGTTGGTTTTTGAGCTTCATGCGAGCGAAGCCGCGGGCAGAAGCTAGTAATATTATAAGCTAGTCCAGTTTAAACCTATCTATTATTGCTACCCCTTATTTGCCATTTTGTGACTCTTCTGGTGTTGCGGGTATCCATGGCCGGCTGTGATCGCTTACTATCAGGGGATCCGTCAGCTCGTTTGCCTGCTATCCCATAATAAAAAAATCATTCATTTCATCTTAGGATTGACCGCGTCACCTATATACGAAGATTAGTCCAGTCATTGATCTTCACTTATCAGAATACGTGACTGATTGTAAATACTTGTTTATAGAAGATATTGGGTCTATGCACTTGTTATCTTGTCGAGATCTCTAAACGTGCCACTTTATGATTGAGATTGAATAAAGCAATTTTGATTGAGTTGAAAGCAAATAAAATAACAATTTCATTTATAAAAGACTAGCTGTTGCTCGCGGTTTCACTCCCATCCTAAATAGACATATTAATTTTAGTGAAGGAAAAATTCGACTATATATTATTCAAAGTATATATTATTATGCTACGCGGACGAAGTCGCGGGCAGAAGCTAGTTTGATATAATGATAGTGTGATTCAAGAGGAAGGTTTTAAGCTATTTAACATCACGCTAGGAGAGACAGGGTGAAACCGCGTGTGTATCGCTAGTTGTATAATAATATATAACGAACAAAATCCGTATTGTCTTATTTCAATACCATTATCATTAGACTGGCAATTGGCATAATAATATATATTTTTGGGATCAGAAGTAGAATTTAACTAAAAAAAATAATAATTAATCTTACTACAAAAACGATTTATTTCAATATTTAGAATTTTATTAAACTTAAGATAGGAAACAATCTTTATTCGCAAACAAACCAATTACACAATAAATCAACACGAAATTCATAAACAGATAAATCACCAGCAATACAGTCAACTAAATAACGACTTACTGCAAATCACGCCGACCACCACTCAGGACTACCTCGCTCTCTGAAGTCTGACCGACAAATGAACGGAGAGCGGTAATGCGGTGCTATTTATAGCCTACGGTGGGTAGTGTTGACTTGCAATATGTCGCAAAAATTAACCTAACCTAACACGGCCTCTCCTGATCATGCGCCGTCCTCGGCCGCATCCCTGGAGACATCTATAACAGGAGCACCCAGGATGTTAGCCGGCCCACCGTTAGATGGTCCAGCGTCGTCATCTTCATTATCATGGTCTGCTAATGAAACAGAAATTTGTTAGCAAATTCATAAACAGAAGATGCCTATTACTTTCATCCATCGCACTGGCAAGGCCCTCATTCATAAAAACGACACACGTCATACACACTCAGCTATTTGACTTTAGACTCCTCAGCAAGCACATAATATCACACATCATCTAACACGTGTCTTCGACAGACTCTTTCGTTCTCATACCTCTGTACGTACAGATCTAAAAGCAAAAACTACACACGACAAAAGCGTGTCTGCAAGGCCGAAGCCCCAATACACACACAGCGGTGCGTCTGCAAGGCCGAAGCCCAATACACATACAGCGATGTGTCTGCAAGGCCGAAGCCCAATACACATACAGCGATGTGTCTGCAAGGCCGAAGCCCAATACACATACAGCGATGTGTCTGCAAGGCCGAAGCCCAATACACATACAGCGATGTGTCTGCAAGGCCGAAGCCCAATACACATACAGCGATGTGTCTGCAAGGCCGAAGCCCAATACACATACAGCGATGTGTCTGCAAGGCCGAAGCCCAATACACATACAGCGATGTGTCTGCAAGGCCGAAGCCCAATACACATACAGCGATGTGTCTGCAAGGCCGAAGCCCAATACACATACAGCGATGTGTCTGCAAGGCCGCGTCTCCACTGCGGGCCCCAAAAGGTACTTCTCAAACAGCACCGTCTCAGCCACCGAGCCACAAAGGTACGGCTCCAGCTGCTCAGGCTCAGATGATCAACCGCAGCTGCTCAACCTCGATCGGCCAACCTAACGAAGCGACTCATTTACTCCGTTCACAAAATCAAGCTCACACGCACCAATGTAAGCATCTGAAACATAAAGCAAACTTACCCGCAAAAAATGCGGCACAACTTTCGGGACACCACTCTCCTTTCCAAGGCACCATGTATTGTGCGGCTGCCTGTGTGGTCTTGCCACGAGCACCACTCAGCAGTTTGAGTTCATAACGGTCGCTTGGTAAGACCTTGGTTACACGGTATGGGCCTCTCATACCAGAGTCAAGTTTTCCGGTAGATTGAGAATACTTGATGACGAAAACTTGATCATCAACTTTGAAGACTTTGGGAGGGTGTCTGTTGCGGTTCACATGGGCATCTTGTCCGTCCTGATTTTTCTTTAGCAAGGCTCCCGCTCGGTTCCTGCTAATCTCCCGCATCGCCTCGTAGTTCGGGTTTGCATCTTCAACGGCTAGGTCACGGATCAAAGCGCGAACCACGGGAGTGGTTGCATTAATACCAATCAACAAATACAAAGCTGAATATTGGGTAGTTTTTTGTTTAGTTACATTTAGCACTAACTGAATTTTGGACAACGCTTTAGACCAAGCTGTACTATTATTACGGGTCTCAACGCGAATCAAGTTCAAAACGGTCCGTACATATCGTTCCGCTTGACCGTTCGCATGATGCATCTCCGGTGTTATGTAATGGATGTCGCAACCAAGTTCCGAGATCCAACCTGCAAAGTCCGAAGACTCGAACATGCGACCACGGTCACAAACTAATAGTTTCGGTGTGCCAAATAATGAAATAGCGTTGTCGAAAACGCGTTTGAGCTCAACATTATCTTGTCGGTACATAGGGTAAAGCAAACAAAATTTCGTAAAGGAATCGACTAGTACGAAGACGAACTTATAGCCGTCAGATTCAGGTAACGGCCCCAACACGTCCGCATGGACTATATTGAAAGGGACGTCGGGTTTTTCCCATGATGTAATGGGCTGTCGCGGAGCCCGCGGTACTCTCTTTTTAGAAATGCAAATTAGGCAATGCGCAATATACTTTCGTACGAACTGCTTAAGGCCGGGAAACCAAAAATGTTTTAGTATCAGATCTAAAGTTTTATCCGCTCCAATATGCCCATGCTCGTCGTGAAAGACGCGTAACAGACTCAATCTATGCCCTTTAGGGATAAAACACAACAGCCGTGCATCTTCGCCTACAGGCGTATAGCGGTAATACAGAACATCCCTTTGACAGGCATAGCGGCATGAGTCTAAGAGTCCATCATTTAACTTTTGGATCAGACCCAGAGTCTCATTGTCTGCGGACTGAGCCATTTGAGCCCAGTTTAGTGGTCTTTCGATATGATGAACTTGAGTTGTTGGTGGATTCCTGCTTAGATAATCAGCGTGACCCATCATCACTCCCTTTCGGTAAGTAATGGTAAAGTCAAAATCCTGCAAATAAATCCACCAACGTGCAACCCGCGGGAGTAGATCCTTCTTACGCTCGGTGGCCTTCAGGGCGTTGCAATCAGTTACTAGTTGAAATTTCAGGCCAACTAAATAATGCCTGAAATGCTGCAATGCCTTGACGACCGCCAGCGTTTCTAACTCATACGAGTGGTATCTACTTTCTGCCCCCTGTGTGACCTTGCTGTAGTATGCCACCACGCGTTTGCTGCCATCGGAATGCTCCTGCATGAGCACGGCTCCGTAGCCGGAACTGCTCGCATCCGTGTGAAGCTCTGTAGGTAAGTTCGGGGCAAAAATTGCAAGTATAGGCTCGCTGGTCAAGTGTTCAATAAGAGAGACGCGGGTCTGCTCTTGTTCTGGCCCCCATTCGAACTTGACATCCTTTTTGGTGAGTCGTGAGATACATGCAGTTTTCGCCGCGTAACCCTCAATATAACGGCGAAAATATCCTGCCAGGCCCAGCAGCTGACGAACCTGTTTCACGTTAGTTGGGACGGGGGAGTTAACTAATGCCTCAATTTTTCGAGGGCTCGGCCTAACCTGTCCATGACTGACGACTCTGCCTAGGTACTCGACTTCAGTGTTAAGGAAGGAACACTTCTTAAGGTTGATCGAGAAACCCGCTTCAGTCAAGGTCTCCAACACTTCACGCAACAGGGCTATCCCTTCGCTAACTGTCATGCTGAGAATCAGTACATCATCAATATACACTAGTACACGGCCCGATTCAATGAATTTTCGGAGCGTGTTATTGATGATTCGCTGATATACGGTCGGAGAGTTGCAAAGGCCAAAAGGCATTTTACGATACTCGTAATGTGATTCCGGAGTCACAAACCCTGTCTTATGCATGGAGGCTTCATCAATCGGTATCTGATGAAAGCCAGATGCCATGTCAAGACTGACGAAGAATTTCGAGCTCCCAAGGCGATCTATGTGATCTTCAATCAATGGAAGAGGATACCGGTCTTTAACGGTGATGCGATTGAGAGCTCGAAAATCCACACACATTCTATCGGTGCCGTCCTTCTTTTTGACAAGAATGACTGGGCTTGCATACTCCGAGGTAGATTCTTGGATTATTTCTTTATCGAGCAAATCCTTGACAATTTCGCGGACCTTAAGTTTTTCTTGATAAGACAAGCGGTATGGGTGGTAGGCTACGGGGACATCACTAGTCAAGTTAATGTGCATTTTGCCTGTCTTAACTGTCGTGGATGCAGTGCCAGATATCAAGAATGGTTTAAAGTCATTTATCACGCGCATAAGAGATTTAAGGTCATCGCCTTGAAGAGGCGTGTTAATATTGTCCAGCTCATCAATCTGGGCTGAATTCACGGTAGAAACAATCATAGGGGTATGTGTCAAATATTGGGTGTCTTTTGTGCGAACAAAAGTAACACCATCTCTATTGAGAACGTCAGTTCCTATAATAACAGGCGTACACATGCACGAGGCAGGTACAACAACAAAATCAACATCAAGCGCAATGTTGCTGAACTCTATCGTGAGCGGGACGTATTCTCGAGCAACTACCTCATTACTGCTAATTCCTTTAAGGACACAATAAGTTGGTTTGCGGGAGCAAGAGAAGTATCTAAGAATAGTTTCAGATACAAGGGATACGTTAAGCGCGCCACTATCTATTAAAACATCTACGGGTATACCCTGTATTACCGCAGTAATGATGTCGTTACAACGAGAGGCACTAGAAGGTTCGCTACACAAATTAACCTTACGCTGATTTACGTTCCGACCTTCCGATCTGGCTTTAGCGAAACAGTCGCTTTCGTTATGCCCGGTCTTTTTACAAAACGAACACGTGGGTAATTTGAAGTTGTTATCGAAAACTTTACGCTTCTTGTGGCAGTTAATGCTTATATGTCCGGTTCGGCCACAACTAAAACACTTGCTCTCAGATCTATCGGTATTTACGCGTTTCTTAAATGCAGTATTAGATGATGGACGGTTATCAACTTTGCCACGCCCCGGCTTTACGTATATCGCAAGGAAAGAAACTAAGGTCTCGGTAGTTAAATTGGCATTGGTAGCTGCTGCTTTAACTTGTGCGTCGGTTATACCGCGTATCACTATAAGGACCATTAATTCTTCGCTAAGACCCTGAACTATACGCAAACGCAATAGGGTCCGACGGGCGTACTCGGCATAGGTAGGGAACTTATCCGAAGTTGTATTCATAACCTCAAAAAGCGTCTGGGCATAATCAATCTTTTGTGGACAAAGAGACTTAAATTCCTTTTTGAAGTTAGACCACGAGCGGTCATTGGTCGTCCACTCGTTTAGCCAAGTTTTAGCATCCCCTTTTAAGCAATGAGCAACTCGCGACAAGCATTCTTGGTCTTCCCAGTAATTAGATAACCTAGCGCGTTCCACCTCGTCACACCACACCTCAAAGCTATTGACAGCTGGGTCAAAATTAGACACGTAGTAATTGTGCGATTTTACTTTGTTTACTGAATTTATTGCATCTGCGAGTGCTTGCGTCGCTGATGCTGCGCTGTCAAAACGTTGAGGAGTCTTGGCACGATTAGGTGGTAACGGGGTTTGAGATGTGCTAGCAGTACTTTCCTCAATAGCATTTAGCCTAGTCATGATCGACCCTAACGCTTGTTGGAGGGAATTATCTCGAGAACGAGAACGGGACGCATGGCGGCGAGAACGTGAGCGAGACCTATTGTGGTGTCGGCGCGATCTGCTGCGTGACCGCTTTGCCCTTCGGCGCGGCGGATCGTCAGACTCATCACGCGAGCGAGATGAACGTGGCATCGTCAATTTGCAAATAAAGGCTGTTTGCTTTTTCAATGTTAGGACGTTATGCCGAGACAAAACCAATTAACAGTGGGCAAAAGGCCAATCCCACTTCTGATTTTGGGATCAGAAGTAGAATTTAACTAAAAAAAATAATAATTAATCTTACTACAAAAACGATTTATTTCAATATTTAGAATTTTATTAAACTTAAGATAGGAAACAATCTTTATTCGCAAACAAACCAATTACACAATAAATCAACACGAAATTCATAAACAGATAAATCACCAGCAATACAGTCAACTAAATAACGACTTACTGCAAATCACGCCGACCACCACTCAGGACTACCTCGCTCTCTGAAGTCTGACCGACAAATGAACGGAGAGCGGTAATGCGGTGCTATTTATAGCCTACGGTGGGTAGTGTTGACTTGCAATATGTCGCAAAAATTAACCTAACCTAACAATATACTATCTTTTTGTGTTTTTTTTTTGCATTTTTCATGCTAAGATTATAAAGTAATTTTAGTGAAGGAAAAATTCGACTCGCAGGCAGGATTCGAACCTGCGTCTTCTGGCTGGGTACGCCAGACGCTATGACCACTAAGCCACCGCGAGAGATTTGAGAGGCAAAGTAACTTGCCTTTCAACAGATATTACTGACGTCACCTTTAAGACGTAAGTTCAGAATGTGAAGGCAAATTTCGACATGGCAGGTGGGACTCGCGGTGGATTAGTGGTCATAGCGTCTGGCGTACCTAGCCAGAAGACGCAGGTTCGAATCCTGCCTGCGAGTCGAATTTTTCCTTCACTAAAATAATAATATATATCCTGTTATTTTATCATCTTAGTCAATTAGAGCACGCCGAGTTCAGTGGCACCTCCCTAATGACTAAGTGACGCACTGTTAAGTCTAACTACGTTTTAATTTTTAATTAATTCTCATTACGTCAATCTATATCTTTTTGTTTACTAAATTTAGCTAAGGCGTCGTTCTAATTAGCTCAAGATAATTATTTGTAAAGAAACAGTTCAAAATCAGTACTAAAGACCCGTTTACTGTCTTTCGGCTATGCACGGATCTCCTCACGGAATAGAAGTCAAGTAACTTTAAATACCTAAATACCAAACGCTGACAAACGCTGGAACGTAACAAACAGCGGGTGAGCCTATTGCCATTAACCGGGCCCAAATCCCAGTCTCCTAGCTGCTACTGACAATTTCATAGAAAACCCCAATAACACTTTGCTTGACCGAACCGAACCGAATTGAACCCAGGACCTCTAACGTAGCAGTCGCGCTCAGGACTACTAATGAGGCAGTTTAGTTACATTAGTTTGAGGCATATTATTAACCAGCGACCCGCCCGCGGTTTCACCCACGCGGCCCCGTTCCTAAGAGTCGTAGGGTTATGAATAGCTTAAAACTCACTCTATCTATTAAACAAAACCGCATTAAAATCCGTTGCGCACTTTTAAAGATCTAAGCATACAAAGGGATAGACAGACAGCGGGAAGCGTCTTTGTTTTATACTATGTAGTGATGGATAATAGCGTTTTAATAATTTAATATACCAGTGACGTCATCGATAAACTTTAGGTTAATTGTCTACGTGAGGTCAGGCGTAGTTATATCAATATGTGTTTAAGATAAACATACTCTTAATTAATTAGTTTATTACACATAACAACGTGTAATGAACTAATGAGGTAGTAGGTCGCATTTGTTTACTTTACAACTTATAACATCACGCCTTTATTCTCTGAAGGGTTCGACAGAGCTGTACTAATATACACCCACAGTACGTGGGTATGTTTAGGTACCATGTAATAAATACCATTATGCCACGGCAAAGATATCTTTATATATTTATCGTGATCATGCTTAATTAGTTGTATGGTCGTAAACACGAGGTCCTGAGTTCGACTCCCAAGCCATGCTCAGAGTTTGGGATTTATGCACAGTTTTATAGCAATAGGCTCGCCCCGATTACATGGCACCCAAACATACCGGCAAACTGAACTGCCCAACCCTTCGGAGAATACAAGCGTGATAATATATTTATGTACAGGAGGAAGAAGGCACTTGGGGCGAGAATTTCAAGTCCCACCATGACAGCAAGCCGCGGGGCAACGAAGCCATCTCGCTGGACATCAGCTTCCCCGAAGCCGACCATGTTTATGGTGAGTTTGTTGTCATGTTATCACATGCTATAATAATAAATATGTGACGTGAACATGTGTCTATCGGGCTTTTGGGCGGGAAAGGTGGTAAACGACTAGGCGGATCACGTGATGGTACGCGATTACCATGGACACCCGCAATCCCCCCTCAGTGGAAACTTTATTGGCTTCGATGGAGCTTAGGAGTGCACCCAAAAAGTCACGATTATCAATTTCATATAATTTGCCTACATATTCACGAACACTTAACATTAAACTTCGAGGAAATTCATACATAGATTTTTTTTAATACCTGTCTCCCATTGGGCAGGGACTATAGATTTAAACTTGCTACGATCCTGGCACACCACTTTCGCTTCATCTACGCTCATTAACCTCCTCATACATGATTGTCGGTTTAGGGTGCTCTTAACCTGACCTTTTTTAAGAATGGCGGCAACTTGGTTGTGGTACGTTCGTCGAGGTCGGCCCTTCCAACTCTTCCATCCTTACTCGCCATGTATACTCGTTTCGTTAATCTCCGTTCATCCATCCTTAACATACCTTTCTCAATCTTTGTTACAACACCTTCTTTCACACCACACCGCTCCCTTATCACACTGTTTCTCACTCGTATCTTTCAAAGTTACCCCACACATACTTCTCAACGCTCTCATCTCTACAGCAAATAAATACATTAATATTACAATGAAGCCTCTGTATACATCAGGTATCCCCGAGCACACGGACAAGTTCGCGCTCCGCACGACGACGTCGGGCGAGCCGTACCGGCTCTACAACCTGGATGTGTTCGAGTACGAGCTGGACAGCCGCATGGCCATCTACGGCGCTGTGCCCGTCATGTACGCGCACGGGTGAGAACATCTTCAACCCATATACAGTCTGGCAGGGTGACTAGCTAAGGCGGCGACCGGTGTAAATTACGTAATCGTCTCTGTCACACACACAAAACACACACACACACACACACACACACACACACACACCACCATGCATAAAATTATGTCTAGAATTTAAGCTTTTAAATTACCTTTGTTTTTTTTTATGGCATAATACCGCTGTATATTTATATAAAGCTATATAAAGCTGGAGCGAAAACACTGGTCCCTGAGATACATTTTACACTAGTTTGGGGACCAGAGGATTCATAAATATTGTACCCACTAATGTCAAATTTTATTTTATTTATGTCATACTGAAATTCGTACCACACCGACTATGCTCCCCCAACTGAGGCACTAAAGACGCAACCCAGAAAATGGATACAAAAGTCTCGTTACAAAAGGTCCAAAATTCGTATTACATAATATATGCGAAATGACGTGACGGTAATTCAAGAGAAATATGAACTGTCAAACAGAATGACAATTTCTATTTCTGTGTAATACTTCGACTTTTAATTGTATTCAGTAACTTGACAGTTGAAAGGTACCAGTTTTTGACAAAAAAAAATAGTGAGGTGGTCAAAGAATGAACGAAATTTAACGAACTTAAATAATAAAGCGGCGGTAGCCTAATGGCTAGGGCGTCGGACTTGTGATCATGTGGTTGCCGGTTCGAAACCCACCCATTGCACTACCGACGTGAACCCACTCGAAAGACAAGCATTTAGCTTAGCACGAGGGGTTAACAAGAATACTAGTAATGTGTGACCAACATTGCTAGTAATATAAAAAATAAAAAAACTTACATGAAGAAATTTTTTAGTTATATTTAATAACTAGACTTAAAAAAAAAACAATTTAACAATTAAAAATTATGGAATTTGATTCTCAGTAGCAAGGTTATCTATAAAATGTCAAAACAGGGAAAAGTAAAATTACATGATTTTTATTTTTGGTTTGTTTTTATTATAAGAAAATAAAAAAGGAAATTACATTTAATAATTATTCCTATATTTCACATCTTATTTACGAATTTTTGGTTTGATTTTATATAACTGTTTTCCCCGAAGGGTTAGGTAGAGGCGTATTAATGTACACCCACAGTTCGCCGGTATGTTTAGGTCCCATGTAATAGGGGCGAGCCTATTGCCACTAACCGGGCACGAATTTCTAACTCCGAGCTGCTGCTGGGAATTTCATAGAAAAATCCAATATCTCTGCTCGATCTGGAAGTTGAACCCAGGACCTCTTGCGTAGCAGTCGCGCTCAGTACCACTTGGCTGATGAGACAGTAATTGTAATATAATTGAATGTTATAGGAGCAAACGCAGCGCGGGCGTGTTCTGGCACAACTCTGCGGAGACGTGGGTGGACGTGGTCAACTATGCCGACAGCACCGTCGTGTCCTCGCTCGTCAACCTCGTCACCGGCGGACAGAAGCGCAGAGTTGACGCCAGGTATGTTACATATTACGTGGCCTCTCACTTCTGGCTATAATACAACCCATGGTTCAGAAGCAAGGGCTCATAACCTGCGTTTGTATCTTTTGTGAACAAAATGCTCTATATCTTGCTT
Source organism: Acronicta leporina (assembly GCA_947256265.1). Taxonomy (NCBI): domain Eukaryota; kingdom Metazoa; phylum Arthropoda; class Insecta; order Lepidoptera; family Noctuidae; genus Acronicta; species Acronicta leporina. The sequence continues at coordinate 2,987,951 of OX366537.1, read as the reverse complement.
TGACGTGGGAGAGCCATGCTTCGGCACGAACGGGCCGGCTCGTCCGGAGTGATAACACGGCCTCACAGAAAACAGCGTGAAACAACGCTTGCGTTGTGTTTCGCCGAGTGAATGAGGTTACCGGAGGCCCAAAGTCCCAAACCCTTTTAAAAGGCGGGCAACGCACTTGTGACTCCTCTGGTGTTACGGGTGTCCATGGGCGGCGGTTATCGCTTACCATCAGGTGATCCGTCTGCTCGTTTGCTCCCCTATCCTATAAAAAAAAGTAGTTCACACTTGATAAATTTAATAATTAGGTAAGTATCAGTTGCGAAATGCTGTATCCGGAGTATATAAATTGTTGAATCGTCGTCCTCCGTTTGTGTTCCGCTCTTATAAACCATCTGGTGGCGCCACTGCCGCAACATTAACGTTTTACAGCTATCTTCATTCGCCGATATGTTTTAGGTCACATTAAATTGGGGGCGAGCCTATTGCCATTAACCGGGCACAAATACCTAACTCCGAGCTGCTACTGGGATTTTCATAGAAAAACCCAATAACACTGCTCGACCTGGGAATCGAACCCAGGACCTCAAGCGTAGCAGTAGCGCTGAGGACTTGACAAATGAGGCAGTTTTTCTGTAAATAAATCTTTTAAATACTAAAGACTGTATTTATGTATACATTTGAACCATTAAAATAATTGTTTTGTTTCAGATTCATAAGCGAGTCGGGTATTGTGGACGTGTTCGTGTTTCTGGGTGAGAAGCCGGCCGACCTGTTCCGTCAGTACACCAAACTCACCGGAGTAGCGCCCCTACCACCCGTGAGTAATGGCTCATAAGTATTTCCTATATTTATAAATATACTTAAATATAATCGTATATTTGTTGTCTTCCTTTTACATCCTCAAATCTTACTCAAATACACAAAATTGTACCTACATAACACACCAATACACCCCACACACACACCCATTCACTAATCCCATTCTAACAAATTATTTTATTTTAAATACTCATGTGTAAAGTTTCCCGACCCCATTACCTTAAGAATGGTGTAAATAGAAAAAAATATTCTCCATAATAATAATAATCCTAAAGACCTGGTGTTCTGAAATACAGGCCCCACGCCTAGTTTAGGCACCAGTCCCTCACAATATAAGTAGTTAAATTTATCATAATGTGTGTTGCCTCCTCATATATTGTAGTGAGAAAGAAACTTTTATCTTATCTTATTACATACTAGCTTCTGCCCGCGGCTTCACAACCGTGGAATTCGGTCTGTCATCAAATCCCACGGGAACGGGATAAAAAGTATCCTATGTCCGTCTCCGGGTTCTAAGCTACCTCACCACCAATTTCCAGCCAAATCGGTTCAGCCGTTCTTGAGTTATAAATGGAGTAACTAACACGACTTTCTTTTATATATATAGATTTGTGCGCAAAAATATGTTTTGTTTGCATCGCAAAAATAGTTTCTGCCCCCGAATTTGTCTGCGTAAACTTCAGAATACGGTCCGGCCTGGATAAAAAGCCCATGTGTTATTCCAGACTATAATCTATATCTGTGCCAAATTTTATCCAGATCCGTTCAGGTGTTCTGGCGTGAATGAGTAACATACATCCATACATCTTCATAAACTTTCACGTTTATAATATTAGGATTTAATGAACATACACAGTGATTATTTTTATATATTTTTTTGCACACTATATAAAAAGATAGATTAATAATTTATTGACACAGTAATGGACACTGTACACAATAAATAAAAAATACATACTTATATCTAACTAGCTTCCGCCCGCGACTTCTTCTGCGTGGAATAGTTACTTAGTCTTAGCGTGATGATATATAGCCTATAGCCTTCCTCAATAAATGGGCTAACTAACACTAAAATATTTTTTCAAATCATACCAGTAGTTCCTGAGTTTAGCGCGTTCAAGCAAACAAACAAATAACCTCTTCAGCTTTATATATTCAGTATAGATATAGATAAATTATATTTATCTTTTAAGGGGGTAACTTTAAAGTCCATAAGATATATTTTTTTTCTCGCCTGCGATACATAATTCCGAGGTGAAGTCATACCATCAAATTAATAACCATATGTTTGTTTTGTACAGAAATTCTCGCTGGCGTACCACCAGAGCCGCTGGAACTACAACGACGAGGCGGACGTGCGCGGCGTCGACGACAACTTCGACGTGCACGACATACCCGCCGACGTCGTCTGGCTCGACATCGAGTACACCGACAGGAAGAAGTCAGTACACACCTCCTTTTTATGTACTTCCTCGTTGGAAATGGAGAGTTAGATTTCCACCTAAAGTGGGTAACGATTAAAACCACACGGGTGTTTCGTCTCACCACGTGATAGCCTCAGGTTGCCGTTGAAAGCCGGACCCATATTCATTAGTAGCTAGACACTTTTCCTGAAAACCAGACAAACTAGTTTAGAAAAAAATACATATGTCCGCGTGAGTTGCTCGTGCGCTTTCGTTCGACATCTCTTGGTGGGAGAGTGGACTCGAATGTAAAAAGTCGGACATCTGGCAACCCTAGTTATTGGAACGAGTTGTCATTCCGCATCTTAAGACGATATTGTACAAGAGATAATCGACATCACAGGTTAGTTAGTCATTTAAATTTGTAACCGGAAGGACGAAATAAGATGGAGCGATATATTTACCCAGCAACGTGGATCCGACTGGATTCATAGGGCGCTGGATAGGAAATGATTGTGCCCAATTAAATATTCTGGGACATTTTTTTTTACACAGCACCATCTAGTCCCAAACTAAGCAGAGCTTGTACTATGGGTACTAGACAATGGATATAATACTTATATACTTTTTTTTTTTTGTAAATACATACTTATAATACATAAGAAACACCCAGACGAACACAAACTCTTATATTCATCACATAATTTTTTGTGTTCTGTGGGAATCGAACCCACGACCTCATGGTCAGCAGTCCGGTACTCGAACCACTAAACCACAGAGGTCGTCAAATTAATTAATTAATAGCAATAAGCTCGCCTCCTATTACATAGGATCTAAACATAAAGGAGGAACTGCCTCATTGGCCTAGTGGTCCAGTGCGCGACTGCTACGCTAGATTTTTCTATGAAATTCCCAGTAGCAGCTCGGAGTTTGGAATTTGTGCCCGGTTGATGGCAATAGGCTCGCCCCCTATTAAATGGGACCTAAACATACCGGCGAACTGTGGGTGTACACTAGCACCTCACTGCCTAACCCTTCGAGGAATACAGGCGTGATGTTATATTACATTATTACTATTACTCAGGTACTTCACATGGGACCCTATTAAGTTCCCCCACCCCGCTGACATGGTCGCCAACCTGACGGCCAAGGGTCGCAAGTTGGTCGTGATCGTAGACCCCCACATCAAGCGCGAGGCCGGCTACTTCCTGCACGAAGATGCCACAGAGAACGGTTACTACGTCAAAGATAAGGATGGAAAGGATTACGAAGGTATGTGGTCATTTTACACTTTTTTCTTCAGCAACCAGTTTAACCGCCCCCCCCCCCCCCTCATATTTTGAGATGCCATAGCAGCATCCATCATGTCCGTCAATAGAATCTCTCAAGCATGCAGGTTTCCTTACGATGTTTTCTCTAATTTTCACATAATTGTTTTATTCTCTTTCATTACATAATGAATTAAAACTGCATACTTTACCGATTTTGTCGTTTTATATTTATATAGCTTCTGCCCGTGACTTCGTCGGTGTGGAATATTTAGCGTGGTGATATAGCCTATAGCCATCCTCAATAAATTGGCTATCTAACACTGAAATAAGTTTTCGTTTAATAATTAGCTCGTTCAAGCAAACTGTTGCTTTATAATATTAGTATATATATCAGCACAGAGGCTCCAAATGAAAACCAGCGTCAAGCACTGACCTAAGGCCATATCATGAAGTGTTATTGCCATCATTTTCCGATTGAAGAGAGAGAGATGCCGCTCTACAGCTTGAATAGCGCTATCCCATTCTCACAACCTAAAAATTATGGCGATAACATAAATATGTTGTAATACAGCCCCTGTGCTTAATATTATGCTGATTTGGAGACTCATTAAGCCCCATGATGACTCATCCAAGCTCCATCATGTACATTAAATTCAGCTTCTTATATATTTAACCCACTTTTATTTTATAATATTGGACTTGTTAATAAATAAATAAATATTGCGTCATTTTTACACATCACCATCTAGTCCCAAACTAAGCAGAGCTTGTACTATGGGTACTAGACAATGGATATAATACATATATAGTTTTTTTTTGTAAATACATAAGAAACACCCAGACGAACACAAACACTTATATTCATCACAAAACTATTTGAGTCCTGTGGGAATCGAACCCAGGACCTCGTGGTCAGCAGTCCGGTACTCGAACCACTAAATCATAGAGGTCGCCATGTGGTCAGGAGGAGGTTATGAGCAGGATTCATGCCGCGTCTTCTGGTTCAATACACCAGACGCTATAACCAAATAAGTCACCGTGAGTCCCACCCGCCGCCGAATGACGTCGCATTTAAAACGTAAATTCAGAATGTGAAGGCAAATTTCGACCTGGCGTGTTCGTTCCTGCCCGCAGTCAAGTTTTTCCTTCACTAAAATAACTTCAATAGTTTCATCAAAATCAACAGCAATAATTACAAAATCCAGGTTGGTGCTGGCCCGGTTCCTCGTCGTACTTGGACTTCTTGAACCCTATGGCGAGCAAGTACTATTCGGAGCGGTACCTGTTCGAGAATTTCCCGGGAACCAGCAAGGATGTGCATCTGTGGAACGACATGAACGAACCTAGCGTAAGTACGGTTATTAAACACTAGCTTTCGCATACTACTTCGTCCGCGTAGACATTTGAATTATAGCCTATGTATTATTCTCATGTATAAGCTACTAGCTTCTGCCCGCGGCTTCGCCCCCGTGGAATTCGGTCTGTCATCACATCCCACGGGAACCCGGGATAAAAAGTATCCTATGTCCGTCTCCTGGTTCTAAGCTACCTCTCCAACAATTTTCAGTGAAATCGGTTCAGCCGTTCTTAAGTTATAAATAGTGTAACTAACACGACTTTCTTTTATGTATATATAGATATCATTGTAAAGTTTCATTAAAATCCATACAGTAGCAAACATCCTTACATCCTCACAAACATTCACGTTTATAATATAAGAAGAAATTCTCGTGGTTTCTTTCACGTGTTGATTATCATCGCGATATTGTAAACCCTCATATTTTATACTAGATGCACCTACTGAGGTCTCATTCGCTTTATCCCGTTCCTAAAGGTTGTAGCGTGATGTTAATTATTATTGATTATTCTTATAATTCACATATTTTTATTTACGAATTTTTAGTTTGATTTTATATTAAGCCATTTTTATCATTCATTCTTTACGCAAAATCATTCACTACCCTGACACTATTAGTTGAAGTTTTGTATCATTATTTCTCTTCGAACTGTCAAGTTACTGAATACAATTAAAAGTCGAAGTATAACATCTCTATAATTACATACTCTATCTCTCTGTAATGTAATGTAAAATAATAATTATTATGTGACGCAGGTATTTAACGGACCTGAAATCACTATGCCGAAGGACTGTCGCCACTACAAACCGCCCCAAGACGGACATGACGGAATCGCGTCATTCTGGGAACACAGGTGAAAACTGAACCATAGAGCAACCTTATGGTGTATCTTTACAATAAAATATTAATATCGTGACATAAAAGAACGGATCCTTGTATTGATATTATTTAATTCCTGACGTTTCGAATCGCTTACAGCATTCATGCACACTTAGTGAATTGGATCATTATAATTAACAAAAATGTAAGATAATTCTTTAGTATATTTTTTTATGGGTTAGGGGAGCAAACGAGCAGACGGATCACCTGATCAGCAATAACCGCCGCACATGGACACCCGCAACACCAGAGGAGTCACAAGTGCGTTGCCCACCTTTTAAAAGGGTTTGGGCCTCCGGTAACCTCATTCACTCGGCGAAACACAACGCAAACGTTGTTTCACGGCAGTTTTCTGTGAGGCCGTGGTATCACTCCGGTCGAGCCGGTCCATTCGTGCCGAAGTATGGCTCTCCCACGTGAATAATTTGAACATAAAGACGTCTAACACCTCAGTCTACCCGTGCCCATGGATGCTGTAAAGGATCCAAACGTCGGCAACTAATTAATATCAATACAACGCGCCCAAATAAATTTTATTTCAACGTTTAATATTCGTGTACCTAAGTGACAGAAAAAGTCAATACTTTTATTTGTTTATTGAAGTTGTTTTTAGCTTTTATTGTGTGCTTTAATGGGCGCCATAAAAATTTGTTTTTTCTCATTTGTTCAAAGACACGTCCACAATGAATTTGGTCTATATAACTTGGTGTCGGTGCACGAAGGCTTGCTACAGCGAACAGACAACAAATACAGGCCCTTCATACTTTCGCGAGCACTCTTCGCTGGCACTCAACGGTGAGTTTGATTAACTTATATATGTTTGACTTGTTATTTTGTATTCGCTCATGAAAAAAAAACACAAATAGAGCCCGTCAAGAAAATTAAAATTAAAATCATTTTATTATAATAGTATTTTTTTTGGATTTCTCCTGCATTTTCCCTGCTAAGACGCTATGACCACAGCCACAGCGAGTCTCACCCACCAGGTCGAAATTTGCCTTAGCATTATAAATTTGTGACGTCAGCGCGGTGGTCATACTGGCTGTTGTATTGAACCAGAAGACGTAGGTTCGAATCCTGCCCGCAATCGATTTTTTCCTGCACTAAAATAACTTTATAACCTTGGCATGAAAAATACCAAAAAAATTGCAAGAAGTTAATAAAATCTGTTTTGATCACGTACCTTCGGTCCTCAGGGTGGCAGCCGTGTGGACTGGAGACAACGCAGCGGAATGGGGCTTCCTCGCCGTCTCCGTACCGATGTGCATCTCCCTCGCCGCTGCGGGCGTCAGCTTCTGCGGCTCCGATGTCGGCGGCTTCTTCAAGTACCCTGAAGCCGAGCTCATGACTAGATGGTACCAGGTCAGTTGAATGTAATGAGTCATGATAGATGTCCTAGTGCTCCTGTGGCGTTCAGTAGTTTCTGGGGAGAAAGGCGACAGTGTATGTATGTTTTCTTTCCACCTTTCCCATGTGGTATATTAATGAATTGTTTCACTTTTCCCCTGTGGTAAACTATCGAATTTTAACACCTTGTCCCACGTGGTAAATGAATGTATTCTGTGACTCTATCCCATGTGGTATATTAATGAATTGTTTCACTTTTCCCCTGTGGTAAACTTACGAATTTTAACACCTTGTCCCACGTGGTAAATGAATGGATTCTGTGACTCTTTCCCATGTGGTTTATTAGTTAATTGTTTCACTTTTCCCCTGTGGTAAACTTATGAATTTTTACAGTTTGCCCCACGTGGTAAATGAATGGATTCTGTGACTCTTTTCCATGTGGTATATTAATTAATTGTTTCACTTTTCCGCTGTTGTGTGGTTCTTTCTTTCAATTATGATGACTTCTAAAACTGATATTTGAAGTTTGGATTTGTGCCTTGGCAAAAGGTACTAAGAAAATCATAGAAAAACGACGGCCCCCTATTGCTTGGGACATAAATATACCGATGAACTGTGGGTATGCATCAGTAAGCCTCTGCCTGACCCTTCGTGGAATACAGGCGTGATGTTATGTATATATTGTTCGTAGGCGGGCGCGTTCCAGCCGTTCTTCCGCGCTCACTCGCACATCGAGACCAAGCGGCGCGAGCCGTGGCTGTACGAGCGCTCCACTACGGCGCTACTACGCGACGCTGTACGCCGCCGATACGCGCTCATCGACTTCTGGTACATACCATATTTATATACATTATTAATTAACATAAGACAGAAATGTGTTGCTGGGGAGTTTGTTGCGCCGCTTCTTCTTCCCAGCAAAGCACTAGGAAGCGGTGAAGGGCGGGCGTTTTGGGGGCTGTCTATAATTAAAATTAAAATTAAAAATTCTTTATTGACATAAGGTTGTTAACAATTTTATGAAGTCCCTGGCCCCTACGCTAGTATGTACTGTATTGCAGAGAGATAATGTAAAAATGACGTTCAAAAATTACTACATAATAGTCTATATTGAATAAATGATTTTGACTTTGACATATTTGTATAATTTACAAATTGTATGGCTGGTCAGTTTAATTTTAATTCACAAATTTCTGCTGAAATCCTCCAATATTTATAAAAGGACTAGCTGGCCCAGCACACGTTGTCCTGCCCTGAAAATTAAAAAAAAAACTTGTCAAAGGATAATGTAACGCCATCTGGTGGCATTACCGCAACCATTGTACAACGCCATGTTTATTTTGTTCCGTGTTTTGATTGTTTGAAATCACTCAATCCGTTCCCGATACAAAATGTATGAGAAAACAATTTTCGTGATAATGTTCATTTTCGTGAATTTTTTCGAAGTATTTAACGAATCCAACAAATCAAAGATCATGAAAATCTGTCCAGCCGTTCTTGAGTTCGAATAAACTCGACTTTGTTTTCTAAATAATAGAAGATGTATCGAAAACATGACGTAAAACAATGTATGTGTTTCAGGTACACTTTGTTCTACGAGCACTCCTTGGACGGTCTTCCGGTGATGCGGCCGCTGTTCCAGGAGTTCCCCACCGAGGAGGACACCTTCACCATCGACGATGAGTACCTACTGGGTAAGTGCACTGTACAATGTTTTAAAAAAAAACCCTGAACTGAAGGTTTTTTTAGTAATCGAGATCCGATTCTATTTAACATACTATACAATGCAGTAAATCGTGGCTAAGAAATTACTAAGCTGATCAACGGGAAGGTAAAGCTAGCTACGTTCAGTATGTGGATGGGTGACCATTCTTAACACATCGAGGCCCTTCCGTGTCTCGGAGAGCACGAAACCGTCAGGCCCGGTTGTAATACGAACATCTTTGACAATTGTTAGTGGTAGTCGGAAAAAGCCTGACAACCAGTCTATCCTCCTAATATCGGTATTGCCCAGAAATGAGTTGCGGAGGGCTGATGGCAGTTGCTACGTGTAGAATACTGATATTCAGCCGCATCTGGTAGACTGGAAGCCGACCCCAACATAGTTGAAAAGGCTCGGAGGATGATGACAATGCAATACATTTTAATAGCTTGTCTCATTATTCTTACCAGATTAGGGATTACTGTATTTCTGCCAAAGAGCAAGGCGCGTCGTTAGGGCGGCCTAACGCCATACGTGACTAAAATTTACAAGAGTAAGGGCGGCCTTAACCTTGTAAATTTTACTCACGTAAGTAACTTGACGATAAATTTGCAAATACTCTTTGTAAATCGCTTATCGTAAATACTTCTTCTTTTCAATGCAGCCGCAAGTTACTTACATACATTTTACGAAAGCAACTTACATGTTTAAGGGCGTCGTTAGACATGCGCACGGCTTATTTGAATGTTGTTTCAGGCAACAAGCTGCTGGTGCGGCCAGTGGTGGAGCCCGGGGCGGCCTCGGTGAAGGTGTACCTGCCGGGCGCCGCGGCCCGCACTCTGTGGTACGACGTGGACTCGTACCACGCGTACCACGCCAACGGATACCTCACCGTTGATGTCACCATATCTAAGGTACCACCACCACACCACGTCCAAATCAACAGACTGATACAAATAACATAACATACCATCACGCCTGTATTCCCCGGAAGGTTAGGCAGAGGCGTACTAATGAATTTGTAGGTGTTAATGGCAATAGGGGGCGAGCCTATTGCCATTAACCGGGCAACAAATTCCTAACTCCGAACTGCTACCGGGAATTTCATAGAAAAACCCAATAACACTGCTCGATCTGGGAATCGAACCCAGGAACTCTAGCGTAGCAGTCGCGCTCAGGACCACTTAGCTAATGAGGCACTAATACAAATATCGCCACCTTTTTTCAAAATATTCTATAGCCTATGTTTATCTGGAATAATGTAGCATTCAAATGGTAAAAAAAAATTTGAAATCGTCCCAGTAGTTTTTGAGTTTATTCGTTATACACACAAATCTTCCTCTTTATTATAAAAATAGCTAGAAATAACTGTCGATAAATCGAATTACATCCTCAATTCGTCGAAATCTTTATAAATTCTTCTTTTGTTTGAAAGTGTATATTCTATTGACATTTATTTTTAAATAAGTACATAAATTTTAAATTATGTTGTTCGTGGTTCCAGCAGGAAACAGCTTGTACAAAAGAAAGATTATTTTGTTTGTAATGGATAAACATAACATCACGCCTGTATGCTCCGACGAGTTAGGTGAGGGAGGTGTACTAATGTACACCCACAGTTTGCCGTTATTAGGTTACTAGAAGTCTCTGATCTGGCTATCACTTCTATATGAAGTTCAAAAGCCGTGGGGCATATTTTACACTTTTTACAATATTTTTTTTGTTTATATTTATTTTATTAGTTGATTAGCTGACCTCACGGATGTTGTTCTGTCTTAACTGTGAAAATTGAATTAGATTTTTCTTAAACTTTCTAATGTTCCGGGCAACTTTCTTAGATTTTTTCTTCCATAAGAACCTTCTTCTTACAATAACAAACACAACAAAAAAATAATTAGCGAAATTGGTCCAGCTGTTCACGCGTGATGCGGTGAGCAAGGGAAATAGGGATCCGTTTTTATATATAGACTAGCCAGCGGACCGGACAGACGTTGTCCTGCATGATATGCCAAGCGATTAGGATATTAAACAAAGTAAGAAATGAAAGACAATATTGAAGTATAAAAAAATGCATATACATTCATTCAAGTCGATTCAGCAGTTTACTTGCAGTACAGATAAATAACCTAGATACCGACAGCAGCGCCATCTGCCGGGCTTATTTGTGAATCTAGACCATCCTCGAATCTACTTGAACACACACAAAAAAAATCATTCAAATCGGTCCAGCCGTTTAGGAGGAGTTCATTGTCAACACACGTACAAAAGAATTATATATATAAAGTCTAGCCTCTGCCCGTGTGATGATCTCTTCTTTGTATGGGTCTCTATAAGTTTAAGTCGACTGTACGAAGAGCCAAGGAGGGCTGAGAATCTGATACCGCATTTATGCAGGCTGTATAAGGCGTGCGTAGCGTTTGGATACATACCTGCGCGGTGGCGGAAAGTCAAAGTAACCTACATACCCAAGCCTGGCAAGGGAGATTATGAAGATGCCAAAAGCTTTCAGGCCTATCAGCCTCTCATCGTTTTTACTCAAGACACTTGAGAAAATGCTTGATAGGTGTATTAGAGAGGGGCCACTAAAAAGATACCCTCTCCATGGACTTCAGTTCGCCTATCAGGCAGGGAAGTCAATAGAGGCGGCATTAAATTACGTCGTAAGCCGCGCAGAGGCGGGACTGAAAACGCAGGAGGTTTGTGTCGGAGCCTTTCTTGATATCGAGGGAGCACTCGACCGCACAACCTTTGAATCGATACAGCGAGCTGCAGAAAACCATGGCATCAACCAAACCATCATCAGATGGGTGACTGGCATGCTAAGGAGTAGGATCATTCACTCCACTCTTAGGGGGGACACACTTCACGTTAGGACGACCAAAGGCTGTCCACAAGGGGGAGTGTTGTCACCGTTACTGTGGTGCTTAGTAGTAGACTCACTACTAAGCAATCTAAATGAGAGCCCTTTGCTAACCGTGGGATACGCCGATGACATAGTTATACTTGTCAACGGCAAATTCCCGAACACGGTTTCAAATCTGATCCAAAGGGCTCTCTGTAAAGTAGAGAGGTGGTGCGAAGAGAATCACCTCTATCAATCCAAACAAGGCAGTTGTCATTCCATTTACTAGGAAAAGACTGCTCTCAGGCCTTGGCCAACTTCGGCTTTATGGCAAACAACTAAACTGGGCCTCAGAGGTATAATATTTAGGGGTAACCCTGGATAAAGAACTGACGTGGCGAACACATATGGACAATACCATAGCCAAGGCTCTAAGAGTCTTGGGTATGTGTCGCTCAGCGTATGGCAAAACCTGGAGACTTAGACCAAAGGTTGTGCAGTGGCTGTACACCATGATGGTTAGACCAATCATCACATATGTCAGCATTGTTTGGTGGCCCAGGACGCAACTAGAGATATGCAGGGAAGCCCTCACTAAACAACAGCGAACGGCATGCCTAGCTATCACAGAGGTGTTCAAAACCAACCAATAGCGGCGATGGAAAAGGTACTCAACCTTGCACCGCTACATATTTTCATAGAGACTGAGGCCCGTCTTGCACTACACAGACTGGCAATAAATGGCCTGTGGGATAGTTCTAAGCCTAGAACTAGACACACAAAGCTTAAAATACAGGAAGGCCTTGACGAACTAACGAACATGCACTGCGACAAAATGCAGCCCATGTTTTGGTTCAAGAGATCTTACAAGGTTCATCTACCGTCAAGGGAAGAATGGATGAAGGGACTCGACCCACCAAAGGAGCGCTGTCTGTTATGGTACACTGACGGTTCGAAAACAGAGTCGGGTATAGGGGCGGGCATATATGCAAGGGACCGTAAGGTCAGTCAAAGCATGGGCAAATTAGCTACAGTTTTCCAAGCGGAAACATATGCTATTCTTGCCTGTGCACAACAGATGGAAAGTAGCGGTACCACAGGTAGGTCCATCTACATTCTTAGTGACAGCCAAGCGGCACTCATGGCCCTGACCTCCTACAGGATCAATTCAAGGCTGATTATGGACGCTGCCCGAATTCTTAATGAGCTGGGAAAGCGAAACAAGGTCAGGCTAGTTTGGGTCCCTGGTCACAGGGGTATTGTGGGCAACGAGCATGCTGACGAGCTGGCTAGGGGAAGGTTCTGGAACCTCACTAATTGGACTGGAACCATTTGTAGGACTGGCCCCAAGCACAGTCAAAACGGCATTTCGGGAGTACGGAAGGGCGAGGCACATGGATGAGTGGTTGAGCCTCACGGGACTTGCTCACTCCAAGAAATTCATAGGTTCCTCATCGAAATGGCAAAATGCCATTTGGAACTCAAGCAGGCGGCAGGCCCGTCTTTTGATGGAGGCGCTGACCGGACACTTCGGGACTAACGCTCTCCTACAAAAGATGGGTCTGGCGGAGACATCAGCCTGCAGGGCCTGCAAAAGGGAAATTGAGAGCATCGAACACCTTCTGTGTACATGCGATGCAATGGCTAGAAAGCGAATGTGCCTTTTGGGTCAGGGTTATCCAAGACTAGAGGACTACAGACTCATACCCCCAGGCCTCATTATAAAGCTCATGGAAAAGCTGTTTATAGAACTGGGCCCCTCCCAGTTCTACAAACAGCTTTTCCATGAGGAATAAGTTATCTTGGGGAAGCACAAAAGATTGGGTCCAAGTCTACTGAGGCCTTGCTGCCTCGGCCCTACACAAGATAACATAAGATGGGTCTCTATACATTAGAGAGGTCAAGCTATATCTCCGGTTCCATTTAATTATTTGAGATACGAAGTATACAAGTTTTTAAGTTGGAGCACATACTTTCTAACAGTGATAACAAAATTAAAATCTATTCAGTAGTATTTTATAATAGTAGAGATTATTATTTTTTATTTATTTTTCTGCCGTGTCAATAAATCGTTTTTTCTAAGAATTGTTCTATGTCCAGGTACAGGAAGAGTCGCATGCCGTTGTGAAGTTTTAAGAATCGTTGTTTGTTTGGTCAGATCCCGGTGTTCCAGCGCGGCGGCAGCGTGGTGCCGCGCAAGGAGCGCGTGCGCCGCTCGTCGCCGCTGATGGCCGACGACCCCTACACGCTCGTCGTCGCGCTCGACTTACATGTAACTACTTACAACACTTTATATTCTCACCCCTATCGATATAACACCATGCACTCAGCTTTTCAGTATCGGCCGGTCCCAAAATTTGTTGTGGTTGAGCTCCCTTAATTGAGGCAGTCAGCGCAAAAGCGGCCTAACCCACATTGTTTTTCAATTCATAGATTATGGTTTCTTATTTTGGTAATCATTCAAATTCCTTATAGGATGAAACTAATTATTATTTATGTTTTAAGACAGTCAGCGCAAACGCAGCCTAACCCCCATTTTTAAATTTAAATCGTTTGCGACAGTTAGGTTACAAATCCAAAAAATGTGGTACCACAAAAGTGGCTTAGTCCACGTCCAAAATGGGGGTTAGGCCGCTTTTGCGCTGACTGCCTCAATTATAGTTGAGCTAAACGATAACTGATGCATGCTTGCCGGCAGTTAGGACTAATCTACTCAAAGCTGCTATAGTTCTTTCCTCAAAAGGCCATTTCAGACATTGCTCTGCATTGACCCACTCACATTACTCACATTATTTGAGTTTGTTTCGGTGTGTCTTCTCAGAGCTCGTCAGGTAGGAAATGACGAAAACAAGAATCTTAAATCTACAACCTAAGCCATCATCTACCTATAAAAAATCAAACCATTGACTTGTAAAAGTGTCGCTAAAAATCTACTTACAGAAATATCATTATTTCATTTCACGGTGACATCTGTTTGAATTGGCATCCCCCATATGAGCTTCGCGGTATCATTTTCTATATACATGTGGCTGTTATAAGGTTTCTTTCCACCAGAATAATAACAGATGAATTTTAAACAATAAATTCCTATTAATAGCTCGGAGTTTGGATTTTTTGACAAGTTTGAAGAATTTGGAATTGTCAATAACCGGGTAGCGAGTTTATTGGCTTTCCCCGTATTACATGGTAAATGATAAATGATATTTATTTCTGTAAATAGATCTTTTAAAGACACCTTTTTTTTTATTATGGCGCCACACTTTTTGTTTATTTGCCAGTGTCAAGTATTAGAATAATCAAGTAGGTAATATTTCCCATCGTGGGATTGGATTATGGCACCACACTTTTTATGTTCGCCAGTGTCAAGTATAATGTTCAGTTGCCCCAATAAAACGGTAGAAACTTTATGGAGGCTTTGATGGAGTTTTTAAATTTTATATCATTTGCCTACACTCTCACACGTTCACGAACACATAATGGTTAATTATCCACCATAATTACACATTAAACTTCGGAGTAATTCAAGTTTTGAAAAATAATATAAAATCGACAATGTGCACTTTTCATTTTCCCGCCTAAACTCTCTTAATGGCACTTTTACAAGTCAATGTTTTACTTTTTTTTTACTAGATAGCGCCGGAATTTCCTATCTGACGACCTCTGAGAAGAAACGCCGAAACAAACTCAGAGAATCATGGTCTCTTTTAAAGTCCAGAAGTAGTAGTAGTATTATAAGACATAGGGCATAAGATGTAGGGCAAAATCTGGACAGGCCTTTTGAAGAAAGAGCCATAGCAGCCTTGAGTTGACCTGTCCTGACTGACGGCACGCATACACCAGTCATCGTGTAGCTCAACCATTATTTACTTTCACCTGGTACCTAATCATATTGCTGAACTGTGTGTATAATTATGTAATGTTGTACAGGGCACGGCAGAAGGCACCCTTTACATCGACGACGGCGAGACGTTCGAGTACCGAAACAACAAACACATCTACGCCAAATTCACGTTCGACGCGAACGCTATGACCTACTCGTGAGTGAACTATTGATTATAATCCGAGCAACAATATAAAATAATTACACTTTCACGACAGAATAGCTGAAACTGGATAAAATTTAGCACCATGAGAGATTGTAGTCTTGAATAACAGATAGGCTAGTTTTTATGCAGATCGGGTCCAATTCACAAGTCGTGGGCAGAAGCTGGTTATATTAATATTGAAATGATAATTGAAATACCTGAAACTATGGCTCCTGATCCATCAGTGGCTCGAATTCAAATAAACTGAAACCTAATTGCACATGTTGTTATTGTATGTGTGTCCGCGCCGATATCGTAGTCGTTATGGGTACGTACGACTGTAGTACAGCCACGAGTTTTGCATGCTTCAGCGAGCTAGGAGAGCCATGCTTCAGCACATATGGGCCGGCTCAACCGGAGTGATACAACGGCCCCTCAGAATACTGGCGTGAAACAACGCTTACGTTGTGTTTCGCCGAGTGAGTGAGGATACCGGAAGCCCAAACCCTTTTAAAAGGCGGGCAACGCACTTGCGACTCCTCTGGTGTTGCGGGTGTCCATGGGCGGCAGTAATCGCTTACCATCAGGCGATTATGCCATGAAAAAACATACCCTTTTAATAAAAAAAACATAAACTCCAATTATTCCCTCACAGCTTCATCAACGAAAACGCGAACTACCCGACCCGGTCATGGGTCGAGCGTATCGTCATCGCCGGTATTAAGACGCCTCCCAAGAGTGCCAAACTCCAGCAGGGAGACAAGCAGACCTCGCTGCAGATGACGTGGCACAAAGGTAACGACGTGTTGGTGGTGAGGAAGCCCGCCGCCAGCATGGCGCAACCCTGGAAGATCACGTTTAGTTATTAAGGTACAATTAGCTTAGGATAAGTTAGGGACTCGAGTAGATACCGTACTGAGGCTTAATTCATCAGAAACCTTGACACTCCAGAAGGTCGAAAGCATTGTTTTGTGTGTCTACTAATTGATCCTTGATAGAACTATCGCTGCGGTAGTTATTTAAAAAGAAAGATTCAAACTTTTTATTTCAATAAAGTCTCCAAAAGCAATGTTTTTCTGCTTGGGGATTACTCTATCAAAACTGTGTACTGTTAGGTACCCCAGATAGCTATATGATTGGTAAAATGATTATATTAATATGAAGAATTACTTTCATGACGCTAGACGCGTAAACTGGAGTTTCATTCAAATACAGGGTTGACTATTTAGGTCATTTATCTCTGATAAATAGGAACATATCTCAATTATTTTTTATTTAAATGAACGCAACAATATCAGTAGTTGTCTGTTTTTATTTTCATTTTCTTTTATATCTACAGATAACCCTCAATTTATGGTAAAATTCTATGCATTTCTAGCTTGGAATATGGTATCTACTCATTCAGTGTGGATATAGTTTTAACTGCGTTTAGATCACTGGATTTATCATCCGAATAATTGCGTATTACTATTTACAAGTTTTAATCTTATCACCTTAAATCGGTCCAGTGTAAGCTCAATTAAGCTATATCGATAATGTTTGCTATTACAAAGCAGTAAGGACAAGATTTCAGTGTATTTAACTCAGTGAGCAGTAAGTTTTGTTGTTACACAAACGATTGATTATATATTTCGTCATATTAGAACTCTTTAAAAATGGATTAAAACAAAGTTATTATGATTTGAAATAAAAATACTTATTGTTTTTATGAATTCGAACGTTTTGGATTCTCAAAGCATTTATTCATGGCCTGCAACCTTATTATGTGGCCTGTTAATGGCAATAGGGTCGCTTCTATTACGTGGGACCCAAAACTAGCAAAATGTAAGTGATCCTTCGGGCGTTGCCGTAGCTAGGGAAAAATTGAATACATTGACGATTTTTCTAGAACGATACAGGCACGTTAATATAGTAGAATAACATCCGACCGCGGCTTCGCCCGCGTGGGGGACGGTCTGTCTCTAAGAATATTTTTTACCGAAATTGCAACATTTTTAATTGATACTCCGCTTCTTAATATCGTAGCGTGATCTTATGTAGCCGATAACCTTCTTCGATAAATGAACTATCCCACACAAAAAGACTTTCAATTCGAAGCAGTCGTGCCTGGGATTAGCGAGTTCAAAAAAACAAAAGTTGTTGATCGTATGAGTAATATATCGCTCGTGTAACACTCAGTCCTATAGTTGTAAACTTTAGTACACCTAGCATATTTTCAACGCTCTGTAAGATTTTAAGAACTTATAGTAGTGGGTATGAGTAATATTTAGAAATAATATTTTATTTATATCCTGACCAATAACGTAATAGCGAATTTTTGCGTTGTTTGGTTGTTAAAATTTTATCCTAGTCTCCTCCAAATAGACTTGAAAGTTGTATGCAAAGCAAATGCGCCGAACTACGCTCGAAAAGAAGATTAGGGCTTTTCTGTTTTCAGTTCTTTTTAGAACATATGGGTGATTTTTATTTATCACTGTGATCATGATCAGAGAATTTGATGTTATTATAATTACTCGTTTCCTCTACTATAACTGTGTGTTTTATAGTATGTTTGTAATACAATATCATTGTATGAATTAATCTTAAAATACTTTCAAGTATTTTTATTGTCCTTATTTTTATTTAAAAAAAATATTCTCATAAATCACCTACTTTGGCTTGGGATTGAACAAAAACTTTTTTTATGTTGAAATTGTGAATTGTTTAACAGACCAGTATGTATTATATTCCATTGAGTAGATGTTAGAAATCAAGATGTATTTTATTGTGGTGTTTGACCAAGTCCTTGTGTCTACTTCCTAACGGGTAAGGTAACTGGAGGACTTTTATCGTATGTATGTGATAATAAAACAAGTTTTACTATTATCTGATTTTCATTTATAGATTACTACACGTCGCCCTTCTAGAGATTTTCTCCGGTATCATGCTACACAAAAACATGGGGCCCAGTTACTGTAAAAAATATCATAATGGTAGTTTAATGACACTAACTTACAAGGACTGGCAACATTGAAGGTAAGTCAAAAATCTTTGAATGGTAATTTTGTAGACATGCGGCCCAGGAAGAAAAACTATCTGTATATCCCGTGCGGGAATCGAACCCTGACCCGTGGTGCAGAATCCAATCGCTCCATCACTATGTCAATCATACCAAACTCAGGGGATGCAGACTTATGTAGGTAATAATGCCCACGAATTATAGATTGAGTGCCAATGTTTGCTCATGCAGATGGATAACGTGCGTTCTATTTTGACCTCTTCTAAGGGGAAGTGTATCTATTCTCGTTCGTCTGCCTACAGACTACTTAGCACTATTTTGGGATATAAAATACTGGGTACTTGCAGGAAAAGAAAACAAAGAAATACTGTTGATCAACAAACAATATATTTTCCATCTCTTATGTCTAAGACTACTTGAGAACTAAATCGATAATCAGGCACCGAAACACACGACTTACATTAGAGCCACGAACCATTTATAATAAAGTTAATTCGAAACATTGTATTTAAATACTCGGTAAATGGCCGATTTTTGAAGTCACATAATGTCTTGTATAATATAACATGGCGCCTAAAATATGTCATTTTAATTTTCATTATATACGATATAGTCATTGTGAAATCGACTTAGTTTTTATTGCCATATAGTTCATAGCTGTGTATGTACAGTTTTACAATTTCCGTTTTGCAAAAGTATAAGAAATATACTTAGTACCTATTTGTAATGTTGAAGGCTTTAAAAGATACATTGAGCAGATTCTCCTTTATAAATATTTATCATTCAATAATTCTCGTTTTTACTTATAATAACAACCAACAAAGAGAGAAAAAAAAAGAAATAAAATTACAATACATGTTGCCAAATTTTCAGATGTAGACAAAATATAATATTTCCATTACCAGATCTTGAGAAATCTAATCAACAGATTTTAACAATAACTAACAATCCACTTGATATAATATTAATGTTTAATCATAGCTCAATTCAGTTTAAAGCCCAACATATTTTTAGCTCACAATATAAAATCTGGTTAGCATAAGTACAGTACTCAACTGAGCATTCGGGAATTTTACAATCAGCTCAACTACTAATCATTTCATCTAATCAGCATAATTATTTAAATCGACAATTTAAAATTACCAGCTGTTCACAATAATGGAAGACGTGTTATGACGTCGTATTCGCGAGTTGAAATATTGAAATAGAATAAAATCACGTGGCAATGTGAAACAGGTTTGAACGATTGGTCAAGAATATATTTTTTATGGGATAGGTGAGCAAACAATCAGGCGGATCACCTGATGGTAAGCGATAACCGCCGCTCATCGACACCCGCAACACCAGAGGAGTCACAAGTGCGTTGCCCACCTTTTAAAAGGGTTTGGGCCTCCGTTTACTTACAAGAGTTTAAACAACTTTAGGTAAACATGGAGAAATTTGTTAAAAAAACAGGTTGATTCAAAAACTGTGTATATGAGTTTTATTGTACTACACACGACGAAACACCCAGCTATAAAGTCTGCCGATTTCGACCGCGTTGTATTCCATCGACATAAGGGTGTTTAGCGTATTTAGCAACTACGGGACAGTGACATCAACATCACGAAGAAACTAATAAAGAATAAATTCGTTAACAATGTAAGACCAAAATATTTTACCCAACCATAGTCAAAATTATAAAATTTTACCAACTATAATGTAATAAAAATTAGGTATTGGGCCTCAGATCGACAATCGTAAGCAATCGTTTCGCTAGAAATATATTAAACTATCAATAAAGTAGACTAGTTTTACACAGGCGCCTGCTACACCCTACAACATACCTTGCCAACAAAAAAACGCTATGGGTCCGCCGGGTCCGAATTGCTACTAAAAGTGTTATACCAAAATAAATCGTTATTGAAACACAATTTAATTAAATTGTGTTATTATTGGGGTTCTTATACCATGAAATTAGGTTCCTTCCCTATAATTTCGTCTTCACTGGAAATAAACAACCGGAAAACCAGTGGAAACTTCATAAAATGATCAAAAATTACATTTATTTCCAGAGAAAAAATAATGTCCCAGAATATTTATTTATTTAGAAGTATATTGCAAGAAATGGTAGGGTAGAAACCTAGATTAATAAGTAGTAATAAAATTTGAGTTTGGTGAGCCAGGCAATACCTATATCAGACTTAACAAGAACTTATACGCGAAGCCGACAACTATAATTGCTTAATATAATTAAATATTAATATGCTCTGTTGTAGTAACATTACAAACTTATTGAGACTTAAAATGATGTCACAACATCACGCCTGTATTCCCAGAAGGGTTAAGCAGAGGCGTACTAGTACACCCATAGTTCGGTGTTATGTTTAGATCCTATATATATATGAGGCAAACCTAGGTATTCATGAATAAATTGTGTTACCATAAAAAATTAAAGTATGGTGCCTGCACCTTGAACTGGATTTATGGTTTACATGGATCCCTAAACCATATTAAGTACACAAGTGTTTTGTTTCCGAACAAAAAATACATTATAAGTGGTTCCAAGTGATTTTATACACTAATTTGTGAACATTAAACATCATCTTTTTGTGATTTTCTGCATTGTTCATGCTAAGATTATAAAGTTATTTTAGTAACGGAAAATTCGAAATTTTCCTTTTAAAATAACTTTAAAGATCATTTTACGCTGGATGATTACAACTATTGGCCGAGGCCACTTAAAAAAATACTTAAATTTGTGACATTGCTTAATTGGAAGACTAACCATTTATTAAGTATTTCCCTGAAGGGATGGGCCACCACGTCCTGCGGCCAAAAGTCCTCTTCCATGACGCGGAGCAGAAAACAATTCGGTACCCGCACCACGAACGCCTTAAAATTGACGTTCCGGCGCGACTCCAGTAACTGCACCCGCGGCGTGTACTTGGTCTTCTGGCGCACGTACTCAACGATGTCCTCCGCCTCAGTGGTGTAGTGCAGGCGGGAGATATACACCGGTGTGTTCGGCTTAGCGGCACGCACACTCATGTTGGGCTCCGTAGCAGCGTTGCCGCAGCGGTTCTTATTGGTTCGCATTCGGCGCTTCCTCCTTTGCACCGTCACGAACTCATCATCATCATCATGGGTCTTCTCCGTTGCCTTATATGGCCCAGGCTTCATACTAGGAGACCTTACTCAAACGAAAACCCCTAATATGACACTGGTAGACTTGGGAATCAAACTCAGGACCTTAAGCTTAAGACCAATGAGGCAGACTTTTTAATAAAGCGTATGTTAAATAATTCTACAAAATTGCACAAAAATTTTTTTGTATATCAACACTTAGAAATTAGTTATGGTTTGTGAAATCAAATACCTAAGTACTGAATCTTGGGAGTTCGTGCATAATATTTATGCATATACGTATTAGCAAATACGACAAAATATCTAGCAATATTACTGCAACACAGAACACGAAATAGGCAAGATT
Organism: Acronicta leporina; assembly: GCA_947256265.1. Lineage (NCBI taxonomy): Eukaryota > Metazoa > Arthropoda > Insecta > Lepidoptera > Noctuidae > Acronicta > Acronicta leporina. The sequence continues at coordinate 2,965,847 of OX366537.1, read as the reverse complement.
TATATACTTATGTTACTTAAAAAATATCCTACTAGGTTTATCTTCATTAGGGAACTCAATGAATGGATGTGTTTGTTTGTGTTCTTGCATCTCACTCTCACTCGGGAACTTGTCCCCACAGATATCACAAGCCACTTCACTGCACTCAGACCCCGACTCACTCTTAGATTTCTCTCTTTTCTTCTTTTCTTTGACCCCCTCCTTCTTCCTCAAAGTCTCTTTTGAAGAAGACTGAGCTTCTTCTACCAACGGCTTTCCAGTTAGTAAAAACTCTTTCATATTAATATGTTTAGGCGATAGTTTGTGTTGTTTTAGTCGATTCTCGGAGCTGCACTGGTATTCGCATATAAAACAGACGTACTTCATGTCGCCAGTGTGAATTTCAGCGTGCGCTTTCCGCTTTTCAGGGGTAGCGAAGCGGAAATCACAGAATTTACACGGGTACTTCCTCTCTGGTGAATGGAGACGCATATGAGATAGTAATGTGTTCATATCCTTACAAATTTTTCTACATTCTAGACACAAAACGCCTTTTTCAACTGTTTCAGATTCTTCCACAGTTTCTGTGCTGTGGTGTATCCGTCGATGGGAAGTCAGACCTTTTTGACTGATGAAGACTCTCCGACAGTCTGTACATTGGAACTGGGTCTCGGCTTTTAAATCTGGACTGTGTTTTTCAATCTGATGCATCGCCAGTTTATCTGCCTCGTGAAACTGTAGCCCACATTCTTCGCATTTCCAAGCCTTGACTAGTTTCGAGAATGCTTCTAGAACGTCCAAAACCGATTGCCCCTCAACTTCAGGATGGAAGGTTTTCGTATGGGTGCCGAAGTCGATGATTTTCGAGAAGGTCCGCTTACACCGAGGACAGCTGTAAGGCTCTTTGTGGTCATCCATGACGTGACACTTCAAGTCTGACAATTCCATGTAACTCTTGGAGCACATGAAGCATTTCAGCTTCTGTTTGCCCTTGACAACTTCGGAAATGACCTTGTACTCCATTAATTGAACTTTTTGGTGGACTTGTAGGTGTTTGAAGAGTTCTTTCCGCGTGTGGTAGTCTGTTGGACAGAATTTGCACGGGAATCTCTTTCGATGTAACCTTTTTCGGTGCAGAGCTAGTTCCTCTTTGTCTTTGAACTGCTTTGAGCACGACACACAAGGGTAGGTGTTAGTATCGCTAAACAGATTATGGGACCTTAAACAAGTCTCCATTCGACTCCGCCTTTGAAATACTTGTCCACAAGTACATTCATAGCCTTCCTTCTTAATTTTTTCTTCTTTTTTAACCACTTGACTTTCAAGTTCTGCTTTCAACTTCTTTTTGCGATTCTCTTTCTTGGTTATTAGGCTCCTCTTGAAGCCTTGAGCCCGTTTGTCAATAGAATCGTGCACAGCTAAATGTCTTTTCATGCAAGTTTTCTGTCGGTATGTCTTGGGGCATTTGGGGCACGTGAGTAAAGTCTCTCCTGAGTCTTTCTTCTTCCCTTTCGTTTTGAGAAGACCATACGCTTCCTGTTCTAGTGACAAAATGTTACCAGTAATAGAATTGAGTTGGAAGGAGTCTTGGTAGTCAATAAAGTCTTCACTATTATTGTATGTAGTTGGTAGGATTTCCTCCGGGTTGCCGAGTTTAGAGAACGCCATGTCATTTCTCGACATGGGAAGTATTTCCATGACTAGGGTCTTGGTGGTTTTGGATTCGATGATGCCGTCGTGTGGGTTGGTGATTGTGGATGTGGTGTTGATAACTTTGTTGGATATCAAATGTGTTTCCGTTACTGTCAGGTCTGATTCTTCTTTGATGTTCATTTTGTCGTAATCTTCTTTCTCCTGAAAAATAATAGTACACTGAAGTTTAGTTCCATTACAATTTACAGTTTAGTAGCAAAGAGTTTAAATGATTCATTATTCTATCTACTCACTACGTCATGATCATCATCCTCGGTCTTGATATTAATGTCGTCTTGCAGACAAGCTTCAACGTGGGTCAATGCATCTGCTTCATTGCTATCCATACTGCCAACATCATCGAAATTAGGATAATCATATGTCACTAGAGATTCGTCTCCCAACACTGTTTCCTCTTTCACTTCGGATTTACCATCACAGTCTGTCTCAGACTTTGGCATTGTTGAGTAAAGTTCCATTTCCACTTTTCCGTCATCAAAGTCATCCATTCTCGATTCAGAATCTTCAGCATCGGAGTCATTACTCTCTTTTTCAATGCTCAATGATATTAATTCCTCTTTAACTTGTAACTGATCATCTTCGAAGGGATTGTCGGAAGTTTCTTGTGTCACTACATCATCTGTGCCAATCTCTGTTTTTATATCAAGTATTTCTTCTTTGATTGTATGGTCCATGTCATTTTCTTCTTTTATTGCAGCTGTTTGCAGATCTGTATTTGTTGATGATGGAATGCCAGTTGATGTCATTTTTGTTTGCTGAAACAATTAAATAGTCTGTGTGAGGATACCTGCATGTCTATACAGTTATATTTGACTTAGTTTGCAAGTCAGTAGCTGCAACATTATCAGTAAGAACTTCTAACCCTGAAATATGGAAATGAATAATAGCTTTTAACAATCGGAATCCAGGTGCTATTAATATATATTTTTTTATCGATAAATTTGGCCCACACTATTTATTCTCCCGCCATCTGCAACTGCGCCAATAACTCCGTCAGCATTATAGTGGAAGGGTTAATTTATATAGACGGATTTTTGAACTTTATCTCCATTGTTTAAGGTCTAAAGTAGATGTAAACAAATTCGAGTCACGTGCCATCTGGCGAATTTGCGCGCATTTTGCGAGTAGTGCTATTGACGTCGAGAGAAACCGAGGACGTTACGCAATGGAGATAAAGTTCAAAATGCTGTGTATAATTTTGTTCCAAAATTTCCCTTGTATTCCAATGCAATATAAATTATCCCTTAAGCAAAAATAAAAAAGTACCTACAGCAGTTGTGATCAAAAATGAATGAAGCAACTGCAAATTTTTCATCCAAGGTTCTAAAATACTGAGTTACTGACTATCTATTCAATTATTGTTTTTTTTTTATCTTTGTTTTTGAGGCTTCAGTAATGTGAATTCTGTAGAAAGATAATATTGCTGAGTGCATACCTCACAAATTTGGTCAGTAAATATGTTTACTTCTTTATGATATTCCACACTTCGTACTTTTAACAACCCACCATCTTGAGACAAAAAATTTGGTTGCAGTTCAAATTCTAATTCAGACTGGTCTTGTGTCTTAGATGCCTCAGGCCCGAGCCTTTGCTTTCTTGCATTCAGTCGTTGTTTTTTTAATCTATGCTGACGCTCCTCTGGTGTTTCATTTCTAAGTTTCTGAATTCGCTTAAGTTTTGCCTTAGCTAATCTCCTTTTCCTTTGTGTTGCTGTTTCTTTTTTCGGCATTTTGATTTTTTTATTCAAGCCTGTTAATACAGAGACAACAATTAGAGATGAATATTTAAAGTGCTGAATAACTTCGACATTCAAAGAAAAAAAAAATTAATCACAGTAAACTAAACATTTTTTTAACATAAACAAAAACTATTGTTGTAATATGGATCTAATATTCTATAATTTTCTCCAAGGAATAATACAACTTTACATCACGGGCAGACTGATTTGAGGCGGATTTGATTTTTACTAATATAGTGTGATAGCATCCGTAAAGTTGTTTTATGTCAATATGTAAATATTCGTGTATGCTTCAGAAATCAGAATTCTTCAAAGAATTTACTTTTTTTATCAAAGTTAAAATAATTTGTTTCAGTAATATTACTAATTTCTAATAACACCAGAAGACCAAGAAGAAGAACCACTTTTATCTTGTAGAATCAAAGATGTCTGGTAAGGTTTTAGATAAGGACCATGTGTATAGAAAATATAATCAAAAATAGGGGATGGTACTAAGGTATGCTGTTTATTGTATAAAACGAATGTAATTCTATTTAATTTTCTGCATTAATTTTACCTAGTATCTCTTAGTGTTTCCGGAATACCAAGAAAGATTTGTCCTATTTCTCCTTGGTATATTTCAAATTCTTCCTGTTGCATTTGAAACATAGCATATTCAAAAGCTAACAGAATGAATACTTATGTAACAAAGGGTAGGGTTACAGTAATCAATTAGGAAAAATAATCTTATAATTTGCATCCATAATTCATCACTTCTATGCTGTGAGTAACAGTGTTGTGGAGAAAATACTGTTATAAAACATTTTAACTCAAGTGGTTCATAATTGGTGGTTCATGGACTCTTAGGGATCCCTGAAAGCATGCAGTCCTTGAAGTCTTCCTAAATTATATAGGTATTATATACATACACCATATCTTTTGTTAACATAAATTGAATCCCAGGTTTCTAAGAAATTCTCAGTAACAACTTAAGAGTTTGGCATTTGTACCCAGTTATGGCAATAGGCACTCACCCTATTACATGGGACCTGAACATACCAGCAAACTGTATTGGTACAATGATTACCTTTAAGAAAACCATAAAAAAAAACATAGCCCTTATTTTTTACGGTAGTCATAGTCATAGAAGAGAAAGATTGTCAATTTCAATAGAAATCTGTCCAGTAGATCTTCGGCTATATGCAGACATACAGACAGACAGGAAATCTAATGAAAACTATAATTTTCCCAAATCAAATTGCAATTACTTTTATATGTAGGTATAAATAACTCAAAATTTTTAGTAAACCAATATGATAACAACAAAGTTTTGTTTCTTGGGTGATCAATCTACAGTAAATATTTTTTTTTACAAAAAAAATGATCACAGAACTGGTAATAAAATGAAATATGACCTTCGAGGTCGCACCAACTTACTTATTAGAAATACAATGCATGCGAATCGCACCTATTCCTCTTAGCATAGGTACCTATCCGTTGGAAGTTCCATCAAATAGTTATATTCAAAACATACGGTCGCCTGTATTTATTGTTTCGAAGATAGGTACGATTGTAACATGGCATTATTATCTTTAGTCGCTGATAAACGTAAATTTTTACATAATAAGATCGCTAATTATCACACCGCGGACTGAATAATTAGACCGAAAATTACTTCGAATGTAACTCACACTATTGACACACACGATTTTAATTTATTCAAAAGAATTACTAGGTGTAGGTTATTTGCTTCATTTGTAACACTGATAAATACTGTACCTAGTTAGATAAAAATTCAAATTAGAGTGCAAATAAAAATCTAAACATTCCACTTTGCACTTAGATTTTGACATTGACTGACTTGACAGGTGTATTTTAATTTTTTTGCGCATTTTTTCGTAATTTTTTTTTTATTATGGCGTCATACTTTTTGTGTGTTTGCCAGTGTCAAGGTATTAGAGTAATCAAGTAATATTTCCCTTCGTGGGATTACAATTATGGCACCACACTTTCTGTGGTCACCAGTGTCAAGTACAAGTTTGGTTCAGTTACCCCAATAAAACGGTAGAAACTTTATTGAGGCTTTCATGGAGTTTAGGAGTGAACCCAAAAAGTCACGATTTTCAATTTTATATCATTTGCCTACATTCTCACACGTTCACGAACACTTAATGGTTAATTATCCACCATAATTACACATCAAACTTCGGAGAAATTCAAGTTTTGAAAAATAATATAAAATCGACAACGTGCACTTTACATTTTCCCGCCTAAACTCTTTTCGTAATTGAATAATGAGATTTTTTTATTCGACTAATACGTTGTTTCTCTTGTCAATTGATTAATTTGTTTGGTTCTAATTTTACATTAATAATTTTATCTGATTGTTACAGATGTAAAAGTTAATTACAAAAATTAGATTCATAGCAGCATTTTAAAGGAAAGAAAGAATATTTTAGATGGAATTCTCTAAAAATTTTGTTTAAATATTCGACTAATTAGAAGGTAAAGCATCATCGTATTTAGTAAACTTCAGTCATACAGTCATACATTCAAAATGGCGTTGAAAACACAGAATAGTAAAATTGAACGGATCTTTTCGTAAACCAGCTTACGCTAACATATTTTTCAGAACGCATCAATAGTTGAGTTGATTTGGTGGTAAATTCTGAATCAAATAACTATCGGCTTTAGTTTTTTGTAAAATGTGTGTGAAATATAAAATGTTATCTTGGCAGGAGGTGCTGCAATCATTGGTAAAATGGCAAATACCCTGGACCTGAAACTGGTGTTGAAACACCTTTCAAATGGAACGCTGGGTGAAAATATTTGTATAAATTGTCTGAAGCCACTTCGAGATCAGCACGAGAACGTATTTACGAAAATATGTAAATACGACAAGGAGTACTGCTTTGCAGACGTACTACGTATTTTATGCGAAATTACGGTTAGTTCTGTACTTCCTTACCAAATTTTTTAATTTTGGTGTCAGCCATCTAGCCTCTCATTTATTGGAGCATACAAAAGGTTTGAACGAAAAAAGATCCGAAGAACAAAAAGTACATCATACATAATTTAGCTATTTATTAAATGAATAAATGGCTTATTATTATTACTTTTTCTGTTTTTTACAGCTGCCAGATTCGGAGAACTTCAATGTATGCATCAACTGCTTCATGATGGCGTCAATGGCTTACAAATTCTATTTATTGTCAAAACGGAGTCATGAGATCCTCAACTTTTATGTTAACGAGCTCCTTAACAATTTAGACCAGATACATTTACCAGAAGAAACTAAAAATAATTCATTATGCATCTCTCTGCCTGAAATATTGACTGAAACACCCATTTATGATTTTAATTTACATGCTATTGGTAAAACATCGGTTGAGAAAGGTGACATCAAAGGCATCAAACCTGTAGTTACTAAAGTTAAAATTGAAAAAGATAATTCTCAAAAACCTGTGGCACTGAGCAGAACTATTGAGGATGATAACATAGTTGTGATAATACAAGATAATGGAGAGCCCCTGTTCTACAGAGCACACCCAGAAGGTGCTTTGGAGCTGCTGAAAGAAAATGAAACAGCAAAATATATGAAAGTGTTCACTGCATCATTGCCTGTGGGGCCTAAGGAGAATCTACCTAAACAGAGGAGGAAAAGAGGCCCAATGTCACAAAAGTCATGTACCCGATGTTCAGTGAAATACAGATTTATTTCAAGACTGCAGGAGCATATGATGCAAGAGCATAATGTTGTGCTCTATGTTTGTAAGGTTTGTACAATGCCTAATGGCTAGGGTGTGGGACTTGCGATCATGTGGTTGCTGGTATGAAACCCACCCATTGCACTACCAATGTGAACCCACTCATAACAAGCATTTAGCTTAGCATGAGGGGTTAACAAGTATACTAGTAATGGGCGACCCATATTGCTAGTAAGCTTTAAAAAATTATGCAGAAGTTTCAGATTTCAATAAGATTGGCAAAGAGATAGATTTACACTAGAAAGAAGCGGTTATCACTAACTATGGAGCTTAGAGGTCCTGAATTTGCATACCAGAGCAAGCAGTGATTGTTCTTGTATTTTTCTATGTAATTCTAAGTATTACCTTGGCATTAGGAGTTGAAACTGTTTTATGGCAATATGGTTATGCTTGTCCACCTAATATATACATAGTATCTGAACAACTCAGAAGCTATGATTGTGCTTTAATACACCTCTGCCTTACCCACCTGAGTGTGCAGGTGTGATAGCATTGATTGCACTGTCTTGAATTATGCTGAGTGAAGGATGTGTTGTGCAATTTTGATGCATAGGATTTTCTCAACAGCTGCTTTTTTGCCTTTTTCTTATTAATTAGTAAAAAACATTTACCTCAGGTGTGTAAAGCCACAACAGAGGATAAACAAGAGTACCACAGCCACATGAAGACTCACACCAACATTCATCAGTGTGCTATATGTAACACCATATTCAAGAAGAGAGATACCATCATCAAACATCTCAAATGGCATGAGGAAATGAAAAATATTGTTAAGGTAACATCAAAAGAAAGACAAAAGAAAAAGGGTAATAATGGTTTTTTTTTCACACAACTAGTTTAGGACGTGAAATGCTAGTTTCTCCCAATCATCATGAAACCATTTATAATAGAATATCCTTTATTGTACACCAAAAACGAATGTCAAGTATAATAGTTATCAATCATAGAATATGGTACAATGGGTGGTCTTATCGCTAAAAGTGATCTCTTACAGACAATCTTTACCATCCCACTGTTCGGCTCAAGTCTCCAAATGGGACAGTTTAGGCTATAGTCCACCACAATGGCCTTGTGTGGGTTGGCCAACTACACAATCACACGATAAAATCGATCCGCCGGCCCATCCGATCCGAATCATCGATAAAAGTCTACGCAAGTTGGAGCAGCACGCGACAGCCCTAAATGCTCTGTGCACAATTCACAAAAATAAGTTGAATATGGTTCTGACGCGTGTCCAACCATTTATTAACTAGCTGTTAGCCGCTACTACGTCCGCGTGGTATTAAAAAAAATAGATAGTAGCCGATTCTCATACCTACTGAATATGCATAATATAAAATTTCATGAAAATCGGTCAAGCCGTTTCGGAGTAGTATGGTAATGGTTACTAACATTGTGACACGAGAATTATATATATGAAATTCTCGATTCTTCAATACACCTGGTTGTGCTTTCAGACGGAAAGCGCCCACATCTGCGAGGTTTGCGGCGTGATCCTGGAGGACGAAGAAAGCCTCCGTCAGCACAACGACAGCAAACACTACAAGAAGTTCACGTGTTACTACTGCGGCAGAATGTACAAGGGAGAGCTGAGCTTCAACATGCACATCAAGAAGCATGAGGCCACAGAGGAAGCTAGAAACAACAGGTAAGCCCTAATAAGCGACAAAGTGTAGTGACAAAGATTGAGAAAGGTATGTTAAGGTAGTTTGGGCATGGAGAGTATGAATGGAAGAGTAAGAAGAGGCCAACCTCGGCAAATATACCACAACCAAATTGCAGATGTTCTCATAAAAGGTTAATATCAATATAATAATATCAATATAACGCGATAAAAATATACACATACATAATATCAATATAACGCGATAAAATCTGTATAAAGTAGTTTTATTTCAATGCACAAGGAAGTTAATAATTAACTTTATAGTCTCTGCCTAAAACTAAAAAACGTTTTTTTTTATTCTAATGGGGGACAGGCATTACTATATTTTGGTAAGAAAGTACATTAGTGAGTAGGCAACTTTTTAAATATAGATCGGTCCCATAATTAGGTAACACAGGATTATCACTACGCAACGGATTTTGATGCGGTTTTTTTTAATAGATAGAGAGAGTCATTCAAGAGGAAGGTTTCAAGCTATTTACAATAACTCTACTCTTAGGAACGGGGCAGCGTGGGTGAAACCGCGGGCAGTCGCTAGTTTGTTATAAAAAAAACTACTCTATTGCAGGCATAACTCTGAAGTAAGTGAAGAGCGGGTGACTCCGGATGAGCAGCCGAAAGCTGAAAAGAAACGGAAGTGTATGTGTCCTACGTGCGGCCGGTACTTTGTGGACGAGCGCGCGCTCATGTGGCATCAGCGCCTTCACAACGACGAGAGACCTTATACTTGTGATGTGAGTGACATTATCTATACTTTTTTTTAAATTTTATTTTATCTCTACTATTATAAAATTGTAAAAAAACCGTGTCTGCACATTGAAGATATTTAAAAAAAATCAAGGATGTTAGGGTATATAAACGTCTGCGAACCCAAAAATGAGATTTTTAAAATTCTTATGACATATGGGGGTAAACGAGTAAACGGAGCACCCGGAGTGATGGTAAGCGATTACCGCCGCCAATGATCATACGCAACACCAGAGGAGTCTAAAAAAGGGTTTCGGCCTCCGGTATCCTCACTCACTCGGCGAAACAAGACGTAAGTATTGTTTCGCGCCGGTTTTCTGTGAAGACGTGGTATCAGTCCGGTCGAGCCGGCTCATTGGTGTCGTGGTTCTCCCACGGTAAAGTATACGTATGTGTCAGGTATGCGGGCGCGGCTTCGTGTCGCAGAACCGGCGCAACCAGCACGCGCAGTGCGCGCACACGGCGCCGGCGCGCCGCTGCCCGCTGTGCCCCGCGCTGTTCCACCTGCGCTCCATGGTCAACACGCACATCAAGAAGGTACACACTTATACACACTGGCCTACGCAAATGTTACACTGATCTGGTATCGTAGTGCGACGGGTTGTTTGGCTCCCTAGATTAGGGTCGAGCTACACAATGACTGATGCATGCGTGCTGTCAGATATTATGACTGGTCTCCTCAAAGCCACTACGGTTCTTTCTTCAAAAGGCCATTTCAGACATTGCCTTGCATTGTAACTCACTTATATATATTTGCACTAAGTACTGTCTGGACTTTAAAAGAAACCATGATTCTCTGAGTTTCGGCATTTCTTCTCAGAGGTCGTCAGTTAGGAAATGCCGGTGCCATATAGTTAAAAAATTATATGAAAAACATTGACTTGTAATAGTGTAAAAAGTCTATTTACAGAAATAAACATCATTTATCATTTACACCGACACCTACACCCACACATCTAGCTATCATCAGCAATACGCTTATTGTCCCACTGCTGTCGGCTGGCGGCCATGAGAGGGGCTAGCTAAGCTATAGTCCATCACACTAGCCTAATACGGGTTGTCAGATTTCAAATGCAGATTTCCATCGTATATTTTTATTCGGTTACTTTGTTATAGATAATTGGAAGCGATCATGTGGTTACCGGTTCAAAACCCACCCATAGCACTACCGACGTTAACCCACTCGTAACACAAGCATTTAGCTCTGCACAAGGAGTTAACAAGAATACTAGTAATGTGCGACCCACATTGCTGTTATGCTTTTCTAAAAGAAATTACGATGAAATCTCCAATTTCAAAGGCTCAGATGCACTAGTTTCGGACAGCTTTGACTTGCAGTGATTATATCAAACTACTTCTACTTCCCATTTGTTAATTCTTTCAGTACAATCAAAACTCAACTTATACTCAAAAAGATCCCTCGAGATTTTTTACTAGGAATTAGAAAATAGTCTTGACGTAATTTTCTCTAATTTATATAAACAGGTTCACCTCAGACGGCATAAACGTCGCAACCGCATTAGCAAGCATCAGAACGTGTTCTGGCGGACGGAGACTGTGCCCATACAGGAGCTCAGCGTGGATATACAGAACGAAATACTTGAGCTGCAAGCCACACATGAACATGAAATGGTAAGGAACCATCGTTATTCTAACACTAGCTTCCGCCCGCGACTTCGTCCGCGTGGAATAGTTACTTAATCTTAGCGTGATGATATATAGCCTTCCTCAAAAAATGGGCTATCTAACACTGAAAGAATTTTTCAAATCGGACCAGTAGTAGCTGAGATTAGCGCGTTCAAGCAAACAAACAAACTCTTCAGCTTTATATATTAGTATAGATTATAGATAGTCTGCCCTCCCTAGGTTATGGTCGAGCTTCACAATGACTGAAGGATTTGTTCACCCTTTACACAAAAAGTCTTTAAAAGTAAACATGATTTTCTGAGTTTGCTTCGGTATTCCTTTTGAAGTCGTATGTTAGAAAATGCCCCATCTAGTTTAAAAAAAGAAAATTAACATTGACTTGCAAAGTTTTTAAAGTTCTATTTACAGAAATCAATATTATTCATTATATTTATAGAGTTTCTTACCGGTTCTTCTCCATGAGATAATTTTTTTTGAACCGGGCAACTAATTTCAGTTTCAGTTAATATTCAAGCAGATAATCTGAAGCTCATCCATACTAATATTATAAATGCGAATGTAACTCTGTCTGTCTGTCTGTTACGCTTTCCCGCTTAAACCTCTCAACCGATTTTGATGAGATTTGGCACAGACAATCTTTAGACCCTGAGAAAGGACATATTAGAAGCTAGTATTACATACATATAAAATTGAAATATTTGTAACTACGATTCTTATTAGCTAACATCCTTTCTATTTCAGACATATCCAGAGCCAGTGCCCCTGCCTCCAGTGAAAATGGAGGGTATTTGACCTCGGCAACAGGCCTGAATAAAAATAATTATGTACAAATGATTACACAAGTGTAAAAATCAAATAACTTCAATGGCTGTTTTTTTAAGTGTGATGTAATATGATTGAAGTCAATGTTATTTGCAATAAAACTACATTTTGTGATATCGTCGAGGATAGTTCAATACCACGTAACTCAGACTGCTGTAGGGGCTATTTTTCAATAATTTCAATGTTAATTATTTCACAGTTAGGCTTTTAGGAAAATGTAAGTTACGTGGTATTACACTATCCTCGACGATATGGTTCTCTTTCAAATGAGACTCATTATCATGTTTGCCGTTTTAAATATGTACATAGTTATATTTATATAAATATAATAATTATATTATGTAATTTTGTGTTTCAATATTCCAAAAACAGATACCATACAGTCTATCCCAGTTAACTTGTCATTTTTAGTAAACAAATATGGCGTCCTAGGGACCATTGACCAGGGACCAGGAAACAGGGACGATTGATAGTGGTTAGATAATGTTGGGAAATCATTAATGAATGACTGAACTAAATACTCTTAGCCAAGACTGAATGATTCTCACCATGAGTAATAAACTCGTAGTCCTCTAAATTCTGATGGCTCTGAAGAGTCGTCAGATTCTGACACCGTATTATGAACCTCTGAGTCGGTGCATCTGATGCAGTATCTATTATGTCATCGAGCTGCAACATTTTATTCACTTCCTTGATTACATGATTTATGCAATTGGTCCATGACATCGTGCCTATTTTTGTTAAGCCTTCTTTAATCAATTCCTTGACTTGAGCCATTTTAAAAGATTTATTATTTTTTCCAACATGGCCTTTTAATTCTGCCTGTATTAATTCTATGGGATTTAATTCGCAATGATAAGGCGGAAGGCGTAATACAATAACATTTTTACTGGCTGCCATTTCATTTGAACTTGAAATTACAGTTCAGTTGTTAATTCACATAAATCAAAATATTATTCTTATCTTATTAAAATAATCATTTATTATTTTGTCACATCCCTAAATTTGGTATACAATCTAGAGTTTTGAAATTTCAAATTGTCATGATTATTTTAATCTGTGAAAATGACATTACATAAAATTTCGTTTTCATTAAAAATAATAGACTTTTATAATGATTTCGAAGCAGTTTTTGGTGTAATTTAGAGTGTATGTGTATTATGTAAGTGTTCATAAAATCGTTTCCTACATCAAGTGCGTGATTAAAGAAAAACTTGTGATTTTCGCATCGGGCAGGGTTTGTTTACCAAAAAAGACAAGTCCAAAAAAATGGACTGTAAGTATAATATATATTCGTATATAACGGTTCATTTATTCCCACCAAGAGCAGTGTTTAATTTTTAAGGTGAGACAGTGTAATGAGTTTTTAGAGGTGCTTAGGTATATGGTTAAGTAAGGGGTATGACGTTCTTAGTCGACGAAGTCAATACATAATATGTAGGTAGATAAATAAAAAAAACAACAATAATCCCTTTTGTATATACATTTATTGTTTTTTTTTTCAATTTTAAATTATTGTTTACCAGATATATACTTTCATATATAATAATCAATTGGCTATCGAATATATACAACTTACATTTAAACCTGAAGGTCCTTACGAACAACTACATTGAGTCTTATTATCTAGGTGGAATCATTTCGTTAACAACTAGTCGAAAACATCTTAACGTGAAAATGCAATTTTCACACAAACAAATTATATCTGATATTCGGATAAAATAATTGTCAAAATTAGAATTGCAAATTAATTATAGTATTTACCCTGAATTTGAAGCAGAAGAAAATATAACTGCTTATGTGCATTACTATTACTTTATAAACAAATAATTATAACTCGACAACACTACAGGGTCAGTATTTTTCAGGGAATTTCGTTTTGAATCAGGTGTTGTTAAGATTGGAAATAAATATATTTTACTAGTCGCCCATTTAGAAACATTCGCTTTGGACATTCAATATGAGTCAAGACAAAAATCATGTAAACTGATAGAGGTGAGACGTATTTACTGGAACAGGTTTTTGGAATAAGTATTTGCTTGGACGTCTAAATACTCAGTATCAAATCAGCGTTCAACGCGTCTCGAGCATTTTGGAGTATCGACTAGACTAGGTACGAATAGATGCATACGCCCGCAAATACTAGTTTACTCACACAAACACATACTAAACTACCAAGTACCGAGTCTAAAACTCCTATATGTCGGAGACGCGTTCGATCTCAGCGTGAACGAGTTTATTCTTATTTATATAAAATCGAATTTATTGCAATGCATTAAAGCTGCTTTTTGTATGTATCAGAAGTAAGTGCGGGCAAATGCGATGGAAATAAGGTTTATATATATTTTAACAAAATAAGTTGAAAAAGTATAAAACTTCTTGTCCAGTGCTCAAATCACTTTGGTTGCCTGGAAGAAATCGCTTATGTGATAAGGCCGCGCATTGTACATTATTTGTAAAATATATGTGTTTTAATTTGTATTTTCGTGTACAATAAAGTGTTAAATAAATAATAAATAAATAAAACAAAAAAGAGAAAAGTAATTTTTCGATTCAAATTATTAACCTACTAGCTTTTCGCGGCTTCGCTCACCTGAAGCCATATTACGATTAGAAAGTTATAAAAACCAACAGTGATGATGTCTTCTTTGTATGGACCTCTATACATCAGAGAGTTCAAGCTGTATCTCAGGATCAGTTTAATTAATTGAAATAAGAAGTTCACCAGTTTTTAAGCTGGAGCATATACTTTCTAACAGTAATAACAAAATTAAAATCTATTCAGTAGTGTTTGCTCCAACCCATAACAAACAGACAAGAATTTTAAAAATCACACTTTTGGATATACCCTGACCCATTTGTATTTTTTTTTAATATCTTCAATATAAAGACAGCTTTTTTACAATTTTATAATAGTAGAGATTTCTTTGATTCAACAACTCGACTTAAAAAGTTAAAATTGATACTTTTTTTCTTTGCTCCTAATACTTTTATACGAAGTATTTATTTACATTGTCGACCAATGTGTTTTGAAATCCAGAATGTTGTGTAGAGCGTAGGTATATACGTGTTTACAAATGTAATCGAAAACTAACTAATACTTAAAAACGCACACTCCTAAATACTCGTGGAACTGGTTTGTGGAATAAGTATTTTGGTGTACTCGCAAGACTTGCAAGACTCAGTACGTATTTTACCTATACTTCAACTTTTAATTGTATTCAGTAACTTGACAGTTGAAGGGTTACCAGTTCTTAACAAAAAAAAGATAGTGAGGTGGTCAAAGAATGAACGAAATTGAATGAACTTAAATAATGTACTTACATGAACAAACATGTATATTGAATAGCTAGTCTTCAAAACACAATATAAACTATTTAAAATAGTAGAGTTTGTTACTCAGTAGTAAGTTAATTTATAAAATGTCGAAAATTATAAAAGTAAAAAAAAGTTAAATTATATGTTTTTTATTTTTGGTTGGTTTTTATTAGAAGAAAATAGAAAAGGAAATTACTTTGATTAATTATTCTCATATTTTACATCTTATTTACGATTTTTTAGTTTAATTTTATATTAAACCATTTTTATCAATCAATCTTTACGCAAAATCATTCACTACCCCAACCCTATTTGTTGTAGTGTGGTATCATTATTTCTCTTCGAACTGTCAAGTTACTGAATACAATTAAAAGTCGAAGTATAGTAGGTCTCATCCCTATAAACTAATTACTTCAGTTACGAACTTTTATGACATACTTTATAGGGAATAAATTAAAGTTTTATATAAAAAATATAGTCCGAAAAGTTTGTGCTCCATTTCTTAGCAAACTTTGTCATTATGGGTCACTTGAAAGTACAAAATAAGTAACTAACTCAAGCCATTGCATATGCAATTTCTTTCTGATAACAACTTAATTACGTTCTTCTTAATAATGCTTTACCTTTACGTGTATAAATGCTACTATCAAAGTTGTCGAGTTATAAGAAGTGTATGTAAAAATCACTAAAAACGGAAACAATATTTGATCAATTAATTTCTTCCACTTTGTACTACCACTGGCCGTTTGCAAGAAAAATGGATAGATAACGGTTAAGTTTTATTAAGTACTTACTAGGTTTAACTTGTTATTATTTTTGAAAGTGACTGGTGGGCTTTCTAGGAACTTTTTTATTTGGTATTTTAACGTTCATGGTTAAGTGAATTTCATGAGAATGTGGGGAAACCGACACTAATGCACTAAATTTAAACATATTTTCAAAACTATACTGATTCAACTAATGAAGAGGAGATAATTGATAAATTAAACAAGCCATTAATGAGAATGTAGGTGGATGGTCCTAGATAAGTAACATGTGGGAAACTAAAGCGTTTTGTTTTTACTAAAACTTTTACTGGAAATATACTTTTGGCCAAATGGCTATATTTGTTTATAAAAATCTACTCTCCTTTAAAAAAGCAGGAGACATTTCTAGATTAAAAATGGCGGTAAGTATACCAAAAAATATAATTTACCATTGCCATAAAATTAGGGATATATCCAGGTTTTATAACTACCCGATATTTGACGCCTATTTTGCTCAACACTGAAAGCTATTGGCTGGTTTTCCTTCACTCAAAGACTAGTAATGTTTACCTAAATAGGTCCATGGAGTAGTTAATAAATGGAGTACATACTAATGTGTGGATGAAAGCGTGTTGCCGTCGTCGTATGGAGAAATATAGTGCAAGTCATGTCGTTAGTTGCCTACTTATTGTCAGTTGATATGCGTTAGCTATCACGCTCACCATAATGACGCGCTGACGATTGATCTTCAAAGAAAGACGTTCCCAGTGTGCCCAGGCCGATGTGACTGAATCTACGAAAAAATATGATTTTAATACTCCATTTATTCACTAATCACAGTAGCAAAATACATCTTTCGTACGACGCAGTATAAACGCGCAAATAAATGGTAATTATAAACAATTCGCTTGCAAACGGCCTGACATCCCTACCCTACATTTGACAGAGCCAGACTTACATGACGCCATCCCGCCGTACGCCATCTGCAAATAAACAACACCCAAATATCTCGTACAATAACGGACCTCCAATTTAATATCACTTAATTCTCTAAACATTTTTTTTTACTTTTCATTTACTTTATGAACATAATATCTAATGATATTTGATAACTTACGCAGCCACGATGCGTTGTCCCCGTATCACATCTATGGAGCATAGAAAATTATATGAGAATTATACAACATGATAAGACATAATAAATCCTATAATATAAACTCGCCTGTATCTTCTAGCTAATCCAGAAGACTGCTTAAGTTGCAAATTGTAAGTTTTTAGTGCAGAGGTTCCCAAACTTATTTTGTTTCCTGAGAATAATTTCATTTATATTGCCTCCCAAAACTTTTAACTGTGCCACATCTTAACCTGCTTCAACACCGCCACACTGCTAATTTTGGCGGTGTATAGAGCCTTGTAGGCCTCAGCATTTCAGCAACCATAGGGGGGTGGTATCGTCCACTTTGAGTAAGACTGATTTAGTGAGTCTTTTACACCCTGGGAACTATGAGCATATCTTCTATATTTTTATGTCTAACAGTGAGCTTAAAACCACAATTTCATAAAATTATTATACCCAACTTACGTCACTAGTTAAGTAGCACAAATGCTATCTGATTCTGCATTCCCGAGTTCGATGTTGAGTCTCTTTATTCATATTCTAACATTAGATGAATGTTTTTATGCCCATTAAATCTCTACTGTAATATAAAAATCGCGTTAATCAGAGTGAATATTCTGATTTAATGATACAAACTAACCAAGCATTCCAGTTGCTTATGTCTCTGTGATTTATCTATGTTAAAAGATAAATACTCACCATTACGAAAGCATCAGTCCTCATCAGCCACAGGGCAACACCAAAACGTCACAAGTAATTGCACCAAATAAATTGCAACATGTTCAAACTAAACTATCACGAGTTCTTACACACTATAATCACATTAGTCAGTTCATCACTTATTTATAGTTCACGGTCTGTTTAATTACACTCGTTTGGTTCTGGTGATTTTGACGTTGTTGGTTCCGTATATGAACCTGGTACGCCATTCCTCGTACTGCTACGTGCACGCTATAGTGTTTGACGTCGAAGGCGTATGTTCGGGCTTGTCTGTCGGGGGCTTGGGGCGGGCTTGCTCGGCATCTGCGACCGGGTGCGGGAGGGTTCCGTTCTGCATGTTCACCTCGTACATGTTGGATGAGTTTGAGTCTTCATTGTAGGATAAGATGCTTACTTCGTCAGTCTGTGAATGTAAAAATTTATGGTACAGTATTATTTATTATGTTGGTGGTTAGCCGAGTGACTATGGACTATGGACGTCATAGGAGTAAGCCAAGCCTGTTTTTTTTATGGGATTGGGGGGCAAACAAGCAGACGGATCACCGGATGGTAAGCGATAACCGGCGCCCATGGACACCCGCAACACCAGAGAAGTCACAAATGCGTTGTCCGCCTTTTAAAAGGGTTTGGGCCTCCGGTAAGCTTTGTTTCACGCCCTTTTTCTGTGAGGCCTTGGTATCACTCCGATCGAGCCGAAGCATGGCTCTACCACGTTAAAACCATGGAACAAATAATGTTTGGTGTATACGTACACTGCTCTCGGAGAGCCTCTTGGTCTTCTTGAGCGGCGCGGGCATGGCGGGCGCCAGCTCCAGCGGCTTGCGCTTGTTGCCCGACGTGGTGCGCTCGCGCTTCAGCAGCGAGGCCGACAGGTACTGGTGCAGCTGCTTGCGCCGCACGTGCCGCGCCTGCACACAATGCCCACGTCAATACACGCTCCATAACATTACATACCATCACGCCTGTATTCCCGGAAGGGACAGGCAGAGGTGTAGTTAAAGACATTTATTAAAGATCCAGTGCAGTAACTGTCTCATTAGCCTGAGCAGTTGCGCTCCAGGCGGCTAGACTAATGCGGCAGTTATAGCGATATACATATTTATAAAATCTTAAAAAAGCTGTGTCTGTAACTAACAAGTGGGTTAGGGGTATATAAATATCTCCGAACTAAATTATTAATTAAAGTCATAATTACTTCTATAGTCATTCCCTCTCGCAGCATATTAGTGTTTTCCGCCTGATAGTTGACAGCCTTCGTGAAGGACAGGATATCATATGTCAGGTCCACATTCAGGTTTGTCTTTTCAAACACCAATCCAATGAACCACATTGAGCAGTAGTTGGCCATGATTTCTCCCTGAAATAAGTTTATTGTAGCTTTAATAAAGAATCCTAATGTATTGTCATTATACATGCTGGTTCTCGTGATGATGATGCGAGAAGCATTGTTCTTTTGTGCTGTGGGGAGCAGGTTCGGTTCCCTCCAGGGACGTAATGAAAAGTTCGCTTGAAAATAAAAGGCACAGACGACAATTAGGTCATTAGTAACTTTTAAACTTTTACGGTTTGAACACACACAGGTAGCAAAATTGAACAAATAGATCAAGTATATTTTGAGATTTTTTTTTCTGTAAATAATTAAAGATCTGGACTCACATTTTCATTCTTTTTGACTTCTGGCGCTGGATCTGTTGACATTGGTGCTCCTAGAACCAACAGATTGTCAACACTTAATCCAATATAAACTGTAAAGCTAACTTTATGGTACTCAACATTTTTACGCTGCATAATCAGCAGTAAAAGGCGGGAACTACTTCACAGTTTCTAACTACACTACCAATAAGTAGGATGTTAGGACGCTGACTATACTCCTGGTAAAACTGAAGTATTGTATCACTATAGACTATTAATAAACTAATTATATTGCCATACGGCTGGGCAAGGATCACCTCTCAGAATGAGAGCAATTAGGCTATAATCCACACTGCAGGCCTCGTACAGGTTGGCAGACTTCAAAAGCTATCGAGAGAATCTCTCAGGCATGCAGGTTTCGGCACCGTTAAGTAGGAGTTCGATAAGTCGTCTTCTGATTGATTTAGTTTAATTTATATATTACCTGGCGGTAACGCGAGCGGCTGTCCGTTGTTAGTGTTGAGCGGCACTGAATTGTAACACTCCGGGTTCACGTGTGCTATCGTTATGTGCGAGTTGCGCTCCAGTGTTGCTGTAACAAATATAGTTTATTTTACAAACACATCTTCCTAGTTTTTTCTCAACTATTTTAGGGGCGCTTTCCAGTTTAACCACATGCAAATAAAATATTATCCTTTACACAAAGCGAAGAAAGCATTCAGAAGGCTTTCAAGTAGGATGCAAGGCAAGGCCTGTCACAGTAGTGGCGATTGTCCGTGACTATAGTGATAAGGCAAGTAGGCTTTTTGTTGGTACCAACATGCCCGAAAATGCATGGTAGGAAACTATCCACACTGAACAAATACGATTTTGAAATATAATAATTATATAAATTGCTATTTTGAGACAAAAACTGGAAATACTTTTTAGTGTGAATTAAGCAAAATTAGGATGTGGCCTATTTTGCTTGATATAAATAGAATAATTTTCACATATTCGTTATTATGTATAAAACGTCGTCGCGTCGTAGTAAATAGAGTGACCTCATACTCCACATATACCCGTCCTATATAACAGATGATTATGTGCGAGTCATTGACCTAATTTTGGCAACTCATTAAAAGTACGCGTTTTACAAATATTTCCAGTTTTATAGACTAGTTTATTGTTTTACGCATATATTAATAACTAATACGTAGGTTTCTTTGAGTAATACATTGATTGTAAAGTTCTTGACGGACCGAATTTGTCGTTCGAATTTTAGTAATGTAAAATTATCGATCGGAATAACAGTTCGCATCAGACGTTAGAGCAGTTTTGCCGCGGTAAACTTATATTTTTATATGTCATAAATTTATTATTTTATCCTAACTTATTTAAATATTTTTGTACGAAAACAATTAAGTATGTTATTTTAGTGAAGGAAAAAATCGACTTGCGGGTGGGACTCGCGGTGGCTTAGTGCTCATAGCGTCTAGCTAGTGTATCTAATCAGAAGACGCATGTTCGAATCCTGCCCGCAAGCGAATTTTTCCTTCACTAAATAACTTATAATCTTAGCATGGAAAATGCTAAAAAAAATACAAAAAGAAGTCCTGCGTTTCAGAACAGCTAACTTAAGACAGATAGTTATTTCATTCATTTTAGTACAGTTATATCAACCTGTTCCATTGAGACGAGAGAAATAAGGATAATGATGTTTATGGACCAATACTCACTGATAAGATGTCTGATCTTGCTCTCGATGAGGCCGCACCACTGCAGCTGGTCATCAGGGCTGGCGGACGAGGCAAGCAGCACGATAAAGTGCTTGTAGCGCGAGAAGAAGTTAGGCGCCTCAAACAGACGCTCCCAGCCACACTTGCCCAGCATTATCTCGTCTGTTATTGCTAGACCTGCGAGGTACACATAAATGTTACGAACATAAAAAAACATACCATCACGCCTGTATTCCCCGAAGGGTTAGGCAGATGCTGATGTACACCCACAGTTCGCCGGTATGTTTAGGTCCCATGTAATAGGGTGCGAGCCTATTGCCATTAACTGGGCACAAATTCCAAACTCCGGGCTGCTACTGAGAATTTCATAGAAAAACCCAATAGCACTGCTCGACCAGGGAATCGAACCCAGGACCTCTAGCGTAGCAGTCGCGCTCACCACTTGGCTAATGAGGCAATTGAGTAATGGGAGTAAGAGGGGTTGGATTACACTTCACCATACTGGCCTAGTACGGGTTGAAAATCTCAGCCATGCAGGTTTCTTTGCGATGTCTTCCAAAACAATTTAAGCGAGTATTTTTTTAATAAACAAACATACGACCTAGCCAGCCGTTACGTTAACTTATGGACGCTTGCGACACCAGGGGTATCACTCGCGCGGTGCCACCCAGGAAAAATCTATTCACACCCTTTTGTGGGGGTAAAGATTAAAGAGGAACAGTTGGGCTGACAGCATAGGTGACAATAGCTGTGATGCTTAAACACCAACGGCCCCCTCCACTGCTTCCTTGCAGTTTCTCAATGCACACACGATTTAGATATCAGAACTTTCTATCTCAAAATTAGCTTAATATCTCCGTAATTGTGTTCCAATCGCCAATTTATCTGCTTTATTTTTGGAAATGATATAAGAATGAAAGATGTGGAATATTTACTCCACGTCATTAGGTCAGCAAGGTTCACCGTGCCCAGAAGTAAGTCAATTAAGGGATATTGGTAATGATCAATGACTCTCACCCAATCTAAACTCCTCCATGATGACAGTCCGGGTTGATGCACACACGTTAAATGTAGAGTTTTGCTGTGGGTATGCTGGGGTTATGATAGGCATCAGGTGGAAACGGTCCGATATATTCACCTGTCATGACATAAAAATAAGTATTTTGAGATGTCCAAGTTATTTAGTATAAGTTTAATTTATAAATATGTAAACAAAATTAAGTATTATTTTATTGCTTTCTTATAAGCGGGATAGCGCTATTCAATCTGTAGAGCGGCATCCCTCTCTTTCAATCGGAAAATGATTGCAATAACACGTCATCATACGGCCAAAGAAAGGAATCATTCTTTGAGTTTATTTCGGTGTTTCGTCATGGAGGTCATGTGTTAGGAACTGCCGGAGTCATCTAGTATTAAAACATTTGAAATATTGACTTATAGTATCTTGATTTACGAATATAATGAATAAATATTATTTATCATCATCTTCGACTTACCCTAGGATCCCAAACAGGGAAGCCAAGGTTGACGGAATCAGGCTGCTTGAGGAGCACAGGCTGCGGCCATTTCCACTGGCTGAAGACGAGGAAGAACTTGTGTACCAGCGTGGCCGGCAGCGCATTGGGGTACAACTGGCATGTGCGGGCCACCAACATAGCCCACGACACGCCGCCCAGATAACCCAGCGTGTTTGAGTAAATACCGTGACCTGCGAGGGAGTAGTTAATATCAGATCGATGACAATGAGGAAGAAGAAGCATTATCAGCCCACATTCCTCACCAGCTGGATGTAGTCGTCTCTTAGTGAATGCTCTAGAGAATATTTGGCGCCGGTATATTCTTACAATATACCAAAAAAACGCAGTGACAATATTGTCATATATATGTTTCATTCATTGTCACTCCCTAGGACTCTCCGATCTAGACTCTAGGATCCTTTGCTTCCCCACGTTAAAAGGATCCAGGTTGGCAGAAACTACTTACTATACTATCATACATTCTTTGCAGGCCCAACTTAGGAAGTTCATCTGTTCACTTCATCATCTTTATGTATGCCACAGACACCAATCGCAAATTTCTTTCAAGCAAACATAGTATAACAAACTATTGTCTGTTAAAAACTGTGATAACAGATCACTAGAGAATCGATCAGGGGGGGAGAGGAGGTAGGTCTTCATAATGCTTGGTCATGGGGAGAGGGTCATGGGTCTTTGTTACATGATGATATAAAATAAAAAAATTTGAACATAATGTAGCTAGTACATTATGTTCAAATTTTTTTATTTTATTTATAAAAGCTTATTAGCAATGTGGGTCACACATTACTAGTATTCTTGTTAACCCCTCGTGCTAAGCTAAATGCTTGTGTTACGAGTGGGTTCACGTCAGTCAGTAGTGCAATGGGTGGGGTTCGAACCGGCAACCACATGATGGCAAGTCCGACGCCCTAGCCATTAGGCTACCGCCGCTTAAATTGCGCAATGTTCAGATTTTTTTATAATATTCATATGCACTTTTTATGGTTTTTTATTTTTAATAACATATATTTTTTTTTAATATAATAGTAGGTATGCATTGGCGTCACGCGGTAAGAAGCGTCATATTAGCAAAGAGGATTAGGTGCCAATTATTTTATTTTGACCTTCTTGTTTGCAAAAAAATATTGAAGACCATATTTATGAATTACTACGTGAAAATGAGAAGGGAGGTTGGCATAAGCCACAGAAGGTCACTCAGGGGAAGTGTTCCCTTATATTTGGATTATTTTGTTTCATAAACACTTGTAAAAGCTTATCTATATATATAAAAGAAAGTCGTGTTAGTTACACTATTTATAACTAAAGAACGGCTGAACCGATTTGGCTGAAAATTGGTGGAGAGGTAGCTTAGAACCAGGAGACGGACATAGGATACTTTTTATCCCGTACCCGTGGGATGTGATGACAGACCGAATTCCACGGGGGCGAAGCCGCGGGCAGAAGCTAGTTTGTAATAAAAACATTTGAACTTGAACCCAGTCCACTGTTAGAATAAGTCCTCTTGTAAAGATCATCTTACAAGAGGACTTATTCTGACAGTGGACTTCCTCAGGCTGCTTCTGGAAGTGTACCTCAAATATACTCACGTTTGGCCCACAGCTTGATGGCCCGCAGCGTGAGGCGGAAGTTGTTGATGTTGGGCACGAGGCGCAGGATCTCGTCGGTGACGCGGCATCCGTTCAGCGAGCGCACGCACTTCTGGTCAAGGTTTTTTAGCAACATATCGTCGCGCAAGTCAAATGAGTCTGTCAACATAATACAATTTGTCATGGTGAAAAATTTCATTCATAACATACCATCACGCCTGTATTCCCCGAAGGGTTAGGCAGAGGCGTACTAAGGTACACCCACAGTTCGCCAGTATGTTTACAAATTCCAAACTCCAAGCTCTCACTGCTCGACATGGGAATCGAACCCAGGACCTCTAGCGTAGCAGTTGCGCTCAGGACCACTTGGCTAATGGGGCAATTTCATTCAATAAAAAAAACATTCAGTTAATCACAATGTCTTGGTACAGGAGAATAATTGATTTATCCCAAGAGCATTTTCCATGCTAAGGTTATAAAGTTATTTTAGTGAAGGAAAAATTCGACTTGGGGGCAGGATTCGAACTTGTGTCTTCCAATTTCGTACACTACAGTACAGTTCGTTGGTATGTTCAGGTCCCATGTAAATAGCGGGCGAGCTTATTCTGCTCAATCTGGGGATCAACCCGATGATCTGTGGCGTAGCAGTAGCACTTCAGACCACTGGACTAAAGAGACGCATATACATACCATATCTATTAAAAATGACGTTCAAAAAGTACTACCTAGTAGTCTATATTGAATAAATGATTTTGACTTTGACTTTTGCAAAACATGTCTTACTTTCATGACATTTCATATTTGATTCTCGACACTCTCTCTAATCGCAATTGTTGGAACATTGGCCCTTACCTGGTATTTCTTTCAGCGCCAATCTGGCGAACAGCAAGTCAATTTCAATTCCGTCAAAGTTCATCTTGATGACCGGCACAAATGCGTCCTCAACTGCCCTCAGGTCTTTTACCTAAACAGAAATTGATTTAATTGTAGAAAAATCAACTTAACTTAAAAAATCGCAAAGATGGCACATTAAAAAAAAATGAAAACGACGCGTTTGGCGCAGCGGCTGAGCGGTCGGCTTCGGCGTCGCGTGTTGTGGGTTCGATCCCCACGAAGAAAATATTTGAATGATCTACAGGTAGTTGTTCTGGGTTGGGCGTTTGTGTATGTCAGAATTTTTGTTTGTAAATGCACCATGCTAGTGTGAAAAACACGTTTTCTTATAGAATAAAACATCCCGATTTTCTGTGTTACAATAAAAATGCGCAATTAACCCCTCACTGCTATTTTAATTTGTAAATACAGACAAACTTATTTAAGTTTGTCGAATTTTTTTATGTTTGTAGTGCATAATTCTCGTTTAAATGCGTAAGGACTTTAAGGACAAACGAGCAGGCGGGTCGCCTAATGGTAAGCAACAACACCAGAGGAGATGCAAGAGCGTAGCCGGCCTTTTAAAAGGGTTTGGGCCACCGGTATCCTCACTCACTCGGCGAAACACAACATAAACGTTGTTTCACGCCGGTTTTCTGTGAGGCCGTATCACTCCGGTCGAGCCGGCCTATTCGTGCCGAAGCAAGGCTCTACCATGGTGAAACTTACATTGTAAATGTAAAGTTTTCAGGATGTGATTGTATTCTATAAGAAAACAGTATTTTTCTTTTCAGCAACAACATCTTACTGCGACATAATTATGCGGCTCACTAACGGCCATTGCACTCCCAATAATAAATCAGTCAGTAGATTAGCTTACTGGAGATAGAATTTTGACATAATCTCCGTACAAGTATCTCTTGTAAGCAAATCTATCGACAGATATGTTACAGGGACCGGGCGTAAATCTCTAACTCGGTAAGAAGTTACGAAACATTGGGTGGGTTCTGAAACTTCAGTAAATTTACGAAACGTCAATAGGGTTTCGCTAACAAAACGGGGTAACCTCAGAAAATTCAAAAATAGCTCAGCAATTGTGCTAGTCGTACTCAAAGTTTTTAAGACTTGTAAGTATTCACCGTTATGAAATATATTTTATTTCTAAGCAACTTTTATTCAATAATAATGTTTTCTTTTAGTCTGTAACTTGTAACATTTAAAACGATGTTGTGCCTCCACATTCAATCCAACCAATTAGCACCATTATCATGGCTTATTAGTAGGATTCTGATCCCAATTCGTGGTCTTCGCTGTAGGACTAAGATCCTCATCTGTAATCTCTCAAGCGGAAAAGGCCCGTCCACTTCCCTCTAGCTATTATTACCCCGGCTATCATTATCCACCCATTTATAGGGAGCAAAAATTAATTTACTGTAAAAAAAAACATTATTTCTTTTCATGTTTTAGAAATAATATCTTTCAAATGCTTCATAAGAAATGTCGGACCGTAGTATCTGATGTAAAAGTATCTGTTAAAATTAGATAACACGACAAAATGTAAATAGTATAGTTTGGAAAGTTACTACTAAAAACCTGTTCAGAAATTGAGATATTATTTATTTAATTAAACAAACCTGTGGCTGTATCTTCAACAGATCATAGAACGACGCAAAGTAGTCAATCCGGTCGATGTGACGCGGCGCCACGCACAACGCGTCAATGTCAGCACCTCTGTGGTGCACCTGCAAATAAAATATATCATTTAAGATGCTAATAACTGCCTCATTAGCCTAGTTGTCCAGAGCGCGACTGTTAGAGGTCCTGGGTTCGATTCCCAGGACGTGTTTCTTGAAGTGTTATTGGGTTTTTCTATGAAATTCCCAGCAGCAGCAGCTCGAAGTTTGGAATTTGTGCCCGGTTAATGGCAATAGGCTCGCCCCCTATTACATGGGACCTAAACATACTGGCGAACTGTGGGTGTACACTAGTACGCCTCTGCCTAACCCTTCAGAGTATATAGGCGTGATGGTATGTTAAGATGCTTCTTCAAAGTGATGGGATGGGAATGGGAGAGCCATGCTTCGGCACGAATGGGCCGCCTCGACCGGAGTGATACCAAGGCCTCACAGAAAACAGACGTGAAACAACGCTTGCGTTGTATTTCGCCGAGTGAGTGAGGATACTGGAGGCCCAAACCGTTTTAAAAGGCGGGCGACGCACTTGTAAATCCTCTGGTGTTGCGGGTGTCCATGGGCGGCAGTTAAGGCTTAGGCATTAGGTAATCCGTCTGCTTGTTTGCTCCCCTATCCAATAAAAAAAAAGGTGATAGAACTCTGTATCTATATCGCAGCCAACTAGCTTAATTAGCCTTTCAATTAGCTTGCTAGGTAGCCTTTTTGGAATGGCTGAAAGGCATCCGGGCCGCTAGTGGAAACGCACCATTAAGTTATTTTAGTTAACGCTAGGTTAGAAAACTGTGAAATGTTTTTTTTTTTTAAAAAAAAGGCTTACTAGTAATGTATGTCGCAAATTATTAGTATACTTATTAACCCCTCGTTTTAAGCTAAGTGCTTGTGTCACGAGTGAGTTCACGTTGGTAGTGCAATGGGTGGGTTTCGAACCGGCAACCACATAATCGCAAGTCCGACGCCCTGACCATTATATTAGGCTACCGCAGCTTATAGCTAGTATTAAGGCTATCAAAGTGCACAGAAAATGCTTAGCATCAGGGCATCATGGTCATAGTATTGCATCACTCACCCCCAGTCGATAAGATCCGAAAGTATAGATATTTCCACCAACAGTTTCCGCAACGCTTGGCGGCATATTCTTCCGCATCGACTCCTCACGGATCCACTGCCGCACAAGCAGATGCAGGGAACCTAGCACTTCCATACGATGATTCATCTCTTGCTCTGTCTCGAAGACACCATAGGGAGCCAGGGATTCCTTGAGCTCCGTCGTCTTCTCTATGTCAATGGGCTTTGGACCTGTGAGGAAATTAATAGTATTAGTCAAGGACATTGATGATTTCGTGCAGGTAATGGGTGTCATATTATTTAATTGTATGATAGTATTTAAGTAAATAATGTGTTAGAATGGAATCTTAATGTTCAATAATGTAATTGTGAATGTGGATGAAAGAGGTATGCATGAATCATAGAAAGTGGCATTCTGTAATTTCTGCCTACCCTGATGGGATATGGGAGTGAATTTTATGTAATGTAAATGACTTTTTTAAGTAGTACACCTCTGCCTAACCCTTCAAGGAATACAAGTTGTGATGGTATGTATGTAATTACTTTAATCAACTGTTTTAATGAAGTATAAATAAACAAATTTCCTCACCTGCCATAGATATAGCAGAGGTCATGCCCAAAGTCTTCAAGTTCTGCTGATTCTGGTGCTCATTAGCTTTCCCAGCGTTCTGCGGCGCATTGCTGTGCGAGTACTGCGACGCCGGCCACATCTTGGACATGCTATGTTAACTTTACAAAATAAAACCGCTTAAGGTACTAGCTTATACTAGGTGGGGGTCATTTATATGAAATGCTCTCCTTTTGGGTCAACTGCTGGGTTTCTTAGAGTGCTGTGGTAAGTGTGAAAAATCTGAAACAAAATGTTTAAGATTATTTGGCTTGCATAATTGCTAAATTATATTTTTGCCTGGGTGGTATCATGTTTATAAATAAAGCACCATCTAAAACGCCAATAGCAGGAGGAAGCTAATAACAGTAAATTATTAAGAGCTGTGTATGATAATGAAGTGCCTTTTTGAAGGATGAAGATTTGAATCCAGCCTATTTCACAAAAAATATGTTTAAACAAGAACATTTATAATCAAAATTGTGTGTAGCACTTAAACAAAAAAATGCCTATGATATGAAACATTTATAGCTTATCTATACTAATATATAAAGCTGAAGAGTTTGTTTGTTTGTTTACTTGAACGCGCTAATCTCAGGAACTACTGGTCCGATTTGAAAAATTCTTTCAGTGTTAGATAGCCCATTTATTGAGGAAGGCTATAGGCTATATATCATCACGCTACGCGGACGAAGTCGCGGGCAGAAGCTAGTCTATACTAAAATATAAAGCTGAAGAGTTTGTTTGTTTGCTTGAACGCGCTAATCTCAGGAACTACTGGTCCGATTTGAAAAATTCTTTCAGTGTTAGATAGCCCATTTATCGAGGAAGGCTATAGGCTATATATCATCACGCTACGCGGACGAAGTCGCGGGCAGAAGCTAGTACATAAATTGGCTGTAAAAGTAGATAACCTCAAGTTTAATTTATGATTTATCAGGGATGGACTCAGTTGAATCTGGGGAGGGTAAGAGCCCCTTAGATCTGCTACAGATCAGACAACAGTGTAACTATTGTATTTTGAGGGCTAAATTAATAAATAACATTTTACCATTTGTGAACATTGCATTGGACACTGTTAATGGAATGTTTTCTTGCTTTAGATGTCTATGAAACATTATAATTCTAGTTGCATGGGTCCAAAAGGGTGATCTTATGGAGAAGAACCCAAGAAAATATGGACACTCTTTTAAAGTAAGTGGTGTTATTTATGGGCCTTAAGTTACAGTTCATTCATCCAGTTATCAAGACATGGTTATACAAGTGCCTAAAGGAACGGCAAACATTGAGGTACTTGTATAACTGTGTCCATCTAGCATAGATCCATGTGTGTACTTGTAAACTAATGAAACTTCTCTTTCCAACTAATTGCAAATGCAAAAGCAAATCAATTGATTTTATATCACTTTTATATCCCTCCTGGTGAAAGAATCACCTCACAAGAACTCAGTCTTATTGTTAGTCCAACCAGGACTTATACACATACTTACAAGTATGTTGTGTGTGTCTTGTCAATGTAAATAAATTTCATTTCTTTCTTTCACTCAGGAGTAATAAGAAAAAAGGTATCTATCTTAATATGAAGGTACTATTTATGAGGCATTTAATGAGAAATTGGATTTAATTTATGCTGGTTTAGTTGTGTATAATCATTAAACAGTCATATCACTTTGTTTTTATCATATATTGACATCATAATTTTTTAAGATAAAAGCTTAAAGCATGGTGACTTAGTCAACATCTTATTTATATTCAATTATTGATAAGATAAACATGAATGTTTTGGAACAAACCCCTTATTACAACAATAATGATTCGCTACAAAGCATTGTAAACATTATAAATACATAAATCTAGTATATTCCAAGTGACAGATGAACAGTAAATATTGTATACTCCACTATTTTGAATGGAATACTACTGATAAATTCCGTGCTTGAAAATAAATAATGAAGCAAAATACTCAAAATATACAGCAAAAGCTGCTATAAGTAGTCCAATTCCCATTTCGAAGAAGTCGCCGTGATGTGATGCGTAAGCGAAAATTGAACTTTTAGAAAGCACCTCTATTTGTGGACGTAAATGGGGGTTCGTTCACCTACTTTACATTACATTTGTCTTTTGCGAAAAAGCAAGCACGTATCTCACCCCAGCATGTAGAAAGACTTAGGAATAATGTACAACGGTTATTAAAATGGGAAAAAACATCAAGAACATTACTTGCTAACAACAGATTCGTGGAAGTATTCTTTTGTCTGTATCTCTACGTACTAAGGTCACAACTTATGTAAATACGACCCTCGCTCCTATCTGAACCTTGAATCTCAATGTTAAATATCATATAAAACTGTACAAGACTATAATCACAATACTTATCATCACAAAACATAAAGAAAACGAAAACGCATTTAGAAAAGCTCACGTTGCCCTGTGCAGTTTTGTCATTACGGTATCGGTTGCTTTTGGGTGGATTGAACAATTTATACTCACCAATTTATTGGATCATTTGTCCCAATCTGCAATATTTTACACATGTAAATAATTGAAACCATAATAATAGAAAGTAACAAACATTTAATTTCCAAACAAGCACCCAACAGTCGCCAACAACAAGGCAGCCATTTTTGTAAAGATGGCGTAACTGAGTATTGCCACTAAGAAAAAAGCCGATCAATCGCCAATCAGTATAACCACAGTTAAAAACCTTTTAAAAACAGAAGTTTTACGATTCCTTGCTTCAAAACGTAGAATTTGCTTCGAATAATAATGAGAGATTCTGGGTTCCTCACACACAGCTCACAGATGAAAATTCAAATAAGATTTTCAGATTCCGAAAGTGGGCGCGCAGATAAATTCACATTATATAAAAAAGCTTAAACAATTAAGAAAACCAACAAGGGTTTAAGCTATTTTCATAATTATTTAAGCTTTTTTAAGTTTAAGTATAAATGGTCTTAGGAAATAAGTGTTATTGAGCGAAAATATTGAAATTAAATGCGAAACATACACACACAGTGGAAATAACACACTGAGTTATTTTTTTTCCACTGAACAATATTTAGGATAGAAATGATTTATGTGTAAAATTTTGACTAAAACATGATGAAAGTCAGTTTACAAAAATAAATGGAACTGAATATTTAATATAAAAAAACGGAAAAGAATCATTTCACCTGTGTATTAAACGCAAATGAGCAATAACAAAACGTCTACGGGTGCGTTCAAAGTTTTAAATATTCGTTAGTTTTGCGCATGCTCTATTGGTAGTTTTTTCAGTGACGTATCATAAAACTCCGTTGAACTCGTTCACATATCACTATCTCTTTTCATGTGCTGCCAAAAGAAAGGGATTGATAGAGAGCCGGTTGATGTTTTCGTGTCAGCCTTGTGCCCATTTACGAAGAGTAGGTAAAATCCGCCATCTTGAGAGTGAATTCAAGAATGTGAGGACTTTTAGCGGAGTTAAGTGAATTTCTTTAGTAATTTTATTATTAAATGGATTTATATTTATCCACGACGCGATTTCGTAACATTTGTTTGAGCCGGTGGCATTAACGGAAATACTTTGCGCGTCGACATAGAGCCTAAACGCTGAATTCCTTGATAGTGTTTATGTGACAGGAGAAGACACCGTAAGCTTTCTAATAGTTTTTTGCGTGTCTATTTCCGTTTTCCATCTCGACGATCGTTAACATATACGTGAAAGTGAAATAGGTATTGCGTATCATTACACAGTTTCGTTATAGGGCTTCGCGATGTTTTTTTCTGGTCGAAAATGTGGTTAGATGGGCGTTGTTGGTCCGCGATCGGTGGAGCTAAGTCGGGGGCTGTGTCGGCGTCCTGGTGAAGGCCTGGTCCGGTCGGGCAGGCTGAGCGCGCGGCCACCGCGGAGGATGCAAACCGCGAGGGTGGGCTAGCAAGGTGTTGAAAGTGTTTGAACTAGTGTTATTGTGAAAATGTCGACGACTATGAGGCCTACTCTTCAGACTGTCCCGGAGTCGTTACCGGCGGACCACGTGACGTCGCCAGCGCCGGCCCCTGCGGCGACCACCACCACCGCCGCTGCGCCCTCGCAGCCGAGGCATCCCAGGCCTATGTTCAAGGTAAGTGTCTACATATGTTTTGATTCCCCAGTCATTATGCGATACTACGTCTGATAAACAAAGTCTGATAACGAAAACATCAAGTGTCTTACATAACTAATTTTATCATACTGAGAAAACTCATTTGCATACTTATTGTTTGGGTAACATACTAAGTGTAACTGGTCCTCTTTTTTTTTTAATTACATACACACAAGTATTGAAACATTCTTATCAGAGGTTCAATATCAATATTTGAACTAGAGATAAGGGTGGATTAATTTATGGTATTAGGTGTACAGATAATCTGTAGATTGTGTGTGAATACATATGAATTAATTGTGTAAACTCTTTGCAATGGTAGCCTAGATAGGATAGAAAGTGCGACCAGCGTAGCATGGCATCTAAACTATTAAATATTACATGAAAATACTTTTGTTCTTTTCTTAATTGTGACTTGCTTTTATGATACTGGTCATCAATAAAGACATCAATCAATATTGCTATTTAACTGTTAACTACTTAGTAGGAAATCAATTGTTACTAAGATGCCTTCAGCCCCACTATAATTATACTGCTATGTAATATATTTACACATAAAATAAAAATATCTTAACTTCATCCCAAAATTGAGAATGCAGATGTTTAAAACTACAATTATGATAGTGAAAACTAAAACTACACCACTGCCATCAGGCCATAAGACAAGAAAAAACAATCAGATACAAATACATTTATAATGTTAAGTGAGAAGAATGACTTTTCTAATAATGTAAGAATTGACCCACCACCTCGAAACATCGAAGTCTTCCTTTAGATCTGATGTAATTCAAATTTGGAATGGAATGTCAGTAGTAAACACGAATTATAAAAGACACAAGCAACAATGTGGGGATTACTCATTGTTATAAGTATCTATTTACAAAGTGATGTTATATAAAAATTAAGAACCAAAGCTTTTGTTTGATTATTACCAGCTAGACAATACATTGACTCACTGTACACTGACTTTAAAATTGATAAGAACAAATGCAGTTATGGTGGAACTAATGGCCCTCATTAATTTCTTTTAAAATCATTTGGCTCTTTATAATTTATTGATTTCTCAAACAGAATTGATTCGCTAAAATTATTATATTAGCATGATTATTGTATCTACTATCAAAGTTCATAATAATCTAAAAATATATGTGACTGATCAACAAATTCAATTATATATATTTACAAACACAATATTGTCATGCAACCTATCATTATAATTAGAAAAAACAGGCAATAGCCTTACATTCAGAACATAAAGAAATGTAAATAATAAGGAAGTTTAATAATAATAAAGAACTCTTGTTTCACATAGATCAACATTTGGTTTGTTTTAACTTTATTTAGTGTTAAAAACCTAATACCTGATAAACATGGTGATCCAAATAAAGATATCCATTTCAAATATGCTTATGCATAATAACGCTTTTACAAGCATTTATGAAACATCAAGTCTACTTGAAAAAATTGAGATCACCTATTAATTTACTTCAATGCAGTACCTTGGTGGTGGTGTCAGGCTTAATGACTGGAACTATGATCTGATTTGTTTTTCACTAATAGCTACATTATCTCCAAGTGTCCTAAGCTATGTTTTATTGTAATGATTGCACTGTGGACAAAGTTGTGGGAGAAACATTATACAAAATAACAAAAAAATATTACTTAGATTTTAAAAAATGCTGCTGACTTTATGCATACTTTATAAATACATGCAGTAATTGTAAAAACACATGTTTCATTGTAAAGAGACTGTCACCATTACAGTATGATAATATTTAATTTATTTATGTAAACTAGATAAAACTGTCTCTGACTCACATTTATAAACAGACCTATATTATTTTTGGGTAATAAATTATAGTAGGTATGTAACTATATTAGCTTTGCAATTTATATTAAACATAATAATAAGTTGAGGGTAATATAAAAATCAATAGGATTCAAATAGGAATGTCCCATACTAGGTACCTGTGCCTTTGTTTATGGTTGAAGTGGGATAGTGGGATACATAGATCCCTTACCTTCCCCTCTCTTTGATTATAGAATCAATCAGCTTGGCATGGACTGGACACCCTAGAAGAGACTGACCAACCCCCTTCTTATTTCTTCTTTATCAGCCTCTATTCACCCAATGCTGAGCCCTCCTCCTGTCCTCCATCGCACGCCATTTCGGTGTTTCTACAATTTTACGATGTCGTCAGTGTCGTCATCTAGCTGGCTGACGACCGATACTTCTTCACTCAGTCCTGGGTCTCCACTCCATCACTTCCCTGGCCCACCAGCCATTGGTTCTTCGGCTATGTCCCGATATGTCCCTGTGACCTACTAGTTCCTGATTTTTATTTATCTACTTAGCTGTACATCAGTTCATGTTTTTATAATAATATAGGGAGTTTTGTACTTTATGACATTTTTTATTTTGTGGCTAAAGTATTACCATTGCCTGTCTATTGTGATTGCCACTTGATGAGTTGGAGGTCACCGATAAACCCTGCATTTTATGATATAGTCCTCCTTTCTTAGCTGATTAATTAATTCCCACTGCTGATACTTCTAGAATTCTATAAAATAAAATTCATTAAAATAATCTTTATTCCCAAATTTATTCACAAAGAGAGTAATTATAAATACAATGAGCAACCTTATCAAGTTCTGTGATTTCTTTCTATGCTTTCCTAGTATTGTATGAAGAGGTTTTTTCGATATGGACTTGATTTATATATTGGTTAATAATGTATCATGTTATTCAGCTCTAGTTATCTTCGCAATTATATAGGTATGTGTATTCATGGGATTTCAAGCCTATTTACCCGTGTAAAACGGCCCTGTTTAATATTAGTACACACCTACCTTTATAAATCACACAACAGGTTAACCCTTTAAGCCCTTCCTCATAAATAATTTTATGGAATTAACTACATACCTATATGAATATTTTTGGAGGTTGGCTAAAACCTACTAGCCACAATGACCCGGAATGTATATATTTAAACATGATTCAAAGTATGCATTTATTTAAATACCTATATACTAATACGTACAATAAAACCAAAGTGTCAGTGTACTTTTTGTATTTGATTGTCCAGTTCTTGAGTCATCACGTTACAACCCTTACAAAGTGTATGAAATCGCGAGGAATAAAGTGACATTATATTTAACTTGATCAACAATGTCTTCTGTCTAGCCTTATGTTACTCAGTGATAATGACGCATTCTATTAGTGAAAAAAATCCAATCAGTCCAATATTTAATGATTTTATTCATTACAACCAAGAATAAATAATTTTCTGTTTATAATATTACCTATAGATAACACCTGTCGAAGACAAACAGAAAGATTTTTTGTTGTTAAATTGAAGATATAGGTACTTATTATGTGATAGGTATAGAGTTATCTAGGTAATGTATTATTTAAAATAATAAAATTATTGTTTTCCAAGTTTCTGTAGGTGTGTTACCTACAACAATATTTACTGTGCAGTTGTCTCGATCATAATAATTTAGCACGTTATCGTAAGTTTAATTATTTAAATGTTTCACGTGTATTCGAAATTGTGTAGGCACTTGATTATTTAACAATATTATTATTATAGTAATAACATTTCCAACAATATTTTACACCCAACATGACGTCATCCGTCACGTGCGGCACCTAATTATTATAATAGCATATCAGAATTAAGTTTTAAAAGCTAACAATGACTGGGGAATTATCAATAATGTTCTGCTCCATGTAGCTTTCAGCCTGTTTTGTCTACATAAAGTGTTTATGTCATACAAAATATTGTTTTGTACACGCTATGTTGTTGAAAAATGTCTTAAAAAGCTTATAATGTGTTTATTTATAGCATTGTTAGTTATAAGCGGCAACAGTTGTAATTTCCTAACAGGATAATTCATTACGCGGTTTTACATTTCGACATAATGCTACATTATGGCGGTTGATAATACATTGTATATCGATTGGTTTCCCGAGCTAGTAATATACCTAAACTACGAAAAAAAAAATTACTTACCCAGCTAAGTTTTTAACTTTATAATTTACCAACAGACACGTATCAAATCTCTTCGAAGTACAACCAAAAATCTGCATTTGTATTTGACGCAAAATTCACAAATGATTAAAGTCACAGCTTCTAGATTTATAAAAAGGCATTCAAAATGGCTGAAATCTTCGACATTTGAATTCGACCGAAAACTTGGTAAACGAGCTTTGAATTATTAGAATGTCTTAGATATTAGCTGGTTCACAAAAAGATTTGAAGTTTTTAGCAGTGAGTCAATTTGAAGTGTAAGATAATGAGGCTAACAAAATTCCAAACATTAATAAGTACGCATTTCTAAGTACATTTGAATTTTATCCGAAGTTCAATGGTTTAATACAAATATTATTTTGTTTACGTTACAAGTATATGATAATATTTCATCTCAAATATATCAATATTATACGGCAAGGGCGTTTTAATATAGGAGTTGTTTACGCGACGTCGGGTGCCGCCTCATGCATAAAGCATTGGGCCCACACTAGGGCTGCTCGGCCTCTCATCTGCCCCAGATTTGACGCTGTACTATATCTAGATTATCTTCTAGTTATGAAGAGCTTTGCGTAAAAATACGCGTCATTGAACAATTTCACGGCTCGGTGAAGCATTTATTTAACGTTGACAGGTTTTCGTATGAAAAGCTTACAAGATTTAAATGTTTTGGCAATTTTCAATGAAAGGCGGTGACTAAGTACATAAGATTAGGGAGATAATTAGCATAATACGTGCTCGGTGTTAGGGCCCTTAAACTTGGGTGTTTGTTTTTCGACTAGGCGCGTGGGAGCCAGTTCCCCCTCGGTGACTGTTGCTCCAACAGTCCGTAGGAGCTCTTAAGCCTCGGCCACACATTAGCAACTGGTATTGCAGGTGTCTACGGGCGGCGATGACTATCATCAAACAATAACAAAAAATGTGTTGAACTCCGACTTGAATGTTACTTCGGATTCTGAAACCTAGTGTAGCCTGATTTTGAGTCTTATGTTTTTGATCTATGGGATTCATAATGACGTCAGCGATATCTTCGGAAGTGAATTGAACTATAACTTTTATTTTCTTTTTCCTTAACCTCAACTCTATGGTACCTAATATTATTAATATCACCTGTTAGACGCGATAAGGTAAAAGTAAACTTGATTTTATTTATTTTTCTCTACGCCTTCGACCAGTAATCAATGCAACGCTTGTTTTGTAAATATATTTTGGTTGTAAGATTGTTATCATGTCGTATGATAGTTTTTAGCATTATTTTGATTGGTATTAGTTTGATTATGAATAGGTTTCTCATCTTATGGTTAAAATTGGAGTCTGTCTTTCTGATGTCAGTCTTAGTGAAGTCTTTAGTGGTGAAATCTGATAAAATATATGCGATAAAATGGCTGTATTTGAGCAGTTTCTGTAATTGGCACATTCGCAATATTATGTAATCTTGTGTTAAAACATGTTTTTATTACTCACGGACATTTGCGAGGCTCATCTCATGAATAAGAATAACAAACAAACTTGAATTAAGAAAATAAAGAAACTTTCGTAATTTCATTAGTCATGTAACGCCCACGCTTGTGCAACGTGCAATGTAATGTTGCATTACACCTTGCTATTGCTGATTGCATTACTTGTTGCACATGCACCTAAATAAGGTGTTTGGGTGCTCAGTTTTCTACCAGTTTTATATCTCCCCGCAGATGTGGGACAGGATCTTTATCAAAAAACAGTTTCTTGCGTAAATCTCTGAAACTGTTAACTGCATTTCCCAAGTCCGATATGTGACATAACATGCATGGTCTAAATATAACCGCACCGGGGTCGGCGTAGGCGCAACCGTGAACAACGAAAATATTTATATAATAATATACTTACGGTGTAATCATTCCGTTTTACTTCTTTATGTGTACTACTTGTTACGTATTGGTAATAGGACAAATGAATTAATAATAGCTGCTTTGTAGAAATATTGAGTTAAGCTTGCGTATTGACCTAATTAATATTTTCCTTTGGGATTTTGCTGAAAATAAACTGCAGATTTTTATGATAAACGATTTAGGACGCTCCGGAGTGAGAGAGGTATCACACTATATACTACAGGTTGTTTAACCCGCTAAATGATGTTAGTTTTTTTTAAATTGTACATTAAACACATGGCAACAGTAACACAATGTTAATATAATTCGAGCTCTTGAATGGCAGCCGGCTATCATGAGATAATTTACTCCTTAAGACACATCTTCCCGTTTAATAATGCTTTTTTTTGTAGTAGACAAAGTGTCAAACGAATCATTTAAAAGTAAAATGGAGGTTACAAATTCTGCGTTCTTTGGACAAAGGAAGTATTAAACGATCCTCTCTTCATACAGATGCAAGGAGAAAAGTTTTAAAGAATTATTTAATTTTACACAATTGTTATCTAATTCGATAACAATGAAAAGAAAACTAGGATTTGTAAAACGTTGTAGATGTTTTGTTAAATCAGACTTACCTGAGGTCTAATGTTAATTTTTAGTTTAAAAACGGATTTGAACTAAAAGTTGACATTAGACCTCCGTAATTCTGATGAATTTCTATGATCTCTACAGTCTGTGTGACCATTTTTAAAAGAACGAGACCCCTCCGTGCCTCGGAGAGCACGAAAAGCCGTCGGTCCTGGTCAGCGGTCGTCTGACTACCACTAACCAATTGTTAGTGGTAGTCAGACGCCCCAAAAAAAGCCTGACTACCAATCTATCCTCGGAATATTGGTATTGCCCAGAAATTGGGTAGCCGTTTTGTGTAAAATACTCATATTCAGCTGCATCTTGGTAAGCTGGAAGCTGACTCCAACATACTTGGGAAAATACTCGGAGGATGAGAATGACTGATATTCTATTGATAGTAATATCTATGTGTATGTGAGCTTTCGGGCTTCTGACTACCTTGTACCTACCATCGTATTGACAACCGCCTTTATAGGTTTCTCAAGGTCAAATCCAGCGTAAAACCTTTCGCCAACAATAAAACTTATATTATATAACAGATGTTTCGTTCAATTGGAATTGATAACTGCCTCATTAGCCAAGTGGTCCGGAGCGCGACTGCTACGCTAGAGGTCCTGGGTTCGATTCCCAGGTCGAGCAAAGTGTTATTGGGTTTTTCTATGAAATTCCCAGTAGCAGCTCGGAGTTTGGAATTTGTGCCCGGTTAATGGCAATAGGCTCGCCCCCTATTACATGGGACCTAAACATACCGGCGAACTGTGGGTGTACATTAGTACGCCTCTGCCTAACCCTTCGGGGAATACAGGCGTGATGGTATGTTATGTTATGTTACCTGTCTTTTTTAATACGATTGACTTACCGCAGGAATAATGCTCGTTATTTTTAATAGAGTCGTGTACGCTAAAAAATATATCATATTTCTAACAGACGAGTTAAAAGATGTATCTTAATAGAGGTGAACGTATAAGATTCCACGTGCATTTGGAACTAGTCTTAATGATAATATTCAGTGTAGATTCCTCACACGATAATGATTTACATGCTACCATGTCGGACCAATCCGTGACTTCGTCTAGAGATTCTAATGGATTTTACATTTCTAAAACAAGTCCTAGACTTGTATCCTTGTTCGTAGTAAAATTGACTATTTTCATGCGATTGTGCGATTAAGGATGAATTTGGTGGGTTGTATTGACTGCGTAGGGCTTTCTTTGCCCTAAGCAATTAAGATGTCTTTAGTGCGGAACCTATACTTTGTGAACAGTCTGAGATTATATGTAGTGTCATCTTCAGGCCTTTAAGAGGCATAAGCCTCTTTAACGAATGATAACCACTACCTGACTGCTACTAATTAAAAGGTAAATAAGGTAAGTCGTCTAAAATGTAATTGATCTATTGTTTGTAAATGAGCATTTTTTTATGTATCAGAGAAAGCGGATGAATCACCAAAAAAGATTACCGTTTAGATTTTTTTGCTTGCTGTGTTTGCAATGTTAAAGCTATCATATAAATACATGCCTAATTAAAATAGCGACACGGGGTCCTGAGTTCCTGTGTGGACTTTAAAATCCCCCGAATTCGCGAGTCAAAGATCTCTGTAGTACTATAGAAGCAGTCTGGTGATTTTCCCTATAGCACCAATAACCTTGGCCTAGCGCTTTGCTAAGCAATTAATCCTTTTTAGAGGACTAAAAACTCATAACAGTTGCCGTCGTAACTGACTTTTCGCTATTACCTATTATTAAAATATAAGGCTATGTAATAATGGAACTTGCAACGAAGGCGAGCCTTGCACAGCTCGCAAGTAGCAATGATTAAAAAAGTAAGGTCACGCAACCGCTAATATTAAATAAGGTGGAACTACCAAGGTATTAGATTACAGTTTTGTTGTTTAATAATTATGTTAAGTTGTGTAATCGGTTTTTTGTGGCTTCAAGTTATACTAATCTGCCTGTGAAACGTATGAAAGGAGTGATAAGTCTAGACTTTCTTATTTAATTAGTAAAAAACAAACATACTGCATATACTTCTTGGTTCTCATCATGTCATACGTATGATGATAGGTCTTATGATTGAATCCGTTAAGATCATATCACGCTTGCGAGCGATAAACATTTATTTTAAAAACACAGTGAATGCTATTTCCACGATATAAATTGATTGGAGCACTGAATTAATCTCCCATAGTTGAACTGGATCATCATAATGCAGTCTTAATGTTGCATTAACCTTATTTTCTGCTGCTATAACCTTACCAGGCTCCTGAGAATTCTTACACCATAATTCTATCTAGAAATACCTGGATTTAAAACGTTTTGCTCGGCCGTCAGACTCAAGTCTAACCTAATTATTGTAGTGAAATGATGCAATAATTCATAATTTTCTTCTTCCATTATGTTATATCGCTTTTTGGCAAAATGCCAGGGTATGATTTGCTAGGAACTGATGGTGCTGATTTTGGCAAGCGTACTGACAGAACCTTCCTTTATGATATGGGATCTTCTTATGTGACTGCTGTAATCGAGGGCAATCGAAGTCTTTTTGCTGGTGTGTTCCTGATGCTGAACACTTCCACGAAGATCTCTTCGCGGCCATACCTAACGCTATTGAGGTAGACTACATTATACGAAAATTATTCGACTATCGACTCGATAAGTAGATTTGATAACATCAGAATTTTCGGTTTCAAATAAGTTCTTAGAACAATTAAATCTTTTCAAAATGGTTATTACTTACTTTTTTCGAAATGCTCAGTAATAGTTAATGGCAATAGGGTTGACGGATGTTCACCAGGATAAGGCTGCAGGCGGGATGGTATGATATGTTAGATCCCTATTCCTTCTGAGAAATTCCTTGAGAAACAGTAAATTATAATTTGCAGAAGTTTAAGACAAACTTTCTGCGCGTGCCGGTCCTAATTTCTCCGAAGTTGTTCCAAGTACGGAACAATTTGTAAATTCTAATGATATTTCCTTTACGTTAAATTTTGTTTAAGAATAGGATAATATTAATGTAATGTAATGTTATCACTGCTTTCGGTATTCGCTGCTAAGCGTGATTTCATGAGATAAATTCCTAGGTTGAGAATTGCTTTTGTTTGTCCTATTAAGTACTAGGTACTATTCTGTGTATCTGAGCACGCCTCTACTATCTATAGAAACGCTCCGATTCCGATGCCTAGGTACTACAACTACGTAAGTTACACGCGCAAATTTGTGCGTTTAGCAGCCTACAAACGCTACAACGAAATGCGGATTTATCGAACGTAGTGAGGGGCGGAGTGCCGTTCTTTACGTGGGTTCTAGACCTGGG
Source organism: Acronicta leporina (assembly GCA_947256265.1). NCBI lineage: Eukaryota > Metazoa > Arthropoda > Insecta > Lepidoptera > Noctuidae > Acronicta > Acronicta leporina. Next base: position 2,923,228 of record OX366537.1, on the reverse strand, counting down.
TCTCCAATATCCATAATCCGGCCTCTAAAATGTTGAAAGTTTTTGCATTGGGTTATGAAATGGAGTCTTTCAAACGTCGCCTATACAGAGTTCTTGAGAACAGGGAATGCAATACTATCTCCTCTGGTGTTACAGGTGTCATAGGCGGCCATCTTAAATTATAACAAAGGAAGGTAGATGTTGTTTGAAACAATAACCTCGATGTAATCAGACATATTAGTCTTACATAATCCTGTATACGAGGGCTAAAGGCATCTATTTCCAAGACATGTTATCGATTCCTCGTTGACATAGCGTTCATATGCTCGGTTGTTCAACCTGACGGAAACATTCTTAATTTACTGACTGCTATTTTTAGCTAGAACCTTCTTTTTCGTTTTCTCGATGCGTATCCTCTTACGCTGTCGTGTTTCGGTCTTTTATTATATATACTATGTTTTAGTCGACCAAAATACTTCTAGTTTATTAATGTGCGTTCCGTTAGCTGAATTGAATTGGGTAGTATATTTGACACTTTTTTAATCGCTTTTGAACTTAGAGCTATGGAATCGTTCTCAATTAATAACATATGATCATCTCTCTTGAGTTATTATTATGAGTCTAAGATGGCTTTAAGTATCAACTGCTAGAAATTGATATAATGATTAAGATGAAGTTTCAATTGAAGCAATATGATTGGTATGAAAAATAAAAATCTATACCCTACAGTTGAATTTGTTACATACCCTTGTGTGTAATACAATGCAGCAGTACAGTGTAAGTAGTATTCAATACTGTCAAATCTCTTCAATTGATTTTTAATTTAATTTCGAAACTATAGTGTTTATTATCCATTGGCGAAATTTGACAGTTTCTAGTAACTTGATGTGCTGACTGTACATGCTGATGTTACCTAATTAATCTGTATTGTAATTATAATTATCTGTAAGAGACAAACACAACGATTTGTATAGAACAAGTCAACATTTTTAGTGCCAAGCACACGGTTAATTTTTTACCATAAAAATGACAAAGACAGCTAAACATAATTTGAATGCTGTTAAACTTGTAGTACTTTTTTATAGTAGAAGATCTGTGTAGCACTATAAAGTCTAAAACAAAGGATCTTGTGGAAATCTATAAGTTAGTAATTCAAATTTCTCGCTGAAGAAAACCATCGGGTATGCGAAGCGATTCATCGCGTATTTTTAACCCCCGACGCAAAAACGACGGGGTGTTATAAGTTTAACGTGTCTGTCTGTGTGTGTGTGTGTGTGTCTGTCTGTGGCATCGTAGCTCCCGAATGGATGAACCGATTTGGATTTTGTTTTTTTTGTTTGAAAGGTGAATAAGTGGGGAGTGTTCTTAGCTATGTTTGATGAAAATCGGCCCAAGATGGCCGCCGCCACAAGATGGCGGTTTACATATTTTTTCACAACTCCCACAATATTGGTATCAAATGAAAGGGCCTGACTAGTAGAATACTATACACTATGAAAAATTTCAAATCCAACATGGCGGCCTCCACGAAATGGTGAATTTATTAAATTTTTTCACTACTCCCTCAATAAAGGTATCAAATGAAAGGGCTTGACTAGTAGAATACTATGATATAAGATATCTAATAGCTATGAAATAATTGTACAAAAGTTGAATAACTAAACGAAGAAAATACCTAATTAAAACGCAAGAAAATAAAAGCAATTAAACAAAATAACTAAGGAGTCCCTACAAAAAGTGTGAAATAACAAATTAAATTAAAAATTTTAAAAAACCCCCGACACAAAAATAAACCTGAATCCCTATAAAAAGAAAAAAATAATCTTGAAATTATAACCCTTCGTAAGTACGTATGAAGTTTTTTGATTAAATTTTGTCGCGTCGGGGGACCGCTCTCTAGCTCTCGCGTGTCTGCCCGCTCGGGTCGCCAAACTTGAATATGTTACGCTCCGCCCACTTTACGCCCTCCCGCGCGTCGCGGCGATGTACTCGCCATCCACATCAATTCTGAATTCGCGCGATTCACGTTCGGGAAGCAAAAGGAAAGGAAAGGATTCACATAATTAGAGAGCGGTCCCCCGACGCGACAAAATTTAATCAAAAAACTTCATACGTACTTACGAAGGGTTATAATTTCAAGATTATTTTTTTCTTTTTATAGGGATTCAGGTTTATTTTTGTGTCGGGGGTTTTTTTAAATTTTTAATTTAATTTTATATTTGCTAAGAACCTCTATGGTACCTACCAGTGTGGTATTATGCTGGGTGATAAAAAAATAGTGTAAAGTAGCAAAAAAATTTTTAGGGACTTTTTACTTTTTAACCGATTGGCATTTACTTATTAAATAGTGTTTTGTTATACAGGGGAATGAAGTGTGCATCTAATGGTATTAAGAGCCTTATTATCTACATCATGCTTTGTCACCTTACTAGTATATTTATTAACGACACTAACATTGGACAATTCATTTTTGGGCCAACAAAGTATGACGCCCATGGAGTAGAGATACAATGCTCACGTCAATAGTCTCTTAGCTAATGAATGTTTTGAAGAGATATGATTAAGTAAGATTTTTCAGATAATTCCATTTAGTTCTTAGTCTTTCTGGACATATTATTCGTTCATTGCGGCAGACACTTATCGATAGTGCAAACCTTTTATATTCAGAATTGAACTGAATATACGTTTTGGAATTCGTATTAAATTTTAAGAGTGCAACGAATGCTGAGTTTGCATCACGTTCCTAGAGGATTCCGATGAATATGTTGTGAGAATCAAGTAGGTATGTTAGTACAGAATCAGCAAAATGCGATTCTCGGTTTCGTGTTCCCGTGGTACCTTCCAACAAAAACTGCATGCGATGTGTCCAGTACTGGCCCATTCGCCATTTAAGGGCGAGCCGAGAGAGTTGTGAAGTATCTGCCTTATTAGCCACGTCGCCTTTTTTGCGCATTTCTACGTGCGTAACTTTCTAAAGAATTAAAATTGTAGCACTCGCCTTTAACTGTACGCAGTGTATAGCGAAATTATTTTAATTCTGACACAAAAAACAACAGAGTTTTCATAAAAAAGTAATAGTTATTCGAAAAAACGTGTCTAGTCTTACTACGGCACGTGATGAATCTTAAACAGAGTAATTTAATCAACGAACTTAGAATTAATTTGATAACAGACTAAATATTTTTGCAGACGCTTTTTCTAGAATAACAAACAAGAAATTCTGATTTAAATTACAAATCTGTGTGTACTCAATTGGGAAAGGAGCTTAGAAACCTGTCATATTATTGAGAGTACGCTTTTTAGAAATTGCTAGTATTTTCAGTATCATGCATAATGTTTTATAATGAATATCAATGGATTGCGCTTGTAGTGGCAAGTGGGGCTGCTGAGCGTGAGGTCCCGAGTGAGATTCCGTCGTCGAGCAAATTTTTGGTTCCTGAGAATTTCTCTGAAGCAATTCGGAGTCTTGCTCAATTAGCTCGGCAATAGATTTGGGACCTAAACACCAGCAAACCTTGTGACCTTCACAACCTTCGGCTCCCGTTCCCATTCGAGAAATATAGACGTGAAATATTTAAGATAATATCTCAAACAGACACGTTTATTATCTTCGAACACCTGTGACCGACTGAAGACTCTCTGCAAGTCTTGCCAACCTAATAAACTTATGCAAATTTTAAATTTATCAACCGAACGCAAATTGACAAAGGATTATTGAGGCGAACACTTTATAAATCCGACATCGGTTTGGGATCTGCAGACATTTAGAAAATTGTTTTAAAATATTCTCTTAGATTTTCATGAATAAAGTATTTAGTCATTTGAATAATATAATTGATTTAGCTCCAGATGGTAACAGCTGGGTTGTAAATTACAACTTGTAATGAAGTGAATAAATAATTAGTGTTCGCCTTTCGTAATAAGCTAAGCTGAAATTTACTTACAACCTCCCTAACTTTACAGGGTTAAATAATCAAACTGTTATAAATAACTGACTCTTTAGCCTAGTTCTGAGCGACTGCTATGCTAGAGGTCCTGGGTTCGATTCCCTGGTCGAGCAGTGTTATTGGGTTTTTCTATGAAATACCTGTATGAAATTTCTGTGAGAATGAGCCAAGGATGTATAGCGGACCTGATCTTTTTGGAGAGTTCATCTGCATACCCTTATATTAAGAAAATGGCGTAATAACTTGCGTATATATAGGTCCTTTCATACACCATGGAAAAGCCAGAGATGTACCTATATTGTAAGGAGGTAAAATATGGAATTGATTAAGTTGGTAACCTCTGCGGCTGTCGGTATTGCGGTTAAATTTTCACCAACTCCCCTTTTATAATGAGGAAAGTAGATGCTTTGTTGTCTCGGAGAAAATATTTGAAAGATAGCATATTTTTCTTTAACAAAATAATGTATTATACCTACAGAAATTTGTTGAACACCTATATATCAGTTTTAACATTAACTGGGTTCAATCAAAAATCTGTTTAGCTAACTAGTAGGAATTACATATATGTTCCTAATAGGCTGTTCAGTTTCTAAAAGCAAGAAGCATAGGTAGTAGAATCCTACACAGTTCATTAAATAACAACATATTGAGATTAGCAACGAATTTCTCGCGTATCTAGACTTGTCTATTCACGGCTTGATTGTGAATATGAGAGATTATGATATGAGATTATGATCTGTTTTTTAATATTTGGATCGCATTTTAGAGACCATTTCTTCTTGTTTTTAAAAACGTTGCCCGGAACTAGAATGTTCTGTATCGTGGGTGCGTTTACAGACACAAATTCTAACATACACAAACGCTCAGACCGCAACAACTATTTGCAGGTGAACCCACAATACGTGTCGCAGAAACCGATCGCTCAGCCGCTACGCTTTTTGGCTGTTCTCATGTTCTCTTATCTTTTTCATTTTAATCTTAACGAAGGGGTCCAAGCACAAACAGCCATTATGGATACCGTGCCTCGTCTGGCGCATCCGGGGCACCAAATGTTTCTTTCTACGACAAATGAAATATCCACGAAAGAAAAATAACCCAATAAAGCGTGTGTATTGTTTGAAGAAAGGAAATGTTAATTTTGAACTCATTAAATGTCTTACAAACATTTTCGTCATAAACTCACGTGATGATGAATTCCTCCCATATTTTTTAACTAATTGGTCCGCCCTACTAACTCTAATAACATGTTATTAAATTGAACTGTGAGCTCGAAACCATAGTTAACGTAGTACAACTTGTAAGGACACTATTGTTGAATGGTGATAATTAACAGTTGTAACTTGCCGACGGAAACGGTCAATGACTGTTCCATTGGCATTCCAATAGAGCTTATGACATAACTTTGTTAATCAATACTTTCATTATTGCATATTATAAAGTCGTAAATAAGGTGCGTCTGTACATTGAAGATATTAAAAAAAAATCAAGTGGGTTAGGGTATATAGACGTCTCGGAACCCAAAAATGAGATTTTTAAAATTCTTGTCTGTTTGTTACGGGTTGGCCCAAAAGCTACTGGACAGATTTTATTTTTTTTATCACTGTTAGAAAGTATAAGCTCCAACTTAAAAACTGGTGACATTTTTATCTCAATTAATTAAACGGAACCTGAGATACAGCTTGACCTTTCTGATTTATACAGACATAGCTTCCGCCCGCGACTTCGTCCGCGTGGAATAGTTACTTAGTCTTAGCGGGATGATAGCCTATAGCCTTCCCCAATAAATGGACTATCTAACAGCGAAAGATTTTTTTTAATCGGACCAATAGTTCCTGAGATTATCGTGTTCAAGCAAACTTGGCAGGTGGCACTTGACAGGTGGTAAGAAGATGATGATCCCCTTCAGCGGCTTGTAGTATGTTTTGATTGCAGCTCACTTCAAGATATAGCCAATATTGTTAGTTGATAATTGAGTATTGAGTATCCGAGCGGAACTTTAGTAAAATATGTCACGGGAACAGGAATAATAAAAGAACGCTTAATGAGGATATGTCCTTTAGAGCGTTTGTTGGGTCCGAGCGGACCCAAGCTCGGTCCGCACGGATACAAAACAAACGCTCTAAAGGCTGATGAATAACGAATTTATTTATAAAAACACCTACGCAAATAATGCATTTGGAAGTTTAGAATAAAGTTAGCATAAAAACGGTTATAGTGAGCCAACCTTAAAAAATAGACATATGCTGTCGCGGACTTTTTTTTAGAACTTTTAAAGAGGAACAATTCTGTCATATATGATTTTTGCGAAACTTTAACCGTTTACGCAGCGGACGCATCGGAAGCTCTCAAAAGGAAAAAAAAACGAATTTTAGAACAAAGTTAGCATAAAAACGGTTATAGTGAGCCAACCTTAAAAGATAGACATATGCTGTCGCGGACTTTTTTTTAGAACTTTTAAAGAGGAACAATGCTGTCATATATGATTTTTGCGAAACTTTAATCGTTTACGCAGCGCATGCATCGGAAGCTCTCAAAAGGAAAAATCCCCGATTTTGAAACATTCTTCATTGATGCTCCGCTCCTATTGGTCTTAGCGTGATGATATATAGCCTATAGCCTTCCTCGATAAATGAGCTATCTAACACTGAAATAATTTTTCAAATCGAACCAGTAGTTCCTGAGATTAGCGCGTTCAAGCAAACAAACAAACAAACAAACAAACAAACAAACTCTTCAGCTTTATATATTAGTATAGATTACAGACCCATACAAAGAAGAGATCATCACTGTGGGTTTTCGATCAAATAGTTTTTGTGATCTTTTTCTAATCCTGATATAGCTTCAGGTGAGCGAAGCCGCGGGCAAAAGCTAGTTTAAAATATAAAACTGCCGTAAGTATATCTAATTGTAAAACTTACAGTTAGGCATAGTACACACAAAACTAAATCAATTACTTTTGATGTTTTAACTTCATTAAATTTTTTAAAAGGTTTGCGTTTATTTATTTGTATGTATCATATTTAAGTGGTACTTATGTAAAGATAAAATATATATTGATAATATGTAGGCTTCATTTTTTTATTTGTTACCAAAACTAAAGGTTTCATTAAACTTGTTTATTGGTATTCCAGGGTTAATAACTCGGCGTGGCAGCGAGATTGCGTCATTCAATATAGTCGAAGTCACCATATCAGACTATCATGACCATAAAAGATATTTCATGAAGATGTAATTACAAAATAACAGCCTCAGATTGTATTAATATTCTTAAGCTAGTTGAAGGAATATTGAGTTTTGAAGCACATCCCACAAAGTTGAAGGATAAATGTTAAAAACTTGGCACTTATCTACCTGTAGCTTCTGCTAAAACTTTGTCTTGAAACATAAACGACTTGAATATTAAACTTGCTTACGTAGCATCTGTGATCCCGGAAAGCCCAGGCAGAGATGTAAATATGTTCGAAAAACTTAATTTATCCAACATTTTCATCCTACGCAGTAATTTATGTTTTTGCTATTATGTTCAGTAATTATAATACTGACCGGGGAATACAAACGTAATAAATTAATAACCCAGTTATCTCAAGGTCAACAGCCATGTTAACCGTTACTATTTACTATTAATACTAGAACGAATTGTTCTCGATAATTTGAATGAATTTGTTGTAAATTCTTTGTATAAAAGTTTGCTTCTAGATTAAGACCCACTTGCACCAAATTCTTAAATGTGTTTAAGTCATATTTAAACACAAATTTTCATAGATATTTCGTGTTTAAATACAATTTAAACACATTTAAGAAGTTGGTGCAAGTGGGCCTAAGTCTAGAATAGAGTCTCAGTAGGATGGCGTTAGGGTCTGGTTTATATCTTGCGCCAAGATACTACCTACGCCTTTATCAGGATAAAGTGTGTTATAATTCCATTAGCATGCTTTTACTGGCGACAGGTGAGCCATTAGCAGTATCAACTGTGTCTTTTTGCAGGTATATCAATGATGCTTTAGAGCTAGTATCTAGGATTCCAGGCCATACGTCTTTACTTTTGTTTTCAAGAGTAACGTTGAACTTAAATACAGGTTAAATTTTAATTATTGCGAGTCATATTTGGTGATGATTACGATGTTTATTCTTAAAGGATAATGTTTATGTTTTAAATTATGTAATTATATCAATAAGATTTTTTAATAAGATTATTTAATTGCATGGTTTTTTGCCTTTGTGACCAAAAAGAATACGTTTCTTTCTTTCAATAAATCTATTGTTTTTACCAGCTTACCAGCTGGGCACTGGTGTCCTCTTAGAAATCGAGGGATCAAGTTAAAGTCCACCACACTCACTTCCCTAGTGCGGGTTGGCAGAATCCACTAGATAAATCTTTAGAATTAAAATTTTTGTCTTCTATATTTTATTGTTCTCATTTATTTGTGTAATTTATTAAAATCATAATTAAATATTTACGGAATTCTCACTATTATTATTACTGTTACAACATAACCGCAGTTCACCACGTAATTGAAAATATTTATGATTACGTGTTTTATTATTGCAGGAAAGAGGATATTTAATTTAATTAACTCTTGTGTGTACTAGGCATTACTCGTGAGGTTCCGTCCTTAGCATAACAATTATAATGCTAAACTGAATAAGCGCAAAACCTGAAAGTAGTCGAATCGACTACTGAATCCATTACAGTGTTTTTTAATATATATTGTGTTAATTTTTCCCGAAAATCTTCTCTACTATTATAAAATTGTAAAAAAGCTGTGTCTGTACATTGAAGATATTTAAAAAAAAACAAGTGGGTTGGGGTATATAAACGTCACCGAACCCAAAAATGTGATTTTTAAAATCAGGTCATCATAGTTGGTTTTAGAGCTTCAAGTGAGCGAAGCCGCGCGCATAGGCTAGTATCTATATAATTACAATGCCTGAAACTATGGCCTTTTGATTCACCAATCCGACCACCGATCCGAGGAATTGTTCGGATTGATCCCTGCAGCCTCTTTTCGCCATCGTTCTACACGACAACAGTTCCATCCCCATCATCTTGAAGGCTGGCAGTCCACAACTGTGCGTTTCTCTAGAAACTTTTTGCCTCGCACAACAAAACTGTGGAATGAACTGTCGCCTGCAGTATTTCCGGACCAATACGACCTTCAAACCTTCAAGAAAAGAGTTACTCCCTTTTAAAAGGCCGGCAGCGCATAAAAAAGAAACCAGTGGAAAAGTGAGACCTATTTGCACATATTGTTATTGTGTTCGTGTGCGCGCCGATATCGTAGTAAGTAGTTGTGAGTACGACTGTAGTACAGCCACGAGTTTTGCGTTTAGCTGGTATAACTAATTTCTTGAAAAAGAAATATGCTTACGTGTCTCAAAATGATTTTAGGGTTTTGTTATTATAATAATGACTCTATATTCTAATTGAACTGCCTCATTAGCCAAGTGGTCCTGAGCGCGACTGCTACGCTAGATGTCCTGGGTTCGATTCCCAGGTCGAGCAAAGTGTTATTGGGTTTTTCTATTTAATTCCCAGTAGCAGCTCGGAGTTAGGAATTTGTGCCCGGTTAATGGCAATAGGCTCGCCCCCTATCGCCCCGGACCTAAGCATACCGGCGAACTGCAAGTATACATTAGTACGCCTCTGCCTAACCCTTCGGGGAATACAGGCGTGATGGTATGTTATGTTATGCTATGTTATTCTAATTGACGTATTTGAAGTCTCGCTTATTCAGTTACACGGTGTATATAGGTCGTATCTCCATTCTCATGTACGTCGAGTTTATTTAAAAACTTTAGTAATAATGTTCCACTCTGTTTACTACAAACCGTAAACCGTAAGCGGGTGTAATCGTGAAATAATTATGAATGTAAAAAGTATTCTAAATACGACTAAATTTCTTGCAGTTTTCAAATATTTTATGTGCAGAACAGATGTCTTTATTAAAGTTCGCCTAAAGACATAATTATTTTATTCATCACTAGCTTTTGCCCGCGGCTTCGCTCGCCTGAAGCTAAGGAATAAATTCAAAAAAAATATATAAAAACCAACAGTGATGATCTCTTCTTTGTATGGACCTCTATAAATCAGAGAGGTCAAGCTGGACCTCAGGATCCGTTTAATTAATTGAGATAAGAAGTTCACCAGTTTTTAATTTGGAGCATATATTTCTAACAGTGGTAACAAAATTAAAATCTATTCAGTAGTTTTTGCTGCAACCCGTAACAAACAGACAAAAATTTTAAAAATCAAATTATTGGATTCGGAGGCGTTTATATACCCTATCCCACTTGTTTTTTTTTTTTAAATATCGTCAATGTACAGACAGCTTCTTTACAATTTTATAATAGTAGAGAAGAGATTTACATATTTAAAAGTCTTTTAATGCAAACTTCCTTCCATCCTATTAGCAATATAAATAATCATTTTAGTATATTAAAACGCAACATCTGTCTATCAAACACCGGTACACAAATAACGGCGATCTAATAACATGACGTCACTCATTAATCAGCTATGGCGGAACAAATAACTTCAACTACACTGGTACTACATATATGCTAATTAATGTTTTGAACTGTTTGTGGATATTGTATATAGAAAGATTACTTTTAATCAATACCAGTACTAATAACAAATCAGCCCGTAGATTTGCTTATTATATTGAGATATGTAAAAAAATTATAAACCTAATGTCTTTTTTATATAGGTACATTGAGCGATTCTTTACCAAGTGGACTCGGTCTCCACAAGGAAACTGCCCTATCGATCAAAGATCCTTCTTTTCTAATCCTGTAAAATAATACCGGAAAAAAATACCGAAGGCCCAAACCCTTTTAAAAGGCGGGCATCGCAATTGAGACTCCTCTGGCGTTGCGGGTGTCCATGGGCGGCGGTAATCGCTTACCATCAGGTGATCCGTCCGTTCATTAGCCCCCCTATTCCGTAGAAAAAAAGTGCACAATAAATACTCGCTAGGGTAAGTAAGCTTGTACCCTATCCGATGTCTGTTAGTGAAGGTGACCACGTACCATCGAGGGATTGTCAGCTTGTGGTGTCAAAAAATTGGCCTCCTCAAATCTAGTCTCAGTATGGAGAGAAAGAATATTCTGCCAACGTCAAAAAGACACGAAAAACGTACCTTAAAAAGTTTTGATCAGAACAAACGAGAGGATTTATCTAGAAATTACTTAAATACTTGTGCGATGCATGTCTGACGGCTGGACTTAACGGTCTCCCGATCAGCACATGTAGGACAAGTTATATTATACTACCAAATCTTAGTCATATATCTGTTATCACACTGTGTTCAACACTGCATATAAATCGACTGGTCAATTGGCATTGTGTTGCCGGCGCGGGCCCCAAAACTGCTCTATTAGTTGGTATACAATTCAATTGAATTAATTCCATCGTTTATACGCACTTGTGATGCCGAAAGAGTTATACTATGGCTTTGAAGAAGTCTTGCCTCTCCAATCTTTTCCAAATACATCTATTAGTGACTTGGCAGAGTAAATTGTGCTTGATACGATTAATTTGAGGATGAGAGGGGACGATTCCGATCCTTTACAGCATCCATGGTCACGGAAATTCAACGGTCATGATCACTGAAAGGTTTTTAAAAACAGCGTTGCAAAATGATAGATAGCATCTCGTAAGAGGCGAGAAAATATCTGACCTGCTCGGTGTTATGACCTCTTGGGTGTCTGATTGGTTGGCGACCGCGCTTACGTCGGAGTATTTCGCAAAGCGCGGAAGTCGCAACACACACACTATTTAAACAATAGTGTGTGTGTTTCGACTTCTGCGAGTAAGATCTAGTTCCCCTCGGTAGCTGTCGCTCTGGCAGTCTGCAGTCTGTAGGGACTCTTAAGGGTCGGCAACGCTTCAGCAACTAGGCTACTTAACAGCAAGAACCTCGTCAGCTCGTTTGCCACCTTAATAAAAAAAATACCAATATCCTGAGAGTAGTCAGGCTTTTTGCGCTTCTGACTGTCAGTAACGATTGTCATAAATACGTCTGCCATTACGTAGCCATCGCCCCATCGGTCAAGTCAAAAGGATATGTCAATGTAAGCCATGTTGTACCATTAATTGTTGAACAGTTAATTAATTTCCAGACATTGTAGTGAAAACTTGGCAGTCGGCCTCCGCAACGCCCGGTGTCATGTCTGCGTACGAGACTTGGATAAATATAGATTACCAGCTTCTGCCCCCGGCTTTGCCCCCGTGGAATTCGGTCTGTTATCACATCCCACGGGAACGGGATAAAAAGTCTAAAAATCCTATGTCCGTCTCCTCGTTCTAAGCTACCTCTCCACCAATTTTCAGCCAAATCGGTTCAGCCGTTCTTGAGTTATAAATGGTGTAACTAACACGACTTTCTTTTATATATATAGATTTTGTATTTAAATATTTATCTCACAGGCTGCTCTGGGACGAACAAAAACATAGAAACAGCTGTTTATAATATTATCCCAGGTGTGTGTTTGAGAAATTGTACTTTTTTTTAAATTCTTTCCCCACACTAAAAGTTCATGTGGACTGTGGGAGTTTGCGTTAGCGTCTAACGTCATTCTTATTCAAAATCTTTGAAGGCACGGTTAGCGTAGTTCTAGGATTATGGGTTCGATGCACTGAACAAATATTTTAAAGACCTACAGGTTTGTGTGGGACTGAGCGTCTGTGAAAATGTTTAGAGAGACGGTACAAGAGAAAACCTACCGTGGGACGTGTTTTTTTATCAAGGAAAATAATTAAGTAATAGATGAAAGGTAAGCGTAAAATTTTACATCGTATAAACTACTACTACATATATCTATCTATTATTTTAATTAGCAACCGTTACCCACATCATCGGAAATTAGATTCCACGACTCGTGTTGGAATTGAAACAATTATTCAGCTACTGTTAATAGGGTTGATGAATACCTTTTAGGGTCTGTTCACATGGACTGGCTCGAAGAGCAGAGCATATTTTTTAAAGTATTTAATTTAAAATACAATACGCGAGTAAAGCAGCGGGAAGCAGGCCCGCTGCCTTACTCGCGTCGCAAGGTACTATTAATTTTTCTCAAATTCATTTATTCCTCATTTTTAGATAAAAATTGGCCCGTGTCCTTTCTTAGTATGTAATCTGTGACTAGTCTATGTAATTTGCTTAGCGGTTTGACTTTATTACATTACTTTGAAAGTATATATTTTGATGTGGTATATCATGAAAAAAATACTCTAAAGAATAAATCATAAGAGCTATAGAAAACATGTGTGATAGAGCTTTCTCATTCATCCTCCAAGTTCTGAGGAAATGTTGCTATTGATGTTCATAATTTAAAGACTGAAGTTTGTTTTCCTTATATATTTCCTTTCAAATGGAGACGCCAGTTGGATGCACGCAACATTAAAAAAAAGAAACATTTAGTATTAATTTTGTTTTTAATTTTTGTTGCAACACTAACTCTACAGACCTATCATCCCCTTTCCCATGTAATAAATGTGCATGTAAATCCGCAATTCGTGTGACTATTCCACATAAGTGCGTCCATACATGACACTCTATGGATACGCGAGTTGCGTCCAGCTAATCGTACAGTCGCATCATTAAGAATATTGAATCGATTTAGTAAAACCGGCGCGGTGGGTGAGTCACCCGGCCGGTCAAGTTCGCGTCCCCGAGATGCGCGGTGAGATCGTGGGCGTAGGCCTTTGTATGGTGACGTAGAATGAGAAAAGAGGAGACAATTTAATTAGCACCTTAAATTGCATTGTTTTGGGTTTATATCCGGATTTTAAACGGTTATATAAATCGTGTCTATTGAGTTTTTCGCCTCCGGAATCCGTGTAATCTTTACGCTCAAAGTGAGATATTATATAGAATTAATTTAAACATAGTTTTTTAAGTTGGAAGCTCTACCCAATCAGGTTCTTTATTATGTTAGGATTTACGTGATGTAGTTCGATCGAATTTAGAGTATAATTATGTTGAAGAATAGAAAATGACGGGTTAGAAAACAACTCGTCACTGCCGTAGAATATGGGCATAAATAGCATAAGGAGAGGGGCGAGAAAATATCTGATTTTCCATATGGTAATACCTCTTAGAGTTTGACTGGCTGGCGACATGCTTACAAAAACAATAATGAAGTAAATAATAATATGATACCGAAGCACACTACCTACATGGAAAAATATTATCAAACTTAACTACCTTGTACGCTAAACTCGAATAAAAATTATCACTGTGCCCCATTCAATGCGTTAAAATTTTGGACATATTTTTGGCAAAAGCATATGAGATCGATACACCATAGATGTAAGGAACTGCTGTCGTTACGTGGGTGTCTGGGCGCACTTCCAGAGTCTCGGGATGTAAGTAGTACTTACTCAGCTAGATTTTGATTTATGTAGTCCAAACGTGGCATCTTCTTGTTCACTAACGATTTTTAAACGTCTGTTGACTTAAAATAGGTTTAGTTATGCCTTGTTTTTTAAAAAAAGCTGCGAATTACCCGAAGAAATTATTCTAATCTTTTATCTTGTATAATTAATCGCTTTATGAACCAAAAGCTTGTACCTACATACAGCATCGTGCGTAAAAAAATATTCATGAATTTATTACACTTTTACGCTTATCCTCGCCTCCTATTACATGGGACCTAAACATACCGGCGAACTGTGGGTGTACATTAAGTACGCCTCTGCCTAATCCTTCGGGGAATACAGACGTGATGGTATGTAGATATGTATCAATGGTAGTGGCGAGATATCATATTAACTTAACCGCTACACCAAACGTGCAGTCGTATGCATATGTATAGTGCAGATAATTTTCCAATTAGGTATGCTAAAACACAAAGATTTAAGCGCTATGATTATTGACTACATGACATCACTAGGCACGTTAGCAAATCTTGGGTAACAACACTATCTACTCGTGGCTGCCATAAAACTGATTGTTCCGCAAAACCTATAAAAATCAACAGCGGGTGACGAATTATTATGATGCTTAGAAATGATGAGCCAATACACTCTAGGAACATCTGGTATTTATCTGAAGATAATACAGGCAAATTAAGTTCAAGATTGCGAACTTGCGCATGCGTTTCGCTATATCGTGATCCGTATCTCATCACTTAAGAAACATCGGATGAGTGTCTGTCTTAGGTAGACCTGGTCTGGTCGTGGCGCATGTCACGGATCCCATGACCGTGGCTATAGGGCAAGAGAAGACAAGCATGGTTTTTATTCGGTACGAATCCGACATACCCCGCCGCCCCCCAAGTGGCGGACGATCCATGAGGATTTTCCTTCTTCATGATATGATTATGGTAGAAGCAAAGCATTTGGGCTTGAGTTCGAATAGAAGACTCGCACCTCTTTGTACCAACTTTTTGTAGGTGATCTTGTCTGTATTCCTAATAAAAATATAATAATATAAGAAACAGCATAGTAAGCAATGTTTTCATAGATTAACAATGATATTTAAAAAGCGTTTCTTCAATGAAGCCTGTTACATCTACATTCGCATCCTCTATAACGTCAGATATACAATAACTAGCTTCTGCCCGCGACTTTGTCCGCGTAAGCGTGATGATGTATACATTCAGCCTTCCTCAATAAATGAGCTATCTAACACTGAAATAATTTTTCAAATCGGACCAGTAGTTTCTGAGATTAGCGCGTTCAAACAAACAAACAAACTCTTCAGCTTTATATATTAAGTATATAGATACATAGTAATTTTGTACATGATACGATAAAAATGATTCAAAAACAAACGTTCCAAGTTTTAAAACCCCCATGTTACAAGCTTTTTTCCTAACGAGTACTTATTCTGTAGGGACGAACCCTTTAGGACACTCAAAGACACACCCTTGAAGCACTGTACCCCATGAAAGGCAAGGGTGAAAAACAAGGACCTAGGGATGGTATTTATATTACACATACCAGCACATAGTTATGACTATGTATTCTGATGAATATGTTATTTATATAAATTTGGGTTTTAGTTTTAAATGATCAAATAGACATTACAATTAACACAACTAATCCAAACCTTTCGCTGCTGCTGTACTGAGGAATTTCTTCAAAATTAAGGACATAACACATCGTCATTCGGAATTAAATTTAAATTGCATGACTTAGAGTAGAGATTTCGGTAACTGGCAATTAGATGTAATTGTCTTACATTCTGCATCTTGGCATAAGTAAAATAGGTAAATTCTAAATAACCTTACAACACTAGATACTCATTGCGTCGACATGACACTTAAACAGGAAATGTAACGGAAGGCAACAGCCACAAATACATATGTATACATCAGTATGTATACATATAACCAGTGTTATACGTATGATATTGTATTGTCTTCATTGTGAAGCATAATTACAATGTATATAGACTTTATACAGTTAGGGCTCTTGGCTACGTTCATATCTACGCTCATTAATCGATGTGGAAGGTCGCTTTGATGCCGCAATCAGCCATTTAGTCAGATATTTTTTTCCTTGTGTAAATCCTTACGGATTTCGTCCGTCTTTTGAAAGGAATGGCGAAGAGTTATGTCCGACTCCTACCGATTAAAATTCGGCCATCCGTAGCAAGTTGTGGAGGAGGGCTCCGAGATATTTTTTTTAAAATCTAATGGAAGCACCGGTGGTTTACCTTTGCTTTGCCTTTGGCACGTTTACAATCGTTATTGGTAGTTAGTTTTAGTGTATGCGAAACCTGAGACACGTGTCTAGTATTTTTATGTAATGACTAGCTTCTGCCCGCGACTTCGTCCGCGTAGCGTGATGATATATAGCCTATAGCCTTCCTCAATAAATGGGCTATCTAACACTAAAAGAATTTTTCAAATCGGACCAGTAGTTCCTGAGATTAGCGCGTTCCAGCAAACAAACAAACAAACTCTTCAGCTTTATATATTAGTATAGATTATACGTACAAAATTTCAAAATTGTATCACGAAAAATCACAAAGTTAATCGCCGAGTGCCGTATAATGGCGAAAAGTTACATAGTGTCGCTCAGTGTCCTACTTGTAACTTTTTTTAAGATTTTTGGGACAAATTAAAACATGGTATTAAAATGATTGGAATCGATTCAGTTACTTATTCTGAACACACTATATTCAGGTTTCGCATATTACAGATACTAAAAGTAATGTTATATGTTTAGGTAGGTACGTAAATTTCACCGAGATAATCTTTTTGGTTATTGCTATTCCGCTGTAAGTTTTCTAGAGAAACGATTATGAAAAGAGGTCGCTCACCTGTCAAAAGTCATAAAAACAAAACCAATAAAGCCGTGGCCACACATTGGTATGGAACGCACCATGCGACCGCAAAACGCAATGGGCGCACCGTATTACATAAAACATTGGTGCCTTTGCGACGCATTTGTAATTGTAACACGGTTATAATTACTGTCGTGGACTAGTTAGTAAAAGATTACTCAGATTCAGAGTTTGTCGAAGTTGCAATATATTTGTAAGTAATTTAACAACGTGACAACCATTTGAAAGCAAATGTGAAAGCACACGCTCAATGTGTGGATTTTTTTGTTGGCTCAAAATTAAGCAAAATCATCTTGACTGCGGGTTGGATTCAAAGCTGCGACTTCTGGTTAACTACACCAAACGCTATGACTACTGAACCACCTTGAGTCCCACTCGCCACGTCGAAATTTGCCTACACATTCTGAATTTTACGTATTTGAGGTGGAAATAACTTAATAATTTTAGCAAACATATACAACAAGATAAAGTCCCTGAAGAAAAATATATCAAATAATAAAATAAGACGTATTAGTTGATATTATAAGAGCATCTCTGCTTGTACCTCGAGGGAAAAGGGCAAGACAGTTTTTATGATAATACTAGAGACTAATCCGCCCCTTTGGAGATTAGCATATTATTATAAGAAGCATAAAAGTTATATTTAAATACAGTATTAATAATCTAATATTTTTTTCTATAACTGAGTATATATTTATAATTTTCCATAGGTATGAGAAGTTATACAACAGCTGTTTAAACTTAAAAGCAACTAATTTCAGAAATCATAAAGCTTACAAAGGAATCAAGACAATAACGTGCGATTTTTAGTCGAAACTGTCGATCTCCCTGACAGCGCATGATCCTTGAGGATTCAGCTGAGATCGTGGCAAAGGAGATATTTTGACTGCTAAAGTCGTCTTTAGCCATAGATCTTTAGATTCTTTATTGCACACCAAATAAACGAGATAAGCAACGACGAAATTATTTCAACCCGTGTAATATTATTCATATTATGATAAATGATATTTATTTCTGTAAATAGATCTTTTAAAGACACTTTTACAAGTCAATGTTTTACTTTTTTTTTATCTAGATGTCGCCGGCATTTCCTAACTGACGACCTCTGAGAAGAAACGCCGAAACACACTCAGAGAATCATGGTCTCTTTTAAAGTCCAGACAGTAATAGTATTATTAGATATTATGTGAGTGTTACGATGTAGGGCAATATCTGGACAGGCCTTTTGAAGAAAGAGCCATAGCAGCTTTGAGTTGACCTGTCTTAACTGACGGCACGCATACATCAGGCATCGTGTAGCTCAACCATTATTTATTTGCAGTACAAAATACTGCCCCACTTGTGAATAACAATTAAGGTAAACATCGCTGTAATGCAGAGACCCTGGACCAACAACCTTAAACACTTGCTATATTAAACTTCCTTAATGTACTCTTAATAGCTGTTATCAAGGTGTTCTGTACATTAATGTCCATTTTGCCTATGTTCTTGTAGAATTTTGTTACGAAAAGAATATTTAAATCATTTCATCATATTCCAAAGTAGATGCTGTGTCTGTCGCTGGTCTCATTAATCACTTTATCTTTCATATGTTGCTGGCTGTCACAGACTATGATGAGCTTGAAACCAATCAGCTGGGTATACTCCATTTAGACTTGAAATTCGCTTTCCTACCTTGGTACTAAGATACAGAACTTCTGAAACTAGTCCACCTCTTTACTTATTCCTTAATAAAACGAACTTCTCTTTTGAATAAGATGTCAATACAGACCATCCCTGTGATTATCATCGCCTTTTATGACGATCAGAAAAAGTGCGCAAGCGATGACTTTCGCGCGAGCGATGACTAGAACGTTAAATTATAGGGAAATAAAAAGTATATAAAACTTTCCTCGACTTCACAGCTGTCAGTTTACTTGCAAATGCGACCGAAAGAAAGTTCCTGTAGAGCTGCCTGTATAATTGAGTAACTTTTCAAAGGACAGCCCTCTTATTCATAGCCTTAGTTGGTGCTCGGAGCAGCCTCTTAGGACTAACTACTTGAAACTAATAGAAGTTTGTGTAACAAGTTTGTGTAATCTGCATTAGTTTGGACAGATATTTAGTTGAATTAATGCTAGATTTCTTTGTCAAAACACTAATCATCTTCGGAAAGTTGAAATGTCGGTAAGGTAACGGTAATGTCCCACTCTATTAGTAATATTTAAAGTAAGTATTTCAGTTTTGAAGTATGATCTGGATGGCATAACAACATAACATAAATATAACATAGTCAACCCATTATACTGTCCCACTACCGGGCATGGGTCTCCTCTCAGAAAAAGACCTATAGCCCACGACGCTAGCCTAATGCGGATTGGTAGACTTCACACGGTTAAGGGCTTGCTAATTAACTATTAATACTCATATAATTTCGTCTAGTTAGGTGCATTATATCAATAATGTATTCAAATTGCGGATATCAACGTTTGAAAGACAAAGTCACTACATAGTATTAAACAAATTCGCTTCCCGCTGTCTGTCTGTCTGTCCCTATGTATGCTTTGATCTTTAAAACAACGCAATGGATTTTGAAGCGGTTTTTTTCAACAGATAGTGTGATTCAAGAGGAAGGTTTTAAGCTATTTAACATAACCCTACGACTCTTAGAAACGGGGCAGCGTTGGTGAAACCGCGGGCGGGTCGCTAGTTAATTACAATTATAAAAGTTTCATTGTAGTTTCTGTCGAGTACCAGGTTACATCTTCAGATATTTTCAACAATACTCATAGTGAAGATTCCACTTGAATTTTTAACCGTTCACTCAGAGAATGTTCTCAAATATTACCACAAGATCTAAAATTCATAGTTCTCATCTCCGCGAGCCTTGTACGAATCTTCACATTTGACACTGCTACGTTTATTGCATTTATAAAATAACGATGGTTTTAATCATTATAAAACTTCCCACTGTTTCAAACTTCTTTTAAAAGGTAAAATGTTGGCGATTGTAATATTATATTACTTGCAAAGTAACTACAATGAAAGGCAAATAGATCGCGTCATTTTAGTTGTATTGCCAGCAATAGAAATATGATCGTAGAAACACTCAGTTTCAATATTGTTACTTCATAGGTCCCTCCATACATCTGCCTTCAATATTTACGGTCGTATCGAATCGCTGTTTGTCGTGTTTGCACCGCGAAGAACGATAAAAATCTCTTTACGATTGCGCTGGTTGTGTGGCAAGTTGCCAGTATCGTTGTCGATGGCTTGCGAATACCGCGGGAGCCAATGTCATGATCTTCCGGACGTGGACGCTCAGCCTGTTGCCAGATTTGATCGATTTTTGACGGCCATTATGCATATTTATAGCACCGTTTGTAACTAGTGTTGTCCCCGGCCTTTTAAATGCCTGTCAGGCTGTTTGAATCGTCAATTGTTGAGAATTTAATTGGCAGGCTCAAAACAGTGAAAGTTAATCAAGTCTTTAATTAAAGGCGTTTGTTTTATTTAACGCCTTGCTCTCTAAAGTGATTGACACAATATTGTATAGGATTTTCATTGTTATTCAAATTCCTATTCCACTGACAATGCCAACGATTTAACGTTCTAAATTGAATGTTATTAATTCTGCGTAAGTCCTGAACTAACAATGAACTCGGGTTTCTGCTTCGGTAGTGTGGCTTTTCTCTAGTTTAGCGCTGCTCAGAAGTTCTGCGGTTTCTTCTGGTCCAGTTTCGAACGTTGCTGTTAGTTTACGTAAGCTCCCTTTAATGTGATTTAGACTAAATGCTAACGTATGAAAATATACATCTTCAATGTGTTATTATTTAGCTAATAAATAAATAAGATTATAGTTTTATAAGATTGTCTTACTGTAGGAACAGAATTGTGTTAAAATGATTGTTTAAATACGGCAATCCTAAACAATATTTGTATAAGTTTTACAAAACAAAGATTACAAAGCTTTGTCATTATATTGTCCATGATAACACAACTGAGAAGCCCCGAAACCCCTGTCTTTTACCACGAAAATAACAATTCATCACAACTAAAGGTTGCAACAATTCACTGAACGATAGGATTATCATGCTACGTAGCTTTAAGATTACAATCTATTGTAAGTCGGCAAGATAGCTACATACATTACCTACGTTCGTAGAATGCTTGACATTGACCAACTATTTATAGATGATACGTAATTATTATGTCAATTCGTGACTAATCTATACCTCATCAGTAACACGGAAAATAAATATTTTGTTAACTTTCAATACATAGTATTTAACAATTGAATGTTTCAAAAGGTCTAGGTAGGCTTCCTCCATTGTACGTAGGTATAAATGAATGAAGCGATCTTCGGACGTCCTGTTCTGTTCTATGCAGAGGCTTCAGGACGTTAATTAGTTCTAAAAATCAATCAAGGAGTCTTGAAAGATCTTAGGACGTTCTGGGTCTTGGAAACCTGTTGGTCCCAAAAAAGCACTATCATCGAAACTTTTTATAGGAATTTTAAACAAGAACTGTCCTAGGTCGTCGTTAATGGCTCTACTGGAGCTTTTAATAAAGGCTTGTAACAAATTCTGTTTCTTTGGCGAATTCAATTAGGTATTATAATTTTAAGCAAGATTTCGATCGTAATGTCCCATCGACGCCAATACCGGTAAACGTTCAAATATAGAATCGCGTATGTTAACACGGAGCGATTCCTGCCCACATGACAATAGTAAGGTTAGTCACCTGCGAGCGCGCACGTCCTTAGCTTCCGCGGTGACGTCATCCCGTCGGAGCAGGAACGCCGCGGGCGCATCTTTTGAACGTTTTGTGGCCGATGTTTTATTGTCAATCACTCGTCGTTTCTTTTTTTGTCATCTTTCTGGTTCATTTCGTGCCAGATCTTTTCGTATGACGCAACCAGGACCCTTGTAATTTACACGGGAATTGGGGAGATGTATTTCTAAAAATGATGGAGAAGTATGTGACTTAGGATTCACTCCTTATCCGCAATATTCGTACGGGATTGATATTTAATTAACGAGTTTTTATAATAGAAAACCACACAAATAACCATGGTATAGTATAGTCAAACGCCCTTCGCGTTTGACTATTATTTCAGCTTATACATTGAGACTGTAATTGTTATACCTATTACTATCAATAATAACAGTTTTTGGTGCTATTGACGGGTTTACTACCAGATAGCATGATCAGTGTTTTCTGTGATTCTGCCGTGGTAATCGAGAGGACAGTAAGTCACCTAGTGGTCACCTTTGACTTACTGCCCTCACGATTACCACGGCAGTATTGGCGTTATGCAAAACGGACGTCATTATAGATAATATAATGACCTACAGGCTACAGCATTAGTTCCCAAAGTGGACCAAGTAGGCCCCCAGAGGTCCACAAGAGACTCGACGGGGTCTACGTAAATTTCCATAGTTAGATCTAATCTTCACACTTTTTGTCGAGTTTTGGCAAAATGGTAGAAATTTATCTGCACCGGAACCCAGCTAAATTTTGAAAGTGGTGGAAAAAAAGTCTGGGAACCTCTGGACTACGACAGTAATGTTTGTAATAATGTTTTTCGAAGGCTCAGGGAAAGTACTGCCATCAAATCGCGGGCGTTCTTAAAGGAACCTGTGTCAAGGGTAACGATGCCCTGTATGGCCAAAGAGTAAGCAATAGGAGGTTGATTGACAAAGTTGAAGTGAAAGAGCGCCTAGTAAACGGATATCTTCAGTGTCTGCCTAGATCCAATTTTTCCATCACTCGCCCTTGACTGAAACGATGCAAGATAAGGGTGCTAAACGGTCGAATTAAAAAAAGGATACTTGTTATCTTCACAAAGATTCTGTGTGTCAATTGTCTATGGTATTTAATGATCTATGTGAACCATTCATTCACCTTTCATCTCATAAGATATTTATAACCCTCGCTATTTCCACGAAAGAAGAGGAAAATTCTACAGAACCGTTACAATTCAAGTCCTATTTTAAGTAACATTGCTTTATGTAATATAATACTTACGTATCACGTTTCCCATACAGTCATCCGACGGGTTAATTGGGGCTATATGCCGATCCTCCATTTCGGGAGGATAAAGGAAGATACATCCGGAGAATAAGATACACTTGTATACCTTGTTGTGTAAGCGGCGATAGAATTAATTGAATGGTATTGGTCTGATCGACGGGACGGTCGCAACACTAACACAACATTCAATTAACAGAGAGTTCTTTATTCGAAATGTTTTTTTTTTCACAATATTGTATAAAAGCGCAGGCGACAATTATTTTAGTGTGTAAGTGTGTAGTCTAAAAATAATGAAAAGCTTTGATTGATTTTTTGAGGAAACTATTTAGTAGTCTACTATGTTTTTCTTCATGGAATCGAGGAGAGGCCCTTTTTCTGAAAATGAATATATGGAGCATGGATTATTATCTGTGTCTATTGTCGGTCATAATGCAGGTAAGTACAGTTCAACAGCACGCAATATTTTGCAACAACGTTAGCGCCAGTATCAGATATGTAATATGACTAACAACAACGTGAACGTTAAAGGTGAATGATCCTAGTTACTCCATTGTGAATTATGAGCGCTGTGACGCTTGTCCACGCACTCAGTTTATCATGCGATCAGCTAACGTAAGCGTACTCCTTGCACGGGTCGGTGAAATTTGATAGCTGGCTGCACAGAGCTACCAGGTTACTACAATAATTTTTGTATGTGCTGTCACTTGACAGTTACCAATGTGCATAATTATCTATCACAATAGTTTTTTTTTGGTGTTGAAATTCCTCATGGATCATCGGCCACCTCACACCGAATTACTTACAAGATACTTAAAATCATCAGTTTTTTTTTTTGCTGTGATCTATTTTCGCCACAACGTGTGCCTTTTCTTCATTGCATAGCAGCCATTCGAATTTTGCGATGTCATCGTTTTGTGATTGCCACAACGCATCTCGAGCGTTTTTATAAGAGCCATAACACGAATTTCACAATTATCTACAGTGAACACAACGCGTTGTGAGCTGTTTTTCACTCTATCAGCCTTTTTGGTCTTTTGGGCTTAAAATATACATTAATAAATCACTTTCCACACTGTTCCAGCTTCCGTCTATACAGTCGAACGCCTCGTACAAGCAAGTAATTTGAGCCACCGAGGGCGCTTTGCGGTTACCTGTTAGCAACTAACCCGTTGTATCTGTAACATGCATGTAGGAGATAGTACGGCACACGTCTTACGGTAATTACCCTTGTGCTGGTGGATTATGCAAAGTAGGACTTAGAGCCAGAAGCGAGTAAAGACGTGTAGCTGCACCAATGTAGATGTAATAATTTAAGATGTTAGAGGCTGATAGCGGTTTTTCTATGACATTTTCCGTAGATCACATTGTTGGTATAACATCGAGCGAACTAGCGGTCAAGGCTATCAGGAATAAAAAAAAAGCAGCTCGTAGTTTAACATAATGTACTTTTACATCTTATAAGATTATTTACTTCATTTATTCGATGCGTCCGCCTCCTATTAGGTACACGTGAGACCTAAAACATATCGTTCGATCTGTGGTTGTACATCAGTACTGCAACACTTCTGACTAACCCTTCAATGGATTTCTATTTATAAACAACAAGAGATTAACAGTACATCAGTAACAGTTTAGTAATAGGCTTCAACGTGTTAGTTAAACTTCTACTGTCCCTATTATGGATGTGACTGTGAAAGTACGGAATTAATATTCCCCTTTATCATTGGGTGGGTGGTTAAAAGCTTTCTCTTGTTATCAAGTTTAAAGGATTAAAAGGATTTGAGTTAACAAATCAGCCATTACAGTTACCTACGCCATCTAGCGGCGAATAGTCGAAATTCTCTTTTATTGTACGTTTCATGGTATAATTAGCTTTATTTCCTTTTTCGGAAATTAATGAGTACCTATCAATAAAACAACATCTCACTAATATTTTATTAACTACATAAAATTTTGTTTTTCAGCCCTTATCGTCCCATTGCAGGGCAAAGGCCTCCCTACCCTTCTTCCACTCTAGTGACATAATTTCTAAGAAAATAATACAGACTTGTATTCTAACAAACTGAAATTTATAGAAACAATGTATAAACATATTTATGTCTATCTATATAGTATACTCGTGTTTATCTGCCTAGTTTAACAAAGTTGACGATATTCACAACGCGCGGCGTATGAAACTAAAACACGTCACCATTCCAGAGTCCTAGGTCTTTAAAACCCGTTTACAATATCGCCAATAAATATACCATTCATTTAGAGTGGGATGGAACTGGTTTCAATTTACAAATGCAACCATACCACACTGAAATTCTGAATTATTTAGCTGCCTAAACGACCCCTGGTGGGTTTAGTGTGCAAAGCGTTAAGGCTGCGGGGTTCCGCTACTACATAGTAGATGGCGCTAGTAGTCGCTATCGCGCCTGAAAATGTTCCGTGTTATTGATTCACTCCTATCTGGCTGCGTTCAAATAAAATATTGATTGTTTTGCGATACCGGTGTTTACTGAAATCCTTTATCTTGTAAGTTTAAGTTTATCAGATATGTTCGGTCTAGTGTTTTCATTTTGTTATTCAGTTTTTATGTTTTGATAATTGTGATTGGGTTTTACGCAATGAATAATATTCCTAACCGTCGCTTGTGCAAAACTGTTATAAAATACTTGGTACATTCTACAAATCGGATACTTTTCAGTGGAAAATTTCATGACTACCTACCTCCTTATCATCCGGTGGCTCATCTGCTCTTTGCTGACATGAATAGTAAAAAAATACCAGTTGTGGGGCACATACTTACTCATTATAGAACCGTAACAATGGTTTTTCTATTGTATCTGCTAATGATGACTTTGACAAGTAAATTGAATATTTTTAACGTACTACGTGCAAGAAACAGGAAGCTGGAAATCAGAACGTATGAAAATGTGTGTAAATGTCCAAACAATTTCTACATAAATAATTCATATATGTTAATAACGTATTATGAAATATGGGGTCAATTCTTTGACACTTGAAATCTTCCAGCAGTATTGCATTGTCATCAACAAAAAACTAAATGCAACGGCACTCGTTGACGCGTTGACGTCTGAGGCAGCCATCTTGTCCGGTTTCCCGCCAATTGGATGATTGCGCGGGATTGGCGCGTCGCGTCCGTGTCAAGGTGACACTGACAATAGCGAGGATCATTGTTTTGTAATAACGATAAAAGTTACGTCACTAAGTCGCGACAGTATGGAAGTTCATAGATTCATCAACATAATCTTTGATATGGTTAATGATTAGGACACTTGTTAAGTTTAACTGTGTTATGTAAGAATAAATTAGTATTAGAATTCAGAACTTTAATAAGACCTATCTGTAAGCTATCAGATGTTTTAACACAAAATATTTAATACCTTAATCAATAACTTTGATTTTCTTCGCTAAAGCAATCTTAATTATTAATTTTAACACTAGCTTCCACTAATAAATCTTATCAAATGGTAATAAATTGCACTTGTTAAAAATCTGATAACGATGAAAGATTCTTCAAATTGTAATTGTTCGTTTAGTCACGCTACTCTCTCTTGTATTTGTCAATGTCTTATTCAATTTTGTGTAGGGTTCTATATTTCAAAAAGTTAGGTCTGTGTTATCATATTAAGAAATCTGGAAGCGCAATGATATGCATAGTCATTACTCTCCAGTTCGAACCCACAGTTTCGAATGTTTTTTTTTCACTCGCTTTAACGGTGAAGAAAAAGATTGTTAGGGAATCTGCATGCCTGAGCGATTTCCCAACAGTTTGTGAAGTTTAGCATACCTCGCACTAGCCCAGTGTGTTGGACTATGGCCTAACCTCTCCCATATTTCGAATTGACGAGTGAATTCGAAGATTCTTTGACAAATTATTCTTCTCATCTCTCTTAACATTACAGATTGTTTTTTTTTTCTTGTCTTATTGCGTGACGGCAGTGGTTTAGTTTAAGTTTTCATTATAATAATTGTAGTTTTAAACATCTGCATTATTAAAATTGGGATGAAGAAAATGACGTTCTAATGTTTTCAAATATTCCTCACCCGGACCCAAGTGTACTATTTCATTATGTCAAAATCGTCATTGAATGGCTTCAAATTTAGTGCCATTGGACGGTCTTTCTGATTCAATCCTAATAGCAGACTTGGCACCCAGAGGCCAGATCAGTAGTAGGACAGTAAATCTATCCTAATATATAAAGCTGAAGAGTTTGTTTGTTTGTTTGCTTGAACGCGCTAATCTCAGGAACTACGGGTCCGATTTGAAAAATTCTTTCGGTGTTAGATAGCCCATTTATTGAGGAAGGCTATAGGCTATATAACATCACGCTACGCGGACGAAGTCGCGGACAAAAGCTAGTGGTTGATAATTTCATTAACAAATGTTCCACAGTATCGGGTTTCCACGGGTAAACCAAAGTATCCAAGTCTAAACAAAGTTCTAATATGTGTGCAGACCTAAATACATATGTCACTTGCTTGAACTTAAACATACAGTGATAATATGTTTGTTACGAGTTTAAGCTTATTTAGCTTATTTGTCTGCTGTTATTTACTCTGTGTATGAACTAACTTTATTGTAGTACTGTTTTTATTTGATATTTGAATAGTATTTGCGGAGCTGGAACGTTTTATATAATTATACAACTTAAGGGCTGATGTGTTTTTCTTACCTGATCCGTCCAATTGCTGGGAAAACGCCATCCTTTTCCAGACTGATGCATAGCCCTTTT
The DNA here is from genome assembly GCA_947256265.1 of Acronicta leporina. Lineage (NCBI taxonomy): Eukaryota > Metazoa > Arthropoda > Insecta > Lepidoptera > Noctuidae > Acronicta > Acronicta leporina. Next base: position 2,895,241 of record OX366537.1, on the reverse strand, counting down.
AAATAGAGGTTTAACATTATGCATATTATTTGCGTACATAATTTTTTTGTCTTGCTGCCTGAAAGCAGCAAATTCTACATCATCAGATAGGTTCTAAAGTTCTCATCGTCAGATAGGTTCTAAAAGGTAGCATGGCATAATGATTTACTGGCCGAAAAAAATGTTATAATACATACTTAAATAAATGCAAATTTTTCATTTTCACAAAGTAATTTTGAGTCCCCGAAATTCAGAATGCAAAAGATCGTTATCAAACGAGCAAACCTTTTGGTATCGTAAAATCTCGTTTCCAATTTAAAAGTTGAATCGGAATGCGGAAATCGAATGACATCCCTTTCCCTTATCGATTCTTAACTCCTGTAATATCGATTGTCGGACTGACTTCTGCTACTAATCTGATTAAATGCGGGATTATCAAAAAAGCTTTCTTATTGGATTATGTGTTTCTTGGATGTATCAGGTAGCATGGGTTTCGATGTCACAACGTATAATCGGACGAATTATCGATAGAGGTTATCGATTGATAAGCAAGGAAAACAGGGATGTGTTTTGATGCAATAGTATATTTCAAAATAGTTGGTTAGTAGTGCTTGGTAACTTAAGGACCGTTCCTTAAATAATTCGTGATACGATTTAATAGGCAACATTTAGATTGAAATTGTGCGTATAGGTACTTAGCAATTCTATGAAATGTTGTATTGATTTTCGTTTCAGGTCTTCTGAAGTATTTAGGATGAAACTTAGGTCATATTTTTTAAACACTGTAAGAAACATTAGTCTTCAATTCAATTCAAAATTTTCTTTCTGAATAACAAAACAAGCAGGTTCGTTGAAGAAGAATCTAATTTGACCTTAAATAATTTAATTCAAAGATATATCATTCGCGTCTCTGAAGTGAAATACTGAAAATTTCTCCGATCTGTACCTTGAAGGGTATTCGCCATGTTTATACCAACTGCAGGTTCAAGACTAATAAAGCACTGTGATCTGTCCTACTTCGTTAAGATCTTTTAATCTTCCAGAATGACTTCAAGTACTTCTGATGCCTGAGTGAGGTATGACGAGTGAGATTTGCTCTATAAAAGTAATCACTTAGGGTGTAATATATCATTTTGAAATACTTTATCATAATAGTAAATAGCGAGATATGATTGCATCGAGATTAAACTGTTATTGATAACGTTTCGATCAAGTTTAAGAATGAAATAGTATTAACCTTTACGGCTAAACCTTTGCGTTAAATAATGAGTAATGTTTCAAGTGACAGGTTTAAATTAGCTTTTAGATTTAGCTATTCATTCTGATCAAATGTTTTGTTACTGTATACGAAAGTTTCTTAATAATCGATCACACAACTTAATGAAACCTTGAAGTAATTGATTGTACCTAGCGGTAGAACTTCTTGAATCGAACTTAAGTATAATGTATCACATAATGAGTTCCAATTCATTGTAAATTTAACGTTACTTGTTTTATTAAGCGCTAACGTATGTTGTTTTGTAATTTGTCTTCAAATATCGCTGGATTAAACGATGAAGGAACACCTTGGGGAAACATGTATCCCTGAAAGATTTTCTCGACGTCGTATGAAGTCTGTCATTCTGTGTTAGGTCAGAGCGGTGGACAGCATAATCCCTCTCATTCTGAGAGACCAGTGCCTAGATGTGGGACAGTAGATTACTTGATGAAGAAATGTAATGGAACAATACAAGGGAAGGTCTAACCAGTGAAGTAAGACCTAATTGACTTGTACATTTATCATCCCCATCTCAACAACGTATAAATGAAGTCAGCAGATTTCTTTTTAACTGACAGCTAGCCTGATATGGGTAAAGTATTTTTGTAGAATTTTCCTGAAAAAAAAGTTCGTTTAAGATTACGACTAACTTTACGTCATGTTTGATTTTGCGGAGCTAATCGCTTGTTCGGTGATTTATGAGGAAATATGGCCTTATTAATCCCTAAGTCATGTTTGTGATGTTGCAGAAATATGAATATAATAGGTTCATAAAGAAAGTTCGCGAAAAATCACAATTTTCACTTCTTTTTCTAAAAGGAAAAACCTGTTGAGGGATCAGGTATCGTCTACATCTATCTACAGGGAAATTTCCATGAAGACGAAGTAGTAAATACGGTTATCTATTGTAAATAAAGAATATATACATAAGTCTCCGACTGACAACTTTAGATAGACGCAGATAGTAGCCGAGATAGCGTAGGCTGACGTCACATATTTTGGTCTGATATTACCTCATTGTATGGTTGCCGAGCAACCCCGGCTACTGAGTGTAAGGGATCAATTCCCAGGTCGAGCAAAATTTTATTGAGTTTTTCTATGAAATGAAAAATAGCCCGGTTAAATTTACCCGTTGCAGCTCTTAACCTAGTCTGTAATTATTATTTGTGTGATACATATTATGTTTTTGATATTATCGCTCAGTATTTTAAAGAAGTTGATAAAATAGAAGATTAATGAAAAAAAACGGAAAATTTTGTGTGTCCAGTTCAAGAAAAAGTTACCAACTGGCCGACCTGGCTCAAACCTTTTCAATCTTACTTAATTGGAACACTGTCAAACCTCTCAGAACTGATAAAAAATTGTACGAAGCTTTTCTTTTATACTAGAATTTGCCTTTTCTACCCTACTTAGTATCACCGAATCCGAAATGCCTATTATTTCGAAGCGATTATTATTTTATTCGCAATACAATCGAGCCTTACAAATGGTTGAATGTCAATATTTTCAAATAAATATGGAAATATTGCGTTAACTTTCAAATATTGCCGTATTAGCTACATTTCTCATCAACTATAAATGTTTACCTTTAATTTAATTGTGGATCAAACACATTTGATACACGTTATATTGATATACGTCATGGTACGTGTATACCGTCGCCCTAACGTCACTCATAACTAACATATCAAGGTTAGGAGGGTCCCATTCTCAGAATAGACAGTCCTACATCTACATGTCTCGATAACGCGTGAAGTGTACTTACTTAGCTCAGGATCGAATTAAATAGATCTGTTGGTGATAGATGAGAATTCGAATTTAATGTTGCCATTACAAATTTGATTAATTTTGAAGTACATTTTGTAAGGTGATGTAAATCAATTCTGTATGTTGACAGCTGATTTGAGTTTAATTTAAAAAAAAAAACACCTGCTTTTACTGCGTCTCCCAAATATTGTATGCGAACAGTTCGCAGTCATTGCTGTTTGCCATGACTTTCTTTCTACTCAACCTTACTCCGAATAAACATGGCCGAAACGCGAATTTTGTTGTTACGTCACCAGCGTCTCCCATCTTGGACGTTTAACGAGTTGCTGTCAAGGCCAGTTGCACCGGACAGGCTCAATTATCCACTGGAGGAGCACGATGCAGTGGCATGGACGTGCCGTCTCCAGGATATGCGCAACTGGCTGATACGCGTTTAAGTCTTATATTGGTTTGAGTTATAAGAAAATCGTCAATTCATGTTTTTTTTTGCTTTTATGTGATAGGGGGGCAAACGAGCAAACGAATCACCTGATGGCAAGCGATAACCGCCGCCCATGGACACCCGCAACACCAGAGGAGTCGCAAGTGCGTTGCCCGCCTTTAAAAGGGGTTGGGCCTCCGGTAACCTCAACTCACACGGCGAAACACAACGCAAGCGTTGTTTCACGCCGGTTTTCTGTGAGGCCGTGGTATCACTCCGGTCGAGCCGGCCCATTCGTGACGAAGCATGGCTCTCCCACGTAAAAATGTTTTAATGAATCCGTGAATATGACATAGTTTCAAGATAACGATTTGTTTAATGTCATATTATTGTGACTGGATTAAGACTCAAGACTCCGCTGAAGTGATCCAGGCCTTATAGCCGGGAAGATAAAATTAAAGAAAAAAGTGCAATTATGCAAAAATATCGATAGTTGTTATGAAAATAATCAAAAAATCAACATACATACAAATATTTCCTCTTTATATCTACCATCACGCCTGTATTCCCCGAAGGCTTAATCCATCACGCCTGTAGTTCGCCGGTATGTTTAGGTCCCATGTAATAGACAGCCTATTGCCATTAACCGGGCACAAATTCCTAACTCCGAGCTGCTACTCCAAATTTCATAGAAAAACCCAATAACACTTTCCTCTTTATAATATCTATTAATATAGATATACCTAGAGTGACTACTGCGTCGCCCCTGGTTCTACCTAAGCATCACATTTTCCTGGTAATAATATTTCTGTGATATGATATGTCATGGCTTGATGCTGTGTTACGTTCTCGTATGATAAATTGAATGTGTTGGTGACATTACACACAAGTATTTTTCATCCACGCACTGATAAACGAGATAAAAGGGATTCCTTACGTAAGTATATCTTTACCTTTTTCTGTCTCTTGAAGTTTTGTTTTGTGTTAACGTCGTACAAATGTTACTTTGATAAACGCCTGATGATAATGATATCTTCAAATTCGGAGCATAGGGAGATCGTAGGACGTTGGTGTTTTAAGAAAATTAGGGTTACCGTGCGCATGTTTGCCTGCGTATTTTTTTTAGTTTATAAACGTCTCCGAACCCAAAAATGTAATTAAAAATAGTTGATACGTATCTATGCCAATTATAGGTATACACTTACACAATCTTCAAAAGATTACTTACATCTTTACAGGCAGACAGTTCTGAAATCAAATTGTAAGGATACAATCAGTAACTCAATTAATTGCTGACAAACACAATTTCCTAGCGCAATTCCGTCCAGTGAGTCAAACTGGGGCTCAATTAACGAACCCTCGTTTTTACCCACGGGTGTCGGTTCGATGCCCTGTTCAAATTTAATCGCCACTTTTTTATTGGTCAGCCTTTGTACATGGGGCGTAAAGTCGGGAGATTGCGAGCACTGCTAAATTGGTTTGGAATAGAAATACAAAGAGTTAAACTGGAAGAGTGGTAGTTGAACAATTTTCGACATTATAGTTGGTAAAATAAAGGTGAAATTTGGTCAAATACTGGGATTATAGGACCTACCCGGAAGTAGTTATTTCAAATATTGAATTTATTGAGTGGTTTAGGAAAAAAATGTGTTTTAGATAGATAATATGAACAGAATCGAATCGTAATTGATCGATACATTAACCTTCGTTAACTAAACGCTAACTTCGAAAAGTTAGAGATGCGTGCCTTGGATTTGAACATGGTCATATCACTAGGCTTTCATTCCTAGACAATTTTCCCCTAAAAGTTAAGTAACGTAATCGATAAACACTCTATCATCAGTCCAGACAGCAAGCTTACGAATTCCAGATGTAAAACCATATCCTCAGTTTCAGTCAAAGCATATCAAGAGGTGGTATTGAGATCAAAACTTAACATGCCCGTACTAAATATGACACATTACAATGGCCATACATCCGAATTAGGTCGCGCGACCAGGTGCTAATGTGTGCATCAATGTGTACTTAACTGTGGTTTCATTATGAATGACCGTCATTTAACACAATTAGTGGCTTCGTATTATAAAAGGAACATGTGGTTGAAGTACCGTTCGCACTCGTAGAGATTTGTGTTGCATGCTTTGGACTGTAATAGCTCATTTGCGGGTACAGATAACGTACTATCACGCCCGCATTCCTCGTAGGGTTAGGCGGAGGTGTACTAATGTACATCCACAGTTGGCCTGTATGTTTTGTCCCCGTTAACTAAGTACAAATCCACACCGAGCTGCTTCTGCACAGAAAATCCCAGTAATACGAACCACTGAGAACCACTTCCTCATATCCTACGGAGTTGAATTTTTACATATTGATTACTAAATTAACAAGTAAAAATTCTGAAAAAGAAAACTGTCCAAGTAAAATGCATTTTTATGGTAAGCGTGACCTGAATTGACGCCCAGAATTAGCTCCAGAAAAAGGAACTCTTCACTGGTCAACAGCAGATACATACAATTTTGTATAGGCATTCAACGATTAGTTGATTGCCTATACGAAACTCGACCTGGAAATCGATCTCAAGCCCTCTAGGGTAGCAGTCGGTTTGGCCCACTAGATCAATGAGGCCGTTTATCTTTAAGATCCTTTGATAAGACCTGTTCTATGTCCACACAATCCCAAATCACGTAAAATCAGAAAAGCGAATATTGTTTTCGGTTTTCCGATTTCCGTTCCCAGCCCTTCCTTATTCGCTTAGCAGGGATACAAAATACCTTTTTCCATTCACCGATAGTGTGCACACACGTAATGTATGTCTGGAATATATTATTTCTATCTTCCCCAGATGGTTACCCTATCTGGATACCCACAGGCTATAAAATATTTACAGAAACAAAGTTGTGGCGATGCCAGTCTATGTACTTACTTATTGTTAGAAGTTATTTTTTTCACATCTATTCGATTGAACAAAACATTTATAAGTTGTATGATAGTTTGGAACTGGTTTGTATTACAATGTGTCGGAAAACTGAATTGCTTTATTGCATTACTAGTTTTTGCCCGCGACTTCGTCCGTTTGAATTATAGCTTAGTTGTATTCTGATGTTATTGTAGTTTCATTAAAATCCATACTGATATTTTTACGTGAAAGAGTAAACATATATACATCGTCACGTTTATAATATTTGTAGGAGGATACTGCTAATGAAAAATGTTTTATTATAGTATATTTTTTAATGTAAGGATTTCTTTTTGTGACTTTACAAAGACCAAGTTCTGGTTTGAAGGGTTGGGCTAGTAAAATTACCAGACTAAACTGACGTCACAAAGTGGCAACGAGACATTCCGCGTGTTGCTAACATTACCGCCTACCAATAACATTTCCCAACTGCAGTTACCAGCGCTATGATAAGTAGGTTTACCTATTGCAAAATCATAATAAAACAGATGCAGATTACAGACCATTCAACTTCCTACACTACAACCGTTACTAGCCAACAATTTCCGCTGTAAACACGCAATTAATTCAAAACACCTATTCATTATTCAGTGTCATTACTCTTACTATCGCACCTGTTTGTATTACTGTACCCACCTTACCTCCTTATGTCCACACGATGGTCGATGGACGATATTATATGTACTTGCGATATAACAAGCTGTTTATTGGATTACAGTAAGTCTTATCGTGTATCGAACGGAAAGGTAAACTTTAATGTTAGATAGAAAGTTGGGTAATAGGGTGTCTTTTTATGATAGAACATCGAATGGGAAAGGTTTAATGGGAAGTCGAAAGAAGATGCATACAAGAGATAACTAAGCGGCTGCATTGTTTTTTTTTATTGAATTATGGTTAACCAAAAACCCGAACCCCTTGATCATGTACACTGGCGATGTGTGGTGTAGTGTGACGCGCCTCCACCCTATATATTGTTTAACATAGCTTGTAAGACACTATTATACGGATATTCGACGCATACACTCGTCTTTAATTTGACACCCAAGACACGGCATTACATGGCGACCCTGGCAGGATTCGCTTCACGACTTCTTCCGAGTGAACCGGTCTCTTCTAGAGAAGCGTGCTCCATCGTAGATTGCTGTGTAGACTATCAAGAATTAAAAAAAATGGGTTATCAATAAGGGATACCTACACTGCACGTTTATCATGGTTAACAAAAAAGAACATTCGAAAATCACATCAATCTATCTATTGGATTAGATCACAGTTTTGATTCCTTAATTAGCAGACTTGGAAAAAGGAAGTAATTTCTTAAACTGTGTTATACAACAAATTATCAACTTTTTCCGATAAATTAAAAGTTTGTCTATCGACTTATCGCAATCGAATGCTGATAAAATACAGGGGCAAATACCTGGGGCCCTAGTCTGCTATTTCAATTGACTCAGAATGACCGTCCAATGGCACTAAATGACATAAGAAATGACAGATTTCGTAGAGAAAACTGTCAAAAATCAACCATTATGAAGTCACTGAATCACAATTCTGACACAACTAAATAGTAGACTCGGCACCCTGTCCGCTCCATCCACAGACGTGGAATTGAAAGCGTGCTTACATGTTTGTTTACAAATGCTTTTCTGCGTTGCCCATCGGGCTGGCAATGCAGCATCAAAACATTTGGGCGTGGCTTTACAGATGCCTCGTGTGAATTAGCCGCACGGCCACCACCAGCCGCCTCGCCAGTCGCGATCCGGTCTCCCGTCGCGCCGAACGTTCGTTACACGTCACGAATTAAAAATTCACGTGTTTGTGAAATATTTTTGTGCCAAATAAGGAACGAAACGAACTTTAAATAAGCAGATATTGTGGTATTTTGTGTTTTTTTTTGTGCAGTGATAAACTCTCGGTCAGTCTTTTAAGAAGATTGTTTTTGAGGGTAGTTTGTGTTGAGTGTAGCACGGATCACGAGTATTTTTGTTTGTATACTTTTTCATTATTACATTAATATATTCTGTTACCGTCATTTGCAAGGTCGGGCCGGTATCAAGTATGTTTTTATTTGCATATAGAATAAAAACGTGTATTTCTGCAACTATTTTAAGTTCTGGTATTAGCAATTATTTATGAATTAACCAATGAGATGGCGTCATTCATTTGCATTGACACAATATGGAATATTAATTTGTTGTGAAACAAACGTAGGTATGTTTATTTAGACTTGGTATTTTATTATCTGTAATAGTAGTTTTTACAACAGTATACATAATAATTATATAGTCCATTTATTTTAACAATACCTCCTTTTTCATACAAACGCTTTACCATGATGGTTTTCGCATCGATGTCGCGAAATAACACAGTCGGTGCTAATTTCTAATTAGGTAATGAAAATATACAAATTATTAACAGCGTGCCAGTTAAGTTGTCGAGATTGTAGCCAAGTTCCGGAGTTCGAACGTGCCGGGAATCGGATCGAGATGCTCGTATACATTTTTCATTTCATTTCCCCCTTTCAGACCGATCTTGAAACTCAACCGTACAAGCGTGTTCTCAAAATTGCCTATATAATAAGTTTGTTTATTATTTTGTATTTGTATTACGAGTAAAACGGCGGTAGATATCATAATATGTATGTGGAAATAAGATTCTTATCGAAGCAAATTTACATAAAAATGATGGATGAACAGGTTTATCTATTGAATATTGTGTACGCTGAACCCTCTCCGTTTCAAACGACGTAGTAAAATTTTGAGAGATTTGATTTATCTTAGAACTGATCTCTTTGCGCAAATAATAGATAGAACATTCATGTAAAACTGCATTTTTACATATTGGTATCATGAAATCTCGACGTTTAAGACTCTTTTCAGCATCCATTGTTAGTGATAATCTGCCTAATTCAAGTACCTATGTAATAAACATAAACATACCATCACGCCTGTATTCCCCGAAGGGTTAGGCAGAGGCGTACTGATGTACACCCACAGTTCGCCGGTATGTTTAGGTCCCATGCAATAGGGGGCGAGCCTATTGCCATTTACCGGGCACAAATTCCAAACTCCGAGCTGCTCCTGGGAATTTCGTAGAAAAACCCAATAACACTTTGCTCGACCTGGGAATCGAACCCAAGACCGTCGTAGTCGCAATCAGGACCACTAGGCTAATAAGGCAGTTATGTTATAAAACTTTATTAATATCTTCGACTCTTTGTCGATGAATGTACTTTTCTTTTTAGATCTTTCTAAATCCTCTTTTTGCTATTCAAAATACTGGCACTGTAAAAATGGTCTAGTGATCCAGCTTGTCTGTTGTACGAGGACAGACGGGCGCAATCGGGGATACACAACATTCATAAATGCTAGAAGAAAGGGTTGTGAGTGCGCAATCTGGTCACGTTCCAAAAGCCGAGTATGTTAGCTGAATATTCGGCTTTGTGTATAATATTTATATCAAGTTATGGCCATATTGTGTGTATGTTTAAGGGTTAAAGTTAGGTGTCGTTTTAATCCAGTGGTACTTTGAAATACAGGTTTTGAACAGATAATAAATATGCAATAATCGATTTAATGAGATTTTTGGTCTAGTATAGACGAAAGTATATGACGTTATTTATAAGTCAAAGTGTACTTTTACTATTTAATAAGAAACTTATGTACGACTATAACTTTTGTGAAAAAAAAGCTAATTCAAAACCATGATTTATCTTTGCCCTGAACTCAAATCATTAGCGACGTTTCATGCTCTTACAATAACAAAGGCACCGAACTTTCTAGTATGTATAATTAGCAGACTTAACACCAAAGCAATTCAGACCGCCATTGTTCATAGTAACGGCTGCCTATAACTGATTAAAGTTATGGTGCTCGGACGAGGAATACAAATATGTTTGGATGGCCGAACAGTTCCGATTATGGTGCCGGTTGACATTGACGTGACTAAGTTTGTTCTAAGAATACGACACTGTGATTAGGTTTAGAATTTTTATTTAAGAATAATTTTGAAGCGAAAGCCTGGGGATACGGTTCATCTATACTTAATATATAAAGCTGAAGAGTTTGTTTGTTTACTTGAACGCGCTAATCTCAGGAACTACTGGTCCGATTTGAAAAAATCTTTGTGTTAGATAGCCTGTTTATTGAGGAAGGCTATAGGCTATAAATCATCACGCTGAGACTAAGTAACTATTCTACGCGGACGAAGTCGCGGGCGGAAGCTAGTTTTAAATATGAATGAGGCAGGTTCACTGTTTTAATAGTTAAAATTGTCATTTAAACTAAAAGAAAGGAGGCTTGCTAATATTATAAATACTGCTTGAAAATTAATAATAATAACATGTGCGCCAGCTGACAGTAGCAATGAATAAATTAATAAGTACCCCAAACAATGATGTGAATTCTATTTTGTATAACGCCTTTTAATAACTTAACAGACAGAAATGTGTTTGCTGGGGAGTTTGTTGCGCCGTTTCTTCTTCCCAGCGAAAACACTAGGAAGCGGTGAAGGGCGGGCGTTTTGGGGGCTGTCTATATTGTAAAAATGACGTTCAAAAAGTACTACCTAGTAGTCTATATTGAATAAATGATTTTGACTTTGACTTTGAAAAATAAAAAAAGGTCGTATTTTCGGCTACGTACAAAATATTCGGCCTCACGCGTGGAACGCCGAATATTCATCCGCCAGTCCTCGTCTTTGTTGTACCTACTGTGTTAAAAATATTTGCCTTTTTGAAAATATTTATGCAACATCTAAGATTTATTATCTACTAGCTTCTGCCCGCGGTTTCGCCCCCGTGGAGCCCGCGGCTTCGCTCCCGTGGAATTCGGTCTGTCATTACATCCCACGGGAACGGGACAAAAAGTATCCTATGTCCGTTTCCTGGTTCTAAGCTACCTCTCCACCAATTTTCAGCCAAATCGGTTCAGCCGTTCTTGAGTTATAAATGGAGTAACTAACACGACTTTCTTTTATATATATAGATATATAGATAGTAGCTTCTGCCTGCGACTTCGTCCGCGTAGCGTGATGATATATAGTCTATAGCCTTCCTCAATAAATGGGCTATCTAACACTGAAAGAATTTTTCAAATCAGACCAGTAGTTCCTGAGATTAGCGCGTTCAAGCAAACAAACTCTTCAGCTTTATATATTAGTATAGAAGTATAGATAGTAGCGTACTGGAAATACTAGCGTATATACATACAAATTTACATTTATTGAATGACCAATTAATTTAGGTTAATTTTATAAAATCTAAAGATAAATAAAATAGCATTACATCTCCCCACTATTGACTTAGACAATGTTTTATAACGATCAGGGTTCTTCATACATAGAAGCAACTTCGAAGTTGCAACAGCCTACGCTTGTTGAATTAATATCGGGTAACGAGTGCTACGTACCGACTACCGAAGTAGGTCTACAATAATAGAACTGCAAGAAGACGGCGAGATTAAAAGATGTGGAAATATGATCTTGTCGGATGGATTAAACAGTTTGCAAGCCTTGCTAGGGAGATTAAAACGGGATGAGAAAAATATATCAGATGATTTATGTACTTGTTATGTTAAAGCGGTGTGAAGTAACCTTTTTAGTCTGCCTAATGATTATATTTCTTTCTTCTTATTTCTAACCTCATGAGGGTCGTAATAATTTATCAAATAATGTGTTGAAAATTTTGGCAAATCAGCATATACCTAAGTAGTGGGTCTGATTGGCCAATGAGTTTTTGAAAGGTGAGAAATACTCATCAGGTCTAATGTATTCTCCTTTATTACATAGACAAACATGTTTTTTATTGTATTCGGTATTAACGCATGTTATAATTTTTTAATCATAAAATTAGGTATATCTTTAAAGCGAAAGAAAAATCCATTTTCGGCATGATTGAACCTTTGTTCTTCCAGTTAAATACATCGGACCCTCAATTCACTTCAGTTACCGAGACCATTGCCGATGAATTAATATTTGTTCACATAGTAAATCTATATCTATACTAATATATAAAGCTGAAGAGTTTGTTTGTTTGTTTGCTTGAACGCGCTAATCTCAGGAACTACTGGTCCGATTTGAAAAATTCTTTCAGTGTTAGATAGCCCATTTATTGAGGAAGGCTATAGGCTATATATCATCACGCTACGCGGACGAAGTCGCGGGCAGAAGCTAGTGTATAATATATCTTTAATTCAAAAGTAGTAAATAGTTCTAATTAATACAGCCCCAATTGATCCCCAGTTTGTTAATAACAAAAGTTTCTGAATTTTCGCTGTGTGTATTCTAAATAAACTATGTCTATTCATGAAGGAGGGCAAATTGGATATATCGGGGTACCTATCTGTTTAGCATACGAAAACTAAACTTGCAAATATGTTTGTCAAAAGAATACATTATTCTGTATCAAAAAGGTTTCTTAGGTCGCATTTTAGTTCTTTTCAAGTGCGGCTCGTTTTCTGATTCAGTTTTTTTTAGATTCAATTGAATATCATTAATTTATCTACCTGATATGTACTAGACAATGTCAATATTCTAAGCATAATATTACAGGTATAGATAAATTTCCAGAATAATTGAAAATCGAATCGAACTGCCTCAATAGCCAAGTGATCCTGACCGCGACTGCTACGCTAGAGGTCCTGGGTTCGATTCCCAGGTCGAGCAGTGTTATTGGATTTTTCTATGAAATTCCCAGTAGCAGCTCGGAGTTAGGAATTTGTGCCCGGTTAATGGCAATAGGCTCGCCCCCTATTACATGGGACCTAAACATACCGGCGAACTGTGGGTGTACATTAGTACGCCTCTGCCTAACCCTTCGGGGAATACAGGCGTGATGGTATGTATGAATCGAAGTGTAATTATAGTTTTAACATTGATTTCCATGTTTTGATGTATAAAAATACAAATAATAATTTACTAGTCATATTTCCAAAGTGTATAATTAAATGCACCCAAAAGACTTAATTTGTTAAAATTGCTGTTTCTTCTCTATCAGAATATAATTGTTGAAAACGAGTACTTGGATTAAGAAAACAACATCATAATTGTTGTAATTATTGTATTGTTGTACGGGGCTTTGCCCCATCAATTGCCTTTTTGTGGTTTCGCTCAATGTTGGAAGAATATAATAAATTATTGTTAAAACAGGCCTGTATTCTGATACTGCTGTTGGTTGTGCTTTTAAGAATTTATATTAGAAAAATGTCATGAAATGCCATGCAATGCATGAAACTAAAAATTTACGAAAGGAATAAGCACTTATTACTTAGGTACAAAGAAATTTAGAAAATTAGGCCTTTGCCATTTTTGTCATTATGTAAAGATACATCACTCAAACCTAGAATGAAATTATGATTACCTACTGCATGACAATATAAACATTATTTCTAATGTATTTAAAGTCTATATTAGTAAACGAGTTACTTCAGAACTGTTTTAATTTTACTTGCAAGTAATGGATTCCAAGAGTTCCATTCTCTTAGGCCAGCGTGACTTTGAAAACATTATTTGATTCATACATAAAGCCACGTTTGATCTCGACGGACAAAGGAATAGACTGGGAGATTCCTAATTATGACGGAGCACGTTTCAGGGGTACAAACTAAATAGGCTATTGAGCGAAGATCTATGTCAATCTACGACTTGTCTGTAAACCGTCCCTCGTTTGTCCTACAAATATAAATAAATTGAGATGTCGGTAGCTCACAGTAGACAGGACGGGTATATATAGGTCATATTGCAAATGTAAAAATCAATTTCACTGAAAGCCAAGCTATATTGTAGATATATCCCATATTCAAAAAAATATAAAACCTCTTCTAAACTTGGCATTTTGTGACAGGGAATAGAACACAAAACATAATATAAGACGTTTTATATTTTGATGGATAAGGAGGATAATATATATGTAATTATTTATACCATTATCGTAATACTGTTAGGCGCGGGTATTTTGTCTTATGTTAACTTGAATGCATTTGAACCTAATCTTTTCAATCGGAAAACACAAAAAACTACGATTTCCACTTGTAAGTACTTATGTAATTTAGTATGCTATAATTTTACCATGCCATCTTGGTACCTATTGTATTCTACATGAAACCATTTACGAATCAAGTATATTATGATATATTCAAAAGATATTAACAATGTATAGTGATGCATATTTATAGGACGATAATTTTAATACAATTGTCTTATACGTTACGTTAATAACAGAGCTAGGAATCAGATGCAGCGTTAGCACTTGACGTGTGATGTAGTCTGTGCCTCCCAACCACAGATTATGTAGGTTTTAAATGAATTTCAATGTATGTTAATCTACATACCTGTATATTATTGATGAGTTTTCTTTGAACTTAGAATAAGTTATGTATTCGCTTTCCTACAGTCACGACATGTGCATTGTCCTCGGTCGCCCTTTTTAATATTTTTTCTACATTTATTTGAGGACTAAGGACCTCACCGTTGCTTTTCATAAAGAAACGGTGCCAACCTTTGTGTGTTAGGTCCCACCGCTTGCTATTTCTTTTCCCTACTTTGCATTTCAGTGTCCTACTTCCGAGAGCATACATCAACGTCGTACCTAATCCTATTTGGAAAACGTTTTAACAGTGAAAAGTAGGGGAACCTTTGTCTGAACACAGGTAGACGTCTTCGTTTTACGTTCTAAATGCATGAGATCTTTCTAAAAATGTTGATATACCATCTCCCAAGACAAAGGAGAGTAAACGAATTACAATATAAAACATCAATAAACATTTTACGATCCACGATAAGTAGAAAGTAGTACTCCATTCTCGAAATACTCGTCTATTCCTGTACAGAGTACGCTATTTATGACGTCATAAATAAGAACTTTTGTTCTGTGATCTAAGATAAGTATCAGGTAACGAGTATCCAGGATACTAAGAGAGTGAGCCGTAGATATTATTAGTATAACAAAGCCGGATATTAAAGCTAAAATTACAGATTTTCATGGTCCCTTGTGACTCAATGAGGAGTATTTACAAAAAGAGCTTGTGGTTCTGAGATTCAGTCTAATTGAAAATATCAGAAATATTGTCTTGGGTCCCTTTGCTACATGGAGCAATAGTTTCTCACTAAAACTTAGTACAGTTATTTGCACTGTTATTTAATTCTTAGAAGAACGATTATATATCATTAGTTATCTCCTTTAAAACATAGGTTTTTGTAAAAAAACGTTATTACCAGAGTTTATACAGCTTCATTAGATATGTGAGAATTATGTTAATGCGCTCTAAGTATCTGTTATTTCGCCTTAACTTAATGTAGCCAAAAAAACGCTATAGAAAGGTAATATTTTTTAACCGCTGCTTTGGTTAAAGTGGCTTAACTTGAGACAAACGGTACCATTTCATCTTATGACTATTATCTTAATGGTTTACCCCGTGAGAAGTGTTTGCAGTGTTTAAAATGTTCAAGCGATGACATAATAATTTAGTTTGTTATTTGTTACATAAGAATAGTTTTAAAATGTTAATGAGAATTTTTAATGTAGATATTTTTTTATCAGGGCTAGCAAATATCTAGTAAAGGTCATCTTTGCATTATATTATAACATTTTTTTTCCAAATACATTGTATTGCATTGTTCTTTTTTTTTGTTTAAATGTGCTTACATAATATAACTTAACTAAATTAAATCCAAAACAGACTAAACTAAATGAAAACATTGATACGTTTCTTCAACAACGTTAGGCAATATAAAATTGACTTTTAATTTCTGAATTCGTATGTCGCTTCTTTTAATGCTATCATAATCTTTGACCACGTCACGTGCAAGCGAAGCCATTCAATTAATAATACCTACGAGCTCTCAATGATTTAATGTAGTTATTTGTAAACACTGCCATTAATAGGGAAGTTTCCATCTTATGTAGCCAGTATGTGTAAACATATTGATATGTCTGGTCTCG
This sequence comes from Acronicta leporina, assembly GCA_947256265.1. Taxonomy (NCBI): domain Eukaryota; kingdom Metazoa; phylum Arthropoda; class Insecta; order Lepidoptera; family Noctuidae; genus Acronicta; species Acronicta leporina. Next base: position 2,878,926 of record OX366537.1, on the reverse strand, counting down.
AAACGTAAATATATTAAAGTCGCTTTTTGTCTTTATTGTCTACTGGCTTCCGCTTGCGATTTCACTTTCATCTCAGATTTTGACACAAAAGATAGGGATCATGCTCTTTGCAAAGTTATCGAGATCTGTTCAACGGTTTTGGGCGAATAAAGGCAACGGCTAATTACGCATTCAAAATCTTCGTATGAAATTATGGTATTAGTCATGTAAACTCTAAATAACGAAATGAAACTACTTTTTATGGATTTTGTCCCTAACTGCACGGAATTGATCTTCCCTTGCGAAAGTGTCTTCTAGAAATCAACAAATAATTGTTGATTTCTAGGGATAAATTTATCGTGTTAAGTCGTGTTTTGCTATTTTCCGAAACATACAGTGTGACCAGAATGTTGCCTGTATTTTTTTCTATCACTTTAGTTGTTTCATTATAGAACTTAAGCTCCAAATAATATGGGTTAAAATGGAACAACCGGTAAGATCGTTTGTACACAGTGCTCAAGAATCGTTCCATAAATCGCATAATTTTTACGTGACCTCAAACTTTTTCTTCTTTAGGGAAAAAAGCGAAATTGCGCTCCTCTCGTGAATCTTCGTAATGGGATTGTAAAAAAGTTCAGTTTAGGAGCAAAGGGCGACGCGTCTTTTCTAATTTAATGTCCTGAACACTTGTGCTCAGAATTAATAGGTCAAATGCTGGAGTATTTACTTTACACAAAGAATTTTAAGTAATATCTGGTAATGTAAAGGTGGTTAATTTATGGTGGACTAAAACTTAATCCCTCTCACTCTGAGAGGAGTTCAGAGGTCCGTGCTCAGCAGTAGGGAAAAACTAATGTTTTATTTTCGCCCACTTGCACCAACTTCTTAAATATGTTTAAAATGTACTTAAACACAATTTTTCATAGAAATTTCGTGTTTAAATACAATTTAAATACTTTTAGAAGTTGGTGCAAGTGGGCCTTTGTCTTTCCACCTATTACATGGGACTTAAACTTAGCGGGTTTACAGTACTTACGCCTCTGCCTAACCCTTCGGGGAATACAGGCGTGAAGGTATGTTATGTTTACTTTAGCATGTTTTGTTCTAATATGTGTCAGCATCACATAAGGTCCAATGGTAGCGGACTTCCTTTGTAGTTCAATGAACGCAGAAATTAATTTTATGAACGCAATATACAGAATTTCCCTCAAGCGCTTTAGTCAAATTAGCCTTATTAACATAAAAGGTTTTAATCGAATCTAGGAACTAAGAAGAAAAGTCCGTCTCATCTTTGATGTTCAGTAACTGGAACAAACTGGAAATACATTACAGTAATAATTACGAATCAACTCCACTTATTCATAAAAATTTTTAATTTAAAACTTGTAACATGTGATTAATGAATACGCATTATTGACAGCCCCATTAGCTATTAAAAAATTACTTCACGTATGACTCTTCTGATTTTGAAATACATATAGAGAAGGATTTAAACCTTACTGTAATCGCGATAATTATCGAAAGTTATGTACAAAATTTTAAGTATAATCTGAAGAAACTAGTGGTATTTTTCTTATATATAAAAGCTGTGTTGGTCAGCATTTACGAGCATAGGGCAACTCAATCACGTACAATACAGTACACTTCTACTACTCTAAGCTTATAATCTAAAAGCTATAAGTTACTAAATATTTCTACGAAATGTTTATAATATTTTTGTCATTTAAGTTTTTATTTCATACAAGTTCACGAAGTAGTTGATTAATATCTAATAAAATTTTGATCAATTCAGTTTCTTTAATTGTAGTCAATTATTATTTAAAAGCAAAAGATAATATGCGGCAATATTTACTAATAGCAAAATTCATTGAAAGCGTCATAATTTAGGACGATAGAAATCAACCCGTTCTTGATATATAATGAAAGGCGAAAGTGGTTACATTACACGGAAGATATCGTTATCTAAACTGCCTAGGCAGTCTCTCAAAGTGTGAAGCTTTATATAAAGCTAGCTTCCGCCCGCGACTTCGTCTGCGTGGAATAGTCACTAAGTCTATGCGTGATGATATATAGCCTATAACTTTCCTCAATAAATGGTCTATCTAACACTAAAAGATTTTTTCAAATCGGACCAGTAGTTCCTGAGATTAGCGCGTTCATGCAAACAAACAAACAAACCAACTCTTCAGCTTTCTTATTAGTATAGATGGTATAGATAAAATAACAATTTTCTTATCTATAATCTAAAAATCAAAAAAAAAATTGATAATGCTGATCCAGCATAATAGATACCAAGAGGTAATTAAATTTTTGACAAGCCTAACACCACTATAGCTTATCATTCAATTAAGTACCTAGGTATGCTATTAATGATGGACAGTCATAGACATAGTCGAGTAGAATAATTATGTTATTGTTTTTTGTCTTGATTCTTCTTTTTTCTACATGCCCAATGTTTTTGACCAACACGTGATTTCTGACGTAAAACGACCCATTATAGGTTGTTAATAACATCAATGGAAATACCAAGATGGTTTATCCGAAATTGAATTATTAACTTAAAATCTTTTTGATGACTTTCTATGATTGAAATATGTAACTGAAGTCACAGACAGCCTCATGTCTGTTCGTATTAAATAAATAAATAATATTTATTTACAAAAAATACTAAATTCAACAATATAACTAAAACAGTGTTTCGATGAACTCTGGTACCCAAGGTAAGATTTAATTTGTGTTATGGGTACCAGCGTTCTCGTATTGAAGCGTCCGTTACTTTCTAAAGGATTTTCAAGTGATTTTTTTGATGTCATACGCTCAATTTTGTCTATCTGTGATGATTGTATTACTGACATCTATTTAAGTTAAGCTTTTTCATATTAAAACGAATTTCCTATTTCATTTAAGTATTGCATGCAAAGATTATATTTATATCGAAAATATAAAAGTTTCTTTTTTTAAAAGCTTACCAGCCATGCTGATCGCACATTACTAGTATTCTTGTTAACCCCTCGTGCTAAGCTATATGCTTGTGTTACGAGTGGGTTAACGTCGGTAGTGCAATGGGTGGGGTTCGAACGGGCAACCACATGATCGCAAGTTAAAAATAGCTAAGTGCTTTTTGGACTTTCCTCATTCAAAACTTATTGTAAGCAGCATATTTAGTGCTAAGAGCTTTCTTTTTAATCCTAAAAGCCTTGTTGAAAGCGCGAGCTAGTGTCAAGTTGAGACCGCTTGATCCATTTACCCACTTTTCGGTGCATGTAGTAGCTATAAGGTATATAATCTGGGACGAATATTACTGGCCTGTATTCTTTAGAGGCTTGTCTTTGAAATACCCTATTATAAAGAGTCGAATCTTCCTGAAATAGAAATTATAATTGTAGTTACTCCTAATTAGATAATAGGTTCATTAAAACATTATGGACGGACAAAGTTTTGAAATGAGTACCTACTTCGATATTAGGTGTAAAATTGTTTTAAATGTTTTTCCTGTTTACTGAGGTAAACCACAGCAAATGTCTGACCACTAACATACTTCACAAAACCAGCTTAGTAACATTGTTCAATCCTCATTTCTTATCATGAAGCAATACACGTTCCTTCATTAATACATAATAGTCATTCGCCAAAGAACTAAAGTTGCCGACATTGCACGAAGAATTAGCACGCTGAAGTGGAAGTGGGCTGGTCATGTCTGCAGACGGACAGACTAACGATGGAGCAGACAAGTGTTAGAGTGGAGACCGCGTTTGGGCAAGCGTAGTGTGGGACGCCCTGCGAAGCGATGGACCGACGATTTAAAGAAGGTGGCTGGCAGCGGATGGATGCCAGCTGCCCAAGACCGGGATGGTTGGCGCTCTTTGGGGGAGGCCTACGTTCAGCAGTGGACGGCAATAGGCTGATATGATGAATTAATACAAATCGTAGAAATAGACGTCCACTTTCCTTCTTCGTGTAAACTGGACTCGTTTAAAACACACAAATACTCGGGAGTTCCATAATTTTAGACTCTAACAATGTAAACATAGATGAGATAATAACAATTCTCTTTTAACAAGTGACGCATGTTGTCAATGTGATTCATGACCTGACTCCTACGCCTTTGTGTCATAGTGACGGGCTGCTTCATTAAGAAAGAGATGGATATTATGTTTATGATGAAGTATGAATGAAAAGTCAAATGAGCATAGTATCACCTGAGTTGTCGAGAATGTCAATCTAAGAATTTATTTTTGGCATGTTCATCGTAAATTTTAGTTGTAATTGATCTGTTTTTGCACCTTTTCATTTCAGACTTATCACACTATCCATGCTGCCACCTCATTTGCAGATGAATACCTAAGGTGTTCTTAACAACAAAATCATCTGTTTTTTATCGTATGCTTGTTTTCCATTTGATGATTCAACCAACACCACTTTTAGAACCGTACAAAAAAATGAAGATTATAATTCATTTAATAGAACCTCACCATCTGTAGGGCTCTCAAAAACTTTGGCAGTAAAACAATAATCGCAATATTTCATATACTTTTAGAAAAAATACTCGTAACAATAACGTGCATTGGAAAACAATTCGTTTCGAAACTCGCAAATTAGTTTGGCACAACAGTCCAGCGCTCAACTGGAATTTTTAGCGAGATATTAATTTTGGAAGGACTTTACAGTATGGGATGCTCGAAATTGTGATTAATGTTTGTACCCTGAACGTTTCACAATGCTTGACTGCTTATTGCAGAGTCTATATCTGTTGCCTGGAATAACTATTAAAGCTTTTAGGAGTATTATTACAATTCATGCCAATCTCACTTAGAGCGGTGTTCAATCTAGACATTGATTTGATTTAACTTGCAAGTTTTCTTAGATAAAATGAATTAAATATAAAGTATACGTTGTGTTTTATGTAACTTGACGTTAATAACTTTGACGTTAGTGAAAATATATAAAGTTTTCGACGAAACTATTTAAAGGCCTTTTAAAAGGCTTTGATAGCAACAGAGGCACTGGCAATCTCTTATTATTTTATTCCATTTATCTTAAAAAGGCCTCTGAATTTCTATCGTCTGTCCTCACGTTTGATTGTCATATTCATTTAAAAGCTTTTTGGTGTCACCTGTGTAAGTTAGTAAGGCATCTGCGTGATAAGGCTTGACAGATGCTTTCAAAGAAATTTGCGCTCCGTTTCGTTTTATTAAAATACCCTCTATTTGTGATTATAAATACCTATGCGTTTGCTGAAATGTGTTAATGTTTGAAATACTCATTCATGTTATCAAATACTATGTCATCGAGCTTTATTTTAAGAACCTTCATTGACATTGATTTGATTTTACCGCAATACTTGAAGCAATATAGATAGTACTAAGACGGCGCATTGAAAATAGCTACGGTAGGTAAATATTGCGTTAAAACAGCATTTGGGAAAATCCTGCATATTTGAGTTCGGCGGAGAGCCAATCAAAAGAAATTATCTATTTTATTAACATTAGAATAGAGATCTATTGGTTTTTCCAATAGACTTCAAATTATATATGGATGATTTTGTTGGTCACATGTGTATTTCGTTTTGATACGCAAATCACGAAATCACATGCAATACGAAGAACAAGATGTGACAGTGTCGAAACAAGGACTCAAATCAAAATTATGTTCTGTTCAAATATGTTTTTGTGTTTATTTTCAATTATGACTATAAATACTCATTGATACTCAATTTTGTAACGACTATAGCCAGATTTACCCAATTCATGAAGATGAAGTTGTCTAGACGATTCTGGATAAATATTTATACAGAATAAATACCATTAGACCTGAATATCTTCTCCAATATATTTGGATTGATTTTCACACGAATCTAATTTAAATTAAAAACCCAATATCGCGAACGGACAGCCATAATGTTTATATTGTCTGGTTAGCGGTCGACGTGAAAAAAGAACAAGGTTTGAAATTGCTGTCTAGACCGATATTAAAGTTTTGTGTTTCAGTCAAATAATCTAAAAAAGGGATTAGATTCATCTGTATTTGCATGCACTGTTTTATTTAGTTTTAGCGAATATTAAACACTAAAGTCATGAATTATTTTTTACTAGCTTCTGCCCGAGACTTCGTCCGCGTAGCGTGATGATATGTGATATAGCCTATAGCCTTCCTCAATAAATGGGCTATCTAACACTGAAAGAATTTTTAAAATCGGACCAGTAGTTCCTGAGATTAGCGCGTTCAAGCAAACAAACAAACAAACTCTTCAGCTTTATATATTAGTATAGATTTATAAGAATGTCACAGGTTTGTGGGTTAAAAATAAATTAACTGTTCTAAATGGGCCTTCCAAAATGCTGAACTAAATCTCTATTCATTAGTGAAACTTTATATAATAAGAGCATGTTTTAATGTCAATAAAGAAACGCTAACAGAGATTATACCCAATTTAGCTGTCTCCTTGATTCGCGAAACAAGGTGACTTCAAATAGTTCCAATGCTCACCGATAAAACCAAGATCAAAGACAGGATATCTAATTCAAATCCAATCTAAAACATTCCTAACCCGCTTGAAACAATTACGTATCAAATTATTTTCATATGTAGCTCAGTTAAATGTCAGGAGTATAAATACCGGTTTGGTGGCTCGCTCGGCTCTGTTGATGCTAAAACGAACAAAGGTCGTCATATCTCGAGAGAGAAACTGAATACTTTAGATTTTTTAACAAAATACATCCTTTTGTACGCACCGAATTCCTGGAATAGCTTGGAATCGTTGAGGTCGAGCACCATTTTGTTGTTATAAAATTTCGTAATAAAACCGGTAAGGACGCTGTTTATGGTAAGAGAAGGCGAATTATCGCACTCATTAATAGAGAGCTAAGATGCTATGAGCTATGAAGCTATAAGATGTCAGCTTAATACGTCTCTTACTAGAAAAGAAGCTTTGTTTTGAAACATTAAGACCTTTTTTTGAGTGCGTGAATCTTCATGGATCGTCTGTCATCATAAGGATATTTAATGATATATAATAATATATAACTACTTGTAACTACTAAAAATCCACACTTGCCTTCTCTTGTTCTATATTCTAGACCATTGGATTTTCCAAGACCGCTACAGACAACATTAACTCCTACGATAACTCCAATTATTTTCTTAGGTTTAGTATTCTTTTGCCTTCTACATTGATTACATTTAGTATCAAATTAAGCATAATGACAAACCATTTCAATATTGATATAATCCATCTGGCGTAGGCGTGGAAATGGTAGCAGATTCATGCATTCCCATTCATAGCCTAATCAACATTTATGAATAACTTAACGGAGGAATTTAGGGATTCATTGTTTTAATCTAATTGATAAAGGATTGAATGTCGTTAGCATCAACCGGCCAAAGGTCGTTCACTGACCATCACATATTTAAGCTTTATCATCTTTAGCTTCTAACACCAATCTACCTTTCTTGTCACAAATTATGACTTAAACGTACAAGAATTTGAATTGAAGATTTTCGTCATCTTGCAGATTACCTCTATATTTCTTGATAACCCTATATCCTTACAAAGCAGGGTTGGCTGATGAATTTTAACTCGTTACGTCAGCAGTCTCAAGTTTCACGTGTGGAAGATCGCAAGGCCGTTTATACACCGACTTCGCCCTTGTGGAAACCTGTTCTATCTTGATATTATTGCCTTGTTGCGTCAAGTATGGTAGTATTCTCCGTCCTCTTTCTTAATATAATACCTTGGGTATGGTAAATATCCATAATATTTGGTCTTGGCAGAAAATTTTGCCAATCAATCTTTTGGGGTGATGTAGGGAGTAACGGGTTGCTCTTAACTTCTGGGTTATGGTAATGGTTTGGTTATGTTACGTTATAACAGGAACCGAGTCATTTCGAGCCTGATACTATATTAACCTGTTATTCTTTTAATACAAGTAACTAGCAGTATGAAGATTTGAAAGTTGTCCTCCTTCTGTGGTCCTCATTCATTAAACTTTATCATTTGTCACAGCGGTTCATGGCTGTGCATATAAATAAATCACAGTCGTGAAAAGATAACCTAATATTTCTTCTGTAAAAACTAGATAAATGTTCTCATGAACAAAAAGTAGTTATATTCGCTGCGAGAGTTTTTGTACCCATTTTCCCATCTGGCATAGTTGCTAGTGTTGGTACGTGTCAAGGAGTGATTTATGCTGTTTACGAAGTCCTGTCTCAACCTAAATATCTTCGAATTAGATGATATAACATTACATCTTTCAGACAGTGAATACTGTTTCATTATCCGTAATGTCCAAAATTGATTAAATTGTACATACTAGCTGTTACTAGCGATTTTACTCGCGTCCCGTTAGGATTTAAATTTTGAGACTTAAGGTAGGCCTGTCTTTCCTTCACTGCTGGGGTCGCGGAGAAATGAAACCTCGCTCCCGTAACCCCAGCAAAAAGTGGTGAGGCGAAACACCCGTGTGGTTTTAGTCGGTAGGTCACCCACTCTGGGTGGAGTCCGACACACCCCGACGCCTTCCCCGGGCGGTGGATATCCATGAGGATTTCCACACGCACAAAAAAAAAGGCCTGTCTTTCCTTATGGATACTGATATTTCGTGGAATTTTCATCGAGAAGTGAAGGTATCCTTCTTGTAGCATGTAATTTATTGAAATATGGGTGCATTATTATGTGTGTACAGAGATCATTTTGCCGGATAAGACTTTGTAAGTGTTCTCTGAGGCAATATGACTCAGGTGTGCGTAAATAACACGGTTTCAAGCGCTTATTACTACACCACGTACTTCTTATTGCGTATATGAGAGCCATTGGTGATAATTATAATAGCATTCGATCTTACTAGCGTGGTACTTACTCCATGAAATGGGAGCAAATTTGAAGCAAGTATTTTTCTTATTGTAGCACAAAGGAAATGTGAGGAATCTCCCCGGGGAAGTACTACATCAGGTACTTAGCAGTTTTATTAATTAATGAATTGTTTATTTAGGGAATATGGGTACATAAAGTTTTACGTTATCAATACAGTCCGTTCGTTTGATTGTTATTCCAAACGATGGAAATAAACGCAATTAAAACTAGGTTTTAGGGTTTCCGTAAATAGAAACATCAGTTATTCAAAACAGTTATATGAAATTTTTGAGTATACTTACCTCTATACATATACTCACGCCTTTCTCCCACAGGGGTAGACAGAAACTGTAGATCGCCACATGCTACGATCATATTGCACACTTCTACTGCTTGGTCCGCCACATTCATTTATTACAACGCCATTCATTATAATATTAAAGAATACAAAATACAAAGAAAATTAGGTAAATAAACATGCTTCTATTATAAACTAGCTTCTGCCCGTGGCTTTGCCCCCGTGGAATTCGGTCTGTCATCACATCCCACGGGAACGGGATAAAAAATACTATGTCCGTCTCCTAGTTCTAAGCTACCTCTCCACCAATTTTCAGCCAAATCGGTTCAGCCGTTCTTGAGTTATAAATGGTGTAACTAACACAACTTTCTTTTATATACATATATAGATTGTCAACCGTTTTCTGCCCACGCGTGTAGGCTTTGCGTAACACAAAGAAAATGTTAATGTACAATGTAATTATCGTGGCAATTAGGACGCTTTTTGTAACAACCCTTTAAATACCCGCGGAGCTCAGATGTTTTCGTTCTAAACATCATGACGGCGTAGAATGAAAATTACATAATGTTGTTACAGATTTTGATTATAGAAACAACGCGTGGAATTAGTGAGTCTTAATACTGAAGTATTTGTTAGTTCACTGCCTCATTAGCTAAGTGGTCCTGAGCGCGACTGCTATGCTAGAGGTCCTAAGTTCGATTCCCAGGTCGAGAGAAGTGTTATTGGGTTTTTCTATGTTATGTTTTTTCAGTCTATATTCATGATAACACCATCTTATCTTACATTAGATGTACAGGAAAACTGTTAAACGACCTATAAATTGTACCACATCATGTACGCTTCTCGGTAACGTGTTGGGAGTATCAATTATAGTAATTACTACCAGTATGGGTCGCCTAAATACCTGTGCCGAGGCTGTCTAATGAATGAGTGTTTCGTAAACTTGGAGCATCTGTAGTTTATAAGCATGTACATAGATACTTAATTTACTATGAAGATTTACTGACAAACTACCCACCTACTGATGCAGTAAGTAGGCTTTTGTCGACGGTTTTTTCGTCTTACTATACAGGAAAAGGTTTACGAATCCAAAAAGGTTAATAATAACCTTCTATATGGGTAGCAGGCGAAGGGAGAGGACTTTACCGATTAATTGGCTGAAAACAGCTGATAACAAACTGGGTTCTGATCCATAACAGTAAACTGCTTTGGTTGTACAACTGTTTGATATGCTAAACTTATTTAGTTTTAGCTCTTTCAATAGTGAGTCCCTCTCTTGTCTGTTTCGGACACGATCTATCAGCAAACTACACCTTGTTTGTTATGAGAGGTGTATATTTGTATATTAAAACCGAGCATATTTCAAGCAATATTCTTCTTTAAAAGTATGCTGAAACAAGAGTATGCTAATCTATGCATACTTTATCCTGTGAAAAAATTGCATCCCGCCTATCTATATTCATGCGCCACGAATTTCTACCGTCACCCTACATCGTTAGCGAAACTAAAGCTTGCTTCAAGTGCTCAGACTATTTGCATAGTCTATCTTCTGCCATCTCTTTCTAACGTAACGGTAATGAGCGCGATAGTTGAAATTCAGCGTTATCTGAAAGACGCACGCTGTGTGGTATTATCTAGCTGTAGGTAATTTTAAAGTCACCAATGTCTTTTATTGTCGCAATTGGATTGATGTCAGGACTACATCTTCTGTATCTATCTGTTATATAAAAGCGAAATCCCATACTATCACGCCTGTATTCTCCAAAGGGTTAGGTAGAGGTGTATTTATATACAACCTCAGTTTTGTGTAGATCTCACGTAATCTCGGGCGAGCGAAATTCGAGCTGCTACTGAGAATTTTGTATGTAGAAAAATCTGATAACAAATTTGCTCGACCTGGGAATCAAATCCAGGATATCTAGTGTAGTAGTCGCGCTTGGGACCACACGACTAATCAGGCAAGTATTTATTCCAAATAGACTAACTTAGTATTTAAAGTTATTGAGCGCACGAAACCCATTTTTCAAGCAATAAAATGAAATATAGATATCCCAAATTAATCAATTGTATTGTAATATAATATCATTGCTATGAACATGATAATTACGGTCCATATTTCAAAATCACGTTCCTCTTATTAATTTTCTTTTTCAGCGGTCACAAGACATTTTCTTGAATACAAATGACATCGCCACGTTCTCCGCTCCCCTGAATCATTATAAAATATATCTAACCGCTTTCTTGTCGGTTCTTTAGAAAATCCTTATAATTTTTCTTTGGTATCGTTTGCAGGTGATATCAAAAGGAGTATTTATAAATGAGCGTTGATGAAATATACCTACGATATTTTATAATTATTTCCAGTTATGTAGGTCATTTTAACATTCATACTAACACACCTATATTGAAAAGATCGAAGCACAAATTCAGACTCCCAATTACATTCAAAGAAAAAACCATTATGACCTTGCCAGAATCTACACAAAATCGTTTCTGTCGTGTTCAAATTATTGGCCCCAATGAGCAGACTTAATAATCCACATTATTGTCGCTTCTGGAAACTTAATATACGTAAAACTAAAGAACTTTTCGAGGCAAAAGGTAGCTTATGTCATTCTTCAAGGACTAATCTGTCTGCATACCATTCATGAAAATTGATTCAGCGGTTAGAACGAGAAAACATAAAAAATAGAAAGTTTCTGCATAAATGTTAAGGATATACAGTGTGTGTAAGTTAAAGAATGGCCCGAAGCATTATCTTAAACTAAATTCTAAAGTTTTTATACCGCTTGCAAAAATAATGGTTTGCTTTTCTTCTTAGTTTCAAAGTTAACAAAGAACGGTGAAGTTCCAAGCACAAAGAATAGTCGTTTTTTTTAAAGAGTAAGCTTTGTATCTATTGTTGTTTGCATTCATAAAACTATCTTTTTAAACAGTATCGATCTTACGCGTGTATAACGGACTTATGTTTCGTATCCTATAAAAGCTCTAAGCTAAAATATTAAATGAATGCTGTTACATATTTGGGACTTCGATATGTCACACAGCGCCTAAAACGATCAGACATCAATTTCCGTACCTCTGGACTTTCAAGCCGAACTGTGTCGGGCATCGGTACCCCAGCCATAAAGAGGCCATATTTATAGCTCCATATACCCTGGGGTGTCCCGCCTTATTTACAACACCTACACCCTAGTATTTTAAAGCCGAATCTTTTGTAGCAACGAATTGGATTTCAAAAGTAGTACTCGATATCCTTGTTTGTATAAATCGGATTGTTTAGGATGAGAGGACCATGTGACAGCAGTTGAATGGACGGTAAAGTAGGGTTAAAGGTTAAGTAATTCCTGGGGAGGTCACGATCCTTGACCCAGGGATACGACTTAAGGAGCTTAGCTGCTTAGGTTAAGCAGAATTTTGGAAGGAATTTGTGGTATTTGTGCCTTATGCAATTGATGAGATTCAGGCGCCAAGTCTTCGCAATTAGGTTTAGAATAGAAACTCAAAGGTTATTTTAAACACTGATCTTTAAAATAGAATATTTTTTACATAAATATATTTTTCCTTAATTAAATTATCTCATCCCTTTCCTTCATATTTCAGACAATCCTCCAGGCTCTTCTTTGTTCTCTCTCTTACACGTCTACACGCTTATAAAATTTCAGAAACAAACAGTGTAGTGTTTGTTATTTTAATAACTATACTGTTAGGTACAAGTTCGATAACCTAGGATATTAAATAAATATATCAACAATACTGCCTCATTAGCCAAGTGGTCCTGAGCGCGACTGCTACGCTAGAGGTCCTGGGTTCGATTCCCAGGTCGAGCAAAGAGTTATTGGGTTTTTCTATGAAATTCCCAGTAGCAGCTCGGAGTTAGGAATTTGTGCCCGGTTAATGGCAATAGGCTCGCCCCCTATTACATGGGACCTAAACAATAAACATACCGGCGAAGTGTGGGTGTACATTAGTACGCCTCTGCCTATCCCTTCGGGGAATACAGGCGTGATGGTATGTATGTTATGATAAATTGAACAACATCGTATTACATTCATAACTGAAAAATTATCTACACTATACGTTTTAGCTAACACTAATTATATTAATAGTTTTAATAAGAAAGTGACTTTGTTCCACTTTCACGGTTTAACCGTAACAAATAATATTTCAATGAAATAATGTACAAACAATGATATAATAATTATACATATATACGAAATTGATATTGTAGACAAGCATGTTTGATTTTTAACGCATACAACAAATCTACCATGATGCCTGTATTCCCCGAAGAGATAATCAGAGGTGTACTAATGAGTAAACACATAATTCCTCGGGTATGCGTAGGTCCCATGTAACTAGAGGCGAACCTATTGCCATTACCGAGCACAAATCCAAACCCCGAGCAGCTACTAAAAACCCACCTGGAACCCATACTGGAATTGCACCCAGGACCTCTAGCGTAGCAGTCGCGCGTGATTTTTAAGTGAATAAAAAGAGAAACGCACAAATTTCGGCCATACGGGTGACCTTTGTATCCGCGTATGTAAAGAACTGATTCATGCATCAAAAAACAGCTGTCATTCAGTGAGGTCACCTGTAAATTCCTCGAAAATTACATAAGACGGCTCATAATATCCTTATTTTCAGCAAATTGTTTATCTACCTATATATAAAAAATAAAGTCGTGTTAGTTACACTATTTATAACTTAAGAACGGCTGAACCGATTTCGCTGAAAATTGGTGGAGAGGTAGCTTAGAACCAGGAGACGGACATTTTATCCCGTTCCCGTGGGATGTGATGACAGACCGAATTTCACGGGGGCGAAGCCGCGGGCAAAAGCTAGTAATGAATAAATAAGAATACTACTTAAAACAATATTTTCATCATCATCATATTTTTCGTTCTTCATTTACTACACGATATATCTACTTAACTTACGTTACTTTTTTATCGGGAAAATAAACAGTTACTTATACATTGAAATTTTATATACTAAGTTATAAATATACAAGAGTAATAAATGTATAACTTAAGACTTTTCCACAACATAAGTATTTAAAGTTATATCTAAAGGTGCGCTCTCCTAAGTTGTTAAAACAAAAATAACCAATCGTGAACTTAAACAGACAGGCATGCAAACAACAGGGAAAGAGAGAGGGAGAGAGAATGAGTGAATATTAAACTAACTATTATTATCTAAAACTTTCTTGTAGATAAGATTTCTATATCTTTCATATTCATTTCTATTTATCTCTATAGATCTCGTTTCAAAATATCCACATACATATCAAGACGAAGATGATGTCACTCGATTACCCTATTAACGATAGCAGTCTAGTAACCGAACACAATTACGCACGCGTCACAAGATCTATTTCTTCCTTGATAATACAGGCACGCGGTATTTATTGCCTTCCATTTACATTGTTAGATATTACTGAAGTTATTTATAGGGTGTAGTCTGGTATTGACCTGGTCTGATGTAAAATTAATATTTAGGTACACTTGAATGTTGGACTTAGAGGTGCTATGATAGCAGACACTACCGGCATCCCACACTTTTTTAAAAGGCGGGCAACGCACTTGCCCCTGCTCTGGTGTGGCGGGCGTCCATGGGCGGCGGTAATCGCTTACCGTCAGCTGATCCGTCTGCTCGTTTGCCCCCCCTATCCCATAGAGATAGACTATACAGGAAGATGACTAATAATCAGTACGAATAGCGCCCCATCTCACGTTCAATCGAACAATGATACTTCTAAAACTTCTCAATACCGTTCTGACATATTCTTTGTCAAACAAAGTATTGAGAACTGAATTGATTGTGCACTGAACAAATTCTAAGGAAAATGGCAAAGACATGCAGTTTTATTTCTGTTTGATCATCTAGTCTTTGTTATAAATGATGTAATGCATCACAAAGAAGCAAAGTCCGAGCGGAGATGTACATGAAAAACAGAGACTCAATAAAAACTACAATAAATCGCATGGAAAGTTACTTCATTACCCATTCAAAACACATAAACGTTTTTAGATAATCAAAATGTAATGAAAAATATAGCGAGTTTGAGCGTCCACGAGAACCGTTCCGACCGGACGCATAAATATGAATTTAGCAAGCTGACCATCGCATCCTGCTGCGGTCCCCTCTCGCGATAATTCGCGTAATGTTACTGCCGAAAATTGTTCTTTTATCCCGTGACTTGGGACATCACAAGGCCTGAATAATGGAGCAGACAAATGGACCAGAATGAAGGGGAAAGGAAAGAGGCCATTCCAGTGTCATCGGGGATAGCGTTTGTGTGACTAATATTTTCTTTTATAGTGAGGATATGTTATATAGAATGATGAAGGCTATTTAGTGTGATGGTCTCGCTGTAACTTTGTTCATGAGACGAATTCTAATACTATCGTATTCTAATATCAACAAAAAATACCAGGAATAGCGGACTGCAGGACGGCGGTTTGTTATTGCGTTCTTTTAATTTATGTATTCATAATTGTTATTATGAAATTGAACTGAATATAACGCCTCGTGGCGCTTATTAACAAACCATATACTTATATACCTATCATTAAAAATATAACGATCGTAGATTTATGGTTTATTGTAGAAAAAATGTGGTCCACTTCCATTCAAAAATACAGTAGAATTTTCTTTTTGTTCTTTATCACCGTTGAATGGCATTTTATTAGGGTCTTCCTACCAATGTTCCTCATTTACATTACAGTATTTTGCATCCAAATTCGTAAAGCGTGTTTCGTATTTGGAGATTCAAACACGCGAAATATTTTCTCGATTTTATTGGGTTTCTATTTTAAGTCTTTCGTGTACTTAATGTTTATTCAATACATTATGTAAATTGTATTCCATCAGATACATTATTATATCACGCTCTTTAGTTTCAATTAATCATTTAGTGATTATGTTCGGAAGTTTAGAAAATTTTGAGTTTATTCGCTTTATCTTGCATTTATTGAGAAAGGAAAATTTCAAAACTCGATTAAAATTCTTTATTATTCTCACGAGTGTAATATGCTAGGTTGTATGTCATGATTTGTCATGTCGCATTTGTGTTTCATGATTCTCTTGCAACGCATTTCGGAAGAAAACTTTCTTTTTGCTTCATAATTAATTTGACTGTTACTCACACTCACATTATTTGAATTATATTTATCATGTTGTTCAGTGTATAAGTTCTTAATTTCATTCTTAAAATAGCTGAATATCTAAAATTCATTTATTTGTAATCTCAAGCTTCATAGTGAACTCCCAAGACGCTTAATAATAGCCAATGAAATCGCAAGGACGTAGTAATATGCATTCTATTGCTCGGCCATATCTCCGACACGACAATGGAGTCGTCGACGCTGGCAATGGACCGGTAACAATGGCCAATGTTTGTGATATTAGATAAGCTGGCAATGTTGAGATGGCTTGTAAAACACGATAGTTACTTCGTAGATAATGATCTTTCGTATTTATACAAGTTTAAGCTAAGATTATAGTACTTGTAAGTTATTGGAGGTTTCCAGGCGAGTTATTTAAACATTGAAGCGAAGAAAGACCAATACGTAAATATTAAATGAAGAGCAAAGCTCCGAAACAAAAAAAAAACTAGATTATGAGCACTGGTATAATATTATACATAGGTAAAGTAATAACAAGAGATCAATAACAACATAATAGCAACTGCATTAATTATATCCAATTTTCTCCTTATGTACCGTCTTTTCAATTTAAACTTCCATTACAGTATATACTTCTCTCGTTCAAACTGAATTAGTAATTCGCGTCTGATCGCATAAACTGGTCTAAATGAATTTCCAACGGGAATGTTGGGAGCCCCTTCTAATCGCGTTTAGGATCGTTCGTTCAAGTTAATTCAATGAAATTTCCTAGTTACCGGCGTCGGTAATTTCCTGCAGTTACAAGCGTAAATAACGAAAGGGTTCAAGTTAACGTATACGTGTTTTAGGTTTAAGCACATGGGAAAATATACAGTGTTTGACGGTATAAGGTTAGATTGGTTTGTTTGTTATATCTCCTAATTCGATTGTCACAGGATGACAGACGGTCAGTTTTGGCACAATATATTTGAAAAAAAAAAATAGCTGTTAAAAAAGTGCTCACTCTTCTATCTTTGCAAAAATTACGTGGTGTGTAGTTTTGGGAGCTAAATACGGAAGGATCTGTCATGTATTTGCAAATTATCCACTGATATTGTTGAATCACTAAGAATTATTTGTACGTTAGGAAGGTGTATTGTATGTTAGGTACCTAACTAAAAGTGATATTAATCAACTGCTAACTTAACACCTGTCTATCAAGTTTCAAATAAAAACCATCTAACCACAGGTTTTAATACGCGGTGTTTAATTTGGGGATACCTACGGAGCGGGTATTGTAATTATATACCGTAGTTAGTAAACATAAGCCTTCGTTAATGATCATCTTAATAGCATAGTCGACCTTAGGCAAAGTCACATTGGCGCAGTATGTTTTATTTATATACCAAAATAGATACTAATGATGTCGGGAAAAATGTACATATTCGGTCTAAATTTCTAAGTACAGAGTAAGTTTGTGAATACGGTGAATCTTGATATTCTTCTCATAGAAGTTTTTATTTTTTATAAAACATGAGATCTTAAATCATACTGACTGCTAAAGGTGATAGGCAGTACTTCAGAATCAGATAATCTTTTCAAACGAAAGTTAGCTCAAGAAATAATCTCTTCCAGTTGAAATTTAGCGAATAGTAAATTATAACTTATAACTCTATAGAAAAGGCCTCGAACCTAACATAATTTTCACATGAAGATTTTGGAAGGAACTTGCAAGTCGCACAATCAAACTGTACAGTTTTGTGGAATACTATGTTATTTTATAGCACCTACTATGTAGGTACCTTATAAAATATAATAAATTAAATATTCTTTATTAAATAAGTGTTGAGAAGTTTCAAATTGAACGTGTGAATCTTATAAGCTTAGCTTTTAGTTTTATTTAGGTTCAATCTTACTTGCTGAATTCATTAGCCTTTATATATTTGTTTGAATAAATAAACTCGCGTATTAACTAGACCAATAAAATTTCAAGTGTAAATGCAATCTTATCGTTTAAACTGAATTAATATTTATTTAATTAGCTGAAATTAGGAGTTAATGTTAGTAATGGCCATAAAATTGCCCGATAAATACTAAACTCTTTAACATTAAATTCAAATGCGTCAAAATTTTAATTAGACATGATGCAAAATGATAAATACTTTCGAATATTTATAACAATTAGCAAACAATGTTCACACAATTAGTTTTACATAAGCCGTTGATTAGCAAGAATGTGCAGTTTTACTCAACCGCCATGTTGCCCAATCCACTGCAGGCTTCATTCAGCGCAAGCGTTTGGATTATTGATATTTTCTCCACGCCTTCCACGAACTGTTGTACTGGTAACAATCTCCCATTTATATGAGTTGTTTACCTAACATACGGGGTCTGTTTTATTACTCTTGCGAAATGTATGCTGGCTTGTATGACAGCTGTTTGGAATTTAGCTTGGATGGAATCTGTGATTGGGCTGTTTTGTTCCGTACTGTTCGGTCAAAATTACTTGCCGTGCCTGACCTGAGCTGGTAACCGCTCAGGTAAATTCACTTGAGTTTTTTATAGATAGATAGTATAGTATAGTATATATCTTTATTGTACACAAAACAAATGTCAGAAAGCAAAGGATAGACATTTTTAACAGTACAATTGGCGGTCTTATCGCTAAAAGCAATTTCTTCCAGACAACCATTTATTTTATACGAAGATATTTAAATAAATAAGGACAATAATAACGAATTCTCTTACAAAGAGTTTTGTGTTAAAATTGCAGACACTAAGTTAAAGCAGTAGTCGTAGTTAGTTTGACCTAACTGTAAAAAATGTAACGAATAACTTTGAATTGGTCTTCTCTACTATTGAGTTTAATGTGAAAGTAACCCTAAGTACTTATTGATTTTATTTTCATTAAAATGGACGCAATTAAATAATAACTTCTTTACCGTGTGCATGAGGATCATTGCTCTTGTGTATCTCATTTGTGGAGCCTTCGAAATAACATCATTTTCTTTAATGGGTTATAAATAACAAAAACAAGAATCCACTACAACGATTTTGATTAAAAACGTTTCGTGATAGAATCTATATTGATTCAGCACTCGACTCGTTAATCGACTTTTGTTAGTTTGAAACTGTTAACTAGACTAAGTTAATGTAGTCTGTCTGACGGCTGATGTTTAGTTCTAATTAAGTTTAGTTTTGCAGTCAAACAATGTTCGAATCCTATCATTTAAGATGTAATGTTGAAATAGATTTTTGGGAGTTAATTGTGATGTACGCTTGTCCAATTCTGATGTTAAGCCTCATTTTCATTTAAGAGAGTATCGTTAAAATGATGTCATGTCTGCACGCAGCCGGTATATGTCGCAGTAGAATTGTATAACTCGCTATTTTACATAACCACTAGCTACTTTACAAAACAGCTCTGTTATTTTACATTACACAGCTGTATAGCTGAATGACGTTCAGCAGTTTTGCATAATTGGTGACCTTCAACACGCGGAATGTAATGAGAGTTTTCGTTATAATGCTTAAGAATATTATTTTCCGTCAACAAATCATCATGAATCATGAAACGAAGACAGCCTAATTGTCGTTTGTGAAAAATAAACAGATACAACTTCCGTTGCTAAAATCACCGTAAACAGTGCTATATCATTGTCCAAATATAGATGGCGTATGCAAAATTAAAAATAGTGGATATATCGTAAAATTAGCCGATGACCTTGAGTATATTCTGGTGCAAAAACATGAACGTATTTACTAACACCCACGCGCGGAGGAAATAAATATACGGTTTATATTTACAT
Source organism: Acronicta leporina (assembly GCA_947256265.1). Taxonomy (NCBI): domain Eukaryota; kingdom Metazoa; phylum Arthropoda; class Insecta; order Lepidoptera; family Noctuidae; genus Acronicta; species Acronicta leporina. The sequence continues at coordinate 2,858,880 of OX366537.1, read as the reverse complement.
TTTATGAGTTTGCCCTAAGAACGAATGATTTAGAACGTACTCAACGGTGGGTTACAAGTTGCAATTGGCGTCATGCGATATCGAGTCCATTTACCAAGATGACTAAGATATTTACGCAATTTGTGTCAAAGAATCATTGGCTTAAGCAATTAACTATTCTATAATTTGATCCCATATTCCTCATAGAAAAACTCCCATAGATCATAATTGTCAATTTGATGGTCAATGCCTACGCTGCCAATAATACGAAGGAAGTGAACAAAGTGACAAGCGCTCACGTCATCAAGGAAACGACCGTAGATTGGCCTCGGCGTTGAGGACGCAAGTCAACCGTGCACGCTGAAAAAATGACACAAAGTGCGAATTTATCGCAAGCTAAGAGACTTTCAGTTTCTCTTCGAATGGTCCATTTTATAAGTACTTTGAACCTTAATAGATTTATAAATGTGTCGGTTTGTTGCTTTGATATAGCAACATTTCTAAGTTGACTGGGCTTTTTGCTGTATATGATATATGGTCAAACAATTTTCATTGGATTTGTGTGAGAACTATCGTCGGTTCACCAAACCATTAACTTGTAAAAGTGTACCCTATTTGCTAAAATAAATATAATTTCATTTCAGATACAAAAAATAGTTAATTGAATGTCAATAGACATCAAGAAATTGCCTAGTAGTTTTTGTGTTTCAATTAAAGGATCCTAAGCTTTCATCAAGTCCAATGGAGATGTCGAGTACGGAACAGCTGTCGGATCGGAACCGAAAGTGATTCGGGTTTTGTTCGTGATTCGCATCGCTTGATTGAAGGACAGACTTAATTTTGTGTTCATTTCGGACAACTTACAGACCGTCCGCTAGGAATATTCCAAGACTGCTTAAGACAGGCTAGAATAAATTCAATTCATGGACAAAAGGTCCTGAATAATTCCTGAATCAATTTGCGTACAATGAGGTTTTGTCTGTTTTCGACGCGACCTTTGGATTCTTTTTTTAGGAATATAAAAGATTTCTCGACGAAGCCTTTCAAATATTTTACGCTACCTTAAACATGTCTGTTGGTAATGGAAATAGATTACATGGTTATTAGCAAGTACACGGTAACAACTGATTTGTCTTAAAAAAATACCACAGACGAGAATTTATACGCACATTTAAAATAAGCACTGCCTCTATTTATTTTCTAAATCAATACTACTCACGGAACAAATGTGCACTAGTTTGCTTCCAACCGCAAAACAGACGCTGCACCAAGTAACTTGGAATTCGTAATTTGTAATACCATTTGCAGCACACTCGTATTTTTGCGCGAACGCGAACGACAATTGTTCCTGAATAACGATGAAATACTGTCTTTGTTTCGTTGCATTTAGTAATGTTTGTGAATTGAAAAAAGATGAAGATACTTGGTATTCTTACGTACTTACGCATGGGTTTTGTGAAAACTGAGAACCGCTAAAAAGACCATAGAAGTAACATAGACTATGTATTGATGTAACTATTAAAAGACATTTCGACCGTCGGAAATGAAGAGGAAACAATGGTATGGAAAAATAGTTCTAATACACGTCATGCAAAACCTTTTGATAAATCAAAGATAAAATTATTGTGGATAATTGATTTGAGGCCGTTGAAATATAATATATTAGAATATGATTTGCGGGATTTTTAAACACTAGAAATGCTTTCCAGTTTAACATCAGTTGCTCATACTATATTTATACTTTTGATTATACATTAATATGATTATACACTGGTATAGCTGTTTTTCTGTAGATACCTATAGCATTATATATTTCACATGAATAGTGATTTATTCAAGTGGAAATATCAGGACTAACTAAATTCATATTACATTTTCGGGCATTGTCGCCCCAATAACTTGTATTTGATCAAATATTCTACGAAATTTCGAGTATTTGATATGAATAGCGAACCGTATCAGATATCTCATAAGGGACTTCAAACTAAGTTTCTTATTTCTTTGAAAGATATATGAGAATGTGTGATATACATAGAATGACTGACATCATAAGAGCGAGCAATATGATAGGTACAGCTAATATGGTATCTTCTTGATGTCGAATTCATTGTTATATAAGACTATGATTTAATTGACAAAGGATTCTGAAAATAATTAAGGCTCCTAGAGAGAGATTCAACTAATTTATCACTGTTAAAAGCGTACTCTAACATTGTGAGTCGGATTAAAATTTCAAATTGTAAACCTCCCTTTTTGAGTTAATCGCTATTGAGAGCCCGAGCTTTGATCTCGAACTAAATTAATCCTTTCCACAGATTTTAGTTTAGTCTTGTGATTTGTTTATCGTAATTAGTTATACCAGTAATGAAACCAAAGGAATTCGGAGGTTAGAATTCTTGAGTTCGATACAAGTTAAGTTTATGTCAACTTTTTCATTTTAGTATTACAGGCACTTTTTTATCATTACAATATGTAATAGTTTTTACTGCTCGCGACTATTTGAACTATTGTTATATTTATATCCTAAACTTAATTCCAATCTTTGAATCTTTCATAGCAGCCGTCATTAGGAATACAATTATAAAAAAAAAAGGAAATAATATTGAGTTATTATAACGCGATAAAACCTGTAAAAAGTAGCTTTATTTCGGTAAAGTTGCTGTGGATAATCTTAAACATATAAATGTAACGATGCAAGACGTTGTTACAAGTGCAAATTTCATTCAACTATAGACAAAGAAATCAATGGAACAACGTTTGATTGTACAAAAACTCTATATTCCAAATCACGTCGTTACCGAGCCTGCAGAACACCATTACAAGTACATAAAGTATCTGATGACAATACGGATTGGTCGAACGTGCAGCCGTTAACGCTCTGTTTGGCATCCATGTCGCGTCCAATGTGGATATCGAAGCTATACGAACAGCTCCACAGATTTGTACAGCAAAAACTATGGCATGTCTTGCGTACTGTCGAGTTCATAGTTCATCGGGAAGTGTGGCAAGACAACGTTAGTCAGAAACCTAAAAAACTATTACTGCAAGATACTAAACCATTTTAGGAGTTAGATGAGAAGCTTTGGAGAAATGTTTCTAAGATAATTGTTGATGATGGTAAAGTAAATGGGGATACTAGATAATTGATGGTTGTTGTCAAAATAGAAACCTTACTATATTAATAGGCAGAATGGGTTGTGTCGTTTAACGTGAACTATAGAATTTGCATAAGCACGATGTTATTTCCACGTAACACTTTCTCGAAAGAAATTCTAAAAGCTTGTTATCGAAATTACTAGATAGAGAAACCTGAACTAAAGCAATTTGATTAAAAGTCTTTTAATAAAACCACTCCACTATTAATTTCTTTTAAAACGATAGCTTTATTCTATTAATTTTCTGGTAAAACTGAAATAAGTTGTTTAAAGATTCTGCGAATATAAAGATGATTTTCCTGTTTTTCAGCCGAGTAAAATACTTATACCGATCTCAAACAATTAAGGAACTGAACAAACTTTTCCGAAGTGATTCGCAAAAAATTCTGACAGCTTTCATAACAGTTAAATTAAAAATCTTTGGTACGATGAAAACGTTTTCTTTATATAGTTTTTTGTACATCTTGTGTAACTTAATATAGGAGATGGATTCTTGTTTATTTTTTATTATAGTTTTTTTGTGTATAGTAGGATCTAAAAGAGATTTGCTTTTCCTAGAATCGAATTAATTATTTTCAATTTGGATATCTATCAAAAATATTTTTATAATGTATTGACTTACATACCTACTTCATTTTTGTTCTTATTGTTTAAATTCTTTGGCTATATTTTTGTCACATATCATTTTGAATACTATTTTTCTATTTAAACTACTTGTTCTCAATGTTTTGTAGAAAATACGGTTTTCTTTCTTTTCTTATTAAAACCTCACCTTAAAAGCTTATCTACCTACTTGAAATATTAAGCAGATCTCAAAAGTGGTAGAACACAATCTTGAACCAACTGTGGAAAAAATATTAAAAATACCGTATCGCAAAACTACGCAGTTAAATCTTGACAACAAATTGCATGTTACAAATAAAAGGTTACATTCAAATGAACAGGCAAGCTTTGTGACATGCGTACGAGTGCATTCATTCGAAACGATTCGATGCCACTGATACCAATGTGCAACCTTTTATTGACAGTAGTGACATTTTGTTGGGACAGCTGATTGAATTTACATAACGTTGATTTTTTTATTCATTCTGTAGGTCTGAGCGATTTTGATATAAGTTTACTAGATGCGTTGTTAAGTCTAGAAATTTGTTTACCAAACTGCACAAGTAATTGACTCGCTGAGTCATATTTCTCGAAACTTCTTCAAAGTTACTTGAGACGGTCACCTATTAAGGTTTAATTCTCATACTTCCCACTCAGAAATGTGACCTCTGCAAGTTCTATAAAATTGATCTTTAAGATTTCTTGTGATTGTATTGGTTTATCACGTTAAATAAACAGTTTAGCTGCTTCTAAAACTTCTGCAGATTTATGAAAACGGGATCCTAGATATACTGCAGTCTTGTTGTGCCCTTAACACCGTACTGCTTCTGCTTGTCCTAAATAAACTTAATTCGTTATTCTTTCTAATTTTGCTCCAGATCAAAGTTCTCAGGAAAAAAACTGTACATTCATATGTAACTAAAGTTACACACAACCGTGAAACCGTCACATGACCACGCATTATTCAATTAGTCGCAAATTGTCCAAATTCGCGACTGACGGGTCGCCATTGTAGTGGATAAACGACTCAGTAGCTGTAGAATGATCATTGATCACGGATGCTTTCATTATTGTATTGTTGGTGTGTACTTCAGTACTTTAGCATTACCTAGCCACAGAATATGTAACTAATACTATGGACAGATTAGCCATAATTTTTTCTCTCTAATTTTAAGATACTCCCCATTTTTGTGTCTTTAAGATAACATCGTAAAGAGTTTATATAGGATGTTCTGGCTGTACTTTAATGGTAATGTGTAGCGCAACAAATTCGGATCAAAACAATGAATGAACTTCACGTGGCGTTGTAGTACTAAATACTACATTGATACGGTACCCTTTGGCGATTTGCCAGCACTCTTGATCGGTTATGACTCCCTGGTATTTTGGTACCAAACTATAACACTTTCTTACACTCGCCTTTATTTTTCTTGATATATTACAGTTTATTTATACAGATTTCACATTGAAATATTGTATCTGGTGCTGCTAAGATTTACATAGTTTGAATCCATAGATGCGAAAGTAACTCAGTTTAAGATTACATCTGCCGTGGCAGTCGTCCATAGGCACAGCAACTGCTTACCACCTCAGTGATATAAAAAAGTTGCATTATCTTAATATTGGCCATGCATAGCCAATGCCATTGACGTGGCCAGATATAATACTCGAAAATTCTCAAAAAAAAACTGCAGTTTGTCGACAGTGTCTATTATCATCGTCCTTTGTAGACTTAGAATAATAATAGCACTGTTTTAAATTTCATACTGGCAACTCTTGTTACTAATTAGTTAATTAGACATACATAGGTATAATGTTTTGTGGTAAACAGATTGTCATACAGTACGTGTTTTATCTACACCTACATACCTCTATTATTTGCTATTGTTAACACTTGTATGCGAGTTAAATTGTTCTATTGTTATTTCATTTCGCTATGCCTAATAATATTCGTTCTGAAATCTTTTAAGTCGCATAAAAAAATATACGCCATGCGACAATATTTTCATCTCTCAAGCGTTGCAGAAATACTGGAATTAAAAATATAAACTATTGTGTTTATTACTTAAGATTAATACACTAATATATCATTGTCATATAGGCAAGTACTGTGTAAAAAGCGTCTTCAATTTATGCCGATATTAAGGTTCCATGCGAGCTTAATACCGACAATAATTTCACGATATAGACACTTCAATAACATCATGACACGCATTCTATCTTCAGTAACTGAAAATCTACTGTGTTTCAAGTGAAAAAGGTCTAAAATAAAATTAAGTTGTATATGCGCTAGGATAGGAAGTCGGTGTGTAATATTATGGCTCAGTCATACAGGTACGTAATGTAATTATGTTTGCAATTGGCTGTAAGCCAACCTCTACGCGATTATGTTGCCTTGGTATTTAAAGACACGTGGTTACCGTTTTATATGGACAGTGGTTGTCTATGGAAGAAAATAATTGATCGTAAATTTTGTGTTACATCAGCATTGACATTAAACTTAAGGCAATTTAAATTAATAATAAATGTTTGCTATTAAAAATAAAAGGAAATTGGTCTATGATGGGTAAGATCGGGCTGCTTCGACAGGACGTGACCTCAAACTACTCTTTCTTTCTTCTTTTTTGGCACTTCTTCTGGCCCTATAGTGGCAGAATATAGTGGAATGTTGGGAGCATGTTGGAAATCCACCAAGGAAAGTGTCTTATCGACTAGAGGTGCAGTGTACTTTCAACAAACTTGTTACAAAATACTTACCTTCCGCTGGTTAGTGCCACTCGCTTATAGAAATTTTCCCTTCGTCTGCAAAAAAATTACTGATAAAAAATATTTATTTAGACTTACTTCAATTACCCAACAAAATGGATGATTTGATCACATATTACGTAGTTATCATTGCCACAATTAAAAAAAAACAGCCGTTTGCGTGGGCTCTTTAATTGATCACCACTTCTCTAGTAGGTATTGATAGAACGCAGTGTTATATACCAGTTAATTGGAATACTCAGACAGAAAAAGGCAGAATATGTTCCGTGGAATTTTCTTCCGTTCCAGTATCATTCAATTTAATTATGATACTTATGCGCAGTACCACTAAATACATTATTGTGTACTGAATCATAGATTTTCCTACAAAGAGATTAACTTAGACCAGACATGATGCATCCGTTATTTATACTAGTTAAGTCAACAGTTATTTTTCCCAAACAAAGGATTTTGAGACGTTTCTGAGAATAACTGGTCATTTTATGAACACTGACCGACTTTTAATCAAGATATTGTCTGCCAAGAATTTTCGCGATGTCATTAGATGCGAATTTTGACACTTACGTTCAGATATATTATTTTTAAAGAACTAAATGGAGGCTGCTCCACCGGTATTATATACAGAGACGGCAAATATATAAAATTTATGTAGGTTTACAAGATTAATTGACATTTTTTATTGCATTGAGTTTTTATATTAAGTCATTATTGGCAACCCAAATTAATTACAAGGAAATCCTGCTTCCATAAAATTCTTGATCCACATTTGTTTCAGTTCGGTCCGTGACAAACTAATACCGCGGAAAAGTGACGACCTTCAATGAAACAAAAAGTTGTCTAAATATGGTGTGGCATTCACCGTGACAATGCTTTACGATTCCGTCAGAAACGTGTCTGAAGGGCTCTCAACAATCTAATACGAACGTGAGGATTTATAATAATTATAACAATTTGACGGTTGATGAAATCGTAACGTGACAATAAACTATGGTGGTTAAAAACACTTTACAATTCGGATACACTATACAAATCACTGATTTAAGTGTCTCTACCTGAGCGGGGCGTTCCGAACAGCGAAGTACCATTCTCAACACATAGCGTAACACCGCATGGTCATAGACATAAAGTACAGATAGCTGGCTTCATAAGTCTCTACGTGTGCGTTTGTTGTGTCTCGTTGTATTTGACTATTTGTGATATGGTTCATGTAAATAAGCCACCTTAGGTAGTGTATTTCCAAATGCTAAAAAAGGGTTATTTAGCGGTGCTAATTATAAGCGGTTGTTATGAGACTTACATGAATGGATAATTCAACTTTTATAAGGATAACGTTTATATTGCTGTGTTATTTCATCCATGATTATTTAATCTTCTCTTCTTATTCTTTTTGGTTGATTAACTAAATAACTGCTGATCAGGATTTATAAGTAAGAGGGTAGATGTGTGTCGAATCAAAGTTATTTTTCTGTATCAATTTACGCAACCCAGTATTTTTTATCGTCTTGTATACTCCTTTGCGGGTTCTGTATTATAAATAAACACACTTCAGTAATATCATTTAAGGTCACACGTTATCGGAAACCTCTTTCGGAAAGGACGTTTTAGGTTTATTTAACAAGAATCGAGCGAGGAAAATTGCTGCTATTTCAAGGAGAATCGAATCGTGGTTTCGCATTGACGAAATGTGAATGGAATCTTTGTATAACGAAGTATCGACCGATGGGTACAAGGTCTGAGTGTTGCTAGTTTTATAAGAATACTAGGTATGTACGGCTAAAGAATAGTACCTACCATAATCATTCTACAGTATGCAGACTTATATTGATCTGAATTATCCTATTTTTACGTGTACAATTACGACTACGCACATGTACATATTCTGTGAAATTGAACACTTACTTGTTTCTGAAACTAATAATAGGTGCTGACAGAACCTTCAACAAACTGTTATAATTTTGAAAGATCTTTTTTTAAAATATTTCAGTGATAATATATTGGTGCTCGTGACTGTACCTAATTAGGAAGGAATTAATCGACCTTGAAATAATATGAAACAAAACTATTTAGGTACCGGCTATATGTATGTACCTTGTAATAGTCAGCCCCTATCAAACCTAATCGGTAGTTTCATAGAAAAATCCAAAAACACTTTTCTGGTTTTATACAGACCAGCATTAGGGTAATACAGACAAAAACATCTGTATTGAAAACACTCTGTAATTATAACATAGTTAAAAAGTTTATTACAGTTTTCCAGTCTGCCAGCTTTTCCGGGACTATCGTAGTATATTTGGCATACTTGGCTCCTATTCCTGCCCTGTTGGTTGCTTTGTTTAGCCAGCCATGAAATACGTTAACATAGGTTTATACTTGAAGGAAAACGAGGAAGTAGACCTAGACGAAGTTTTGTGGAACAAGTGAAGGAAAGGATTGCGATCGAGTCGTATCAAGTATCAAAGCAGAAGATATAGAACAGTGGCGTTTGCTCCACCGACAAGGGCTGAGCTCTTCAATTAAAGAAGAAGGTTTATACTTCACTATATTATTTGACTAAACATTATTACATTTAATGGTAATCCTAGGTAGTACCAACGCGGACCAAAAGACCAGACTGATTTAGGTGTACATTCATCGCAGAATATCATTTAAACGATTGATTTAAAGACTCTTTACGCAAGTAACGTTTATGATAACAATAAATTCACTAATTCAGTATTTATTTAACTATTAATTCTAAGTGTAATCTATACCAAAATTAGGTGAATTAACAATTTGTTAATTCAATTAACAACTCGCACACCCAACGTGGAGGGGCCATCTAGGTATATAAAAAGGTACTCGAACTACAGCAATGTACCGGCAAGCTATAACTTAAGCTCGTTTTAATTCCGAGCGCCCTAGAAAAAGTCTGGACTTTAAGTTTAAATCTAGGACAGACCGGCTGGAAATGTATACGCTCTTAACTACCATTTTGGCAACGGTCCGGACACTTGTACCTATATGAGGCTTTGTGCTCCATACTTTATCTACCAGGTAGTAAGTTAGAACGGCTAAAATTTACTCTTTGGCTTTTGTAGTAAAAAAGATAGCTGAGCTACAGGGAGATTGAATGATTCTAGATGCTAATTGAGGAAAAGGTGAGGTCTTGAGCTGTGTTTATCAAAAAACTGCCTCACATTGACTAGATATATTTCACGATTACTAATAATCAGTAATATGTTTTCTATATAATTAGTAGGTATTCTCACATATACCATCGTCACTTATACGGATTTATATCAGGATGGATAAGGATCAAACTCAAAGCGCCTATCAGTTATTTTTAAAACACACTGCCACTAATAGTTTGAGATGAATGTACCTTTGAACATCAATTTCTATCAAAGTTCCGACTTTATCTAGAGGATATCTTGAGGAAGAATGACAAGTAATTATGGCCCACTTCAGACTGACTTTGAAACGTTATTTGTCCGTGTATCTAATGTTAATAAAATAGTTACAACGCATTTTCCGCATATCATATCTATGTTTATCTTCGAATGGAAAACCTTGCGACAAGAGAAAATCATTGTCCTTTTTACTATATAAAGTATTTTAAATATTTTTACTTTGTTTAAGATATTATAAATCTACAATAAAACTTACATGCAACAGGTACTGTTGGTTGGTGACTAACCAGACAATTAATTTAGTATTTGTTTTTACAGTGCTATCGAAGATTTTTTCAACAATTAATATATTAATTAAATTGTTTTGTATGTGTATGTGTTAGAAGTCGAAACCTCTGTTGTCTTTATTACCATATAAGAGCTGTTAAATAGCTATGCTTAAAAATATCTCAAAAATAAGCATTGAAATGAATACTATATCAAGCATACTTATACTTACTTAATATATCTATATCGGTCACCGACAAATCCTCCAACACGCGCGTGAATACTGAATGAGTCTTGAATTCTTGTTCACCTACCATCGACATTGCCTTGTATGTATTAGGACATCGAACTATTATGTGAAGTTAGCGAGAAATGGATACGGCAACACACATGGGCTTTTTTGTCACGTACACATTGCCCTATTATGTTTTCTCGGTCTTTGAACTATGACGGATATTGACAATAAAATGGATAGGGGTTTTTAATTGCTCTCATATGCACTGATGTTTATATACGTATATAGTACACATATAAAGTTCTTTGGACTGCAATGTTAAACACAGTTAATCTATTTGTATTTTTAGATGTGTCAAAAGTGACGTTTTAATGTTTTTTTACAATTAATGCACTTTGATTAGTTGGTCATTTAAATTAAAATAAACGATTAATTGGGCGACAAAGGTTCCATTCTTCCGTAATAATTACATTACTAAGAGCCAGCAGCGCTTTTTGTTGTGTAAATGTAGAACAATTTTGTTATAGTTAATTGAACTCCCGAAGGGATACATGCTGAATATTTATCTGGTCCTAATTGCTAAAGGGAAACACGAAACTAGAGCAGCGACAAGCCGGTTTCCTCTTAGTTAAGTTGTTAACATCTATTCAACAATTCTTTTTTGTGTTCGGTTCTAATGAATAAATAAGTACGAAACAATGTTATAATCAGAAGTCTTCTAAGTAACACAAAATGCCACCTCCTCACATTCTTACATCTAAATAAACTCGACGCCTTGCAGTAGTAATCAGATGCAAATACCTTAAACGTGTGTACCGCAGGTGCGCATGCGTTCCTCATGAATGACAAGCTTACATCCTATAAGTCTCTTTCTAACTCACGAGGTTAGAGTGAGTTAGCAGCAGTACTGTGTTATATATCTGTTGTGATTGTAAGTATATAAGGTGATATGATGTCTGTACGTCCTTTATTTTTTCTTATAATTTAGTATCAAGATCTTAATACGCCCATTAAAAATGAACATGTATATATGAACAACGAGACAATGATACCGTAAGAGTTCTTAAATTTTACCCAGGCTGTGTGCTATAAGTGCCCCTAGAATAAATGCGCAATAAATTTAATTTATATTTTACAAAAGTTGGGAAACGCCTGTAAGCCTTAAATAATTGCCTTAGGTCTTCTAAGTTAAAAAGGCATTTTCTCTTTTATCTACCTACATAAAAAGTATCGTATGAGATTTTCAGCATCATATTATTTATAGATAATGATATCTATCATGTTTCTTTTCAAAGTTTATAAATTGCTTTGAAGATTCTCTTAAAGGGAAAATATAGTATTTGCTTATTTTCTTTTGTTAAGAAAACCAAATCCAATTTCTTTAGTTGAAATAAATATTTTTAGTCTTTTTACTCACCATAATCTAAAAATATAAGTAATTATACGTAGCAAACTTTCTTGTTGAAAACTATTGCTTTTCTTTGTTTAAATATTTAAAGAAGGTAGTTTATGTACTAGTATTTAGACAACGATTGCAATTTGCGGGAAAAATAGTTCGCTGTAATTATCCTAGCTGTTCTCGCTTTTGTTGTGACGATACATACTTTTAGTAACATTTTGCATCCTTGAGTTATTCTATTCATTCCCCCCACTATTTATTTCCAGTCGTGTCTACCCTTAACTCTGGACCGTGGTATCTTTTTTAATCTCCTCGCATTCATGTTGAATTACAGAGGGTTGGAGAGTAATGGAAGCTGTTTTTGAAGTACATTCGTGGCTCATTTTTTGTATTTCTTTATCTAAATTGTGAAGCATTCTAACCGGATTAGAAGTGTAATATCAGACTTTGGTCTTTCTGTACGACTTTAGTCTTTTCCTTAACGTTTTTGTTTAAACGTTATACGCGTTGTTAATAACTTGGTTTTATAACCCTTTTTTCGTTTAAAAGCGTTTTTGCATCCTGGCATTTTAAATTTCGTTTTCAGTTTTTATTTTACGGGTTCCGTTTTCCAGAGGAAATTTGATGTTTATCTTTTGATTCAAATGTTGACGACAAACTTTTTCATTGTTCTTATAATCATAAAATGCAGCGTTCTAGTTCAGGAAATTAAAGCGATATAGGACTTAAATTTATAGTGACCTATGTCTACAGTATAATATACTGTTTATATATTATGTATACGGTATACCTACTATGCTGTACCAATTCAATCTCCCGACGCCTGAATGGCGACATGTATCAACAAACACCTTTCTTCTAAAGATATCTGAAGCCCTTCGGGTCCGGAAAGTGCCATCACAGCCGACCAAAGTCCGACATTATCAGTTTACTGTCAGTATCTGTCTTCGGGAACCTTGAGATGTGTCGGCCGACGCACAATAGACGCTGCGCCCATATTGTGCCTCGTTTGCTTTGATAAATTTGCTTGAATGGACGTCTTATGTATTTGTAGCTTGGCTCTAGTTGGTACTTATATTTAAAGAAAGGTTTCCTTAGTGGAAATATACGTTATCTACCTAAAATTCTCATGGCCTTCATTTCGTTTGAAGAAATCCTGTACGAGCGTTTACGTAAATAAAGACATCACAAGAAATAGTAAATCCATTCATTCGTTTACTTTACGTCTAACTCTTTTAGTTTGTAGCTGTATAAAGAAAGTTTACTTTAATGGGGCAAGTACTGGCGGAGAGTGATTGAAAACAGAATGTTTTTGAGAAATTACAGGATTAATGTATGTGGACTAGGTACGTTAAGATTACTACCTACTTTTAATAGATTATTGTAAGGTTGCTCTCTCGATGTTGCTTTGTAGAATATGTTAAGAAAATGATAAATTACCGATATTAAATAAAAAGCTCATTTGATCATGATAACTTCCGAAATATATTAACACGTTTACGAAAATTTCTCTTATATCTGTATTGTATAATATGTATAAAAGTACATCTTCTGTATCTTCAAATTAATATAGGTTTACTGTAGCTATGCAGTAATATACCGCCGGCAGATGACGTGGTGTGGCGGCGCGTGTGATGGATGAACAAAAGACATCCATTATTGTGAAGTATGGAACTGAGAGGGATTCTCTTGACGCATGTCGATGTTTTGTTCCGCAAATGATGTTTTAAGGCACGTATGGGGAAATATAGGAGGGATTAAATGATCAATAGTTTTATTTCTGATTTTAGATTCCTAGAGAATATTTTCGTTCTAGATGGCGTCAGTTTGTCTACGTTTTTAGCTGTCATATACAAAAATAAGTGTTGTGTTTTTAATGAAAGTGCGCATAAACTGGATTCTTTTCTATAGGAAGTAGAAGTTAATGAACAAACTAGTCCAAAGCCTGTACATACGTACCATTACAGTACTAAGTAGATAAGCCGCCACTAACTACAATGCCTGTCAGTCCATGTAATCATCATGGTAAACTCATTTCCCGTACTTACTCTGTGATAAGCTACTGATAATAGAATGATATAAAATGTTTTTCTTTCATCTAGATTTACTTATACGTTTTTGGGGTATGAATACTTTGGTCCTTGGGACGAGTCTTTATATACAAACATTATACTATTGGCTTTACAGTTAAATCACATAGGTAGTTCATATTTTATGTAGACTTGACTAAGTGGATGTGATGAAATTCAAACATAGACTTGGGATGTTGGCAGGGGAAGCTAACACGGTTCACTGAACGGTAATATTCCGCATTAATTATGCAAGGGTACCTGTCTGCCGATGGTTATTATGTATAATTCATTAGACACCATTCTTAGAGTACTGGCATTGTAGAGCCACCACACATAAAAAAAACTTAAAGAATGACGGAGTATTAAGCAATAGGGTTATTTTTTCCGCATTTCGGATTCAGAATTTAACAAAATCCGTTTACGATTCCTATCCACTCACTCATAGTGTATTTTCATTCAAAATACTAGCACACCAAACAAACATGTTTACAGAAAAAATCGTTTCAAACACACGAATGGAAGAAAAAACATAGCAAACGTTTGTTTACACATTGCACGCGTGTTAATTCTGTTTAATGAGTTTGGTGCATTAGTTGTAATAACAAACTGTAGTTTGGTATACGTGGATAAGCGGAGGTGTTAAAAATGAAGCACAAGTCTTGTTTTGTAGAATCTTAAATATATACATTTTTGTGAGAGAAAACATCGATTTCAGGCAAGATTGTAGAATCTTGGTATTGATTTTAATTGTGGTCCTTCTGACCGAAGTTTTTTACATAATTTTGTGAGCTTATAGTTTGTGTTGTGAAGTGTGTTCGTTTTAAAGGAGATCAACCCTTTTTCTTGCTATCAAATGATGAATGCAAATGCATTCACGCTTCGCAGGATGATGAATTTATATATAGTTCGATGCAACCTGAGCTGAAAGCTGAGCAGTCAGCCTTGTTATCAACCTATTGGGTGCGGCTAATCTTTTTAACTACTGTTGTATAGGCTTAGTTAATACGATAAAAGAAGAAGTATCTAGAAATGCCTTCGTTCCTAAACTATGAAGCAAGTACTACTTAATATTACTCTGTAAACAAAGGTAGGGTCTAAGTTACAATCAACGATGGTGCGTCATAAATAAGCTTTCCCTAGCTCTCACAATATTGACTGGTGTTAACTGTGCTAGTGACTCACCACTAGTATAGTTTTATGTCTAACACTTAGGCACAATTACTTGCCAAGTGTGGATTTGCATAAATAAATAAATAGTAATAAGTAAAGAGTGGGACATATAATGGGTTGATTATGTTATGTTAAGTAAAGAGTAATAAAAGAAAATGTAGGAAAACTAATTGAAGTTGGTATGGATTTGTTTTTCTTTGTTATGATTTTATGAAAATTCAGGTATGCTTGTCTGTCACTTGAGAAGAGATTTTACCGTATTTACCGTTTTCAAGAAACTGATTATCCATACTGGATCTCCATTCAGGGATATCAATGTATTATGGGACTAGGATTTCGTGTAGTGTGCATTTAGGCAGAATCTTACCAGACAGCAATATTACCAAAAAAACGAGCACATAACCCAAGTTCCTCCAACCTCAGAAAACATTCACACTAGCAGCCGCTTAACCAATGAAGCGTATAGAACTACTAGTTATAAGCTTACCTTCACAATCAGAGCGTATTGAGTTTATTTCTATAACAATAAATAACCATTTAACGTTGAGGTCACTATACAGATTGCACAATAGTTATGAATTTAAACTATAGTTACACAATCCGTTACACAGCTGCCGATTGAGTTAAGATCAGTTCCAGGGCTGCGTTAAAGGCGAGTGTTCACTACCCTGTAAGGCATGGGACGGATTTCATTTTTGAGAAATTACAATTCACCAACATTCCATCAGCTTCCATATTCAAATTGTCGACACTTTATCTCTATAAATGGTGTCCACTTTCGTTCATGTCTTTTCATGTTTATTTTACCAACTCTATTTATTCCGTAGTTGGCGCTAGTGAACGCCTTCCCTTATTATAAAATCTCTATAGCTGAGATTACACAATCTTGCAAGCCACATTGTTGTAGTATTCGCTGCTAAAATGAATTCATTCGCAGTAATATGCACTTTAGAAGTAAGATTTTCTTAGCGAGTAGAAAATATTATTAAAAGTTTGTTGGTTGGAATATAATGAAATAAAATCTATAAAAATACACATCTTATATGACATTTTGTTAACGAAACATCCCAATTGATCCCAAAATATTATATCGAAACAAATCTGCGTATTTTATAGAGAAGAATACCTAAAGAAATCTATGTATGGGTAACAAGGGTTCCTTTTGCTGCCGCGAGCACGTCACAATGAGTACTCGTTGGTATGTTAACGCCGTATGCCCCTTTGTAATTGCCGTTAACAAAAACGTGAGTAATCCCTCATTATTTGAACATAAACTCAAAATGGGTTGTTAACGAACGTTTCCCTACAAAGTTTTGACACCTAGTAATTAAAATCCCAACTCTTTAACTACCATTAAATTAAACCAACGTAATTACTAAGCTAGTTAGCAGTTAAGGAATACATTTCAAAGCAGGGTCTTATCTCACACAGGAAATTCCAAAGCTTTAGTACCTTTTACGAGGTATGCGTTTAGGTGCCGAAGGACCGAAGATCCAAAGGACCAAATGTTTGTTTTTGGTTAGTCCGTAACTAATTACGTAGTCAAAATTTACAAAGAGCCGTTGCGTAAAATGAAAATTGCCATGACGTTTAGAAATCCTCTTTGAAGTACTTATTTGTTATTTTAGCGGTGAATCGAACCCTAAAATTGCTTTCAGTTTGAATAGGTACTGGTGAGATGAGTTTGCGGAACGAAAATCTGCTTAATATATAAATGACGTATTTAAAATTTGTTTCCGCAATATCATACAATTTTTCAATGGTTATTTTATAAAATGACTGTTAAACTATACCTAATAGATAACGTCACTTTTTAGCGATCGTCCCAATTTTAAACCAAAGCCAATGACAATTCTACCCACGTCTCCGTTTCCGGTCTCATAATACGTGTTGCAGATATTCAGGTCGGTCCAACTTGGAACGGAGTAAACGAAATAGATAGTTTTAAATTCAATAAAACTAACAACAGTGTCACTATATTCAATATCTAAGTTGGCCTAAACATAAAGGTGTATTACCTCTCTTTGTGTTTGTCTTATTTATTACAATAACAGCTTTATTTGAGTATGTTCATACAAAATTCTGTGGCGGTAAATTAATAGTCTTCGAGTATAAATGTCTAAAGAACGGAGCAACAACAACAACTTTGCCTCGGTCTATGTTCAAGCTTTTCTTCGCAGTTCGAATACCTACTATTTATCTATAGACATTTGACAATATGGCTACAATATTAGAGGGCGTTCCGTCCCATTGTATTTCGTCAACCAAACACATTATCCAATTCACTTACATTATCCGGCAATTACACCAATTGCCGCTGACTTCATCGAAACATTGACCTTTTCGCGGATTATACGGACCTCGGCAGGCTGAGCGCATCATTCGTTATCACTATCATACGGCCAGTACCGAGCGCCCCGTACGTGCTCAGTTGGTCGGCGACTCGCGCGCGGTTAAGACGTATCTGCGTCGTTCCGCCCAATTAATTACTACTCTACATCTCACCCTGGCCACGCGAAAATTCTTCACAACCGGTCCGACCTGTTAAAGTTATTTTCCTTCGATCACGTGCGACATTCATAACGAACACTTTAAATGTAAGCAACGAACTGTTCGAAGTCACCAATTCTGTGTAAAGTGCGTGTTAAACGATGCTTTGTCGGAAAGCATAAACGAGTATAGTACAGAAGGATTGCAGTGCTATAGGATAAGTTGAAAAACATGGTTGTGTAAGTGGAAGTGTAAGGGAGAGCCGCCGGGAACGGTAGTGTCGGAATGTACGAGGTATCGTGCGTCGCCGGCAACAAAGTAGACGCTGCGTACGCAGTCAAGAGCCTTTCGAACGTGATACCACCAGGGATGGGGCACACGGTGTCCGTGCAGCGTCACCACGCGCACTCGCAGTCATACAAACACAAACAGGAGCTCCCACCTCCTGTGAGCAAGCCCGATGCTCTAAAATCACACGTCATGCGACTCCTGAAACGATCCAAAAGCCACACACCCGCTACCAGGGCGGCAGAAAATCAAAGCGATCCCCGAAACTTTGATCGTAGAACTGTGTTTGCGAGGCCCGTGGTTGACGAGCAGCGTCGCAGGAGGAACTCGGCTGAACGCCGCCGCAGTGGTGACAAGAGGGTGATGGTGACCATAGTGGACGGTCTCCCGGTTGTCGTAACCGGTCAGAACCAGGTGCCACAACCGCCTCAACATCCCCCACCGGTGACCCCGCATCATCGGCATACACACAAGGTAAGTTAGAATCGAAGATCTTTTACGAATAAATTTTCGAGCTGGTACTTTCTTAATCGATATTGTTATTAAAATGATACCAAACTGGTGCACTGGTTTCTTCGGTAAACTGTTAGAAGAAATTTGACCTTAAACTCGCTCGATAAAAGATATTTGAACATGTTTTAAAGTGTTATCGTAAACCTTATTCTAAACTATATAATTATCTCCAGTCGCCTAAATATGCTTTAATGGCGAAGATAGTGTGAAACAATTGAACTAAAAGATGTTTGCATATTTGTACAACGTAGGTATGAGTCTTACGTCATAATTGCGTTATCTTAATTACCTGTACGCTTATGGGAGACACAGAGCAGGTCTTGTAACAGAAAAACAATGTGACTTACAATTGTAAGTTCTACGAATTGAATTATAGGTAATACGAGTAAATTTTATATTTAATCCAATACCACAAAATAGGGAAAAAGGCGAATCCAAATGTGTAAATAAACCTAGTGTGCCACGTAAAGAGAATAATATGTATTAGGTATTAATGGCAATCGTTCGGCTTTAACTTCATATCATAATATTGGTGGAGCTGCTTTTCCCCTTTAATTAAATAAAATTAAGGAAAAAAACTACATTTAAAAACGTATAATTCCGTGTCTATAAAATTATATTCGGACGGCCTTATTGTAAGACTGGTAGTACACTATCGTGTTGCCGTTTAGACACGCATCGTTAGCCGCTGACAAAAAAAAAGCTTTTAAATGCTACACTTTTTTCTATACTGTCCGTTTTAGAATTCGTTCTAGTTATTAATTAATGATGCTGTTATATTTACTACAAAAACAGTTATAATAGGTAATTAAATTGGAAATGGTGAGTTTTTCGAAAGCAAAAGATACTCGTTAAATAGATTTCAATGAAGCCGTCTTCCTTATGATATGTTCGCTTAAAGCAAGCTTAAAAATAAATTGTATAATATTATATAAGCATTGCGTGCTCGACTATTCCAATTAATAACTGCAACAATTTCAATTTACAATTTGTTAATCTTTTCACTTGTGCCACCAACTGTACGTCAATCGTGTGCGCCGGTCGTTAGCCCACTTCGAAAATGGCGATCAGGAGTTTTTACTTCGACACACATACCCACATACTGGCTGCATGCTAGATGCATTACGAAATGTAACCGACGCATTCAAAAGTGATAGTCTGTGACTAATCAGTTTTATATTGGCATGAATTTAAATATCATTGCACTCGAATTCACAGGGATGTGTTGCTAAAAGAAAATGAGAGTAATTTTCCATTTCTGCGTAGAATATGCAAATTAGACTGTTTAGCATGCGTTTATTAATGATCTTCGTTTTTTATAGCTAATAAGCGAAAGTAATTAAGTTTGTTTTGATTGAAACCGGTCGTTTTCCGATACAAATTATTTAGTATGCAAATTATATTGAACTTTTATAAACCTTTCATTTCTGTTTTGAATGCCTACATCCAACTTTCATTCACTTTCATTTTGTGAATGACGTAACTTACGTTCATCAGTTTCAATCAAAGCTTGTTAAAGTGTCTTAGATGGACTGTATTGTAGTATACTCGAAATTATCCGTATTCCCACTCCATCGCACTTCCAAAGAAAGATCCTAAGAAGTTGAGACCAACTGTTCTGACATGATACGGCACGGTGTCGTTACGATTCAGTTACACAATCAGCTGGTCAGTAAACAAATATCGCGGGTTCCTTGAACGCGACCGAACGGCTATATTTACTCGCACGTGTGTTCCGCCCATTATTTTTAGCACGTTGTATGGATACATCGGAGACCTATCAATTGATCGTGCGGTTTGTCGTGGGAGAGAGAAATTTTACTTTAGATGTATTGATAACAGTTTTTTTTAACATAACTCTATCGCGGCGAAGAGTAAGACAGAAGTGTGAAGTGTACACCCACAGTTAGCCAGTATCTTTAAGGTCAAAATTCGAGCAACTACTGAGAATTTTATTCCAACGCAAATCCCAATGAAAACAAATTCCTTTTAGGGCTAACGCGCACTTGTGATTTTTAGTCTACCGATAGTTTAGTCGCTGTAGTAGTCGTGTATAATTTCGTGTCGAATTCTAATCGTCAAATGCGCGCCACTGCCATATAACTCCATAGTGAATCCCAGAACGATCAAACTATCGCCCGACAAAAAATCACAAGTGCGCGAGCGCTCTTAACCTTTTTCTAACGTAGCTAAATTCTCAAAAAAAAACAATTATATTACAATGTGTGGGCTGATGGTTAAAACCTTTATGTATGTATGTGTAAATAGAATTAGGCAAACGTTTTTGTTGAGTGCAAGTTAATTGAAAATGTGATATTTTAAGGGTCACACACAACAGCCACACAGAGCAACCTGTCTACCGTTGATAAGGGATTTTGAGTTAGGATGAATCGTTGGCCAGAAAATGGAATTATCGTGTTGGGCCAATCTGCAATAAGCCGTGGTCTAAGCCCCAGCTTACTCTAAAAGAGGTCTTGTGAAAGTAGTATGTTAAGACTGTGTGGCTAAAAAAATCAATTCATATTTAGAACCTATGTATTGCTTAGCTGCTGGATTGTCTGGAGTGCCAAATATTCTGCCGATAAGCAATTTAATAAGCTGAATTACTGAGTACTAAGACAGAACACCTGATGTCTACATATCACAACAGCTAAGGTCTGAATGTCACAACTTGCTAGTGATTGTCTTGCTGGTGTTGGCGTCAATAGGCTGCGGTTGCTTATTAGGCAGACCGTATGCTTGTTTGTCTTCTTACAATAATAAAAACAGCATTTATAGACATTGCCCCCACATTGCATAACAATCCTGGGCAATTTTATAATGCACCTTTCTAGCTAGCTAGTTAGCTATTGATAACCCCGAAGATGTGTCAGTATTTCGGAATACTGAATCATACGATCGTTTGTTAAATTGATGCATTTGCATTTGAACATCTCGTAGAAGAATATGATAATAATCTTGCTTGAGTCTAAATTAGTGTTCTTAACAATAGGAAATGTTAGTTATTTAACCATACTTTACGTTGACACAGTAGCTTTGTATTCTTGCGTAATACTTTACTAATTGTGGGAAGTTGATTATGCGTAGTATTCATGAGACTAGCGACTTGTCACAAAGAATCTTTTGTAATAACTCTGACAAATTAACACGTTATAAACACAGAACATAATTTATTTGTAAGGTTTTAGTACATGTAAAGCGTGTTTGAACGCATATTCAGGGAAACTGTAATAGTTTGGACTAGATACCATGATTCTCGGTCGATTATTACGTAGTGATGCGACCACTGTTAAGTGAAACATCTCGCGTTAGTTAAAGGCACCTCCGACATTTCGAATTCATGTGCGTGTTAATACCTAATTTTCACGCACTTAAACGGTGAAGGAAAACTTCGTGAGGAAACCTGCATGCCTGAGTTTTTTCTTTTCGATGGCTTGCGAAGCCTGCTAACCTGCGCTATGCCAGCGTATGGGACTATAGACTATAGCTGAGAGGGCTCTCAGCTTAGAGGAGACTCATGCCCAGCAGAGGGACAGCATTATGGGTTGAATATTAGATATGATTCTCGGCGTTCGTTTCCGTGTTTCTTCTAAGAAGTCGGCAGCTAGGAAATGCCGGCGCCATGCAGCATTAAAGAACTCAAACATTGACGTGTAAAAGTCTCTTTAAAGGATCTATTTACAGATATAAATTTCGGTATAACTTCTGTGCCTTTGCTAAACTTGAACGCAATTAGTTTGTCTCTGTCGGTGTTGTCTGGTTCCCACAGCCAATTTCAAATTACACGGCTACATTTATGCATAATTGGTTGATTACACGTTCTACATGTTGTGTGGCGGAAAAATATTTTAAGTACTAGATAACGTCCTGAGATTTATTGAGGGGTTTTCCGAAATGTTATCTTGCAGTATAATGTTAATTTTATTTGTAATGACCTCATGTTGTTATTGTATTACTGAGAAAAAACAAGCATTAATTCCGGACCTTTCAGATAAAAACTTGAAAAAAATAAATATAAGCTTTATTTTCTTACTAGATAGCTTCTGTTCGGGACATCATCTCCGTGGACTTCAGAATTGGGTCCGACTTGGATAAAAATGCCTATGACTTATTCCAGACTATAATGTATCTCTGAGCCAAATTTTATCCAGATCTGTTCAACAGTTCTGGCGTGAAAGAGAGACAAACATTCAAACATCCTCACAAACTTTAACGTACGGTTTTACGTTATCTTTCTTTCGGGCAATTGCTAGCTAAGTCAGAGTTTGCAGAATTTAACATAGGCATTTTTCTATTATGTACCATTATCATCCCCCTACTAGTCTTCTCCCTATATCTCCATCTCTCTACTTAAATACCTCTCCAATTTAGAGATCTTCAACACTATAGAAACTCGGTATGAAATTCTTATACACACAAAAGTCTATTTCTTTATCGAAAAATAAAATAAATATGTAACAGCGGCGTTGGGTAAATACTGTATACAGAAATAAACGGCTCTTGTAAACGTAGAATTTCAAGTTCATCACATGTTGTGATAACACGTGTTATCTCTGGCGTTGATAACTGTAAGATCAGTTTTTTCAAGTGTTTCGTTTGACACACAGCGTATGTGTTGTATTTATGACCCCAATTTATCGCACTTAGCGTTGTAATCATTAGATTTAGACGTAATTATAAATTATAAATGATGAAATTACAAGTGACATTTATATGTTGGAGTTTAAGACTTATTATGTAATAAATTATTTACATAGGAATTATTTTTGTCAGTAGCTTCGGGGTTAATGAACCGACTGGCTTATTTTAACTAAGGGGGATCTGTCAAAAAGGTTTATTAACAGTCTGTTTAGTCTAGTGGTCGCAAACGCCGAGAGCGAGGTCCTGGGTTCGATTCCAATATCGGCTAATCATAATGGGTTTTTTTTCATCAATAAATTAACAGTAGCTCGGAGCTTTGATATGTCCCCGGTTAATGGCAATAAGCTCGCCCTCCTTATTTTATAGGATTTAAAACATACCGGCAAACTGTGGGTGTAAGTATATTAAATCATTTATACACTGCTTAACCTTTCGGAAAATGCAAGCGTGATGGTATGAATGTTAGAGTTTATTAAGTACCCACGTAACTCTTATTAGATTCTAACGTAAATGTATATTATGTCGAATAACCGAAATTATTATAAGAGATTTAACTTTCAAAGCTTTTGAAACTCTGAATAGTCGATTTACATATGACATAATATCGTCTAATGTTTATTTATCACGACAATCGTAAAATCCGTAATGCTTTTTAACATAATTATATTATATATTCCAGAGTTTTTATTAAAACAAATTAATAAAAACTCTGGAATAACACATGGGCTACTTTTTATCTGAAGTCCACGCAGACGGAGTCGCGGGCAGAAGCTAGTAGTTAAATATTGCATCTGCGACATCTTAGCTATTCCAGCTTTTTTCATTAAATTTAATCAATACAACCACTTCTCATCAGATACCAAAGTTTGATTAAAATTCGAAGACGCAACCGTAATATATTAAGTTCATAACATAAATAATCGGAATTTACGCGGATACGTAGAACGTACTCGTTTCCCTAATCGAAGCAAAATTTATGGGTAAACTTGATCTTCAATATTTACCACCGTATGGAGTGTAACGGTAAGTTACTTAAGCAACTAAGCACTTACTTAATTAATGCCAAGACATCAGGTTATCATCCTTAAGTTGAATGTTTATTTTTATTTAATACTAATTAATTAATGCTAACTTTTAATAAATATAAATAAATATTCTGCGACATTTTACACATCACCATCTAGTCCCTAACTAAGCAGAGCTTGTACTATGGGTACTAAACAATGGATAATACTTAGATACCTTTTTCTTGTAAATACATACTTATAATACATAAGAAACACCATAATACAACAACATAATGTATAAACCTAATGGGATCCACCTATTTTTAGTTCCCGATGTCCACGTTATTACTCTATTAGCATAACTAAAATAACATACCATCACGCCTGTATTCCTCGAAGGGTTAGGCAGAAGCGTACTAATGTACACCCACAGTTCGCCGGTATGTTTAGGTCCCATGTAATAGGGGGCGAGCCTAATGCCATTAACCGGGCACAAAATCCTTACTCCGAGCTGCTACTGGGAATTTCATAGAAAAACCCAATAACACTGCTCGACCTGGGAATCGAACCCAGGACCTCTAGCGTAGCAGTCGCGCTCAGGACCACTTGGCAATGAGCATAAAGCTTTAAAATTACTATTGCGAGTGTCGTGTGTTGCTATCACACAATAGATCTATACCGCCCTTTTTTACACCTCAGTTGCAGGGGTGAATTGTTGGGGCCTTGCCATTCTAGGTCAGTTCAATCTGATTAGTTACCTATCTCATTAATCATTGAAACCGTTGTGCGCTAAATTGTCATAATTATCTTCAGGGGCTGGAAGCAGGAAGGTTCAGGAACCTCACTAATTGGACCGGAACCATTTGTAGGACTGGCTCCAAGCACAGTCAAAACGGCATTTCGGGAGTACGCAAGGACGAGGCACATGGATGAGTGGTTGAGCCTCACGGGACTTGCTCACTCCAAGAAATTCATAGGTTCCTCATCGAAATGGCAAAATGCCATTTGGAACTCAAGCAGGCGGCAGGCCCGTCTTTTGACGGGAGCGCTGACCGGACACTTCGGGACTAACGCTCTCCTACAAAAGATGGGTCTGACGGATACATCAGCCTGCAGGGCCTGCAAAAGGGAAATTGAGAGCATGGAACACCTTCTGTGTACATGCGATGCAATGGCTGGAAAGCGAATGTGCCTTTTGGGTCAGGGTTATCCAAGCCCGGAGGACTACAGACTCATACCCCCAGGCCTCATTATAAAGCTCATGGAAGAGCTGTTTGTAGAACTGGGAGGGGATGAGGAATAGATTATCTAGGGGAAGCACAAAAGATCCCATTGGGTCGAAGTGCACTGAGGCCTTGCTGCCTCGGCCCTACACAAGATAAGATAAGATAAGATCTTCAGGGGCGATCATTTCGCCACAAAAGAGAATTCTGCTTGTCGATACACAAAATCTAGCATCTAGCTTATGGATTGTGTCAGGAACGAGGTGGAAAGAGAGACATTGCTGAAAAAATTAAATATAAATCGGACTGATGTGGAAATTCTCCAAACTGTATTGGCGGACCCCATATCGGAGATGGCTCGAATGTTCTTTAGATTACTACCTCCGATTCAGCAGCAACTCTCCCAATAGTATATATGTGGCCATTTTCTTTGTTTTAACTTTATGGTTATTGTATGATGGAGCTGATGTTTCATTGAAAGAAAAAAGCTCCGAAAAAAAAAAAAAAAAATAATCTAGCATCAATCAGTCACTGCGTTCTTTCTTAGATAGGCGTTTCGTCAAACTGCACGAAAATTACGTAAAACGCTTGACTGGCCATATTTTCACTTGGTCGTTTGCAATCGCAATGTTTTTTGTTCCTATTGTACATAGCATAGATCAAAATTGATTAGAAAGTGACGGATGACGAAAAAACATTCAGAAAACGTTTCGTGGTTCAAGTCGTCGGAGCGGGTAACGACCGTGGCCGCTGAAAGAAAATAAAAACTATTAGACTAGACTACCTATTTCTTTTTCTAGTTCGATTTATCGCAGACGATTTATCTGTTCGAGAAAAATAACTGTTAAATATTTGCTTAGGCAGGTAGGTACATGAGTAGAATCAAAGCTTGTTTAAGCTTACGGACATGTGGCGGCACCTAGTGGCGAATAGCTGAACTAATCTTATTGTGCCAGAAAAATTACTAATCAATAGTGTAAGTATTTCAAGAATAATCTAAAAGAATACAATTATTCAGTTTGAACGTTCTTATTTTAGTAAAAAGTACATAAAGGTACTAACAAAACTTCAATGGCGCTGTGCATTGTCGCTACTCCGTACTAGATGGCGCTGCTTGTAACTTCATTGCTTATAAAGTGGACTGGTCTCCCGTGTATCGTGGCTTTGTAAACTCCGCGACGACGTGTATTGATTTTCGTGTTTAAAGTAGGATTGAAAGTCTTTTAGATTTTAAAATGTATATCAGTTGAATTGGCATAGGGCCGTTCCAAATGATATTAAATAGATAGCGGATGGTAAAATAACAATAACCGTAACATTATTGGTTTTAAGAAATGGGTAATTTGTATATAAAGACACGATTGGTCTTGTAACTGTGCGATTTACCTATTTTTGCAGAAGATTCGCGGGTTTGATACGGCACAGTTCAAATTTTAACATTTTTACAGACAGGAAGTTATTTCTTCCGATTGAGATGTTCTAGTAAATCCTATATCATTGTGGGACAAATTTTATTTTTAATAAATAATAGATTAAAAAAAGGATTCATTTTGTGCGGGTTCCCATAGTTGTTCCTTCAGTCCAGTGATAAATATTAGATGACATCATACAAAGTTGATTGGTCGTCGACCTCGGTACCGTCACTTACAATTAAGTACTGGCGAGTACAGCGTGTTAATTACAAAACCTTTTCGTATTAAATCCGCTTTGCACAAAAAAATGTGTCAATGTCAAAAAAAACTCGAGCGTAAAATGAATGTAGGTATGTCATGCGTAAGAAAATAATATTTCAAGCATGTTGTACCTATATCCGTAAAAATACCTGTCAATATATTTTAAACTAGCTTCTGCCCGCGACTTCGTTCACGTAGCGTGATGATATATAGCCTATAGCCTTCCTCAATAAATGGGCTATCTAACACTGAAAGTTTTTTTTCAAATCGGACCGGTAGTTCCTGAGATTAGTGCGTTCAAGTAAACAAACAAACAAACTCTTCAGCTTTAAATATTAGTATAGATATAAAAGTTGTTATACTTGCAGAGATTTTTGAGGCTACTGACTGATTTAAAAGATTCTTTAAAGTCTGGTCATTATAGATTTTACAAGGAGTAGTAAGGGCTTTATTGTGAGAATTTTCTTCAAACTATTAGTCCATTGGAAAAAAAATGCCATTCATTATCTTATACGTATATAGGGTCTTCTGTAAAAGATGCAAGTATCTAACGCCCATTTGAACATTGTTGTATATATTTTTCTAATGGAGGAATGTGAACGAATTTTCAGACGATTGCAAATGGCAATTCATGTCTTGTTAGTCTGGAATAGTTTGTATTAGATTTCACATCTAATGATCATTGTTTCTAGTAACCCAAATTGCTTGTTTCGACAAATATGGATAACGAGTACATTAGTAGGCGAGGTTGTATATCTAGTTTATGTTCTGATCCTATTTAGACAGCCCACGTACTGAGGCTATTGAACTTTAGGTAACTCTAAATCGTCACATACATATTGTATATTTTAATGACATAAACTTTAAGTTGAATTTAAAATGAACATTTGAAACCGGTGAAGCGTCTTTAAGTCTAACCCAATTATGATAAATTAAATAACTAGTTTTAATGTGACCTTCAGCGCATATAAAAAATAGACAATTAAAATTATTTTAATCTAAATCAGCAGGAATAAATGCTGTCGGGAAGTTGCTAGCCTGTCCTAATACTTATGCCTATCTAGAGTAGCGTCTAGAGTAGAATCTCGCGTGAAGTCACGTTTATTCTACCACTTTCAAGTTTATTTTTGTAATCCATATGGTCCTAGTGCTGAACAAGTGTCTCCTCCATCTAATTGACAATATTGTAGTTCCCAAACATTTTTAAAACATTTTATTTTTATTTTTCGTGTCTCTTTTTATTGTACTAATATCACATAGTAGCTTCTGCCCGGGACTTCGCGTAGCGTGATGATATATAGCCTATTATAGCCTTCTTCAATAAATGGGCTATCTAACACTGAAAGAATTTTTCAAATCGGAGTTCCTGAGACTAGCGCGTTCAAGCAAACAAACAAACAAACTCTTCAGCTTTATATATAAGTGTAGATAAGCTTATAGGCCGCTTCATGGTAACACCACAGTGTCCGCTAGCAATAACAGTGGTATCATTCGCGCGTTGTCATCTTAAGACCTCAGTTGTTAAGCTTCATTTAGTAAGTACACTAGATATATTACCCTTTGAACAGGAACACAATAATGTTAGCACATTATTTGGCAGAATATTTAGCTTTGCAGTGTTACCAACCCAGACGAACTTGGTAACAGAGCTTTCCGATGGTAAAGTTAAAAAAATGTGTTTATTTTTCTTGATAGGCGTACTCTTGACCGCCAATTCCTTGATGTTAAGCGACACTGCGATCTACGACGGAGGGCGCTTGCCTACATGAAATCCATTCACTCATGATTTAATTTTATATATCTATGTTTTTTTATGCTTGACGCCATATCTTTGATTGATATTGATACTATTAAATAGATTAATAGTTGCGTGGACCATATCGCCATAAGGTTGAAGGTCGACTGCTCTATATAAGCACTACCAATTAATTTAGATTCCTTCTTTGATATCTTGGACACCTTATTAGTTATGTATGATTGACATATGCGAATGATTTGTGAAATAAACTGTGGTTTGGAAGTGTATGTTGTAAAATACTGTTCAAGGGTAAAAGTTTTGTGTTATACAATCCAGCGCTAGGTTCTAGCTCTTGGTTGCGTTGCCACTCATATGGAAAGAAATATGAATCATAAGGTAGTGTATGTCCTTCCTTAGGATACAGTGTCACACTGTCAACACTCCCAAGAGTCCAGGACTCTATTGCAGTTCGTTGGTAAACGCATCACTTGAGAAAGGTTAACTATTGGTCGATATAGGAAGCTATTTTTTAACATTCGTAATAGTCCAGAATGGGTTTGAAAAAGATTACCAGAATTATTTTCGGAAAAAATATGGAAATAACTGGACTGAACAGTCTTTTTCTGTGAGATTTTTGTATATGATGAAGCAAAAGGGTCATAAATTCGTAATCATAACCTTCAGTAGTATCTATTTTTCTTATAACGTTAAACACAAAGTCTGCTGCTTAAATGTATTTTACCACTCAATATTCTCTCCTACAGTTTGGAAAATACTGCGTTAGACCAATTGAAATATAAAGATATGAAAGTGAAACTTCTCAGTTATGATACGGCTTCTGTTGATAACTGTGTGGTACATGCAATGGTAGAGCGTGTGAGTGCGGTTGTGGCGCGGAAATTGACCGTTTTTTCAATTATAGACCGCGCTCGCTTGATCAGCGATCGTTTGCGTGTCTTCCGCAGCCTGTCAACAAGTTTATATCAACGTATTTTCTTCTAGAATAATCTCCAAGAAGCGATCCGTACATTGATCCTGTTTATTGTTAATACAGCTTCGTTACTTGTATGGAATTCTTTTAGAATTATCTCTAAGCCGTGACCAGTATAAATATTTTGTTAAAATGGTTTGGTTTTTTCTAGAATGTTCTCTAAGCCGTGATCCGTATTTGATGCTTTTAACTTCTAAATCATTCTTGGATTATGATTATGGATGTGTTAAGATATTGACTGTTTGAAGAAACTTATCAGCAAAAAGACCTATCTTAAACAGAAACAGCACCCGTTTTTCTAATAATACCTAAGAAAATACCTGTGATAGATAATTGGAAGTCCTCTGGTTATCATCATTCCAGCCAGCAACCAATTTGTGTACAACACAGTATCTTTCTCGCAATAGCGGCAGCGCTCGGGTTTCCACAACCAAGCTAATGGCTGCATGCTCTAGTAGCTATGACTCACGAGTAGCAGTGTTCAACAAAGCGGAGTGTATTGCTACCGCGGTTGTTACTGTTTTGTTGGACAACTGAATCAACCGACAATGTTTGGGACGATACTTGATATTTGAAATACTCTTATTTGGCTTGGTAAAAAGCGATTGAAACTTCAGCAGTTGTTGAAGTATTCAATACCTATCTTATTTAATTGATGCATGACAAATACATTATAAGTTATTCAGTGATGATAGAATGGACCCAAAATTAATTTGCTCTTATAAACTCCACTAAATAGAAATGTATCAAACTTCTATTTTAAAATATGGATTAACAGAATGTGTTCTCCAAGTTGTGAGAAGATAAATCATCAATGAGAATTGACGGTAATTAAATATCAATTTTGGTAAGAAAGAATCTGAAGCAAAATGTTTTTCCAATATGATCGTATTTCTATGATGAATTATGTAGATAGTTAATATCTGTACATCCCGAGGAGCTTCATAACTTACAAGAATCTTAGAATCGCGTAAGAAAAGTAAAACAAAGGGAACATGATGGGATTCGAATGACCGATTCGGATGACCTTTCGCCACTGAACAGTTTTAAGTGCACCAGTTCAAGGATAGTCCTTCAGGGCAGTCTTCTATTTTAATTGTGTCAGAATGGTCGTCTAGTCTTTCTAAATGACGTAAGATCTGACAGATTTCGAAGAGAAAACTGTCAAAAATCAACAATTCTGAAGTCATTGAATGACCATTTTCACACAATCAAATAGTAGAATTGAGGCCCTGATTGATGGTTGAGACGCATTTAACTAATTACGATTAACATAATGATCTAAGAGAAGCGCTATCTAACCCACTTGCTAAGAATTTATATAAAAAATCTTTGTCCAGAAGTACTAACAGCTAGTTCAGATTTCTCCAACACCATTGGAGCATACCGCTAGCGATTATACGCTCTAGTGGAGGTGAGTCACCGCCTCAACAAACTACAACTAACTCGATGGTTATTACCGGCAACACAGTTAAAATTGAAGCATTACGACTAAGGGGGTACGAGTTTGAAGCTTAAATACTCACCGCTACGTATATTATATATACCATCACGCCTGTATTCCCCGAAGGGTTAGGCAGAGGCGTACTAATGTACACCCACAGTTCGCCGGTATGTTTAGGTCCCATGTAATAGGGGGCGAGCCTATTGCCATTAACCGGGCACAAATTCCTAACTCCGAGCTGCTACTGGGAATTTCATAGAAAAACCCAATAACACTTTGCTCGACCTGGGAATCGAACCCAGGACCTCTAGCGTAGCAGTCGCGCTCGGGACCACTTGGCTAATGAGGCAGCTACGTATATTAGGACTAATTAAAAAGAGAGGTCACTTTGACGTACATATTTTTATGGCAATTCGTGGAGTCAATTGCAGTAGGTTTTCTTTGATAAAATATTCCTCTTTAGACTCTATTGAAAGAAAGTCCAATAACTATGAAGTTAAAGTCTTATAGAATATCGGAAGACATGATTAACATGACTGATCAGATCATAGTTCTAAACCCACACACTTTGCTCGGGGTCAGGTCAGTTCGTATTTTTCTGTGCGTATCTAACAGCTATCATCTCATCACTAGTCTGTATGGAGGATAAATAAATCATTAAATGTATTAAAATTATTGATAAAAGTAGGTAATGAACAGTGACATGATAAATCTTATACTAACATAAAGTATTTTTACAAAATTGATTATTGTTTTGAGTATCAATTCAGTTACGGCTCTAAAGCCATTCTTATTTGACGTATATAGTTGGCGCTTAATATGCAAATGAACACATGCGCTAGCGCACCGGTGAATCATCGTTTGCAATACGTATGCTCTAACTAGAGCGTCGGTTAGTTTTGTAAGCTAAGTTTTGGAATAGATAATCGTTGATACTAGTTGATGTGATTTTGTAATCTATACTAATACTAATCTATACTTAATATATAAAGCTAACTAACTATACTTAATATATATATCATCACGCTACGCGGACGAAGTCGCGGGCAGAAGCTAGTGTTAATATAATGGCAAAGAATATATGAAAGAAACATTTATTCACTGCTACATAATTATAACAATAGATAATACTTAGCTTGAAGTTTATTTGTTTTGCGAAAAGGATACGTGGTGCTGATTTTCAGTCACACCCGGTGCAAAATTCACTTGAGTGACACACGAAAAAAAAAAAATATTAAAACATATGAACATATCACACTTGACAAGAACCTAACTATTCACATAACCTAACTCCTAAGATTCTTCTATTCGAATATCGACTTGCAAATGTCACCCAAGAAAGAATCGAGGAGATAAAAAGAGATGGAAACAAACATGCTGTCTCCCCGATGCTTCCCATGTCAATTTACTATCATTCAATAGTGCATTTTTCATGATCTGACGTGATTTGCTATTATCTAGATAGTAATTTACATAGTTCTGTTGGATTCACAACGTAACTTTTGTAGGAACTAGTTGGAAGCTGCTATGATTCGCCAACTTTGTTTGGTCCAGTTGTGAAGTATTTTAATCTAGCTTGCAGGTAAAGCTAAATCCCTCTTAACTATTTACAAGCTGTGGAAGCTGCAGCTTTGCTAACTCGTAAATCTGTTGCATACTGGATGTCGAATTCTTTAGTGAATACTTTTTGATAGAGGGCATTCTCTGCTTGATGTTTTGCAGTGGCTTAATGATGAGGTGATGATCTCTCAGACTTGGAAAAGTAAGAGAAGGAAATATAATACACCAAAAGAAAGTATACTCCTCCCGTTGCATACTAAAAATGGTGTTCTTCCCTATTTAACGCTAGTTAAAAGTACACACCGTGTTTTTTTTTTATGTGATAGCAGGGTAACGAGCAGACGGATCGCCTGATGGTAAGCGATCACCGCCGCCCATGGACACCTGCAACTCCAGAGGAGTCACAAGTGCGCTACCGTGTTTCCTTTGTTTATCGTCATTTGTAATTATCAATTTTCCGCAACTGATTATTTAATCAATCCACTATACAATATTTACGCGAAATATATTTTGTAGTCGAAATATTAACTTCGTGAAATACACGTCTCGAGGAAACGTGAGCCGTTTTAATGTCAAATGACTCATGTTGTACACGAGGCATGCTTTTATGTCTGCACAGTTCATAATATCTTAAAATATAGGCATTCATTTAGACAATCACCTATCTTAATAGTGAAGCTGGATAAAACATGAAAGAAACGCGGACTTAACAGCCATTTTAGAGACACTTCCGAGACGAGTTTTCTAAAAAGGAGATGTAATGGCTATTGCATTTTTAGGCGAACTCCGGTTAAAAAACTATTTAGTTCGAGCTGTTATGTAAAATGGTAGATAGCAATTCTTTTATTTCTTAATGATATCTCCTGCACTACGAAACAAGTCTTGTGTCGCGGTGGACTTCTCATCATCACATCTTCGGAAGACTTCCCCGTGGAGCTTGAAATCGTCGGTTGATACACTTGACCTTGAAACTGATCGTAATAATAACGCATTGCGCTCCCCAGTTAAGGCTGAACGTTAAATACATTGGCTGTTAAAATAAGCCTAAAAAACAACGGTTACTATTCCCAAAAAGCCGGTTTTGAGCCTGGCGAGACACCATCTGCCGCTACAATACGAAATAAAAACCTTCGCTGAATTTGTTAGTGCTTATAAAGTTATAAAGTTAGGTTTATAAAGTGTTATGCAAGATAAATAAAATTGACAAAATGAGTGAAATCACTAAATCCGTGGATGTTTTACGAAAATGTCACGAGTATTTTACCACTGACATGAAAGCGAGTTGTTACAAAGTATAATAATGTCTGAAACTAAATAAACACTGTCGAATGCACAATTTCGAGCGTCTTATCTTTTGTATCACGTGCCGACTTTTCTTTCTTGCACCCCCTTTGCCCCACCGAAGGCTGATAACCAAGCGGAGCGGCGCCTGCGCACACTGCCACCTCAGTCTCCTCTCGGCTGCCGCGCGGGGCGGACGTATCGCACCATATTACTTACATCTTAAAATTTAAAAATCTCAGTGATGTGACATATGAACGTGGAATGTGTTTGTGATAGTGATTTATTATTTCAAACTGATAACAATTTCAGTTTGGCTAATGTGATATAAGGTGAAGTTTTTATCGGTGCCCGGATCGAGTCGATACCGTTGCGTCGCGCTTCGGCGATTCGGTTAATAACTCGTGGATCTACAGTGCCTGTGTTATAGTGGCTTTGCTAAGATTTAACGCCGTGAAAAGGTCACTTACCTTGATCGGACATTGAAAAAGTTGTCATATTCTAGGTCCAGACGTATTACTTATCTTGATTGGTACTTTTGCCTTGGATTTTGTCACAAACAGGTTGTGTTGTTTCTGAATCCTTTTTCTGTCGTTGTTTTTATGTTTTCTTTTTCGTTTGTCACTAAAACTAGTTTTGGCCAAGTGTATAGTATTGAGTCACTTCTCGGAAGTGATTGTTAAGGCATTATAATAACTTAAACCACACTGACTCTTTTGCTTAAGTTAATATTTAATACTTTTTAACACGATTGACATAGATTCAGTTGCTGTTTCCACTTAGATGTGAAAGGATAGAAGATGCGAGACATTGTCCCAGTTTCGTCGATCAAAAATTGAATAAACTTTCATTTGTGTGATAAAGACGATAGGTTCTTTCTCTCATTATTTTCACGCTTCATAGAAGCCCGGTGGTTGGCGGAGCGGGTTTTTGTTTCGGCCGAGTGAAACGGCGGCAATTGGACCTTGATATCCGGAGTTGCAACAGAATACAATTGGTTTGTATGGCTTTGGTGTACGGCGTAAGTTGGGGGTTCAATAGTATTTTCGGTGTAAAACCTCTAATACCGAATTAAAGAAATGTATATGATTTTTAAAGAAAGTCCAGTTAAGCAGTCCTTTCGTTTTATGCTTCGAAATCTCTGAAATAAAAGGCAGTTTCTGTATCAGCTCTGATTTGCTTAAAACACTACCTGGGCCATTGGAATTTGAAGTCATGGCCGTTGTTTGAAAGTCGGCAACAAGAGCCGCATTAAGCCGTGCTTAGATCCTAAATAACGGATATACACAAGGAGTAATAATTAAAAGTCTTATTTATGGAATTCTTGCCGGTTCTTCTTGAAATCACCCATTAGCCAACACGTTTATTTAATTTAAAAGAATCTAATTATGGTATTTTAAAAGAAAACATTTGACTTTCGAGTTTGAAATATATTTGACATATTCCAATATATTGCTCTGCTACTAACGAAATGATACTCAAGAAAGTAAACTAAATTTAAACTGTTCATGATGTTGATGACACTGATTATGAGCAAACCAATAGGGAAATAGTTACCTTAACTTGTGCACTAGTTATTCTAACACTAGCATTTTGAAACGTTCGAAGCTTCACACAAACTAGATAGTCACGCTCAGTACATTTGTGAAATTACAGCGACCTAGGCTTGTGTAGTACATGTACTATGTACTATTAGGAATTGATTCCCAACACAGACTAGTACGAACTATTCCTTTTCCTTTCTAGTACATCATTCCTTTAGTACTTCGTCGTTCGTCGTAGTCTCTGGCTCTCTAGTTCTGTACGAACTACGAACTGAGCGGTGAGCGACGGAGCGCTCCGTCGCTCACCGCTCATTTGATCTCGACTAGTACATTTGAACGACTGTACTATTAACCGTCGCTCACTAGCAAGAACAAAGCTATTTTGAACTTTATGTCTATGCTCCCAGTGATTAATTTTGTTCACTTTTCCTTCAGTGAGCTACTGTACTAATAGGACTGTACTGTACTAATAGTACTAGAAGACCGAACTAGTACATTTGAACGATTGTACTAGTACGGAGCGCTCCGTTCATAGTCCGAGCAAGAACAAGCCTACAGCGACCCCGTTGTTAACGACCTACTAATGAGATGAAAAGTGAATGATTTTGGAAGTTATTACTCGATGTACGTTTATGTTCTCAAGGCTAATCGTCATGGATAGTTTAGTTTTGGGGTAAATGGAACTTAAGTTCATGCAAAGAACATGGAATTATTTTTAATGAGATCCTTAATTGATACTGAAAGTGTGTCCATGGAGTTTCTTGACGGATTCTACTTCATAGGATCAACTTTTTGGAACCGAGCAACTAGACTCTATAACGTTTCATAAAGCTTTGGTATACCTTTATTGAAATAAAAACATTTGATCTTGCTGTCAAAGCTGTAGTTAGATAATTAAAAAGGAAACACCAAGTTTAACGTTATTTATTTCCCTTTCAAGGTCTAAAATGTATTTTCTTAAACACTGCTGTGGAGTATTGTCTGCTCTTTACACGGTTTTAAGAACAGTAATTATGCTTCATTCAGTTCAATAGTTACGGTGTTTTCAGATGAATTTGTTGTCTTGTAAATGCAGTACCAAATAACATTGTATTTTACATTCTAGTAAATAAATGTTAATTTGTAACAGCTATACCGCAGAAAAAAATAAGAAGAAAATTGTCTCAGAGAAGGACCATGACGTGTTGTTTATTGCGTTTGGCGATTTGGGACCGTTTAGTGTCTTAATCATAAAATAATTCACAATGTTATGCTATTATTGTCATACTATTATTACAGTAAATGGATGTACCTTGAAGTAAATCAATTAATGGAACAAGATTAAAGGTGCTGATTAGCAGTTCGTTGTAAGTACCTATATCAGTCTTCGCAAGTGCTTAGATTATAATATCTATTTTCGCTTGGTTATTTTCATAAATACGTCTATATGTACCAAAGGATGGCTGATTTAATAGTCACCGAATAATCTATTAGTTCGGGGTATCCTTGAATAGAATATCTTTAGTGTCTGTCTATAGATATGGTCCACTATAGACAATACTCTTAACGGTTTTGCACTTCTATGGTAGGTAACATTGGAATCGTCGTAGTTACAAAACCTGTTTTAAGCTAAGCCTAAGTTAAACTTCGATTGAAAATGTATCCTTCACTTTCGATATTATGTAGGAGAACCGCGCTTCTTGTAACAAGGTCAAAAACCTGGTTTTCTTATTTTTTTGCAATGCTAAGTCTAAATGCTATCACCCACTGCCTCTACTAAAGATATGATATTTAGCTCACTATAAACCTAGTATTACTAAGACCTTTTTATCAGCCGTACTGTTTCGCACCAAGTACCAATGGGCGTGGAAACACTCGTTTATCGCTCAGTTTAAGGAACACGTTATCAGATTAGTGGTGATAAGTGATGATAATGGACTGGAAATGTGTACTAGTGATGTCATTCTGCTATTGTAGTTGTCACTTTTACTAAACATTGTAGAATGGAAGGCGCTCCAAGTTATGCCAACAACTAACCTTTTAGATATCACTTATGGAATGTCTACATACAATACAGTAAAATAATTGTTACTCAACCCGTAAACCTATTGGTAAAGCTTCAATGATCTCGTGAATAAACAGTCTAAAGTCAGTCAGTCTAAATGGGAGATGTTTCTTTAGTTTTCTCAATAGAGTGATGAAGGACATCATAGTCGTCATCATAATCATTATCATCATATTCATCCTCCAGGGCCACAAATCTGCTATTTTAATGCGTGAAAATCGCCTTTCAATGGCTTCAATATGGTTGATTTTTGGATTTTTTGTCTTTGAAATCTGTCCGTTCTTATTCTGATATAATTGAAATAGTAGACTTGGGTCCCTGGTCTCATCCTTATTACCTACTCGGTCTCAGCACAGAATATGCCTTTTTCTTCCATACACCTATCTCTTATCAGCTGTCATCTCATCATTTACTTCCTTTGTATTCGTATCATGTCTCACGGAGTCCATATTTTCTTTTGTTTTCCTTTTCCCATTTCTTCTAACTCATCATCTTGTATATATCCACATTCCTGCTTATTATTATTATTTAAAAGAGACCAAAATTCTGAGTTGTTTTCGGTTTCTTCTCAGAGGTCGTCACTTAGGAAATAACTAAGCCATCTAGCTATAAAAAAACTATTGACTTGTAAAAGTGTATCTAAAGATAACACAAATAAATATAATTTCATGTCTTAAAACATTTCATTCGTGGATAATGTCGATAGCGGAAAATACTAGCTCATAACTAAACTAATAAGCCTCATAATGAGCATTTGTAATCGATGCGTGATTAACAACGCGTAATACTGTCTCAACATCAACACTGTCACGTGTTACGATCAATAAAATTATAGTCGCCTGCGATCGTCGCTATTGTTTCGATGTGAGATAACGCAAACGTGACACAACAACGTTTAAGTATAAACACGGTCATTTGCAAATTTACTGAATTACACACATGTTCTCAGAAAATATCGATAATCTGAAAATTTTAAATAAATACTCTCAATTATACAGTGACGTGAGTTTTAATTCATACGGAACTTTTTTGAGATACGTCGGTTTTAATGATCTGCATGGTATATGATTTTCTCATTACTAATAGTGTCTCATATGTCATATCTCATGATGTTAAGTTTCAATCTGCTTATTTTTCTGAGCTACAATATAAATGGTGCAATGCAGTTGTGTCATTGACTGCTTTTTGCTCGCCGTTTATCGGTCGGTAATCATCTTACCTTCATTTGTAATACCGATTTCATCGTTTACTTTTATTAGTAGTTTAAAACTCGAACTAGATGTATTAAGGCCTCGTTAGTGACTCGATCGAATTGTTTCAATGTTTAAAAAAATAGTATCTTACTTACTTACTATCGAATTCGTATCGTAAACGAATGAGTTATTTTCTGCTACAAATCTCATACATACATACATATTTTCACATCTGTTTCACATTGGGGAAGGCAGAGGCAGAGACTACACTTGCTACGATCCTGGCACATCACTTTTGCTTCTTCTACGTTCATTAAGCTCCTTCACATACAAATTATTCTCGATTTTGATACGAATACGTTTTTGAAAGTGTTCGTTCTTGATGTCGTTTTAAATATTTAAAAATATTGTTGTATCAGTATTTGTCTGTTCAACAATCACGTTATGTACAATATATCTGAATGACTAGGTGTACAAAATATAAATAAAGGTCTTTATTGACAACCTTGCGACCTCCGCGTCAGGTCGCAGTAACCTTAGCACCGATAACTACGCTATTTGACCAGTAGACCAGCAAATAACTCCGTACATAATCTTTTATTGACTGTTTGCCGGTTTGAAATATCCAGTATGTTTACTAGTACATAGTTATTGAATCGGACATGAGAGAAGACAAGTCAAGGATAACACTTTTGGCAAAAACAGTGACAAGGTAGTTTTCTTAATGCAGATAAATGATCTTCTTTTTTAACGCATTGAACATCCATTTGTTTAAATAGTGTCACAACTATGATCGTTAGGCTCATTAGCCATCTTCATTGCAGACCATATTAAACAGCTCGCGTAGCATAGTGACCTACCTCTAACAACTATTCTATAAAAATCCGTCTCGGTTATTGCACGCAAAAAAGGAAAGAAAGCTATAGGGATGAATTAAAAAAAATATATCTTTCCCGAGAAAAAGCACGTGGTATATGTAGAAGACAAGTTCTTGCAATGTTTCTGTTCCGACGCGTAACTTATGGTTATATTAAAGTGGGATTGACCTTTTATCTGTGCCACGTGTTCCTTATCGTTCAAATGTTTTGGTTCGAGCTATCACTGAGCCGGTGGTATGAACGTGACGTGTGAATGGTTGGACAGAGGTTGCAGTTATGTCACAGATGTTTTAAATTTCCTGAGTATCAATGGATTCAGTTGCTGTAATGTTCATTTTTAAACTCACAACGATGGTATTTTTCGGAATCCCGTTACACTGATGCTTTTTGGAGATACTGAATATGCTTTAAATTCATTAATTGCGTCCGTATCAGGGCTGCGCTTTAATTTGCGAGCTTTTCTAAAAAGCATATGCTAAACTGCAAAATATTTCCAAATAAGGCATACAACCAAAACTAAACAGTTCTGGAGTATCAGCATAAGTCAAAAATATTAAATTGAGACCAACATTCTTAATTAAAGTTACACAGCTCACAGCGGGAAAAACCGAGCAGCGGCATTAGTATTCCTCTTGCGTCCATACAATATTAATTAAACAGACATACGTACACTCGCACCAGTCGGTCTTGTGCCAGTTTATCTTCAAACAAACATTAGCTGTGACTATTGTTGTATTTGTGAATAGTTGCTCTAAGATAATAATGAATGATATCAATTTGGACACTTAGCATGGTGCGCTTTCAATTTAAATAGAGATGGATTTATTTGAGATGTGTCGATATTGTTCTGAACCCGTCAAGTAACAAATTAAATACACTATGCAAAATCAGATGTTCTTGTACTCAGGGCCCTAATGGGCTTCGGTGAATTAATATAAAGTACTACCGTGGAAACTTCAAGTGATAGGTTAAAGAGACCACCTTTTGAAGAAAGATTTTTTGTAGAACAATTAATTCTCACACCATCTTTCCTAGAGCACAGACCTCTCTGTAACTGAACCATTATTCACTTCAAGTTTATTAGTAATAGTGTTCACATTGCATTGAATAGCATATAAGAATTGGTCATAAAAACATTGAGAACTATTAAAAACTCCAATTACGTAAAACAGTACAGTCACAAAAAGGAAAACAATTTCGTGTTAATTCTTTTATTGACTGACAAAAAATTGCGTCCTTAGCCACTGATAATGCATAAAAACATGACGCAGGTAAAGTTTATGAATCACCACGTTTGTTGGGTACCTAGACCTACTTATAATAATATACTCGATATTAACAGTCAAGTTAATATTTATTAAGTCGAAGCAAACATTGTCTTACAAAAATCATATATTGTCATGAAGTGTGACAATTATAGGTCGTACATTAAATTCAAAGTTCCGTTGCAAGTTGCCGCCTACCGCTGCGTTGTTTGTGTGTAAACGTCAGATCTTAAGACATGCAATCTACAGAATTATGACTGCCTTAATTAAATCCTTTTTCTTTATACTTTTGATAAATGTTAACGCGTGTGGGGTCTAATATAATATTGAAAGACAATTTGCGTTAAAAAGTTTATAAAGTTGTATTCTTAGATCAAATAGAAACGAGACTAAACATTAAACTTTAGCATGATATTGTCAAGTTATAAAAGATATATTACATGGTATTTCCATTTCACACATACTTTCGAAATTTGCAAATAGGTTCTGTTAATGCAGCGGGAGATCCTATACGAAATAAGCAGTACCTCATCAAGTAAGTCTGAATCATGCTGGTCCAAGGTGACTACGATTGTATGCCGTGACGGCACATTTACAAGTAATTGTGCAAATCTCACAGATTTTGTATTATAAAAAAAAACATTAATAAAGGTTATGCATTCGACGTATTATGTTGTCCTGCGGTTTCACTGGCAGATTTTTTTGAGACATACGGTAGTTTATGTCCTTCTCCTAGGTCCGATCTATGGCTACACCAAAAATCATCAAAACGGACGTGAAAACATAACAAACCGATAGAGTTATGAGTACTAATATACGTATGGCATGTAAATATGTGTTTCTTACGTATAAATATATAGGTTTTGTCTGTCAATATCTCTCAATGTCAATAGTGCATTACCATTTTATCACGTCATGGTTGTCTGGTAGAATTATTAATAAATAAATATATATTAAATAAGTATGCATGTGCAAGGAAATCTGTCAAAATTTGTGTCTGGAGTTGTGAAGGAAGTAATGATGATTTCATAGAACTAATGTCTTAAAAAACGCTGGCATGTGATTATTAATTAACAACTGATAATTTAATTATATGAAACACCTACTTATTTCCGAACAAAGTTCATGTAGTTTGTGACCTAGTAAAGACCAACGACATCACTTTGAGAAGGGAATAAAATTGTTGTAATAATTTAAAGGAAACATTAAAACGCCTAAAGTCCTTTAATTTGCATTCCATTTCAGGCGAGGCCATAAAGTTAAGATCTAATTAATAATTTCCATATACGTTCTGATCGACGCCAGATATCGTATTATCACAAGTGTTTCAAAATGACGATATTTCAGTTCACAGTAGCTACTCTTTTGTTCAGTAAAACTCGTATTTTGATATGAATACATGAATATTTACTGCATAACGTGTTTTTCAGCGAATATGACTGGCAGACTTTACGTAACGAGTAAACATTACCTAACTAAATATAATTATGCCTTAGTCTGTCATAAAAATCAGGTTGGACACTTTTTTGTGTCTAATTGACGTGGTTTAACACTTTCTAAATCACTTTTTATTTCTGAGAGAAACATTTTTAAATTAATTTTGTTATTGTCTAGACTAAAATAGATAATCAACCCATTATTTAGTCCACGGGCACGGATCTCCTCTCAGAATGAGTGATATGGTTATAGTAGTATTTACCTTATACTATGATATCCTGCCCATATATACCTATATACACTATATATTATGCTATTATGGACCTAGATATACCCACTAAATATTTTATACTTATTAAGCATAAACTTATATTCAAATATATAATACTATTTAATATAATTCGAAATAATCAAGTCTATATAACTAATATATACAGAACATACATGCATAAATACTTATAATAATTGTAAGTTTTAGTATTAGTAATGATTAGCAAAAGTGATCCAACAGACAAACTAAGTTTTGTTAAGAATAGTTTTGTTGGACACCATTGTACTTCATATTTATTACCTTGTACCTTATTATCTATTAATAAATAAATAAATAGTCCACCATGCTAGCCTAATGCGGGTTGATAATTTTAAAAAACATTTACTGACCTAAAAATTATGTTAGCCTTTGTATGATTTTTCTTCCTAGACACAAAGGCTATATTATTCTCGTTATAAATACCCAAAGTATCGGATGTTCCAGTACACGTGCGGTATAGGTCTCCACAGACAGATAGGCATTCATTGTAACCTTGATTCGTTACAATTGATCTAGCACAATACGTAGGTATCAAGTGTATTGTTTATTGTTTGTAAACCACTTGCGTATTTAACACAGTTTAAAACAACAATGGCCGTGTAAGTTTTTATACTTATATCATTATGCTTTTAGTATTCATGTAAAGGCAATTTTTCGGTACCAGTCTTTATACGCAATAAAGAACCTCGAATTATGATCTATTCGTTATTATATTATAGTTTATAGACCGTAACCTTGAAAGTTAATGTTTTTGTTTTTGTAGATCGGATTTTTTACCCCTTCAAATAGCAATAACTTTACAAGAAACTACTGCTCTTATGATATCCCTGATACCCGTTACGCGACTTAACGCGACTCGCAGAATGAGGCTTCAAAAAAAATTATACCACGATTGAAATTTTGCACCATTTTCTATCGCTTAAAATAATGACTACAGTGCCAAATTAACAATTAAATAATGCAAATATTGATTATGTTAAAGCTTGATAAATAATTTTGTAAAAATTCGATGATGAATTGAATCGTTAGTGTATCAGTAGGTACGTATCAAATGTGACCTATTATTATCATATTGTCAAGATATGCTTATTATGTAGTTTATACTTGATATGTCAGCCATACATATAAAAACAATAGGCTTCATTCTATTTAAGGATTAGATTTATTACAATAAAAATAAAGGTTAAATGTTGAAAATTGTATGATATGATGAAGTTATCATACCTATGTATTTTTTTTATTAATATGAATAGAGAACCATTTAAGGCAGTTTTAGGCAATTTAATAACTTATTAATAGGACTATATTTCATTGTAATTAATTACTTGGACATTCGAAACTCTAGGACTGAAAACTTCAAACAACGAGGCTATAAATTAACATGTTTTATAATAAAAATTTAACGTTATTATCATAACTGTCAAATAAAACAGATTGTAGAGCCATTTTAATTAGTCCTCGCCCACAGGGTGACCCGTAATGGAAGTAATTCATAATATTCTACATAGGTTGCCCAAATTTTGAAATACCGAATAATTTGATATTGATTGAGTATACTATATTAACATATTTGGTCCATAGGAATTTATGTAGCAGTGTTAAGTGAGTGAGATATTTTTTTCTAGGCATTTTCGTAAAATTTATTTAAATACAGCTACAAGGATTATGAAATTCGTCGCAAAATAGCCTCTCTATATTATTAATCTATCTAATTATATAGATATCTATGTATAGATAGTTTCCATTATAAGATAAACAGGCAGTGTTTATTGGCTCCTTATCAACAGTGATAACGTCTGCCTGATACTCTGATAAGTGGCTAATTGATTTTTTATAATAATTATTGTTGGATGTTATTATAATTTTGTGGATCTAAGTATCCGTTTAGCCCTTGAAGTAATAAAATATTGGCACATATACATATAATATTGCAATGTAAGTATGTGTTAGTATGTCGCCAGTCACCACACATAAAGTTAGCGTCTAAGCAGTTAGATAGTATATACTATTTTGCTATAGAGGTGTGTGCTGTGCATTTTATGTTTCTTGAAAATTATAAATATCGTTTCAAAGACTAACGGTGTATAATTTAGTAAATCTCGATGTAGGTGCATCAAAACCGCAAATTCGTTTTAGCGGACGTGATCACATTAGAACTACGCCTACAGCACTCTCGGGAATATCGTATTATAGCTATCAGTTTAAGAGTTTTTATACTTGGATCATCTGTTTTAGATTTAACGATCCCCTACATAATAATAACAAACTAATTGTACCTATTATAATATTAATATAGGTTATTGTAACAGAAAATATAAGAAATGTATTATTGTTTACCAACCAAAAGGAAATTGTGTTGCGTAGGCGAGGCCAGTAGTCTTTCACTAAG
This sequence comes from Acronicta leporina, assembly GCA_947256265.1. Lineage (NCBI taxonomy): Eukaryota > Metazoa > Arthropoda > Insecta > Lepidoptera > Noctuidae > Acronicta > Acronicta leporina. The sequence goes on along the minus strand of OX366537.1, from coordinate 2,813,936 downwards.
TATGACTATTGCGATATTTAAGGCGAACACACTCACTGTCTACGTACTATCTACGTCACTTAATTATTTTGAGATGCAGTTGTAATTACATGCTTTCTAATAACTGCATATTATGGTAAGTAGACTAACAGAAATACGGTTTATTTCCTTGCTGCCTGACATTTATTCACAACTAGCGGCCTCGGCATACGTTAACCTGCCCTTAAACTTAAAATAATAATAGAAGACAGCTGTCAAAGGAATACACACAGCGCCATCTCCTGGCATTACCGAAACCCACAAACAACTCTCTATTCATTTTTATCCGTGTTTTGTTTCTGTGAACCAAACCCAAAAATTGCTCCAGCCGTTCTTGGGATTTATGAATGGTGTATCTAACACAACTGTTTTATAATACACTAGCTTCTGCTCGCGACTTCGTCTGCGTGGACTTCAGATAAAAAGTAGGCCATGTGTTATTCCAGACTATAATCTATCTCTGTGCCAAATTTTATCCAGATCCGTTCAGCCGTTCTGGCGTGAAAGAGTAACAAACATCCATCCATCCATCCTCACAAACTTTCGCATTTATAATATTAGTAGGATAGGATAATAAGATTCACTGGTATTGCATACAAAATACATGAGGATTAGTTAGGAAAATCTTTTTTCACATGCAAAATGAAATATATGACTTGTCTCCCTATATTCAGTTCCAATTAAGTCTGAGTCAAGCTCACTATCTGTGTTGACATAAGAAATATGTCGCGAATTATCTACAAGGAAATTCTGCAATTGTTATCTATATACAGGTATATTAGTTAGACGTTGATAAACGCACGTAGTTACACGCACATGTGCACACAGACACGATAACGATGGTCTTGGGAATAAAGATTTTATATGAAGGTTTATTTAGGTAAATGACAAATGACGAATTGAACACATCTTTTGACAATATTTGTTTCAGCCTACAAAAGGGTGTGAGTGTACTTATTGTATTTTGTCAATGTTTATCCCGACATAATCTGGGTGTCTTTAAATCACGAGTGAATCGGTTTCTTATAGACAAGCGCGCTCCATCGTAGATCACAGTATCGCTTAACGTCAGGTGAACTGGCGGTACAGCATCTGCTTACCTTGCTACCTCGCACGTTTCAAGTGCAAAGTCTTTGACATAGAGCAAAGATCATCCATTGTCCTTTCTAGTAGCTTTTTGATTAACCGTTAAGATACACACCTCTATGCGAAACTATTGCCATTGTCTGCGGGCCAGTAACCGAGGTATGAGGTGAAACATGTTTTAACCAGTTTTGGAAAAAGTAGCGTTTCTTATTTAGAAAAAAAGACGTTGCCCGCAATAGGATTTCCTGCTGTATCGTGGTTGCGAAGACAAATTTTCAAAACAACCTGATTCGGAATAACTACATAAAGGCTAAACAAATATATCTATTAATTCTGGGCGGTACTACAGTAATCGATATCGTCGACGTCCAATCACAGCATACCTTAGTACGTCCATCGAAATACCACAACGTACCCCGAGGCCCGTCAACCTCAGCATCCAGTCCATCTGTTAACGGTAAACCTTAACGGTACACTCTCGCCGGCACGGATTAATTGTGGCCGAAATATGACGATACTACGATACATGACGAGATATCTTATATCCTTAGTAGCCGCCAGATTGGTTTGCCGACATCGAAGGGATACTGTAAATTTTGATCGGCGTAGATTATAATGGACCTATGTAACATTCTTCCTCATCCTGATTTCTGAGACTGACGCGATTATTATATTGAAAAGATATATTCAAATAAGACAGACTACTTTACGGATTCTAACCAAAGAAAAAAGTGAAAGAAATATTTTCGCACGCGATAGTAACTCGGGCTGTTTATCTGTTACCCGTTCACGCCTACATCGCTGAACAGATTTCGATAAAAATTGGCAAGGAGATAGACTGATTCTCTAGGAAGGACGTATATATTATGACATGAATCCGTAAGAAGTTTAATAACTAGGTAACAGAAATTGCATAGGTATTAATTCTTTGGATAAATCCTTTAATTAAAAGAACCAAGAGGTTACTTAGACGTAATTGCTAACAGTTTGAGATTTCAATGACCCGCAGGATATGCTTCTGTAATTTGTTTTTGGTCTAATGCCTGGTAAATATAAAATCTATACTAATATATAAAGCTGAAGAGTTTGTTTGTTTGTTTGTTTGTTTGTTTGTTTGTTTGTTTGTTTGCTTGAACGCGCTAATCTCAGGAACTACTGGTTCGATTTGAAAAATTCTTTCAGTAATAGATAGCTCATTTATCGAGGAAGGCTATAGGCTATATATCATCACGCTAAGACCAATAGGAGCGGAGCACCAATGAAAAATGTTTCGAAATCGGGGTTTTTTTTCCTTTTGAGAGCTTAAACGGTTAAAGTTTCGCAAAAATCATATATGACAGAATTGTTCCTCTTTAAAAGTTCTAAAAAAAAGTCCGCGACAGCATATGTCTATCTTTTAAGGTTGGCTCACTATAACCTTTTTTATGCTAACTTTGTTCTAAAATTCCAAATGCATTATTTGCGAAGGTGTTTTTATAAACATGATATTAATCCTTATCCAAATAAATACGTTATTCATCAGAAGTATTTAATTTAAAACAAAAGTGCCCTTTACATCATTGGATTTCAATGAATATCTTAGGAGATATCGCAGTTTTAAAATAACATCGCATTAAAATAATGATCAAGTACCGCGCGCGCATTTATGATGTGCAAGGCAGTCATGAGGGGGAAGGGCGGTGAGCCCAGTTAGCTCAGCGAGTTAATTTTCTTTATGGTATTGTTTCTGATTTTTTAGTACCTGTTTTAAGCTTATTCTTTTACCGTGGGTAGGCGATATCTTATTGTATAATCTATACTTAATATATAAAGCTGAAGAATTTGTTTGCTTAGTTGAACGCGCTAATCTCAGGAACTACTGGTCGGATTTGAAAAATTATTTCAGTGTTAGATAGCCCATTTAGTGAGGAAGGCTATAGGCTATATATCATCACGCTAAGACTGAGTAACTATTCCACGCGGACGAAGTCGCGGGCGGAAGCTAGTAAATATATAAAGCTGAAGAGTTTGTTTGTTTACTTGAACGCGCTAATCTCAGGAACTACTGGTCCGATTTGAAAAATTCTTTCAGTGTTAGATAGCCCATTTATTGAGGAAGGCTATAGGCTATATATCATCACGCTACGCGGACGAAGTCGCGGGCAGAAGCTAGTATAAAATATTACATTTAGGGCCGATTTTTCCATCGCCAGATGACTTTATCGTAGGAATAAATTCGAATGTTTGACAGTTTCCCGTACAAAATCTGTCAAACGTCAATTTTATTCTTCATTTATAAGATATCTAACGTTTGAAAAATCAGCCGTTATTCACGCACGTGCTAAGACATGCGGATATACAATAATTATTCCAGCACAATCATGTTCTAGTTAACGGATAAGGAAATTGTACTGTAAGTATTAGATATGATATATGTATTTGATCTCCGAACACCAATAGCAAATGCGTTAAGTATAATGCTGCTTGTAATTGAATATATTAAGATAGGTCTATACTAGAAACCAGAGAATTAAATCATTTTGAAGGTTGTCGGAAAGTTTGCGCAAGCACTCGCATTACATCCTATACATACAACAATACTAAAAAAAACATCAAAATTTTATTTCTCGGTAATTTTTTTTAAAGCGTTGCCTCTCACTATAATTTTGTCTTGTACCGTTTGTGTTTTAAACACAAATTGTCACATACACAAACGCCCAGACCCGGAACAACTACCTGTAGATCTTACAAATATTTGCTTAAATACAATTTCCTTCAAAAACTGTAAATACAATGTAATTGATTACATTAAAATTATTTAACAAGTTCTGTGCTAAATGAATTAAAAAGTTTAATGATCATAGGCCATTGTACGTGATACCAGCTTAACCGTTGTATAGAACCGCGATTAAAACAGTTTTATGGTTCATGACCATAGTTATTTTAAATAATTTCATCCTGACCTCTCCCAAAGTAAATTAGCGACGGTAAATGTTCAATTAGGTGCGTTAATTGACCGCCGGGTCCGCGGATGAATGCTACAGCGCTCCCGTAGGCCCGGCACCAAAGTGGTGACGCGAAACGACGAGGTTGGTTTTAGTCGGTAGATCGCACTTTTCAGAGCGGAGTCCGACACACCCCACCGCTCTCCCCGGAGTGGTGGATAGTGCATAAAGCATTTCCAACCTCGTCAACAAAAAAAAAGGTGCGTTAATTGTCACTATTTTAGTCTGAGCCACCACCGCTTACTAACATATGTTATTGATATCCAAGTGAAATATACTTACATACAATTACGCGCTTTCTCCCACAGGGATAAGCAGAAAGTATAGACCGCTACTTGCTACGATTCTTGCATACTTCCTTTGCTTCTGCGACATTCATAAATCTTCTCGTACATACGCTCCGGTTGCGAGTACTGCGCACTTGATTTTTTTGAAGGAGCTCCCTAATAAGATCGGCGCATGTCTAGGGCGACCTTTCCAACGCTGCCTCTGATATTTACAGTTTTAAGGTTTCTGAATATTCTAATACCCTCTATAGTATTATGGTAATTTTGTGTTCTTTTATTTTTTCTTTGCAAAGGAGGGCTCGTTCCCTCCTCTTAGAATCCCTACTCCTATATGTAAGTGTGATAATAATCTATCTGGGATTTCGGTCAATTTTTTTATCTTTTATATTTTTTTACAATAGTAAGAATAGCTTCCGTCGCGTTATTGCGGAACCCTGATAAAACAAGTTTAACTGTCGCGCCCACAGGTGATCTCAAAGCATTTGATTAGAGGTTCCGTAGGTGTCGGCCCGGTGAATTGAACGGTTCGCTTGAGCAACTGTGGCTTGTAGGAGTTCAATTCAATATTTGCTCGGAGCCCGTTTGTAGCCCGAGGTAGGGCAATGCGGGAGGTTATGAGTACTGAAGCTACAGCATATATACATACATACATACATCCAGCATACTTTCATACTAATATTATAAACGCGAATGTAACTGGTTTTTTGAATTGTGTTCGCTTATATTTATTTTCAGTGAAGTATTTTGAACGAAATGGTAGAGCAGGAACCTAGATTAACAGTATCGGAATCCGAATTATAACACACTGAATAAATTGTGTTTGAAATTACAATTTATGGTATTACGTTTGTACTGCAAATTCGATCCGCCGGACTCCTTAACCTTTGTGCAAATTTTGATGAGTTTTGGTTTAGAGATAGATGCACCGCGGAGAAGGACTTAGTCTACGTTTTTCTCAAAAAGTTAATGCGAATTAAACTAGCGAGTAAGACAAGATAACATGCCATTAGCATTGTAATCCTCGAAGGGCACTTTAACTGAACAAAACTGAATACGTTGAAAGCGGTCTTTAGATTTTCACTGAACAAAACGGTTCATAGTAATATCAGCGGCAGTATCAGTCTTTACGGGATATTTTTTAGGTTGTGACCAAGAGATGGCGCTATTTAATGTGTAGAGCGGCATCTCTCTCTTAATATTCACGTAGGCTCTCCTACTTGTAGAGAGCCTCGTGCTTCGGCACGAATGGGCCGGCTCGACCGGAGTGATACCACGGAAGACCAGCGTATAACAACGCTTGCGTTGTGTTTCGCCGAGTGAGTGAGGTTACCGAAGGTCCAAACCCTTTTAAAAGGCGGGCAACGCACTTATGACTCTTCTGGTGTTGCGGGTGTCGATGGGCGGCGGTTACCGCTTACCATCAGGTGATCCGTCTGCTCGTTTGCTCCTCTATCCCATAAAAACGCAATAGCATGTTGTAGTATGGCCTCAGGTCAAGCTTTCTAAGTGACGTCAGTGCAGTCCCATTTGCCTGTCGGCTTCCAGGAAATTGCTTTTTATAATTGCCTAGTTGAGTTCAAAGCGACTTTGCCTCTATCCGTTTAGTTATCTACAGAATAATGATTGGCTTTTAAATGACTTAGCTTCAATTTACACTGCTGTGTTAGTTCTTTTCAAAAGTATAAATTTTAGGATTTCATATAATCAGTTTGTAATAGTTGTGAAAAGGACAACAAGGATTTGATATAAAATGCTAGGTATACTTGGCATCAATACTATTATAATTACAACTGAAATGTGGAATACGCTTCCCGAGTGGATCTTCCTCGATAGATATAATCTCTCCTCAGTCTTTAAATCGCGAGTGAATTGGTTTCTTCTAGGCAAGCGCGCTCCATCTTAGGTCGCAGTGTCGCTTAACATCAGGCGAACTGGTGGTTCAGCGTAAGAATAAAGAAAAAGAAAGCTTGCCAGTCCCCATTATTTTTAAGTTGAAAAATATGTAACGAAAGGAATAAAAAAGATCAATCTTCTGTACCACAGTATTCTAGTAAATCGCTGATTTTAAGAGCCTTCAAGGACAAGGATAGCATGAAATCTATACTAATATTATAAAGAGGAAAGATTTGTAATAAACTCAAAAAATACAGGACCGATTTCAAAAATCCTTTTAACATTTGAATTCTACATTATTCCAGATTAACATAGGCAATAGAATATTTTGTAAAAGTTAGGGATTTCTCAACCCGCGCGAAGCCGGGGCGGGCCGCTAGTCCCAAATAAATTAGCTACTCAATAAAAATTGCAGTGTCCTTATTTGTCAATAATATCCCAATTAACCAAAAAATCAGGTATAAGTCATTTATGTGATCAGAGTTTTATGTGATAAAATTCTTAAGTCCGTATTTGGCTCAATGATTCACTTTGCTTTTTTAAAGCTGCTTAATACCAAATAAGGTCATGAATCTGACCAAATGTATCTTTAGGCATTTAATGAGCTATTTATATTACTTCCTGTTATCATTTAAATAACTACTATTGAATATACTATTACGTATTGTGTTATTTCTTTGAGATTTTTTATCCCAGATACATAACTACTGGATGCATTAAACAAATAGGTATTCATTCTTTTCAATCAATTCTGCAGCTCTTACTGCTATATTTTGAAATAAATACCTAGTATACGGAACAGTTTTATATCTTTCTACGCGTGTAACAAAATCAAATACGAAAAAAACCTGATCTATGATTTACACTAACTGGCGTTTCATAACACTACAGTTAAGGTTTATACCATACAGTCAAATAATTTATACATATAAAAATATAAATAAATTCTTTATTCACAACGATTTATGCAGTACTTAGTAATTTCCGTCAAATTACAGCATTATTATCAAAACAGCATAAGTTAAGTATACGAATTTTCAACTCGACAGGTCAAGAGAAAGTATTTCAAAATTAACTTGTAAGATTTGTTCCAAACTTCATAACACGTGTAAAGAATATACTCTATCACTAACACCGAGTAAGACAAATAAGATATTAGAAACTAGACCGTGGCAACCAATTTAAACATATCAATGCATCCAGATGTACAGTCACGAGCAACAATATGACTGTATACTGTTTTTTTATGAAATGACGATTGCAAACTTTGAGATATTATCAATATCATTAAGGCATTGGTTCGAAAATACTAAGTTCATATCATCATAAAATTTCAATTAATACATTATAAGAAAATCGCTTTTGAAGTTTGCCAAGTGTATACATATCTGTGCCCGTGACTGTACCTACCTTTTTTACCAGTCACCAACGACCAGCTTTTTTTTTCGAATGAGTTTCTGCTTCGCTGCAATGGCCTTTACTAGTTCACTGGGTCAGGCTGCTTAGCAGTAAGGTAGGAAATGCATTATTATAAAACCCGCTCGCTATCGCTAGTTTCACTACAGTGTAAAATTCAATATTACAAGGTTTAATACGATAATACAAGGTATACTTTAAAAATTAAGCTTGTTTGCTATTGTACGATCCGTACAATTTATTCATGCATAGATTTCGAGCTATCGGATTTTGACACTTATTCAAAGCATACTTATTCAGAATATCGTAGTTTTTGGAAGTCCCACGACAGATATCTAAGCCAGGTCGGCCGAAACACCGACACTAGATCATTGTATGTGTGGTGCAATGGAAGATATGGCTTTCAGCATGCTCTGACACCGACAATAAACAAGACATAATGGCGGTTACACAAAATGTTGTGCACGTAGCGCATTTACTTGAACGTGTTGATTTAATTACTACTAATCTAAGTGTTATTGAGTTTTTCTATGAAATTCACAGTAGCAGCTTGGACTTAGGAATTTGTGCCCGGTTAATGGCAATAGGCTCGCCATATTACATGGACCTAAACATACCGGCGAACTGTGGGTGTACATTGGTACGCCTCTGCCTAATCCCTTCGGGGAATACAGGCGTGATGATGGTATGTTATGTTAATCTAATCTACTCTTTCCATGTTTTGATCAGATAGAAGAAGAAAATTAAAAACCTCAGTGAAGTAAACATTTCATTTTGAATAGAAGCAGGTGAAGTCCACCTGTCGCTTATTAAAATATGTAAAAACAGAAGGAATTAATTTCAACCAAATATATGACTAAGTAAATGTTTTGAGCTACATAAATGGTTATCGAATATCTTAATACGCGCGTTCAAAAAATATGAATGTGCTATTTCTAAGAAAATCTTACTCACTAGTACGTTGCCGTGGAAAATATAATGAAATAAATCGTATCAGCTGATTTTGAACTCTATTAATAATAAAATAAGTTATAAAATATCGTGAGAGCACGATATACGGCCCACGCCTTCACTACTCCTACGTTATCTCGTTAAACTTCAAAAGGTGGAACTTTTAAGATACTCTTTAAAAGAAATATTGACTTTGGTTTGGTCTGAAAACTTAATCTAAAAGTTAATAAATATATTTTTCAAATATCACAAGTACTAAACTTGGCGTGTGATAATCATTTCTTGAGAAAAACCCTTCAGAGTAACTTTAATCACGGGTAATTAAGCTAATAACGGCTATCTCGGTAATGACTGGAAAATCATTCTAATAGTCGACGAAACTTCGTACTAGCGACTGCACACTGCTTCCATGGTAGGAAAAGTTGGGACATAATGTATATTTCAACTGTTATATTTTCTAATTGTTTAAGTATTACTCCTTATTTTACGTAACCACGATGTAGCAACGTTACGTGTTATAGAGTTATACACTTAAAAATAATTATAATTTTGTAGTTCAAACTGGCTTAATGTTCAAATCTCTAACAATGTCGTCAAACTTTCACTGTGTATCGTCCCACATTACGTTACGTCACAATCCCATTCAAAACGTACCTTTTTCATACAACCGTTTTCTCCGCTGTTTTGACAGCTTTCTTTATGGAGACAGGCGGTCTCACGAATCATTATTTCTCGTTTTTACGAGCGACAAAACGACCATTTACACTCAGACAAAGTACCCTTAATCGTACAATAAAATCCTACTCGTAGACCTCACAAGAAGAATTTACCTAGGAGTGAAACCTTTTTTTTTTTAGGAATTTATCTAGCCGTGTTTATCTAACCCTGAACGAATTACACTTATTATGTATTGTATTGTATTGTAATGCATGGTTGTTATTACATTTACCATGCCGAACAGTTACGAATTCAATGCGTTAGTTCGTTGATCTCAACTTTGTTGAAAATGACATTGAAAATTGTAGGTATATTGAAACACCAAAATGTTACTTGACAGTGAGGTAACCTTCTTTATAAAACTGATGCATATAACTTTTTTTAACAATGACGTTAAATTGTACTCAGAATCACATTCAATACGTGATACGCATTTTGAAAAACGTATCGTGTTAGGACCGATTAAATCGTTGGCGTAATATCAAGAATCGTATCGTTTTATGTTGGGAACTGCGTTGGGGGAAATAACGCTCGGTCATGGACAAAATTGAGTGCATAACAAAATAACAAGGCTATCTGTACGGAACAGCCATGATTGGTACTTTTGGTGCTTTCTATTACAATTCTGTTATGGAATGAATTGCGGTTTTCTTTACGAGAACAGTTGCGTAAAGACGGAAATGTTCGCGTTGTCATCGAAATGGCAACACGGGATTTGAAACGTGGAGGAGATTTAATTTTGATAGATGTTTGCAATGCTGCATGACTGTCTTGTCGGTTTTGCTTAGTAATCTTTTATAGACTTTAAAACTGCTGCTTAAGTTTAAATATCGTTTAAATAAATTGTGCCTTAACGAATTGTCAGATAATTTTAACAAATCCTCTCAGTATTTTGTCTCTATATTACCCGTAAAACTAGGTAAAGGGTAGAGACTTCCATATAATTTGTAAAAATTATATTTAAATTGGCTATTCCTCTATTTTAAAGAAGAATATGAACGTGAAACCGTGTGCCTACGAATAATTTTGTCCCCGACACAATCTAATTAGCCCACAGTTCGGAGTGAGGTCAAACGAAGTGTCGTCAATGTAGGCTAAATACTCTTAATTAGGGGATGTACGCTTCGTATGATTTCCTGTCATTATAATAGTTTTGGAGTTTATGGACTAAAACTAAGATAAACTACTATCATATTTATCTGTACCTTTAACCTTAGCGATCAATTAACTTGTTAATCGTTGGAAACTCTATTTCCTATCGGAGTACTAAAAACAATCAACGATTACTACCTTGTGAAATATTGCCTTATTTAGCTGGGATATTACAATACTTGTTCATTCAATTCCTTCTTCGTAGAAATCGTACTTGCAATAATAGCCGCCGATAAACCGGCAAACTAGTTTTATCTAATCGACCAAATTCACGATTTACTTGACGAGGCCTTTGTAACGATCGAAAGAGATGGCGATAACAAAATACAGGTTTAGAAAAAGATGGAAAACGACTCTCGGTTCGACGTTCGTGAGTCATGCTCCAGCGCATGCACTGGCTCGGTTTGTGGCCTATAATATCAGAATATCGCGTTTTTTATCAACAACTTTAGGTTGAGTTTACATTGTGTGATAAAATTTTATAATACATCGAATTTAACCTATCAAAGATAAATTAGCAGACAATATTTTGGACCCTCTGGAGGGCCACGTTTCTTTAATGAATTAACTTATCAATCATCACCAAATAATATAAATATTATTGCCATAATTGATAGTACTTTCAATTTAATAAATTCAGTTATAAAAAGCTTGTTTTTTCGTCATTAAATTCTTAAACATCATTATTTTTATCAATTCTTATCTCATTGTCTGTATTGACACCTCATGTATCATCTACAAACTTATCAAGTAAGTTCATCTCATAACTTGTTCCACTGTTCTGACGAAAGCATTGACCGCTGTGACGGGGTCGTCAAGCGCCTTGATGTATGATATGCTACCTTCAGCATCGTCATTGGCCAACTTGCCAACGCACGCCAGGTGGAAGAACATCTGTCGATATCCGACTTTACCCGTACACCAACATTTGTGCCAAATTCAGAAGCGTTGTTTGATTTTGCCATATATTGGTAGTCAGAAATTTATTGCATCTGGTTGATTATTTATGGTTCTATCTTTAATACGTTTTGTATAATTATATTATATTTATTTCTAATCATTTAGAACATTAATTCTCTATTAATCGTTGATAATTATATTCAACATCGAAATATTACAGACTATGATTATGCCGCTTATGCCAAAAGTATTAGTAATGATTACGTAAAATGTAGTTACAAATTCAGTTTCTTTGAACTCAATCTATCAGCTCCAGTCAGGAAGAGTGAAAAGCAATCTACAAAACCCGCAGTTACACATGTGATCGATTAAATAAAATCCTATCGGGAGCGAACTCCCATGTTCGAACAAATTGTACTGTCTGTTACAAAGTGTGTTTCAAAACTTTGTCCAAATATGTATGAAATATGTTCTGTTGGCAGATCGTCTCGCTAATTTGTTTCGCGGTGACTCACCGACGCTCGACTATACATTTAGTTAAACGTTCCGGACCGGTTTGTACTCGTTTTTGTTACAGCCGTGATGTTTTTTATCCGTTCTTTTTTCAAGCATACTAACCGTATTAAGATCCTGTTGACAATGTTTTAAATCATTGAGATTTAATCGTCAATTTAAGTCATCAAGATTGTCTTCCTCAAAAGGAATAAGTTCAGTGTACAAATTTTTTGTCCCAAATGTATTTTTGATAACAGGACTAAAGAACAAGTTAAAAAGTAAACCAAGTTTTTGTGGCAGTTTAGTTGTAACAAAGGAAGATTTGACTTTGGCATGACTTTTCTTTGTTATAATATCATTACGGGAACCGTTCATGTAATTCAATCATTGTAAACTTTGATATCATGCGCGCGCAATTCATTTTTTGCATCGTTATGTTTATTTACGTTCGTGGGAGCGAAGATAGAACAATCTTGCTATTCAAAGCTGATTGGTCCAGCTGACATGAAAATAATAATATTTTCATGTTTAACTTGTATTTGATCAAATATTGCTGCCGCAAGTTTTTGAAGATAGTGAGGCATGTGTAATAAATTTAGCTTGTTCTAGGAAGCAGCTTGGAAATTTATCGCATAATTGAACAAGTGAAGAGGCACTTTATCTGGCTTCCTGTGTCGATTTTATGACAGTCTATCATTGATAATAAAGCGGATAAAGCTGCTAGGTACGCTTTCGTACGCGGAAACCGTTGGGGCATCATAGGTTATGTAGATATAATATAACGGTTCATGATATCCGATCAGTATTTTAGTTTCAAACTCTCAAAGATTCATTCACGAATTTTATACTTATAATTTGCGCTAGAATTCGAAACTTTACTAATTACCACCACTCTAAAAGTGAAATGAACAATTATTTTAGAGAACTCGTTCGAACTGCTCAAGTATTATTATTTTTTGCTAAAAAGGATGACTTAAACGGCGTCTGATTCGCGTAGGATGGATTTACAACGTTAATCTCAGTTTGAGAGCTTAGTATGGTTAGGCTTAGCTGGATAACGTGTGTTTCACTAATTATTTCGGTTTACTGCTGTTGTTACGACTTAATCTGACTTCATTCTGACAAATTTTGACAGTTTTAGTGTATGAACACTAGATAATTTAAAATTGGTAATTTAGAGCACTTGTCATTTGCGAAGAAATCAAATGTAATTAACAAAGCGTTTTGGAAGTTTCCTCATTAGCTATTTTTTTTCATAAATATTATTTTCCCGAGGTAGAATGGTTTATTATCTCAATGTAAAAAACATATTTCCTATAAAAAAACCCAGTTTTCAACTGTAAATAGAATAAAAAGCTACGTGTACAACAGCTCGCAACTGTCTGCCAACTGCCATAACTTTGTCCCGATGTTTTTACCCCGTCTCACAATGCATTCATTAGCATATGCCATTTGCGACCAGGCCTCGAGTGGACGTACCCAATAGGCCTTGAGGTTCTATGTTAAAGTTTAAGGGTCTTGTAATATAAATGGTAGATAAAATTCGGTTGAATTTAACTTATCAGTGTGAGGTTTCATAAATTATTCATACAAAATTACTGAGCTTATCATTGGGGTGGGAATATGTGAATAGCGATGGCGTGTACCGTGTGTGAATTAAGTTTATTATAGAGAATTTGTTTAGACTTTGTTTAATTTTAGTAATTGAAAATTGGATTGGGACTGATAATGACATTACGATTATTTTTATATAGTTACAATTAAGTTTTTCTATTTATCTAATAATAAGATCTGTCTATGAACGAAATAAAATTGAATACAAAAAATAATCTTACTCTACTTAATATATATTTTTATGTATAATACTCTAAAAGTCTAAATTGTAATGCAATTATTGTCTCCACAATTTCAGTATCTGCTCCCATAAAAAATATTCACCTGACTATCTATTGCGAAAATCAAAACAACCAAGCAGCAATTGTTCAACCCCACACATAATAAGAATAGAATTCTACAGTTCCATGCAAGCAGATACGAGCACAATGGCGGAAGCTTGCGGTCCATGCAGACACACTTAATTTCCACCTCTAGTTTAGCTAATATAGATCTTAATAACAAAGGAATAGAAACTAAACAACCTGTAGATATTAATTCTGCTTCTCCTCACAAAGAGTTGAATTACGTACAGTTATTTTAAGCTAGGGAACCTGAGATGGTTGGGCTTGGAGCACTAAGGTGCTATGTATTGGTTGGAGAGCTATTGTTTAATATATAGATAGTGCTAAAGAGCTCTCTTGAAAGTGGAATATAAATGTGTGAAATACCCCTTCTATTTAAGAAAATAAAGCTATTTCTTCTTCTTCAATTGAATTTTATATATATAGATAGATATTGACGTAATTAGTTTGAGCTTTATTGAAACGCTTATGAATTCATTCGCTTAGTTTTAAAGTTTAAAACGGTTAACAATTTGTTAAATAAACATTCGGAAAATTTAGATTATATTATCCAGCTATTTGGTTAAACAATAATAGGTAAAATAATACATAACTAACCTCATATCATAAGTGATAATAGCTAATATTATTAATTTATATCACAGAAGACAAAAATAGTTTTCATGGCCTTCCCCAAAATTTCCATATTATCATCGCACAGCGTCTCCGCAGCCAAGTTCAACACAACCTTATAAATAGATTAAGATTAATATCGCTACTAATTTTAGCATCGTTTGAACTATTTCAGGATTTCATGATAAAATATCAACATCTTGGCTGAAAGGAATGTTTGGTTTTACATATTTTTGCTTACGGTGTGCCGGACGCATTAATTAATTTCGGATTTATTTATAACAAGTAGTCCTTCAACTTGTAATTTAGTAACAATACCTTTCATACTCATAATTAATAATAGTCATATTAATTCATAACAAAGTCAGAATAGCTATAGTGATTACGTGCTGAATACGATCAGCATTCCACGTGCCTGCCAATGTGATTATGTCAATATGGCCCCAATATCGTTCCCTGTGGCATCCCAGGGCAATTCCAATGTGCTATGAATATTTTCAGCTTATTATGTTATCCAGTATATCATCAATGTTATTGAAGGCATCCAATAAAACATTTTAAACAAAAATGTACGGAAAAATTAACGTAACTCATGCGAGTATCTCTCAAATTAACTTTTAATTATTAATGTGTATATTAAGTAGCCTTTATTCGTGATAAACTCGAAGGGCGATATATGTGTAGTGGTGGTACAAAAACGTTTGTTTGTATTTGTGTCTAGTCTAGTAAATAATAAGTACAGTGACTCACAAGAAACTCACAAAATAGACATAAACACTACAATTATATTCACATCTAAAGCAATATGGAGTATATAAAAAGATATGATGATTCACAAATTGCTGTTGCATAAATGTGAAACTATTTTGTATGAGCAAACTGTTGGATTGTTATAAGAGTGTTAGAAATCCCTTGAATCTGTTTCACAATCATCTTAAAATATTGTGATTGAATCTTACGGACTACTTAATCAGTGAAACCGTTATTCTCAAGAGTACTTCAAATGACATAGTTACATTATTAGTTATCCTTTTTATTATTTTCATGCCCATTTTGATGCCTCTATCCAAATAATTATATTACGCACCATAAAAGCATAAATTTATTTTCTACATCAAATGAAATCTTCTTGTTTACTGCTGGTGTAAATTTTATCACAATTATGTCGATGCGTGTCATATTTGACACACTTTCATCGGCGTCTGTATTATTTAACTCGACGCTAAAACAGTGAGTCATAAGAGTTATCGGTCGCCATATGTCGTTCTGTCGTGACTCTCCACCAAGGCCTCGATTGTATTGAATAGTAGTCCTAATAACACGTTGTCTTGTTCTTTAATATTTTGTTGTTATATCCGATTTGTAAATATTAAAATTAATTTCACTTGACAGTTATTAATATTTTTTTTACTGTAATGATAAAAAAGAATACCGCCAGTGCCCGCCCTGCCTAATGGATGTTTTTTTTATTTAAGTCTTAGTTTTTTAATATTACAACTGTGAGGAATGGGGAGGTGAAAGTAGGAACGATAAAAGATTTAGGAATGCATTAAGCGGTCCCAAAATCGCAGCTTTAGAAGGGGGGTTATTGTAAATCACACATTATTCTGCAGATTGCGTTATATTCTTAATGCTTAGGAGGTTTCGTTAGCTTTACATTAAAAAAAATGTAACCAATACTTACCAACTTACGATCGTAATCAAAAACAATTACAACTTAATATAATCGACCACCAAAGTTGAACGCACCTTTATTAGTATCGATATTCGTGTTGTGTCGTCTTTGCTTCATGTTATATGTTGACTCAAGTGTCCAGGTGATGGTATTTGCCTCTCTTTCAGACAGTCGCCGCTGCAGCTTTGTGTTGCTACAAGGGTAATGGTGAACGGTTATCCGTATTCCTTTAACTAACAATGTTTCATCTCTCTCTTTCCAGATGGACATTGTCGCTGTCTCGCTCGGCTCCGCTGTACCACGGAATGTTTCTATCATAGAAGTGTTTTGCATTCCTCTTGCTTCTCGGAAACTGTTCCTGCGTTGTAAATGGAAATGGGATTAGTAATGCTATTTTCATTGCGGATTATTTCTCTTAACTATGAGTTATGTAGGTTTGTTTCAACGAGAATAGTATGATTAAAATTGCAATAGAATTTTTTTTTTTTCGGCATGTCTCGTCTAAAATTTCATACATTATCACAATAATTAGCCTTTTCGTATTGTTCTTCTTTGGATTGCAAAATCTCAAAAGGTTTTTCATTGTTGGAAGCATATTCCTTGAGCCACGTGCTTATACAATCATGGGAAATCAAATCATTGTTACAATCATGGGAAAACTGATTAGCTTGGTGATATACAAATCTAAATACGTATCTGACCTTTATTGCTTCTCTTAAAAGGTTTATATTGTGCTGTATTTAGTAACTGGTAGCTATTATTTGTTTTGGGGGCAATTCTTATCGAATTACGACTCGTTACGATCGTCAAGGGAATTCATTTCTTGTCTACGTTTGTCCGATTTTCCTATAATTAGATCACGTAATAGTTCTGTTTTAACTCCCTTTGTTTCTTTGTTATGTTGCTGGTTTAAGCTGCTTTTTATGAATGACATCTTCGGGAAATTTACTAACGGGGTCTAGTTTATATGCCTTTGATTCTTTTCTGACATTTTAAACCTTAGCACAGGGATTTTCTATTTCGTTTGGTTTCTCACACAATTACTTTATTTATTAGGTATTTTCTTCTTTCGCTCTGTTTATTCTATCGATTACAATTCATGCATGTCAATTTTCGTTCGGCAATTGGTTGTTATTTGTCAGTTATTAATTTTATATACGATTGTATAATTGACGTCAGAGTTAGAGTATCGATCGTTTTTGACTCATTCCATGACCTCTGTTGATCTACTTTATGTTATGTATCAGTAACGTTCAATATTATACTGATATCTAGGCCGATATCAGGTATAGATGCCATTGACGGATTTCCAAATGTTATCTAATCTAGCTAATATGTTAAGGGCGTATCTATATTTATTTCGGCAAGCTGTATTTCATACTATCTCTCTCCCCTTTTCAGATATTTTTACACATTTACAAAGTTATAAATAGTTCTTAAAGTGATACAGTAACTGTGATAGACTTAAAAGTTAGTATGCACTAAAACCTAGTGATAATACCAGTGAAATGAAATCCTCTTACTAAAATGGAGAGGAAATTAACACGCGAAGATTTCATGAGGAAAAGTTTTCGCGCACCGAGGGTGTCGCCCGCCCCAGAAGGTCAAGAGCCAACTGTAAACGGAGCGCCACCACCGTCGCCGGTATCCTTAGCCATGTTGGAGAGAACTCCACAATCACAACGAACCCAATACGAACTCACATCCACAGGGATAGCTCCCAAACGACTCGAAATCAACAGAGCTCATCCTATTCATCTTAAATCATTCCAAGCGCCCGAGCCCCCTGATGATTCCGCACCTATGCCACCATCTGACGATGTATTGCGTAAGCTCGAACGTCAAATCGGAGAAATGGAAAGGGGACTCGAAAGGCAACAAAATGGCACCGTTGCAGTCGACGAAAGGGTTAGATACGCAGAACACGAGAACCTTTTGCGTACAGGCGTATCCTCAGTTGGCGGCGGTGGATATCTCCCAGCCGATTCTGATACCGAACACGACGTAGAACCCTTCAATAGAAACGAAAGTACACGAAGCAGTACTGGTGGTGCTACACCTGTTCCACGACCAGCTACTCGACTAGCCAGAACCAATTCTGATACTCAACAATCAGTCGCAGCGACTGCAAGGTTGATGAGGAAATTGGCTGACGGTGGCAACAAAGATGAGAAGACGAAGGTTATCTCTCGAAAGGCGATTCAGGCGAGGATGGAGCGAGTTAAGAATTCTGTGACAGGAAAACATGAGCACAGAGTTTTAGCTGAGCACAGGGTGGATCCGCCATCTCCAAGGACACCTACTTCTCCAGTAACTCCCAGGTCTTCTCAGGTAACAATTATAACTTTGAACATTGTGGATGTCCATTCTCATTCCATTTCACTTTACATTAGTCTTATTGAAGAGAAGCTTGATGAACAGAAGTAATAGTTCCTCGAAATATTCCTAGAATTCCTTCCGCGGATTATTCCTAGAAAACAAAAACTTAAGGCGTAATGATAATCGATAAGTCTCTCATCAATCAATCATGTTCTGTTAATAGTTCGGCGGACCAAATTTCCCATACAAACGTTTACCAATTTATGTCATACTCGTACACAAATCATCAGTCTCAACTTTGATTCGTTTTATGGGACATTCATTCAAAGTGTTCGCTGCCCACACATCATTCCTAAATCTTGTAACATGTTGAACACGATTTGTTGTTTACACTTTGGTTATCTACAAATAAAAAGTCTCGAGACAGTAATCCTACCTATTTATAATAATCCGGCTGGTTTTTAGAAGTGTTGAATATGCTCAAAAAAATGGTAGTACCTATCGTAAAGAATGTATACATATTATGGTAATTTTCAATACATAAAAAAATTTGATAGACGATTCATTAACAGTCATTATTTTAACGAATAAAGAAATGGCAGGCTTAAAGTGTGTTCAGTATTAAAGGTATAGTATTCAGGTATATTAACAAATGTACCTGATACAACACCTATATCAAAAATGGATTTCTAGAAATCGCCTATAATTGGTATTAGCGCAAGTTATCTGTAATACTCGGTATCACCTACAATCGGTATTAACTTCTTATCATATCATACACAACACAACCAATATTATTCCTTACCTCTGTGAAAACTTTAATTTGATACACATGGCGCGGAGCTTGCACAGGGTTCTGACATCATCAAGACGATATCATGACCAGCCTATTTAGTGTACTAGGCGATTCATTTGTGTATCATGTTTTGATATAATTAGTGACGATTATATAAAAAAAATATAGCATGTTGCTATTTGTAGAGCTATGTATGTACCGCTGTGCTCGTATTGCACTAGAGCGTTTATAATCATTATAACCAAGTATATTAATTTGAGGTACTATTTGAACGTACTATGGATCAAATCTGCCTTTTTGTCCAGATATGTTAGAGAACCGTTCTTAGATACCAAACTTAAATTGTCTTTACAAGCCTTAGTTAGGGCCACATGCAAAAATTTCATAAATATGTTTAAATTGAATTTAAACATATAATTACAATGAAAAACGGCGTTCAAATACAATAAGAATGCGTTTCTAATTTTAAATGTAAGATCACTGTTAAAACCGAAATTATTGTTGGTATATTAAAAAATTTAAAGATATTGTTCAACAACTCGCGTGTCATTTATCAATTTTTGTTTCCAAATTGTATCTGTAGAATATGTACTAAGTATTTCTTTTTCTTTTTACAGGTAAGCAAAGATCAACATGAGAACATGCTCCTGTTTTCACCGTACGTAACAATTATTAGAAGGTAGAGTAACAACTTTATTAATATCTCCATTCCAATTTCTGTCACCAAGATTAGTGATGCAATTAAAAGGCTGTATAAATTCCCAAAATACTTCTTTAAAATTATCTAATTTGCTGATAATGGCCCTGAAAGCGATTTATTTGTCTATCTTACCATATAAAAATTATACTTAACAGCATCGAACCCCGAAGGATCCTTTTAAGGAGTTTATCAGGCCATAACATTTTATAGGTTCATCATGTTTTATGAGCTACTTGCTATTCTGATTTATCAACGTAGACCAAAACATGGGGAATCGTTAAAATCTCAGCAATTTCAAGGTCACGACGGAACGAGGACGCGATAGGAATGATGAGTTCTAGTGGAATGCAAAACTCGTTTGAAGCTTTTTAGGCAAGGCGCGTGTATGCGCCAAAATCAAATTTTATTTGATTTTTTGCAAGTTTGTTTTTTGGAGAGCCATGCTTCGTCACGAATGGGCCGGCTCGACCGGAGTGATACCACGGCCTCACAGAAAACCAGCGAGAAACAACGCTTACGTTGTGTTTCGCCGTGTGAGTGAGGATACCGGAGTCCCAAAACCTATCAAAAGGCGAGCAACGCACTTGTGACTCCTCTGGTGTTGCGGGTGTCCATGGGTGGCGGTAATCTCTTATCATCATGTGATCCGTCTGCAGAAGCGGGAGTCAGCAATTGGCTTAGACGGCTAATATCTCAGCGGAACTGTAGTTTACAGGAATAAACGGTGCTGTTTACGTAATTATCATTTTATTGCTCTGAGGAAGCATTCGTATGGAGCGGGCGTGCACATTAATATCGGTGTTACTTACAAATTATTCACGTTTGAACTAAAGTGTTCGCTTGAATACGGCAGCAATAAAATTTGCACTTACATAAATGCTTACTGTATATACAGTAAATATATATACAGAACTAGTAACAGGGTGCTTTTAAAAAGATAATTGAATTGTTACCCAAACCAATTAGATAGGTTAGGATAGGCTTCTTGACTAGTAATAAAATAAAACTACGACAAGAAAACCGGCGTGAAACAACGCTAGCGTTGTGTTTCGCCGAGTGAATGAGGTTACCGGAGACCCAAACTCTTTTAAAAGGCGGGCAACACACCTATGACTCCTCTGGTGTTGCGGGTGTCCATGGGCGGCGGTTATCGCTTACCATCAGGTGATCCGTCTGCTCGTTTGCTCCCCTATCCCATAAAAAAAACACGTTTAGCGTAGCGGCTGAGCGATCGGCTTCTGCGACACGTGTTGTGGCTTCGATCCCCACACGGAGAAAATAATTGTATTATCTACAGGTAGTTGTGTTTGTAAACGCACCTACGATACAGTAGAAAATTATTTATATTTTATTTTAGCAATTTGAAACATGTGTGACAGACTTGTCGCCTTTTTCGTGAAAACTCACGTGTTACAAGACATCCACGCGCCATTTTAACAAGAATTTATATAAAACCGACCGAAATCCGTACTCGACGTGGTTTCTAAAGCGAGGTGAAGCGTACAAGAATTACGTTCGTTTACTCTCGCCGCGCCGGTCCCGTATTCCGTTTGATAAATCGTTTTGCATAATATACTAATATTATTTATTTCAGTGCCTCCGCTCCGAGGCAAATAACGTTACATTCCTTTGAGCGCTTTTTAACTTTCTCGCTTTTATGTAAGTAGGTTTAAATGTGAACTTTGCGGGTGCACTGCCATTTTGTGCACTATTGACAGTTGTTTGTTGAAATATATTTAGTTGGCTATTAAATTACTGTTGCAACATCATGATTTAATCAATGACAACTATACTGATATTATCTCTTCTCTTCTCTACTATTATAAAATTGTAAAAAAGCTGTGTCTGTACATTGGAGATATTTAAAAAAAACACGTGGGTTATGGTATATAAAAGTCTCCGAATTCGAAAATGTGATTTTTAACATTCTTGTCTGTTTGTCTGTTTGTTACGGGTTGGAGCAAAAACTATTGAACAGATTTTAATTTTATTATCACTGTTAGAAAGTATATTCTTCAACTTAAAAACTGGTGAACTTCTTATCTCAATTAATTAAATGAATCTTGAGATACAGCTTGACCTCCCTGATGTATAGAGGCCCATACAAAAAAGAGGTCATCAATGTTGGTTTTCCATTTTTACTCCTGATATAGCTTCACGTGAGCGAAGCCGCGGGCAGAAGCTAGTGATTATTATACAATTCATGTTCAAAGCCTTATCATGGAAATTTACTTAGCTTAAAATATCGTTTAATTGAGAAATTAAAAATACGTGTGCCATATACACGTATTTTTAATTTCTCAATTAAACAATATGATTTAAAAATTTAATTGTCAGTATTTGTATGCATGATTTTTTTGCAGTTTCTTTTAATTTTGCGTAATATCCTCATGTAGGCGTTAGACTAGGCCCGACTAAAAACGCATTTACCTTATCTTTGAACATTCTGGATTCTGGATCTGATTGTCTATTGAAGTCAATTTAATAAATAAATAAATAATAGAATATCCTTGATTTTACACCAAAAACTAATGCTAAGTATAATGTTATCAATCATAGAATATGGTACAATGGGTGGTCTTATCGCTAAAAGCGATCTCTTACAGACAACCTTTCGCGACTCAGGCTCATAAGCTGTGGTCCGTGGACTGACTGACTTGTAATTCAGCCGTAAACGTATGCAGCATACCCATGTAATGAACATCAAATAAACCATATCCACTTTATGTACTAATGGATGGAAACCGATAGACAGACAAAGAAAAGTAAAGTAATCATAAATAGAGTCATCCAAGTAGGTCGCTCGATATGGTAGCGATCAATTCCTATTTTTCTTAAGCCTTGACATCGTGACTGTATACCTACGTAATGTGCTGTATAATCAATATTATTCACTTTGTGTTCCTAGTGATTTCTGTAATTAATTAATTGAATAGATTGACGCAAGACTACCAAGTGTCAAATCAAATGTCACAGCGTATCTTTGTTTATTACCACACGTAACATTTGTGTGAGTGTAATTGAGGACAACGTCTATCTACATACACTTAAAAAAAACTCTGTCCTATCCGAAAGGGGGATACTAGATATCTTAAACACAGCACGCAATAAAATAGGAAACATTAAATATTTATGAAAGTAAACCTATTAATAAGTTTAAAATTCATGTGCCAAAATGGCCGCAATTACTCCAAAATCTTATTGTTTTTTTTTTTATATGATAATACTCTCATAGGCTTTAGTATGTTTAGCACACATGATGTCACTGCCACTGTCAGTATTGCCATTTCAGTTGCCTGGTTTTGTAAAATATTTTTATTCTTGAAAATGGTTATTTTATAGAACCGAATATCGGTACCTAACTACGACCTTCACAGGTCGGAAGCTGCCTATTTAGTCACCTTAATCCGATTAGATAGGTACCCTACACATATCTACATATTTGACGTATGGAAGCGTATTATTGGTTTCGTCTCTAAATTAATACTTACATTATAATAATTTGGAGTAAGGGTTGGGTAAACATTTGAATGTGTAACATATAATTATAACCGTCGCCTCCAGGGCTGTCGCGGCAACTGTTATTAATTTATGTGCGTTTACTTAATTTTGTAATACACATTATTATTGTGCAGACTGCCAGCACAATTTATTGCTCAGTAATTTAGATGTTGGGTAATATTTTGACTGTTCAGAACTGAGTGTGTGACGCAGTGCTTGAAGGGAATATTACGTAGTAAATTGTAGTTAAAGTGGCAGGCTACTAACACGGTTAAAATATAATTGGTGTGCAGTGATCTTCCTTAAGATGGTAGAGAACTAGTTTTTTTTTAAACAATCGTGCACCTCGTGAATTTTTATAACTATGTACATAGGTACATGTGGGTATTAATAATACTTATATATTTGACTGGCTTCTGCCCACGGCTTCGCTTACGTGAAGCTATATCAGGAGTAAAAATGGAAAAACCAACATTGATGATCTCTTCTTTGTATGGGCCTCTATACATCAGCGAAGTCAAGCTGTATCTCGGGATTCGTTTAATTAATTGAGATAAGAAGTTCACCAGTTTTTAAGTTGGAGCATATACTTTCTAACAGTGACAATAAAATTAAAATCTATTCAGTAGTTTCTAATCCAACCCGTAACAGACAAATAGACAAGAATTTTATATATCACATTTTCGGATTCGGTGACGTTTATATACCATAACCCACGTGTTTTTTTTTTAATATCTTCAATGTACAGACAGATTTTTTACAATTTTATAATAGTAGAGATTATCACTCGCTTAAACGGTGAAGTAAAAAGTCCTGAGGAAACCTGCATGCCTGAGAGATTGTCTCGTCGGCGCCCTGTTGAGACAATCTCTGTCACGGCGTCTGAAGTCTGTCAACCCGCTCTAGGCTAGCGTGATGGAGCCGTACCACTTATTCTGAAAAGACACCGTGCCCAGCAGAGATAGTGCTTGAAAGGTTTGATGATTATTCCTATGTTTGTGCTCTATTTGTTCCATTGAATGAATTACCTTCATCCCATAACGACGAGACTGGTGATAAAATAAATAAATAAATATTCTACGACATTTTACACAGCACCATCTAGTCCCAAACTAAACAGAGCTTGTACTATGGGTACTAGACAATGGATATAATACTTATATAGTTTTTTTTTCGTCTGGGTGTTACTTATAATACATAAAAAAACATCCAGACGAACACAAACACTTTTATTCATCATATAAATATTCGTGTCCTGTGGGAATCGAACCCACGACCTTGTGGTCAGCAGTACGGTACTCAAACCACAGAGATCGTCATCCATCATCAATGATGCCGGGGACAGTCAGTTATTTATAAAGGGCCTTAAGTGCTAGCTTTGTGACCAGCTTGTTCATGAATATTCTACTGTAATTAACGTTCTGTATAATAAAGCGATACTTAATTTCAAAATTTTCACATCCGAGGTCCGAGCTATCTATGACGTAATATGGCTGAACTACACCCACTAAAACGCGTGGGTATGCCCAGCAAATTATTACAAGATAATGTCACATGATAAAGTTGTTAATTATGACGTAATAACCGAAGCTAGGTTCAAACGGTATATAAACGGTATATAAATAAAATAATCAAGTGCGAGTCTGTCTCACGCAGCAAAGTTTTTGCAGAATTGCTACTTGCACCAATTTCATCTAGTCCATAAACTAAGAACTGCCTCATTAGGCTAGTGGTCCTGAGCGCTTGCTACACTAGAGGTCCTCGGTTCCATTCCCTGGTCGAGGAGTGTTATTGGTTTTGCTATGAATAGTTTAAAATTGTGCGCGATTAATGACAATAGGCTCGCCTGACAATGTACCTAAACATACCGACGAACTGTGGGTGTACATTTGTACGCCTGTGCTTAACCCTTCGGGGAATAAAGGCCTGCATGGTATATCTTCTTATATATAAAATTCTCGTGTCACACTGTTAGTTACCATACTCCTCCGAAACGGGTTGACCGATTTTTATGAGATTTTATATGCTAATTCAGTGGGTCTGAGAATCAGCTACTATCTATTTTTCATACCCCTAGGTGATAAAAGTGGTCCACCCCTAATATAAAGGCTATAGAATATTTTGAAAAAGTTTGGAATTCTCCACCCGTGCGAAGCCGGGGCGGGCCGCTAGTAATGTTATAAAACCTTTTTCTAGTCTACCTTTAAGATTTTATCAGGTAATGATAGCAAGCGTGGCTTTACTAGTTATTAGCTACTATTCCTAGCATGTTCCTATCAGTCGCTAGTAAAACTAGGACGTGCCTACATTGTTCGGATACGGTTTGAAAACAGTTTGGCTTGTAGCCACCAAACTTGTGTGACAATGTCGTAAACTTGACAGTCTCTCCCACTACCCTAGGATTTTTCTAGGTCGATCGGTATGTGGAAATGTTTCAGGATTATATTTTTTTATGGCCATAGGTTTTAGATGGAAATTTTTTCGTTATGGTTTGTGTAACATGTTTTGGGGCAGGAAGCCGTGATACTGCGAATGTGATGGCTGAATGGGAGAGCCATGCTTCGGAGCTGTGATACCAAGGCCTCACAGAAAACCGGCGTGAAACAACGCTTTTACGTTGTGTTCTGCCGAGTGAGTAAGGGGACACAATACCCAAACCTTTTTAAAAGGCGGGCAACGCATTTGAGAGAGTGGTGGCGTTAATCGCTTAACATCAGGTGATCTGTCTGCTCGTTTATCCCCTATAAAAAACATAATTATTTGATGTTATTATTATTTAGTTTCGCTTTCAACCCTCGCCAATACAAAGAAATAATCCTACCCGGAAAAGCAGTAGGAATTCCCAGCAATTACCCACAATAGGTACATATTTAAATTACGAGGACACTGCTTTGTGAAATATCAAGAAACGTTAATTGATACTCATTATTTAATTAAGACCCCGAAACAAGGTCATTTGAGGACAATAGACCATTTTATAACTCTTCTGTACACATTTATCACTCCTGTTCCTTTTAACAGATACTTTCGTTGACTATCACCTAATTACGTTATTCTATAATTCTATTGTGAATGATTTATTTAACATTTAATCTTCAATTCTTTGTAGATGTCTGCTAAGACTTTAGCTGGCAGTAAAAACACACGAGGATCAATTAAATTTGAATTGGTAGCAAATTAATTGTTGCTCTTGCCGATTCTAAGAAAAATTGTTACTGCAATCTTAACGATAATAAGGTAGTAAAAACGGAGAATCGTTGAACGGCTGAATATGTTGTATATGTTTACAAAAAAACTTATTACAGTAAATAACCTATGAAAGTCAGCAATATCTTAACAGATATTCTTTGTAGACCTTGTAGAGTATTTTTCCACATAATTGTCCTCTTTTGTTGGCTGTGGCCTTCCCTAACGTATTGCAGTTTATATCCTGGGAAAAGCAACAACAACATGGCGCATTGTTAATAAAAAATCAATTGCCATATGAAAGATCATCAATTGAGAACGGTTCCACCGATTTGGCGTTTTTGTTGTGCTTCAAGACAAGGTTTGCCTGAGAGATTTTTTCTGAAATTCCCTTAAAGTCATCTATCATTAACCAAATCATCTATCATACTATCCCAAAATCATCTTAAATTCATGCATTTACACAATTTAAAGTACCTAACATCCTATTCATTTTGAATCCTTAACATTCATACAATTATGATGATTAAACAGTGTAAATCTGTGTAAACATATGTAAATCTCTCAAGCAGTGTTGTGACGTAGCGAAGCCCCGTAGGACCGAAGCCCGACCGCTGCTGCATTACCGCGATTATATTCAGCTGCTTGATGCAGCAAAGGCGTTCATCTACTCTGCCTACGTCACGGACGCGTATTGTTAAGGAGTTATAAACGATAATGCATGAGATATTAACCGATGGCTTTCAAATTAAATTTTTTCAAAGTTCAAATGTTTTTATTTCAAATAAGCTTTTACAAGCGTTTTTGAACCGTTATGATTCTAGTTGCACGGTTCCAAAAGGTCGATCCTATGGAGAAGAAGAATTTAGAACATTATTGCAGGCGCCAAAGTCTGCTATTTCAATTGTATCATAATGCTCTTTCAATGATATATGGACTAACAGATTTGGTAGAATATCATCAATTCTGAAGTCATTGAATGACAATTTTGATACAATAGAGTAACAGACTTCGGTCGAGGTACTTTTGAATAGTCACAATTTCACAAACAGGTGCACATGTGGAGTTGAATTGCTAAGAAACTCTTTATAGAACTAGACTTAAAAACAAATATTCAAATTTATTGATGGTCTCTTCACAGAAATTGTAAGGTTTGAACGTGCCATCTAGTTTGAAAAACTAAAAAACATTCTCTTTAATTTAGTCACCATATAAATTAAGATCCATTTCTACATCGAATGACAATATGAATCTCTGTAACAGTCGTTAGTGGTAGAAGCCGACAAGTCTGTTTATCTGAAGGATTGTCGGTAATGCTGAATTCCTCTTTATAATTAATGTATTTCTCGGTGCAGACCTAGTCTACTGGTCTACCGTCCTCAGGTCTATCTAGTATCCTTTGTTAAACTCCACCCATACTTTCAACAACATTATGAAGTGGCGTGCAGATTTTATCGCCATGTTTTCCGATACTTTTTAATATTTTGGACCCGAACGACATCGTTCAACGTTTTAATGGAACATAAAAGCACTGGAGGTCGGAATTAATAAAACGGACCCTTTAAGAACGAGACCCAAAAACAAATAATTCCAACCCGAACACCAAGTGACGTAACACCTAAGGTAAATGCAATAACCACCACGAAAATGCCAACAACTAAAAATCAAATGTACACAACCGATTCCCAACCGTCCACCTCTGAATTAAAATACAGTTTCCCTTGAAATCCACAATTGTATAAGACGTTTCGGTTTTCGGTCACAAATATAGGGCGGTTGGTACTCCACCCCATCTACAGAGTACTTCCGTTAGTCGCATTCCGAATGCCGTTGTAGACGCACGTCGGTGACGTCACAGATTATGGTGTTGTCATAGGATTTGTGTTTGTGACATGGCTAGGAAACGGGTAAGGAGTGGTTTAAAGTAATTAAAATAGGCTAGGTTTATTTCGCTAGTGATTTTTCGCACTTTAATTCATGAACGTGTATAATTTTAACAAAGCTGTGCCCAACTCGTGTTAGAATCGCTCGATTTATTTCGCTACGTTATGTTTTGAGCATTTTATTTTAATAGATTGTGTGACTATTATCTGTATTGTGGTCAATATTGTATACTGTAGATACTGGCTTACAAAAGTGATATGATAGTGAGCTTAGAAAATAAAGATCCAAGGGATATTTTCTGGAGTTTGTGTTAGGTTAATTAGGTATTGATTCAATTAACAGACGCAGTACAAAAACAATTGTTTAGTCCTTGATGATAAAAGTGGGATGTTTATTGCGGGAAATTTGAACATGTTTGCAGACTTCATTATAAAATAATGTTTTGTAGATATTATTGTATACAGTTCTAACAGAGAGAACAGAATAGATTGTACTGATTATTCCTTAGATTTTGCCATTAACTAATCTTACTTCGCTAACTGCAATATCTATACAAATATGATTAACATTGTATTTTGATTTAGCGCTTGTTTAGTGCTAAATCTCATTACCATTGATGAAACATTAAACACTCGAATCATAATCGATAGACGGCACTATTCCATGTTTTTGTGCTGCGTTTACTTTACTGGTCTCTGTACTTACAACTCTACTCTTCACTATCCACTAATAAGACTAATTTGGCTAACAATAATTTTGGGATACCCATTTAGGACACACATAGAGCACATCATACTTCTCTGCTGTATGTATTTGGAAAGTGCATTAATTTAGACACTTTTCTTATTAATTTGAACAATTAATGAGATAAAATAACGAAAGAGTTCATTACTCGTTCATATAAGTGTTAGTTTGAAACTAATTTAGGCTATGTCATTGTAAATAGGTTAGACAAGCGATTTGCTCAAAGCATTAAATTTATCTCCACAGCTATACCGCACACGTCCAATCCAATTTCAGATCGCACACACGAGTCGAGTGATACGAAAGCACTGTGTATGTGTCCAAATAAAACGAGGAATCATTCCACCGAATATATGCGGGAACGGTTTTACGATACTACAATGGGATAGTAGTCGAAAACGTGCGCCAGTTTTACAGATATTGGGACCAGCACTTCTCCAATTCAAATTAAACGGTTTTTACTTATTTCACATAACATACCATCACGCCTGTATTCCGTGAAGGGTTAATTAGAGTTCTACTAATATGCACCCACTGTTCGCTGGTATGTTTAGGTCCCGTGTGACATGAGTGAGAGTATTGCCAGTAACCGGGCAAATCCAAATCAATCAAATCCAAACTCCGAGTTGCTATTGAGAATTTCATAGAAAAAACCAATAGTACTCCTCGACCTTGGTCTCAGGATCTCAAGTAGTCGTGTTTAGTACCACTAGACTAGTGAGCTATTTAAGATTATAACTATTATTTAATTCCAAAAGACACTAAATAAAATATATCGTCTAAATAATGCAGGGTATGAATCTATAATGCAACAATCTTTTCGACAACAGGTTATGCATTATTGTAAAAGCTGTTTCTTGATTCAGCAGAAAGATCTGCTTTTTCTACAAGCTAACGTAAATTCAAATAATAATAAACCTACCTGCTTTATTATTCACTGTGACCCTTTAATTCGTGTTACTTGCTCATGTAACTCGAACCTCGAAAAGGCGTCCATTGTGCTTATACCTCAATGCAAGTTTTCAATAATAATAATAAGGTATTATCCACTTCTTCGATTTGAAGGGGAGTTTTTTAAGGTAATGACGTTTTTAATGGACGAATATCGAAGTAGATTCATTGAGTTTTTAATCGATTTGAACATTTTTAATGGTGATGTTTGTTTAATCTCCTAGCAACACAGTCGGTTGGTATAATCTTATTTATTGATGTTTATGATCCAAAGTCATTGTATTAATATTGTTTTAAACATGTCTCATCAGTCTAGTTAGTATTCCCAAGCGCTACTGCTACGCTAGAGGTCCTGGGTTCGATTCCCAGGCCGAGAAAAGTCTTATTGGGTTCTTCTTGAAATTTTCAGTAGCAGCCCGGTTAATAGCAATAGTCCCTTCGCCTATTACACCGGCGTACAGTAGGTGTACATTTGTACACCAGTCAAAGTTAAAGTCAAATGTTTTATTTCAATTAGACCAGTAATACAAGTACTTTTGAATTGTCAAAAACGAGGTGCGCCTCACACACCTCAGCCTAACCCTTCGGGGAATGCAGACGTAATAGTAAAGTGCTTAAATAATAAGCCAACAGACAGAATATATTCAATACAATCTCATATTCATCCCTATAAATAAGTTAATCCATCTAATGTCCACGCTACCCCTCGTTGTCAAAGTTGACCCCTGCATTAGTGAGTTTACCCCTAACACGGCAATCACGTCTTCACACCCGTATAATTATCCAAGATGGTACTAGTAGCAGGGTTATTGAGCTCTTGCGTAAACAAAAGGACAGTTTCTAGTATGACTTAAAAAATAACTTGGTACCAAGTGAACAATAAAAGTTCAGGTAGATCTTTGTATGTATTTTTGTAAATTGTTTAGCTGACTAGCGTAACTTGTCTTAAAACTTGCTTGTTTTATCGAAAATTCCTTTTAATTAGGTACCTTAGTCATCATCATCTTCATAAACCAGTTTACTTGAGGCTTTTAAGCTTAAAAAGTTGTCGGAGTCTGCTGTAAAGCACTTTGGTGTGTTTTTCCAGTTTTAGGCCAGTCCCTCCTCCGTTGCCGCGGCTCTGGCATTCAGCTCTCTTAAGGATAGGCAATGCATCAGCAGCTCCTCTGGTGTTGCAGGTGTTCATGGGCAATGATGAGTACTTACCACCAGGTGGCTCTTAAGCTCGATAGCTGACTTAATCCATTAAAAAAACCTAGCAAAATAATAATCGCAATTTAACAAAAAATATCACAAGACATTCTTATTAAGCTGGTGGTACTTAAACTTAAGACGTCCTTCACCAGATTTACGAAGCATACCCATTTTACTGAGTTTTATTTGAATCGTTCACAATCCGCTTTCGTCATCTCCGCTTTATTAATCCAGTATGATTTTTCCATTCCGCCACTCCACGGAGATCTTCAAATTCGGATTGCAATGATACGAGTTGCGAATGTAATCCTTGGGCAAGGCGAGGTCTGTTAGTCAGCGGGGATTAAGGAGAAATCGACCAAAATTGCACCGAGACTTTTGTGCCTTAGAGCCCCTTCAATTGCAGCGGCTCTGGAAGTTACTGTCCGTAGGGGTCTTAGGGCATTAACCAGGCATGGATCCAAGAGCGATTTTAAAAAATATTAGAACGTCATTAACTTATCCCAAAGTTAAGGATGCAGATGTTTAAAATCTTATGATAATGAAAACATGAACTACACTCTACACCACTGGCGAGTCAAGAAAAAAAAAACCAGTCTGAAACTACTATAATGTTTAGAGAGATGAGAGGAATGAGCTGTGAAGGGTCCGCCTCCGGTACCGGCGGACCTTGAATGTCCCACAAACAATACTTTATCAAATTGTATTATTATTGTTATTGTGCCTATCCTACTTTTTTGTCTTAGTACTTCACTGTAAATAAACGACCAAAAAATAATTCCAAACATGACAATGATAATTATGAATTGCATTCGCTTACATTTTTTTCGAGAGAAGTAGGTATTTTGGACGAAATGGTAGAGCAGGAACCTAGATTCACAGTATCAGAATCCGAATAATAACACACTTTGTGTAAATTGTATTTGAATTACGATTTATTTTGGTATTACGTTTGAATTGTAAATTCGATCCGACTCTTAAAGAGACGAATATTCACCCGCGAATCAAACAGAACACCTCTTAGTCAGCTGTCATTCTTACGACTGACGAGACAGTTAACAATCACGTTTATACAATTTCATTTTTCGTGTTTGCCCGGTAACGTTGCACGGTGCATGAAAATTATTGATCTGACCCGACTCTCCCACCACCGAACTAGCGTACCTACTACGTTAATACGTCACACATATACTTATGAATCGCTACTACACTGAAATTGCTATTCTAAGTTCGTAAAGGTAAAGTTCAGTATAGCGTGCAAGTTTGGCAATGTTTGAGATCTGTAATAATTTTACTGATTTCAGATCTACAACTTGTTTCTTATCACAAGCTTAAATTTTTTAAGACTTTTTTTTATCGTTTGTTTCAATGTCAAAAGTCTCAATGACTCATGTAGACTATAAATAAATAAATAATAAATAAATAAAATAAATATTCTGGGACATTTTTACACAGCACCATCTAGTCCCAAACTAAGCAGAGCTTGTACTATGGGGTACTAGACAATGGATATAATACTTATATACTTTTTTTTTTTGTAAATACATACTTATAATACATAAGAAACACCCAGACGAACACAAACACTTATATTCATCACATAAATTTTTGTGTCCTATGGGAATTGAACCCACGACCTCATGGTCAGCAGTCCGGTACTCTAACCACTAAACCACAGAGGTCGTCAAACTTAGAGATACTTAATACTTTTTTATTATGAATTGGTTTGTATTTTATTATCATTGTTATATTATAACTCGCCGAAATAGGTACAGTGAAGGGGTTGATTTTTAAATTTTGAAAACTGTTTGAGTAGATATATTAGAGTTATTGAGTACAATTTACAGCTTAGCACTATCCGAGATATTTGATTTTCTTAAGTAAAAAAAACGAAATGGAAATAAAATAGTAATACTTACCTAATGAGAATACTTGCGAGGTTTTATTAGGCAATTTCGCTCTTAGAAATAGATCAAACCATTTCAGTCGATTTGGAATTCATTATATTAGCAATTTATTAGAATTTCTTTCTTATCTATGAATTTAATGAAATTATTGAAATTGAAAGTTATAAATAAATACGACGCCCTTCAACATTTTTGAATTGTTATTGGGTTATAAAATTGGAATCGAAGTTAGTTTCACCAACTTTTATCAAAATCTGGGACGGTTATGAATATTTTATGAGCCCATAAATTTCTAATATCGCTGCTAACAATATTTAATTAATTAATGTTACTTATATTCACGCCTTTCTCCAGCCATAAACTACAGAACGGCATTCGCTAAGATTATTGCTTGTTTTGCTTCGTCCACTCGCACACACAACACGCTCCGGCTGTGAGTACTGGCAGAGACCTGAACTTTTTGAAGCATCTACTATAAATAATTCTTCACATTAACATACCATCACGCCTGTATTCCCCGAAGGGTTAGGCAGAGGCGTACTAATGTACACCCACAGTTCGCCGGTATGTTTAGGTCCCATGTAATAGGGGGCGAGCCTATTGCCATTAACCGGGCACAAATTCCTAACTCCGAGCTGCTACTGAGAATTTCATAGAAAAACCCAATAACACTTTGCTCGACCTGGGAATCGAACCCAGGACCTCTAGCGTAGCAGTCGCGTTCAGGACCACTTGGCTAATGAGGCAGTTCTTGACATAATATTGTTACATTTCAATTAGAATTCACTGCCTTCTACGTTAGTAAAAACTGCGTTTCAGGAGCCAGTATCCTCTACATTTTTAAAGACATAAAATGTATGTATAGGTTAGGTACTTTAAATCTCACCAGTAAGGTTTGCGTATGTCATTCAGCCTACCAGCGCTTCCGCTGGCAATCGCTTTATACTTATGTTCCGCCTGTTACTTCGATTTCGACTTCAATTCTTTTGACATACCTACCTATTCAAACCAACTCTTAAATTATCATGGATATTATCCTCCCTGAAACTCTTTTCCAAGGATTTTGATAAGGAAAGTTTCGTGATATTTCTAAATAAAAACTCCTGCCGTGTCACATAGTCATTTGATATCAAAATTCACTCCAATTAATAAGTCTTAAGTTCTCATAAATTAGTGGAATTAATTTTTATAACAGTTCGGTCCTTTTGTTATGAATAAAGAATGTAACATGATTGAATTATTGATTGATACAATCAACTTTTTTTAGGCTGAATAATGTATGAGGGGATTTGTATTTTAGGATTCTATCGATTAAATGTTTACTAGAGCTTTGTACTTAAGATCGATAAAAAGGCACAGATCTAAAACTAGTTAATATAATCATCTTATTCATAAGAACAATTGTTTATCTCTTGTTGTCTCACTTCATTGTAATGAAAAATATTCAATTATAGTTTTTTCGAAAGAGTGAACTTCATTCCAAGTACATTTTAGCCCTTTACCTTGTCTTAAAAAGCCATTGAAACAATAAAGTGAATGGTTAAATGCTTTTGTTTGGTTTCAATATACGATTACTGCGATTAAAAACAGTTTGCATGTTTATTCCGTATAGGTCGCTAGTTATACCACCTATAAACCCACTACATTTATTAACCAGAAGCAATATTTATTGCACAAACACTGTAAATTATAAACATAAACTGCACAAACCGTGGGAAATGGTTATTTCTAATATTCACAAGCGACGTCTGAACCATTGCATTATATTTTACTACGATAACAATTACTTTTATTAATTTCTCAATTCGAAAATGAGATGCTGTTGAGTTTATAGCAGATTTTTTTAATCACACATTTAGACCACCCATTGTGCCATATTCTATGATTGATAACGTATACTTGACATAAGTTTTTGGTGTACAAATATATCTTAAAATTATAAATAACCATATTGAACCCAAACGTGTAATATCCCTAGGGAAATATACAGTGCCGTCTGAAATTTAAAAAAAATCTTAGTTACATTTTTATTTATTTACTAGCGGCCCGCCCGCGGTTTCACCCACGCTGCCCCGTTCCTAAGTGTCATAGGGTTATGTTAAATAGCTTAAAACCTTCCTCTTAAATTACTCTATCTATTAAAAAAACCCGCATCAATCCGTTGCGTAGTTTAAAAGATCTAAGCATACATAGGGACAGACAGCGGGAAACGACTTTGTTTTATAATAAGTGGTGATTTATTAAACAACACATTAAAAATTACATGAATTGTGCTGGTTTGCATTATGAATTGCACTATGCTCGGGGCTTGTATTGCAGATCATACCAATAAAGTTTTACAGCTGTTATTTGTACATTAGACTCCGTAACATGGGTTTTTATCAAGACGTAAAGATGACTTTGACAGGGGTAGGCAGAAACTGCACCACTTGATACGATTCTTGCATACTTTTGCTTCCTCCACATTCATCAGCTTAGTATTAGGTGCAAATTAATAGAGTAGCCAGACTGTTAAAAAAAGTACATAAAAAAAAAAAATTTTAGCTATTAAGTCTTTAGTTATATACAAATGTGAGTGAAGTATAATAATAGTGAAACAAACGAAATGAGTGAAAGTGAAAAAAACATGGACGTAACATTACGGTGTTTGATCACGTGAAAACCTCGCCAGGATGGGAGTCAAGGGCAGGCAGTTCTTGGTGAATAGTTTGTATTATCATGTAGCTTAGATTGTAGAAGTAGTGTGATTTGTCATTAGAGAATTCCATCTAGCATCTTATTCCCCCTAGCCCTTTCTACTATCGGACATCCAGGAGCACAAATAACCGGCATCGATTCATGGTGGATATTCCGAAAATCCGAACGAAACGCTTCAAGTCCACATTTATCATGCGTACCGCGGAAATGTGGAATGCGCTTCCCGAGTGGGTCTTCCCCGATAGATATAATCTGGGTGGCTTTAAATCACGAGTGAATCGGTTTCTTCTAGGCAAGCGCGCTCCATCTTAGGTCGCAGTCTCGCTTAACATCAGGTGAACTGGCGATCAAGCGTAAGCCTATCATGAATAAATAAAAAAAAGAATCCTATCCATATTGTAGAGCTCGGCAATTATCTTGAGCAAAAAAGAAAGAGATAGCTAGCTCAATGATACTCGACAGTGTGTAATTATGTACCATTAGCCGTCTTTTTTATTTATTGTTCAAGTTATTTACCTCTAAATATATAGGGTGAAATTGAAGAGACGTGACAGTTGCCGAAAAATGACTTCAACAAAAATTGTGGATGCGCAGTAGCGAATTTTAGTACATTTTGCACGTAAATACACTGCGCAAACTTTCTCCCTGTCCATTAGTTTTGGATCAAGTTACGTTGCGCGAACTATAAAATATATCATTCTATGTGTAACAAAAAACATTTAGAACATAATCGTTAAGGAAAATAATTATACTTCTTTAGTATTTTGAAAAGAGTTAAGCAAGCATCTCGATCGCCGCTACTGCTACTTTTCATGCAATAAAAAAAAGTTCGTAAGTGGAAAAAGTTAAGTACTACAGTTCAAATTACAGCTGTTTGCGTAATAGATTGATCGGGTGTAGACAATAGCTTAGTTTGCACTATCTTAGATGATAAACATTTTTAACTTCCTAAATGTATTTAAATCATATTTAAACACAATTTTTCATACAAATTTTGTGTTTAAATACAATTTAAACACAATAAAGAAGTTGGTGCAAGTGGCCCTTAGTTGATTATATTTAAACGTCTCTAGTATCTATAGTGCTTTTCAATCAGTAAAATGTAGCAACTTGAACTCGCGTAAACAGGTTGTCTTCACGCTTCGAATCCCGAACTTTCAGTATGTACTTAAATCAAGATTCGCTTTCAAATAGAGACCGTGTATTCTGAGTGTGTAGTAGAAGATTTAGTGCAGATTTTGATGTAAATATGACTGTGTAGTAGTTAGCGTGTGTTTTACGTTACTTTTAATATCTTATATATAGATATACTTTTAATATATATGTTTTATATTACGTAGTTATGTTAACAATGTCGTGTTAACATTACCTTGTATATTTCGCTAAGCTTATTTATTGCGGTGAAGCACAAAATTTCATGCATGCCTTTAGCTTTACAAGATAGCGAAATAACTCGTAAAATGTTTGCATTTTCGTGAAAAAAACGCAAAGATATGTGTACAGGAAAACAAATATTTCACGTGTTTTATTTACAACCTTTGTTCTGGGTCATGAAGAATGCTTTTGTATATAGGGTACCATCAATATACATTTGTTTAAGTCCAGTCCCTTGTGGAAATATATAGCAAATAAAAGAAAAAAAAAATTCGAAAGGAAATACTCTTAATTAACATACACATATATTCTCACGGCTGTCTCCCATTGGATTGGACAGAGACTACCACTACTATAAATGTCCACTTTTCTACGATCCTGGTACACCACTTTCGCTTCATTAACCTCCTCATACTCCTAATGTATCCTACTGGTCTCCACGACACAGGGTGGAAACCAATGATATTTAAATTTGTAACCTTATTCCTTGCTCAATAAAGTATAATTCATGTATGATGCTGGTTTAGGGTGCTCTTAACCTGTCATCTTCAGAACGTCCACCACTTTACTGTAAGTACACTAAATACATACCATCACTCCTGCATTTCACAAAGGGTTTGGTAGAGTGTACTTAATATACACCCATAGTTCGCCAGCCTATTGCCGGTAAAATGCACAAATCTAAACTCGGAGCTGTTACTGAGAATTCTATTTAACACATTGCTTGACTTGGGAATCAAAACCTATTTACTTCTAACGTAGCAGTGGCGCTTAGGACCATTAGATTTTCAGGCAGTTACATTTAATTGACTGTGAATAGTGCTTCTTATATGTCGGTAATAAAAGTATATCAATATTCCAGACGTTAGCTTGTTCTCTCTATAGAAATTAATGTTAGCACTTCGCTACGCCTGGATAGTTTGTATGTCGGACGGCTACAAATCTTAGACTACTTGTACTTGTGTGGTTCCAGTGACGGCGGAGCTTATAACATAGAAACAAAATATGTATAGGTATGGAATCTGAGTCAGTATCTGTAATCTGTAAGAGGCAAAGTAACTTGGCGTGTCCTGTGTCCATGCGATTATCCAGATTTCCCAATCTCTTGGCAATTTCATAAAGTCTTAACTGCTCACTTAAGTAATAGCTTTCTAGATTCACTGGTTTCAGGTTTGTGGTAGACAGCAAGTCAGTTAGAGTTTTAGTAACAACGAGATGGATTTAATTTAAAAAAATGTAACAAATTTATCCAGCTTAGCCATTTT
Source organism: Acronicta leporina (assembly GCA_947256265.1). Lineage (NCBI taxonomy): Eukaryota > Metazoa > Arthropoda > Insecta > Lepidoptera > Noctuidae > Acronicta > Acronicta leporina. Next base: position 2,775,274 of record OX366537.1, on the reverse strand, counting down.
CCACGCTATCATTGCCACCACACATTTGATTTTCCATGCAGGTGCACAATATCTATAGTAACTTAACATATAGGTATGTACCTATCTCCTACGTTAGTTTTCTCTCGAGAGACGTTACCTGGTGGTGCTTATAACTCGTCTCAAATCAAGTATGTCTACTGTCGAAACACCATATGTTTGCAGTGCTCTAGGAAAACTTTAAAATGCTCTTAGCTTAGTCTTGATTAGTTCTAGCTGTCTTATTGGAAGACACCAATGAAAATTCGTTTTGTTTGTAATAGAAACTAATTAAACGTAGTTACTTCGTTAATTAATTTGTGCGAGGACTTGAAAACAAAATTTTATTACTTGTGTTTCGTCTTATGTCGTCTTACTGATTTTCGCAAAGGATTTGGATATATAAATAGGTAGATTCAATAGGGTAAGAACGTAATGAATAAGTTCATCATCATAATCAACCTTTGTGCGCACCATGTGGGTTCGATCCCCACACGGAGCAAATATTTGTATGACCTACAGGTAGTTGTCTGTCTGCTGGATGCTATCAGCAGCCTCCCCTAAGATGTGTCATTATTTTAATAATAGGTATGTGTTTTAACTAATATTTTATACCATAAACCTCAATTATTCTACGACTTATGATTACCTATTCTGCAAGCGAGGATTGATTAATTGGACAGCTTCAAATTTTTCCAATTTTATTTTCTTATATAACCTTAAAAGATTACACGGCGGTTTATAAGAATTCCTTTTACCACAAGGGTTCGTGTTTTTCAAAGGAAAGGAATTTTACCTCTTACCCAATGTTGTCTGCTTGCTAAATAAAGACATGTTTACCTCCACCACCTTACCTACTTGGTTTTGTTGCATGAAATAGTTATATACGCAAACAGCTTCGGCTTGTTTCGTCTGTGTGAGTCGGTGAATGGCTTCGTACACTTGTTCAATATTTGCTTCATGCTTACGTCAGTTGAGGTTGTAAAGGAATAGTGGAAAATTTCGGCAGCTTATTGTGAGTTCAGCCCGCCTGGTCGAGTGACATTCTAATAAGGTAAACACGTCCCCTAAAGATGAAGATAGAAATTTTCGTATTTTCCATTCGATTACGGGGTATGCGTCAATTCCATACATATTCATCGACTCTGCCAGCACTCTCTCCCACCTATCATGTATAACAGTGTGCCTATAAGTTACTCCAAAAGCGTTAAAAACTTAGGTGTCTATTTGGATAATAATCTCACATGGAATGCTCACATCGCGGAAGTAAGCAGGAGGGTCTATTGCTCGTTCCAGTCCTTAAAGCGTCTCCAAAAGTTCCTGCCGTTTCAAACTAAAATAACTCTTGCTCAATCTCTTCTTCTTCCTCTCATCGACTATGCTGATATCTGTTTTCTTGATGCCACCGAAGAACTCCTTAACAAACTGGAACGTTTGCAGAATTTGTGCATTCGCTTCGTTTTCGGCCTCCGGAAATATGATCATATTTCAGAATTCCGGGCGAGATTGCGGTGGCTGCCTATTCGTCAACGACGGGATTGTCATATCCTTTCCTTTTTGTACTTCATTCTTCACAATCCTGACTCTCCTCTATACCTGCGGGAACGCTTTGAGTACCTTGTCCCTAGGGGTAAGCCCTGTCGCACTAGCTCTTCTCTTCTGCTTCGTACCGCCCAACACACTACAGCCTGTTACCACGGCTCGTTCACTATTCGGGCAGCGACACTATGGAATTCTCTCCCACATTCCTTGCGTGATAGCACTTCCTTGGATGTCTTCAGGAGAAGAATTAAGGAATATTTTCTTTCAACATCTTTATAATTTAAGAATATATATTATGATATATATAATATGTGTATGTATATATATGTGTGTATATAAACTTATATGTGTAGGTATATTTATGTTATATATATTTATATATATATTTCTATCTATCTATCTAAGTAATTATAGAATTTACATTTAATTATATTTAACTGTTTATAACTTTCAAAATTTGTATTAATTTACTTGACTCTATCTTGTGCACTTCACTTTATCCTCATTTTACACACATCTCTCTATCACTCAAAGGGTTTGCTGGAAGAAAACTCTATATGGAGTTAAGCTCGCCTTTGTACATCCAATTTGAAATGTATTTACCTTATTAATTGTGTACAATAAAGATATAATAATTCATCTTATCGTGGCAGAATATTTGTGTTATTATTTATGTCTACGAAAAGTCTTATCTATAAAGTGGTTGTAGCCGAATGACTAGGGGGTCGGACTTGCGATCATCTGGTCTTCGTTTCGAAACGCACGCATCACACTACCCCATATAGAAGGGGCAAAGATAAGGGAATGCCCCATAAAGAGCATGTTAAATTATTCCAGTATATCCAAAGATACTGTCTTAAACAAACATTTTCAACACCGTAAGACATTCTATTGAAAAGAAGCATATTTTTTTTTTTAAAAGCTTACTAGCAATGTGGGTCAAAAATTACTAGTATTCTTGTTAACCCCTCGTGCTAAGCTAAAATGCTTGTGTTACGAGTGGGTTCACGTCGGTAGTGCAATGGGTGGGGTTCGAACCGGCAACCACATGATCGCAAGTCCGACGCCCTAGCCATTAGACTACCGCCGCTTCAATGTAATTAACCCATGTACTTTAATTGCTGCAGATTGTATAAATCCCTTCGTATTCCAGCATGAACAGTCTTTACGAAGCCCTTGGCTGTCGTCGAAAAAACGAAAAACGTGGAGCGACGTAGAATCACCTGCCTCACAAAGAATGCCTTTGTGGATTCCTCTTAAAAGATTACGTTATAGAAAATTTTCGTGGACGCTACATGGTTTCGCATAGCTCATTTGGTTTATGTTTTAGGTTTAACTGTACGGTATTCTTTTAGGTTTTGCGTGAGAAGGGAAGGGGTTTTTGGTTTTTAAAATTTCCTGCAAAAACAAACAGAAAAAATGTTCTAAAGAAAATTCTCAAAGAGATATAAACGTCTTTTGACCTACTACCGTTCAGTTCAATGTATTTCAAATTCAAATTTTCGTTCCGCTTCAATAAAACTGTACCGCTTGAGTCTACAAACAGTTGTTTTTGTTACCACTACAACAATTGTTGCCATTATAGTTTTCAGAATATTATCAAAGATCTGTAGCCTAAGCAGGAAGCACTATCGAATTCGTATCGTAAACGTATTAAGTTTTTTCTGCTACAAATCTCATATACAGGGTGTTTGGTAGAACGTTGAACATACGAAAATGGTGGTTAGTTGGGGTCATCTGCTACCCACTGGGCCCAAATTATCTTTTTTTAATTTCACAGAAAATTACCAGTTTTTTTTAACTTTAAATTCGAATATCTTTACTTGTGACGGGTAACACAGGCAGGATGTTGTTTTGTATTAATGTCTAATTGTAGCAGACTCATAAAATTATTGTTTGGTACAGATTTTAATGGGAATAAAAGTTATGAGTCTTTAAAGGTACAAAAAGATGTAAATGTGATACAAAACAACATCCTGCCTGTTTTACCCATCACAAGTAAAGATATTCGAATTTAAATTGATAAAAAACTGATAATTTTCTGTGAAATTAAAAAAAAAGTAAAAAAAAATGGTGCGGCCAAGGTTAAATAATTTGGGTCCAGTGGGTAGCAGATGACCCCAACTAACCACCATTTTCGTATGTTCAACGTTCTACCAAACAACCTGTATACATACATATTTTCACGCCTTTCTCCCATTGGGTTAGGCAGAGATTAGATACATTTTCATTTGCTACAATCCTGGCACACACCACTTTCGCTTCATTTCGCTTCGCTCATACAAATTATTCTCGATTTCGATACGAATACATTTTCGCAAGTTGTTCGTGCTTTAGCTACTGTAAGTATTTATCTTTCGAACTCATTTTTCTCTATAATATCTAAAAATTCATCTGCTATTAAGAATAGATAATCCAATCCAAAATATAAAATCCCCCTACTGTTGATTCGCCGCGATCTAAATTCACGCGGCATTGGAGACTAATTTTGTGGGTCTACCCTCCCAGTCCTCCCAGTTACATAATTCAGTACCTAGTAGCCGAGGCTCTAGGGAAACTACGTCTGCCCATTGCGTACTGTGTCCTGGTTTTGTTATCTTGAAATTGTTATTTACTTTTTGTTCATCTAAAAATTCTGAACTAGAAAGAAGGAAAGGAAATTAGTGATTTATGGTAGAATTAAAAGATTTATTGATTTTGATTCTCTTTAAGAAACATATTTGACGCGCTATATCCGAAGTAATTATTACCTCTGGTGTTGCGGGTGTCCATGGGCGGCGGTTATCGCTTACCATCAGGTGATCCGTCTGATCGTTTGCTCCACCATCCCATAAAACAAATTTAGATCCAAGAAGACATGGGCTACCTTTATCATTCTAGATTCACATTTATCATTCTAGATTCATGGTAGTAGTAATTGCGACCTAAGCTATACTTAATATCTATCTATATATAAAGCTGAAGAGTTTGTTTGTTTGTTTGCTTGAACGCGCTAATCTCAGGAACTACTAGTCCGATTTGAAAAATTATTTCAGTGTTAGATAGCACCTTTATTGAGGAAGACTATATAGGCTATATATCATCACGCTAAGACCAAGTAACTATACTACGCGGACGAAGTCGCGGGCGGAAGCTAGTACATTATAAGATTCAAAACTGATTACTAAAACATGTGTTTAAAATATACATATTGTGAAGCCAATTAAAACTGTGTCAAAGGCCAAAATTGACAATTTACATAACCTCTAGCTACAACAAGCAAACATTTTAGTACTCCGTTGTCTATGAATCTAGAATGTGTTATAGTTTAAAGACCTAGAAATAATAGAAATTTGATTTTTTATGGCATCACCATAAGAAGATTTTGTCATAAGCTTTCGTGTTAGCCGAAGCTCCTACTTGAGCCATTTACAAACTGGAACAGGTCAGTGCTCGGGGCTATAAAGGCTCTTTAGAAAAAAGCATATCCCACATTCTGTAGAGGGATTTAGGTTAGGACTCGTTTTGAGGCCTAGGGATGAATCAGGTACTTGCTTGACGGTCTTGTTTTCAGAGAGAATGTGTGTTACATATTATTAGATCTTTACATAATATCTTATGTCAAATATCAGAAGCATTGATTTGTGAAAGTGAGAAAAGTTATAACTGCAAAAATAATTCCCGTCTGCTTGTTACGTTTCATGCCTTAACCGCTGTATCAATAGGTACAGAGTTAGATTGAATTTAGGAAAAGCATATAAGTTACCTTTTGTTTAAGAGTCCAATTGAAATCGCGGGCAACAGCTAGTCTGTTCAAAAACCTAGAAATTAGTAGAAAAATATTATCTACCTTTTAGCAGTGGTGAGATATTTTCCCCTTATCAAATAATGGACTCTTTAACAAATTGAATTTTACGGCGTCCTTTGTATTATTAGTATCTAGTTATAACTACAATTTCGCCGACAACGTTCTATTATCCAGAGAATTAGTTGTTTCACTTCAGAATCTTATCGGTATCTGTACACAATTGTCTCGAATTTTATTTAACTGGGACTGGGACAATTGAAACAATAGAAGCGAGATGTAATCGAAATGCAGCGTATCGATTGTCTCGGCTCACTGGACTCGGGGAAATTCGTTCGTCTGCCACACTTTCGGTAGAACAACACACTTTTAAAGGTAGCCGCTGACTATAACGTAACATAATTAAAGTTACATCGCATGTTTTCATCACTTAACACAAGAGTAAGGTACTTATACCTACCTACAAAATCGGATGACATCAGCTTCTTGACATTATGTATGTAGTGTGCAATATAAATAATTATTCGCAAAGCGTTCGATATATAGGCTGCCAAAAATAATTACGCTTTGTCAGTTTTGTCACAAATTATATCACCTCACACTTTTATAACTACGTACGTAAACTCTTCTGTCGACTGTATGTAGGATTAGTTAATATTTAAATGGGTTTCTCCCCATCCTACAAGAAAATAAATATATAACTAAGAAATGTCTTTCAGTACTGTATGCTCTAGCTTTCTTTTATTGAAAATGTTTACTCTGTACTTCAATCTTGCAAAGATGAGGTCGACGAAAGAACGAGCACACCCAGAAGAATAAGACTATATCCAATTTAAGCAAAAACTGATTGAAAAAAGCTAACAAATTTCATGATGTCACTTCATGTATACATATATTATTAATTTAATACATTATGCCAAGTACATAGTCAACATATTTTAATTACACTAATGCTAATGTATTCGAGGACGCGCTGTGCGCCGTCGCATACATTTTCAATATTACCTTTTTTACACTTTTTCGTTAGGTACATCACTTAGTATTTTCTGCTAACTAAAACTTGATTACAATTTCCAATACTCTTCTTCTGAAGATTTAAAATTCATAGTGTTTACCCTATAATTAATTAAATATGTAAGCAGATTTATTTCGCTTTTGCGGTCCTTTTTTCCATATTTTGGAATCATTTTTTTATAAGCACGTTACGTGATGGTGGAAGGCAACCTTAAATATGCTCGCTTCAAAAATGGTGCCACTGCATCACTAAAGGTGCATTGTTGTGTAGAGTTTCAATATAGTCAATTTATTTATTTAAGGTATTCAGATAAAACTGTTTTGCTTGAAAAGCGTGATGATTTCATAGTGCATTTATTATAAGGCATACATTATTCAGATACTGGGCAACGCAGTTGCTTTATATCCCAATATAAAACCTCAGTCGCCTATGAAAAGGAAATATGTATAATCTTTCTATGTAATAGTAAAACGCGCGTGTTGCGCCCTACTTTGCGACTTATTTCCCGGCGGACGTGATGCGGATATCCCAGGATAAATCCGCATGGGCTGTCTGCCGCGGTGTGATGGGACCTTTATGATTGGCGCGACCTCGATTTATCAGGCCGACACGTGATGGATTTAAAAAGGCTGTGAGTTAGGGTTAAATGTTGACATGAAGGGATTGAGTCTGTTGAATTGTGTCTTTTTTAAGTTTGTAGATTGAATTCAAAAACAAAATCGGATAAATTTGAGAGCACGTGTCTTACCTTTTTGTGTATGGTTTATAACCTCATAATAATAATATGCTTGTCTTTCTTTACAGGTAAGCATTGGAGACGTAATGATTCAGTTAAGTGTTGAGGAGGATATGAGTAAGTAGGTGCAATTATCATCGTCCACTTAACCTGTAATATATAACAGAGGAAAAGGTAATTCATAACTTTTAGTGTTAAAGTAGGATTGCTGCTTTAGGAAATAAGGTACAGCTTGTGTTTCATATAAATGCGTTATTGACGCTACCCAAGAAAAGCTATACCATTTTGCCGTCCGGTTCTTAAAATCAAGTTTATATACACAAAATAAAATATGTAAACATACAACCTAACCCTCACACCATATTTATATTAACGTCCATACATAATAGCTATCTGGGTTATTACGCCCATCAGACCTTTTTTCACGGGCTGGCTGCATCGTGACGAAGGCTTTAAGCCTCACTACTCCCATTCTTTTAATAGCATCACCCTGTCGACCCTCACAGCCAGTACACTGTCGGGAGCCGATACATCGATACATATCGATATTGCAAACGGAATAACTCATAATCGATTACCATTATTGTGGAATCGTTGGCGCGAAAATACTAATTCGGGTACACATTCGAGTGCGGTGATGTGTTTCACAGATATAACAAAATAAAAAGTTATATGGTTGTGTTTGGACTACGAATAAAATCCAATGTAATAGGATTTTTTATTATATAAAGTTTATTTAATTGTTTCGATTAAATTAATTCAAATCAAGACACAGTTAAAATGCAAAAATATCGGTACTTAAAGATACATAATCCTACTTAAACGTAAAAATTGGTAAATAAAAATTCACGTCAAATATAATTTGTTACTCAATTTCTAATATATAAAGTTGACACTATCAAAAAGTTTTGATCACAATTCTCCAAGATTGATTAAAATTTGGATAAGACAATTTTAAAACTTTTGATAACATTGTGGCGTTGTTTGACGTACTTATGGTTTCGCCATGTTTTATATGGCGTCTACTTCACATTGACTAGGCTTTTATTTTGATACTAGCTTCTGCCCGCGGCTTCGCTCACGTGAAGCTATATCAGGAGTCAAAATGGAAATCCAACATTGGATGACCTCTACTTTGTATGGGAAAACAAGATAGGGGGCAAACGATTAGACGGATCGCCTGATGGTAAGCGATAACCGTCGCCCATGGAAACCCGCAACAGCAGAGGAGTCCCAAGTGCGTTGCTCGCGGTTTAAAAGGGTTTGGGCCTCCGGTAACCTCATTCACCCAGCGAAACACAACGCAAACGTTGCCATCATTTCTGTAATCCCACCATCATTATCTTGATAAATGTAATAGCTATCTGCGCAGTCGATAATCAAGGGGAGAATTTTGCTTGATTCAGATTCCTTACTTATCTGCTAATAGGACTTAATTTTTTTATTATAATCTCCGAAAGAGAATAAACCTTACATGGCTATGTAACAGTTCATTTCAGCACATGCACATTTCAGTTTTAGGCCAAGTGCTTCTTTCTTTATAGGAGAACACATCATGCGAAATGAGATCAACCACTATTGTTAACAAAAATTGTAAGGTTAATGTTAATTTATTTATTAATGCTTTGTTCATGACTGCGGGACGGGCATTTTTTTCGTGTCTTGGCAAATTTCAAAGATATCTATTGAGACAAATCATCGTCTTTTTTACCCGACTGCCGAAGGAGGAGGGTTATGTGTTTGACGTGTATGTATGTATGTATGTATGTCCGTTCCTATGTCCGCTCGTAACTATTCAACGGTGCAACCGATTTAGATAAATGATACCTCATTAGATTTGTCTTGATGGCACGAATGTCACTGGGTACATGAAATTAGAAAAAACAAAATGGCGGATTTTATGCGCTTTATGCGTGGGCTGAAAAATATGTTTTGAGCATTCCGTATCATGTATTCTGAAATTTTCGGTAGCAATTAGCGAAAGCATTACATTATTCATATGAATAATTTTTCGTAGTTTTGCACTAAAAATCCGGAAACAAGTAACGTAATTAAAATAACTAAAAAACCCGACTGCATAAAAACACTAAAAAAAACTAAAAAGACAAAAACAAGTCTAGTAGTCCAGACCTATGTAAAGTAATATTGAATAACTACACCATTTAAATGTTTTCATGATCGATAAATATGTATATAAAATAGGTAATAAATTATAACGTAGAATAAAGTCAATCTTGCAGTCGGGACCCAGTTATTCAATATTACTTTACATAGGTCTGGACTACTAGACTTGTTTTTGTCTTTTTAGTTTTTTTTTGTGTTTTTATGCAGTCGGGATTTTTAGTTATTTTATTATAGATACAATTTCAATTTGAAGTTATAACAATTCCATTTTTTTATAATTGTGGTCAGTTAGACAGGATTTTATTATACCATCACGCCTGTATTCCCTCAAGGGTTAGGCAGAGGCACACTCATGTACACACACAGTTCACCGGTATGTTTAAGTCCCATGTGTACTTGGCTCACATTCATTGGCTCAAATTCAAAACTTCGAGCTGCTACTGGGAATTTCATAGAAAACCTCAATAACACTGTTTGACCTGGGAATCGAACCCAGGACCTCTAGCTTAACAGTCACGCTAACGACCACCAGACGAAAGAAAGTAATACATAAATCGTATGCATATAAGTATACCTTAGTAATAATCCAATGTATATGTAATAAATTAATAATCCAATGTATCCTACTACAGAAACCTCGAGACGAACTATTTGATATAAATATGTATACGGAATAGGCCGCCCGAGTTAGTTCCCAATATCGGATAAAACCTTAATTGGATTTTTCTATTGGAAGAACATATATTTACATGTAATCCTCAATTGGAACGGAGTTCGGCAGACCGCAAATTAATTAATTTGTGTACTAAAATAGACCAGTTGCTAGCATTTATGAATTAGGCAGTAATCAGGCATATATAATATAGAAAGTCATTAAATTAGGTATAGGATAGGCATTAGACGGCCTCTTCCTATAATTCTTAGTTATAGCGCGGAGTCTGGATTTGTGCCCGGTCAATGGCAATAGGCTTGCCAACTATTACTTGGGACTTAAACATACCGGCGAACTGTGGGTGTACTTTAGTACACCTCTGCCTAACCCATCTAGGAATACAGACGTGATGGTATGTATGTAAATTAGTGATTTATTTTAGATTACAATCTTAAATTACAATCGAGATCTATTAAAATACTTACCTCCTTATTAATATCCTGCAACATTTTACACAGCACCGTTTAGTCCCAAACTCGGCAGAGCTTGTAAAATACAATGGGTATATTACTTATAATATACTTACTTTTTTTGTAAATACATACTTTTAATACTTAAGAAACACCCAGACGAACACAAACACATATTCATCACATAAATATTTGTGTCCTGTGGGAATCGAACCCACGACCTCGTGGTCAGCAGTCCGGTACTCGAACCACGAAACCTTTTACTAAACTTTTACCTTTATACTTAATTAAATTTTTCTTACGCAGCTTTACCCTTACTATTACTAGAACAGTTAAAGCTTAATCAGAATCAATCAGCTGGTCAGCAGACTACGGGATCAATAGGTCATTCAAAGGTTTGTTTGTATTAATAGTATACTATAATCGATCAGTATATTCGTGCTGATTGCTCTCTAAATATTACAGTGGCACGCCATGCCCTTGAATTCTACCATTGTTTTGTTGTGGTTTCTATAGCAAGCTATTTTTGACCTAATCGCCACTTCTGTTATTAATTCAGTCCGCATAAATAGTTTATGAACGGACTCTGTTTTGTTACGTTCCCGCTTTTTTGCCAAGGTCTTCGACTTGACGAATTTCTCTTCAAATATTATTTTCGACATTTTGATCTGGTTCTAATTTTACGTAAATAAATAATATATATAGCTGAAGATTGGGCTCTGTGCCGGTTAAAAAGTGATGTAATTCCAGCAGTAGTCAGATAAGGATTGATGATTATGCCGTGGAATAAAATGTAATAAACAACAACAATTTAAGTATCACACTTAAGTGCTTATTGAAAGTTTCGTATTTTCCTTTGGCTATGAATTATAAACAATGGCTACTATTTTCTGATCAATAGACTGAATTAGCCCTGTTAGCACAGCAATTGTATTTGACATTTAAATGTGAAATGTATTTTTTATTTATTCATACTGTTGTTTACATTTCTTGCAAATAGGTGCTTCCATTACCCCATCGTTCTATTTAACTAGAGGTGGACAATCTACGTCTTTTTCGCTCATCATCGATATATCATCACCTACTTCTTTCTTAGTTATGTCTTTTAACGAATCGATTGGTCCATCAAAGCCCCTGCTGGAAATAGTTCTCTTTCAGGTATCACTAGCTATTAATTCATTAATCATCATTAGTCATATTAATATTTAAACTCAATACATTATGTTACCAACTTTAGCTACCGTGACATCATACCATTAGGTTCCCAATATTCGAGACAGTTGCCTAATCATCGATTCTCATAATCGATTCAGATTCTCTGAATCGAATGAACTGATGGTGGTGCAGTGCGGTGAAAACAATAGGGTTACGACAATGGCACTTCACTCGGGTCAACGACTTGCTACTACTCGCTAGCAAGGTTCAGAGTTGAAGTGATGTGCTTCAAATTGTATGCGAAATGGGAGTTAGGTACAGAGGAAATTAGCAATTTTCGCGGAATACTCGCTAATTTTGTTGGGTATTTTTGAGTGTAGTAATTTGAACGAGATGATGTTCAGTCTACATGTGGTTGTACATTATAAATTAAAGCAGTGTTCAGTTAGTGTTTGTTTGGGGTATTCACAGAAACTACAGCACAGATTTTCATTTTAAAGAGGGATAATCTAAGAATGTTCTTCAATCAAGCCATTGGCGTCGTAGTGGTCTTGGGAAGAATTTCTTTCGTGACCTATTATATTATTATAGAATGTTACCATATGAACAGAGTCCTTTGGTCTAATCTTGTAAAATAACAGTCTTGCGATGATCGATGATTGGTAGAGTTTTATTAACTGTTTTAGTGAATGTTTCATCAAATCTATTTTCTTGGGAAGAATTTTTCTGATAGAGTACAATTCTGCAATACCACCACCTTAGCTACATTGAATATTGATACTTTGTTAGAACCAAAGGCAATATCAATGTAATTTAAAATCGATAGCAATAAAGAACACACACATTGTAACACATGAATGCAAATAAAGAACTTGAACTTGAACTTGAAAATCCCAGAAGTTATCAAGTTTGAGAATCCACGGTCATTGTAATTTTATGGTGAAATCCATCGTAATGCTATTAATATTCTTTGATATTTGATAAAATTACACAATAAATCAAAATTGATTCAGTAAAGCAGTGTAGTGAATCAGTGCAATTATTTAGCAAACAGATTTCTCGATTGCTTCATATTTGAAAGGTTTTTAGTGTTTTAGACTGAGTTACTGCACTCTGTGTGCCAAAACTAGTTCCAATTAGCGCTTTTGGCTTCGAATGCAATTCTGACGCACCGATTAGAGAATCAAGAGTCTTATGCAAACACTGATAATTTTAAGATGGCGGAAAAAATCTTTCTCTAGAATCTTGCCGAGCTTGGACAGATTGAAAATATAAGGTAGCCGTATTGTGCATCACAGTTAACCCGTTAACTGTCCTAATATTAATTATAAACAGATCTCTAGAACGACTGCACTTAATCACTTAAATCTTAATCTTTATTTAAATGACACTAAGGTTTGTTTTTTGTTTGTTACTCCAAATTGCTTATCGGGCTCATTTGAAAGTGCGTTTAACTTATCGTCACGGAATGTTCTGTTATCGACTGACATTGACGTCATTTACGCCAATGCTTTCTTTACTGCTTTATATACTCTTATTATGCGTAGTTCTGGAACCGATTTACAAAGAACAGCCGGGCTAGAATGGTCGCTATTGCTTTTAAAATTGAGCGTAACGAAGGAGCAGCTATGGATTCTATTTGAATTGATTCAAGAGGAATTACTAATCGTGCCATTTTTAATTGACTTCAAAAATGTTGGTACTTACATCTCAGTTGGTTCTATATACTTAGGTAAACATAAATTTGGTTGGTTGGTGTAGATTTTCTGTGTCTTAAAAGTTAACTATTGGCCTCCCAGGAATCTTTATTTATGTTTGTTAAGATTTGTTGTTTTTAGGCTCTGTTTGAAAGAACATTATGCTTAAAGCTTTTCCAATTACTTAATGCTATATCCACTCCTCAGCACATTGCCATTGTAATTCATTTCAGCTTTATCCAATGGAACCGTTAGATAAAAACGTCCGTAGATCGTTAGATAAAACCATTTCAATATAGTAAGTAGTTATAATATGTCATAATATATTATTAATATCAGCCTTAATAAGTAAGATGTAGAAAGTTTATTTGTCCATTGTAATTAATCACAGATCCGTCAATATTTCATTGGGTCAATGCGGGTTATCCGCTTTGGTACCGAATTTCATATTTTGCCAACAAAATAACATCTGTGATGTTTGATTCCAATCCGTCATTAATATTGAAGCAGTAATTTATCCCAGCTTTGATTTTGAACCGAGTTTTGGGAATTGTGTTTAATATTTGAGGTTCAATCTCGTCCGACTATAATTAAAAACAAGATTAGAATATTCAGATTCTTAAAAAAAATATAAATAATCAATTGACATTGCTTCGGAATTAAAAACAGTTTATAATTAAGTATTTTATCGCTTCATAAATAACTTGAGACAGTGAATTAACTGACCTAAGATGATCAACAAAATAATTTCAAAAATTAGTTATACGCTACCGAAAATCTGTTGTACTTAAACAAAAATCTTAAGGTCTAGCTCAAAAATCTTAAGATCTAGCTCAAAACCTAGGTCAGTATTTTAACGTACCAGTAAATATAACTCGGTCAAAATAAATCCTCAAACCATGCGTCACCGGGTACTGCCGTTACTGGCGCCGGTGTTCCTGTCAAAGCTGTGGAGACGGAGGCGACGGGCCAAGGCCATCGAGAAGCTGCATGGGGTAACTATATATTCAGACCCTCGCCTTAGATCTGATATGGAACTAAAACCTTGGAATAAACACGACAGTGGAGAAGTGAAAACGCTTAAGCGCCAATTTGGCAACTTGAGAGAGGTCTAATTACAAATCTTACAGGTTTCTGACACACGTTAATATGTCGCGGGTGTCCATGGGCGGCGGTTATCGCTTACCATCAGGTGATCCGTCTGCTCGTTTGCTCGCCTATACCATAAAAAAAAATAGAAATTTAAACAAAACTACTTTTTATTGTATTGATTGATGTTGTTGTATTGATATTATTTAATTTCTGACGTTTGGGCTCCTATAAAGTAATCATTTCAGTCTAACCGTGATCATAGATGCTGCAAACGATAACAACGCGATAAAATCCTTAAAAAGTTGTTTTGTTTTAGTCACAAATTTAGCATAGCATAAGTACATGCTATCTAGATAGGTACTGTCTCTGAATACATGCTGTAAAAAACGAAACCCCTCATCTGAAGATTGCTAAAGCGGTATTTTACATACTTAAGTCGTATTATAGATACATATAAAGAGTAAGTTCCATTAAGTAAGTACATGCAAATGCACCATACATGTTTAATTAATTAATATAAAAGACAGAAGAAACAACAGATTAGTATGTTATTGGCCATACTAATCTGTTTCTTCTTATGTTATTGTTATGTATCGCTGTTGGTTTTCTCAATAAATAAATAAATGTTATATACCATTCACATTCGAATATCGGTTTTAATTGAAAGATAAGTTTGGCGACAGATACCTCTTTTCGGGTTGGAAAGTGGCAAGCGATGTAAACTTTCATTTAGCTGTAAATAGCATTAAAATAGCATAAATTTACATCGCTTTAGCCAAGACTAATTGTGAAGCACGATGCGAAGGAATGCTTAAAAAAACCTTTCATTAGATATAGAAGCGCTTTGTTATTTTAAGAAGCTATTTGCTGAATCGAGATAGTGCTTTTAGATTACACCGAAATCGATTATTTCTTCTGCAATTTAAAACTGACGATTTGCATTGTATTGATAATTCGCAGTAGCCGACCTGCGTCTATTTTATCCGATGATCATGCTGAGGAGGTTAAGTAGATAAAGCAAAAGTAGTATATTAGGATAATAGCAAGTGAAAATCTATAGTTTGCATTATTTTATGTCTGGACTTTAAAAGAGACCATTATTCTCTGAGTTTGTTTCGGTGTTTCTTCTCAGAGGTCGTCAGTTAGGAAATGCCGAAGCCATCTAGCTATAAAAAAAAACAAACCATTGACTTGTAAAAGTGTCTCTAATGATCTACTTACAGAAATAAATATCATTTCATCATTTCATTTCTCCTCCTAACCCAATGAGATATAGACGTATATACCTCATTAGTCGAGGACTGCCTGATTAGCCTAATGGTACCCAAGGGCGACTGACCTGGGGATCGAACTCAGGATGGGTTCGAGCAGTGTTATTAGGTATTTCTATGAAATTCTCAGTAGCAGTTCGGAGTCTGGATGTATAGATAGGCTCGATAGATTGCAATAGGCTCGGCCCTATTACATTGAACCTAAAACATACGAATACGATAGCGAAATGTGGGTGTACACCTCTGCCTAACCCTTCGGGGAATGCAGACGTGATGGTAGATATATATGAATGTATGTATATAAATATGTAAGTAATATATAATTATGTGTATGTATCAATTAGTAATGATAGTTAGTTTAGACAATTTTGACTGTACTTATAAGTATTCTTCCCACTAATAGGAATAGGAACTACATGGTCTTATCCTGATCGTGAGAGTCGTATTTTCGATTTGCTTTGCGCAGAGTAATTTAATCTACCAAAAGAGGCATGCAAATCCAAGCTAAACTGAACAAAAGACCGAAGCTGAAGGGCAGGGCTTTGTAAAACAGCCTTAGTTTTCTCGTAACGAGACGCCCTAGGCAAACAGAAGGGAAGCCTAACAAAGTGATGCTTACGTAAAGAAAATAAAACTTGTAGTCGTGACCTACAATCTTATACTTAGTTAGTTGGGACACGTGACTAAGACTATAATAGATTATACTGATTTCTGACACTTACGGGAATATTAGACATTGAAATGAAACTACTTTTACGGATTTTATCGCGTTGTAGCTGTTAGTAATATTAAAATATAAATAAATAAATATATTCTGCGACGTTTTACACAACACTAGTCACAAACTAAGCAGAGCTTGAACTATGGGTAGAAGACAATCATCAGACAATGGATATAATACTGATATACTTTTTTTTTGTAAATACATACATACTTATAATATATAAGAAACACCCAGACGAACACAAACAGCACCATCTAGTCAGCTAAACTGTTTGTTTAAGCATTTACTAGACAATGGATATAATACTTAAATCCTTTTTTTTGTAAATATATACTTATAATACATAAGTAACATCCAGACGAACACAAACACTTATATTCATCACATAAATATTTGTGTCCTATGGGAATCGAACCCACGCCCTCATGGTTAGCAGTCCGGTACTCGAACCACTAAATCACAGAGACCGTCAATTAAGAAGACCAACACCTCAGTCTACCCGCGACCTTGGGTGCTGTAAAGAATCCGAAACGTTGGGAATGAAATGATATCAATACAACGCGATGAAATCCGTAAAGAGTAGTTTCATTTCAAGATTCAAATATGTTCTTATGTAATCTATCTTCTTATATATATAAAAGAAAGTCGTGTTAGTTACTCCATTTATAACTCAAGAACCGCTGAACCGATTTGGCTGAAAATTGGTGGAGAGGTAGCTTAGAACCAGGAAACGGACATAGGATACTTTTTATCCTGTTCCCGATACTTTTTATTCCACGGGGGCGAAGCCGCGGGCAGAAGCTAGTAAGATCATAAATAAGTATACAGACCGCCTGAAGGTTAGCGGCAACCATAGGCTATAAACGCCAGTGTCGCTCGTGCCTTGTCCTCCTGAGACCTCAGTTAATAAGCCTCATTTGCCCAGTAACTGCGCCACCCTAGCGGCCTGTTCTTGTGTCGAGTTTAATCTTATAATCCGATGACCTAAATTCTCGACACTGATTTAAATATTTCGATCGACAAGGCAGTCTATTATCTAGTGCTTTAATTGACTTGGGATAGACAACTAGTAATACCAAATATTCTGATTCTAAGCAAATATGTGTCAACATTATATTATGCCTGCATGCCCGAGAAATTTTCTCGACGGCGTGTGAAGTCCGCCAACCCGCATTAGGCTTGCGTGGTGGACTATAGCCTATCCCTCTCATTGTGAGAGGAGACCCGTGCCCAGCAGTGGGACATATAATGGGTCGATTATATTATAGTATTCTGGTTAGGTTATAAGGGTAATGTAGCTATTGGAATTACTGGACATATTTAAGTTGAAATAAAACTACTTTTTACGCATTTTATCGCGTTGGATTGATAATACTACTCGTGACCATGGATGCTGTAAAGGATCCGAAACGTCGGGAATTAAACTTATATCAATACAACGCGATAAAATCCGGAAAAACAAGGTTTTCAGTGTCAGAAATCAGTAAGGACACGTCAACGCGGTACTGATATTCTACCATTGACTTATTTGTCAATGGTAGAATATCAGTATCAATTTGATTACCTACAATATCACATACCTATTCCTCGAAGGGTTAGGCAGAGGTGTACTAAGGTACACCCACAGTTCGCCGGTATGTCTAGGCCCCATGTAGTACCTATGTGTGTCTTTTGTCAGTAACGGGACACAATATTCAGAAACCGAACTGCTACTGAGAATAACATTATGGACGACCTGGAAATCGAACCTGTAGCGTAGCAGTCGCGCCTAGGATAACTAGACTAATGAGGCAGTTATATAATGAAACATAAAGTCTATTCTTTGACCCCAGTCGTTATCACCTTGTATTCATTCTGTCGGGCGTCAAAACAAAGTGATTCTCTGCTAGTACCAGTTTGCCATGGTCGGGTAAACACGCGGGGTGAATGACCGCCATGTCGCGCCATGGGATTACTACGAGACTGTGAGTTGTGAGGCCACCGAGATGTAGGAGCTATTGCGAATTCCAGGATAAGCGGTTTGGTGGAGGCAATTAATTTATGGAGGTTTCGTTCAGGAGTTTTTATACTCCAACGATTAATTGATGTTTCTACAGCTACTTGTTAACTATAAGAGTATATTTACCTAAAGTTCTAGGAAGTAAGATAACATAGAGTTGATTATACCTCCTCTAAATCCCGGGAACTAGGAAATTGCAAAATACTTAGCGCAATATTCCCGGGGATTAAGAAATTGCAAATTAGTAAGTAATTTGAGTCCTCCACCTCCTCCACCTTACATTTATAGAATACATGAAATAAATTAATGTTATAAGGAATTTGCAATTTCTTACCTAAGTCCCGGTTTTTATTGGTCATGTTTATTGAGATAGCTCGAATATAACTGTGCTATATTGCCCTTTGTAATACTTCTTGGGTAATAAACACCATGTATTTTTGTTCTTCCAGAGTGCGTCCGAGTCGTCGGCGGGTGCGGGCGGCGGGGGCACATCGGGCGGCAGCGCCCGGGTCTCGTCACGCTCGCGGACCTCCGAGGAACCACACATTGGTTAGTACACACTACTTATCTAGCCATAAAGACTAGTAATATACCAGCCATGGTTCCTTTTAGCGTAAAGTGCAGTTTAGTTTTAAAGCAAACTTGCGTGAGACAAATCATTCCCGCGAACCGAAAAAACTGTAACTTGACCCTAAATATGTAATGGCGATTACTCTCCTTTAGGCAGGGTTGCCATTCGTCCCGATTTCTCCCGATTTGTCCTAGTTCGGCGTCCAGGCACCGTCCGAAAGGGGTTTCATTTGTAGTTTATGAATTTCCAAATCACCGGTAGACGTGTTCGTGTTCAAATCTCATAAATCCGGAGATTATCATGCTTCTTGTCCTGATTTTAGAGATGACAACCCTACTTTCAGGTCTTCCAACATTGCCCAGTAATGCGACTACGTCTGTTCTCATTCCACGACCCCCTTACTTATCTGTTTTGCCATCTTTGGTACGGAACGCTTACGCTAGAAACTTTAAGGAAAAATAAAGACTTTTTCCGCTTTCACAAAGAGATTTATCTTGTTAGCCGTTTCTCAACACAAATCGTCTTAACAAAGATGGTCATTGTTCCAGTTTTGTACTCTTTAGTTCTTTCTTATTTAATATTTTTTTCGTGTGACTTAGAATCATGTTTCGACACGAGGTATTTGACGGCAAAATGTTATTTTCTGGCGTTTTTTAGGATAGCCGAGTAAACCATTTAAGATTACCAATTAAGAGATTTTATCGCTGAAAATGATACGTACCTACTCTGAATCCTAAAACTCTGAATGTCAAAACGTCAAACCTCCTAGGCCCAGATTTGAACAGTCAGTCAGACTGGTCTAGGAACTTGAATTTTGGCAGACAACGTAAGCTAGGAGGTACTTAGGCAAATTTCCACGAGATCAGAAAATACTTTCTTTGTTTAAAAAAAACAATGCCCCGTTGGAAGCAAGCTGTGTGTCACGGTGGTGGTGCACACGCATATAAAGTACCGTGGACCGTGGTTTTTACCGTAGGAGAACCATGGATCGACCGGAGTGATACCACGGCCTTACAGAAAACCGCCGTGAAACAATGCTTACGTTATATTTCGCCGACTGGGGATACCGGATGCCCAAACCCTTTCAAAAGACCGGCAACATACAACACACAACACTGCTAGTTGCAAAATGATTTTTAAACAATAAAACAGTTTTCTCGCCAACGAAGTCGATTTTAAACTTCTCCAACTTATATTAAATCGTGTATTACTTTATGTACTTCAAACGCTGCTTAAGTGTTTTTTTTTTTTTTTTTTTTTTTTAAAGCTTACTAGCAATGTGGGTCACACATTACTAGTATTCTTGTTAACCCCTCGTGCTAAGCTAAAATGCTTGTGTTACGAGTGGGTTCACGTCGGTAGTGCAATGGGTGGGGTTCGAACCGGCAACCACATGATCGCAAGTCCGACGCCCTAGCCATTAGGCTACCGCCGTGAAAAAAAAAAAAAAAAAAAAAAAAAAAAAAAAAAAAAAAACGCTGCTTAAGTCGTCTCCAAGTTCGCTGCGAACCCAAACAACTCTCGACTCGGAAGAAACACGGTTTTCTCGGAACTGCCGTGTTGAAGGAAATACAGCTAGTCTTGTTTAACTTCTACAAAAGAGTACATTTTGAAATGGTTTTTATCAAGACGTGGAGGTTTTCCATCTTGATATGGAGGCAAAATTATATAACTTGTATCATCATCCACCCATATATGCTGTCCCACTGCTAGGCACAGGTCTTCTCTCAGCAGGAGAGAAATTAGGCTATAGTCCAGTCCAGTGTTGACCGAATTCACACGCCAAAGAGAAAATCTCTCAGGCATGCAGGTTTTCCCACGATGATTTCCTTCACCGTTTTAAGTGAGTTAATAATTAAATATACAGTCAGTGCGTGCCTTGGATTTAAACTCGAGGCATTTTGATTTGGCAGTCTAATGGTTATATTATTATTATTATTTATTTATTTCCAAAACATTTAGGCTTATTTTTTTGCCATTCACGCGAACCTCAGGGCTTATATGTATGCTTGCGAGTCGGTTTTATTTATTCTTAAATATATACTATTGTGATAGCAATAGCACTAAGTAATCATTGCCATTACACCTATGGCAATGACCGTCTACTAAGGGCGGATTTTTTCATCGCCAGATAATTTTTAACCGAGGAATAAAATTTATGTTTGATAGATTTTGTATAGAAAAACTGTCAAAATTCTAATTAATATCTCTGATATAAAGTTATCTGGGGATTGATAAATCCGCCCGAATTTCTTCAGAACGTGAGTTTTCAGAAGATTGTGTTTTTAATTCAAAGTATTATTTCATCGTTCCAGGAAAGTACAAGCTTCTAAAAACAATCGGCAAGGGCAACTTCGCTAAGGTGAAGCTAGCGAAACATGTGCCCACCGGCAAGGAGGTCGCCATCAAGATCATAGACAAGACACAACTCAACCCTGGATCACTGCAGAAGTTGTTTAGAGAGGTAACGTTACCATACTTCATTCTAATTATGGGGGGTAGAAGAAAGTAGGACCGCCTCGGATTGAAACACGTCGAAAGTGTCCAGCTATATGTAGTACATAAGAAATAGTTCAGGAAACTTCCATAGGCTACTAGGCGACAAGCATAGGCAAGGGTTATGGTGTTTAAGAGTAGCAAAGTTTGCGTGGTACCAAAAAATGATACTCATATCTTTCCTGTCTTACACTTATTTTGAAAAGTGCGTCATAACGGAGCTGGGGTTCTTATGCCTATTCTATCTTCCTATTTTAATATATTTTGGCGCTTTTTTTGTAATTTACCCCGTAGCTACTGTAGCGCCACCCTAATTTGACGCATAATGACGGACACTTTATACGCAGAGTTTTTTCTCCTTTCGTTTTACACTCCATAATTTTAATAGTATAAAATTGTAACGTCAAATGTATACCTCAGACGAGTGTTCCGTGTAATGTTGACTCTGAGGTATGACTCTGGCGGTTTCATTCTTAGGATAAGCGGTATTGCTAGAATATTCTGCTAGGAGAGTCCTAGTAGCAGCTCTTAATTGAGACCTAAATAATCAGGCTGAGCAGGCGGTGTAAACGCAACTCTTGAAAAATGAGAAGCATTGAGGTATATCACGCTAGAGAAAGGTGGAAAAGTGTATTAAACTACAGTTAATAGTGCATGTTGATGTTTTCAGGTCCGAATAATGAAGATGCTCGACCATCCAAACATCGTGAAGCTGTTCCAGGTCATAGAGACTGAGAAGACGCTGTACCTCGTTATGGAGTACGCGTCAGGCGGCGAAGTAAGTTCTTCAATGTTGGTAGTCTGTAGGCGTCCATTGTTTGACAAAGAAAAGTTATATTAAAGGGCAAACGTGAAGTTCTTGGCGTCTAGAGATAAGAGCATACTATGTCTATAGTAATATTATAAAGAGGAAAGATTTTTATGTATATAACGAATATACTCAAAAACTAATGGGCCGATTTCAAAAAGTCTTTCACCATTTGTGGCTACATTATTCCAGATTAACATAGGCTATAGAATCTATACTAATATATAAAGCTGAAGAGTTTGTTTGTTTGTTTGTTTGCTTGAACGCGCTAATCTCAGGAACGACTGGTCCGATTTGAAAAATTCTTTCAGTGTTACCCCATTTATTGAGGAAGGCTATAGGCTATATATCATCACGCTACGCGAACGAAGTCGCGGGCGGAAGCTAGTATTTAATAAAAATCAATAAACTTACTGACAGAGTTTCTTAAGAGCAATGTCTTTTTCTGCTTCATAATAATCATAATCAAGCCAATATATGCACTGCTGGCCACGGGTCTTCTCTCACAATGAGAGGGCTATAGTCCACCACACTAGCCTAATGCGGGTTGGCTGACTTCACACACATATCGAGAAAATTTCTCAGACGTGCAGGTTTCCTCACGATGTTTTCCTTCACCGTTTAAGCGCGTGATAATTAACTATTAATACGCACATAACTTCGAAAAGTCAGAGGTGCGTGCCTTGGATTTGAACTCGAGACATTTGACTTGGCAGACCAATGGTCTAATCACTAGGCTATCACGGCTTATTTTTACTGCTTGCTTTCAATATATTCACCACATTCATCACGAAAGAATGGCAAACAGTAAGATAATTATGTATTTTTGCATAATTGCATCCAAAATTGCATAGAACAGCTAGGTTTCGCCGTTTGATATTTATAGCAAATTAAATAGAAATTACATAGACATTTTGGGATACCAGTGACACCAATTTCTCCATCTAATATAATTGTGTGTTCTACTTTGCAGGTGTTCGACTACCTGGTTCTACACGGCCGCATGAAGGAGAAGGAGGCCCGCGCTAAGTTCCGACAAATCGTTTCCGCTGTTCAGTATTGTCATCAGAAGAGGATCATACACAGGGATCTCAAGGTAACGTCTATGAGCTCCCGAATCTAGCAGCATTCCCTTACAATGATTGTCTTTTGCAAGCAACGGCATGGAACGTAGATGCGAATGTGGTGTGCTAGGGTCGTAAGCGGAAATACCACTTGTGACTCCTCTGGTGTTGCGGGTGTCAATGGGCGGTGGTTATCGCTTACCATCAGGTGATCCGTTTGCTCGTAGCAGCCGGAGCAAACGAGCAGACAGATCACCATCAGGTGATGTGTCTTCATTACCATCAGGTAAGCGATAACCGCCGCCCATGAACACCCGCAACACCAGAGGAGTCACAAGTGCGTTAACCGCCTTTTAAAAGGGTTTGGGCCTCCGGTATCCTCACTCACTCGGCGAAACACAACGCAAGCGTTGTTTCACGCCTGTTTTCTATGAGGCCGTGGCTCTCCCACGTTGAAAACGTTTTTGATTGTTGCAGTTGCTCAACTTTTACCCCTGTCCCTGAACTACGTCGATTAAACAGTCCACTTTGTTTTACCGTTACACTAATACATTTGTTTGTATATTTCAGGCGGAGAATCTCCTGTTGGACGGCGAGATGAACATCAAGATAGCGGACTTCGGTTTCTCCAACGAGTTCACTCCGGGCGCTAAGCTCGATACCTTCTGCGGCAGTCCCCCGTACGCTGCGCCTGAACTCTTCCAAGGTAACATCGTCATCATCATTTTTAATTTATCTCCCCTTTTTTATAGTTTGAAAATGTTGTGAGAATGAATGAAAGACGATTAGCGAAACTAACTTTAACTTGACTCATTTATTATCCCACTGACTGGCACGGGTCTCCTTTTAGAATGTCAAAATTAGTGTCCATGGAGTTTCTTGCCGGATTTTTCAATATATACGCTTGAGGTCCTGGGTTCAATTCCCGAGACGAGCAGTGTTATTGGATTTTTCTATAAAATTCTCAGTATGACCTCGTAGTTTTGGATTTTTGCTCGGTTAATGCTAAAACTGCCTCATTAGCCTAACATAGCCGGCTTGAAAGGCTCGCCCCCTACTACCTGGGACCTAAACATACCGGCGAACTGTGGTTGTACATTAATACTCCTCTGCCTAACCCTTTGGGGAATACAGGCGTGATGGTATGTTATGTTATGTTACAGTAGGGTTGCTACTTCTCCTACTTAGTTATTAATGTTGATGTGCCCGACAGGGTCCATAATTGTTTCTGAATATTATACTTACCACCTGTATTACATTATGGATTGCAAAGAAATAAATATGAAATATGTCTCTGCCTAACCTTTCGGGAAATACATGCTTGATGATATGTTGTTTTGTGTTGCAGGCAAGAAGTACGACGGGCCCGAGGTGGACGTGTGGTCGCTGGGCGTGATTCTGTACACGCTGGTCTCGGGTTCGCTGCCCTTCGACGGCTCCACGCTGCGTGAGCTGCGCGAGCGCGTGCTGCGCGGCAAGTACAGGTACTAATAACACAACACTTATTTTTTATGGGATAAGAGGGTAAACGAGCAGACGGTTCACCTGATGGTGAGTGATTACGGCCGCCCATCGACACCATTTTGTCTTTACACCGAGTTTTTATGAATTATTTATATGATTATGAATGATTGTATATTTTTTATGAATGTTTTTTTTTTTATTTATTGGATGCGACAAATTCAAACGGTACACAGTTATATTTACTGTTATATATCTCCTAGTAGTTTCTGCTTACCGCTATGGGAGAAAAGCGTAAGATTGTTTATGTTGAATTTATGAGGTCCTTCATCAACATCAAACAAACAAATATCACCACCAATCCTGATTTTAACAATACAAATATAAAATGCTAAGAAACTATACCATATTTCCTCCACAGAATACCCTTCTACATGTCAACGGACTGCGAGAATCTACTAAAGAAATTCCTGGTGCTGAACCCTGCCAAAAGGGCGTCCCTGGAGAGTATAATGCGGGACAAGTGGATGAACACGGGCTACGAGGACGACGAGCTGCGGCCCTACGTCGAGCCGCAGCAGGACTTCAAGGACCATAAGCGGATAGGTGAGGACAGAATAGGTATACTTCCGACCTCTTGACTACCATTATGTATCGGGAATTTAAGGGGATCTCCGTTCATGTTCATTTTGTGCCCCGATTTGGAATAGCAAAAGAATTAGTGTAAATATACTGACCTGTAATAAAAATATAACATCCCATCTCCCTAGTATTTCGCGAAGGCTTAGGCAGAGTGTACTTATGCACGCCCAAAGTTCGGTTTATTTTTTCTTAAAAAAGATTACTAGCAATGGGGGTCGTATATTACTAGTATTCTTGTTAACGCCTCGTGCTAAGCTAAATGCTTGTGTTACGAGTGGGTTCAGGTTAATATAAGCAACATTAACTAATATTCTGTAAAAAATAAGAACATTAATAAGAATAAGAACAGAGTATTACAATAAATATAGTCATCGGCTTGGCTCGTAGTCAAATTAGCATGTGGATGGACAAGACATTGTTGTAAGCTATGTGTACCACAATGGATGATTTTTTTTATATCCTCGGAGCATTAGTACCTACTTATTTGGTCTGTCTTGTGTCTCTAACCCAAAACTTTCAAAAAAAAAAATGTTCCGATATTTGCCACTGTTGTTAAATAGCCGATAGAAAAATATTTATGCATATTTCTTGTGCCAAAAATGTTTTAAGGCGAACCCCAATTGCATTTACTGGCGCGCTATCACTATTATTTCTCAAGTAATCCCATTAAGATTTACAAAGTGCATATAATTATACAGGAATTAGAAAAATGGTTATATATTTATTTACATTGATTCTTTTGCGTTTCTAAATAAGGTTTATAGTCGAGAGAAGCGTTTGCGCTGCAGTGTAATTGTTTCGAAATAAATTTATTTTAAATCATATTTATTTAACAACTACATTATTATATGCTGCAATGCAGATGTTTCGCGATTCATTTTTATTTACGACGAAAATGCATTGGAATTTAATTGAGTGGAGACAATAAAAATAATCAAATACTAAACATCTATTAAACTTTAATTATAATTTATCTATTAAAACGTTGGATTATTAACGTATTGGTAATATATCGTTTTTATCTCTTCTTTGATGAATAAATTTGACGGTTTAATATTTTCTGTACAGATACGTACCGTCTTATCCATCTTTTTAAAGTTATATTATGAAAAAATCGACCTTTAATTAGTTTTGCAGGATGACTAGAGATGTGGGGCTCTCTTCATTAGTAAGAAATACCACAATAATGGGTATAGAGAGAATATTATTATTCTGTTGAATATTTTTATCGCCTCCACTCAATTCCAAGGGAGTTTCACCTTTAGTTTTTATTGGTCCAGTTCAAAGGATAGTTGATATGATGGAAATTGTGATTTCCAGTGATATTTGCGTCACCAACGATAGGATGTATGATTATAACGAGTTATTACAGCATACATACTTCTTTTGTAACTTATATACATAAATAATGATAATTGTTGGATGAGTTGCATAGAAAAAAGCAACTAGGTACTTTTCACATCATTGTGCTAAAGTAAATGTTTTAAGAAGGTCTTGTTTCATGATTGGTGGGTCAATCTCGTCTGATGTAAAATTGCGGCTAGATAAATTTTCTATAATAAAACTGTCAGAAACGTATTTGTTTAGCTAGCACACTCAATGGCTCCAAAAATCAGAGCTAAGAGCGAAAATACTATTTTCCTGGCACTTAGGAATACTCCTGATTGTTATTTTATATTTGAGCTAAAGCAAAATATACTTTCTGTAAAAGTTCTAAGATTTATTTAGCTCTAGAAAAATACTGGTATTTAGTGCCAGCTTTTCAGGCTAGACAAGTTTTCGATTCAACAAATGTATAACAACAATGTGTAAGGAAATGACACAAGTATTCAATAAATCGGACGTTTATAAATTCGTTGTTTAGACACTAGATTAGATATACTGATCTTGCTGAACTGGCAATTGTGAAACATGAATAGTTTATTATTTTTTTAATACAACAGCAACCATACAAAGCTTGATATCGTCAGTGATAATTCAATACCGCGTACTTAAAGCTTTGCTATAAGGCCTTACTTAGATTCAATAACATTGAAAATTAGCAAACTATTAGTTACGCGATATTTAACTTTCTCCAACGATATGCAATAAGATGATAAACTCAATATTCGCTTACACTAATTAAATATTGGATTGGACCATTTACGTCACAGAACACTAGTAGTTTTGAGTCAAATTCATTGCCATTTTTACTTAACACCTAACGTAAAATATAACATTGCTTTATAATTACTTCCATAAACTGACCATACCGTGAACTAATGGTATTAATCTCACCATACAAGACATTTCCATAGCATGCTATGTGCACAGTATACAGTATGTTAAATAACGAAGGACGTTTCTAAATTAAAAAGTCACACAGAGAAAAAAACATTTGTTTCTTAGGACGCAGATTTGTAAGTGATTATGAATTCCATTATTTATATGAATTAGGGCACGTAAAAGCGGCGCTCTTTCTTCTACAGGCTACAGTTCTGTCAATTTAGATAAAATATTTCGTAGAAAGTGTTATAACAAGTTATTATCATATCGCTCTGACATTAATTTACTGCGCGCTACTTTCAATTTACAAGGCTACAATTTGGTGAAATTTAAACACATACTATCACGCCTATATTCCCCGAAGGGTTAGGCAGAGGCGTACTAATGTACACCCACAGTTTGCCGGTATGTTTAGGTCCCATGTAATAGCGGGCGAGCCTATTGCCATTAACCGGGCACAAATTTCTAACTGCGAGCTGCTACTGGGAATTTCACAGAAAAACCCAATGCCACTTTGCTCGACCTGGGAATCGAACCCAGGACCTCTAGCGTAGCAGTCGCGCTCAGGACCACTTGGCTGATGAGGCAGAAAATTTAAACACTGAAAATTAAAAATTACTGCACATATTTTATATAGAACGTCTTTCTTTAGCTAACATATTGTATTTAAAAGCTAACATAAGCTAAAATATTAATTTATGCTAACCCATATAAAATTGTTATATTTTTTAATTCCATGCGTACTTTCGGCACAGCGCAAGTTGGTACGTGACAGCAAGGGGGTGTGTTATGTGTTTTAGATAACAGGGGGTTGAAATAATATTCTGTCTTATTGTATTAGATTGAAAAAAAAAAGTAGCCTTTTTTGGCTGTCTATGGGTACGGACTACAGAAATGTCTTTTTCATGCAATGTCAAAAGCTGTAAAAAACATTAACGTTATTCAAAGTTATACGGTCTGAAATAAAAACATACAACAGGTGATTTTATCACGAGTAATTTCTGCGTAAACTAATTTAGAAATAACATTTTTCTACGGCTTGTATTGTGATAATTTCAGCTCGTTTTAACTCTGAACGTAAAGAGAAAACAAGAAAATCTACTTGTGTAGATGTTTGTCTAATTTTCATTTCTCATTGTGTCTAAATGGACAGACAAAAAATTCAAAATAAATAAATAACCACATTAGCATATCAGGTGCCTCAGTCTGCTATTTCAATTGTATCAGAATAATGACATAAGAACTGACGGATTTCGTAGAAAAAACTGTCAAATTAACAATTAAGAAGCCATTCAATGACGATTTTGACACAGTAAAATGGGGCCCAGGTTTTGAACTTAAACCCTAACATTACAAGTAGGTATTGTAACTCTTTCCTATTAACTTCTTTCTTTCCTTCATACTACATTGTTATTCAATTTATACAATAAGACAGAATTATTGTTTGAGTCTATACATTTAATGTCGTGTATATATAGTGCAAAGCACGCGTAATATGAAAGCTTCTTGTCTTTTTAAGCTCATTTTCAAAAAATTGGCTGCTCATCGTTTTTTATACTGCTTTGTTTTTTATTTCCTTTCCATTTCTATTACTTGAATGGTATGAAAATTGGACAAAACAGTGTAATACACACAAAATATGATGGGGTGATCCTACCCGTTGTACTACCAACTTGGCCTATGAAACCTTTAACGCATCCGGCAAGGCATCAGCAATTCGTCTACGATGACTTAACTTAACAAGTAGCCCGACTACTGAATTTAAAAAAAAAATATACGTGAAAAAATACAACTTTCCATATATGCCTAAATATTGTCTTTCTTCTTTTGTATTGGAATATGTATTGTGTTATGTATGCGTTATTTTTCACGAATGTGTTATGGGTATCGAAGGAAAAGTTGTCGAGTAGGATGGGTAGAATCACCCCAATAATGTATGCAGGTGATGAAATCAGCCTATATATTGCTTATATTCTATGTATTGATATACTTATATTCTTTTTGAGCTTACGTGTGGTTATTATCTAGATTCTAGTCTAAATGTTAGATTGTGTAATGTTGTTGTGTTTGTACGGTAATTTACAAAAAATATATAGATATGTTAGTGTGAATGTGCGTTACCACTATATCCAGTGTTAAAAAAATAGAACGTAGTCGTGGCGTTTTCATATTACATAGTTCTGAAGTTTCGGGATGTTAACGGGAGTCATTCTGTCCTGTCAAGACCCCAAAAGTCAATACTTTTTAGTGTCCATTTTTTAATAATGTCTTGAAACGAAAACATTTGTCAGTTTGACAGATTTTTCTATACAAAACTGTCAATTTGACAGGTGCGTCTTTCATCTAATAAAAGTTGAAACAGAAAATTCTGTAATTGCAAGAATTATCCTTGACGTTATTTAGAGTTACCCTTGCATGCTTTAGTCATTTTGGAAAACATATTAAATTTTAATAAGTGTCGCATGCAAATTAATCTGTGGTTTTGTTAATTGTATAATAATAATTTACATGTATCTCAAGTGTTTTATATTATTTAATTTTTTAAATACCAAAGGATGTAGAAGTAAATATTATTATTATTAAGGTAATGTGGAATAGCCAGTGCTATAAAAATAAGCTTATAGTTCTCCAAGAGGCCTGTACGCGTTGGACCTGTGTCCTCGCGTAGCTGCACAAAAAATAATATGTCCAAAAAGCTAATAACGATCAAGTCTAATCCAACTTCGTTAAAATGTCAACAGAGGCGCTAGTGTGCTTGGGCTACAACAGACAAGAGATTGAGTACTCCCTAGCAGAGGCCAAGTACGACGATGTGTTCGCCACGTATCTACTGCTCGGCAGGAAAAGTACCGACGTGAGTACAAAGGTTATTACGCTTTTTATTGATCTTATAGATGGCGTGTGCGCACTCTGTAGTCGTAATGTTATGTTCAACAAAAAAAAAAAGAAAACACGAAGAAGGTTCAATCAAAAAAGACCTGAACTTTCTTCAAAGAAACATAAATGTTGTTGCGTATATTTTACGTTGCCTCAACCACATCTGCTTTTTTTTAATATGTGTGTCAGGTGTAATAAGTGTTTTTTAAGTTTTATGTGGTTATATTTTTTCCTTTTTCTAACTGGATGTAATTTTTTATTATAGTTTTGAAGTATACATGCTATGGAGTACACATACGCCCTTTGTGAGAACACTAAAAAGTCTGTGTTTTAATCATAAGACACTTATTTTATCGATTTTCCATCGACTGCAAAATGTTAGAAGGAACACGTGACTTTACCTCCTATGTCAAGGGGCGAGCTGCCACTGACAAATGCATAGAAAAACACAGTAACAATTTCGCCCTTGCGACACCTAGACTAATGAGGCTGTTTATACTGAAACATGATCACACAAGAATATTACATTCAAACACGAGAAATTTTAGCCCTAAAAGACACAATACAAGTAATCAAAAGTAACAATTTACTGCATCGGCCCGAATTCGACCGGAGTGATACCACGGCCTAACAGAAAACCGGCGAGAATTAACGCTTACGTTGTGTTTCGCCGCGTGAGTGAGGATACCGCAGGCCCGAACCATTTTAAATGGCGAGCAACACACTTGTAACTCCTCTAGTGTTGGAGGTGTCCATGGGCCAATCAGTTGACCTGTCTGCTCGTTTGCTTATTATTCTATAAAAAAAGTGTCATTTTAGCCCGCTTAAAATGACATAAGCTTTCGATAAATCGATTTTTCGAAAGATTTAATGTTTAAGCTTACGTATGGGTTAAAGAATTTATTCTCAATAAAAAAATACAAATTCACTTACTTGAGAACAACCGGTTAACTTAAACTATAATTACAATTCGTCATTTCGTATGACGTAACGCATCGAGTCGTAATTCGATTATTAGTTAGCAAGATGGCAAAAGCTGATATTGCGGTTTATTTATCACTTTATAATTACACATCTAGATCAAAGTAAGGCACTTAAAACAAATTGTCAATTTACTCGCTTTTTTTAATTTCCTCAATTTTTTATGTTTGGTGACGACTTCATAATTTATCTCTAATTTAAAAATTACTATAAAATGTCTGATTCATTTCAGCCGGAATCGGATGGCAGTCGGTCCGGTTCGTCACTGTCTCTTCGTACGGCAGCTGCCGGAAACCAACCCACGCAGCCTGCACAGACAAACGCACACTCAGGTATTTATATAAATGTATTATATTATGTTAAGTTATATAGAACATTGCGGGTATTAAGATTTTTTTATAGAAAATCAACCTTTGTCAGTTGAGATCTGACAGAAATAGGTTACTTAGCAGTGTCTGCTATAAAACTATAGGGAACATCTATAGGTATTTCATTGTTATATTTTAGAAATAATATCCGAGTGATACCCGTGTACATAAGCAATATTTATCGCTTTAACATAACCTTAATCAACGCCTTAATATTGCTTATAATAATTAGGGCTATTTATGATTTTTTATATTTATTAATGTTTTGTATAATAAGTACAATCGGCGAAACTGTTCAGTGACCGCCTGATAATAAAAATAAAATTATATAAGAAGAATATATATAAAAGCGTTTCTGTTGCCGCAACTAGGCTCTTCAGACTCAGGCTTTTCAGAGCTTAGGCTATATTGGAACATGAATGGATACCATACAGAAGCTAAATATAATATAATCGTGCTGCGCAAAGTACATATTACATTTTTAAATGGAACAAATGGGTAATTTTTTTATGTTTCTCGAGTACACAAATAAGTTTCAGCCAGTGTACAATCTGAAAGTCATTTATATGAAGCAATTAAATTGCAACTTGCAAGCATGCAATGTTAATAATTTATAACTGGAACCATCAAAGTCAAATTGTTTATTTCAAGTAGTTTTCGACGTACAGCTGGATCTAATAACAAATCAGTCAGTGGAGTTGCTTACTAGAGGTAGGATTGTGACGTAAAAAAAAGGTCCATACAAGTATTATCAAAATCCTACCTCTAGTTAGCAAATCTATCGAGTGATCTGTTATTAGGATCGGGCCGTAAAGCGAAAGCGAAACCGTGAATCTTTGAAATATTTTTTATAATATTAATTTATTACTGTTTACTTACCCCTGAAACTATTTATTTTATGGAATTCTATTATTTCAATTGTGTTGATAAATAAGTAGGCGAGATTTGTTCTCTTAGCATCTGTATGGTGTCTGTTTATGTGATAATAGATCAGCTTAGCTTTAATCTAACTGGGTTACTTCATTGTCATCACTCTACGTTTATATGAGCGCGTCTTTATCTATCATTTGTTATGTCCCGGCTGTTATATATGACGTTGAGGGACAGTCTTGAAGAGTTTTTAAAGAAATATTACTATTTTGAACTTTCTGGTATACTAATCTAAAAGCGGCGGTAGCCTAATGGCTAGGGCGTCGGACTTGCGATCATGTGGTTGCCGGTTCGAACCCCACCCATTGCACTACCGACGTGAACCCACTCGTAACACAAGCATTTTAGCTTAGCACGAGGGGTTAACAAGAATACTAGTAATGTGTGACCCACATTGCTAGAAACTTTTAAAAAAAAAAAAAATTTAAAAAAAATATAAATTGTCATTTTCCTCCTATGAAATATTGATTTCGGGATACTGAACTTAAGCCAAACTTGATTAATTTATAGTAATACAATAGCGTCATATATTCCTGCCCGTATTATAAATTAGGATCACTCTAAAATA
Organism: Acronicta leporina; assembly: GCA_947256265.1. Taxonomy (NCBI): domain Eukaryota; kingdom Metazoa; phylum Arthropoda; class Insecta; order Lepidoptera; family Noctuidae; genus Acronicta; species Acronicta leporina. Next base: position 2,741,985 of record OX366537.1, on the reverse strand, counting down.
CCCTTTTGCTTCTTATTATTATTGTGTATTGTGTGCTTTTACGTACCACAAACCGATCGCAACCGTTTTTCCAATACAATATTGAAGTTAAAATGTCATCTAAAACAAATACCAGGGTAAACGAAATGGAACTACTTCACCTGGGTCCATTAACACTTTCTTTTGGGTTCCATCCATTTCTTTTTGGGTTTAAATTGAATGAAGGTGGGTAATTAATTCATCAATTTTATCATGGGAGTCGCTTGGTGTTCCTGCAACATGTAGGTAATAAGTAAGTTTGTATCTGGGGTTAACAATGTTCTCTTTACCTCCTTAGCACTCAGTTTTAAGGAGAATTTCGTTAGAGCTGTTATCATGATTTTCATGAGAGACAACATTATCTGAGATTCTCAAATCGTAAAAAAATGGGTGTAAAATGTCGTTGTTATGAAATGAAATGATATTTATTTCTGTAAGTAGATCTTTAGAGACACTTTTCCAAGTCAATGGTTTGTTTTTTTATAGCTAGAAGGCTTCGGCATTTCCTAACTGACGACCTCTCAGAAGAAACACCGAAACAAACTCAGAGAATCATGGTCTCTTTTAAAGTCCAGACATAAAATAATGTGAGTGGGACAATGCAGGGCAATGTCCGAAATGGCCTTTTGAGGAAAAAACCATAGCATAGCATAGTTATGAGGGTATAGTAGGTTTGCGATCGGTGTGTGGGGGTGAGGTGGTAGTCTGTAAGACGTAACCCGGTGTGCCGGTGGGCCAGGCGCGGGCGGCGCGGGCGGCTCGCCGGGCCACCGCGGCGTGCAGCGCAGCATCTCCGCCTCCGCGCGCCCCGCCGCCTCGCGCCGCGCCTCCTCTGGCGCCGAGGTGCTGCGCACGCAAGGTACACACTACGCCACACCACACCACACCACACCACACCACTCGACACCACACCACACCACATCATACCACATCATACCACACCATACCACTCGAAACCACTCCACACCACACGACACCACACCACCCCACACCATACCACTCGACACCACCCCACATCACACCACTCGACACTACACGACACCACACCACTCCACACTACTCCACACCACACCACCATAATTGTTGTTTTTATAATGTAACACTTTACTTTTCAACGTTAAATAAGCTAGGTATTAACGACGAGATGCTACTATCTTTCTCAATTAAAATTGTTTGAAAGAATTTGTTTGGCAATACATGTTTTCATAAAATCTCTCATAAAAATATTATGTAACGTTGAAAATATATAGATTAAAGAGTAGTGTAAATGTCGCTTATTGTATAGCGTTGACTCTTCGTGACTAATTTCCAACACATACTTACTTTTTTGTTATCATTTCACTGGCACACAATTTTCAATGCAAAAGATTGTAATGTCAAATTCATTTCAAGATGGTTAAAATCTTTAAATATTTTATTGCAAGTTACAATCTTTTCCATTCTTAGATCAAAACAATTTGATCACGGGTGAGTGGGATAAATTTTAGTATTTAACATTAAAAAAGCTTCAGTATTTCGCTTCAAAATTATCGAAATTAACAAAACCATAATTTTATGTGAAACTCATTGGTAATTCTATAATTAGTTGATGGATTTTCAGAATCTGTGTTTGACCAATTATAATTATTTAAATTTGATCACATTTTAACATCTTCGAGTCTATTTTCGTCTCCGAGAACAAAAAAGCCGTATGCATGATTTCGTAAAAGATCTCCTGCAGATGTTACTTCACGAGTGCAGTCGAATTTGAAAATCTTAAATGGGTGACTTATGTATAAATTGAAAGGATGCGTAAGTGAATTGAAATCAACAAAATTATGCTGTTATATTCACCAAATATTAACTCAAACGCAGTTAAAACTAGCACTTACGCTTCGCACTCAACAGATGTCACTAAATTTATATTTATATAGGTGTTGTTATAAACCGCACAACAAAAAGGCACGATTGTATTGAAATCTGTAATGAAGCGGAATTTTATCGATAATCGCTTAATCTTCTTAATTTTACTAAATATTTTCAAAGGAGTTCTTACTTCTCTTTTTGGATTACAATTTTCTAAATCATATATAAATATTAGCCTGCAATTATTAATTATCTAAAGCTTAAGCCTAAATTATCAAATAATTTTTATATGTAGCAAATAACAGCTACACTATAAAAATATATTTAATTATACCTTCTTAGCAAAACACTGGCTAAATTGCATCCCGTGTCATAATTGTGTGACGCCATTATTTTGTCTCGAACCATGTTGTTGGCATGTTTGGGACGATAAATCTATTTCGTGGCGTACATTATTAACCTAGTAGAGGAACATAATTTTGTCGACATTCTGATAGAATAATGGCGAATAAATGAAATGACAGACAAGATAATGTTGACAATATCTTGTCGTCCAGAAATAAGATTTTTTTTATTACTATTTCAGTGTCTATAAAATAATAAAAATTCCACTTTGTTACCGTTTTCCGAACGCCTTTGCTTATTGGTCTGTATTCATTTCATGTATAGGTGGTATTTTATTTGACGTGGAGGTATAATAATTACAGTGGGTACAACCACGACGGCTGCAAACAACACCACGTCCACAGCGACAACGACGACGTCCAATTTTAAAAGACAGGTATTTTATATTTTCTCTTAATAATATTTCTTAAAATTTACATCACATAATCAACCCATTATATAGTCCTGCTTCTGGGCATGAGTCTCCTCTCAGTGAGAGGGATAAGGCTATAGTCCACCACGCTAGCCTAATGCGGGTTGGTAGACATCACACGTCGTTGAGAAAATCTCTCCGTTTTCCATCACCATTGAAGCGTGTGATAATAACCTATTAAAACGCACACAACTTTGAAAAGTTAGAGAACTCGAGACCTTTAGCAGTACAAATAAAAAAAATTGTTCATAAACCTGCAATTCAGTTTTCTGTATTTATATCGACCAAAAAGTGTTATTGTAAATAAATGTTATTGGGTATTTTGGTAAATACCAAAATAGGTAGAAAAATCATGAGAATGAGCGTCTCACTCTTGTCCTAATTTATTTGTGGACAATCCTCTAGAAATTCTTATAAGACATTATAATAATTATACAATATTAAACACAGACATTATATAATATTAAAAAATCATATACTAAAGAAAGATTGATTGAATGTAATAATAATGTATCTCTTCTTTTTAACAAACTTAGAAAAGGTACTAGCTGAATTATTAAAATTGTCATCTTTTATATTCTCGATCGACTCACAGAGTCAAATGTAATTTAACCAGCATGCTAAAATATTTTGTAAATCTCATTATAAGCGAACTGTTTTTGTTCTTTATGAGAATAAATGTCTTGAAACCGGACATTCTCTCATAAGAATTTCTGGCACGCAAAAAGTTGTACTAACGAATCCAAACGCAATCTTTCGATCTGAAAACTTTCAACGCTCACCGATAGGCTATTATGTATGCGTAGGTTATACTAATTAAGCACTAGATTCTGGGACATATATGGTCGTGCTTAATTTTTATACTCACAGCTTATGTAACATATTATTATGTTAAGTAAAAGGGCTCATTCATTCAATATTAATGTTTTTTTCAGAACACAATTGACTCGGCGTCTATCAAAGAAAACACTGCGCGGATCGCTCAAATGCAGGTACGAAAGGTATACCTCAATCTTGCGTTTAATTATTGTGTGTGTTTTCATGTGGTTGAGGTTTAACAGAATTCATACTAAAATTTCATTATTCTGCTTTTTGTGTTTTATAAAAACTGTGCACACTGGATATCTCTTGTGTGGTGGATTCATTTACGATGAACGGTGGAATCAATTATGAAGCTGCACAGATCCATCATCATACAATGCACATTTATGTCTAGACCGCACCAATGGTGATGCAGTGCTTAGCTTGATACATTCAGAATTACCTAAGAATAGAAATAAATTACAACATTTTCTTTAAAAGAATAAATAAGAAACATAATGTTCACAGAACATATACACAACAAAATGTTTAGTTTAGTATGTTTAGTTTAGTTTAAGTAGTTAGATTTTAAAGACTCGTCATATTATCGTCCTCAAAAGGCATACAACATTCAAAATCAACAACACACATTAAAAACAACAACAGACCTACAATTGAATAAAGTGAACAAATAAGAAACATAATGTTTACAGAAGTTATACACAGCAAAATGTTATAGATTTTAAATTAAATGCCTTGTCATATTGTCTTCTTCAAAAAGCATACAACATTCAACATCAACAACACACATTAAAAACAACAACAGACCTACAATTGAACCTTGCGGTACTCCTAGTAATACCAGCCGGTTTAATGACTGCATCGTTAATATCAACTTGTTATATCTAATCTATTCATCTAATCAATTTAGATAACAAGCGACTATATTTTATCATATCCGTAATATCATAGTAACCAATAAGTCTATTATGATAAACACAATCAAATGCTTTATAGAGATCGCATAATACTCCAATCTCATTTTTTCATATGTTTTATCGAACGAAATTTGGTTTGTTTTGGGAAAAACAATGTTCTATTACTCTTTTCTATTTATTTGACTTGTTGCATCTTGTTAAACAGAGGGTCACAAATTCTATACAATAAAGTGCAAAATTAATCCATTTTATATGACAATATTGATCCATAATACGCAAAATATTGGATACCGGAGGCCCAAACCGTTTTAAAAGGTGGGCAACGCACTTGTGACTCCTCTGGTGTTGCGGGTGTCCATGGGCGGCGGTTATCGCTTACCATCAGGTGATCCGTCTGCTCGTTTGCTCCCCTAAAAGCTACAAGCTGAGTATATCCCCCGTCGTGCAGGTGCAGAGCACGACGCGGCCGAGCAGCGCGATGCCGAAGCTGGAGCCGCGCTCGCGCACGCTGACGGGCGGCGCGCGCCGCACGCAGTACGACGCGCCGCCTCACGCGCCTGCGCACGACGCAACGCACATAACCCCCAGGTCAGTCACCTCCCCCCCTCTCCCCCACACCGTATGACTAGTTCGTAGACGATACCCCTACAGTACACTTGAAATAAATGTACGGGACTCAATTTATATAATTATAATATTATAAATGTGTCTGTCCCTTTGTTATCTTTTCACGTTTAATCCACTGAACAGATTTACATAAAATCTAGATAGATATGATTTGAATGCCTTTAAACATGGACATAGTTTGAGACCCAGTATAAAGATAATTGGGGTCATACATTCGATATTTTGAGACGTTCGTTTCAAATTTTCATGTTAACATTACGGTTCATCTTGTTAGTGAGTTTTATTAATTTAGACATCTTTTAGCCATATTAATATTCCACTTTGTAGGATATACATGTTTTAATACGTTTAAATAAATATGTGGTGTTTGGTCATATTGTTCATGTGTGACTGTGGGGCACTTTTTATGTAATAAAATACCAAATTTGGTATTATTTTATGTGTATTTCTTGTGTTGTCGTACATCTATATAATGGAGAGTAATGACCCTTTATTACATTGAAATTAAAATGAATCCATATTATCATATAAAAGTATATATGTTTATGTAACCTACCTGTAACTCACTGTATAATGTATATAATATCCCGATATATATTTATATACGCATGAGGAGGGACTAACAGCATGCTTGTACGACGCACTAAACAGCGCGCCGGCAGCGGCCGACACTAAAAACGGGCCGGGGAGCGCCAGCACCGGGGCCGCCGGTACCACGAGCGGTACCGGCGGCGCGGCCGGCACCAAGACGCACGTCAAAAGCGCGTCCATATCGTCGGCCAGCGGCGCCGCGCCGCTCGGCGACGCGCAGCCGCACAACGCGTCCGCGCGGGACCTCGCCCAGCCGCGCCCGAGGTACTCCTGGGGCTTTGAGCTTTGGTTACAACTTCTGCTTGCAAGTATTGTTCGCGTCACGTCAACAGAACGCTGGAAGAAAGTGGAGGGAGTGTGTTTGCGCATAGGGTACTCTCGCGCACAAAAGTACTAGGCCTATTGTTTTAATTTTGAACTAGCCTTTCGCTCAAGGCTTCGTATATCGGTAGCTACATTGAAAAATATATTTGATAGAATGTCACTAAATAGCACTAAAAAGATGTTTGATTCAGTGTAGAATGTTTAATATACTAATTACAAAAAATTAAAATAATTTTGAAACTCTTTCAATTAAGTCGTCGTGGGTGACGTGAAAACTAGTCAAACTTTTACAAGTCGTCTCACTGTAGACTCGGATCATTTTCTGCGGTTCGTTTCATACTGATTGAATTATCAACTGCATTATTATCAGCCTCTCTTCATAAAACAATATAAATTACAATTATATAACAATATATATCATTTTTCTATGTAAAACTTTTCTACTCGATGGTATTTTGAGAACGATTGTAACGTGGACACAACTTGGAAAGCAAGGGTTGCCTGACGAACCAATAGTGCTCCAGCAAGCATGCGGCGCACCTCCTATCACCAAATAGACCGATAAATCGCCTAATGTGCAGCTTAACCGCCAGCGTTCTTCTACATGACGCGACCTGTAGTATTCGGTCGACTATTTAAGGGTTTTTTTCTCGGTTTTAATTGTCAGTTCTGCTGAAAAGGGATTGCAGTTCTTTTTTTAAAGCGTCTTGTTGAGAAATTTTGACAGTCTTATACTTCTCGTATTGCGATGAAATATGGTTGAAGCTTCGAGCTTTTGGTTTTTAACTTTTTTCTTGTTCGAGTTTTCTTATCGGCTTACCACACATTACTAACAGTAAATGCATTTTTTTGCTATTACACTGTTTTTTTTATCGCACATGTGGGTTATTTTTTTTTATTCTAGTGGGTTTTTCTTTTCAGTCGTTCTTAAACTATTGTGACTAATATTTCTTTAACAACTGGTCTATAGTCATTCTTAGCAGTAGTGTTAGATATATATAATAATATGTATTGTTATCCCCTTGTTTATTTATCCATTTCTTTTTATATTTTATTTATTTCACATTAATGTTTTTTTATATATTTTTTACTTATATAAGGTGTTTTTATTATATAGCACAGTATTTTGTGTCCTGTGTGTTGTCACGTCACTTTAGTAGTAGTAATCCGTCAATATATAATATTAAATAACGAGGAAGAATTAAATAATTTATTAAATATATGTAAAATATTGTTTGCAGCTTGAACTCACAGGCGTCGACGGGAGGCGGAGCGACTGGAGCGAGGCGGGAGTTCCCCAATCCTCTGGTGTTCCCTAGGAATGTACCCTCGCGATCTACCTTCCACTCAGGTAAAATATTTTAAGAAAAACGTATATATCTAACTTTTCTAAAATACATCGGAAAATATTTTACTTTCATTAACATACTAAGTGCCACTTGCACCAACTTCTTAAATGTGTTTAAATTGTACTTAAACACGAAATTTCTATGCAGTCTTGTTTAAATACAATTTAAATATAATTTTGAAGTTGGTGCAAGTGGCCCTTAATCATTTTTTATGTAACACAAATGAACAAAAATTATACACCGAAATTAAATAATGAAAATATTTGAGAGTAAATATTGGACAAATAGAATGGGAGAAATGTGGTGTTAGTACCACATTTTCCCATTCTAGTATTCTCCAAGGAGATACACAGACTCCTCGGTAAAGGTCGTTGAGAGTCGTTAGATGCAGGCGACATTATAACCGGTCCTTGTGGAAGTCAATACGTTTTTGTTCAGCAGTTATGATGGTATTTTTGGTTGTTATGATGGTGAAATCTTGTTTAATAATACGCTGGCCCAGAAAGAGGCAGCGGGATGATTTTGGTGAGTACCACGAGGGTTGGTTCGAATGGGCGCAGGAAAAGAGTACTTTGAAGGACTTATACTTCGACTTTTAATTGTATTCAGTAAACTGACAGTTCGAAGGGAAATAATGATACCACTCTATAACTAATAGTATTGCGGTAGTGGATGATTTTGCCTAAAGAATGAATGATAAAAATGGTTTAATATAAAATCAAACCAAAAAAAGGTAATAAAGATGGGAAAAATAAGAATAATTAATCAAAGTAATTTTCTTTTTTATTTTGCTTCTAATAGAAACAAACCAAAATTTAAAATCATGTGATTTTGCTTATTTTACTTTCGTCATTTTTGACCCTTTATAGATTACCTTACTACTAAGAAACAAAATCTACAATGTTTAATTGTTTATAGTGTTTTGAAGAGAAGTTATTAAATATAAATAAAAAGTTTATTCATGTAAGTACATTATTTAAGTTCATTCAATTTCGTTCATTATTACACCACCTCAGTATCTTTTTGTTGTCAAAAACTGGTAACCCTTCAACTGTGAAGTTACTGAATACAATTAAAAGTCGAAGTATAAGGGAGGCCTTTGCCCAGCAGTGGGACAGTAACGGAAAAAAAACAAGCTGGACGTTTAGGCTATTATGTAGTGATTGAGTTGAAGCAATGCGCGTGCGCAGGTCAGACGCGGTCGCGCGGCTCGAGCGGCGGCGCGTACGGCGACGGCGGCTCCCCGCACCAGGCGCGGCCCTCCTTCTTCTCCAAGCTCTCCTCGCGGTTCTCCAAACGGTGAGTCCACTCGCTTCTCTATTATAACACACATAATTATATATTGACATACGGGTATACCATCACTGTTTATGTCTCTTGTAACGATTTTTTTTTGGTTACTCTTATCATTAGTTGTATTAGAATCTAATACAACTGTTCTGGGACCCGAGTCAGCTGTTTCAAATATAAAAACCATTGTACGACGATTTTGACACAAATGGTAGACTTCAGACCAAGGAATAGTGGCCCTTTGAATTACAAATCTATATGATATGAAGTCTATATAAAAATGAGTTAATATACTCACTATATCGCTGCAATTGACATAAACGTACATATGTATATGCATTTTTGAGGCGAAGGATTATCAGTTGGTAATTTATAGGTAGCAATAATACTCTTGGCCGCATAGCTCCGATTATTCTTATTGTTTGCTAACTCTAAAAAGTAAATAATATTATTTATATAACCACCACTCAAATATATGTATATATTTCAGCATTTAATATAAATTAATATAGAAAAATCTCTATCAATAACCAGTTGAATTGCGTAAAAAAGAAGGATGAAGTTAAATTTCGAAAAAAAAAACTTATATTTCGACACGGATCAAATATTTGCATGATCTACAGGTAGTTGTTCCGGGTCTGGGCATTTATGTATTTTTTTTAATGAAAGGGGGCAAGCAAACATGCGTGTCACGTAGCACCTACGATACAGGAGAATGTCCTTGTGGGGTAACGTTTTTTTTAAATAATAAATCAGCACTCATAATCACTCAAAATAAGTCATTAGCATTTTTCTGTGACTTATTTTATTAGTCATCGAAAGCCGTCTTATAGCCGTATATCTTAGCAGTCTATACAAATAGAGAAATCTGGACTATGCACCGGATGTTCATCTGGACTATGTATCGTCTTGGTCTACATATCGACTCCTGCGCCTCAAATATGTGTCAATTCACCTCGTCACTAACACCTAAAATGTATAAACCTATACAGTTTCCATTCAGTGACTAACCTTCTTTAATTATACACATATTATTTCGGTGGTGTCTTGTTAATATATTTTCGTTTCATTTACGGCCCCCATTAGCTGTCGCTTGATGCTGGCTCGCTGGTAGTTTCTTTTGAAATTTTGAAGGCATTCTGTGAGATAATCATTACTTTAAAAAAAACTGCATTGACTGATTCTGTTTATATAGTTTAATAAACAAAGGAAACTGTAGGTAAATAAATAAATATTGCGTGATTTGTTCTCGTTATTTTTCTAAAGCTTTGTTTATTGTGTTTATAATTTGACATAAAATGCCTTCAACCCGCATCACAGCTGAATATCACTGCTAAGCATCGATGTTAGCGATCACAGCTTCCACGCACCTTTATCATCCACATCATTTCACATACAATCATTTAACTTTAGTCTGTTTAAATAGTGACCTTAGATATTGGCGCCCAACATGGGACCGTAATTTTGTTTTAGATTTTTTTTTGTAAAGAAAGGGTTGTGGAGTAAACTCGTGGATTCTTTAATTCAATAAGTTTTTAGAAGGAATAATTGGATGGTGATATTGGAGCTCTTATTGTAAGTGTTGAAAAAAGGGGTATTTTGTGAAAAACATATTGGTTGTCCCTTTTTCCACTTCGTTTTTGTATTTTGGGCCTTATAGGTTTGTAGGGCTGAAACACACGTTTTTTAAATGTACTCTTTTAACACAAATTGCAACCACTTTTTATTATTATTTAATATGCTTTATTTACTAATTAAAATTAAACTGACAAAAACACTTTCAGGCGAGCTCCAAATTATCCGTTCACGAACCTACGTATTATATTTTTATTGTAAATAATTTTCTAGTTACACCATAGACACACTACTTGTCTCTAATCTGTCACTATTAACCCATTCGTATGTCTCGTTATGTGTGAATCATTATATGTGTTTATTTATTCATTTTTTAATTATTATTTCTTAAGATCAAATTGTCTCCCTCTAAAGATTCCGAGCTCTTTATTTTTTATTTTTAAATCTCGCGTCATCGCAGGGGATGCACGATGCTACCTACCTCCCGTTTCGTCTCGTATCGCACTCAATTCTACCGGTGACCGCGCCCAGCCCCACCCCAAATTACTGAGTAGTTTTAGTATCAAAGCATGTTGTACTCCCCTACTTCAATTTGTTTTTTTTTTTATTAGTTTTTGCTAAACTGAAGTGTGTGCTAAGGCCACAGAAATGCCTACATGCTTTGAGTGTTGTCCGTAGTGCTTTATCGATAGAAAACGTTATGTAAGTATTCGGTTTGTGCCTCGTCGACCTTGAGAGGTGTACGGATAGCAAAAAAAAATAGTTAAAATACATCTCTCGTGCATCCCCCGTGTGACGACATATTTCTTATCTAACCGTACGCTTCTACTAACGAATGTCGACGGTCGCGACCTCTACCGGATTTACATTTTCGCTTTATAGTCTATTCCACAACCCTTTGATTGCGACGTGACGGACTTTTTAATGGTTTTTTGTTTTTTTTATATCTTAATTTAACGGAGGGAGTTGCGTTTAGTATTGTGCATCTTGTGTTGCGACGCGAGAAATTAATACCATAGGATTGCCATATATTACAAAATATCCATTTATTGTGTAATTTTATTTGTAAAATAGACTACCTATTTTATGAATACCTAACAACACTTTTTTTTTAATATAAAATGTATACTATGAAGTATGTAAGTTGTTACTACAATTAAGTAGTTAATTTCACTATTTGGCTTTGCTCAATACAATGGCAATCCTAATCAGTGCCAGAAAATATGTACATGTGTATAAAAAGCGAGCCGGAGCCGGAAGAGGGGGGCGATTCGACATTTGATTGGTCGATCGCTTACCCGTTCCGTTGTACGCAGGTTGAATCAGAATCCTTGAAGCGTCGGCCACTGCGGACGTGCGGAGAAGATTATTATTAAAAATATTAATAAATTATAGGGAATTGTATTGTATACAGTACGGCCTCCATCGGTTGAGAATTATTTTTGTTAACCGACGGAGTCTATAACAAAAAATGTTCAGTGTATTAAAAAGTTATACCACTAAGCAATTGTCTTAGGGAATTTATTTCAGGATCAGGCTTGGATTACATATGGCTATAATAAGAGGCATATTTTCTTGCTGTTCTTCACCGTGCATGAAGTATTTATTATACACAATTACGTGTCTAAGCGTCTTAATGTATAATAATGTGTCTACGCATATAAAAATGTGCTAAATATGTTTGAAAATAGCGAAAATACTACTTATGAGCGTGTGTAAAACAGGCTTTATTCTTACTCATGATACGAGACATGTATCTAAAATGACATTATATTTTATTTTATTTTTTGTTTTCTTTATTTATCAAGCACGATAAGAAATATATTTTTATGAGAAGTTAACGAAGACTGCCTGGAAAATATAGCTAACCAAGGTTTTTAATACACTGAATGTATTATAACAAGATGTTGTTGATAAGTGTTAAACATATTTTTTTTATAATTGGCGTAACCTTGATGATCCATTTTTAGTTTACATCGATTAAAAATTCGATTTGTAATCATTATTATTGTCATTATGAAAAATCGCGACGACTTCTGTTTACACGTTATTTTATTGAAATTAATATACCTTTCCATTATTATTTTTTTATAAAGAATTCTATAAAAATATTGGTTAATACTATCGGAAGTATAGATTCAATTGTAACTTTAAAATGCTCTATTTATCTCTTTGTTTAGCAGTTTGTTAAACTGTTACTTGTCTCTCTCTTTCATACAAGAGTCATATACTTTACGTATTGGGACAAAAATGTGCTCCAATAAATTATTTTCTTAAAATAATATGTAGCGGATAACTAGTCCCGTCGCGAGTTGCATTTTATCACTAGCTCATAAGAAGTATAGAGTTCTATTTTCGAGCGAATTTTCTACATTCCAGGGTTCCGTATGTATTTTATATTTAAGTTCACAAAAAAGCACAAATCTTGATTTCTTTTTGTTTTTATAATGTTTATTTCTATCTAAATTCAGAACTCTGCCTAAATCGTTAAATATGTCATTGACTGAAACAATATTTTGTATATTTGTATTGCGTATTATACTGTAAAAGTTAGTTTTCTTTATAGAAAAAATCTCATTGTTGGATTTTTTTATGTGGACCACAAACAAACAAACTGACATGTACCTTTAGAGAAATTTCTGAAAAGTCAAATATATTACTTACGTGATTTTTATATTTCTAAACTTTCTCACATGGTCCACGATGCAAATATGATTATATTTAAGGCGAGAGTGAGATAATTATTATCAATATATATATTATTATTCATACATAAAATTGTATTTTTTTTAGATATTAGGATTCAGGCGAACCTATGGCTTTGGTACAAATACTCAGTAGATGTTACCACATAAACGGACTAACACGTTTAGGCAGCTGTATTTTAATGAAAAATAATAACAAATTAATTAAGGGCCAGAAAATAAGATATTTTTGTCCTCATCTGTACCCGTTAGTTTTAGGAATGCGGGAGGTTACTGTGTAATATTTTTTATACAAGGTGTAGTCAAACTTATCTGTTTAAGTTCAAAATTTTATTATTATCAAAAGGTATATTCAATTTTAGAAACTATTCGAGAAATACTCGAAATCAATGTTCATCAAACGGAATGGTTTTGTCACTATAATAAATTGTTTAATAGAACGGTTCTGTATTTATATGATAAGACTAGGACAAGTTTAAAATGACAAGACTAGAGTCTTGAAATTCTATACTTGTCCTAGAAGATAACAATAGATAAAAAATAAGAAGAGAACGTCACTATAAAGACTGGCTCCATCTAGTAAAAAAAAACTTAAAATTGTCTTACTTGTAATATCTATGAAAATAAATATAAATATAATTTATCAAAGAACCACATAAAACAAATAATATGAGAAACAATAATTGTATGATCTGGGGTTTATTACACCTTGTGTAAAAAAATAATTAGTTTTGATACTGCACTTTCTAAATGTCCATTCATAAAATAGTTATCGAATTTTCTAGAAAAATTTATATCCATAAATGTTTGATTGCATCTGTCATATATTTTTCCATAATTTGACTCATTAGTACGTTATGTCATTTAGGATCTTTAAATAAATTGTACATAGAACATTGTGCTGAGTGCGAGTGTCGCGTTTGACGTTTTCTAAAACTTTTCTATTGTTCGTGAAAAGTCCATTAAGTATATCATAAATATAAGCGTATTTAATATATATTAACGATTCTTTTTTTTATTTTCAATCGTATATGGGGTACTTGAGTATTTTAACGTTTTACACGGTATATTAGTGTTCTATACATATAGTTGTGAAGCGTTATAGGCAAATTTATTATTGCGTTGGACGGTGTAATAGGTACTTTCATTATATATTATTATTTATATATTAATATTATTCTTAATAATCTAATCTTACAAAGGGCCTTATTTTATATATATTAACATATTTTACTTTTCACAGATATGAGATGTTCACCCAAATTTAGAAAGGGGTTCGATCATGATATGATTAAACTTAATTATTAACGTATCTTAATTTTCAGTAAAGGTTCGATATCTCAAAGGGCCAGAAATATTATGTATAATGATCACCTTATGTATATTTTATTAAATTATACATTTCTAGAAGGAAAAGTTTTAACGTCCTTATCTTTCAGAAATGATAGGAAGAGACTGGTAATTCTTTTAAAATATCCAGAAATGTAATGTAGTATATTTTTATGTATATATAAATATATATTCATCAGTCCAGTATTTTGAGTTAAATATTAGATAGTGTACTGAACAAATTTCATGTCAAAACTTAGGTGCTGTTCTTAAAATACACGTGCGAATTATTAGTAAAAAAATAATAGAAAATGATTTCTTCAGTCAAAGTGCAATACTCAAAAATATACATTTTTATGACCGACTAACTCCCTTACTAATAATTGTTTAATAAGCGGTGTATAAATTGTTTGTATCGTTTCGTTCAAATACAAAATGTATACGTTGTGTATACGTCTCATGCACAGTTTATTATTTAGGTCTTTAATAAAAAAATAAAAGACCACTTTTTGGCAGCACTGTCAAGATGCATTCGTTTTTTAAATGAGAATTGGTTAAATATAGGTTTATTAACATTCAAACATTAAATAAATATACATAATATATTTGAAGTAAAATTTTCAAGTTTATAAAATTATTATTTTTGAGTACTGCATTCAAATTATTTTGACATTTAATTTAATAATGAAAATGTTATTGGGTATATTCATCAAGTAATCTATAATTTTTCCGCACATAGATAGTGCATTATTTTTTCTGTGAGCATTTTTTTTTAATCATTAAGTAATATGATTATGCTATTACACGATTTAGGAACAATGCAATACATTCAAACTTAGTTCTCTAAGTGTAGTTAGATATTTAATTTTAATACAGCAGAGATTTTTTTTCTATTTTTCATCCTTTTGCGTTTTAAGCGACATGTTTTTTTCTCGCAAGTGTGTAAATAATTTAAATACACTGGGAAAAACTACAACAAAATAATTATGATTATAAAAAAAGTATAGTTATTTTTAATAAGAATTGTTTACGTAATGATACCGCTGCACTCAGAGATGTTTATTAAAGTTGATGACGAAGAATTAAAATTAACTATGGATTGGTTTATAGTGACCTGCGTATCTTGGTAGTCACTGAAATTGAAAAATATCTAAGTTATACGATATTTAATATATGAGATAAATAATTAGTTTTGAAATTTTCACACATTTGGCGTTGGTGTGTCATATTAAGACATTCCAGCCAATTATACAGCTAATCATTGTTATGTGTATCATTCATCTATAATATACACTATGATTGTGGTGGTTTAATAATAAAAAACATTTTTTAGTTTTTTATCAGCCGTCCATATTTAATTTCTTTATTTTTCCCAGTACATTTAAATTACAAAGAATATTTTAATTGGGATTATATTACAGTCTTCGAAATCATGGGCATTGTTTTAAGATGCATTTATTGTGATCTTATAATTTTTGAGGTTTAGTAAAATTCAAAAAGATTAAACAAAATAATACATAAATGTTTTTGAATATTACAATCACCGAAAAACTTTGCTTTATAAGAGAATTAAGTTGACTTGTGTATGAATACATATTTTGTTTTGACAGTGCGCAATAAATGGATGTGTTACGCTTCTCCAAATAATCAAGTTTTTAATAACAATAATGTGTTTTATTTTAATACTTTATCACCTCTCTTATAAAATTACGAGGACTATTATTATGCTATTTGTAATCTCTGAAATGAGGTTATGTTTCTGAGCCAAGTCACAACCCTAAAGCAACTCCTTACAAATACGTTATTTTTACTTTAAAGATATAATTTGATAAAGATATAGTACTCTGTCAGTCACGTCGTTTTAAAAATATACATGGCATAGGTATTTTATTATATGTGGACTTAGATTAAACTTTAGCAACTTAGTGATCTTTATTAGATTTTTTAAGCACTTAATTACTTAGTGTTTTGTTAATTTATTGACGTGGCAATGGTATCGGTTCTTGTAGAACCCTTTATGTGTACTCGTAATTATGTAATTAGATTACTACCTACACAGAAGATTTTTTGTTTCGTAAACAAACCTAATATATGTTGTAATACGAAGCTATGCTTTGCAGGATACATAATTGCAAAGTAATTCTAACGCTATATAGCGTTCAAGAATTCATAAAAATGTTTTAAAAAAAGTCTCTTCAAAAAGATACTATTGTATCGTAATGATAAAAAAATTAAATATAATAATATGGTGAGTATTATTTCGCCAGACTGTCGGTATTGGGCGAGTCTACCGGACGTCAGAAACCGCGTATATTTTCGTCTCTGGATATCCAACGGAGGTAGGCCGCGAGACGATTGAACGTTTTTTTTGCAGTTTTATTCCAAAGTTTTTGGTGATTCGGGGACGATGTGCTGGGTTATTGGTGTGGGCGCAGAAATCGTTAAATAGATATTGTTTTTTGACGCTGATCAAAATAGAGCACGACTTGGCGGGGGCACTATTGTGCCCCAGATTCTTTGTTTAGTAGAAATGCCATTGTCGGCTTATGTGCTAACAGAAATACATATTCAGAATTCTAAAATATTAAAAAAATATATATTAATAGTTCGAAAAGCCGAATATAAAAATTTCGAAAATATGCATTTACAGTTAATTTTAAAATGAAATTTAAAATGAAAATGTGGTAATTACATTAAGAAATGCTAAAACATTTTAAAATGCAGTGATAAGTAATATTAAAAAGAAATGGATATATTTACCTTATAATATTAAACTTAAATTTAGGTAGGCACATGATAATATAGCAATACTGTTACATGATATCCGTCTTCATGTTGCCATTTTCACGCCACCACCAAAGGCCTACATCGTCCTGCGAAAGGTTTTAAGAATTGCGTTTGTGTGTGTATTTTAATCCGTAGTCCAGCCGATTTGTACTTTTTATCTATTAAAAAAGCATGATATATCCCCAAAAAATAAAATCTTATTTTGCATGTCAAGGTATATATTATTTTTACTTTTTGTATGGCTATTTTTGATATTATTATAATTATAATAATCAACCCTTTTTGTATACCATTTTAACTAGCGAAAACGAACTAGTATTTTTTATTTAAATATATTTGTTATAGTACTAAATTGGATGGATTACTCGGTTTTCGTGAATAACCATATATAACAAGATTTTTGTTGACTATGTACTGACAATATTACAATTTTTTTTGCTATTATTAACCAATCATTGCGTTTTGATTTTTCACAAAATTAAAAGTTTTAGGTCATAATAATGACTGACTAGGCAGTGCATGCTATTAAAAAAAATATTTTTTAATCTTACTATCAATCAGATAATAAATAAATACATCACACACTCATGTTTACCATTTATTTACTTGAAAGTAAGAGCATGTTGCAGTTGGTTAGAGTTTCATTATCTTTATATTTTTAGACTTTTTAGTGACATCGTGGTAAGTAAAATAGCAAAACTAAAAAAGACATCGCAGGCATGGTTTTGATATTATGCCTTGTGTTGTTTGCCTGTGCTTAATCTTTTATTTGAATTTGCACATCCTAAACATTGGTTAATTTTGTTATACGCTGGGCTCTAGAAAATTATATTGGTTTACATCAACATAGTCAAGTTTGTGTTAATAGCAAAATTTAGATAGCATTTGAGGATAAAACTGTTGTAGAAAATAATACAAGCTATGTACGCGAAAATAGTTTAATAAAATAACCCGGGAAATATGTAAACAAATATTACTATATTTGTTTACATGTTTGTAAAGTGGGTCTAATTGGCATGAGAATTAAAACAAAAATATCTGATACATTAAATTAACCAATGCTGTGGCAAAGATACCTTATCTAATTTCCAAATAGCCCCAATTTACGGTATTATTGTTTAATATTATTGTTTTATAATTGGCACTGTATATTTTTGAGTTGAAGTATTTTATAAAACTGTAGTGATGTCCGCGATGCAGAAAATGTCGACAAACCAGCGTATCACAAATTGTCAATGTATGTATGTATACGTCGCCACACCCTGTGCCCCTAGTGTTTAGCGTTAGTTTTATGTTTTTCTGTTTTTAGGCCATTGGACGGTACCACTCCGAAGCATGCGGTAGGAGCTAGCCCACAAACCATGCTTGGGTAATTATACTAGTTCATTTTATCCCTTGTTTGTTGTCTATCCAGTTGTAAAGCGTTGTTTATGTACTATATCTGTTTGTTTTAATGACCTATTTTTTCAAAAACTACTATAATATAAAAATATTTTATTAATTCTTGTGAGTGTTTTTGTATTAGTTGATTGGCCCGACTGTTGATATATGATTTAATAATTATTTAGTAGTTTGTGTAGATTTAGATTTTATTTTAGTTTAGTTTATTAGTCTGATCGAAATTCATATTATATTATAATGCTTGAGAACGCTTTTATAGGTAAAAAAAAAGTTAAATGTAAAAGTGTGGCTAGTATGCACGATTACTTAGCGAACTCATTACTAACATGCCAAAATATCGATAATTGACCATCGATAGCAACCACAACCTTATTTAAATAATCGAGTTGTAATGCGCTTGCGCTCAGTCTACTAACAGCGCTTTAACTGACATTTTATTTTAACAATGATTACTTTTCTTTGAATCGAAATATTTTATTAAGTGTGAGTGATAGAAAAATATGAATAACAAAAACTTATTTTGGCAGCAATAGTATGTATGTTCCACGGAATTATATGGTTCTGTTGAAGTAGGTTTTCAATAATAATTATTCTTAGCTTAATATTTTTTTTTGTAAAGTAGTATGGTATCTAGTAAAAAGACAAACTTACTGAAAATGTACCTGCCAAATGAACGAGTGGTCAATATAAAAAAAATACGAATTTTCAAATAATAATGATTTTCCGAACTGAATATGAACGTTTGGTTGTCCATTCATAACAATTTTATCGCACTTAATGTTATTTTTTTTTATTTATTTTTTTTAAATTATGGCGTCACACTTTTTGTGTATTTGCCAGTGTCAAGTATTACAATAATCAAGTAGGTAATAATTATTTCCCATCATGGGATTGTATTATGGCACCACACTTTTTGTGTTCGCCAGTGTCAAGTATAATGTTCAGTTGCCCCAATAAAACGGTAGAAACTTTATTGAGGCTTCGATGGAGTTTAGGTGTGAACCCAAAAAGTCACGATTTTCAATTTTATATCATTTGCCTACACTCTCACACGTTCACGAACACTTAATGGTTAATTATCCACCATAATTACACATTAAACTCCGGAGAAATTCAAGTTTTGAAAAATAATATAAAATCGACAATGTGCACTTTTCATTTTCCCGCCTAAACTCCTTAATGTTATTTATATAGAGTTAATGTTAATTTATTTAAATATAGAAAAGTGTATTAAAAACAAGAGTGAGGCATGCTTGTAAAAAATAATAATCAAAAGTAGGTACCAACTCTTTCTCATAGTTGCTTTATACCAGATATACTAGACCGATCGCCTGGCTCTGTTTTCAATTAAACTACGAATACGGTGCAGACGCAAAACCTGATCATAATATGATAATAAGCTAGGTCAAGTACCTGTTCGTTTACTGATATTGTTGTATGATAACAGACAAGGCAATGAGGAGCAAGTGAAGCCTCGCGTGCTGCGGTTCACGTGGAGCATGAAGACCACCTCCTCACGGGACCCCAACGAGATCATGGCGGAGATTCGCAAGGTATGTGACCAAACTATAATTTTGCATATGTCTTTTAACGTGGGAGAGCCATGCTTCGGCACGAATTCGCCTGCTCGACCGGAGTGATACTACGGCCTCACAGAAAACCGGCGTGAAACAACGTTTCGTTGTGTTTCGCCGAGTGAGTGAGGTTACCGGAGGCCCAAACCCTTTTAAAAAGGCGGGCAACGCACTTGTGACTCCTCTGCTGTTGCAGGTGTCCATGGGCGGCGGTTATCGCTTATCATCAGGTGATCCGTCTGCTCGATTGCTAGAAAAAAATGACAGCATTAATTAGTTTAAGAAGCTAACATAACATTTTTGTCGTATTATAAAGTCAATTTAGCAACCGTCCATCTGTCGGTTTATTCTATTAAACAGCTCTTTAGAGAGTTGTAAGCTGATGCCTTGTTTAGATTTTGGTGAAAATGGGTCTATAAATTTTGCTGCTGGAAATTATTATTTAATAGCCAACAACATTATGTAACACTAGCTTTTGCCCGCGGCTTCGCTCACCTGAAGCTATGTTAGGATTGATGATGGATCCAAAAAATAATTTAATCAAAACCCAACAGTGATGATCTCTGTTTTGTATGTATACATCAGAGAGGTCAAGCTGTATCTCAGGATCCCTTTAATTATCTGAGATGAAGTATACCAGTTTTTAAGTTGGAGCATATATACTTTCTAACAGTGATAAGAAAATTAAAATAAATTCAGTAGTTTATGCGCCAACTTGTCAAACAGACAAGAAATTAAAAAATCACATATTCGACCATCCTAACCCACTTGTTTTTTTTATATCTTCAATGTACCGACACAGCTTTTTTACAATTTTATAATAGTTATGTAACAAGGACGATGTGGAATAACACTAAGAATTAAAAGTAAGACGAGTTTATGTAATAGTTGTAGTAGAAAGAGCAAAGTCGTTATTTCTTAAAATTACCCCAAATGGGTAATGTTAAGAAATTTTGCAATAATAAAACATAACATAAACATACTGAATAATTAGGCAGAGGCGTACTAATGTGCACCCACAGTTCGTCGGCATGTTTAGGTCCCATGTAAGGGGGCGAGCCTTCCATCAACCGGGCATAAATCCCAAACTTCGAGCTATTACTGAGAATTTTATAGAAACACCCAATAACGGCTCGATCTGGAAATCGAACCAGTGCGCTCAAGACCACTAGGCTTATGAGGCAGTGTCTAATAACAAAAAATCTTCACTAGGTGCTAGACGCGAATAACTGTGACTACGAGCAGCGGGAACGGTTCCTGTTGTTGTGCGTGCACGGCGACCCCAACGCGGACTCGCTGGTGCAGTGGGAGATCGAGGTCTGCAAGCTACCGCGACTCTCGCTCAATGGCGTGCGATTCAAGCGGATATCCGGTGAGTTATGTTCATATATTATATAGGTTGTATAATGTATTACACAATAAAGTCGAGGGTAATCCTGAACAGGCAAGGGTAATATTCAAATATGGAAATTTATCCATATCCATCTTTTTTATGGGTATCATAGAGCTTGGAGTTATAAAAAGTAGTGCTACTAGCGGTAATAACAAAAGGTAGCATCATCCATCAGTTGAAAAGTATAATAAACTAAGCAATAAGAATTATTATTTTTATAAATAGATTTTTTTACATAGGCACCAGCATCGGCTTCAAGAACATTGCGTCTAAGATCGCAAACGAACTCAAGCTGTGACTGCCCGAGAACCCCCGCCGGCGGCGGCGGCGGCGCACTGTGACGCCCCCCTCCCCGCCCTCCCCGTCGTCCCCCTCCCACCCGCTGCGCGCGCCCCGCCCCCGCGCGCCGCGCTCCTCCTCGTCGGAGAGGGACACGCCCCCTCCGCCGCCGCCGCCGCCGCCCCGCTCCGACTCGCTGCGCCTGTCCGCCGAGGACATGGTGCTGGTCGCCAACGGTGGGGCGCGCACCCCGTCGGGCGCGCTGGCGCACTTCCTGGCCGCGTACACGCCGGCCGAGCTGGCGCTGGCGCGGTCCGACTACCTGCGGCCGCCCGCGTCCCCGGCGCGCGGCGCGGCGGTGCAGCCGCGCTCGTCGCTGTCGCTGCGCGCGGACAGCGAGGAGCCGGCGCGGCCGGGCCGGCCGCGGCTGGCCCCGCACGCGCACTCCTACAGCGTGCACACGCTGCGGCGCCAGGGCCGCGCCCGCTCCCCCCCGTCGCCCCCGTCACCTCCCTCGCCCCCTTCGCCCCCCTCGCCAGACCTCAGCTGCGACTGCCTCCCCATCGAGCCAATCCCGCCGCCGGAACTCTTCGACTTCTAACGAAGTCAATTTTGTTCGAATTTTGTAAAAATTGTGATTCGTTCCGTTTTCAAACAGACTTTTAGGACGTGGGTCGTTTTACTACTGGCTGTTTGACAAATACCTGTTGTAGTTGTTATTTGTTGTCAGTATGTTATCGGAAATTATATAGGCTTGTGGTAAAATTACTCTAGTGTATCAATGTTTCTTCTTTACAAAGAAGACCAAGTGAATTAAACTTTTCCTTATAATAAAACGAGTGTTCTTTGAACAAAGAAATAATGAATTAAAATAAAAACAGTCTCAAAAATCCTCACTTCATTAACGTCACATTTGAAAATGGAACGCTCGCCCGACTCGAATTTGTATTATTATTCGATTTATAAATTAAAACAGTGTTGTCTGCCGGTCGAATGTGAGTCGATCGTTTGTATTCGATTGTTATCGCATTATCATTTGCTATGCTATTCATATTGAGGCGACGACGGCGGACACGAGTTTAGCAGCGATCTGCTGTATCCACGACTGTATGGAAATAAATTAATTGATTGTGACTTAAGAGTTTTATTTATGATAGTAGTGTTGGACAATGTATGGAGCGTATAAATGTGCCAAGTGGTAATGTAATCACCGAGTGCGACGCAGTGAAATGATCTTTAATACATAGTTATTAACCGCTCTCAACCTGCGCATCTTTGTATAAATAATTTTACTCCTGTCATTTTTATTATTACAAGATTGTTTTTTTTTCTGTAGATAAGTCGCCTGCCTGTCCGTGTGTACTGTGCACATTTTATTTAATTTATATTTGGAATTTTGTTTTATAAAATCGTGTTTTTTTAAAAGACATTATTTAATACTGTGTACGGTACACCCAGTCAGGTAGCGTTATTGTGCTATCGCTTATATACTATTACATTATGTATTTTAATCGTTGTAATAATGTACAAAGTGAGTATGAGCTCAACAGATACAATCTAGTTTAGTGTTAATTATATTTTTTTTCATTTTCCAATATAACAAAATATAAATACAAAATATGGCTGTCTCGGAATAGCGATAAAATGTTTATAATGTCAGTGTAAGGAAGTCGTGCGGCCAGTTTGCGTTGACACTCCGTATCTTTGTGACTTAGAGGTTGTCGAGTCTCAACACAGATTGGTCGCCGGACAACGCGGTCGCCCACGGCTGTTGCCTCTTTCTAATTATAAGGCTGAATTAGAAAGTGTCAAAGTTTCATAATGTAACTGTACGGGTCTGTACACACTGAATTTAGACGCGTTATAGTATAACTTCACTTAAATCGTTAGATGTGTATTGTGATCAAAGTATTACGAACTTGTAGTTATAGCAATAATCGTTCTTTATGATCGTAACAGTGATTTTTATCTACTCGATGTAACCAGCCTTTCGATATTGTGATTAACTAAAACCTTTCTTTTTCGATTTGTGTGGAGCTTTGTTGTTTTCTTCATATTTTCTACGTGTGTGGACTGTCGCATACTTTAGGTGGTAAATATTATTATAATGAATAGGTATGTCTGTGTGTGTGCGGTGAGGCGATCGCGGTCACTTTTCTATTATAATAATTAAGTGTAGTGTTATAACTTTTACATGGAATCACAAATTCTGACGTGTCGGCGATGACTGTCGTGTTGTCTATGCCAAATTGTGAAGAAACGCGCCCTAGACTTACTCACTATATTGTGAATTATTTAAAATACAGTTAAACTTTGTTTTGCTCAAATACAAATTATGTCCTATTATATAGGGTAAATAAAATTAAGTAGAAATACCCTATGAAGTAAACTTTATAATAATTCAGCCTTTACTGTCTCACGCCTGGGCACGGGCTTCCTCTCACAATAAGAGAAAGCACGCCATAGTCCAGAATATAAACAAAACAATTTATTTTAAATGTAAGCGATTATTTTCTGCTTTATGAAGTTTTAAATAAACGACACTGAACAAGTGCAAAAATCAAATTATAAAAACATGCAAGTAGTTTTATTTCTATTTTTTAAATGCCAAACTACATATTTAAATATTTTTATTTATATAAAAAACAAAGCTACATTTTATCAATATTTTTTAACCTCAATGGATAACATAAAAAATACATTCAAATAAAACAAAATGTTTATGATACTAAAAAGGCATTGTTTGTTTAATTTTTCTACAAAAATACATTGTAATCCACGACGATACGACTAGTTATCCCGAAATACATAATACTGTTTTAAATGTAGTTATATATTTATATATATATGAGCTTTGTTTTATAATAATTTAGTGTAGTACATTTTGCCTGCGAGGTGGACGTGTGTCGAAGAATTTGTGAGATATTCAAAATGAAAAATAAATTTTATTTTTAATTCCAACCTTGTTGTTTATTTTTGTGATTCCTATTTGATCCTTTTCCAATACAGTGATTATATTACTTGGTACTTGATTGAATAACCACAGAATTTAACATACGATATGTGTTGATAGGCACCTAAATAATTGAGAAACAAATTTCAAATAAAACAATATTTATTCTATAAATCATCAACAATTCGATTTTACAATATTTACAATCCTACACACTAAAATTACAATAAATAAGTTTACAAAAGCTTAATAATAATTTTACTAACTTGAACAGTCTTAATTTAAAAAAAAACCATACGTTAGTATTTTATCAGTTAGGTATGTAAAAAAGTAACGATTATTGCATAAAAATACCTAAAAATATTTATTAAAGTTATGACACATTTATTTAAAGAAATACTGAATTTTTAAATTACTGCATTCAATTAAAATAAGAGTATTTTTAAACTTCGCTACAGTAATTAGGTTATTAATTAACAATATCTCAAATGTTACCAATAGCTGACATTTGAGATATTGTTAATTATAAAATCACCATTTACGATGCTGTCGAATACGACAGCTTCGTAAATGGTGATTTTAACCATCAGTGTCCATATTTTCACTTCATTTATTAACACACAGATGAAAGCTAAGAGGACTAAAATACTAGTTATTTTAGTGCTGGATAAATTCAACTGCGGGCAGGATTCAAACCTGCGTCTTCTGCTTAGATACTTCGATCCTTCTACACACTAGAATTGACGTTTTAAAGGTGACCAAGACATTACCTACTCTTTTACATATTTTTACATATTCATGATATCATTTTTGTCGCAAAAATGGTGACTGGAGCCTATACCAATTCTCCTAGCTCCAATAAAAGCAGTAGTTCCAGAATTTCCAATTCCAAATTACAATGGAATTTCTGAAGCCTGTAATGTACACATTTATTTTAAAGCAGGTAGGTACTACGTTTTCGTTCACGACTCTTTATTAATCGGCATCCCGTCCAAATCTACTTCAGTACTCGGTATTAACGGAGGCCTGAAACCTCCGTACTCTATCCTCAAATTGCTAACCTTTGGCTCTCGATCAGCTCGTCTCATTTTAACTTCTACTACATAATTCTTATTGTTTTGCCACCAATCATCTTGGTTTTGCATTGGAACCGGCCCGTAGTATTGGTTACTTTGACCTTTACTCTGAGCGTTCGGCGAATATGTAACATAATTGGCCAAGTTACTCAGTTTTTTCTCTTCAGGCTTGCTTCCTGAAGTATTATTGATGTACTGGTATGACGAGGCGTATTGGTTCCCCCATTGCGTTGACTGTACGGGATGTTTTTGCCTCTCTTTTAAGAGTTGGTAATACTGAGCGATATAGATTTGCTGTTGATTTGGTACCCTCTTATTTCTGTCATCTTTGTAATTTTGGTACTGTGCGTTATTCTTCGTTTCCGAGTTTTCTTCATGATGTCCGTAGCGGTACACTGGAACAGGTACGTGAACTTGTTTTTCAACAATTTTCTCAACCGGATAGGGAACTTTGACCTCAACTGGCACTTGAACAGGATAAGGTACCTTTCTTTCAACAATTTTTTCTACTGGGTACGGTACTTTTTTCTCCACAGGATATGGTTTATCAACATATTTGGTCACAACTACGGGCTTTTCTACAATTTTTTCGACAACTTTTTCGACTGGATAAGGCACTTGGACCGGTACTTTTTTTTCGACAATTCTGTCAACGTGGACGGGATAAGGAACTTTTCTTTCTACAATTCTATCAACCGGGTAGGGCTGGGGAACGTGTACTGCGACTGGGACAGGGTGTGGTACTGGAACTTGAATATGTATAGGCTTATCGACATACTTGGTTATCGTTACAGGTTTTTCAACAATTTTCTCGACCGGTACTGCTATTCTTTTTTCGACAGGATAAGGCACAGGAACTCTAGTCTCATAGTGTACTGGATAAGGGACTCTTTTTTCAACCGGGTATGGTACAGGCACTTCTTTGTTAACGATTCTCTCTACTGGTTTCTCTATTTCCACCCTTACTGGTACAGGTCTATCGACGGGAACCGGGTAAAGAATTTTGTGCTCTACCGGTACTGGAACTTCGTAAGGGATTCCGACTGGTGTTGGTATAGGTACTGGGTGAAGAATTTGTTTCTCCACTACTTTTTCGACTGGGTAGGGAACATGGATTGGTCGGTCTACATACACTTTCTGTTCTACCGGATATGGAACTTTGACTTCAACGGGATATGGCCGAGGGATTTCGACCGGGTAGGGTTTATCAACATACTTCGTTACTTCTACCGGTTTTTCTACAATTTTCTCATACGGCACTTCGACAGGTACCGGTCTGTCTACCGGCACTTGCACTTCTACCCGTTGGGGGTATGGAACTTTCTTCTCAATGAATCTATCGACGAATTTCGTTACCGGTACTTCTTTTTCTATGATAATGGGTTGTATTATCTTTTGGTTATCGTTTCCATAATCATAATAACGAATTTGCTCACTCCTCTGAGTATTAGTATCTTCTTGATCCGGCTTTACTTCAACTTCGGATTGGATATTTTCACTAGATTCTAATTGATCATTCTGCTCATAAGCTTGATTATTTTCATCACTCTCTTCTTTCATTGTTCCATAATTATAAAGAAGTTTGTTCATATTCTCTTGAATTTTTTTAGAGGATTTTAAAGCGTCGACGTATTTGTTATACAATGATTTTGCTACGTCAAAAGCTCCTTTATTATTGCTCCGACCTTCTTCAAAGTCAATATACTCGTGAACTTCTACATCATTAATGTGGGTTATAGCAACTGGTATAGATTGTTGAACTTCCACTATAGTTTTTTCTTTAGGAGGACTTTGGACTGTGTCAGAAACTAGTTCACTATCTGAAGCTTCGTGGTCATCTAAGGTGTTGAAAGCTTCAGTGTCGTTTGCATTCAGCAGTCTTAAAGCTACCGTGATAGGCGCCAGATAATTCTGATTAACTGGTCTGGGCGTTACATTGACCAGTCCTTCATTCTCAGCAGTTGAATCGTGATTTGTGTGATTCTCTTCTAAATTATCTTTGACACCTACTATTTGGTAACCATTCGCCATATACGGAACCATGGTCGATACTAAGTTATCGACGATCTGCTCTCTGAATGTGTTATACGAATTATCTTGAACAACAATGGGACTCGCAAATCCATAATGGTTGGAATTAGATTGTAGAACTTGTTCTTTAAATCTATTATTTTCTAAATGTTGCACATCGCTATTCACAATACTCTCTATCTTACCCTTGACTGTTATATGATTAGTTCTACTATCTTGACCGGTGTGATCATTATTTCTAAAAATATACCTTGGACGAGGTTTTATAATTTCATCAGTTTGTTCATTCACGTGTTTTTCGGCGGCATGGTTAATTATCAACAAATCTTCATTTGATATAAGGTCCTGAGTGGAGGCAACTAGTTTATCAATTCCTATTTGCGTTGCATTCTCAGTGGGAGTGACTGTTGGCGTTTTAACAGTAGTATAGTAAAATCGTTCATTGCGAGCATTAGGCCTTGGTGCTTCTACTCTAAATTTTACAGCGCCTCTGTATGTATAGGAACCAGGCATATCCGTTGCTCCAAAATTGTTAATATCCTGAATATCATAAGACGGAACTTCAGCAAATAATTCCTTAGATTTACTTAAATCATTGTGAATATCTTGTGATGAATCTTCCTTACTTGAGCAGTTGTGGTCTTTGAAGACTTGTAGGACTTCTGGACGATACTCAGTATAGTCCTCTTTACGAAGAGGGTTAGAGTTGTCCCTGGGATCGTTGCTTGTATATTTAACTTGTTTATATGTATTGTAGTTGGGGGTAGATTGGACGGTGCTGGGCTGCTGGTAAGTGGAGTACGGCTGTTGCAGGAGATAAATATCAAAGGGGTGTTGCCCCGACGAAGGCGGCGCCTGCAACTGTGTCGTATTCGATATTTGTGCATTGACGAAAATATTTCGTTCCTGGAATTAAAAAAAAATACGAATTACTAAAAGTAGGTACTACTTAGTCACTACGTGAAAATTAAGTGCAGGAATTTTCTAACAGCCTTAAGTTGAAATTAAATTACTTTTTACGGATCTTATCGCGTTACATTGGATATTATGTAGAGATTTTTTTTTATAAATCCGCAAAACGTAGTTTTTTTTTATATCTAACCCTCTTATTTCTGTCATCTTTGTAATTTTGGTACTGTGCGTTATTCTTCGTTTCCGAGTTTTCTTCATGATGTCCGTAGCGGTACACTGGAACAGGTACGTGAACTTGTTTTTCAACAATTTTCTCAACCGGATAGGGAACTTTGACCTCAACTGGCACTTGAACAGGATAAGGTACCTTTCTTTCAACAATTTTTTCTACTGGGTACGGTACTTTTTTCTCCACAGGATATGGTTTATCAACATATTTGGTCACAACTACGGGCTTTTCTACAATTTTTTCGACAACTTTTTCGACTGGATAAGGCACTTGGACCGGTACTTTTTTTTCGACAATTCTGTCAACGTGGACGGGATAAGGAACTTTTCTTTCTACAATTCTATCAACCGGGTAGGGCTGGGGAACGTGTACTGCGACTGGGACAGGGTGTGGTACTGGAACTTGAATATGTATAGGCTTATCGACATACTTGGTTATCGTTACAGGTTTTTCAACAATTTTCTCGACCGGTACTGCTATTCTTTTTTCGACAGGATAAGGCACAGGAACTCTAGTCTCATAGTGTACTGGATAAGGGACTCTTTTTTCAACCGGGTATGGTACAGGCACTTCTTTGTTAACGATTCTCTCTACTGGTTTCTCTATTTCCACCCTTACTGGTACAGGTCTATCGACGGGAACCGGGTAAAGAATTTTGTGCTCTACCGGTACTGGAACTTCGTAAGGGATTCCGACTGGTGTTGGTATAGGTACTGGGTGAAGAATTTGTTTCTCCACTACTTTTTCGACTGGGTAGGGAACATGGATTGGTCGGTCTACATACACTTTCTGTTCTACCGGATATGGAACTTTGACTTCAACGGGATATGGCCGAGGGATTTCGACCGGGTAGGGTTTATCAACATACTTCGTTACTTCTACCGGTTTTTCTACAATTTTCTCATACGGCACTTCGACAGGTACCGGTCTGTCTACCGGCACTTGCACTTCTACCCGTTGGGGGTATGGAACTTTCTTCTCAATGAATCTATCGACGAATTTCGTTACCGGTACTTCTTTTTCTATGATAATGGGTTGTATTATCTTTTGGTTATCGTTTCCATAATCATAATAACGAATTTGCTCACTCCTCTGAGTATTAGTATCTTCTTGATCCGGCTTTACTTCAACTTCGGATTGGATATTTTCGCGTTACATTGGATATTATGTAGAGATTTTTTTTTATAAATCCGCAAAACGTAGTTTTTTTTTATATCTAACATTATTAATGTCAGAAACCAGTACAGTGACTTTATATAATAAATTGTATATAAATCTTCACAAAGCGCTGCTTTTCAGGTGGAAGATAAATGTGGGTATGTTGAAGAAAGGAAGAAAACGTAGATATGAATGTAAACTCTAACCTTTTGATTCAGCTCTAGAGGTTGACCTACATTGGCAGAGTATTGCTGGCTGTTGGAACTTCCGCCCACCGCATCTTGATACCCACTGCCATCCGCCGCGTACCGCACTTGTTGCTCAGACTGGAAAACAGATGGGAAACTTATAACCATATAAACAGTAGAAGAGTTGATAAATAGTTTGCGGAAGACGCCCTAGAAAGACATACACAATCAACATCGGTGGGGTCGTTCAAAAAGGTCAGGTACATATTTGCAACCGGCGCGTATGTGTGACGAGATTTCGTTTTTGAGAATGTGGATAAAGGAAAAGAAGTAGGTACGAGTATGCAAGAATCATAGCAATTGGCGTTCTGTTGTTTCTTCCTGCCTATATGTGTACTTATGTATGTACGTACCTACTTCTAACGGCCGGTTCCAATAATAAAACAGTCAGAAGAGTGGATTTACTAAAGATAGAATTTGGACATACGGTCCATACAGGTAATGTCAAAATACTATCTCTAGTAAGCAAATCTATCGATGGATGAGTTATTGCTTATGACAAGTTTATATTCTTACCTGTGGTAGTTTGACATAGTAATGTCCCACGGTACTGCTGGCACCCAGCGGTGAGAGCTGCCATCCCCAACCGAAAGCAGCGCCATCTTGTGAAACCTTCTGAAATTGAAAGAATTTTAATATATGGGACGCGAATTATCCCGGAGCGCAGCCTTCACAACTACCCCCAACATTTTCTGTTATTTGGTCTTTCCATTTTCAAAATATGTAACTACTGCAATTTTATATAGTACCCTCA
Source organism: Acronicta leporina (assembly GCA_947256265.1). Taxonomy (NCBI): domain Eukaryota; kingdom Metazoa; phylum Arthropoda; class Insecta; order Lepidoptera; family Noctuidae; genus Acronicta; species Acronicta leporina. Next base: position 2,710,981 of record OX366537.1, on the reverse strand, counting down.
AAACCCCCAAATGTAACTACCCTCAATTAGCCAAATAATATGTTGCAAGAATTCTTCGGATGTTTGTCGTTTTAAAACGTTTCCCCGCACTAGGATTTTCTCCTGTATCATGGGTGCATTTACAAACACAAATTCTAACATACATAAACAACACCCAGATCGAACAACAGCTAACTATCTGTAGATCATGCAAATATTTGCTCCGTGTGGGGATCGAACCCACAACAGCTCAGCTGCTACGCCAAACGTGTCGTCATCTCGAATTGATTTAGAGGAATTGCTAAATGGGATGTAAGTGTTAAAATTACTACCTACATTAGTTAAACTCCCTCATTAGTGTAGTGGTTGTAAGCACGACTGCTACGTTAGATGTCCTGGATTCGTTTCTCAGATTGTTTATCTATGTAATTGTAAGTGGTATGCCAGGATCGTAGCAAGTGGAAATCTATAGTCTCTGCCTACCCCAATGGGAGACAGGCGTGAAAATATGTATGTATGTATGTATCTATGTAATTCTCATTATTAGTTTGGATTTGAGCCCGATTAATAGCAATTGGCTCTGCCCCCTATTACATGGGGCCTAAACATACCGGCCGCGGCGCCTGTATGTTTAGTACACCTCTGCCTATCCCTACGGGGAATACAGGCGTGATGGTATGTTACTGACTTTCAAGTCAACATTACTCGAACAATAAGGTAGGTAGATACTTACATTTCCACCAGTAATCACATTCCCAATACAATAAAAATTTATAAGACGAAACCATACCCGCTATAATTAATAACGGATAGCATAATAACTATCTACTTACATGCTCCACTTCTATTCATCTAAATCGCTAAACCATGTCGTGTACCGGATATGACGTAAAGATAGCTCCTCTGACATAATGGAAGAAAGCTAGAATAACTATAATTAACAATTGAGCTATCAATTACAATACAATTATTAGGTTCTTGAAGCGAATAGCGGCGAGCGGTCGACCGTGGTCAATAATATGCATTATTAACTCACTTAGATAGGTATTGTCTTCGAATCTGTACGAGGTATGGTTAAAACAGCAGGTATTATTGTAAAAAAACTGGCCAAGTGCGAGTCGGACTCGCGACTGGACTAGGGTTCCGTAATTAAAAATATTTTTATTATAAATAGGATGTAACAAAAATTAGCGTCGGTAGATAGAAGAAATTAGGTCGGTAGAAGCGTCGGTAGCCTAATGGCTAGGGCGTCGGACTTGCGATCATGTGGTTGCCGGTTCGAACCCCACCCATTGCACTACCGACGTGAACCCACTCGTAACACAAGCATATAGCTTAGCACGAGGGGTTAGCAAGAATACTAGTAATGTGCGAACCGCATTGCAAGTAAGCTTTTTTTAAAAAAAAATGCTTTTCGCTATTGTTTTTTATCTGTGCTATAAGACGTTGCTTCGTACCAAATTTCAAAATTCTGAGTTCACGGGAAGTACCCTGTACTTATGTAGGTTTTGATTCCCTTGCGAGTGTCGAAAATTTGCGAAAATTTGCGGCATAAACGGTTGTATCTTTTGATTGCGTAGGCTTAGAAGTTTGATATTTTCATAGCTCCAAAGGACAGTAGACCTGAGTATTTGATATAAATTCCAGCTTGATACCTCGAATCCACGCGTTCGTTGTGACACAGTAACATAACATAACATAAGAAGTATTAATAGGAAGTCCCTAATTGCCAGTCTGTATTACATTGATACTACAGTTACCTATCATGATGTAATCTATAATATTCTTTATTTTTGACACTCAAATTGCAATTTCAATCATCTCAAGTTCTCAAGTGTTGACCGCATTTGTAGTAACATGCGTTACACAATAAGCTGTAATTATTAGGCTGTATAAATGTGGTAACAGGTCACAAGAGTCAAATTACTTTCATACTTGTAATATTAAATTCCTTAATTAAGATATGTTTGTGTAATATTGGCTAAAGGCTGGGCCACACAGACTGTGAGACCGATGGAGGTCAGCAGCAGTTTTAATGTATGAAAATACTTATTGAATCAACATGAAACTTAAAGAGAAGAGCAGAAGAAAAGCAATCAATAGAACCATTAAAATTGTCCCGGTATTCTGCTACGCGCACGCCATTTTGTGTAGCGGCCATTAGATCTTGATGTCATGCAGGTGTCGGGCCACGCTGAGCATGATAAGGGCCATATCTTCCACTGCACCACACTTAAAGAATAAGTTGTGTAAATAAGTGCCACTGGAGAATCCCCACCGGAATGTTCCGGTCCACATGTTATCTTTGCTTCGGCCGACCTGAGTTCTGTTGAGACACTAAAGATACTAGCGAATTTTTGGTACTAAAGATTCTTTTCCTTAAGAGCCTTTTCCTTTTTCAAGTTGCAATCTAAGTATCTCTATGGAAATCTTTTAGTGTGGCGAGGTGATGACTGACACAATTATGCGAATGCTGGCTTAAATTCTACCATGTTAAAAGAGGACAGAGAGTCCTTTTCCTATTGTATAAGTAGAATAAGAAATGTTTGAGTTAAATTGACAAAGATAACTACTACCACAAATAATAGAATACTAGTACCTACTACCTACTCAATTATTTTTTGTTTTGCTACTTGGCCCAAAGTTTTGCAAGTAAAGATTGCACATCCGCCGTGTATAACATGTTATACATTAAATGTGTAAATAAACTATCTACCTCACTGCTCGTGTGGACTAGGCGCTAGTTTGTATGTAAAGTATTTTTATGGCAGGAATTTGATATCACGTAAGCGATGCGTTTTATATTTAAATGTCTAAGTGCGAAGCGATGTAAAAAGGCGGACATCACTTAGACATTATATAAGGAAATACGCTGTATTTTGATAGTATTTAAGTATAAATTCAAGTTGCAATAAAATCACGGAATCCTCAATCAGAAATTCTAAATTATAACTTTCCTTGCGGATATCAAACTACTTTGCTCTGTAAAAACATCAGCCAAAGCAGGAAATGCAGCTGTTGAACGTAAGTAATGCTAGCAGAAAAAGAAATAACTTCAGTTACCAACCTGACAATGTAGCAAAAAAACCCTATACTACAATAACTAGTTAAACGTCTATAAGTATATAATACTTATCTACAATTTAATACGATGAAATTCTAAGCTCGTCCACTTTCGTTCGCTGTTTTTTCCCGCCAAGCCACTTTTACTGAGTTCCTAAGATCTTATGTTTATATATGGAAGCACAGGTCTTGGAGACTGTACGGTAGCTTCCGTGGTCGGTGAATGTGTGAGCCATTCAAATGCCAGTCATAGAGGTATGTTGTAAAAGTGATAAGGAAGCTTTGCGTCATAACATCGTCATAGTACCTACATCTGGTATGCGTACCTAAATAGGTGTTATATTATGACATGAAAGATAGTAATGTGCGACCCACATTGCTTATAAGCTTTTTTATAAAAAAAAGGTACCACCTTTTTACGTTTTTATGGGAAGGGCATCGAATTAAGATTATCGGAAGCGGCAGCGAGTCAATGAGCCGCTGAACATAAATCTAAACTTACTATTTATTTAATCGGTTTACAGCCATCCATCATTCATAATTGTGGGTAAGCACGTGGAAGTGAATGGTACCTATGTAATGCCATTTATATCAAAATAATAGGTTTGACTGCCTGTCCCTCTAGCCTAGGGGTCGTAATCGTGACTGATACGCCAGAGGACATGGATTCAATTCCCAGGTCAAGCAATGATATTGTGATTTTGTATGTAATTCTGGGAATTCAGTTAATGGCAATAGACTCGCCCCTATTAGATAGAACCGAAATATACCAGCAAATTGTGGTGTACATTAGAACACCACCGGCTATCTTCTGGAAGTACAGGCGTCATGGTATGTTCTTTTACATAATAGGTACTAACTGTCGTCTACCTTGTAGGTACCCTAAACCTGGTATGGCCAGGGTCTTCAGCCAGTAGGTAATACTTATCTACGTTAATTAATCGATGTTCAAAGTCTCCTCTGGCCGCGGTTAGTCTGTGGATGGGCGAGCCTTGCTATTAAGCGGGTACAAACCCTACTCCGAGCTACTATTAATATTCATATAAAAACCTCAATAACATTTTGTGAAGCGACTTCCTTTTAAGTGAATTAATCCTATGCTACTTCCTATCCTACTAATATTATAAATGCGAATGTTTGTGAGGATGGATGGATGGATGGATGTTTGTTACTCTTTCACACCAGAACGGCTGAACGAATATAAGCGTTGTTCCATATCGGTTTTCTGTGAAATTGCGGTACCGCTCCGCTCGAGCCGGCCCATTCGTGCCGAAGCATGGCTCTCCTACAAATATTGTATGTCATCATTGTCAGGCCATGTTTTGTTTAAAAGATATTTATTTTTACCAGAGATGATTTACTAAACGCAGGTGAAGTAACGCACGGGTCGCTAGTTAATTAAGGTTGACGTTGTTTGAATCTGAGCCTAGGTAACTCAAGATATAGGTAGATATATCTGTATAAACATAACCAGATAGTGTATATATTAACTAGACTTTCTCCAAAAACAGGAAGGCTTAGAGCAGCTATCCAAGCGGACGATTTTATGTATTGTATATTTTCATACAATGAAACTTGTTTCCTCGAAATTGCCTCGTTAGTCTGGTGGTTTCAAATGCGACCGCTACGCTAGAGGTCTTGGGTTCGATTCCCAGGTCGAGCAAAGTGTTTTTGGGTTTTTCTATGAAATTCTCAGTAGCAGCTAGGAGTTTGGAATTTCTGCCCGGTTAATGGCAATAGGCTCGCTCCCTATTACATGGGACCTAAACATACCGGCGGACTGTGGGTGTACCATAATACACCTCTGCCTGACCCTTCGGGGAATACAGGCGTGATGGTATGTTATGTTATGAAACTTAGGGCTCGAGTTCAAATCCAAGGCACGCCACCTCTGACTTTTCAAAATCATGTGCGTATTAATAGATAACTATCACGCGCTTTAACGGTGAAGGAAAACATCGTGAGGAAACCTGCATGCCTGAGAGATTTTCTCAACGGCGTGTGAAGTCTGTCAACCCGCACTAGGCCAGCGTGGTGGACTATAGCCTTATCCCTCTCTTTGTGAGAAGAGACCCGTGCCCAGCAGTGGGAAGCGACTGTATTAGTTAGTAGTAGTAGTTGATTATGTTATGTTATAAATAAAGTATATAACTCTTTACATAACATACCATCACGCCTGTATTCCCCGAAGGATAAGGTAGATGTGTACTTATGTACCTACAGTCCTACACCCACACTTCGCCGGTCAGTTTAGATCCCATGTAACAGAGGGCGAGCCTATTGCCATTACCCAAACTCCGAGTTGCTACTGAGAATTTTATAGAAAATCCCAATAATTTCCATTAAACACAGGTTCAACCTAGTTCAAGCATAATATAGTATGTAAAACCTTCTTCTAATTGTAAGATTTGTACCTATTGAAAATGTATTTTATTTTTTTTATAAATAATAATTTTTTTTATAAGTAAATAAACAATTTATTATCGGAACTTACTTCTAAAATATACTAGCTTATGCCCGCGGCTTCGCCCCCGTGGAATTCGGTCTGCCATCACATCCCACGGGAACGGGATAAAAAGTATCCTATGTCCGTCTCCTGGTTCTAAGCTACCTCTCCACCAATTTTCAGCCAAATCGGTTCAGCCGTTCTTGAGTTATAAATGGAGTAACTAACACGACTTTCTTTTATATATATACTAGCTTCTGCCCGCGGCTTCGCCCCCGTGGAATAAAAAGTATCGGGAACGGGATAAAAAGTATCCTATGTCCGTCTCCTGATTCTAAGCTACCTCTCCACCAATTTTCAGCCAAATCGGTTCAGCCGTTCTTGAGTTATAAATGGAGTAACTAACACGACTTTCTTTTATATATATAGATAGATAAACAATTTATTATCGGAACTTACTTCTAAAATATGTATAAATGTTTCTTACCGTGCTAGTGTGTTGTGACCATGCCGCGGATATAGTGAATGCGAACCACAACCGGACCCACTGCAAATAAAACAAAAAATAAAATAATTAGTACCTATTAATTAATATAAGTGAAAGCAGTGATAGCCTAGTAGTGGACCATTGGACTGCCAAGTGAAATGTATCGAGTTCAAGTCCAAGGCACGCACCTCTGACTTGTCGAAGTTATGTGCGTGACAAGAGCTAAATAGGCATATCTCATATCATATCATACCATCACGCCTGTATTCCCCGAAGGGTTAGGCAGAGGTGTACTAAGGTACAACCCACAGTTCACCGGTATGTTTAGGTCCCATGTAATAGGGGGCGAGCCAATTGCCATTAACCGGGCACCAATTCCAAACTCCGAGCTGCTACTGGGAATTTCATTAAAAAACCCAATAACACTGCTCGACCTGGGAATCGAAGCCAGGACCTCTAACGTAGCAGTCGCGCTCAGGACGACTTGGCTAATGAGGCAGTTAGTTAGAGATCTATACAAATAAATAAAATTGAAGTGTCTGTCTGTAATATTAAAATAACCGCTTTTTACTAAGTACCTTTGGATGTTTACACGGTACATATACCAAAACAAAACATTTGTTTCAATTTTTGTCCGTCTGTCTGTCTGTCTGTTTGTTTGTTCCGGCTAATCTCTGAAATGGCTGGGCTGATTTTGACGGGACTTTCACTGGCAGATAGCTGATGTAACAAGGAGTAACTTAGGCTACTTTTTTTTAATACCACGCGGGCGAATTCGCGTTATACTGCTTATATCTCATATATTTGCAGTAGGTACTAACTAACAAAACATTACATCATGTAGGTAGGTACCTCTACTTATATAAAATCACTTTAATTAAAATACATACAAGACTTACCATATTGTTAAATAGTGACTGTTTAGAGTTTCGGTTCGCTTGGTGTACTCTCTTGGAAATTATCTGAAACCAAAATAAACCACAGTTAAAACTACAATTAAAATAAACCACAGTTAAAACTACAATTAAAATAAACCACAGTTAAAACTACAATTAAAATGAAAAGCATTCTAGGAAAGGTTTTTTTGATCATTAAGAATTTGAACAGTACACCCAAATGCGCTCTCATGTTTTAGGAACCAAGTAATAGGGAGCGGGCTTATTACCACTAACCGGGCACAAATCTAAAATCCGAACTGCTGATGAGAATTTCAAAGAAAATTCCAATAACACCCAAGATGTAGTTGATGTAGTGGAATTGAACAACTCCACTCACAACTGGAATTGCCCGACTGGGGAAGTACCACCACCTTAATTGCCAAATAACATGGCCCCGTGCCATGTTGTGGTCCTAACGGTGAGCAAGGTCGCCAGAGCTCGGCGAGGAAGCGTTGTGTTGGCATTGGGGGGACCGGTGGTGTTTGAGAATCACACTTATTGTCTCGTATACTGCAAGCCCAACTATTCCTCCTTAATCTTTATCCACCCTCTCAAAAAGGGTGTGAATATTTTTTACTGGGTCGGCAATGCGCGGTACCCCTGGTGTTGCAAGCGTCCAATATGCTACGGTAACTGCTTACCATCAGGCGGGCCGTATGCTTGTCATGCGGCCATTTTCGTTGGCAGTAATTTTGCCACCTTAGTAGTATAAAAAAAATACTGCTTGACCTGGGCATCGAACCCGGCAATTATATCTCCCAGTTTGCGACCACAAAACTTATACGTCGGTTAAGTAATAGATACTTATATTACTTTAGCAGTTACGTTACATAACATCTATGTATGTGTGTACAATAACACTTATTAAATATGACAGGTTTAGAATTAAATAATGAATGCAATACTGATGGGCTAACAGTAATTACTGGTAACTAATAATGTGAAGTAGGTAATTAATATAGTCGACCTCGGTCAAACTTGGACATCCTTCAACGTCCTCACATCTTGTTATCGCAATATTGCACCAGTGAAGTTTCTAATTTATTTATTTTAAAAGAGTGTCCATGGAGTTTCTTGCCGGATTCTTCTCCATAGGATCGACCTTTTGGAACCGTGCAATCACAACGTTTCATAAACGCTTGTAAAAGCTTATCTATATTTTCTATACTTATACTAATATATAAAGCTGAAGAGTTTGTTTGTTTGTTTGTTTGTTTACTTGAACGCGCTAATCTCAGGAACTACTGGTCCGATTTGAAAAATTCTTTCAGCGTTAGATAGCCCATTTATTGAGGAAGGCTATAGGCTATATATCATCACGCTACGCGGACGAAGTCGCGGGCAGAAGCTAGTTTGAAATAAAAACATTTGAACTTGAACTTGAAGTTTTACTATTAAAGAAAATATATAACTAGGTACTTTTGACGGATTTTGTCGCGTTGTATTGATATTATTTAATTGCCGACGTCTCGGATCCTTCACAGCATATTATATTATTATATGGTCACGGTTAAAGGTTTTACTATAATTTTTATACATAATTTTATTTCGTAATCATCGCAGGGTGAATCAAATTCCCTTTTTTTTCGTGTGATAATCCTGGAAGCCTCATTAGACTAGCGATCTTGAGCGCAACTGCTACGATAGAGGTCCTTAATTCGATTCCCAGGTCGAGCAGTGTTATTGGGTTTTTGTATGAAATTCTCAGTAGCAGTTCAGTTTGGAATTTGTGCCCGGCTAATGGCAATAGGCTCGCCCCATATCACATGAGATCCATACGTAATACCGGCGAACTGTGGGTGTGCCTAACCTTCACAGGCGCCGGCGCCGGCTGTTTTATATTGTAGTTACTGATGTATGTATTATTTTACACTAATAAAACCCGCCTAGTTCACAATATGCTGTGTACTGTGTAAGGCACAATGTGATACAATTTACTAAAGCTCTGCTCTCGCTACTTTCCAATGTCATAGCGGCACAAGCGACAAGCGTGGGCGATAAACGGAATAAGTTGCTGCCTAATATTACCTTATAAATTTTTGCGAAAGAAAAATTCGATGTCGGGGAAGGTTTTTTATTAATATTAATTCGATATTTATTGATCGAAATTACAATATTATTGGTTTCTATTATTTCAACTTTTTTATAAAACGACTAGCGGCCCGCCCCGGCTTCGCAAGCGTGGAGAAATCGCTAACTTTTTTCAAAATATTCTATGGTATGTTAATCTGGACTAGCATTCAAATGGTGAAAGAATTGTTGAAATCAGCCCAGTAGTTTTTTAGTACATTCGTTACATACATACACATCTTTCCTCTTTATAATATTAGTCTAATAAATTATGCATAACGAGCATATAGGCTCCCCTTACGCTGCATCTATTCTCTTATCATCTGCCATCAGTGAAAGCAAGTGGCAATCGCAGCTTATAGACGCAGCAACATCATAGGAGTTGCCAAGCCTAAAAGACAAGACTCTGCTTACCCTACTATGGGTAATGGCTGCAGATCACTGGAACAGCCGGAACTGACTCTCCCGCGCAAATGACACGCACGATAGACATGTACGTAAGACTACCCTTACGTACGTGTCTGTCGTGCGGGTCATTTGCGCGTGAGTGAGACAGTCAGACCTATAGAGGTCCTTAACATAATCTACCCATTGTAATGTCCCATTGCTGAGCACGGGTGTCCTCTCAGAGTGAGAGGGATTAGGCTATAGTCCACCACGCTAGCCTAAATCTCTCAGGCAGTAAGGTTTCCTCCCGATGTATTCCGTCACTGTTTTACCGCATGATAATTAAAAACTAATACGCACACATTTTCGAAAAGCCAGAGTCAGCCTTGGATTTGAACTGGAGACCTTTGACTTGGCAATCCAATCGTCACACTTGGCTAGCACTAGGCAAATTGTTCATTATGATGACTTTTTTTGTGGGATAGGGGCGCAAACGAGCAGACGAATCACCTGATGGTAAGCGAAAACCGCCGCCCATGGACACCCGCAACACCAGAGGAGTCACAACGTGCGTTGTTTTAAAAGCGTTTCGGCCTCCGGTATCCTCACTCACTCAGCGAAACACAACGCAAGCGTTGCTTCACGCCGGTTTTCTGTGAGGCCGTGGTATCACTCCGGTTAAGCCGGTCCATTCGTGCCGAAGCATGGCTCTCCCACGTATAACTTCACACATGACTTCGAAAATTCAGAGGTGCGTGCCTTGGATTTGAACTCCCGACCTTTGACTTGGCAGTCCAATGCATGGTTACTTGGCTAGCACTAGGCAAATTGTTCATAATGATGACTATAATAAATAAAGACGGGCTTTTGGCTATAATAAGACGGGTAAAATATCACATTGTATAATTCACTGCGTAACTGTATGATCGTGTTATTCTATCGCTCAAAGTTCATGGCTTGTGCTGCAAGCTAAGCTTTTACTTTATCGTCCCTACAGAACGGCAGGTGCGACTGTTTGCTACCTACATTCACATTCACTAGTACTATGTTGTATCTACGTTTGTTAGGTGAGAATTTTTTTATGGCGTAGGGGCCAAACGAACAGACGGATCACCTGATGGTAAGCGATAACTGCCGCCCATGGGCATCCAACAACACCAGAGGAGTCGCAAGTGCGTTCTTTTAAAAGCGTTTCGGCCTCCGGTATCCTCACTCACTCAGCGCACTCAATACAACGTAAACGCTTTTTGTTACACGCCGGTTTTCTGTGAGGCCGCAGTATCACTCCAAGTATGGGTCTCCCACGGTAATTATAACCAAATCCTCTTATTCTTGCTATTAGAATAGCATGTAGGCATTAAACGTGAACGTAAAATGAGAATTTTAATCATTTAATTTTTTTTTGGCAATTGTGAATTAGACTCCTCGCTATGTTTACTTGTTTTGTTTGTTATATTATGTATTGTAATCTGTGAACTAATCAGTAGACACAAAAGGAAACAATATTAAATTGATTGGGCCCGTAAATCTGCTATTTTATTCTGTCAAATTCGTGTTCTAATGACTTCAAATTGTTGTTTTTTGACAGTTTTATCTACGAAATCTCTCAATTTGTATGTCATTTAAATCCATTGGATCATATCATTCTGATAAAATTGAATTGAAACTTGGCCCCTGCGCCCCAGTCACGAGATCACATTAACAAAAAAAAATACATTACTTTTCTTAAGGTGTGAACTCTATAGAATTAGGGAAGTGACTACAATGCGTATTTTCTCTCTTTGCGGTTCGAGGTAGATAAACTATCCGAGGTAACACATCAAAATGTCATCAAAGACAAAATATTTCAATAGGCCATTGAAATAAGTAATTTTGAACGGCCAAAAAAATTGGGCCTCGTACGAAATGCCTAACTGAAATGCGGTGAGGAACAGTAACCTAACCCGTCCCCACAAGAGCGGAATTTCAAATGCATCCTTTATTTACATAAAATACCTGCTTCTGCTCGCGATTTCGTCCGCGTGGAAAAGTCACTTGATCTTAGCATGATGATGTATAGCCTATAGCCTTCCTCAATAAATGGGCTATCTAACACTGAAAGATTTTTTCTAATCGAACCAGTAAGTTCCTGAGATTAGCGCGTACAAGCAAACATAAAACAAACTCTTCAGCTTTAATTACTTAGTATCTATATCTATATACTCTATACTAAAACTATTTTTTTTTTAAAAGCTTACTAGCAATGTGGGTCGCACATTACTAGTATTCTTGCTAAAATGCTTGTGTTACGAGTGGGTTCACGTTGGTAGTGCAATGGGTGGGTATCGAACCGGCAACCACATGATCGCAAGTCCAACGCCCTAGCCATTAGGCTACTGACGCTTCAAATATATAAAGCTGAAGAGTTTGTTTGTTTGCTTGAACGCGCTAATCTCGGGAACTACTGGTCCGATTTGAAAAATTCTTTCAGTGTTAGATAGCCCGTTTATTGAGGAAGGCTATATATCATCACGCTACGCGGACGAAGTCGCGGGCAGAAGCTAAGAAGTAGATTAATATTATGACCCCTGTACCCCTCAACGGACTAGGAAAAGATCCACAAATGCACAGCCACAGTTCATTGGTAAATATCTATGTTTGATCTTTATCCGTTATTATATTAGTCCCAATTAATCAACAACTAAGTGATAAATTAACACTTCGGTGCAAGCGCCATTAGTTAAATTACCTATAATATTACGTGCACGCACGTATAGGTAATGATTTGAAAAATTCTTTCAGTGTTAGATAGCCCGTTTATTGAGGAAGGCTATATATCATCACGCTACGCGGACGAAGTCGCGGGCAGAAGCTAAGAAGTAGATTAATATTATGACCCCTGTACCCCTCAACGGACTAGGAAAAGATCCACAAATGCACAGCCACAGTTCATTGGTAAATATCTATGTTTGATCTTTATCCGTTATTATATTAGTACCAATTAATCAACAACTAAGTGATAAATTAACACTTCCTTCGGTGCAAGCGCCATTAGTTTAAAATACCTATAATATTACGTGCACGCACGTAGGTAATGATGCTTGGAATCAACTTAAAGTTAACTTAAGTAAGTTTAAGTTGAACTTTCTCAGTTATGTAATTGTCCCACAATTATTATTATGATTGTATGTAATTATGATGTAACAATTTTAAGCGTTATGATCTGTTTATTATTTTTATATAAAATGGGTTTTAAATGAAGTTTGGAACTCAAAGAAAATTGCCGTCAGGCTTTTTCGCGTATATCTTGAGAACTGATCATCAGACTCTGAGTATGGAATTATACTCTATCAAATAAAAAGTAAATCAGCAATTGATAGACAATACAGATAAATATCATAGAAATATTAAACCAACTATAGAATTGAGTAACTCCATGTCTTTTAAGCCAATAAAAGACTAATGCCATTAAAAACATAACTTGTAAAAACCCCAAGTAACTAAACCCTAGTAACTTGTAGAAACCGCAAGTATCGCAACTCAGTTCTTCTATCGTAAAAAGTTGTGAGATCCATGTAATACCAAGTCTGTCAATTTATTCAGTCCCTACATAAGGGTCCCTCGTAATTAGCTAACCTAACAACATCTTAGTTACCATATCAATATTAAAAATCTATATGTTTTAAATAGATAGATTGGCCATCGCATGAAAACACAATGTATCTTTTTTTTTGTGAAAACACTGTAAGTATCTCACAAGTAATACATATTAAAAAAATAAGAATGTTTAGTGCGATTGCGTAGACACAAAGTTGGAACAAATAATGCCAACATTATACTACTCATCCATCAAATAAAACACCGGAAAAATCAACAAATTAATCAATGCGTTCGAAATAATATCGCCTAGTATCTAGTTCCGTGTAAATCCGTATGTGGCGTGCTGTTAACTCATCTATTATGCGGTCGACGGTAACCGTGGCGAGTACTTACGTTCTAACACAATACCTTATATATCTTCTTCTCTACTATAATAAAATCGTAAAAAGGCTGTGTCTGTACATTGAAGATATTTAAAAAAATAAGTGGTATATAAACGTCTGCGAGTCCAAAAATGTTATTTATTAAATTCTTGTCTGTTTGTTACGGGTTGGCGCAAAAAGTACTGGATATATTTTATTTGGTTATCACTGTCAGAAAGTAAGTATACGCTCCAACTTAAAAGCTAGTGGACTGTTTATCTCTTTCAATTAATTGAACGGATCCTGAGATACAGCTTGACCTGTCTGATGTATAGAGAATCACTGTTGGTTTTAGGATTAATTTATTTTTGGGATCCATTTCGAATTCCAATATAGCTTCAGGTGAGCGTACTTAGTATTAATTATGATCCCTGACATCTAGTAACGAGTAATAAGTATCGATCTTTTTGTGATTTTTCTGCATTTTTCATGCTAAGATTTTAAAGTTATTTTAGTGAAGGAAAAAATCGACTCACAGGCAGGATTCGAACCTGCGTCTTCTGGCTGACCTGACCTCTAAGCCACCGCGAATAAGTATCGAATTGTTTATCCCTTTTGACGTAGGATACTATTCCTTACTGCCTTTCAGATAGGCATCTCGTAAGAGCCAAGAAAATATCTGACTTTCGATGGTCCTCAAGTCTTGGAGTCTGACTGTCAACGTTACGTTGTAGTCTGTCGTAAAGCACCATTTGCGTGTAAGAGCCAGTTCCACCTCGGCGCTGCGGCTTTGGTCTGCAGTCCGTAGGGACCCTTAAGGATTGGCAACGCATCAGCAACTCCTCCGGTGTTGCAGGTGTCCATGGGTGACGATGACTGCTTACCACCAGGTGGCCCGTCAGCTCGATTGCCGACTTAATCCATAAAAAAATTGTAGTTGAGAAACTTGAAATATTCTATTTGAGGATAACGCAGTTTGATGAGTATTTCGAAAAGTCGAAAACTCCGAGCTTTTTAGTAGCAGCTCGGAAGATTTTATTTAAGCCCGGTTAATTAGTAATATATTATGCGACCCACATTGCCTTTCACATTGCTAGTAAGATTTTATTTAAAAAAAAATTACAGTAGGCTTGCCACCTGGGACCTAGAAAATACCGGCCAACTATGGGTGTACAATAGTGTGCCTCTGCCTCACCAATCGAGAAATGCAAACGAGATGTTATTTCTTTCTATTCCGTAGAGTTCGTTAGGAACTAATTTCTATAAAATTTATTCTAAATTCAAAATGTGATTTACCCTATAGTTTTCACACACACACACTCGTTTTCCTTAAAAAAAAAACGGGACATTAGGAATTTCTACTATATCGTGGGTGCGTTTACAAATACATATTATCCCACACACAAACACCCAGACCCAGAACAACTACTTGTAGGTGAATACAAATATTTTATCCTTGCGGGGATCGAACCCACAGCGCGTAGCATAGAAGCCGATTGCTCAGTTGCTATGCCAAGCTCAGTCAGTATGCCACGCTGAGCAGTCGTTATGTTAGATTACAATACCGTAGTGTAATTGTTCTTACCTCAGCAAATTATCTAGAATTCACATTGTTTTAAACAAATTACTTAGAATGAGAATAAACGAGTCAGTGATTAAAACCTCAGATTAAATACCTCAGGCAGAAATTATGAGCTCTCTTCACGCGTTACTATGGAGGGGTAAACGGACTCTAAGTAATAAGAAGATGCGAAAATGTGCGAAAACTATAACGTGGGAGAGCCATGCTTCAGGATGAATGGGCCGGCTTGACCGGAGTGATACCACGGCCTCACAGAAAACCGGCGTGAAACAACGCTTGCGTTGTGTTTCGCCGAGTGAGTGAGGTTACGGAGACCCAAACCCTTTTAAAAGGCGGGCAAGGCACTTGTGACTCCTCTGGTGTTGCGGATGTCGAAGGGTGGCGGTTATCACTTACTATCAGGTGATCCGTTTGACCGATTGCCCCCTTATTCCATAAAAAAAAGGAACCTTCCAAGTTAAGTGTCCGGCGAAGCTTGAATTGGCCACAAAAACGTAATATTTTACGTACCAAATTATTTAAATCGTAATCCAAACAATGATTTATCAAATACTGTTATTATTTGGATCGAGAACCGTACCATTTTGTCTACAGTACTACTTCACTGGAAATAAACGACCGAAAAATCGTTTCAAACTTGGTAAAGTTATCAAGAATTGCATTCGGTTACATTTATTTCCAGTGAAGTATTTTTGATAAAATGGTAGAGCACTCTAAATAGGTAAATAGTGTTTGAATTACGATTTATTTTCGTATTACATTAATATAGGAGATTAATGTCAAATTAATTACGTAATTAGAGATGATTTGTAAACACAACGATATGAGATTCAGTTAATTAATCAACGTCGTCTTTGTCAACACTTGGTGATTAATTGATACTTAGTTGGCGGTCATAATGCACTCTCGATTTCATGATACTTAGTCATATTAGTTACTTTTATAGCTCTGCTTAATGGTTGCTACAAAAGATGGCGTGCGCGTAACGGAATACTGGGCTGGCCAATCTAGTTTAACGTTTCTGTTTATTTCTTTTCTTTTGTTCTTGTATTCGATACGATAAGAAGAATATTATTTTTACTTTTTAATCGGATAGATAAACGGCAACCGCGGCCTTATAGACACTTTCCTTACGGCCTTTCAGAAAGGCATCTCGTAAGAGACGAGAAAATATCTGACTTGCTCGATGGTAGAACCTCTTGTGGTCTGTCTGGCGACCACCCTTACGTCGGA
Organism: Acronicta leporina; assembly: GCA_947256265.1. Lineage (NCBI taxonomy): Eukaryota > Metazoa > Arthropoda > Insecta > Lepidoptera > Noctuidae > Acronicta > Acronicta leporina. The sequence continues at coordinate 2,694,855 of OX366537.1, read as the reverse complement.
GTCTGTCGTAAAGCACCTTGGTGTGTTTCGAATTCTGCGCGTAAGAGCCAGTTCCCCCTCGGTTTCTTCGGCTCTGGTATTCTGCAGTCCGTAGGGGTTCTTAAGGCGCGGCAACGCATCAGCATCTCCTCTGGTGTTGCAGGTGTCCATGTGTGACAATGAATACTTACCACCAGGTGGCGTCAGCTCGTTTGCTGACTTAAAAACACCAGTAGGTAAGTAGTATCATTAGCGCGTTGTCATCTTGTCTCAATTATTGAGTCTATTATTAAGTAAGCCGAGCAATGTCATTGCCTGGGTGATATAAAAAAAAATGTAGGTACGTACATTTGGTACATTTCGACATGGTGAAATGTCCATGCTAGTTTCTGACAATATTGATGTGAATCTTTCTTTGTTATTGTAGTTTGAGTAAATATTATGATATTTATTATAGATTAGGTACACATGTAGTTTTAAAATTCACGTTTTAGTTTCCATGTACCGTATTTCTCCCATAGAAAAATAGGTAGTTAGGTACTAATTAAAGCCCTTTTTATAAATTAATTACAAAAAAGACGGTTAAATATTAATATCCTGAAATATTGTTTCCAAGATCAGAAGAATAAGGACTCACCTAGGTATATTTTCCAAAACAAAACCACACCACAAATAAAAAAAAACAATAAAAAAGTCACAGTAAAAAAAGCACAGATCGCGAACTCCTTCGAAACGTCAAGATTTCGCGCCACAAGCCAGCGCGTAGATTTCGTTTGCTCGCGCTATCGTGACTGGCTGAATGTAACCGTGCCTTGGTCTTGAAGGTACACATTCCCTCCTCTATATTCCGTCACGTAGTGGAGGTAACTTTTTAATGAAACCCTAGCAAAGGTAATACAATGCCTAATCTCAACTTGCATTACAATTTTCTTTGACATTTGATAGAGAAACTGTGAATAGTACCTAATAATTATTTTCTATTGTTATTGCCTCTAGTAGTAACTGTACCTACGTGTCTTTTTTTAATAGTTCCTCACTGCCACTCGTACGAGGGACCTCTTTGGGTCTGACGGGTTGGTGACCAGCCCTTACGTCGGTCGGAGTCTGTCGTAAACAGTCGTGTTTCTTTTCCGCATGAGAGTAATACTTTTTGAACGCCAGCTTTTAATTTTAGACATCAAAACGCCCCGGTCATCAACGTCAACTCATGTTGTTGATAGGAGGAAGAAGCGTTGCAACCAATTCCAAAGCAACCATTCCTCGCTTTCAAATCAATATACACAAATCATAGTCGGTCTTACCAAACTTATAAATTACCAAAAACATAAGTACAGCAGTTATTAATCGCCTCCAGTGAAGTCGAACGAATGGTAGGTAATGAATTACTTATAAGCGCATTTTTGTGTTTACGATTATTTAATGCGTATGAGCAACATATCGTTAAAAATAGATTGCATATAGAATAAAAGATCCACTATACAATCTATACGATATCGAGCAATATAAACCAATATTAAGTATTACATATTGGGAGAAAGGTTTTGAACTTACGGAACTTGAAGGACTTTTGAAGATTTGAACGGAACATAGTTACTGTTACTTACAGTTTAAGTTATACCGTTTTTTTTTGGTGCGTGTGGAAAATCCTCATGGACTTCCGCCGCCCGTGGAGGCGGCCGGCGGGGCGTGTCGGACTCCATCCAGAGTGGGTGACCTACCGGAATCAGAAAATTCGTCCGCGGAAAAAAAGGTTTCCGCAAACCAACACTTTCTCCTGTATCGTGGGTGTGCAGATATTTGGAGCCCACCAGTCGATTGATCGTCACTTAAAACATATGTTCATGCAAGAAACTCGATTTTTTCAGTTTAGAGTTTAGTTTTTAGAGTAGTTTAGTCAGATACTTAATACCTTTGTCCACTTACCCCTTCAATTGCCTGTAATAAACTATTTTAACTTATCTTGGTTTAGGCACCAATTAATTTTATTAACACTTAAAACCCGTTTATGTTTTTTTCTTTTACATATTCGAATACAATATAAAGTTTAAGAAAAGAAAGTCTTAAAAAAAATTCAATGAGCTCTGCCCGTAGCGACGTGTGGTAACCCAATTTAAGTTTCCGGTGTTATAGAAATCCCGAATTTAATCCTTGATCAGGTATCCTTGATCCAGCCTTTTAGGGCGAGCTTCCCAAGATCAGATGATGTTTAAAATTGAACTAGTAATAGGTAATAGCGTGTCAGTATCAGGAAATGAATGCAGTAACTGAACATTTCATATCCAGTGCACCAGTTTTGCGATGTAACGGCAATTTCCGACAAGCGACAAATGTGACGTTTTGCTAATTTTTCATGTACCTAACTGTAATTAACTTATGAAATTTATCTCATCTGGCCCTTTATACAACTGGAATGAACGCTAATCGAATGAAATAGAATTCTCAATTTAACGCAAATGCACAGATGTCATCGAATTACAAATTTGACAGTTGACAATTACGTACGCACGAATGACGAAACTCGCACGTGTACGATATTTAATAAAGGAAAGCCCTAGTTTAAGTTGAGAGCAATCCGCTTCTAACACTTTATAACACGGCTTGAATATATCTAGATTATTTCTTGTTGGCACACCTAGTTTTGGAATAGATTCAATAATCCTAATTAGGTACTTACTTTCACAATATCATCCTCAAATTGAGGATAAAAACTTAGTTTTTACTAATTTAGGCACATCTAATCCGTGGTAATAAGTAGCTCCTACTTTAGGGCCCACTTGCACCAAATTCTTAAATGTGTTTAAGTCATATTTAAACACAATTTTTCATAGAAATTTCGTGTTTAAATACAATTTAAACACATTTAAGAAGTTGGTGCAAGTGGGCCTAGGAGTATAATAAGTAATTTAAATACATTTAAATTGACAATGTTAAGTGTTCTAGTATGGTGATTATTTCTTGTGGCTTCACACTAGTAAAGTCAGACCTGTCTCGTTATGTCCTTGTACCAGTAAATTTGGTTCAGATCGGCTTAAAAAATAACTAAGAGCTTTAGAATATTGCTTTTGTCTAAGATTTACCGTGGGAGAGCCATGCTTCGGCACGAATGGCCCGACTCGACTGGAGTGAAAACCTCACGGAAAACCGGCGTGAAATAACACTTACGTTGTGTTTCATGAGGATAACGTAGGCCCAAGACTCCTCTGGTATTGCAAGGTTGTTGTCCTTGGGCGGCGGTAATCGCTTACCATCAGGTGATCTGCCTGCAGTCAATTTATTAACTCTCACCGTAGAGTGTGTAGATATCGCTTAGCAAAGGGGTTGGAGACTTTTCTATCAGATAATCACAATTCCACAAACTACGAACCGAGTCGTAAGCCTAATGAAATGGGCCCTAGATCTAGGCCACCTGCTGGTCACATTACGCCGATTATATGGAAAACCGCCTGATTATATTACACTTTCCAGCTATGATATTAACTACACGACTTTCTTTGGAGATTAAATGTATTTTAGCTTGGGCATAGGATGTGGTGCATACATACTTACTTAACATCACGCTAAGACCAAGTAACTATTCCACGCGGACGAAGTTAGGTAGTTACTTAGAATAAATCAAAGTGGTTTGTCTCATAATATATTATTTATGTAACGACATTCATTAGGCAAACAGAATCACTAGTACCTAATCTGTAAGGTGTGAAAGCACAGAAAAAAAAACCATTTACACGACCAAAAAATTACAACCTGACATTGTTACACTTACTTTCCCAGATAGCTATCAAAATAAAAGCATGGAAACATAAAAATAACAATTAAAATGTGACATAACAAACATAATATTCGCTAAAACATTTATTTACAAACAACCGTGAGAATTCATGGACGTAACTTTTAATTGCACTGACCGATATGACTTGCCCTCTCAACGTAGCGCCACTAGCTGAGCCCAAATCTCAAGAACTGTAAAATTCCATACATTCTAATTGAGTTCCGAATCTCGCCACGGGCCAACTAACGTGGATTTTATTTGCGTTGTATTAGCAACCGGTTTCTTGAATGAAATTTGAAAGTAAGTCGATATTATTATGTCAGGAAGTGAGATGGGTAATGAATTGAAGTGTAATATCAATTGGAAACGAGTTTCTGGTTCAACAGATGAGTTAGTAATATGATTAATTGATTTGGGTCCATGGCCTCAAGCGTTAACATTCAACACGTCCATTTTTTTATCCGTGGGAGAGCCATGTTTCGGCACGAATTGGCCGGCTCAACCGGTACGGCCTCACAGAAAACCGACCTGAAACAACGCGTATCTAGTGTTTCGCCGAGTGAGTGAGGATACCGGAGGCCCAAAACCCTTTTAAAAGGCCGGTAACGCGTTAGCGACTCCTCTGATGTAGCGGGTGTCCATGGGCGGTGGTAATCGCTTACCATCAGGCGATCCGTCTGCTCGTTTCTGTGGTCTTTACACAGAGTAATTAAAATTTACCACTGTGCTACAGAAATTGCTGACAATTTCAGATGGGCAGAGTAATTTGGGTGGTTCTGTATTTGCGTATAGTGTCTAACTTACATAATAATATGTAATGCAATGTGTTACAGCCGTAATGAAAAGGTGAACATGTTTCTTAGTTCATTTGTCTGGACAGTGCAATAGATATACCTATACCTATGCATACAGCATTGCAGTACGAGATGTGATGTTTAAACATTTTGTTATAATAATCAGACAATATACTGTGGCTGTGAGATTTTTTTCTTCTGACCTGTCTAGGATATTGGCAAAGAAAACCAAATTCATTCGATTAGTACTAAATACTGGTGTATTAAACAGAGAGTGGAAACAAACAAAAAATAATCGTTAAAATGCAACAATTGTGGCAATGTAAATTACTGATTTACTGCGTACTAAGTAACTACTATTAATCATAACTATAACACACCATCACGCTTGTATAGTTCCCCGGTATGTTTAAGACCAATTGAAACTGCTACTGGGAGATATAATAATAATAATAATAAACATTTATTTCAGACTAGGTCCATATTATGTTAGTAACAAACAGTAAAAAGTAATGCTATACACAGCACTTAGGCCCACTTGCACCAACTTTTTAAATATGTTCAAATTGAATTAAGCACAAAATTTCTATGATATACTTAAACACCTAAAAACTCAATTACACTTTGCTTGAGCTTTAAGCTCTTATCTTCTATTGTCGACAAAGTTTAATTGAAAAGCATTTCATTTAAATTAACTTTATTAATTACAGCAAAATTGAACTAGAGATCTATAAAAATATTAAAAAATTGACACTCCTAGGCGTCAAAGTCTCTACTCCTCCACATCACTGTCATCTGGTAACGTACCCAGAAGACGCATAGCAACATTGAATTGCAATGCATGAATTCCAAAGCATTTGATTAACTAATATTTAAATATTTAGTCACATATTTACCACACAAATTGACTGATATGGATGGCGCCAAATCAACTTACACTTTACTTTTTTTTTACGAAAGTAACACAGCCTACGGCACACATGTACAATATATTATTATACTCTTTGGCACACATCGAAAATAAGACGTAATAGATAATCTACTGTTTGCCACAAAATGACGTAAGCGACGCCACGGGCGAAAGTAAGTGAAGCGATTTGTTATATTATATGGAATGCCCGGATTAGCTTTACAATGGACGTAGAAAGTTATAGATGCGACCAATGGTTTTATGTGAGGGTTTATGAATAGAATTTTTATTATGAAACTTATCCAGTCTACGCGTTAAGAGCTTGTCGCGCAGACACAGATATCCAAATCGAGAGGAAGGGGGGGAGGGAGGTTCTAGCTCTAACAATAAGTGGGTGATTCTTTGAAACATAGTTTTGACGCTATTTTCACTGAAGAACATATCTAACTAATCACCAAATTAAACATCCATTTAAGGTTTAATGTTAAAGATAATTGTCTATCGAGGCATAATGTAATTATTTGAAAATATTCAAAATAAACCCTATTTAAACTTACAGAAAACGTTAAAACCTCATTAACCTTGCCTGTCCCAATGACGATTTTTCGTTGAATTACACAAATTTCATCAAATAATTTTCGCATCATACTAAAATTAGCAAGTTGTACCGATCTTTTAATATATATTTCCTGATATTTTCAAGTCAAAATCTCTAATAATATAAGTTTCTTAAAATTACATTAATTATAAAAGTGTCCGCGGTAAAAATAATCATTCATCTGGCTCAATATGTCGAAACTTAGATTCAACGCTATCTCAAAATATTCCATTGAATTATACCGACTCGTGATTGGTGGGTGATTCTTTGAAAACGAGTGTTTTTGACTAATTCGTATGGCTTTAATTAATTTTTACTTTTAGATCCAAATTATAGTACTAGTTTTTGTAAGTCATTAAATGTAATAACATATATCAAACGCATTTATTTTGTCCCAGTTGTTAATTATTTTGAGCACACAGATGAATCATGCAGCCAGGTAAATTATGACAATGGCAGAAGAATGAGATTTTATAGAAATATTAATTAGAATTATACAGATAAATAAAATTTTAATGATTTTCATCTTTAATTAACTTTATTAATAAATCAGTAACAACTTTTTAATCACATTATGAATTGTCAAACCATTTTTTATATTCTATAACAAACTGTATTATTCTTGCATACTGAACATGTTCGTTGTAAACAATCCACATTATAGACGTTAAAACATAGCAAAGACAGAAGATCTTGGGAAGTCTTAACTTATAGTATCTTCCTCTGGTGCAATCCCTGAACGTATTAGTGTGCAATCTTAACAAATAAGTGTCTCGTGATCGAGAATCAGGTAACAGTGCAGTATCCAAATAAGTCTTAACTTGGAAAATGCTAAATAGCTGATGTTAATAATGTTAATATGGTTATGGAAGGTAATATGATTTTTAATACTTTCTCCATGTCTTTCTCTGTAATTTCTGTTGTCTAGGATTCATTTCGTGTATATGTAGTTTCTTTTCCTCCTTCCTTCCTACGTATGTAGTTTTGTCTATTCTTTTATTGTTTTTATTTCCATAGATCATCATTGTTTTTATTCTTATCTGGTGTTATATCATTGTATTTTATCTTCTTTTCTCTGAGAGCCTTTTTCTTCTTAGCCTTTCTTCTCGTGTTTGCTTTTGATTTTGCCATTACAAGATAGATATCTAAAAACGACTCATTTTTTAAATCTTTTTGATCAATACTTAATATCTTAATACTGAATCTTAAGACTATGTATCTGGCTTATAAGCAGTTGCAGTTTTTATACATATTAATGTGTAGGCTACAGGCTAAAGTATTACAGCTTATAAAACCGTAAAAATCGCTCAATAAAAAAAATCATTGTTACATACACTACTTTTTTTAGTAATATATAAAATATTACTTTATCGAGTTATACTTTTGCTCAGTAATTATTCATCTGATTTTATGAGCCGCCATACTTTATGGTTAAAATCTAATTCATCTTGCCCATTTAAATTCATCTGGCCTAAAGAGCCAGATAAAACCAGATCAATGATATCCAGATAAATGAGGAATATGGAGATAATCGAATTCTACTTATTTATATAAAAACGCTAAACTAAAGAAGCATAATTAATAGTAGTTAAAATTTGATGCAAACCTATAGTGACGCTACAAATCATGCCAAAGCACGCAGTTTTTCATAAATAAAGACAGATGGATTATGCTACTTACCTTACAAATGCCAGATCACAAGTTTTAGTTGTATTTTTTTACCAAAATATGCGCCGGCCACGAGTGCTTCGTTGACAGATCGGCGCTCACTGGGACAACCAATCACGAGTCGGTATAATTCAATGGAATATTTTGAGATAGCGTTGAATCTAAGTTTCGACATATTGAGCCAGATGAATGATTATTTTTACCGCGGACACTTTTATAATTAATGTAATTTTAAGAAACTTATATTATTAGAGATTTTGACTTGAAAATATCAGGAAATATATATTAAAATATCGGTACAACTTGCTAATTTTAGTATGATGCGAAAATTATTTGATGAAATTTGTGTAATTCAACGAAAAATCGTCATTGGGACAGGCAAGGTTAATGAGGTTTTAACGTTTTCTGTAAGTTTAAATAGGGTTTATTTTGAATATTTTCAAATAATTACATTATGCCTCGATAGACAATTATCTTTAACATTAAACCTTAAATGGATGTTTAATTTGGAGATTAGTTAGATATGTTCTTCAGTGAAAATAGCGTCAAAACTATGTTTCAAAGAATCACCCTGGTTGTCCCAGTGAGCGCCGATCTGTCATACGAAGCACTCGTAGCCGGCGCATATTTTGGTAAAAAAATACAACTAAAACTTGTGATCTGGCATTTGTAAGGTAAGTAGCATAATCCATCTGTCTTTATTTATGAAAAACTGTGTGCTATTGTCATGATTTGTAGCGTCACTATAGGTTTGCATCAAATTTTAACTACTATTAATTATGCTTCTTTAGTTTAGCGTTTTCATATAAATAAGTAGAATTCGATTATCTCCATATTCCTCATTTATCTGGATATCATTGATCTGGTTTTATCTGGCTCTTTAGGCCAGATGAATTTGAATGGGCAAGATGAATTCGATTTTAACCATAAAGTATGGCGGCTCATAAAATCAGATGAATAATTACTGAGCAAAAGTATAACTCGATAAAGTAATATTTTATATATTACTAAAAAAGTAGTGTATGTAACACTGTTTTTTTTTATTGAGCGATTTATACGGTTTTATAAGCTGTAATACTTTAGCCTGTAGCCTACACATTAATATGTATAAAAACTGCAACTGCTTATAAGCCAGATACATAGTCTTAAGATTCAGTATTAAGATATTAAGTAATGATCAAAAAGATTTAAAAAATGAGTCGTTTTTAGATATCTATCTTGTAATGGCAAAATCAAAAGCAAACACGAGAAGAATGGCTAAGAAGAAAAAGGCTCTCAGAGAAAAGAAGATAAAATACAATGATATAACACCAGATAAGAATAAAAACAATGATGATCTATGGAAATAAAAACAATAAAAGAATAGACAAAACTACATACGTAGGAAGGAAGGAGGAAAAGAAACTACATATACGAAATGAATCCTAGACAACAGAGATTACAGAGAAAGACATGGAGAAAGTATTAAAAATCATAAGTATTACCTTCCATAACCATATTAACATTATTAACATCAGCTATTTAGCATTTTCCAAGTTAAGACTTATTTGGATACTGCACTGTTACCTGATTCTCGATCACGAGACACTTATTTGTTAAGATTGCACACTTATACGTTCAGGGATTGCACCAGAGGAAGATACTATAAGTTAAGACTTCCCAAGATCTTCTGTCTTTGCTATGTTTTAACGTCTATAATGTGGATTGTTTACAACGAACATGTTCAGTAGGCAAGAATAATACAGTTTGTTATAGAATATAAAAAATGGTTTGACAATTCATAATGTGATTAAAAAGTTGTTATTGATTTATTAATAAAGTTAATTAAAGATGAAAATCATTAAAATTTTATTTAATCTGTATAATTCTAATTAATATTTCTATAAAATCTCATTCTTCTGCCATTGTCATAATTTACCTGGCTGCATGATTCATCTGTGTGCTCAAAATAATTAACAACTGGGACAAAATAAATGCGTTTGATATATGTTATTACATTTAATGACTTTCAAAAACTAGTACTTTAATTTGGATCTAAAAGTAAAAATTAATTAAAGCCATACGAATTAGTCAAAAACACTCGTTTTCAAAGAATCACCCAAGTCCGGTCAATCGGTCCAGTTTCAAGAGTTTCAGAGCCCTAGGCTCTTCAATATTCAATGCAAAAAAACAATCAAATCTAAGTTCCTCTTTATAATATTAGTTTAGATTTATAATTAAACCAGCGGCCCGCCCCGGCTTCGCACGAGTAATTCACAAGAAAAAAAACAAAAAAAAATACAAAATGTTACTACATTCTATCGCCTATGATCATAATAACGTAGGATTCTAGTGGTGAAAGAATTTTTCAAATCGATCCAGTAGTTTCAGAGCCTATTCAATGCAAACAAACAATCAAATATTTCCTCTTTATAATATTAAAGTCTAGACTAGCTGTTTCAGAGGCGGTTTAAAGCCTGAGCTCTCCCTTTCGCGTACAGCCATTTTTTGCATATGTTTAATTCACAGGCAAGCATGTCACGAACTTGGGCATAAACATGATAATGGCGACCCCTCTCTTCAGCGTTTGAAAGGAATCACAATCGAATTTATAATAGCGCCCCCTGAAAGTGCCACCTGGGGGTGGTGCACTAGTGCCCCGCACCCTAGATCCATGACCCTGACAGGTCTAGTCTATCGCAATTGTTCCTGCCAGAAAGCGTGCTTTATTATAAAATTTGCTTGCAGCCAAAGTACTTATCACTGCAACCGCAGTCGGTCTATTCTGATAGCCACAGGATGATATAGAGTTCACCGCTGAATCCTGGAGCTACAATTGCAGGATTTTCTTAGGCGTGAGCCCCTTTAGTTCACCCGGGCCTGTGTCCGGGCTTAAAGTGTGTTTCTCTAGAGGAGCATTTGGCTTGTGTATTCTTCTTAGTCGGCCACTCTTGTCAGAGTGGTCGTAATAGTAACGATGGTGTAATCGCTGGGTTCTCGTCGGCATCGTTCTCTCCTCTGAGCGTCACAGCTTTCGAATACTTCGCCATTTTTGACGATTAGTGGCATTACGAGAGCACTGTACCATTGTGGTCAGGGTAGCTTTTAAAATAAGGTCAGTCCAGCGAGTTGAGATCGGTCACGAGCTCGTCCTTTCGATGAAGCTCTCGTTTCTGGAGATTGTGTATTAGCGATCCGCATTCCCCAAGAAGGAAGCGTAAAGCGTGCTTCTGCTAACTAATCAAGTTTTAAAACTCGATTAGTTAGCAGAAAACGAAACTATTTTGTTTTTAAGAGCCAGGTCTAATCTCCATCTAACTCAATCTCGCCTACATACAGCTGCACATCGGGTAATTAGGAGCGAGCGTTCGATCTACGATTATCTGTGGTTACGTCACAACTTGCGCCCGCGCGCCGGCCACGTAGAAAGTAAGTGTAGGGTTGTCACTATTGTTTACTTTAGTAGGTGTTGGTTCTTTAGTTAGACTCATTTCTGCTGTAGAAGAAATATGCCATCTGTAGAACTTCCGTTGATATATTACTCCTCAGTTCTGTTAGTCAACACATTGCCAATCATTCCAGCATAAGTATATGTACCATAGGTAATTTGCTTGAATCATGATAACTAGATAATATATGAATCAAATGCAAAAAAAAACTGGGAAATAGGGGGCTGTAGTGCCCAATGGAAAAAAATTAACTAAATACTCACTTAAAATACAACCGTACAGTGTGACAACCCTGTACATGCAGTTTCTGCGCGTGCGACGACAATAATTAAGATTCCTACCGACTATTTATTCTAGAATTCCAAACTTATTTCCTGCATGCATTCTGTGTATTGACAATTGGGTACAAACTAACTACAACTTGTTATGTTATTTTTGTCGGCTTATGCAATTGTGTGGTTGTGTGAGTTAAATAATTCATACCAGCTGCGTGAACGGAATTAAAATTACTTATGTTATCTTTTCAAATTTGACAATCGCGTCAAACTTTTTAAAACCATACGACCTCAGTCAGATTATTGAATTATATTCTCATTACCTATACGACCGGCTGGGACGTCCCTATGTATTCCAGTTTACACGAATATAAATAGGTACAATAATAAAATAAGTTACCAGCGAACTGTGGGTATGCCTCTGCCCTCTGCCTTGGGGAATATAGTCGTGATGATATGTTATGAAAGGAAAAAATAATACGAAAATCCTCCAAGGGTCTATTAACTTGTTCAATGCATGAACTATGCCATAAAAGTTCATGCAGAAAATGACAGGCCGATACGCAGGGCGCTAAGGTTGGGTATTATTTATAGTATCATGGAGACTCGTACCTACACTGTAAAGATTTTTTTGGTTTTTAAGTGGTTAGGTAACCATTCAGGTTAGGAAAGGATGCCGATCCAAGAGTTCAGTGCGGTCTTTGATCACAGAGTTTATTTCTAACGGAGCTGTAGGCGCTGACTGGCTTAAAGATACTTCACAGCGTGTCTAGATTCCTAACTGTGGCTCTATCATCTTTGCTTGCAGCCTACATACAAATGTATAAATACATAATCCATAATGTAGCTCGCAAATATGTACGATAGGTACGAAATATTCTAGGACAGTTGTAGTTGTAAAGTAAAAAATGAGTTTCCTGCATGCTACGCAATTGTGATTAATGTATGTAATCAAACACAACCTTAACTACATGAGCACTATTAAAAACAAAGAAACATTATTTTATCTGACGGAAATTACATATCGCTGTGTAATTCTATGGTGTTCCATTACGGCATAATATAATAAAATGTATATATCTATGGTGGTGTTTGATTTCTATAGCTATCATGCAAAATAAAAATATAGGTATTATTGATTATAAATTAATATATTTTATTTATACATTTCTTTACTATCTTCTGAAAGAACGAAACGTTATTATATTGACAGATTGACAGACTGTCATGTGTTTTGTGACATTGACAATCAACAGATTGAATTTGACAAGACAACATTTCGCTAAGTCGTAAAAACAGAAAACAATAAAGATAAATCTATATCTCCGACAGTTTTATAGTATTATTAAGCTAGTTTAGTTTCAATTAAATAATAAAATTATGGATGTAACTAATGCTATCATTAAACCTGGTAATCTCGCTCCGAATGTCGCAGTTAATGCTGTTTTGTTGCCAAGTCAAGATCTACCTGCTGAAACACCCATTGTATCGGGTTACGACTGGGAAAATGGCATTGATTTTAACAAAATACTCGATAGCTACTCCCGATCGGGTTTTCAAGCCACCAGTTTCGGTGCCGCTGTTCAGGAAATCAATAAAATGCTGAAGTGTCGCTCCGTTCCATTGACTGAAGAAACCAGTGACCCGTATGAAGAAGATGTGTTTATTAAAAAGAAAACCAACTGCACTATTTTCTTGGGATACACTTCCAACATGATATCGTCCGGCCTACGTGATACTTTGCGGTTTTTGGTGAAAAATAAGCTGGTGGACTGTGTTGTGACTACTGCTGGAGGCGTAGAAGAAGATTTTATCAAATGCCTTGCTCCTACATATGTTGGTGACTTCAGTTTAAGCGGGAAAATGTTGAGAACTCGAGGAATTAATAGAATTGGTAACTTGTTAGTCCCAAATGACAATTATTGTAGATTTGAAGAATGGGTGACACCATTACTTGATGAAATGCTTGATGAGCAAATCCAAAATGGAACTGTGTGGACTCCATCTAGGATAATTTCAAGATTGGGCGAGAAAATAAATGATGAGAGTTCTGTATGCTATTGGGCATGGAGGAACAATATACCAATCTTTAGTCCTGCATTAACTGACGGATCTTTGGGAGACATGATGTACTTCCATTCTTATAAACGGCCAGGACTTATCATAGATATTCTTAGTGACCTAAGGAGGTTGAATACTATGGCTGTTAAAGCCAACAATACGGGTATGATTATTTTAGGAGGTGGTGTTATAAAACACCATATTTGTAATGCTAATTTGATGAGGAATGGAGCAGATTTTTCTGTATATATCAATACAGCCAGTGAGTTTGATGGTAGTGATGCTGGAGCCAGGCCAGATGAGGCAGTGTCCTGGGGCAAGATTAGACCAAATGCAACACCAGTTAAGCTTTATGCTGATGCCACACTAGTGTTCCCTTTAATTGTGGGTCAAACATTTGCAAAACATCATTTTAGCAATAAAAAGAATGTCTAATTTTTTTTGTTTTTATTTTTCTCGGTCTAATCCTATGCATTTTTAATTTTTTACTGATTCCATAATAAATCAAAAACCTGTGCCAAAAACTTCGAATTATAGGGTCAGGTTCTTTGATTTTTTAAATTAATTAAATCTACCTCTTACTTTTTGTTTAAAGAAAATTGCTTCATTTAAGATATTATCCATGTCCAAGGCATATTATCTAAGTTTTATTGTGAGTTCAATTTTTATATGTACTATCGACAATCTTGGCGGTGAACCACCCTTAAGGCTAAAATCACTTGCACTGAGCGCGCGGGCGTGCGGTGCGTTATCACCCCTTCCCCTCACCCCGCCGATATCCCCTTGAGCTTTATGCGCGTTACTTGATATTTTGAATTAATATTAAATCGTATGATGAGTTTTCGCATTTTAAACTTTCCTAATTGGCGGAAGTGAAATATGGGTGCTGACGTATCGAGAGTTGTTCAAAGGATTTTGTTAGAAAAATGGTCGACCGCCAAGTTTCGCGACTGTACATAGATTTCGTACATAATCCACCCATTTTAATTTTCCACTGCTGGGCATGAGTCACCTCCCATTCCACCACGCTAGCGTAATGCAGGTTGACAGACTTTACGTGCCGGTGAGAAAATATTTCAGATATGCAAGTTTCCTCCAATGTTTGGTATACTTAGCAGGCTATTTTGCGCAACTCCACGACAAAGTGCGTATTTTGCGTGTGGCCTCACGGTGTTTTCCTTCACCGTTTAATTAAGCCCGTGATAACTATTAATACACGCACAACTACGAAGTCAGAGGTGCATGGCTTGAATTTGAACTCGAGACCTTTGATTTGGCAGTCCATCACTGCATATACTCATCTATAATACCTACAAAAAATAAACTAACGTGCATTTTCTTATCACCTAATGGAATAACAATAAAACAATGTTCAAGCATAATACGGAAATTCAACGATATCTTTAATGAGATCTTCACTGATATGGGTTTTTTAACAGAAATATTATTGGTTGTTACTAAACGCAAAACAAACATAGGTACGCGTCGGTATATTCAAATATTATAAAGAGGAATATTGTATGTATGTATGTAACGACTAAACTCAAAAACTACTGGGTTCTAAGATTACCTACTAGTATGTACTAAGATTTCAAAAATTCTTCCACCAAATTTAGGCTGTAGAATATCCACCCGTGCGAGGCCGGGGCGGGCCGCTAGTTTTAAATAAAAAAGAAACTATCTATAAAAAATGAGTCTTTGTAAAATTTGTCGTTAGGTACAATTATATGTTTTATAGTAGGGAGGTACCTACTAGGAAAAAGGAAAATATCACAATCTTTACAGTCCCAAGATAATGGCGTCTGCGCCATCTGTTGTTGAATAGTTAAACTAATTGTTTCGCCATCTATACTTTTATATCCAAAATACATCGATGCATCATTAAATCATGATTATCAAAACTTTTATATAAATTATAGTTTTATTTAACCCAAATAGACATCATTGTTTTTACCATATTTTCAATACAAATAATCATTTAACTTGTGTAATTAAAAAAGGTTTCTGAGCGAAATGGTGTGAATGAACTGTCAAATATGCAATGAAGTTAGCTGCTGTCTGGGATCCTCAATTACATTTGTGTGCGTCCGTGAACAGCTTTTTTAATAATGTGTGCTGTCTGTGAAAGCGGCTTTGAAGCTCCCGACTGTCGAGTTCGTTTGCCCAACTTTGTTCGTATTCGACAGCTCCGATCGGTCGGTCGTGGCCCTTGCTTATTGTTTACATCCATATTCTCACAACCAAACATGCCTGCCTAACACAATTTAAACAAAAAATGGACGTGAGTAAGTTAGAAAAGAAATTTTAATAGCAAGTGTGGCAATTTTATGTGATAAAGTGCGATAAAATGTGCGTGATGCGTCCGTTTTTGCTGGTTATGCTCCTTCTATCCGGTAAGTCGCATCCTTTGAGCCCTTTGCTGGGCTATTTATAGGTCCTTACGGTCATTCCGTGCAGATATTAATGGGAATTTGTTAGAATGCATAATTTGTTGCACGTTTCTTTGGAAGCCGACACGCTTTGATGTTGACAGTGTGTGGACGTTCCGAGAAAGCCTTTGCCTCGTTTGATGTTATTATGAACTGAGACGCATGTTTTACGACTCCTTTTGAATTTAGAATGTCGATTGTTTACGTTTAATGCCTCCCTTGTCTTTCAAATAATTTCTACATGGATGTTGAGAGGACTTTCTTCATTGTGTGTGTCGGTTCAGTGTGTCGAGAATGACGAACTAATTTTATTTTGTATAGAAACCATATCAATCATATCCTGACCAACCACTTTAGCTTCATGAAAGCTTTATTTAAAATAAATACGGATACATTATATATTATTTTGCTTTCTTCAAACCTTATTTTTTCAACTTATAAAATTATTAAAATTTATCAATGAAAGTGTAAATATCTCATACGACTTTCATATCTCTATATCTATGTTAATTAATCTATAATCTATAATAATATATAAAGCTGAAGAGTTTGTTTGTTTGTTTGCTTGAATGCGCTAATCTCAGAAACTACTGGTCCGATTTGAAGAATTCTTTCAGTGTTAGATAGCCCATTTATTGAGGAAGGCTATAAGTTATATATCATCATGCTAAGACTAAGTAACTATTCCACGCGGACCAAGTCGCGGGCGGAAGCTAGTTAAAAATAAACGTAAAATAAGTACATCAAAAAGTTATCAGATACAATTTAATAAAATAGACACTTCACATTTGACATTCCATTATAAAAACACCTCAATGATTCAGCCAACATACCTTTGCCTGATCAGTATCAGATAATCTACATTTTTGCTCAAAATACAGTGGTATTTTGTAACTCAGTAATGTTATGATTAAGACCATTATGGACTCACAAACAGAAGACATGCATAACATAGAAGCATTCTTTGGCTGTATTGAGTAATACCTACCTATCTTTTAAATCAAACAAGCATTTAATTATTGTGATCATCTGTAGCTATATACATGTGTACATCATGATAATAATGTACCTATGATGACCTAATCATAATTATGCATGACATAATAATTATCTTGTTTAAGTTTTATTTTCACTGTCGGCAACATTATCATAACATGAGGTCAGAGTGTCATCTTAGGGTTATCTACCTTCTTATAATTTCATTTCATTCCTTATTTTAAATTTCTTCTTAATAAAACAATTAAATATACCTACTTAGATTGCATCAATATATTGCAAAACATAGTCCCTATATTTCATATTGATATTATTTGCGAATTTTCTAATAAATTAGCCACATCTTGTTAGACCCTACTAGTATTTTTTGTTAGGATCTCAGTAGATACAATAATTTGCAGGGGAGAGGAGGTAGGGGCTCCATCCTTGCTCCTGTTAATGCCCCTGGATCCACCACTTTGTAATTACTCATCACTTTAAGCAGTTTTACCTTGAGGAGAAATGACAAGAAATACATTATTCATAATTATGTATTGTCATAGTCTACAGTGAATGACTTAATACATTAACCCCCAATAAACAGCGACATTAGCGTTATCGCTCTTTTTAAATGCCACTATATTATCAACATTTTAAACTTTAAAAAACGACGCAAATGCTTTAACCTTACGATTCTAATTACAAGTTTATAAAACGCGATCATTAACTAAAAATTCCATGCCACATATGGGAATCATTTAGCAAATATTGGTTTAATTACTGTATTTTTTGTTTTTGACCACAGGGATCAGGTAGCGACCCATTGTGCTCCGCCCACGGCGCCTTTGCCATACGACAGATTTATGACAAAGGTCCATTCTAAATATCAAACTCTTACAATATTTTTGTTAGATTTTTTTTTTTCATTTGTGTTCGGTTTCGAAATTAAGCACTCGTTAAAACAGACATATCTTTAAATACTATTTACTAATGTTTGGACTTTAAAGAGGCCTCTTATAAGAAAATGCGCTGAGTTTGTTTCGGTGTTTCTTCTCAGTGGTTGTCAGTTCGGAAATACTGATGTCAAAAAAAGAATTGACTTCTAAAATTGTCTATAATAAAAGACCTACTAACAGAAATGTTAAAAATAATAAGAATAATTTTGTAAGTATGTACCTACATTAACCTTCTGTTGTCTACCTGTCTCGTATCACTGCCCAGTGGTTCAATCGTCACCGCGGGAGACAAAACCAATTAAAACTATAACTATAATGCAATGATTTACGGCGTGCATCCTTTGTTCACAATTTAATTATGCTGTAATGACTTTTTACGTAAATGAGGGGCAATTTTTTCTCGTTTTTATTTAAATGGAAATTTTAATTTTGGGATTTAGGGTCCGACACAGGAGGCAATGTAAATAGGAAGACTACATTTTATGCATTATTTAGCTTAATAAATCTGTAATATTATAAATGCAGTAAACTATGTACCTACCTATGTACAAGCACAAAGCAAAGTAACTATGTCTCACTATATGTCTGTCCGTTTGTTACCTTTTGACGTCTAAACAGCTGAATCTTTTTGAATAGAAGAACATTATACCTATTGTTAAAAAAGATATAAGTATCATTGGAATAGAAGCTTTTGCATTTCAAGGCACAGCAAAGTGGAATGGATAATTAGGGAAACCTGTTGTTGCCGCCATGCCTGAGTATGAGGTATTTCATGACTCGTTTATTACCTAAAGTGGACTGCTAAGTCCTGAAGTCTTGAGTTCGAATCCAAGGCCTCTGACGTTTCGTAATCACGTGCATATAAATGTTATTTAGGTATTAAAGTTACGTTTCTTGAAAGAAGACTGTTTTTGGAGTTTTCCAGTACTTTACGTACCTTTAATAACTCCTTGGGCGGTCTACATCGAAAACTAATGACAACATGACAGACAATATTATGTGTTTTCTGTCAAAAAAAAACGATCTAGGGACATTAGTGTGATATCTGGACTTTACGGCCACTGCCGATGCCCTCATTAACAAAAAAAGTTTACTAAATTAGTCGGATCACCCACTCAAGTCACATCCCTAATACGGATAAGCAATCAAGAAATCATGCCTAACAAACCCGGATTGTTAGAAAACAAGTAAAAACTCAGGGTTGCCACCCCACCATACAAGCCCCTGGCAGGGGCGCGCTACTATAAAACCCGACATATTTACGAGTTCTGTCTCCCCCACTCTAGTTTGGTTATGGTTTAAATTGCTAGTGGCGGCGGGTTGAATTTGCAGTTTGCATTAATTCAGATGGCCAATTCTAAATTAACAGCGTTCAATACATTATACAGTTTCAGTAGCGGACCGATTCACATAAATTGCAGATGGATTGGTCATGAAATTGGTTCAACTTTGCCTGTGTTTAAGATGGAATTTTATGCGTTGAATATGCTTCAGGCATCATAAGAAATATCATTGCATTACTTACTGAATTCCGAAGTGTAAATTTGCGATACTGGGCACAGTTCCATGGATTTATTTACTAAATTATAATACTATAATTTAACATTTAGGGCCACTTGCACCAACTTCTGAAATATGCTTAAATTGAATTTTAACACAAAATGACAATAGAAAATTGTTTTTAAATACAATTTAAGCAAAGTGGCCCTTAATATTCATAATATACAGTTAAGTTAAATTAAGTTGTTAACTGTTGGGGAAGTACTCAATAGGTGCCTGAGAATGGAAAGTGCGCTTAGTCAGCCCAGAAAAAGGTGGAGGGATGAGTTAGATGCGAGCCGCGGGCCGGTTCGATGAGGCACAGGAAAAGATTATCTAAGACCTGAAGGAGGCCATTCCCAGCATTAGGTCCAGTAACGGCTACTAAAAAACTACAAGCTACCCCTAGAAGAATGGGTGGAAGAAAAGTGGGTCTTCCCCAATAGATATAATCTGGGTGTATTTAAATCACGAGTGAATCGGTTACTTTCAGGCAAGCACGCTCCATCGTAGATAACTGTGTCGCTGGAGGTAAAGCGTAAGCCTATCAAGAAAAAAAATAAGCTATAGGTAGTAAATAACATCCAATAATCCGGATTTTAACTTACTTTTTTTAACAGGAGCAAGGGTAATTATACTTTTCAAAATATCGCAATAAGCCCTGTAATGACAAATTCCGAAGAAAATAACAATAAAAGTAGGTAATTCGCTCTGCTCATCATTTGAACTGAGCATAAACCCATAGGAAAATCGATGCATAGCTAATCTAAATTCAGCATTACTGTTCACGACACAAGGTTGATATTAGACTGTATTTCTAGATCTGATACATCGCAAGTTTTCAAAACGTGTAATGGTGCGCCAGGGTACTTTTTATCTGCTTCCAATGCATATTTTTTATTTTATTTGATGCCAGGTAGTGCAGACGTTTGTACAAAATATTTTACTGTAATTTTGCAAGTAAATTAACAGCTCTCATGACAGCTGTCAAGTGAGTTTGTAAACGTCAAAACTAGTTCAACCGCAGTGGCGAAGGCGACACTCATGTTAGTACTCGTGGCCACGCTAACGAATCGTCCTGTTACGCGTGGAGTGTCGAGTGTAACCGAAAGGTTTATTTTTTAAGGGGCCATCCATAATGACTATTAAAAATGATGTCACACAATCTCCATATCACATGTCGTCACATTTTTTGTGACACGCCCTCCTCTCTAGTGTAACGATTTTACATTAAGAAAAGTCAAAACAAAACAGCAGTTCCTATTCTTTTTTATTTAGATTTTTTTGCAACTGAGAATTTCATAGAAATTATTAATAGAGTAGCAGTCGCGCTCAGGACCACTAGGCTAATGAGGCAGTAGCATTCAGTGTTCTCCTTGTGATTTCAAATTTTTTATAACTTTTAATTCTTGTTTCAGGTTTCCAGCAAACCTTTGGATCAGAAGGTAAAGTATCTCATTATTGCGAGCGCCATTGGTCTTCTAATTCTTCATCAACAATTGGTACTTAACTGGTGTTTCATTTAATTAAAAAAAACAAGCTTCGTGAAAAATTTAAATATATAGATACAGTTCGTATTCTGAAAAAATAATTTAAATCGGCTAATAAAGTTCCAAGATATAGGCATTTAAAGCTTGCTTTTTAAAGGATGTTTTGTCCCTTTCCCGCAAAATGAGTGCTGTTATAAGGTTTGTATGGCGCAGTGAGTTGTGACGTCACAAATCTATAGTGCGTTCTCCGTCTAGCATAAAATTTTTATGCTTATAACTTCCTTATTTTTGAACTGATTAAAATTTAGTTTTTGTTGTTCTATATACATAGAACTCGTGAAAATATAATATAATCCTTCAAGTAGCCAATACCAAAATATCCTGTCGTCAGATATTATAAGTGCCTTTAGTCATAATTACATAAAGTATTAAGACCATAAAAGGGTCATAAAGAGGTGCCATAAGACTAAAACCACTCAATTACTTACGTCCATAAATAATTTTGATCACACTGTAGCTGTAGATACCCTTGTTATAATGAACAAGTAGCATTGCTTACTCGTTCCCGTATATACAGTCTGTAACAGAATAATAATAATAAATAATAAATTCTTTATTATCAGGCTACTTTGGCCCATAGATATATACCTTACAAACTAACATATATATTATAACTAGCTTCTGCCCGCGACTTCGTCCGCGTAGCGTGATGATATATAGCCTATAGCCTTCCTCAATAAATGGGCTATATAACACTGAAAGAATTTTTAATATATAATGAAAGCAGTTTGTTCAAGCGACTACTGAATCAATTACAGTGGTTTTTGTGCGTGCCGATATCGTAGTCGTTATGGGTACCTTACAGCCATCAGTTTTGACAACTTAAAAAATCACGGCTCCAACTTACATTTTTAACGTGGGAGACCCATACTTCGGCACCAATGGGCCGTCTCGACCGGAGAAATACTACGTCCTCACAGAAAACTGTCGTGAACAACACCTACGTTGTGTTTCGCCGAGTGAGTGAGGATACCGGAGGTCCAAACCCTTTTAAAAGGCCGGAAATTCCTCTGGTGCTGCGGGTGTCCATGGGCGGCGGCGATTCGTTTTCCCTTCTATGCCAAAAAAATCCTTGTCGGTGGCCTATGACAACTTTTACAGTGCCTAATAAGATTTCCATTAACAAGTTTAAAAAAAAATCAAGGCTCAAACTTACAGTATTGTTATTACGTCAGGAGACGTAATCGTAACCTTACGGGTACAGTACGTACCGTCGACCGGCGGCGACCTTTGCAGCTGAGCGCCCTTCGACGGCTGCGTCGAATGGTTCACTGGTTATGTACGTGAATTACTAATGTCGAAAAGATATGGAATCTCGGCTTGGTTAGTGGTTGGATTTTGCATTATTTTTGGCTATTTAACTACATTCAGAAATTTGGGGTTTTCAGAAATTTGAGTGAGGTCAAAGTACCAAGATTTCCGCCAGAGATTACTATTTTTCTGATCTATTTCAAAATTGTCTATGAAACACTTCGTTAAGTTGAAAATGAATCGATACATTATGGAGTTCCAAGTTCAACTTCAAATTTTTTTATTTCAAAAAATCATTTACTAGCGTTTCTAGTCGCACGGCCCCAAAATGTTGATCCTATAGAGAATCAGGCAAGAAGCTCCCATGGAATGGACACTCTTTTAAAAAAATGATATTACAATTTTCACTGGTACAATATTGAGATAAAATAATGTGATATTATGTTTCCTAAAAAAATTTCAAAGAGAATAGATGGTTCTTTTGATCTCCATTCTCCAGTGCACTTATATTAATAGGTAGATCAGAAAATTGATTGTCACTTATTAACTTTTAAAATTCCTAGATCCGGTCCTAGATCTGATTCCCAGGCCGAGCAGTATTATTGTATTTATTGGAGTTTGGATTTGTTCCCGGTCAATGGCAATAAGCCCCCTGTTACATAGGACCTAAACATATCAGAGAACTGTTGATGTACCTAAATCAGCCTAACCCTTCAGAAAATACAGGAGGAATCTTTAATCATTATAGCAAACACGATCAGTGATCCTCAGTAAAAATATCATATCTATATTATACAAACTGCACCTGCAGTGAAAACGTTTCAACAATTGGAAACAACGGATACCGGTGAAAAGATTCGCCATATTGTGAGCGGAAACGGAAATCATTGTTTGGCCTGTGCCGCGAAATCTAGCCTTTGTCGTTTTTTATTCAGCCATTGAATGGAACGCGTTATAAATATTCAAAAATGTTTATAGTCAGCTTTATTTTCCTAATTTTATAGTTTCCATGACGCTGTGGCATTTGCTTTGCAGTAAGAAAATTTGAAATAAATGCATGAGAAAGATTTTCCTCAGAAATTTTACTGTCGGAGAGCCATGCTTCGACATGAATGGGCCGGCTCGACCGGAGTGATACCACTGGCTCATTGAAAACCGGTGTGAAACAACGCTTACGTTGTGTTTCGCCGAGTGAGGATCATACTTGCGACTCCTCTGGTGCTGCGGGCGTCCATGGGCGGCGGTAATCGCTTACCATCAGGTGATCGGTCTGCTCATTTGCCCCCCAATCCCATAAAAAAACCAATACCACAAGAATAACTTAGACACCTCGCCACGTTAATTAATTAACAAAATCCAAATGTCGTCTCTTTGGTTATTAAAATTTACAAAGATATACTAAGCTAGGTACCAGGCATTCATTTATTCACGCGAGCATTTTCAGAAGAAACTATTTTCCAATGTATATCTCAGTTCTGTAGTGTTTTTCTCAATGCTAGGCAGTAGAGTCATCAAGTGGCATGTCTATTTCGAAACTAGGGATGTGACATCTTACTAATAAATACATAAAAAATAGTGTTATGTGCGAAATAGTTTTAGAAGTCGTCGGTGCCTGCGATTTGGTTGGATCTTTGTTACAGTGTTCTAGCGAAGACACCAATATTATGTAGTAATTTTCTCAGAAAAACATTATACATACATAAATATTCTTAGAATTTATCTTGTCTCGTCCCGTCTCTGGAATATTTAAAGCGTAGACTTTATTGTTTGGAATACCGTTAGTTTTATATGACAACATACCGGTTATGATATGATGCCAAAAATGCGTCAGGGGATATTGTGGTCAAAAACCATCTCATCATAGGTATTCGTCTACTGCTGGACGTAGGCCTCTTCTAGTGAACGCCATAGAGCTCGATATTCTGTTTTCCTCAAAAACCATCTATTACGTTTAAAATTGGAAGAAAAAGTACTAGGTACATCCTTGTTCTATTATAAACCCGAGAATCCTTTTGTTTTTTTTTTTATATCACTAAAGTACATAAGTACATTGCAGACAAGCAAAGGACCCGATTACCCTAGGACACCGTAGGAACTGCAACGGTTTTTTTATGTGGACCATTATTCGAGTTATTTTTTTGAAAATCGATGCAATTTTATTAAAATATTGTTCTATATTTGCGTTTGTGCAATTTTTAATAAATACCGTCCGTTATCGATATACATATATCGATAACAGCCACATCCCTAAATCATCGTCATCGACTAGTCTAGTGCACGGTTCGTCGCCTCGCCCATGAATGTCGAAGCAATCTTTTGTGTGTACCCCTCCCTCAAACAATGCATACGGATGTCCCAGTATCTTAATGATTGAGATGTTTTGATGGGGAGGCGGGGGTCTAAGATACGTGTTTTTAATGAATATTTTTCTATATGGTAATACCTCATGGTGTGTGCCTCTGACCCACTTCGGTGTTTATTTGCATTTTTTGCGTGTGAGAAACGTTTACTCTGGGTTCTTGCGGCAATGCATCAGCAACTCTTTTGGTGTTTAGTTCTTTGAAGTGTTCGATTCTCTGTTCTACGAAATTCTCAGTAGCAGCTGAAAGTTAGAATTGCCCCTATTTTACCTTTTTAGGGCCTAAAACATACCAGCGAATTGTGGGTGTATGGCAGAAAAACCTCTGCCCGACCCTTCTCGGAATACAAGCTGTCTGATCTGCCAATCAGACCTTATAGTTCTTTAGTCAAGGTCTAACCCGACTAATTTGGAGACTATGCCAAGCCGTCCCATCTGAAAAAAAAGTGTAGTTCTAAAAAATGTTCTCCCTAAGCTACATAAATCCTAGGTAAATAAGGAAACTGTGTGAAAAAATGTCGCAGTTGTGACGTATGAAAAATTATTTCATATCATTTTACGCTATAATGATTTACGCGAAATGTTCCACGCCTATCCCTTAGTCATCCTGCCTTTACCAGAGTTTACTTGCATTGAAAAAAAAAACTTCATTTAGTTATCACGATATTTTTTTCTTTTAGTAATAGTATGGCGCCACCAGGCGCCACACACACTTTTTGTGTATTTGCCAGTGTCAAGTATAATGAGTAGGTAATCAAGTAATTATCCACCATAATTACACATTAAACTGCGGGGAAATCCAAGTTTTGATAAAACATAAAATCGACAACGTGCACTTTACATTTTCCCGCCTAAACTGTCCTAGTTCCTATTATTATTTAATTTCCATGGAGGTTAATTCATAGAGCCTGGCTATGTGATTAGCACAATGAATAAATACAAACTCTTAGTAAAAATCTGTGAAGATTTTTATTAAGTATTTGTATTTATTCATTGTGACTATTTGTGACGGGCATTATTTACGCTAAATTTTGTTGTTACTGCTTGCACAGGGAGACAACTCGTGAATATATTCATGACCCAATTTGTGATAAAGATTAGAATTGATGTGTTTCTTTTACGTTGGGAAATACAATTGTTTAAACATTATATGACCGTTATCACCAAAAAGCTTTGACTATATAGTCAGAAACAAAAAAGCCTAATGATGGTCAATGCGTTCCTGAGAAATCTTTTTTAAATTGTCACAAATTATAAAAAAAAACATTCGACATCGTGACATCGTATACCTATTGGCGCGCTTTTTCCGCGCCCTTTTGTTCAGCCGGAATGTTAGTGTGGCTAGTTTTTGTCCCCCAAAGGATTGATGGACCATTGTGTTGCCATTCGCAAAAATTCCCGGCGTCGAATAATTGATAAGTCTGCTATGCGATATTTTTTTGTTTCGATGCTGAATCGTTAGGGATTAGATGTTTTTTTATTTGACTAACTCGTCTGAATTGTTCAGCTTGAATTTCGCAGATCCTGTTTGTTTTCCCGTCCAGCCTTTTGAAATACTTTGATGAGGTTTTATTTTTATCCTGTAGTAACTTTATCTAAAAACTGAAATTTGAAAGTAACAACACCAATCCCATACTATACATAAGTATTATATTATTTTGGTAGGTACTGTATTAATGTTGCCTTATAAAAAACTAAGAACTTATACATTCACATTACACTGCCCGCAAAGCAAAGTTTCTTACGAAGGTACCGAAGGTATAAACATAATGTCAGTAAAATTAACATCCTCTCGGTAACATAGACACATAATTACACGTGATACCAACAAAACAAAGTTAGAAATAAACAGAATGTGATTAGGGTTGCGACCCGCGCGCCGAGGAACACGGAGAAATGGAGGACATGGTGATCAAAACTCTATTATGCGGCTCCCAGGAGATATTTACATAATGTGTGCCGAGAAATATAATGCGGACAACGCAGAGATACTCCACTTTTATTTTTGTTTGTTGTTTTTTTTTCACGCACTGGATATTTCGTTTGAGGTTTAGGCCATTTCTTATGCAAAGGAAGTATCTTATTCGGCTTAAATTATCAATAGACATAAGTATTTTTAATTCAGTGTCAATCTAAAATGTTCTAGATTTTTATTTATGCTTTTTATATTCGAATTCGAATGTTGCTCGCTTTGTAATTAAATAAAAATGATTGCTGAGATATTGAAATAAAATGATTAATTTTATACGGATTTTATCGCGTTGTTTTAATATTATTTAATTCCCGAAGTTTCCGGATTACTTAAATAATATTAATACAACGCTATAAAATCTGTAAAAAATAGTTTATTTCAATGTCTAATAAGTATTCGCGTAAGTGTCAGAAATCAGTATTTCTGAGAGATTTCTTCGGTAGCGTGATAAGTCTACCAACCCACACTGGGCTAGCATCGTGGTGGCTTAACCCCTCTCATTCTGACAGGAGACCCATGCCCAGCACTGATAAAAATAATATGTTGATGAAGATGAAATTATTATTTTTCTTTTCCGCGCTACAAAACGCAAACAAAAGTTTCAACAAAATTTCACACAAAATCTATGAAAAGGCTGGACAATAAGGTAGGACTTAAGACCTTTTTCATGAATGCTAGAACCTTACAATTAAGGTAGTACCTACTATAATTTTCCGTCCAATATAAAAGAGACGTTTCCTCCGACGCAATGATCTGGCGTGGTGACTGGTGGCAAGGCGTCTGCGCTGTGAATTTGGGTCGGCACGTGATCTGAATGCACTGTGCGCCCACCCTTAGGAATAATATCGAGTTAGCGAAGATGCTTTGTCTTGCTCTGTGGTATTGCGGAGTTGAAAGTTATTGTGTTGTGGCAGACATTAGCGTAGCTGTAAAGACCTGGGTGCCGAGTCTACTATTTAGTTGTGTCAGAATTGTGATTCAGTGACTTCAAAATGGTTGATTTTTGACAGTTTTGTCTACGAAATCTTTCATTTCTTATGTCATTTAGTGCCATTGGATGGTCATTCTGAGTCAATTGAAATAGCAGACTTGGGCCCCTGTCGTGTTGTATGGATCAGAGTGCTAGGCCGTTTAGAAGATTGATGAAAAGAGACTGCATGCAGCAGAGATGAGAATGTTAAGGTGGATGTGTGACTAGAATGGACAAAATAAGAAACAAGTATATTAGAGGAAGTCTGAAAGTGGTGCCAGTGACAGAAAAGCTGAAAGGGAGTCGTTTGTCTTGGTATGGGCATGTGATGAGGAGGGATGAACCGCATGTGACTAAAAGAGTGATGAATATGATGTGCAGGGACAGAGGGGTAGAGGCAGACCAAAGAAACGATGGATGGATTGTGTTAAGGCAGATATGATGGGAAAGGGAGTGAATGGTGAGACGACGGCTGACAGGGATGAATGGAAGAAAAGGACATGCTGCGCCTACCCCAAATAGATTGGGACAAGGGCAGGAAGGAAGAAGGAAGGCAGACATTAGCGTAGCTACAGAATTTTCCTAGGGAGGGCTACCACTTGAAGTTTAATAATGTTTTCTTCAAGGCCTTGTAGTGAACAGTCTGCAACATTCAGCCGCTTTTTGAAAACTGTCAATTCTTCAGCGTCGCCTGTCCCACCGGCGTCTAGTTCAATTGTGTACCTTGAAATTACTAATTGCAGACTAAGTACAGATGGATAGTTCTTGAATTAACCCATTTGAGTCCAATCCGAAAATATTATGTTTTTTCTTGTGGGATACGGGGACAAACGAGCAGACGGAGCACCTGATGGTAAGCAATTATCGCACCCGCATCACCAGAGGAGTCGCAAGTGCGTTTTGGGCCTCCGGTATCCTCGCTCACTCCGCGAAACAACGTAAGTGCTGTTTCACGCCGGTTTTCTGTGAGGCCATCGTAAGTATCACTCCGGTCGACCCGGCCCTTTCGTGTCGAAGCATGGCTCTCCCACATTAAAAAAAATATAGGGAGTCTTTTGGAAGGTAAAGATATCGTATAATGGCTCCTGAGATGCAGGTTATATCCTAATTCAGGAGTTAATGCAATTGTATTTGAACATATGTACCTATATAGGCATTTAGTTGAAAATTTAAACGTTTTATATTGTATATAGGTATTTTTCTAAAGGTGCAGTGAGTCAGTGACTGATTTTCAATTCAATAACCTATTTGCCGATTAAAATCTGCACTGGACAACCGGTTTTTGAAACCGGATCGGCTTCGTGACATGAGCTTACGTGATTCAATTCATTGCTCGCCCGTGACCGAGAGGGTTACACGCAGCGCGTAGAATTCAATACGTCCGTTTTTTGTGATAAACGGTTTCACCTGCTTTGTCCTACTCCTAAAGGTCGAAGCGTGATGTTAAATAGCCTAGAACCTCTCTCAGGAATTAGACTATGAAATGCATAAATATTTTTTCAAATCATTTCATTATTCATATACAATTTACAATCCAGCGTTACTTCCTTACCTCCCGGAAACCAGATGCAAGCTTTTACCATACAGCTTTTAGGTACATTTGTTTCTAAATAATAATTCTAGAAATAATAAACGATTAAATTAATGAATGATTCATTACAGTATAAACATTATAAATAGGAAAGTACTTAACTAGGTATCTGTTTGTAACGTTTTAACGCCGTAACCGCTGAACCAATCTTGATGAATTTTGGTAAAGAGAATGCAAGGACTATAGACATACCTAAGCTATCTCTTGTCTAGAATAGTCCTTTGGTAAACGAATGAATTCGTTGGCCACAATTAGTATTTAATCATCTGCATACACAGTAACATAGTTCGTCACTAAAGTAAATCATCTTTTATACTGAACATAAGAGAAAATAATATATAAAAAGAGTAGATTATGAATATCAAAATAAATGATAGTTCAAAATATATCTTAAAAATATTTTCTGGAATGTATGAAAAATCTAAGCAAAAAATATTAATAATCATTTCATAAGTAAAACGCACCGCTTCGTACCTAATTAGTATGAATGCCACATGCAGTGAGATCTGTTTGCCGACTCGACAGTCAGGCCATCTAATTGAATTATCAAACATTTACTAGCGTTAAAGCTTTCGTTGAGTGCACTTAGCGATTGCAATGTATTTAAATTAACCTTTTATTTATACTGTTTCGCATACTTCTTTGTTTTCCCGCTTTTTCTGGCAAATTGCCACCTTGCTCAACAAAATTTAATCGTGTTATACCGAAGTATTCATTTTACTAATTCGCTACACAAAGTACTTAATGCTGTAGTTGCACTTCGAAAATGAAAATTATTTTTTAGGGATGGGAATGTCGTTAAATAAATTTGTCGATAAAATTAAAAGGTTAAAAAGTGGAACATAATTTTCATCGCAAATTGGCGTCGCGTCCTGGCAGATAAATCGGTTGAGAATACGATGAAGGATGTCCCCACATTAATGGAATTGCGACTTATTGTCTAAATTCTTGTTATACCTACACAAAAACACAACATTGTTATACATATTTGTAAATCGAATAGTTGCCGAGATAAAATAAATGCGACTCGGTGTTGCCCGTGGTAAAAACCGCATCAAATTTCGTGCAGTTGTTTTTACATAATGCGAGTACAAACATACAGAGTCACAAACAAAAATTTAAAAAATATTTTTGAGCCTGTTGCTGTAGCCTTCATACTAACTTTTCTCAAATATCTCATACGTATCTACAGACATCGGCCAGTTATAATTTACTAGCTTCCGCCCGCGACTTCTTCGGCGTGGAATAGTTACTTACTCTTAGCGATGATATATAGCTTATAGCCTTCCTCAATAAATGGGCTATCTAACACTGAAAGAATTTTTCTAATCGGACCATAGTTCCTGAGATTATCGCGTTCAAGCTAACAAACAAACAAACAATCTCCTCAGCTTTATATATTAGTACCTATAGATAATGTATGGGCACTTGGGCAGAAATAGAAGATCGTTAAAAAATGATACTATATTAAACCTTTTCTCCAGCATCTCTGCGTAGTCATAATATTATTAAAAATAACTTTTCCGATGTAATAAATGTAAGTACCGAACCACTAGACGTTTCTATAAAAATTAATTAGCCATGTAACATAGCGAGCGGGCTTTTTAAAACTAACTTGAACTAGGCGCGCCTTTTGAAACTTTATAAGATGTTCGTAAGTTCACTAGAGAATAAAAAAAATAAAACCCGATTGCATACGATGACGGCAAATTGTAGCGTGGCATAAATATATTTTATCTATATTTATGTAGTACGCAGGGTCGACTCAAGTAGCAATTAGAAATTATTACGAAACACCAGAATGTTATAGATATAGGTAATAAAATTCTTGCTAAACACAATTAATTGTCACCTATAAGCTTTCATTGTCAAACCATTTAGAAAAAAATCTTATGATACTTACCTTTATCTTTGCTAAGCCTTGGAAAAAATAATCATTACTAGAATGTAGTAATGATTATTTACTACCCGCGATCACCTTAACATGAGCTGCTGGGCTGCTGTGACGATAAAAACAAGTAATTTCAGAGTTACAGTAAATTTCAACATTTTACCAAATGGAACACAACGTGTATCTAGAATTAATTAGAGGGTCTCGTCCGAGTGACAGACGAGACGTTATTGTCTACGTGACGAGAATGGCCTCCCGTCTTGTTATGTTTGAACACAGAATAAGGCAATGTAGGATGTATGGTTGTATACGTTTGCCTCGTGCCGCTCGGCAGAAAAATGTACGTGCAGGAGAATCGAATTTGGCGGGAAATAAGGAAAAATGTTGGCGAGATCGTAGAATATTTTGTTTATTTGGTTGGACCGTTGTTATTTATGGCCGTAGAAGAAAATGACGTCTTTATATTCCTAAAACAATAGCAGCATACGCCTACTTCATAGCTTTAATACTTAATATATTGCGTCTCTAATACGGGAATTGATGGAATAAAGAATTACCGTAGATGTTACAATCTAAGCCATTGAAGCCAAGAGAAAGGCAAAAATATATTAAAGTTTGTAATTTTAAAATGCCACGTTTATGTATCTGCCGGCGACTTCTTCTGCGTGGACTTCAGAATTGGTTCTGAAGGACTATAATCTATCCCAGTTACAAATTTTATCCAGATCCGTTCAGCCGTTCTGGCGTGACAAACAAAAAACATCCATGCCATGGATGCGAACTTAAGACTATCTTGACTGCTATACCATTATGTATGTTATCATACCATCGTGCTTGTACTCCCCGAAGGGTTAGACGGAGGCATTCTTAGTGTATACCCTCATTTTGCCGGTATGTTTAGGTCACATTTGCAATAGGGGGCGGGTATCGCCATTAACCGGGAACATCCCAACCTCTGAGCTGCTACTGAGAAGTGCATAAAAAACCCAATAATACTCTGCTGGACCTGATAAGCGAACCTAAGGCGTAACGTAACAGCAGTCGTGTTCTGGACTACTAGACTAATGAGATAGTTATCATTTACTGTAAGTAACCTATGTATGTATGTATGTAAATACCTTACAGTTTGTCAGTACTAATTAAACCTGATTTTTAATTAAAAAGGTTCTAAGTACAAATTTTAGAACACAAGTCCACAAGCATTATCGCAAATATTTTTAGAATTGGAATCGTGTAACCGTAACTTATAAATGTCGAAAAGGTTTTAAAAACTCCCAAATAGTATTTCCTCATGAAAAAGCGGTAAAATTTTAAAATATTTCACGTGAGCTTTAAATGAACTTTTCGTTTGGGTTACGCTTTAACGTTTTTTACGATAAAAGTAATGAGTGTGACGTAGGGTTGTAACCACTTTATAATCGCAAAGCATCGGTATTAAGAAACAAAAAAAATGTGATTTATTCTTACATGACAAGACGACTTATTATAATTATTTAATAGTATTTTTTGTTACATCATATTATAAAAGCAAAAAGTGTACAAGCTACGAAAGATGCCTTAAAAGATATATACATATATAGTGCCATTTAAAACAGCGAAGTTTAAAGGATATCGATGAAGTACCCGTCGTGCTTATAAGCTACCAAGTTTAGTAATGAGTACGACATTTAAACTACGATACACGTTTATTTAGTTAGAGAGATTTCAATGCAAGATCGATTAGTACCGATAAACTGTTATTTAACCTTTAAGAGACAGAATCGTGCAAATATCCGATAACGACAAAGTCAAGCAAAGAATCTCGAGATTCAGAATTTGATGTCTATTGAATATCGATATTCGATTATCGTCAATATACTTTACGGTTTACGATTATCGACATTTCGTCTCCCAACCCTAAGGGCTGGCGTAAAATGTAGCATACTGGGGGTCCAAAATCCATAAACTTGTGTTATTTTACGACTTCTAGGGTTGTTTATGGCAAAAGGGGGGTGGTGGGGTGACTTTAATTATTTAACAAAGTGCCACTGTCTAATTAAGTTTGTGCTATTTGTGTAATTGAAGTTTTTATTGCCGACTTCTTGATGGAAATTGGACGCGTCAGTTCATTAAAAAGAAAAAATAAAGTAATAGGGATAAAAGTAGGTATAGTTTTTACTTTCAGTGCGTGGGAGTAATGACCACTGCTTTTGACGTTTATGGAAAGAAGGTTTATTGCCACGGAAGTAGAAAATGGCTTTTTGATAATAACCTAACTAGGACTGGCACTGAGCAGGAACAATTTGCGCATTATGACGAGAGCCTAGAACAGCATTAGGCTCAAACAAACTGCAGTTCAACAAGACAGATGTTCAACCTAACTTGTTTTGTGGTGAGGAGGCAGATGAAATGCCATTTCACCTTCTGAGGGAATGCGCATCACTAAGCTGTTCTTATCTAGGGAACATATCTTGAACTCTGGTGTGATAAGAGAACTTCTAACCAAATTCTTGAACGGCGGGCATTCACATACAGACTTCGGACGGTCGCGAATTAAAAAAAAAACCTGGGGTTTAAAAAAAAGCCATTTGGACCAATTGCTCTCAATTTAGATAACTTTTGATGGAAATCCAACTTTAAAATATAAAATTTCTAATAATCAATACGTTTTTACTTATAAAATATGAATGAATTAAAACGATGGTTTTCAATTAATAAGCGTGTTGATTAAATATCGATACACTTATCCATCAAGTCTGTGAAGTAATGCCAATCAATCATATGACACGAAACAATGTTCAGTCCCACAAATCAGTTCGTTCAACTTTTGTTCACCCCTAGTAGGTAGTAAACTAAACGCAAAGCGGCGAAAGCCCACTTCTGCAAATCAAACATCCCTTGGAGGAAAATCGCATAAAATCTAGGCGATAAACGAAACCACTAGGGAGTGAGTGCCTAGCACGTTGAAATGAAATGATCTCTAATCTAGGATAGCTTTTGCAAAGTAACCATTTTCAAAGCGCGGGGTGGCGGGGGCGCGAGCAATAAAATTTTACGAGCCGTCGCCATGGCAACGCCGCCTTTATGCAGTTGCGCGGGCCCGCCGCGACAAGCGCTGTGTTCGATTTTTGTTCATTTTTTCCAATGTTTTGATTATCTGCTGTTGAAGTAGTTTGTATAGTTTATACCTACCTTCACGGTTTTGTAATGTCATGAAACAGAAAAACCAATGTTATGTCAGATGTTCTAAGAAAAAATTATATGGTTGTAAAAACGCTAACGTTATATTAAATTTATTCATCACACGTTGAGCCAAATTTCAACATGGTAGCAGAGCGTGGTTTCAACGTGGCTTCGCGTTGTTTAACGGATGGTTCCGTAAATGAATAAATAGATGCTAGAAACGGGTAATTTATGTGAGAAGTAATTATGGCAGCCAAACCAGACATTACGAAATTCCACATCGGAAACCTGGACGGCACAAACTGGTCAGTATGGAAGTATAAGATGAGTATGTTACTAAAAGGTATCCCAAAAGCCTTAAACCTATTGGAAGGTACATACACATTGCCAGGACCTAAAGCGGATGCATCAAGTGCAGAAAATGTGACAGCTAAACAGAAATTTCTAGAGCTAGATAGCATGCTTCTTGTCATTCTGACAAGTAATATGAGCGACGAAATAGTCCAAAGAATTATGAGGTTTGAGACGTCAAAGGAAGTATGGGATGAACTTAGGAGACTATTCGATGGAGACGGAGATGATCTGGTGTACGAAAATTGTTTAAAATTCTTCGAGTACAAGAAGGAACCAGAGGATAACATGGCCATTCATCTCTCTAAGCTAAAGAATATTTGGTTTAAGCTTAATAAAGAAATAACAAAGCTGCAAGGAAACCAAGAATTGCCGGAGATAGTTCTAATATGCAAGATCCTAGACACATTGCCTGACGAATATCTTAATTTCAAATCAAGCTGGCTACTTATGGCTAAAAAGGAAAGGACTATAGATCGATTAACTTCACAACTCTGTGCGTTTGAAAGAAACGTTGAGTCGCAACCCTCTACATCGACAAGTGAGAGTACCCAAGCTCTAACACTTAAAGGTTCTAGGAAAGGGAAGAAGCCTCACCACCAAAGCTTAAAGTGCAATTACTGCGGTCAACAAGGACACAAAGTAAGAAAATGCGCAAAGTGGTTGAGTGACGGAAGGCCACCGAAGGCAAGTGCGAGCATGAAGACAAATAATGTTAATGTCACAGACCTAATGATGGCAGAAAAGGACTATTGTCTGTACCCTGACAAAGATAACTGGTATCTGGACAGTGGAGCGACAAGTCATGTCACATTCAGGAGAGACCTGTTTCATACATTTGAAAGTTTTGAAGCACAGCATACTGTAACAACAGCAAATGGTGAGAAAGTAAATGCCACTGGCAAAGGTGACATAAAACTGGAAGCCACAGTCGGAAATCACAAAGGGACGATAAACCTATGCGATGTATGGTGTGTGCCGTCACTACAGAAAAATCTGTTCTCCTTGTTAGCTGCACAAGACAGATTACCACAAAGCTTATTTGAATCTGAACCTGAATTTTGTAGATTAAAATCGAAGGGCATTGTCAAAGTAACAGGCGAACGAAAGAAATGGGGAGGGCTATTCAAACTGAATGTGAAGAATATTAAGCCACCTATTTCTGTTGAAGTTAATGCACTGACAAGCCAGGACCCATTACAAATATATCATGAGAGATTAGCACACCAAAGCAAACTTCATGTTAAAAGGGTTATAGAACGGGAACTTGGAATAAAGGTACAAAATCAAACAAAAGATTTTTGCGAAGGTTGCAGCTTCGGGAAAATGCATAGGCAACCTTTTAGAACTAGAGATAGAGCAAAAATACCCGGAGAAATTATAAACTCTGATGTTTGTGGACCATTTCCATTCTCTTATAAAGGATATCGCTATTTCGTTCTATTCAAAGATGATTTCAGTAAATACCGCTACGTTTACTTTATGAAACAAAAGTCTGAAGTCCACTCAAAGCTTCAACTAATGATAGAAGAAACGAAAGTAGCTGGTCATTTCGTAAAAGAACTTTTAAGCGACAATGGCGGAGAGTTCGATAATGAGAAAACGCGAGCAGTCCTGCAAAAGTATGGCATAAAGCAAAGGTTGATCATGCCATATACGCCACAACAAAATGGTTGCAGTGAACGAGAAAATCGAACGCTTGTTGAAGCCGCCCGAGCCATGATGTATGCGCATGAAGAACTGCCAACCGCTTGCTGGGCAGAGCTTATAAACACAGCTGCATACGTCCTTAACAGAACTGGACGTACTCCCGTAGATGAAAAATCACCATATGAAGTATGGTTTAACAAGAAGCCTAAGATTAAACATTTGAGAATCATTGGAAGTCCTTGTTACGCCCATGTACCCAAGCAGAAGCGTAAGAAGCTCGATAAAAAATCTGAAAAATGTATTTTAATCGGATATGATGGTGATGATGGGTACCGTCTTCTAAACATGAGTAATGATAGGCACTCGTTAGTACGTTCTAGGGATGTCGTATTTCAGGAGTTATCAATCACCAGGACTGATACTAAGGAACATCTCAGATCAAAGTCCGTTGAGAAAAATTCTGAAATAGAAATAACTCTTCGTAGATCACAAAATCTTGTTGCTGGGGAGGAGGATAGTCAACCGATTCATGATGTAAGGGAGGAAGGAAATGAAAGTACAGATACATTTCAAGAGTGTATACCTCCTGAATCGTTTGCTGATACACCTAATGAAACACAAGAACGAGATGAAGTTGATGATCAAACATTACCAGAGCAGTTGGAAGATGACATATTGCAAGATAATGAAATTGAGGATCAAGGAAGAATGACTCTGAGAGACAGATCTACATTGCGACCACCAGCAAAACTTGGTGACTACGTTATGACTTCTGTAGTTGACGTGTATGAACCTACAACTTACAATGAAGTTTTAAAGAGTCAAGACAAGGAGCATTGGATCAAAGCAATGAAAAGCGAGATTAAGTCTTTAGAAGAGAATAAAACCTGGACTCTAGTCGATCTACCCAAGGATCGCAAGGCTATTTCATGCAAATGGATCTTCAGAATAAAGACCAACGCTGATGGTACGATTGACAAATATAAGGCAAGGATTGTTGCTCGAGGTTTTTCGCAAAAACCAGGAGTGGATTATGACGATACATTTAGCCCTGTGGCTAAGATGACGACTATCAGATCGGTCATAAGTGTCGCGGCAAATGAAAGTCTTACACTCACACAGTTCGATGTTTCTACTGCCTTCCTAAATGGCACTCTTGAGGAAGAGATCTACATGAAACAGCCTGATGGTATGAATGATGGAACTAATCGAGTCTGTAAGTTAAAGCGAAGCCTCTATGGGTTAAAGCAATCACCTAGATGCTGGAACAAGTGTATCGTAGACTTCTTGAAGAGCATAGGTTTTCAACAGAGTCAGACGGATCCATGCTTATTTATAAGGAAACGTACACAGGCCAAGATAATCCTAGCCTTATACGTCGACGATGGGCTGGTAGCTGCAACTAATCAGAGGGATGCGGATAAGTTTCTAACTGAGCTTAAAAGAAGATTTAAGATTACCGCAAAGCCTGCAGATTATTATCTAGGGTTGCAACTACACAAAAATGGTGATGGCTCTTTAAGTATAGACCAAAAACACTACACAGAGAAGGTGTTAGCGCGTTTCAATATGGGAAACTGCAAATCAGTG
The DNA here is from genome assembly GCA_947256265.1 of Acronicta leporina. Classification (NCBI taxonomy): domain Eukaryota; kingdom Metazoa; phylum Arthropoda; class Insecta; order Lepidoptera; family Noctuidae; genus Acronicta; species Acronicta leporina. Next base: position 2,657,137 of record OX366537.1, on the reverse strand, counting down.
ACAACACCCATAATCAGGGACTCCGAGCAAGGCATATCAGACAAAGAGGAAATTGACGAGAAGTCTTATCCTTATAGACAAGTCGTTGGAGCTCTTGCTTACCTTATGGTCGGAACGCGGCCAGATATCGCCTACGCCGTTGGTGTAGTATCTAGGACGCTAGAGAACCCTTCCAAAGAAGATGTTCTAAAGGTGAAGCGTATAATGCGCTACCTGCAAGGCACGTTAAATTACAGAATAACGTATAAGAAATGTCAGACAGGAATTCTGGAAGCCTACTCTGATTCTGATCACGCAGGAGATGTCAAGGATCGTCGATCCACTAGTGGCATCCTGTGTTTATACGCTGGAGGAGCGATTTCCTGGGCAAGCAGGAAACAGTCATCAGTAGCGATCTCGTCGACAGAAGCAGAAATTGTAGCAGCCAGCGAAGCAGCTCGCGAGATAGTCTGGTTGCAAAGGCTGTTCAATGAAATTACCTGCTTAAAAGAAACACCGGTATTGAAGATAGATAATGAGGCCGCTGTTAAATTGGCGCAAAATCCAGAACTGCATCGAAGAACGAAACACATTGCAGTTAGACACTTCTATGTGAGAGAACTCGTTGCAGATGGAACACTACATGTCAAGCATGTAGGGGCAAACCTACAAAGCGCAGACTTGCTTACGAAGCCGCTTAGCAGGTCGTCTATCGTATCCATATTGGACCGGATAGGCTTACACTGTACATAGTATACCTTTTCATAGACTTTACAAAAAGGGAGGATGTTGAAGTAGTTTGTATAGTTTATACCTACCTTCACGGTTTTGTAATGTCATGAAACAGAAAAACCAATGTTATGTCAGATGTTCTAAGAAAAAATTATATGGTTGTAAAAACGCTAACGTTATATTAAATTTATTCATCACACGTTGAGCCAAATTTCAACATCTGCTTCCCAATTGAGACACCTGTATTGAATGTTTTACACAATGCTTTCTTGTATTTATTTCGTTTTCTTTATGATTAAAATACTCTGCCTGTAGATATACGTTAATGGACGAGAAGACAGGCCTCAAGGCCTAAGTTTAGGACCTAGCTACTTGATGGCATACCGCTAACAGTCTATGACCAAAAAAATAAATCGAACAAATTTAATACGAGCTAGAGCTCCGCATCCCAAATTCTGTACCGATGTTCTAAGGATTGACGGATGTTTATCACGCATTTTAGGCGTCTGGGTACCACTAAACATTGTGCTTAGTCCATTTATGATAAAGCTCATATTTCAATATCAAATTAAATATCCTCAAAATATCTAGATACTTACCTACTATTTTCGGTACGGTCACAATCGTCAATCAATCACTAGAATTGAGACGCTATGACCTCTAAGCCACCACGAGTCCTGCCTGCCATGTCGAAATTTGCCTTCACATTCTGAAGGTGACGTCAGTAACCTCACGTAAGGTTTAGAGGTCATAGCGTCTGGTGTACCTAACCAGAAGACGCAGGTTCGAATCCTGCCTGCGAGTCGAATTTTTCCTTCACTAATTAACTGTATCAGATTGATTCTCCAAGACCAATAAATGACATAACTCAGATTTCATAGACAAAAACTCTCAATTCTGAAATTAAAGGTCCCTCTCCCAATTAACTTCTCATGTCTTCTGACCTATCCTTCCCCCAAAATACTTGAGGCCTTGATGATCTTCATTCGTAGCAACAACATTAAACTTTAGTATCTTCCCTCACTGAGGTCTAACATCATTCTATTATGATTTAATTCTTACTATAGTTCTTTTTTAAATTGATGTTTAGACACACACACGTTTTTCCATCTCACTTCGTACGTGGCTGAAGTGTCGTCATCGGCAAACTCGCCAATAAAAAAAAAAGTTATTGAATGTAGATTGTGACCGTACCGAAAATAGTAGATATTATTTAATTTTGTTTAGAAATATAAGCGTTATCATAAATGGACTAAGCATTTCAAATATTGCATCCACTTCGCCTGTCTAGCAGAGATAAAGATTTACAACTTATTTTGGTTTACTTAGGACGGGTGTATAGTAATCTAATCGATGTTTATATTATTATGAACACCTTCCAATTTATCGCCAGTGGGCGTACATGCTTTGAATTATAATCAAGCGTAACGATTTTGTCTATAGTACGACGAATTTTTAAATATGTCATCCTGTTAATTTTTCCAATAGTTTTTTGCTTTTAAGAACAAGAATTGAGGCTTAGTCTAGTAGTAGTATTGATGTAATGAACCATAATTTTGTGGCAATTAAAAAGGACTATATTTATGTATATTAACTAGCTTTTGCCCGCGGCTTCGTTCACATAAGTCATTAGGAATAAAAATGCATCCCAAAAACCAACAACAAACAAAGATATCTTCTTTGTATGGGTACATATACCTTATAATATAAGTAGTTACTTACTTTGATAATTTCCAGAGTAAGCATAAAAGAAAACCATCTTTATACCTTATACATATTAGTAAAAGCGCTTCACACATGAAATACATTATAACAATCTTATTACACTTATTTCTTTTTAAAAAAAAAGCTTACTAGCAATGTGGGTCGCACATTACTAGTATTCTTGTTAACCCCTCGTGCTAAGCTAAATGCTTGTGTTACGAGTGGGTTCACGTCGGTAGTGCAATGGGTGGGTTTCGAACCGGCAACCACATGATCGCAAGTCCGACGCCCTAGCCATTAGGCTACCGCCGCTTCAATTTAGAAGCGGCGGTAGCCTAATGGCTTTAAATGATAGTTAGAAGACTGCGAAATAAAAAATAACGGCCAACGACGCCATCTTGAATTTTCTAAATGTCTTCCAGCTTCTTCCAGCTATTAGGATCTGCGCAGCGCTCGAGTAAATTTTTTCAATACCGTGACGTAAAAAGTTTTAATGCCGCTTATTTTTTATTCTTGATTATTTTATTGTTTATGAAGGAAAGTCTACATAAGCTACATACTATGGTCTATGACTGTCTTATTAGTCTAGTTTAGTCTTAAGCAAGTGAACTGGCTTCGATTGCCAGGTCCAGTAGTGTTATTTAGTTTTTAGCGGCCCGCCCGGGCTTCGAACGGGTGGAGAAATTCCTATTTTCAAAATTTTTTTTTTTATGAGATTGTATGCTAATGTTATTCTGGAATAAAGTAGCATTCAAATGGTGAAATATTTTTTGTAATCGGCCCAGTAGTTTTTGAGTTTATTCGTTACATACATACACAAATCTTTCCTCTTTATAATATTAGTATTCATGAATAATAATGATTTTGTCATTATTTTTCCTTCACATGTAGCTTATTATGAGCTACAAATGTTTTGTTGTTGATTAAATCGGCAAACGAACTGACGACCCAATTGATGTTAAGTAGTCAGTCGCTTGGATACAAGCAACACCAGAGAGCCCTTACTTACTGCAGACTGTCAGAGCCGCAGCAGCAGCAGGGAACTGGCTCTTACGCGCTAAAGTCGAAACGCACACCAAGGTGCTTTACGACAGTCTCCGACGTGAGGGTGTTCGCCAGCCAGTCAGACCCCAAGAGGTCCTAGCACCGAGCAGGTTAAATTTATTCTCGCCTCTTACGAGTTGCCTATTTGAGTGGCAGCGAGAAATAGTATTCTAAGCCGTAACACGGGGTTTAATTTAAGTATAGGTAATGCAAAAAGTACTAATAGCAGTAGCAGCCGTGGTTTGTATTTGTGCCCGGTTAATGGAAATAGGCTCGCCCCTATTAAATGGGAATAAATACAGGTTACCTGCGGACATACGTTAAAACACTTCTGCGCAGCGTTCCAGGAATACCAGCGTGATAATTTCTACTATTATAAAATTTTAAAAAAGCTGCCTGTACATTGAAGATAAAGAAATACAAGTGGGTTAGGGTATATAAACGTCTCCGAACCCAAAAATGTGATTTATAAAATAACTACTTGTTTGTTTGTCTGTTTGTTACGGGTTCGCGCACAAAATACTGAATAGATTTCAATTTTGTTATCGCTGTTAGAAAGTATATGCTTCAACTTAAAAAACTGGTAAACTTCTTATCTCAATTAATTGAACGGATCCCTAGATACAGCTTGACCTCTCTCATGTATACAGACCCCATACAAAGAAGAGATCATCAATGTTGGTTTTCCATTTTTACTCCTAATATAGCTTCTCGTGAGCGAAGTCGCTGGCAAAAGCTTGTATGTTGTATTTTTTAATCTTGATCGAACGCGCAATAGACATTCGCACGTCAAATTCAAATCATCAATCATAATACTATTACGAAGTGCTTGCTACTTCCGGTGGCACTAAAAAGTACCACACCGCCTTGTTAGAGCACTCATCGATTGTATAGCAATAATGGTTAAGTGATAACTGATGGGTTGAACCCGCCACCGCGAGTTCAATGCCGAGTGATGACCAACAGTTGCTTCAACTTTGTATATTTAGATTGAGTAGGGTGTCTATGATTGTGGTGCTGCGTGAGACAGTCTTAGTACTTATGTTGTGTGTGCTCAGATGAGCGTACTCAAAAATGGATTGATGGATTTTAATCAACAAGTTTCTTTTGCAAGTATTGTGTGAATGGAAATAAAAAAACTTCAACCAATTAAAGAACCGATATTGAAAAATTTACATTAAATTGACCATTGAAAAGTAAACGAAATGCATTTATTACTTTGGTTTATTTCTTATTATTTATTACTTATTTATTCAATCGCTATTCAGTTTATTGTGTTATTTGTTTTTATTTTATTTCATTAAACCTCAATGTTTTATATTCCTCGAATTCTATATTCTAAACGTGTTCGAAGAAGTTACAGTGCAGTCGAAATAAATGTCCGTGTCAGAAGTTACGTACAAGCTAGTAGTGCAGTAACAAATTTTAATATAATAATACAAACAACAAATTGTCCTTAATAGTTTCGATCTTTTCGCACAAAAATACTTCTTTAAGTGATTTCCGTTCGCAACGGCTAGCTTCGGAGACAGACATAGTTATTTTGACAGAACTGTAAAATGTACGTAACAGAAACTCGCGATACTATTTTACTGGGTATTACAATCGTCGTCTTTGTTTCATTTGACCTGTCAGTCTCTTACGTCATTTAGTGCATTCTTCGCGTGAAATTTCCGGAAGAACACGCTAACATGGTCTCCCTGCAGATGTAAAAGCGTACGCGCAGTCCGTTTGATCTGCCGCGGCGTTTGTTTGTTTACGTGTCGCGCCAGTGTGAAGCCGTTTGTTCTAACTATAGCTCGCAATCGGACGGTGTCAGTTACTTTGTAGAAAAAAATAACATACTAACAAAACAATGTATGTGTTGAAAGTGTGTGACTCCTGCTAAAGGCGTAATTTCTTTACATTGAAAGTATGAACTTAAATTAATGAAAATATTTTTAAATAATCTCTTTGTAATTGTTTTCCGTTTCCATGCTAAGATTCAATATGTGAAGGTAAATACCGACCTAGGGCGTGTTAGGACTCGCGGTAGTTGTGTTGGTCATAACGTCTGGTGTATTGAACCAGAAGACGCAGGTTCGGATCCTGCCCACAGTCGAATTTTACCTTCACTAAAATAACGATTTTTAAAATGGCAAGTAAAACGTAGTATAGCTGCTGCGAATGATGTGTGCGTTTTGACACAATTGCACATAATATGCTATCGTGCCTGTATTCCCCGAAGGGTTAACGAGAGACTTACTAACGTAACGTTTGGGTCCCATAACTCCCAACGCAATAGGGGGCAAGCATTTTACACATCCAAGCTGCTACTGAGAATGACCAAAAAAAAACAATAACACTACTCCCCCTAAGATTCAAACTCAGGACCATTAAAAGGCTCAAAAGCCGCGCTTGTGGCCGCTAGACTAGCGGGGCAGAAAGGAATCCTAAAACACAGATGTGGTTGGTCCACACTTACTACGGTTTCAAATAAAGCTGTAAACACAAACAGACTTCACACGCCTTGCGGTAGACATGAATCAACAATACAATCATGTTTCTATTTTTACTGAATTTCACATCTCTTCACCAGTCTTTAGATATAAATTAATTCTTGAAAAACAAAAGATCTTTTCAATAGGAGCTCGGAATTTGGTTTTGTGGCCATAGTCCTAACATAGACCTAAACATATCGGCGACCTGTGAGTTTTTTTAATGAAAACGTTACCCCACACTAGGATTTCCTGTACCTTGGGTGCGTTTCTCACACAAACGCCCAGACATGGAACTATCTGTAGATCATACAAATACAGCCTGAATCACAGCTTCAATCTAGTTCAGGTATAGTATATATGAAACCATGCTCAATTGAATTCTATCTCACAAGATAGAATCAGTAAAATGTATTGCTCTTTTTATGATAACCTATTATTATCCTATAAATATTTGCTCATTAATCTAACTGCCTCATTAGCCATTAGGAATTTTTGGCCGGTTAATAGCAATAGGCTCGCCCCCTATTGCATGGGACCTAAACATACCGGCGAACTGGTGTACGTTAGTACGCCTCTGCCTAACCCTTCGGGGAATACAGGCGTGATGGTATAAATATTTGCTCCGTGTGGGGATATAACCCACGACACGTGTCGCAGAGTCAGTACATCTCTGCCTTTGGGGACTACAGAATTTATGGTATTAAAGTCTAATAAATTCCTACACCAACATACCACGAATAAAACACGCAACAAATGCAGCTCACATTCAGATGAGTTGAATCAGACGGCCAGACGTCTCAATTGACCAGTTGCAAACAGTATCAATAGACCACTTGATGGCTTATTCATCTCTTTAAGTACTTACAGCGCTGCACCGAGGTTGGAACGAATAAGTTGATAATATATATATATTGTCGGTACGCGCTGCTGATCTGTGTCCTTTTCATATTTTTTGAGGCAATGTTCTAAATTGCGCTCAGACTCAGGTAAAAAAATGCTATATAATAAATGACAACATCCCATCACAGAAGGGTTAGGCAAAGGCCCATTAATGTGCACCTCCAGTTTCGCCGGTTTGTATCGGTCCCATGTAATAGGGGGCATGAGCCTAGTGCCTATAAAAATATTTACTTCGAAATATTCGCGAGTGTTTCAGAATAAATCCTGAAATCATTAATTTAAATATATAAGTCAATGCCTGAAATGCCTTTAAAATACAGTGAGAATGAGCCGTCGGTATATTGTATTACTGTTTCTTTTGGTGGTTTCACACAGATTTATTTTATGTCACAAGACTCACAAGAGACGGTTACCATTCCAAAATAGAGCGATGCATACACTTCTACATTCGCGCGATTATTTAGGAATAAATATATGTCGTGTCAATACTGTCCGCTGCTAATGTTTCTCGTATGGTAACCCTACTTGTAACCTAATTTTATCTTCATACTAGCTGTTGTCCGCGGTTTCGTTAGCGTCGCAAAATACTCCCTAAATTATCAGCGATCTGCTAGTAAAAAGTCCAGTGAAAATCGGTCCAGCCGTTTTGGAGATAGATGATTTATTTAATAAGTTCTTAGTGTACTAGTTATTATTGTATGTTTGTTTTTATTTCATATGCATTTAGTAAAAACTGTTATTTTACCATTAAAATCACTTTTTTTTTATATTAGGTTTAGATAGATAGATAGATACAATGAATATCCTTTATTGTACACCAAAAACAAATGTCAAGTATTAGATAACACTCATTGAATATGGTACAATGGGCGTTCTTATCGCTAAAAGCGATAAAAAAATAAAAGAAAAAGGTTTATATAGAAATCCCTAACTTTTTCAAAATATTCTATAGCCTATGTTAATCTGGAATAATGAAAGAATTTTTGAAATCGAAACATACCAAATCATTCCTCATTATATTATTAAAGATAGGTATTTGTATAGATTTTAGTAAATTGTTCTTAACTTGTAACTATTTATTTTCAGATGTGGCTCATCATTCAGCTCACAAGATCCGAAGTCACAGAGTCAGTAGGCGACATCGAGCCGTCAATGGTGAATAATGTTATCATAATACTATCATAATATACATTAAAGGCAGAGGTGTTGAACATGAACTACATTATATATAAGTATAGCTCAGGTGTCTAATTTGATGTATTTATGTCATTACTTGCGAGAATTTGATACTTATTAACGACACCATCGGATGGTGTGTTAAATAACAATACAGATTTTTACTAAAATCAAAGCCTGAATAAGTATATTATGTAGATTAAAAAAAATCAAATGATGTAAATATAATTATAATATTCATGAAAATCGGGGCCGAGACTCTTTTGAGGTTTTTTCTCTATTATAGATCGGATTTTGAAAATAGCTGAAAATTTTACTTCTATAAACAGTTTACCTATTAGGAACAGGTATCAATAACTGCATAAGAGTTCTAGTGGTCAAAAATGCCACTGCTAATCTAAGGTTCTGTATACGATTCCCAGGTCGAGTAAAGTTTTATTTCTATGAAGTTCTTACGTAGCAGCACTAGCAGCTCGGAATTTGGATTCGGGATTTAAAAACTGGCGAATTTTAATGTCGAACTATGGGTGTACATTAGCAGACCTCTACCTAATCCTAATAAAATTGGTAAGATTAAAAATTAAAAGTAATTTTGATGTTGTATATTTGAGAATGTACCGCCATCTATCATCTAATTGCAGTACTTAATAACCTAACAACAATCCAATAGATGGCGCTGTATTCAATATTCAAGTAGTTCTTCTACTCCCTGACAGATGGCGAGCTTCATTTTGAGCCCGAACCCTACAGCAAAAAGTTGGAATTGAATAGTTCGGGTAAAATACACTGCAAAGTTGCTGGCGGTGCTGCGCCTACTGTACAATGGTTTTTGGTAAGGTATTCTTTTGATATCGCTTTATTTTTATTACACTAAGGCCCACTTGCACCAACTTCTTAAATTGTATATGTTTAAATTTTACTTAAACATAATTTTTCATAGTAAATTTGTGTTTAAATACGATTTAAACACATTTAAGAAGTTGGTGCAAGTGGCCCTAAGATTATCATATATCCGGGAAATCAAACCCCCGACCCATAGACATAGACTCAATGCTTGGCCACTGAGCACAAGGAGGTGACGCTCAGGCATTCGCCAAATGAAAACTGTATTTAGTTTTATGATTACAGTTTTAGGGCCACTTGCACCAACTTCTTGAATATGTTTATATTGCATTTAAACACAAATTTACTATGAAACATTGTGTAAACATATTAAGAAATTGGTGCAAGTGGGCCTTAGTAAATACAGTTTTTTTTACTAAAAATTACAACGCTTACGTATATGTTTCGCCGAGTGAGTGATCATACCGGCGGCCCAAATCCTTTTAAAAGACTGGCATCGCACTTGTGACTCCTCTGGTGTTGCGGGTATCTAGGGCGGCGGTAATCACTTACCATCAGGCGATCCGTCTGCTCGTTTTCCCCCATCACATAAAAAGAACATTCTAATTAGTCTATTCCCTTCTAGAACGAAGAAGATCCTTTACCCGAAGGTGTGACGTCTTTTAATGGTACCCTGATGGTCAGTGATGCAGAGCGGAGACATTCAGGCCAGTACACTTGCAAAGCCGTGGACGGGGAGCGTTCCATCACTTCCAAGATTACTCTGGATGTTGTTGGTGAGATCATCATAATTATTATATTTACCTGACTGCGCAAATGGTGGATTATGTTTTTAGTGTAGGTGTGAATATTTCTTTGGTGGTCTGTGTTGCCTTAACAGCTTGGTGGATTTTAGCTTGAGAGGTGCAGTTATATTGGTTTATTGTGGATGATTGAAAAACTAAAAAGTGAAATTTTAGTCTGCCTAAAAAAATGCCTCCGAATCTCCTCTTGTTCGGCAATCTGTTTTATTTGTATTATTTCATAGAATCTTTTTTGAAAACTACTCAGGCAAACTCCTGTTGGTGGGTTTTTCAATGAAATTCTAAGTAACACCTCGGAGTTTGGAATTGTGCCCTATGTTAATGGCAATAGGCCCCTTATTACTTGGAACCTAAACATACCGGCGAAATGTGGGTGCTTTGTCTAACCCTTCGGGGAATACAGGCGTGATGGTATGTAAATATATTTCGCAGTGACTCCCCGGGTCCTGGAGCCAGCGTCCGGCTATCAAATGCACGTTACAGTCGGTCAGACTGCAGTCCTGAACTGCGTGGCGACTGGAGACCCGGCCCCCACCACGCACTGGGATCGAAACCTCGCCATACTGGGCAAGCAGCGTATGTATTCAAACGTCTTGGTGTTTTATAGCTGCGTTTGCTGACAATTTTGATTTCTCCGTGATGTTTATGTTCTTGCCGTAGGTATATGTTGTATATATTTAAAATATAGTAGTAGTAGTAGTATTTATTATTATCTATATATTGTATAGTAATGTTATCATATTTCAATAGTTGTACCATTAACGACCACATTTATTTTTGTACCGTTATGTCCATTCTAAGGTTGCCTGGAAGAAATTGCAGATCGCGATAAGGCCGCCCGTTGTATATTTGTAAAACTGTTGTGTCCTGTCTATTTGTGTTTTTATTGGTGTACAATAAAGCACCTATATATAAATAAAGGAAAATATTTACTGTAATTTTCTTTATCTTTTACGCGCGCTCGCGTTCCAAAGGGGTTTTTCAAACTCGATTTCAAGTTAAAACTAACAAAACATCCGTGAAAACTGCATTCAACCGTAGATCGCAATGACCACTTACCATGAGATTTCTCGTTTGCCAAATAATAACATTAATAAACTATTTTTATTTCAGAAGACGGAGTTGACGTGGAAGATGGCGTCAATGCAACAACAGCCAGGTATTATTACTTGTATTTACTTCTTCACACAACTCTCTCCATTATTGTATTTTTAAAATGCCTATAATAATAGTTAGTGACTGTTAATTAAATTCCTCTTTAAATGATAAATAATAATATTGAACTAAAACTATTTTTACTGATTTTATCACGTTGTATTGATATTATTTGATTCCCGACGATAAATAATATATACCTAGTTATTTAAGTATATATATTATATAAGATGAGTTTTAAGTAGGGACTGATTGTTCAATATTTAGATATTGACGACACGTTTGGCGTAGCGGCTGGGCGATCGGCTTCTGCGACACGTGTTGTGGGTTCGATCCCCACACGGAGCAAATATTTGTATGATCTACAGGTAGTTGTTCCGGGTCTGGGCGTTTGTGTATGTGAGAATTTGTGTTTGTAAACGCACCCACGATACAGGAGAAAATCCTAGTGTGGGGCATTTTTAATTAAAATCAAAAGAAAAAAAATAATATCTGAGGAATTCAATTGACCTTTGACAGATTTTGTATAAAAATACTGTCAAAAAAGTTAATCCAGTTATCTGGATAATTGGAATAACTTAGGGCCGATTTTTCGTATATAATGTAATATAGTTATAAAGTAACTATCAGCAACTAGAATAAATAATTATGTCATGATAATGAATACAGACTGGTGTTGATGAATAATGGTACGCTGGTGATTCGCAACGTGTCGGCTTCGGACGCGGACCGCTACGGCTGCACGGCCGGCAGCGCCGCCGGACTCGCGCGCAACGAGCTCCAGCTGCTGGTGCACCAAGGTACACCACTAATTATACAGCCCATCTCGCGATTGATTGCTGGTGTACCAAGGTGCACCAGCAATTATTTAGCCCATCTCAGATGCTGATGTACCATGGTACACCACTAATTATATATCCCATCTTAGCTGCTGTTGTACCAAGGTACACCACCAATTATTTAGCCCATCTCAGCTGCTGGTGCACCAAGGTACACCGCTAATTATTAAGCCCATCTCAGATGCTGGTGCACCAAAGTACACCACTAATTATTGGGCCCATCACAGATGCTGGTGCACCAAGGTGCACCACAAATTATTTTGCACATCTGAGATACTGGTGCACCAAAGTACACCAGTAATTAATTTAGCTAATCTCAGATGGAGGTACACGATTAATACCAATACAAATAATATTTAATTCTTGATATTTCGGATCCTTTACAGCAGAGGTTCCCAAACTTGTTTATCTTGGCGACCACTTGCCATATTGTTCGGGTTTGCAGGCCCACCAGCCCCTTCTTACACAGTTTTAAACTTTAGAAAATTTATTATACCGGATCCATTGAGGTCTCGTGGACCCAAATTTTTCTTCCCTGACATAGACCCGTTGCAGATCATCGCCGACCCCTTTGGGTAGCTTCATTAAATGGATGCTTCGTCCTTACATCACATTTGAAAACCACAAAACAAAAAGTCCATGATAAAGATCTGTTTGTTAAAAGTTCTGTATTTACCCCATTGTAACTGTTCTCTACAGAAGGCGAGCTGCCCCCACAAGAGTCGAGCGGGGTGGCGGGCAAAGCTGTAGTAGTGTCCATATCTGTGGCTGGAGCCTACATGGTGCTGGTGCTGGCGCTCATGGTCTACTGCAGGAGACGACGGCTAAGGAGGCGGCAGAGAGGTACCAGTAACACCACTACTTTAAAATCAATACAGATAGTTCTAAGTTTAATTTCAATCTATTTTCATATAGTACTGAACTAAATCTAACTATAGCCGGCTACAAAACTAACTAGCCAACTACAACAGTAACTACAGCCAACTACAACACTAACTATAGCCGACTACAAAACTAACTATAGCCGACTACAACACTAACTATAGCCAACTACAACACTAACCATAGCCAACTACAACACTACTTATAGCCAACTACAGTTGGCGCAAAATAACTGAACCAAAATGGCGGATGCGCAGCAGTCGTTCTTTAGTACATTTTGCTCGCAAATGTACTGCGCAGACTTTCCCCCTCTCCGTTAGGTTATTTTGCGCGAACTTTACAACACTAACTATAGCCGACTACAAAACTATAGCCGACTACAACACTAACTATAGCCAACTACAACACTTACTATAGCCTACTACAAAGCTAACTATAGCCAATTACAACACTAACTATAGCCAACTACAACGCTAACTATAGCCAATTACAACACTCACTATAGTCGACTACAAAACTAACTTTAGCCAACTATAACACTGACTATAACTAACTCACTACACTGACTAGAAAACAAAAAAAATTGAAAACTCATAAAAGAAAATCTAAAAAACCCTTTTAATTCTTTTTAGGAGAAAAAATGGAGTTGGAGATGACAGAAGGACGCGAGAAGCTCGTGGAAGACGGAGAAGAAGAGAAGTCGAAAGCCAACGGCGCCGCCCTGCAGAACGGCAGACTGCTCCCACATGACAAAGATAGCGGTGAGATTACTGTGAAGTTAAGAAGTTTATTAAATAACAAAAATAACTTATAACGTACAATAAAACCGCTTCGAAAGTATTAAAAATAATGTAATATGAAAAAAAAAACCAAAGTCGGTGACGAAAATAAAAGGAATTCTGAAACTGGTCAATTTCGAGTGTTTTTATATCAAACTAGCTGACCTGGCGAACTTCGTACCGCCTAACAGTCGATTCTGAATCTAATGTCACTCAATTGTTTTGCCTTCCCGGAACCCCTCCACTAACACTTAAACTTCTTCAAATTGACTTTTAAGTATTATTACGAATCTTTTGTATGGGAATATAGAAAAGTTGTTTTTAGACTTTTACAGGCAATTTTTTAAATCTCCGTATGAACCATCCCCGTATTCCAAGGAAAATTATAAAAAAAGAATTAGCGAAATCGGTTCAGCTGCTCTCGAGATTTGCGCTTAGAAACACATTTGGCGATTCATTTTTATATAACATACCGGTTATTATAGATAAGCTTTTACAAGCGGTTTTGGAACGTTTTGACGCACTGTCTAGTTGCACGGTTCCAATGTTGATGTTGATCCGGAGAAGAATTCGGCAAGAGACTCAATGGACACTCTTTTAAAATAAATTTGTTGTTACACATTATAGATACTGTTTTGCCTTTGACTATATTGTGAAAGTTTGCACATACCATTATATTAAAAGTCTTGTTATTTATGACGGTTGGGTTTAAAGTTAGTATTTCATATCTTCATTTTGCGTGGCGAGTATAATTTTAGTTATGTTGACGAGGCCATAGTTTTTTAGAACTCACAAGATGTGGACTACAAGAGTGTACATACATACATATTTTCACGTCTGTCTCCCATTGGGGTAGGCAGCGACTATAGATTTCCACTTGCTACGATCTGGCACACCACTTTCGCTTCATCTACGTTCATTCCTCTCTCCTCCTTATGCATGATCTTCGGTTTAGGGTGCTCTTAACCTGACCATTTTTTAGAACGGCCGCAACTTGGTTGTGGTACGTTCGTCGAGGTCGGGCCCTTCCAACTCTTCCATCCGTACTCATCATGTATACTCGTTTCGTCAATCTCCGTTCATCCATCCTCTCTATAAGCCCAAACCAGCTTAACATACCTTTCTCAATCTTTGTTACTACACCTTCTTTCACACCACATCGCTCCCTTATCGTACAGTTTTTTTTTTTTAAATCTTTCTTCTATTTAATTTGAAGTCGGTTAAAACCTGTAGATTTTCACTTTATGAATTGATTAAATAGTGGACAGCCTCAATAGCCTAGTGGTCCTGACTGTGACTGCTACGCTAGAGGTCCTGGGTTCGATTCCCAGGTCGAGCAAAGTGTTATTGGGTTTTTCTATGAAATTCCCAGTAGCAGCTCGGAGTTAGGAATTTGTGCCCGGTTAATGGCAATAGGCTCGCCCCCTATTACATGGGACCTAAACATACCGGCGAACTGTGGGTGTACATTAGTACGCCTCTGCCTAACCCTTCGGGGAATACAGGCGTGATGGTATGTTATGTTATGTAATTAGTGAATTTAATTTAAAAACTTTGTGATTTGCGCGCAGGAGCTGATAACTCTGAGGTGTCGGGTATATCTCGCGCGTCCAAGAAGTCCGGACAGTTCGAACACCTGTCTGTACCAAGAACACTCCTCACTGAACAGATAACATTGGGTAAGTTACTATACCTAATATACTTTTTATACAGGGTGAAATTCAATAGATGCGAAAAATTAAAATATAGTAACAAAGACAGTTACGAGCACATGGTTAAGGAAAATAATAATAATTATGATGAATAGTAAAAAGAAAATGATTTTTATGAATCCTACTAATATTATAAATGCGAAAGTTTGTGAGGCTAGATGGATGGATGGATGGATGTTTGTTACTCTTTCACGCCAGAACGGCTGACGGATCAGGATAAAATTTGGCACAGAGATAGATTATAGTCTGGAATAACACATGGGCTACTTTTTATCTGAAGTCCATGCAGACGAAGTTATAGCTAGTTGCCGATAAAAACGTAATATATCGTCATAAAAAAGAATTTAATCAAATTGTGTTATAATCTGGATTCGGATATCGTTATGTTAGGTTAGGTTACTGGAAATAAACGACCGGAAAATCGGTTGAAAAGTTATCAATAATTACATTCACTTACAATTATTTCCTGTGAAATATTTTGGACTAAATTGTAGGATATAGGAACCTACCTACATTAATGGAATTTGAATCCTAATAAAACACTATTTGATTAAATTTTCTTTGAATTACGATTTATTTTAGTATCACGTTTGTAAGGTCAATCCGGTCCACTGAACGCTTAAGCGCATGATAATTAATGATTATTAATACGCAACTGACTTCGAAAAGTCAGAAGTGCGTGCGTGTCTTGTATTCAAACTCGAGACCTTTGACTTGGCAGTCCAATAGTCATATCACTGCGAGCATGATGAGAGGGATAGGGGGGCAAGCGAGTAGACGGATCGCCTGATGGTAAGCGATTACCGCCGCCCATGGACACCCGCAACACCAGAGAAGTCGCCGGAGCTTGGTTCCCCACGGTTTAAAGCAGCATTAATCATTATGATTGTTTATGTTTGTAAGGTCGTGGTGAATTCGGTGAGGTATTACTGGCCAAGATCGACATGACACAAGTGAATAAGCTACGTAATAAGAACTCCCTGGAAGAGAACATGGAGCCCAAGCTAAGACCAGTACTTGTCAAGGCACTTACAACTAAAGACGAGGTAAGAAAGTAATAAAGTAGCTGCCCCCATTTTCAGTCGCATCCCAAACCTATATTGATAACAGCGCCATCTACCGGGACAATTAAGAACTAACTAAACTTGTGTACTAAAGAGAGTAGAGCAGTGTTTCTTAACCTTTTTTCTGTTCACGGACCTCTTAAGAAATCAAGCACCTCTTAATAAAAAAAGAATAACAATAAAGTTGGGATCATTAATTTTAGACTTTGACTATCTATCCCTGGACAAGTGACGCGCTTAATTCTATGAACAAAAAAGTCTGTCACTTTTGGTGCGGGGGGAGGAAACACTACATAGACATTGCTGCACACATACTCAAAATCATTTTGTATCGGTACGAACTCACACATATTAAAATCTTCACCACTAACACAATTTACGCACACATAGAGGTCAAATACGTCAACATACAAGAATTGACGACAATACGAACGTATAATACAATAAAAATAATTAGGAAGCTACTATGTCGATATTTTATATCGATAGATTATTTTAGGAAGAATGGATAAAAACGTAACAACATTACAAATTATTTTTATATGTAATTATTTATTTGCAAAATTAAAATCATCCATACACACCTTTTTAATATCTTGCGTCATAATTATTTTCAATGCAATGCTCTCATTGCATGCTAATGAAATACAAAAGAAAGAAACTATTTAGGTATAGATCAAATTTATAGGTGTTACATACTATGTAATAAATTGGAAAATAAACGCACGGGTGAGAGAAATCGCTAACTTTTCGAAATACATATTCTATAGCCTATGTTAATCTTGAATAATGTAGCATTCAAATGGTGAAAGAATTTTCGAAATCGGCCTAGTAGTTTTTGAGTTTATTTGTTACATACATTGATACATACAAATCTTTCCTCTTTATAATATTAGTATAGATAGAGCGGATATTGGGGACGTTATGTTACAAATACTTTGATACCAATTAGTTTGATTCTTTGATTTTGATTTTTTCTTTTCTTTGCCAGGCTGATATATTAGGAATAACACTAGACAGAGCGTTTTGTTTCCCAAGAGATATAAGTACTTAGGAGTAAATACGATTTTGTTCATTATGTCGCGCGTTAATATGAACAGAAGCGCTACGCTAGAGGTCCTGGGTTCGATTCCCCAGTCGAGCAATGTGTTATTGGAGTTTTTCTATAAAATTAAGAGTTGATGCCCGATTAATGGCAATAGGCTCGCCCCCTAAGTACGCATCTGTCTAACCTTTCGGGGAATAAAGACGTGATGGTATGTCGTGTTCCGTACTCTCGTTATTTCTTTGAGCCGGATATCGAAAAAAGAAAATAATGTGTTTGAAGAAACACCCCGAGAGGCAGGGCATAGTGGAATTGAATAACTCTACTTAAACACCAGGGGAAACACCTACACTTTGCAGAAAATAGTAGCCAAATAACATAGCACTGTACTATGTTGTGTTCCTAACGGTGAGCAAGATCGCCAGAGCTCCGAGAGGAAGCGTTATGTTGGCAGTGGGGGTACCGGTGTTATGGGTTGTCTACCGGGTGCGAAAAGATGTTTACAGGGTCGGCAACGGGCGAGTGATACCCCAGGTGTTGCAAGCGTTCATATAATAGGCTACGGTAACCACTTACCATCAGGCGGGCCATGTGCTGGTTTTCCACCTAAGCGGTAAAAGAAACCCCAGACCTTCAAACCGTACCGTATCTTAGAAATCATTTTCAATGATTTTTAAAATACGATTTAAATAATTATGTTAATTTATAAATTCTTTTGTCAACACATTTATCCGCAACGGCTTAAGCTATTATTTACACCTACTTCATTTTAAATGAAGGTCTTTTGTAGATCTGAAAAGTAACAAATAAAATATCGAATAGCACTGGATATCAAAAATAATCAATAATCTTAGTTACGTCATTTCCAAAAATGTTATTTTATTAAATTTTATAAAAATATAGTGATATCATAAATTCATAATATTCATCTTTAGTGATCTTTAGCAATGATTATAATTTGGTCTTACATTGAACACGAAAATAATATCGATATCGATTCGAAATCGTAAACAAACACTATCACATCATTAATTAAAATGACAAAACAAAAGAGGGACATAGTCTCGCTACACTTTTTAAAATCCGAGTTTTATGCATTATGTCATAATATATATAAGGCCTATAATTGCCAAAAATCGGTAATTCTGCATTAAGACCTATAATTGGAAATCATAAATGGTGACATCCTATTGGCTGATATATAATTGAAATAAAAAAATGACATTTTGATGGATATTTCGAATTTAAATCTTACGTTTATTAGCAGAAGGCTGATATTGTTAGTAAAAAAAATTTGCTAGTCTCGTGGGGAGTGCGGATAGTCTCGTGGGGAGTGCGGGTAGTCTCGTGGGGAGTGCATGCTTGAACTAAACGATTATTTTATACTCGATTATTGAATCGGTAACGTCCTCGATCTTTATTGATAAATTGTATTATGTGATTTAAATAGAAATAAATGAACTTTAATACTTACATACGGAAAATAACACCATCTTTATCTAAATAAGATATTAGATATTTTTTTGCATACATTAACTGCGCGTATATCGGTATTTACACGGAGCATTTATGATGACCTTACTGAGCGGAAACGATTCTGTTAATGAAAAATCGATTTCGGAAACAGTTTTGATAAACGCGTTAGATTTTTTAATCCACTACCTTGACAGAGGGGAATGATCATGAGAGGCGGGTCCTTATAGATAGATAGTCAAAGATTTTAGATATTGTTAAATGGTCCATAGATGAAACTTCTTTCTTATACAACATTATTTTGAGTATATGTGAAACCATATAATATGTATATAAAATATAGATTGTACAGAATAAGGAACTAAATTGATTCCAATAAATTCACGCCACGTTCTTCTTCTATTTATTCGGGTAAACAAACAGTGACAAAATAACATATAAAAAAAATCTGACATACACACATTAAAAAAAGTTTGCGATCACTTTGAAAAATCTAAATCTTTTTAATTATAAAAAAATAAAAAGTAGTTTTAAAATAACCGAGATTTTCAAGAAATTGATCCAAATAAGAATGTAAATGATGATCTACCCAAGTTCTCTCAAATTCGTCAACATATTATCCTGTACTAATTGTAATAGATTTATGACTGCCAAAAATTAAATTAAATTCGCCATTACGAATGATTTTTAATGTTTATTTATTTATTTATTTATTAGATAAGGTACATCAACAATACATACATAATGATAATTTTTTTTATAATTTATGACTGAGACAGAAATTTTGTATGTATATCTCTAACAGATGTACACAACGTTCACTGCATGTAAACATAAACCAAAGAAAAGAAAAAAAATGAAATGGACGGAATTACATTTTTAATGTTCTCATTTTTAATGTTTAAAATCTCTAATAGACCGTCTAATCTGTGGGCCATCGAAAAAACTAAATTTATTTTTTCTGAAACTGCACAATCTGAAGAACTATCATTGTTTTTTTTTTCAATTTCTATTTGGTTATGTACGTAAGTCTAAGTACACACAAATAAATATAATTTATCATATAACTAACGGGAGTTTAGGTCGTTGAAACAGCGGGAGACAACTAGTGAGCTATTTATTATCTGAGACTTGATTTTCTACAGGTTCATCTGGCCGAGTTTCGTCGTCAGCTGGAGTTGTTCACTCGTGTTCGACACGAGAACATAGTGCGGCTGATCGGACTGTGCAATGAGGCAGACCCACACTATATGCTACTAGAACACACCGACTGGGTAAGTAGACAACCATAACTGTTCATTTTATTTAAATACGATTAAATTATACTGTTATATTATTTTTACGTGGGAGAGCCATGCTTCGGCACGAATGGGCCGGCTCGACCGGAGTGATACCACGGCCTCACAGAAAACCGGCGTGAAACAACGCTTGCGTTGTGTTTCGCCGAGTGAGTTGAGGTTACCGGAGGCTCATACCCCTTTAAAGGCGGGCAACGCACTTGCGACTCCTCTGGTGTCGTGTCCATGGGCGGCGGTTATCGCTTACCATCAGGTAATCCGTCTGCTCGTTTGCCCCCCTATCCCATAAAAATAAATTCATGTTAGTCGTTATTCTTGGATCGGTAGGGTGAGCTGAAGAAGTTCCTGATCGCGACCCGCACAGAGGAGGAGAACGAGGAGTACATAGCGCGCGTGGGGGCTGCGCACGCGCACGTGGGGGGCGCGGGGGCGGGGGCGCGGGCGGCGCGGCCGCTGGCGCCGCAGCACGCCGCTCTGCTGGCCGCGCACCTGGCTGCAGCTGCCGCCGCCTGCGCCGCGCTGCGCTGCACTCACAGGTATAGTAGTACATAGCGCGCGTGGGGGCTGCGCACGCGCACGTGGGGGGCGCGGGGGCGGGGGCGCGGGCGGCGCGGCCGCTGGCGCCGCAGCACGCCGCTCTGCTGGCCGCGCACCTGGCTGCAGCTGCCGCCGCCTGCGCCGCGCTGCGCTGCACTCACAGGTATAGTAGTACATAGCGCGCGTGGGGGCTGCGCACGCGCACGTGGGGGGCGCGGGGGCGGGGGCGCGGGCGGCGCGGCCGCTGGCGCCGCAGCACGCCGCTCTGCTGGCCGCGCACCTGGCTGCAGCTGCCGCCGCCTGCGCCGCGCTGCGCTGCACCCACAGGTAGGTGTTTACGCTTGCAACACTTCCTTATTCCCGCCAATTTCCCTCCCCAAATATTCTTGCAAAAACTTACCGCCGCGCCCCGTAAGCGGCGCCACTGTCAATACGATACAACGAAACTGAGCGGACGCCATTAGCACGCGCCCATAAAACAAATCATAACTGGACTTACGCAAACTTATATCGAGAAAAGTGTAATTTTCAACATTGCAGTGTGTGTGATATTTGTGGAACTATAAAGGTAAAGCTGTGGCAGCACATACACCCAAATCAATCGTCTGTTTGCAGCAAAATACATTTTTTCTCCACCCTTTTTCAAAATCGTACCTTAAACAATAAAACAAAGGCCACTGACTTACTTTTAAAAGAGCGCCGTTCAAGTCACGCCAGGTACCTTCTTCTTTTTTATACAGGGTGGCGATTTAATCACCTGCACTGCTTCAACATGGTGTAGTATTGATAACATATAACATATTAGACATAATTTATAATTTGTATCTTTAAGCAATCCCGTGTTAAAGGACTTGATAATTATTCAAAATTTTCATAAAACGATATGCACCCTGCGGTACGTTGACCTTATGCGGACGGCCCGATGAAGTAGTTGCTTGACTCGCTATCTCTATCTAGAGATAGCGAGTCAAGCAACTACTTCATCGGGCCGTCAAAGACATTTCGCGCGGACGTTGAACTCATTGTAGGTATGTATCTGTCTAGATACATACCTACAATGAGTTCAACGTCCGCGCGAAATGTCTTTGACTCTTTGCATACAAAATTTAAAGGACATTTTGATGAAAAATTAAGGTATGTTTTTTTTATTGATATGGGTAGTATTTCGTGGTCTGATTCACCTGCTAGAAGGATGCAGGTGATTAAATCGCCACCCTGTATAGCGCAGAAAAGAATCATGGATCATCTACCACCTGGGAAGGTGGCAGGGTATCCTACAACAATCAACAAAACATTTCAAATTCATCATATCGACTTTAAGATGTCAGTATATATATATATATATATATATATATATTTATATACAGGCTGGAAACTTTCAGCAGGACAGTAAGGGGAAGTACCTTATCCGATGCAGCTACAGTTGGCGCAAAATAACTTGAACCAAAATGGTGGATGCAGTATTCGATTTTTGGTACATTTTGCACGCAAATGCACTGCGCAAACTTTCCCCCTCTCCGTTAGTTTTGGGTCAAGTTATTTTGCGCGAACTATACACGAGAATGGTCTTATCCATAATTTTTTATGGAATTTTGATCCCATTCACAGATTTTCAAAAAAAAAATTAACTTAGCTATTTTACACAAAAACATTTTTTGATGCCAATCGATCCTGTTTCTAATACTGATCAAAAACTTCCATGGGACCGACCATCGTTGGAGTACTCAAAAAGTCACAAATTGCAAAAAAGTTTTCTGCAGTCGCATTTAGCCAAGTGGCCCTGTCCTCTAGTGGTTTTTTGGTCGATTCCCAGGTGGAGCAGTGTTATTAGTTTTCTATGAAATTCTATGGCATACAGGCGTGATGATATGTTATGTTTATTAGTAGGTTCCTACTAACCCTACCAATATTATAAACGTAAAAGTTTGTGTGATGTATGGATTCTTTTTACTCTTTCACGCCAGAACTGCTGAATGGATCTAGATAAAATTTGGCATAGAGATAGATATCTGGAATAAAACTTAAGCTACCTTTTATACAGGTCGTGCCTGATTCTGAAGTCCACGCAGAAGAAGTAGCTGGCAGAAGCTAGTAATAATATAATTTTGGACATCTCCACAGAGACATTGCTGCCCGTAACTGCGTGATCACTTCGAAGTTACAGCTGAAGCTGTCCTTCCCTGCCCTCACGAGAGGACCCGACTCACACGAGTACTTCAAACTACACGAGCAGGTATGTGGCATATTAAAACATGTAGATAACTAGCTTCTGCCCGCGACTCCGTCCGCGTAGCGTGATGATATATAGTCTATAGCCTTCCTCAATAAAAAAAATTCAAATCGGACCAGTAGTTCATGAGATTAGAGTTCAAGCAAACAAACAAACAAACTCTTCAGCTTTATATATTAGTATAGATAAACTACTGGTTGCTGGTGCTGAAGTCTTACCACCTCATTCAAAAAAATATTTATCGTTATTTTAGTGAAGGAATTTTTTGCACGTGGGAGAGCCATGTTTCGGCACGAATGGGCCGGCTCGACCGGAGTGATACCACGGCCTCACAGAAAACCGGCGTGAAACAACGCTTGCGTTGTGTTTCGCCGAGTGAGTTGAGATTACCGGAGGCCCAAACCCTTTTAAAGGCGGGTAGCGCACTTGCGACTCCTCTGGTGTTGCGGGTGTCCATGGGCGGCGGTTATCACTTACCATCAGGTGATCCGTTTGCTCCGGTTATCCGATAAAAAAAAAAAGGAAAAATTCGACTCGCAGGCAGGATTCGAACTTGCGTTTTCTGGCTAGGTACGCCAGACGCTATGACCTCTAAGCCACCGTGAGTCCCACCTGCTATGTCGAAATTTGCCTTCACACTTGGGACTCACGATGGCTTAGAGGTCATAGCCATAGCGTCTGGCGTACCTAGCCAGAAGACGCAGGTTCGAATCCTGCCTGCGAGTCGAATTTTTCATTCACTAAAATAACGATAAATATTTTTATGAATGAGGTGGTAAGACTTCAGCAACCTCACTTAACACTGCTACAGTTGACTTAAGTTTTGCTAACGAATTAAAGATGTAGTTCTAAGGCCAAGCGAATCTTCTATAGTCTCCAGAATGATAGAACCTTGTGTTACAGGTGATTCCACTGCGCTGGCTGCCGCCAGAAGCAGTACTGGAAGGAGACTACTCCACCAAGTCAGACGTCTACATGTTTGCTGCTACTATTTGGGAGGTCAGTTTAGCAGCAAAGAACTAGTTATAAAACTGATCAAACAGGTTAAAGATGTTCCTACGGGAAACGCAATGCAATGATAAAACTACGTGAGTTTCTTATGACAACCAGTAAACGAGTTATATCGACTATCATATTAGCCGTTGGTGTGTGTTTCAACTTTTGCGCGTACCTAAGAGCCAGTTTCCCGTCGGTCGCTGCGGCTCTGGCAGTGTGCAGTCCGTAGGGGCTCTTGCTGCGTTTCCACCAGAGATGTGCGAGGATGCGTAGCGAGGGATGTGTTTGTAAAAAACCAATAGAATCGCTTCATTTACCTCGCCTCGGTCAGCACAGCCCTGGTGGAAACGGCTCAGCGGAGCTACATTTTTGCGCACCCAAAACAAGCGAGGGATGTGTTGCGAGGTTTGCGCATACTGTACCAGCCAGTCCATAGACGGAGTTTGTTGGAAGTAGAAGTGCGCAAAATACATATGGATAATTGGAAAAATAAGATACTTTTATATTTAACAATTTGCGATGGTCCTCGCACCACACATTAATGCACATTTTCACAACTCCGCTACACATCCTCGTAGGCACATTTTCGTCGCACAGCTTTGGTGGAAACCCCCACACATTTTCACAGCACAGCTAGACATCCTCGCACGACATATTTCCATCGCACATCTCTAGTGGAAACGCAGCCTAAGGGTTAGCAAGTCCTCTGGTGTCTATGGGCGACGAGGACTACTTACTACCAGGTGGCTTATCAGCTCGTTTGCCATCAAAACAATAAAAAAAAGTCGGCACTCAAAAACTTGAAGTTTATAATTAACTAGCTTCTGCCCGCGACTTCGTCCGCGTAGCGTGATGACATATAGCCTATAACCTTCCTCAATAAATGAGCTATCTAACACTGAAATTATTTTTCAAATCGGACCAATAGTTCCTGAGATTAGCGCGTTCAAGTAAACAAACAAACAAACAAACTCTTCAGCTTTATATATTAGTATAGATTTACATGTAATATTTTAGATTTACACTAAAGGAGAGCTTCCGTTCGCGAAGTTGAACGACAACTCTGTGTTGGAGCGAGTGAAGAGTGGCTCCCTCGAGTGGACGGTGCCGACAACTATGCCCGAACCATTAGGAGCACTGCTTGTGAGTATACAAATGTTTTTATTGAATGACTACATGACTCGACAGAAGTCTGGTCGTGTCTAAATTTCATAGGAAAAATCGCTTTGTTTTTTTTTGGAATTTCCAATTTTTTCCGATACTTAACTTTTTAAATGTAATTGTTAAATCGATAAAACAGTAGAGATGTATGCTTGTGACGATTTTAAGACAGTCAAACCGTTTGGTTTATTGTACAGTGACGAGCATCAATATGTTATACACTTACTAAAATTCGAAAGCGTTTTTTTATAAAATGACGATTGCAATCTTTGAGATAATAACAATATCATTAAGGCATTGGTTCGAAAATACTTATATGTTCATAAAATCATAAAATTTCAATTAATAAATTAAGTTTTTATTAATTAATTAACTGCCTCATTAGCCAAGTGGTCCTGAGCGCGACTGCTACGCTAGAGGTCCTGGGTTCGATTCCCAGGTCGAGCAAAGTGTTATTGGGTGTTTCTATGAAATTCCCAATAGCAGCTCGGAGTTAGGAATTTGTGCGCGGTTAATGGCAATAGGCTCGCCCCCTATTACATGGGAAATAAGCATACCGGTGAACTGGGGGTGTACATTAGTACACCTCTGCCTAACCCTTCGGGGAATATAGGCGTGATGGTATGTTTTTATGTTAATACATTAAGAGAAAATCGCTTTTGAAATTTGCCAAGTGTATACATATCTGTGCATGTGACTGTACACACATTGATGTGTGTTTTGACTTTTGCGCTAGAGCCAGTTCCCCCTCGGTTGCTGAGTCTCTGGCAGTCCGCAGTCTATAGGGACTCTTAAAGCTCGGCAGCGCATTAGCAACTCCTCTGGTGTTGCTGGTGTCCATGGGCGACGATGACTACTTACCACCAAGTGGCTCGACAGCTCGGTTCCCGACTAGGGTTGCCAACTTTTTGTCGGTCAAAAATAGTAGTTCTAAAATTATTACCCATAAAAATATAGTAGATAAATAAAATATGAAAAAAAAATAGTAGGTCCCAGTACGTAGGTAGGGACTGAATATTTCGTTTTGTTTTACGCTCACACATTTTGAATTGATATTATTGTTTTGAGTTTGATGCCTTTAAAATATAGTAGTTTCGCCTACTATATATTTTTTTCAGAAAAATAGTAGTCGGACCTCTGATATAGTAGGATACTATATTATATAGTAGGGTTGGCAACCCTATTCCCGACAAAACTCATAAGTAAAACATTTATTATCATTATTGAAAGGACTTAATTTTTTTAATAATGCTCCTCAGAAACGTTGCTGGAGTAAGTCCCCATCAGATCGGCCGCAGTTCACAGAGATTTATGAGGAGATCACCACTATACTGCAGGACATCACCTCCGAGACTACCTCGCAGAAGTCACAGGACAAGACTGAGGAGTAGGAACAGACGTAGGCAGCAGGAGTGTGAGATATGAGATTTTTTTAAACGTAGGGCCGTTTATTTGGGTAATCTACCTAGAAATCAATTTATTCCTTGAAAGAGAGAATAACCAAGTTTATTTAAATAAAACTGTTCGTCATAGAGGGGTTCCACATGCCTGCGATGCTCTCTCGCTGTTTTAAACTCCCTTGTCGAGTTATTTGGTTTTCTATGAAATTCTCATCTCATTGAAACAGTTATTCTCGTTCTCTAACAGCTTGGAGTTCGAATTTTAGTATTATAGTAGTACTGTTAAACCAGGGTTAATTTGAGTCTTCGGATAACTTTGATCATAACTTAAGTTTATAAACAAATCGAAATTACGTAAAAAGGAATGCAATTGGGTAGATTATGTGTCAATTCAATAAAAGTGCTAGCATTATAAAGAGAACGACTATTAAATTACATAACAAAGAACACTATTCTATGTTTTGTAATTTAAAAGTCGCCCTGTCTTTCAATAGTAAAATTAAACATTGACATTTGCATCTAGTTGAGTTTGATCCCTATAAAATGCTAGCACTTTTATTAAATTGACACATGGTCTACCAAATTGCATTAAAACTTATGTTTATAAAGAAATGGAAATTCATGAAAAGGAATGCAATTTAGCAGTCTAATATTTGATCCCAAAAATGGTCCAGACACTTGGGATTTGGCAATTATAAGAGGCAACTAAATAGTTTGTAGTTAATTAGTTTGACTTCAAAGAATATATGGATGAACAGAGCGACCGACATTCCCGAGACTTGTGGATTTTGCTCTTACAATAATTGTATTATGTGTTACCATAGTCTCGTATTGGAATGGACACAATTAAAAGGCTAGTAGCATTGAAAAATTTATTTTAATAATTTTGGCGGGAAAAAAACACAATGAGTTGACAGTAGAATGACAGTTAGTTTGACAGATGACAGAACGACAGACAGAATGAATGTCCAAAATCCCCCTCTGGTGCATTATAGGATGATGAGACAGAACCATTTAAATTCAGTTTTGCCAGGCTAAAATAAGGGTTAAACAAGCGTTTTCAGAAATGAGGATCGATCTGTTCAGCCCAGTATAGTGTAATATATGTAGCCATTTCGATGCATTTACTATTTTAATATAGTCAAATCTAGTTTAGTTTTAGTATAAATTAGTTTTAACTTAATTTAGTGATTTTGTTTGGAGACAATGTGGTGTTTGGATGATATTTGACGCTTCAGAAACCGAAGACACGGTTTATATTAAATTTTGAAAGAAATATAATATTTTTTCGATTATAAATGAATTATTCATAATATATGCAAATCATCTAACCAGTAACGCCTTCGACAAAAGGGTAAAAAAATATCTATAATGAAATATTTCAAATACTAACGAATAAACACGCACAATTAATTAATTATTAGGATCAAACAATTTGCTATATAAACTTTAATATGCCAATATAAAAGAGAAATTATATGAAACTCTATTTCTTTGCTTTATTGGATACCTACCTATAACAATTACTGTTATTTAAAAATGTGAGATCTTAAAGTTGGTTAGATTTGACTTGGCCAACTCACATTTTTAAATAACAGCAACTGTTATAGGTATCCAATAAAGCAAAGAAATAGGTTTAATACTTGTTCATAATGATATTTTGTTCCTATAAATACATATTTGGATTTTGCATAGAACTTGGCACTCATTATATCTCCAATCTTTTTGCGGCAAAGCCCTCAAGTAATTTTTGCATTGAACTTGGCTTTCCTTTTTTACATTTATGTTTTGGATATAATATACTAATGACTAGGCAGCATGGTCTCTGGACCTTAGCCTGTTCTTTATGGAACTCGGAGTAAGGATCGAACATAAAAAAAAGAAAATAAAGCTATATACCACAGACTACTAAGAGATGCATACGCATCTATTAATACAAATTCTTTTATTGTATTGAAGAGCGGAAATCATCAATTCTTCACATTGTCACCATCAAAATCAACAGTCCGAAGGTTTGTTTATATAAAAAATATCGGAAGCTAAATGATACTGCCATTAATTTATAGATATTAGACGTTAAGACTGAAATATTAACGTATGTAGCCATTTTAATTTGTAAGTTATATTTTAATCGTCCGAAATTTATATAATTCGTCCTGATTGAATCGAAAATGTAGGATTAAGTTACTGTAGGATAATAATTGCCGCCCCGATGGCGCGGAAATTGGAATTTGGCGGGCTGAGCGAAACGACCAGCCTTAAAAATGTATGCAAAAGTAATCATTTTATTAAATCAGGCCATGCTATTCGGCGTTTTTCTCTTGGCGTTGATGCGGGTTGGTAAATTTCACATTTATAAGAACGAACTTTTTTTTTAAATACCTTTTATCGTAACAGAATAAGGACTGTAATCCTTATCTTTTTAAACATAATAAAACAAAGAAGAATACAATTAGAAAACTTCATACAAACAAAGATTGCAGAAATTGTTAAAAATAAGCTTTTAGATCGCGAAATCTAGGGTGAATGCCCTAATTATCGTCTATAAGGTCGTTTTAATATACTTATGAACATGTGTAAATATAATTATGTATTTTGTTGAAATAAGTCATAACTTCATATTCTAGTATTTTAATCGCCCAATCGGCTTCGCTCGATTTTTTATTTAATCTTGTACATTTTAAGCGAACAGTGACCAGACATTGCATTTATAGGATTAAAGCTTAGTATAAGGTTATTTTTAAGAGCTTAAGGCATCTCAAAGTAATGGAAAATCTCAATGTAGTTTAGTTTTTGTGAATAATAAGACTGTTTTTTTATGTTAAGCTCAAAATACAGTTTTGCTAGGATTAAAATAATTAAGCAATTAATGTTGATGTATTTGATAGTTGTCTTTATAGCAAGAATTTTCTTGGAATGTCAACATATTTGTTGCTCCTTCATTTGATGTAACTTACTTTTACAGTATTTCTCATCACAATCACATTTCTTTATAAGATCAAAAATACGCAACATTTTGATGAACTAACGGTAATATTCAACCGAAAATGGGATTAATCCCTCAAGATGCAGTGATCATAAGATTTAATGTTTTTACTATTAGCTGTAGGAACGTAATGCTTAAACTGTATTAGAATATTATTATTATGTGTAGCTTTTTATAACTAGATATGTATAGTTACAGTTTAAAACTGGAGTATGTAGATATTGTAAGCTTAGCGCCAGATGTAATCCTAAAATGTGTATTTAATATTGTTTGTATCAGTTTTGCAGAAATTTCTGTCTAGCTTCATAATCTCATTATTCTATCATGAACCCATTTACTGCCCTACATAGGCACGGGTCTCCTCTCCTCTCAGAATGAGAGGGGAATGCCAAAACATAAATAAAAGTTATTATTAAAAACTGTATTTTAGAAAACATTTTTCAGTTTTATAGTACGGGCCTATTGCAATGTTGTTTGTGTCAGTGCCAATTTTATACTAAAAATCCATGAACTTAAAACTCGTTCTTCCACCCTACTCTACCTACTTCCATAGATAAAAACACTAATACATAAAATTCGCTCCACTCCTGTCCCACCAGAGGGCATTCAAAGACACGATGCTACACAACGACAAGTTGAACTCGCATTGTTTCGGCTCTCCGTACAGTTAAGAGGTCAGCTTATACTGGTTATAATGGCACGTTGTGTAATCGTGTGGTCCGTGAATCGTATTTTGATTCAACAAAAGTTGCCATTTTCGATTGAAAGGTAGGAGAGGCTATAGTTTACAACCCCTGCCACGTTACGATATTTATATTATAGCTTTTTCGATAAATTCTCATCGATGTTTCTTAGAATGAGTAAGATCTTTATAACTAGAAATATTTGCTTTAATGTTTTTTTATGATATCGTACCTAAACATATTGGTCCTGAAAATTGTGAAAAGTGTAATTAGGTACCTGCAGATAGGTTCAAAATAATTAGCTAAATCGTCTATCAACAGTAACAGAATAAGCGCAATGCCTGAATGTGGTTTTTCCAGAATGGATACTAAATCGCTTACAGTAGTTTTTATATTTAGGGATTTTTCATACCATCACGCCTGTATTCCCCGAAGGGTTAGGCAGAGGCGTACTAACGTACACCCACAGTTCGTATGTTTAGGTCCCATGTAATAGGGGCGAGCCTATTGCCATTAACCGGGCACAAATTCCTAACTCCGAGCTGCTACTGGGAATTTCATAGAAAAACCCAATAACACTGCTCGACCTGGGAATCGAACCCAGGACCTCTAGCGTAGCAGTCGCGGTCAGGACCACTTGGCTATTTCCCTAAGAGATAATTACAATACCTACCTGAAACTATGGCCTCCTGATATATCAGTGGCTCGCTTTGTGGAAAACTAAAACCTATTTGTACAAATTTCAATTGCCTGCGTATGCGCGCCAATATCGTGCTTAGTCGTTGTGGGTACGAGTGTAGTACAACCACGAATTTCGGGTTTTTCAAGAAATTCTGTATAGGTAGCACAGAATTTCTTGAAAATATTGCTCAGTGTCTCAAAACTACTTTAGGGTTTTTCGTTAATATAATAATAATAATTGACGTGGCTCAAAATAGCAAAATATATAAATTTTAGTAAAATCAATATTTTACCTCGGGTAGAATTCGAACCTGAAAATATCTTTGTAAATCTTTTTTGATATTTTTTTTGCATTGTTCATGCTAAGAATATAAAGTTATTTTTCTTTCACTGAAATAATCTTTGAAAATGTTTAAAACCAAACAATCCAGATCAACATCTTCGCAATTTTCAGGATCTCAATATTATTTGATAGTGTTAGTTAAGTGTGCTAAATTCATATTTATTGTCTGTAGTTTATTTTATACTTAAACGTATGTGATATTGACTGACTTGTTTTTTTTTTCATATACAAACCTAGCTTTACCTTGTATTGAACTAGGATATTATTTTACGACACGCGTAACTGTTATCGAATCGATAAAATATTAATCGATATGTATGTTCGTGAATATCGATATATTCACGAACATACATATCGATGTTTATTTGTCGATGTCGATAAACTTTGTGTAATTTGTAAATGAAAAGAAAATTTTGCAATTGCGATTTTTAATAAATATACTTATAATATTGATAATGAATTATTTTTTCAAATAACCTTTTGTTGGACACATGTTTTCGAGTAAAACCTATAGTTAGTTGTCCTTTCTTAATTCTTTTAGTAAGGTAAGTGAAACAAACATAGATTTAGTTAAATTATAATTTAATTACAAATCATACAATAGTAAAATTATTACATATACATTATTTTCTTGCTGAACGGAGCCGTTCGATTAATTTGCTATGCTCCTTAGATAATTATGATTACGAAGATATTTTACAACTAACAAACGATTAGAAATTATGGTGGGGGCGACTTCAAACCTTACGAGGTGCATTACTTTGCATTTTAAACTTTATGTAGCAAGCATAAGATATAGGTTTATCGGAAGGTATGTACTTGGCCTCAGTATTTCCAAATACACCTCTACTAGTAAAACCTTTGTTATTATTGCTTTAAATACCATACCATCACGCCTGTATTTCCCCAAAGGATTAGGCAGAGGTGTACTAATGTCCACCTTCATACGCCGGTTTAAGTCCCAGGTAATAAGGGCCACTAACCGAGTTTAAATTTAATCATGGGTTGCTACTCAGAATTTGGCTTTTAGAAAATCGCAATAACAACCCAACCTTGCAATCGATCACGCTGAACGTCCACGCTAGCGCTCACCAGACTAAGGAGACCATAAAAATAATGATGAATGATATGAAATATATTTATTCCACAATTCTTGATAGACATTCTTTATAATTATGCTACTCTGTCATAAGCACGACGCCACGACATAATTATATCGTATCATTGCTGCGACCACTAAACTGTCAACATCGATATAATATCGAGTGTTGTCGTTTCTATCTGTCAAATCTTTTATTATCGATACTACAAAGTATCGATTTTTAAGCACTTGTTTCAAGCTCGCAAATAATTCCACGACATTGCATATAACGTAACGAAACTATGTTAGCCGTCTGGTTAATTAAAACGGTCTAACAGGTCTTACATTATTGTGGGTCGATTCATATGACAGCAATTATATTTTTAAGAATATTTAATTATGAATAAAAAAAATATGTTAATTACAAAATGTCTTCACTAGCTAAATCTATAATGTCGGAAGTCCGTAACTGATTCCATCAAAAATATTTAAAAATCAGTTTGAATAAATACATAAGTAGATATTGAGAGCCTTATATTACATAATTAAATGCATTTAAATAAAGGTATGTTCATACTATGTCTGACCTTTCAAAATTATTCTTAATCACTTCTCGGATATTAATATTATAAAATAACGAATTTCAGACGCTTTACAGTGAATTACAGTCACAAATACTGTAAAAGGGATTATAAAAATAAATTAGGGATATTTTTAATTATAGTATAATTTATATTTTAAATTCCCTTACTGATGAAATCGTGTGCCTGTCCTGTGAAGGGTATTTCAATTGTGACCCCAATAAACGAAATATTTTTTTACTCGAACATAATGGGCTCATACCTTTGATTATAAAATTTTCTGTAATTAATTAATATCGATATACAAACATTATAATTATAAACATAATAAAATCATTGATTCTATACAGGCTAAACTTAATTTAGAAGTAAAGTAACGGAATACTTGTATCAACGGTAAAATGGCTTAAGCGACAGAAAATGTTCACATTACGTCGCTTCTTATGCCCATTATATACCGTCTATATACATAAGTAAGTAATTAAGTAGAGGCTTCAGTCATTAACTGGCGCGGGGACCCAGCTTCCTTAGGCAGGAGATACCCTGTAAACAAAATTGAATGAAGGAAATATTATTTTTTTCGAATTATTTCTTACAGACGATGTAAAAAATACTTCCAAATCCAAATTCCGGCCAAACCCCACAAATTTGAACAATGCCGCTATAATATGAAAATATCTGCCTAAAAAGTCCTTTCGAATGACATATGTCTGAAACCTGTTGGATGAGGACGTTTCTTCCCATTGTCCTTTTGTTAAACCTGAAATCGGTTTTCATACATATGTGCAGTCTCAGTAAATAGTTTTTTTGTAATAATATAACAAACTAGTGGCCTGCCCGGCTTCGCACGGGTAGAGAAATCCCTAACTTTTTCAAAATATTATCTATATGTTTAGCCTTGTTAATCTGCAATAATGTAGCATTCAAATGGTGAAAGAATTTATGAAATCGGCGCAGTAGTTTTTGAGTTTATTGTTACATACATACAAATCTTTCCTCTTTATAATATTATAGTATAAAAGTATATACACACAGCCTATACACGCCAGCAATACCAGTGGTTACAGCACTAGTGCATTGTCATCTTGACACTTTAGTTGTTTGTTTAAATCTCATGAGCCCAGTAGCCTCGATAGTGTTCGATGCCCAGGTTCAGTAAAGTTATTGTAATTACCTTTGAAATGAGAATTTCAGTAGCATCTCGGAATTCGGATTTGTGCCTGATATATGGCAATAGACTCTCCCCCTATAACATGTCTATAAGTACACCTCTGCCAAACCGTTCGGGGAGTATAGGCGTGATGGTATGTTATGAACACTGACCTGTTCCTGGTACTCCTGGCGGGAGAGCCAGAAGTTGTCCCTGTTCTTGCACACCTCGGCCAGCACGGCGCCGCCGATAAACACCATGTCCTTGCGCCGAGGAGGATCCTCCACGCGGATCTTGAATTTCTGTAGGAAATAAATCAGCATTAGGGTGAATATTTGTAATAATTATGTAATATATCTTCTACCCGCGACTTCGTCCGCGTAGCGTGATGATATATAGCCTACAGCCTTCCTCAATAAATGGGCTATCTAACACTGAATGTATTTTTCAAATCGGACTAGTAGTTCCTGAGATTAGCGCGTTCAAGCAAGCAAACAAACTCTATAGCTTTATATATTAAGTATAGAAGTATAGGTAGATGTACTACGCACCGTAACTTTTTGAATGATTTCACAGATAAGGTCTGTGTATCATCAGGGGAACATAATAAAATAGATATACTCACAGCTTTTTTATTTATTTATTGTTATTACTCACCGCTAGTTTGTCGCAGTCGTTCTTGAGTACTCGCTCCAGATACAGCTGCTTGATCTCGCGCTCGAGGCGGGACGGGAGCCCCGGGTACATGGTGGAGCCCCCAGATAGAACTATATGCTTATATAACTCGTTGCGCATATCTATATCAGCCGCCTGCAGAAGAAATTGATTCAAATTAAATGAAGTGTGGGGTAACTTTGAAAGATAGAGTGAGAAACAGTGTGATAAGGGAGTGGTGTGGTGTGAAAGAAGATGTAGTAACAAAGATTGAGAAAGGTATGTGAAGGTGGTTTGGGCATGTAGAGAGGATGGATGAACGGAGATTAACGAAACGAGTATACATGATGAGTACGGATGGAAGAGTTGGAAGGGGCCGACCTCGACGAACGTACCACAACCAAGTTGCGGCCGTTCTCAAAAAAGGCCAGGTTAAGAGCACCCTAAACCGACGATCATGCATGTGGAGGTTAATGAACGTAGATGAAGAGAAAGTGCCGTGCCAGGATCGTAGCAAGTGTAAATGTATAGTCTCTGCCTACCCCATGGGGAGGTAGGCGTGAAAATATGTATGTATGTTAAATGATATGCAGAAAAATAACTTCAACATAATATACCATCACGCCTGTATTCCCCGAAGGGTTAGGCAGAGACGTCCTAATACACACACATAACCAGGCACAAATACCAAACACCAAGTTGCTCCTGAGTTTCATAGAAAAAAAAACCGGCCATTATCGAGTCCGTCTCATACTTGGCCGGTTTTTTAGTACTTGTTGTTATAGCGGCAACAGAAATACATCATCTGTGTAAATTTCAACTGTCTAGCTATCGCGGTTCTTGAGATACAGTCTGGTGACAGACAGACAGCGAAGTCTTAATAACAGGGTCCCGTTTTTACCCTTTGGGTACGGAACCCTAAAAATGCAATAACACTGCTGGACCTGGGAATCGAACTCAGGACATCTAGCATAGCAGAAGTCGCGTTAGGCTAATGAGTTTGATAATGCATGGTATGACTTAAAAAAATACCTGTATGGTATTGAAGACGAGTTCAGCAATGCCCTGCCCCTCCACGTTGATGAGGTGGGGCTGGAACAAAGCCTCTGGCGCCTCGAACCTCTCGCCCCCCACTTTTATCACGCGCCCGTCCGGTAACTAGCAAACAGAAAAACGTACATAAAGTTATTTTAGTGAAGAAAAAAATCGACTCGAGCAGGTAGGATTCTTGCTTTTCAATAGGTGTCACTTAAGTCACCTTTAAGACGAAAGTACGGAATGTGAAGGCAAATTTCGACATGGCAGGTGGGACTCGCGGTGGCTTAGTGGTCATAGCGTTTGGTGTAACCAGAAAACGCAGGTTCGAATCCTGCCTGAGAGTCGAATTTTGCCTTTGGTGCATGAAAAATGCAAAATAATCACAAAAAGATTAAAAGCGTACCTACATATATTATTCTACATGCCGAGACCATCTAGCACTAAAAATCATAAAACATTAACCTAAAAGTGATTTTAAAAAGATCTAATCCTACTTCCTACTAATATTATAAATGCGAAAGTTTGTGAGGATGGATGGATGTTTGTTACTCTTTCACGCCAGAACGGCTGAACGGATCTGGATAAAATTTGACACAGAGATAGATTATAGTCTGGAATAACACATAGGCTACTTTTTATCTGAACTCCACGCAGACGAAGTCGCGGGCATAAGCTAGGTACAGAAATAAATGTCATTTATCATTTGCTTCGCTGGGTACCTAACTGATGACTACTTTCCATATGGTGGCTTGGCTTGGCTTCTCGTTTGCTAACACCAAATTTTTATTTTATTTTTTAAACATTGTTATTTTCTCCTGTAGCGTGGGTGCATTTACAAACACAAATCCCGAAGCTGTAGATCAATTCAATATTTGATCCGTGTGGGGATCGAACCCACAACACGTGTCGCAGAAGCCGATCTCACAGCCGCTACGCCAAACGTGTCGTCCACAACTCCACATGTAAAAATAATAATAAAGAAAGCAATATTTCTAGTTTTTGGCTCACCACATATGGCTCCACGAGGACAGTGGTCTCCCAGGCTAGCCGCTGTTCTTGCTCGATGTTGTACCCAATGTAGCAAAGTTTCTCCTTCATCATACGCACTGTCTCGAAGTCAGCGGAATGGTTGAACGCGTAGCCTCTCAGGAGCAATAACTAATAGGGAAGACAAGGTCAGAAACTATATGATTTCATTTATTTATTGAAGTTGTGGCGGTAGCCTAATGGCTAGGGCGTCACTTGCGATCATGTGGTTGCCGGTCCGAAACCTATCCATTGCACTACCGACGT
This sequence comes from Acronicta leporina, assembly GCA_947256265.1. Lineage (NCBI taxonomy): Eukaryota > Metazoa > Arthropoda > Insecta > Lepidoptera > Noctuidae > Acronicta > Acronicta leporina. Next base: position 2,620,415 of record OX366537.1, on the reverse strand, counting down.
GACCCACTCGTACACAAGCATTTAGCTTAGCACGAGGGGTTAACACGAATACTAGTATATGCGACCCATATTGCAAGTAAGCTTTTTAAAACAAAAACTAAGAAATATTTATTTTCATAGCCTTCTAACTAATGACTTGGACTGCGAAGTCAAAGGTCTCGAGTGCCATTCCAATGTCTGTATTAATAATAAATTTTATTACTAGCTTAGACAGTGAAGGAAATCATCTCTCAAGCAAGCAAGCCCGCGCAAAGTCTGCCAACCCGTATTAGGCCAGCGTGGTGGACTATTAGCCTAATCCCTTACATTCAAAAATTTTCTTTTGAAAAGACAAAAACCAGTTACACGGTTCCAAAAAGTGGATCTGATTGAGAAAAACCGGCAAAAGCATCAAGTTCAAGTTCAAATGATTTTATTTCAAATAAGCTTTTACAAGCGTTTTCGAAACGTTATGATTCTAGTTGCACGGTTCCAAAAGGTCGATCCTATGGAGAAGAATCCGGCAAGAAACTCCATGGACACTCTTTTAAAATAAATAAATTACAAACTTCACTGTTACAATATTGCGATAAAAAGATGTGAGGACGTTGAAGGATGTCCAAGTTTGACCGAGGTCGACTATATTAACATCCATTGACGACAAAAATAATACAATCATATTCATTAATTGACGTTCTGTCGTTGTCACAGTAATTACAAATCATTCTTACCTTGATAAGGTACCTGGTAATATCCCTGCCCGCGATATCCAGCCGTCTGGTCAGGTGCGGTAAAGAAAACTCCTCGTACACTGGACAAATGTGGGTCACTCCATCACCTAACAACCGATGCAAAAGTCAAAGTTAAAATCATTTATTCAATATAGACTACTAGGTAGTACTTTTTGAACGTCATTTTTACATTATAGACAGCGCCCAAAACGCCCGCCCTTCACCGCTTCCTAGTGTTTTCGCTGGGAAGAAGAAGCGGCGCAACAAACTCCCCAGCAACACATTTCTGTCTGTTTAGTTACTAAGGCGTTGCTCAAAATCAAATCATTGTTTGGGGTAATTTATTCATTGCTACATGTCAGCTGGCCCACATGTTATTATTATTTTTCAAGCAGTATTTATAATATTAGCAAGCCTCCTCTTGTTGTTTACATGACAAATATAATTTTCAAAACAGTGAACCTGCCTACACGAGTTATGATAATATGAAAATTGAGAGATATTATTTTCAAAAAATCAGAATCAAAAATGTTTTATTTCCTTATTACACATTACATTTACATAGATACATAGTTGATGGCCTTTTAAGCATATAAATACCTATGCCAGGAGGCGCCGCTCTTTCATTTTTCAAAGGTGTTATAACAAAATTATAACTGCTTAACTTTACAACAAAAACTTTATTTAGGCAGTAAGTGCAAAATAAGAAATACTTATTTTTTTAATAATTTAAGTCTGTTAGTTTGTGTGAGGTTGTGCAATAGATAATACATCACCGTGTGTGATTTTTCCTGTACATACAGGGAGTTTTCAACAAAATAGCTGCCATATAGCGGGAAAGTGGATAAGGCAAAAGTGTACAGTGTATTTGTGTATTAAAATAGTTGTTATATAAGTATTTAGAATATCGCTAGTTCATGTCCGGACACACTGTATAGTAGTATCGATGACGTAATACCTGAGTCAACGACCACGCCAGAGATGAGTCCTTGAGCATACAGCGTCAGCACAGCTTGGATCGCGATGTAAGCACTATCAAACTCGTACTTCTCAAACATTACCTGAAGAAATAAATGAATATTTATTACACTATGTTAATCTACTACGACTATACTACCTCGACCTGCTACGCCAGAGACCCTGGGTCGATTCCCAGGTCGAGCAAAGTGCTATTTTTCTATGAAAATCTCAGTAGCAGCTCGGGAGTTTCGAATTTGTGACCCGTTAATGGCAATAGGCTCGCCCCCTGTTACATGGGACCTAAACATACCGGTGAACTATGGGTGTATGTTAGTACACCTCTGCTTTACCCTTCGGGGAGTACAAGCGTGATGGTATGTTAATCTAATATTGATCTATGATGTAAAATTGTATTTACAACTAGCCTATGCCCGCGGTTTCGCTCACTTGAAGCTCAAAAACCAACAGTGATGATCTCTTCTTTGTATGGTTCTCTATACATTAGAGAGGTCAAGCTGTATCTTAGGTTCCGTTTAATTATTTGAGATAAGAAGTATACCAGTTTTTAATTTGGGGCACATACTTTCTAACAGTGATAACAAAATTAAAATCTATTCAGTAGTTTTTGTGCCAACCCGTTTTTTTTTTTACAATTTTCCTCTCGTGGGTAAATCCGCCCCGAAAGGTAGTTTATTGCGGTGTGGTACACCTTGCTATTTGATACAAGGATAAGTTAGACTAGTATATTAATTATTTTAAATTGTTTGATTTTGTGTGGCTAGGCGGTGCATTTGTTTTCGGTGTGTGTTAAGTGTTATTGAATTTCTTGAGTGTTTCTATTATGTGCGTGAGGTGTGTCATGAATGTGTCGGTTGCGTTCGTTGTTGTTGATGATGGTGTCTAGGTCGTAGGGGCTTAGCTGTTTTAGGTGGCAGTACTGTTCGTGTGTGAGTCTTGTGCGAGTGTATCGGGGACATTGGGTGATGAGGTGTGTGAGTGTTTGGATTGTGGTATTATCGCAGGGGCATGTGTCACTATTGATGATGTGGAAGCGGTGTAAGTATTGTTTGTGATAGCCGTGTCCTGTGAGTAACTGGGTGAGTGCAAAGGTGTGTCCTGTGGTTGCTATGAGTTTGTGTAGTTGAGGGAGTGTAGGGCACCAGGTTTTTATTATTGTGCCTTTAGTGTTGCTGTTATAGACTGCCGCAGCCATATCGCAGCTGTTATCTTTGGCAACCTTTTTGATATAGCTGAGTGGGAAGTGTGCAAATGTCGGTTTAACTTGTGTCGTTGCTGCGACTTTGGCGGCGATATCGGCGACTTCGTTGCCAGATATCCCCGCATGAGCCTTGACCCACATGAGTTTGATGTGAATGTGTGTGGTGGATAAGAATTTTTGTATGAAGGTGGTGATTTGATGTGTACTGTAGACATTTTGTATGTCTTCCAGTGCTGACCGGGAGTCGGACAGGATGACGGCTGCCGTGACCTGCGTTTGCTCAGCAAGCCATCTACAGGCTTGGTCGATTGCGACCAACTCGGCCTGGAAGACGGTGCACGAGGAGTGAAGTTTATGTGATTTTGTGATAATGGTGTTTTGTGGAGTGTGTATGACGAAGGCACCGCCCACACTGCCGTCGTGTTTACTGCCATCAGTGTAGATGTGGTGCGCGTGTAGTAGGTTGGTGAGTGCGGCATCGAGTTCAGTTTGTGTGTTGATGGTGTCAAACGTGTGTGGTGTTCTGTTTGCAGGGTGTATAAGGTTTGATGGGTGTGTGGGTGTATCAAGTGTCAACCCGTTACAAACAGAAAATCAGACAAGAATTTTAAAAATCACATTTTTGGGTTTGGAGACATTTATATACCCTAACCCACTTGTTTTTTTTAAATATTTCAATGTACAGACACAGCTTTTTTACAATTTTATAATTGTAGAGATATAATATACTAATTTCTCCAGATCAGCTAAATGTCGAGTAAAATTAAATGCTCAACACTGGTTTTCATCTGAAGCCATTATGCTCATTATGTCGAACAGATAATGTGTAGTATACCTGTATACAAGTGTGTACGATTCCCGGCTAAGAATAGAATAGAATAGAATATTCTTTATTGCACACCAAAACAAATGTAAAGTACAATTACATAGATCATAGAATGGCACAATGGCCGGTCTTATCGCTAACTAATCTCTAAACTAATCGCTAAGGTAGGTGATTTGTAAAAAACTATTCTATTCTATCTATAATTACCTCAATCATCTTCTCTCTATTCTTGGTGGGGTTCATGGGTGGCTCTGTGAGCAATATCTTGGTCTCCCGAGGGTCTACATTCATCTTGCTGGGGCCAAAGGTGTAATCCCAAACATGACACATGTCCTCCCAGTTACGCACCACCTGGAAATGTCAAGGTTAAGTATAGAAGTAGCAGTGAGTAGTATAAATTTTATTTTTTTGAATTTTTTTTTGTTTTATATGCAAAAAGTGTGATCAGCATCATGCTTTGGCTCTCCTAGCCCCGGAAGGTCTTCTAGGTGCCTCTGGCGGCAGTTACAGAGTGCACGAAAAATTAGTTTCCATGTTGAAGAAACAACTATTTGTTTCATCTTCGTTCATTTCGTTTATCGTTTAATATGCGCAAATTTTATTTAAATATTTAAAAACTAAGTGTACACTGCATTTGATACAATACCACACTTTTTTTATATCCTAAACTTTCATGAATGCACAATACTTGTAAAATTTTCTCAAAAATCTAAAAAAACTGTAAATAAAAACCACACTCACTCCATTTTCCATGGGATAACTGACTTCAAGCATGGACCTAAGTTTGGAAGCCTCATCTCCTACCATTAGGTCCTAAAAAAAATAATTTGGTTAATAAATAACATTACAAAAATAATGTGAATTAGTAAAGGACTCCACCCACTACACTGTACCATTAGCATAGAAAAATTGTTTTCACCGGCAGTATTTTTTTAAATATTAATTATCATTTCGGTTTCCGGTGTGGGCATTGAGCCCTTCTAAGAATGCCAATTCTTTAGAAAAGGGCTGTTTCACAATGTTAATATGTCACAAAAATTATGAAAATTCATGGGATTCACTTGTGCAATTGTGATTTGCCTATGTGATAAGTGCCAAATCTATCAATTTTCATAGTTTATGCGACATTTATATCACTTGGTTATAAATATGACATGGTAATACTAAGGTCCTACACAAGATAAGATAAGGAACACTATACTGGGTTAGAGTCCTTTAAGTTAATAATTCCATTTTAGTATTAAGTATAATCTGAAAAACGGCACGAAACAATACAAAAATGCTGAACTGAAGCTTATTAAAGTTATGTACTTTTTGATGTAAAATCTTAACAAAATAGAAATGCAACTCAAAAGATAAAATAGATCTTAGGCAATAGTCATGTCTACTGTGCTTAATATGCCTAAGGTACTATGCAGCATTCATACAAATAGTTAATAAAACAAATTATAAGCAGTATAGTTCATAATATTGTAAATTGTAGTTTTATATGAATTATTTTTTAAATTATTAACTTACAATCTAATCTAGCGGTGATGGTTTATCTACGAAATGTCACAAATGCCTGTTACTAGTAATTTTTATCGGATAGGGCATCAAACGAGCATACGGGTCAACTGATGTTAAGTGATAACCGCCGCCCATGGACACCAGCAACACCAGAGGAGTCACAAGTGCGTTGCCCGCTTTTTAAAAGGGTTTGGGCCTCCGGTAAGTTCACTCACTCGGCGAAACACAACGCAAGCGTTGTTTCACGCCAGTTTTCACTGAGACCGTGGTATCACTCTGGTCGAGCCGGCCCATTCGTGCTCTTTTATGACTGCTGAACTAAGGCAACCCCTAACTTATTTTAGGACTAGTCATAATTATGTCTAAATTATTACAAAATTGTCATAATTATGAATTATTATTGAGCCTATCATTAAAGGACAAACACAAAATTTTTGTTAAACATACTGAAAATTTTAAAATATTTTTTATATTATTTTATTGCTTCACAAGAATTTTATGGATCTCATGATGGTGGCAAATTGTGTTATATAAAAAACTAATATACAAGAAATACAAGCATGAATATATATTTTCCTACAAAGCACTGCATAGTATGGTTCCTATAACATACCGTTACTTCCACGGCCTCTTCATCGAAAGCCTGGATGCATGAAATATTACATATTTTTACCAGATTCATATTACAGTAATATGTTGATAATTTTATCTGATATTCCTTCTTTGTATACATCATTGTTGACATTTGTAACAGCAAATATTTGCACACAAAACATGTTAGGTTTTAGTTGTAGAATTCCATAAATTTTTGATGCAACAAAAATCAACAGAATACTCCATACATGCATCTTTTCATTCATACAATGATTAGTTAATGAAAATCACACTTCTCACATGAAAACTGTTATTTAAATAACATGCTGTAACATAATTTGACTTACTCCAATACAAATATCCTGCAACATAATCAAACATAGCGATGGAATACAAATGGTAATGATAATAATTATAAGTACTATACTCAATCAATACTACACATCTGTCGAACGGTCCCAAGGGTGATGGCTACGCTAGTTGTCTTATTTTATATTCCCTAATCAAGCTGTGTTATTGGGTTTTCATTGAAATTCTCAATAGCAGCTTTGAGTTTAGAAGTCTAAACTCAAAGCTGCCAGGGCCTATTGCCATATTAATCAGGCACAACTGTGCCTGCATGGCAATAGGCTCACCCCCTATGACATAGGACCTCAACATAACAGCGAACTGTGGGTGTACATTAGTACACCTCTGCCTAACCCTTTGGGGAATACAAGCGTAATGGTGATATGTATATATTCATTATACTGGAACACAATGGTTTGAGTTCCCAATGAAATGAAACAAAAATTATGAGTCTAGTTGTATGGTTCCAATGAGTTGATCCTATGAAAATGATTCCAGCAATAAACTAGATCGACACCCTTAGATTCAAAGGTGTGACATTCTTATCTGGTACACTATTGAGATAACAGGATAGGTGGATATAGGTTTAATGTTCAAGTTGGATTAAAGCTTTTTGAAAACATACCAAAGTATATTATTCAAGACAAAAAGTTTTAAACTGGATATTTTTTTTTCATATTCCTATAGAAGCCAGGAGCTTTACGATTCATAAGATGATTTTAGTATACAGTTCCTCATTTAATATGTGAGAGGTAAGGTATCAAAACCATGATCAGCCTGGATTTTAATTTGGAAGCACATTATAATCTAATAAAAAACACCTTATATAGCTTGCTTGTAGTTTTCTGAATACACCGGACACATTTCAAGAGACAGGATCCACCTGGCTTCCGTTTACACACCTGAGTTAGCATAGTTTCGAAACATACCTTTACATCGATATCTCCAATCTTATTCTCTGCCCTGATGATCGGCCTGCCCACCATCGAGGGGAATATGAAGGCTGGAAAGTTGCTTCCCGCATATCCACACTTTACGAACTAAAACCGACAGTAAATCATGAGGAAAACGATGATTCAGGGGCTTATCAATACCACCATTTTCCGTCGATATATTATATGTACTTACGCCTGTGCCGTTGTCGCAAACGATAACTTTTCTTCCTTTCTCATCCATATTGCTAAATTTAATACAATTTCACTTAAAAATTAAATTTCTATTGAATTATTTATCGAAAATAACAGATAGAGTTGCCCCCCGCACTGCCCCGTAACTATCAAAGTTATTTTTTTTAATAAATGACAAATCGACCGTGTATGTGCAAAATAAAAGGTGCTTTATTCCATTAACTCAAAGTTGTAATTCTTATTGGCAAAGTTAATTTCCAGATTCTGACACGCCTTTTAGTTCTGAATTTGAATAGAAGTCTTTTGATCTAACTCTGAAAAAGTGAAATATAATATATTAGTTTATTGACACAATAAATTTATTCTTTTCATTTTTATCATTATCAATAATTAACTTAATCTTTTCGTTTGATCGAAGGAATTTGTAATCGAAACTTATAAAAAAATGTCAGTGTCAAATCAAATCAATCTGTCATTTCGGTTGTCAAAGCAGCATGGAAGGTGTTCAGCTTTCACGTGTTTTTATAGTTTACAAATAATTGAATTTATGATCAAAAAGTGAAAATGAAGCATAAAAGGTTTGAGGAGAACATACTAGTTGACGAGGCCTACACAAATTACGGTCATCCCGACAAAAATGCCGATACAAAGAAAGGACAAGGTATTGCGAAGCATTTCGCTGATACTTTGGAATACGAGGATAAAAAGAAGTGGTATCATCAGGTAAGCAGGCTATCTCCTTTACACTCTCCAAATGAATAGAAAAACCTATACTAATATATAAAGCTGAAGAGTTTGTTTGTTTGTTTGCTTGCTTGAACGCGTTACTCAGGAACTACTGGTCCGATTTGAAAAATTCTCTCAGTGTTAGATATCCCATTTATTGAGGAAGGCTATAGGCTATATATCATCACGCTACGCGGACGAAGTCGCGGGCAGAAGCTAGTAATGAATAATTTCACTTTTTGCACAGTTTTTTCCAATGTAAAGGTTTTGTTTATGTTTACACCATAACCCTGAATTTATCTTAAAAATGATCTTCATTACTCATTACTTGGTATCGTGGTGCTAAATTATTAAAAAAATATGTATCATACAAGTCAAACTCATAAATATGTGATTTAAAATTATTGTTGTAGGTAATGTTTTGTCCATAATTTAAGTCGTTGACATAAATAATCTGTATGATTCCATGTAGATGCCAGAGGAGCCCACTACAGTATCTAAGACGTTAACACAAGAGCAGGTAGAGGAAATGAGGAAGGAAGCAAGTAGTGCGCTACATGGAGACACAATGGCATATGAAACAAGTTAGTATGAACATAACATCACATCTGTATGCTTGGGGTCAGGTATTGGTGTACTAATGTACACCTGCAGTTTGCCAGTAAGTATGTGTTGAGGTCCCATGCACAAGTACAAATTCTACTAATCTACACCCACAGTTTGCTGGTATGTTTAGGTCCCATGTAATAGGGGGCAAGTCTATTGCCATTAACCGAGTACAAATTCCAAAAATGGATTTTCAAAGAAAAACCCAATAGCACTGCTCAACCTGGGAATCGAACCCAGGACCTCTAGCAGACACACTTAGGACCAGTAGGCTAATGAGGCAGTTGATTGCACTCTATATATAATGTTGGATTGTATCAAATCATTAACACAATCTATACTAATATATAAAGCTGAAGAGTTTGTTTGTTTTTATGCTTGAACAGAAGCTAGTTCAGTAAATAAATGTATAATTGCCTCCTTTTTGTGTGACTTCCAGGGTAATACAATACACAAGTTGGTTTCAAGCGGACGATACTTGACTGATAATACATATTAAATGATTACAGAATCAAACAGAAGCGGTTCATCAGATCATCAGTGGGCACGGACTCTCCTCAACAAGGGTGCCATAGGAGACAGGGTTGCTGCTGCTACCATACTTATTCAGGTTAGTTCCTTGAAATAAAACAATATAGTGACTATTCTAAGACAAAAAAGACAAATTACATAATCAGAAACACAACATGTTTCTGATTATGTAAGTTGTATGTTTTTTAATTGAAATTCCATTGATTATTAGTGTCTCCACTTTTAATGTTTTGTTCTTTGTAATTATCTTCCTATGGGTGATACTCGTACATCTCAGTGACCATCAATTCAGACCAGCTTTGCTAGTACAAGCTTCCCTCGAGGCGACTGACCCCCATACTGTACCCCCCCATACCATTGACTGACATGCCATTGTTTAAACCACTACATATTTTCTACTTTTTATTAATCGCTTCTGTTTTCAGGACAACCCTATATATAATTTGACAGCTCTAAGAAATTTAATCAACAATGTCAAGCCAGCTAAAAAGAAGGATGGTATTATTATTATAGGTAAGTTCTTATTTGACTAGTTGCATTTTATTGTATACTAGCTTCTGCCCGCGGCTTCGCCCCCGTGGAATTCGGTCTGCCATCACATCCCACGGGAACGGGCTAAAAAGTATCCTATGTCCGTCTCCTGGTTCTAAGCTACCTCTCCACCAATTTTCAGCCAAATCGGTTCAGCCGTTCTTGAGTTATAAGTAGTGTAAATAACACGACTTTGTTTTATATATATAGATTACTGGTGTAAGTTATAAAAATACATATTTTTATTTTAAGTTTTTTAGTGAAAATATAATTCAATGTCAGGCAGGATTCGAAACTCCAGTTTTGTACCATCTTTAAAACTTTTTTTTATTATTTTTTTTATTTTCTGTGTGATACGAAATATCTAAGACCTATCTGGTCAGCTTGTAGATATATAGACAGAGGTAAAATTTTAATAAATCACACAAATATGCCATAGACAAAAGTGGTTAAAGTTTTTTTAGATTTTTTAAAACTATAAAAAATATTTGGAAATAATCACCAAAGGTGTTCAGCTGTTAAGATTTAATTTTTATAAAAAAAATATAATATTAGGTACGATAATTAACGATATTACAATGTTTATACATAGATGCACTATCAGAGCTCCTGATATCTGAGCTGCTAATTCCGGACGTTAAACTTCGCACTTTCGATCAGCATCCGCTGGGACATGTCGATGAGATGACGTCAGGCAACAAGCAGGCGAGGCGGAACATACTCAAGCTGTGGTTCTTTGAGGATCAGCTCAAGGAACTCTATGGGAGTAAGTACTATTCACGGAAAAGAAAGGCAATGTAAAAGATGAGTAGATAATGTGGGATCACGGTGTGAAGGAAACACCTAGTACTCTCTCTAAATATTACTGTGATAAATCTTAATTATTCTTATCTTGCTAACAAATATATTTTTGCAGCATATGTGGAAGCATTGAATAAGTTTGCCCATGATTCAGTGGAGGCCAATAAGGAAAAAGCCGTTAGTGCCATGTCTTACCTACTCATGCACCATCCAGAGAGAGAGAAGGTAAATTATATTGACAAATCTACCTAATATACTATCTGTGCCCCCTTCTATGTCAATAATCTCTACTATTATAAAATCGTTAGACGTACATAAAAGATATTAAAAAAAAACGAATAAGTTGGGGTATTTATACATCTCTCTATACGCGGGTTGGCACAAAAACTACTGAATAGATTTTAATTTGGTTATAACTGTTAGAAAGTATATGCTCCAACTTAAAATCTGAATTTCTTATCTCAATTAATTGAATGGATTCTGAGATACAGCTTGACCTCTCTGATGTTTACAGACCCATACAAAGAAGAGATCATCACTGTTGGTTTTTTAATAAATTATTTTTGGGATACATTTTTAATCGTAATACAGCTTTACGTGAGCGAAGCCGAGCTAGTAGGTATACTATAAAATGATGATTTTTTTTCATAGATGCTTCTAACAAATATAATCAACAAGCTAGGAGATCCATGTCAGGCGGTCGCCTCTAAGGTCATCTACCATCTGTGTCAGCTGCTCTACAATCACCCCAACATGAAGGCTGTGGTGCTGGCTGATATTGAGAAGATGCTATTCAGGTAAACTTAATCCAGCCCATTACTAACAAAGTTAAGCATGGTCATGGTCTCATCATCAACTCTTGACCAGCAGTAAGACAGTATTTATTTAATTTTGCTGCTCGCGACTTTGTCGGCGAAGACTTCAAAATATTAAAATATTGTAATCTCATTTGATATTTTTTTTGAAAAATAGAGTTTCTTGCCGGCTCTTCTCCATAAGACGATGACGACGCGTTTGGCGTAGCGGCCGAGCAATTGGCTTCTGCGACAGTGGTTCGATCCCCACACGGAGCAAATATTTGTATGATCTACGGGTAGTTGTTCCGGGTCTGGGCGTTTGTGTTTGTAAATGTACCCACGATACAGGAGAAAATCCTAGTGGGGCAACGTTTTAAAAAAAAAATAAGACCCACTGACTTTGATTTGACTTTTCAAAAGTACCGAATTTAATGATCTAATTTAAATAAAACATTTTGACTTTAGACGTTTTTTTTAAATACTAAACTACATTTAAATCCTCACAAACTTTCGTGTTTATAATATTAGTAGTACCATGGGAGAGCCATACTTCGGCAAGAATGGGCCTGCTCGACCGGAGTGATACCACGGCCTTAGAAAACCGGCGTTAAACAACGCTTGCGTTGTGTTTCGCCGAGTGAGTGAGGATACCGGAGGCCCAAACCCTTTTAAAAGTCGGGCAACGCACTTGCTACTCTGTTGTTGCGGGTGTCCATGGGTGGTTGTAATCGCTTACCATCAGGTGATCTGTCTGTTCTTTTGCCCCCCTATCAAATAAAAAGGGATTGATGAAAACCAAGATCATATAACAATTATTAGCGTGAACATAAAATATAGGTAACAAATTACTGTCTTATGTAACAGCAGAAATACTAAAGCGTTTTATTTTCTGACCTAGATCCAACATATCTTCGCGCGCTCAGTACTACGGCGTGTGCTTCCTGAACCAGTTCTACCTCGGCAAGGACGACTCCAAGATAGCAGAGAACCTCATCAGAATATACTTTTCGTTCTTCAAGGCGTCTATCAAAAAGGTATGCTTATTGCGATATCTAGCATTATCGATGATATCGCTATATAGAACTTTTTTGTATTCTAGTGAATTTTTTATGGGATAGGGAAGGCAAACGTACAGACGGATCACCTGATGGTAAGCGATTACCGCCGCCTATGGAGCCCCCAACACCAGAGGAGTCACAAGTGCGTTAACCGCCTTTTAAAAGGGCTTGGGCCTCCGGTATCCTCACTCACTCGGCGAAACAACGCTAGCGTTGTTTCACGCCAGTTTTCTGTGGGGCCGTGGTATCACTCCGGTCAAGCCGGCCCATTCGTGCCGAAGCATGGCTCTCCGACGATAATGACTTTTCCATTAGTTGTTCCCGCAGATCGCCGTTAGTTTTAGATCTCATGTAATAGGGGGCGAGGATATATGCCATTAACTGGAAGGGAACATTCCACAAATTCAAAACTCAGAGCTGCTACTCAGAAATTCATATGAAAACCCAATAACACTTTGCTCGACCTGGAATTCGAATCCAGGATCTCTAGCGTAGCAGGAACAACTTGGTTAATGAGCTAGTAATATAAATAACTAAATATATACCTTTAAAAGATAAGTTTTTTCCTAATAACTAGGGTGAGATCGACTCCCGCCTAATGTCGGCCATCCTGACCGGCGTGAAACGTGCTTACCCGTTCGCGAATAAGGAGCGGCTAGCGGAGAGCACGTCGCACGTGGACGCTATCCACCGCCTCGTACATTTAGCAGGGATGAACATAGCCATCCACGCGTTAGCACTGCTGTTTCATATATCCGACGCTTCTAAAGGAACTGCTGACCGGTGAGTGCATTATAAAACGACATTTCTGCTGTTCAGTTCTGTTCTGTTCAGCTTCAGTTGGGTCCGACCTAAATAAAAAGTAGCCCATGTGTTATTCCAGTCTATATTCTGTCTCTGTGCCAAATTTTATCCGTCATGCGATTTTGGCGTGAAAGAGTAACAAACATCCATTCGTTCATCCATCTATCCATCCATCCATTCACCCATCCATTCATTCATTCATTCATTCATCCATCCATCCATCCATCCATCCATCCATCCATCCATCCATCCATCCATATATCCATCCTCACAAACTTATAATATAAGTAGGATAGGATATTTTGATATTTATTTATTATTTATTTATTAGTAGATAATAAGGTACAAGGTAATAAATATAAAGTACAACATTGTCCAACAAAACTATTCACTTAGTTTGTCTGTTGGATCACTTTTGTTAATTATTACTAATACTATAACTTAAGTGTATTATAAGTATTTATACACGTATACGTACTGTATTTAAATATTTGTTAAATAGATCTCTTACAAGTCAATATTTTAACTAATAATAAAAATATGAAACGTCTTACGTACTCACCTTCGTTGCTCGGTTCCTAAGGATCATAGAGTGATGATTAATAGCTTGAAATCTTCCTCTTAAATCCTATCTATAGTTCGCGCAAAATAACTTGACCCAAAACTATAGGAGAGGGGGAAAGTTTGCACAGTGCATTTGCGTGCAAAATGTACTAAATATCGACTACTGCGTATCCGCCATTTTGGTTCAAGTTATTTTGCGCCAACTGCACTGGTGGAAACCTCATGAAATTCCTCAATAGAATTATTTTACTCCATATTAGAATAAGATCTTATTGGCGAGGTCCTTAGGTGCGTAGTACTTGCAACCGGCGCCTATGTATGAGAAGATGTATGAATGTGGCAGAAGTTAAAGAAGTATGCAAGGATCGTAGCAAGTGGCGGTCTATAGTTTCTGCCTACCCCTGGTGGAAGAAAGGCGTGAATGTATGTATGTATGTTAGAATAAGACAAAACATCAATCCTCAGAGCCTTTTCCTATTTATGTTGGAGTCGGCTTCCAGTCTAACCAGATGCGACTGAATATCAGTATTTTACACGAAGCGACTGCCATCAGACCTCCGCAAACCATTTCTATACCAATTCGGAGGATAGACTGGTTGTCAGACTTTTTTGGGTCTACCACTAACAATTGTCATAGACTGATGTTCGTATGACAACCGGGACCGACGGCTTTACGTGCTCTCCGAGGCACGGATGGGTATCGATGTGTTAATAATGGTCACCCATCCACACACTGACTGCGGTGAGCGCAGCTTAACTTGCAGATCAGTTGATCAGCTTAGTATTACTTAGCCAAGAGCACCTCCTGTTAGAATAAGACAAAACAAAAAATGACAATCTATCTATATATACTAATATATAAAGCTGAAGAGTTTGTTTGTTTGTTTGCTTGAACGCGCTAATCCCAGGAACTAAGGGTCTGATTTGAAAAATTCTTTCAATGTTAGATAGCCCATTTATTGATGAAGGCTATAGGCTATATATATCATCACGCTAAGACTAAGTAACTTCCACGCGTATGAAGTCGCAGGCGGAAGCTAGTGTCTAATATTCGAGTGTCAAAAATCAGTTATTACATTTTAGCTACTACACCGCCCTCTACCGGAAACTGACAAACGCGGAAATATTCAACACGACGCATTCGGCTCTTCTGTTCTCGCTCATATACAAGTCGTTGAAGCGAGATAGCAACGTCCCTCGGGTGTCCGCCTTCATCAAGCGATTGTTGCAACTGTGTTGTTATATGAGTCCTGCGCAGGCCTGCGGCATGTTGTTCTTGATATCTCAAGTCCTGAAAGACGGAGACAAGAAGGAGGCTGTCAGATTAGTTTGGAGTAAGAGAGAAATTAAAGAAGTAAGTTATAAAGGACTGCCTCATTAGCCAAGTTGTCCTGACCGCGACTGCTACGCTATAGGTCCTAGGTTCGATTCCCAGGTCCAGCAAAGTGTTATTGGGTTTTTCTATGAAATTCCCAGTAGCAGCTCGGAGTTTGGAATTTGTGCCCGGTTAATGGCAATAGGCTCGCCCCCTATTACATGGGACCTAAACATACCGGCGAACTGTGGGTGTACGAGTACGCCTCTGCCTAACCCTTCGGGGAATACAGGCGTGATGGTATGTTATGTTAAGTTATAAAGGAAGTATACTCCGACTCAAAAAAGTTTGCGATCACTTTCATAAATCGAAATCTTTTTTGTTACGGTAGATTATATCATGATTTCTTCTTCGTTTTAGGTTCTTTCAAACAGTGTTTTTTTATATTAACAACACAACAAAGATTTTTCTTGATAAAGTTCAATTTAAAAAAATATATCAGCTTAAGCTAGTGATCGCATTTTTTTTTTATGTGTGTATAGTTATTGTGTTATAATGATAAATTTACTGTAGTTGAGAGATTAAATATGGTTTTATGGCATAGGGGGGCAAACGAGCAGACGGATCGCCTGGTGGTAAGCGATTTCCGTACACCCACAACACTAGAGGCATCACAAGTACGTTGTCGGCCTTATAAAAGGGAGTACTTACGCTCTTTTCTTGAAGGAGTGATCAAATTGTCAAATACAGTCCGCAACGCGCGCGTGATACCTCTGGTGTTGCAAGCGTCCATGTGCTGCGGTAACCGCTTGTCATTAGGCGGGCCGTATGTTTTTATGCCATCTTAGTGGTATAAAAAACAATCAAGTTGCAAGGATCCAAATTGCGGGTGTTATGGAGAAGAACCTGAAATTGCATAATAATCATGTATTACAGGAAATCAAGGACGAAAATCCTGAACAAGAGAAACAAGAAGAGAACCCAGAAGATACAGTGACAGAGGTAAATGATACTGTGACGAGTACAGAGGATGACGAGGTGAAGGTGGAACAGAAGAAAGTGGACTTGCTGCGGGGAGACAAAAAGGATCTGCTGTTAGGTAAGACTTCCAATATAGGAACTGCCTGAATAGTCTAGTGGCTACAAGTGCGGCTGCTGAACGTGAGGTCCTGGATTCGATTCTCAGGTCGAGTAGTGTCAATGGGGTTGGACTTGTAACCCTATGATAATATATAAGCGTGATGGTCGGTATTCTTTTGCAGAATACTCTTTAATGCATACGAGGACCTAAAATATAATATAGCAAAATATGGAGGTACTATCGACAATGTTAGCGGGGAACCACCCTTAAGGCTGAAATCGCTTGCACTGAGCGCGCGGGCGTGCTGTGCGTTATCACCCCTTCCCCTCACCCCGCCGATATCCCCTTGAGCTTTATGCGCGTTACTTGATACTTTGAATTTCTATTAAATCGTATGATGAGTTTTCGCATTTTAAACTATCCTAATTGGCGGAAGTGAAATGTGGGTGTGGCTGACGTATCGAGAGTTGTTCAAAGGATTTTGTTAGAAAAATGGTCGACCGCCAAGTTTCGCGACTGTACATAAGTACCCCTCTGAGTTTCACTTCGTAAATACAGGTATTCCGGAGTGGGTCTTCCCCGATAGATATAATCTGTGTGTCTTTAAGTCATGAGTGAATCAGTTTCTTCTAGGTAAGCGCGCTCCATCTTAGGTCGCAGTGTCGCTTAACATCAGGCGAACTGGCGATCAAGCGTAAGGCTATATATTATAAAGAGGAAAGATTTGTATGTATGTAACGAATAAACTCAAAAACTATTAGGCCGATTTCAAAAAGCCAATATTTGTATGACCTGCACGTAGTTGTTCCGGGTCTAGGCGTTCGTGTATTTGCAATTTGTGTTTGTAAACGCACCCACGATACAGAAGAAAATCCTAATGTGGGACAAAGTTTATTAAACAAAAAAAACTGTATTGATTTAACATGAAATCTGCTGTGCCCCAATTTTGCTAATTCAATGTTGTTCAATCACAGAATTGACATAAGAAAACTGTCAAACAATTTGATCATTGAAAGATGATAAAACAGTAGGATTGAGGCTCTGAAAGACTGACCTTCAAAAGGGTCAGGTGCGTAGTACTCGCAACCGGCGCGTATGTATGAAAAGATGTATGAATGTCGTAGAAGCAAAAGAGGCATGCAAGAATTGTAGCAATTGGCAGTCTATAGTTTCTGCCTGCCCCTGTGGGAGAAGGGCGTGAGTGTATGTATGTATATGAGGCTCTGACCACCACCCATTCTTTCAGATGACGATGAAGACGAATCGTACGTTGATCTTAAAATCGATGAGCACGGCAACATCAGGCCTAAGAAACGCAAGCATACGCCTGTGACCGCGGGCTGGTTCCACGCCAAGGTCAAGACTGAGGCACTTGATAATCAGCAAGAGGACGACAAGGAGACGGCCGCCAAGATACAGCTCAAGAAGTCTGTTAATATGGATAAGGTAATATAATAGATTTCGCTAGACATAGAAATAAGAAACTGAGTTCAGTGAGGGAGGAATTTCCCATGAAATTTATCGTGGGAGGGCCATGCTTCGACACGAATGGGCCGGCTCGACCGGAGTGATACCTCGGCCTCACAGAAAACTGGTGTGGAAACACTTACGTTGTGTATTTAGCGAACTAAGTGAGTGAGAATACCGGAGGCCCAAATCCTTTTAAAAGGCAACGCACTCGCGACTCCTCTGGTGTAGCGGGTGTCCACGGGCGGCGGTAATCGCTTACCATGAGGTGGTCCGTCTTCTCGTTTACCCCCTATCCCATAAAAATAAAGTAGTCATGATATCATTTGTGGTGGGGAGCTCTGGACCAGAAACTAGGATTTTTAGATATTTTGAGACATTAAAATTTTTAATATTTAAGATTAATTTTCTCTTATACGAACCCCCCTTCTACGCTACGATCTATAGGTTCGATCCCCGTTCGTAAGACCTACAGTCAGTTGTTCTGGATCTGGGTGTTTGTGTATGTGATCATTTGGGATTTTGTGTATGTGATAACTTGTGTTTGTTAACATACCTACATTACAGGAGAAGTACTTAGACAAGACAATGTTAAAAAAAAATCTTTAAATAATCCATCCTTTTGCAGGAGATAACGGAGTACAATCCACTGGTGCGCAACCCATCCTTCGCCGGGGCGCAGTGCACAGCTTACCTCGAGCTACTGCCGCTTGCTACACACTTCCACCCTACAGTAAAGCTGTTCGCCGAAAAACTTCTCAATGGTCAGTGTCTTTAAAAAATAACTGCTTTATATAAAGGGTCTTCCAAAAATTTCATCACACGATTTTCATGTTTTTTTTATTCGCCCCCGTCCCTGTCACAGGTCTCATAATTTTGGCATACTAGTGGGGATATTCCCAGTAGTATGTATGAGTATAAGAAATTCCCAGTTCTTTATTACTTACTAGCTTCTGCCCGCGATTTCGTCCGCGTAGCGTGATGATATATAGCATATAGCCTTCCTCAATAAATGGGCTATCTAACTCTGAAAGAAATTTTCAAATCGGACCAGTAGTTCCTGAGATTAGCGCGTTCGAGTAAACAAACAAACAAACTCTTCAGCTTTATATATTAGTATAGATACTGGTTTCTGACACTTACGCGAATATTAGACATTGAAATAAAACTATTTTTTACGGATTTTATCGCGTTGTATTAAATTTTATTATTTCCCGACGTTTGGATGCTGTAAAGGATCCGAAACGTCGGGAAATAATAAAATTTAATACAACGCGATAAAATCCGTAAAAAATAGTTTTATTTCAATATTAGTATAGATTTTTACTATAGTTAAAATTATTCCGTTACTTTTTTTTTTTATGGGATAGGGGGGCAAACGATCAAACGGATCACCTGATGGTAAGTGATAACCGCCGCCCATGGACACCCGCAACACCAGAGGAGTCAAAAGTGCGCTGCCCGCCTTTAAAAGGGTTTGGGCCTCCGGTAACCTCAACTCACTCGGCGAAACACAACGCAAGCGTTGTTTCACGCCGGTTTTCTGTGAGGCCGTGGTATCACTCCGGTCGAGCCGGCCCATTCGTGCCGAAGCATGGCTCTCCCACGTGAAAAACTTACTTACTTACTTTGTGTTAATGGTGTTTTCTATGAAATTGTCAGTAGCAGCTCGAAATTTGTATTTGTTTACGATTAATAGATTTGACTCCTGTTACAAGGGAACTAAACACTGCGAACTGTGGGTGTACCCTTAGTACCCCTCTGCCTAATCCTTCAGCGAATACAGGCGTATGTAATGTTTAAACTAAGTATATCTTTTGCATTGACAAAAGGTAAGTTATTCGCAATATACCACTTAGATTTATTTGTAACCCATGTTATATTAATTTCCAAATAAATTTCACAGAACAAATAATTCAGTACAGCGGCGACCCGTTGAAAGACTTTGCGGGCATCCGTTTCCTGGACCGTTTCGTGTTCAAGAACCCGAAAAAACGCACCGACAACCAACAGGACGAGGGGGTCAAGAAGGTCAAGGGGTCTCACCCCAAGTTTGCAGTTAGGAAGAATTATACAGCTAAAGGTAGGCTATACAACCATACTTAAATTATAAATGCGAAAGTAATTGTGTTTGTCTGTATATCCGTTACCTTTTTACGCTTAATCCACTGAACCGATTTAGAAAAAAGTTGGTAGATAAAATTAGATTAGATACAATAGTATGGAGACAGTTTGAGACCCTAGAAAGACTGTGACCACGCGACGCCAGAACCGAAGTAATGTGTTAAATTGTAATCACTAAATTTCGGTTCGCAATCTTTCGACAGTGTACAATCTCGCGAGACTGATTATAAATAAATAAATAAATAAAAATGTATTTAATTTCAGTAAATCTTTAAACTGCCTTATTAGCCAAGTAGTAATGAGTGCGACTGCTACGCTAGAGGTCCTGGGTTCGATTCCCAGGTCGAGCAAAGAGTTATTGGGTTTTTTCTATGAAATTCCCAGTAGCAGCTCGGAGTTAGGAATTTGTGCCCGATTAATGGCAATAGGCTCGCACATGGGACCTAAACATACCGGCGAACTGTGGGTGTACATTAGTACGCCTCTGCCTAACCTTTCGGGGAATACAGGCGTGATGGTATGTTATGTTAAATCTTTACAAATTAAATACGTTGCCGGGGCTTCCCAGAAAGTAATCAAATGATACTTGTGATGGGAAAACCTCGTTCTTACTATATAATCTTACATATAGATTTACAATATCAGTGCCGCTGTATTACAGTTACGTACATTTACATAATTATCATAAAAGAAAATAAAGGAGAAAAGAATGGTAGTTTTCATATAGTATGTGTATGTGTGTGTGTGCGTCTGTCGGTTTGTATGTGTGTGAGTGTGTGCGCGTATGTGAGTGTGAGCGGTTTCTTGCTAGGCTATATTCTAAGAGTAATGTAAGAGTAAGAGTTCGACGACACATTTGGCATAGCGGCTGAGCGATCGGCTTCTGCGACACGTGTAGTGGGTTCGCTCCCCACACGGAGCAAATATTTGTATGATCTACAGGTAGTTGTTCCGGGTGTGGGTGTTTGTGTATGTGAGAATTTGTGTTTGTAAAACGCACCCACGATACAGGAGAACATCCTAGTGTGGGGCAACGTTTTTTTTTATAAAAAAAAAAATATGTTGAAATAAACAATGGCTTTCAGGTCTAAAGAGTATACCAGTGAACTCTGCATCTTATCTCAACGAGGACGCCAGCAAAGTTCCGGTGGACGAGCGGTTCCTTTATGAGTAAGTAGACACTATTTTTTTTTTCTTTTTAAAAAAAGCTTACTAGCAATGTGGGTCACACATTACTAGTATTCTTGTTAACTCCTCGTGCTAAGCTAAAATGCTTGTGTTACTAGTGGGTCCACGTCGGTAGTGCAATGGGTGGGGTTCGAACCGGCAACCACATGATCACAAGTCCGACGCCCTAGCCATTAGGCTACCGCCGCTTTATGAATTGACCACTTCTGTCCCATTGCTATGCAAAAAAAGATTATTCAAATTCTAAAGAGTATGTCTGTCCGAACTTACAGGTCTTCTGACTGAAAAGCAAAGCGTTAGTATTGAGTTTTTCTATGAAATAATTATAGGTCTCTACTATTATAAATTGTAAAAAAGCTGTGTCTGAATATTGAAGATATTTAAAAAAAACATGTGGGTGGTAATAAATATTACATGATATATAAAAGTCTCCGAAACCAAAAATGACATTTTTAAAATTCTTTTCTGTTTGTAACGGGTTGGAGCAAAAACTACTGAATAGATTTTAATTTTGTTATCACTGTTAGAAAAAAAATAAAAACTAGTAAACTCTTATCTCAATTAATTGAACGGATCCTTAGATACAGCTTGACCTCTCTGATGTATACAGATCGATACAAAGCAGAGATCAAAATGTAGTAGAGATATATTAAATAACTAGCTTCTGCCCGCGACTTCGTCCGCGTCGCGTGATGATATATAGCCTATAGCCTACCTCAATAAATGGGCTATCTAACACTGAAAGAATTTTTCAAATCGGACCAGTAGTTCCTGAGATTAGCGCGTTCCAAGCAAACAAACAAACAAACTCCTCAGCTTTATATATTAGTATAGATAGTAAACAAAATAAATATTAAAAGTACATATAGGCACGTAATATATACATTTTAGTTTAATAATAATGTAAAATGTTTATTAGCTTACCTTATTGAATGTACCAAGCCAGTCTACTGCGTCTACTGCTGTATATGTTTGTATGAGCACTGTCTCCCAAAATACAGGCACTAGCTTAGTTTGGGATCCAGTTCCAGTACGTATTGTCAAAAATAACGCATAAAAATTGGAACAACATTTGTAACTTATTATTTTTGTGACAAATAAACATTTTTATTTTTTTTATTTATTTACATAAATACATTATTACACCTCTGCTCTAACCTTCAGGGAATAGAGGCGTGATGATATGTTTTACTTTCATTCTGCAGTTTCCTACAAAAACGTCGCAACGTGGACGCTTCAGATGACGAAGACAGTGACGCAGATTCCGTGAACAGCGAAGACTTTGAGCAGTATCTGGACAGCGTCACTGGTTCTAAGGCCATGGGTAAATTTTATGCCACATAACATAATGTTACGAGCTGGGGTTCGGGATAAATTAATTCACGCTAATTTTGCCTTAATAAACAAAAACTTTAATAAATTTGACAACACACAACAGAAATCACAATTAATGTCACTACACTATTACTTGTCGCACAGAAGGTACTGTCACACTGAGAATCACTTGTCTTCACTTTGATGTTCACTTCACCTTGTCCAAAACTAAACTGCGCTAGCCGACCCTCACGACGGCTATTTATATCAGTCACGAAGATTCTAGAATCGAACAATCGCGAAAAGCCTACAAAATGTTAGTAGGTACTTGATCGTCTATTGTTTACGGGCATTGACCTTTGAACCCGACCTTGAACTATTGTTATTACGTGAGTACGCATTCGAGTACTTTCTGTCGAATATTCTACATGCTTCTACGATTTATCTAGAACCTTCGTGAATCATCTACGTCATTCTAATAGCTCCTCGGCGTAACAATAACATACCATCACGCCTATATTCCCCGAAGGGTTACGCAGAGGCGTACTAATGTACACCCACAGTTCGCCGGTATGTTTAGGTCCCATGTAATAGGGGGACAGCCTATTGCCATTAACCGGGCACAAATTCCTAACTCCGAGCTGCTACTGGGAATTTCATAGAAAAACCCAATAACACTTTGCTCGACCTGGGAATCGAACCCAGGACCTCTAGCGTAGCAGTAGCGCTCCGGCGGCGCGTTAGTTAATATATAATATTCTTGCCCCCTTTTACATGGTATCTAAACATGCCGGCGAACTGCTTTTTGCCTTACCCTTCGGGCTTTATAGGAGTGACGGTATGTGTATGTTGTATGAGTCTTGAAAATCAGACCAATAAATGTCTTTTACCATTTCACGTCTCTTCCAGCCGAATCTGATGATGAACTAGACTACCTTGCTGACATGGCCGCGACGAAACAGAAACGGGGCACCAAGAAACAAGGTGATGATGATGAAACACAGCTCGGCAGCGATGATGATGATGACGCAGACCAAGATGAAGGTGAAACGGGTGGTGATCCAGATGATGACGGAGGTAATTGTGTTGTTTTTAATGTTTTTTGTTCTTGTTGCGATATGCAAATGAGCAGACGGATCGCTTGATGGTAAACGATAACTGCCACCCATGGACACCCGCAATACCGGATGAGTTACAAGGGCGTTGCCTTTTATGAAGGTTTGGGCCTCCGGTATCCTCAATCACTCGGCGAAACACAACGTAAGCGTTGTTTCACGCCGGTTATCTGTGAGGCCGTGGTATCACTCCGATCGAACCAGCCCATTCATGCCGAAGCATGTCACAATAAATAAATAACACCGTGGGCGTGTTATTAATGTTTATATTAACATTTTCAATAAAAGCTTTTAAGAACTTGCTGCCTGTCGTTCTATGAAAGATCAGCTTGTGATAACGTTATTAGAGCGCACATTGTACCATTCGATCATTTATAAAACTGTACATTAAATATTAAAAAATATATATAAGTATTTAAAAATATTTACATATTACAAAATATTATTTACTTTTAGAAAAACTAAAAAAACTATATTACTTTTTTTGGTATGTTTTGTGTGTTTTCTCTCTCTCTCACTTCATTTTCTCATTGTCAGGCGCGGATCCAGGTGTCGCAATGGGTATAATTGTCAAAGAGTTCAATTGGCAACTCGAGCAAGTCTTGAAATTATTGAAATATTCATGGCAACATCACTAATTCTTTGTAACTTACTCATATTTATTAATCAATTTTCTGGAAGTGAAATGAGCTAATTTCCCCTCCCCAAAATCAAATCTTGGATCGGCGGCTAAGTATTTTTCAAAGTAAATTTTCATTTCATTTCGTGTTCATGTCTGCAGATAGCGATGGTGAATTGAATATATCTGGTGAAGAAGATGAACCGGCGCTGTCTGGGGAAGAAGATGGTATGATAAATAATAGATTAAATTACTTGTACCTCTGCCTCATTAGCCTAATGGTCCTGAGCGCGACTGCTACGCTAGAGGTCCTGGATTCCATTCCAGGTCGAGCAAAGTGTTATTGGGGTTTTCTATGAAATTCCCAGTAGCAGTTCCGGAGTTTGGAATTTGTGTCCGATTTATGGCAATAGGCTCGCCCTCTATTACATGGGAACTAAACATACCGGCGAACTGAGGGTGTAAATTAGTACGGCTCTGCCTTACCCTTCGGGGAATACAGGCGTCATAGTATGTATGTATATAAATTACTTGTATGTATGCACTACACAAGGATACTTCAGATTTGTATTGACAGATATAAGGAAGTGTAAATTTAGGTTAAGCATTACCAACCTCCGAAGATGTGCTTTTTTTAAAGTACGGGAAACCGTAATGGATGATCTGCCACTTGTCGGACTGTCGACTGATGGTTCCGTATAGTGAATTTGTTAATTCATACGCTCATTATACATTGATCATCACTCGTCGTCGAAAACCATCGAGATGCATACATAAAAAGATCCTTCAGAAATCAGTCTCTACAGAACCTACCCAACTCTAGATAAGCGACCAAAACATATTTAAAGATTTTTTTTTACATTTTGCACAGCACCATCTAGTCCCAAACTAAGCAGAGCTTGTACAACTGTACTAGACAATGTATATAATACTTATATACTTTTTTTTTGTAAATACATACATATAATACATAAGAAACACCCAGACGAACACAAACACTTATATTCATTACATAAAATTTGTGTCCTATGGGAATCGAACCCACGACCAGGTCAGCAGTCCGGTACACGAACCAGTAAACCACAGAGATCGTCAAATATACGACATGATAATAATAACTCTATAATTAATTACAGAGTTACTACTTGAAGACAGCGACGATGAAGACGACAAAATTGATGTCCCTGGCGGCAAATCGAAAAAAGGAAAACTTAAATTAAAAGGTATTCCATACTAGGCTTTAAGAAACCACCTGTAGATTCTCCAAAAGAATTTAAGCCATAGACAGCGACATAGTTCTAGAAATCAACATGTATTCAACCATAGCTTTCTTCGACAGGTACAGACGACCTCGGCTCCCTATTTGCGTCGGCGGAGGAATTCTCAACACTTTTAGAAGACACAGCCACAAACAAAAAGCAAGGTTCAAGCCAAGCTGTAGCTAATACAGACAACGCCAGCACAAAACAGCTGGCTTGGGAAGACAAACGAGACAGGTGGATCAAGGGATACAACAAAAAAATACTAGGAAACAAAGGCAGTAATAAAAAGTTCAAAAACAAAAAAGGCAGCTTCAATAAGTCCGACAAGAAAGGGGGTTATAAATCTGACAAGAAAAACGGTTACAACAAGATGGCGGATAAAGGCGGCAAGCGAAAAGGCGGGAAGGTCGACGGGGCGGGAGGCAAGAAGAAAAAGATGAAGTAATTTACTTGTGTAAATAAAATCTTGTATCCAGATAATGGTTTCTTTTTAATTTCATCGTCATCAAGAAACAAAGGTTTAAATATGACGAATGTTAACCATTTAATGTGAGCCAGTGGCCAGGAGACAAACATTGGCACTGAACTCTAATACCACTTACATAATCACACGCTTCTGGCCGCAACTTCATCCGCGTAGAATGGTTACTTGATCTTAGCGTGATAATATATATATAGCCTATAGCCTTCCTCATTATATGGGCTATCTAACACTGTCAGTGAGATTAGCCCGTTCAAGCAAACAAACTCTTCAGCTTTATATATTAAAAAAATAGTAATAAAAAAATATCTACTACTATAAAATTATTGTAAAAAAGCTGTGACTGTACATTGAAGATATTTAAAAAAAACAAGTGGGTTAGGGTATATAAATGTCTCCGAATCCAAAAATGTGATTAATAAATTCATGTCTGTTTGTTACGGGTTGGCGCAAAAAATACTGAATAGATTTTAATTTTGTTATCACTGTTAGAACGTATGTGCCCCAAATTAAAAACTGGTATACCTACTTTTTATCTCATACAATTAAACGGAACCTGAGATAGGTACAGATTGACCTCTCAAATGTATAGAGACCCATAATAAGAAGAGATCATCACTGTTGGGTTTTTGAGCTTCATGCGAGCGAAGCCGCGAGCAGAAGCTAGTAGATTATAAATTATATAGTAAGTATAGATTGCATTCATATATTCAAAATGATCGAATATAAAAAAATCAAACTGGTTTTATTTCCTTCCTAATCCTTGCTTTACAACTTTCCCAATGAAAATAAAGTAACATTTCTTCCTAAGTACATGAATTACAAGAAATAAAAAGTATTTATTTTTACACTCGCATCGACCCACACGATGAAAAAGGTTTTATGTTTTTTTTATGTAAGTATGAATGCATTATTTTGTTGTGTAAAAATGAACGCATAAATAAATAGCTGTCAAAAGAATTGTCAACAACAACAATCTTGAATTTTATCATTTTAATAGTGATGCGATCCCAATTATTGATAATCGATATTAAATCAATAAATTGTCCAAAATAATATTTAATAAGAAATGTTATTCTTACTTCTTCTAAAATTATAATGACAAAATAAATAAAAAAGAATAATTCATAAAATATTATCGTAAGGCAACGTAATTTTATTTCATTTGCATGTAGATTATGGTAAACTTATTATCGTTCATAATCAAGGACTTATGTACCTTTTCAGTATATTATATACCATTAATCGAAATATTTACGTAAATAAAGGTCACTAGGTCAAGTGGAAACGCAATAGCTAGTGGGAGATGTTAAAAGCAAAATTGGAACGTAAGTACATAATAGTTATTTTGAGTTAATAATCGGTATTATATAAAAATAGTACCTAGGGTTAGAAATAAATAACAGATGTGTTGCTAATGATTACATTATGGACCCATAACCCGCATTGAAAGAATAAGTTACCTACCTAAGATATCGACTGTAAGTACCTACCTTACATTTACAAAAACCACTTGTTTGCTGTTTGACAGCTACAGTGTTTACAATGCGTACTGCGGCCCGCGCTATAGCCATCAACAGATAACATAAATTTCTACACAACCGTATTACTGTTATAAAATTTTGCTATGAAAATTTATCAAATTAACAATAAGTTCTACTAAAACTGTTCAATTCCAATCAATTAATGCTAAACATTCCTGTTCGCGCAATGTATAGAACAGAAACAGTTCGGGTCGGACTTCTCGTTTGTTGACATTACTACATCATGTAGTTGTGTTGTGGAACGCCATCACGCCGTATTTTGCATATAGCGCGAAGTAAACAACTTCTTCTCTTATCTAATACATGACATAAACTGTGAAAGATATATTGTGAACTAGTGGACATTCCTGGACATTATTTATGACCATTGCAGTGATTATAAAAGGAACAAAAAGGCGGGCAAAAATCAGTGTGCTAGTGGCGATTACCGATCTATTTATAGCTGGACCTATGGCGCGATAAAGCGGTTTTACATACTGCTAATGTGTATCAGTGTCATTTTAACATTCCAATTATAGTTTAAGTCCTAAAATTTTGTTTTTAATTTCTTATTAGACATTTTCTTTGGCTCTTACTGAGGAAAACGTAGCCGCGAAACTAGTTTGACAGCTCATGCCTGCACACAAACGAAAGTGAACGTAGTGCGCATGTGTGCGTTGAAGTGATGTGAAATTCTTATGTATGCGCTTATCGATTGGCAAGATTATTTCAAGGACACCTGCGGAGACGAATGTATGATTTATTATTACAATCCGATAATTACAAAAAGAAAGCTAGGCTTTCTAAAACACTTTAATCATGGAGTCGCCGATGATAGAGAGTAAAAATGCAGAGGTCACAGTAAATAAAATGTCAACAAGTTCAAGTTCAAATCAATTTATCCCAGAGAACTTGGATCTTCCTGATGATACATTCCGAATGAGTTTAGATAACTTTTCTGTGATTGGAGAAAATGTGACTATAGGCAGGGGGACGTCCGTAGAAAGCAACGTAGCTGCTAATGCTGAAACGCCTACGGTGGAGTTACCAACACCAATGCAAACACCTGAAATTAAAACCCCTGAACCTGATGTTCAAACCCCACCACAAGACAATAAGAATTTTCAGCCAATAATAGAGACACCTAAACTTACCGTGACCAAAACGGAGCTACGGAAACCGCAAACATTGCTGCAATTATCGCTCTCAAAGAAAAACGACAACGATGTGTTTGTTAAGCCGTCTCCAGTCGCTGAACTAATGTCACCGGCTAAAATGCTACAATTCGAGGTTGAGGCGACTAGTGCCACGCCAACTATGAAACGGGCAGCTATAGACTTTGATTTCTTCAATAAACACAATTTTGACGAATATTTCGTTGACTCTCAGCCTAGAGACGATAATCAGTCCAAAGATCCGGGAGATGGCAGCACGTGCAAGGAAACACCGGTTATAGTGAAGGCCAATACCGTCCGCCATGAAATAGGTTACGGTAAGTACCTACGATCGGTGAACTACTTTATGGTATCTCTACTATAATAACATTGCAAAAAAGCTGTGTCAGTACATTGGAGATAAAAAAAGTGGGTTAGGGTATATAAACGTCGCCGAATTCAAAAATGTGTTTTAATTTTGTTTAGAAAGTATAAGTATGCTCAAACTCAAAAACTGGTGAACTATTTATCTCAATAAATTGAACGGATCCTGAGATACAGCTTGACCTCTCTGTTGTATACAGACCCATACAAAGAGATCATCTGTTGGTTTTTGATTAAATTATTTTTGGGATCCCTTTTTAATCCTAATATAGCTTCACTTGAGCGAAGCAGCTGGGCTAAAGCTAGTTATGTAATATATATTTCAAGGTTTGAAACTTGCAGCTGTGGATTCCAAATGATCCGATGGTCACTCACTTTGAAATAAAGTGAGATATTATTCAGTAGCATATTCACTATACTATGTTATTATTTGTTAATTA
Organism: Acronicta leporina; assembly: GCA_947256265.1. NCBI lineage: Eukaryota > Metazoa > Arthropoda > Insecta > Lepidoptera > Noctuidae > Acronicta > Acronicta leporina. Next base: position 2,591,237 of record OX366537.1, on the reverse strand, counting down.
ATTATTCTGTACATCCTATATGATTCAATTAAAGATCGTTTTAACACCGATTTAGCAAAAGATTTTTCAAGATCATTTCAATAATGATAAGGATCGTAAAAAAGATGCTTATTACAAGATGTCCCCACAGCAAGGAGATTTAACTAGGATTTTTTCTCATCTAAGTTCCATTACAGTTTAATAGCTGTAAACATAGTTAATTTATTAAGGGGATCGGTGTCAATTTACGTTCAAAATCAATTACAACATCACTTGTTGAACCATACGCAAAGAAGAAGCTATTGTTCTCAACTAAAAACCTTCTGATATTCATAAGAGAACAGAGAAAGAACAGAATAATACCTTCCAATTAATGTGATGTAATTGGTGACTGAAAGCATCAATCGATTTCTTAGTGTAATCAGCGTTGGTACCTATATAGACCATATTATTACGGTTTCCTTCTTCCTTTTATCACAGGTAAGCGTAGTTGGGGCAATACTCTGCTCTTCTTCGCTGAAACACTGTTTTCCGTCAAGACTGTAAGAAATACTTCTTGCAAGATTAACGTACCTGGCAAACCTTGATCTATAAAAGACCAAACATCAGCACCATCAGAATGAGCAAATTTTACATTCTTGCTAATTACGAATTGCACAACTTGTGCGATCGGAAAAATTTCAAATTTACGGTGTTTTTAACAAAAAAAACCCCGAGGCGGTTATTACGTATCCTTATTATGTTACATTTAATAGAACAGCCAAAAATGAATCATGTTTCCAATATTTCAATGCGAACAGAAATGACGCAGCGCTCCAAAGTCCTCTTTCTACACTCGGGTCGCAGGATCGATGCCCGCATTGGTACAAAAACCCAACAAGCTACAGGTACTTTTTCTGTTCGAGTTTGCGCGTATGATTTGTGGGTGAATTATTGATATAAGCTGCTTCTTGTTAATATATTATGCTAATTTCATAGAACGATAATATTAATTGGAATCAACGAAATCGCTGTAAGTTGTTTGATGATAACTTTAAATCCTTAAATTAAAATGTATATATAATGGATTTCATTAACCACATTTTGTTTTAAGGGTGAAAGAAATCATGATATTATCTACTCATTTACGGATGTTGCTAAGAAGATCTTCAATGTGCGTGCGAATCCTTCTACAGTGTGGTCATTATAGGCCTCATTCCTTTCATTTTGAGGAGTTACTGCTCAATCGTATTCGTTCGTCATATTAAGGCGCGTCCCCGTGCAAAACGTAGCGCTAGTCATTTTTTGTGCAGTTTTCTGGAGCTATCTACTCTTTATCCAAAAGAAATATCTACTAACAAAAAATATATTAAAATTCTCCATAATCTTGACTCCAAATTGGTAGATTTAATTTTTTGTTTACGTAGTATAATGTTTAATTAAACACCTCGCAACGAAACCACATAAATGAAAAATAATTATTTATTAAATGCATCTCCTCGCAAAGTAGTCAATATTTTGATTTGCTACTTACACTATAGGATAGGCAATTTAATAATGAACATTATCCTAGAAATATTTTTTTTAAAGAGCAATATTTGATTTTTATAAAGATTTTATTCGAAATTCGCTACTATATATCTTGGCGCTGGGGCTTGAGATTCAGTGTGCCGCAAGGTCCCGAGGGTGAAACCCGTGTCGTTTGTCACCGGACCGCGTCGCGCGTCGCGTAGAGTACCTACCTATAAAATAATATTAGTTTGAGTGTTTTTGTTATTGACGTTTGTTTTGGTTACCTATAGTTTTTGTGTTAGTTATTTATGGTTTTATTTACTGCGAAAGGACGCTTTGTGTGTGTATATTAGTACTATTAAGTTTGCGAAAAGACGCTATTTTTGTGTAAACGGTCAAAATGCCTAAGTACGCGAAAGTTGTGCGACGAGGTCGTGCAAAAGTGGTGATGATGAACGAAGCTCGGTAAGTAGTCTCCTCGTACCTACTACTTATTTATTTTCTAAGTCAAAGTTCGCACGAACGTAAAAATATCACGGTAGGATTTTATCGCGGAATGTATTTTCAACGCTCGGTCTTGAGCCGAGCGTTCAGAATCCAATAGATGCATTCCAGCGCGTGGAATAAACACGCTGTTGGAATCTCGACTCTCCACGCTAAGAATTGCGTTGAAAATACATTGCGCCAAATAAAATAGCCGCGGGGAAATAGCGCATGTGCGAACGAGGGCAAAATAAATGACAGTGAAATAATTTACCTTTTTACTATTATTAATAATTATAGTAAATAGGTAAAACTAATTTCATTGTCAATAATTATAAATAATTAATTAAGTAGTAATTTAATTATTATTTCTTAAAATTATAAGCAATGCAATTTATTTGTCAATTATTTATTTTGTAGCCGGGCTAAAATAACAAGCCTTATTAGTCAAGATGAAACACAACATCTAAAGATTCTCAACAAAATTACGTTGACAGCACGTATGTACCCTACCTACCTTTTTACTATAAACCTACTAATTACTGGTCTAAGATGTGAGTAATTAGTGAAGTCATAACATCTCATTTTAATCATACATTTTATACCTATATTGTATACAAAACATTTTAATTTAAATTTCCAAAAAAAATGAATCTTCGCACAAATGTTTGTTTATCATGCGTGTGCCACAGATTTATGAAACTACAGACAGATTCACATTGACTCAGTTATCTACATGTTTCAGTAATTGTTAATATTGATTTTTAACCCCGAGACAAAAACAACAAACAATAAGTTTGACGTGTCTGTGTGTGTGTGTGTGTGTGTCTGTCTGTGGCATCGTAGCTCCCGAATGGATGAACAGATTTAGATTTAGATTTAGATTATTATTAGATTAGAAGATTAGATTAGAGAATTATTATTAGATATTTTTTTTCTTTTTATAGGGATTCAGGTAAATTTTTAATTTAATTTGTTATTGTATATACATATTTAAGATTTGATTAATTTTAAAATATATAATCTTTTTAGATCAAAAGATAACCAATCTGATGCACATCAACACCTGATGAAAATTTATGATATACCACCGATGGAAATAAGCAATAATGAGTAAGTATTAAATATAATCCTTCTCTCGGTCACGGACATAACGTAACGACGTAGGGTAAAACGTTTTACTTTTATATATTATGATTATTATTTATAATAATTCTTTATAGTACAACAAAATTATAAAAATTGGGTTACCAAATTATTAGGGAGTTTCGAGTAATTTTTTTTTATTTGATACTGAGCGTATTTGATTGCAATTATAAGTGGGCGTATTGGTGGAGTATTGCAGGAATGTATTTTTTGATTTTTGATTGAAAAATGCAAAAAAATCACAAAATAATCAAACGGCAAGATTATATTGACTACTATAAGAATACCTCAATAGAATCTAAGCGTCAAGTAATGTTCCTTCACACGTTTTAAAAACTGGCAGTGATTGAGCATGCCTTATTGGTACCGGTAATGCATTCCACAAACTAGCAGCCTGAAACGAAAAGGATTTGAGGATTATATATTTGTATTATAGTATCTATATATCTGTCCCTTCAGTCATCAGAACTTAAAAAACTACTATCAGGGTGGCAGGCAGTCTATCTTCGGATTAGACTCGATTAAGAGCTCTGCTCCTAACAGAACTGTTGGTTTACCTGGTACAGTCTTGCACTGTATATTGCATATGCGGAATTGCTGACGCGATACCCTATGCTTGCTATAGCTATATTGCTTAGGCAATACGCTATTCGGGTGGTGCTATACGAACGTAGAATTAAGATTCTGTTCGCCTCCATTTTACTTTGTGTCTCTATTTTTATTGTAATTAGTGTGTAAATAAATCAACCCTTTGATATAATTTGTGGCTACTTAATCCCTGCAACATGGGAACTCCAAACCCTGACATACCGCTCTTGGCCCCTGATCCTACATATTTATTATTTCCATATTTTACAATAGTCCTGCACCCGCCCGGAATATTTCATGGCTGTACTCCCATGGTACAGTTGTAGAGTGTCCGGATATCATCCCATATTAGATCAAAGCTCTCCAAGCGGCCTCTGCGCGTTGGATCTGCGTCCCCCCGCAAGCCTTCCAAAGGACCAGATGTCTCCCTCATGGGAGGCATGCCGTGATCACCAAAGGAGATACAAAATATTAATAATAAAATTGACTTTGTTGTTTTATTTTACTACTTTTATCACAGACGTGAAGGATATCGATATTTAAACACGATAAAAAAAGAAATCATTCTAAATTCTAAATTAAAATAACTAAAAAACCCGACTGCATAAAAACACTTAAAAAAAACTAAAAAGACAAAAACAAGTCTAGTCTAGTAGAATAAAGTCAATCTTGCAGTCGGGACCCATTCAAAATCGTGACCGTCTCTAAAATTCCCAGTAATGGGTCCCGACTGCAAGATTGACTTTATTCTACATTATAATTTATTATTTTATGTATTTATCGATCATGAAAACATTTAAATGGTGTAGTTATTCAATATTACTTTACATAGGCCTGGACTACTAGACTTGTTTTTGTCTTTTTAGTTTTTTTAAAGTGTTTTTATGCAGTCGGGTTTTTAGTTATTTTAATTACGTAACTTGTTTCCGGATTTTTAGTGCAAAACTACGAAAAATCTGCAGACGCTTAATTTAAAACTAAGGTGTGTTATTTACTTGAAAATTTGAGAATACATGATACGGAATGCTCAAAACATATTTTTCAGCCCACGCATTAAAGCGCATAAAATCCGCAATTTTGTTTTTTTTTTAATTTCATGCACCCAGTGACACTCGTGCCATCAAGACAAATCTAATGAGGTATCATTTATCTAAATCGGTTGCACCGTTGAATAGTTACGAGCGGACATAGGAACGGACATACATACATACACGTCAAACACATAACCCTCCTCCTTCGGCAGTCGGGTAAAAAAGAAAGAAAGCAGTCGTAAACCCCCAAATTCACCAAATTTTTAAAACCTAGTGTTTAGATATCGGTACCTACGACGGTATGTACCACGTTTGGAATTTCGCTAGGTACTTTTTATAATAAGTAATAAATGATGATAAAATTTACTTCGTTATTTAATTTTTCTACCTATATCAGTCACCGTCTACATAACTCTAACTAACAGGCAACTAACCTTCAATCTATAAAATAAACACTGCATAACGTTTACTATAGAGTACCATCAATACTTGTATTAGAATAAAAGTTGGAAGTAGTACAAAAAATATTTAGGTGCACCATTAAACGTTTATTAGTAAAGAAATATTTTTTATTGCATATCACATCTGTCAATTCTAATGTCTGTGGTTTTTACTTATATTCGTAAGGTGTTCGCCAGATGGCGCTAGTAATGTTTTACGAAGTATTAAAGAGGTGGGGTGCGGCAAAGAGGGAACGAATGCTCAAGGTTATTTGGTCAGGGTACGGCCTTAATAACTATATTTATTGTCTTAGCTTAGCATTCAACACTAGGGGGCGTGATATTCGGCTGGTTTACTTACAGTACACCTATATGGATTTCAATAATATTTGTCTTTTATCTGTAAATAGTTAAAATATCCAATGATAAATAGTTACAAAAGGGTAAAGACATTTACAAAGCATCTGTTTCAAGGCTTTCATGGTCATGGGACGACCGTTGTAACTGATGGAACATTTTACACCCACATCTTGGAGCCCTGGGCTAGATCCAAAAGCAGTTTATTGAAATGCCAGAAAATATTACTGTTAATTCAAAACATTAAAGATTAAACTTGAGAAACTGATTTGTTTTTTTCCTTTCTGCAGAATCATATCGTTTGCTTATAAATCCAAACAAGGAAAAGATACAAACAACACACATTGGTATAAGTATCGTGTTTAGCAACAAACTAATTATATGTTACTTGATTTGCAGCGAAAATCTTCCTTTGCATAAGATTGCTAATTAATTCCTTTAAATGGGTAAACACTTAGCTTACTTTTTTCTTTATCTTTACATCCAAGTTGTAACGATAAATATCTTTGTAACTTAAGTACTTCCTGAAACATGTGCGATACAAGTAGGCATATAGATACGGTAATTAAAGAAAAAATATATTATTTATAATCGTAAGATCTACAGGAAATGAGGGTTTAAGAAATTTAGAAGTATATATTGTTTTCAGTCGCAGTACTATTCAAAATAATGAAGATGGACCTTCATTTTAAAGACGACCTTTGATCCCCTCTGGAATAGCCTTAAATTTATTTCTGTGCTCATAAGCATACGTCAAATTATAGAATCGAAATACAGCTACCAAAAAATTCCTAAGGCATCATTTCCCAAACTATGGGTCAAGATAATTGGATCGACTCTGAAATAATCATTTTAATAGACCTTCAGTCCTTTTTCTCCATTACAGCAATGGCTACGCCTCGAATTTGGAAGTTTTTATTGTACAGGTCGCGAATTTTACAAACCATGAAGATAAGACTAACAATTCGATATACTAGGTCTTGTAGTCGTGTTTAGAACCTTAAACAACTTGAATCAAAAGATTAACAGCTAATAAAACAAAATTAATTATTTATTAGATCTCTACTATGAATGAAAAAGAGAATCGTGCAATCGTTTACCAACTAGAATTTGGTATTCATAAGTTAAACAGATATCCTAAAGCTCTGGGGGTTTGCGCAGTGCGGTAAAAATATCCCATAGGTCATGTATTGAGTAAGGAGCATCCAAAACTGCAATCTAATATAGTATAATGACGCTCCTTTTTCTTGATTTTTTATACTTTCATGGGATGGATTTTATTATGAAATCTAATGACAAAGCAAGTAATGTCCCTCCGGCTGTATTTTAATATAAGTATATCTTACAAGCTACATCACCGTACGATATGGTACCTAGAAGTTCAAGCCTTATGCGACGTATATTTACCTAATGGAAATTTTACAGGCATCCCTATCCTATAAACAGCAATAGGAGCTTGATTGTTTTGCAGAAGACATTCATGCACGATACACCGACATCCTCGGACCTTTCCACAAATAATTCTACTGCTAAGTGGTACATGATTTATGGATTATTTACAACTAAATAACAGGCAAGGTTAAAATAACACGGCACTTTTAAAACAACTACAATGTCAAGAACCCTAGATGTTATCTGTATATTCGATTAACAAAGTAATTATTATCTTCATAAAGATAACGGCTTGTATCGCAAACATTTTCACAACAGACACAAACGTGTGTTATTTATACGTGATTTTTGTACGTTCCTGATGGTACAACGAAGGTCGCGCCACTTCCGCGTTTCAAACGCTGCCATGTTCCGTATTCTTACGATTGAATTTGTAGTTTAAAAGTTAATTGATAATAATATAACTATTAACTTATTATGTTTGCCTACCCCTATAATTAATTAAAATAATAGTTAACTTCAAACCGCTAAATATTTAGTAAAAAACATCGCAAATTGGCTTTTTGAACTTGATGCTAATTAAGAATTCTGTGACATAAAATTAGAGTTGTCTTGGCCTACCCATCTAAACATTTTGCTGGATTATCCTTATTTTAATAGGCCAAAAGAGCTTTATGCTCAAATTTAATTCTTGCTTCACATTCAATCGGGTAGGTACCTACCTAATAAGAAATCGAAGGTAACGCTGCTCGTACTTCCGAAACGACAACAAATGTGGTTTTAAACATATCATTACGAGGTGGACAGATAAACACAAATTTAATGAAGCATTTCCAGCACATTAAGTTACCATTAATGGATAATTAACTCTATTGTTTGGAGATTACACTGAATATAGATTGAAGAAATGTTATAGTTTTGGATAAAACCTCTTAGCAAAAAAGTTCGGCGTTTTTTAAAAGTTTGGATAGTAATCCATAGATATCAGGATCATGCAGTATTATTGCGCTAGGAACAAGTTAGGAAACAACTACATACTAAAACAACTAAGATCTTAATTCAATATACTTGCTAGTTACTACCTATATCAAGCAATAATTACAGAGAACCAGTGGAGGAAACAACAAACATTATTCGCATTTCTTAGGACAATATTGTACTGTGCAACTAATTTATAATTTAAAAAAAAATACATTCAACCATATCTGGTCAGACTTGGAAGTCGACTACAGCATACTTACCTACATGGAACTTTACTTTATTACATAGGCGATGAAATTGAAAACGGCAGATGGCCTAATAGCCCTATTATTGCGTAAGTAGGTAGGTAATAGGTATTTGTCTGTAATTTCCTGGGCCCGGTGAAATGTTTCAGAAATATGTAAGTACCTACCAATTGAATTTTATGCTTGGGCTAACTAATAGCTGTGCATTGCTAAGTTTGAGTGTATTGAGAGTATTGAGAAATAAACCTTTATGACACACACACACACTAGGTTTATTTAAATTTTATTGCAAAATTCTTCAATAAAATCAGGATGGCTCAGTCAAGTCAATAGTTTTAAGAAGGTAGGTACCTACATTCTTTTTAAATAAAATATTACCTACAAAAATTATTGCGCGTAAAAGAAATAATTTCTCAATTCAATGATTCAATCCATGTTAAACGCTACCACTTCACGGCCACCCTGCAGCGATGCAAGAAAGAGATATTTATATTTTATCGTCCTCTAATGTCTGTCATCTCCCTCTACATAATAGATAAGCAATAACCGTGTCTCTCTTTGTTTACGTCCATGAAACGCTGAGCTTATAGTAAATGCTTGAAATGAAGATAACCGTCGGCAATAAAAACATAATTCATATTTCTAGTCGATAGTAATATTTTATTACGTAATTTTAACAATTATTTCTGTACCGTAAATAAAACTTAAAATGTCATAGGGAAACGATTAAAAAATATCGATTAATCGATTTGTCTGCACGTTTTGCATGCACTATGTGGCCTCGTAAATTGTAAATGGTGGGGGGAGTGAGCGACTGAGCCAGCCAGACTGAGCGCACTGCTCGCACACCGTTGCACGGTTTCTATTTTGCGTTTCTCGAAATCTCGAATTCAGTTACTTTAGCGCGCTGAGTGAGTTCGCATCTCATTCGCGCGTGTATTTTATAATTTATTTATATAGTGTACATAAACTTTTGTAAAGAAAGAGGGTTTATACATAGTGCTAGTGAATTGTAACAAATCGAACAGTTGTAGTGTGCGTATGAACTGTGCTGACAGTGTAGTGAAAATTTTATACGATACCTGGATTGTTTTGGATTTCGAACCCCGTGTAACTGGATGATGAAGAGGCTGTGATATTGATACAATGAGTTAAATTAGATAAAAAGGGAATACACATACCTAAATTATTTGACGTTTTAGTACTGTGAAAATAGTTACAAGTGAAATTCCTATCGACCAATCAGATTGACATATCAGTGTGTGGAACAAGCATATTGTTGGGTGCTTTCGGATTCGGTCGGGTTATAGCATATTGCAGCGCCATCTGCGACAGAGCTCCGAGTGAAGTTGCCGTGGATGGAACTACTCGCGAAATGCTTTACGTGTCGTTTGTACTTTCGCTGAAAGTTGAAGGAATAGTTGCAATATAATTTATTATCGTTTTCATAACCGTTCGCGGTTGAACAAGCCCACGGGATTGGATCGTTTGCGCGTCGCCACGCGTCGGTACGTGGAAAAAATTGATGCGGTTCTGAAGTCGTGGAGTCTACATGGTTTTGGTCAACGGCTGAGCCATGGCCACCGCCACCGCCGAGATGAGCTTGCCTGACAAGAAGCCTGAACACGAGTCGGGTTACTACGAGGGCAGCGACCAGGAGGGCAGCATGGAGTGCGGGTGCCCGTCGCCGGTCAGTTCGCGGAACTCTTCGCACTCTACCAAGCTGAAGCGTCGCCATAGCGCGCACAAACACAAGAAGGTGCCCACTAAGAAGGCGAGGACGGAGCCCCCGGTGAATGGTTGTAGTGTGAGCACCAATGGACATGTGGACAAGAGTGTGGAGATAGTTGAGTGCTCAAGTAGTGTGTCGTTAGTGAAGGACTGTAAAAAGCCGGAGGAGCTCCCGCCGATTCCGGGGCCCAGCTCCAAGAGGAGCAGCTCCGTAGAGCTCATTGGTGGCACAGTGCCCGCACCTGCCCGGGATTCAGTTGACTGGAATTTGGTTGATGCTAGTAAAATTAGGAAAAGATGCAAAGGTAAGTTTTATTTATCATATTGATCAGTATTTTATGCCTATCACCAATACTTATGGTATGAAACAACTATTAAGAAAATTATTTTAACTGTAATCATCAAGTTATCATTTGTATTGTACTACAGGCTTCTTACCTATGGCTCTGCAGCCAATATAGATAGAATTCTTTAATATTGCTTCAGATTTTACCAAAATGATGACTCATCTGATACCATAGATTTTTATCCTCCAAGCAATTACAAAGCAGTGTAGTTTTAAAAACAAGGAAATTGTACCAACGAGGATAATAGTACATTAACCTCTTTGGTACATTTCCTTTTATTCATGTAACGTTATGTTAAATAATATAATTATCAATATTGTTGTATCATTACCACAGTGTGTTAAGTGCGACAAATCTGTTGCTATTTAGGTACCAGACACAAATCCAGATTAATTCAGCAATTGCCATAATGATCCGCAGAGACCAATACAATAGATTTTACATTGTCTACAATATTGGATTAAATGGGTTACCCTGCTACTGAGAATACCCGATCAGGACAACCCAACAATAATTTGCCTGAGTTAGGAATTAAACCCAGGCCCTTCTACGCAGCAGGCATGCTTGAGATCAATATTTATCTCAATCAACTATTTTGTTGAACTGTTTATTTTTATCACCATTGTTGAAGTGAATTATAGTTTCACCTTTGAAAGAATGTAAAATTTTATTTTGTACCTCTTACAAGATATTACAAAAAAAAATCTAAAGCAGTGGTTCCCAAACACTTTGTGGACCACTAATGCTGCCTGCTATTTCACAAGAGCTAAAATTTTGTCTGCGAACGATTTCAATCTTTTAAAGCGGCGGTAGCCTAATGGCTAGGGCGTCGGACTTGCGATCATGTGGTTGCCGGTTCGAACCCCACCCATTGCACTACCGACGTGAACCCACGTAACACAAGCATTTAGCTTAGCACGTTTATCTTACCTTTCACATTGTGGTCCCTTCTATCTATAATAATATCAAATTGGTCTCAATCAAAAAAAGGTTGGAAACCATGGATATTTATTTACCTATAAAGCAATTAAGAAGTCAAAATACACCAACATTATCATTGATCAGGTTGGATTCTGCTGATATCTATAGCACCATGTTGGAGTTGGCTTTCCAAGCAACCAAGTGGCTCTTCTTTGTCAAATTGCTTTAATATCAAGTTATGCCACTGAAATTAGGAACTTTTGAAAAGTCAATAACTGTGTCTTATTATGGAGAAGAGCCAGCAAGCAACTCCATAGACACTCCTTTAATAAATTATTACAATTATACAAATCTTTTTAAACATTGTTTTAAATAGTTCATATACCTACATACTGATAAGCTTGTTTTCTTTTTCTGTGGCCAATTTGGCTCTATTTAAGTTAAAGAATTCTTGTTTTTTGCTTTACATGTCTGTGCTTCAGCACTTCCTTTTTCTTTTTTTGCACACCCTTAAAAAATATCCTCAGTAGAATCTTATGTAGGCAATATAGTACAGTGTTCAATATTTTCCTGACCCCAAGGCAGGCTGTATGATGAAGACTGCCCCACTGACTTAATAGCAATCTTTCAAGTGAGGGTTTGATTTCTAGATCAAGCAGTGTTAGTGTTGAGGATTTCAATTAGGAAATTATCTTTAGCAGCCTGGAGTTTTTACTTATATTAGTAGTAAGTACACCTCCGCTCAGTCCTTACAGGCGGGATGTTCTGTCATGACTTATGATTGTAATTATTTAATCTTGAAACATCTTTCCTGGACCATTTACATATATGTATACAGCATTTTTTTTCTTGTATAACATTATACAGTTACATAAGGTATGTTCAGCATAAAATTTGTTCTTTTATGCTGAGTAGGTAACTGTAATATATTATGTACTTACTTTGAGATCATAAATAAAGTAATTGAGAACACAATAATATGACATAATAGGCAACCTTTACATGTTTGAAGTAATAAAACAGAATAATAAAAACAAAAGTACCTATGTACTATGATTATATAACTAATGTTTTATATGTAACACTGAAATATAGCTACTGAAAATTTGTATGCAACTTCAAGAAGAGAAAACTTAATTAATTAAAAAATAATCAGGTAGGTACATATATTATGTAGAATATTTTTTTTATACTTGAAAGTTGATATCATCTTCAAATGAATGTTTTATTTTGTCATCATAAAACACTGAATCTACATAGTAGGTACATATTTGCTTGTCATGCTTAGTTAAAAATATTTAATTTTAAATTAATTATCAACTCATTATATTGACCTATGTTGGGCATGGGTGTCCTGTAAGAATGAGAGAGATTGAGATTAAGCAATCCTAAAATGTTCCTAAACTACTTTTACACAGTTTTATATAACACAATACTTACCAACGCTGTTTTCAAGAAATGGTTTCTGAAAAGAGAAAAGTTACTCAAAAATCAACATTATTCTTCCAATTAATTAACATAAATATTTAATAGAACGGTTCTGAGAAATATGTAGTTAAAAACTAAGGTTGCATTCAAATAAAATACCTATGTGGCATTTTATTTGAATGCAACCTTGGTTTTTAAGACTATGACCATAAAACATAAGCAGTCTATTAGGTTGTTACTTTGACAGAAGAAATGTTAAAAAAAATATTTCTCTGGGTCAGCAACTCAGTCTTGCCATACAAAAAATAAAATAAATTATCAGCACAACTTGACGCCGACCGCGATAAAAAATAGTTTTGTTATCTATCATTATCACTATTGCTGTCCAAGTATGATTTATTTATGAAATACTTTTCATAGCCAAATAAATTCATGAGGTTTTTATTTTGTTTTTGAGCTTCTCTACTTCATTTCTTCTAATCAAATATTTGCAGAAATGTTTATTAATATTTTTATTTTAGTTACAAAACAACTTGCCTCGTTAAAACAAGAATATCTTCAGTCAGACCATTCCAGTTTACACGAATTTCAAGTATCACCATCCTCCTTTCCTAATTCCACATTACTTGGAGCAGTAGAACAGTATAGTTTGTATCTTTGTTCCATTTCTATAGCCATCACTTCCTTTATAGCCATATATATCTCTCACACATTCCATTCATGTTTGCTTTGGTCCCCCATACAAATATATTTCAGGTATAATGGGTTTAAAAAAACTACTAGGACAACTAATTTAATTAACCCAATATTTATTTTGTTGACTTAGGAAGTGCTTACTTCACTGAATAAAAAATAATTCTCATTTACACTACACTGATCTGTTTTTATGTGATGTACAAACAAACATCCTTTGTTTTGTTTTTAAAAAACAAAAAATCTAAAGGATTTGGCCTCTATTGCTCTGATTGCAACCTTAATATTGTATTTTCTTAAATATCCTATGTACAGACATTGGCCAATTACAATTTTATTATCAAACTAGCCTCTGCCCGCGGCTTCGCTCACGTGAAGCTATATCAGTAGTAAAAATGGATAACCAATATTGATGATCTCTTTTTTGTATGGGTCTGTATACAGCAGAGAGGTCAAGCTGTATCTCAGGATCCGTTCAATTAATTGAGATAAAAAGTTCACCAGTTTTTAAGTTGAAGCATATACTTTTTAACAGTGATAACAAAATTTTAATCTATTCAGTAGTTTTTGCGCCAACCTGTAACAAACAGACAAGAATTTTAAAAATCACATTTTTGGGTTCGGCGACTTTTATATACCTAACCTGGGTTAGGTTGTTGTTTTTTTTAGTATCTTCAATGTACAGACACAGCTTTTTTACGATTTTATAATAGTAGAGATTAAGTTTTGTTTTTATATTATCAAATTAAGTTTTGTTTTTATTTAAGTATTCATAAAAAAATAATATCATAATATCGAGCCTCCTTATATGATTGATTAATTCATTAGTACAAGTTTTGATTAAAATATCCATTCTATAAATCAAGTAGGTAGTTAGCTAATACGCGCAACGATATAATTTTCTTGTCGCATCATATCACGTCTACACAGAGGTTCAAGGCGAGATAGTTATTATCTTCATCCATTTAATACTGCTTCTGTGCATTAAGCCCTCAAAACTATACCAATAGCCTCAGGTTCTGTGTCACACGCTTTCAGGTGACATCGACCGTGTCGCGAAACACATGTAATGTCTCTACCACACTACTCACGAAGTCGCTTCGACGAAGTAATAGTCGAAATTGACCGAAGTTTGAAGTACGTCTATACCCTCGTGCAACCTCGTCAGGAGTTCAGTCGCCTGGCTCCCGGACGCTGTGCATCATGGATGCTGTCACTATTGTGTATTTATCTAGACGAAAATAAAAAAATGGAGAAACAAGATGGTGGATGATTGCAATCGAATTCTGTTCCAATGGAACTGAATTCGACGTCTTAACGCAAAATGAAGTGAGGCGAGTACCTAGTGTAGTTAGACGCTTCTTGTTGCCACTACAGGGGAGCTTCGAGTCATTTGACTCGGGCGCCAAAACCGACAACGATCGGTAGTCGCCCAGGGCGAGGCGAGATTGCACGGAGTAAACCGAAGTGCACTTCTACACTTTAGTCATACGCTTAACTCCGATCGACTTCGCGAGTAGTGTAGTGCCGACATTAGACCCTCAAGAAAGCTCATCGGATGTAGCATAGCTATCTGTCTATTATTGTTCCATTTGTGGAAAGGGTCCTCCTGTTACTCTCAATGAGGGAATACTCATCCACCAGGCTATGCTGGTATGGATTGATTTAAAATATGATTTAGATAGATAAAAAATATTGTTATAATAATGGGACTGTGAACCAGGTTAAATTAGGACCACAATGCACGATAAGCAAGCCCTCTGACCGCTATCTGTTACTGCTTTGTTGTTAGTATTATTTTCCCATAGCAAAGTAACTATGTCAATAAAGGAAATCCTTTGTACCATAATAACTGGTTACACAGCTACGTGGGGAATTCCCCAATTAAAAATAAAAACAATGATTTCTTTGTGCCAGAAATTCGAGGAAATAATTACTTCGATGATAAAATAGAGAATAATAGGATGATATTATTTATATACAAACCGGTCCACATGATGCCATGAAAACAGGAAATTAATATAACCGCAGGCAAAACCGCAGGACTCGATTCGTTTTACTTTCAATCAACATTTTCGGGTAAATTTTTAAATAAACAAATATGTATGTTGATTAAGTAATTAAGGGTTTTAATATACGCACGAATCACCTTCAAATGCCAGTGAGAAATGTCAGCGAGCGGTTAGGTAACTGACGACCTTTGAAAAATATGAATTTTAGTATACATAAAATATTAGGTCGTTGTACCAATGACATTGCGAATGTAATTTGTCTAGAGGATGTTTATATAGCTGTATCTAGCTACAAACAGGTGGTCTTTTACCATTCGACGGTCGTTGAAGCTATTTATTTGAACTAAAGTGATTGGAAAAAGTAGGTATTGAAATGTATATTTTATGCCTGATCAATTTTTTTATATCGATTTATAAATGTTTTAAACAATGCTTTAGAAGCTATTTTGTTTTTTTTTTACTTTCATTATTCCGGGTGACATTGTAAATCATTAACTGTAACATTGTAAATCATTAACTAGGTTCTAAAATTAAAGTTTAATGAGAGTCAATTCCCTTCCGGGATATGGCTGTAACGTACACACGACGGAAAACATTAAAATTGTTGGGCGCCAATCTTACATTGAGGGTGGTAGCCAGCCAGGCGGATCATTAGGTCCTGCCAGCAAGCGTGTTTAGTTTACAACACGCGCCCATTTTGAAAGTCGGGGAAAACACTAATTTTACCTAGGTAAATAAAAAATACAGTCTTTAATAGGTAGCATTTACTTCAATAACACCTATAGTTTATTTTCTTTAAAAAAATATCATAAGATTGCCGTGATTAAGGCTGATAAACCCGGACAACGTTGCAAAAAAAAACATATTTATTCTGTAATAGTTCTATTTTTGCTGTAACAATGTCACAGATTAAATAATACTGGCAGAATGTCAATGAACCTTTGACTTTGCAAAAACATTGTATTGCTGTATCTTGTTTATCGCCAATTCTTATGTAAATTGTTATCATGGCATACTTGTAATATGAATGATAAGAGAGGCTGTTATTTGGATTATATTTTGGTGCTAAAGGCAGAATTTTATTTTCAATGGTATTGGTAAAAACTGTGCTTTAGAAACATACGTTTCGAAAGGTAAGATGGTGTCACAATATTCTCAATTCACGGTATGAACTTCATCGTTATCA
The DNA here is from genome assembly GCA_947256265.1 of Acronicta leporina. NCBI lineage: Eukaryota > Metazoa > Arthropoda > Insecta > Lepidoptera > Noctuidae > Acronicta > Acronicta leporina. The sequence goes on along the minus strand of OX366537.1, from coordinate 2,574,786 downwards.
TCATTATAAACCTATACCAGACCACTGCTGGACGTAGGTTTCCTCCTAATAACTTTCTTTAACAATTACAAAATAAACTACCCAAAAAGCCCAAGTTTTAAAAATACTCTATTTAGTAATGTATTTTTAGTCTAGGTTTAATTTGAACTGGGCTTAAACCATCTCTTGTTATGTAATAATCAAGCTTAATGATGTCTACTGTTCCTAACATTACGCCATGTTTGCATAATATCCAAATCACCCTCTGACGTCTACACGCAGAAAAAGCATTTAAAGACTTTAATGGATCCTCAATTCATCCCTTTACCTTACGTCATATTCTCGAAATTTCTTCATAATTATTTCTTTACTTTTTTTTTTTTTAAAAGCTTACTCACAATGCGGGTCGCACATTACTAGTATTCTTGTTAACCCCTCGTGCTAAGCAAGATTGCTTGTGTTACGATGAAAGTTCACGTCGGTAGTGCAATGGGTGGGGTTCGAACCGGCAACCACATGATCGCAAGTCCGACGCCCTAGCCATTAGGCTACCGCCGCTTCTACTTTAAGGGAACTACGTCAGATTTTTCCTATTATATTAATATTTGAGTCTGTATAATTAGCTCTTATAATATCTTTAATAGTATAATTCCATTTCGGTTCACACGTATCGAAAATGACATTGTACTCGCAAATTTAATTCGGTTTGTCTTAATTTTCCTGTCTGCTCGCCCTAATTTTATACTGACTAATACGTAACTTAGCGTTTATGCCTCATTTGTAGTGTCGGCAATTAGGATCTCGACATAGACATAAACAATTGCGGTTTTTTAGTCAGTATGGATCTGACATACCCCTCCGGTTGTCTTTTGCCCCAGGGTAGAAGAATCCATGATATTACAAAAAAGGATAATTGCTTGTTCAATCTATATCATCGGTGGTAAGGTGTATGTAATTTATGTATGAAAATGTTCCCAATCTCTATGTAATTAACCCTTCAAATCTCTCTGGTTCTGATAAGAAACAAGAGCTAATTGTCTGAAACAAAAGTAGAACGGACTGATTTATGACACGCGAATAATAAACATTGAAATAAAACTACTTTTTACGGATTTTGTCGCGTATTGAAATTCGCGTTGTTGTAAGGATACGGTGAGCTCATTCTGCGTGTGTTGGATCGCGGACCTGGGGGTGAAGTCTGCTATTTTGTCGTGTCAAAATCGTCACTCAATGGCTTCAGAATTGTTGATTTTTGACAGTTTTGTCTACGAAATCTGTCAGTTCTTAAGTCATTTAGTGCCATTGAACGACCATTTTGATACAACTGAAATAGCAGACTTGGGCCCCTGTAAGATGACGTCCAGCACCTCAATCTACCCGTGACCATGGATGCTGTAAAGGATTCGAAATGTCGGGAATTAAATAATATCAATACAACACGATAAAATCTGTAAAAAGTAGATTTATGTCAATGTAGAACGGACTGTTGGGATGTCCATGATGGATTCAAAACAGATCCGAGGTAAAAGTGAAAAGCGTTGTGACGCGGAGGCATGTCGTTTTAATGTATGTAACGGAACACATTTCACTAACAGTTATTTTACTATAGTTTAGCCGGTACTTTATTTGTTTATATGTGATTTTTCGGTAATAGGCTGTGACCCACGGTACTTTTTTTTAAAAGAGCTGTTTGTGTTTAAAAAGAAAGCCACATATATTGGAACTGGAACTCTTTAGACGCTTTAAAGAACATAAACATTATGTTACAATGTAAAATTGATATGTGTGAATTGTTTTGTCTAAATTTAGTACATTAATACCATTGCAATCATGAATTCTATTTATATAATGTTACTATAGTACAATTAATAATTGAAGGTTCTGACCATCAAATAAAATTATTTATTTATGGTAACTTATAACAATTATAAATACTACTGTTGAATAAAGATGTAAAATTAGAATAATTCCACAATAACCTCCCAACTTATGACGTCATAGAAGTTAAGAGGCACTTGACATACCAATTTTTAAAACTTTGTTAAGTGGAAGCGTTTGTTTGAATAAATAAATAAAAATACTGAGTATATAACGTTAATTGTGATGTTAATTTTGTTACAGTTAATCTCAACGGCGCTGCAAAAGTGGACATATCACATTTTGACTTGCTCAAAGTACTTGGCACTGGTGGTAAGTACCGTAACATTAAGTCGTATAATCGTTATTACATAGGTACTAAGAAAGAAAAGTAAAACACATTATTTCATGTACAAAAATTACCCGTATTAACAATATTTATATAACTGTCTCATTAGTCAAGCGGTCCTGAGCGCGATTGCTACTCTAGAGGTCCTGGGTTCGATTCCCAGGTCGAGCAAAGTGTTATTGGGTTTTTCTATGAAATTCCCAGTAGCAGCTCGGAGTTAGGAATTTGTGCCCTGTTATTGGCAATAGGCTCGCCCCCTATTATATGGGACCTAAACATACCGGCGAGCTGTGGGTGTACATGAGTACGCCTCTGCCTAACCCTTCGGGGTATACAGGCGTGATGGTATGTTATGTTATGATAAGTAAAAATACATTTTGCGACCGATGGTAAATAGGTACCTAGTGCGTTTCATCTCCACATGAAAATGGGTTGCAAGCATTATGCAGGACATCATCATCCCATTCAGTGTGCCACTGCTGGGCACGGGCCATAATCAAAAAGAATACAATATTTTTCTTTCCGAAGACAATTTTGCTAAATTAACCACAGATAACTTAAAAAAACATCTGATCATTGATGTACCTACATATAATAACGATAAGTTTTTGTAGTAGGTACTTAAAAAGATTTTATGTAATTGGTATAGTTACTGTTGCAAATATGTTAAAATAATCTATAACAAAACTTAATCTAAATATATCCAAAAACTTAATAATTACATACCAAAAACTACCTTCGAATATCTTAAATTTTTTTTATGATATGTAGAGTACATCTCCTATATTTTACCGGAGATTCCTTTGAGACGCAAGAACAGTCGAACTTTCATACAAAATTTACCGTGATCCTTTGATTTTGGCCATGCGAATTGTCTGCTTTATAAGGCAAGAAAATAGCAATTTAATACAATTCCACAAACTGACAGACGGACAACTGCTTCAAACTTAATTTACAACACCCTTTTTGCATCGGGGGCTAAAAATACAAGAATTAATTATAGTATTTCCAACGGAACAATGGCAGATGCAATATTAAAACAATTAAGCAATCATCACCCCGTGAACGAGCGAGGTCGTTCACCCCGTGCCGTGCACTCATACCACATCATACCGTGATGTTACCAGGAGCGCAGGAATGTAGATGTAGCGGTAATCGAACGAATTCTAACAGATTTGCCACATGTAAAAATAGTTTTTAATTGATCGATAACCTGCAAAATGTTCGATAGAGAATCGAAATTCGAACTGGCCACGTTGTTCATTTGCCGAAAAAAAACAGATTTGAATTTGGATTTTTTTATCTGTTGTAATAATGACCGCGTACAATGCTGTTTCCATCAAGCTTTGTTTTTTTTAATCTTAGTAGAATCATCATAATTTGTATAATACTTATTACCCTTCCTTTTTCGTAGTCGGTTAAAAATAAGTATTCTAACCTAAACCTAGAGTGGTGGACTGACCTGTATGATTTGAGAGCTGGCCTATGCGACAGTAGTGGGCAAAATTTTATCACGCGTTATCATTCAATCCGGGCCATAAATAAAATCAGTTCCGTGTCCTTTTCAATTCTCATAGCGTTTCCTGAACAGAAACCTGTTTTTAATTGTTTCCTGTTTATATATATTTGTTCGCTTTTATTTGTAAAAAAAGGGCAATGACTTCGGGGAATTATAAATTACATGAACTCACTGTGTTGCAATTACAGATAATATATCGAAGCTCTTTTAGCTCCTTTTAAGGCTATTGACATAAAAAATGGACTTCAGACATTTTGTATTCGGAATATTCGCGAAGAACACGGTCGTGGTCGAAAACCGCACAGCTCTGTCGATCTGCAAGGTAAAGCTTCGCTGAGGTCAGTTTTTGGATGAGTGTTAATTATTATATAATGTATACTAATTGATATATCACAGAGGGCGTTATAAATTTTAATTTAGAACATGGTCAAAGCAAAGATAATTTAGTTATTATGTAATTAACTTTATCATCCCATTAAATAACTAACTATACTGTGTCACTGTTGGGCATGGGTCTTCCCATAGTGAGGGGGATTAGATTAGGCTATGGTCATGCCACCATGCCAGCCTCAATATGCATCGAGAAAATCTCTCAGGCGTGCAGATTTCCTCACGATGTTTTCCTTCACCGTAAGTGATAAAATTTGATAAAAAAACATAATTCATTATCAGTGTTTAGCTTTGACGAAGCCCCCTTAGAAATTGTGTCGGAAGCCGTAAACGTAAAATACGAAGACCACGCTAACGAGGTGACCGGTAATAGGCATAATATTTTGATAATATGACTCTTTTCATGATTTTTACGACCTATGCGAGATAAGCACCTGCATTGGTACGTTCTTTTACAAACAGAGCAAATACAAACGTTGATATAAAACTACTTTTTAAGGATTTTATCGCGTTATATTGATATTATTAAATTTTCTCCGCCTTTCCTGTACAGCATCCATCTCCATCTCTCGGGAAGACTAGTAGGGCGATAAAATCCATTTCAATGTCAAATATTCGCGTGGCAGAAACCGGTAAATATAAAAATATACTGAACATAGTAAGCACATGTCTACATAGGTAGAATATGTACAGTAACTGATTATTCTATGCTGAAAGAACTCCTGATGATATTTAAAGACTCATCGTTACTTGAAATGGTATACGACCCCAGAATGGGGCTTCAATCCTGCACTGGTCCTTCTTTTCAGCTGCTTTCAGCATTATAAAAAGTGTCGTACCTCCTTACGAGTTCCAGACTAAGTCTTTGAAGAGTTCATGAGTTTAAACACGTATGTATCCTTGAATATATTATTAGGACGGTATTGTGCTTGAAATAAAATGCTAAAGTAACAGGAAAGCAGACCTCCTTGCTATAAATTCAATGGCTTTTTATAATCTGTGCAGGCCGATAAGCAGCTGCATTAGATTTTTTTCTTTTTCCCACAGCAAAGTGCTCTATGGTTAAATATTTAAAAAAAGAACCAGTAACGTGACCACGATTTCCGCGAGTATCGATGCGTTGCTAGCATTGGCAACCGTTACGTAACAAGTAACAACGCTTTTCTGTATAATTGTGTGTACTTGTGCATGCCGTTTTACACTGGAATGGACACCCTAGGGTGCTACGTTTCCTGTTCTGTTAGTATTTGAAATTCTTTTATTGAATTACTGTTGCCAGGCTGGGTTGAACTTGATTGACCGTAGAATATGGCCATATTTTTTATTCAAGTAAGTAACTAGTTATTATGGGTATAGGAACGCAAAGTAAGTTTCTTTTTATTGATGTAACAACGGCGTTAAAACTTAATCAAACGATCTCATTCAGGGGTTTAAGCTGTTGCCAGAACCGTTACTTTTCTAATCCAGTTCTATTATGTTTGAGTATCCAACTGCTTGGAAAATACTAATATCCGTTTATTCCATTATCGAAAACTCTTGGACAAAACAATATCGCATATAGTGAAATAATCTAAACAGATGCTTATAGGTCTATAATCCATACGGGCCAGTGGCCAACGTGACTTGGAACATGTTCCAAACGCACGTGTACGCGTCTGTACCGCTTTCGACAGTAGGTAGATCCGCTCGTTATTAATGCTACTTGCTCCTACACTAACTATTACCCGTGACTGCGATCGCGTTAAACTTTTTGACCCTTGTCGATACAGAATTTTGTAAAAAGTATTAGAATAGTACCAGCCTCGTTCGCATTAAAATTTCAAACATCAAAATCGCATCAAAATGTTACGACACGTTTGGCGTGGCGGTTGAGAGATCGGCTTCTGCAATACGTGTTGTGGGTTCGATCCCCACACGGAGCAAATATTTGTATGTTCTACAGGTAGTTGTTCTGGATCTGGGTATTTGTGTATTTGAGAACGATACAGGAGAAAATTGTATTGTGAGGCAACTTTTTTTTAAATAAAAAAAATAACAACGTTTACCAAGAGGTGCGGTGATATGACCATTAGATTCCCAAATAAAAGGTCTCGAATTCGAATCCAAGGCTCGCACGTCGAACTTTTCGAAGTCATATGCGTATTACTAGTTATGGTCATAAGATTCTGCCCACTATACCGTCTCATACTATGACCGTGCTACACACATCAAAAAAGTTTGTGATCACTTTGAAAAATTTAAATCTTTTTCGTTACGGTAGATTATATTATGATTTCTTCTTCTGTTCTGATTCTTTTTTTTTTCTATTTCAAACAGAGTATTTCTATTTAAAGAAAACACACAATAAAGATTATTTCTTGATAAAGTTAAATTTAAAAAATTATATCAGCTTAAGCTAGTGATCGCAAACTTTTTCTAGAAAGAAGAAATAAAGAAATTTTATGTGTTTATGTATGTGTAGTGTGTAAACTCCTGTAATGCAATTTTTTTAGCTTTGAATATCAATCTCATAGATGTCTGTTTTATCCATGACTATGAAATCTTGCTGATGGTACCTATTATTTATTACAGTGCATAGTTTCACAGTCAGGATCAATATCGTTTCTAGAGACCATTGGCGAACGTGACTCAGTTTAGCCCGTGTTCTGGATTCACGTGTTATCGACTCTACAAATTTCGACGAATTGAAATAATCGTATTATTGATAATACGAATATCATGTAGGCCTATGTATTGAATATCGTATTATAGAGAATTTACGCAGATACATACGTAAGTTGTATATTTTATAAAAGATTTTTAGAGGAGCAGAAATTGGTTTTTGTTATTTTGACATTTAAACATGTTGCTATTCCCCGAAAACAGAGGCAGAGGTGTACTAATGTACACCCACAGTTCGCCGGTATGTTTAGGTCCCATGTAATAAGTGGCGAGCCTATTAATTGCCCTTAACAGGTTTCTATATTTTACATACATACATATTTTCACGCCTGTCTCCCATTGGGGTAGGCAGAGACTACAGATTTCCACTTGCTACGATCCTGGCATACTACTTTCGCTTCATCTATGTTCATTAACCTCCTCATGCATGAACGTCGGTTTAGGGTGCTCTTAACCTGTCCTTTTTTAAGAACGGCCGCAACTTGGTTGTGGTACGTTCGTCGAGGTCGGCCCCTTCCAACTCTTCCATCCATACTCATCATGTATACTCGTTTCGTCAATCTCCGTTCATCCATCCTCTGTACATGCCCAAACCACCTTAATTTTTCTATATTTTACCTTGCATAAATCTACTTATGCTTTAATTACAAATTATATTCGATGTTCTCAATCATGCCTTTTTCATATTTATCCGGTAAAAAGACAATGAAATGACAAATTAATGCTACATACGAATATAATTTAAATTCATAGTAAGTACAAAGATAATTAATAATATTAATTACATTGTTTATTTGTCCATCATAAATAATATCTAATCTATTTTATTTATAATTTCTTTTATTATCAAAGCAAAACATTTCATTTATACGAATCACAGTAACACTATTTGGTATCGGAAACAGTAGTATAGTAAATTCCTAATGAAATCCATTCTGCCTGCCATCCATCCATGCTGACTGCTACGCTAGAGGTCCAGGGTTCGATTCCCAGGTCGAGCAAAGTGTTATTGGGTTTTTCTATGAAATTCCCAGTAGCAGCTCGGAGTTAGGAATTTGTGCCCGGTTAATGGCAATAGGCTCGCCCCCTATTACATGGGACCTAAACATACCGGCGAACTGTGGGTGTACATTAGTACGCCTCTGCCTAACCCTTCGGGGAATACAGGCGTGATGGTATGTTATGTTAAATCCATTCTGCTATAGGTATAACACCAATTTATCACACACTATTTCCTCGTTATTTCTGAGATTTGACATATTTTTCTACTAAACTCAATAAGTAAGTAGAAGTTAAAAAGCCTGTTAATATTTCGAGGAATTTATATGTCAACTAGAACTATGTCATAACACCGATAAGCAATGACAAGTACATTATTCCATTCTAAATCGATATTATGTTTGACAAAAAATGTGAAACACATCCCTAGAGGACTGATAAGGTTCGGGAATTGTTTGTTGAATGGCAACCAACACATTTTGGTATTTTGAGAACGATTCTTATGTTTGTTATCCTTCCAAATAATACCTAAGTGTTTGACTGTCAATATGTTCATGTTCACGCTGGTAATGTTTATAACAATGTATGTCAGTAAAGTCAATATTGTTTTGGTAATTACGAAGTTGTCAGCTTTCAAGAAGTACAGTAGGCGTTGAAGACCGTAGACAAGATTATGGTAGTTTCATTTTTCTGTATTAAAAAATGTTACAGTCATCATCCCTATGATTTCTAAGGTTCTCTTGGCCTAGGAAGATACACGGTTTGAACAACAGTATGTTTCACATGTATGGTTCACCGGTGCGTTTATTAGAGATCTCGGAGTCCCTCCAGCTCCACAATGTGCTGTGGATGGCCGTGTGTTTTTAATCGGTAGGAGTCCGACATAACCCTCCGCCTTCTCTTTCGAGGGACGGAGGACATCCATGAGGATTTTCACACGAAAAAAAAGCTATGTATGGTTATGATTCGTTTTACTATCCGTTTTCCTCGTAAGTAAGACCGACTAATAAATAGTTTTATTATGTTCCGTTGTACCGTTTCTAAAAGTCCTAACGATCCTGTACCTATATGCTTCCAATATAGGGTTGCTTATAATGGGTTGATTATAAATATAAATATTCTGGGACATTTTTAAATAGCACCATCTAGTCCCAAACTAAGCTGAGCTTGTACTATGGGTACTAGACAATGGATATATAATACTTATATACTAATACTTTTTTTTTTGTAAATACATACTTATAATACATAAGAAACACCCAGACGAACACAAACACTTATTCATCACATATTTTTTGTGTCCTGTGGGAATCGAACCCATGACCTCATGGTCAGCAGTCCGGTACTCGAACCACTAAACTACAGAGGTCGTCGAATTATGTTATGTATGTTATAGGGTTGCTAGGTGTCCTGTTTTAGTCGGCTTGTGTTAGGGCTTTGGTCAACCCCGCCCCGCTAAAACATGCTGAACGAAAGGGCGCGAGCGACTCACAAAAATAGTAATAAGCATTTTTTTCTATTACAGGCCCATGTTTTTAGTGGCCAGGCTTTCAGGGCAATTCTAATTTCATCAGGTAATACTAGGATCAAACACATCACATCAGAATAGGTGTTACATAAACGTTATTTCTTTCAGATAGTCTATTTCATTTAGCTCGATGTTAAAACCTTGTTAAGTAAACGCTGTTATAATTCTTCACGATTAGAGGCAAAGGCATTGTCGCTAGTATTTAAAAAATAATAGCCATTTTCATTATTAATTTTACACTCATATTGTTGCTTGGCAGATAAGGATAACTTACATAACTGTAGGAGTACATATTTTATAATAATATGATGCGTACAGTATACAATACCCTGTTTTTTATTCTTCACATGAAATAATAACTGCTTCATTAGTCTAGTGGTCCCAAGTGCGACTGCTACGCTAGGAGTCCGGGGTTCGATTGGGTCGAGCAGTGTTTGTTGAGTTTTTCTATGTAATTCTCAGTAGCATCTCGGAGTTTGGGATTTGTGCCTGGTTAATGGCAATAAGCTCGCCCCCTACATGGGATCTAAACATACCGGTGAACTGTGGGTGTACCTAAGTACTCTCTACCTAATTCTTCGGGGTATACAGGCGTGATGGTGTGTAATAATTAATAAGGAAGTCTGGATCCTAATGTGAGAGAACGTTATTGTAATATATACACGATTGATTGATGATATAACAGTTACGCTGTAGTGATATATTGACTGCCAAGAAATATATGTTAGGGGTTCCAAGGCAAGACATGCCTGAGTTTTCGAAACAATGAAACGGGCTTATATGCCGAAGGAAAGAAGTAGTTTCCGGATAGTCGCAATATATTGCTGAAGATGGCTACAGGGGGGTTTTAGTACGATATAATTACCACACACACCAGCCTACCCCTCAGTAGGTAGCCGCAGCCTTTTGAAGGTTCTTGCACAAAAAAATGCCGGCGTTATGGATTATATCCTAATCCCTTGCACAGGCCCGTATTTAGGGGGCCAGGGCCCCTAGGCACTTGGCATTTGGGGGCCCCCTCCCCCATCTCGAAATCATTCCCTTTTTATCCGGCTTCAAAAAAGAGGAGGTTCTCAATTCGTCGGTTTGAAATATCTTGGCAGTCGACGATATAGAGGAGGAACAAAGTAGGCGCACAGTCTTGAGGGACACCAGCATTTATAAGCCGAATCCGAGCATTCACCGTCAACTACGACCTTCATGCTTCTGTCTGCAAGAAAGCTGGTGACTTATTCGCATAGTTTCTCGGGAAGCCCATAGGAAGAAAGCTTCGAAAAAAGAAGCGTTTTGTGCCATACCTGATCCAAGGCCTTCGCTATGTCCAAACTGAACGCCAAGGCTTCCCCCTTAGTTTCGATCGCCTAAGACTAACGATGTGTCAGGTATACCTTAAAGAAGATCAACAGCCGATCGACCCTTACGAAAGTCGTACCTACTGCTGGTCACGAAGCAGGGGCCCTAGTCTGCTATTTCAATTGACTCAGAATGGCCGTCCAATGGCACTAAATGACATAAGAAATGACAGATTTCGTAGAGAAAACTGTCAAAAATCAACCATTATGAAGTCACTGAATCACAATTCTGACACAACTGAATAGTAGACTCGGCACCCTGATCCTCTAAGAACCGAAGGAGCTGGCAGTTGACAATGGACTCCAGTATCTTCGAGAAAAGGCCTCCCTTTTCTTCTCTCTTCTCTTATGGCTATCGGTCTATAGTTTGAGGGATTTGAGCGATGACCATTTCCCATGTGTAGAGGTAAAAAGGATGGCTTACAGAAATTTCCTTCGAGAACTTTGGCAAGAGACCAGAACGCACGAGTTCCCGAAGGAAGGCGCTCAAGCCTCTCACCAATTCACTGATGTGCTCCGACTTCGACCATACAGGCAGAAATCGTGATAGGTTTTGGAGAAGTATCATGATTTCTGCCTGTACGTATGCAGTTCTATTACATCTCCTGAAGCTCGATAACGTCGTGATCACAACCTGGATATCATGTTTTAATTTACACTTAGAGCCTCAGGAACTACGCGTTAGACCATGTTTAAACACATGCCTACAGCTAGAAGCATTTTTTGCCGGCTTAAATAACGACATGATACGCGTGTTACGTAATCAGTTTAAATAAAGTTTTAACAGTTACAACATTTTCTTTCTAAAAAACAACAGAAAATCAATAACAATGTGATTTTTGTAGCCTTTCCAGAATTTTGGCACCATCATTTGTTTTTAAATATTTCGGTATAATTTAGTAAAATTAGCAAGAATAAAAGAGCTAATTAATCCCTCAAACTTTTGTAGAAAGTTGTTACATTAAAAGTCTTAGTTAAAATATCGCTAGATTTTGTTGATGTGCTTATTATAACATCGATGATGATAACTATGGTTTGGCGCTGATCAAAATCTCGCCCAGGTGGTGCTAAAACCTGTACTGTACCTATATTCCACGTTTCATGATGCTAAATTGACTACACGAAACCGAATTAGTTTTGATTTTAATATGAATCTACGTTTTTAAATGCAAAATAATTCGCGACGTCCACCATCCACGCATGCGTATTTATACAAGGCCAATATCGTAAGTTAAAATTTCAGGAATCTCCTACCTTTTAGCAAGAAGATCATACAACATTTTACAATTAATTATGCGAGGAAAAAACCTACCTGTACCTACATATTATGCGAACCGGCAAATTAAAAAGTTACTTTCAGTTTTAAGCTTTGACTATCTAAGATAGTCAAAGGTTCTAAGAGACACTTTCTGTTGCTGTGTATAGCCTAGTAAATGAGTAAGTACTTTCTGAATGTGTGCATTGTAAAGATATGTTAAAGTGCACGCGCGTGCGAGTAAGATAAACGTCCTAAACTCAACTCTTTCTTAGGTTACGACTGTTTATTTGATAATTTGGTAGACGAGTCCTGGCAAAAGTGTGTCCACAATAAGACCACTAACTTTTATATAGCTCGAATGCGTTATAGCCTTTCAAGACTTTAAAGAATATTTTCAATAGTTTCTTTATAGGCCAAGCCAGGCTTTTGAGCTTGTACGCAGGTTCCGCCACTGGAACTGGGGCCCCTAGGCTGGCTGGGCCCCTAGGCCTTTGAGCTTGTACGCAAGTTCCGCCACTTGAACTGGGGCCCCTAGGCTGGCTGGGCCCCTAGGCCAGGGCCTTGTGGGCCTAAGGGTAAATACGGGCCTGCCCTTGCATTAGAAGAGTTTACACAGTATCAAGCAGTAGGTCAATATGTTAGATGATAAACCTTATTTCAATAAGAGTGGCGCTCATCGAAATAAGGTCCATTTTGGCCCTAAATCTTCTGGCTCGCTTGATGAAAAGAGAAGCATTAGGTTTATAGGTCTACTATAAAATAAGACTTCGCCTTACTTGGTTTAACGGGTTATGACAATTGACAAAAAGATTCCACTATTAGTACCGTAACCACTTGAAGTGTATCTGATCTGATATTTAATGAGTCGGATATAGAAAACGTAAAGACTACGAAATACCCTGACGTCACAAATAAGATCATAACAACAATCTACGTCACATGAGCATATAGGATAGCAAATAAAATAATTAAAGTAAACCTCCGACGTATTTCTTATGTAATACCGGTTACCTCGGACGGTTCACACAATCGGATACTAGGCGGCAAATAGCTCAGTTAATGGCAATGCGCGTAAGCAGGGACAGCGTCATGTCTTTGCATTTTCCACGCCCGCGCCTCGCCGTGACGAGACTCAGCTATTTTTCCGTAATGACTAGACAATGACGTTCGTATTATCGATAATATTCTGCATAACATCACATTTAGAGATAAACAAATATATTTTATGCAAACACTTTGTAGTAAATCACATTTTAGCAGTTAAACTGTCACGAATAACCGTCAACAATACTGTTAATCTACGCAACAATGTAAATTGATGACGTGGTAACATTCTAGTGTTTATTTAATATCAAGATCTGAATGTTCTCCGTCACCGGCTGTCAGATACGTAGGTAATAGAAACTATATCCAGCGGTATTCCTTCCAGTACTAGTAGACGAAGTGATACTGGTCGCTCGTGTCGGTGATGTAACGTTCTACGCCGACACTTGGCATATGTCGGTGTAATGACGGCGTAGTTCGAATTTGGAAATGTGATTAGAGGGCCCCATATACGGTACGATTCGTCTATACGATCGACCTGATGAAAATCGTGACGATTGATCGCATCAAAAATGTCGCTAATCAGCATGCCTACATCGTAAGCCTAGTTTATAACGATCTTGACATACACCAACGATTCGTCGTTTCGATCAGTTTGACGCGACGGATCGTACAGATAAATCGTACCGTATATGGGGCCCTTCAATATGATCTTTACCGTAACAATTTTAATATACACCGGCCTTTATTATACCTAGCCAGTTTACAGTTATCGATATTCAAAAACGATGATAATAGATTTATGTTCAGATTGTGGGTTTCAGATCTCTATCCTTGTTAGCATAATATTACTAACTAACTTTCAGCCGCGGTTTCAGACACGTTCTAAAGAGATTCACTTACTATAACTCTGGCTCTAGGCGACATATCAAGATAAAAGATGCACCAGATTTTATGTTAGACTACCGGCATTGGCGTTTCTTACGCGATCCGCGTACAAATAGAAAGAAAAGCAAAAATTCTAAAGATTTTGGCTAGCTCTACATTTTCTATAAAATCCTCAGTAGCAGCTCGGAGTACCTAGCAGTAGGCGGGTTAATGGGAATAAACTCGTCCCTTAACTGCGTGGTATTTCAGTATACCTCTGCTTAAACCATTTGGGGATTCAAGTGTATGTTATTAGTAAATTTATTTATTTAGTAAGCTAACTTTTAATAACACGAACATACATACAGACGAACATAGTTCCACCTCCTTTTTTTAAGTCGGTTTAATAATATTGCATCACACATTGTAGTCGTCGAGAATACAAAACAGATAAGTTTTATAGGAAAATTATCGCAATTGAAACAAACATTGCAAAGAAATAGAACTCGCCGTTATCTAAACATTACAACAAAAATATTTGTTCAACAAATCGTCGTACGATACGGACATACATTTGCTTTTCTTATTACTATGGAAATAGAGGCGTGAATGACGCGTACATATACTCTTTCGTGGGTTTGTTCGCTCCAAACGCATCATATTATTTTTGAGCACAACTCATTACAGTCGTCGTTAATTAGACTTAATGCCGTAAAGACGTGCATTGCGACATTTAAAACGCGCGCATTATGGCGGTTGAAACTTTTGGACCAAACAAAATGGCCGCTTGTCAGTAATTCTTTTTTTTTGACCCGTGGGAGAGCCGCATGCTTTGGCACGAATGGGCGGGCTCGACCGGAGTAGTAGTAGTAGTATACCTTTGGCCTCACAGAAAACCGATGAGAAACCTCTCTTACGTTTTGTTTCGCCGAGTGAGTGAGGATACCGGAGGCCCAAACTTTTTAAAAGAACTTGCGACTGGTGTTGTCCAAGGGTGGCGGTAATCGGTATGCACGTTTGCCCACTATCGCATAAAAAAATGACCAATAAACCTTCGGGCTGTTGCTAAGTGGTAACAGCAGGGTACCAAGGTATCACATGTGCGTTGTCATCTTGAGAGCTCAGTTGTTAAGTCTCATTTGCACAGTAATTTCACTGGCTGCATTACCTCCCAAACCAGAACGCAATAATGTCAGCAGATTATTGCTAAGCGGCAGAATAATTGATAATGCGATGGTATCAGATCACCCTCAATCAACACCAGAGTTCTATTACCTCAAAAACTCAACTAATTGATGCAAATTGGTGTTTACATGTTGTTAATTTTCAGACTAGCATAGGGTAAAGGAATTTTATATTGTAGTACACCCAGATATAATTATGTGAAGTCTGCTATTCACCTGCACTTTTCAGGGAAATGGCTTCTTGCACCATGCGTTTTAATCATTAATTCTATCACTCGCTTAAACTGTTTATGAAAAAATATTGAGGAAACCTGCATACCTGAGAGATGACGGCGGCGTGTGAAATCATCCAACGGGTACATTAGACCAGGGTGCCGAGTCTACTATTCAGTTGTGTCAGAATTGTGATTCAGTGACTTCATAATGGTTGATTTTTGACAGTTTTCTCTACGAAATCTGTCATTTCTTATGTCATTTAGTGCCATTGGACGGTCATTCTGAGGCAATTGAAATAGCAGACTTGGGCCCCTGTGTGGTGGACTATAGCCTAATCCCTCTCATTCTCCTCATTTCAGACGTAATTGGATAATTTCGGAAGAATATAATTTCGGAAGTAATTGGAAGTCACCAGAAACAAATGATAAAGAAAATGAATGTTGTTTCTGCCAATGATAATCTTACGCAATTTTAGCTGATTTGTTTACATTCGCAACCGATAAATGACAATAGAGTTTCCTTCCGACACAATGAATACAAATCCGACTTCGTTATTATTTCAATACACATTCGAAAGTACCTAGTCGTTAGTACTTTTATGGTTTTACCTTCTGTATGATGTATTTAAAAATATTTTTATTTTATCTTCTTTAATTTAACATACCATCACGCCTGTATTCCCCGAAGGGTTAGGCAGAGGCGTACTAATGTACACCCACAGTTCGCCGGTATGTTTAGGTCCCATGTAATAGGGGGCGAGCCTATTGCCATTAACCGGGCACAAATTCCTAACTCCGAGCTGCTACTAGGAATTTCATAGAAAAACCCAATAACACTAATCGACCTGGGAATCGAACCCAGGACCTCTAGCATAGTAGTCGCGCTCGGGACCACTTGGCTAATGAGGCAGTTAGTTAGTTCTTTAATTGATAATATCAAATCTAACATTACCAGTTAGTTAACAACTCTATTATGACAGATTCTCTGAATTTCAATACCTAACTTCAAACAGAGACAAAATGTAGCGAAAAACTAAATAAAGTCATATCCTACCAAAAACATTTTCACATAGAATGTTGCAAAGACGAAACCATATAGCTCCCACTGTCAAAAGTTATCAGTTCTCATGTAGAGCCACACTTCTAACTCTTCACACCCTAACTCTACAAACCCTAACTTCACAAACTACACCTTAGTCAAAATATGTGGCTTGGCCGTTTCGTTACTACAAGAACTATTGTAGTATTTATATTGTATTTTTCACCTACGGACGGTAGGTACATGTTGCGGCTGCTAAGATACCGACTTTGTGCTATTGGGTTCTTTAAGGAAACTGTCAATAGCACTCCGAAGGCTAGGAACTCCGAAGGGAAGGAAACCAGATATTACATAGGACCTGAAATATACCAGCAACTGAGAGAGACAACTTTACATCTCTGTTTAACCCTTCGACAGATATAGACGTGGTTGTGTGTTACATTATTCTCAATAATTTCCATTCGTATTGCGCTCTTGCAAGCTGGAATCCTGGATATATTGAAATATAAAGCCAAAGATGCCTTATAACTGGTTTACGAATTTCTACTACGCAGTTCTAAAAATTTCTTTCCGCGCATATCAACCTAGTCCAGACTGCATTGTTTTATAGCTAGCTATTTAGCTCCCAGCTCTGCCTGCACTGACGTCATTACTTGGTGTGCAGACGTTTTGTCTCATTTAAAGTTCTTACTGTTTCCTGAAATAATTCATCTGTACAATGCACTTACATTTTTCTTATTATAAGCATTGCGAAGTAAATTGAAATTACCGGTGGTATTCCTTGTGTAATACAAGCCAAGATTTGCTTGGCAAAGGTACAAATTGATGCCGGAATTGGGCCCGTATTAAATTGTTAGCGATTTTGGTGGGTAAGGTAAGAGACAACGCTATACGTAAGATAACACTATTCCTTTTTAAAGTGGTCTCAAGTAACGTTCTGATTTTTATGTATTTTTTCTATGACCATATGGAATAACCTAAGTGGAATAGGAAATTCCAATACCTTCCATTACCTATTTATTTTGAGAAATTGTCAGTTAAATGATTTAAGTAAATATTTTTAAAGAACCACTTCAAATCATCAATCCGTCAATGATCATATCAAACCTAAAAAGTATTACCATAATATTTACGAAAGTTCGCTCAAATGTTCTTAGCAGACGGGGCAGCAGAGGGATGCATTAATAAGGTACGGGTGCCTGTGACCTTACCCTTGGAAAAAGGGAATTTTTTGTAACCCCCGAGAGGGATTTCTGACTGTGAAGAGGGCGTGGTTGTCTCGGAATGCGTGTAGGCAGAATTGCCACATATAAACACGGGCTGTGTGATTATTTGTTTTTAGTGTCCGAGTTGTTCGTTCATTCACTTTAGTATTAAGTTGACATAACATGAAGAAGTATTACATATACATAACATACTAACACTGTTTTGAATAAAACAATTTTAAAAGTTAGTTTTTGCTATAATGAATGTGATAAAATAGCATTAAAAACGTTTATTAGTCAACTTATGAGAGTATACAGGGCTTCGAAATCTATATACTTAATATATAAAGCTGAAGAGTTTGTTTGTTTGCTTGAACGCGCTAATCTTAGGAACTACTGGTCCGATTTGAAAAATTCTTTCTGTGTTAGATAGCCCATTTATTGAGGAAGGCTATAGGCTATATATTATTATCATCACGCTAAGACTAAGTAACTATTCCACGTGGATGAAGTCGCTGGTGGAAGCTAGTGAAAAATATGATCTAAAAAGTTAGTAAAACTGTGATAAATTCCGTAAAAGTTTAATATAAAAATATTAATATTTTCTGTGGTAATCTTATGCATAAACCGAAAATTAAAAAACAGAAATAAAATAAACCATTAAAAACCACTACTTAAGAAACTATGAGAAAAATTTCTCCGATCAGGTACCAGGGCCTCATGTTTCGCGCAGAGGCCGTCCTAGGACGTCGTCCGTCGCGGCAGGTCGACGACCCCCGAAACTGGCGCGTAGCGGTGCCCGGTCGTTAGCCACCCGGCGCCCGTCCTTACACAGTCCACGACCTTATGTTCACCTGGTACATTCAATGCCGTTTCTGCTTGTTTTCTATTACGTTTCTATACTTTATTTGGATTATTTACAGCATGTCAAAGCAGGAAAATGACACTAGCAACATTGTTAAATTTTTCGCTGGATAATAGCTATTTTTTAATTAGTTATCATCATCAACCAGTAAAGACGTCATTTTAGCAAACGACCTTCATGTTTAATTTCGATGTTATTCACATCGATCTGATATCGCCGGAACTGGCGGTTAATGACCCCGTAACCTATTTGAACATACTATAAAATCAAAATAGTAAAATCGGTATACTTCAAAAATATGTTGCGACGTCAATACTTTAAAACTTATTTGTCACAGATTAAATAGACACCATTATTAATTGCCAGTTCATTGTATATATCATCATTATTATTAATAACTTGTCTATTATGCTTATCTGTCAATCTATTAATAAATTGTTGATCATTTTCGCTACTGATGCAGGAAATGGAACATTAATACTATTGTACCATAACGAGAACACAATAATTGTTGAATCAGAAATAGAAGAATTTTTCTTCGACCAGCTTTGTTATAGGACAGGAGTTTTTAACAATCGACAAGACTTCACATTCATGAATTAGCATTGTTGCCTAATGCTAATTTCAGTAATCTAGTAGACAATTTGAAGGCGCAACTCTTTTCCTTTAAAGTCTTGCGAGGGTAATCTTCATTCTTGTCTTGATATTCAATATTTAATTCTTGATATTATAAAACTAAGGTGGCAAACAACCTCCGTACGGCCGTATTCTGATTAATTAATATTAAGCATGCTAACCTTCTTGCTGATATTCAATAAAGAATTACATCGATTGTTTGTTAATGTACTCTCTTATAGATGAGTTAAGTTCTCACAACATATCCATATCGGGGCGCAGATCATTGACACCGGTAAGCCCATATGTGAGATAAGGCCCACCCCAAGCAAAGCTTTCAATATATTTGTTTTGTCTCTGCCCCCTTCACTTTGACTCGTTATCTTTAGTTTGCGTCGTGAATATAAATAGTTTGGGACCTTTTGAGGTGAGTGGAGTTAAAATTAGTCGTGTTTTTTAGAATCCTTATTTGAACTGAGACTAATGAACTAGGATGGAGCGAAAGAGGGCGTGGCATGTGGGTCCGTAAGTCTCTACATACCTTATACTTACCATTAAGTTGGTTGTCTAATAAATAAACTTGTGACTACCCTGATACTTGACTATTTAAGTAAGATCCATATTAAGGTGAGAGAAGCTTCCCTTTGTCACAAAAACTTCAACTGAACTGCCTCATTAGCCTAGTGGTCCTGAGCCCAACTGCTACGCTAGAGGTCCTACATGAGACCTAAACATACCGCTGAAATGTGGGTGTACACTTGTACGCCTCAGCCTAACTCTTCGGGAATACAGGCGTGATGGTATAATATGTATGTATGGTCACAAAAACCACTTCATTTATAACAGAATTTTCAGCATTGAATTAGAATGAATTTTGTGATCAAAATGACAGGATGCACGCGAGGGAACGGTATTGGATGCCCAATTTGAATGTTTAATGTATGACAAGCGTCTGTCTGGTGCCTTCAGGTGCCGATTCAAAAGTGTATATGGAATTCAAACTCTTATATTCTTTCTACCATAAATACATTGTTATAATAACGCAGGATATAAGTCAGTTTTAGAAAGAAGGACGTGATAAAATCTGGCAATACAATTAATAAACAAAAAAGGAATTTGGTTGACTCTACATAAACTAGGTAATTAGTTGCTCAACAAATTCCACTTTAAATATCGCCTCTATTCAGCCCGGGATTTGGTACCAACTTAATAACGACTATCAGGACGTATGTTTCTCTGTCATTTAATAAAAAAAGATATTGTCTGTATTTTCTTTAATACAAAAACTCTAACCCCCTAATTCATAAATATAAGTTTTAACTTTTGACAGCTGTAGTATGTTGTTGTCTTCTTATCCCTGTTTCAGAATATCACGTGTCAAAACAAGACAAAACATAATACATAATAGCTATAGAAGGTTTATAAGACGTTTTATATTTAAATCAATTTAATATAAGCAATTTTAAACGCAGATCGTCTTAAAAAAAAATAACAGGACGATTATAATTTATCGTCTATTAGCTTTTTAAATCGATTGTGTCACATCAAGGTGAAAGGCGGATATCAGTGGACAAAAGATATACATAGCATCAAAATTTTCTTTATTAAATAAAAAATATTTCTCGAAAACCGTCCCACGCACGTTATTTAGATTTCATGTGGGATTATATACATTTAAAAAATGATTGTGTGTTGAATGTTGACTATTTATTATAAGGGTAGATTCAATCCCAGAAAAATATTACATATAGGTATAGATATTCTATTTCACGGAGGCCGTTAAATTATTGAAATTTGAACTTTATTTTAATTACATAAAGGTCATCATACAGTACTTCGTGAGATAGAATGACTATAATACGTAACACTATCCCTGTAACAAGATTGATCTGAGTATGGGGTAACCTAATGTAACAAAAACTTAATTAAAAACTTAGAATGTCGCGTGACTCAATAAAGACTCACTATTCACTGATAAAACGCACCATGTGTGATACGTGCAAAAATTGCTAATCGCGATCATATTCACACATCCGCTCGGCTGCGTGTCTCGAACGGGAATGCACGCAACGGGCTAAGCTACCACCTGTGCGCTTGCGCAGCCAACGTATCTTGACCTACCGCACTGTGGTATTCCATTTTGTGATAGAGGAAACTCTAAAATGTACCACCTGGTGTATTTCATTTGCAAAATAACGATTAGATTAATTTGACTACTAATTTGTTAGACTGATAACTTTCATATTATTTTTCTTGGCTTTGTTTTTCTGGGTCAGTTTTTTTTTTAAGTTATAGAATGTCACGTTCGTTCGACAGCTAATTTGTAGTTTCTCACTCCAAAATAGAGCTGTAATTTGTTTGGACAGAATGCTGAGGGTAATAGATTGCGTTCTAAATACACTTCGTTAAATAAGATAAAGCGGTTGTTGTAAATTGCTATGAATAATGGACTGGTGGAAATAAACGAACCAAAAAATGGTTGGATGAGGCCTGAAATGAAACTACAATATCAGAATTCTATCATGGACTAAGAAGAACTAAGATATAAGCGTTTTAAGTGTTTGGTGACGGTTGATAAAGAATGCTCTGTCTGTCCCTTTCTTGCAAAACGAGTGTCAGTATAAGAATTTGTTTGGCATACGCGAACACGGATTGACGTTTTATAGTGCGCTCTCTGTCTAGCATAAAATAAAAATGATTTCAATTTACAATTTCAATTTAGTTTTTTTATTGATCGACTCTATTTATAGACAATTTTAGTCTTTGTAGACAAATTCATTATGGTATAAAAACTCAATTTTAGCGGATTGTATCCCATCCCATTCAAATACTACATACCTAGGTTGAATTCATACGCGCTTCTGCATCGAATACGGACGAAACAGAAGTCAATCAATACATTTGTTTTGATAATAAAGTGGTTTTTCCATTCATCTACCTTACTAGGCACACGTGTATTAGAATAATTGTGTTCGCAATGATAGATTCGCTCATTATCGCTCGAGACGTGATAGCGTCATCCACCGTGTGCCAATGTGTGTGCGGCAGTACACCCCTGTAACCTTTTAGAGAAAAGCGTGTCCGTTTGTCACATAGAATAACTTACTTTTCTTTTCTCTACTATTATAAAATTGTAAAAAAGCTGTCTGTACATTGAAGATATTTAAAAAAAAACACGTGGATTATGATATATAAACGTTTCCGAATCCGAAAATGTTGATGATTATTAAACTTCTTGTCTGTTTGTTACGGGTTGGAGCAAAAACTACTAGATAGATTTTAATTTTATTATCACTGTTAGAAAGTATATGCTCCTACTTAAAAACTAGTGATCTTCATATCTCAATTAATTAAACGAATCCTGAGATACAGCTTGACCTCCCTGATGTATAGAGGCCCATACAAAGAAGAGATCATCAATTTTGGTTTTTCCATTTTTACTCCTGATATAGCTTCACGTGAGCGAAGCCGCCGGCGGAAGCTAGTAGAATAATATAACCACTTTCAAGAATGTAATTGTATGTCTTCTGGGCTAAGTTGAAAGAGACCAAATTGGTGTATCTATTTATTGTTTAGTCTTGATAAGTCCTCAGTGCCTCAAAGACCATTTACTTAACATCAAATAAATAAGTATTGTTACATGTTTCACACTAAAACAACAAAATTATAGCCTAAGAGCTATGTTCCCGTTTTAAAATACGTCCAAATCATAAGCACGACGCGTCACAGAGGTCGCTTTCCATTGGCCGAGCACCCGCTACCAGGTGGCATATTTTTTATCCCATTACTGGCAGATGTTCACCTCTTGCGGCCATTTACCTCACGTACACTACACTGGAGCCGTTTGCTCAGTTTCGTTTTAATTAATATTAGCTCTAGGCCTATGTTAGGTCGGGGCCCTTCGGCGTAGGTCATACGTCTGCGAATTGGAGTGAATTTTTTAATGTTATTCATTTGTATGGGTCAAGAAATTGCCTATAAAAATTATAATTGGCTCTAAATAATAATGAAAGCACTAGAAGTAGCTATCAAAAAAAGCAATTAAAAAAAAGAACATTAGTACCCGTATTTTCACTTTTAATCAGTCGGTAATACTTATTACGGACTTGATAGGTCGATATGTAATCTTTAGTTAAATTAAAAAATGTCAAACAAGTCAATAGAATCACAAACACCATAGAAAAATAAATTGTTATTTTAATGAATTATGTGTTAAATCCTGTTAATTACCTACTATACTAAAATCTTTAGTTATATAAAAAAATGAAAATGGTAAATATTTTTGTTCACAAATAATTGAATAGTTTGCGCCCTACTACTTAGAGGCATTATTTACAAACTAATTACAACTTATTAGGAAAATATATTGTCATTTTAATAAATTAAGTATTATCCTGTTGATTAATGCTAAAAATAATTTCAAGATTAAGAATCCACCTATAAGAAAGTAGTCAACCGAAATGAGTTTTATCGTACCACCCCTATTTTTAATAAATTTAGGCATATTCCCACACACTGTTTATAAAAGGAATAATGCAGTAATCATTGGTATATTCAAACTTTAACTGTTGTTTTTTATAGTTTTTGTATACTTTTGTGTTATTTAAACTACTTTTTCCTGTTAGTGGCACCAGACGATATCTCGTTTAGAAATCAATTTACCTTTTATTGTTCGGTTCAGGAAAATAGCACCAACAAAGTTTCAATGGCTGAATATATTGACATTTTGTAAAGAAAGAAAAAATGAATTCAATACAGACTAATTGGGTTAGTGCTTTTATACGTTGACACGGTTAAAGAATGTTCTAGAAGCCGCCAAAACGGTGGCTACTATTTCAGTAACACTAAGTGGAGTATTTATATGAAACTATCTTTTAGCCCGCAGTTTCGTAGAGTCGTAGCGTGATGTTAATGAATCTATCAATTGATGAAAACGGCATTAAAATCCGTTACGTAATTTAAAAGATATAATTATTCGGGGAATACAGGCGTGATGGTATGTATGTATGTATGTAAATAAGCTTACTATATAAATATACCTTCGGCTTCATTATTGCCTCGGCAAGATTGACGTCAAGAGCAAACCCATTATTAGTAAAAAAAAATACCCTGTCGTTTAATATAAAGTATCTATACATAAATACATAATTATGTATTAACGGTATTTAGCTTAATATCAGATAATATGATGGCCATGAATTTATTCATTTTAATATGCTAGACAAAAATCGAAGGGCCTATTCTGTTCTTGTGTCTTATTATATTCCAAAATGAAAAGTGAGATAGCACTTAAACTATCTCTCAGCTAACGAGCCTTTAAGAATAAGGGTGTAAATTATTAACTCCACATTCTAAATTGCCTATTGGCTATGAAACAGCTGAAGTAGGTATTATCTCTAATGTCATCTTATTTTATTGACACCAAAACGACAAAGACAGGTGTATTTCAAAGTGTCATTAGATAGTAGAAGTTTACTAAGCGTTTTGGAATCAGGCTTAAGTTATAACTAAATATTCTATGTACAGATTTCCGAGTAAAACTAGTTATAAAAAGTGATTAAATAACTCAATATAATATGTACTACTACCTCATTACCCAAGTGATCCCGAGCGCGACTGCTACGCTAGAGGTCCTGGGTTCGATTCCCAGGTCGAGCAAAGTGTTATTGGGTTTTTCTATGAAATTCCCAGTAGCAGCTCGGAGTTAGGAATTTGTGCCCGGTTATTGGCAATAGGCTAACCCCCTATTACATGGGACCTAAATATACCGGCGAACTGTGGGTGTACATTAGTACGCCTCTGCCTAACCCTTCGGGGAATACAGGCGTGATGGTATGTTATGTAATATGTACTACTTACAATCAATCAATCGCCCCCTATTACATAGGAACTAAAAATACCGACGAACTGTGGTGTATATCACCCTTCGTGGTATACAGCATCTGAATATACATACGGAATACGGATAGATTAGAATTAATATTAGATTAGAAAAAAATAGAATAGAATAGTATTTTATCTATTTTTTTTCGGATAGTTTCAGTGTTGGATATTCTATTATTTAGGAAGTGAACAATACAATACAGTATAGCTTGTACCTACCTTATATCAGAAACTAGCTTCTGCCCGCGGCTTCACGCCCGTGGAATTCGGTCTGTCAGCACATCCCACGGGTACGGGATAAAAAGTATCCTATGTCCGTCTCCTGGTTCTAAGCTTCCTCTCCACCAATTTTCAGCCAAATCGGTTCAGCCGTTTTTTAGTTATAAATAGTGTAACTAACACGACTTTCTTTTATATACATACATACATACATAAAGTCACGCCTCTTTCCCGTAGGGGTAGGCAGAGACCACAGACTTCCACTTGCTACGATTCTGACATACCTCTTTAGCTAATGTAGGAAGGGGAAGGCCTAAGCGAACGTTCCGAAATCAGATTGAGGACGTTTTGAAAAATGGCTTGGTCTTTTATATATATATAGATAATAAATATACCCTTTCCGAATAACACTGTATTGCATAATCTTGAAATAACATTTACAGTTTTTGTTTTAGTAATGCCTCCTTATCATAAAATGGCAAATCGCCATTAAATCTGAATGAACAAAAAATATCATCATGATTAATATTCGTTATCATAATACGTCAATGTTTTATATCGCTGTCCCCAAGTAGTCTTCATTTCATTGTTCTTTCTACCGCCAGGGGTCGATAACCTTGCTAATATACGCAGAATTTGCATTTTATCAACGACCCGACTGTATTGTGTTACACAAGCTTTTAAATGTTCAGCAAATTGCTTAAAGATACCATACCATATTGACTTTGCGTTTGAAAACTAATAAATTATTTTTGCTCTAGTATTTTTGAGAACTGATATTTTGCATACATCTTCTCTTCTCTACTATTATAAAATTGTAAAAAATCTCTGTCTGTCTCTGTATGTACGTGCTGTTAAAAAAAAGCACGTGGGTTATGGTATATAAACATCTCCGAATCCAACAATATGATTTTTTAAATTCTTGTCTGTTTGTTACGGGTTGGAGCAAAAACTACTGAATAGGTTTTAATTTTATTATCACTGTTAGAAAGTATATGCTCCAACTTAAAAACTGGTGAACTTCTTATCTAAATTAATTAAATGAATCCTGAGATACAGCTTGACCTTCCTGATGTATAGAGGCCCTTACAAAGAAGAGATCATCAATGTTGGTTTTTCCATTTTTACTCCTGATACAGCTTCACGTGAGCGAAGCCGCGTACAGAAGCTAGTATTATCATATAATTATTTATAAATATACTTTCATCCATGTTTTTAGCTAGAAAGTGATATTGATATTATTTAAGTCGTCTTAAGAAAGAGGATTTCTACGCGATTTCTTGGCCAATTGTGAAATCTGATATATTCTATTGGATAAAAGCTATCTTATGCTACTGATGCCTATTACTACTACTTTTCAAACGTGGATGAGTCATGCTTCGGCACGAATCGGCCGGCGCGACCGGAGTGATAACAGGGCCTCACAGAAAACCAGCCAGTGAACACTAAACGTTGTCTTTGTGAGTGAGTGAGGATACCGGAGGCCCAAACCCTTTTGGCTGGCACGCACCTGCGACTCCTCTGGTGTTGCGGGTATCCATGGGCAGCGGTAATCGCTTACTATCATGTGATCGGTCTGCTTGTTAGATCCCATAAAAAATAATATATACTGAATATCACACGAACCTAATTTATCAATACAGGACCATCACCCTGTAAAATTTTTGAAAACTAGAAAACAGATTTCAACTATTGTCTGGTGTAAAAATAATAATAGCAAGTAGTAACTGATGTTGATAGAATTATTGATGAAATATTCGCCGAAGACAAGATCATGGATGATGATGAACAGGACATAATAATGGGTCAATTAATTAATTTAGACAATTCCACTTCTAAGCATAACAATTTCCCGGATTATAAATAAATTTTCAAGCTATTAAAATGTTACTACTCATACCATTGCAACGTTCTTATCACCCACTCAAGACTAACTAATTTAATCTACATACGATCATTAAGGTTCCTAATAAATCCATTTTAGATTTCACTCTAATGTTCATTAATTTAATAAATGTACATCTATATTTAGCAATCCCAATAAAACTTGTTTCAAAGCTACTGAAGCTAGTGAACCCACACAACTTGCTTAAGATTTTAAGCAGGTGATTCCAATAACAAGTCATTTAATAAATACAACCTCTTAAGATAATGATATTTATTGGCAATAGAGTAAAAGAGTGCCAGAGAAGAATGACGATTCAGAACAGTAGCAACTGAAGCTCTATTCTTAATGATATTCAATTAAAAAGCTTAAACGCATGAAAAATTCAATTGAATCCAGGAAATATTTTAGAGTTCTCCGGGATACCAATATTTATTTAACCTGTCGAGGAAGAATTAGCAGGCAAAATAGAAAAATAATTGTTACGAACCTGTGGAGGGACACCGACTTTTTTATGGATTAAGGCTAATGATATCAAACAAAAGACTAACAACGGATTATCGATTCTGGAGATAGGCTAACAGACGAAGCTGTTGAAGATAGAACGAATAATATAATCCAAGAGGTCGTATCTGGTCAAACCTTATGTTTTAGTTCCTTGACAGTTTAACTAAAAATGGCGGTCTTTAAAGGTATTTGCACGTAAAACGGAATCAATGAACCGTTTTATTCGCTAACCGATTGACATGGGTCTCTGAACTCTGGTAGCGTTATAATCCGAGGCTACACACCGTTTAAACCAATTTTTATCTATATTAATAACATGTTTTTCTAGCACATAGTAATGAAGTATAATAAGACAGCTGTTGAAAGCGCACGTAGAAGATAAATTAAGATATTGCAAGTTTCATGTGTTTTGTTTTTTGGTGACACTGTTCTCCTAATTGCTTTGACTTTGCTTGACTATTTCACTTCAACCACTTAATATTTAACTCTTTCGATCCCTACAATTTCTACATCACGTAAGCTAACTTGACCTATGAAATGCGCTGTAATGTCTAATAATAAACGTATTTTGAAAACAATTCAGACCGCGAAAAGTTCGGAAGCATTGACACGCCTCAAGGTTGTATTAAACGCTCCACAAAACTTGATTACGTGGGCTTTGTACAGTTTCTTCATAATTTCAAAGCTTACGGTTTCCTTCTTGATTCAGTGAAATTATTTGGCTCGGAGTTATTTCTCTTGTATTTGCCAATTCCCAAAATAAATCTTTTCAGGTTTCCTGGAGCAATGAGTAACGTGGCAATCCCTCAAATTACGGATACATAATGTGAATTATACCATTTCTGATATAATTATACTCTGACGTTCGGGATGCTTATACCTTTCAGAAGGCAAGATTTTCTTGATAATCGTGATGATTACTGACTCTAACATATACAATATTATCACTCTTATCTATTATCAAACACTTGACAGTATGTGCCTCAATCATTATATCAGTAGAATTCGTAAATTTTAGGTTCTGATTTTTATCTGAACTGAGAATCGATACAGAATTTATGGTATTATAATCTTTCCAATGCTGATATGACTTTCATAGATTGAAATATTTAATATCCTTATTGCTACTATCTAGCCAGTGCTTTCCTATCCATGTTTGCATTTATGACAGCTTCTATCAATACAACAGTATTCACTCTAGCC
This sequence comes from Acronicta leporina, assembly GCA_947256265.1. Classification (NCBI taxonomy): domain Eukaryota; kingdom Metazoa; phylum Arthropoda; class Insecta; order Lepidoptera; family Noctuidae; genus Acronicta; species Acronicta leporina. The sequence continues at coordinate 2,546,163 of OX366537.1, read as the reverse complement.
AGTCACTCATTGCTCATTTGATTTGGTAAATCGACATATTTCACTGTCTGCACCTAACTAGGTCGCCAATCAGTTATTTGTTTTGTTACTATTTTCGGCTCGATGTGCCGTAGGTGTAGAATCTCTTCAAAAATAGATAATTCCAGTTCAGTGATCGACCTTTATAAATTTGTGCGAAGAGACTGAGATCAAAGCTCAGAGCGGTGCTTTCAACGAAATGTGTTGGCATTAAGCAATCAAAATGAATTTTATACCATTTATGATTAACAACCGAATAACAAAGAAAGACTACAAGATGAAAACACGGGTGTTGTATTTTTGGAGTAGCAGCGTTATTTACTTTGACGGCTATCGGGAGCATCGACCGGCCTAGGTCGTTTGTGCATTCAGATCTGGAAAGTGCGAAACGCCCCTCGTTCAGGATGTTTATGATTTTTTCATGTTTCTCTGCGGTTTCATGTACCTGAGCAAATTATAGCTCATTACTTACTTTATTACTCGTTTCAATACTTTTATCCGTTGCTTTGGTTTACTTACCTTGAACATTAGGAATAATAACAAATTATTGTTGAACAAACCTTCTATAAAATAATCGTAAAACTGTAATATTCTTTTCCGCATTCATGATTTATTTCCATGTCTACCTTGTGTGGTAATATTTACGATTTTATGTATATTATATTATTTAATAGATACACTAAAGGATATAGTGTAGTGATTTTATTTTGTTGGTAACATTTAGAGAATTATTATAGTACTTACAGCTCTTTGGCTTGGCACCGTCTTCGCGACTTAGTTCTAAAAATAATTTAAATGCGTTTTCTTTCAATTGATATAGACTAGATGGTTTTTTATCTGAAGCACTGATTTTAATTGTGTCGTGCCTTTTTAACCCCCGACGCAAAAACGACGGGGTGTTATAAGTTTGACGTGTCTGTCTGTGTGTGTGTGTGTGTGTGTCTGTCTGTGGCATCGTAGCTCCCGAATGGATGAACCGATTTTGATTTTGTTTTTTTTGTTTGAAAGGTGAATAAGTGGGGAGTGTTCTTAGCTATGTTTGATGAAAATCGGTCCAAGATGGCCGCCGCCACAAGATGGCGGTTTACATATTTTTTGACAACCCCCACAATATTGGTATCAAATGAAAGGGCCTGACTAGTAGAATACTATACACTATGAAAAATTTCAAATCCAAGATGGCCGCCTCCACGAAATGGTGAATTTATTATGTTTTTTCACTACTCCCTCAATAAAGGTATCAAATGAAAGGGCTTGATAAGTAGAATACTATACACTATGATATAAGATATCTAATAGCTATGAAATAATTGTACAAAAGTTGAATAACTAAACGAAGAAAATACCTAGTTAAACACTAAATTACCTGGATCTTAAACCGCAAGAAAATAAAAGAAATTAAACAAAATAACTAAGGAGTCCCTACAAAAAGTGTGAAATAACAAATTAAATTAAAAATTAAAAAAAACCCCCGACACAAAAATAAACCTGAATCCCTATAAAAAGAAAAAAATAAACTTGAAATTATAACCCTTCGTAAGTACGTATGAAGTTTTTTGATTAAATTTTGTCGCGTCGGGGGACCGCTCTCTAGCTCTCGCGTGTCTGCCCGCTCGGGTCGCCAAACTTGAATATGTTACGCTCCGCCCACTTTACACCCTCCCGCGCGTCGCGGCGATGTACGCGCCATCCACATCAATTCTGATTTCGCGCGATTCACGTTCGGGAAGCAAAAGGAAAGGAAAGGATTCACATAATTAGAGAGCGGTCCCCCGACGCGACAAAATTTAATCAAAAAACTTCATACGTACTTACGAAGGGTTATAATTTCAAGTTTATTTTTTTCTTTTTATAGGGATTCAGGTTTATTTTTGTGTCGGGGGTTTTTTTAAATTTTTAATTTAATTTGTTATTTAATTGGGAATTTTCTTTTCCGATGTTTAGTATCTGACATCATAGAAGTCAAATAAGTACTCTTATTGTTTATGTTATTTAATGTTATCATGACCCTCTACTGGGGACGGGTCAACTCTTAAAATGAAATGGGTAAGGCTGTAGTCGTTTATTTTCGTTTAAGCGAGTAATTTATTGTTAATACGCACATGATTTCAAACAATTAAAAGGTGTGTGCCTTCAACTCAATATCACTACGCTCTGACTGTTTTTTAAATGTACTAATTATTTAATTTTTAATATCTTACATGATAATACCACTTCAAAATATGACTGAAGATTAAATGTTTTTGCAACCATGATTCTATCGTTACTAAACGTGAGTTGAGTAACAAAACAAGAGTAGGGCAGTGCGACTGGTTGACCAACAAACCTTTGAAATGAGACGACTAGACGGACAAGCTCGTGTGGATAAATATAGTGGGTTGCACATGACAACAGTCAACAGGATTATACGAGCAAATGGTAAAGTGTAGGCGATGTATTTAGTTTCAAAGGTGGAAACAGTAGATTTGAAATTTTCGCAGACAATAATGAACCTTTTTTAAATTGTAAATGAAGCTTTGCCTGTGAATTATAGGAAAGTGGCTATAAATTTGAGACTGAAGAGATTTGAGGTTTATTTTTTGGCTAATGGCAACCCACTTAGTGTTTCAGACTTTCAACAAGATCACTTGACCTTTGACTTTGACTTGTTTGTCAACCACTAATTACAAATTCTTTAGTATTTTTTGTATTAGAACCTGATTCTTTTTTCATCACACCCATAATAAATCGAGCCCATTACGTCCCAAGAAATAAGTACACACACATGTTCCCATATATTAGAAAATCATGAATCTAAACACCAGCTGCCGGTAACAGAATACGTCCGGTGACGAGTGGGCAAGCCACTGAGTGGCTACCGCAAACAAAAGGTCCGAAGAGTGTGCTTGTTTGGTTTAATAGGAAACACCTGATCATTGCCGCTTAGGGTGATTTGTGGGAAAAAGTTAAAGGAGTATTTACTTAAAACAATGCTTCCGCCTCTAATACTTAGGGCTGATATTTAGTAATCAGGTAAAAAAGGCCCTTCGCTAGTTGCAACCAGATTATATCAGTCCATATCGCCAACCCAATCATAACCATAATTCACTCAACATTTCACAATTTCTGTTTGTTCTGATTTCACTACATAGTATAAAACAAAGTCGCTTCCCTCTGTCTGTCCCTATGTACGCTTAGATCTTTAAAACTACGCAACGGATTTTGATGCGGTTTTTTTTAATAGATAGTGATTTAAGAGGAAGGTTTTAAGCTATTTAACATCACGCTATGACTCTTAGGACCGGGGCAGCGCGGGTGAAACCGCGGGCGGGTCGCTAGTTTGTATATAAATATAGTCATTAGTACGTCGGATTCATTGCGTTATTGACTTAATCTATATTGATGTGAGGTGACATTTCATCATAAACTGATGCAAAATTAGTTCTAAATTATCAAAACCTAATAGATGAAAAGTATTGTAAGTACCTTATTTTCCTTTATAGTTTCTAAGCTCACCTACGAGGTCACTGACTTTATTGTGAGGGAAAACAGCGCGGTGACACCACGCTCTCAAATCGACACGCAATCAGTGAGCAAGCATGGCGAGGCTGTATGTCATTTTGCTATTGAGAAAGAGAGATGCCGCTCTACACATAATAGCACTATCTCTTTCTCACCACCTAAAAATGATCGCCATAACACGTCATGCCAGGCCTCTCATTAAAATATGTGCCGTCAATTTCATTAACATAGCCCACTTCAAGGAGTTCAAGGATTACAGCTGTACTAAGCTCTACTGTAACATCCTGTCCTCATTTTGTGTTTATCACCTTTCGTAATACAAGTAAATTGTGACAAGAGTAACAACTAGTTATAATTAAATGTAGTAACGATCGTTGCGGTCACATCGAACCAGTTCGTGTTAATTAGTTTGCAAATTAGAGGGAACTGAACCGCGGATAGCGATAGTATTTGGTGAACATTATTTGGGTTTATATTTTGATAGAGTATTGAACCTCTTTTTGTTAATGTTATTCTAGGAATACTTCGTTGCTTACAACTTTGTTATGGTTAATACTATAATTGGCTATTGTATTATAAGGTTTTATCTTATACCGTATTTAGTTAATAATACGTGTTCTTATCTTTGTTGGGTATTTATGGTTAGATTAAGTATTAATGGTATTTTTTTCTATCGTTCTTGATATCCAAAGGGGAAGTCCTAAGTTCTACCACAACATAAATATGGAAGTTCTACATTGGACTATGCATTATTGCTATCTAACCTTTCCTTAACCATGTTATGTTTGGGTTGGCATCCAATCTAACCAAATGCTGAATATGAGCAGTTTACATGAAGTTTCTATCATCAGATGTATCGCCGGAGCAATACTGATATCTTCATAATAAACTGGTTGTCAGGCTAATCAGACAATGAAAAATCCGAAAGAGTTTTGATTACCACAAACAATTATCATAGATGTATGTATTACAACCGGGACCGCTTTACGAGGCACGGGGAGTTCTCGATGTGTAAAGAACCTTACTATAATTGTATACAGGTCACAATTCCCACAGCCCTAAATGTCGCAACTCAGTCCTTCCGTTCTTCTTTCAATTTTGCTCACCTATCTAATCATTGTTTTGCATTGCCGCCATTGTTGTCCTTACCTGCCCACTTCCCATAACAACATTGTTAAAAACGGAAAGGAAACTGCCTCGAAGTGTTTACGCATTTTTTTCCTACCAATAAACTTTCGAACAATGGTACTTTGGTTCTTGGTAAATGTTGGACACAAAGTGATCTCCTGTTGTGTAATGTCTGCAGCGTCTACCCGTGTGTTGACTCTTGCTGTCAAGGTTAAGGTTATTATTCAGCCATCTCTTGAGTTTACGCCTAAACAGAAAAGAAATATCAACTGACAAAATTGAAAATATCTGTAAATTGTTATTCTCTTGCTATAAGCAACATTAAAAGTGTCTTACAATTTTGGTTGTAGACTCGTAGCTTCAAAAGAATTAAACTTAACTAAAAGTTCCGTACTTAAACCGAAATATTGTTAAGAATATTACGGCATATTTTGATTCATTTGGACCATTTTAATTTAAGTATATAAGAATGTATTTGAAGAAGTTATTCGATATTTCTCTATCTAAACTTCCTAATTTCGTATAAACAAATTCATTCACAAACGATAACGGTGTTCTGGTGAAATACACGTCACGCTAAATATTATAAACATAACCGCGCTTTTGTTCATAAGTGACCCTCTCGTTACACGGGTGACCCATAAAATGCTATTGTTCACAATTATAATAAGAACATTTTCTCGTAACGCTTTACTAGACCTTGTAGATGACGTGATTAGTGAATTCTTTGTACCAGTCGGGTTGAAAGGTAAATTAAACGTATGATGCCCAGATTTTAGTATGTGGTAAATTGAAAACATTACATGATGCTATATTTGAGGATAGAGTATTCAAATAAAAAAGGAATGCATTGGAACTTCGTGCACATAGCTTTGCTTAATTTTTAAGCTATCTAGTATAATAACATTCCAAAAAAAAATAACACAGAGCTGCTTCCATTTGTTTGTTAAGTAAGTCATTTAGATGTCATTGTAAAGTAGTCAGGCAGTAGTTGTCTCTATCTAGCATTCATAAAAACTGAATATTTTCTATCAGCAAAATTCCAAAGAGATCTAGTGCAGGTGTCGCTCTAGGCAAAAGGTAACATTCAACATTAATCCACCGCTGCTAACTGTGATGCTAACACAATTAGAATATACTGTTCGATCTAGTTTTGAATGAAGCAACGAATTTATTCACTCCCATTTTAATGGACATGCTAGCTGTGCATTGAGCAAAATTAAGGAAAGTATTATTTCTATTTACACAGTGATTATTATGGTAATTTTTAAAGCATTCAGTGCAGAATTGTAATAGAATACAGTATAGAATATTCAAGCTATGCAATCTGTGAGGCAACGCCTATACTTGCAGCCCGAATAGTGAATTCTTGAAGAAAGAAACAAATTTTGTCGTTTTGGTGTTGTTAAAGATGTCATATCAGATGTTCAACCCTGAAGTGTATTGATAACTTCCTTTCATATAAAGAAAATATTTTATTATTAGTTTGCATCTTTATACCATTTTATAAACTCGAGTGACGTTTCGCTGGCACATGAAGTGTCCATATTAATATTTCAAATCCAGGTTTTTCGGTTCCCATACTCGTTCCTGTACACAGTATACTTAAAGGACCGTGGCCTTAATGTGTCTTAACAGTTCCAATGTGTTTAACGGTTGTTACAGTGATTGTCAAAGTGTGTTAATATGGTTATCAGAAAACTAAGAACAAACATTGATCACATTACTAATATATATTTTCTTTTGTTTTAGCGTACGGCAAGGTGTTTCTAGTTAGGAAAAGATGCGGTATCGACGAGGGGAAGTTGTATGCAATGAAGGTGTTGAAAAAGGCATCAATAGTACAGAAATTGAAGACTGCTGAGCACACTAGGACTGAAAGACAGGTAATTTAGAGCTTACTACTACTAGTTTGGTCAAACTGACATCTGTCAATATAGGGGCAAATAACAAGCTATTAGCGGACCCTGCATTGTATAGCCTTTTTTATGGGATAGGTGGGCAAACGAGCAGATGGATCACCTGATGGTAAGCGATTACCGCCGCCCATGGACCCCCGTACCACCAGAGGAGTCGCAAGTAATTTGCTAGCCATTCTTATGGTAGTAATATTAATTTTTGACTGTTTTGTTAACCTAAATTTTTGTCTAATTTGTCTATGTCGATCATGCGTGCAGCGGGAAAGGAGGATGTTGCAAGTTGAAGAGCAGCTTTCTTTCTATATTTAGTATTCCCCAAAGGTCTGTCCTATTTTATGAACGGACGGAATTACTCAATAGAGATTAATGACTAAGGGCTGATTTTCAGTAGTACGCTAACTTTTATCAGAGAAATAACTTGACACTGACAGCTTTTGTATGGAATTTCTTCTGTCAATTTGTAATATAATAATTCCTTTGATAGAAGTTGTCCGATTGTATTGAAAGATCTGACCTAAATGTAATAGTAATATGGAGAAATCTAAAGGAGAGACTTGCAAGTTGAAAATTGCATATTTATGCTGTAATAGAAAAGCTTCAGAGCTAGAAAAGTTCCAAGAAGAAGGATTTATCTCAATTATTTAATGTACAATGGAGTCAGAAATGCTGGGAGCGCTTTTGTAAACTTTAATTATGACATAACCGGAATTTTAGTACAAATTATAAATGAATATTCCATTCAGTAATATTATTTTATCCCGGTGTGCCTCAGGGCTTTATTCTAGGTCCTTTATATTTGAATTCCATAAAATAACGTATTGAAGCATCTCGATTGTAAAATTGAATGAATTCAACAGGTCCTGGAAGCTGTGAGGGCGTGCCCATTCCTGGTGACACTACACTACGCTTTCCAGACCGACGCAAAATTACACCTTATACTTGGTAAGTAAAGTTCCATTCTGCAATTTCATTTCATGTGTGAATATATGTACTTTTGTAGCTGGATCGACTGCTTTTTTCCGTGTGTTACGTAGACAAATCACATTAAAAATTTGATGCTTTCAATAGGATTTTTCAATCTATATCCACTTCATATTATCATTATCAGTTATCATTATTCTTAAACTAGATCAGCCTTAATGTCCTAATTAGGTGCGCCATAGCCTTGTCTTTCTGCGGTCATGAATGAATTTCGTCAACCATTTTATTTAAATGAAATAATTTATTTATACCAGTACTTATACGACATTGACAAATCACTGCATAATATTCTCACTGATAAACTATTACACTAGCTTGATTGATCGTAATAAAATACTCCTAAGTACGCAATTTACTGTCATTCTAAACAAATTTGTCATTATTGAATGTAGATCATTCATTGATACTACAATGATGCTAACTGTGTTAAATAGCTATGTTCCAGTGTGAGTGTGTGACACATTGTGGTAGATTTTTGTCATTATGGCAGGTTTGGATATTAATTTTTCAATCTGTAAGATTACAACGATGAATTAAAAAAGCTGCAGGATTTGACAGTTTAGAGAATATTTAATTTTTTTTTCGAAACTTCGTACATTAAATATGTCGTACGTGATAAAATCCGTAAAAAGAAGTTTCATATCAAAATTATAACTATAAAAATTATATCTGTTTACGTGCTACATTTTTTTTGTTAGTTTAGATCAGAAGGAGCGCTTTAGAATGATGTGTATTAGCCAAACTATCCATTACTTTCACTGACCGCGTTACCTCTCAATAATGTTATTTTATTGCTTAGCGGCAGATTTGGTAATACAAAGCTACCCACCCAGACAACCCATTAGCTGGATTCTACCATCTCCAAGTAGTTAAGAATGTTTTACAAGACACTGAAAATAAACAACGGAAAGGTTGAAAAGGTTAAACAGTAATAGCGGTTATTAACTGAGGAGTTAGCAACTAACTAATCACGGTAATTATTTGATAATTATAATTTATTATTATTATTATAAGATACTGCATATATAATTATAAGATACTGCAGTTATAAATTATTTACGATTGTATTGATTACAACTCCACGTGTATGTAAATTAAAAGAAACTGTACATCTATATTTTTTAAATAAATAGTTTAGGTACATGACATACCATCATGCCTGCATTCCTGTATTTCCCTAAGGGTTAGGCAGAGGCGTACACTTATGTACACCCACAGTTCGCCGGTATGTTGAGGTCCCTTATTATAGGGGGCAAGCCATTAACCGGGCACAAATTCCAAACTCCGAGCTGCTACTGGGAATTTCATAGAAAACCCCAATAACACTGTGCTCGACCTGGGAATCGAACCCAAAACCTCCATAGAAAGAAAGAAAAGAAATGAAAGAAAAAAAAATCTCTTGAGTATAAACTTATTGGATGATTCAACTCTCAGTATTTCATCCAAACATTCATATTTGTCATCCATCAATTTACTGTCCCATTAGGTCCTCTAATATTGAGAGAGAGCTTACGTTAATGTCCAACAAGCTAACCCACTATGGGTTGGTCCGAACATTCATAAGATAAAATATTTTTTCGATTCACTCAACCTTAAACGCAATATCTATTCCCAAAAATAAATGTAAATACAAAGGAACAGACGTTACAGTAGACATCTCAGCCTAAATCGATAGCCCCCAATGTCACCCGGGCATGAAGTCCTTTCGCCCCCAGCCGTGTCGCGGACCCCGAGGTCTTTCAACCGATCCCTGTTGCGTAATGCCAGGGTACGCGAAGGTAAGGTGAACAGCCTCTGTTGACATGCCAACCTTGTTGAACAATTTATCAAGGACATTTGTTGCGTAACTTTTGGAGATGGGAGGAATTCGTGTTTTTTCTTGCAATACCAGTAGTAGCACTTGTTGTGCATCTTGAGACCACAGAGTCAAATTGCTGAACTTCACAAGTCTTGTGAAGTTCAGCAATTTGACTAGTAACATGTTTCTGTTGCTATTTTAGTTATTGTAGAAAGGATTCCTTCACGAGCCCTAAACATCCGGTAAGAGATAACGAGTGGAGATTTTAGTTTTTTTTTGAGACTTCGACTTCAAACACGAGAAGGATCTCAATTCGTCTGTTTTTTTTTGTATGATTGTTACGCAATTATTTGGCTATTTGTATACCGATTTGGAAACATCTCTTTTTGTGTGAAAGAATATACTCCCGAGGTGGAATATGTTGAAGATCTGATTTTCATTCTGAGATCTGAAGTTTAGTAAAAATTACAACAGCCATACTGACACTGGCACTGGCACGAAAAGTGTAACTTCTAGCTAGAGGAATAAAAAATATTTTGTGAGGTTCTTTGTGATGTGGTCTTCCTTCACAGAGATTCCTTAAATGTTTAAGGGAAGAATGATAATCATTTGCTCTTATCTTATGAACTGCACATCATGAGTAAATAATACTAGATATTATCAGCCTTGATATCTACCGTCTAGTAGCTGTTTCGATGTAAAGGCTTTCGGAGCGTTAAACTGGATTTGATTGGTGCAATTCCCAAGGACCTAATATAAATATTGTGTTCCAAACCAAATAAGCTATTGGAAATAACAAACATCCAGCGAGGTTCTTTCAAGAGGGAACTCTAGTCGGTAAAAACAGGTATTTGAAGAAACTATTGCCGTCGTCGTTACTCCAACCTCCACCCGTAAAGTGGGAAAGGGACAATTGCAGCTCAGGCTAATTTTACCTACAAAAATCTTGACTAAACATCGTTTCGTATTCCGCTGTTTTCTCGATCAAAACTGGACCGATCCAAAAAATTTTAATATCAAAATTTAGAGGAATAGTATATCTATGCTTCTATTTTTTTCCTTTTTGTAAAAAACTTACCAAATTTGTCTGATAGTCGTCTAAACATGGCAGTAAAAACGGGCCTTTTTTTCGAGTTTTTGGATTGTTATAATTCTTTTACTAATTATCTTTTTGAAAAAAGGAATTAATAGGGGCATGTAATAGCACGCTCTAGATTTTTTGGGATTATAAAAATCATTGCTCTAGAGCCATTATCCACGAAGAAAACAGCGGAATACGTTTGTATGGAGAAAGGCCCACTAGAGTTCCCTCTTAACAGTTGATTCTTCAGTTTGCAGATGTAACATTGAATGCACGATGCAACACAGCGCTGTATTTTTAATTGTAAATGTATCATGGTTACCGATGCTCGAATGCCGTTACACATAAGACGTACAATTTGAAATTCTATTAGATTGGATTAATTTGTCTGGTTGCAACTGGTTTAGCTGTTTCTATTAGTACAGTGGTTTTTATGTTGGTACGTCTGATCACTGCTTCTTTTTATGTTGGCACGACTCCTTACTGATTGTAAGGAGGCTGAATTTAAATACGACCTTTTTAGTTATGAAGAGTTTAGCATCGATTAAGTTATATTACCCTTCACTTCTGGGTATGGCTTCCGTCCGAGTAAAACTTGAGAACAAAGGGTCTAAACACTCGAGCGGGCGAGTAAAAATTTCATACGAAAAGATTACGAATATTTACGAGCATTGATGTTATTGGTGTTTCAATAAATTCTTCAAGCGATAAAGCCTGATCTTGTGTTACAGAACGACAAAGTAAATCGAATGACAGTTGAACTTTGTGCTCAGAAGAACTAACATCAAATGTAGTAAGGTCTCAACTGAATATATTTCTAGAGTTCACACGAACAAAAGTAGTTTTACTTTTTTGTAGTAACATTATTGAGGATATAAATGAGATCGTGATTATGTACTATAACATCTCGTCTAGTCTCGTTGTTTTAGTATCTCATTGTTTAGTTAGGTACGTTTGATTTTTGGAGGTGCATTTCAGCTTACTTATTATAAGTACACAGAAATATCAACCTAAGTTATTTTTAGTGAAACTGGCAGGATGTTTCCTTTAATAAAAATAACTTAATAATCTAAGATAACTTTACCCCCAGCTTTTACCGATGGGATTTGAAGCATAAAATTTTTCATTGGGTGTACGGAATATTGAATAATTCCCACTGGATTGCGGAAAAGCAATCTTTGGGAGTCACTTCGGGTACACAGCTGGTTAATAAATAAGTATATTATCGGACGATGTTCAGTAATATTGTGTTAAGCCACAAAATGATAAACATTGTTTTTTTTTTGTATTTGCATAGTATTGCATAATAGCACCCCATCAATCAGCGACCGACAACAGCTCAGTCTAGGCCTTAGAGATTAAATGCGTGACTATAAAGTCACTTTCTCCACCTCGAAAGCGACCTTAATGAAAGATATATTACCAAAGTATAATACATCAATACTATGACTAATTGACTCGATTCTGTGTACGAATCTAACTCGGACATAAGCGTGTCAAGGGGATACCGACGCAACTTACGCAACAAAATGCATTTGTTTATTTTAAACCTTGTTATAAAAGGAATTGAGTCTCTTATGTGCTGCAACACAAATTTAAATAGCGGCTCGCGAAATCGAGAGGTTATGTATCGATATAATTTTGTTAATCATCGAATGTGAAGTAGAATTGGCAGGTCTTATTGTAAAATGTTTTTAATTTCGGCGAATTTCTCTTGAAAAGGAAATGTTTTTGGCAGTAAGACTTATCAAGGTGCAAAACTTACTTCATATTTAATTATATGCTGCTATTTTCGGTTTCATATGATATCTCGGATAAATACAGAAATATGAGATTAATGTTGTAAAAAAGCCTACCATTATAACACAAGTTCAAGTCGAGTTTGTTCTTAATTGTAAGCTAAGGAAAGAAATTAGCTTAGGATCATACAAACTGTCAATTAAGATGATATTATAAAAAATCTGACTATTTGACGTAATCATTACATTCACCGCTCATATTAAATGTATGTAGAAAGTGTATGTATCTCTCTCCAAATGATGGAAACACGCATATTTCAATGATAGTGCGACATTTTGACGTATTGTTAAATACATCTGATCAAGATGACCCCTCAATTTCCCAGCTCATCAAATTTCCCAATTGGAATCTCTATTGTCATCTAATCTAATATAGAGAGTGATAATGATCTCACCATTTTTTCCAAGTTGTCTGTTCTACCAACATTCACTTCTATTTGGACTTTCTCTATTAACGCATCTACAGTATCCTACCAGTGTTGTGACGTTACTGTTTAAACCATTATTAAAATATTAACCCCATTAAGCCTTAGGGTAGTATGGTCCCTGGTTTTTTCGTAGGTGGTGATATTGTTATTCTATGGGTTTTGTATGGTTTGTCTATGATATTAGGATTTGCGCCAATAATCATCATCATCAGCCTACACTAGACCACTGCTGGACGTAGGCCTTCCCCAATGTGCGCCCGGTTAAAGGCAATAGACTCGTCGCCTACTACATGAAACTGAAACATACCGGCGAAGTTTGTGTGTGTCTGCCTAAACCTTCAAGGAATACAGGCGTAATAGTATGACGGTGATGTTATGTTTTCAAAATAATATTTAGAAGATGAAAGGACAGCGCATTTAGAGGTAAACAAAGATAACTGAATGAAACAGACGCGCAAATCGTATGACCTTGTAGTGTAAGACTTCTCAGAGGTCGATACTTGTGTAGAATTGTAAACAGTTCCCTTGCGTCTTGTTATTCCTAGCGAGTGTCTGCTCGCGTAATCATAGACGCAATTTAGAGAAGACATTAAGGTAAACAGTATTTCTATAGGACAGCACCAGCAGATTCCGTAGAAATTCTTGTGAAGAAAAGAGCCTTTTTTGGGAGGGCCATTATTAGGAGCTCTGAAGGGAGCTTGATTTTCGGAAGGGATAAGGGAGATAAGTGTTGGCATTGTTTGTATAGCATGGAAAATCTTCATAGATCATCTGCCATCTGGGGATTATAAACTGTACTTCCCTTCCCTTGCTCTATCACGGCTATGGCGCTCGTCACATTTGCCACGATCATGAAACCGAGAGCTAGCTGTTCTGGTTTGCACTAAGTTACGGATTGCAATAAAATTAACGTCGTCTGAGGCGAAATTGGGCGAACTATTTGGATGTATATCGTAAATTCGTGATGAACGTTGACTTTCATACGAGTCTGTCCTGTTATTGTTATCAACAGCATCTATATCCCCGTCTTATTCATATTTTCCCTTATAATTATCGGAATTAGAATTAGCCTCCACTATTATTATCCTCATGCAAACGTCGTTACGTCTTAATTTGACCAAAATCTTTACTTGAACATGACATTGATTGCAATGTCATAGTCATGGCCTTCTGAACAATTTTAACACTCAATATAGAACTACTTTGCTGTACTGTGTACTTAAAAAACACAAACCATTGAATAATAAGGTAACAGAGACTAAAATAGCAAAGCAAAACAAGGACACGAAACAAAATCTTGCAAAATTCTAAATAAAATACTAGCAAAAGTATGTTAGCTATTATTTAACATAATATTTTAACTATGACCCTGTCGAGCGAAAATGTTCTTACAAAATTCACAGTAGCATCGTCAAGGCTACAGAGAAACGCAATTTATTTCTTAGTTCTTTGCAAAACTGCAAAGAAATTAACAAAAGAAAACACTTTAAATAATGAAGCTTAAGTAACGGCTATGTGCGTAAATGCTTATTGGGGGCAAACACACTCTTTCCTTTTGGGGTTACTCAAAGCGATATCAATCAGATCCCCGCAACCCTTTTTCTGGGCACTACAACAGCGAACGTTTAACCTTCTAAATTCACTACAACTGACGTCAAAGGTGACATGACAACCGGGATAGATGGCTATACATGCTCTATCTCTAACTCTCTCTCTCTCAAACCCCTACAAATAGCTCATCAATACCACACTAGGTTCAACAAGTAATACAACTAATTTACACCGTACTCAGAGAATTCCATGTGGAAATATGGAGTATTTCCGAACGAATCTTTCAAAGTCAATTTCTACCCCACTAAGACCTTGGCCGTCAATAGTCGTTTCGTAAAAGTCAATGTGTTCTCGGCAGCCATATTGTTTGTTTGCCTTTGATCTCAATACAAGTTCTTCTTTGATATTGAAATTATATTGTAATTTTTCCATAATTTCTGCTCACGTCAAGTTCACGTTGTCAATGCATATAATGTTATTTCTTATTCAACGCTTCATTCCTGAGTATATTTTTCTTTCCGAGGATCAATGCTCACTTATTACATTCTATGTCTGTCGGAAAACTTAAAAAATATTGTGAAATAAATATGTTGATTTCTAAATGTGCAACACACAAGAATTACTTTCAAGTATCCATCAAGATAACATTTGAGTTGAATTCATCTCATGCATAATAGAAAGTGAGAACTCCATACATGTTCATTTAAGATACAAAGTTCACCATTGAGATTGCTCAATAGAAATGGCGACACGCAAAGCCTGGCATATTCAAATCTGTTCTTACAGAGTCGTGTCAAAACCTCAATCACCGTGGACAATACTATAATTACATGTACAGAATATTTCTGCACATTCAAAGTTAAAAAGAAGTACGGCATTTACCTGAGAACACGATTGCCAAACAGTACGGAGAGACCTACATTTGCAGCGCCTTGACCCACTGCCCCTATGAATCTAATAGCTCACGCCTGCGCCCGCTCATACTTTAATAATTAATGATAAATCTTATGAACTATAACAGTTTCTGTTACAGTGATTGCATCTCCAACCTTGACATATCACATCTCCATTGTTTTATCGACTAACAATGTTTTCTTTTTGATCAATTGCTGATCTGAATAGCCATCCCGCCACCCTATTAGGAAATGGTCGATAGAATGTCTTATGTCTAAACATGCCGATTGCCAATTCTCAGACGCTTTAATGGTAATCTGGTAATCTGTATCTTCTTATCCCGCCAAACCTAAAGAATCAATCGATCGATGTTATTAAAGTTTGTCAATTGCCCACATTCTCAATTTCTTGCCTAAAAAACTTTGATTAAAGTATTTTTGCGCTACAATGATATATTGTGTTCACCGGCTTAAAAGTAATGGCGTCTAAATTAGAAATGTATAAATTACTAATACAATACCCCATCAACAAAATTTATAAAAATCGCTATATCTTGTTTATTATTTACTTTTTTATTATCTCCATTTTTTGACCGTGGAAGAAGAGCTTCGGCATGATTGGGCCGGCTCGACGCTTACGTTGTGTTTCGCCGAGTGAGTGAGGATACTGGAGGTCTAAACCCTTTTAAAAGGCCGCCAACGCACTTGTGACTCCTCTGCTGTTGCTGGTGTCCTCAAGCTATCCGTATGCTCGTTTGCCCCCTATGCCATTAAAAACAAATCGCTTTTACTTGTAAAAAGGTCAGGCATATTAATTACTTCGCCAACTTCAGAATCGTAATTGGTATTTGGCAACATTCCTGATTCAGTTCCGCGTAACTGTTATTGTTAAAAGTCAAACTGTATGTAAATTAACTGGTTACATCAATATGTTTCCGGACTCGATCAAAGTTTTAAATTGAGTTAGGTGTCATTATTGTTTGCCGATGATAAAAGTTGTGTTCAGGGTCGCTATTATTGATGAATAATTACGTGAAATTTCTTGGGCATGTGCAGTTTTAACGTACAAGAAAAACGTTCTCAATTCAAACTGTTAATGTCTTTTTTTATGGGATAAGGGGGCAAACGAGCTGACGGATCACCTGATGGTAAGCGATTACCGCTGTCCATGGACACCCGCAACACCAGAGGAGTCGCAAGTGCATTGCTCGCCTTTTAATAAAAGGGTTTGGGCCTCCGGTATCCTCATTCACTCGGCAAAACCCACGTACCTAAGTGTTGTTTAACGCCGGTTTTCTGTGAGGCCGTGGTATGACTCCGATCGAGCAGGCCCATTCGTGCCGAAGCATGGCTCTCCCACGACAAATAATTGATTCTGCCTTTTTTATAACATACAATATCCTGTCGAGATACTCGCATATAAATTTGGTAGCACCGTTTCTAAAGGTACGTCACAATATGCCTGCAGTAGGTTTTCTTTCCTTGAAAAGTTAGTTGATGTTTAATAAGAAATTGTTTACTAAGGCTTTGTACAGACACGGCGTATATAAGCAGCGTTTCTGCAATGATTCAGTCACGACGCAGTAGCGATACGCCCCATCTTTACCTACACGCAGTCGTGGTACAGTCGTTACGCGTTGGCCATTTATACTCAACACTAGTTATCGATTAATTGCACGGCTTTATCGGTACAATATAATAAAATAGAATAAATCCTTTATTGTACCTACACCAAAAACTATTGTCGAAGAGGTCGCTCTAGAAGGACATACGCCGATCTTATTGGCGAGGTCCTACAAATAGGTCAGGTGCGCAGTACTCGTAACTGCGCGTATTGTATTTATTTGAAGATGTATGAATGTGGCAGAAGCAATAGAAGGATGCTAGCAAGTGGCGTTCTATAGTTTCTGCCTACCCCTGTCACCAAAAAAATCAAACCTCCGCCTTGGAAACTTTAACATAGGATTATTCTTAAACGTTCTAGGGTAGTCGGTTAAAAATCAATACTGTTTAAAGCAATAACTATAGTTTCATAAGTAGTGTTTGTCGCCTTGACCCGACGCCGACGTTCGCGCTTTTTCCCGAGTGCAGTGTTTGTAATCCATTGTGTTGCACGTGCAATAACTACTGTTTTATGGTGTTTTAATTTTATAGGCATCAGCGGTTCGTGCTTTAAAGCCGTAGGCCTGTAGTATTGTCATTGTTTCTATTATTCAATTTGCGGCTCTAGTATCAACAATCTGGGAGCCTGGGACTGCTCTACCCATAGCCACTAGGGCTCATTCTTCAAAAAGCCGGTTGAATTAACTGAGCTTTTGTAAAACTCCGCAAATGAATCCACAGTAGTCAAGTTTAATATAAAAACTCGCTGTACAGCTTTTTTTTTTTAAACTTAGTAGCATTGTGGATCGCACATTACTAGTATTCTTGTTAACCCTTCGTGCTAAGCTAAATGCTTGTGTTACGAGTGGGTTTACGTCGGGAGTGCAATGGGTGGGCTTCGAACCGGCAACCACATGATTGCAAGTCCGACGACCTAGCCATTAGGCTACCGCCGTATAATTAAATAAAATTGGGTCGTACATGTTTCACATTAGTGATTATTAAAATACTTATGTGATTTTACATGATTGAGCGGTCGTTGGGAATGGTTAATTTCAGGCATGCTTATTTTGACCGAAGTCTAAATTACAATAGTTAATTATCTCACTCTTACACGGCGATGGAGAACATTGTGAGGAAACATGCATGCCTAAGAGATGTTCTCGACGGTGTGTGAAGTCTGCCAAACTATGTACTGTACTAGTGGACTACAGCCTAATTCCTCTCGTTCTGAGAGGAGACCCGAGCCCAGCAGCAATTTACAATGGATTGATGATGTAAATCAGAGGTCCCAGAATTTTCCTCCCGCTGACATAGACCCCTTTGTAGGTCGTCGTTGACCCCTGGGGATATTGACCACTTTGGGTAGCACTGATGTAAATCATAATGTTTTGCCTAAGTGCCTCTTTAACCTTGTATGAACAGGTCTGTCTCTCATAACTTGCACCACATCCCAACGGCGCTATAGATTGGGAAACGCTCGACATAATACAATATCGTAATGCGCTGATACCCGACACGGTCAGGTTGTTCAGAAAATTGTGTTCGCTATCGATATGAGCTTTCTGATACATTGCGCGGTGAGATATAATCTCATTCACATATTAAACGTCTGATAATGTGAACTAAAGTTTTCGGAATCAGCCCCGAAGAATTTAAGTGAAACAAAGGTTGTTTTAAAAATGTTTCAAGGATTTTCTCTTGGGGTATTGTAATGAAACCACTTTTCGGATTACTAACAAATAATAAAACTCGATAATTCGTACACTTCACAGCGTCCATGGTCACAGTCAGACTGAGGTTATATTTTATGATATAGGGCGGCAAACTATAAGCCGGATCGCCTGATGGTAAGTGATTACCGCCGCCCATGGACACCTGCAACACCAGAGGATTTGCCAGTGCATTGCCGGCCTTTTGAAAGGGTTACAGAAATTTGTATTAAATTTTATAGAATATCCAACTAGAATCGAAACTGCATACTGGGCCGACATCAGAGAGTTTGTCAGGTCTTGTCTTCTGACTTGCATTTTAAAATGGTTCTCAAATCGGGTCTAACTGCCAACTGGTTTGATGAATATTTACCAGGCTTTTATATTATGAACCACATAACTATTTACATAGTGACTTATATAAAAGAAAAGTGGTATAAGGACAGACAAGAACAGCTGTTTATTCTCGCGCCCGTCATTCCACTTGACCTAAATAGGAAGATATTATTACTAGTGAAACGACAAAGGGCTGTAAAATCCCTTATTACCTACATGCATGCATTTTACATGAACTAATCGCCCTTGAATTCTTAATGGTAGTATCATGTCAAGGGATGTCTGACTGGCCATCGACCGTTCTTACGTCGGAGTCTGTCGTAAAGCACCTTGGTGTTTCGATGTTTGCACGTGAGGCAGGGCCGGACCGTGAGTTTAGGGCCCCTGGGCTAATACTACTTGGGGCCCACCCCTATTACTCAATAGAAAAAAATGAGTCAGTAAAATATTTAATTTATATTATAATATCCATATAATCCACAGGGCCCCGGGCTGAAGCCCAAAAAGCCATATGGTAGATCCGGCCCTGACGTGAGGCACTCCCCCTCAGTTGCTGTGGCTCGGGCAGTTGCTCTTAGGGATTCTGCACTTTATCAGCAACTCCTTTGGTGTTGTTGTTCATAAGAAGCGATGGCTACTTACAATCGGGTGGCTCGTTTGCCGAGATATTGGTTTTCCCAAAGGACTACAGCATGGGGGGGTTCTTCAAAAAGGGTGTGAATAGATTTTTACAAGCTCAGCATCGCGCGAGTGTTACTTTACAAAAAAAGTGTTATTTTACAAAAATACACCAAAAAATTCTGTGAAAGAGAGATGCCACTCTACACATTAAATAGTGTCAACTTTTTTTCTCTAAAACATGTGGTACGACCTCTGCTCTCAATTTGTGTTCATGAAGTGTAATATAATAATATTAAGTAAAGTAAATGTATCGGTTTTGGGGTAAAGCGATGCCCCAAATTCTTACGGGTGGTTAACCCTCCACCTACGAGCTTATAAAGGGCAAATTGGATTCTCTATACCCTACTTTTATTCTCATTTCGTATAAAAATGAATATTTCTTTAGTATTTGCTCGTAAATACAGTAGTTAAGGGTTATACTAAGGTGCTTTACTACGTTTTTGTGGGATGTTTGTTTTACAGTAGGTTAACTTATCCATCTCATCTTAATTATTCATCATTATGGATGGATGACCATTCATAACACACCTCTTGGTGTGTTAAGCTGTCGGTCCCGGTTGTCATACGAACATTTAATGATAATTGTTAGTGGAAGTCAGAAGCCCAAAAAAGCCTGACAACCAGTCTATCCTCCGAATATTGGTTTTGCACAGAAATTGGGTTGCGGAGGTCAGGTTGAGGTTGGCAGTCGCTTCGTGTAAAATACTGATATTCAGCCGCATCTGGTTAGACTGGGAGCCGACTCCAACATGATGGGAAAAGCTCGGAAGAAGACTGGTGTGGTACAGAAATCCTTCAGCAGAAAAAATACTCGCTACCTTTCTCGTGAGAAACCGGTAATCTGTACTATTATAAAATTGTAAAAAAGTTGTGTCTGTACATTGAAGATATTTAAAAAAAAACAAGTGGGTTAGGGTATATAAACGTCTCCGAACCCAAAATTGTGATTTTTTTAATTCTTGTCTGTTTGACTGTTTGTTACGGGTTGGCACAAAAACTACTGAATAGATTTTAATTTTGTTATCACTGTTAGAAAGTATGTGCTCCAAATTAAAAACTGGTATACTTTTATCTCAAACTAGCTTCTGCCCGCGGCTTCGCCCCCGTGGAAATCGGTCTGCCATCACATCCCAGGGGACGGGATAAAAAGTATCCTATGTCCGTCTCCTAGTTCTAAGCTACCTCTCTACCAATTTTCAGCCAAATCGGTTCAGCCGTTCTTAAGTTATAAATAGTGTAACTAACACGACTTTCTTTTATATATATAAAGATAATTAAACGGAACCTTTGTATGGGTCTCTATACATTAGAGAGGTCAACTCTAATGTATAGAGACCCATACAAAAAAGAGGTCATCACTGTTAGTTTTTGAGCTTCAAGTGAGCGAAGCCGCGGGCATAGGCTAGTAGAATATAACATTAATCACGTCATTTAAACTTGTAAAATTACGTAAGAAAGTTTTGACCCTTCCAAATGTCATAACTATTACCCGCAACAGGCTTTCGCGAGAATTTGTGTGACGTCACTTGTAATAGAACCGTTACGTCACTGTCGTATTGCGTCATTTCTACTACGTGCAACAAGGTGAAGTTGAATGGGAGACCTTGTTAGGTCTTCATAATATTCATAAAGAAATAGGTAAGTTTGGTACTCTTTAGGTTGACTTTGAAAACATATGACAATTCGAAATAGGAGGTTCATTAATCATTACTTACTCATTTTACCTGCCTCATTAGCCCGGTGGTCCTGAGTGCGACTGCTACGGGTTTGATTCACAGGTCGAGCAAAGTGTTATTGGGATTTTCTATGGGAATAGGCTCGCCTCTTATTACTTACATGGGATCTAAACATGTTGTTACATGCGAACTGTGGGTGTACCATGTACCTACATTAATACGTCTCTGTCTAACCCTTCGGGGAATATAGGCGTGATGGTATGTTATGTTATATATCCTGTAAAAGTTCGATAAGGTATTTATTTCGTCTTTATAGCCGAAAAACCGTTTAATTGAGGTTACGGTTAGAACAAAACCGAATGAAAAGTTCACTATGTACTTAGGCCTTAACCGGTTTGATTTTTTTCCGGTTTCCAAGCCTTGACCGTGCAAATAGAATCATAACGTTTCATAAACGCTTGTAGAAGCCTATTTGAAATAAAAACGTTTGAACTTGAAGGAGAGGCAGAAAAAAATCGAATGGATTTTTCTAGTACAAAAAATCTGTAAGCACAAACTTTTGACTGTCGGCCGATGGCATCTCAAGTGATCTTGCGTAATTTCTAGAATACATTACATATTCCAGCGGTGTACTTGAACTTTACTAAGGACAATATCATTTATATATTCAGTATTTTGACACGCCAGACTAATCTCTACTATTATAAAATCGTAAAAAGCTGACGTTCAAGATATTATAAAAAACAAGTGGGTTTAGAGTATATAAAAGTCTCCAAATCCAAAAATGATATTTTTAAAATTCTTGCCTGTTTGTTACGGGTTGGCGCAAAAACTACTGAATAGATTTGAATTGTGTTATCACTGTTAGATAGTATATTATGCTCCAACTTAAAAAGACCTCTCTAATGTATACAGAACCCATACAAAGCAGAGATCATCAATTTTGGTTTTTCCATTTTTACTCCTAATAGCTTCATGTGAGCGCAAAAGGGCGGGCAAAAGCTAGTTACATCTATAAATTTATTACGAGCGATGATAAAAAATAACAAGTGGTTTTAATTAGATTACTTTGTATAGGTATATAGAACTTAATCACATCGTCTCGATCAGTGATACCAGTGATCAGTGACATGATAGTATGATCAGTGATGATATAAGTGGTCTATATCGACCCCTAGGGATCGACGACGATATACAAGGGGTCTATGTTAGCGGGAAGAAAAATATGAAATCTATATAATTATCTAGACCCACGGTTCGCCAGTGATTAACACATTATTAATTCAGTGGTTCTAAGTGAAACTGCTACGCCAGACGTCCTAGGTTCGATTCCCAGGTCGAGTAGTGTTTATCTTTCTATGAAATTCTAAGTAGCGCCTCGGAAGTTTTGTGCCTTGGTAATGTCTATAGTCTAACCCCCTATTACATGTGACCTAAATTGTGGGTGTATAATGTCAGTACACCTCCGCCTTACTCTTCGGAGAATACAGGCGTGAAGGTGGTATCTTTAATTTATTATAGCTGCTATTTTATATCTAGTAATTGTACTATCGTAGGCAGACGAAGTAGGTCAAAGACTTGATATTTCAACCTAGATTACGACTTACGAGATCGTGTGCCACGCCCCTTTGTTTGAAATCTGTTTCAAGTTCAACTGTTATTAATCTACTTTAGTATTGTTTGATGTTACTGCATCTTCATCCGTTTGTATTGTAAAGTAATAAGCAGTATTTATGTTGGTTAATTTTTCAGTAATAAGCAGTATTTATGTTGGTTTAGTCACAGTTATCAAATTTGGTTTTAGATCCAAGGGAAAGGCACCGATTCATTTGAGTATCAAGTCTTTTTGACTGGCAGTTGTCCCTTAAACGGTTGTCAACATTCTGGTATAGATCGAGGATCTGAAATGGGAAATTTCTTAGTTCATACGTCGCCTTAAGTAGATTTTTGTGGATATTCTTAAGCAAATTCTAACAAGAATGTAGGTTTATACTCAACTAGCTTCTGCCCGCGACTTCGTCCGCGTAGCGGGATTAAATATAGCCAATAGCCTTCCTCAATAAACGGGCTATCTAACACTGAAAGAATTTTTCAAATCTGACCAGTAGTTCCTGAGATAAGCGCGTTCAAGCAAGCAAACAAACAAACTCTTCAGCTTTATATATTAGTACTCAATAAGAAACTGAAAGTACTGATTTGACTTGCCTGGTCAATCGACGACACGTTTGGCGTAACGGCTGGGCAATCGGCTTCTGCGCCACGTGTAGTGGGTTCGATTACCATACGAAGCAAATATCGTTTGTGTATGCGAGATTTTGCACTCACGATACATGAGAAAATCTTCTACGTAATACTCTGTAACCCATAAACGTTAAAATATAGCTTACTAGCGACCCGCCCGCGGTTTCACCCGCGCTGCCCCGTTCCTAAGAGTCGTAGCGTTATGTTATATAGCTTAAAACCTTCCTCATGAATCACTCTATCTATTAAAAACCGCATCAAAATCCGTTGCGTAGTTTAAAAGATCTAAGCATACATAGGGACAGACAGCGGGAAACGACTTTGTTTTATAATAAGTAGTGATAGGACCCCTTAAAACACGTTGACTATGTCAGTAATAGTTGTATCTCTGTTCTCAGACTATGTGGCCGGTGGTGAGCTCTTCACGCATCTCTACCAGAGGGAGCATTTCAACGAGAATGAAGTCAGAATATACATAGCGGAGATTATATTGGCTCTCGAGCAACTGCATAAGGTGAGCTGACAATGTTTTATTATAATGACCTACTTTTTCCTTGCTAAACAAAGAGTATTGTAAGAAGAAGTGAGAGGAGATGAAAGAGAGATATGAAAAGAGAAAAAATGGGTGAAGTGTGTAAAAGTTCATAATATGTTATCATGAATGAGGAGGTTAATGAACGTAGATAAAGGGAGAGAGGTGTGCGCACTTGTGACTCCTCTGGTGTTGCGGGCGTCCATGGGCGGCGGTGAACGGTGATCGCTAACCATCGGGCGAACCGTCTCTTCGTACATATTTTTGTCTATAGTAACATTATAAAGAGAATATTGAATTTTTGTTAATTCATTAAAGAGCGGTAGGGCCCAGGTGCACAAGAATAAACAATTTAGTATTGTGTCTACAATTTGTTATGTTATGGGTTATTGGCTCCAAAATTTTACTTACTATGTTTCGAGTCGCAGAAGAACTGTTTTATACAATTTTATAAATAACATCGATTCATACTAATAGTCCCTAGCATTAATTAACGTTTTTATCTCAAACAACTTTTAAATAACACATACCATTATAAGTTTTTTATTGACTTTGCAAAGAAATATGCGCTAGAAACACCTGGGCAAATGTCTTAATGGCAACAGACTGGCTGAATCATAGCCAGCCAAGTTGGTTAGGTCAAACGCATTGTTTGACCATAATAAAAACAATCCTCTGTTTATGGAATGTATTGATAATTATTTGTTTAGCTAAGTAGAACACTTTTGTTTGCGTTTATAAGAGATAATGTTCCAGGTATTTCTAGTTTTGAAACTGTAATATTCCAGTCTTACGACTATCTTAGGTACTGAACTCCTGATACAGGAGGGCTCATGGTAGCGTTCCCTTTAGAGATCTTGGAGTTCCCCTCCTCAAAATGTGGTTTTAGTCGGTGTGAGACCGATATTACTATTGGGTATCCATAAGGTATTCCACAGGGCATAAAAAGGTCAGGTACTAACGTAGACCGAGAGTTCGCTGGTACGGTATCCAGGAACAAATCCTAATTCAGAAATGCTACTGAGAATTTAATAAAAGACATTAGTTGACCTGTCGAACTGAAACCAAGACCTTATGCTCATTTTGCGACAATAGACCAATGTTCAATGTTAATAGAATTATATTAGTACAATGAGAGGTATATGTGTTGTAACTTTAAAAGATATTGGAGAGAAGAAGAGAGGAGGAAGATAGAAGGATTGAGAAAGACATCTCTGTTTAGTTGGCTTGAGCACGTAGAGGAAGGATGAACGGAGATTTGTGATACCAGTAAACGTGGCGAGTACGGAAGAGTTGGAAGGGCCACAACCAAATTGCGGACATCCTCAAAAAGGGTTAGGTTAAGAATACCCTAAGCCCTAAACCAACGATCATGCATGTATGTTATTCTCTACTGTTGCTACTTTTAATCATGGTACGGATTCCAAGACATTAAATTATTGATCTGCCCTGACCTGATTGTTTATCTATACATTTTCTCAACCAGCTCGGCATAATCTACCGTGACATCAAGCTCGAGAACATTCTCCTGGACGCGGAGGGCCACATCGTGTTGACAGACTTCGGTCTCTCAAAGGAGTTCTGCGGCGGAGAGAGCAGAGCGTACTCCTTCTGCGGTACCATAGAGTACATGGCGCCAGAGGTCGTCAGGAGCGGTAGCCAAGGACATGATATTGTGAGTACTTTTAATTTTTAACGGACATAAGAACGGACTCATTTCTGAAACTTACGCGAATATTGGACATCTATACTATACTAACACTAATACTAATCTATACTCTATCTATACTAATTACTAATATATAAAGCTGAAGAGTTTGTTTGTTTGCTTGAACGCGCTAATCTCAGGAGCCACTGGTCCGATTCGTAAAATTATTTCAGTGTTAGATAACATATTTATTGAGGAAGGCTATAGGCTATATATCATCATGCTAAGACTATATAACTATTCCACGTGGACGAAATCTCGGGCGGAAGCTAGTATTGAAATAAAATAACTACGGATTTTAATATTAGTAGGTACAAATCAGATTTTATTACAATGGGACAATATTGTTCTCATTTCAAATAAGTTTTTATTTCTTTATCGTATCAAGATGGAAAATAGACGAAGGTTTACGCGAACTAAGCCTATACTCGCGCGTTGACATCTCGCTTCAGAGGTTATACCATGATGCTATGTCCAGCCTCGGTAATGAACTATCATTTTAACCTTAAATAATTTCAATCCTCCTCAATGATGAAAGATACAATAACGAGATTTTGAAATCATTTATTTATTTATTTTATTCTATTGCACACATAAATGTACATGGCGGACTTAACGCCATTTATTTACTTATCTTTTTGTATTTTTTTTAGCATTTTCCATGCAAAGATTATAAAGTTACTAGCGACCCGCCCGCGGTTTCACCCACGCTGCCCCGGTCCTAAGAGTCATAGCGTGATGTTAAATAGCTTAAAACCTTCCTCTTAAATCACTCTATCTATTAAAAAAAAACCGCATCAAAATCCGTTGCGTAGTTTTAAAGATCTAAGCATACATAGGGACAGACAGCGGGAAACGACTTTGTTTTATAATAAGTAGTGATTTTCGTGAAGGAAAAAATGAATGTCTTCTGGTTAGGTACACCAGATGCTATGACTTCTAAGCCACCGCGAGTCCCACCTTCCATGTCGAAATTTGCCTTCACATTCTGAGACGCAGGTTTTTTTGCGTATACTGGAGTTGAACTATCGAAGTCCACAGACGTAATTAGCTTAACTGGGGGGCATAACTGGGACATACAGTTACATAACTTTCTGCCGGTATGCTTGGGTCGCATAACCCTTGGTAAACCGACTTTGTTTGTATAGACTAAAACACTGGTATTCCACGAAGTTTTAGGCATGTTTAGTTTCCATGTAACATCTTGATTAAACGGGCACAAGTCCATACTATAAGCTGCTATTGGGAATTTCCATTTAAATACCCAATAGTACTTCTCGATCCGAGAACAAACTCAGGGACTCAGCAATTCCACTTACAACCATAATGAGTAAGGTAGATTATTTAACTCCCGACGTTTCGTGTCGTCTACCCGTGACCATATAAAAGAAACGTTGGCAATTCAATAATATTATATACTAGCCTCTGCCCGCGGCTTCGCTCACTTGAAGCTCAAAAACCAACAATGATGAACTCTTCTTTGTATGGGTGTCTTTACATTAGAGAGGTCAAGCTGTATCTCAGCTTCCGTTTAATTATTTGAGATAAGAAGTAGGTAAGTATACCAGTTTTTAAGTTGTAGCATATACTTTCTAACAGTGATAATAAAATTAAAATCTATTCAGTAGTTTTTGCGCCACCCTGTAACAAACATACAAGAATTTTAAAAATCACATTTTTGGGTTCGGAGACGTTTATATACCCTAACCCACTTGTTTTTTTAAATATCTTCAATTTACAGACTAAGCTTTATACAATTTTATAATAGTAGAGACTATAGGTATTAATTACAAAACCTGACTTTGTAATTATCTTTTCGGGAAAAATGAACACATATTAAAAACCACTGTAATGGATTCAGTAGTCGATTCTGAACAATCTACTTTCAGGTCTTGCGTTTATTCTGTAGAATCAATCAAATCCGTCAAAAGCTGTTCTATTTCAATAAAAATATTGGTGTAACAATATTTACTTACCTGAAGTCCACAACAAAGAGAATCGATGCAATAATAAGGGCATAAGGTTGCGCAAGAGTTTCACAACAAACGCTAACAAACAGATCCGATATGGATTGTCTGACTCATCTAGCTCACTCAGTAGGCTCCTTATTATGGCTGGTAAAGCAAAACATAACTTAGTGTATATTGAATTATCACCCTTCGTGCTATATAATAAAGTTCACTTCACAATCATCATCAACCCACTGCTGGACACCAGGCCTGGACTTAGAGGTCCAGGGGCTGTACTTATTACGACGTGTTATCGCCATCATGTTTAGGTTGTGAGAGTGGGAGAGCGCTATTTTATCTGTAGAGCGGCATCCCTCTCTTCCAATCGGAAAATGATGGAAATAACACGTCATAATATGGCCTCTGAGAGTCTGAGCATCGAGAAACTTGGCATTTGGAGTCCCTTCAAACCCCAACCTTTGAGCTTATTTGTATTTCCCACCACTGGGACTGAGGCCCTTAGGCCTAGTCGGAAATCCGGCACTGCTGGGCACGAGTTTCCTCTCAGATTGATAGGGATTACGCTAAAGTCTTACCACTCTTGCTTAATCTGGGTTGGCAGACTTCACACGCCGTTGAGAAAATCTCTCAGGCATGCAGGTTTCACGCTGTTTTCCTTCACCGTGATAATTAACCGTTAATGTGCACATGTAGTTGAAAAATCTGTGCGTAAGTTTGGATGACCTTCGAGTTTCAAGGCCTTTGATTTGACAGTACAATGATCGTATCACTGGCTATCACACATTTCTTTCTTTCTTTCTTTCTTTCTTTCTTTCTTTCTTTCTTTCTATCAATGCACTCCTAGATTCCTTCAAAGAATTTTCACCTGAAGCCTATTTGCCTGTAATGTAACATTTGAGACTTAATTTTGAGATTTACGAGCCATTGACCAATGTCATTAACTAATTCAAACTTCGACAATTTCATAGGAAAACAATAACACTACTGACATGGAAATCGAACCCAGGAGCTCTAGTGTAGCGGATAATTAAAAAAAACTAAAATTGCTACACCAATATTCTCAGCCAATTACTAGATTGTCAACAGTAAATTCTAGTCAGCTGTTCTCATCTCATTGAAACCGAATAGACGTTAGAAAGTATACAACACTACAAATTCTTTATATCACCTGTCTTTACTTCACACTACATTATCACCTTTATATCCTACGCTTTAAAAGTTATTATAGCATGCACTTTGAGTCAAAGATGTTTATCGCGCAGATGCGTGTGAGAATTGGTTGATTGCTTACAATTATGCGCTTCTGTCACGGTTAGCGGGGTATCTTGTATTCAGAAATAAGTACTGTATGTAATACTTGTTAAGTTAATTGTTGGATATATGACCGGTTTAAAACGGTTCTTTCTTGGTTAGAAGTTGAAAGATAAGTTAAAAAGGCAATTAGATCGCCCTCTGTTACATAGAACCTAAATATATCAGCTAACTGTAAGTGTACATCTCTGCATATCCCTTCAGATATCGGCGTGATGGCATCGTAAATTGCGCTGTAAGATCCTAGTCCTAATAAGAGTTGTAATATAGTTTTAGATGACAAGTTTGTACACTATGCAATGGGTTGAAAGCAGGGTTGTCCAAAGTACAATTATTTATTTATTTAATACTTTATGCACATAGTACAGAAACGGACTTAACGCTTTAAGCATTATCAAGTTCAAATGTTTTTATTTTAAATAAGCTTTTACAAGCGTTTTTGAAACGTTATGATTCTAGTTGCACGGTTCCAAAAGGTCGATCCTATGGAGAAGAATCCGGCAAGAAACTCCATGGACACTCTTTAAAAATAAATAAATTACAAACTTCACTGGTACAATATTGCGATAACAAGATGTGAGGACGTTGAAGGATGTCCAAGTTTGACCGAGGTCGACTATATTACGTCGTTTATATCACCAACCATACTGCCTCATTAGCCAAGTGGTCCAGAGCGCGACTGCTACGCTAGAGGTCCTGGGTGGGATTCCCAGGTCGAGCAAATTGTTATTGGGTTATTCTATGAAATTCCCAGTAGCAGCTCGAAGTTACATGGGACCTAAACATACCGGCAAACTGTGGGTGTACATTAGTACGCCTCTGCCTAACCCTTCGGGGAATACAGGCGTGATGGTATGTTATGTTATGTTATATCAACCATTATAGATAGAACATTTTTTATTGCACGCCAAAACGAATGTCAAGTTTAAGTTATCAATTGATCATAGAATATGGTACAATGGTAAAAGCGATCTCTTAAAGCGAACTGAACGATTATATATCGTAAAAAAGTTATTCTAAACAAATTAAAATGTTGGCGACGTAATTATGTTTGCATTTGCATAATATACTAATCTAACGTCTAATTTCTAATGCGACTAATCAATATAAATACTTGTTCAATTAATACTTCACCTACGTTCTTGATTTTATTTATTTACTTTCATTTAACCGGTATGGGATTGATTTCGTAACGTAACATCCCACCACGCTTGTGTAAGGTGTACTAATTGACACCAAAAGTTTGACGTTAAGTTTAAGTCCCAACTCAACTCTCATGTAAGATCCGAGCCAATTGCCATTAAACAGGTACAAATCATAACTGAAAATTTCAAAGAGAAACCCTATCATATATATTCATAGAGAAATCGAACTCAGGACCTCAAGGATAGTATTCACTAATACGACCACTACGACGGTCATCAATTTCTTACCGACACAGAAAATGTTAAAATTAAAATTGCCTAAACATTTCTTATTTTAAAACATTACTTCATACTCTATTTCACAATATTATTTTTTAGAACAGTCATATTTGCAAAAATGCCGTTAGCTACAAATTGGAAACTTGGCAACCCTATTGAAGAGCCCTATCGTCTACTTACACTAGTAACCTACTTACAGAGCTAACTTGCAAGTGTTGTAACACTGTAATACCTATGTGCTTTATATATATAAAGCCTATGCCGATATTGTGACCCCTTTTGTCGTTTGATACAAAACTACTTTTGACGGATTTTATCGCGTTGTATTGATATTAGGGGCCACTTGCACCAACTTTTTAAATATATTTAAACATGATTTTTCATAGAAATTTTGTGTTTAAATTCAATTTAAACATATTTTAGAAGTTTGTGCAAGTGGCACTAAGTATTTAATTCCTGAACTGAACGAGCGTCGCGGGGGTTGAGACCTCAGTCATTGAGATATAATTTCCTTAGTTTTTTAAAACAATGACTTAATGAAGTATTTTATTGTACCATTTTACCTTTTACAAAACTTCTAAATACATAAAATATAACAGGTAATTTCGCTTGATAGAGAAACCTGTACGCGTGGTCATCTATCCTTGTCTGTCTCGCGGATATTTGATATCTTCCTTCTCTTTTTCGCGTTAGGACCGTGACCTACATGGTCGTTGCGATGTTGCGCTAATTCGGATACTGTTGCCTATTACATTGCTAATATATAAAGACTAGCTTCTGCCCGCGACTATGTCTGCGTGGACTTCAGGATTGTGATCGCCCTAGATAAAAACTAGCCCATGTGTTATTCCAGATTATAATCTTTCTATGTGCCAAATTTAATACAGATCCATTCAGCCGTTCTCGCGTGAAAGAGTAACAAACATCCAACCATCCATACTCACAAACTTTCGCATTTATAATATTAGTAGGATATATTTTATCATGACGTGCGCGTGCGCTGTGAACGGTTTTGGGACGTGTAAAAGGGAGATGCAATAGTTACTTTCACTGGTTTATATCAGTACCTAATGACTAGTTTTTTTTGGTGAGAGTTCACAATGTTATGGTGTGTTTTATTTACTACTAGCTTTTCGCCCGCGGTTTCGCTCGCGTTGCCCTGCCCCGAAGGGTCGCAGCGTAATGTTTATGCTTGAAATCTTCCTCATGAATCGCACTGTCTTTTGGTGCGAAAGTAGGTAACACTCTGTTATGTTTTCACGCCTAATCTACTGAACCTATTTAGATGATTTCTAGCATAGAGATAGGTATTTGGCGCGTGAATCCGTGGGCAACAGCTATAGCAAATAAATGGTATTATAACAACATAATTAATTACTTACAATAAACAAAGGTCAGAGCGATTGGTGTGTAATGTAAAAACTCAATGAATCAATCTCAACGAGGAAGAGTACCGACGAGAAAATCCTATGTCCTCGACTCCAATGTCAGCAGCGTAGCGTTGGGCAAACACAGTACTACTTAACTGTGCGTATTGTAGGGGTACTTACATTTGGGAGTAATGTATTTGTATGAGTATTAACCGTTGGAGAGCCATGCTTCGCCACGAATGTTTCGGCTTCATCGGAGTGACACCCACGGCCGCAAAGAAAACTGGCGTGAAACAACGCTTGCGTTGTGTTTCGCCGAGTGAGTGGGGATACCGGAGGCCCAAACGCTTTAAAAGGCGGGCAACGCACTTGCGAGTCCTCTGGTGTTGCGGGTGTTCATGGGCGGCGGTAATCGCTTACCATCAGGTGACCCGTCTGCACGTTTGCTCCGCTTTCCTATAAAAGAATTTGATTGAATTCGTGAACCAAACATACCAACAATGCCTCATTAGTCTAGTGGTCCCTAGCGCGACTGCTACACTTGTGGTCGTGTTCGAATCCCAGATCGAGTATTGTTATTGGATTTTTCTATGCAATTCTCAGTAGCATCGACATGGTAGTCGAATCCAATATTTTATAAGTAGCATTCGCGTTTATGCCCTCTAGACTATGTTGAAGTTGCTATTGATGGATTATGGGCATAAAGACAAACGAAGAATTATGGGATGAACTTCGATATTTAATTTTAATAAGTAGATTGTACACGATCACAGTTTTGGAGTCAGCTCTAAATCTAGAGGTAACAGAAAGTGTCAAATTCAATTGACGTTTCAATTGACGGTTCATCTGACAAATGACATTGACAACATTGGATTGTGTTTACTTAGAATATTTAACTTCAACAGCTAATAACACGGTAAAGATATTTTTGTGTTACTAAATACTTTACTGTGCTATTGGTATCAACTATGTAGCCAAATAACAAGTCTAACAATCAAGCTGTCACTGTCAAAATTACCCCTTTCGCATGTAAAACAACTAAGAAGAGTCCTAGAATCACCTCCTTAGGTACCTACACAATACCGTAGATATCAATGTTCAATCACAGAGCAATATGTGAACTAATTACAATCTATAAGTATAACGTTACACAATAACATTGTGAGTTAGTCACCAAGGCTGCGCGCGCTGGCTATGGGAAACTGCATATCAAGTGTTGGTATTAATTATGCTTATATTTAATGTGTTGTAGAATATTATTAACGTTTGTAAGTCTAATCAGGGTTAATTAAATAGATAGAACTGCCTCATTAGCTCAGTGGTCCTGTGTGAAACTGCTACGCTAGAGCTCCTAAGCTGGATTGCTAGGTCGAGCATAGTGTTGGGTTTTTCTACCAAATTCTCAATAGCAATACGGAGTTTGGGTTTTGTGACCGGTTCATGGCAATTGGCTCGCTCCCTTTTATATGGGACCTAAACATAGTGGTGAACAGAGGGTGTACCTACATAAGTGCGCCTCTGCCTAACCCTTCGGGGAACAGGCGTGATGGTATGTTATGTTAAATAGATAATAAATAATGGCATTTATTCAATCAAATCAAAGAGCACTTGAACATAAACAATGTAGGTAATTACAATTATTATTATCGCATATACGAGGTACCAATTTAGTAAACATTGGTAGAATAAAACTTGCGCTCCATAGCCTGCTGCCTCCCAAACTAGGCAAAACCTGTATCTTGGGAGGCAGAAAAGATACTTTTATGTATTCCTGGTAAATACTGAACCTACTAATAATCGCACAGTTAATTACATAATTAAGGTGCTGGTATGGAGTTAGATGTTCCGAACGGTCACGCCGGTGAAACACTAGTTCTATTATTTTTTCAAAAATTTCGAAATTTGAAAGGGCAATAATCATGAATGCTAGTTTAAATAGTGAAATTTGCCATTGCGTATATACTTATATTACTAGTTCTGCCCGCGACTTCGTCCGCGTTAGCGTGATGATATATAGCCTATAGCCTTACTCAATAAATGGGCTATCTAACACTGAAAGAATTTTTCAAATCGGATCTGTAGTTCCTGAGATTAACGCGTTCAAGCAAACAAAAAAAAAACCAAACAAACTCTTCAGGTTTATATATTAGTATAGATATAGATTTCGTTAGAACTGTATGGATAAAGCCCGATAATCTACACTTCAAAACATCGCAACATGAACTAAAATGGCATTGTTATTGTATTGAGCTCGTATATTTTTTCTGCCTCAAGATTGATACGTAGGCTACCTACTATGACAAATAAAGGCATGCACTCCAACCATAAGGAGACGTCAATGACCGATCAATCACCGTTGATGCTAAAAAATATCACAACCTTTTGTCCAATACATAGAGTTCATAATTGATTGATGGAAAGCTGAAAATCCCAGGAAAATAAGTCAACAGTGCCGAAATATCAATAACAAATTAAATCGGGCCTTAATGCCGAGATAATACAGTCCTGTTTTAATTAAAACCTGAATTAGTACGTCGAAAAAATAAACGCTTTACGTGAAAAATCGCTTACGTTGTGTTTTGCTGAGAGAGTGAGGATGCCGGAGGCCCAAACCCTTTTATAAGGCGGGCAACGCACTTGAGACTACTCTGATGTTGCGGGTGTCCATGATCCGGTTGTAATCGCTTACCATCAGGCGATCCGTCTGCTCGTTTGCCCCCCTATCCCATAAACAAAAACCCGAATGATTAACAGCAGGGTTGAAGAAAAGTGATCACAAATGTAAATTGTTGGAATACTCGTGCTTATGTTCGCTATAGTTAACCAAATAAATACTTGAAACACAACTAATATCATCATAATTGCTATCAATGAACTAGAAGTAAATCTTACATACCCACGTAAATTTTCAAGTTTATTATTGTGTCACCTTCGGGACTCTTGCGCACGTTAAAATAGAGCGGGACGCTATTATTAGCGCATAACTGTGTGACAGAGACAGGTATATGTATTATCGGTGTCGGTCGGAATGGCATTTAGCTGATTGTTTTCTATTTATCTTTGTTATTGATGTCTCACTGACTGTACTGGATTACAGCGGTCATAGCATATTGCATGGTCTATTTTAGACGTAATTGTTTAACAAATTCAATTTAAATGAGAACATTTTGTGTAGATAGTTTACCGTAGGCCCAAACCCTTTTAAAAGGCGGGCAACGCACTCGTGACTCCTCTGGTGTCCATGGGCGGCGGTTATCGCTTACCATCAGGTGATCCATCTGCTCGTTTGCCACCCTATCCCATAAAAAAAGATACGAGTAAAAAAAATGAAACTTGAGTATTGCCCCACACTTGGATTTTGCTTCTGCATCTTGGGTGCTTTTACCAACACAAATTCTCACATACACAAATGCCCAGACCCGGAGTAACTAACTGCACGTCATACAAATATTTGCTCCGTATGAGGATCGAACCCTCAACACGTGACGCAGAAGCCGATCGCTCAGCCGCTACGCCAAACGTGTCATCTAAGAGTACCAGAAAAAATGGGAAAGGGCATCAAAAAACTCTTCCGCATCGCTATCAGCTGGAAACCCAGAAGGCTGGCTACATTGCCACGTTAGATGGTAAAGCTATTATCTGACTAAAGTATAGGCCAGCTTTGGCTCACGTGAAGCTCGTTAAAATGTTCTAATAATATTATCGATAACCATGGCTTTATGTAGTGTCTTTTCATCATAAAATATGTCTATGTTAAACTATGTTGTTATTATCCCATCTGCTTTATTTTTCTTGCATTTAAACGTATTAATAGAGTTTATGTAGAGACTGCATAGGCTACTAGTTTTTGACGATTTAAAAGTTAATGAAAGCTTATCCCTCTTTAACTTATCGAATATTTCATTTCAATTCCTTCCGTCATATAAAAGAGATTGCACTGTACCACTAAAGACCTCGAGCGAAAAGGAAAACGGCGACAGTTCGGATATCTCCGTCGATTCCGGAATCACCCGAAGGCTTTCTCAAATCCCTTACGTAATTTGAGTTAACTTGGTGTAATAGCTTCCTTGCTTGAATTAATTGTTTTACATTCTACTTATTTTAAAGTCATTAAATTGTTAGTGACTAAAAGTCTAATTAATATAAGAGAAAATTTGGTTGATAAGGTTATTGATATTGTCAGTATTAATAATATTGATATAACGAAATATAGGCTGATTGGAGACAAATAATTTTGGTTTAGAGAATCGCTATGTCATATCAATTAGGTCTGTTGATAATTTCTAAAGGGAATTCAAGTAATAATTAATAAAGCTATCAAATTTGTCAGCCAAAGTGACTGGTTCTTGAATATTTTAAAGATATTGACCAATCCACCACGGCAGTTAATTCATTTAACTACAGATTTACTAATCAGAGATTTGAATAAGCTTCTGTCGATTTGAATAAGACATAATAAGGTCACGGAAGTATTCCAGTCTTGCAAAATACGAACTGTTTATTCAAATTACTTGTGTGTATAAAAACCAAGAGGAATATGTTGGCCAACTCAAATATCGTTCATATTAAGGACAAGAAACGCGAGGGCGTTAGTAAATCAATCATAATATTCATACGTCCTCTTTTAAGGGTATTTTTACCCTGTATTCGCCTATCTCATTTGCTTGGAATAAATTCGTTTCATCTAAGTTATGTCCATACGATTTGCGAAGGCCTTGCTTATAAGATAATGCTCAAACGAGTCAGTAGGTAAGAGTACCAAACTATTGTATCAAGCTTTTCTAGTATATAGGACTGATGGATGGTCTATGTCATTTTGTATATGGTTGCTTCAGCTTGGTTCTCGTTTTCCTTTGACCTTCTGATTAGTAGAATTCGGATCTGTGACCTGTCCAACATCGAGTGTGACTGATGAATTACCATAAATATGTGCCACCTGCTGTCTTGCCTGTCTCATCGCCAACAGTTCCAGAGAGGACTTAATTTGGATTAGCAACAAGAGTAAATAAAATCCATTTTCCGAAATAATATACTACTTAAGCCTAATAAACAACAGTCTCATAAAACCATATCCTTGCAGTGCGTTTACACAACATTTCACTTGTCAATATGATTCAGAATTTCTAATTAGCGTAATCTTTGGGTATCACGTAATTCGTATGTAAACAGGACAAGACAATGGCGAAGCGCTGTTATATGCAATATTTATGGCGATTAGAATCGAGTACCTAATTGAACAGTTACAGTTCTATAAATATGCTTTTAATCATAACATTTTTCAGTTCCCTTAAACCTAATATAATAATGGCGCGAGTGTTAACAAAATCCGAACTCCCATCTGCTACAGAAAATTTCATTATAAATAACCCGGAACATCATGCTAAATAAAGCATATATCTGTATATAAAGAGTAAATAAAAATACAACGTATAGCATATGAAATGAACAGTAACATAGAAGAGATATAAAGGACTGCCTACTAATAAAAATGTTATTGAGATTGTGAGAGAAGTATTCAAAATCAATTTAAAAAAATAAGTACTCTCATCTACGTCAATGAGTAACGGGAACATGATTGAAATTATGAATCAATATACATAGTTCGAACGTTGACGGTTTTCGGAACGCAACCTAAATATTCGATTCGGGGCAACCTATTAGTCATATCAAATTATAATATTGGTAATAGCACATAGCTAATGCTATAATTTGAAGTATCGCTCCATTCAATCGAAAGGCTATTCGTTATTTGACCTAAATTCTTGATTTACTAATCCAAATAAAACAATCCGAAGTACGTTTAGTTTACTATAACATTGCATTCAAGATTATGATCTGTATGAAACAGACGCAATTTTGGCAACAGGTAATTTTGGTAAATTAAAGAAATTCACATCATTTAAAAGTAAATTCGAAAAGGAATAATGGAAGTCGTTAAATAAATAAAAAAGAAAACAAGGTGGAGATAAGCCGGGTATCATGTGAAATGTGCCACCAAAACCGGCGCGAGCGCAATATTCAAAATGGCTGCCGCTGTATGTAGGTCACGGCAATCGGTGCCTCGGTGGCTGCTCTTACGAATTTTTCAACCCAAAACCAATTTAAGTGTTTGCAATATTTTACTTAGTTTTGTGCAATTACATGTTTTTATTACTAAAATATGTCTAATGTTTGTTTTCGAAATTCTTGTCAAGGTCAAAATTAACGGTAAATTTGAATAAGTGATTCCTAAAATTACCTCAGTAGTAAGAAATATTACTATAACGTTAGACGGTCACCGTTTATCGTAATTATAGTTTCAATGTCATATCCTTGTATAAAAACAAGACCTTGACTTTAAGATAAATCTATAAAAACATAACGGAACCTTTGAAACGCGTCTAAGCAAAGTATTGGAGCTTGGAATAAATACCCTTTTCTGACACTGGAGAACCGCAATTTTTTTCGTACGTTTGACGTTAATAATATAGATTACAAAAGAACTGTGGTTATTATTATCAATAGAATCCACTAATCCTATATATAACGGGATCAGTAAAAAGAAGTTGAATTAGAAATCTAATCTAGTTTTTACAATTAAGAAAAAAATTAGTCGTTAAAGACATTTTGATGCTGATTTTTGTTCTTTCTCTACTTGACTCCGTCTTCTGACTCCTATTTCCATTATTTGGCTGTAATGTTTCTTCAGTGTTACCATCACTGAAATCAATGTCATTTGATTCTTTGTTTATGAACTTGTAGAGCAAGTGCCAAAACTGGAAAGTGATATATGAATATGCTTTACTACGTCTATTCACTATTTAGTTGTGACTACATAAACTAAAAATAACTTCACATCTATCCCAGTGTCTGAGAATGTATAACAATTTCATCGCAACTGACGTTTACTATTATACTAGAGAAATCTAGTTCTTTGTAAAGTTTCCTAATTAGTAAAGGATGAAAATCAGAAAACATTTGAAGTAACTTGACATATCTATACTTATTCCAGTAGTATTGATATCAGTTAATCATCTTTTAGTATGACTATCGCTTAGTAAGTAATTTTCTTTAGAAATGTCAGATTTTAAAGCAATGATATTCAACCGCATGAGAAGCCGGGCCCCAACATAATTATTTAAAAATATGGTGACTCAAAACTTGATACAGTTTTGACATACGCATTTGCTGTTATACATAATTTAAGAATAGTTCTTAGCATGAAGTTCATTGTCGTTTGAGGTTACAGTTGTTTGGACTTGGATCTCTTGCGCGCAAAATTAGTAAGCATGACACGCAGATTTTGGAGTTTCAAATTTAGCTCAACGCTTTGTGTATAGAATATTAGATGTGGAATAATGCTTTAATAGATGATCGGTTTTATAATTCTTTCAATTTTAACCGTATTAAAGTAACAGTAAAAGTTAATAAGTATCGGGAACCTTTTGAAAAATTTGAGGATTACGAAGATTTTTCAAAATTTTCATGTATATATCTTATATATATACTTTTACTTGAGAACGGCTGAACCGATTTGGCTGAAAATTGGTGGAGAGGTAGCTTAGAACCAGGAGACGGACATAGGATACTTTTTATCCCGTTCCCGTGGGCCGTGATGACAGACCGAATTCCACGGGGGTGGAGCCGCGGGCAGAAGCTAGTTGTATATAAAAAAGCTGTCTTCGCAAAGCTAACATTTGCAGCAATCATATTATTATGAATAAGCAAATTACTCTACCGAAAAAAATATTAATGAAGCTTAGGGCCGCTTATAATATGTTACATAACTTCAGCACGAAGATGAATAAGTAGATGTATATTTGTATGAGCACAAGGATTTATTTATTAGCTGGGAAATTGTTTTTCTCATAAAGTATCCCTTAAAATACTAAAAATTTGGAGTAGAAATAGTGGAATAGAATTTAACACCAGAACCATGCTGCTTAACGTATTCAAATTCAGATAACTGCTTATCCAGACGATGTTGGATGTCGTCATGGTAAAAACAAAGTTATTTTATCGTCGTAAACCCGTTGTTTAAAGATATCTTGAATTTTAACGGCTTCCATGTATCCGAGAGCGAAAGTGTATTAGCACATCGTTCATCATGTCGGTATACTCTACCCTGTTTTATTCGATTTTATTATTTTCATCCTGTTTAATTTCAAATGCTTTGGATGTCTTTGGGTTTGTTTATGAATGTTTTGTTTATCGATATCTTTACAGAAAATCTTAATTCAGTTTCAATCATTCTGGCACTGCTTATCAATTTATAGTTAAATACATCCTTTTTACTACGTACGCCATGTTTACCGATCTTGTGCAAGTCTAGTTCACTGCTTGTCGGTTATGGAACGGTTTTATCTAATCATTGCTGCTTTTCAAGCAGGGGAAGGGAGGTAAGTAGTATATTCCGCCTAATGGATGGATAAAGCCGTATAAGGTTGCAAAAAAAATGTGCTCAAAGGTTTTTGGATTTGGAATTTCTGACAAGAACATTCAATTTTTTTGGAAGATTTGCTGTAATAAAGCGGCGGTAGCCTAATGGCTGGGGCGTCGGACTTGCGATCATGTGGTTGCCGGTTCGAACCCCACCCATTGCACTACCGACGTGAACGCACTCGTAACACAAGCATTTAGCTTAGCACGAGGGGTTAACAAGAATACTAGTAATGTGTGACCCACATTGCTAGGAAGCTTTAAAAAAAAACTCACCAAGACCCTAGTCGGTCACTCTAAAGTACCATACTTCTTTTACCAACATTTTTATTTTTAGTTTTCCTTGTGAATGATCTTTAAACATTGCCATTGGTTCATGTTCCACGTTGGAAGTTTTCAGCTGATATTGTAACCGCATTAATTTCCATCGTAATGAAATAACTTTCGCGGAATATACTAGGTATTATATTAATGACAAGATGGAGCTATGTACACATATTTAGTTCCGTGAACCATGCATACATAACTACAAAAAATCTAGATACCATGTTAATAAGCATGCTCAGTTGTTCTTGCTTTGTTTTATAGCTCACGACATTTGTTTGGCAAACAATGAAAATCAATCATTCACATGGAATGTCCCAATTCGATTTTACCCAAACCGGGTTCGAATTTCTTGTAAGTAAATAAAATAATTGCACGTAAACAATGTCATTTGGTACTTCAACTACATTATTTATCACGTCATTATTCAGTTATTCGACGTGCAAACCATGATGGATTTTATATACTGTTACAAAACGAGTCTATTGGGTCTCAGCTCACAACGGTTTGCGAATTCCTTTCCAAGAGAAGTGAAAGCCGTCCAAATAATACAATTATTAGAGCGGAACGCTTTTCGACAATGTACTTCATTGACAACACTAACAGCGGTCCCGAAGATGCAATGAATGAATATTATTATTGCATAAAGCTAATTTTAAAATGATTTATTTTCGCACTACCACCCGGTCGACCGCTCTCTCCCAAAGACGCGTGAGAAATGAGGTCGGCGCGTTCCAATTTTAAATTTTAATTGTCAGTAAGAAGTCTTGGTACCTAGTACTTTCACTGTCATTTTTTGTTCTTTATCTTAACCTAAGATCGTTTTTGTACGGTCTGTTGTTTCCGGTTCGAGTTCCGGTTAGGCTTTAGTTTCTAATTTATTGGGTCTAAAATGTTACGCGAGTATCGAAACATGTTCTTAACATTATAAAGCTATTACTCTGGTTAAGCTTATCTGTATTATGTGTGTTATTGCACTTGTTATCTCAACTTCATCTGTAATTAGATTTGTTGCACAATTGTCGAGTTGATCTAACTTCCTCTTCGAGTTGAAGGCTGTTTGATTGGTCGTTTAAGTCACTGAATGTACTCTGGTAATATTTTTCTCTATTGCAATCAATTTTTTCACCAACAGATCCTTTGTCTTTAAAGTTTTCATTAGTTCTTAACTCAATCTTTGAACCCATCCAGTACTCCTCCCATTAAAAAACTTTACTTATGACGATAAATAAGTCCCCAAGCCGTAACCCAAATGACACATTTGCGGTCCTGTTATTACTCCGGTATCGCATCGGACCAATTATAAATAGAGACTGATAAGTTCCGTTACCCGTGCGTGCTCTGTCCCTTTCGCACACCCTCATAAACATCCACTCGCAAAAAGAGACAGAAATACAAACGAACCTGTCTCGGTGGATTCGCGTGCCACGGCTCGGATTTCCCCGTACCACGAGGCCACTTTCCTTCGGAGACATGCCAATTGATCGTTTTTTGATATTGGATCGTATCGTTATTATTTTAAGGTTTAAAATCATTTGGTAATTTCAAAGGGTGTTTATGAAAACCTCGTCTTGACATTGCTAATTTACGAGACCGCCCTTTCTTGGGAACTGATTATGTGTAGTTTGGGCAAAATTTTATTGGAACATTTTTTTTATGTGTTTACTGTAACTGATCATGTTATTGACCCTGGAACAGATGAAATTGTCATTCTTGAATCTTCTACAAAGTAATTAAAATATGATCTGATGTTTTGTTTGTTTTCGTTCCAGCAATAATGAAATTAATCAACTGCACGACGTCATTATTGTTCTGAAATCTAAATACATTTATCATACAATAGGATGTAGCTATAGATGTAGATTTATTGTGTGTTATAAATCTCTATTATTTGATTCGTTAAGTTCCGCAGTAATTTGAATGTTTCTACGAATTTTCCATTCCCATTAAAATTGCTAATTGTACAATTTTGCTCGTGGATAATCTACTTGGAATATTTA
Organism: Acronicta leporina; assembly: GCA_947256265.1. Taxonomy (NCBI): domain Eukaryota; kingdom Metazoa; phylum Arthropoda; class Insecta; order Lepidoptera; family Noctuidae; genus Acronicta; species Acronicta leporina. Next base: position 2,503,761 of record OX366537.1, on the reverse strand, counting down.
CTCCCGAGTTGACCTCGAATAAATTATTACAGTTTATTATTTAATGATAGTCTTATCGTATATTCATTGAATTACATATCACTTATTTTCTTAATACATTAAATACATATTGCGACCGGCTTATTGACTTATCAGCCATTGTCATCTTACTTTTTAACTTGAACTGGACTACAAGGCGGCATTTTCACTTAATCTAACCATTCACTTTCTGGTGTGGTGCGAAGAGTTTCTCAAATAGCATTATCATCGAACACGAAGCCATTTACCAAAACGGGGTCAACCGGTAATCATTCGTTAATCATCAATTACAGTTCCTGTTAACTCGATGCTAAAATATTTATCCATCCGTGATATAACTTGGTAACAATCACAGTGGAACTATTCGTGTCATGCAGATCGCTATCGTTTCCGTCTACTACTCATTTGAATTCAATGGATTCTCCATTTGTTTGTTGTTCAACGACACAATCTTGACCTGAAGCTTACACATCTATTTCATAATACATATCAATCGCACCTTGAAATTTTCCATCCGAAATCAATATGTTTTTCATGACCCATTTCTTGTTTATTTACAATTTCAAATTCAAGAGTAACGTGGAACGAAGCTATGGATACTCCGTCATCCGCTCGAAGGCGTAACATAGCGGTCCACCAACGTAACAAGAGTTTCACCGCTCTGTAACGGATGACACAAGCGGTTACGGTACCCGAGTCTGCGCGGTGGGGCGCATTCGACTTTCAAACTCACGCGCACGAAAGCCATTGCTCCAGCGCTCGGCGCACACTCGGTCCGGCGTCGGCAAACATCGGATCCATACTCTTCATCAACAGTATAAGATTGATCTCTATTCCTTTTTAGCATAAACCCATTTTACTTTATCGTCGCATTTATAATCCGAAAAGCGGAAATGATGACAATGGACACTGTAAGCGAATGCGTCAAGAATAGAGTCGCTATTCGCTTGTAATTCAAGCGTGGTAGGATCGTACCGTTAGCAGTGAAAGTGCTTGGGCAAAAGTGAAACGGATGGTTTAGAGTGGCGCAACTTGCTCGAGATTGGCGTAAAAAATCGCGATCGAGGAAATGTGAGAGGTTACAGCCGGTTAGAGATATTTTGTGCGATTTTTTTGCTTCTCGATCTTTTCCTAGTATTTTGACTCATAAAATGTCTTAGTGACTCTTTTTTAAGAAAGTGTACCCTTAAGATATCCGGTACGTCTTTAATTACTGAATCTTTTCCAGTTCACATCAAATCTTATTTAAAATGTTTATTTGTTAGAATATGTTCCAGCATATCCTGCCATAATATGGCGTACAAATGCTTCTGTAAAAAACTAAGCTTATAACTAACCTACTAATATTTATGAATTAGAGAATAAAATATGAATCAATTTGATTCATTATATTTTCCGAGATTTGCTTCCAAACTTCGCTTATTTCGCTCTTTACCCCCTGATCATTGACCACGGAACCAGAATTGAGTTCGGGTATCTCTTACAGTTCCATTACGTTTACTCCAATTCGATAAAGGCAGAAGGTCACAACGGCCGGTCTCCCACTAATTATCTGCACTTGAACTAAAAAGAATTAAGTCATTACTCTAGTAAATAACAGTGATGACGGCTAACCTAATTTCACCCAATGACAGTGAACAGCTATTATGGTACACGGATGTACGTGCGTTTCTTTTTAAACTACTACTTAATTTACTTTCCATAATCAGTAGGATAGAAGCATTAGGTGTGCGTGAAAGGGGGAACAAAGAAGAGGGAGATGGATTTTATTGAATTACCGAATTGAAATGGAAAATATTGACTTATTAAATTGTTGTGGATCGGAAATAATTCCTGAATTATTTTATTACACTGACAGACTAGCAGAGACATTTTGAAGAGTTAAATTAAAGAGAAGCGAAGCAGCAGCGTCTGGAGAGGTCGTCCTAGAAGGACATACGCTGATCTTATTGGCGAGGTCGCAACCGGCGCGTTTGTATGAGAAGATGTATGAATCTGCAAACTTCTTTTGCTTCTGCCACTTAAGCAAAAGAAGTTTGCAAGAATCGTAGCAAGTGGCGGTCTATAGTTTCTGCCTAGCCCTGTGGGAGAAAGGCGTGAGTGTATGTATGTATGTATGTTAATTAAAAACTATAGGTAGGTAGAGACTAATCGTTAATTTTGGTAACAAAAAATATATCAAAGTTTTATTCCCAAAAGGATCATTTCCACTAACTCAATCAACATTAATGTTATTCAAAGTTTATCCTTACATTGAGTTAGTGTTACGCCATTTACCAAACATTTTTCTTTTTGGGTATAAAATGTTTTTATTATATTAGGAATCTTTTCAAAGCCTTGGCATACAATACAGTCTAGGTCTTTCAGGAGCACGAAACTATTTTTTTCATGGACTATTCTTATGCGTGTATTTATTATTTGGATGATTGATGGGAAAATCAGGCTATATTTCTTTATTCTCCGTTGTACGAGCACAATTTGGTTTTTATTTTTATAGCTCTTGTCTTGAAGATTATTTCGTCTAATACGTATAGGAATTTATGCGTCTGTTTATTACTATGCTCATTAAAGGGAGGTTTCCACCACTTGAATATTTGACACAGTAGTAATTATTGTTATTAAAATCTACAAATTAACCCTTAATTGCCGTGCCATATTCAATTCCAGATTTTAATATGTTGTAAAGAATATTTTTAAATGATTGTTTTAACGCTCCAAAGGCTTGTGTTAAATTTAAGGATAAACCAATATGAATAATCTATGAGGTAAATTATTTTGGTTTTGCTATGAAATTCTCACGGTCAATGGCAATATACATTTCTTCCCTCTACTACATAGGACCTAAAATACAGGTGAACTGTGATTGAACATTAGCACGCCTCTGTCTAAACATTTGGGGAATATACGCGTGATTATACTATATTTTAATATATTTTTATGCGACTACGATAAAAGGAAGAGTAATTAGATTATTATTTACATACCATAATTTAAGGATGGGATACACGGTTATGCGGTGATGATACGGTACGGTGATATGTACGGTATTTTACTACATATATGTCTAGCCCACTGCGAAAAAGGAAGGGTAGTTAAATAATTATTTGGAATGTTAAATTTAAGGATAAAACAATATGAATCATCTGTAAGTTGAATGGCAGCGCGGCGACAGTGAAGCACGCGTGCGTATCTAGGTTAGTTGGTCACAACCTCGTCGGCGGGGGCCTCAGCGCTGGTTGGGTTAGTTAGGTTAATCTTGATTGTTGCTCGCTGACTGGCTATACCTGTGCTCAGGTACCATAAACGGCTTAGTTTTTGTTTTTGGTAAAGCAAATATTATTTTAAGAAAGTTAACTTTTTGATCAAAAATTTCTAAGTTCACACGTTACCAATGATCAATGGTAAGAAAATCCCAAAAAAAAACTCTTAATGCTAGTTGCCGCCGGCGGGGGGTTTTTGGGGGCTGACCACTGACCCCCACTGTCTTGTCTGGGGATTCTACGGCCTTGTTAGACATTAATTGAGAATATGGTAAAATATGAATTATAAATTAAGCAACATAATTTATAATTTTAAATTCAGATGAATTTATATTATTATACAAAGGCTTCCAGTAAGCATAGTGACAGTACATGTCAGTACAGTACATGTACAGTACATGTCATGCGTTGTCAACATTTTTTTCCCAGTATATTCCACCAATCAATATTCTTTATCCCCGACATAGAATAACTAATAAGTACAGAGTGGCCACATACCGCTCTCTGTTTACTTTAAATACTTTTTTTTTTATGGGATAGGGAGGCAAACGAGCAAACGGATCACCTGATGGTAAGGGATAACCGCCGCCCATGGACACCCGCAACACCAGAGGAGTCGCAAGTGCGCTGCCCGCCTTTAAAAGGGTTTGGGCCTCCGGTAACCTCAACTCACTCGGCGAAACACAACGCAAGCGTTGTTTCACGCCGGTTTTCTGTGAGGCCGTGGTATCACTCCGGTCGAGCCGGCCCATTCGTGCCGAAGCATGGCTCTCTACTATCCTGACGCAAAACGAGGGGTGTTATAAGTTTAACGTCTGTATCTTGGTGTCTGTCTGTGACAACCTAGCTCCCAAAGGAATTTGATTCAGTTTTTGAGAAAATCTGCCCATGTATGATATGTAAGATTATCAGAAATCCTTCACCTAGGCGAAGAAAAGGCTATATACATTTTCGCAGTCTATAAAGCAAGGAAGAATAACGAGTGAATATTGCAAACTAACATTGTCTGAAGGTTTCTAGGTGGCTTCACTGATAGATGTCGGTTTTATATTGCGGTTGCAACTATGTCGACACAATTACTACTTAAATGACCGCCTAATTGACATTAGAGATATAAAATATTCATCGTAAATATTATTATCCTTTTTTCTTTCAAAACAACATACAATCCCGCCTCTATTCCCCGAAGGGTTAGGCAGAGGCATACTAATGTACACCCACAGTTCGCCGGTATGTTTACGTCCCATGTAATAGGGGCGAGCCTATTGCCAATAGCCGGGCACAAACTAACTCCGAGCTGCTACTGGGAATTTCATAGAAAATCCCAATAACACTTTGCTCGACCTGGGAATCGAACCCAGGACCTCTAGCGTAGCAGTCGCGCTCAGGACCACTTGGCTAATGAGGCAGTTTCTTTCAAAACAATTATATTTAAAAAAAAAATTACATATTGGGAACTTGAAACTTTTATCATTACGCGGCTGAAAATTAATATTCTTTCAATGATTATATTGTTTTTAACTTGCCAATTTCAAAATATGCAAACTTACGTCACAAAGTTAAAATACAATTTAATATTTATGAAATAAATGTGTCTATAAATAAAATGGTAATTTTCATTTGTATCCAGCAGAGCTGTAGGCGGTGTCGCTTAAAATGCGTTTATTTATAGAATGCCATGTTTGTGACAGCCCTGTAACGATACATACCCAGTGGGTTGACGTCAGCAGGGTTGATATTCTATGTCCTTTTTTGTTTGTACTCTTATTTAATGACTATAACAACTCTCTGCGTAAATTATGTTTGTTTTACATGCTCCCCCCACACTTGGATTTTCTCCTGTATCAAACACTAACCACCCGGTACAACTAGTACTTACCCGTAGAACTTTCAAATATTTGCTCCGTGTAGGGATCGAACCCACAACACGTTTCGCAGAACCCGATTAGTCAGCCGCTACGCCAGACGTATCCCCAAACTCTCTTAATGACTATAACAAATCTCTGCGTATCTTATGCATTTGAACAAATAATTAATTCAGCAATTGCCTAAGTAGCCAAGTGGTCCCAAGCGCGACTGTTTTGTTAGAGGTCCTGGATTAGATTCTCTGGTCAAACAGTGTTATGGGGTTTTCCTATGAAATTCTCAGTAGCAGCTCGGAGTTTGAGATTTGTGCTCGCAAAGCAATGCGCTCCCATATTCATGACCTAAACATATTGACAGACTGTGGGTTGTACAATTGGTACACCTCTACCTAACCCTTCTTGGAATACATGCGTGATCTTATGTTATGGCAAAGAGAACAATAAGAATCTTTTTTCTTAAAGAACACTAAAGAACAAGTCCTGTGTCGCGTGGGTGTGTTTTTACAATCACGTTTTTCAGAAATATCCTATTATTTTAAATATCAATTAATTATTATGTTAAATATTGTAGTTGTCAGTTACCATTCAAATAAAACTACTTTCGACGGATTTTATCGCGTTGTATTGATATTATTTAATTCCCGACGTTTCGGATCCTTTACAGAATCCATGGTCACGGGTAGTCTACTTAGTACGACCCTTATGACCAACCTACCAATGTCTAATATTCGCGTAAGTGTCAGAAATGAGTACGTCAGTTACCACTTCAAACGCCTTGAATATTCAACGCCCTTACATGGGTCTGTAATGACTTGATTATAAAATACATAATATTACTTGCTTCACGCGTAAAATGTCTTTTTTATAGGAAATGCTAAAGAGGGTAATAAAACAAAGAGGTCGTTATGAAACGCACCTATGCGTTCTTATTATTATCCCTCGTTATTCCAAGTGCTGCCTTTATAATCCTAAGTTAAGCCTCCTTTACTTTCTCGAGAAAATAAATCAGTAAATTCGATTAAAATCAAGACCGCGGCTAAAATGTAACATCCAACTTTATCTTCGTATATTACAAATTGTACTTTAATGTGTTAAAAATACAGTTGATTATTGTAAGTGTGCGTTTTGATGCCGAGGCCACCTACATCCAGGTCAGTAGGCCACCGGTAGGTAAGTGTGCCTCGCGGATCCGACCGGTCGGTAGCCCTGAACTTGGTCTGGGATTTGCTATGTTGTCACACGTAATTGACATAATATGCAGTGGTCGATTGGACCGAAGCGGAGGCGGGTTAGCTGTAGAAAAAAAAAAAAGTTTTTTTTTGTTTATGGAAAAGTTCTATCAATGATTCCGATCATAGAGTAAGGTTAATTGGTTTGGATAGGTAATTAGCGGTTTTATTGCCTCTGCTGTTTTCAACTTTAATTTAAAGTTCCGTTAACGCGTAGTTAGAAAAAAAAAACTTATTTAAAAGTCAGCCCGTTGAATTTCTTGTTGGTTTTTGTCTGCTAATTAATGATCATCTCTTATACATTCTCATTTTTCTATTATAGTTATTTGATTAATAAAGTTGTATTAAAAAAATGACAGCTTCGATCAAAGATCTCTTCGATAATAGTATTCTTATTCGATAAAATTAGTTTATTTTTTAATTTCCATATCAATTATTGACAAAGGTGGTAACAATCAATTTTGTTGTACTTGTTATCAGTTTTTTTTACCATGTCAATACTGACACTTCATTACATTTGTAATACTGGGGCGCAGATTACAAAATGTATAATAAGTTTCACTATTGTCATGACATTGCTACTGCACGAGTCGATTGCGAATCGAGTTGGTGTCGTAACTCGTAAGTTATCGATTATTGAGTCTCAAGTCAGCGCTACTCAAACTTTGTCCATGGAGTTCTTATAAACTGTGAAAAGAGCTGAATACCATTAGACCTTTAAAAAAATCAATCAATTTTTGTCATGAACTTCAAACTCATTATTGTAAATCGGTAAGTACTATATTCTTAATCTTTTAATACGAAAATATTAGGTTACCTGACTATAACTAGGATTAGAAAATAATAACTACGAATAAAGAACAACAAAAAAGTAATGATCATAAGAAAAAATAATAAAGACTAGCTCAAATCGAAAGTTTAAGCATCGCTTCTCACAAGTAGTCCACAACTCCATAGTCAGGTACTAGTGAACAGAGTCACGATCAGATGCAAACCGTCATATTATCTGTTGTGTCCATCCATCAATCAAATGATTGATTTCTGATTGCACGGCTGTGATCCAAGTCCAAGAAGAAACAATATGATGAAACTAGAGCGTATTGAGATTACAGCAAAGGTTTGGATCGAGGATTCAGAATTAAGATTGCTACGAGCTAATAAAACTAACTTTGATTAAAAAAAGAGATTCAGAGGATCAAATATTTGCATGACCTACAGATATTTGTAGTAATTTGTGTTTGTAAGACCACCCATGCAACACGAGAAAATCCTAGTGTGGGGCAACGTTTTTAAAGAAAAAAAAGAGTAATTGTTATAAGAATTAAAATTTGTGTAAGTTCCGTCATCTATATCTATACTTAATATATAAAGCTGAAGAGTTTGTTTGTTTGTTTGTTTGCTTGAACGCGCTAATCTCAGGAACTACTGGTCCGATTTGAAAAATTCTTTCAGTGTTAGGTAGCCCATTTATTGAGGAAGGCTATAGGCTATATATCATCACGCTACGCGGACAAAGTCGCGGGCAGAAGCTAGTTTACTAATATAAAGCTGAAGAGTTTGTTTGTTTGTTTGCTTGAACGCGCTAATCTCAGGAACTACTGGTCCGATTTGAAAAATTCTTTCAGTGTTAGATAGCCCATTTATCGAGGAAGGCTATAGGCTATATATCATCACGCTACGCGGACGAAGTCGCGGGCAGAAGGTAGTCTTGTATATAATTTCATTATAAACCACAAAAGTTCATGTACTGAACAAAGGCCCACAGACTTCCACAAGGACTTCATACAACACTTCATACAGGCGACTCCAACTGATGTCTTGTAAGAAACGAGAAAATATATGACTTGCTCGGTGGTAGGACATCTTAAGTTCTGGCTGGCTGGCGAAAACCCTCACTTGCCTTAGAGTCTGCTCATCTGCTGTCTGCAGCCAGTGCCCCGTACCCTTAGTGGCTCTTAACTCTGGTATTGCAACACTGTCCATGGGTGGCAATCACTTCCTTCTCATCAGGTAACCTAATAACCATCGACGTAAACTAAAAATGCTTTCGAAAACATTACTGACTAGACTTCCGCCCCGGCTTCGCTTCTAACTTCTTCAAAATATTCTATAGCCTATGTTAATCTGGAATAACGTAGCATTCAAATGGTGAAAGAATTTTTGAAATTGGCCCAGTAGTTTTTGAGTCTATTCGTTACAAACATACATACAAACCTTTCCTCTTTATAATATTAGTAAGTATATAGATATAACCACATACATTGCCTAAATACATTATCTAAATTATAATCATGTAGTCATAGTCTGATAACATGTATCATAAGCAAAATCTTGAGATGGAAAAGGTCGATGCCTACAAGCCTTGAGACGAGTCCTTGAAATAAGTCTGGATCCAATGAATATTAAACAGCTCCCTTGATACGCTTCGAGTTTAAGTAATTTTATTGGGGTGCAAAATCAAATGGAGTAACAAAGAATTAAAAGCAAGTATCTGTACAGAAATGAAATTTTAATAATTGATTGTCTCTTTTCTTATAAAAATGGTCCTAGAAAGCGTCATAATTTTTGGTCCTTCGAGTCGAAAGTCGCACCGACTGTCTACTTTCATATCGAACTTGAAATACAGAGTATTGATGCACTTTACTTCAAATTCTGTAACAAAAAACTTCATCTGATTTTCATATGAGCCAATTCAATTAACATAACAATATAAATAAATACAGTGTATTTAAAAAAGAATAACACCAGACAGTCTTTTATTTTTAACATACTGATACGGGACACTTGCGCCAGCCAAGGGCATACGTGATTATTTAAGACTTGGTTTTCATAAAACATTTTGTTAAAACACTTAAAGATTAGCACACTGACAAATTCCTATGGCGGGCGTTTTGGAGGCTGTCTATAATGTAAAAATGACGTTTAAAAAGTACTACCTAGTAGTATATATTGAATAAATGATTTTGACTTTGACTTTGACTTTATGTACTAAACATGAACAAATTTTCAAGCTTTGAAAACGTTATTTACACTCTAAAACTGTTACTGGTCTTGTACTGTAATGTTAACTACTGCGTGCCATAATGCATGCAGTGAAATAAAATGTATCAACTACACTTAAGAAAATGTATAATGTAAAACCTCAAACTCAGTGCCTAATTTACAAAGTAATTATTAAATAAGTTATAATAAAAGCAGAGATGAAGGGCCACTTGCACCAACTTCTGAAATATGAAATTGAATTTAAACACAAAATGACAATATTAAATTGTTTTTAAATACAATTTAAACACATTTAAGAAGTTGTTGCAATTGGCCCTAGCCCCTAAACATCCACCAGTTACAAATGATGCCTTAACTTCAAGACGTAAATAGCACTAAAAATCTTGGTCTTAAAGCAACATTAACTACTCATACATCTATCAAAATCATCCAGAAATTACGTTTCACACAAATTAATTACAACAAATTAAACCAATCGAACGTACCGAAGGCTCCTAAACAATCACACATATACACAAACGCTTGTGTGTGTGGCAACGTGCCGGTCTCACGTGGCCGCCGCGCGTCCACACCGGTCACGTGAACAAGCTATGTCTGTAAACATTATAGATTGCACTGGAATTTAGTTAACTGCAGGTATATTAAAGGCCCTCGCCCTCGACGCGTGCATGCACTGCGTCTTCTGGTGTATTTAACCAGAAGACCCTGGTTCGAATCCTTCCCGCAAGTCAAGATTTTCCTCCACTAAAAACATTAGCGTGGAAAATGCAAAAAAACACAAAGACATGATGATGATGATGACTGTATTAAAATGTAAGAAGTGCAATGTTGGTTTCCTTGATGAGCAAAAGACCAATTTCTGTTCGTTCCTTTCGTATAATAGCATAAAAATGGGCTTTTTTCCACTTTTTTTAGTTTTTAAATAATGTTAAAATCTGCCCTACACACAAGAACTCTTCTGATTTTATGAGGATTTTGGTCTTTGCAACCTAATTTCCAATTCTGAAATAAACTGCTATCTCATCCACTAATATTCTTCCGTGTACGATAAAACTATTAATGTTTTATAACTCGACCTCATTCTAAGCTATTTATATTTGTTTACATACTTAAAACCATAACAGTAATCTATTACAGCCTGAAATAGAAGACTAGACTTACACCATACAATTATGAAACAATGTACTACTAATAAAGAGTACGGAATATAATTTTCAAGCGCGAGTTTTTCCAATACACGTGCAATTTTTTTTTTCTTTTTTTGTACAAAACAAAGGGTGTTTGTGGTCTTTTTGTTCGGAACAAGGCACGTGGCCAATGGCGGAAAAGGCAGCATTGAAACCGAAGTTTTTCTTGAAAAGGGTGAATCAAACAGGAATTCTATTAGGCTTCTTTGTCTTTATTGTGTACTAACCTCTGCTCGGCTTCGCTCACTTTAAGCTCAGAAACCAACAATGATGATCTCTTCTTTGTATGGGTCTCTATACATTAGAGAGGTCAAGCTGTATCTCAGGCTCCGTTTAATTATTTGAGATAAGAAGTATAACAGTTTTTAATTATAAGAGCATATACTTTCTAACAGTGATAACAAAATTAAAATCTATTCAGTAGTTTTTGCGCCAACCCGTGACAATCAGACAAACAGACAAGAATTTTAAAAATCACATTTTTGGGTTCGGAGACGTTTATTTACTCTAACCCACTTTTTTTTTAATATCTTCAATGTACACAGCTTTTTTATAATTTTATAATAGTAGAGACCAACAAAAGAAATGAAGGGCACGTTGAAATTGATGGTTCAAAGTTTTTATAGGAAAGTCCTTGTTCTGACAACCTAAAGAAATTAAGAACTTACGATCAAGTACGTATATATCAGATTGAACCTTTTTCATCAGTAATATGTCTATTTCATTATCCCTTAATTTGGAAAAACAATCTAAAACCGCACATCCAGTTGCCCTACAAACTAAATTTAAATCTAGTTCACATTACTAGTTCTAAAACGACCCACTTCCAATGCAATCTAATTTAAATCGTAATTACACACCAGTATGTGGGTTTGTGTGACTGCTCCAAATACGAGTACGTACAAGACCTGATTGTTACTGAGGACAGGATTTAGTGCATATCTAGTAGGACGGTCCTCTATAACTATTTCTTCTTCTATTTAATTAAGACCTATATCTATTCTCGGTGCAGCATCGTCCACATCCATTAAAGAATATATTCAAATAGCACTTACAGAAAAACCTGGACTTCTTTATATAATAATTACTCTTCCCCTTCTTATCTTTTCTCTTCTTTGACTCACATTAGCGACCACTTTTACAAATAAAAAAGAAATAATTACTTTCACGGCCTTACGGCTTTCGGGGTCTTTTCTTTCAGACAAACAATTAATATCCACCTGTCAATTCGTCTTGTGCTTACTTACAATCCAATAGAGATCACTTTTACTGTCAATATAATATTACTTTCATGACTTACCATTTTCAATGTTAGTGTCTGTCACAACTCGCCTTTGTTCCTCCAAAACATCCTCACCTCATTAAAAATCACGTACGAAACTGTAAACAAACACATTTAAGACTTCCATGGTATCACGCGAGTCCTCTTCGTGTAGTAACTGCGCGTGACCTTGTCTGAAGATAATTTAGTGAAACACGGCCGCTCAATGTCATGCAAATTGCTCGGCACGCCCACTGCGCGGATAACGGCACGCGCATTGAAGACGAGCGAGGATGTTTACACAGATTCAAGATTCTATTTGACACTAGCTTCTGGATCCGGATTTGGGTGCTTATTGCGTAGGGCCAAGTCTTTTATGTCCTGCATCAATTTATTCTTTGAACAGTTTAATTTTATAACATAACATAACATAACATACCATCACGCCTGTATTCCCCGAAGGGTTAGGCAGAGGCGTACTAATGTACACCCACAGTTCGCCGGTATGTTTAGGTCCCATGTAATAGGGGGCGAGCCTATTGCCATTAACCGGGCACAAATTCCTAACTCCGAGCTGCTACTGGGAATTTCATAGAAAAACCCAATAACACTTTGCTCGACCTGGGAATCGAACCCAGGACCTCTAGCGTAGCAGTCGCGCTCAGGACCGCTTTTTTATACAGAGAATTTTTATTAAATTTTTATCTTGTATTACTTAATTATACGTTAATTTAACCTTTATTTATTTTCGCATATATTTCTAGTTCCTACGCAACGTTACGTCTTTCATTTGCCTCTTAACCGCATTAGTTAATATTAATGAGACATTTAGAAAATTTGGGTATTAGCATTCAATATTAGTAGTCTGTATATTTTCACCAACATTTACAGAATCATATTTTCCCGGTTTCTTAATAAAACTTACAATATGTTTTGAAACGTAAACAGCATAATTTCTCAATTCCCAATCCTATTTATATTTAAATGCACACAATAAATATGACACATTGCTTACAAAGAGCGGCTCCACATGGTTATGCAATGCACTTGCGTTTTATTATTGCGTTGTACGAATCCTTACAATGAAGTCTAAGCTATCCTTATATTTCATATTGCCTGGCATTAAGAGTAGACAGGCATTGCCAAACTGCTCACATAAGTTGCTAAAGACGCATAATAATATTATCTTTAATTTTTGTAAAAAAATAAAATACATAGTTCTTTATCAGCGGAGAATTGCATCACGATTAATTTGCGATTGTTTGAAATTTTTCATTTTTTATGTAGCAAACGGGCAAACGAGCAGACGGATCACCTGATGGTAAGCAATTACCGCCGCCCATGGCGACCCGCAACACCAGAGGAGCTGCAAGTGCGTTGCCCGTCTTTTAAAAGGGTTTGGACTTCCGGTATCCGCACTCACTCGGTGAAACACAACGTAAGTGTTGTTTCAAGCCGGTTTTCTGTGGTATCACTCCGGTCGAGCTGTCATTGCTGACTGGTATCTTGGATTAACATCTAGATCTACCTTGGTTAAGTGCAGGATGATATGACTCCAATGTTGCGACATCCAGTCATTAGCCTCTGTATTACTCACCCCAGCTAACAACATCTTCTGGTTCTCTGTCCATCTGTGCTCTTGTGATGTGCCTATAACTAACCCTTTAACAAGTACAGGCAGATGATATGTCATGTTTACTGCTATTTTATTAGGCCCCTGCTACTTTATTCCATACTAGCTTCTACCCGCGACGTCGTCCGCGTAGCGTGATGATATATAGCCTATAGCCTTCCTCAGTAAATTGGCTATCTAACACTGAAAGAATTTTTCAAATCGGACCAGTAGTTCCTGAGATTAGCGCGTTCAAGTAAGCAAACAAACAAACTCTTCAGCTTTATATATTAGTAAGTATAGATACGGATTTTGAGTCCTGCTAACTTCTTTATTTCTTTTCGCTGATTTCAACGTTTTATATAACGAAACAATGAATAAATTAAAGTCATATTTTTTCCAATTGTGTCATGTTGACTCCCTATAAAAGCAAAGGCCAAATGCATAGATAACTAATGCTGTTAAAATTGACTACCTTCCTGGATTACATTTTGCAGACATTTTTATTAAACATAATTTCTGTCGAATTCCTATAGCGCAACATTTCGTGGGCATCAATTCGGCCGGCGTTGTAGTATATCTAATGCAAGAACATACATAGTGTAGTACTAGCTTCTGCCCGCGACTTCTTCTGCGTAGACTTCAGAATTGGGTCCGAACTAGATAAAAATTTGCTCATGTGTTGTTCTATCTGTGTGCCAAATTTTATCCAGATAAGTTCAGCCGTTCTAGCGTGAAAGAGTAACAAACATCCATGCATCCATACTCAGAAACTTTCGCATTTATAATAATAGTGGTATATAATGTTGTACATACAATATTGTACTCGTTTGCGTGTTTATGTAGTGTTCATTAACCCGGTTTTTATGAATAATTGCTGTATTTACTATAGTGGGTAGGTACTTACCGTATTTAAGTAAATTATTCTTATTTCTGTATTATTATTATTCTTTGAGTAAGGTAACCATTTAAATATTATTTTAAGGTACTCACTGGTGGTCAATGTTACTGCGTGTCTGTGTATTCAGTAAACCACTCTTTGATAGGAGAACTGGAGACCTAAAATGTTCAGCTGACCAATGCTTCAGCGATTACAATGCTAGGTTAGATACTGGAAATTATAACCGTTGCGTTGCCGTGTCTGTGAAGCATATTTTTTTTATGGGATAGGGGGACAAACGTCCAACCTAGATGGTAAGCGATAACCGCCGCCCATGGACACCCGCAACGCCACAACACAAGTGCGTTGCCGGCTTTTTAAAAGGGTTTGGGCCTCCGATATCCTCACTCGGCGAAACACAACGTAAGCATTGTTTCACGCCGGTTTTCTCCGAGACCGTGATATCACTGCGGTCGAGCCGCCCATTCGTGCCGAAGCATGGCTCTCAAACTCTATTATACTGCTATTTACGTCAAAACTTGCCATATTGGCCCCCCTGATAATATCGACTACACTCCAGCTGTTGGCACAATATCGACTCACGTTTCCCACGACGCTATATGCGATATCGATAAACGTTATCTCTTATTAATGTTAATTATATCTGTTATTATTGGCGATAAGGCATGTCCGATTGATTGAAGTGATGCGGAGTACGTAGTACGAGTTGAAATGTAAATATAATATACTGTCTGTGTATATGTTTTGGCGTACAATAAAGAGTATATAAATAAACTAGCGGCCCGCTCCGGCTTCGCACGGGTGGAGAAATCCTTAACTTTTTTCAAAATATTCTATAGCTTTCCTCTTTATAATATTAGAAGGTATAGATAAATATGGAAATTCTCTCTTTTATGGTCTATTATGGAGTCTACAAGACTTACGTCATTGGAACGAGGAACTGCAGTAATTTTCAATATTTATTTTCTTACGCTAAGCAGTTTTTCACCCAGTACCAAGCACGGATTAATTTGAATAACCATGTCAATAGATACAGCAGTTATGTTAATAGAAATACCCATTTAAGTCTTCCTTCAGTAGAATTGTATTTTTTTAAGTAAATTGTTGATAACAATGGTATGGCCTTCGGTAAATAAAGTTTGTTATTATCAAAGATACAACTTCTATTATTGATTTCGACCGTCATGCGTAGTTTAAAATTGATATGAATAAACAAGCAACATAACATAGTATCACGCCCGTATTCCTCGAAGGGTTAAGCAGAGATGTAATGTGGTACACCCATATTGCCATAATATTAAAATATGTTTTTTTTACAACTATAGTTCTGAATTTTCGTATTTTTATTTGTAGAAAATAATGTAGTGGTCCTAAGCGCGACTGCTACGCCAGAGGTCCTGGGTTCGATTGCCAGGTCGATTAAGAAACTTTCAGCGGCAGCTCGGGGTTAGGCTCAGTTAATGGCAATAGAAAGAAAGAAAATGTATTTATTGGCACACACAGCAAACATATAATTACTTAACTTACGTACTTAATAATAATAATTAAACAAAACAGGCTTAATGTCTGTCTGTGCCAAAAGCGATCAGCTCACCAATAGGCTCGCCCCCTATTACATGGGACCTGAACATAGGTTAAACAGTGCGAGCCTTTGTAGAAATATAAGCATGGTATGTCAGACAATCCATTAAATCAAAAGTAGGTAGGTTCCATTATGATCACAACACTCAACGAACCCACTTTTGTAACGGTTACAAGTACAAGAAAATACAGGGAATTAAATTAAACAAACATACATTCTCTGTAGCGTCGGTAAATATACTCTGTTACCATCCAACCAACTTGCCAAAAACTCTCTTACCAGCCGACCTAGATTTTAAAACAATTTCACAGAGAAAATCCAACCTTACCCCGTCCAAATAAAACTCAAATTCCCATGATTAAATTATTCGTCTTAATAATGCAAAGGAATGCCGACTTTATTTACATTATTTATAAAGTTTGTTTTGGAATAGTGGCATTGTAGTAGTTTAACCTTCTGCAAGATTGTTAGTATGGCCTCGCTACTTCCACGTTCAAGGTTTGATTCCTAGACAATGTACACAAACTGAATTGCACTCTATTTATAACGAGATAAGATTTATTTTGTTGTTTTACCTTGAGAGCTTGGAGAAAACTATTGTATTGTTACAGGTAACGGTTCGCGAATTAAACTATCTGTCAAAAAAGTTATCTAGAATTTTTCAATAGGTAGTTGTTACTTGATACTGTTCTCTGATACTTAGAAATAGAGCTGTAATTTGTATGAAAAATGCTGTGATGGTATATTTTCTTCTACATACTTCCTTGTAGCAAGTAAATGCTAGCTTGAAAATGACTATTATGATGAGAAACTGTATCATATTATAAATGTTGATTGATTATTATTCGCTTTGTTCCTATACTAATAGGGTTCGGAATACCTTATCTAGTGGTCCAAGTGGGCCTAGTTATTAGCCACCTCGTCGATTAAAGTTTAAAAAAATATATATCCGTAATTGAAATTAAAAAACAGATTTTTTATGTTAAAATGATCAATAAATTGACCTTACTTTTTGACTACAACGTAATTAACCTCTAGTTATAGCCTTATATTTATTATAACAATATAATATTATACGCTATTTTCGTTAAAACATGTTAATAAATTAATACTTACAGGATATGATAATATCAGAACGTTATTCATTACCTAACATTGCTTAACTAGACAGTAATTAATTACTGATGATGCAGTGATAACAAATATAATAATATTTAAGTTTTATTTAGTATTCATACCGTGGGAGAACCACCGGCACAAATGGGCCGGCTCGACCGGAGTGAAACCACGGCCTCACAGAAAACCTACGTGAACAACACTTACGTTGTGAGGATACCGGAGGCCCAAACCCTTTTATAAGGCTCTAGTGTTCCTCAGGCGACCCGTCTGCTCGATGCCCACATAAAAAAAGTGTAGATATTAATTAATATGCACACACTAAAGATTAAATGAGAATTTGAATTCATTAATATTTTCTTCAATTCAAATATTGTATTTGTAATTTATTATATTGGGTGCGGATTATTTCGCTTCTAAATAAAAATTCATCTTACCATAAACCATGGACCCATAAAGACGACACGTTTGGCTTAACGGCTGAGCGATTGCCTTCTGCGAGAAAGTTATGCTTGCAATAGAGGCGGCGAAATTGAGGAAGAAGTGAGAATTGCCCTCTCAATCCGCAGCAGATATAGCGGGCGCAGGAAGACACAGACACGCCATCATGAGCTGCGGCTGACTTGGTGAGTCAGCCGCCCGAACAGACAATGGGACGCGTTAGAACAGTAATATCTAATCCTTAGGATGAGGTCCAGCGAACTGGACCACAGCCTGACACGGTCGTGGGGAATATCACGAATCCCATGGCCGTGACCCTATGCAAAGACAAGAACAGTTTTAAGTCGGGCATGAATCCGATAGCTACGATTTATGACGTGGGAGAGCCATGCTTCGGCACGAATGGACCGGCTCCACCGGAGTGATACCACAAACCGGCGTGAAACAACGCTTTCGTTGTGTTTCGCCGAGTGAATGAGGTTACCGGAGGCCCAATAAAAGGCGGGCAACGCACTTGTGACTCCTCTGTTGTTGCGAGTGTCGATGGGCGGCGGTTATCGCTTACCATCAGGTGATCCGTCTGCTCGATTGCTCCCCTATCCCATGAAAAAAAGCTACCCGTAGATGACCCATGAGGATTTTCCGTGCTAAACAAATAAAAAAACTCCTAATATTTTGTTAATTAGATTAATTTCAATTATTTTAATGTCCTTCTACAAGGCTAGCATTAATTAACAAGTTTATAAACTGATATCACAATGCATCGTTGATAAGATTCCTTATCACAATACTTTATTACTTCCGAGGCATTTTGCGGTGATCTTCAATTTTGCTTATGAAGGAAACTTCATTTGCACAAATTTTATTGTAATATAGGTCAATTCTAGTCGTGATAGAGATACTGCAATGCAATTTGCACTTTCCTTTCCTATTTCAAGTTTCAAATTTAGGGATTTTTTATCGAGGAAGTCTGCAAACCAGCTGACGATAAGTACTAGTACTAGTACCTAGTCATCGTCACCAATAGTCACCTGCAACAGCAGATTTGCTGATGCGTTGCCGAACCTAGAGACCGCCTACGGACAAGGCCGCAGGAATCGAAGGGGAACTAACCAAGGTGCTTTAAGACACACTAAAGGTTGGTCGCCAGCCAGTCAGACCCCAAGGGTTTACACTTTCTGACATTTCGTGAGTGATTTCAATACTCAATACCTTTATTGCACTCCATAATCTTGTTAGATTTAACCTTATTGCTTCTTTTATATTACGAATGTAAAAACTGTACCCCTATTCCAACTAAATTGGCATTAAGACGAAGATGTACTCTCGTAGAATAATTTATACGACGTATCTTCACACGACGATGACAAAGACTGCCGAATTCAAAATATTTTGTAAATGAGACATTACAGGTTGTCGCGACACATGCAGACTAAAAATATATTTATACATTCACACAATCTAAATATAGCCGCTCGATCTTATCTAAAGGACAGACTATGAAGAGAGGTCGTTACGATAATAATGAACATGAGGGGTGATTGAAATAAGCTTTAATTTAACATTGCTTATATGAATAGTCTTCATATTCGCCCGGCATTACTCCGCAACAATTGCCGGGCGCCAGCAATGTGACCCCAAAACAAGATTGCCGCGATTCCCGTGGCCCCATCTACGAATATATACTTTGTTGACTTACGTTGGAAGGATTTTACCATAGCTTCAGCAATGGGAATCCAAAATATGATAATCATTCTTAAAAAAAAAACAGACATCGTTGTCCTAGCAGCTGATCGGGGAGAATTTAGAATAAATATTTTCTTTTCCATAACATATAAGTATCTACGTTAAAAAGTTATTAACAATATGTGGCGACGTTAATGTCGGTCGCCAAGGTGCCTCCGGAAATCAACTCGTGCGCATGATCGTGTTAAGTCGGCTATCATCGGGAGCGCTCGGCTATGTTCGGATGGAAGGTGGAAAAAAGACATTAGTCTGGGAGAAATATTTACTTGCGATCATTTTTCATGAAGCGGTCTATTCTTGAGAATTTCAAAACCAGGAATTAGATTAGACAAAAATTATATCAATGTTTACATTCTCTTTTGTTGCTTATTATATTTGAACGTGTATTTTTTCTGTGTTTTTCTATAGGCGTCTGCGTATATTTTTGTTTCAATACCGCACGTGAATTCCAATGTCAAACGTTTATAACAAGAAGATGTATCTACATAAAAATCACGATTTATATGCCTATCGCGGAACAGTTGTTATTTATGCTGAAGTAATCATTTATATCATGTCTGATCTGACATAAACGTGTTGAAGAAAGTATTATATATTATTTTTTAATTATAAATACCTGAATACATAACATACCATCACGCCTGTATTCCCCGAAAGGTTAGGCAGAGGCGTACTAATGTACACCCACAGTTCGCCGGTATGTTTAGGTCCCATGTAATAGGGGGCGAGCCTATTGCCATTAACCGGGCACAAATTCGTAACTCCGAGCAGCTACTGGGAATTTCATAGAAAAACCCAATAACACTGCTCGACCTGGGAATCGAACCCAAGACCTCTAGCGTAGCAGTCGCGGTCCGGACCACTTGGCTAATGAGGCAGTTAATACAATACCTGTATAATTCGCTACAAAACGTTTATTTTGGATAAAACGATGAGATATACGGAAAGTTGTGCGGTAACCACTTCTGGAATGGACATGTGATGCGTAAGAGGGAAAAGCATGCTACCAAGAAGGGTTTGAGCATGAAAGTCGATCGATAAGAGAAAAGCAAGACTAAAAAAGATGGATGGGCTGTGTGAGTCATGAATGTCATGATATGGTTATAAGTAAAAAGCTCTCGAATTCGAAAAAAAACCTCTGACTTTTCGAAGTTATCACACGCTTAAACGGTGAAGGAAAATATCGTGAGGAATAATGCCTTAAAGATTTTCTCGACGGTGTGTGAAGTTCGCCAACCCTTATTAGGCTTGTGACGTGGATGTTAACATAATCCTTTTGATTCTGAGAGCAGAACCGTGCCCAGCAGTGGGACACTATAATGGGTTGATTGTGTTACATATCATGGACTTAATTCCCCAATCTTCCCTCCAACCTGTCTCCGACCAAGAGCGTATAGTGTGACAATAATTATATTATCACACGAGAAGTTTCTAGTGTCGTCAAGTTTATCAAAGCGCTATAGTTAGTTTCAGATTATCTTGCTAGAAATGGCGCACTGTGCTCATTTACTTTATCCAAGGCCGATATTCAGTTTATCGATCAATCAAACTGTACTTTTATATGACTTTTTCTTGGTAATGACCGCACGTGTGGTATTGTCATAAATTTATTCTGTTTCGCGGGATTCTGTTGACTATTTTACTGTACGATGGGCACGGACCGCCTTTCAGATGTTTTAATTTTAACCTGTCAATGTCTCTGAATTAAAAAGATTACAAACTTTACGGAATACTTACTTGATGGTAATGCCAGCAAGAAGCAACACCAATCGCGTTAACTAGTGGACTCACGCGTTGTCATCTTGAGACCTTAGTTGTTGTCTTATAATCAGAACGATATAATATTGGCAAATTATTTGTCAAGCGGCTGAATATTTGTTAATAAGGTGATATCAATCATATAGTTCTACAGACATTCCATCTCGTCATTTCCGTATAATGACGAAAACGTTATACACATACAGGAATTTGTTAAAAGTGGCCACTTTATCCGCCCTGGGGTAAAAATCTGTTATATCAGCTGTATCAGAATGGACGTCCAATGGAACTAAATGAGAACTGGAAGATTTTGTAGACAAATTTGTTAAAAATCAAAAATTCTGAAACCATTGAGTGCCGATTTTGAAACGACTTGGGGGCTTGATCAAGTTCAAGTTCAAATGTTTCTATACTAATATATAAAGCTGAAGAGTTTGTTTGTTTGTCTGAACGGGCTAATCTCAGGAACTACTGGTCCGATTTGAAAAAATATTTCAGTGTTAGATAGCCCATTTATTGAGGAAGGCTATAGGCTATATATCATCACGCTACGCGGACGAAGTCGCAGGCAGAAGCTAGTTTTAAATAAGCTTTTATGAAACGTTATGATTCTAGTTGCACGGTTCCAAAAGGTCGATCCTATGGAGAAGAATCCGGCAAGAAACTCCATGACACTCTTTTAAAATAAATTATGTTGCAGTCTTCACTGGTACAATATTGCGATAACAAGATGTGCGGACGTTGAAGGATGTCCAAGTTTGACCGAGGTCGACTATATTAAACGAAGATTCACGTCATTTGAGAACCGATGTCATGTCTCAATACACAGTATTTAACTTTATTTCAGTTCACTAATTTTATCTGTTTCCTTGTCTCCAGGCGGTAGACTGGTGGTCAGTGGGCGTGCTGACCTACGAGCTGCTGACGGGCGCCTCCCCGTTCACGGTGGAAGGCGAGAAGAACACGCAGCAGGAGATCACCAAGCGCATAGTCCGGTGCAGCTACCCCGTGCCTCCAGACGTCAGTCCCGAAGTGCAGGACTTTATTAGGAAGTGAGTATAATATACAATTATACCGGAATATTTTTTATTCAGTGCGCAAACTTTGACAATTGATACTTAAACGACTTTTATTAAACACCAATTTGTTATTTTGATATGTCTTAGTACAAAATATCGAAGTTATCGTTAACGAAAGATGTTTACTTTGAAACTGATTTTATGGTTACTCGCTAGCGCACGGCAAAGCGGGCGCGCCTTAGTACCTACATCAGCTGTACACCGGCGCGTGAGTCGGCTGGCACACGTGCATATTGTTATTATTGCGAATATATATTATGTGTCCATATTTTGCTGATTTCAAGCCGGATAAAAATTTAAAAAAAAGTTTTGAACTAATAATGGGAATGTGTTCTATTACTGATACTGAACTACCAAAATTTTTTTGCGCCCTGCTTAAAAAATATTCCTGTATACATACCTCCTTTCTCACACACTACGATTCTCCAAATTTCAATAGAGAAGGCTCATCTAGAGGTTGGGCCTTATCCTGTTTGGAACCCCATTTCAGATATGAAAATCCAAGCCCAAAACTGCAAGACCGAAGGATACGGTGAGCTCGTTCTGCGTGAATCTTAGTAATTCTAACATAAAGACGTCCAACAACTTAGTCTACCCGTGATCATGGTTGCTGTAAAGGATCCGAAACGTTGGGAATTCAATAATATCAATACGACGCGATGAAATCCGGAAAAAGTTGTTATATTTCAATGTCTAGTATTTGCGTAAGTCTTGGAAACTAGTATTTGATTTTGACTTTGACTTTTTCTTCCAGATTACTAGTAAAGGACCCTCGTCGCCGACTCGGCGGTGGTGAACACGATGCGGAGGAGCTCAAGAGGCATCCGTTTTTCCAGGTTAGATATGTGTTCCGAGGTTAGTTCCATAAAAAATCTTGTCTTTGGTTAAAACATAAATTCTTGAAACGATACTAACAATTAACAATTAACTTTTTTGCCACAGCTTACAATTAAGAGCTAAGATATTATTTTTAATTTGGTGAAAGTAAAGTAACGAAATGAAATAAAAAGAAGTCCAGAAATTAAAACAATTTTGTGAATTTATCAAATTGTGGTATTAAACGTATTCGGATTAAAAACGGAATTAAAAATTCAGTCTGAATTTTCCATTTTAGTTCATTGTCACCTTGAATTGCCCACAAAAACGTAATACCAAAATAAATCGTAATCGAAACAATATTTTATCAAATTGTGTTATTAGTCGGATTGTGATAACGTTAATCTAGGTGCCTCTACCATTTCGTCTACCACTACTTAATTCTTTCATTCATGAAATGCCGTCGATATAGAACCTGAACTGGGAAGCGGTGGCCCGTCGCGACACTCCGGCGCCGTTCGTGCCGGTGCTTACGCATGCGGCCGACACGTGCAACTTCGCGGACGAGTTCACGCGCATGCCGCCCACCGACTCACCCGCGCAGGCGCCTAAGCACCACGACAAGCTGTTCCTGGGTCAGTCTACGTTATTACTCATTACTGCTTAGCGGCATACCACTGGCAATCATCACTAAGGTCTGGGCATGGAAAATGTCGCAGATAGCATGTGAAAAATCATTTGAAATAATACCTATAATTTATGAAATCGCATCTTCACGATTTGATTGTAAGTAGCAGCATAAAAGAAAATTTAGTGCGGACGAAAAGTAGCAGGCTGCAAAATTTCGCATGTGAAATCGCTGTGAAAAATAATCATAATTTCATCAAATGGAAATTCTCCTTAATCTTCACCCCAGCCTTAGAAAGGGTGTGAACAGATATGGGGGGGGGGAGATGTGTTGGCTTATGAAGTTGAGTCGACGCCCCAGAATTTCGAACCGTGAACGCCAACAAACTGAGGTGGGCACTTAGACTATTCTGGGTGGGTGGGCACTTAGACTATTCTGGTATAGGCACTTAGACTATTCTGGGGTGCGCACTTAGATTATTCTGGGGTGGGCACAGACTATTCTGGGTGGGTGAGCACTTAGACTATTCTGGGGTGGGCACTTAGACTATTCTGGGATGGGCATTTTACTAAAGCTACTTATTCACCGCGTTACAAAATTTGCTAAAATCTCACACATTGGGCAGAGCGGGCGTCACTAGCAAGCTTCTGCCCTGGCTCGAAAAAATCGTAGATCCGGGGGTGTACATTAGTACACCCTTGCCTAACCCTCCGGGAAATATAGTCATGATATATGATATAAAGGAATAAGTTAGTATAATTTAAAGTTTATTTTCTTCTTGTAAAGGCATTTCTTAATAAATAAGGAATAAGAGAATAATGAGGGTAATTTTAATTAAATTAGTTGTTTGAACAGCTTTTTGAACATTTAATTTGTTGGCAGGTTACTCTTACGTGGCGCCTAGTATATTGTTCTCTGAAAACGTGATCTCCGACCAGATATGGATGCAAGCCACAGGACAGAAACACGATAAGCTCAAAGGATGGGTCGCCAAGGTAAAATATAATACAATAATTCATTATTTTATCATTTTTGTTTCACATCAGTCTTTGACTTGCAGGTCAAATAAGTATCCAATTGGGGTACCTATTTGACCTACAGGTCCATACAAGTAGGTAATGTCAAAATCCTATCTCTAGTATGCGAATCTAACGACTGACTTCAATTTGTAATTGGGGACCGACCTTAATGACATAAGAGCTGACAGATTTCTGGCGAACGAACTGGCGAAGAGTAAAAAATAAACAATCGTACTAGTTAATACAATGATATAACTTACTTTACAGTTAGTTCGATGTCATAGTCTAATTTCCTATTTGTTTGCAGGACTCGCCATTCTTCCAGAAATACTCAGTAGAATTGAGCACGCCACTCCTCGGTGATGGATCGTATTCCGTTTGTAGGAAGTGCATACACAGGCAGACTGGGAAAGAGTATGCTGTGAAGGTGAGTACGGATATTGACTTGATTATTTGTTGCTGTTGCCCGCATCCTAATTGAGTATTTGAGGCCTATGGCCTTCTCCAAAGTCCAATCTGTCTCCGTATCAAAATTCAACAAAATTGATTCAGCTATTTAGGCGTGGCTAACAGACAGGTTTAGGACTGTTGCGTTTATAATATTATTAAGTAATAAAATAACTTTAAACAAAAAGTAAAACCTATTTAATATTTTTTTTTGTTTTTGAAGGCGGTTATACTTTTTCAATATTTTGAGTGCCGAGTACTATTTTTACATAGTCGGATATGTACCTCGACGACGTTGTCATTTATTCAGTCAGTACTTACTCAAAAATAGTGCTGTTTCCTGAGGTTTCAATCGCCTAAGTGACATGGCTTACTCAATTAACAACAATAGCCTATGTGTTACTGAGCGGTAATGGAGCATTCTATTTGTGAAAGATTTTTTTTTAAGTCGGCCCTGTAGTGTTTGATTTTATTTATTACAAACAAATAATACCTTTTCTAACGAACTTATATTGTTTCGTCTCTCAGATAATATCAACACAGAAGAAAGACATAAAGCAGGAGATAGAATTGTTGAAGGCGTGTCAAGGATGCCCCTATATCATCACGCTGCACGAAGTGTTCCATGATTCTGTGAGTATACATACGTCTTCTAACTCATTTTACTTTAAAAATAATTAAACTGGATCATTTGTAAAGCTTTGTAATTGTATTTTTTTTTCAATGATTATCTATGGAGTTTCTTGCCAGCTATTATCCATAATACCCATTTTTTGGAACCATGCATCTAGTTTTGATTTTTCAAAAGTACCTTATTGGTCTAATTGAATTATAATTATAACACTATACGTGAGGATTCGTAATTGGCTTTCTGGTGACCATGGTTCTTCTTTTTGTCTAGTTTTATTAGCTGTACTAAATAAATAAAACATTTTGACGTTGACTTTGAATGTTATGTCCACAGGCTTTCACGTACATAGTGACGGAGTTAGCGGCGGGCGGCGAGCTGTCGGCGCAGCTGAGCGGCGGCGTCGACGAGAGGAGCGCGCGCCGCGTGCTGGCGCAGCTCGCGCTGGCGCTGCGCCACATGCACTCCCGCAGAGTCGTGCATCGGGACCTCAAGCCCGAGGTCAGTTCACGTACATAGTGACAGAGTTGGCGACATCGACGAGAGGAGCGCGCGCCGCGTGCTGGCGCAGCTCGCGCTGGCGCTGCGCCACATGCACTCCCGCAGAGTCGTGCATCGGGACCTCAAGCCCGAGGTCAGTTCACGTACATAGTGACAGAGTTGGCGACATCGACGAGAGGAGCGCGCGCCGCGTGCTGGCGCAGCTCGCGCTGGCGCTGCGCCACATGCACTCCCGCAGAGTCGTGCATCGGGACCTCAAGCCCGAGGTCAGTTCACGTACATAGTGACAGAGTTGGCGACATCGACGAGAGGAGCGCGCGCCGCGTGCTGGCGCAGCTCGCGCTGGCGCTGCGCCACATGCACTCCCGCAGAGTCGTGCATCGGGACCTCAAGCCCGAGGTCAGTTCACGTACATAGTGACAGAGTTGGCGACATCGACGAGAGGAGCGCGCGCCGCGTGCTGGCGCAGCTCGCGCTGGCGCTGCGCCACATGCACTCCCGCAGAGTCGTGCATCGGGACCTCAAGCCCGAGGTCAGTTCACGTACATAGTGACAGAGTTGGCGACATCGACGAGAGGAGCGCGCGCCGCGTGCTGGCGCAGCTCGCGCTGGCGCTGCGCCACATGCACTCCCGCAGAGTCGTGCATCGGGACCTCAAGCCCGAGGTCAGTTCACGTACATAGTGACAGAGTTGGCGACATCGACGAGAGGAGCGCGCGCCGCGTGCTGGCGCAGCTCGCGCTGGCGCTGCGCCACATGCACTCCCGCAGAGTCGTGCATCGGGACCTCAAGCCCGAGGTCAGTTCACGTACATAGTGACAGAGTTGGCGACATCGACGAGAGGAGCGCGCGCCGCGTGCTGGCGCAGCTCGCGCTGGCGCTGCGCCACATGCACTCCCGCAGAGTCGTGCATCGGGACCTCAAGCCCGAGGTCAGTTCACGTACATAGTGACAGAGTTGGCGACATCGACGAGAGGAGCGCGCGCCGCGTGCTGGCGCAGCTCGCGCTGGCGCTGCGCCACATGCACTCCCGCAGAGTCGTGCATCGGGACCTCAAGCCCGAGGTCAGTTCACGTACATAGTGACAGAGTTGGCGACATCGACGAGAGGAGCGCGCGCCGCGTGCTGGCGCAGCTCGCGCTGGCGCTGCGCCACATGCACTCCCGCAGAGTCGTGCATCGGGACCTCAAGCCCGAGGTCAGTTCACATCAAGGCTTGGAAACCGGGCTGCACCCAAGCTAAGCGACTTAGATAATCGATATGGCGTCATGGGAAAATAGCACTAAGTGCCAAATAAATTATCGGGAAAGTTGGCTTAAATGTATTAAATGACATATTTTGTTTTCAAAGTAACTGCAAAATTTGATTAAGGTATTTTTTGCAAAATATTGAAGCAGGACAAAGCGGTTATCATTAAAGCAAGAAAAATTGTAAGCAAGCCTAAAAAGCCTAACCTTCAGCTTAGAAATACTAGTTTAGTCCAAGCACCATAATAAAAAAAACTGTCGTTTACGACCAAAAAGTTAAGCTTTTACCGCCTAACCGACAACAAAGTTTGTCGTAGAGTCATGAAACCTGCACCAAACGATGCAGAAAAAAAAGCCCATTCCAACCATATAATATAAGTCGATTTCGCAAAAAATGTCGCTTATCCCTTTTTGGCCGTAAACCATCGATATTGTTTACTAAATTAAAACAAGTCTCTTAACGTAGAACTCGCCGGGCTAGTTTCTTATTTTACCAAAGATAAGAACTATGGCAAAAAAAAATAACGTATGAAGGAGCACAATAGGGTATTACACCTTTTTTTGAAAACTGTTTTAAATTAATCCTTAGATCGTAATGAACCAGTAGAATTTTTATTTCAATTTTATACCATCAAAAAATGCCTTAAAAACGATTTTTAATTTATGATTTTGAATTTATGCGCGAAAACGCTAGCCGCCATGCTACTTCGGCTCGTGACGTCACTTCATTAGTCAACAATACAACTGCCAAAGACCAAGTAACACGATTTGTGAAAATAATGAGTTATAATGTTTATCATTGGTGTCTTGTGCCTGAATGCAATAATACAAGTGTAAAAACGCCACAAAAATTGTGGATTCAATTGCTTTGTGTATCATTCAATAAATGCTTGATTAAGTAACGCACATTTTCGACATTTTCGCCATGGGACATATCCTATTTTAAGGCGGATCGTTCACCTGAGCCCGCCAAATTCAAATTTCAATTGGTTTTTCGCAATTTGTAGGTCTATAACACATTCTAGATTCCTAGCTGTAGTAATTGCGGCATTAGCTATACAATATTCACAACAGAGCATTAAAAACTTTGCTTGTAAATCGATATTGTAGCTAAAACTAGGTACAATCGTCATTTTTGGCCAAAATTAACGATTGTACCTAATTTTATCTTCTATAACGTTTATCAAGCAGAGTTAGCCTAAAAATTGCGAAAAACCAATTAAATTTCAATTGGTTTTTCGCAATTTTTGGCGGGAATTTGGCGGGCTCAGGTGAACGATCAGCCTTAACAGCTTTGTTAATTTTAAATGCTGATTAGTTAATGCCTTGTTACATAGAAATTGGTGAAACTGGGTCTTATTGTTAGACAAAACTTGATACGATAGTTAGGTATGTACTTACATTACTGTTTTAATATATCTCAACTCGGCAGAACAGAAATAGGGATTGGATGCAAAAAATTTGGCCACCATCAACGTATTGATCATTGGTAGTACTTTCTGCTTTCACAAAACCGTCTTCCATGATGCGATTTTAACCAAACTAACACAAAGCACGACAAACAATTATTGTTGAATTGTTACTCTGAGACGACAAACGTCTAGATTGTTTTCTATTGGAGTGACGTCACGTCGATATCCAATATGGCGGATGGCGTTTTAAAACAGATTAAAAAAGACGATTTTTGAAATTGAATTATAAAATTTACATTGCATTTTTATTAATAAATACTAACGTTTCTCGTTTACTTTTTTCAAAATCTATCATAAATATGCATTTTCATATTTTTTTTTACATGGTGTAAAATACCCTATTATATAATAAAATACCCACATTATATAAAAAAATACGCTCATTTAATGCATTCAAAACACAACTGACACAACACGATTAGCAAATATGCAACCAATTCAAAACCAATAAATGCATTAGGTGGGTACCTGATTTCTTTATATTTAGTTATTACCTAAGTTATTTATCTATATATATAAAAGAAAGTCGTGTTAGTTACTTCATTTATAACTCAAGAACGGCTGAACCGATTTGGCTGAAATTTGGTGGAAAGGTAGCTTAGAACCAGGAGACGGACATAGGATACTTTTTATCCCGTTCCCGATACTTTTTATTCCACGGGGGCGAAGCCGCGGGCAGAGGCTAGTTTTTCATATTTTAAGTATTTTTTTTTGTTCTCAAGTACTCTTACTTGAGAACAACACAACAAACTTGTTTTTATTGAGAAAGCTTCCGCCCGCGACTTCGTCCGCGTGGAATAGTTACTTAGTCTTAGTTTGATGATATATAGCCTATATGTTGACCCGACCTATTAGTAATATTCATTAGTAATTTGAAGTAAATCCATGCATGCAATTTTTAGTTTAGCCCGGACATACACACAGACAAACAGACAACAATTCTAAAAACTATATTTTTGGCTTCGATATCGATTGTAGATCACGCCCCAAGTATTCGACATGAAAAAAAAATACAATGTACAGTTTTGACTTTCCTACGATTTTATTATATGTATAGATAAATATCTTGAAACCTACTTTGGCATCATCCAATAAATAAATTTGTCCTTCTACAGAACATTCTTCTGTCGAGCAGTCGTCTCAGCGAAGCTAAAGTGAAAGTGGTAGACTTTGGGTTCGCTCGCCGGGCGCCCGACTGCGCCGAGGACCGCCCCAGGATGATGACACCTTGCTTCAGGTAAGAATATAAAAAAAAAACAACGGGTTGCACTCCGGGAGTGCCCGCAGAAGTGAAAACTTGAACATTAACGCTGTGCATTTTTGATATTTTTGAATGTTTAGGGAATAATTTTGCACTACATTCATGTGGTAAAATACCTACAATATTCATTTATTGCGCTATCGTACACAAACATAACAATTTATATTACATCAAAAATTTTACACTTCTGACCTATTACAACCGTCTTACGAATTTTCGATCAGGTCACGTGTCCTGACGCGATTTTATCATTTTTTAAACATAATATACCATTACCATCACGCCTGTATTCCCCGAAGGGTTAGGCAGAGGCATACTAATGTACACCCACAGTTCGCCGGTATGTTTAGGTCCCATGTAATAGGGGGCGAGCCTATTGCCATTAACCGGGCACAAATTCCTAACTCCGAGCTGAATATAATATAAAAATATATATATAAAAAAATATCAATCTATATACTATCACACTGCTGGCCACGGCAAAGCATGAAAGAAAGAAAGAAAGAGAAAAAGATGCGTTATTTGACAGTCGAGGACACACAATAATGTATTTAAAAAAAAAATCATACCTATATCTATCATTATCTTTAATAAAAAGAGAAAGTAAAAACTAAACTAAAAAAAAAATGTGTGTCCCGCGGCCGTGCCAAATAGGTCCAGTTTAGCTAAATGCCAGACCACCTATGAGCTGCCTGGCGCTGGTTTTCAACTGGACCTTAGTGAAAGGGTGAAATGAAAGGGGAAAGGAATGAAAGAGTTTCTTTTCCCCATTTCCCAAGTTGATAATTGTAATTCAACATGGCCGATATCGACTTTTTAAATGAATATTTAATGTTTGTTATTTTATTTCGGATCCGACAGGGTTTTTTTTAAATAGTTTATAGTTCGCGCAAAATTACTTGACCCAAAACTAACGGAGAGGGTGAAAGTTTGCGCAGTGCATTTACGTGAAAAATATACTAAAAATCGACTACTGCGCATCCGCCATTTTGGTTCAAGTTATTTTGCACCATCTGTATATTGCGTGTTGTTTTGTAAATTGTAGTGTAATATGCATGTTTTTGTTTACAGCCTGCCCTACGCGGCGCCTGAAGTGGTGTCCCGCGCTCGCAGTGCGGCGGCGCCGGGCTACGGGCCACAGTGCGACCTCTGGAGCCTGGGCGTTGTCTATGTAACTATCACCATACATCATCTTAAACTAAAACATACATACATACATTGTATACATACCATCACGCCTGTTTTCCCCGAAGGGTTAGGCAGAGGCGTACTAATGTACACCCACAGTTCGCCGGTATAGGTCGCATGTAATTGGGGGCGAGCCTATTGCCATTGACCGGACACAAATTCAAAACTCCGAGCCGTTACTGAGAATTTCATAGAAAAACCCAATAACACTTTGCTCGACCTGGGAATCGAACCCAGGACCTGAAGCTTAGCAGTCGCGCTCAGGACCACTAGGCTAATGAGGCAGTTGCTAATGAGACACATGTACAGTCGGCGCAAAATAACTTGAACCAAAATGGCTGATGCGCAGTAGTCGATTTTTAGTATATTTTGCACGGAAATGCACTGCGCAAACTTTCCCCCTCTCCGTTAGTTTTGGGTCAAGTTATTTTGCGCGAACTATAAGCGTGGTATATTGATGAATTTCTTATTCCCAACAGTACTACATGTTGTGCGGGAAGGCGCCGTTCCAGCCGGTGTCCAAGAAGGAGCCCATCACCGCCTTCATGGACAGGATCCGGACTGGCAACTTCACCATGGATGGTCAGTATCGACACTAATATTATAGAGAGGAAAGATTTGATTGATTGTAAAACTTTAATAAAAAAATATAATCAAAAAGTAATCAACCAATTTAAAAAAATCACCTATTGAAAACTACATTATTCCTGAGTAACATTAATTATATTAATAGCTAACTCATGAAGCTATATTAGGATTGGAAATAGATCCCAAAAATAATTTTATCAAAACCAACAGCAACAGATGATCTCTTCTTTCTATGGGCCTCTATACATCAAAGAGGTCAAGCTGTATCTCAGGACCTGTTAAATTAATTCAGAAAAGAAGTTCACCAGTTTTAAGATGGAACATACTATCTAACAGTGATAATAAAATTAAAATCTATTCAGTAGTTTTTGCTCGAACCCGTAACAAAAAGACAAACAGAAAAGAATTTTAAAATTCATTTATTTTTGGATTCGGTGACGTTTATATCCCCTTACCCTCTTTTTTTTAAATAGTTTCAATGTACAGACAGCTTTTTTAAAATTTTATAATAGTAGAGATAGAGTTAAACATAATGTCACTATAGCTCGCGAGTGAAACAGCTATTTTATATAAGTTAATTTATGAACAGGACCGATCTGGGAGAACATATCGATAGAGAGCAAGCGCATAGTGCTGGGCCTGCTGGCCGTGGACCCGCTGCGCCGCTTCGGCACCGACGAGCTGCTGGCCGCGCTCGGCATCACCATCCCCGACTCTAATAGTTTTAAACTAGCCGTGAGTATTATTACTACATACCATCACGGCTGTATTCCCCGAAGGGTTAGGCAGAGCTGTTCCAATTGACATCTTGCCGATATTTCGCTCATTTCCTCAGTCATTATACTAGCTATGTTCAATTAGCTGAACGCTTATCTAACCTTCTACATTTCATCTACAGGACATGACCAAAGCTGACCTCTACAAGCGCAGATACAAGAACAAACATAGGGAATCCAGCGCATCTGAGGCGGGCACCTCGCAGTCTGACTCCACGGAGCTCGACGAAAAGGAGACCTCCCTCATAGACACCATCAATAACCTCAAGAACAGAATGGACAAAAACTCCATAGAGAACGACGTAGAACTCATCAAGGCCAACACCATAGAGACACCTGTCGCAGAATCTCCGGAGCCCACGTACACAGATATCGACGATGATATCGTACCAGCTGTCAAACCAGTCGAGAAAACATACGCGAAGTCTAGGTCTAAGCTAGACGACTACATCTACATTGAAAGCAGTCAAGGCCTCGACGGCACGGAGGTCGCATTCCCCAAAACTAGTCGCGCCAAAAAATCTAAATCACCAGTCCCAAGGAAACGCAGGAAAATTGAAACACGACAGAGCAAGAAAGAAGTCAACGGCGATAGGGAACTTCGCAGCAAAGTCGAAAACGGAAAACGTGGGAGAAAGACTAAGCAAGTAGAGAAACGCGTACTTAAGAGTAAGAGTCAGACGGAGAAGAATAGAGCCACAAAAGAGTCTATAGAGAATGAGAAGACCGTAGTGACTAGAGTCACACGTAAGAGGAAGTATGAGGAGACCACTAAACCCGTTCTTAGGGAAAAGGGACAAAACGGCCGCGCATCGCGTAAGAGCAGCAACGAGCCGGTGGTCGAAGAACGTAAAGTAGTGAGGGCTAAAAAGACGAAGTCTGTACCATTGAAACTGGAGGTAGAAGATGGTCAGAATGTGCGCATGACCCGGTCACGGCGGCGGCGGCTGGAGATCAGCCTGTCCCCGTCCGAGGTGCAGGCCGTGGTGCCGGCCTTCTCCTTCGAGTCCGACCGACGCGTCACCTCCGTCGAGAGCAACCGCTCGGCGAAATCGAACGCGAATACCAAAGCCAAACGCAAAGACAACGCCAAAGCGAAAGCGAAGCCCGCCAAGGCCAGCAAAGCTAAAAAGACACCCGTCCGAGCCACGCGCGCGCGGGCCAACCGGAGGTGAAAACGCTCGTTCCTATCTGAATAACCGAGTCCCAAATAAAATCAGCGCCATCTCTTATCATATATAGACAATTAATAGACTGTTGCGCCACACGGCAACTATATTCTAGATTTAAATTCCCCCAATACGGCGTCAGCTAACCTCAAATTCCAAATGAGACAAAATAGTGATGCAATAAAATTATGGACGCTTTGCTCACCCGTAGGCATAGACAGAGGAAAGAAATTATTTATTCAACGAGAAAAAAAAAGAGTAAGTTATATTTCTTTAACATTTAGGTAGCCTCTGAAACTAGTTCGTGAAAAAAAAAATAACGTTAGACCTGTTTTTATTTTTTAATCCTTTTATTTAATGTTACTATTAATTTTTAAGATACTTTTTTCCCTATTATTACCATTAGAATTAATTCTTTGAAGTTGGTTATTATGTATTTTTTGATTAGAATAATGAAAAAAATAATTAATTAAAAAAATAGGTAAATTGGTGTGACTGAGCACTTTTCAGTAGTTGAGAGTAAATTAATTTTGTGAATTATTATAATTTATTGTTTAATAGCGCTTCTGTTTGTGGTATGTTCAAATGGGACTTATGTGATACAAATCTATTGCGTTTCTGGGCCATCGATATATCGATATAATAGATCCTCAAACAGCATAATAGATGAGATATTAAAGCATGGGTGTTTTATACTCTATTGAGCAACTAAATTGTCGATAAGCAACTCCATACGGCCATGAAATCGCTCTTAACAAAACCGAATCTGAAACGGCTCATCTGATCAAATCTTCATAAAGTACCCCGAAATTTCTCGTCTTGGAACCGCTGGCGAATGTTTAAATCTACGAAAAAAATCTAAATCCATAACAGATCTCTTTCCGTATATATAAAATGAATTACTTTGTTTGTGTGTGTATATTTGTTTGACTAGGTTAATAGGTTAAATTTGTAAATGTTCCCTTCGGTATAATAGACGTTTGTATTACAATACCTACTTCTTTCTTCCACTTTGCAAAAAATGTAAAAAAATATGTATATTTATTTATTTATGGTGAAAGTGCCAAAGCATGCTTGAAAATTTCCGCTTATATATTACGCGTTCAAAATTATTTGTAATTGTTTTAAAATCACAACTAAAATGCTTTCTCTTTTTGTGTACGGGTTGTTTAAAGAATTTGGATGTGTCTTTTGCTTAGTGTAATGTATGTATATGCTATAAAGTATATTATTTTCTCTATCATTGTTGTTGGGGATGATATTTTTTTTAAGGGGAAAAATCACATTGAGAACGGAAAAATATCTTGTCTCTTTTTATCCTAAATCTCGCATCTCTAAGTTAAATTATTCCAACTTGTCTAGATTTTAAACAGCCCTCATACAAAACATAATCTAATTCTTTTGTCGTTTTAAGCGCTTTTACCAAATAAAAACTATAATTGTTTTCGGTCCACTCCCATGTAAATATACTATTATAGCATTTAGTACAAATTCGGTGGAAGAGTTATAAAAAAATATTATTTATAATTAAATTGATGAAGGTAAGTCTCAATTGTCAATCTTCATGTTTCTGTATCAAATCGTGATACGATAAGGCACTGATTAATAAATTATTATTAATATAAGCTGATTGAGCTTGACTGTATGTTTTAACTTACTAAATTTTAGTTAAAAAATATTGTTGCATGCTGTTGATATTTAATGATGTAAAATTGTTGTTAAACCAGATGATGTGCTCCAAATTCAGTTAAACGACTGATATAAAGACAATGTAATGTTAGTTAAACTATTACATTTCGGCTGTTCGTCTAAATTCTTTGCACAATGAAATGAGATGGAGCATAGTGCTCTCTCTTACATCCACAAAACATAAATAACTTCGGTTATATTCCCGAGTGACGAAGATTCCCGAAGGATTAGCGAAATTACACCGTTAAGTTTTAAATTATTTGCATGTAATACTGACGAAAGAAATAGCGAATATTTGATCAAGTACATGCCAGCAAATTTTGTTATATATTTTAGCTCAAATATATATATTATGAAGCCCAATTAGATTATATATCTTATACAAAATGTTTTATTAGTGTTCAGTACTTCCACAGACATCAGTGTGTAGATTTTGTAAATCGCTTTTATTTTGTGGGTTGCCGACATCATTAAATTTAACCTTTATCGTAGTAGAATATTTTTTCCGTACAGCAAATGTGGAAGTACTTAAACTAATATGTATCAACGCAATTTATAAGCAATCCAATATTATATTTTATATATACAAAATAAATAATCGACAATTAATAAATTAAATGACTATCAAAGTTTTGAAGCAAAGGTTTTACTTTATACAGCCAACTATCAACAGACCAAACCATGTTGTAAGCAAAGGTATTAAAGCGTAGTGCCGACGCGTATTACGATGTGTTTTTTTTTTCGGAAATTATAAATTTCCCCGAATGCTTAAACTCGAGTAGCCTTTACGACACGTAAGTGGTAAAGTTTGTAAAAGTGCACTTAAAATGGATTGTACCAAAAGATTATATAATTTTATAATAAAGTGTTAGAAGTTATAATTGATGTCGGCGTAAAACAAATTTTGTAAGACGTTACATGGATGCCGGCTGGAGATATTGGATTGTAATAAATATACCATTTTAACATTATTTACTTGTTTTACTGACTTTACGTGCATGGCACGCGATATTGCCGAACCAGTGCGCGCTGGCGGCCAAACGGGGACCATACTACTACTACTAATATCATACGGGCATTACCGCGTATGATAGTTTTTATACCACTAAGGTGGCAAACAAGCATGGTAAGTGGTTACCGTAGCCTATGGACGATTGCAACACCAGGAGGGGGGTATCACTGACCGTATGATGACCGTTCTGTACCCGGTACAGGGCGAACTATACAACTGAGAGAACGGGAACCATACGGATATGACACGCGGATGCTACCGTCACTAACACGAGTATGTTGAAATAAAACAATTATACGGATTCTGTTACCCATGACAGCGTCTATGGTCATGGGCAGACTGTGAAGACTGACCAAGACTGTGTGACAGAAACAGTACCGTAACCGGTAGGTACAGTAAAGTTGTTTTATTTCAATACTAGCTGACCTGAGAGACGTTGTCCTCTCCAAGTTTCAACTAACCACCTCGAAAAATTTGATTTTCCATATTTGTAGTACACTTAGCGCCATTGACCTCTGAATACCGTATTTCTGACCTATAAATTACTTAATTTCAAAAATTTGTTCATGTGGTATTGACGTGAAACATGGAAATATAAACAGACATACCTACATAGACAAAAATCTCAAATAACTGTTTCGGCGTCAGTAAATTAAGATTAACGCACGTTGCATTTTTTTTATTATTATATGTGGTATATTCTTAGCTTTGACTATCTATCCCTGGACAAGTGACGCGCTTAATTCTATGAACAAAAAAGTCTGTCACTTTTGGTGCGGGGGGAGGAAACACTACATAGACATTGCTGCACACATACTCAAAATCATTTTGTATCGCCACGAACTCACACATATTAAATTCTTCACCACTAACACAATTTACGCACACATAGAGGTTAAATACGTCAACATACAAGAATTGACGACAATACGAACGTATAATACAATAAAAATAATTAGGAAGCTACTATGTCGATATTTTATATCGATAGATTATTTTAGGAAGAATGGAGAAAAACGTAACAACAATACAAATTATTTTTATTAAACATTTATTTGCAAAATTAAAATCATCCATACACACCTTTTTAATATCTTGCGTCATAATTATTTTCAATGCAACGCTCTCATTGCATGCTAATGAAATACAAAACAAAGGAACTGTTTAGGTATAGATAAATAGGTGTAACATACTATGTAATTGGAAAATAAACGCACGGGTGAGAGAAATCGCAAACTTTTCGAATTACATATTCTATAGCCTATGTTAATCTTGAATAATGTAGCATTCAAATGGTGAAAGAATTTTCGAAATCGGCCTAGTAGTTTTTGAGTTTATTTGTTACATACATTGATACATACAAATCTTTCCTCTTTATAATATTAGTACAGATAGAGCGGATATTGGGGACGTTATGTTATAAATACTTTGATACCAATTAGTTTGATTCTTTCATTTTGATTTTTTCTTTTCTTTGCCAGGCTGATATATTAGGAATAACACTAGACAGAGCATTTTGTTTCCCACGAGATATAAGTAGGAGTAAATACGATTTTGTTCATTATGTCGCGCGTTAATATGAACAGAAGCGCTACGCTAGAGGTCCTGGGTTCGATTCCCCGGTCGAGCAATGTGTTATTGGAGTTTTTCTATAAAATTAAGGGTTGATGCCCGATTAATGGCAATAGGCTCGCCCCCTAAGTATGCATCTGTCTAACCCTTCGGGGAATAAAGACGTGATGGTATGTCGTGTTCCGTACTCTCGTTATTTCTTTGAGCCGGATATCGAAAAAAGAAAATAATGTATTTGAAGAAATACCCCGAGAGGCAGGGCATAGTGGAATTGAATAACTCACTTACAATTGGAGCTGCCCAACTGGGGAAACACCTACACTTTGCAGAAAATAGTAGCCAAATAACATAGCACTGTACTACTAGTATTCTATTATCTGTGACTGTACTATGTTGTTTTCCTTCCTTGTGCTGCAAGATCGCCAGAGCTCCGCGAGGAAGCGTTATGTTGGCAGTGGGGGTACCGGT
This sequence comes from Acronicta leporina, assembly GCA_947256265.1. Lineage (NCBI taxonomy): Eukaryota > Metazoa > Arthropoda > Insecta > Lepidoptera > Noctuidae > Acronicta > Acronicta leporina. The sequence continues at coordinate 2,465,222 of OX366537.1, read as the reverse complement.
GTTGTGGGTTGTCTACCGGGTGTGAAAAGATTTTTACAGGTTCGGCAACGGGCGAGTGATACCCCAGGTGTTGCAAGCGTTCATATAATAGGGTACATTAACACTATATATACACTTACCATCAGGCGGGGCATGTGCTGGTTTTCCACCTAAGCGGTAAAAGAAACCCCAGACCTTCTAACCATACCGTATCTTAGAAATAATTTTCAATGATTTTTGAAATACGATTTAAATATGTTAATTTATAAATTCTTTTGTCAACAAATTTATCCGCAACGGCTTAAGCTATTATTTATCAATCACACCTATATCATTTTAAATGAAGGTCTTTTGTAGATCTGAAAAAGTAACAAATAAAATATCTAATACTGGATATCAAAAACAATCAATAATCTTAGTTACGTCATTTCCAAAAATGTTATTTTATTAAAATATAGTGATATCATAAATTCATGATATTCATTTGGTCTTACATTGAACATGAAAATAATATCGATATCGATTCGAAATCGTAAACAAACACTATCACATCATTAATTAAAACGACAAAACAAAAGAGGGACATAGTCTCGCTACACTTTTTAAAATTCGAGTTTTATGCATTATGTCATAATATATATAAGGCCTATAATTGCCAAAAAACGGTAATTCTGCATTAAGACCTATAATTGGAAATCAGAAATGGTGACATCCTATTGGATGATATATAATTGAAATCAAAAAATGACATTTTGATGGATATTTCAAATTTAAATCTTACGTGTATTAGCAGAAGGCTGATATTGTTAGTAAAAAAAATTTGCTAGTCTCGTGGGGAGTGCGGATAGTCTCGTGGGGAGTGCGGGTAGTCTCGTGGGGAGTGCATGCTTGAACTAAACGATTATTTTATACTCGATTATTGAATCGGTAACGTCCTCGATCTTTATTAATAAATTGTATTATGTGATTTAAATAGAAATAAATTAACTTTAATACTTACATACGGAAAATAACTCCATCTTTATCTAAATAAGATATTAGATATTTTTTTGCATACATTAACTGCACGTATATCGGTATTTACACGGAGCATTTATGATGACCTTACTGAGTGGAAACGATTCTGTTAATGAAAAATCGATTTCGGAAACAGTTTTGATAAACGCGTTAGATTTTTTAATCCACTACCTTGACAGAGGGGAAGGATCATGAGAGGCGGGTCCTTATAGATAGATAGTCAAAGATTCTTAGGGTATATTATTTAATATTATTTGAATAAATGAAAACTCTTTAGTTATTTTCTCAAATAAAGTGTGCTCACTGTATCTACACTATGGAGGTTTCAAATTATAAAATAAGTTACTATAGGGCTGGATGCTTTAAAGAAGAAAACAATAATTGTCAAAATTGTCAACTCAAAATGACACCTGTTATCGAATCAAATTTCATTGAGGTAATAACGATGTCGTGTTAGTCCGCTAGAAAATAAGTTGTCATTCTTTGTTTACTTCTATAACCTACTCAAATATTTAGTTTTTACACCGGCTTGTGCTCCCTGGATAAATCCTATGTATGTCCCGTGATTCCCTGTATAAGTAGTGTTAGAATAACTGTAGGCTTGTGTAGTACATGTACTATGTACTATTAGGAATTGATTCCCGACACAGACTAGTACGAACTATTCCTTTTCCTTTCTAGTACATCATTCCTTTAGTACTTCGTCGTTCGTCGTAGTCTTTGGCTCTCTAGTTCTGTACGAACTACGAACTGACTGAGCGGTGAGCGACGGAGCGCTCCGTCGCTCACCGCACATTTGAACAGTGTTGCCAGGGCCCCTGAGTGGAAAGTTACGTTTCGTTTCCTGAAAAGTAACATTTTTGGTGCAAAAGTTACATTTTGGGATCTATGATGTCGAATGAGCTTTTTTTTTAGCTACTGATTTTTTCATTTGTTAAAAATGTGAGTTCTATTTGGATGCGTTCGTGTACTGTTTGCAATAAAATAAAAATCTAGTATTACTTATCTCGTTGTTCTCAAAAGTTACGAAAAATGCCTTAAATATAAAAATTACTTACATGTTACGCGAGGAGGTCAAAAGTTACGAAAAATGTAAGAAATGTAACCATCTGGCAACACTGCATTTGAACTCGACTAGTACATTTGAACGACTGTATTATTAACCGTCGCTCACTAGCAAGAACAAAGCTATTTTGAACTTTATTTCTATGATCCCAGAGATAATTTTTGTTCACTATTCCTTCAGTGAGCTACTGTACTAATAGTACTGTACTGTACTAATAGTACTAGAAAACCGAACTAGTACATTTGAACGATTGTACTAGTACGGAGCGCTCCGTTCATAGTCCGAGCAAGAACAAGCCTAAATAACTGTACTAATAATCAATTCCTGGTCACAATAATGGTTTCTGATTGATCTGCTTTATTTTCTTGTTTTATCTTATTTAGTCCCTGTAAGTGTATTTTTTTAATTTTATTACTTGATTCTGTTATAATTCTTGATCCGTGCTAGTCTAGTACAGAAATACTTGTAAAGAAATTGACTACAATGGTTATTTTTAAAATTCAACGTTTTCAATGGTTAAAATGTTAATAACTTTTGATGGAGAGAACCGATTTGAATTAAAAATAGCCTAAATGTTAATCCAAGAAACAGGCTATGAATTCCTGCCCACTTCCTCCAAATCTATTCAGTAGTTATCATTTGATGCGCGGTCAAACATACAGACAAACCGACAGACAAACCGACAGACAAACAGACAGACAAACCGACAGACAAACAGACAGACAAAAGTTCCAAAAATAATAGAAATGGATTGTGTTACCGATTCTGAGTCCCCCAAATTAGTTTTTTTGTAAATATAAGCAATGTACAGACACGGCTCACTTACATTCTTATTATATGTAAGATAAGATGTCTCATATTCCCGTAAGCTTCAGAAATTAACACGAGTACGATACGCTGTGGATACGTTCTAGAATATATATCCTTTATTGTACACCAAAAACTAATGTTCTAGTGGGCATAAAAGGTCGTGTCGTGCTTTTTTCCGTACCGAATCAGTTCAAAGAACGGCGGTCATATTATGAGACGGTGGTGTAGTGGGCAGACTCCTTTACACCATTAAAAGTCGGTCTCTGTAAACAAATGAAGGTGGCATTGTACAATCTGAGCGACTTAACTCTTCTATTAGTACCTACTCGCCACGTATACCTACTCTATATGTAGGATAGGTACCCAAACTCAAAATTCAGCATAATGTACTATTTAAACAAGCTGAATTTTGAGTTTGGGTATATAAAGTATACGTGGCGGGCGAGTACAGTACTCCCCAATCTTTTTGGCCGGGCTGAAGTTGCTGCACCCGCCTTGCGCATGGTACAGTCGAGTGGAAGATTACTAATGCAAAATATCCTATTTAGTATTAGATCAGTAAGTAGATAGATTTTTATTTTATACATATGCATAACATAATACATATGTATCAAAAATATTTATTTAAAGCAGGGTTACACCTTCCATGAACGTAACACCCTTATGAAGAGGTCCGTTCCATCGGAAGAATGATCGTCTTCGTCTTCGAAACCCGTTTCCGATTTATCCGATTAATTTCGCTTCCACGAATACACAATTCATCACTAAAACTTATCAATAATTCTGTCGCTTTCTTTAGATTCCTGCTCGATATTTTTTATCTACTTTATTGCTTAATGTCTTCCAATCCGATAACACGATACCGACAAACAATAATAACAATACACTAACGAACAATAATAACAATAATAGCAAAAACACTTACTACCCATAACAAAAACGAAATTAACGATTCTAAACTCGACTGTATTCTCAGAACGCAATGCGCATGTGTTTCACGTACGGATGTAACACTCGCACAGTTGCAAGGACGAGAGTGGGAAGGAGGCAGCGCGCGGGTGACTGCGGGGATGCCCCGTGCACCCGTTCTCTATAATCTTCCCCTATGATTAGATGTACCTATTCTGCGCAGCGACTCGCGCCTATGTTCAGCCCGGCCAAAAAGATTGGAGAGTACTGTACTAATGGAAGAGTTGAAGTCGCCAACCTCGACGAACCAAATTGCGGACTTTCTCAAAAAGAGCATCCTAAACTGACGATCATACATGAGGTTAATGAACGTAGATGAAGCAAAATTGGTGTGCCAAGATCGTAGCAGGTATATAGTCTTGGCCTACCACAATGGGAGACAGGCCTGAAAATATATATGTACCTACTAGCTTTTGCCAGCGGCTTCGCTCACCTGAAGCTATATTAGGATTGATAGAAAATGGATCCCAAAAATAATCTACACATCTGTAAATATAAATAAAATTGGAGTGTCTGTTTGTAGTATTAAAATAACAGCTTTCTACTAAGTGACTGGACCGATTTCGATGGCAATTTCACTGGCAGATAGCTGATGTGACAAGGAGTAACTTGGCCACTTTTTTTAAATACCACGCGAACAAAGTCGCGGGTAACAGCTAGTTAAATCATAAACAAACAGTGATGATGTCTCCTTTGTATGGGTCTCTACACATTAGAGAGGTCAAGCTGTATCTCAGGATCCGTTTAATTGAGATAAGAAGTTCACCAGTTTTTAAGTTGAAGCTTATACTTTCTAACAGTGATAATTAAATTAAAGTCTATTCAGTAGTTTTAGCGCCAACCCGTAACAAAGAGAAAAAAGACAAGAATTTTAAAAATTATGTTGTTGAGTTCGCAGACTGAAGATAACCTAATCCAGATTTTTTTAAATATCTTCAATGTACAGACAGCTTTATTACTATTTTATAATACCTAGTAGAGATTATTTCAGCGCAGGCCCAAGGGTAGATTATAGCGAGTGGAGCGACGCCTCGAAAGACAATCTTGCTATGCCTCAAAGAGTATATGAGCTGACGCAGCTCGATATCCAAATTCTTGGTGCCCAATTCTGAAGGTGAGTTGAGTCCCCAATTCTGAGTTTGTCAATCAACCTGTCTGACGACCTCTGTGGTTTAGTGGTTCGAGTACCGGACTTCCGACCATGAGGTCGTGGGTTCGATTCCCACAGAACACAAAAAAATATGTGATGAATATAAGTGTTTGTGTTCGTCTGGGTGTTTCTTATGTATTATAGTATGTATTTACAAAAAAAAGTAAATAAGTATTATATCCATTGTCAAGTACCCATAGTACAAGCTCTGCTTAGTTTGGGACTAGATGGTGCTGTGCAAAATGTCCCAGAATAAAAAAATAAAAAACATTGAATTATCGTCTAAAGCACTTTACAATAGTGCCTGCCGCCAGGCCTGGACTTAGAGGTCTAGGGCCCCAGGCACTGGGCATTTGGGGACCCTTCAAGCCTGGCTTTTGCGCTTCTTTGTAGGTCCCGCCACTGCGTCTGGGGCACTAGGCCGAGGCTTGTAGTGTACAACTATATTATTATACTCTTTGCTTGTAGTCCTTGGCGGAAATCCAGCACTGCCTGCCGCTCTCGTGAAGATAGCATTGTTTGATGTTCATAACATACAGTTATTCTGTATGTCATTATGAACAATTCTACATCAAGTTTGCCACTAATGTAACTTATCATACAAAACAAATGCAATACTTTTAAAACATTACATTTAGTTGTTAGGTCGTAATGCTATAACACCTCGGCCTGAATTTTTGGCAAAAATATTTATAATTGTCTACGGTAAACCATAAACTATGAAATTAATATGACAGCGACAATAGGTGTTGTACTGACTTAAAAAAATACTTGTTAGTAGAAAGTAACAGTTTCAGATATTTAAAAAAAACAGTGTCATTTATAATCAGTTTCAATTCATTTGCATAGAATTCCCTTTAAATTTGTTTAAAAGTGATCAAATAGCTTCGCATATACTGAAGTATCTTCTAAGTATTATAACATTTTTGAATAAGAACAAAATTCAAAGAGGATAATATTACTTGATAGATTGTGAAATACAATTTGGTGGTAAACATAGAAGTTATTTTAAAATTTACTATGGCAATACTGAAAATGGCACTGTGGCAAACGTCAGACGATGTCGGAGTGATAGAAAAATAATTAATTTCACGACGTTTTGTGTTAATAATTATGTGAATGATGAGATGAAAGTGTAGATAAATGTTAGTATAGTGTTCAATAGTGATTATGGCGCATAGTGGTGGTGTTTTGAGTTCGGATATATCACGGAGGAATCCACAAGATGAGTATGAACTCATTCAAAGAATCGGTTCGGGAACCTACGGTGATGTATACAAGGTAGGGGGCCTTTCTAAAATACTTTATTCTCTCATTTACCCGTATTAAAGACAATAACGACGCGAATCTATCGCTTTCACGGGCGTTACCTCACAAAAAATGCAAAAGAAATCTCGCTTGTCATACAAAATAAGTTTCGTCATGAAAAAATGTTGATAATCGTAAGAATTTGTAGCAAAAAGGATATTTAGTCCTACCTATTGTTTATGGGGCAGCGTTTGTGATAAAAAACACGTGTTACTGATGACCTTGAATGCAGGACAAGTCTGGTTTACTAATTAGTTGTGAACACACCCAAGAGTGTTGTGATATTCAAAACACATCACATCTCTTTGTTCTGTAACTCTTCTTAATTTAAAATGCCTCACAATTTTACTAATGATTATGGTAACAGCTATTGTTGTACAGATTTTGAGCCAATATTTCTTTTTTATTTCTACATTTTGTAATGTTACTACAATTACTAAAACTATGTGTATAAAGTATGTTCTATGATACCTCAATGTATTCAGCTTGTTTTTCCATTTATATAGTCTAAAATTTAACAAAACACAATTTAAAAAAATCTTTATTACTTGATAGTACAACAAAATTAAGCCTAGGCAGTAAAAAATAAATAATAATGACACATAAATTGCATAATAAAAAGCAATATAACAGCAGTTTTCAAGTGTTAACAAACATGACTAAGTCCAAATCAATAGATTGTGAACAAAGTTAGGAAAAAAACTGAAAAAAAAACATGAAAAAAATCTATGCAGCTGTGTGCAAAAAGTTTTTTGTAAAGCTAACTAGCAATATGTGGGTTGCACATTACTAGTATTCTTGGTAACCCCTTGTGCTAAGCTTGTGTTATGAGTGGGTTCATGTTGGTAGTGCAATGGGTGGGTTTCAATCCAGCAACCACACAATCACTAGTCCAAAGCCCTATCAAAACTTCAAAAAAGTTAAATATTTAGTCATCATTTCTTGCACTGATCATCATAATTTCTACATAACTATACATTTATATATACATTTTCTGTCATAGCAACCGATAAGGATTTGACAAATTGAGTGTTAAAAGATCCATTAAAATAGAGTATTAACTTATCTAGTAAAATTTACAGACATCAAAATCTATTATTATTTATACAATTTGCTGAACTTAGATGAAACACAACTGGTGTGCCAAGATTGTAGCATATTCAAATCTATTCACTGATCATTGTATGTTTTATCAAATTTTACTTAATATTCGAATATTCTATCTTATCATGAGGAGGGCCATGAGCATGTTTGCCACCTCAATGGTATAAAAAAAATAACATTGAAAATTAGGCCTTACAACATAGTGTTATTCATGTGTGCCCTGTGTGGTAATGCACTATTACCCATGCTGTAACTAAGCATTCAGAACAAATTAAAAATCATTACAATAATAATGTTTTTTCTTTGAAATGTAAATACATAATAGGTCGATTGTTTTGACAAGGTCTCATGGAACTTCCTCCATTTTGAAATGGTTTCCTGTACATTGGCTTAAATAATTATTGTTAGGTAAATATTTATTTATGTTGACTATTGTTTTTGGTGAAGGATAAAAAACAGTAGATATGCCACACACAGTAGGATTTATTCCTGTGTCCTGGGTGTGATTGCAAAATAATGAACCAATATAATATTTACGTTCTGTGTGTGGACTGAACCTGCAACATAATGGCACAGAACTGATTATTCAACAACTATACTCCATTTCAATCAATACTTCTTTCTCTGTCTTTAATCTAAATCCATGAAGGCACTGTTGATAAAATGAAATTTAGAGTTCTGCACATAAGATATATAACTATAGGTGTTTATTATATTATCTGTGGCTACAGTTATACATATATCATTGTATAACATTTTTATGTTATACAATGATATGTAATAAAAAGACAATTCAACATTGTTTTGATTGAAATAGGCTATACACTGAACATGCCATCTATGCAAAATTGGTGTAAATACACAACATTATAGTTAAATTCCATACCTATAGCTATTTATAATACCTATAGTTCCTGTAATACTTTCTTGAAAAACTTCACAGAAAAACTAGTGTGTAACAACACTTACATTGTGTTTGCCGATTGAGTGAGGATACCAGAGGCCCAAACACTTTAAAAACGCACTTGAGACTCCTCTGGTAATCGCTTACCATCTGGCGATCCATCTGCTTGTTATCCCACCTATCCCTTAAAAAAGTACAGGCATATTGTAGGCCCAGAGGCAGTAAACAACCAGTATTAAATTTTGCAATAAAATTAATAATGACACCCAAAACCTAGATATCAATGTATCTATTTCTATAATCTACTATTCTTATATTATTCAACTGTTCAATTGTTTGTGAAAATCGCAGGAAGCATTGGATATAGAATAAACACTGTTATACAATTACCTAGTAGGTACATAGGAACTTTTATAATCTATGACTAGCTGATGAAGCCACATTTTAAACAATGGTTTAAACAATTCAACAATCCTACTAATAGACAAAGTCACTGGCAGAACTACTGTTTCAATAAATGACTTGTTAGAATGGCTAGAAGAATACTTTAGTACTTAAGATCTTGGCTCCTGCCCAGCATGATAGTTATTCATGTTATTCATTATTCATGATTTTAACCACTTTTTTAAAAAATAGTCTTAATATCAAATTTTGCTGCAGTTTTACTTGTGTCCCAATAATATTATAGGTATGCTATTTTGAAACAAAATACAGTTCTTGCCCAAGATGGAATCTATCTCCCTGCCTAATTTTATTCATATCTGCTTATACATAAGAAGCTCACACATGACACAACAGACATTTATGAATTAAAAATTACGATAACTGATTAAGCCAAGTATAATACTATGTATATATAGGCCTCTAGGCAGTGTGTCACATTCAAACCATATTGCCTCCTTTAAAAAAAACTGTCTATGTTTTCGCGCAACGAGAGCCCTAAGTGACGGGGGGTACATAGACACTTGCTACCTTATCTTTAGGTTAATTTTGGCTTTGACCTTAAGAATTCCATGATTAAAAATGTACTAGAATTATCCTTCAGGTTTTAGGCCTTAGTGGTCATGTTTATTAGTAGTGCGATGCTCTCATTATGTCACAAAACACCTCATTAAGTTAAACACATGCTATGACTAAGTGTTACGTGAGTCACAGATGTTACGGTTCGATTCCCGCGTCGAAATCTCGTTTCAGGTGGACTGACCTTGTCAGTGATTTTGATATTTTATTGTTTGCATGATAACGTCGAATTTTGGTCAGTGCCGAGTGTATTTTATTTCTATTTTTATTGTATTTTGAATGTGTGACGAAAATCAGTTTGAATAACGCCGTATCGAAATACAGTTTTGTACTTCAAATTACATACAATTACAAACAACATACATTTTGTATAGCCTAGGAAGGCAAACGAGCAAACGGATCGCCTGATGGTAAGCGATACCACCGCTCATGGACACCCGCAACACCAGAGGAATGGCAAGTGCGTTGCCGGCCTTTTAAAAGCGTTTAGGCCTCCCGTATCCTCACTCACTTATTAAAATTCTACATTATACCTGATGAACATAGGCGATGTAATTTGTATCGGCTAATTCATTTCCGCGTTCCTGCCTCCCTCCCAAAAGTTCCTGTGTTCCTACAAAGCGAGCGAGCGCCCTGTTTAACTTCCTCCGCTGGGACGAGGCCTATTGACAGATCAGAACAGCTGACAGTCTGCCAAGTCTTCAAATACCCATATTTAGATATATGCGCTTCTAAACAGAATCGGATTAAGCTAATCTGCATAATGTTTATCTGATAACAAGTGCGTCGTGGCTCATAAAGTAGGGTTTAAATTTTTTGGTGAAAATATTTACTCAGCACATACCTATAAAGAAGACTATTTTCTTATTTTTTTATGGAATATATGAATATAGCTTCTACCCGCGAACTCGTTTGCGTGGACTTCAAATTTAGTCCGTCCTGGATAAAGATAACTAGTCAAATTATATTCAGAGTACTTCTTGCGTGATGAAGTATCCATTAAAGTCACAAAATGGATACCAAATAAGTATCCATTTTGTGACGTAACAACAAATTTACAGTTTTCGTTTATTTGTGCTTTATGAAATTGGTTTTGGTTCCCTTGACAGTCAAAATATGCGGTATAAATGGCCGTATCTTTTGACTTAGAATTTAGATTTTTTCAAAGCTCCTGGATGGATTGGAGACCTAAACAAATGATATTAATTTCAACTGGATAACTCCACGCGATCCGGAGAAAAAGACGGTCGGACGGATTGACAACAAAGTGATCGTAGGTTCTATCAATCAAAGATCAAAGAGTAGTATTGAAGTACAGTACACAAGAACGGACTTCAATAGAATAAACGGTACTCTTCCGTTCTATTCCGTGCTGTACGGAACCCAAAAAAGAACACAAAGAAAATGACACTATGGAAAAACAAACTCCCGTTTGTGCATGAATATTTCATGTAGGAGTTACTTCGCAATGGGATATTTCTTCCTTTTAACACAAGGTACCACACCTAGCAACCGCAACCCCCTAGGGGCAAACTCTCTGAAGTCAAATCCACTTTACTTGAAAAGGTTTTACGACCTGCCTCCCAATATCATTGAAATTTTACCTTTACGGACATCGTAGAATTGCGATCTCGTAGATCTTTCTTGAGAACCAGGCAAAATAACAATAAGCTTGTTAAGTGTATACCTATTTCTTTATTTCTTGGTTTAGGTTAAATCGTGCAGATCAATAAAGTCGTAGGCAGAAGGTAGTTTAATTGTATTTTCTGTCCTGTTATTTTTAAGAAATCTAACGGCAATTATTGATTTCTCGTTCAACACACAAGGCCGGTGATTCAGCAGCTAATTGTTCAAATATGAAACTAGCTAGATACATTCAGGAAATATTCCGCGAGATCGGTTACACGCTGTGGAGTTAAAAGAGAAGGTAACAGCCGGAAATTCATGAAAACATTCAATTACTTTCTTATGTGTGATAATGTTAAGTCAAGTCAAACATGTTACATCAATTAGACCTATATTAGAGATACTTTTGAATTGTCAAAACTAGGTGCGCTGTTCCAATAGTGAGTCGTATGGAGAAGAATCTGCAAGAAACTCCATAGATACTTTAAAAATAAACTACTAATAAATAAATACTATAAAAATTTGTTCTTATAATGTGAGACTCATGTAGCTTGAGGTGTAGGTAATATAATTTAATAGACAATGTTCACTTGCCTTCCAAAAAAAGTCAAGTTCTGATCTGGTATCGTCATGCGACAAGTGGTTTGGCGCCATTAATTATGGTTGAACTACACAATGACTGATGCATGTGTGTCCAAAAATGACACTAGTCTACTCAAAGCCGCTATGGTTCTTTCCTCAATGCCATTTCAGACATTACCCTACATTGTGTCACAAAGAGACATGATTTTCTGTTTGGTTTTTCGGTGTTTCTGCGTAGACTCGCAGTCAGGCCGGCTCCATCGAAAATTGTTTTAACATTGTCTTGTAAAACTGTCCTATCGTTCAATAAAAAAAAAACTTTATCAACATTGTTTATGGGATAGGGGGTTAAAAGAGCAGACGAATTACCTGTACGGTAAGCGATTACCGCCGCCCGTAAACACTCGCAACAACAGTGGAGTCGCATGTGCGTTGCTCGCCTTTTGGGTTTGGGCTTCTGGTATCCTCACTCACTCGGCGGAACACAAAGCCTTGGTATCACTCCGTTCGGGCCGGCCTATTTGTGCCTAAGTATGGCTCTCGCACGGCAAACAACGTACAATTAAAAATCTTTTAAACACATTTAATAAACCCGATTTTGAAGACCTTTCATTGCATTTTCTACTGCCTATTAGCGGAGGGACTGGGAGGAGAGGATCTTTCTCCCGTCGGGGCACACTAGATAAAACTCCCAGTAACCACTTGCGAGTTTAGATTTGTGTCCCATGAATGGCAATAGACCCGCCACCTATTACATGGTAAATGTGGTTGTATATTAAAGTACACCTCTGTCTAATCCTTCAGGGATACCGGCGTGATGGTATGTTATGTTAACCGTATGATGACCTCTTCTGACGTCACGCCTACACGTGATTATTTTCATTATGAGCGTGCACGATTTTAAATAAAAGTGTTTTAAATTTATGACCGGCATGTAAGAGCGTTGTAAAATAAAATCGGCCGCTCGAAAATTAACAAAGAAAAAATTATTTTGTAAGTACATAAAATTATAGTGAGAACATACTATCACGACTGTAATTCCTGAAAGGTTAGACAGAGGCGTACTAATGTACATCTCTACTTTGCCGTTATGTTTAGGTCCCTGAGAAATTCTCAGTAGCACATCGGAGTACCTATTCTGCGCGGTAAACGGCAATAGACTCACTTCCAATTTCCGTGGTGTACATTAGTACACCTCTTCCTCCTCCCTCTTCCTTAGGGAAATACAGGCGTGATGGTATCATTGTTGATTATGACAAACGACCGTTCGTTTCGATATATTTGATGCTGATTGTACTATGACTATAAATTCTTCACAATGCGAGTGAATCCTCCAGTAAAAGTTAGTTATCCTTTATTGTTATTAGTCAGGTTAGCCGATTGCATGGCGTGAAAAGCACTTTTGAAGCTTACAAGAGTGCTTCGTTATGATATATTAGATTCGGTATTCATGGGAAGAAAACATGAATTTGTTTATTTTATGTAAAACTAGCGGCCCGCTCGCGGTTTCACCCGCCTTGCTCGGTACCTAAGGGTCGTAGCGTGGTGTTTAATATCTTCCTCATGAATCACTCTATCAATTGGTGAAATCCGCATGAAAATCCGTTCAGTATATTTTGAGTTTAACCCGAACAGACACAGACAGACGCGGCCGGCGATCACGCTGTATTTCACGCGAAAAACTGAGTTTTATTTTGTAAAATAAACAACATTTTGTAGCAGCTAACTACTATTAATTTAACAATAACTACATCACCGGTGTTTACCCCATGAATCAGAGTTCCAATGGAGCTTGACTCATCACGATCTTTACTTAGATCATACGAGTTGCGTGACTTCAATTCAACCTACATAATATATTCTCCTGTTTCTTAAGTGCGTTTACAAACCAAATTCTGACATACACAAACGCCCAGACCTGTAACAACTACCTGTAAATCATACAAATATTTGCTCCGTGTGGGGATCGAACCCACAACACGTGTCGCAGAAGTTGATGGCTTCATTCTTCTCCATATAAGACCTACTTTTTGAAACCACTAATAGTTTTTGACAATTAAAAAGTACCTGTATAATATGGTTTATTTGAAATAAAATGATTTTGGGTTGGAGATTATCGTTTTAAAATTCAGACACACATAATTGAACATGTTATTGAGGAAAAATGGCAAGATATTATTGGCGAGATCGCTTCCTATCATCATAATTAAATTTGACACACATCGCGACTTCGGAGAAAGTTTCCAATACCTGTTATCTGGTAATTTGGTGGTTGGAAGAATAAATATAATCCGGTCTCCGCTATAAAGTCGTCTGTACATAACATTGGAGTAGAATTATTAAGTATAGGTTCTCGAGATGATAGAAATCAGCTGTTAAGTTCGTCTGTGTTGGTACCGCCGTAATGGCTAATCTCTGCTGTGCTAAAATAATGTGTCCCGGTTCGAAGGGTAATGTAGTCAGAGATTTTATTAGGCATATTAGTTACAGTTCGGAGTTTGGAATTTGTGCCCGGTTAATGGCAATAGGCTCGCCCCCTATTACATGGGACCTAAACATACCGGCGAACTGTGGGTGTATATAAGTACGACTCCGCCTAACGCCTGATGGTATATTATGAGACTTTAGGTCCCGGCGGACTAAATTTCTAAGACAAACGTAATTCCAAAATAAATTGTAATTCAAACACACAAGTGTGTTATTATTCGGATTCCGTTTTCGTTAATCTAGGTTCCTGCTCTACCATTTCATCCAAAATACTTCACAGGAAATAAATGTAAGCGAATGCTATTCTTTACAACAGTACCAAGTTGGTATGATTTTCCGGGTTTTTATTTCCAGTGAAGTAGGCAGTGGTAGACGAAATAGTACGGTAGGAACCTAGACTAACGGTATCTCATTCCGAATAATAACACAATTTGACGAAATTGTGTTTGAATTACGATTTATTTTCGTATTACGTTTTTGTGGGCAATTCAGTCTCCGCCTGACCTCAAGCAAGATGATAACGCGTAAGTGATACCACTGTTGTTGTTGGCGTCTATAGGCTGTGGTTGGCGCTTATCATCAGCCATCCGTTTGCAGCTCTGACATATTTTAAAATTTATTTCGTGAAGGAAAAATTAGACTCGCAGGATTCGAACCTGCGTCTCCTGGCTAGGTAGGCCAGACGCTATGACCTCTAAGCCACCGCGAGTCCCACCTGCCATGTCGAAATTTGCCTTACATTCTATATTTTATATCTTCACATTTTATATCTTCACATTTTATATCTTCACATTTTATATCTTCACATTTTATATCTTCACATTTTATATCTTCATATTTTATATCTTCATATTTTAAAATATTTTTAACGTATGCTATTTAAAACTAGGACAAATGGGGATGAGTACCCTATGTGGTGCTCAAACTCCACTCATGAAGTAGATACCACTTGAGTGCATTCTAAAATACGTGCCTAAGAGCTGTTCCCGTATTTAATGGGTAGGGCGCGCGTTATTCAGGACAATCAATCAAATTGCTTGTGCAACACACAATGCTGTTGAGATTAATCGCTTATATAGTATACATATTATGGGACATACTATTGGGATATGGATGTAACTAACTGTCAAATTTATTGGGAGAATACTATCAACAAACTAATTAGAACACCAGTCAAATGACAGATGTTAAAGGTGACCATCAACGGCAACGGCCGATTTAAAAATCAAGGAATTATCCAGAAATGTTACACTTTATGTTCGACAGAATGGTACATTGTGTGACACGGGGTGAGACCGGTCATCGGCTTTGTGACACGACATTGAAAACAACAATTGAAACTACTTTTTTGCTTTGATTGTTTCTAGATGTAAAATTGAAAAATATGTGACGTCCCACTAGTGGCCTTTTCAGCGCAAGTCCCACTGTATGCGGAGTGGTTATTGATTGACACAGAGAGACCGTCAAGCAACTTACCTTTTTTATGGTACGAAAAATCCTCATGGATCGTCTTCCACCTGGGGAATCGGCAGGGTATGTCGAACTCGTACCGACAAAAAAAATAAAAAACTGTACTTCCCTTCCCAGTCACGGCCATGGGATTCGTAACATTTACCACGATAATGAGAGGTTGTGGGCCAGCGTCTGAACCACTTCAAAGGGCAAGCCCACGTCAAACAACCAAACCTACCTAAGGAATTTAAAATCTTGATACATTGCAATGCGGTACGAACCTAGATGAATCAGGGTTCTAATACCACTACAAAATGTTCTTATTATCTCAATTTCATTATTTAGTTTAATAGAGTTTTTTAGTTTAATTCATCGCAAATTCCTTTGAAACCTTTCAATTTATTTAAAAATACGAATTGAAATGAAACTGCGAATAAATTCATGTAAACAGTGCTGGATTTGAATGCAACATTTTATTTATATAGCTGTTATACTCATTTATTACAATGAGGCGTTAACTGTTTATTGATCTTTGTATACTTAATCAGTTTGTGTCGCGGATATAGGGAGCAGGACAACGACTTTGTTTCATATTCTTAAGTTTATCAATGTGTCTACATACCTCATTACTCAGTCAAACAATCGAATTTTTTAAACATACATACATACACTCACGCCATTCTCCCACAGGGGTAGGCAGAAACTATAGACTGCCACAAAACCACACCAACAGCGGCGATGGAAAAGGTACTCAACCTTGCACCGCTACATATTGTCATAGAGACTGAGGCCCGTCTTGCACTACACAGACTGGCAATAAATGGCCTGTGGGATAGTTCTAAGCCTAGAACTAGACACACAAAGCTTAAAATACAGGAAGGCCTTGACGAACTAACGAACATGCACTGCGACAAAATGCAGCCCATGTTTTGGTTCAAGAGATCTTACAAGGTTCATCTGCCGTCAAGGGAAGAATGGATGAAGGGACTCGACCCGCCAGAGGAGGGCAGTCTGATATGGTACACTGACGGTTCGAAAACCGAGTCGGGTACAGGGGCGGGCATATATGCAAGGGACCATAAGGTCAGTCAAAGCATGGGCAAATTAGCTACAGTTTTCCAAGCGGAAACATATGCTATTCTTGCCTGTGCACAACAGATGGAAAGTAGCGGTACCACAGGTAGGTCCATCTACATTCTTAGTGACAGCCAAGCGGCACTCATGGCCCTGACCTCCTACAGGATCGATTCAAGGCTGACCATGGACGCTGCCCGAACTCTTAATGAGCTGGGAAAGCGAAACAAGGTCAGGCTTGTTTGGGTCCCTGGTCATAGGGGTATTGTGGGCAACGAGCATGCTGACGAGCTGGCTAGGGAAGGTTCTGGAACCTCACTAATTGGACCGGAACCATTTGTAGGACTGGCTCCAAGCACAGTCAAAACGGCATTTCGGGAGTACGCAAGGGCGAGGCACACGGATGAGTGGTTGAGCCTCACGGGACTTGCTCACTCCAAGAAATTCATAGGTTCCTCATCGAAATGGCAAAATGCCATTTGGAACTCAAGCAGGCGGCAGGCCCGTCTTTTGATGGGGGCGCTGACCGGACACTTCGGGACTAACGCTCTCCTACAAAAGATGGGTCTGACGGATACATCAGCCTGCAGGGCCTGCAAAAGGGAAATTGAGAGCATGGAACACCTTCTGTGTACATGCGATGCAATGGCTGGAAAGCGAATGTGCCTTTTGGGTCAGGGTTATCCAAGCCCGGAGGACTACAGACTCATACCCCCAGGCCTCATTATAAAGCTCATGGAAGAGCTGTTTGTAGAACTGGGAGGGGATGAGGAATAGATTATCTAGGGGAAGCACAAAAGATCCCATTGGGTCGAAGTGCACTGAGGCCTTGCTGCCTCGGCCCTACACAAGATAAGATAAGATAAGATAGACTGCCACTTGCTACGATTCTTGCATGCCTCTTTTGCTTCTACGACATTCATACATCTTCTCATACATACGCGCCGGTTGCGAGTACTACGCACCTGACCTTTTTGAAGGACTTCGCCAATAAGATCGGTGTAGGTCCTTCTAGGTCGACCTCTTCTGACGTTGCCGCTGATATGCGCCTTATAAATTCCTTTCGTTAATCGTCTTTCATTCATTCTCTCAACATGTCCAAACCATCTCAGCATATTCCTTTCAATTCGTGTCACTACATCATCTTTCAGTCCGCAACGTTGTCTTATCACACTATTCCTCAATCTATCATTCCGAGTTACACCACACATACTTCGCAAGGAACGCATTCAAAAACGCATTTTTTTAAACATTCAAAATATATTTCTTGGAAATTACGTTATTAGTCTGGGTCTAGGTCCTGGGTTGTTTCACAATTCGAGCACTGTTTTTGGGGTTTTCTATAATTTTTTTGTAGCATCTGGAAGCTTGGTATTTGTGCCCGGTGGCAACAGCAATAGGGTCACGACCTATTATTACATGGGACCTAAACATATCGGCGAAATATGGGTTTACTTTTGTACACCTCTGCCTAACCCTTCTATAATACAGGCGTGATGGTATGTATGTTGAAATATTACTTACGTGTTACGTACGTGTCCCTTACCCAGTAATATCTCGTTTCCAAGTGTGTAATTTAGCAAAAAGATCACAGAGATGACGTGGTTTAAAAACAAAACTGACTAACATGTGCCTCGCACATTGTTATAACATTAATGTTATTAGTATGTGCAATCTATTTTAAGATTCTGATAATTACAAAGTTACCCACTTTGTTTGGGTAAGCGTGTAAAAGATTTAATGTAAAATCCTGAATTTGCTAAGAGGAGTTATAATATTGGATTTTATCGCGTTGTATTTATGGTATTTATTCCCGACGTATTAATTTAATAATACAGTTAGAAATATAAATCTGATTTCAAATTGAGAAGGACGATACTATAAGTTTAATATTTTGCAAATAAATATAAGCAGGTCTACCCAAGACAAGACCAGCCCAGCACTAGGTATATCAGATTTGATTCTTGAGGCTCTTGAAATTAAAAAATACACCCCAATTCAATTTCGGAGACGTTTATATACCCTATCCCACTCGTTTTTGTTTAAATATCTTCAATATACAGACACAGCTTTTTTACAATTTTATACCATCATACCATCAAGCCTGTATTCCCCGAAGGGTTAGGCAGAGGTGTACTAATGTACACCTACAGTTCGCCGGTATGTTTAATTCCCATGTAATAGGGGGCGAGCCTATTGCCATTAACCGGGCACAAATTCCTAATTCCGAGCTGCTACTGGGAATTTCATAGAAAAACCCAATAACACTGCTCGACCTGGGAATTGAACCCAGGATCTCTAGCGTAGCAGTCGCGCTCAGGACCACTTGGCTAATGAGGCAGTTACAATTTTAATATAGTAGAGATTTTAGATTTATATTATTTTTGGTTTATTTTATAAGTTGGATCAGTTTTTTATTCTTATCTTATTCAATACCGTGTTCTTGACTGTGTTTATAAACCCCTGTTATATATTTTTTGCATAACATACTGCTCTTAAGGTTACTTAGCTAGTCAAGTGGCACTGTCAATGGCACCGGTTCGATGCCCAGGCAAGGTCGTATGACAAAATAAGTGAAAGTTACACGATGCATGTCTGAGTCGACACGCTTCGTGTAGTGCTGCCGTAATTTATGATACGACAGCTGTTTGTAGTGAGGTAGGCAGAACAGTTGGCCGATACGCTCCAATTTTTATGTTTTGTGATAGTAATACGGATATATGCCATGCTTCGGCACGAATGGGCCGGCTCGACCGGAGTGATACCACGGCCTCACAGGAAACAGGCGTGAAACAACGCTTGCGTTGTGTTTCGCCGAGTGAGTGATGTTACCGGAGGCCCAAACCCTTTTAAAAGGCGGTCAACGCACTTGCGACTCCTCTGGTGTTGCGGGTGTCCATGGGCGATGGTAATCGCTTACCATCAGGTGAATAAAATGAGTTTGAATTACGATTTATTTTGGTATTACGTTTGTATTGAAAATTCGGTCTACCCAAGACTCTTAACCTGGGAATCGAAGCCAGGACCGCGTAGCAGTCCCGTTTAGGACCACTACACTAATGATGCAATCACGAACTCGGTAAAGAATGTGTAATCAATTGCACAGTGTGTTATCAGCTGGTAATCTTGGTGATTCGACTTTGCATAGATAATATCGATAATTTGATTATGTTGCGATATCGAAAGCGTTGGTGATCGCGTGACTACTGGGTTCCAAATGCAATCTTTAAACCAAGCAATGTACAGTATAAGATGATCTCTTAATAAACGGAAAGTCTCACGGCGAAGTACAGCTTATGCTGGAAATTATACCATGACGTGTAAGCGTATGTACATGTTATATTTTCGTAGGATTTCTACTGCCAACATCACGACTGTATCCCTAAAGGGTTAGGTAGAGGTTTAGTGATGACCCGCTGGAATTAAAATATAGTCTAATTATATTTTCCCTTTTCCATGCTAAGATGAGACTTAGTGGTCATAGCGTCTGGTGTATCTAACAAGAAGATGCAGGATGGGATCCTGCGCCCAAGTCGAATTTGTAAATAAATATCATTGGAAAAATTTTACATTTACGTATGTACATTGCAATGAAGTCCATTTTGAAGTTATCCTTCCTTGGTCCAAAAAGATTGGAAAGCAAGTGAGTATAGAGATCAGTAATGTGTCTCTGACGTGTGGATGGCACAAACGCACGCGCATTCGTTTTCTATAGAATGCGCAAGATTATGTAAGCATGAACAATTGGAAATTCGTGCTGAAATGTAATTATTAACGTATTCGTATGAAAGTATGAAATTGAAAGCTTTTTACGAATTTTATTGCTGTTATTACATTACTACAGCTTTCGTAGCAGTTCGACTGCTACGCTTGAGTTCCCGGGTTCGATTCCCAGGTCGAGTAATATGTTAGTTTTAATATGTAGCTGTGCCGGGTCTGGGTGTTCGTGTATGTGCGAATTTGTGTTTGTAAACGCACCTACGATCAGAGATGTGATTTATTTGAAATACTTCTATTTTAAATGCAAATAGAAAATGCAAAATACCTATTTTATATTTTGTATTTAAATACCTTTCAGTGAAAAGTATTTTGTATTTTATTTGAAATGCCTTTCGAGATGCATTTTGTATTTTTAATATTAATTTCAAAATGCAAAATACTTTGTGATTAAGTTTAGCCAACATTACCAGTCAAACAAAACAAAACGCTTGTATTGCCGAATTCGACCGATAGAGGCGCCTGCTAACCATGCGCGACATCTTTTTCTTCTTTGGTCAAAGTGCGCGCCCTAAGTCAAGTAATGTCTGACAAGTGTCAATTTCCAACGAAAACGGCGAACATTATCGATGGCTATGAATTTATGGATATGAAACGCATAGCCGTTGATATAGTTCGCGCAAAATAACTTGACCCAAAACTAACGGAGAGGGGGAAAGTTCGCGCAGTACATTTGCGTGCAAAATGTACTAAAATCGACTACTGCGCATCCGCCATTTTGGTTCAAGTTATTTTGCGCCAACTATACCGACGATTTGATTTCACGACGAGTTTATTATTTTCTGGTGCTAGTGAAGTAGTTACTGATTTGATTACCTACTTTTCTGATATTGAAGTGTTGTTATTATTTCTATAATACTGAAACGGTTATGCACTATACCTGGAACGGTTACGTACTACAAGATAATTTAGATAATCTAAATAGACGTGACTTGGTGGATTTGGCTGGTGTCTAACAATTTCTACTTAGCAAAAAAATATAAGTACTTACTGAAATACAAATAAAATGCACTAAAAAGAAAAGACGTCGACTAACTTAAAATGATTTTAAGTTTTATACCTATTACAATAAACTTTTATACCTATTACAATAAAAATATAATAAATAAAAATATCTGTGATTTGGTCAGGGGGTATTTTATTTTGAAAAAGTATTTTGAAAATACCTATTTTGCATTTAGCATTTGAAATACAAAACGCAAAACTATTTAGTATTTTGCATTTGAAATAGAAAATCTGAAAAGTATTTTGCATTTTGTATTTAAATGCTTTTTTAAAACCATTTTGTACATCTCTGCCTACGATACAGAAGACAATCCTCGTATGGTGCAGTTATACAAAATATATGTTTATAGTAGGTACCTCAAAGCCGTTAGAACCCGCAGAAACCTGCGATTTCCTTAGAATTATCACTAGCTTTCAAAATAGGTGTTGATTATATTTTTTAAATTACGCGTAATTTAGGGCAACTTGCACCAACTTCTTAAATATGTTAAAATTGTATTTAAATTTTAAACACAAATTTACTATGAAAAATTGTGTTTAAATACATTTTAAACTTACCTTAATGCAAGTGGGCCTTAATGCCTTAAATTTATTGCAAGCTGAAGTGGTAATGGGCCGGTCACATCTCTCGGAATACTGGCTGAAGCTTGGCAAGACAAGTGCTTGAGTGGTGACCGAATGTGGGCGTCACTGGCGTCCACTGGGTGAGACAGTGGACAAATATGGAATTAATGATGATGACGTATTAAAGGCCTAAATGCGTCATTATACTTAAAAATTATAAGCTTTTTTAAAAGTTAGGGGCCATCTTCTATTACGTCACACGAATTTTATGATTTGTTGAACCCCGCGCCCTCGATGTCACATGTCGTCACATTTATGGTCTAAATTAATAAGAATTCTAGTGTGACGTCACAAATATCACAATTTTACATCTACAAATAATCAAAGCGAAACAACAATTCCATTTTTTATTGTTTTTGTTTATATAATTATGACGTCACAAAGCTGACCACCCCTCCCACCCCTTGTCACAAAATGTAAGAATTGGACCCGTAATGTGTGACGTGATTTATGACATAATAATGTTGACTCCTTATAAAAAAAAGTAGTAACAGTATGATATCTTTACCGCGGTAAAAATTATGTTATCAATAGATGTTGTGACGTTACCTTAGGATAAATAATGGCGAAGAAAAATTGAGAAACGACAGTACAGATACGTGTCTCTATAGCTTTAGTTGGTAGCGTCCAGTAGACGAAATCGGAAGACACAGCTTCTAATCTAGCCTGATACACATTTTTTATTCATCTAAAAGAATATTAGAAATGCGAGTTTTTGTTACGTTTTGATGTCGAAACAACTGAATCAATTTTGATAAGTTTAGGTATAAAGGTAGATTGAACTTTGGAGACCTATTGTCTCAAAAAATCCTAAGGATGTGTGTGAAACCGCGGGTAATTTTGACTTGAATTTTGTGTTGTAGGTTCGATATTCGATATTCACACGGAGCAATATTTGTATGATCTACAATTCTACAGGTATCTAGTATTTCCGGGTCTGGGTGTTTGTGTATGTGATAATTTGTGTTTGTAAACGTACCCACGATACAGGAGAAAATCCTTGAGTGGAGTAACGTTTTTTAAAAAATCGTAGCTTGTAAAGTTTTTAGGTGTTTATATTCTCGCCAAGAATTCAGCCTACTTCATAAGGTCGCAACACACAGCACAGTTACTGACCAAACGCAGAGTTCGGAAACGCCTAATTAGTAAAACTTGTCAGCAACAGGGTCAGTGACCCCGCGACAGGACTGCTAAATAGTACCACTGACAGTTGTGTGTGTGATGTTGGCAGAAGTCGCCAGTGTATGAATTAACTGAATAATGCAGATATATAAAAAAAATGTGCTTATTCTTGTTACACCACTGAATTTATTTTTATTTTACACTAGCTTCTGCCCGCGCCTTCGCTCGCGTAGCGTGATGATATATAGCCTATAGCCTTCCTCAATAAATGGGCTATCTAACAATGAAAGAATTTTTGAAATCGGACCAGTAGTTCTTGGGATTAGCGCGTTCAAGCAAACAAACAAACTCTTCAGCTTTATATATTAGTATAGATAAACATACCATCACGGCTGTATTCCCCGAAGGGCTAGGCAGAGGCGTACTAATGAAAACCCACAGTTTGCAGGTCCCATGTGATAGAGGGCGAGCCTATTTTTATTTTATAAACTAAAATCCTCGGTGTCTCAATTAGGCTATGAGACCATAATGATATACGGCTAGATTTTATTTATGTATTCATAGAAAACATGTCCAAAGACGATTAACGAAAAGAATTTATAAGGTGAATGTCAACCGGCAGCGTCGGAAGAGGTTGCCCTAGAAGGACATACCATACATCTTATTGGCGTACAATACATACATATATCTTATTGGCGAGGTCCTTCAAAAAGGTATGTATAAGAAAATGTATGAATGTGGCAGAAGCAAAAGAAGTATGCAAGGATCGTCGTACAAGTGCTGGTCTATACTTTCTGCCCACACCTGTGGAAGGCGGGCGTAAGTGTAGTATGTATGTAATTCTAGAAAAATACGGTTATTTAAATTAGAAACATCGCTAAACTGTGCAACAGTTTGTAGGCGATGATGGTGCTCTTATTAATTTATACAGTACTAGCTTCTGCCCGCGACGTCGCTCACTTGAAGCTCAAAAACCAACAGTTATGATCTCTTCTTTGTATAGTCTCTATACATTAGAGAGGTCAAGCTGTATCTCAGGTTCCGTTTTCATTATTTGAGATAAGAAGTATACCAGTTTTTAAGTTGGAGCACATACGTTATAACAGTGATTACGATTACGATTAGCCTATTGTGTCCCACTGCTGGGCAAAGGCCTCCCAACAGTGATAACAAAATTAAAATCTATTCAGTAGTTTTTGCGCCGACCTGTAACAAACAGACAAGACTTTTAAAATACACATTTTTGGGTTCGGAGACGTTTATAAGTAAGTGGGTTAGGGTATAATAACCCAGTTCCTTTTTTTGAAATATCTTCAATGTACAGACACAGCTTTTTTACAATTTTATAATAGTAGAGATGTGTTATGTCTTTCTCAATCAAACATAAATAATTAAACATTATACATTTTGGTTTCCTTATTTAATATGCATATTTTACAGGCTTTGATCCGTTTTACTATTGACAGATTTAGGTCTCTTTCAACCATACACAATATTACCCCACACCACATAATTTATTGAGGTCACTCTTGCAAGCCCCTGTTGGGTAATCATTTAAAATTAATAAAAACGAATACACAAATCTGTAACAATGATAAGAAAGTATGTATGTCAGTAGTTCAATAGAATCTATGCCTTTTTATATAAAAAAAATATTTGATACAAATTATAGAAAAGTGGATACCTATTTGTAATAATTGCTGACCACTGAAAGATTTACAAATCAGCTTTCTAAAGCAAACATACACTCTAAAGTCTATTATGTGTTACTAGTCCACATGGCCTGTAGGCAAGATGCAATTTGTAGTTCGTATAGACTAGCGAATAGAAACAATGTTTATGCAACTGACATAAGCTTTCGACAAATCGAGCGTCCACAAATGTCATCTCCATACATTTTGTTTCTATTCGTTGAACGATTCGAGCGATAGATTGTAACTTGTCGAGGCCCTATTGCTACTACTATGTCTGGACTTTAAAAAATCCTTACGAAGGGTCTTTGCCCTAGGGAGAAGCCTACGCTAAAACCTCATTGCTAGCCGTGTTGATAAACATTATCTTTTTAAATCGACAGCTACATATGGTTTAGGGGCTTCAGTACAGAGTACACAATTAGCAGTGTTGAGAACAATAGCAGACACTTGACTCAGACGTATCATTCACTTATTAGGGCTGGCTCATAAAGAAAACGTTGTAAAGTGCAAATAATTGGCTTAAAGAAGCATAAAATATTAGTACAACACAATAGAAAGTGAACATAACGAAACATCTATAAGTAATGATTAATTAACATAATTTTAAATTATACACAACTGTTATAGTATGTGCGTTATCATAACCATTGGTCAGAATAAATAATAGGAATAGGGAATAAATCAACCTATACCATAAATTCCCAAAAAACTGGTTATAACATCAATGGTGATTGCTGGTATCGAAATTGTTATTTTAGACCATAAGTTAAATATTGTATGCGCGAGAATCATTTGAAGACACACTTCTAAGACGTCCTTTTTATGGGATAGGGGGCAAACGAGCAGACGGATCACCTGATGTTAATCGATTACCGCCGCCCATGGACACCCGCAACACCAGAGGAGTCGCAAGTGCGTTGCCCTCCTTTTAAATGGATTTGGGCCTCCGGTAACCTCACTCACTCGGCGAAACACACCGTAAGTGTTGTTTTACTTAGGTTTTCTGTGAGGCCGTGGTATTACTCCGGTCGAGCCGGCTAGACCACTAAGATTAGTACTTTTGAACAGTCAAAACTAGTTGCACGGGTCCAAAAAGTGGGTCTTATTGAAGACTAGCTTCTGCCTGCGACTTTGTCTGCGTAGACTTCGGAATTGGGTCCGGCCAAGATAAAAAGTAGCCCATGTGTTATTCCAGACTATAATCTATCTATGTGCCAAATTTTAGCCAGATCCTTTCAGCCGTTCTGGCGTGAAAGAGTAACAAACATCCACTCATACTCACAAACATTCGCATCTGTAATATTAGTAGGATTTTTCAGGAAATTCTATAGATACTGTTTGCAGTGTTTCTAAAGACATTGTAATACATTTTTGCCATCCCTAGCTAACTTGACGCTTCCGTCAGTCTGTACATTCGCTCCGTCTGCCCATTTAAATCAATGAATCGTTGAACTTTATATCATTATATCGAAAGGGGAGAAATTTAAATTCCCATCTTGTGATTTATTGGACTGCTGCCTGGTGTTTTATTTCCCACCCTGCATCCATCTGGTAATATTATTTAAATTAAAATTTTCCTGACTTAATGCCTTGCAATTTGAATATAAATACCAATCACCCCATATTAAAATTCTGCCTGAATTATTAAACGTGGGAGAGCCATGCTTTGGCACGAATTAAGCGGCGGTAGCCTAATGGCTAGGGCGTCGGACTTGCGATCATGTGGTTGCCGGTTCGAAACCCACCCATTGCACAAAAAAAAGGGGGGGGGGGGGCGCGACCGGAGGGATACCACAGCCTCACAGAAAACGCTTGTGTTGTGTTTCGCCGAGTGAGTGAGGCTACAGGAGGCCCAAACCCTTTTAAAAGGCGGGCAACTTCACTCAGCAAATAAATGCAGATATGAATGCTCCAACCCATAAAATTGCCCGACCTTGAAATTTTACTTAGGACGACGCAACGCTCCTAAGTTCTCGAAAATGCGCCAGGCTCACCTGGCGCATTTGCGAGGACTGCGAGGACTTTGCGAGGCCCAATTAAGACAATTTCTAATAAATTTGAACCTAACACCAACATTTCATCTTTCCAGGCGAAAAGGCTTAACGGCAATGGCGAGCTTGCTGCCATCAAGGTGATAAAGCTGGAGCCCGGGGATGACTTCGCGATCATCCAGCAGGAGATCCTGATGATGAAGGACTGCCGGCACCCGAACATCGTCGCCTACTATGGCTCATACCTCAGGAGGGACAAGCTCTGGATCTCCATGGAGTACTGTGGCGGTGGCAGCTTGCAGGTAAATGATAAGGATATTGCTGAGTTTTTCACATTTTACATCATCATATCAGCCAAAAGAAGTCCACTGCTCGTTAGCCTAGTGGACCTGAGCGCTACGCTAGAGGTCTTGGGTTCGATTCGATTCGAGCAAAGTGTTATTGGGTTTATTTATTTAGTATTCACATAAATAAATAAATAAACCCATTTACCAAACGTTTTTCTATGAAATTCCCAGTATCAGCTCGGATTTTGGAAGTTGTGCCCGTTTAATGGCAATACATTACAATACTGCCAAACCCTTTGGGAAATACAGGCGTGATGGTATGTTATGTTATGAAGTCCACAGCTGAACAAACGCCTCCCCCAAAGAGATCCACAAGGACCGGTTTTATACCGCCTGCATCCAACTCCCAGCGACCTTCACCAGGTCGTGCGTCCGTCGAGGACGTCGTTCCACACTGCGTTTTCCGGTGCGTGGTCTCCCCTCGAGAACCTTTCTGCAGTTGGATCTTTGCCGGAGATTCTTAGTACCCCCTGCCCCGCCGTTACCGTAGCCGCTACCATAACTAGGACTAGCGGGGCCGCCGGGGACTGGGGGCCGGTTATTTATTTGTGTCGCTATTGAGGGGAAGTTGCCAATACTCTCCACGCTTGGCAGTTGGGTTGGGAGCCCATCCCTCTGGTAAAGAAATCGGCAGTCGATTCCTGCCCTGATCTTAAAAGATAAGCTAGCCCGCAAGGTGATATCGGGGCTGACTGCCCAGGGTGCGCCGGTCACTCTTGGAGTCTCTCTTCTTTGCACCCCTTGAAAGTTTTAGTCGAATATATTATTGTACCTAAGCGGCGGCCTAATGGCTAGGGCGTCGGACTTGCGATTGTGGTTGCCGGTTCGAAACTCACCCATTGCACAACCGACTTGAACCCACTCGTAACACAAGCATTTAGCTTAGCACGAGGGGGTAACAAGAATACTAGAAATGTGCGACCCACATAGCTAGAAAAAATAATTGTTTACCGTGGGAGAGCCATACTTCGTCACGAATGGGCCGGTTCGACCGGAGTCATACCACGGTCTCACAGGTTTTTGAGTTCCAATCTCTGTATGTATATCAAAATTCATCAAAATTGGTTTAGCGGTTTAGACATGAACGCGCAAACTTGATATATAAAAAGACTGACTTTATTATTGCCATTCGAAGGCTAAAGCATTTTATGTGCTATGTTCCAGGATATATACCACGTGACCGGTCCCCTGACGGAGCTGCAGATCGCCTACATGTGCCGGGAGACGCTGACGGGGCTGTCATACCTGCACAGCATGGGCAAGATGCATCGGTGAGCTTTATTCATGAACATTCTAGAATATTATAACCACCGGAAATTCCACTTTCTATTAATATTATAACGTGAAAGTTTGTGAGGATGTATGGATGTCTGTTACTCTCTCACGCTAGAACGGCTGAACGGATCTGGATTAAATTTGGCACAGAAATAGATTATAGTCTGGAATAACACAAAGGCTACTTTTTATTCAGGTCGGACGCAATTCCGAATTCCACGGAGGGGAAGTCGCGGATAGAAGCTTATTTACCATAATCTTGAAGGCGAAGGCGTTCGCTTCGACAGCCAAATTCAAATTGCCATTTTTAGGTCTACAACATTCTAGAATAGTGTAATCTTACGTCCATCTTGTTTTCTAATATTTCCAGGGACATAAAAGGCGCGAACATCCTCCTAACAGAGTGTGGGGACGTGAAGCTGGCGGACTTCGGTGTGTCGGCTCAGATAACCGCCACTATTAACAAGAGGAAGTCTTTCATCGGCACCCCTTATTGGATGGCGCCTGAAGTAAGTCAAAGTCAAAATATTTTATTTCAATCAGATCATTAAAATAAGTACTTTTGGAAATGTCAAACTAGTTGCGCTGTTCCAAAAAGTGGGTCTTATAGAGAAGAGCCGGCAAGAAAGTCCATACCTAAATACTTTTTTTTTATTATAACAAATCAGATTACAATATTAAGCTTTGTTTTACAACAAAGCTTTTAAGCTTTGTTTTTACAACTTTGTTTTAAATAGTTACTGAGAATGATGCTGTTTTATGTGTAAGATTTATTCATTACTAACTTATAAAAAAATAATTGCCACAGCAAATAATAGTAAGTATGTTATTAACTTTTCATGTATCTCCGTAATCCCCTCCCCCGGTCATCATGAATCCCCGTAAGATTAGTGTGGTATTAAAGATAATGTCGACAGTGAAATTGCTGTACATAATAGGGTAGTTTTTTGATTGAAGTAAACTTGTCTCATCTCTTTTATTCTACTATTATAAAATTGTGAAAAAGCTGTGTCTGTACATTGAAGATATTTATTAAAAAACAAGTGGGTTAGGGTATATAAATGTCTCCGAATCCAAATATATGATTTTTAAAATTCTTGTCTGTTTGTTACGGGTTGGCGCAAAAACTACTGAATAGATTTTAATTTTATTATCAGTATAAGAAAGTATATGCTCCAACTTAAAAACTGGTGAACTTCTTATCTCAAATAATTAAATGGATTAAGAGATACAGCTTGACCTCTCTGATGAAGCGGCGGTAGCCTAATGGCTAGGGCGTCGGACTTGCGATCATGTGGTTGCCGGTTCGAAACCCACCCATTGCACTACCGACGTGAACCCACTCGTAACACAAGCATTTGGCTTAGCACAAAGACAGAGATTAAGGATAAAGACAAAGAGTGTATATCACACTGTGCCGGCTCGACCGCAGTGATACCAGATGGCCTCACAGAAAACCGCCGTGAAACAACGCTTACGTTGTGATTCGCCGAGTGAGTGAGGATACCTGAGGCCCAAAATCTTTTATAAGGCGGGCAACGCACTTGTGACTCCTCTGGTGTTGCGGGTGTCCATGGGCGGCGGTTATCGCTTACCATCAGGTGATCCGTCTGCTCGTTTGCCCCCCTATCTCATAAAAAAGGGTACACACAAAATCTCACATTATTTTTGCGGGGCAGGGACAGAGCATCCCATCTCAATCCCTACCAAAAACCTTAAACCCTTATATCTTAGAATCTTTTAGCTATTTTTTTCTTAGAATACAAATTGTATTTGGTATTGGTATTTTTAGTAAATAATACACCATTAAAACCCTATTATAATTAACTGACTTAACAACTGAGGTATCAAGATGACAACGCACTTATGATACTAATGTAACCTATAGACGCCTATAGTTTAGTTTTTCTGGGGTCCAGGCGTAATGGTTATCCGAAATTAATTGAACAAGAAAATAGAATGGAATGTGATGAATATTTTCGTGTGTTTCAGGTAGCAGCTGTGGAACGCAAGGGTGGTTACAATCAGCTCTGTGATATATGGGCTTGTGGCATTACTGCTATTGGTGAGTGCATCAACAAACAATGGTATTGCTAGCGTCGATAGACTCCTTAAATATTTTTTTTGGTAGCCAATTTCTTCCCCCATCTGTGAAAAGGCCTCCTTCCCCCTTTCCAAATCGTAGTTTAAGCCACCCATCTCTATTGTAAGAGTCCAAATTATCAAACCAGTCCCACTTGAGCTGTTTGGCTTCCCGCGTCACTCCAGTTACTTGAGTTTTGGAGCGGAGCCTTATATAATAGGAGTCTTACTCCCAGAATACTACGCTCCATCTCTCTTTTGGAAACCCCGAGTTGCAGGTTTAAAAACCATTATTAGTGATAAAGGTAGTGAATGATTTGCGTAAAAAGCGAATGATAAAAATGATTTAATTTTAAACAAACTAAAAATTCGTAAGTAAAAGATGTGAAATATAAGAATAATTAATAATGTAGTAAACGAAAATGTGGGCCCCTCTACTGTTCGCGTGACCCGCGGTCGCATCCCTAAACGCTTTCTGGAATAATCCATGCCCCGCGCGCGCACCCCGTTGCCCCGCGCCTACGCCGGTATTTCCCGCCGCCCAGGCGCCCAGTCAGTCGCCAAAAATCCCTTCACGCGGTTCGGTCGCGTCGCGCGTGATGTACCTACCTACCCCTGTGACGAACTTTCTTACTGTCCTGTATTTATTCCAGTTTTTAGTTAACATTGTGCGTGACCGTGTATCTGAACTTTCATGTGTAATTTTATAATAAACTGTGTTCTTGGTAGAATTGTTTGACTTATTTTACCAACCACTACCAAAATAATTATAAAGAAAGTAATTCCTTTTTTGGTTTCTTCTAATACATACAAAAAATTTCATTCATGAAATTTTACTTTTTTCATCTTGACATTTTAGTCATTTTATAAATTATGTTACTGCTAAGAAAAAATAATTCTAAAATTTTTATGTAGTTTATATTGTGTTTTGAAGACAAGTTATTAAATTTAAAATAAACAGTTTGTTCAATTTCGTTGATTCTTACACCACCTCACCATCTTTTTTTTTGTCATAAACTGGTAACACTTCCACTGTCTAGTTACTGAATACAATTAAAAATCAAAATATACATACCCACCACAATAATTCCATTTCCAGAGCTAGCTGAACTCCAACCGCCGATGTTTGAGCTGCATCCGATGCGGGTGCTCTTCCTCATGTCCAAGTCTGGGTTCAAGCCGCCCTCGCTAAAGGAGAGGGAGCGCTGGTCCGCCGTGTTCCACTCCTTCCTTAAGCTGGCTCTCACCAAGAATCCTAAGAAGAGGCCCACGGCCGACAAACTGCTACAGGTGAGCTTCTTTATTTATGACATAGGGGGGCAAACGAGCAGACGGATCGCTTGATGGTAAGCGATAACCGCCGCCCATGGACACCCACAACACCAGAGGAGTCACAAGTGCGTTGCCCGCCTTTTAAGTGTTTGGGCCTCCGGTAACCTTACTCACTCGGTGAAACACAACGTAAGCGTTGTTCCACGCCGGTTTTCTGTGAGGCCGTGATATCACTCCGGTCGAGCCGGCGTACTGTGTGTGATCATTAAGTACGCCTCTGCGAAACCCTTCGGGGAATACAGGCGTGATAGTATGTTATATTCTGTGACAGTCAAAAAGGAGACAAAACATATTAATACATAATTATAATAAAATTGAAACAGGCTACATTCCATCGCACCTGTATTCCTCGAAGGGTTAGTTTACGGTTCGCCGGTACGTTAAGGTCCCATGTAATAGGGCGAGCCTATTGCCATAAAATAACCCAGTAGCACTAGCGTAGCAGTCGCGCTTGCGACCATGAGAGTAACGAAGCAATTTTCTTGATGATAAATGATATTTACTTCTGTAAATAGATCTTTTAAAGACACTTTTACAAGTCGATATTTTACATTTTTTTTAACTAGATGGCGCTGGTATTTCCTAACTGACGACCTCTAATAAGAAACACCGAAAAGAACTCAGAGAATCATGGTGTCTTTTAAAGTCCAGACAGTAATTAGTAGTATTTATCAGATATTATGCGAGTGTTACGATGTAGGGCAATATCTGGACAGGCCTTTTGAAGAAAGAGCCATACCAGCTTTGAGTTGACCTGTCCTGACTGATATAATGTCGTGGAAGATAATGTATTTTTTTTACTTTAACTTCCAAATGTTTTGTTCTATCGTAAAATTAAACATTGTCGATTGCAGCACGCGTTCTTCCAACAAGACATGAGCAAGCGGCTCGCGATAGAACTCCTCCACAAGTACTCCAACCCACCCAGCCACTGTAACAACGAACCAGACGAGGATACCGTGAGTATACTATCATCAAGGTTTAAAGAAAAAAAGCAACAACAACTGAATGAATTTACCGTGGGAGAGCCATGCTTCGGCACGCAGAAAACCGTGAAACAACGCTTACGTTGTGTTTGGAGGCCCCAACCCTTTTAAAAGGCGGGTAACGCACTTGAGACTCCTTTGGTGTTGCGGGTGTCCATGGGCGGCGGTATCGCTTACCATCAGGCGATCCATTTGATCGGTTGCCCCGTCTATCACATAAAAAAAACTAATTATTGGCAAACGCACAACAGAAGTCACAGAGAAAGTTTCTACACTTACTATTACTTGTCGCGCTAATTATCACTTAACTTCATACTTCGATATTCACTTCACCTTGTCCATAATTAAACTTATGCATTGAAATGAAACTACTTTTAACGGATTTTTTCGCGGTATATTGATATTATTTAGTTCCAACACCTCAATCTGCCCGTGACCTTGGATGCTGAAAAGGATCCGAAACGTCGGGAACTAAATAATATCAATATACCCCGAAAAAATCCGTTCATTTCAATGTCTAATATTCGCCTAAAAGTGTCAGAAATCAGTATGTTAAACTTATGCAGTTTATTTTTACGTATTTATGTGAGCCACGAATATTCTAGAATCGAACAATTTCTATAAGTTCACAAAATGCGAGTTGACCTTGAACCCGGCCTTGAAGTATTGTTATTAGACGAGTGCCGTGTTCGAGCGCTTTCTTTCGAATTTTCTACATGCTTCTACGACTTATCTAAAATCTTCGTGACCCATCTCCGTCGTTCTAACAGTTACTCGGAGTAACAATATTATCATAACTACTAGCATTATCGTCTTTATCCAATTCAAATAGAGATGAAACATATCATACCAAAATGCCTTTGTTTTTTGTATTCCTTGCTAAGGTGTATTAATATACACACCACAGTTTGCGGGTATGTTTAAGTCCCATGTACTAGGGGACGTATCTATTGGCCAATAACAGGGCAGAAATCCCGAACTTCGATTTGCTATATTAATTTCATTGAAAAACCTAATAAGACTGCTTGTCCTGAGTATTGAAGCCAGGACCTCTAGTGTAGTAGTTGCATTCAAGACGACTGAGCTAATAATGCAGATCAAATTTTTCTTTCCTTGATTTTTTTATGTAGCTTCTATTAATTCAGATGTATTTAAGGGTGCGTTCCACTTTGCGTTAACAACGTTCACTCTCACGACCGCAGTTTTTCCGTTCCACTTGCTTGTTCAGTTACTGTCTGCATATTATCATTGCTCATGTAGGCAGGTTCACTGTTTTTAATAGTTAAAATTGTTATTTAAACTATATTATAAATACTGCTTGAAAACTAACAATAATAACATGTGCGCCAGCTGACAGTAGCAATTAATAAATTATTAAGTTCCCCAAACAATGATTTGAATTCTATTTTGTATAACGCCTTAGTAATTTAACAGACAGAAATGTGTTTGCTGGGGAGTTTCTTGCGCCGCTTCTTCTTCCTAGCCAAAACACTAGGACGGTGAAGGGCGGGCGTTTTGGGGGCTGTCTATAATGTAAAAATGACGTTTAGAAAGTACTACCTAGTAGTCTATATTGAATAAATGATTTTGATTTTAATTGATTTTGTCGTAAACTGAAGTGAAATTCCTTCAGAGCTTCGCGTGAGCGTAAGTCATGACGTCATGAGTGACGTTTTCTCCGCGACCACAACAACCGCGGTCGTTATGTGGAACGACTAAATGAGCTTTTTGATCGTTGTGGACGCTAACTGGAACGAACCCTTAAATACATCTGAATTAAAAGAAGCTACATAAAAAAATCAAGGAAAAAAAAATCGGTCTACATTATTAGCTTAGTCGTCCTGAATGCGACTTTTACACTAGAGGTCCTGGCTTCAATACCCAAGTCCAGCAGTTTTATTGGGTTTTTCAATGAAATTAATATAATAGCAGATCGAAGTTCGTGGTGTGGAACGCACTCCAAAAGTTCCGTGTGTATTTTATTACAGGCGTTGTCAAACGTACCACAGCGCATAGCGTCAAAGCATACAGGGAGGGGTGGGAGGCGCGTGCTTGCGGAGCAAGCGCATGCCAACAATCACGTGCGCACGCGCAGTGCGCTCACAGACCACGTAGTACCCACCGCGCCGCGCCCCACCTCCCTGCTCAGCGGTGACGTCATCTCCGGCCGCGCCCGCCTCGCGGCCCCCGAGGCCCGGGACCCCGGCGACCGGCGCGACGGGGTCTACGATGACTCGCCCATAGTGGACTTGGATGCTGACGATGATCTTAGCGTGCGCTCCATGCCGAAAGTGATTAACTTTAGCGCCGAAATAAATAGGAGTTGCGACGGGGATACTATTAAACGAAATGGTGAGTAGCTTTTTTTAATGAAGGCGATGCCCCACACTAAAATTTTCTCCTGTGTCATGGGTGCTTTTTACAAACACAACATATCTGTAAGTCATGCAAATATTTACTCCGTGTGGGAATCAAATCCACGACAAACGTATCGAAATTATTCTGTACGTGTATGTGCGCCACTGAACTGTAGACCGAATTTAATGATTTTTTATTTGTGTTTAAGTAGGTCTCTAAATTATTAAGATTTTCAATTTTTCGAAGTCGAAAGTCAGGAACTACAAAAAAAATTAGGTATACAAATCCAAAACTGCTTGATCTGAGATTCAAACCAAGACCTCATGCTGTTGGAAAAGTCTGAAAGATGCCTGCCTTGGCTTTCAATTCCAAGCCGATGAATTAGCATTTTATGGACCATGTCATTAAGACCTGGTTCCCAATATCAAATACATCGATGAATTTCCTTACTATACTTCGACTTTTAGTTGTATTCAATAAATTCAGTCAAACTGGCGGTCAAGGGTAAGCCTTTCCAGGAATAAAACAAAAGAACCGGTTTTGATAATATTTTTTTATTGTTACAGCTTACAGCAGACAGTCTAGTGAAGATTGGAGCGTTGCTTCACTGATGAGCTGTCCGAAACACAATCCGCTAACACAAGACCTCTCTACAGACACCCTTCCATCTAGCGAGAAGTAAGCACAACAACAATTTTTACTATCCATAGTTTTTTCTGTTATTTTCTCGCTTATTTTATACGTTTATATATTATGTTATAGCAAGTGGTGTCGGGTGATCAAGGGTGACGATATATTGAGAATGAGTTTAAGGTACAAATTTGGCCAAACAAAATCGTAAAAGATTTCCAAATTTTTTTTTTGCGTTTGTGTTTTTTCTAACTGTTAGGGTTTTCTGTGTGCTAATTAATGGTGGTGGAGGTTTTATTTATTTATTATTTTATTTTTTATTTGTGTTTTTTTATGAACAATTCCTGAGTGTCGTGTGATGCACAAAATGATAGTATAGTTACACTTTTGATTATGCGCATGAGTTTAAGCGATGGTTTTTCTGTTTGGCTTCTATGGTTTCTCTATGGGATGGGCTATTGTTGTCTATGATATGAAGAGGTAAGACGTTTTGAATCGCTATCTATGGCGCTCGTTGTTGCCTTCAGTGTGGTTTCAAAAATATTTATTATTAATGTCTAAAGTTTTAATAACGAATCATAATTTAATCTGAATCTTTTCAAGAGGCTTACATTCGGCTTCAAATATATTGGGACAATCCAACTGTTCATTATTATCTCAAACACTAACGAAATGAAACTTTATCTCAATGGGATAAAATTTAAGGTCGAATGACAGTAGAGTACTGTGTTCATTCTAAATCAATTCTTGAGGTATACTTTCATTTTCTTAAGATCATTGATGAAGTTCAGATCTTGCCTGATGCTGACTGTTCGACCGAATATGCAAATTTCGTTATACAATTTTAGACACTTTTATCTAAACATTAACGTCGATAAAAAGTGATCGCAATTTTCTGTAAAAGTTTTGTATAGAAACTTATAATGTTAATTAGCTATCTCTTTTAAATGGCAACCAGGACATATCGAAAATACGTCACTCATTAAATAATCATTAAAATCCATCGCTCAAATAAGTGTTGTCGCGCAAACACGCTTTGTGACGCAAACACGTATTATGACGGAAATACGTATTGTGACGATAATACGCACTGTGACACAGACACGTATTGTGACGCAAACACGTATTATGACGGAAATACGCTTCGTGACGCAATCACCTGTCGTGACGCAATTGCGTGCTGTGACGCAAACACGTATCGTGACGCAAATTGCGTCATTTCAAGTGAGTATCATCTGTAAGTTGTCTCTCTTGTTTTAGGAGCCTCTTGCAATATATCGATGAAGAGTTAATGCTCAGGTAAACGGAGAGGTTTTAAGACTGCATGTATTATTACATGTAATTTGTGTGTTTTATGTCATTAGCTTTCAAGCTGTTCGGAATAACAATCTATTTGCGTAAAATTACGTGTATTAAGCGTCAAAAGTCAATGAAAGAAACGGTGGGTTATTTTTTGCTTGCAATAATTATTTATAGCTTTTTAAAATCGGGATACAATATTCCGAACAGCACGTATTTAGATTTGGTTTAGTTTTGATTAATATATATGTACATAGTTATTTATTTAATATATGCAAAAATAAATTATTCTTATTACAGACTTTTTATGGGTTACTTATGACAATAGTAATTTTAGAATATACTACCATGGGGCACTAACACAACTCCTCAAAAGGTCATTTAAGACATTGCCCTGCATTGTCCTACTCAAATATAAATGTAAACCATGATTCTCTGACTTTGTTTCGGCTTTTCTTCTCAGAGGTCGTCAATTAGAATACCGAAGCTATAAAAAAACTATTGACTCGTAAAATTGCCTCTAAAGATCTAATTACAGAAATATTAATCAAAATGAATCGCCAAATGTGTTGCTAAGCTCAAAGCTCGAGAATGGCTCGACCAATTCGGCTTAGTTGTTTTAATATTTTCGTTAAGGCTTAAGGAAGGTACTTATGTATGGATGAGAAAAGACGTAAAAATTGCGACGAAAATAGTAAAAAAACCGCCTTTCTTTTCCCATACAGAATTAAAATAAACATTTGATTTCATCATTGGGTTCTTCTATGATATATTTACAGTATTCCAATAGTTTAGGGTACGTTACTGGCTCACTATTGCCGTAAACCGTGGAATAATTCCACCTCAGCGCTGCTACTGACAATTTCATAGACATAAAACGATAACAATGCTCTACTGGGGAAATGAATCCGGGACCGTACAGCTTACAGAATTTTATAGGAGTACTTTTTGGCATCCTATTTCTTCAATATTATTGTTCAGGACTGATGTCTTTTTTAATGGTATCCATCAAGGGAGAGCCACGAATGGACCGGCTTGACCGGAGAGATATCACACTCTCACAGAAAACCGGCGTGAAACAACATTCTGTTTCGCCGAGTGAGTGAGGACACCGGAGACCCAAATCCTTTTAAAAGGCGGGCAATGCATTTGCGACTCCTCTGGTGTTTCGGGTGTATATGGGCGGCAGTAATCGCTTACCATCAGGTGATCCTTCTGTTCTTTTGCCGACCTATACCATAAAAAGGACCTGGCTCATGGCAGTTAATACTATAGAGGGGATTTGAGACGAGTTTGTCTCAATAATCAAAGATTTGTTTGGTCACACCGACATCATTAAAAAAAAATCTCGCAAGGCTCCTATATAATAATATCTAAGTTACATAAAAAGTCTGTAGTTATAAATACAAAACATGACCTAAATAAAATGCCGCATAGCAATTAGTATAATTGTATATTTATAGAACATAGTTGTAGCATGAAGCATGTTAAACAACAAGCTTTGCAGCTTAAATATAAACATAGGCCGATTATAAAAAAAACATCTAAAAACCCCGTAAATACCAAAAAGTTTTTCATTCTCACATTGAACAAAGGTTTTATATCCCACCAGCACCACTTGTTATTATAACACCATTAATAAAAGCTTGTCATAACGAAACTTAACAAACCCTCCCACAATTGTGTCTAACCGCACTCAAAAGAGCTTAAAACCCCATAACTGCACTGCGATACCCCAAAAAAGTTACTAAAACTACCAAAAATGTCTACCAATTTGGTAATTTAATATTTTATTTACAGGGCAACACTACCTTTAACAGCGGAAACAGCAAACATGGCGCAGGGTGGCAACACAGCTATATCAATGCACGACCAACACTTATCTCAATGTATACAATTAAAACAGAACTTTTTAAACAATTCTACCGCGAATATCTATCAAAACTTGACATCGACGTTTCAAAGTCCAATGGGTGCTTCGAGAGTATCGATCGACGATCCTCTGTGTAGGAAAATAGGCGAAGATATAATGTACGTTGATCAACAAGAGAGTGACCACTTAGATCTGCAGAGAAATGCGAATTGTGAATGCGGATTATGTCCAAAACCCGAGCCCAGAGACAATAATACTCTAAGCGACCTACAGAGGTCTGTAGCACAATGTTCGTGTGACGTATGCAATTCTAACGGCGACATACTTAGCTACTACAGAAACTGTTCAAACCAAAACACAGACTCGGGCATAGTTTACTGCGAAAATTGTAAAAAGCAAAAAATCTCAGTGTCAAACTTCAGAGCGTTACAAATCGCGAACAGGTTACGAATATCTGAAGACGACAAACTCCAAAATGGCGCCACTGATGAAGAATTATGCAGGAAAATCGATATGAGCTTAAATATGGAAGTATTTGAACATAGGAAAAAACACAACAGGCATAACTCCGATTCTGTGACTGCTGGTATAGATTTGAGTCAATTCTGTCAATGTGAACTCGATGTGAAAAGAAAAACGTCGTCTGTCGACGAGATATTCAAAATGGTGGACGAAAATGGGCGGGACGTTAAGGCGGAGGCGATTGATGAAGAGAATAAGACTACACAGAGGCAAAGGAGTTTGTCAGACAGCCAGAGAGATAAGGCCAAAGTTGATAATCAAGGTAAGTTTAACTATTTAAATAACAAAAAAAAAACTTATAGATACAACGTAAAAACGATTCTTACGGTTCCTCCAGGCCCCTAATGCAATTTAATGGCCTTATGTCCAGCTTGTGGCTGAGCACATTCAGGATGTTGTTGGCGCTCCCTCACGTACGCAGCATCAACGAAGCGATGCGGCGCCGCAGCACAGTGTGAAAGCCATCTGTGTGCGCGTGCACAAACATCGCAGACGCACTACAGTAGCGGGGGAGCCCCACCAGCACCCTGAATGCGTTATTATATTGTATTCGGAGAG
The DNA here is from genome assembly GCA_947256265.1 of Acronicta leporina. NCBI lineage: Eukaryota > Metazoa > Arthropoda > Insecta > Lepidoptera > Noctuidae > Acronicta > Acronicta leporina. Next base: position 2,425,199 of record OX366537.1, on the reverse strand, counting down.
CGTTGATGGCCCGCTGCGTGTAGTTGACCCACAGATTGCAGGTGTAGAGAGTTTGGCAGAATGCCTTAGATATAAAATGAAATAAATGTAAACGAATGCAATGCCGCCAAGTTTAGAACGATTTCCCGGTCGTTTATTTCCAGTGAAGTAGTAGTAGACGAAATGGTACGGTACGAACCTAGATTATGGGTATCTTTGGTATTATGTTATTGTTTTTTAAATTGTTATAAAAATAATATTGTTTTTAACGTGGGAGAGCCATGCCGGCTCGACCGGAGTGACACCACGGCCTCATAGTAAAACCGGCGTGAAACAACGCTTACGTTCTGTTTCGCCGAGTGAGTGATGATACCGGAGGCCCAAACCCTTTTAAAAGGCGAACAACGCACTTGTGACTCCTCTGGTGTTGCGGGTGTCCATGGGCGGTGGTTATCGCTTACCATCAGGTGATCCGACTGCTCGTTTGCTCCCCTATCCCTTAGAAAAAAAATATGTGGGCAATTCAAGGTTCATCGAACCCTTAAGCGATGGGCAGATAGTCATAGTGTATCTTGTCCGATACGCGAACCTGTCGACGATGTGAAGAGGCTGATGAAATGCCACTTCATCTTCTTGGGGAATGTGGATCGCTAATGCACAAGCGTGGTGCTCATCTAGGGAAACATACCTTAAGCCCGGATGAAATAAAAGAGCTCACCCCTAGGAAAATCCTGCAGGTCATAGTAGCTGCAGGATTCAGCGGTGAACTCTAACTCAAAGAGTGGCGATCACAATAGACCATTTTCGGTCGCAGTGGTACTATAGCCGCAAGCAAACAATAAAATAGTAGATTAGTAACCAAGGGCTGTAAGGCATCAATTGCAGCCCGAGATATTTACCGAGGGCGCCTATAGTTCGAGGGTGCAATTGATGCTTACACTCGAGCTAACTACTCTGCTTTACATCTCGATTGTGAGGTAAGTAAATAAAAACCGGCATTACAAGAATGAAACATTTTATTAGTTAAAATTTATAGTGAAATGAGAACAATTTTCAAATTAGTTTTCTATTCCCGCCTTTTTTAATCATTTTTTTTTTCAAGAACGAAATTGAGCTTCGCCGTTCAATATTTAAAATTGATGACTATTATACTCTTACGAAGACAGGGCTGAATAGCGAAGCGACCTCTTTTGTCATTGGGCTGAATGCATGATGTCTATTGGCAGTATGATGGTTAGATGTACGCGAACTTTTTGAAAGAGTGAAGTGTTTTTTTTAATTACTTACCGCCCTAGGGCTTTTCTAGCTACATTATTACCCTAGGGCGCTAATAGGGTATTTTACACCATGTAAAAAAAAATATGAAAATGCATTTTTATGATAGATTTTGAAAAAAATTAACGAGAAACGTTAGCAAAGTTTTTAATGCTCAGTTGTGAATATTGTACTTATAGCTAATGCCGCAATTACTACAGCTAGGAATCTAGAATGTGTTATAGACCTACAAACTGCGAAAAACCAATTGAAATTTGAATTTGGCGGGCTCAGGTGAACGATCCGCCTTAAAATAGGATATGTCCCATGACGAAAATGTCGAAAATGTGCGTTACTAAATCAAGCATTTATTGAATGATACACAAAATAATTGAATCCACAATTTTTTTGGAGTTTTTACACTTGTATTATTGCATTCAGGCACAAGACACCAATGATAAACATTAGAACTCATTATTTTCACAAATCGTGTTACTTGGTCTTTGGCAGTTGTATTGTTTAATAATGAAGTGACGTCACGAGCCGAAGTAGCATGGCGGCTAGCGTTTTCGTGCGTAAATTCAAAATTATAAATTAAAAATCGTTTTTAAGGCATTTTTTGGTTGTATAAAATTGAAATAAAAATTCTACTAGTTCATTACGATCCAAGGATTAATTTAAAACAGTTTTCAAAAAAAGGTGTAATACCCTATTGGTCACCTACAAGCCCCATTTGGGGGTAATAAGGACCTACTTACCGAATATGAGAGATGTAAAAAATATGAGTGTATCCTGGTACAGTGGAGGGCGGGCTGGTAGCGGTGCCGCCGGTGCCGCCGCGGCGCGGGCGCAGTCGGCGGGCGCACTCGCCGGCGCGCGCGGCCCCCAACGGCCTGCCGCCCACGCCCAAGGTGCACATGGGCGCCTGCTTCTCCAAGGTAAACAACACAAAAACATCACAACACCAGCAGGACAACAACATCCCAACTCTATTATCTCAACTCTTTTAGGATGCTCGTCCAATAAATAAATAAATATTCTGCGATGTTTTACACAGCACAATCTAGTCCCAAACTAGACAATGGCTATAATACTTATATACTTTTTTTTGGTAAATACATACTTATAATACATAAGAAACACCCAGACGAACACAAACACTTATATTCATCACATAAATATTTGTGTCCTGTGGGAATCGAACCCATGACCTCATGGTCAGCAGTCCGGTACTCGAACCACTAAACCACAGAGGCCGTCAATCGTACTAAATAACAAACAACTGACCATTTTGAAGTTAAAACTCAAAAATTCTGCTCAATTGCCTCATTAGCCAAGTGGTCCTGAGCGCGACTGCTACGCTAGAGGTCTTGGGTTCGATTCACAGGTCGAGCAAAGTGTTAGTGGGTTTTTCTATGAAATTCCCAGTAGCAGCTTGGAGTTAGGATTTTGTGCCCGGTTAATAGGCTCTCCCCCTATTACATGGGACCTAAACATACCGGCGAACTGTGAGTGTACATTAGTACGCCTCTGCCTAACCCTTCGGGGAATACAGGCGTGATAGTATGTTAACTCAAAAATTCAATGACAATTTTGAAACAATAAAATGAATTTGAGACACTGAAATCCAACCTCTACTACTTTTTGATATTCCCAAAAAACTACAACATAGGGTTCTTATAAAAGGAGAGAAAAAGTTTTCACAGGGTCAGCAACTCGCGAGCGACTTACCTGTGACTGTAGACAAGTGGCATGAACGCTTATCGAATAGAATAGAATTCTCAATGTACGCAAATGACGTAAGCTTTCGACAAGTCGAGCGCGCACCAATGTCATCTCCATACATTTTGTTTCTATTCGTTTGTCTATTCGAACTGTAGATAGACACTTGTCTACGGGCCCTAGTGTTGCAGACAACCACAGCCTACGGTACCTTGTACCGTAATACTGTACACCTCAGTATTTAAAAATAAACTATATTTATATTTTCTACACATTAATGAATCTTTGCCCAACGCTTCAAGGAATACAATCGTATGAACAAAAATATTATTATAAGAAATAATTTTGTGATTTTCAGGTGTTCAACGGGTGTCCTCTGAGAATTAATTGTACAGCCTCATGGATACATCCGGACACGAGAGACCAACATATACTTATTGGTAAGTACCCATTACCTGACAACAATGTTATCAAATAAAAATTGCAATACAAAATACGATTTTTTTTATAAATTGTTCTTTCATAAGTTCCGCTTCGTGGTCGTAAATTGACGAAGTATTTCTTTAATCATGATTTTCGATGGTGTGAAATAAACACGATTTATATTTCGGTGAATAGTTTACCCCTCTCTCCCATTGGGCACAACGGGCAATGGGCACTTACCCATATTGCCCAATGGGAGAGGGGCCTGTTCACAGAATGACGTCTGATGGGACAGCTCGTATCAAATAAAGCTTCCGGCTCAACAAGTCACCAAAATATAAATCGTGTATCGTGGGCCCCAGGATCCACGATTCTCAATCCTTTTGTTTTTGTTTGTCCTATCATATAAATTGTCCTAGGAGTTCCATTACACTAAAGTGCCCAAGGCTTTCAGTAGGTTAAAGACGGCCCTGTCTGTGAAAATATATTTTCCTTCTATTCTATTTATCTTTCGGGGACGCCGGCAAGCACCAGGCGGGCGATCAGTCCTCATATTGGGATTATTTCGCCCAGTTCCCCATTTTGGTGGATCCCGTCATGGGTTACTGGCGCTCGGCGTCGCAAATCTTCCCGTAGCCTTGCAGAAGTCCACCAGTTGTCCGATGGAGAGTTCTGCTAGCCGTTCTTCATTTATCTCATCGGTTCCTAGTATTTCCCATCTAACTACATTGTGCATTTTGCTATTAGATGGAAGCTTGTTTCTTCTTCTTCCCCGCATGCTGGGCATATAGGGTCCTCCTTTATTTTCATGATCGCCAGGTGTCTGTTAAGTCCACAGTGTCCCGTTGCGATCCCTACTGCTATCTTTATATTTTCTCTGCTCATCCTCAGTAATTTTTGGGATTTCCTTTCGTCATATGACTTTAGGAAGATTTTTGATTGTCGGCAACCTTCTATTGATTGCCATCTTTGGTTCGACTCTTTTACCATTATTCTATGGATGATTCTTTTGACGATATTGTATGGGATCGGTAACCTAGGTTCTGGTCCCACGAAGGGTTCATCAGCTCCCTTCCTAGCCAATTCATCTGCTTTTTCGTTCCCTTTGTGTCCTTGATGACCTGGGACCCATGCGACTGTCACCTCTGCCGTTTCTGCTAGTTCATTGAGTGCTTCTCTGCACTCTTTCACTAGTGCAGAGGTGACCTCCACTTTGTTCAGCGCTTTGAGTGTCGCTTGACTATCACTGTATATGACTATCTTGGAGCCCTCCAGTCTGTGGGCTTCTTTGACTATTCTAGTGCATTCCATAATGGCATGCACCTCTGTCTGGAATACACTCGCACATCTGCCTAATGGGAAAGAGCTATTTATGTTCAGTTCGGGGATGTAAACCCCGGAGCCGGATAATTTTGTGCCTTCCTTTCTAGATCCATCTGTATAGCAGACAACCGTGGATGGTTCTTTTTCGGTTGTCCATAATTCTCTTGTTCCTATGTGTATTCTATATTTCTTGTCGAAGATTTTCTCTTCCTTGATCAGGTCATTATTGACCATGATCATTGATAGGTTGTCTTCGTACCGATTTGCTATTGTTGCATGGCCTTTGTCCATGAAGTGATATATTTTCCTTGCAACTTTCTTAATTTTTTTCTTTCGTAACAACCTTTTTCTTACAATAACAAACACAACGAAAACAGAATTAGCGAAATTGGTCCAGCTGTTCACGCGTGATGCCATGACCAAGGGAAAAAGGGATTCATTTATATATATATATATATATATATATATAGATGAGTTATATAAGACACAAAACCAATAGTACAAAAGTTTATAATAAAAGCATGAGAATTATGAACTGGAACACAGGATTTCTGGCGTAATGGGAACTGAAATGAAAAAAGTTTTTTTTTAATTTTTTTTATGGGATACGGGGGCAAACTAGCAGACGGATCACCTGATGGTAAGCGATAACCGCTGCCCATGGACACCCGCAACATCAGAGGAGTCGCGAGTGCATTGCCCGCCTTTTAAAAGGGTTTGGGCCTCCGGTAACTTCACTCACCCCGCGAAACACAACGCAAGCCGGTTTTCTGTGAGGCTGGGGTATCATTCCGGTCGAGCAGGCCCATTCGTGCCGAAGCATGGCTCTCCCACGTTAAACATTAGTATATTGATCGATATTTTGTTGTTGTCAGGTGCGGAGGAAGGTATCTACACGTTGAACCTGAACGAGCTGCATGAAACGGCCATGGATCAGTTGTGTCCACGTCGCACTATTTGGTTGCACGTCATCAAAGACGTGCTCATGTCGCTCTCAGGTTAGTATATATGTTACAGTCAAAACTCATAACCAGTCAAAACCATTTGTGACTGTTTTTTGCAGTTAAAAGTACTTTTGACCAATTTCCTTAGTTAAAACACTCTTGACTGATTTTCGCAGTCAAAAGTGGTTTTGACTGGTTATGAGTTTTGACTGTAACATATACAAAAAAGAATTTATAAATGCTGGTCATTTCCTGTGAAAATTATTGTACTTTTTTGTGAAAATTATTGTACTTTTTTTTTGAAAATTCTTGTGATTCCTTACGAAAATTCTAGTAATTTCCTATGATTTTCTGTGAAAATCATTGTACTTTTTTGTGAAAATTATTGTACTTTTTTTTTGAAAATTCTTGTGATTCCTTACGAAAATTCTTGTAATTTCCTATGATTTTCTGTGAAAATCATTGTACATATCTGTGAAAATATCTGTGAAAATTCTTGTATTTCCTGTTAAAATTATTGTACTTTTCTGTGAAAATGCTCTTGATTTCCTATGAAAATTATAGTACTTTTCAGTGAAAATACTTGTCATTTTCTGTGATAATTCTGGATATTTTCTGTGAAAATTCTTGTGATTTCTTGTGAAAATTTTTGTGGTGTTCTGTGAAATCTACCATCTTAATCTTTGACCCATTAAATATTGTCCCACTACTTGACACTAGTCTAATATGTCTAATAATGTTAGTGTATGCGTCAGAAATCAAGAGAAAAGTGCGTCTAGCCATCCAAAGCGGTGATAATATAAATGGGCATCCGATGATCTTATTTAGATAAATGATTGTGTTTGTTCTCAGGCAAAACTCCGTCGTTATATCGTCACGAGCTGCTGGCGCTGATCGGCAGCGCGCGCGGCGGCCGCTCGCTGCGGGTGCTGCCGCCCCGACTACTGCCCAGGAGGTTCGCGCTCACCACCAGGGTACCCGACACTAGAGGTGTGTACTATGTACTATGTACTGCCATCTTATTGGTTGGGTCTTACCAGCTGCTTGGAATCCTAATATAGAATCTAAATCCAAGCCCAAAACTGCAAGACCAAAGGATACGGTGAGCTCGTTCTGCGTGAATCGGATCGCTAATAATTAACAAAAATGTAAGGTAGCTGTTAGTAATTTTAACATCAAGACGTCCAACACCTCAGTCTGCCCGTGACCATGGATGCTGTAAACGATCCGAAACGTCGGGAACTAAATAATATCAATATACCGCGATAAAATCCGTTAAAAGTAGTTACATTTCACTGCCATCTTATATTCAGATTTGAGATTGCTGTGATCTCTGTACCATCTTACGCAGCCAAATGCTATCAAAAGTCGCAAACACTGTAAGGTATGTCCAACCTACTATTGTAGAACGGCTGTCGCTCAGCGACATTATCATATCATTTCAAATTACTTGTATAACAAAATCAATAAACTCTGCAATATCTCCCTCCCTCCCCTTTGTCAACAAGAATGTAAGAGAAAAATTTGTAAAGTTCGCGCAAAATAACTTGAACCAAAACTAAAGTGCAAACTTTCCCCCCTCTACGTCTGTTGCGCGTGCAAAATGTACTAAAAAACGACTACTGCGCATCCGCCATTTTGGTTCTAGTTATTTTGTGCCAACTTTAAATACTGAAGCTACTGAAGCAGGACTATGATAAGACTGAATACCTATTGAAACTGGTTATCTCATAAACCTACTTTTTACTCTTAAATGCATGCAAATCATGTGGGAGAACCATGCTTCGGCACGAATGGGCCGGCTCGACCGAAGTGATACCACGGCCTCACAGAAAACCGACGTGACACAACACTTGCGTTGTGTTTCGCCGAGTGAGTGAGGATACCGGAGGCCCAAACCCTTTTAATAGGCCGGCAACGCACGTGCGATTCCTCTGATATTACGAGTATCCAGAGGCAGCGGTAATCGCTTACCTTCAGGTGATAAGTCTGCTCGTTTGCTCCTGTATACCATAAGAAACCGAGCGCAGAAAAAGAGTAGATACCTGGAAAGACTTGAGTTGACTTACTTTGCCCAGTAGCAAAACAATAATAGCTAAAAAAAGGACAGTTCTTCGCTTACTTAAATACAGCAGCGGACAGATAGAAGTAGAAAGAAGGGTACTCTTTAGAATAAATCAAATCTATACTTAATATAACTTCCTCAATAGCCAAGTGGTCCTGACTGCGACTGCTACGATAGTGGTCCTGTGTTCGATTCCCAGGTCGAGCAGTGTTATTGGGTTTTTCTATGAAATTCCCAGTAGCAGCTCGGAGTTAGGAATTTGTGTACGGTTAATGGCAATAGGCTCGCCCCCTATTACATGGGACCTAAACATACCGGCGAACTGTGGGTGTACATTAGTACGCCTCTGCCTAACCCTTCGGGGAATACAGGCGTGATGGTATGGTATGTTATGTACTTAATATATAAAGCTGAAGAGTTTGTTTGTTTGTTTGTTTGCTTGAACGCGCTAATCTCAGGAACAACTGGTCCGATTTGAAAAAATCTTTCAGTGTTAGATAGCCCATTTATTGAGGAAGACTATAGGCTATATATCATCATGCTACGCGGACGAAGTCGCGGGCAGAAGCTATAATGATATAAGAAGAATCTAAAGACACCATAGTTGTTAAAATCAAATCAATTTACTTTTGTCATTCCCTATTGAAAAAACGTCTGTACTCCATAGATGAATTGTAATTATATTAAATTACCATTGCAATATATGATTTTTTAATTATTACCGTGTTCTGTGTTATTGTTTGTATTTCGTTTTGTTTTCTTTTATATAGCCTGTATTCATACACAAAGTAATTTTATTCCGGACAACTAAAACTCCATATTTTGTTACAATAACAACACATGAAAGAACTTATTTAAAAACTTAGTCCTCTTTCTGGCGCAGTCGGGTAATTAAAGAAATTCGTTTAAAGTTCACCTGCCAATTAAACACAAAAATAGTAAATATTCTTACTGAATAAATTTCGGTTTTCTTTAAAATTCGGTTCGAAACCCACTCATTGCACTATCGACGTGAACCCACTCGTAACACAAGTATTTAGCTTAGCACGAGGAGTCAACAAGAATACTAGTAATTTGCGACCCACATTGCTAGTAAGCTTTTAAGTTAGTTCCATTTATCCTAGTTCCATTTATCGCTTTGATGGTGTGCGTTTTTTACCACATAGTTTATTTAGTATCTAGAAATGACATCGGGTTCTCAAATAATGTGAATCCTCGTTTAATATCGTCGACTTCGGTCAAACTTGGACATCCTCCAACGTTCACATAATCTTGTTATCGCAATATTGTACCAGTGAAAATTTTAACTTATTTTATTTAAAAAGAGTTTCTCTTGCCGGAATATTCTCCATAGGATCAACCTTTTGGAACCATGCAACTAGAATCATATTCAAAGTTTCATAAACGCTTGTAAAAGCTTATTTGAAATAAAAAACATTTGATTGATTGATTCATTGATTTAAAAAATAAGATACTGAAAATATTAGGTCTCGTCGGCCATTTTGTTTTTATTTAAAAAAGTTGTCAACATTTACGTATGTGTTTAGGCTGCATTCGGTGTGCGGTGGGGCGCAACCCTTACAACGGCTACAAGTACCTGTGCGGCGCGACAGCGGCCGGCCTGTTCCTCATGCAGTGGTACGACCCGCTGCGGAAGTTCATGCTGCTCAAGGTCAGTGCACCCCCTCATCAGATACACCAAAAAAACTAAACATATAGTCTGGGTGTCTTTAAATCACGCGTGAATCGATTTCTAGGTAAGCTACGCTCGCTGTCTTAGATTGCGGGCAGAATTTGGCATAAAGACTTTTTCTGTAATGTCCATAGTTTCTCCGGTGGGCCCTCAATCCTCTATGTGTGAACTGAGGGCCAAATTTACAGCCCATAACTTGCTTATTTGATTTTCACAAATTCTGATTCTTACTTTCACAATTGATTGGGAATTTTCACTAAATCCTAAGCACATTTTCAAAAAGTTTTAACAAATGGGCCCTCCAACCACACGCACATTATTTTTCACATTTCGGCGCATGATAAAAGTGGACTTACTGTTTCGTCCGTGTTTCCGTAATCGATACCTTTTTCTTGTTACCTTTTAACGCCTAAACCGCTTAACAAATTTTGATAAAATTTTATAAAGGGATAGATTGCAACTCAAAAATTCTGAGAAATGGCTACTTTCTATATGTCAATATTTCTGTTCTACCCACAGAATATAGATTGCGTGCTGCCGTCACCGCTGCTGGTGTTCGAGCTGATCATCACCCCTGAGCTGGAGTATCCGCTGCTGTGCGTTGGAGCTACTCGGAAGCCGATGAGACTCAATCTGATCAACATTAATTCCGGTATTTCATTCAAAGCAAATTCATATTTACGTTTATAGCTACACTATATATTGTCAATTTTAACTAATCTCTCATTACGATAAATATCACGTAGTTATGTCTGACTTTTGAATAGGAACCGAGATGGTGTTACTGAGTTTAAATATGATATTACATAACTCCTCCTTGGTTTCGGTCTTATTGGAGGGAATGTTTCTAAGTTCTATACTTGTAGACCTGCTATTCTTTTCTAGGTCGTCAATTCTTTCCTCAAGACTCTGAATATATGCAAGCTTACTGTTCCAGTCAGATTGTAAAGCATTAAAATTTTCTCTTAATGCGTCGTACTGTTTCGAAATATATTGGACTGATTCTTTGATGCCTAGACTTTGATCTTTATTCTCATTCACCACCAGCAAAAGCATGTTGTATTTCTGTCCTTGAACTGAACTGGGCTCTTACGCGCAAAAGTTGAAACACACACCATGGTGCTTTACGACAGACTCCGACGTAAGGGTGGTCGCCAGACAGACCCCAAGAGGTCCTAGCACCGAACAAGTCAGATATTTCCTCTCCTCTTGCGAGATGCCTATCTGAAAGGCACTGAGGAACTGTATTAAAACGGCCGATGCGGGACAAATATTTACGATTCGTAGCGAAAAAAGGACCAGATTTTTTACTTACAAAGAATATGAGAAATATGCTATTGTGAATCGTTTCATTCCTACTTGATACACTATCAAACTAGCCATTCCAGCATTAACCCGGCTAGGTTGGTCGTACAGGCAGTGAGGTATTTCTGGACCAATAGAGGACCAATCTACTGAGTAAAGCACCTATAACGCGTACCTAGCGACTAATTAATGACGTAGCAGACAGCATATCTATAAAGTTGTTTAGTGAAGGAAAAAATCGACTCGCAGGCAGGATTCGAACCTGCGTCTTCTGGCTAGGTACGCCAGACGCTATGACCACTAAGCCACCGCGAGTCCCACCTGCCATGTCGAAATTTGCCTTCACATTCTGAACTTACGTCTTAAAGGTGACGTCAGTAACATCTATTGAAAGGCAAGTTACTTTGCCTCTCAACCGACATGATTTACCTTACGGTTAGTTCTATGTCGTACGATGCTACCATACCTGATAACTAACTTTTTTAACTAAATTTTTCCTTCACTAAACAGCTTTATAAAACTAGCATGAAAAATGCAAAAAAAAACACAAAAAGTTAGCATATCTATATATTTACTTGATCTATGAGTGAGTTCACAAAAATCACAATATACTTAATATGTTATGGTAAATAGGTAATAAAACTGTAATTGTAGGCACACTATTGAATTAGGAAATCCTGTAATGATAGTGTTGATGAGTTAATAAATAAATAAATTTCAATTGAAATTAATTCAATTTCTATTGAAATTAATTGGATTTGATTCGAAGGTGGCCTCAACCATGAACTGAATAGTAAATTATTGTTGTGTTGTGGTGCAGGCGCGACGTGGTTCCAGTCGGAGGAGCTGGAGGCCTGCGTGGGCGGCTCCAACACCGTGATCCCGCGCCCCGAGCGCCTCCACACCCTCAGAGCCGTGCACCAACTCAACAAGGACTCCGTGAGTCTTACCATTACATATTTAAAACGGTCATACACTATGTTAAAAAACCTTGTAGGAGCCGAAAGGGTATATAGGTATCCATATCACAATATCAAGTGAAATAAGAAATTATTTTAGTGAAGGAAACAATCGACTGAGGCAGGATTCGGATCTGCGTCTTCCTTGTTCAATACACCAAACGCCACCACAAATCCCACCCGCCATTCATGATTTTTCACAATGATTTCCGATACGAAATTTAGCAGCGTGCTACTTTTCGTGCGTAATGAATTTTCATTCAAAATAATATTATTTAATTTCTGAAGCTTACGCGAATATCAGACATAATTATAGAAATAAAACAACTTTACGGATTATATCGCGTTATATTAGTATCAAATACAATACAAATCGCGACGTTTGCTCCGAGGGGAGCTGTTCAATAAATACAATGATAAGACGCTTGACACCTCAGTCTGCCCATGACCATGGATGCTGTAAAGGGTCCGAAACGTCGGGATTTGTATTGTATTTGATACTAATATAACGCTATATAATCCGTAAAGTTGTTTTATTTCAATATTATTTAATCGTTAACAAAATGCGATTTCATTGAAATGCGATATTAAGCGGGCTGTGTGAAAAAATGGCGCTGGTATTTTTTATGCCATAGGGGGGCAGACGAGCAGACGGATCACCTGATGGTAAGCGATAACCGCCGCCCATAGACACCCATAACACCACAGGTATCACAAGTGCGTTGCCCGCCTTTTTAAAGCGTTTGGGCCTCCGGTAATTGCCTCATTAGCGAAGTGGTCCTGAGCTCGAATCCCAGGTCGAGCAAAGTGTTATTGGGTTTTTCTATTAAATTCCCAGTAGCAGGTCGGAGTTAGGAATTTGTGCCCGTTTAATGGCAATAGGCTCGCCACCTATTACATGGGACCTAAAAATACCGGCGAACTGTGGGTGTACATTAGTACGCCTCTGCCTAACCTTTCGGGGAATACAGGCATGATGGTATGTTATGGGTCTCCGGTATCCTCCGACTCACACGGTAAAACACAACGTAAGCGTTGTTTCACGCCGTTTTTCTGTGAGGCTGTAGTACTCGGTCGAGCTGAAGCAAGCATCTTCCACGGCTCAGGACGGCTGTAACGTATGAAAAATTACAGATTTTTCACATGCTTTATGAGATATTTTCCATGTCTAGGTACTAGTGTGTCACGAGAACGTGGTCGATATAATCCCAGTGTTACCGCCGAGCATCGATACAACGCGGTGGCGGCACGAAGAAGACAAGCGCCGCCACAAACTACTCTCCAGAATACAGTTCGACTTCAATATTGATAGTATATGTAAGTAATTATATTCTTCTTAATCCTCCTTGACCTTTCTAGAATCGGACGACCAGAAGCTCAAAAAAGCGACATCGATTCATGGTTCCGAAAACCCCAACGAAACGCTTTAGGTCCAAATGTAATGTGTAGGCTTGTGGCCTCAGACTATGAACGGAGCGCTCCGTACTAGTACAATCGTTCAAATGTACTAGTTCGGTCTTCTAGTACTATTAGTACAGTAGCTCACTGAAGGAAAAGTGAACAAAAATAATCGCCAGGATCATAGACATAAAGTTCAAAATAGCTTTGTTCTTGCTAGTGAGCTACGGTTAATAGTACAGTCGTTCAAATGTACTAGTCGAGTTCAAATGAGCGGTGAGCGACGGAGCGCTCCGTCGTTTGTATAGAACTAGAGAGCTAGATACTCAGGCCAGAGACTACGACGAACGACGAAGTACTAAAGGAATGATGTACTAGAAAGGAAAAGGAATAGTTCGTACTAGTCTGTGTCGGGAATCAATTCCTAATAGTACATAGTACATGTACTACACAAGCTTGATGATGTGTACCGCCGATGTGGAATGCGCTTTCCGAGTGGGTCTTCCTCGATTTATATATATCTGAGTGTCTAAGTCACGGCAACTTTTATTAATTTATATTTTATTATAAAAAATCACAAAAAGTTAGTTATTAGGTATGGTAGCATCGTACGACATAGAACTAACCGTAAGGTAAGTCATGTCGGTTGAGAGGCAAAGTAACTTGCCTTTCAATAGATGTTACTGACGTCACCTTTAAGACGTAAGTTCAAAATGTGAAGGCAAATTTCGACATGGCAGGTAGGACTCGCGGTGGCTTAGTGGTCATAGCGTCTGGCGTACCTAGCCAGAAGACGTAGGTTCGAATCCTGCCTGCGAGTCGAATTTTTCCTTCACTAAATAACTTTTATTTGCTAACAACTATATTTTTTATAATTCAAACACGAGTCAAGTACCCAATTGTTTTCTGTTGTGTCTGCTACTTGATCCTTGATGATGTATCTATATAGACTAGATAAATAAAAACGAAATACTATTATTGGCTGAACCGATTCAGCTATTTTTCCGTCAAAATGTTTGTGATAATTCGAATAAGGTTATGTACAGAAAAATTACAAAAGTATTCCGGAAAAAAATTCTAATATGGGAAAAGTTGTATGTCCATATTTCTAAGGGATTTTTGTATGATTTATTAACATTTGACCAGGGGTTCAATTCTACTACTTTATTGTCTGAAAATCGTCATTCAATTACTTTAGAATCGTAAGTACTGTTCTGTATTGTTTAGAATCGTAACTGCCTCATTAGCCAAGTTGTCCTGAGAGTGACTGCTACGCTAGAGGTCCTGGGTTCGATTCCCAGATCGAGCAGTGTTATTGGGTTTTTCTTTGAAATTCCCAGTAGCAGCTCGGAGTTAGGAATTTGTGCACGGTTGATGGCAATAGGCTCGCCCCCTATTACATGGGACCTAAACATACCGGCGAACTGTGGATGTACATTAGTACGCCTCTGCTTAACCCTTCGGGGAATGCAGGCGTGATGGTATGTTAATGTTAATATATTTCGCCTTTTCGCATTAAAAGTGTGTAATCTCAAAACTTACTAATTTTACAGGAGAGGGTTTTAAAGGTTTAACTGTAACGTGTGATATTTTTAATAATAATTATTTTTTCAGCATTTATTTTTTATATTTGCCTAAGAGTGGTTTTTTAACAAAGTTTACTAGTAATGCGGGTTGCACATTACTAGAATTCTTGTTAACCCCTCGTGCTAAGCTAAAATGCATGTGTTACGAGTGGGTTCACGTCGGTAGTCCAATGGGTGGGGTTCGAACCAGCAACCACATGATCGCAAGTCCGACGCCCTAGCCATTAGGCTACCGCTTGTTTGTTGAACGACGCTCTTTTGTCAGTATTTAAGAGAAAAATACTGGTGATACCAAATGTTTCCGCATAATAACCCAATTTCAATTTTTTTGGACATTGTACACTTTTAATGTGAAGAGGCGATATGTTCCAAGGAGCTGGAGCTCAGTTGAGTGTAGTTGTTGTTGTTGCTGTTGTCAGTGTGCCTGGCGGACTCGGTGCTGGCCTTCCACCGGCACGGGGTGCAGGGCCGCTCGCTGCGCAACGCGGACGTCACGCAGGAGATCTCCGACGCCTCCCGGGCGTACCGCCTGCTGCCGCATGACAAGTTACTATACTTACATTTGTTTTTAAATTTGAATATTTATTTATTTATCTATGGAGTACAGACGTTTTTTCAATAGGAATGCCTCCAAAAAGGTTCTTTAAATTTTTCTTTTATCATTATTTGAATTATTCTAGAGTACCCTTCTTTCACTTCTATATGTCCGCTGCTGTATTTAAGTAAGCGAAGCACTGTCCTTTTTTTAGCTGTTATTGTTCTGCTACTGGGCAAAGTAAGTCAACTCAAGTCTTTCCAGGTATCAACTTTTTTCTACGCCCGGTTTTTTATGGTATACAGGGGCAAACGAGCAGACGGATCTACTGATGGTAAGCGATACTGTCGCCCATGGACACCCGCAACACCAGAGTAGCAAGGGCGTTGCCCACCTTTTAAAAGGGTTTGGGTCTCCGGTATCCTCACTCACTCGGCAAAACACAACGTAAGTGTTGTTTCACGCCGGTTTTCTGTGAGGCCGTGGTATCACTCCGGTCGAGCCGGCCCATTCGTGCCGAAGCATGGCTCTCCCACGTGAAAAATTTTAATTCAACATTTTCAGTAGCGACTAGTTTATTCAGTCGGTACATGTTATTGTCATTTCTTGCTAAACTTTTAATCAGATCTTCACCAAATTCGAATGGGTCCACCTCAGGAGTATATTCTTTGGGAAAAAGAATTGAAGGGGTAAGTGGACAAAAGTGTTATCTAACAAAATTGAAAAAATCGAGTTTCTTGCATGAACATAGGTTTTAAGTGACGATAAATCGACTGGTGGGCTCAAAATATCTAATTTTAATTGGGAATTTTTTTTTTCAGGAAACTCGATTTTTTAGTATTGTCAGATAAAACCTTTGTCCACTCACCCCTTCAATGGTGAATCTCCTTCTTTTTGAAGTCGGTTGAAAATATATCCTTATTTTCCAGGGTCGTAGTTCTAGAATCGCATGTACTGCAAAACAACACACTGTCAGGCGAAGACGGGAACGACCTCTACATCCTAGCGGGCCACGAAGCTTCCTACTGAGGTACCAGTTTGACACTATTGTGATGCGAGCCGGTACTTTTAGTGCCAGAAGGAAGTGTCAATCGGACACTTATGTAAAAAGGCTGTAAGATTTTTTTGTGCCGAAGGTAATGAAATCTAGATTTTATGTTTTTTGGTATCAAAGTAATATAACTTTTGTTTATTTTATACCAACACTGAACTGGATTATTAATCTGAAAATTGTGTCTAGTTTTAAACTTATCAGATTTTAGTCTTAGGACGTTTTTTATTGAAGAAAATGACAAAAAAGATAGCTTGAAAAGCCTTATAATTATTTTCCCGTAAGAGATTCAAACATTTTGGTATTTAAACCAGTATTAACATCATACATTTCTTAATCCCAAGAACTAACTGTCTGAACAAGCACCTGACATCATGTGCAGGTATATACCCTTAATAATAGCTTTACCTCATTAGGATATTCATGTGGAATTACCGGAAAAATACCGGTCTGTCGCGGGGAAAGAACGGACGGTATTAAGTCGGTCCGAATCCGGGCATGCCTCCCCAAATGGACGATCCCTCGACGATTGTTACGCACTCCAAAAAATATTGTTTACCGGTGAACCGTAACTGACCGAATCGCCATCACAATAGACCATCTACGGTAGCAGTGATACTATAACCGCTAAAAAGGAACGGGTTTTTCAACTAAGCGAAGTTTTTTTTAATATAACAATCAAATAAAACTGATATTCGGAAGCTAAAGACATACTCCAAATTCACGTTTACTTATCAAAATCTATAACATAAAAATGAATCGCCAAATGTATTGCTAAGCTCAAATCTCGAGAGCAGCTGAACCGATTTCGGTGATACTTTTTTTATAATACTCCTTGAAGTACGAGGACGGTTCTTACGGAGAGAAAAATTGAAAAAAATGCCTGAAAAAGTTTAAAAACAACACTTTTCTGTATTCCCATACAAAAGATTCGTAATAATACTTAAAGGTCAATTTGAACTTTAATACCATACCATAAAGTTTAAGTGTTAGTGGAGGGTTCCGGGAAGGCAAACATTTGAATGACGTTAGTTTCAGAATCGACTGTTAGGCGGTACGAAGTTCGCCGGGTCAGCTAGTTTATTATACAAAGAATACCCTCTTCAACCCGTGATGGTATTGTTAGGTATATATATATATAGAACTTGTAACTGAATAAGCGAAAGACCTCAAACACGTCAATTAGAACATCGATTTATTATTATAACTAGCTTCTGCCCGCGGCTTCGCTCACTTGAAGCTCAAAATCCAACAGTGATGATCTCTTCTTTGTATGGGTCTCTATATATTAGAGAGTTCAAGCTGTATCTCAGGTTCCGTTTAATTATTTGAGATAAGAAGTATACCAGTTTTTAAGTTGGAGCATGTACTTTCTAACAGTTATAACAAAATTAAAATCTATTCAGTAGTTTTTGTGCCAACCCGTAACAAACCGATAAGACACATTTTTGGGTTCGGAGACGTTTATATAACTCAGTTTTTTTTTTAATATCTTCAATGTACAGACACAGCTTTTTTACAATTTTATAATGGTAAAGATGGCGAAACCCTAAAGTCATTTTGAGACACGTAAACATATTTTTTTAAAGAAATTAGTTTTAACAGCTAAAGTAAAAACTCGTGGTTGTACTACAATCGTACCCATAACAACTAAGATATCAGCGCACACAGTAAAAATTTGTATAAATAGGTTAGTTTTCCATAACTAGAGCCACTGATGGATCGGGGGGCCATAGTTTCAGGCATAGTAATTATCTTTTCGGGAAAAATTAACACATTAAAAACCACTGTATTCGATTATAGTTCTTTCAGATGGTTCTTTCCCTTATTCTGTTACAGGTATAAAAAGTCAATTCGAATAATGCCAAAAAACAAATCGATAAGTTTACTCAAGAACATCACTAGGCGTACACAAACCAATAAACATAACATACCATCATGCCTGTATTCCCCGAAGGGTTAGGCAGAGAGTTCGCCGGTATGTTTAGGTCCCATGTAATAGGGGGCGAGCCTATTGCCATTAACCGGGCATAAATTCCTAACTCCGAGCTGCTACTGGGAATTTCAATTTAACACTTTTTGCTCGACCTGGGAATCGAACCCAGGACATCTAGCGTAGCAGTCGCGCTCAGGACCACTTGGCTAATGAGGCAGTTATGGCACCAATATGACGAACAAAATTAATTCTAAAATCCAATATGTCGGATCAATCAACGATTTTACTAATTCGTATTTAGTCGTGCATATTTGAATGGTTTAGTTAATATTAAATTGTCGTTTTATTCCCAAATCACTGCCATTTTTGGTACTTACATAGTGGCCTATGTAAAGTTTATGTGTATATTTTATAATAATTAAAACAGAAAAGCGAACGAACGTGAAGACCGGATGTCCGATTCCAGTAATTAAAGATAAAAGTTCTGTATGGTACAATAAAATGATAACGCCAGCCATTCTCTTCAAAGTGACTTCAGGAATGTCCCAATTTCAGATTTTTAAATCATAATTAATATAAAATAGAACTTACTAACCCAACTATACTATCGGAACAACAACGAGAGATATGCAAGTCCGAAAATTGCAAAACCCATCTATCTTTATCGCGTGTCCTTGATTTTTTAAGTCGCAAAATTAAACTATAAAAAATAACAAAAGTAAAAATACATGGCTTAGGTAATTTAATTTATCTGCTGTGGCAACACAGAACACGCAATTACCAATCACAAGCCGATGATGTTGACGTGACATGGCTGTCACGGGAAGAGAATAGCTATACCATATAGAATTTTACTTTTTTTATGCTGTGCAGGTACGAAAGTCATATTGATTATGTATGTGTCAGACATGGATTTCGAAAAGATTCTATATTTGGAGTATCATGATTGTAGAGTATTAAACGTCAACATAGGCCATTGTGTAAGTAGCCTTTAGAATATCATTCCTGAAACAAAAGCAATAAGTTTGATTAGCAAACGAGTAATAATAATTAATGTTTGTATAAACCCTACCCTTTGAGTGCGAAGTAGAGTCCCTAGGCTTATCTAAGCACTTGTTTACACAAATCACAAGTAATGCATATCACGTGAACGAATAGTATTTTTTCGTAATGTCGTTTACATAACTTGTTGATGTTGAAAACAGAACCAATATAGATTGTGATTTGTCTATCGCTGTTCCAATGCATAAATTTATGTCTGGTTCCTATATCTTATTGACTTATTATTTATAGTCTCATAAAAAAGGCGACTATAAAATGAATATCGGTAAAAATGTGAATGTTATTAAGCATTTTAAGTTTATGTTAGTCAGAGAGAGTAGCACGTTGTGACGTCAAACCGTGCGTACTCTATACAAATTCTACACCGAGACTAATTTTGCGGAAAAGAGACAGAGCACCCCCTCTCAATTCCCACCAAAAACTTTAAAAGCATCGTGAAACTCTATTAATGGATTTCAATTATTAATTCATTATATTAATAAAACATTTCAATAGAACAGTTAGGTATTTAGAATAAATCAAACAACAGTCAACTATAGTTCGCGCAAAATAACTTGACCCAAAACTAACGGAGAGGGGGAAAGCTTGCGCAGTGCATTTGCGTGCAAAATGTACTAAAAATCGACTACTGCGCATCCGCCATTTTGGTTCAAGTTATTTTGCGCCAACCCTCTTATCGACATTACCGGGATATGTCCATGCTTTTAATTTTGCTTTTGAACATTTTGGAAATAACTCGGTAAAATTCGTCCTTATTCCTTACCATCATCAGCCAGTTAGTCCACTGCTGGACATAGGCCTCCCCCAATGTGCGCCGTATCGCCTTTTTTTAATTCTTGATAGACTTACACTTGATCGCCAGTTCGCTTGATGTTAAGCGACACTGCGACCTAAGATGGAGCGCGCTTGCCTAGAAGAAACCGATTCACTCGTGATTTAAAGACACCCAGATTATATCTATCGGGGAAGACCCACTCGGGAAGCGCATTCCACATTTCGGCGGTACGCGTCCTGCTATCCTCAGTTTGTAGCATCCAGCTCCCGCCAGCAACCAAATCCTCTCTCGCTCATCTAACCGGGCGTTACGCTACGTTTTTCCATTTAATTTCCTTATTAGCACACTTTTATTTAATAACGATATGTAAGATGTAGGAATCGGATATAAGTTGATATCAGAGATACTCAACATAAGGTGTAATATGGTGTTATATAAAAAAAATAGTACATATTTTTTTATTTAGGAATAACAATAGCCACACCAATTACAATAATATTTTGAACATTTTTACTTGTATTTTTTTCAGTTATACAAATGTTTAAATTACTTTAAAAAATTTAGATCCTTTAATTTTTCTAAGCTTTGGTAATTAAGTTAGCAGAGTGCAAAAAATGTGTTGAGTATCCCTGTCCTAAACGTTTCACAATTGACAGATCTAGTAATTTTACGCTTACAAGCTAGACTTTAATGGGCAATTAACAAATATAAACATACGTCTGTAAGTAAATATTTTAGAAGTTTTGATGAAATCCAGGAGGTAAGTCTTATACTGCGTTCAAAAAAGCAAAAGTTTAAACGTAAACAAAGTATCACCCAGTATGGGTAATGTTAATGTGCTAAGTAATAACTATGTATAGTTAGGCTACGCTTGCCGCGGTAAGGGTAGGGGTGGGTGACCATTCTTAGCACACCTAGTTCTGTGTCTCGGCGAGCATGTAAGGCTTTCGGTTTCATTTTGCGATACCGTAAAGACTGACAACTAAATTACCCAGGAAATGGGTTGCGGAGGTCTGATGGCAGTCGCTTCATGTAAAATACTGCTATTTAGCCGTATCGGTTAGATTGCCGACCCCAATGAAATTGGGAAAAGCCTAAGCTGGGCTTTCCGAGTCTACGGTAGTTTATTGTTTACGTTTCATCTTTCGTTTTCTGACGTAAGTATGGTGTTGCAATAAATTATGCGTAAAAATACTGCAATTATTATAAATATAAAAGGAATATGCGAAATAACATTTATTTCTAATATCTAAGTTACTGTGATCGTATAATAACCACGTGTAAAATGGATGAAGTATTTTGTTGTAGGCAATACTAGTTTTAATTGGCAAGCCTAAGAGCGATAGAGGCAAAAGAAATTATCGATATTTTTTATCGATTCATTCGATTGTCAATCAAAACTCTTTTTGCTACATCTCGTATTACGGTTACTATAATTATTTAATTTTTAATATCTTGAGATGATTATTATCCTCTAGCCCCCTTTAAAACATAACGAAAATATTAACACATCTTTTACTCACTATATTTTAAATATAAATAGTAGCTTTATTTATTCATTCTTTAATTTTAATAATAATATCACAAATTGTGATTATACGTGTAACGAAAAAATATATAAAAGACAATTTCGAGGATGACCGCGCTTCTGTAATATTGTTTGTTTTTGTAAATATTATAATTATTCCAGTTAGTTTTAGTGAAACTGTATAATATCGTTAGTCATAGATAATGTAATTAATATTTTTTTGTAATGGCAATTTCAACAGTTAAAAGTCTGGTTTCACTGAGTGTTAAAAAAATGATAAAATATTTAAATGCGATATTTTATTTAAATGTTTTAGTGATAAATTCTTAGCCAGCAGTGGAATTGGGAACTCGCGAGATTTCACGACATGACACTGGTCGTTGCGACTAGAAATTATTTTCAAGAATTGATTGTACCGTACCAATTACTGTATATGGTCGTTCCGACCACGCCGTAGTCGTGAGATCGTATATTAAGTTAAAGCTTCGGCATGCTTTATTTATTATTATTTTTAATGGACTAAAAGACTTATACGACTACAAATTTAAAGTCAACGAAGCTTTGAAGTTTTATACTCCTGCTAAAATCTTGTTTATTCCCTGTTTTACGGATTTTTTGTGAGTATATTAATATCCAGTGTGCTCGGCGACAGTGACTTTTATTTTTAATGGAATCTACTCACTATACCTTAACTTACATGTATTTTATTTTAATATAAAGACCAACAATTGTTCCCTTGTCGAACAAGCTGTTGTTGCGGTGAAGCGTTTCGTGCCCAGTCTTAATATGATACGGTGTAGTGAGCGGACCCTATAATGTTGCCAGCGGCTTAACTGGGAAAGTTGTACCCATGTTTATAGTTTCAGTAAAATGTTATGTAAATGAAATATTAAGTAGATTTCGATATGGTTGTGTTATAATTTTACGTTCAATCTTTTGTGTGATGAAATCCGGGCTGGTCTCAACTTTTGTTATTTAAAAAGGCATTTCAATTGATTGTTTTGTGTTCTTATCTTGTAAGGCTTGACGCAATATTCTGACTGTTTAAATTGTATCTCGCTGTAGGTTCTAGTGATCGTTTTAGATAATCACACTTGATATTTGGAAATTTGTGCCCAGCCTTATGAGATGGTTGGCCAGCAAAAAATGATTGGTAAAAATCTTTTTTTAATGCAAGACAAATGTCTTCTTCAACGTCAACTTCAAAACCTTATTATCTACCGTATTTGAATACAAAAAATCTTCAACTGATTATTAATGAAATGACTGAAGTGCCAGATCGAAGCTCACAATGATTTTTTTTTCAACAATTTCGCTGTCCGAGTGTAAACAAAATGCAGTTATATCTCGCTTTTTAATAATCCTTTATATTTATATACCTTCCAATAAATAATATTATTTCGTACACATTTGAGTTTTTTTTTTGTTTTCTTATTAACCTATTTTTGTACCCATAATTTTACATTTTTAGGTTACGAAAACTTTAACTTGATTTTGGAAATAAATTTTCTTTTCAGTATTCAGTAGTTAGAATACGGATTTACATGGTTTATATTCATAAATATATTAAACAATAGGTTATTTCAGCATTAATTTGCTGTGAAGGGTCGATGCAATACAGTAGCTCTAGAATATGACTATTTTGTGTAATTTAGTAATAGTTGTAGTAGTCTCCCACAATCTTTATAACATACTCTCGATTTCTGGCAAAGACAATTATATTTTAAAATTCTTTCTACTATCTCTGTCATTATATTCTCGTAAATTCAACCATATTAAGTAGTTTATCGCTGATTTCTGACACTTCCGCAAATATTAGACATGTACTAACGCGATAAAATCCGTAAAAAGTAGTTTCATTTCAATAGTTTATGGCTCTTATTTCAATTCCGTAATTAATTAACGCCAGTTGTATTTTGTGTGTTGTTCATACATTAATATTCAGTAAATCCGCATATGGGCACCGGTGTTTTTCTATTGTGTCTAATTGTATTTACTTAAATAATAATGATAAACTAGTTAATATGGTTGATTAAATTATGGAGGATGCTAAAACACTTGGCATTTGGACTGAGAATGGCTGTAATATAAAATTTGGATAAATTATTATAAATAAAATATCGGATCATATTTATAGTTCTGTAGCCTAACCAGCCAGTGTTCACTAAAAAAAAGAAAATTTATCTTTCAAATATTTTGTAGGTGTGGAAATCTTGGTTCCTCTTGTAGCTTCTAGAGGTGCTTCCAGTTTACAAATTATTTGATGGATTACGCCAGCGGCTAACGATCACAACACTTGGTTAGGTTACAGTTAGTCTCTAGATATATTTTTAGGTATCGATAATAGGTTTAAAGGAACTATAGAACACCAGTACTGAAGTAACTTGCAATTTGATTTGTTAGTTACATTCTTTAATATCTTTAAGATAAGCATTGCGAGTTGGGTCATACATACATAACTGCTAACTGTGGCTGTTTAAATGATTCTTTTAAAAAAATAGAAATTATGGCTGTTAAAAATGAAGACGGAATGACCTGTGAAATGGCACTTTAGAATGATTTGTTGGTGTTAGTTACATTTAAAAATCAAGATCTTAGAATATGTTATAGTTGCCCTGTTTGATAATGTGATTTTGTGAAAACGAAGATGAATCATCTACGATTGATACTTGCTAGATAACTTTTTGTAACTAACAAATCAAACTTAATTATATTGAAGATAATAATAATAATTACCTGTTCTTTAGAATTTAAACGTGAAACAAATATATTAAACAAAGTCTGGCATTAAAAAGTCTATTAAACAATAATTATAAATTGTAGACATTTAAACTAGCATAAAATGCTCTTTAAAAATACTTATTTGACTTTTTTGTGCAGGCAGAGCTGCAAGATTTTTTAATCAATAGATATGACTTATATATTACGATTTCTTTTGGTGAACTTGATGCAGACATTGAAGATTCATGTAATATTAATTTGAACAAATTCGGAACATTGTATTGCTATAGAACAGAATTCAAGATGAAATAAACCTGGTTTTTATTTGAGTTTAAAAAAGTACTAACAATAGAAAATAATATGCCTGCAGTAAGACCACACCTTTAAAAAATGCTAGCTGTCAAAATATGCTAAGGCCAATTTTACAAAAATCGTTTGAATAACGATTATCTGTTTTAGCTTTGCTTCCCGTAGTATTTATGGCTAGTTCGTACAAAAATAATGACAATTTATTTTAGATTAAGATCTTTCCATTTTTCTCTAATAAAATTTATAGTATTAACGGTAAATTTAAAAAAAGAATTATAACCAGAGAATATTATAAATTAGATTATAATAGCATTTGAAATGATAAATTAGAGATATGGATATTTATTTTCGTTATAACAGATGGTAGATAGGATGAGTGATGGAGACATGTAAATAGGGAGCGATAAGTAGCGGTAGAATGTCCTGAGGTGTAAAATGTCGGTTCAATGTTTTTTCGAGATTGTTTCTGAACAGATTTTATTCCTGAATAAAGTGGCGAACAAAAATGTTGCTTTCATTGAGTACCTATCCTAATTATTTTAACTAGGTACCTACCTCCTAAGAAATATATAATTCTATAAGCCCGCTAAATTCAAATTTGGTTGGTTTTTGACTAAAATTGTAGATGATTAACGCATTTCGACGACCTCTGTGGTTTAGTGGTTCGAGTACCGGACTGCTGACCATGAGGTCGTGGGTTCGATTCCCACAGGACACAAAAAATTATGTGATGAATATAAGTGCTTGTGTTCGTCTGGGTGTTTCTTATGTATAAGTATTAAAAGTATGTATTTACAAAAAAAAAGTATATGAGTATTATATCCATTGTCTAGTACCCATAGTACAAGCTCTGCTTAGTTTGGGACTAGATGCTGCTGTGTAAAAATGTCCCAGAATATTTATTATTATTATTTACTAAATACCCACTTTTTAATTCTTTCACACAACGAATTACAAGCAATACCTAGCTTTGTTTATTGGACGCCAGTTGATACTTAGCGGTTGTTTAGAAAACATATGAAATTACGAAAATGAGGGTAGAAGAGTATTTTATTTTCTTAAAATGCAATTACACCGACAAAAGATGACTACTAGTGTTTTTACTAGTCTATGAATCTGTTCCCAGTATCATGAGTGATTTTTTTAGAAACATGACTTTCCTCAGTGCCTGAAACAATTCATCTGCTGGTCATGAGCTCAGCAAACTGTGTAAAGGCTCCATAGAGGGTACAAGAACAATAGATTTTGTATTGTATCTTTAATTTGTTATATGACGGGCATTAGATTTTAGTGAGAATTGGATCCTGCGACTAGCAATGCAGCTCAGTTGCCCGCTGCACCCGTTCTACTCATGGCAATCACTGTCAGTCATGGCAGTCTACTAAATCAAGGTAAGTACCACCAGATCCTACTAATATTATAAATGCAAAAGATTTTGATATGTGGATGGATGTTTGTTACTCTTTCACACCGGAACAACTGAACAGATCTGGATAAAATTTGGCACAGAGATAGATTACAGTCTGGTATAACACATAGCCTACTTTTTATCCAATGAAGTCCACGCAGACGAAGCCGCGGGCAGAAGCTAGGCTTCTATATAAATAAAAAAGAATTTTTGAAATGATGTATGAGTGCATAACTTCCAAACAACCACTAAATTGGATAATTATTTTGTTGTTTGTTATTGGTTTGTAGTAAGGTTTTTAAGAAATGGACAAGATTAGCTACTTTATTAGTCTTAGTGGTTCTAAGCATGACAGCTGTTTGAGGTCATGGGTTCAATTCTTAGGAGTCTAATTTCTAAGAAAGGTTAGGGGCAGCTTGGACAGGATTTGTATATTGTTAACGGCTTGTCACCTACTTTATGGGAACTAAACATACTGGCGAAATGTGGGTGTACATTAGTACACCCCTGCCTATCCCTTCGGGGAATACAGGTATAATGGTATTTATATCTGAATGAGCTTAGTGCACATGACACTAACTTTTAAATATACTTATATGAAAAAAAAGTATGTAGTAAGCTTTAGAATTGGAGTGTTATTACAAATATCTGAGGTATTTCGACTTGATTTTCATAGAAAGCAAAAACTTATGATAGCTGTTCAAAATAAAATTTTTAAAGAATTAACCCATAATGAATTTAGTCTTAAATATATTGAGAAGTATAAAATACCAAATTACCATTCTCCAACAGCAAAAGCAGTCTCTAGCATAATGCTGAGTAAAATTTGAGCCCTAGATGGCTCTCTACAGCTTTCAGCATTAGGGAATCACCCACTACTCAATAGCAACCTTGAATGCTGACATTGATAGACATTGGCTGCTGTAGTTTAGGGTTGAGGTGGGTTTGATTTGTGTATGAATCACATTTTATTGGCTGCTTATTTTGTGATCCGATTGTTTTTCGCAAAATAATAAAGAAATTAAGAGCTCTGACTGATTAGGACTTCCTTATAGGTGTAAGTATTTAAAAAACTGGCAATCTCTAAGCACTTTTAGGTTATCCAAATACAAGTATATTTACCAACACGATTTATTTAACAATAACTTATAATACACTTATCACTATTGAGTTAAAATATCACATCAGTCGTCTTCTACCAATTCCACCTCCTCTCCTTCGTCTTTCTTCTTCCCGGCGCCGGATTTTCGTGCAGACACCATCTGTTTATATTGTTCTAATGATTCACCGAGAGGCTCCACGAACCTATCGAATTCTATATCTCGCATAGCGTCCAACACATCCTGACCAGTTAAAGCCTTTCGTTTCTTGTTTTTCACAATATTTGTAGCAGCTGAAGTAACATACAAAACGAAAACTGAAGCCGCTTTAGCGAGTCCTGTTCGCGCTTCTTTAGATATAGAAACTCCTTCAGGTAATGCTTCCTTCACAATTCTCGTGACTACAGTCATAGGGAGATTTAAGTCCTCGAGTTTTTCAGCCATTATTTATTGAATTTACCGTTTATTTATTTGGAACATGAAACAGACTACGAGCTTACGAATAAGAAAACGATTTAACGATGGAATAAAAAAACCGCCAAAAGTAAAGCTGTCTTTTTATGACATACTGACATGACATTCATGCATGCATGACAACCTGACAACGTTAACGTCTTATGTATTGTCAGTATTGACAAGTTGCTTCTGAAACCTGGAAGGTTCCAGCCTGGAACCTTAGAGTAAGAATATTTGGAACTATCTATTGATTTTGACATAAAAAAGATATAAATAATAGCCTAGGGTAGGGTTAGGGTAATTGAAATAAACTAAAGACAGTAAAATAATTATAAATATTAATCAAATTCAGTAGGTACATAAATTATTTTTTTAAAACGTGACCTGGAAAAAAATAATTAAACTGAGAGCAATCATTACTCCATAAATATTGCTATTATTGTTTACAAGGCGCCATAATGTACCTAAATATCGTCCTTTAGTTCTAATTTACTAGTTATTTTATGTTTTTATTAGTCACCCTTTATCTATATATGTACCTATTTTATATTATGCACTACGAGTAGTGCATTGTTCTTAAACTAATAGAAATTTGTACCTATTTATCATTCAACAACCTAATCAATTTGTTATCCGTATCGCAAAACCTTATCACAACAATATCGGTACATAAGTGGAATCTATGGAAAACAAAGAAAATAAAATCTTCATTATCTCTTCCTATAAAAAAGGATAGCCACGGACTTTTGCTGCAAGTTGCACAATAATATATGAAAGTACCTAGCAGCTTTGATTGATATTCGAGAATATATGAAGAAGAAGTAGGTAGGTATTGGTGTCTTATATAATTCATACTAAGGACAGACACCGTGGCTACGAGTGGCGGTAAGGCCGACATGGAGGAGTGGCTGCAGAGACCCCACGGCGCCGCCGCTCTCAGTTTTCGGCTGATGCCAACTATATTATTATACTCTTTGGCTGATGCTCCCGGGAGATGGCTGTTTTGGAAGTAGGTAGTTAGTTACCAGTGTCACATACGCCGAAAGCCAACGATCGGTTGTCACCATTGCCCCGAGGACGTGGCGCTCTCCAGCCAGACCAGAGCAGATGCTCTTGGTCTGCGCAGCTTGGGCAGAGCAGGGCCGTGATCTTATAGCGGCAGAATACGGTGATCTCTCGCTTTCAGCCGTAATTCGATCCAGGGTCTGGA
Organism: Acronicta leporina; assembly: GCA_947256265.1. Classification (NCBI taxonomy): domain Eukaryota; kingdom Metazoa; phylum Arthropoda; class Insecta; order Lepidoptera; family Noctuidae; genus Acronicta; species Acronicta leporina. Next base: position 2,396,457 of record OX366537.1, on the reverse strand, counting down.
GAGCGAAAGCGAGTGGGAGCCGCCGCCTTCTATAGCACAAAATGCTTATCGTAACTGCAATTAAAAGACATGCTATAAAACAACTAAACGTGGGTAGCGGTTTTGATAAAATCCAGCTGAACGCCATTCAGCTATTATACATAACAGAGCTATTTTGTAAAACAGCTAGCAGATATGTAAAATAGCGAATTATACAATTCTACAACGACAGATAGGTTAGATATTAGATTTTTATTTTTGAAACATATTTTAATGATTTATTCTTATTTATTATATTTGATAAAATTACTTATGAATAAGTATTGTTACGTTATTTTAATACACCATAGAGATTTTCATTACTTTTCTCGATTGACGGACACGCCCTGATTTCTAGTGATGTCCTTTATTTAGCAAAAGGATAAAATAAAAACACAATTTTTAGTTGAATGAAATCCTGCAGAATTGGTGACATTTATTTCTATGGTGATAAGAAGTACTTCAACACAGAATTGGACCTCAATCTCAATACCTATTTTAAATAATGAGGTAGGTAGGTTAGTACAGTTGTTTGACATTATCTACCGACCGACAGCATATTCATAGGTTTCTTACGAGGTCCTTCGTAAAAAACTTGGTGTTGGTAGGTGTATTTCTGAAGAAATGCTGAATGTGTGAATTAGGTACACGAGTTCCAAATTAGATTCTTACGCATATGTAAATAAACGAGGTATTTTTAGTAACAAATTCGATTTAAATTCATCGTAAGCATTTATTCAATACACTGTTAGGCGCTAGTGAGCAAGTAATAAGAATATAGCCGCAATATTTTTCACTTAGGTATAGGTCAATGACCTAAATTGCCGCAACACAACAAAGACAAAATACCCATGTAAATATTGATTTTCAACGCAACCCTCCGAGCATAACAGCGATTAACTTTCTATTAGAAGCCATTTATGTTTTGAAGCAACATTACTTTATAAGATTAAGGTATTTTTAATCGGATTAAGATGTTTTTGCAACGCGATACCTGTGTAGAAGAAAACACACATTGCGCAAACTCGAATAAGCACGCCATTTTGTAACTTGACTAGTATGTTAGTCTGTCTGTGTCAGTCAGTGCGGCACCGGCATTGCCCGAACTGGGACGCAAAGGCGTGTTATCGCATCGATTTTCTCGCAAGTGTATGGACTGAGTGTTATTTTGATGTTTTTTAACGGAAAACGTGACAAATAATACGATTTCACATCACTAAACCTTATAAAGTTCACGTGTTACCGTGGTTTCACATTATTTTAATTTTTAAATTTCGATTTTGTGCTTCACTGAAAACATTGATGTTATGTACGATTTGTTAATCGAATTGTTTTTCGGAGTTAGAATGAGGTGAGAATTGTTTTATACATTTCCATAGAGTGTAAGCGATAATTTGGCTGTATAGCAAATCGATAATGATCGAATGAAAAATTAGGGTTGGGAGAACCCTAATTTTTCCCTTTTTAAAGGGTCAATCAGGGTTTTTTTTAAAGAAATTATGCGATGGAATGCAATTATTTAAGAAGCGTAAATGACATGGTATAAACCCTTAATTTAGAATTAGTTATTTACAGATATAACAAATTTTGTGAGTTTCGACAACGTTGTCTGTTTTTCTAAGTAAGCAGTTGTCTGTAGGATTTAATCTCTTCATAAAAAAAATATTCTTAACTTTAACCTGTACGTACCTAATAGTATTATTTTTACACCAACCTACTTGATTTAACAGTTGGAGGTCGTTGATGATTTATTATAATCAACGTCAAGTAGGTACCTACCTATGAAAAAAATTGTTTTTAATATACACGTGATCAGTATTATTAGCATTTTTAATTTCTTATCTTATTACCTACAACAATTGCATGCGGATTCATTGCACTGTTCTCAAATTTATAAAATAGGTAGATATAGAGCCGCTTACCAATAATGTGATAAAATTATTGTGTTCTGCTTTGAAGGGTTAATGTAGCCTATGGAATTTCTTAGCATATGAGGGTAAGCAAAAAACAAAAGGAGTAGGGACTACGGGGCCTCATTCACAGATCGCGCGGGGCCTTGGGCACTTGCCGATGGAAAAGAATGGCCTGAAGATAGTCCTGTGAATGTTTAGTTAGTATCTGAAAAGATATCACTGATATAACTGCCTAATTAGCCAAGTGGTCCTGAGCGCGACTGCTACGCTAGAGGTCCTGGGTTCGATTCCCAGGTCGAGCAAAGTGTTATTGGGTTTTTCTATGAAATTCCCAGTAGCAGCTCGGAGTTAGGAATTTGTGCCCGGTTAATGGCAATAGGCTCGCCCCCTATTACATGGGACCTAAACATACCGGCGAACTGTGGGTGTACATTAGTACGCCTCTGCCTAACCCTTCGGGGAATATAGGCGTGATGGTATGTATATGAAAAGATATCAAATCTATATATCGGAAGTCTAAGGAAAGATATTATAAATTTATTTAGTTAATTTAGATATTAAGAAAACTAACAATTACTCGGTTACGATTACTTGGTTTACATATGAATGTAGCATTCATTGTATGAAGTCTGTTTTCTAATGATGATAATTTTTATACAGAATAAATTACAAATCTCAACAACCGCAATGAACAGCTGTTAATTAAAGTTATTTTTTTTTCGGGACTTGAACTCACGATGCGTAACCATATTTTAGTTTTTGCGTTTTTCTGGTTTTTGTTTCTGCCTGCGCATAACGACAGAAAAGTGTCATAAGGTATTTGAACTTATGACCTCACTTCCAATTTTAAGGTGCGAAACAGAAACAGATTAAAACATAAAAAACAGGTACCTACTTACTTAATTCGATAAAAATACAATTAAAATGTTTATATTACTTAATTTTCTGTTATAACGTCATTACGAATACTTTTTATTATTTTTTAAATCTTGTATTTCTCAAAATATAGGTGTGCCGCATTTTGCTGTCTGCACATTAAATATATTGAAGAAAATCTAATACGGGGGATATCTAATATAAATAAGTAGGTAGTTATCTTCAAAAAAAAACATCAAACAGGAATTTTATGTAAAGAATCTTGTGTGCTTTACAGCAAAAAGTCGTGGCGTCTAATACCATAGACTAGTAACGTTAGTTTTTATCAGTCGTTGTAACTTGTCTGTCATTGAAAACACGTTCGTTTAGCCTTGAAATTAATTATGTCCTGCAATATAATTTGTAAGTTGTTCTGCCGTAGTGGCCTAATCGTCTCATGTACGACAGTTGAACGTGAGGTTCTGGGTTTAATCCCAGGTTTAGGGCAACGGAAGGCACGTGCCGAATCCGACATTCCTGGCCGCTTGCCCAGGTGTAGGGTTGCCAGGTCGCCAAACCTAATAGCCGGACAGACCAGGCAGTTTGGCCGGACATTTGGGTAGAAAGGCCGGACCCCCTACATTATTGAGGATTTTGTGTCTGCGGGAGCGACCGACAGTCGACTCGCCTGCGCTCGGCGCTCGCTCGTTTGCGAAATGTAAAAAGCCTAACAAAAGCCGGACACCGTTTATTTTGGCCGGATACGCAATCAAAAAGCCTACCTATATCCGGCTTTATCCGGACACCTGGCAACGCTACCCAGGTGGCAGGCCATTACCCAAAAAAAGTTTTTCCCGTGTGGGAATGGGTTAGAATACTATTTCTCGCTGCCACTAAAATAGGCAACTCGTAAGAGGCGAGAATAAATTTAACCTGCTTGGTGGTAGGACCTCTTGGGGGCTGACTGGCTGGCGACGTAGTCGGAGTCTGTCGTAAAGCACCCTGGTGTTTGTTTCGACTTTTGCGCGTAAGAGCCAGTTCCCCAACGGTTGCTGTAGTTCTAATTGTCTGCAGTCTGTAGGGGGCTCAGCAACGCATCACCAACTCCTCTGGTGTTGTAGGTGTCTCTGGGCTACGATGATTACTTACGACCAGGTGGCTCGCAAGCTCGTTTACCGACATAATTGTGACGAATATAAAAGTGATTCTCAGTAGCAACAGCGATCGGCGTTGGATTGGGGCAATTAAGTTCACTTATTACACCTTAGAATACACCGGCTAACTGTGGACGTGCCTCTGCCTAACCTTTCGATATATACAGGCGTGCAGTGTGGTAAAGTACCTACCTAAGTAGTACTGATTAAAAAAAAAAAACCTAGTACTGACTACTGAGTAGTAGTGCTTTTAATTGACAGGTAATGTTTCGTCAAAAAAATGTGTCGTCCACCGGGAGTCAAATGTAAGTATAAGAAAATGGATTTCTTTTATATTTAGAAAATGGAGATACCTATAAGTACTTACCTATTTTGGAGATGCATAACGCTCAGTCCAAAAACAATATTGTACCTGGTCATAAAAATAATTGTTGCGTCTTGACTATATTATATTCATTGTCAAAGCTCGCCCCCTCCTGGCTGTTCACAAGCTAAAGAATCGCTTATCATCCGCTTTACTAATCTGCCAACATTATATAGGTATTATGCAAAAAAAAAAAAAGAATTGTAAAACAAACGCAACGAGTTTTGAATTCGTAATTTAAATGTTTTGTCCAAAAAGTCATTGTATGTCACGGCCTTGGTCCACAAACGAAGGTGACGGACCGGGCCCACTAACTTTTATAAATGCTGGGGTCGACTCGGAATGACGTAATGCACAATCCAGAAAAGTTGCCAGTTTGAAATTAATATTTACCCGATATTATTGATTAAAAACAATAAGAAACTGTCGCATTACCCGCTAGTCACGCCTGTATTCCCCGAATGACATAGTAAGTCAAAGTCAAAATGCTTTATTGCAAATACTTAAAATAGGTACTTTTGAAACGTTAAAACTAGTTGCACGGTTCAAATAAGGATCGGAGAAGAGCTGGCAAGAAACTCCATAGACACTCTTTTTAAAAATATAAGTAATCATGATTACAATATTGAGCTTTACAACTTTTTTTAAATAGTTACCTACTGAGAATTATGCAGTTTGATATGTAAGATTTATTCATTGATCAGCCCCGACAGACAGCACCCTTTCGCGATTATGACACGTGTATCGGCGTGGTTCGACTCAATCATATTGTAGGGAATAAAACAACGAGACAAACAACGCCACCATCTTCCTAACAAACTCAGAGCGCGGGCGCAATATTTTACTGGGTGTAGTAAAGTACTACACCCAATCAGCCCGTATGTTTAGGTCCCCATATACTTAGTAGAGGTCGAGCCGGGCATAAATTTAAACTACGAGCTGCTACTGGACATTTAATAAAAAATCTTAATAACATTGTTCGACCTTGGAATCGAGCCCAGAACCTTTAAGCGTAGTCATGTCACCACTAGACTAATGATGCAGTTTTTATTGATTCTTCTCAGTTTTTTTGATTATCTACTCGTCAATGTTTTATTGATTCTTACAACTGTTTTTTTGAGTTGTTTTTAATTGTGAACTGGCAACATTACAACTACATATTATAAATTTACGGGTCTTTATAGGTTAGTACAACAACCAGAAATTCTTGTTTTTAATGACCCCGCACCCATTCAACTGCCACGGTGAACTGTTTAATTTTGTTTATGGCAAACATTACTTAAATTTAATGCATTCGCATTTTGAATTTTGAAACAATAACCCAACGACTAGATTAAGGCCCACTTGCACCAACTTTTTAAATATGTTTAAATTGCATTTAAACACAAATTTACTATGAAAAATTGTGTTTAAATACAATTTAAATAAATTTAAGAAGTTGGTGCAAGTGGCCCTAAGAGATCGGTCGGTTGATTGCTATAGTTTCCTTTTCCCATACTATCTTACATTCGAAGTATAATGATCATGTTACTTTCTATTATAGCTATAAATACAGTATTTACTGTCCATGGGTCTATGGTACCAACCCTCCTCATACAGACAAGGGATTGACGTCATTTTCATAATGCCCATTTTCACGCCCTGATTTGCAAGTGAGTTGGTTTTGTGAAGAATGAATAGATTGTGTCATGGTACTTTGAGAAAAATTTATGACATAGTCACGCTTCATACTTTAAATAACATATTTTCTAAAACTTTTGTTATCGTCTATAGTTATAATGTGTAAATTATTCATTGATTGATTGAGAATTTGAACAAAAACCCTATTTAATACTTCTTCGATATGAGAATCTGACCCAGCAGAATCTTGCATTCATCTAAGACCAGTGTTTTTCAATCTTTTTAAATACGCGATTCATATACAGGTTGAAAATTTCTTGCGAGCTCCTTCGGCCATAGACAAATAGTTAGTAATTTAAAAAACAACAGAATAAACACAAACTATCTACAGATGTTTCCGATGGTATTTGTGCACTTTGAAGCAGATGACAAAATCACGGAATTTTATTTTGCAAAGCTCTTCCTGCAAACGCTTCTGGCCAGTGTTTGTACGATATATTTTTAAAAAAAACTTGATTTTATACCAGTGAAGTGTACCTACTTGTTTTAAACCAGTGACACCCAACGAAGTCTATATCGACCCCCAGATCCCAGGTCGACGACGACCTACAAGTGGTTTATCTCAGCTCGAACAAAAGTAAGCATCCACTAGACCTAAATGGGTAGGTATGGTATAAAAAATTTGCAGAAATTAAAATTAGGTAAGAAGGGGTCTAGCCATAACCGAAAAATATGGCAAGTGAAATGTGGAATGCTCAGATTCCCGAGTGGGTCTTCCCCGACGTATCCCCGAATCTGGGTGCCTTTAAATCACGAGTGAATCGATTTCTTCTAGGCAAGCGCGCTCCATCGTAGATCGCAGTGTCGCTTAACATCAGGCGCACTTGCGGTCAAGCGTATCACTATCAGGAAAAAAAAAGTAGTGGACAGGAGAAAAAAGTTTGGGAACCTCTGGCTTAGACCAATGAGATTGAAACCAGTGGACGTATCCATGTTAGACGATAATATTATTATTTAAATAGTTAAATTATCCGTTAAACGCTACAGGGAAAATGTGTTATGTTATGATCATTTGTGTATTTACTGAAGGTTAGCACATATTATTATTGCTTACTTACCTATTTACTGTGGGTCACGGTCGTAAGTAATGTATTACATTGTAAATACATATATTTACTTCCGTGTATGTCCAAGATAATTTTCTTAAGTAAGAGTCCATTCGTCCGAATCCTACTAATATTTTAAATGCGATTGTGAGTATGGATGGATGTTTGTTACTCTTTCACGCCAGAACGGCTGAACGGATCTAGATAAAATTTGGTACACATATAGATTATAGCCTGGAATGACACATAGGCTATATACACAATTATGAAGTACACCCAGACGAAGTCGCGGGCCGAAGCTAGTGTCCAATAAAACAGTAGTATTACCAAAATAAATTATAATTCAAATACAATTTAATCAAAGTATATTACGATTTGGATTCCGATACCGTTAATCTAGGTTTCTGCTCAACTATTTCATCCAAAATACTTCACTGGAAATAAATGTAAGCGAATGCAATTCTTGATAACTTTACCAAGTTTGCAACGATTTTCCGGTCGTTTATTTCCAGTGAAGAAGTAGTAGACGAAATGGTACGGTAGGAACTTATATTAACGTCTTCTTAATCCGAATAATAACACTATTGATAAAATTTGTACGTGGGAGAGCCATGCTTCGGCACGAATGGGCCGGTTCGACCGGAATGATACTACGGCCTCACAGAAAACCGGCGTGAAGCAGCGCTTGCGTTGTGTTTCGCTGGGTGAGTGAGGTTACCGGAGGCCCAAATACTTTTAAAAGGCGGGCAACGCACTCGTGACTCCTCTGGTGTTGCGGGTGTCCATGCGCGGCGGTTATCGCTTACCGTTTGCCCCCCTATCCCATAAAAAAATATATTGTTTGGATTTAAAATGATTTATTTTGAGGTTTTTATCGGCAATTCAAGTCGCGCCGGACCCTTCTTAACATTAAAGGTCGATTAATCTAAGTTAATACTTAGCCACAAGAACTTGGCCGTATGTAAAAATCCTATTAGTAAAATACATTTTCATATCAATATTATAAGAGGGTACTTTAACCCCTCCTAGTAACCACTACCCCCTTAGTAACCAGCGCACAAACAAAGTGGTCAATTTATATAATACTAGCTTATGCTCACGGTTTCACTCGCGTTTCAAAATTTTAATTGTTATTTTTAAATTTTCTCATCAGGCCAAGTCAAACTTGGCCATCGCATGAAAATCACAATGTATCTCACAAGTAATACATATTCTATTAATTAAATTAGATTGTGAAGTGCGATTGCCAAGTCAATCTATTTAAAACAAAAGATTTTTTATATTGATACCAACTTATTACATGGATCTCACAACTATTTACGATAGAAGAACTGAGTTGCGAGACTTGTTTATTTTTACAAGTTATGTTTTTAGTGGCATCTCATTTCTTTTTGTAGGTAGTCTTCCTTTTTTTCTTTTCCGGTACCACTTCTTCAGCTTCAGCTACAGTTTTTCAACACTCAAAGCCCATGGTACTATATTTATATGGGGTTACAAAGTTCTTGCAGTTGGTGTATAAAGAAAACTGGAACATAGCAAAAATTTTCAAAATTGCGAAATTAAAAATATTTTAGTTTTTCCTTGATTTATACATAAAGCAAGCACTCATTGTATTCTAAATTTGAAGCTTCTAGCTCTGCTAGAAGTGCCTTAGAGTTTTGATGATCGGTCAGTCAGTGAGTGAAAAAATTAAGAAACTTTGACTTGTTATAATTCTTATACTATTGGTTTAAGTGGAATGAAATTTGAAATATTTCGTGTTTTTACAATGCCTGCATGGTTTCTGAAAATTCATCATCATTCATCAAATTCACAACGAAGTTATAGGGGCTCGAAAATGACCTGAACTGCTTCGAGAAAAGGATGGTAGGTGCGACCGTGCCGCTATTTTTTGCTCGACTTGCCGTGCCCCTAAATAAATAAATAAGTAGATCTCAAAGTTACTCGCTGCATTGAATCTACTCTTGTAATAATAACTCAATGATGTCATTTAAAACATTTTGCCAGACTTCATTATTTACGCTTGTAACTACCTATACAGAATTTAATTTTAATTAAGTACAAATAAATAATCATTTTGCCTATCTGTTTATTCGGAACCCGCCATGCTATGACGTCACCGTACGCCATGATGTCATTCTTACGTAACCTTTGAATATAAAGCCCGGGCTTTTTACTTTTTTTTGGTGGCTGTAACATTAGCTATAACATCAACATTTTATACCTACGTGACCAAGAACTTTATTTTTTATTTTTGCTGTATTATGTTGTTAACCGTGGAAATGATTTTCCATTATGTTGCTATTAGGGAAAAATAGTCAAACAGAAAAAAGCTTGTTTTAAGTTTTTAGTTAAAATCTACTTCCTACTTATATCTAATAATGTAAATGCGAAAGTTTGTGAGGATGGATGGTTGGATGGATGGATGGATGTTTGTTACTCTTTCACGCCAGAACAGCTGAACGGATCTGGATGAAATTTGGCACAGAGATAGATTATAGTCTGGAATACTGAAATACTTTTTATCTGAAGTACACGCAGACGAAGTCGCGGGCACAAGCTAGTAAGTTATTTATTGCACTACGTTTTAACACCTATTCGGAATAATCTATACTAATATATAAAGCTGAAGAGTTTGTTTGTTTGTTTGTTTGCTTGAACGCTCTAATCTCAGGAACTACTGGTCCGATTTGAAAAATTATTTCAGTGTTAGATAGTCCATTTAACGAGGAAGGCTATAGGCTATATACGCTACGCGGACGACGTCGCGGGCAGATGCTAGTGATATCATAATTATGTGCTAAGTGATTCTGCCAATCAATGCATGATCCCATTCACAAAGTAATTTGACACATAACCAAAAAGGTTACATTATCGCTAAATGTTATGTCCTTGCTCTACATCCATCGAATGGGCTTCTTTATGAGATTATTTAATATTTTTTTGGTGTTTCCTTTGCATTAAGTTTTTAGTCGTTTTAATAAAAGCGTTTTTCTACATCGCGACGGACGTGGTAAACTTTTTTTTGATTAAAGTTTATTTTTAACCTAGGTAATGGAAAAAACTTGAAAAAACAGAATTGATCTGGAGTTTTATCTTAACTCCGAGCTGCTACTGAGAATTTCATAGCAAAACAATTTGCTCGCCCTAGGAATCGAATCTTTTAGCGTAGCAGTCGCTTAGGACTGCTAGGACCGCTACAATTTCTAGAATAATGGAAGAGTTGGTTATTTATTATGACAACACAATTCTTCTAAACCAATACCAGGAACCAGCAGTGGTTATGTTTCTAAGCCTATGTGGTTTTTTTGTGTTTGCAAAGTTTGTTTAATGGTGAGTGTACTTAGCTGTTTCCAAAATATGTGCTGAACCGAAGATCATCACTTTTTTTTGTTTAAGCAAACACACATGTTTTTTTGAAACATGTTTAAGCAAATAAATAATTATCTTATCTTATCTTATCTTGTTAATGAAATAATTTAATCATTAGTGTCGAAAGAAAAAACTGTCACAGTCTGATCGATTCGAAATTTGAAATCCTGTCACTTGTCAATTATTTAATCCTACGAATATTACACCTCCACATTATAAACATCTTGTAACGTGCCCAGAAGACTGGCTGCATTGCCAGGTTCAATGGCAATATTAATTCTTCGACCTAAGAATAAACCAGCTCTCTGATCACGTGAACAGTCGACAAGTCTCTTAGAAATCTATACTTATATAAAGCTGAAGAGTTTGTTTGTTTGTTTGTTTGTTTGTTTACTTACTTTAACGCGCTAATCTCAGGAACTACTGGTCCGATTTGAAAAATTCTTTCAGTGTTAGATAGCCCATTTATTGAGGAAGGCTATAGGCTATATATAATTACGCTACGCGGACGAAGTCGCGGGCAGAAGCTAGTTTCTTATAAAATGCCGCGCTCTCGGTCCCCGTCGCCCAAGTGCTTCTACCCCGTATGGCTTAAAGTTTGAGCTTCCATTAAGGTTGTGTGTTTGAGGGTCTCTGTGGCTGCTGTGGCAGCAGCAGGTTTGTTTGTTAGAGGAACGGAAAGAGACACAACGTAAACGTTGTTTAAGGCCGGTTTTCTGTATGTAGTTATGTTAATTTAATCATTTCACTTTACACTAGATGAGCGACGACTGAAAAATTTCAAACCACTCGTGTGCTCGTGAAAGTAGACAACGGTTTAACAATGCACATAATTTATATTGTACACAATATAAATCGTATCTAGCGACTGTATCACGTGGTAGTTCCACCTTTATTGTTACAGATATATTGAGTAAATTAATTAGCATGCGATAGTTTGGTAGTTACGTAAACATTCGTGGGAACATTTTAATTGCTTACACGATTAGGTTATGTTTGTAAAAGGCGGCTTTATAAGTAACTAGCTTCCGCCCGCGACTTCGTCCGCGTGGAATAGTTACTTGGTCTTAGCGTGATGTTATATAGCCTATAGCCTTCCTCAATAAATTGGCTATCTAGCACTGAAAGAATTTTTCAAATCGAACCAGTAGTTCCTGAGATTAGCGCGTTCAAGTAAACAAACAAACTCTTCAGCTTTATATTAGTAAGTATAGATTAGGTATAGATTTTAAGATTTAGATAAGCTTTGTTCGAATGGTCTGACCTAAGATTTAATGTGGCCTACGCAAATGTTCCATTGATCTGGCATCGTCGGCTCCCTAGATTATGGTCGAGCTACACAATGACTGCATGCGTGCCGTCAGATGGAACTGGTCTACACAAAGCCACTATTGCTATTTCTTCAAAAAAAATTCAAATAAAGGATTTTTTCCCACCTGTCAGAGAACCGACAATCGCTGGAGCAAACGAGTTTTTGAGTGGAGACCGCGACTTGGCAAACGTAGTGTAGGGCCAGCCAGGGCCAGGTGGAGTGACGATTTGCGGAAGGCAGCTGACAGTGACTGGATGAGGAAAGCCGAAGATCGGGCTCTGTGGCGTTCACTAGGAGAGGCCTACGTCCAGCAGTGGCCGAATATAGGCTGATGATGAAGATGATGAATTTAAAAAAATATCTGTAACTGGAATTGTGTTCATTTTGTTAGAGTACCCCTGAATTAACATTTGAATGTGCGTGGAAGTTATCCCCAAGTGGTATTAGTAAATCCGACCAATATAAGGATGAGGATGTACTGATGTTTGTTACTCTTTTACGCCAGATCAGCTGAAGGGATCTGCATAAAATTTGGCACAGAGATAGATTGTAGCCTGGAATAGCACATAGGCTACTTTCTGTCCAGATCGGACCTAATTCCGAAGTCCACGCAGACGAAGTCGCGGGTAGAAGCTAGTTTTAATATAAAAGTATTGAGTCCATCCAAAGAGATCGCTTTTAGCGATAAGACCACGCATTGTACCATATTCTATGATTGATAACTTATAACTACTTGAAATTAGTTTTTGGTGTATAATAAACGATATATATATATTAGAATCTATTCTATTCTAAAAACTGGCTTAATGGCAATAGGCTCGTCCCCTTTTAAATGGGACCTGAACATACCGGCTAATTGTGGGTGTACATTAGTACGCCTCTGCCTAACCCTTCGGGGAATACAGGCGTGATGGTATGTTATGTAATGTTCTAAAAAGTTCGTTGTAAAGACAGTGAGGGTGATAAATGTTCATTTCTTCATTATTGTGGTTACTGATTTCGATATTTTAGCATAGCCACACTTAATTAAGTTATTTGACCTGCACAAGTGTTCGCAATGGCTAACTTCATGTTAAGGTTAAAAAGAGTTGTTGTTATAACTCAGTCTCCGCGAGTGATTCCACGCGATCGGACATGTCCGCGCGTTATCTGTGTTTATTAATAAATAAATATAGCTATATATAGGTATTTATCGATGATTGAATTGAGGAAATGAGGTGAGGAAATACATAAATACATATCGCATCTCCGCTCAAATAGTGTTGTAAGTAAAAAAAACAAACTATCAAGAAAAAAACGTTTGAAAATTCTAACTTTCTTTTCACTTTTTGTGTCATAATTCAACATAAAATAAAAATAAAATAAAATAAAAATAATAAAATTTGCGCAATAAGTTTATTAGTAAGTTACAATGGTTTTTGAAGCACTACAATATGGTGTAGTTTTGTTTGACTTACGACACTATTTTAGCAATTTTAGCGGGTCAATAATAGTTTTATGGAGTAACTAAGGTGCTGCCTTGTTGAGCTTGATAGCCGTAATCCGAAATTTAAAAACTTTCAAACCCCGGTGGGGAGAAGGCGTGAGGGTATAGTACTAATCATAATTGTCTGAAGTATGCGTATGATAAAACCCACCCATCCAAAAATTGGCCGCGGTGACTATAGTTTATTCGTATAAATTTATTGATCCTAGCGTGGTAAAGGGGAGCTCTCCAATTCTCCATATCATCTTGTCTTCTTTACTACTATTTCCCATAATATTAACGCAGTAACAACTTGCAACTACCCAGTCATAACATAGTACAAGAGCTATGTTATCACGACCATTATTTCCTTATCACTAATCGTTAGGATTTTTATTTTTATATGACGATTTAAAAAATAATAGTCGATATAGGTATAATATCTACTAGCTGACCTGGAAAACGTTACCAAACGTACCAAACATACCTAAAAAAATTAATCTTTACATCGATACAAATAAATAAAATTGGAGTGTCTGTTTGTAATATTAAAGTAACCGCTTTTTACTAAGTGCATTTGGATGTAGGTAGTAGTGTAGTAGTTGGAGTCGCAAGTGCGTAAGGGTTTGTGCACGGTAATATTATATAGATAAATATTACGTAAACTTATGTATTTAACATAACATACCATCACGCCCGTATTCCCCGAAGGGTTAGGCAGAGGCGTACTAATGTACACCCGCAGTTCGCCGGTATGTTTAGGTCCCATGTAATAGGGGGCGAGCCTATTGCCATTAACCGGGCACAAATTCCTAACTCCGAGCTGCTACTGGGAATTTCATAGCAAAACTCAATAACACTTTGCTCGACCTGGGAATCAAACCCAGGACCTCTAGCGTAGCAGTCGCACTCAGGATCACTTGGCTAATGAGGCAGTTATGAGGCTTATGAGAACTTATGTATACTACTATAATTATCTCCAGTTCCAATATAAACGCAAATAATTCAAATCGTAACTCTTTTAATACTGTAAGTACTGTAACAGCGTTACAGATTAAAATATGTTTGAGTTTAAGTAATTTTATACGACAACAAACAAATTTTTAACGTGGGAGAGCCATGCTTCGGCACGAATGGGCCGGCTCGACCGGAGTGATACCACGGCCTCACAGAAAACCGGCGTGAAACAACGCTTGCGTTGTGTTTCGCCGAGTGAGTTGAGGTTACCGGAGGCCCAAACCCTTTTAAAGGCGGGCAACGCACTTGCGACTCCTCTGGTGTTGCGGGTGTCCATGGGCGGCGGTTATCGCTTACCATCAGGTGATCCGTTTGCTCGTTTGCCCCCCTATACCATAAAAAAAAAAGACAAACAGACAAGAATTTTAAAAATGACTTTTTTGGATTCGGAGACGTTTATATACCCTAACCCACTTGTTTTTTTAAATATCTTCAATGTACAGACACAGCTTTTTTACAATTTTATAATAGTAGAGATATTGCCGTGTTTAGGGCCTCCGGTATTCTGACTCACACAACAAAGTAACCGTTGTTTCGCGCCGGTTTTCTGTGAGTCTGTGGTATCACTCCGGTCGAATCGTGCCGAAGCGTGGCTCTCCCACGGTACAGAAAAAAAAGAATACTTACCTATATATGAATCCAAGTCCAGCATTACTGACTGATAGACAACGAACAGCCGAATCAACTGGTCGCAGAGATTTAAAATTTAGAGGGTCTTTGTCGGTAGAGGCGTAATTTGAAGGATTTATTTAGCAATTCAACCCTTACGGGGTTAAAATTCGTCAATAAAAATTCATTTTTATGAAATCCCTTCGTTTTTTAACGGGTTGATCAATTTTGATGACGAATTAATGAGAATTTTAAGCACTACAAAAATAACCGTTATTTATCACATCTGACTCACAATAAACAAGGTTGAATTTAAGATCGCTAATTACCACAAATTCCCACATTAACACCACAAAAATCCTTCAGGTAAATTTCAATTGTAGACGTTCAAACCTTAAAATAGTTCTAATTGATAGATCTTACGCTAACCAGACCTAATTACTAACCGAGTGCTAAAAACAAAGGCATATATTCTTGTAAGACCTATTTTTAGTTCAACCTTCATGCTTGAAATTACATCATTTTGTTTTGCAACCATATTAGTTGATTTGTTCTCATCGTTTTAATACGGATATGTTAGGACGAGTTTCAACTAATGGAGGCGAGTATAATTATCCAAAAATTCCATTTGTACTTACTTTCACGCCTTAAACTCTAATAAAAATAATGTATTTATGAGAAGTATAATTTATCAGATAAAAAATCATTTATCACAACAGGGAGGATCTGTAGAACGTTACTACAAAAAAGATAAAGTTATCGCATAACTTATGTATACTTTACGCAAAAAATGCAGTCTAATTGAGAACCTACTTGTTCTTTTTTTCAAAAATAAGCCTCTGGTTACTGTAGAGAATAGGCTCCTTTGAGTAACTATAGATAAACAGTAGGTATACCTTAATTGTCAAAAAGTCAAAATGCCCATATTCCTTCATTTAATTACACATATTTTTAATGTTATTATGTAACCTTCAAGTTTACAATGACGTAACTTTGTTATGTTACCAAAACAGTTGATGATTCGCTCATACGCTGACTTTGTGGGTGCTGCATGCATAAATTACATGCATAGATTATGCCGAATTTCAGATGCCTTGCGCACTAAAGCTAATAGGTACCTATCTCTACTACTTATTATAAAATTGTAAAAAAGCTGTGTCTGTACATTGAAGATATTAAAAAAAAACAAGTAGTATTCTTAATACGTCAGTCAATACTGCGGAGCGTGCTCGTCTGATGGCTGTGGGTGAATGGGAATCAGGTCTCTGGCTTCGGGCACTTCCTTCATCCAATACAGGGACTATGTTGGATGACACAACGTTTCGGCTAGCTACCTGTCTACGTCTAGGCGCTCCTTGTGTTGCTCCGCATCGCTGTCACTGTGGCGAGGTTGTCGACAGCCTCGGACATCATGGCCTATCGTGTTGCAGGAGTGCAGGCCGCATAGCGCGGCATGCCAGTATTAACGACATTCTTCGTCGTGCTCTTGCTACCGCCGGCGTACCAGCTGTTTTAGAACCTAATGGCTTGGTACGAGACGATGGGAAGAGACCAGATGGTATGTCCCTTTTGCCATGGAAAATGGGTAGGCCTTTGGTATGGGACGCAACCTGTGTTGATACCCTTGCGCCATCACATCTTTCAAGCTCAGCTGGCTGCGCTGGCGCTGCTGCTGCTGCTGCAGAGACTCTCAAACGGCGCAAATATAGTAACCTTTCTGGTAATTATATTTTTGAGCCGTTTGGGGTCGAAACGCTCGGGTCGTGGGGTCCGAGTGCTCGTCTCCTTTATAAAGAACTTTCAAGGAGACTAGTCGCGTGACCAGAGGGCTGGTTTGTTTCTAGGGGAGCGTATAAGCATTGCAATTCAACGTGGTAATGCTGCCAGCCTTCTGGGCACGTTACCCGACGACAGTGATGCCGATGAATACTTTGACGCGTAGCCGCGCCGCAGTTTTTTTTTTTAGTTTTAGTTTACATATATATTAATTTTATGTAATTTATGTAAATAGTGTAAGTATATAGTGTAATAGGATAATCGATTAACGACTTTAGTAGTATTATAAACAGACAAATTTTTTTTATTTTGTAGTGTGGCACTTGTTTTATCTTTGTGCCAATTTCGGGTAAAAAAAAAAAAATTTGTCTGCTTGTTACGGGTTGGCGCAAAAGCTACTGAATAGATTTTAATTTTTTTTATCACTGTTATAAAGCATATGCTCCAACTTAAAAACTGGTGAACTTCTTGTCTCAATAATTAATTAAACTGATCCTGAGTTACAGCTCGATCTCTCTGATGTATAGAGAGCCATACAAAGAAAAGATCATCACTGTTGGTTTTTGATTCAATTATTTTTGGGATCCATTTCCAACCCTGCTTCAGGTGAGCGAAGCTGCGGGCAAAAACTAGTGTAACATAATATAGACCGTAGCCGTACACCGATCTCAATATTTCTCTTTATGGAGGTCAGTGCATCATAAATTAAATACTTATATCAGTTTTTTTATTAATTATTATTCAAATCCAAAATAAAGCTCAATAGGTTAATGTATTCCTCTGATAAAAAAAAATCCTCTTAATTTAAATTACGAACATGAAACAGACGATTAAAAAAACCGAATTCAAGTTGACGTAGTATTAAACGAATTAAGCAGGCTATGCGATTTTTAAATATTCCATTCCTAGATTAAAAATTCAGCTGTTTATCTATGACCTCGCGATGATGTCATAGAAGGTCGGGTCGAACGTTACTGTATAAAATTAAGTGCATATTAAGTATTGTGATAGTAATTGCATAGCAATTCGGGACGTTAGAAAACGCTATCAAGTTTTTTAAGATGTTTCCCTGTAAAAGGCAATTTATAGAGCAGGATATATTAGATTTAATAATCACGATGATACAAAAAGACTTGAATAACCATTGACACGGTTGAATCACATGGCTAACTAGCTAAAAGGGATAGGCAGAGGCATGCTAATGTACACCCACAGTTCGTCTTATGTTAAAAATCCTAATAACACTTTGCTCCACCTGGGGATAGGACCCAGGATCTCTACAATTTGAATAACAAACTAGTTATGTACTTTTTAACGTAAATCATTTATTACATGACTGTGTTGACATTTTAAAATTATAGAATACTTAACTAAAAAAACACCATCAAGCGAGCAACTCAAATAACCGGCCAAGTGAGGGCCGGGCTCGCGTACCGTACTCAAATAACCGGCCAAGTGAGGACCGGGCTCGCGTACCGTACTCAAATAACCGGCCAAGTGAGGGCCGGGCTCGCGTACCGTACTCAAATAACCGGCCAAGTGAGGGCCGGGCTCGCGTACCGTGGATTCCGTACTTAAAAATATTTTTATTATAATGATGTAACTAAAAATGTATGCTTTTCGCTATTTTTCCTTTATCTGTGCTATGTGACGTTGCTTCGTACCAAATTTCAAGATTCTGAGTTCACGGGAAGTACCTCTATTCCCTTGGGTCTTGACAGACAGACAGACAGACAACAAAGTGAGGGTAAGGGTAAGGGGCTAAAATATTGCGTAGTTCCTGAATTATGACCCAAAAATTTAAAAAAGTTAGAATCAATTACAAAAGGCTTTTTCTTGACAGATTGTTTTTTTTTTTACTTACTATTTAAGCGGATGTGCGACATACTTAATATGTATTATTAATCTAAAAGCGAAAATACCTTAGATCTGTCTGTAAACTGCTGAACCAATTTAAATGAATTTCGGTATAGAAATAGATTTATTTACTTATTTATTTATTTATTGCAAAATGTATACAAAGTAACAAGCTTGGCTTAAACTAATGCATACATGACCCTGTTAGGGCACAGCAAAATAACTTAAAACTAGAATAAGTATAATATATTATATTATTCACAAAATTTAAAATGTTATTTTCTATTAATTAGCTTTTCTTAATTAATCGTTAATCTTATAGTCTAGATGGACTGTCATTGGACCTTAGAGAAGGACATAGGACACTTTTTTCTCGAAAAGTCGTTTATTATGCGAATGAAATCGAGGAAAAGCTAATATGTAATAAGTATGCTTTTAATACGTAGTAGCGTTAGCAATTGTTATACCAAAGTGCTCGTAATTGCGAATAATGGTTCATAGCAATAAAACTTCTGTACCTAGAACACGTAATAAGCACCTGAGTGACAGGAATGAGTATGGCTTGTGACTGACTCACAGCTGTGACTTAGAACATGGCTCATTTTGTAGACAGCATGACCTAATTGATGTTACAGGAGACCGACTTTAACATCAACATCACGCCTGTATACCCGAAGGTTTAGGCAGAGGCGTACTATTGTACCCCACAGTTCGCCCGTATGTTTAAGTTCTGTGTAATATGTTGCGAGACTATTGCCATTCCATCATCATCATATCAGCCTATTGCCGTCCACTGCTGAACGTAGGCCTCCCCCAAAGAGCGCCAACCATCCCGGTCTTGGGCAGCTCGCATCCATCCGCTGCCAGCCACCTTCTTTAAATCGTCGGTCCATCGTGTCGCAGGGCGTCCCACACTACGCTTGCCCAAACGCGGTCTCCACTCTAACACTTGTCTGCTCCATCGATAGTCTGTCCGTCTGCAGACATGACCGGCCCACTTCCACTTCAGCGTGCTAATTCTTCGTGCAATGTCGGCAACTTTAGTTCTTTGGCGAATGACTTCGTTGCGAATTCTATCCACCAAAGAAACTCCAAGCATTGCTCTCTCCATTGCACGCTGAGTAACCCTAAATTTGTGGACCAGTCCCCTGGTGAGTGTCCACGTTTCGGCTCCGTAAGTCATTACGGGTAGGACGCACTGATTATAGACCCTGGTCTTTAGGGACTGTGGGATCGACGATTCAAAGATGTCACGCAGCTTCCCGAATGCCGCCCAACCCAAGCGAATTCTTCTGGTCGCCTCCTTCTCGAAGTTGTGCCGCCCCAGTTGTATAATTTGGCCAAGATATATGTATTCTTGCACAACCTCGAGGGCAGCGCCATTTACGTATACAGGACTCGGGGTGACATGGTCATTGTACATGACTTTGGTTTTATCCAAGTTCATCCCGAGACCCACCCGCCTTGAAGAATCGCCAAGGCTGTTCAGCATCACCTCCAGCTCCTGCAGAGATTCTGCCATGATGACGATGTCATCCGCAAATCGGAGGTGCGAGATGTACTGACCGTTAATATTTATGCCTCGTCCTTTCCAGTTGAGCGTCTTGAAAACGTCTTCCAACGCGTTCGTAAACAGTTTCGGAGAGATGACGTCTCCCTGTCTTACCCCTCGACGCAGTTGGATTGGTTTTGTGCTCTGATCTTGTACTTGGACGGTCATCGTTGCGGCCTTATACAGACATCTCAACACCTCCACGTATCGGCAGTCCACAAGGCATCTCTGCATGGAGTCCAGCACAGCCCAGGTCTCGATAGTATCGAAGGCTTTCTCGTAGTCCACATACGCTAGGCACAGAGGCTGATTATATTCCTCGGTCTTTTGGATAATTTGCCTGAGGGTGTGTATGTGGTCTACGGTGCTGTAGCCTTTCCGAAACCCGGCCTGCTCCGGTGGCTGAAAGTCATCGAACTTTTGGGCAAGACGATTCGAGATAACTCTCGAAAACAACTTGTAAACATGGCTCAGGAGTGATATGGGGCGGTAGTTTTTCAGAAGCGTGTTATCGCCCTTTTTGAAAAATAACACCACCGCGCTCCTGCTCCATGCCTCCGGTGTCATGCCAGTGTGGATGACGGTATTGAAGAGCTTAACAAGCTCTGTCAAGACAGGTGTTCCTCCTGCCTTGATCAGCTCCGTGGTTATCCCGTCATCCCCCGAAGCTTTGTTGTTATGAAGCTGTCCGAGAGCTATTCTAATCTCACCCATGTCGATGTCGGGAAGCTCGTCTGTGAGGTGGCGTGTTAGTCTGGCCCGTGGATCATCCGCGCCGTGGACCTGAGGTGGGCATGTTTGTTGAGCGTATAAGTCTCCGTAGAACTTTTCGACTTCAGCGAGTATCTCTGGCTTCGAGGTGACGGTGGTGCCCTGTGACGTTCTGAGTTTCGTCAGGTGACAACGGGAGGTATTCGGCCTGGCGAACACCTTCGAGCCTTTGTTTCGCGCTATGGCTTGCTCAATGGCTTGTGTATTCGCGCGCCGATTGTCGCGTCTTATTAGCTTTTTGACCTCCCTGTTAAGTACCTGACGCTCCGACAGTGTGGCAATCGTGAGTTCTCGTCGTTTCCTCATCAGTTCCAGAGTCTCGCTGGTGAGCACCGACTTACGTCCATTTCGCGTTGGTCGAAAGTGTTTATAGCCCACCTCGCGGATGACACGTACCAGGCCATTAGTGGCGTCGTTTATGTCCTCTGTGGTTTCCAACATGGCGAATCGGTTTTGTAGTTCCAACTGGAAGCTTTCGCAGCCAGTTTCGACCTGGGGTAGCGTTGGTCTAAGAGTCGACCTCGTTAGGCGCGCACGTTCGGTTTTGACCTTTATATCTAGAGTGCCTCTTACCAGTCGGTGATCACTTCCGGTATTGACCCTGTTGATCACAGAGACATCTCTGAATATTTGGCGCTTGTTAGCCAAAACGAAGTCGATCTCGTTCTTTGTCACGTTATCGGGACTTTGCCAGGTCCACTTCCTTTGAGGCTTCTTGTGGAAGAAGGAATTCATCAGAAAAAGCCCCTGAGCCTCGAGAAAGTTTACCAGCATTTGCCCCCTGTGATTTCTGCGCCCATAGCCGAATGGACCTACCCTCGACTCGCCGCTTTCTTGTACTCCCACTTTAGCGTTGAAGTCACCCATAACAACAGTGTAGAATGTTTTGGTACGAGACATAGCTTTCACTATGTCTTCATACATGGCCTCGACTTCGTCGTCAGGGTGTGCGGACGTTGGGGCATACACTTGTACAACCTTCAAGGAGTACCTTTCTGTTATTTTAAGTACAAGGTATGCCACCCTTGCCGACACACTGCCTAGTTCTACAATGTTGCACTTGAGTGACTTGTGGACCATAAACCCGACGCCACCTTGGGATGGTTGGTGTCCCTCTCGGAAGTAGAGTAAGTGGCCACTATCGAGGGTTATCGTTTCCTCACCCTGTCTCCGGACCTCCGATAAACCCACGATGTGCCAGTTAATACGACTCAGCTCTACTTCCAACTCAACGAGGTGCTCGTTCAGCCGCAGAGAGCGTCCATTATACGTCGCCAGGTTGAGGTTACGATGTTGGTACCCTGCCGTCGCCCGGGGATTCTTAGCACCCCCCACCGCACCGTTACCGTGGCCGGTACCATGGCCAGGAATAGTGCAGCTACCGGGAACTGGGGGCCGTAAATCAGGGATGTGACTCATCTTTTGAGGGGATTTGCCATAGTCACCACGCTTGGCAGACGGGTTGGTGACCGCAGTTCCTGGAATGCTTTCGCTGATAGTACTGCTGCCCACTACCAGGTTCGGCATTTGGGAGCATTCCAGCATACTTCATGGTTATGCCGCCATGTGTCGGATGCCGGAGCCAAAATGGTTGGGAAGATCTTACTAACCCATAATCCAGCTAGTATCCTGTAGTCGCCTTTTACGACACCCAAAGGAGGAGAAGGGGTGGCCTATTCTACAGCCCGGAACCACACAATTGCCATTAACCGCGCATAAATATGAACTCCATGCTGCTACTGAGAAAATCATAGAAATACTGAATCCATAAACAAGGTGAGAACAGGTACGGGTTGTTTTAACGTAGGAGAGTGCTTCGGCACAAATAGGCCGGCGCGACCGGAGATACCACGGCCTCACATCCTCAAAGCGACTTGAAACAACGCTTACATTGTGTTTCGCCGAGTGAGTGAGGATACCGGAGGCCCAAACCCATTTAAAAGGCGGGCAAAAGCACTTGAGACTCCTCTGGTCTTATGGATGTCCAAGGACGGCAGTGGTCGCTTGCCACAGGGCGATCCGTCTGCTCCATTGCTCCCCTACTCATAAAAAAAAAGAAACAAAATGTGGAATTCCCACAAAGCTGCGAGAACACCATAAAGCATTCTGCTGTCAGTTCCCGGTCTACTCAGACCATTCATATGTTGAGTCATAGTCTAAGAGCCCAATTGACACGTTTATGCCAGACACGATGACCTAATTGGGACTATCGCGATGCCACATTTGACCCCATAGCGGCCATTTACAACCAATTATGATCAAATTATTCCGGTTTCTAATTTTAAAATTCGATTATGCCGTTGAGTTGGCAGATCCGTGGCGCTGATCCAGCAGCTGTTCTGTCTTTGGCGATGCCTCTGACTGCGTGAGATTGGTCATCTGGTTTCTTAGACTATTATATAGTCTAAGGGCTACTTGCACCAACTTCTTAAATGTGTTTAAATTGTATTCTTTGTTTACTATTCTTTCTAGTCTTTTAACATATTAACATAAAATACCATCACGTCTGTATTCCCCGAAGGGTTAGCCAGAGGTGTACTAAGGTACACCCACAGTTCGCCGGTATGTTTAGGTCCCATGTAATAGAGGGCGAGCCGGGCACAAATTCCAAACTCCGAGCTGCTACTGAGAATTTCATAGAAAAACCCAATAACACTTTGCTCGACCTGGGAATCGAACCCAAGACCTCTAGCGTAGCGGTCGCACTTGAAACCACTAGACTAACGAGGCAGAGTCTTTTAATAATAACTAACAAACAAGATTTTGCGCTTATGTAACGAACCATTTATTGTATTTGTTTTGTTGCTGGTAAATGAGACAGCTAATCTAATTTTCATTAAACCAATTTAACCAATCTGAATTAGCACGAGACAAGGTTAGAAAAATATTACGCGCAGAAGTCAAATGACGCATGCGTGATTCGTTGCTAACAATCTTTGTACAACTCCCAAAAAAGTCTATCCAACTTTTCAATCCTACTATACCATAGAGTTTAATAGAATTGAAAAACCATAGGGATAGTAGGATTGAAAAATTGAATCGCCTTTTTTGGGAGCCTACTAAATTATAAATGCGAAAGTTTGTGACGAAAACCTGCGAATATCGGGAATTCGAGATTGGGATGAAAAATTCGCAGATAAAGTTTAACATCAGTAAACTTACAAATCTCCCCCGTCATCCCCTGGTCCCATGCATTGCGCTCGCTTGCCTCGTCTTTAAATTGGCATATTGTCTTTGCAACAAGTTTTTATTAACAGAACATATTTAAGAGATTCTTCGTCTGTTCTGTATGTATTTATTTTATGTATATTCACCGATATTTACAATAAAGAATTGAATGAGTATTGAATACATTTTCGTCAGATGTGGACCGATGTCAATCATTATTTTTTTATATGAAAGAGTATAAGTAACTACTCCCAAGGTGGTGCCATTAAAATTTGGTGAAGATCTGAAAACAAAATCATAATAATGCGTACCCACCGAATTAATTATGATTACGGTAGCTACGTAAAATTTTACTCGCCATTCAAAATGTTGAAATAAAATAACTTTTAAACAAAGAGTAAAACCGCCTTCAAAAACATAAAAAATAAAGTTGTGTGCGAAACGGTTTCGGAAGTCTGTGCTTTCGATTTGGTCGACTTCCGAAACTGTTTTGTACGGGATTTTTATGAAAGCTTTACTTTTTTTTAAGGCGGATTTTTGACTGCAATATCACTCGTGGACAATTTCAGACACGATTTCGAACTATACGTGCGTGCCATAGCAACGTGGTTTCAACGCCGTCGTATGCGCAAGCCTCTAAAAGAGAAAATGTCATAAGTCTAAATTTGAATCATTTTACGACTACTTAAGGTATAGTTACCTCACCGTTGTGCTGTCATGCTTGACCGATGCGTGAGTAATGTACTACTGTGTGAGACAATAGATCATTAACTATTGTTGCCTCTAAGTACATTGTGGTACTATGTGAATAGAGTTGTAAAGGTTTTCTTGGAGGATTTTTTACATCTTTTAGTTTTTTAAGTTGAAAAAAAAGTTAGTTAATGATCGTATCGCAAGCGCAGCTGTTACGCGTGAGGTCCTGAGGTCTATTCCCAGATCATGCAAAGTGTTGTAGGATTTCTCTAGGAAATTATTTCTATATAATTTCATTAGGAGCAGCAGGGAATACCGATCCTACGCAAATAAATTATTTTTCTTTTTTTAACTTTTCGGGGATACAGGGTCAGAAGTATAACATGCTTTTGTTATGTAAATAAAAAAACATTCTGAAATAATATTTAAATGTCTTTTTGATTGTTTCAGGATCTCAAAAGCATGCTGAAGATCACTCATAGGAGACACTGAAACCACGAAAAAACACGAACGAACGAATTATGTGTTCACATTGAACGGAAACAACTGAACGCATCCAAAATAGACAGAGACAGACATAGCGAGACAGAGCTGCGTCCCAAAATAGTGCGTTCGAAAATAGAAAAATAAATGCCTAGCTCGAAGTCAGTTACCGAGAAAGACGCGGCGGGTTCGGACGCCGCGCACTGGTGGGAAACACCATGGAAAACTATGGCGGACCTAGCCGAAGCAGTTGACGACCTTATATGCAGCTTCGATTACATGGACACAGCCATGGACAACTTAGTCATGCTAATTTTCATATGGGTCCTATTCTCCATCGTCCTCCTCGGCATAGCGAAATGGGCGTACGCAAGATTCGCCAATAAAGCCGTCGAGGTCGACGCAAAACATAAACCAGTGGCTGATGAAACGAAAAAAGCTTCGAACGAAATCATAAATAGTGCTGACAGTGTTTTAGCTACCAGTGCTAAAGTTAAAAGTGCTTCATTCAAACCAGCTAAGCCTTCAGGGTTCGTCCCAGCGACTCCGCCAAATAAGAGGCGGTTGGGCCGCATGTCCCCTGGCCCTGAACAGCTAACTTTAAAAAAGCACCAAAGTGTTCTGATACCTACATGTACGGGACCAGATCCACCGAGTGTGCAATGGGTTAACGACCTATTGACGTGGTTATATAATGATCTAGTTATTGTGAATGAGCTTGTACAGCAATGGATTGTGTCCATGAACGAGTTCTCCAAGAAATCCGTCGAGGAGGTGAGTTTGGCAAAGTTTTTATTACTACACAGTCTCCAAGGAGTTTTTCTTATTTAATCTATCATTAGCTATGCGATGTGCAATTGTGTGTGTCTTGTTGGAAGCATTTTTGAGACACATTACTCGATTTGTGTGTGTCGAAAGTTTCACAGATTTTAAATGTCTCAGATCATACCGACTTTTAGCGTCTACAGGTCTTTTTAGGATTACAATTTTACTTTAATTTTTCTGTTCTTAAATTTTAGCAAAAAACCTTTTTTTAATATCAACACTATCAACTTTAATATTATTACCAATTATATTATACATCAATGTCTACAACTATTTCAAATTATACGTTTTTAATGCAGTCAGTTACTCTTTTATACAACCTTTATTGACTCATAGTTCATGAGAGAGACGTCCTTGATAAGTCATCTTCGGTGGAATATTGGAAGTCAAGAAGGAAGAAAAAAAAAAATATCTACAGCGTTTGATCCACGCAGGATGAATGCCATTTCCTTTTTGTTTTCACCTTTATCTACGAGTATCAACTATTATTAATAAACTCAATGCTACGCATGGCAAGATAAACAAAACGATGTTTAATAAAATTTGAATCTCACAACACGATTACAAAGTCTATTTTTGCATGCAAGACTCACGCATCGATAGATACCCGTGTCTGTCTTAGCGAAATGATCATTCAAGTATTCATGTTATCTGAATGCTTATTTAATTTTAATATTTATAACTCTATGTTAATTAATGTAATTGGACTTGTGCCGTTTTAATTAACTATAAATAAATAAATAAATTAATTAATAAGTAATATTGTTTTTAAATGTAAGTGTCCAAGATGACACCTTCAAATGTTATTTTAGTAAAGGAGAAATTGGACTGCTTGCAGGATCCGAACGTGCGTTTTCTGGTTGAATACACCAGACGCTACGACCACTAAGCCACCGCGAGTCCCACCCGTCAGATTGAAATTTACCTTCAGATTCTGAATTTATGACTTTGAGGTGACTTTAGTTACATCTATTGAAGAGCAAGTTACTTTGCTTCTCAACCGGCATGACTTACTTTACAGTTCGATGTCGCGCGATGCCAGACAGAAAAAGACGTAAATTCAGAATGTGAAGGCAAATTTCGACCTGGTGGGACCGGGACTTCGGAAATGAGGATTTTATGATTTGTACATAACATAAACATACCATCACGCCTGTATTCCACGAAGGGTTAGGCAGAGGCGTACTAATGTACACCCACAGTTCGCCGGTATGTTTAGGTCCCATGTAATAGGGGGCGAGCCTATTGCCATTAACCGGGCACAAATTCCTAACTCCGAGCTGCTACTGGGAATTTCATAGAAAAACCCAATAACACTGCTCGACCTGGGAATCGAACCCAGGACCTCTAGCGTAGCAGTCGCGATCAGGACCACTTGGCTATTGAGGCAGTTATGATTTGTAGCTAGAGAAAATAGCGGTTATATTTAATGTGTATGTGCGATTATTGAAATCTACAGCAGATAACCAATCATATATTAGACTGAATAAAAAGGACTTGAAAAAGAGTTGTATAGCTTACTATAGTTACGAAGAAAGCTGATTAAATTTGCCATATAACGTTTTTTATTTCAAATCTCTACTACAGTTTAGAAAAAAAATAATATAAGTACTTAGTTAGTTTAGTTTTGCAGGCCAGTGTCAGTGCCAGTGACTACGTATGATGAAATTGTTACTGGCAAGTATCTGTGCATAAAGATACATATGAAAAAGATCCGACCAAATCAATGACCGATGGAGTTTAGGCGGGAAAATGAAAAGTGCACATTGTCGATTTTATATTATTTTTCAAAACTTGAATTTCTCCGAAGTTTAATGTCTAATTATGGTGGATAATTAACCATTAAGTGTTCGTGAACGTGTGAGAGTGTAGGCAAATGATATAAAATTGAAAATCGTGACTTTTTGGGTTCACTCCTAAACTCCATCGAAGCCTCAATAAAGTTTCTACCGTTTTATTGGGGCAACTCAACAACTTATACTTGACACTGGCGAACACAAAAAGTGTGGTGCCATAATACAATCCCATGGTGGGAAATATAATTTGATTACTTTAATACTTGACACTGGCAAATACAAAAAAAGTGTGGCGCCATAATAAAAAAAAAAAAAAAAAAATGACCGATCAACAGACTTACGAAACTGTTTCGGACATAAAAAAATATTTTTTGTGTTTGAAAGCAGTTTTACTTTATTTTAAATATATTTTTCTCATTTCTAAAATCTACGTGCATAAAGTCTTAGGGCCATTGCACCAACGTCTGAAATATGTTTAAACTGAATTTAAACACAAAATGACAATAGAAAATTGTGTTTAAATACAATTTAAACACATTTAAGAAGTTGGTGCAAGTGGCCGTTAATTCTTAAGTATTTGGCAAACGGAACTTTTACGAAGCATGGTTTTCTAATCACATTATAGAATTACGTCGTAAGCATTCGTGGTCAATTTGGGAGTCGATCTAAATTGAGACCCATAACATATGTTTCGTTAGGCACATGCCCTGACGTCACTCGGCCTCCACCCAAGGCCTAACTGTCTTGCTTTATTATTGTTTAATGTTTATTTACGTAACATTTACTGAGTCGTGATCGATTGAACCAAAGAATTACATGGTGTAAGTAGTAAAAGTAATAACATCGGAATTCACGCGGATTTTTATAGGCTTTTTTATTAATTATTTTTTTCTAATACAAATTCAAATGTTTTTATTTCAAGTAAGCTTTTACAAGCATTTATGAAACGTTATGATTCTAGTTGCACGGTTCCAAAAGGTTGATCCTATGGAGAAGAATCCGGCAAGAAACTCCATAGAATCCGGCAAGTCCATTTTATTTTCATAACATAACGTACCATCACGCCTGAATTCCCCCGAAGGGTTAGGTAGAGATTATTATCAAAATTTCGATGATAAAGAAGAAGTTGAGAATAAAGACTGGTCTTGTCTGTCTGTATTACCTATTCACGTGGGAGAGCCATGTTTCGGCACGAATAGGCCGGCTCGACCGGAGTGATACCACGGCCTCACAGAAAACCGACGTGAAACAACGCTTGCGTTGTGTTTCGCCGAGTGAATGAGGTTATCGGAGGCCCAAAACCCTTTTAAAAGGCGGGCAAAGCACTTGTGACTACTGTGGTGTTGCTGGTGTCCAATGGGCGGCGGTTATCGCTTACCATCAGGTGACCCGTTAGCTCCCCTATCCCATAAAAAAACAGTTTTTGAGTTTCTAAATGTACTTGTAAGATGTAATGTATTTTTATAATAATAATCATGGTGGTGATTGACTCACTTCACATTTCAAGCTTTGAATCACATCCGGTGACAAAATTATTTTTTGCAACTATCAAAATAAATTCAGCACTAAAATAAACCTTGTTCATAGTAAATAAGGTCGTTGTCCATGTATTTTTAGGTTTACCGACTGTAATATGTTGTTGCCGATTGTTGAGAAAAAGAGGTTTTTTGAAGTGAAAACTTCTTTAGCGTCGCTGTGCATTTTTTGTGATGGGGAAAAAATTTTAAACTCGCGACAGATAAGACCGTAAGACAAACGTAAAAACAACATAATATACCATCACGCCTGTATTCCCCGAAGGGTTAGGCAGAGGCGTACTAATGTACACCCACAGTTCGCCGCTATGTTTAGGTCCCATGTAATAGGGGGCGAGCCTATTGCCATTAACCGGGCACAAATTTCTAACTCCGAGCTGCTACTGGGAATTTCATAGAAAAACCCAATAACACTTTGCTCGACCTGGGAATCGAACCCAGGACCTCTAGCGTAGCAGTCGCGCTCAGGACCACTTGGCTAATGAGGCAGAACGTAAAAACAAATGTTTTCTTAGACAGTACAACTGAACATTATTATTTAATATTCAAGTTTTCACTTCTGCCGGCACTCCCGGAGTGCATTTGGATATAAGTAGTATATGGATAGGAAAGGGTAACCCTACGAATATGTCTGCACCTTTTGTATGTGGGAGAGGATAAAAGGTTTGAGAGAGGTTTGGTGAGAATTGTGAGAGGATGGGTAGGAAAAGATGGAAATATATAAATATACTAACCGATCCGACAGACGTTGTCCTGCATGATATACCAATCGATATATAGATACCGACTGCAGCGCCATCTGCCGGGCTTATTTGTGAATCTAAACCATCCTCGAATCAACTTGAACACACGAAAAAATTCATTCAAATCGGTCCAGCCATTTAGGAGGAGTTCACTGTCAACACACGTACAGATGAATTATATATTTATATATATAAGATAGGTCATCCTGGCTGACTTGGGGAGTCCGCCTCCCGATCAGACAATGTCCCCAGTAAGTGGCATTCGAGTGGGACAATAGAAAGAAAAAAGAAGATTTATTTATTTTTTCCCAAAACTATATTTGCCCAGATAATGGCAAAAGGCTCACCTCCTATTACATGGGACTTAAACATACCGGCGAAGTGTCCAGGTGTATATTAGTACGCCTCTGACTAACCCTAATACAGGCGTGATGGTATGTTATGTCATCTCATAAATGTTTAGGGTCAAAAAAGATACAGACCTATCTTATGTATAAAACCTATGATTATAATATTACACAAAAAAACTCTTCTCTATTCCTGCCTAGGCGCTTACTATGTATTCGATTAGTAAAATTGGGCGAATACTCGAATATTCGAAAATTCCGAAAACTTGAATACTTAATACGAATACTCGAATAGAATAAATAATCGAATTGTATGCCCTAAAACTCGAATAATACGAATACTCGAATAGTATAAATACTCGAAATACTTACATGTCCTATCTGTAAGAGATATTAAATTGTATGTTTTCAAATAATTTGGTACAAATATTGGTGTAGGTACCTAAAGCTTGAACATAATATCTGCGGTAAAGATAAACAGATAGAAATTCAAAAAACTATAAGTATTTCGGTATCAGTATCATACTCGTAAGTACATATCACACATGAGGCATGGAAAAGATTACTACGTTTCATTCATTTTCATTTGATGAGATTATGATTAATTTTCACAGCGATTTCATATGTGAAATTTCGCAGACTGTTACTTTTCGTCTGCAATGAATTTTCAATTAAAATCATGTACCTATCGCTGCACTTGCTATTTTGCTACTTACAATGAAATCGTGAACAAAATGCGATTTCATTGAAATGTGATATTGAGCAGGCTGTGTGAAAAAAAGTCGCCGTTGTGATTTATGAAAAATTATTTCATTTGAATTTTCACTTGCTATATATGCAAGTTCAAAGTTCAAGTTAAAATGTTTTTATTTCAAGTAAGCTTTTAAAAGCGTTTATGAAACGTTATGACTCTAGTTACACGGTTCCAAAAGGTTGATCCTATGAAGAAGAATCTGGCAAGAAACTCCATGGACACTCTTTAAAATAAATTAAGTTACAATCTTCACTAGTACAATATTGCGATAATAGGATGTGTGGGCGTTGAAGGATGTCCAAGTTTGACCGAAGTCGATAATATTAAACGAAGCTTCACATTATTTATGCGAAATGTTCCATACCTACACATAGCAACCGTTTGTTTAATAGACAATAAGAAAACTTTTAATGTATAGTTTTTGCTTCGTTACGATTTTATTATATGTAATGTATATGTAGGTATAGATTAGCATAAAGCGAAACGGTAAAATAAATAACAGTATAACATACTAGATAATGTCATTATTATGTAAACATGTGACATTGACAGGTTATAGAATACATTTTAAATAGCTCTGTGCATTAGATCATCTTTATTTACTCGACTGTGTGGAGCGAAACTAGAGTAGGGTTATCTATTACAAAGAAATTAAATAGATGCGTCTGTTTGTAATGTCAAAATAACAACTTAGTAGTAGCGTAGTAGTGATAGTATTACAGTAATTATAACAAAAAAAAAACTTAAAAAATTCGTCTGTTTATTCCGAAATGGCTAGATCGATTTTGACGGGAGTTAAACTGAGAAATAGCTGATGTTAAAACTGGTGGGCACAGATCTCCTGTAAGAATGAGAGGGATTAGGCTATAGTCCACCACGCTAGCCTAATGCAGGTTGGCAGACTTCACACGGCGTCGAGAAAATCTCTCAGGCGTGCAGGTCTCCTCACGATATTTTCCTTCATCGTTTAAGCGCGTGATAATTAACAATTAGTACGCACATGACTTCGAAGGTCAGATGGTGTGCCTTGGATCAGAACTCGAAGCGACACCTTTGACTTGGCAGTCCAATGGTCATACCGCTAACCTATCACTGATTCACTGCTCTTCAGCAATTGATGGATAAGCCACAGAGCGAAACTCGAATTCATATGCTAAAGACACCGAGTGTCACCGTAGGACGTGTCGGAACTGATGACGAAAGGGGAACCCCTTCAGTCCTATTTAGAACTAAGTGAAAACATTCTAAAGGGACTGAAGCTGTTCAATGGGACGTTGATATTGAACAGAACAAAATATAGAACCGAAGTAGTCACCCATTGTATCAAATCGCAATGGGGGACTTAATTAGAGTTCAAAATACAGTAAGAGCGAATGGAAAAAAAAGTGAATTGTGGGGCTTACTCTACAACTCATGGAGCAACAACTGGCGTCCTGTAAACATATTAACTCAATGGCATGGCCACAGCACAGTGATATTATCATTTAACAATGACACAGATTAAAAACGGGTCTATAGGTCATAGTGCAAACATAACATTGATAAATTTAACATAACATAATAATAATATCATTAATGAATCACAACTATTATTAAAATGAGACTTGTAATGAGTGAATTATATTTACAAAGACATTTTAAGAGCTCGGCATAGCTTGAATTACCCGCATAAACGTAATATCATAATAAATCGTAATCCAAACAATATTTTATCAAATTGAGATACCGTAAATCTAGGTTCCTACCCTACCATTTCGTCTACTTCGATACTGTTAATCTAGGTTCCTGATCTACCATTCCATTCAAAATACTTCACTGGAAACAAATGTAAGTGAATGCAATTCTTTATAACTTTACCAAGTTTGGAACGGTGTCTGCAATTCAAAACACTTGTATTCACTATTCGAAGAATAATGAAATAATTTCGAATATCGAATAAAAATATCGACACATCCCGGCAATTCTGGTCTATTATCAACTCTATGGTACTTACTACGTTCATCTGTAGTTAAAAATATTTGCACGATGCCGCTGTGATTTGAATTCGGAATGAAGTGACGTATTGTCTTAGGTCATAGTTTTATTTCACCGTGATTATGTACCTGTTTTGTATACTTTAACGTTCGTGGCTAGATTACTTATTTAAACGAGGACTGTGATGTTAGATAGTTTTTGCGAAGTACTTTCTGTTTTGGCGCCATTAATACCTACTTATAGTGTCAAAATTTGGAACTAAAATTTACAATACGACGAATCATTTTTTTGTTTCAATCACGTATCATTTAATTAATAATTTCTAAATAACAAAAATATGTAAGTACAAATTGGGGACATTTCTTTTTTTTATTTAGTCCAATTTCTATATAGTTAGGTACACAGAAACAATTCGATGCTATCACAACTATATTCCCCAATGGGTTAGGCTGAGGTGTACTAATGTACCCCCTCAGTTCGCCAGCCGGTTAGTTTAGGTCTTATGTAATAGGGGGCGAGCCAAACTTCGATCTCGGCGTTTTTGTATGTGAGAATTTGTGTTCGCCAACACACCCACGTAACAGGAGAAAATCCTAGTTTGGATCATCATTTTTTTAAGAAAAGAAAAGACCACAAACACTTTGCTCGACCTGGGAATCGAATCCAGAATCTCTAGTGAAGCAGGCACATAAACAATAACATTGTAATTATTATCTAAGACAAGCTTGGTAACACAGTACGACAATTTTGGCTCTAAGTCCGCTCACGTAATCGTCTAGGCAACGTTCAGGGTTGTCCCACGCTCATTTGACAATAACTAATTAATTCTTTAATTAGATTTGTTTATTCATTCATCGATTTAAGGAACAGTCTATATATATATTAGTTCCACGTATCCAATGAAAGTTCATTATAATATTTATTATATAAATGCCTGTGTGTAAGAATACTTATATTCTTCTCCAAGGTCCAATCTATCTCTATACAAAATTTTATAGAAATCGGTTCACGCGTGAGAACATAATTAATCAAACAACAGAGTGACTTTCGTTTCGTTTGAATAATATATATTTTTTAAATCTTACTAGCTTTGTGGGACGCATATTACTAGTATTCTTGTTAACCCCTCGTGCTAAGCTAAATGCTTGTGTTACGAGTGGGTTCACGTCGGTAGTGCAATGGGTGAGTTTCGAACCGGCAACCAAATGATCGCAAGTCCGACGCCCTAGCCATTAGGCTACCGCCGCTTCAGTCTACACACGGAAGCGAGCCTATTCTTTTATTTATTTATTTATGTATTAGGGACTAAAAAACAGTCGCACATAAGGTCTATCTATAAATAGTTAAGTATATATATAAATACAAAACCTACAACTCACACTGTTATCCACTGATTACAACGATATAATAAGTAACGTTACGAGTTTAAATTTACAAATTAAATTATATTCTAAAAATTTACATTCTCTATGGTTTTAATTTTAGACTTTTCTTGGAGACCGACAACGAAATTGGGTGTTGTGGTTGTTGATAGGCGATGGTGACCACTTACTCAACAATAAAGTTCGTGCAAAGTAACTTGACCCAAAACTAACGGAGAGGGGGAAAGTTTGCGCAGTGCATTTGCGTGCAAAATGTACTAAAAATCGACTACTGCGCATCCGCCATTTTGGAGCAAGTTATTTTGCGCCAACTTGTGAAAAAAATGACAGTACTTTCTACGAAATCTGACAGTTCTTATGTCATTTATTGCCATTGAACGATCTTTCGATAAGGTTGTTAGCGAAAGCTGGATGCGACAAGCCGAGGACAGGGCGAAATGTCGCACTTTGGGAGAGACCTAGGCCTATAGACTGATGATGATGATGCTGGACGTAGGCGTGCCCCCTATGCGCCATTTCATCCTGTTCTTCGCTGGGCGCATCCAGCTTCCGCCAGCAACCTTTTACATGATTTGTGATCACTACAGAAAATTACTCGTATCTCTTGTGTCAACCCTGGATTCAGTTAATTTATATCATCTGGCATGTCGTACACGGAACGGTAAGGCCGTGACTGAGTCGCGTACTGCAAATTTATACAGGATGTATTTATAAACTGAAGCTAGATTTAATTCAGATGTTAAAAGTAATGTTAAAAATCTTGTCTGATCCGAGAGGAGCATATAATCCCAATCCCAATCACATACCAAATAAAGGAAAACCACCACCAGCCACTTGTACAAACTTCTTGAATATGTTTAAATTGCATTTAAATACAATTTTTCATTGTAAATTTGTGTTTTAAATACAATTTAAACATATTACTTAAGTTTTAAACATAGAAGTTGGTGCAAGTGGCAAATGGCAAGTGCAATTCATGTTAATAAACATGTTAAAAATGCACGATAGTCGTGGCCAAATTTGTGAAATTTCCCAAAAATCTAGCCACAATGTCAATACATCATTGGCCATAGTTATGTTTGGCACCTAATGATGATTATATCATCGTATTGTCATTTATGTTTCCTGACTTTATAAAATTTAAATCAGGGTATGTTTTTACTTGTAATCTGAAAAAAATATTCATCTATCAACAGGATTTTCTGAACATATCATTTTATGTAAAATCAGTGTTTTTTTTTAAAAAAAAGCTTACTAGCAATGTGGGTCGCACACTACTTGTAATCACCCAGTAACATAAATTAAAAGTTTTTACAACCTCTGCATAACCTCCACAGCTCTAGTCCATAAAGCCGACTAATTTGTCTATGGTAGCTCCAGTACTACGAATCGTGTTTTACGACCTAGCTATTTTTAGTGTCATTACATAAAATTAGTTCTTAGGAACACACTACGGGGCCAGATTTCTAGATTATTTTAGGTAAGCCTTTGAATATTTTTGTATTGTGAGTGATTGGTTTGACCTGAAAGTAGATTTACATTGCCCATCTTTTTATTAAATATTTATTTATTTATTTATATTTATGGTACTTCAACGACTTACTCACTAGGACATACATAAACAAAAAATTACAAACAGTTTTAGGCATAGTGAGTTGGTCACTTACAGAAGTACACAACACCCACAGAATGATAAAGGGACAAGTAAGATAGCATTCTTGAATTAGACTTACACAAATTAGATATAACTTTGTAGCAGGAGTAGTCACTTTTTACCACTGATATTTGATTATAATGCCAGAGCTTACAAATACACGTATGACTTGCATGAAAGCAAAGGGTACTATGTATATTAGTTATTATAATTGTCTAGAAATATTCTATTATACACTGCCTCATTAGCTAAGTGGTCCTGAGGGCGACTACTACGCTAGAGGTCCTGGGTTCGATGCCCAGGTCGAGCAAAGTGTTATTGGGTTTTTCTATGAAATTACCAGTAGCAGCTCGGAGTTAGGAATTTGTGCCCGGTTAATGGCAATAGGCTCGCCCCCTATTACATGGGACCTAAACATACCGGCGAACTGTGGGTGTACCTTAGTACACCTCTGCCTAACCCTTCGGGGAATACAGGCGTGATGGTATGTATGTATTATACTTTTTTTGTAGTAAAGATAGTTTGGTAACGTCACGTCCGTCTCTACTGCTACTTTTCTCGTGGATAGAATAGAATAGGTAAATGATTCTGAGGCCCACTTGCACCAACTTCTGAAATGTGTTTAAATTGTATTTAAACACGAAATTTATATGAAAAAATGGGGAATACAGGCCTGATGATGGTATTCTATATACAATATAAAAATACCGCGAGAGAGCCATGGGTTTGGCACGAATGGGCCGGCTCGACCGGAGTGATACCACGGCTACACAGAAAACCGGCGTGAAACAACGCTTACGTTGTGTTTCGCCGAGTGAGTTAGGTTACCGGTGACCCAAACCCTTTGAAAGGCGGGCAACGCACTTGTGACTCCTCTGGTGTTGCGGGTGTCCATGGGCGGCTGTAATCGCTTACTATGAGGCGAACATCATAAAGTTTTAATGTGTTATAACTAAACTATAAATATAATAACATAAGAACCCCATCAGGGTCGTGGTCGTGCCAACACGCAGGTGACACGCCCCAATGACATAAGCATAACACGTCTACACGACATGCCGTGACCGTTTCAAGGTACCGCCAAATATAAGCGGCGAATGAAAGTCAGTTTATGACAGACTGTTACAAAATTTATTAGGCAATGTGTTAAAAAAACCATAGCTACTAAAAACGTAACTTGTAAAACAAACCAAGTCTCGCAACTCAGTTCTTCTATAGTAAAAAGTTGTGAGATCTATGTAATACCAAGTCGGTCAATTTATTCTCTACTTTAAGGGTCCTTCTGTCTTAAGTTATTACGTAATTAGCTAAACTAACAACATCTTATATTGACCATATCGACACTAAAAATCTTTTGTGTTCTAAATAAATAGATTGACTTGGCCATCACATGAAAACACAATGTATCTCATAAGTAATACATATTATTATACTCAATTAGATTGTTTAGTGCGATTGCCAAGTCAATCTATTTATTAACTAGCTTCTGCCCGCGACTTCGTCCGCGTAGCGTGATGATATATAGCCTATAGTCTTCCTCAATAAATGGGCTATCTAACACTGAAAGAATTTTTTTTATCGGACCAGTAGTTCCTGAGATTAGCGCGTTCACGCAAACAAACTGTTCAGCTTTATAGATTAGTATAGATTAAAACATAAAAGATTTTTAGGGTCGATATGGTCACTATAAGATATGTTTATCTTGTGATCTTTTTGCTCGACTTGGCGGGTGCACTGCCGTGCCCAGATTCGACCCGTGACCGTATTGTTCGTTTCCACTGTACAAATAGATTAAGGATCATGCTTCAGCTCGAATGGGCCGGCTCGACCACGGTCTCACTGAAAACCGGCGTGAAATTGCGTGGCTCTCCCACGGTATTTTAACACAGTTCCAGCATATATTAGTGTTATCTAATCTTTTTTAATCAGTGTTACGCATCTTCTGGATAACGTAGTTTGTATGATTAGATTATCTGTGTCTGCATGTAATATACTTTCATTTCTTTCTGTGTATAACATAACAAACCATCACGCCTGTATTTCCAAAAGGGGTAGGCATACGAATGCACTTTTACCCAAAGTTGGCCAGTATATTTTAGGTCCTATGTAATAAGGAGCCTATTGACACTAACCGGCCACAAATCTGAGCACAGAGCTACTGAGAATTTCATAGAAAACCCCAATTAATTGCCCGACCTGGGAATCGAACCCAAGACCTCTAGCGTAGCAGTCGCGCTTGGTAGGTACCATTAAACCAATGAAGCAGTGTGAGAAGAGTTAGGTATAATGTTATATAATTTAACATAGCTATCTATTTACTATAACAAATGTTAATTCCCATGCTTACCCCAGTATATCACTATCATTATTTTAATAATATGCTTTTAAACACAGTATTTCTTATTTGTACGGCAATTTAGCATTGCCTTGATATTTACTAATCAAT
This sequence comes from Acronicta leporina, assembly GCA_947256265.1. Classification (NCBI taxonomy): domain Eukaryota; kingdom Metazoa; phylum Arthropoda; class Insecta; order Lepidoptera; family Noctuidae; genus Acronicta; species Acronicta leporina. The sequence continues at coordinate 2,357,896 of OX366537.1, read as the reverse complement.
AACATATTAGAAGGTCAAGGGTAAAAGGGGACACCAAAGGATAGACCGTTTTAAGCATTTCAAGTTTTCAACACTTACTTCTTAGTCGGGCACTCTTGTCAGAGTGGTCGTGGGGTAGTAACGATGGTGTTATCGCTGGGTTCTCGTCGGCATCGTACTCTCCTCTGAGCGTCACAGCTTTAGAAATTCTTCGCCATTTTTGATGACTAGTGGCATTACGAGAGCACTGTACCATTGTGGTCTGGGTAGCTTTCACAATAAGGTCAGTCCAGCGCGTTTTAGATCGGCCACGAGCTCGTCTTCCTTCAACTTGGCCCTGGATTACCAGCTTTTCCATGGAGCTCTCGTTTCTGGAGATTGACAGTTGTGAGTATTGACAGTTGAACAATCGACGAAAGTCTATTCTTGATGCGAAGCTCCTTTAGGATCGAGTTATTGGTACGAAACGCCGTCCAAGGAATTTTTAGGAGGCGCCTCCAACTCAACATCTCCCGTGCATCACTTTTGCGATGATCTTGCAGTCTTAATGACCAGGTTTCAGCTACGAAGAGAAAGATTGGCAAGACAAGGCATTTCATTAATCGAAACCTTTGTTTTCTTTACCTTCTTTACCTTTGCCTTTCTACTGCTGACCTGATAATGGCGAAAAAAAAAGCCAATTTCAAAAAAGAAAGACAAAATCATAAAATATTTTCTAGGAACCACATTGATCCCATTTGTGTGAATATCATTACATGCAATCTATCACATTTCGCGCGCTCACTCACGCGCAGCATTCCTCGAATGATCGATAAATCTCAAGACGCGAAATATGTTCAGATAAATCGATCGTCAATCATATACTAGTTTTCTGCTGTCAGCATAGATATAGTATTATGTAACAGTAATAGCTCAGTGGTTAGAATACTCACAAGCCAACTCTCAAGCGGCGCAAATATATTAACCTATCTGGTATATATATATTTTTGAGCCGTTTGGGGTCGAGACACTCGGGTCGTGGGGTCCGAGTGCTCGTCTCCTTTATAAAGAACTTTCAAGGAGGCTAGTCGACAATTCGCGTGACCAGAGGGCTGGTTTGTTTCTAGGGGAGCGTAAGTATATGCATTGCCATTCAACGTGGCAATGCTGCTAGCCTTCTGGGCACGTTAATCAGATGACAGTGATGCCGATGAATACTTTGACGCCTAGCCGCGCCGCAGTTTTTTAGTTTCAGTTTATATGTATATATTAATTTTATGTAATTTATGTAAATAATGTAATAGGTTTTAGTTTTTTCACGATAAAAATGGATATCCCCCTTTTCAGAAAGAAATATTAATAAAACTATTTTTACGGATTTTATCGCGTTGTAAGTATTATAATTATTATTTCATTCTCATGATCCAATTAGAGCGGCGGTAGCCTAATGGCTAGGGCGTCGGACTTGCGATCATGTGGTTGCCGGTTCGAAACCCACCCATTGCACTACCGACGTGAACACACTCGTAACACAAGCATTTAACTTAGCGCGAGGGGTTAAATCTAAATACAAGCCCAAAACTGCAAGACCAAAGGATACGGTGAGCTCGTTCTGCGTGAATTAGATCGCTAATAATTAAGAAAAATGTAAGGTAGCTGTTAGTAATTTTAACATTAAGACGTCCAACACCTCAGTCTACCCGTGACCATGGATGCTGTAAAGGATCCGAAACGTCGGGAATTAAATAATATTTTAATACAACGCGATAAAATCCGTAAAAAATAGTTTTATTTCAAGTTAATTTAAAAAAAACCGACTCGATATTGCTCGTAAGTTTTTGTTATGGTATAGGGTATAGCAAACGAGCAGACGGATCACCTGATGGTAAGCGATAACTGCCGCCCATGGACACCCGCAACACCAGAGGAGTGACAAGTGCGTTGCCTGTCTTTTAAAAGGGTTTGGGCCTCCGGTAACCTCACTCACTCGGCGAAACACAACGCAAGCGTTGCTTCACGCCGTTTTTCTGTGAGTCGAGTCGAGTCGTGCCAGCCCATTCGTACCGAAGCATGGCTCTCCCACGGGTAAAAAGTGTGATTATTCAGATCAATCAGGGGTCCTTGTTCCTATTTTGGGTACCGGTCTTTTCTTTGTATAGCTTAACCTGATCAGCGTAGTTATTTAGTTAGCCACGAGTCGTCGATTTAATTAAATACCCAAAATCTTCCGTCATCTGTCAATACTGGCACTAAATCGACAAGTTATCAGATATATTTAGATACAGACTCAGCTATGTACTTGAAAATACTCATGACATTGATTGAGTACACGAGATAGACGAGTTTTTTATATGCAGTCGCAAATTTGTCGTTGCCAGTCATTGAGGGTGTGTGTAATAGAGAGGACACGCTGAGGGGGCGATGTCAGAGATCCATAATTAATTACTTGAAATTAGATGACGTGTATGTGCGACTTACACATCCGCAATGCAATTCCGCGTGTTAAAGGTCAGCAATTATGAAAAATTGCTAAACATAGATCAGCTGTTTTATATAAACTGCGTAATTATTATATCCAATATCGACATGTATGTACTTAAAGAAATAAAACCAATACAGATTTTATAGCATTATTTTTTCATTATTCACTTTGTTACATAAAGTCTGTACCTAGTTTTATTTTAGTAATCAGTGTATATAACGCGTTATTGTTTGGTTTGAAATATCACACACAGAGAGCGACGCGTAGAACTACGTAGGTATGTGGGCGAATATGAACATTGAGGTGCTACTGGTATTTTGGCCAAAACACTGGATTTTCCAAAATTCATGTAAAAGTCACTTTTACTTGAATTTTGTAGTGTACAGTTCGATCACCACATAACGTCGCTGCTTGGAAAACTTGGATATAGATTTGGTTCTATGTTTTCGTGAGGCTATTGAAATAAAAAAAAACACCCAAATTTCAATAGAGAAGATGGTTGGGTCTTACCAGCTGATTGGAATACCGGAATCGGTATCGGTATGAATCGGATCGCTAATAATTAACAAAAATGTAAGGTAGTAATCTAAGACGTCCTCAGTCTGCCCGTGACCATGGATGCTGTAAAGGATCCGAAACGTCGGGAATTAAATAATATCAATATACCGCGATAAAATCTGTAAAAAGTAGTTTCATTTCAATGCTTGAAGAGGTTTATTTAGCGACATTACTTAATTTACGATACGACACGACAGTAAATTTAGATTAGATGAGATTTAGAGCTTCACGATGACCGATGCATACGTGCCGTCAGCTGGGTCTGGTTTCCCCGAAGCCGCTCTTCCTCCAAAAGGCTATTTCAGTGTAACTGACATACAAATTTGCTACTACCATTAGGAGATGCCATCGCCATCTAGTATATAAAGTTAATAATTGACTTTTAAAAGTGTCTTTAAAATATATTTACAGAAATAAATCACATGTTTACCGTTGGTGCTCTAGTACTGAACTTCCTTATTTTACCTCAATGTTACCAGTAACGTTTGTTGGCAAGCTACAAAATATGCTGGCGATTTGCCAAGTTTCTTTTGTTTCGGTTCTCCATATTTACTATCTAGTTCGATAATATCTAAGGCTGGATTTAGTAAAGTTCAGATCAGACCAGACTTGATAAATCCCATCACAATTACACCCCGGGTACATTGAGCTTTTACCTACTTTAAAAAAATAATTTAAATGTATTATTAATTTAACTGATGAATTTAATTATTTATTACAATTTATTTAATGCTAGGATTATTTATCAATTGGTTTTTATATTTTTTTGTAGTAGAATTAAATGCTCGCATGTAATTTAATAACTTTATAGCAAGAAATAAAAGGCTTTTTTATTATTTTATTTTATTATTTACATTGAGCTATAAACTAAATCAACATACCATCACGCCTGTATTCCCCGAAGGGTTAGGCAGAGGCGTAATGTACCATCCACATTTTACCGGTATATTTAGGTCCCACGAAATAAGGGGCGAGCCTATTGACATTACCGGGCACACACCCAAACTCAGAGCTGCTACTGAGAATTTCATAGAAAAGACCAAACATACTACTCGACCCGGGAATCGAACCCAGGACCTGTAGCGGTAGCGCTAGCGTAGCATTCGCGTTTAGGACTACTAGATTAATGAGGTAGATTATTTAATGTACCCAAAAATTTGTAATCCGTACTCAGAATCAAACAGTGATGATTAAAGGAGGCTTCCGGCGACTGGGACCACCATTAACTCGGACCGCGGTCCCAGTCGCCGGATCCATTTAATTTAAATATTTCGCTTCCGGCGACTGGGACCACCAATAAATCAATACTAAAATTTATTGTTCTAGTTAAAAACAGTACAGTCAAACGAAAAAATGTTCTAAGTAAAATCCTTTGAGTAAAAAATATTACTTACTTATACTAGATATGAAGTTATTCCTGCGTTTAGAAATAGATTAAGGCAACCCGTTTTCACGTAATTCTAATGTATATATTGCTATCCCTCTCTAACTAAAGTCCGTTTCACCTGTCGATCCCAAGAATATATGCAGCCCTATTGTTGTAAACGGGATTTTGCATCGCTTGATGACTCGCTCGACCAATCACTGTCAAGAAACTTATCTCTTTAAGAAGACTGGACAGTGTATATGGATAAATGGTTATTAGACACTGTGCTGAATGTTTATTGCGAAATGTGATGTGATGTGAGAATTAAATAGTGCAGTACCTTGAAATTATTAGTCTTTAGGTATGTAAGTTTTTGTCTTATTTATAAACAAACCAAGTTAATAAGGGGCTCCTTGCTCAAGCGATGAGTTGCAAATACATACATATTTACATTTAAATTTGACCACTAGAAATTCAAGATTCTATCTTGGATGAGGCTTACTATTACCACAATTAAAAACGATTTGCGATTACTAAAACATAACATACCATGACGCCTGTATTCCCCGAAGGGTTAGACAGATGCGTACTTAATGTACACCCACAGTTCGCCGGTATGTTTAGGTCCCATGTAATAGGGGGCGAGCCTATTGCCATTAATCGGGCACAAATTCTAAACTCCGAGCTGCTACTGAAAATTTCATAGAAAAACCCAATAACATTTTGCTCGACCTGGGAATCGAACCCAGGAGCTCTAGTGTAGCAGTCGCACTTGGCACCACTAGCCCAACGAGGCAGTTTACTTACTGACTACTTTATTACTAAAACAAACATAAATAAAATTATGGTTATGTTTTTTAGATTTCACTTTTTTATTATAATGTTTTCCACTAAAGAGTGTTATTTAAGTATTCGTCTCTCAAAAAAAAAAAATTTTCGATTTTAGAACTATTAAAATTGATGAAGGAAGCCCTTCAAATTCTCACCGTCAGCAAACTATAAATATTAGTTTTGTAACGAAGAGTTTTTTTCTATAAATACTTATTACCTACTTTGAACATTTTTCGTTTGACTGTACTGTTGTTAATTTGAACAATAGATATTAGTATGGATTTATTGGTGGTCCCAGTCGCCGGAAGAAAAATATTTAAATTAAATGGATCCGGCGACTGGGACCGCGGTCCGAGTTAATTGCGGTCCCAGTCGCCGGAAGCCTCGATTAAAGATTCTATTTTTGAATCGAGTGAAAGTAATCGAGAGGGGATCACGCCTGCCGGATCCGCGTTCTAAATTTAAAAATCTCGTGCGATTTGACCTACATTCCGGCAATTTCCCGCGGGACGACCGTATTGACAATTTTTTTTATAGGTGCAACGAACTCAGTATAAATCCAATAAAACGATTTTTTTAAGAAAATATCGTCGATCATAAAGAGCGTGGGATTTTAGTGCCGTGTAAACCTACATAGATATTTATTTGAAGTTGTTTCGCTGAAATTATAATAAAATATCAGTATTTACTACAGTGCTGCCATTTTTAATACGTTATTACATGGCATCGATCTCGAGGCTGCGTGAGCTAGATCGCACATGTTCATTTCATTTTATATTTTTTCATTTTATAGTACTACTATCATAATTATATAATCTGCCAAATATTATGTATGGAAAGTAGCGCCCCTAGCGGCCACATCAGGAACTACATTTTCTATGTAAAAAAAATATAATTTCTTGTCATCAATTAAAAATAAATACGTACGGGAAAAAATATATAATTAATTATACAGTAGAAGGTACTTTTATGTATTCTGTGATTAAACCTCAAATGTCTACCGTAAAAAGTTATTATTATTTGGTAATAAACGTTATTAAACATATAGTAGAAAAAAATTGCTTCCAAAGACAATATCTACATTTAGAAATTCACAGACGTCCGCGTCATAAAGAAAATGCGTCCTTAATCATCTAACTTAATTGTTAATTAATTTTACTTTTAAGAATACGTGCATACAAATAACAAGCATACACAATATACACATACACCCACACACTGTACCCCATGTTAGGACGAGTTACAATTCCTCACGGCCATTCATCAAATAATATAGGTACTAGCTTCTGCCCGCAGGTCCTGCTGATCCAGTAAATATTAGGTAGGTAAAAGGTATTTTTTTAAATGACTACTTAATGTCGATAGCGTCCAAAATCAAATATGCTCGCACTTTTAAAAACGAAGGCAAAAGACGAGCGACAGACACTAAAAGCTGTCAAATACCTACTTGTTTTATAAGGAAAACTTTATTTTTTTATTTATTATATATAATTACAGGAAATTCCTATTTCGATAGTGTAGAAACAACTTGAACAGCCTTGGACACCTCTAGCGGGCACTCGAGGAACTATTTTCATCAAACAAATTAATTGACAGAAAACGCTACCACAAAGAGGGATTGCGATAACTGAAATGGGCCGCCCAGAGATCCAGTAACCATTATGTACTTATTTATTTTTTTAAACGTTGCCCCTCACTAGGATTTTATCCTGTATCATTTTTGCTTTTACGAACCGTTTTTTTTAACCGTGAGAGAGCCATGCTTCGGCACGAATGGGCTGGCTGTTCAGAGTGATACCACTTCACAGAAAACCGGCGTATAACAATACTTACATAGTGTTTCGCCGAGTGAGTGAGGATACCGGAGGCCCAAACCTTTTTAAAAGGCGGGCAACGCATTTTGACTCCTCTAGTGTTGCGGGTGTCCATGGACGGTCATCAGGTGGTCCGTCTGTTCGTTTGGCCCCCTATTCCATAAAAATAAAACAAATTCTCACATACACAAACGCCCAGATCCGGAACAACTATCTGTAAGTAGATCATACTAATATTTCCTCCGTGTGGGGATCGAACCGATAACGCGTAGCACAGAAACCAATCGCTCAGCCACCACGGCAATTGTGTTGTTGTTAATTCCTTGCTTCATGCGCGTAACGAGTAGCATAATCGTTCTAAAGAATTAAAGACATCGATTGTCGTGTCGTGACATTGACAAGGTCATGGGCAAGGGCAGCTATAAATTGTGACATCTACACGGACTTCGAAGACTGTTGCCCTTTGCTACTTTTGTCCAAAGATCTCGTTGGTCCATTTTAAGATACATACGTAAGGTTAATTTTGAGAGACATATGTATCTCAAAATTAACCTCGATTAAATTAAAATTAATAACAAAATTTCAAATAAGTTTCCACTGTACATATTTTATATGCAGTAGTATGTAGTAGTAGTTTGTTACTCCACGTATGTCTCAGAAACTAGAAATACAATAAAACATAACATAATCAACCCATTACCTATATATGTCCCACTGCTGGGCGCGGGTCTCCTCTCACAGTGAGAGCAGAAATCCTACAATAATAATAATTATTTTATATATTAATAGCTGTTGCCCGCGATTTCGTCTGCGATGCATTTAAAAAAAAAGTAGCCTAAGTTACTCTTTGTTACATCAGCTATCTGCCAGTGAAAGTCCCATCAAAATCGGTCCAGATATTTCAGAGATTAGCCGGAACCAACAGACAGACAGACAGACAAAAATTGTAAAAAATGTTGTTTTGGTATATTTACCTTGTACCTATACATCCAAATGCACTTAGTAAAAAGCGGTTATTTTAATATTACAAACAGCCACTCCAATTTTATTTATTTTTATGTATTGTAGGTATAGATTTATTTGTATACGATCTACTTAGATGTTATTACTCAACAAGCTATGCAAGACGAGAATAACAGCAGTGAAATGCAAGTAGGTGTTGTGTGTATTGATGTACAATACAAATCCACACCGATATTTTGGACCTAATAATATGGCGGCCTATATCTGTTTGATGCGTGTCAGAAATGCGTGTCGTTGTTCAGCGCACGTTCAACCGTTGTGATGATTTTGAATAAGAAAAAGTCTAACACCCTCCAGAATACTACACCCCATAAAATGACTCGCGCGTCTGTTCCTCTGTTTGTCACAGAGGTATTTCTCGAATACTGTGATATTTTTCCCGAAAGGATAATAAACTCTATAGTTTGGAGATTAAATTGAAAATCGATTGGTATAAACAATGTAGGAATTTCAAATGTAGCAAAATGTTAGGTTAGATGCGCAAAAGAACCAATAACCTATACCTATCTAATCAACGATTACTTATATAAAAAAACTGCATTTATTTATACCATTTATTGTATTTTATTGATGGAACCGTCATTTATTTTACACCCAACATAGTTTACAGAAAAGTTATGACAATGGTTACTTTTTTCCCTTCACTAAAATACGTGGGAAATGAAAAAAAATACAGAAAATGATTACTTACTTTACTATTTACGATTTACGATTTTAGACACCAGTAGGTAATCGGGAGAAGTAGAATCGGGAGATTCTAAGAACAATTTAATCTATGAAACATTTACACAGTGTTATGGACCTCGGTACAAATTTCGAAAAACCAATTTAAATCGGCAGAATCGAACACATCGGTTTCCCAAACAAATTAGATATTTGAAAGACTCGCTGACTAAACTTATGGTTAGGCTTTATAAGACACAGATATACATAGGTATAAACATATAATATGTTTATACATACTTACATAACAGTGATAAAGTTACAAACATAACTTTCGTTATAGGCTCTACTGTAGTTACATAAAAATAGCCATATCTAATCTTTGTTAGCTAATGGACGCTCGTCAAATGTCGGCGGCCATTGTTGTGACGTCACGATGTGTCTTTTGACATTCTGCCGGGACAGACAAAGATAAAATCAATAGCCTTCCCTCTTTTGAATATAGAATATCTGGAAGTATAACCACAGATAAATAAAATAAACATAACATCTCGCCTGTATTGCTTGAAGTAAGTATTGGGCAAGTGTAGTGCTGTACCTACTTACACACTTAGACAGTTCACATGTTTAGGTCCCATGAAATAGGTGTCGAGCTGACTGCTAAAATAAAAATGGGAACTGTCTTCATTGGTAGATTATAGAAATTTCAAATCATAATTTCACACAAAGTAATTAAAAAAGAAACACATACTATCGATAATCGTGTCAGTAATTAGAGAGATTGGATAAATTATTTTATAGGCTACACACATAAATCCATTTTATGGAATCGATAACTTCAATTGTGTTGACCAACAACGATAGAATTAATCGATTTATAATCGAAAAGCGTTTGTTTAATCAGATGTATTAATTGGATTTTTATGATTATTTCAATATTGAAAACTTCTCTTGGAAACTTAAACAATACTTATATAAAAAAAATATCTATAGTTATACTTATAATCTATTTATATAAAGCTGAAGAGTTTGTTTGTTTGTTTGTTTGCTTGGATGCGCTAATCTCAGGAACTACTGGTCTGATTTGAAAAATTCTTTCAGTGTTAGATAGCCCATTTTATTGAGGAAAGCTAAAGGCTATCATCACGCTATGCGAACGAAGTCGCGGGCAGAAGCTAGTATTTTATAAAGGAAATATTTGTATGTAACGAATAAACTCAAAAACCACTGGGCCAATTTCAAAAATTATTTCACCTCTTGAATGGTACATTATTCCAGACTTACATAATATACGGCTATAAAATAGTTTGAAAAAAGTTAAGAATTTCTCCACCCGTGCGAAGCCGGGGCGGGCCGCTAGTAATAAATATTGTAAATATAATAAACTAGCTTCCGCCCGCGACTTCATCCGCGTGGATTAGTTACTTGTTATTTTATATAGCCTTCCTCAATTAATGGGCTATCTAACACTGAAAGAATTTTTCAAATCGGACCATAGTTCCTGAGATTAGCGCGTTCAAGAAAACAAACAAACAAACTATATATTAGTACATATAGATAGAGTATAGATATAGATTTGCCATTGAGTACTTACTATCTCTCAGAGTAGCAATATGAATGCTAGTGTGTTATCGTATGCTGTACCATATTAATAATGTTTCCTCGTTGTTCCAGCAAGGTATTGGTGTGGAGCTGGTGCGCGCGCTGGACAGCCACCCGCCCAGCATCTCCAACGTATTCTGCGAGTGTGACTCCAAGGATGACGTTGTAAGTATTCTATGAACATACATACATACCATCACACCCGCATTCCCCAAAGGGTTTGGCAGAGGCGTACTTAATGTACACCCACAGTTCGTCGGTATGTTAGGTCCCATGTAATAGGAGGTGAGCCTTTTGCCATTATCCGGGCACAACTTCCAAACTCCGAGCTACTACTGGGAATTTCATAGAAAAACCCAATAACACTTTGCTCGACCTGGGAATCGAACCCAAGACCTCTAGCGTAGAAATGAATGAAAAATTAAATTGATGATTAAAATCAAATTAAAATAATAATTGATTAAATCAATTGATGTAACTATTTAAATAAAACCCTGTCCTATCCGAATGCAATTGCCAAACACGTGACCAAATAATAAACATTAAAATTCACAGACATTCGCTTTATTTTTGTGTTTTTTTTGCATTTTTCATGCTAAATGCTATTTATAATTGTTATTATTATTTATAATTTATAAATGCTATTTATAAAGTTATTTTAGTGAAGGAAAAATTCGACTCGCAGGTAGGATTCGAACCTGCGTGTTCTGGATAGGTAGGTACACGACGTAGACGCTATGACCTCTAAGCCACCGCGAGTCCCACCTGCCATGTCGAAATTCGTAAGAGAAATGGGGAATGTCGAAAGTCATAAGGGAAGTCATGTCGGTTCAGAGGCAAAGTAACTTGCCTTTCAATAGATGTTACTGACGTCACCTAAGAATGTGAAGGTGGGACTCGGGGTGGCTTAGAGGTCATAGCGTCTGGCGTACCTAGCTAGAAGACGCAGGTTCGAATTCTGCCTGCGAGTCGAATTTTTCCTTCACTAAAATATACTTTTAATTAGTCGCCTTTCATCCATTCTCAGAGAAGGTATCTACATAATGTATGTACCACATACAGAGTACACATATAACTGCCTCACTAGCCTAGAGGTCCTGGGTTCGATTCCCAGGTCGAGCGTTATTGCGTCTTTCTATGAAATTCTCAGCTCGCAACTTAGATTCGCCCACTATTACACTTAACATACCGGCGAACTGTGGGTGTACATTAGTACGCCTCTGCCTAACCCTTCGGGGAATACAGGCGTGACGGTATGTTACGTTACCTTTTCGTCAAATTACTTTGACTGGCAACTTTGCCACGTTGGTAATAGTAGTTCTTCGACCCGAGAATAGACCACAGCACAATTCTCTAGAAATAAACGAACCATATGTTTTGTAGCAGCATAAACAAATACTTAAATGCAGTTATTGTAGGTACTCAGGGCTGGATCATTGAACTGCCCGCGTTTCGTTTCACGTGCGGAACTGTCCAATTACTCCCGCGATGATTCCCGGATGTTGTGATTGCGTTAAACGGATTGTGTTAACTAATCTAATCTATACTTCTATCTATACTCTATACTAATATATAAAGCTGAAGAGTTTGTTTGTTTGCTTAAACGCGCTAATCTCAGGAACTACTGGTCCGATTTGAAAAAATCTTTCAGTGTTAGTTAGCCCATTTATTGAGGAAGGATATAGGCTATACAGGAATATTTTTTAAGCAGTGCGCAAAAAAAATTTGGTAGTTCAGTATCAGTAATAGAACACATTCCCATTATTAGTTCAAAACTTTTTTTAAATTTTTATCCGGCTTGAAATCAGCAAAATATGGACACATAATATCTATTCGCAATAATAACAATATGCACGTGTGCCAGCCGACTCACGCGCCGGTGTACAGCTGATGTAGGTACTAAGGCGCGCGCGCTTTGCCGTGCGCTAGCGAGTAACCATAAAATCAGTTTCAAAGTAAACATCTTTCGTTAACGATAACTTCGATATTTTGTACTAAGACATATCAAAATAACAAATTGGTGTTTAATAAAAGTCGTTTAAGTATCAATTGTCAAAGTTTGCGCACTGAATAAAAATTATTCCGGTATATCATCATGCTACGCGGACGAAGTCGCGGGCAGAAGCTAGTCTTATATATTATTATTTCACTAATTGAATGCCTTATTGGTGTGCTAGTCGCAAGTGTGGATGCTGAGCGTGCGGTCCTTGGTTCGATTCCCAGGTCGAGCGTAGTGTTATTTGTTATTTTTAACCCCCGACGCAAAAACGACGGGGTGTTATAAGTTTGACGTGTCTGTCTGTGTGTGTGTGTGTGTGTCTGTCTGTGGCATCGTAGCTCCCGAATGGATGAACCGATTTTGAGTTTGTTTTTTTTGTTTGAAAGGTGAATAAGTGGGGAGTGTTCTTAGCTATGTTTGATGAAAATCGGTCCAAGATGGCCGCCGCCACAAGATGGCGGTTTACATATTTTTTCACAACCCCCACAATATTGGTATCAAATGAAAGGGCCTGACTAGTAGAATACTATACACTATGAAAAATTTCAAATCCAAGATGGCCGCCTCCACGTAATGGTGAATTTATTATGTTTTTTCACTACTCCCTCAATAAAGGTATCAAATGAAAGGGCTTGATAAGTAGAATACTATACACTATGATATAAGATATCTAATAGCTATGAAATAATTGTACAAAAGTTGAATAACTAAACGAAGAAAATACCTAATTAAACACTAAATTACCTGGATCTTAAAACGCAAGAAAATAAAAGAAATTAAACAAAATAACTAAGGAGTCCCTACAAAAAGTGTGAAATAACAAATTAAATTAAAAATTTAAAAAAACCCCCGACACAAAAATAAACCTGAATCCCTATAAAAAGAAAAAAATAAACTTGAAATTATAACCCTTCGTAAGTACGTATGAAGTTTTTTGATTAAATTTTGTCGCGTCGGGGGACCGCTCTCTAGCTCTCGCGTGTCTGCCCGCTCGGGTCGCCAAACTTGAATATGTTACGCTCCGCCCACTTTACACCCTCCCGCGCGTCGCGGCGATGTACGCGCCATCCACATCAATTCTGATTTCGCGCGATTCACGTTCGGGAAGCAAAAGGAAAGGAAAGGATTCACATAATTAGAGAGCGGTCCCCCGACGCGACAAAATTTTATCAAAAAACTTCATACGTACTTACGAAGGGTTATAATTTCAAGTTTATTTTTTTCTTTTTATAGGGATTCAGGTTTATTTTTGTGTCGGGGGTTTTTTTAAATTTTTAATTTAATTTGTTATTATAAAATTCTCATTAGTAGTTCGGAGTTTTGATATGTGACAGATTAATAGCAAAAGGCTTATATTGTATTTTTCCTTTTTTATTTTATTTGTACCGCTCAAAATGTGAGAACAAAATAAACACGTTTCTTTCTTTCTTTCTTTCTTTCTTACGTCGGTTACATGGGAACTAAACATACCGGTGAACTGTACATTAGTACATCTCTGCCTAACTCTTCGGGGAATACAGTCGTGATGGTATGTTATGTTATGCAAGTAACTAGCTTTTACTGGTTTCTGATACTTTGTATTGTTAATATCAACACAACGCGACAAAATCCGCAAAAATAGTATATATAGTTCCTCGAAGTTCCCGCCATAATTTAATGTTAGTAGTTTTTTTTTAATAACGGCCTCATTAGCCTGCCTAGTTGTCCTGGGCGCGACTGCTACGCTAGATGCCCTGGTTTTGATTCCCAGGTCGAGCTAGTGTTATATTGGGTTTTTCTATGAAATTCCCAGTAGCAGCTCGATGTTTGGAATTTGTGCCCAAGCTCGCCCCCTATTACACGGGACCCAATCATACCGGCGAACTGTGGGTGTACATTAGTACCTACGCCTCTGCCTAACCCTTCGGGGAATACAGGCGTGATGTGATGGTATGTTTTTTGGAAATAAGGAGAAGGAAAAAATCTAATTAAAAAGAAGAATTATTTATTTAACAAGATTTCGTAGCACTTCCGTAGCAACTGTGAAATCCCTAGAAAATTAATTCTAAATTAAAAAATATGAATAAGTCATAAAAGATGCTAGGGGACACCCGGATTTGAACCGGGGACCTATCGATCTGCAGTCGATTGCTCTGCCACTGAGCTATATCCAAATATAGATATGTATTCTGACATAACTAGGTGGTTGATATAGCAATCTAATATATATTGACCCATACTTTTGTTTTATTTAAATAATCAATTGTTTAGGAGGAAAGGTCTTGTTATGCTAGTTGTTTGTGCCGTTGTCGCCGGGGTGAATGAACTTTGTTTATCTAGGGTAGGTACATTTTGTTTTCTTGAGGAATATTGATTTTGAATCAGATCTTTGAATTAGATCGGTCTTCGGAATTGTGTCCAACGTGGATAAAAAGTAGTAGTGTTATTGCAGACTATAATAATTAATAATCAATCGCTGTGCCGAATTATACCCAGATCAGTTCAGCCGTTCTTGCGTGGTTCATACATCCTTGCACTCCTTATGAACTTTGTTTATAATACTGCTCGATCTGGGAATCGAATCCAGGACCTCTAGCGTCAATCACGACCACTATACTAATGAGGCGGTCTCAGAACTTTCTTTCTGAATAAAATTGCTATAATTTCATCAACACATTTACTGTCCCTGAGTTGTTAGGCTATAGAGGTGGCTATAGTAAAGCTTCACACCGACTTCACACGCCCTCGAGAAAATCTCTCAGGCATGCAGGTTTCCTCACGATGTTTTCGTTTACCATTTTAAGCGAATAATAGTTAATTTAATTTTTAATACGTAAAGTATTTTGAAAAGTCGGAGGTGCAATAAGGACCTAACTATTAGGGGTCATCCATAAAGTAAATTACATCAGACGCTAGGTGGGAGAGGGTTTCACAAATGTGATATGGACGGAGGAGTGGGGGGTCAACACATCATGAAAATGAAATTCGTGTGACTCAATTTATAGATAGATTGTTACTTAGCAGTCCAATAGTCATATCACTTTTTTATGGGATAGGGGAGCAAACGAGCAGACGGATAACCTGATGGTAAGCGATAACCGCCGCCCATGGACACCCGCAGCACCAGAGGAGTCACAAGTGCGTTGCCCGCCTTTTTTAAGAGTTTGGGCCTCCGGTAACCTCACTCACTCGGCGAAACATAACGCAAGCGTTGTTTCACGCCGGTTTTCTGTGAGGCAGTTGGTGTCACTCCGGTCGAGCCGGCGCATTCGTGCCGAAGAATGGCTCTCCCACTTATAAAGTTGTATCATCATCATCATCATCATCATATCAGCCTATTGCCGTCCACTGCTGAACGCAGGCCTCCCCCAAAGAGCGCCAACCATCCCAGTCTTGGGCAGCCTGCATCCATCCGCTGCCAGCCACCTTCTTAAAGTTGTATGTCACTAGGTTATCACTGTTTTTTTTCTTAAATGTTTGCTGTTATTTGCAGACTATCACGTGTGACTGCGATGCCACGCCGGCCTTCCAGCTGAAGGCGTTCAGCCAACGCGGGGAGAAGGTGGAAGTGTCACACTACCGAGTTAATGTCAACAGGTGAGCTGGTACTTCATGATGCAAATGTGGAAGAGAAAATTTCACAATAGCATATTTCTTCTCTTCTATACTAATATGAAATCTGAGAGTTTGTTTGTTTGCTTGAACGCGCTAATCTCAGGAACTACTGGGCCGATTTGAAAAATTATTTCAGTGTTAGATAGACCATTTATTGAGGAAGGCTATAGGCTATATATCATCACGCTACGCGGACGAAGTCGCGGGCAGAAGCTAGTCTATTATAAAATTGTAAAAAAGATGTGTATGTACATTGAAGATATTTAAAAAACAAGTGGGTCGTCTCCGAACCCAAAAAAAGAGATTTTTTTAATTTCTTGTCTGTTTGTTACTGGTTGGCTGGCGCTATTGCGCAATATATTCAATAATCAATTCAGTAGTTATTACTACTGAATTGATTATCATTTTGTTATCACTGTAAGAAAGGATATGCTCCAACTTACAATCTGGTCAACTTCTTGTCTCAATTAATTAAACTGATCCTGAGATACAGCTTGACCTCTATGGTGTATACAGACCCATACAAAGAAGAGATCATCACTGTTGGTTTTTG
Source organism: Acronicta leporina (assembly GCA_947256265.1). Classification (NCBI taxonomy): domain Eukaryota; kingdom Metazoa; phylum Arthropoda; class Insecta; order Lepidoptera; family Noctuidae; genus Acronicta; species Acronicta leporina. Next base: position 2,341,453 of record OX366537.1, on the reverse strand, counting down.
ATTTTTTTTAAATTTCGGGATCCATTTCTAATCCTGATATAGCTTCATATGAGTAAAGCCGAGTCAAAAAATATGAAAAAAATTGATCATTTTTTCCCTACTGTAGAATTTATCTATGTTTGGTGTAAAATGATGACTGCTATTATAATAGTAAAACCCGTTTATTGTCACTATTACAGACTGCTAAAGGAGCGAGGGAGCACGAACGACGACGCTTTTCGCGATCTAATTACGTACTGATTGATTCGTTAGGTTGATTTATGCAATTGAGTAATTTGCTGATTAAGGTAAACTATTGAGTTGTATGGTTCATCGTACATGCTCCCGGGCGAAAAATGATACATTTTAAGATGATAGGTATAAACAATGATTGTAAACAATTAGATGGGATTAGCCCAAAAACTAGTACGTTTGTGCGGTATAGGGGAAGAGGCAACATCCTGTATACCGCTTAAATCATTAGTGCTAGCCACCATATCCACATCACTAGGCTCACGGTCAGCCATACTCTGCTTTCGCGTAACTTTCACTATATTCACTTCACTACGATGCGCATCACTTGGTTGACGTTCAACCGAGTCCTGTGTGCGCGAAAACTCCACTGAAGGTACTGCCATCTGGGTAGAGCCCCTGGAAGTCATCTTCTTCCTTATCAGGAGCACCACTGCTGCTATTATGACTGCGCCCAACAAGCTATAGCAAATGGTGTACTGATGAATGTCGTGCGTTGATAAATTCCAGTCTTCATCATCAGACGTGTTAGCTATATTTGCTTTCAGTTGGTTTAGCTGTTGTCCTAAGTTTTCCAAGGTACTGTTTAAAGGATTCACAGATTCCGTATAGTGTGATAGTGATATGTTAATGAAATGATTGAGGTCTGTAATCTGTGGGTTTTGTATATCTGGTTCAAATTTGATAGTATTCCCTGAGTGAGAGCGTGAGTATAGAGCAAAGTCTTTGCCTTTGATAATACATTTAGGTTGCAGATTGATGATGCCGGCTCCAGTCACTTGCTTATAGGTAACTTGTTCTTGACAAATAATCCGTAACGAGTAAGTGTTACAACAAAAAAATAAGTATTTGGACGGATCATTCAACTCGACCCACATGTCCTTGCATAGAGACTTGCTGATTATGCATTGATTGTTAGCATGGTTAAGTTTACAAAATTTCTGGTCGATGGATAGATAGTTGACTGGCTTATCTAGGGTACATAAATAGGTATTTTCATTTTGTAAACATTGCTGAAGCTCAGTTGATGATATTGACAAGTAAGCATCTTTTCTAACATTGATGGCTACGTATTCAGCTACCGGAAATACGTTAAGCATGTCAACTCCAGCTTGGTGCGGAACTTGTAGGATTTTGTAAATCTTGTAGCTATCTCGACTAGACAATGGAAATATGATTTCGAATATTACATAGTCTGTCATGACTCTTGCTTTGACTCTCAGCATGCTATATATTGACCTCAGGTCCGATTGTACGTTATCGACTGGTAAGGTTACATCCTTGGTCAGTTGGCCTGAAATTAGCTGTAATTCCTTTTTTAGCTGATCTGGTGTCAATAAATGAGAGTTAAATTTGCCGTGATAGATGTCGGTGATGGTGTCAAGTAAAGTTTCTTGAATCCTTTTTAGATTTTGAAGCAAATTGACTGCTGTTAAGGCTGATAAAGTGAAATCTTGAATTTCGCTTAATCTTTCCACTGTTTGTTTAATTGTGTTAGTTGCTCGATCTAACTCATTAAGGTGTTTATTTATAGTTTTATGCTGAATTTGTATATATAAACACGGTACGGTTAGAATACCTACAGTTTCTCATTGCAATTCAGATCTAAGGCATCTCCTAAGAGGCGAGAAAATATATTGCTCGATAGTAGGACCTCTTCTTCTTTCTTTACTTCCCAGCAGATGGCTCGTCTGTGCTTTAACCATTTGACCCTTTTTCTCGTGTATTTCAGATTCCGTGCCCGTTTGAATGTGGTGTGCGTGACAGACAAGCTGACCGGCGAGTTGAAGTGCGATGGGTGGCCAGAAGTCAAGGTCGCCTTGGCGCCCGTGGGGGCCCTGCGACCTAATGCCACAGAGAGCAACATGCAACAAACTATCAGGTAATTCCATGTACTACGAACGTTTTAAGTATGTAGCCTTAACTTTTTTCCACCACCTTTTTTTGATACCACGGCCTCACAGAAAACTGGCGTGTAACAACGCTTGCGTTGTGTTTCGCCGAGCGAGTGTAGGTTACCGGAGGCCCAAAGGCGGGCAACGCACTTGTGACTCCTCTGGTGTTGCGGGTGTCCATGGGCGGCGGTTATCGCTTACCATTAGGTGATCCGTCTGCTCGTTTGCTCCCCTATCCTATAAAAAAAAGAAGTTGGTGTTCATTTGTGGTGTTCGTAAGGCGGTCCTTTACCCCTATGTGTACACTATACGCAATGCCAAGGCAAGGATTGGAGATTGCGCTTTAAATTCCGTCGCTATAGAAGTGAATTTTGATTGTAGTTATAGTTTTACAGTTATTATAACTGTTGTCTTGAACAAACTAACTCGCCTCATTAGCTAAATGGCCCCGAGCGCGACTGCTACGCTACAGGTCCTGGGTTCGATTCACAGGTCGAGCAAAGGGTTATTGGGTTTTTCTTTGAAATTCCCAGTAGCAGCTCGGAGTTAGAAATTTGTGCCCGGTTAATGACAATAGGCTCGCCCCTATTACATGGGACCTCAACACACCGGCGAACTGTGGGTGTACATGAGTAGGTACGCCTCTGCCTAACCCTACGGGGAATACAGGCGTGATGGTATTTAAACAAAAAACTTTTTTTTTTAAACAAAAAGCTTACTAGCAATGTGGGTAACATTACCTAGTATTCTTGTTAACCCCTCGTGCTAAGCTAAATGCTTGTGTTACGAGTGGGTTCACGTCGGTAGTGCAATGGGTGGGGTTCGAACCGGCAACCACATGATCGCAAGTCCGACGCCCCAGCCATTAGGCTACCGCCACTTTCAAACAATGGTGTAAGTCTGGCGATTGATAATACTTTCTTTGAACTCAACGAGTGGCGATCACAATAGACCGATTGCGGTCGCAGTGATACTTTAGCCGCAAGCATACAATAAAGAAAAAACTGAGGTACCAAAGCAGTAAAGCTGTATTATCTTTCCACCAACCATAGTAAATATTTGCGATCTTCAAATAATCGTCTCCTTCAATGTCCCTCTCACCGCTCTGACTTTGTTGACTCTACTTTCTTCGTTCAATCAATCTGACTATGGAATGCTCTCCCATCTGAAATCAGGGTGGCAAACAGTCGGCTTTCTTTTAAATATAACCTACGTGTATACACATCATCTATGGCGTGTAAATTTATGTATTTTTTTTATGTATAATATAAAGTACCTATAGTCGTTCATCATCTCTCTATTTTCTAGTGCATCTACTGTTTTTATTATTTATCTCTACATAACCGGTTGTCTGGCAGAAAATGCCTAACGACCGCTTTTGTACCAACGGTGCTTATAGTATAATCTATATACTAATATATAAAGCTGAAGAGTTTGTTTGTTTGTTTGCTTGAACGCGCTAATCTCAGGAACTACTGGTTCGATTTGAAAAAAAATTTCAGTGTTAGAGAGCCCATTTATCGAGGAAGGCTATATCATCACGCTACGCGGACGAAGTCGCGTGCAGAAGCTAGTAAATAAATATAGCGCATCGCCTGTCTTGAAGACTCTTTTCACGAACTATGTCAGGATGGCGTACCCGGAATTTGAATTCGCTGACTCCTTGTAACATTCTCTTTTCTCTATTCCAGTGATATTGTGGTGAACGCCCTTCGTAGCACAAACCTGCAGTTCAACCTAGCGCAGTACCCCACGTGCCCGCGTCTGCGCAGATATGTGGAGACGATCGGGCCCAGACTGCCGTTACATTACGACTCTATGGTAAGAAACAAACGACACTACATCTATATCTATCTATCTTATATATATAAGATTGATGGAGAGGTAGCTTAGAACCAGGAGACGGACATAGGATACTTTTTATCCCGTTCCCGTGGGATGTGATGACAGACCGAATTCCACGTCGGCGAAGTCGCGGGCATAAGCTAGTTTTAATTAAATTAACGATTTTGTCCGACACTTCACGTGATACGTAAACATCTTACAACAATCTTTTTGTGGTTTTTTTGCATTTTTCATGCTAAGATTATAAAGTTATTTTAGTGAAGGATTAGGGTATTTTACACCATGTAAAAAAAATATGAAAATGCATTTTTATGATAGATTTTGAAAAAAGTAAACGAGAAACGTTAGTATTTTATTAATAAAAATGCAATGTAAATTTTATAATTCAATTTCAAAAATCGTCTTTTTTAATCTGTTTTAAAACGCCATCCGCCATATTGGATATCGACGTGACGTCACTCCAATAGAAAACAATCTAGACGTTTGTCGTCTCAGAGTAACAATTCAACAATAATTGTTTGTCGTGCTCTGTGTTAGTTTGATTAAAATCGCATCATGGAAGACGGTTTTGTGAAAGCAGAAAGTATAAATCTACCAATGATTAATACGTTGATGAATTTTTTTTGCATCCAATCCCGATTTCTGTTCTGCCGAGTTGAGAAATATTAAAACAGTAATGTAAGTACTTACCTAACTATCGTATCAAGTTTTGTCTAACAATAAGACCCAGTTTCACCAATTTCTATGTAACAAGGCATTAACTAATCAGCATTTAAAATTAACAAAGCTGTTATGGCTGATCGTTCACCTGAGCCCGCAAAATTCCCGCCAAAAATTGCGAAAAACCAATTGAAATTTAATTGGTTTTTCGCAATTTGTAGGTCTATAACACATTCTAGATTCCTAGCTGTAGTAATTGCGGCATTAGCTATACAATATTCACAACTGAGCCACAGATAACAGAATACTAGTAACTGAGCATTAAAAACTTTGCTTGAAAATCGATATTGTAGCTAAAATTAGGTACAATCGTCATTTTTGGCCAACATTAACGATTGTACCTAATTTTAGCTTCTATAACGTTTATTAAGCAAAGTTTTTAATGCTCAGTTGTGAATATTGTATAGCTAATGCCGCAATTACTACAGCTAGGAATCCGCCTTAAAATAGGATATGTCCCATGACGAAAATGTTGAAAATGTGCGTTACTAAATCAAGCATTTATTGAATGATACACAAAGCAATTGAATCCACAATTTTTGTGGCGTTTTTACACTTGTATTATTGCATTCAGGCACAAGACACCAATGATGAACATTATACTTAACTCATTATTTTCACAAATCGTGTTACTTGGTCTTTGGCAGTTGTATTGTTTACTAATGAAGTGACGCCACGAGCCGAAGTAGCATGGCGGCTAGCGTTTTCACGCGTAAATTCAAAATCATAAATTAAAAATCGTTTTTAAGGCATTTTTTGGTTGTATGAAATTGAAATAAAAATTCTACTGGTTCATTACGATCTAAGGATTAATTTAAAACAGTTTTAAAAAAAAGGTGTAATACCCTATTCGAACCTGCTGCGTCTTCTGGATATATACACCAGACGCTACGACCACTAACTAGCTTTTCAATAGATGTTACTGACGTCACCTTTAAGACATAAGTTCAGAATGTGAAGGCTTTCGACTTGGCAGGTGGGACTCGCGGTGGCTTAGCGGTCAATAGGAAATTGGAAATTGGAATTTGTGCCCGGTTAATGGCAATAGTCTAGTCTCTCGTATAGGTAATCGTAAATATACCGTACATATATAATAAATACGCCTCTGCCTATCCCTTCGAGGATTACGGGCGTAATGGAAAACAAACAGCACAAAATTTTCATCCCTAAAAATGAAGCAAGAAATGTTTGGTCAACTACTTACTTCTTGCATCATTTTTAGGGGTGCAAGAAATCCTTCCTACCTCCTAACAGTTTGTCTTTGTTTTACCCAGCTACAGCAAGACCGTCACTTGTACACGTCCACTCCGAACTCCACGGCGGGCAGCGTCAACCTCCTCGGAGACAAGAGACTGCTGGTCAAGCTTGTCAGTGCTAAAGACTTGGGAGGTAATTAGCATAAATCAATTAATAGCCAAGAGCCTCGACTCACACCTTTGAGGAGCTCGTTAGGCAGCTGGGTTAAGGGTCTGATACAGAAAGCGGTACTCCTGGATACGGGGAGTATTGTTAGGAGGTTCCTTTCCCTGGGGCACTGACTACCGGTAGCTTGGACCCTGTTCCCAATACCGGTGGACTACTTTTTATATTTAAAAAAATAATATATGTTACCGGCCAAACCCGATTTCAGGACAAACTAGTTTTGCCTAGGATAAAGTCTTCCTATCCACGATAGGATTAACTAGTAGAGCGAGCTCGAGACTTGGCGCACCCCAACTCGGATAGATTAGGTTAGAGGTCGTTAGGGGTCTGCAAGACCCCGCTATCCCCTTCGTCCTATCGCGTATAGGAAGAGTTTATCCTAGGCAAAACTAGTTTGTCCTGAAATCGGGTTTGGAAATATGAGTGTAATGGACTGGTGGGCTCAAATCATATGGGTGTGATGGAGGGGGCTAAAATCATATGGGTTTCATGAACTGAGGGGGTAAAATCACATGGGTGTGAAGGACTGGGGGGCTCAAATCATGAGTGTGATGGACTGGGGGGCTAAAATCACATGGATGTGATGGACAGGGGGCTAAAATCATATGGGTGTGACGGACTGGGGGGCTAAAATCATATGAGTGTGAAAGACTGCGGGACTAAAATCATATGGATGTGATGGAGGGGGCTAAAATCATATGGGTAAGATGGACCGAGGGCTAAAATTATATAGGCGTGATGGATAGAGGGCTAAAATAATATGCTCAGCGATGCATTATTTAATATTTCAGGTAAAACTGGTTGCATAGCGCCATACTGCGTGGTGGAGATGGACGAGCCTCCGCAGAAGAACCAGACTGCCTTCAAGAAAGACACCAGTAACCCACAGTGGGAGGAACACTTCTTATTGTGAGTCAACTGTATAATTATCTGCCAGTATAATAATATAATAATTGACGGCATGTTTGGCGTAGCGGCTGAGCGATCAGCTTCTGCGACACGTTTTGTGGGTTCGATCCCCACACGGAGCAAATATTTGTATGATCTACGGGTTCGGAAGTTGTTCTGGGTCTGGGTGTTTGTGTATGTGAGAATTTGCGTTTGTAAACGCACCCACGATACAGGAGAAAATCCAGGTGTAGGGCAACGGCTTTAAAAAAAAGAAGATACATATACATACACTCACGCCTTACTCCAACACGGGTAAGCAGAAACTATAGACCGCCACTTGCTATGATTCTTGCATAATTCTTTTGATTTCTGCCACATTCATACATCTTCTCATGCATGCGCACCGGTTGCGAGTACTACGCACCTGACCTTTTTGAAGGACCTCGCCAATATTATCGGCGTATGCTTTAAAAGTCCTTGTTTTTTTTCTTGCAGTGACCTATCTCCACAAACAGCTGAACTTCTGTTTGAGGTGTATGACCGCACTGGCCCCCCCTCGCCTGGCGGGGGCGCATCACAGCACAGGTAAAACAACTATATACTTTAAATTATAACTACTGTTCTAGAACGGGGGCTTCAAACACCATCTTCCAGAAGTTCGAAGTTTTGATTTAACGAGACCTTTGACGTAGCGGCTAAGCTATCGGCTGTTACGTCACCGGTTGTGGGTTCGATCCCCATACGGAGCAAATATTTGTATGATCTACAGATAGTTGTTCCGGGTCTGGGTGTTTGTGTATGTGAGAATTTGTGTTTGTAAAAGCACCCACCATACAGGAGTATGGTGGTTATTTAAATCAACGTTAAAAAAAAATAGAGCTCGTACTTATCGTTTCTCTACTAATTGTTTGACTTTTCAAAATGCTTTTACTCAATAAAATAATATTTTGTAAAATAAATAAATATATCATACAAATCAAATTGATATATTTATTTATTTGATTCTATTCAATCAAATCATTTTATTTGCCTGAAATATGGTGGGTACATAAGATGTTAAAGTAAGTAAGGCACAAGACATATTTCACACTCATTGTGGGCATGCAAAATAATAGCTAATTTACATCAAATGATATGAATAAAATTACAATTATTGAAACTATTTAAATTACCTATACTTTATACAATATAATAAACATAACTAATAAAAACAACATGATAAATCTAAATAAATCGCATACAATAAAAAGTAATATTATCATTCAATAACCAAAATTATTATATAATACAATACAAAGACCTACAAATTAAAAAAAATCAAAGCATAAAAATTGTTCAGAATTATAATATTGTAATTTATGAATTATAATAAGAATTAAATCTCACGAAATTTGCAACATCGGAAAAAGGTGTTAAGCTGTACAAACATATGCCATATTAACTTTAGTATGCAAATAAATAGTTTGAGTTTGAGTTTGCGTGCATTAGACATAAAACATTTAGACTTTGAGTAAGAGTTTTGAATTTGAAGTACCTAACTACATATATTGTATGTTTATTACAGGTTCCTAGGTCTGGGCCTGGTGGGTATAGACGAGTTGCTGGCGGCGCCGTCCCAGCGCCAGCAGATCGCGCTGCAGACCCGGCCCATGGAGCAGCACGACGTCAGCGGCACGCTCACCGTCGAGGTACACTCCTGAACATAAGTGTTTGTGTTCGTCTGGCTGTTTCTTATGTATTGTTACGCCGAGAAGCTATTAGGCTTGTTCTTGCTCGGACTATGAACGGAGCGCTCCGTACTAGTACAATCGTTCAAATGTACTAGTTCGGTCTTCTAGTACTATTAGTACAGTACAGTCCTATTAGTACAGTAGCTCACTGAAGGAAAAGTGAACAAAATTAATCACTGGGATCATAGACATTAAGTTCAAAATAGCTTTGTTCTTGCTAGTGAGCGACAGTTAATAGTACAGTCTGTTATCTGTGGTACAGTCGTTCAAATGTACTAGTCGAGATCAAATGAGCGGTGAGCGACGGAGCGCTCCGTCGCTCACCGCTCAGTTCGTAGTTCGTACAGAACTAGAGAGCCAGAGACTACGACGAACGACGAAGTACTAAAGGAATGATGTACTAGAAAGGAAAAGGAATAGTTCGTACTAGTCTGTGTTGGGAATCAAATTCAAATTTTTCAAATTCAAATTCAAATTCTTTATTTGCATAATATGGGTTTTTATTTGCATAATTCCTAATAGTACATAGTACATGTACTACACAAGCCTAGAAGCTATTAGAATGACGTAGGTGGGTCACGAAGGTTCTAGATAAATCGTAGAAGCATGTAGAATACTCGAAAGAAAGTACTCGAATACGTACTCACGTAATAACAATAGCTCAAGGTCGGGTTCAAAGGTCAATGCCCGTAAACAATAGACGGTCAAGTACCTACTCGCATTTTGTAGGCTTTTCGCGATTGTTCAATACTAGAATCTTCGTGACTGATATAAATAGCCGTCGTGAGGGTCGGCTAGCGCAGTTTAGTTTTGGACAAGGTGAAGTGAACATCAAAGTGAAGACAAGTGATTCTCAGTGTGACAGTACAGTGCAACAAGTAATAGTGTAGTGATTTTATTTGTGATTTCTGTTGTGTGTTGTCAAGTTTATATATTTGTTGTATTTGTTTGTTTCGGTAAAATTTGCGTTAATTAATTTATACCGAACCCCAGCTCGTGACAGTATTATAAGTATGTATTTACAAAAAAAAAGTAAGTATATAAGTATTATATCCATTGTCTAGTACCCATAGTACAAGCTCTGCTTAGTTTGGGACTAGATGGTGCTGTGTAAAATGTCGCAGAATGTCGCAGAATATACATATTATACATATTTTTTATTCGACTATAGTGGAGGCCCCGACTGCCCTTCCCTAAATCTGGCGCTGGGTGAGAAAATATCTGACTTGCTCAGTGGTAGCACCTCTTGGGGTCTGACTGGCTGAAGACCACCCTTACGTCGGAGTCTGTTGTAAAGCACCTTGTGGGTACCTGGTACGCTAGCGAGTGCCCTGCAGTGAAAAATTACAATGGGTTTATTATGTTATTATGTATTTCCTCTGTAGAGCCTCAATAGCCAAGTGGTCCTGACCGCGACTGCTACGCTAGAGGTCCTGGGTTCGATTCCCAGGTCGAGCAAAGTGTTATTGGGTTTTTTTATGAAATTCCCAGTAGCAGCTCGGAGTTAGGAATTTGTGCCCGGTTAATGGCAATAGGCTCGCCCCCTATTACATGGGACCTAAACATACCGGCGAACTGTGGGTGTACATTAGTACGCCTCTGCCTAACCCTTCGGGGAATACAGGCGTGATGGTATGATGATGATGATGATGATATGATGTATTTCCTCTTCAGTTCCTGTTCATCGAGGGTGCGGACATCCCGGACCTGGGCTCGCGGCCCGTCAAGATCAAGGAGAGTCTCCGCACCGTGTCGCCACAGGGACACCTCACCACAACCACCAAGACTATCTTCAAACAAAATGGTATGTTAAACAAAACATGTACATTCAACTATGGGGAAGCCAATGTTTCGACACGAATGGGCCGGCCGGAGTGATACTACGTCCTCACAGAAAATCACTTACGTTGTGATTCGAACCCTTTTAAAAGGCGGGCAACGCACTTGTGACTCCTCTGGTGTTGCGGGTGTCCATGGGCGGTGGTAATCGCTTACCATAAGATCAACCCCTGCTCGTTTGCCCAGTATCCCATAAAGAAACCAAACATAATATTTCAAATGCATAAATATACATAGGTGCTACAATCTAGGAATAACATACAGTAAGATAGGTAATATGCATACCAAAAAAGGTAATAGACCATTAGTACACCTCTTGCCTTCAGGGAATCCAGGCGTGATGGTATGTATGTTGGTGAATCGTATCTTATCTTGTGTGTAGGGCCGAGGCATCAAGATCTCAGTGCACTTCGACCCAATGGGATCTTTTGTGCTTCCCCTAGATACCTATTCCTCATCCTCTCCCAGTTCTTCATACAGCTCTTCCATGAGCTTTATAATGACGCCTGAGGGTATGAGTCTGTAGTCCTCTGGTCTTAGATAACCCTGAACCAATGTAATGTAAATGGTAATCTCGAGCCTAATGGTAAATAAATATTTCATTCAGGTCACGACAATTCTCAACTGACGGAGTCCGCGCTCCGCGAGCTGGAGTTGAGCCCCGCCAACGCCGCGAACAAGTCCACGCTCATCATACACTCTGTGCAGAGGGTAAGCACGTTCACAACTTATATCGATACTTGGGGCTGCCATACGCTTTCATTCCGAAGCTTAAATATCCCTGATTCAGAAACTACAAAACCATTATTGCCAAAAACGGCAATACCGTAATTGCTGAAAACGACGATTCTATTAATGCCGAAAACGACGAAACCATTATTGCTGAAAAAGGCGAACCCTTCATTGCCGAAAACGGCGAAAACATTATGGCCGAAAACAATGAAACTATTATTGCTAAAGACAGCGAATTCATTGCCGAAAGCGGCGAAACCATTATTGCCGAAAACGGCGAGTAGTGTGGATATTATAGGTACATGAAAGCAATTTTTCTTTACTTTTCCATCAAACTACTTAGCTCTCACATTGATAGAACAAAATTGTTAACTGAAGAAGAACATTGAATAGATAAGCCAGCCCATCATGATCCATCATTCCAAAACTGTCACATTTCTTCAACCGATTTTCAATTTAAGCTCCAAAGAATAGAGTTTATTATCCATTGGGGAAAATTTTACAGTTTGTGCTGGCGACTGTAGTCTATTGAGTTTTTTTTGCTGCATCTTTCGCAAAAGATCCTCTATAATCGTGCAACTACATAGTTATTGAGATTAAAAAGTATTTTAGTAACTCTAATTGATATAAAATATTTAACGTTGACTTTGAAGGCATTCTTTCTTGCATTAATATTTCGAAACAAATCAAAATGCCGTGACATTACCTACTGTTTTACGCCCCGAAACCTGAAGGGTCGATATGATAGAATTGCTAAGTATTTCATTTGACTTTTTATTTAACTCAATAACAATGTCTTGTTGATGACTGACGTCATAGTTTATTTATACAAAGCTTAAAATAGTGTGTATAAAATTAACAAGTGTTTGATTTTCTTTTCATTGCGTGCTGTGTGCTGTAATAATATACAGGAACCCAAGAAATCAATCAAGGTGAGTTTACTAAAGTTATTACCATATTAATTAGATTTTTTTGTCTGGTCACACGTTTCGTAGAAAAATATAAAATTCTGGTAAAAACTGTAATGAAAATATACTTAGAAGAAAATTTTCAAATATATTTTTGTGTGCAGTAGATCAAAATTTTTGTGTAAAATATGTTGCCCGCTAATAAAATAAATTCGCTAGCTCTGTATTAGAAATAAATACTTGAAGTAGCATTAAAGCCATAGATCATATTATAATTATGATGGACATTATAACAATGATGTAAATATTATTTTTTACTCCTAGCATGATGATTTCATTTTGGAGCTTATTTTGTGTCAAGACATTTCTTTTGGAAACACCAAAAACTAAAAGCCAAATAGAATGATTATTGATCGTTTAGGCAGTTTAATAGGCAGACGGCTCGACATTCAAAAATAAAAATAATAAAACCAATCTCTCATAAAGCAAGCATAGAATATTGACAAATCTGTCTCATTTTGACGGTTTATATTACTTAACTATATAATTATTTATAGAAACTATAGTAGTTGTCTAGTTTTTTTTCAAATGACACAAAATAACCACCAAAATCCCGTGTGCTGTGTTGCCATACTAACCCCGCAAAAATCTACCAAACAAGGTTGAACTAACCGACTCGGGCAAATTCATCGAAGTCGAGAGGGCTGAGGCGGAAGAAGTACCTCAAGAGAGTGGTAAAATTGATGAGAATGGGAAAGAGAAACTTGTAACAGTCAGTCCTAATGCGTCGCCGGGGAAGACAGTACGCATAAAGGAGAATGGAGCAAAAACGAATGGAGACACAGAGGTAAAGTATTGTCTGTGGTTTTTTTTACTAAAATATTAACTTTTTTTTTGTTGTGCACTGATTAATTTTAGTACCTATATGTAGTATGTAGTTTATTTTTTTAGGGTGTTTAGTATCTTATGTTGTTATGTGTAATATTATGGTCACATTCAATTTAATATTTTATTAATCGATTGGCAGTAATTAATTTCTTTTAGGGCCGATTTTTCCATCGCCAGATAACTTTATCGGACCAATAAATTCGAATTTTTGACAGTTTTCCTATACAAAATCTGTCAAACGTCATTTTTATTCCTCCGTTAAAAGTTATCTGGCGATGGAAAAATCGGCCCTCATAGGTCTAAATTTTATTTTTATTAGTTGTTCGATTCTTAATTGGTTCTCGTTTCGAAGCATAATGAGAATAAACATTATATTTTTTCTTAGATAAATATTATTCCTCTTACTAATAAGCTGATATAAACTGGGTATTTACCTATTTATTTTTTTAAACATTGCATTTATTTTTATAAAATTTATAACGAATCAAAATACTTAGGGCCACTTGCACCGACTTCTATAATGATATGTTTTGATATCCCGATATGTTTAAATTGGATTTAAATACAAAATTACAATGAAAAATTGTGTTTAAACACAATTTAAACACATTGAACAAGTTGGTGCAAGTGGCCCTTAATGTTACACAACTTAAAAGTAGTTTATTGGTAAGGAGGTTTCATTATTATTTTTCATGATCTAAAAAATTTCGTTGCCCCACACTAGCATTTCACTGCGAAGGAAGGTACATTTATAAACAAATCTTATATAAATACACAAAAAGACCGGGAACAATTGTCTGATGTTTTCTTAGTTTTAGTGCAATTTGCGTAGGTATAGGTAATACTTACTTAATTAAATATATTGTCAACAGCAGGGTGACTACGTGCAACATCAGAACGAGAACCCACCAGAGCCCGCCCCACGAAAGAGGAGGAGAGACTTCTTCGGAACTATTAAGAGAAGGTATTAGAATTAGGCATAATTACGTATTGATTGAGGTAATTATAATGGAAATTAGTTTTGGATAATTAATTAATTATTTTCGTTAGTAATTTTTAGTCAATATACAGTTACAGTACAGTTATTTATCTTTTTTTTTTCTTTAAAGAACTATGTTGTCCCACACTAGAAATTTCCTGTATCGTGCACAAATTATCACTACAGCTTAGGCGGGAAAACTTGGAATTCACGTTTTTTTTTTTAATTATGGCGCCACACTTTTTGTGTATTTGCCAGTGTCAAGTAATAAAGTAATCAAATAATATTTCCCATTAAGGGATTGCCTGGGATTGTAATAAGGCACCACACTTTTTGTGTTCGCCAGTGTCAAGTATAAGTTGTTGAGTTGCCCCAATAAAATGGTAGAAATTTTATTGAGGCTTCGATGGAGTTTAGGAGTGAACCCAAAAAGTCACGATTCTCAATTTTATATCATTTGCCTACACTCTCACACGTTCACGAACACTTAATGGTTAATTATCCACCTTAATTATACATTAAACTTCGGAGAAATTCAAGTTTTGAAAAATAATATAAAATCTACTGTGCACTTTTCATTTTCCCGCCTAAACTCCGGAATTCACGTTGTCGATTTTATATATTATTTTTCAAAACTTGAATTTCTCCGAAATTTAATTATCGTGGATAATTAACCATTAAGCGTTCGTGAACGTGTGAGAGTGTAGGAAAATGATTTAAAATTGAAAATCGTAACTTTTTGAGTTCCTAAACTCCAACGAAGCCTCAATAAATTTTCTACCGTTTAAATGGGACAACTGAACAACTGAATACTTGACACTGGCGAACACAAAAAGTGTGGTGCCATATAAAAAAAAAACTATACACTATACATTATAATAAAAAAAACATACCATCATCACGCCTGTATTCCCCGAAGGATTAGGCAGAGGCGTACCAATGTACACCCACAGTTCGCCGGTATGTTTAGGTCCCATGTAATAGGGGGCGAGCCTATTGCCATTAACCGGGCACAAACCTAACTCCGAGCTGCTACTGGGAATTTCATAGAAAAAAACTGCTGTCAAAACTCCTCTCACCCGCACAATGTGTCTTGAACGAAGTGCATGACTCTACATATTTTTATGTAATATGAGTGAATTCGCAAGAGTTCTGTTGAATTTTGTTAGTTATATTAAAAAAAAATAGATTAAATTTTGAAGTATTATCTGTACGTTGATTTTTTTTAATCACTATGTATTGGGGTTACCCTGTATTGATAGTGTGTGTAGGTAATAAATAAATAAATAAATAATTACACTACGGTTTTCATTAGTCGTTTTAGGTTGGGAGCTAACGTAGTATGTAATATTGCAGACTAGGCAGGTCGCGCACGCGCGGCGCGTCGCTGGACCTCACCGACTCCGAGCTCGAGAACCAGAGCCGCGTGCGAAGCATCAGTGCCGAGAGGAATGCGCACGGTAAATATAACGTTCCTTTACACTAAGGAGCGTTCAAGTATTACGTAACGCAATTGTTGAAGATTTTTGACCCCCCTCCTCCCCTTGTAACGCACCGTAACGTTTTTCTGTACCCCCCCTCCCCCTCTCTAAACGACAAGTGACAATTTTTACCCTAAACTTGCTTTGCCAACTTGCGAGAACAAATTAAAAATGACGACCAGACTATATACAATCGAGGGATTCCCAGTAAAACGTAAATGAAAAGGGTTGCCAATTTGGGACTAATTTTTATTTAAAAAAACAATGTTACGTAACGTGTTGTTAGAAAGACCCCCTCCCGCCCTTGTAACGCATCGTAACGTTTTACGAGACCCCTCTCCCCCAAATTGCGTTACGTAATACTTGAACGTCCTCCTACAGAACTTCACAACTTATTCGTTCAAATGATTTTATTTCAAATAAAACTACAGCATGGGGTTTAATTAAGAATACCTATTAATTATATACAGGAAGGTAAAAATTTGTTAACTTAAAACTAGTAATAAATATTTCAAATTCTGAAAGAATTACCCGTATTATTATATAATTCATAATACCTATCAATTATTTATACATAACACAATTTAAATGGATAAGCCAATAATATTACATAAAATATAAGTAATTGTTATTTAGAGTCGATAATTAAAATATATTTATTATGTATATTAAAAAATATTGAGATAGCTCTCCATATTGCAATGCTTGCAAAAGATCGCTAAGTCATAAGTACTAAAATATAATGTAACACCAATTATGTATGTACACAAATACTAAATGCAATAAATCTTTTGACTTTTGACTTTGACTTCTTCAAAGGAGTGAAAAGGTAATTACGGAGTCGACAACGCCCGAACGACACCTCTGTGCCTGTAGACAACTAGCATGACCGTTATTCGAATAGAATAGAATTCTCAATGACATAAGCTTTCGACAAGTCGAGCGCGCACAAATGTCATCTCCATACATTTTGTTTCTATTCGTTTGTCTAGTCGAATTTCAGATTGCCACTTGTCTACAGGCTACGGTAACGACTTACCATCAGGCTGGCTGTAAGCTTGTTTGCCAGCTCAGTGGTATAAAAATAAACTTATACCTACAAGTATTAATAAAAATTATGATTCTAGTTGCACGGTTACAAAAAGTTGATCCTATGGAGAAGAATCCGACAACAAACTCCATATTCCATCCATATATTAATGTGTGATGGATTCCCCTATCCCATAAAAAAACCGTGGCGAAATCCAAACTTTGAACTGTTATTGAGAATTTCACTTATCACTGCTAAATAAAAAAATAACACTACTCGATCTCAAGCGCAGCAGTCGTGCATGTGCAATGAAGCACTTTACCTACTTTAATATTTGTTTTCTTTTTTATTAGCGATGCCCACAAAGTTTATTAACGTTCTCCTGTATCTTGGGTGCTTTTGACAAACAAATTCTCACATACACAAACGCCCAGGGGCCCAAGTCTGCTATTTCAGTTGTATCAAAATGGTCGTTCAATGGCACTAAATGACATAAGAACTGACAGATTTCGTAGACAAAACTGTCAAAAATCAACAATTTTGAAGCCATTGAGTGACGATTTTGACACGACAAAATAGCAGACTTGGGGCCCAGCCGGAACAATACATTTTTAATAGAGAAATATTATATTACCCATGTTTAAAGTCTTGATAAAAGAAAATATTATAATGCATATCTTTTATTTCCACAGACAAAGCATTAGCCATCCCCAACAGAAACGTATATTCAGCAGGGGCATCGCCTGCGCAGTCCGGCGACGAATCCAGGACCTCGAGGAGGTATGCTCATCATTTCATTACATTACTATCATTGGGTAGGGATAGGAAATGGATTGCGAAGGTCTGAAGCCGTACTTTTGGTGTTAATGTGATCATTTTTTGGACTCGCCTCCACCCCGAAATAAATTCCGGCCGTTCATGTCGGGCAGAACAAACGAGACTACGAACATACCCTTTAGAGCAAGCTGCGTCACTGTATGTAGAGTGGCATCGCTCTGTCTCAATCGCCAAACAATCGAAATAACTTATTACAGTCTATGATAACGGCCGCTTCGTGTGAAATAATGATTCAGATAAGCTGATAAGAAAAGGCTAGGATCAGTATAAACGTAGGAGATCCATGCTTCGGCACCATGGGCCGGTTTGACCGGAGTGATACCACGGCCTCGCAGACACCGGCGTGTAACAACACTTACGTTGTGTTTCGAGTGAGTGAGGACCCAAGGCCCAAACCCGTTTAAAAGGCGGGCACTTGCTACTCCTCTAGGGTTCCGGGTGTCCTTGGGCGGCGGTAATCGCTTATTATCAGGTGATCCGTCAGCCTGTTTGCCCTTCTATCCCATAAAAAAAGCCAAACCCAATAAAATTGCTCGATCTAAGAATCGAAAAGTAGACTCACGCTCAACTCCAAAACTATGTTAAACGTTTTTTTTATAAAGCGGTAATGGTACATGTTTACCATACATAATTATGTTGGTGTTGGTGGTGATCTTATTAGATGTATTCACTTATACATGAAAAATTTCAAAAAAAAAATCATCTTTCATCCATTTTACATAATGGTTTCAATCTGGGATCATTCAACCATTATTTTATGTTCGCTGCAATAGGTATTTATATATAGGTATTTAAAAGTAATATTTTCCTTCATCGAAAAATAATAAAATATCTAGGCATAGAAAAAAGGTCTAAATATATTTCTCAACTTCCATTTTTGTAGAAGTTTTTGATGGAGTCAGCTTAACAATACAGAACAGGATTGGCAAAGCCCGAGTTTATAAAAAATAAAAACGTTTTATGCTTGGGCAACATTAAAAATGTAGACGCTTGGCAAGACTACATTATTTCTAATTTTTAACAATATAATTTTCTCAGTTTATATATTTTTAGATATTACTAACTTCACCGCTTAACTAAAATAATGCTGTCTTGCCATAGAAAAATATTTTAAAACTGTTTAGAGTATGGTAACATCGACACTAATAAAGGATTTTTCTCTTTTTTCCATCTGTCAACACTCACATGCGCTGGGGGTAATGGCACTCTGCAATCTGGTAACACTGGTTTTTCATACTAAACGATATTTACATTACCAACATTATTACATTGTATGCGTGATTGAAAATGCTTGTATTTTTTATACTATTGTAATGCTTCTTGCACATTTTTTGAGATTTTACTTTTTTCTGTTTGCTTTTTGTTTTTTTAAAATTAATATTCGCTTTTAAATCTTGCCCTACATCCTATGATGCTCTTACCTTAACTATTCATTAAAATATCAATTAACTTTGTATTCTTCATAAAATATCTCGTTTCTTTAATAAATATACCTGCTTTTGCCATCTTAATTAAATATTCCTTGATTTACCCTGAATGATATCTTTTTCCTAAACCCATTCCTAATTCAACCCACCTCCGAACAAATATATTAAACCCCAAAGGTCATCTCTTAGTGAAATGTCCGGATTCAGTACTGCATCAGCCAGGACCTTCATCCACGAGGCTTCGACTTTGGTCTTGGAGACCATAGAAGCTGGTATCAAGAAGCACTACCTGGTGCCCTTGACCATCGCCCAGCGGTCAAGGTGGCGGCGGAAGGGCATCAAACTGCATATTTATAATGAGCATACGTTTATTGCAAAGCATCTGAGTGGGTGAGTAAGGATGATTAAACAACATTTTACGAAGTCGGGAATATTTAAATTCAATCATTTAAAGTATCTTTAAAATGGCCACAAGTGATAATTACTTGCTATTATTTTTATATTTTTACCTATTAAATTGATATTGAAAATAGACAGATGGATACCTAAAGATAGATGGATACCTTATAGATATGTATTATCATAGTTTATGTATTGATTTAACATCTATCACCACACCCGGATAATGCATCTGCCACAATCTGTCTCTGTATCACCCTATGGTCGACTGGTAGAGAATGCTTATAGCATTAAGTCCACCTTTGTACAATGTGCATAAAGTATTAAATAAAAAATAAATAAATTACCATTTCAAGGATTTGAGAATACTTCAATGAATAGACAAGTAGCTCTTAATATATATTTTTTCTATCATATGTAAAGGCAAATCGTCGATATGAAACATCTTCAAATTTTAATATCTATCTTTCATAATTTAGATCTTTTTCAGTAAACGATTGTATACATTTTACACATTTTTAAGATTTTTTGCCTAATGGGCACCCTTGTGGCTTAAATATTTCTACAGTCCAACTATCCCTCTTTAATCTTTACTTCACCCTCTCAAAAAGGGTGTGAAAAGATTTTTACAGGGTCGTCAATGCACAAGTAGCAGACTTGGGCCCCTGGTATCACCAGGGGCCCAAGTCTGCTATTTCAATTGACTCAGAATGACCGTCCAATGGCACTAAATGACATAAGGAATGACAGATTTCGTAGACAAAACTGTCAAAAATCAACAATTTTTAAGTCACTGAATCACAATTTTTTTTTTTAATTATGGCGCCACACTTTTTGTGTATTTGCCAGTGTCAAGTAATAAAGTAATTAAGTATTCAAAGAATATTTCCCATCATAGGATTATATTATGGACCACACTTGTGTTCGCCAGTGTCAAGTATAAGTTAAGTTGCCCCAATAAAACGGTAGAAACTTTATTGAGGTATCGATGGAGTTTAGGAGTGAACGCAAAAAGTCACGATTTTCTATTTTATATCATTTGCCTACACTCTCACACGTTCACGAACACTTAATGGTTAATTATCCACCATAATTACACATTAAACTTCGGAGAAATTCAAGTTTTGAAAAATAATATAAAATCGACAATATGCACTTTACATTTTCCCGCCTAAACTCAAAGTTCAGAATCACAATTCTGACACAACTAAATAGTAGACTCGGCACCCTGTGGTGTTGCAAGCGTCCATAGGCTATGGTAAACGTTATCATCAGGCGAGCCGTATGCTTGTTTGCAACCTTAGTAGTATATAAAAAAAAAAAACATCTTACAGCATTGATCAATTTGCTAGGTTAAACTTAGCTATGGTGATAATCATCCCATTATATGTGCCACTGCTGGGCACGGGTCTCCTCTAACAATGAGAGGGATTAGGCTATAGTCCACTACGCTAGCCTAATGCGGGTTGGCAGACTTCACACACTATCGAGAAAATCTCTCAGACGTGCAGGTTTCCTCACGATGTTTACCTTCACCGTTTAAGCGCGTGATAATTAACAATTAATACACACATAACTTCGAAAAGTCAGAGGTGCATGCCTTGGATTTGAACTCGAGACCTTTGACTTGGCAGTCCAATGGTCATATCACTAGGCTATCACGGCTTCAGCTATGGTAGAATAATATTAGTATCAGCAATTAAGTTTTGTCCTCGTGTTTGACAGCGGCACTGTGTGCGAGGTGTGCAACAAGACGATAGCGCGACGGCTCGGCAAGCAGGGCTACGAGTGCCGCGACTGTATGCTCAAATGCCACAAACACTGCCACGTCAAGGTGCCCTCCACCTGCCCCAAGTCCACCGTACACAATATGGAGCTGTAAGTGTATTTCAAAATTAATATGACGCGATATTAGTTAAAAAATGCGAACTGATTGTAATTTTCCAAATATTATAAATACAACGTGCTTATATTTAATAAATTCGATTGGCGACAGCTCTTGGTCAATTTTTTTAAAATATTTATTAAGATGCAACTGGTAGGTAGATTCTGCGCAAAAAAACATGGGGTATTTCTACATTAAAAGACATTATTTATAGGTAGAATACCAAGTACTTCCTATTCTAGGGAACCTCACTGGTTCTCAGGGCTTGAATGCAATATTACAAGAGCCCAAATAGAATTATTGCCTTAATCATTTATATATTAAAAAGATAGATAATTACTAAATATAAGGTACTTAAATAATAAATATAGGTAACGCTATCTATCTCAAGTACGACGCATAGTAAAATAATATTTAACATTATTTTGTCATGTATTTTACTTCAAAATCGTTCCATTATTACATCGTTACCTATACATATTTCATACTATTTTAGAAAAACACAATTAATTGGCAACACTCATTAAAAATTGGCGCCATATAAATTTTAATTTTCATGAGTAAGAGAAGGTAGGTACGGTAAGTATTCAGTTATAATTGGACACTTTTGAAACAAGGCAAGTTGTAGAAAGGTGCCCATTTATGATCTTTACTGTACTAGTGGTAGGTACTGTCAGAGTCTAAAGTACCTATTTATCAAAATTTAGTCACTACTTTATTATACTTATCATATTTAAGATATTTAGTAGAAAAGCCCTGACATTAACAATATAAATAAATAATATTATATTTTTATACTGATATAGTCCTCCTATTCTGTTCGAGGACCAATAGACTCTCAAGGTGTGTAATAACAACAAAAATAACACACATGCTTGATATTATTATTTTATCGAAACCAACACCGCTGCCATTATTGCTAAAGAAGAAAAAAAAAGCA
Source organism: Acronicta leporina (assembly GCA_947256265.1). Taxonomy (NCBI): domain Eukaryota; kingdom Metazoa; phylum Arthropoda; class Insecta; order Lepidoptera; family Noctuidae; genus Acronicta; species Acronicta leporina. The sequence goes on along the minus strand of OX366537.1, from coordinate 2,319,374 downwards.
TTAAGTATAAATTTTCTCCATTGCTTAAAATTGCCAAAAAATCATTATCGAGTGTATTTTATTGAATAAACGAGTCTTTAACATAAATAAAGATTAGTTACGTATAGGAATGGAAAATTTGTTCAATCGTAATTCTTGACAGTTGGCTATTTTTCATCATTATTCTTAAAGCCGTAAAGTTGAAAATACGTACTTCATAAATACTATGGACTATTTTCCTGCTTGCTATCATAGCATATAACACATGGTTTAGTTCACGTTAGTACTTTCACGGTACTCCTAAATCCCTAATAAATTCTTACTTCTTAACTACGTTCTATACTTATTTCAAATATAATACACTCGATGATATTACCTACTCATTAATATCTGATGTTATAGTCCTAAGCGGCGGTAGCCTATGACTAGGGCGTCGGACTTGCGATCATGTGGTTGCCGGTTCGAACCCCACCCATTGCACTACCGACGTGAACCCACTCGTAACACAAGCATTTTAGCTTAGCACGAGGTGTTAACAAGAATACTAGTAATGTGTGACCCACATTGCTAGTAAGCTTTTTTTTTAAAAAAAAAACAGTATCTACCTATAAAACACGACACATAATTTTTTCATAACATTAGTAACTAGGTATTTACTATTTTCTCATTATATTTGATTGGAAACATAAGCTGCTGTAATCGCCTTCTTATTCATTATAAGTAAATAATAAAAAAGCTTATGCATTCGATTTTTTATTATATATTTATACTTTTATCAGAACAAAATAATAAAATCGATTTGATCATTTTATATTTTATTTTTCATTTTGCAACGTAATTATTTTTGTCCTTCATGAGGTTACAAAACATGTTTATATTTATCTATGTTAAAGATAAAATAATAGGTATTCAAAATAATTGGACTAATTAATAACAATATTTCCGATAAAAGTAAAATTATTGATAAAGGTAGACACTGACAGAACATTTCTGTATAATTTTTTAATGCTCTTCGTTATCTAAATTACAATTCATGCAATAAATACTAAAATATAATATTCAACAGAACTAAAATGTTTCCTGACAGTGTCCGCTTTCCTCTAAGCAATAATTCGTTATAATTATTTTACCTTGCAACCCGGCCAAAATTTTATATTAGATTAACATTGACTGTAAAATGTGGTAAGTCTATAAAATTTTCGGCCGGTTCATAAAATAGATTCATCTATGCTGTATTGCTTATATGTATTTTTATTTTCAACGCTGCCAAAGGTCCCATTCCCATAGCTTTGGAAATGGAAGGTACTCGATTAGTATTTTATATTTTTTTTTACTATTCTATAGAACTCATTAACTCACACGTTCGAATTTTTGAACAGATTAATAGAATAAAGAAAATATTACTTACATAACTATGATTACATAAATTAAAGTCTATAAACCTCCTACAAGCTATAATGTGTTCTGTTTTGTTGCAAGACAAAGCACAATAACGCTATATGAGGTTGCATTTTTAACGAATCCTAAACGAATTTAGTTTGATCATATTCAAAAAGTTTGAACTAAAGTTTTATTATTTTGTGGCTGGCAATAAACGCGCGCCATACCCTATCTATTGTATTTATATTATTATTATTTTTTATCAAGGTATGATATGCCTATTTATAAATCAATCCAAAGGATGAAATGTTTATACCTATCTAATGGTCTAAAAGAACTGGAATTATATGAATACACATAACCATTCAACATCATATAGTTCGCTTTGCTTATTTAATTTATCTATTCATTATCAAATACTATTTCATCATAAAAAACTTTAGAGCTTATAACTTTAAAATTTAGTACATACATGTGGATTACATTATAGCTTTATTTTTGATTTGCACTTATCAAAGATTAAGTAAAAAAATATATTATATTTACTTAAAATTAAAAACCCATCAAATAAAAGTGCAATTCATTAATAAATTGTCTACAAAATACTATTCCGTTGTAAGTTATACGTCATGTTTATATATTACTTTATTAATACTAGGATACACTATTTTTCTAGATCCATGCTCCCTGTGTTAAGTGAATAGTCAAGCTAAGCAAGAAGACTGCAAGAAAAAAATAAAATAAAAAAACACAAAAAAATATAACAAGCCATTTTCACTCAGGTTCTTTAAAAATATTGAAGTTTGTAGTCGTCAATATTTTATTATTTTGAGTGTTTTTGCATGCTGTTTGTCGATTTTTGCATTAAAAATATCTTATTTTGCGAATGTACCTAGTGTTTCTGATTTTATTATTTATTTATTTAACAGCTTTTATGCATGGACTTTTTTAAATATTAGAAATATTATAAAATTTGTATACATTAATGTGATTAAAATATTTTCGCTGAAGGAAAATGTTGCCAATAAATATTGCGTAAAGCTTTAAATTGGCACAAATTAAAAATACAATACAAACGTACACATGTACAACTTTATTTTATGTAGGTATATGCGAAACTTGAATAGAGTTTGTTCAGAATAAATACCTGAATTCGATTCCAATAATTTTACATCGTGTTATATTTTGTTCCAAAAATTCAGATTCAGTTTTGAAATATTGTACATAGATTCTTTACAAAAAATATAACATACGACTCTCTGGTTTCACATATACTAAAGCTTATGTTGTATATACCTACTTATTTCATGTTGTGTGCATGCTATAAATGTAGATATTTTTTTCTATGTTTATAATCAGTTATTTTAGCTAGAAATATACATTTTGTTTACAGAAGGGGTGTTACTTTGGCTGAAGTTCGCAGAAATTAATAACGGTTGGGAAAAATAATAGTAGGTATATGTACAATTGATTTATTAATTAAATCATTCATCAAATATATTCACTACAAAGTGCTACATCTTCAGCTAAAATACCACCTCCTCAGACCAAATATACAACTAGGCGGAGTACTGAAGATGGGGGGCCCAAATCTTTGCCTCACTTAAAACCCCGTGTTTATTTTCCATGGCTCTAACTAGTTCTTTATTTCATCTGAGACCACCAACAAAACTAATACCTATTATTTTTCTTTTTTAATATTTATTTTTCTTTTTCAGGACTTACATCGCATCTCCGTACACAGACAAAAACATAAGGATGTTGTGATTTTTTTATAAAAACGCTTGCAAAATGCACAAACGCATTGTTTAAAAAAACTTAAATTATTACTAAAACTAAGTACAACACCATATAATGTGCTGACATATTATACAATATATAGGCTTTTTTACATATATTTATATGATAAAAATTAAAGTTTAAAATTAGTGTATAAGTGAATTGTAGGATTTCTAAGTGTCGCTGACTATGTAAAATCTTGAAAAATGTTACCCGCTTTTGTCACTGTTGGACAATGTTTTATTCAGATAAAATGGAACAAAATATAATAGCTAATATAATTATAATTATTCTCTAGGCAATGCAGCACGGCATGGATAGCTTTGACATAAATATGACAGTTAAAAGTTGCCCCACAGTTGCGCCACTTTCATCTGAGTAAACCAATGTTCCCTTGGCGCTAAAATGTTAGAATTAGTTTAGGTATCGCTAGAGCCCACCATCAAAGCCGATTTCGAAGCAAAGTATTAGATTTCATAACCACATAATAAAATAAACGTCAGCCAAAAATTAAGAATTTCACACAAAATTTTCTACCTCATTTCTTCAAAGTTACGACAATATTAAAGGAATTTATAGTTACCATTATTTCTTTTTGATTTTGTTGTTATAAACACTAAATGTTTTATTTAAAATGAAATTTGTATAACTCGAAATATTTATTTATAGTTTTAATTTTAATAAATGTGCTTTTTCGCACAAAATTGTGATCTGTTATCGTCGAATGTGCAATAAGTCTAATATTTAATAATTATCACGTGCTTTGAGCTTTCAAATTTATACCTTACTATCTTAGGAATTACTATTTGGCCATAACTTGACAGTGACCACCTAATAGTTGTTGAATGTATTGTTGGAAATCGAGATACCTATTGATCACAATATTCTGAAATCTTCCAAAAATATATCTTTCTTATATTTTTTTAGACAAAACTAAATTATTATAATTCTATTCTTCGGAGATAGCTCTCATTCCTAATCCCGCAAAATCTCTCGATCAATATTACCTTATATGCCCTACGTTCTAAACTAAAAAATATACTACAAACTAGACGGATCAAGTTTATCTCGATTTTCCTATAATAGTCTAGAATTGTCGTCTCTAATATAAGGATGCGTATTGTTGATTTATGTTTATTAGAGTGACTGACTGTAATGCTACAAATATTGTGCGCCTTAGTTTCCCGCCCTCCGATTTGGCATAAACTAAGTAAGTATAGGCCTAGAAACAAATAATGGTAGGTACTAATGCATAATGCAGTCTGGAATTTAAAACGCAATTGCTAGATTTTATTGCGAGATTGTGCCTAAATATAATTTAATTTAGTATTCGATTAAGTTTTTTCTGGCCAATTTACCTGCAGTTTGAAGGTTCTAAATACGATTAATTATACAACTTCGTTTATTTTTTAATTTAGGTACTAGTCTACTTTTCAGTGTTGTCATCTCGAGTCCTAGCACATAATATTTGTAGCACAAAATTATTATTTTTTGTCTAATAAAGGAGATGGTTTAATAATATAGTAATACATGACAAACCGTAAGTGTATCTTTGTAAACTAAGATTGTTAACACATAATGTTTTATGTGGATCCGTATAAAAATATACTATACTATTATTTATAAATGTTGCGCTATGTGTTCTATGTAATTTTATTTTTCCTCTTTTTTTAATAAAATGCCTTTTTTCATGTGTTGATTTCATTTTTCAAAGCAACCTAATTTCCATGCAGAAACGTATTTTTGCCGTGTGGCTAACCTTGTTCTTCCCTCCATCTTCTGACGGAAACGAAGAGATAAAAGAGGACAGGAAACACAATCTAGAAACTTAAAAGTTGACAAGTTTTCATACGCTAAAGAATATGTTTTAGAAAAACATAAAATGGAATAACGGCGGGACAGAGCTGGTTTAAAAATCCTAAATCTCGGACTCTTAGCGACTACGAAATATTTGGTTTCAAGCTTCGGATAAAGTTTATAAGAATCTTATAAACTTACTTTTTGTGATTTTTTTGCATTTTTCATGCTAATTTTATAGTTATTTAGGAAGGAAAAATTCGACTCGCAGGCAGGATTCGAACCTGCGTCTTCTGGCTAGGTACGCCAGACGCTATGACCACTAAGCCACCGCGAGTCCGACCTGCCAAGTCGAAATTTGCCTTCACATTCTGAACTTATGTCTTAGAGGTGACGTCAGTAACATATATTGAAAGGCAAATTACCTACTTTGCCTCTCTTATAAACTTAACTAAAAGTACCTAGATAGCATTAAAGTAATCGATAAAATTGTCCTCTATTGTGTCTCTTATTTGATAGGTAGGTACTTGATTTTAATAATATAGGAACTATTATTATTCGCACTCAAGATACAAAGATTTACAATAAATTCTCTTTTATAAATAATGTATAGTTAATGTCGCAATTACAATAACTATGAATTCTAGATTCATAGTTATTGTAATATGTTGATAAAAAAGATTTCGATTTTGCAATGGCAATAGGCTCGCCCCCTATTACATGGGACCTAAACATACCGGCGAACTGTGGGTGTACATTGGTACGCCTCTGCCTAACCCTTCGGGGAATACAGGCGTGATGGTATGTTTGTTATGTTATGAAAAATCGAAATCTTTTTTGTTATTTTTTCATAAAAAATAAAAAGTAGTTTTATTTTTATTAGTTAAACCCTTTTAAAAGGTGTTGCGGGTGTCTCTGGGCGGCGTTTACCATCAGGTGATCCGTCTGCTAGTTTGCTCCCCTTTACCATAAAAAAAAGCTCGGCAACGTTTCAGTAACCCTTTATGTGACAGGGGTCCGTGGGCCCCAACAGTGTCAACAACTTACATCATCAGGTGGCTCGTTTGGCGACTTATAATACTTAAAATCATTAGTGGACCCTTATAGTGACATTGAATCGGAAGCCTGTAAGTAATAGACTTGTTTAGAGCTTTCAACACTATACTTACTTGTTAATAAAGTGTGAGTCAATTTCTCACTTCAGCGTGACATTCGAGATATTTCCAATGGCAACTTATCAACAATAAAACGCTCATAATAATTGGTTTATCCATTTATTGACGCCAGCGTTTATGTACATTTACAACAAGCTTACTCCTCGGCTCTTCGACACCGTTGCGATCCGTACATCCTATACTAATAAACTTATTATAATACCTTTAATATGCCACAGTTTAAACAATCGACGTTTACTCTTACGATTAAATCCACTAAGTTTTATAAAGGTACCGTCAGAAAAACAGAATATAGGTATCAAAAAGTGCAAAACTAACAGCTATTAAAAAGCTTTGTTTTACAGAAACATTTAGGTGTTGATATTATAAAATATTAGCGAAATTAGGAATAAATTCGTGCTTAGGGAGCGGTAAATTTCTTTTTTGTTATGGATTGGCAGTGTAGGAATAATAAATAAATACACACAGTAGGTATATGATATTTGATTGGAACATAGACCTATCATTTTCTTAAACACAGCACCGTATGATGAGCATGTGCCGTTAAAAAATACTTAAAAATACCATCAGGCCTATTATACTCCTGTTATAATATATCGATTAATATACTCGATTAAAAATCGTCTAAAAACGAAAAAAAGGATGAAAATAAAAAGAAAATGATACGATCACAAAAAAATATAATTCGTTACCAAAAAATTCTATTTACACGATGTGACTTTAAAATAATACACATAGATACAATACAACACTTTATGGTAACCTATCCTAGCGACAATATTACGTGTGAGAATTTGTCTCACAATAAATTACAGAAATCCATTCCATTATTTCCTGTGAGTTGTAAAAAATATATCCGAGAGTGTTATCGAATTGAATTCACTAAAACGGTTCTGACTTTCTAAGAGAGAAACAGAGACAAAATATGACCTCATAATATGAACATGAGGAAGACCTAAGAAAATAAGAATTTTCTCTTTCGCATAATACTCTTTCTCATACCATAAACTATTCAGTCAATCATGTCTATTTTTTATTTTAATGCGAACTTGTAACTGCATTAAGCTATTTTTATTACATGGCAATTAAATAAGATTGACATTTTCTCAGATAACTTGCTTTCTGAAATATATTTTTCACATCTAACGTTTAATTCTTACATAATTAATGCACCACAAAAAATTACTAACAAAAATATGATTTCAAGTCGTTATAAACAAAAAATACTGGATCATTCTATAAGTATTAGTCGATTTTCTAACGCATAGTGATTTTATTATTATTTTTAATACATGTTTGTTTTTTTAATCTCATACTGTAATAAATTTACTATTATTTTGTTATAATTTCGTGTAATGTTTGAATTAGAAAATCAACTAGAATATCGGGTGTTCTCACAGAACTTTTTACTTTAATAACGAAAGATACTCCAGAATAATAGTAACTAATATAATAAGGAGTCAATGCACTATTAAAACATTTTAGAAATCCTCTCTACCATGGCATTCACTCTCTTCTATCTTTGACATAACTGAGACCAATAATATAATTAATTAGTAACCCAACTAAAATTTGGTTAGTTTATTTTATAACATTTTAATACTTAGCCTTACTTACACAATAATATATCACTACTAATTTTGTAAATGTACGTTTTTCGGATATCATTATATTTTCAGCGAAATAATAAACTAAATAAAAATATTTCTCTATCGTAAATGCGTAGTCAGTCAATAACTAAAAAATTGGAATAAATTGATTTTGAGCACCAGTATTTTTTTACCTCGAATCAATGTATGGAACAAGTTACACTTTTGCGAATCGTAGTGTGAAGAATTTTATACAATATGTATTAATAGAAAAGTATTATGATTACATAAGAAGTTCTTTATACATGTATTTACTCAGGTTCCAGTGTAGGCGACTGTGCGTACGCAAAAGCGAACTGTCCTTAAAAGATATCCCAAAAGAGGATTTTAGTTTTACACCTACATAAAACATTCAAAAACTGTCTGTCCGTATTATAAGTCTATGTAGTGTAGTTTGTGTTTAATTTTATACAAATAGGCCGACTATTTTCGGTCTTGAAATTTATAGACAGAAAAAAGTTTGTTTTGACGTAACTTTCCCGCCTTTTTGACTGTCAATGTCATAGTTCTTTTTCAATGACGCTGCTGTTCTTGTGGATAGTGCCACTTCATTAAGCGTAGAAAATACGCAGCGACGATACTACTTATTGTAGTAATTTGTATGGGGTCCTCAATCACAGCAGTCGTTTGAAAAAATACATACATTAAATTTGACTGACTGTATCATCTGTGAAAACATAAAAAATATATTTTTTTATGTTTTGAACAGAATAAAAACAGCAAATCAAACGTATAACAGAAGGAAAAATCACGTCGGAAATAAATAAGGAGAACTAATAAGGAGGATTGCAACACTTGCCGTTTCACAAACATTAAACTTAAAAACGGCGCTATCTTGAAAACTATTAAAATATACTGCTGTTTATGAAGATATTTGTCTGTAGAAATTCCACTTTGTTATAGCTTAATAAAATTTCCAAAAATTATGTTTATTAAGATGTTATATGAAATCAGTAAGGGACACGGGGAATGTTCCAGTGACGTGTTTTCGATAATCGAGTGTTGCCAACATAAATACGAAAATAAATAAGTAAAAATGCGAGTCGCGCGGATGGTTTTTGATGCGTTCATATCAAGACCTCTAGAATCTCTCTATAGCACGTATACTAATTTGGCAAATCAACTATAGAAAAAATTGACACCCTCCTCTTCAATATTGTAGCAGCATTGATGTGAGACTATTTCGGTTTCGGTATTAATTTTTTTACAATTCCGATTAGATTATCGATCGTCCACAATTAATAATCGATCTATCGTCAGTTCACTGAATCACAGCCGTATCCGCAGATGTTGTGTGCGAGTTAGCCGTATAGAAATGCTTGCTGTGCGACAACGCGACTATGACCGAGCGAGACCTCCCTTTAGATAATATTTCTTCCCTCCCAAAACATCAGAACATAGAAACTGGACATCACTTCAAAGTAATATCAATTTTCTGTTAAATATAGGCGTAGATAGATATTTTATTAATTCTGAAGTAGTTTTCACATTAACCACGTATGGTTATTGTGAAAAAAAAAGGTGGTCTGTGCAAGATTTTCATGTACAAATAATGAATAGAATGAAGTTGGAGAAAGTGACGTCGTTCGATATCGAATATAACAGTAAACCGAACATCAACGCAGTGGAAAGCGAAACTATAACGTTCAACCTTAACATACATTCTGCAAGGATTACTTTTAAAACGATATCGCAACGTGAGCACCTTTTCAACAATTTCATCAAATTCAATATAGTACAGACAGTTGCAAAAAAAAAAAAAGGGAATTGTAAAAAAGCTAATAATCAGAATAATCGGGGTACCGTTATCCTACATATCAGAGCAAAAACACACAAAAAAGGAATCATATTATAAGCTCATGAGCTATGTTCCACAATCGTTGGAATTCATAATATCTGACAGTTGAACTCTGTGGTTTTACATTTTATTGTCAAACCACATTTTTTATCTATCAAATTTATGTCTTATCCAGCGATTGAGAAACAAGCTCTTTATATACTTAATAATATATAGAAAGAAATTAAATAAATAATGTTCCTATAAAATAAAAATCAACCTCGCTTACAAATAAGCAATTTAGAAACTGTAATAATATTAGTAATATTTTAGATTAGAAATCAAAGAAAATCAAATCCAATTATCGCTCCACAGAGACACTGTAAAGGCTTATGTCAAGATATAAAATGCCCAAAACAATATTTACACGTCCCAAGAATTTCACAACTGAAGGAAATGCGGGGGACATGTAAAAACGTTTCGGATAATTGACATCGTTATATTTCGCGGCGCCAGGGGTTCATGTCAAGGCGACACTGCCCAGAAAAGTGGAAACTCGACAGTGTCGCTTTCGACATATCTAAGGAAGTATATACAACGGAATATATACAAACTATCTACAGAGACTTCTGTTAAAGCGACAAAGACATTTAGAAGGATAAATGTACGTGCAGCTTCTAAAATATCAATGCGAAGAAGTCTCCTACGTGACGTCTGAGGACGCAAGGTGGACGCGCCAATCAGACAAGACTATATACAGATGAGATGATGCCTTATGCTTAAATGGTGCCAAAGTAAACAGTACCCACGTCTCTTCCAGTCCGTGCTGGGCCAAGTGTCAAGTCGTCCCACCGCCGGAATGGCGGGACCAGAAGAGATTGCACAAGCTAGCCGGCTAATCAGAGCGACATCCAATCCACCTCCTGATTATACGATTCGATGTGCAAATTGAAATTGCAACACAAAATGAATTTGCATAATTTGCATATCGAATTGCCCATCTTGATGGTGTTATGGGCCAGGTGACTGATTGGAGATGGAATGGTAGTTGGTGTTGATCAGCCGGGAGCCTGCCGGGTGTCGGCCCGTTGGGGTAGCGCGGACCAATGGACTGTTCTTGAGTCTCCCAGCCCGCTGCCTTATACACAACTACTACAACACCAATTACTAACACTAAACAGGCGTACCCCAGAGTCGGGTCTTCTCGCCAAAAGACCGATAAGTATAGGCCAGCCCTTTAGCAAAAGAAATAAACCCATCTTGAGAGATGACAGAAGTAGAGAATACCGCTAATTCGCAACACAATTGAAATTAATACAGCCTATTCTACTAAAGGATGCACGTAAAAAAAGGTATCTGGCAACAGTCACATTCCCGTGACACATGTACGTGTAAATCTGAATAAAATCTATAAATTCTGTTCAAAGATAACTTTAGAGCAAAATTTATAGTAGTTTAATCAAGTAGTTTCGCGTACACGTGTATCAGGCAGTCTGTTCTCCTACTTCCAGGGAACATGGTTCCGCAGACTTAAGTAAGAGGGTGGTATCGATCCAGTCGGGACTCGACCGTGGAGCTTTGGACAAAGCAGCTCGGTTGAGGCCCTACCACCTAGGCCGGGTTCATCGCCTCTTACGATTCGCTTTCCCGGTGACGGGGGGGATATTGTATTCTGTTCCGTCCCCCCACGGACAAGTACAAGAAGAGAGAAGTGAAGATGGAAAATCCCTGTGTAAGATATGCGAGATACCCAGATGAAGACCACAAATCCTAAGACCAGAATCAATGCAGAAAAATATGGTGTGGTTTATTTATAACTTAAAGCGGATATAAACTGGGGAAGTACCTGAAATTTGGAATGAAATACCTGAGTAAGAAAAGAAAGCCTGGATCTCGAAAATATAGAGCTCTCGAAGCTAACTCAGGATGTTCTGTAGTAAATATTTTACTATAAATAAACTACAAAAAACACTGTCAAAAAAGGGCTTTTGCCATGCATTGAGAGGCCGATAGTGAGAGCAAATGAAATTCTTATGAGTCACCAGATAAATATCCAGGGGCCGAAGTCTACTACTTTAATCGTGTCAGAATGGTCGCCCAATGAATCTAAATGACATCATGTCATTTAGACAGTGACAGTGACAGATTTTGAAGGCTAATTGTCAAAAATCAAAAATTCACATGTGAATGACGATTTTCACACAATAATTATATTAGAATTGTTTTTATTTAATGGTTAAGTCGGCAAACGAACTGGCGAGCCACCTGGTGGTAAGTGGTCAGTGTCGTCCATGTACACTAACTACACGTAACACCAGAGAAGTTGATGCGTTGCCGACCTATAAGAGGAACTGGCTCTCACGCGCAAAAATCGAAACACTAAGGTGCTTTGCGACAGACTCCAAAGTAAGGGTGGTCGCCAGCCAATCAGACCACAAGATATCTTACCACCGAGCAAAAGTAAAATTGTGTCTGATGAACTTTAAAACATGGATCTTCGGTTCGTTTGATGAAGTGGGATGATCTGAAACGACGCAATAAAAATCCAAAAGTACCCGAGTTTCTGAAACTCTGTACGACAGTATCTCTGAAAGTAACTGGATTTGATTTTCTCCATTTCAATTACATTTTCAACAAAAGATTTTGTCTTTTATGAGCGGAATGGAAAGAATTCAGTCGAAGCTTAAATTATAGTGAGGCTGTAATGAACCTGGCAGTGCAAAAGTAATGAGATGAATATCATTAACTGCTGGACGTAGGCCTCCTCTAATGTGCGAAATTTACTCTATCCTCGGGCTGTATACTATATTTTAGTTGTATGTTTTTTGTTTGCAACACCGAAACTATTAATAAACAAGCCTTTCATCTATTATACTACTACATAAAATAGTATATTTTTGTAACGTATTTTTAGATGCTAATTCAGAAAATAGTGGCAAATTGGCAACTCTGCTTTGGGCTCTTTCAAACTGCGAACTGCATACTTTAAAACACTTACAGGATTGAACAATAAACTTTTGTGTATTTTTTTATTATTGTTTCATTTTCTTTTATAATTGTTTCATATTTTTTTATCTAGATAAGTATTTCAACGATGTATGTTGTAAAAGTTAAAAAATATCTACTAGTTTTGCACTGCCAGTTCTATTTCATTTATGGAATAAACAATTACACAATATTATATGATAACTGTCTTTAGGAATGTATGCGTAACTTGGATAGGCATAGTTTAAAAGCTAAACGCCGTGTTTAGGCGCAAAACCGTCAGTTTTAGCTGTGTTAAAAATATCTGGCAAACTTCAGCAGTTTCACTACTTATTATAAAACAAAGTCGTTTCCCGCTGTCTGTCCCTATGTATGCTTAGATCTTTTAAACTACGCAACGGATTTTGATGCGGTTTTTTTAAATAGATAGAATGATTCATGAGGAAGGTTTTAAGCTATTTAACATCACGCTCATAACGTACATAAATTCTCACGTTTCGGATTCTTTACAGTGTTTATGGTCACAGTTTAACTACTGTCTAACTGTACTAACTTCCCTGTCTGTCACAGGGAATATAATGTTTTATTTTCTCACAGTACGTATTGATATAACCATTCGATTACCGGAAAATTTCCCTTTTCTTGTGCTGGAGTTGCAACATTTGTCAGCTCATCTATTATTTTTTATTCTGTCCGACATTATGTACTCGGCGGGATAAACTGCCTTTCGGGTGGCCAACATAATTATTATCAAAACGGCTAAAGTGAGGACGAAAAATGTAAGTAAGTTGCCACTACAAAAAATATGAATGAAGGAGGGTAGTCTGAAACTTATTTTGTATGGAAGACGTATTAATGGAATATGTGAAGGGTGTCCTGATAATGTCTACTAGTTATAGTCACCCAAAGTCGTTAAAAGTTGTTAGGTAATGAACAGTAAAACTATTATAAATAGGTCGGTTATATAAGTCATATGGCTGAATCGAAGTTAGAATAATTGAAGATGCATAAGCGATGAAACTCCAAGATATCTTGGCATTTTGGAAGTCTACAAAAACATCTATTAAGATCATATCATATGATTAACACGGTATGTAATTGCAAGCTAAATATTAATAATATAATAACACAATGTCAAAAAAATCCTTGATTTTTTTAAAATTACTCTAGTGATGTACTTATCGTTAAAAATAAATTAGTCGATTATATGTAAACGATTATTAGTCGATATCTCTGTGACTGCTCATTACCTAATTCAGTTGTAGGTAGTTATATTTATATATAGTATATTACCCATAGCATAGTATGTATATAATTATGTCCTAATCTAACGTGGCGTACTCATACGCTTATAAGACAATAAATATAGAATAATACTAATTTAACTTGACGCTAATTGGATATTACAATTATATATATTTTTTTATTATTTTATTTAAAAACTTCTTGCTTTGAATTTTGCTTTTTGAATTTTTTTATGTAACAGGTGTTAGTAAAAAGTCAAACTTCTGTACTTTCTATGACTTTTTTGAAATTGTACAATAATTTTTGTTTATTAGTTTTTTTAATTAGATTCAAAGAGTAAAATTCGAAACAGTAACAGTAATACATCCGATACTTATCACTACGTACATAATACGTATTCGAATAAATATTTTATTTAAGTATAAAATTAAAAAACACAACTGCTTTTATGCTTTCGATATTCGTGCGATCATTACGAATCGATTCCAACTCGATTGATTTTTTACAACATTTTAAATCGAAATCTAATCACTTTTTATAAGTGACGTTATAGACCGATTTTTGACAGGCAACAATTAATATGGTGTTGCCATGTGTGTCGTTGTTTGTTGACATGTCCGCATAGACCCTTGGCGGGCAACCCTAAATTACGTAATACGTCATTTTGATCACAAAAAACCGCGCCTACATTTTATGAACATATATTTTACTTTTTTAATTCCCAAAAAATGTCAGTATCGCTGTATTTCTATATGTAATAAAATATCACAAAAGCATGATTGTACATAAAAATCATCAAAAATTTCAGGCCTTAGAAAAAAACTCAATTCGTAGGTCGTAATTTTGTTCATGGAATAGTTAAAATTATGTCTTCAGCTATAACTAAAAACTTTATGTAAGCTTACTTTATGTAACAACTGAAATATTTAAAAAAGAATCACATAGGCCAGCTTGCCACCGGGTGTTTCAATCACAATTTTAAACATATCAGGAGATAGTAATGTTTAAAATATCTATCAACATTTCTTCGGCGGTTTTTATGGTGAACTGATTCCATACTGTAATCTGGCAGTCTTTAGATATCTAGCAAGCATAGACTGTTAGGCTAAGATTGAAAAATATTAAGAAAACATTATTTATTTCAGGAATCTATTCAAAAAGGGATTATCTGCCCAGTAATAGACCTTAGTCTGAATTGCTGAATTATGGGTAAAGATTTTTGTTTTTAGTGAAAGCTTCGACAATCATTATTAATGAACACTGCTGGCCATGAAAAGTATTCTGTGTAGGCATATTTCATATTTTATAAGATCAGCTTATACTGCTTATTTATAGCATCATCTGTACCCGTGAAAATATCCATTTTAACTGTAAAACACATGATTATTTGTAAGAAACTATTAACGGCTTGTTGACATAGAAACACGATCATAAAAGTCCATACTCGCGATGTTGTCTTGCTGGGGTTGACTGCCCAGCATTGGGCTGTAGGCCGAGATTACACGAGCTGTAGCCTCTTGCTCAGCAGTGGGGTTGGCCGGGTGTGTATACAGTATATAAATAAAATATGTGTTCATTGGGCGTGGGCGTGGGGGACTAGCTTCACTCGGCGCGCCACGCGACCTTACCTGCGCGCGAACTCCGCCTTCATAGCTGAAATGGAACAAACACTTTAGTTATACAAAAGTATTTTGCGCGCATAACTATTAAAAAGCATATGACTTAAAAATTGGGAGGTGCCTGGCTTGTTAAGCGACACTGCGACCTAAGATGGAGCGCGCTTGCCTAGAAGAAACCTACTTGAGGCCTTTGACTTGGCAGTCCGATGGTTATATCACTACTTATATTGATAATACTAGCTTTTGGCCGCGGCTTCGCTCGCCTGAAGCTATAGTAGGATTAGAAAAAGAACCAACAGTGATGATCTCTTCTTTGTAAAGGCCTCTATACATCACAGAGGTCAAGCTGTATCTCAGGATCCGTTTAATTAATTTAAGATAAGAAGTTCATACTTTCTAACAGTGATCATAAAATTAAAATTTATTCAGTAGTTTTAGCTCCAACCCGTAAGAAATAGACAAACAGAGAAGAATTTATAAAATCCTATTTTTGTATTTGGAGACGTTTATATAACCTAACCCACTTGTTTTTTTAAATATCTATACTTCTATACTTATATATCTATACTAATATATAAAGCTGAAGAGTTTGTTTGTTTGTTTGCTTGAACGCGCTAATCTCAGGAACTACTGGTCCGATTTGAAAAATTCTTTCAGTGTTAGATAGCCCATTTATTGAGGAAGGCTATATATCATCACGCTAAGACAAAGTAACTATTCCACGCGGACGAAGTTGCGGGCAGAAGCTAGTCTTCAATATACAGACACAGTTTTTTTACAATTTTATAATAGTAGAGATAATATATTACCGTCTAGTATCTCCTTCTTCATCTGGTTGATTTGCTGTCGCATCTCGCGCATCATCTCCTGCTTGAAGGCGTCCCACTCCGCCGCGGACACGCAGCCGCCCTCGTTGCCACCGTTCACTTGCTGTACCACAAATATTTCAATATATCAGTGGCGTAGAATAGAGAGAGCAGTGTATCATTATACCCCGAGTTTTTTTGGTGGGCAAACGAGCAGACGGATCACCTGATGGTAAGCGATAACCGCCGCCCATGGACACCCGCAACACCAGAGGAGTCACAAGTGCGTTGCTCGCCTTTTAAAAGGATTTGGGCCTCCGGTAACATCACTCACTCGGCGAAACACAACGCAAGCGTTGGTTCACGCCGTTTTTCTGTGAGGCCGTGGTATCACTCCGGTCGAGCCGGCCCATTCGTGCCGAAGCATGGCTCGCCCACGTTAAAACTCACAACGGACTCTTCTGTGAGGGGAAAAAGGCTAATGTCCAAGAGCCTTACCTTAAGTATAGTTTCTTCGCTAGCCGAGCCGAATCTTTTGCGAACGGAGCGAGGTGACTGAGGCTGTTGTTGCGTCACAGACTCAGAGTTTGCTGTAAAGGATATTAGTTTTTATAGTACATAAGAATACTGTCTAATTTAGTGTACATATTACAATGGCGCTTGCGATAGCTATCTTGGCTTTGAATGCAATAGAAAATTGTTAATTAAAAATTGAATATGTCTACAAATTATGTTAATACCAATATTTGCTACAGTATATTTATTTATATTTAAATAAAAAAAAAAGTTTTAACTTATCTAAAAAATTATAAAATACTTAATAGAATTTAAAGGATTAATAATAATGTTCAAAAATTAATAATCTCAGTAATACTGCTCGCCCTGGGGAGTCGAACCTAGGACTTTAGACTAAACTAATCAGTAGGTAGACAATTATAATAAAGCTCTTGTTCAACAGATAATATCGCCAAAGATAATTTCCCCCAAAATGATCCTAGTCTCATTGGTCCAGAAGCGCCAATGATAACCTTCCCCCAAAATAATAAAATAAGAATTTAGCAATTTCCTAGTTTCCGGAATTTAATGGTCATGTTTATATTTCCGGGATTTTAGAGGAGGTATAACAACTCTATGTTACTAACTTTCTAGAACTTAAAAGGTAAATGTACACTACCTATTCTCATCTTCCATCTTCATATCTATTCATACATACATATATATTTTCAAGCCTGTCTCCCATTGGGGTAGGCAGAGACCATAGATTTCCACTTGCTACGATTCTGGCAAACTACTTTCGCTTCTTTTACGTTCATTAAGAATAATTCAAGGCGTAATAATGAATCTTGAACGAGAATAATTCATAAATACATACATGCATACATATTTTTACGCCTGTCTCCCATTGGGGTAGGCAGATACTATAGATTTCCACTTGCTACGATTCTGGCAAACCACTTTCGCTTGTTTTACGTTCATTAAGAATAATTCAAGGCGTAACAATGAAACTTGAACGAGAATAATTCATAAATACATACATGCATACATATTTTTACGCCTGTCTCCCGTTGAGGTGGGCAGAGACTATAGATTTCTAATTTCCGATCATCTAAGTTCATTAAGAATAATTTAAGGCATAATAAAAATAGCGTTGAGCCGTGACGAATGGAGGGAGGAAGGGAGGGCTTTGCCCTGCAGTGGGACGACAACGGCTGAATAATAAAAATAATAATAAAAAAGAAAATCAGCAGCTTAAAAGCGTTTGCGACTCACAAGTGTTGCCATTACATGTGGCGGGCATTCGGTGCGGCAGCGTGGCCGAGCGCTCCCACGTCTTCATCGGCGTAGAGTTCATCGAATTGTCTGCTGACGATTCCTTAGGATCACAACAGTGGCGTCATTAGTTATTGTCCTTGATTATATTAATGACGGCCTGCGATGAACCTAGACGAACTAGATTACCAGGAATGCATGAAGTACCTGACACAGTACTACAACGTGTTAAGACGGATCCTTCGTACAAATTTGAATTTGGCGGGCTCAGGTGAACGAACCGCCTTAATGGTCCGAAGAACCGAATTAGGCTTTAAAAAAAAAACAAGTTTTTTTTATGTATTTTGAAACTTTATTATTAATAGTAGGTATTGATCTTCAAGAGGAAAATCTAAAAAAAAATATATTGCAATTAAAAATTTGAGAAATCTAAATGAAAATTACATGACTAAAACCATGTCGCGCTGCGTTGTGACGTCATAATAATAGTGATGATCTCTTCTTTGTATGGGTCTCTATAAATCAGAGAGGTCAAGCTGTATCTTTTGATTAATTTAATTATATTTAAGTTAGAGCATATACTTTCTAACAGTGATAATAAAATTAAAATCTATTCAGTAGTTTTTGCGCCAACCCGTAACAAAAAGACAAGAATTAAAAAATCACATTTTTGGATTCGCAGACGTTAATACACCCTAACCCACTTGTTTTTTTTTAATATCTTCAATGTACAGACAAAGCTTTTTTACAATTTTATAATAGTAGAGACTAGCTGACCGGGCGAAGTTCAAATTCACTTAAGTATTACTACGAATCTTTTGTATGGGAATATATGTTGTTGTAAATATGTTGAAATATGTTGTTTTTAGACTTTTATGGATTTAAAAAAAAAAATCTCTCCTTAAGAACCATCCTCGTACTTAAAGGAATATTATAAAATTATTAAGAATTAGCGAAATCAGTTCAGCTGTTCTCGAGATTTGCGCTTATATTATAGACTAGACTAGATAGACTAGATTTTGTAAAGTTCGCGCAAAATAACTTAATTCAAAACTAACGGAGAGGGACGGAGAGGGAGAAAGTTTGCGCAGTACATTTGCGAGCAAAATGTACTAAATAACGACTACTGCGCATCCGCCATTTTGGTTCAAGTTATTTTGCGCCAACTGTAGTATAGTAATAGTAGAGATTTAGTAGTATAGTAGAGATGTTAGTTAGATGTGGTTACCTCGGCTCGGTCGAGATGCGCGCGGCGCCGGGCCAGCGTGCGCGCCATCTCGTTCATCATGCACGACAGCGTGGCGCCCCCGCCCCCGCCGCCCCGGGCCCCCGCGGACCCCGCGGACGAGGACGACGAGCCCGAGTGCTCGGCGCCGCCCGGAGGAGACGCCGCCTCAGCGCTCGCCTGCCCGCTGCTTTGCCCATTCGCTTGCTATAGGATTAATATTTATACATGAAAAATTGCTCCCCTTAAATTAGTCTAAGAGTGTTATATCGATGTCGATAATAAAGTGATAGTACCTATCACTGACAATATGCTGAGCTGTGGCCCGTTTGGCACAATTAGGTACAGATAGTTCAACTCAGTTGTGCGCTCGGCCCTATGTGTACGTGGGCTTGTAAATATACAACTTTCATTCGTGTGGCAGTGACGCGGCAGTGGACGACGACTGCCGCGTCACTGCCCACACACACATAGGGCCGCGCGCACAACTGAGTTGAACTATCTGTACTATACGTAGATATTTATCTTGTCAGTTTGTTAGTCTTAAGTAAATATAGCTAAGGTTTTTATGATATTCGTTTTGTGCCAATAAACACATTTCTTCTTTCTTCTTCTAATAGCTGGACTTGCAACCACTGCTACTTTTCATTAACATACCAGTCAGTATCGCTGTGCGTCTAATCTCTAACGAAGCTGTCACTGTTAGGACAACCAACCAAATACCATACCATCACGCCTGTATTCCCCAAAGCGGAAGGCAGAGGTTGTAGGTCATGCAACGGGTCGTTAAGCTCCCTAAATAATAGTTGGGCTATATGATGACTGATGTATGCGTGCCGTCAATTAGGACAGGTCAAATCATAGGTGCTATGGCTTATTCCTCAAAAGGCCTGTCCAGATATTGCCCTACATCGTAACACTTAAATAATATCTGATAATACTACTACTAGTAACTGTCAGAACATTAGAAAAGACCATTCTTCTCTGAGTTTGTTTAAGTCTTAATTCTCAAAGGTCTATTCTAAAAAAATGTAAATCATTGACTTGTGTCTTTAAAAGATCTATTTACAGAAATAAACATCATTTATCATCATTGACGATCTCTGTCGTTTAGTGGTTCGAGTATCGGACTGCTGAACACGAGGTCGTGGGTTCGATTCCCACAGGACACAAATATTTATGTGATGAATATAAGGGTTTGTGTTCGTCTGGGTGTTTCTTATATGTATTATAAGTATGTATTTACAAAAAAAGAGTATATATGTATTATATCCATTGTCCCATGTACCCATGAAGAAAATGTCGAAGAATATTTATATTTATTTATTGAACCCGTAAAAAATAATTTGAAGCTAATAAGTAATACCGTTTCCTATTAACCCTATTTTACAGAACAACAATGTGTGTGACAAACCTTTGCTTGTCTTTTAAGTCTTGCTTGCTGCAGCTGAGCGGCCAGGCCGGACATGTCGGCCGGGGGCGCGGGCGCGGGCGGCGGGGGCGGCGGCGGCGGTGACGTCACTGGCGCGGCCACCGGCGCCGGCGCCACCGCGGGCCCCGCCGGCACCGGGCCGCCCGCGACCCCGGCCGCCGCGGCCCCGGACGGCGGCGGGGGCGGGGGCGGCGGACCCGTAGTCACCGCTTGCGGTACCACTACTTGTTGCGCCTGCTGGTATTGTTTATTCCCCGTCAGCCGCTTAGTTTGACTAAGCGACTGACGGGTGAAAATCTTATCCGCATACATTCAAAAATGAAATTAAAATCTAAACATTATTTACAAAAACAATGTAATGCTAAAATATACACACGGTAAAATATTGAACTAAATTCCTAAACGTATTTACAATATAATGCGAAAGTAAATTGTTTCAATCACTCGAAGAACTGCTTAACTTAAAAGTGAATTTAACATTTATACGCTCAAACAACTTCTGGTAGACATTTCCACAACACGGCCTCGTCTTCATCGTGAACGCCCGGGACATGGCACTTGGACCCCTGCCCCCCATCCTAAAAGACCAACCGGATTCAACGCTAGACATCAAGTAGACCATCCAAACCTTTAAAGATCACCATAGCTTCCTGGCTAATCTCCCTAAATTTCGCCAAACTCGAAGTTGACAACTTGCCCATCCGTATCGCCCAACGATGTCTTTGGAAGGTCAACAGAACACGTGCCACCGTTGACCTTTTAAAGGTTCATCAAACGCTACAAACGGACACCTCTCTCAGTTCAACGTAACTTTTGGGAGATCAGTTGATGGTCTATGGGTAATCTTTAAACGGTTGCCATAATCCGACAAATCTCTCCGTTCAAGAAGATAGCTATAAGATAAGACCTAAGATACCTGATCCCTAAAAGGCTAATCCCGTATTAATCTTTTAACGATCAGCTGATAGGTAACCTATTAACTATCTCCCGCTCAGAAGAGATTCATCTCACCAATTCGTTTAGCTGAACGTCTAAACGACTTTTTCTACCCATTTCGTTTTTCAAAACCGTTGAAAAGCAAGCTGATTCCTCATCTGGCTTCTAAAGGCTTTGCTAAACGAAGGGAACTATACGCTTCGTCCAGTTTCCTTTGAGGACAGGGGAACTGGCACTATGGCCCAAATCAGGGGATCTCTTCCGCTCCGATAGCAGAATATTAAGCGCCATGTCCCTTTATCGCCAGTTGTAAAACCAGCTCCGGTATGCGACCCGAACGTATTGCCGGTCGGGGGCATGTACGGTGAGTGGTCGTTGAGAAAGGCACCCTTGTCCGACGCCCGCAGGTCTTCAGCGTGCGTCGAAACGAAGCTACATTATCGGCGACCCATATAGCGGAAGCCTCAAACGTCTACCGTGCCCCATCCGAGCCAGCTGTTGATTCCTCTCCAGCGGCGTTGTGATCGCGTGGCTTCCTGAACCACGGGAGTTTTAAAATCCTCACTTGAAGGAACTCCTCACTTTAGGATGATACCCATTATCTTCCACCCACGAAGCGTTCGGTCGACTTGGCATCAGGAACAGTACCCGCTGTGCTCCTCTTCTCCTACAGCGACTGCTTCTTACATGTGTGGACACCGCCTGCTATGCAGGAACCATGAAAGCTCGAAGAAATCGCGCTTCCATTTAGATGTTACTGAAGTGTCATTCACTCGCAGACACACAAATGATAGCGACGAATCAAGAAGCAAAGAACGAGGCTAAATACAATCGTAAACTTATTTGCTAACTTAATTTAGACCCAACTACAAAAATCAAGTTTAAATCGCGAGCAAATCATTTATATAAAATTAATTTAACATATTGTGTGAAGTAGGTATCGATATGTACAATGATCCGTCTTCTCCCTCGACCCTCCCCCCAGCAAAAGCCAGGTTCTGTCTACTTAGTTTGCCGAACAACTCTAAACTCAAAAGGGGTAATTCGTAGTCGGGTGAAATAAAAAAACTAACCATTGGTGGGGGCTGCGGCGCTGCGGGAGGCGTGGGGGGCGCCAGGGGACCCTGTGGGACAAAATCATTATTTTTACGTTGATATAAATACTCATACAGTATACATAAATATGGCTTTCTGAGCAAAATTAACATTTTGTGGAGGTGTGGTGTGTCTTAAAGAGAAATTCGTCAATATCTTTCAATTCATTCCGATTGTCCAAAACAGTGTGTAATATAAATTTATTTTAATAGTAATTTTTTGCTTCTACGTGACATTCACGACTTCATAATTTTTCTATGCCTTGTAGAGTAGTAGAAAACTTCCAATATTGATTAAAGTATTGCAGAGAAGTTGCAGACAAGAAGCGAACTACAGTAAGGGACACCAACTGTTTAAATTGTATGTAAACACAATTTTGTGATTATATAAAATTTAAACATATTAACATAGTGCAAATGACATAATAAGGATCTAAAATATTTATTAGCAAAGCTGTCAACAATTAGTTCAAATAACTTAATGACGATTTTATAAACAACTGTGATTCGACATTCGACAATTACCGTCCTTGTACTGATTTTTCCAGACACGCATCCGTGCAAAAATGCCAACAAACGCGTAACAAAAATCCAATAGGGCTACTGGATACTTGTTACTGATACTGGATTTTTGTTAAAACCGTAACAAAATTTTAATATAAATAGGTACTTACGTTAGCAGGTGGTGGTAGGTTTTGATGTGGCGGGACGGGGGGCGGCGCGGGCGCTCCCGTGGCGGCGGCTGACAGCGACATGTTAGGAGGCATTGGTGCACTGCACAATACATACACAGTTTAGCGACTTTTATAAAATTACTAGCTTCTGCCCGCGATTTCGTCCGCGTAGCGTGATGATATATAGCCTATAGCCTTCCTCAATAAATGGGCTATCTAACACTGAAAGAATTTTTCAAATCGGACCAGTTCCTGAGATTAGCGCGTTCAAGCAAACAAACAAACAAACTCTTCAGGTTTATATATTAGCATAGATTTTTTTATGGGATAGGGGGCAAACGAGCAGACGGTGATCACCTGATGGTAAGCGATAACCACCGCCCATGGACACCCGCAACCCGCAACACCAGTGGAGTCACAAGTGCATTGCCCCCCTTTTAAAAGGGTTGGGCCTCCGGTAACCTCACTCACTCAGCGAAACACAACGCAAGCATTGCCGCACGGCGGTTTTCTGTGAGGCCGTGGTATCACTCCGGTCGAGCCGGCCCATTCGTGCCGAAGCATGGCTCTCCCACGGAAGAAATTTAACATAACATAACATACCATCACGCCTAAGGGTTAGGCAGTGATTGCTTAGTGATATGGCCATTGGACTGCCAAGTCAAAGAACCTGACTTCGAGTTCAACTGAGTTTGACTTTTTAATTCATGTGAGTATTAAAGTTAATTATCAGGCGATAAAGAAAAACATCGCGAGGAAACCTGCCAAGACAGGACTGCCAAGTCAAAGGTAAGTTCGAATCTTCGCACGGGTGCGAAATCCCTAACTTTTTTCAAAATATTCTATAGCCTATGTTAATCTGGAATTATGTAGCATTCAAAAAGTGAAATAATTTTTGAAATCGGCCCAGTAGTTTTGAGTTTATTCGTTACATACATACACACATACAAATCTTTCCTGTTTATAATGTAGATAAATTGTTTAAACAAATATTTAAGAAATTTAAATATGCCTTTATAGAAATAGAAGACAAAACATATCTTAAGAATTTTAGTTTGTAGTTTTGTAAGCGCATCACGTAAAAACTACTGCAAGAAAGTTAATACGGTTTTCACTGTTGTAAGTATTGCTAAATGTCTAAATAAAAATCTGGTGTATGTTTTATCCACCTAGAACCTGAGATAGAGCTTCAGTTTACAAAACTGGTAGTGGTTCTTTACCTGTTCGTGCGATGGTGTCCAGGCGTGGGTTGGCTGGGCTGATGCGGCAGGGTGTGGTGCACACCGTGGGGCGGCGGCGCTGGTGGGGTTGGCTGTTGGGGCTGCTGTAAGATATACCACATTACAAGACAAGAGAAAAGTGTGTGCAAGCAAAAGTGAAGAAGTGAATGAGTAAGGATCGACAACGTAACAGCAACTCCTCTGGTATTTCTGGTGTCTATTCTATGACTACTTACCACAAATAAAAGATGAAGACTTCAAGAGGATGTATGCAAGATAAACGGTACGGAAAAAAGTAGCGACAATATCGTTTCCACTCGTACTCACTCTTGTATAAAGGGATGTCTTTAATTTTAGCAAGAATGCTTTCATTATGATCTAGAATGTGTTATAGATGTACAAATTGCGAAAAACCAATATTAAATAAATAAAATAATAAATAAATATTCTGCGACATTATACACATCACCATCTAGTCCCAAACTAAGCAGAGCTTGTACTATGGGTACTAGACAATGGATATAATACTTATATACTTTTTGTAAATACATACTTATAATACATAAGAAACGCCCAGACGAAGAAGAAGCGGCGGTAGCCTAATGGCTAGGGCGTCGGACTTGCGATCATGTGGTTGCCGGTTCGAACCCCACCCATTGCACTACCGACGTGAACCCACTCGTAACACAAGCAATCCAGCTTAGCACGAGGGGTTAACAAGAATACTAGTAATGTGCGACCCGCATTGCTAGTAAGCTTTTTTTATAAATAAAAAAATAAAATAAAATACAAACGCTTATATTCCTCACATAAATATTTGTGCCCTGTGGGAATCGAACCCACGAACTCGTGGTCAGCAGTCCGGTACTCGAACCCCTAAACCACACAGGTCGTCAATATTGTAATTTGCATTTGGCGGGCTCAGCTAAACGATCAGCCTTAACTCCGTTTTTTAATGGGATAGAGGGCAAACGAGCAGACAGATCACCTGATGGTAGGTAAGCGATTACCGCCGCCCATGGACACCCGCAACACCAGAGGAGTCACAAGCGCGTTTGCCGGCCTTTCTACCTCCACAACGTAATAGTTATTTCACGCCGGTTTAAAGTTCTCAGCGAACATGCCAGTCGCTCTACGCCAAGGTAAGTTGATCATAACTCGATAGTACCTACACGAAGTGTTGTAAGCAAAATTGGATTCAGTAACATCTTCTGTAGACACCATTTTTCGCTGGTCCGTAGTTGCTGTTTTTTTTATGTGATAGCAGGCAAACGAGCATACGTATCGCCTGATGGTAAGCGATCACCGCCGTTCATGGACACCCGCAACACCAGAGGAGTCACAAGTGCGCTTCCGACCTTTTAAAAGGGAGTACGCTCTTTTCAAGAAGGTTTGAAGGTCGTGTTGGTCCGGAAATACTGCGGGCGACTGTTCATTCCACAGTTTTGTTGTGCGAGGCAGAAAGTTTCTAGGGAAACGCACAGTTGTGGACTGCCAGCCGTCAAGATGATGGGGATGGAACTGTTGTCGCGTAGAACGATGGCGAAAAGAGGCTGCAGGGATCAATTTGAACAATTCCTCGGAGCACTCCCCATGTACTCCTCCTCCCCACTCCTCCTAGTATATTACATATTATATTATATTATTATATGTCACTTATAGTATGGTTACCTGGTGATGATGGTGGGGCGCGTGGTACTGGCTGGGTTGCGCGTGGTACTGTGGGTGCTGCTGGTTGTGGGGGGCGTGGTATTGTGGTTGCTGGAATATGGCCGCGTCCTCTCGCGTCATTGTTCTGTGCACACAATTTGAATATGAGGTCTTAACTAAGATATCTAATAATTAAATGAAATAAGACGAAAGTTGAAAGGGGTTTGACTAAGATGGTGCCATGGGACTACGGCTATAAACTGTTCCTATCTGTTGGTTTAGTACAGTTGGGATAGGCAAAAATATACTAATGTACACGCAGAGTGCACCATGTAATAGGGGGCGAGTCTATTCCTATTAACCGGGCTCAAATCCAAAGTCCGAGCTACTATTGAAACATAACATAACATACCATCACGCCGGTATTCCCCAAAGGGTTAGGCAGAGGTGTACCAATGTACACCCACAGTTCGCCGGTATGTTTAGGTCCCATGTAATAGGGGGCGAGCCTATTGCCATTAACCGGGCACAAATTCCTAACTCTGAGCTGCTACTGGGAATTTCATAGAAAAACCCAATAACACTTTGCTCGACCGGGGAACTCAGGAACCCAGGACCTCTAGCGTAGCAGTCGCGCTCAGGACTACTTGGCTAATGAGGCAGTTCTACTATTGAAACTTTAATAGGAATCGAACCCAGGACCTCCAGCATAGCAGTCGCGCTTAAGATCACTAGACTAATGCGCAAATTGATATGAGGAAGTTGATAAACGCAACAATAAAATTAGTGCAAATAGGTTTCAGTCTTCCATAGCTCGAACTCCTAGTCTCAGTTATTGTAATTATCTTTCCAGGAAAAATTAACACATCAAAAACCACTGTAATGGATTCAGTAGGCGATTCTGAACAAACTACTTTCAGTTCTTGCGCTTATACTGTTACAGGTTGTATAGGAGCGAAAAAAAAATACCTGTATCCCATATCTTCGTCGTAGGTGTGAGCATTATTATGTCCGTTGTACGGCACGGGAGGGTTCGGCGGCTGAGGGGGCGGAGGCGCCGAGTTGCTCGCAGGCTTGTTAGCCAGGATCTAGTAAAAATAAACATTGTAAATGGTTATTTTAGTGAAGGAAAAATTCAACTCGCAGGCAGGATTCGAAACAGCGTCTTCTGGTTTGATACACCAGACGCTATGACCACTCAGCCACCGCGAGTCACACCATTTCGACATGGCAGGTTCCTTCACTAAAATAACTTTATATAATCTTAGCATGAAAAATGCAAAAAAAAATCACAAAAAGATTGTAAATGGTGTTGGATATTGGTGATGTGGGACCCTGTATCTCGAATAAAGGACCTCTGAGAAGAAACAGCTCGGAGAATCATGGTCTGTTTCAATGTCCAGACAGTAGTAGCAAATATAGGTAGTATGCGAGTTCCATCCAAGGGTATGTCTGAAATGGCCTTTTGAAGTAAGAGTCATAGCGGCGTTGAGGCCATCCTTAAATTGCGTTACAAGTTAGGGAGGAATCTAATTAAAATTAGATTAAAAGCGGCGATAGCCGATAATTATTGATTCGATTCGATTAAGCGATAGATAGCGAAGGTTAGGGCGTCGGACTTGTGATCATGTGGTTGCCGGTTCGAAACCCACCCATTGCACTACCCATGTAAACCGTAACTCGTAACACAAGCATTTAGCTTAGCACGAGAGGCTTACAAGACTACCTATTAGTAATGAGCGACCCACATTGCTAGTAAGCTTTAAAAAACCAGTTCCATCTAAGGGCACGCATTCATCAATCATTGTGTATCTTGAACACAATCTAGGGAGCTCAACCTGTCGCACGATAATACCAGATAGATCAGTGGAACATTATACCGTAGGAGAGGCACGCTTTGGCACGAATGGGCCGCTCTCACAGAAAACAAACGCTTACGTTGTGTTTCGCTGGGTGAGTGAGGATACCGGAAGCTCAAACACTTTTAAAAGCCCGGCAACGCACTTGTGGCTCCTCTGGTGTTGCGGTTGTCTATGGGCAGCGGTAATCGCTTACCATCTGGCGATCCGTCTGCTCATTTTCTCCCCTATCCCATAAAAAGGTTACATAACAACCTAATCGGGACATTTTACCCATCTACGTAGTTTCTTGCCTGTTCTTCTCCTTCACCAATAATAATGGTGTAATTGAAATAAAATATCTGACCTTGATTGTGCATTATTTCTTACCTCTAGAGTATGCATCATTGCCCTCGCGAAGCTGTCGGCATCTTCTCTGCAGGAGAAGTTGAGGCCATACACGTTTCGTGCATCCCTCCACTGATGGAAGGTGGCTGTCGCCTGGTTGTACTTCAAGCCGCGGACGATTCCACAGTTTATCACCACCTGGTAAAGAGAAGTATGAACTCATACCATCCTTTGGTCTTGGATTTAGATTTCATGGATTTAATAATGGGATTCCAAGCTGACCAGTAAAACCCAGTAATTTTTTTTATTAAAATTTAGCATTTTTTTATTTAAATAGCCTCGCGAATCAGCTTGGGCAAGAATGGACTTTTTTTGGCAAGGACTTGCAGTTTGTTAAATCTAATGTAGTGCCGTGCTGGGCTTTGTCGGGGGTATTTATGCAAAGTGTTTTCCTGGAAGAACGGTATTTGACATCAGCGATGTGTTCTTTTTATATGAGACTTGACTGGCGGTAAGTGCTGACTGATCTTCTTCATAGGCTTGAAGTGAGATTTAATTGAAGCACGCTTCAAGATATAGTCAATCTTATATCGATATCCGTCTAATATTCTCGCAAGCGTCAGAAATCAGTATTAATCTTTTCAATCGAAGATTTTCCACCAAGAAGCACCACCGGAACAAACTACATAGGTGATTCAAAGTCTCAGTCCAGAGTCATACATTCACACACACAGACTAAGACAATTTCCGGTATAGCCTTTTGAAGAAAAAGCGGCTTGCGACACTTGGATTGACACTCGAGTCTCTGCCTTCTAACCTCCAATTCATCTCAGCTATTTTATCGTGGGAGCGCCATGCTTCGGCACGAATGGGGTGACTACAAACGGGTGAGGTCACTCATTCGAGAAAAATTAAAATAGGTCTTATACCAACCTCATGGTCGTTCAATTTCCTTCCGACTACTCGGAAGGTATTGTGTTGGGTGTGGTGGTAGATGTGGACTTTGGAGAGCCCGGAGCTGGAACCCGAAGGCACCCAGCGCTTCAGCGTATCGTCGTACACCATGACGGATGCCCGGGCGCTGCTTATCGACTGCTCGCTGTGTACACAGAAAAATAATACAGTTGAGACAAATATCAATTATGATAATAGTGACCTCTTCACGTTAGGTACTAGAATATTTAAAGTGGGGATTGGTGAAAGAAAGAAGCATAAGCAACTCTAAGAACTAGAACTCCCGTTGCATCTCGAGGTGTTCCACAGTACATTGATGTGACCCACTCGATACTTCAGATCCTATCAAGAGTTTTGAAGCAACCTTTCTTCGTACCTTTTTGCCGTAAACGCATTTGGTGCATCAAACATTGGTCTAGCACGGCGCACCTTTCTTCTTTGACTTCGGTCCAACTTGGACATTACCTTCAATATCCATACTCTCTATTATCGCACCATTGTTCATAAATTATGTAATACTACTTATTATAAGGGTGTCCAAGGAGTTTCTTGCCGGATTCTTCTACCTGGGGTGAACTCCTTGGAACCATGCAAATAGACTCCTAACAATTCATAAAAGAAAGCTTGAAATAAAAACATTTGAACTTGAACTAGAAACAGAGGATCAGAGATCACATTTAGCTCAGGATTACGGATCAAAGCTGACACAACGTAAGGGAAAAGCTAAGAGATTCTTTCTACTTGTTTTACCAGGTCATCTGTTGAACTTTCTGGCGATAAGGCTCCTGCAGTCCACTGGATGTTCAGAGCTTAGTGTACGAAAATTTCACATACCTTTATCTCCACCCTAAATAGACAAGAATTACGAAGATTCCTCCTTCGAAATTAGCTACAATGCAAGTGCATTGTAGCTAATTTTCGAAATGTTAAGAGTAATTTACGGTATATGTTATCGATGTAAACTATCGATATTCGTTAATCATTATGTTTCAGATTAAGGGCCACTTGCACCAACTTCTTAAATGTGTTTAAATTGTACTTAAACACATTTTTTCATAGCAATTTCGTGTTTTAAATACAATTTAAACACTTTTAAGAAGTTGGTGCAAGTGGGCCTAAGGGTCAAACGGAGCTTGAATTGCCCACAAAATGGTAAATACCAAAATAAATCGTAATCCAAACTATATTTTATCAAATTGTTTTATTATTCGGTTTGAGATACCGGACCATGGTCCAAGTTAATTGTGGTCCCAGTCGACGAAATCCTCGAGAAAAGGAAGGCGCAATTTAAAATGTAGAGCGGCATCTCTCAACTCAATTTTAATTTAAAATTAAATCGAATTGGCAAATGGGACCATAGGCCATGTTAATTATCGTCACAGTCGCCGGAATCCTCATTTTCTCGCAAACTAATAATGAATGATACATAAAAAAATACAGTATCACTACAAAGTCGCTTCCCGCTGTCTGTCTATCCATATATATGCTTAGATCTTTCAAACTACGCAACGGATTTTGATGCGGTTTCTTTTAATAGATAGAGTGATTCAAGAGGAAGGTTTTAAGCTATTTAACATAACACTACGACTGTTTTAAGAACGGGGCAGCGTGGGTGAAACCGCAGGCGGGTCGCTAGTATTATCTATACTATATACTAATATATAAAGCTGAAGAGTTTGTTTGTTTGTTTGTTTGTTTACTTGAACGCGCTAATCTCAGGAACTACTGGTTCGATTTGAAAAATTCTTTCAGTGTTAGATAGCCCATTTATTGAGGAAGGCTATAGGCTATATATCATCACGCTACGGGGACGAAGTCGCGGGCAGAAGCTAGTACTAATATATAAAGCTGAAGAGTTTGTCTGTTTGCTTGAACGCGCTAATCTCAGGAAGTAAAGGTCCGATTTGAAAAATTCTTTCAGTGTTAGATAGTCCATTTATTGAGGAAGGCTATAGGCTATATATCATCACGCTACGGGAACGAAGTCGCGGGCAGAAGCTAGTGATAAAATAAGATGAAGTTACCGTAACCTAAATTAATACTTCCATAAACATACTTATCTTTCATCTTCTGTCGAGTGGGTAGAATTTCGAAGGCTATTTAACCTGTCAGTATTACGAAAACCATTTCAGTTACGTAAAAACCTGCGACCTACGTATAAAAAACACGCCTACTTAAACCGCAAAAGATATACTGCGTAATCATAATCAGTTCATTAATGGCTCATATATTCTTTTGTTGTTTGTAAATGGTATATTATCATATAGACAGAAGTATATGGAATTGACTATATTGACAGATATTATGATTTTTGTCAATTAATTTATATGATAGATGGCGCAAGATCATGTTTTGACGCTACACTACAATATGTATCGATGGAAATTTACTTATAGTTCCTCTCGCCTCCAAAAGGCCTTTCTGAGACAAGAGGCAACCTATGTCCGTCTTTAATGTCCAAATAATCTATGTAAGTACGCAAATTAATCAAAATTGGTTGAGCAGTTTAGGCTTGAAAACGTAATTAACAAATAGAAAGAAAAATTTACGCATTTATAATTTGCAGAAGTTGGAATTCTACCAGCCGTCATCATAAATATAACTCATCTCGACTAAGTATCATCTTCCACACAATGCACCCATCTCAGTCATGGCCTTGAACGAGTATCATGTAATTTACCAAGCTATCACGTTAAATATTGTATTATTGACATAACTGATACCTCAGAAGGTAGGATTTATCCTGCTATGATTTAAATAAACATGACCGCCCGGAAAATTATGGAGTTATAATTAGAAAACTGCCTCAATAGCCAAGTGGTCCTGACCGCGACTGCTACGCTAGAGGTCCTGATTTCGATTCCCATGTCGAGCAAAGTGTTATTGGGTTTTTCTATGAAATTCCCAGTTGCAGCTCGGAGTTAGGAATTTGTGCCCGGTTAATGGCAATAGGCTCGCCCCCTATTACATGGGACCTACTTTGAACTTTGAACTTTGAACTTGCTTCCAGTCTAACCAGATGCTGCTGAATATCAGCATTTTACACGAAGCGACTGCCATCAGATCTCCGCAACCCAATTTCTGAGCAATATCGATATTCGGAGCATAGACTGGTTGTCAAATCAAACAACCAAAGAGTCTTTGAAATGTGGTCAAAATCAACATTATTTTATTTGAGACTAGCGGCCCGCCCCGGCTTCGCACGGGTGGAGAAATCTTCTAACTTTTTTCACAAATGGTGAAAGAATTTTCGAAATCGGCCCAGTAGTTATTGAGCCAATTCGTTACAAACATACATACAAATCTTTCCTCTTTATAATATTAGTATAGATTAACACAATTCAATTATTCTGTCCGGAGTATATAAAAATGTGGGTTCAACATCATTTTTCAAGTCTCTTATAGAAAATCATAGTATATTTACAATGGGTGAGTTACAGACTGACAGACATACCAAATCAGTACTGACATGGAGAAAAAGACCACCTAGAAATTACTTAAATACTTGTGTAGGTAATGTAATGATAATTATTGTGTATTTATATTTTATCACTACTTACTCATTTTTTTGTTTTTTTTTACCTATTATAACCTCTTTTGGAAGAAGTTATAATAGGTAAAAAAAAAACAAAAAAAAGCCCAAAGGTTGACTGGTAGAGAATGCCATATGGCACTAAGTCCGCCTTATGTACTACTATTGCATAGAAGTATAAATAAATAAGTAATGAGTGTCTCACGGATGGATCAAAACGTTCTCCCGATCAGCTCATATCAAGCAAAACTTAGTGTTATGCTGACTGACGAGCTACTGGCGCTAGTTACTGACGCCAGTAAATGACTTGACGTAAATCCGCAGTTATAAACGAAACAAGTCAGTTACGTAAGAGATTTCGCCGAGAGCGGTCGCGTGGGCCGGCCCGGGATTGCCACAGAAGGTCACATCGGTAAAGCCAAGTCTTTTTGTAAATACATGGCCACGAGTTAAGTAGTTGATATTTAACCCAAATAGTGCGCTTGCATTCAAATTGGTCTTTGTAATTTGGTAATATCGCCTCAGCGCGACTGCTACGCTACAGGTCCTGGGTTCGATTCCCAGGTCGGGAAATGTTATTATTGTGCTTTTATCATGCGTAATGCTGAAATGTGGATACGCTTCCCGAGTGGGTCTTCCCCTATACAATATACATAGTTATAAGAAGGAAAATGTTTTATAATCTATACTCATATTATAAACAGGACAGATTTGTATATATGTAACTATTAAACTCAATAACTACTGGGTTGATATAAAAAATCTTTCACCATTTGAATGCTATATTGTTCCAGATTAACATAGGCTATAGAATATTTTGAAAAAATTAGGGATATCTCCACCCGTGCGATGCCGGGGCGGGCCGCTAGTTTTATGAATAAAGGGGTAGATCCCATAAGTTGATAAATATAGCTAATTTGCAAGCTTGCTAGACGGCCAATCCGGTCAAAAGCATTATTAGTTTTTTCGTTAGGGACTCAGCAGCAACCAGACATGTTGTGGTTTAATTTAATATATCTAAGTACCGGGTATGGCTTTGAAACGCGCCCCCTCACCTAGGGTTGCCAGGTCGCCAAACCTAATAGCCGGACAGACCAGCCAGTTTGGCCAGACATTTGGGTAGACACCCTACATTATTGAAGATTTTGTGTCTGCGGGAGCGACCTACAGTCGACTAGCCTGCGCTCGTTTGCGAAATGTAAATAACCTAACAAAAGCAGGATACCGTTTATTTTGGCCGGACACGCAATCAAAAAGCCTACCTATGTCCGGCTTTATCCGGACGCCTGGCAACGCTACCCTCACCCCTCAATGACTAACACTGTCTACCGGTTTAATTAGTGAGCCCCAAACAAGTCCCTTCGATAGGTATAATTAATAGATACGACGAGACATCCCGAGGTAGTAATCGATGCGTCTGGCTCTGGGCACACATAATAATGTACAGCTAAGGACCTAATGTCTAAATGAAAAATATCCTGAATTAGTTTGGGAAATGATGAGTTGCGGTCTTTGTACGCAAATTTGTAAAAAAATTCTTTATCATAAACAAGAAACGATTTATGGGCCGGCTTCGCCAGTTTTCTCGTTGGAATTAAACATAACAAAACACAAACAAATACATAATGACGGTTGTAATGGTAAAAGATTTTTTCAAATCGGTCCAGTAGTTTCGGAGCCTATTCAAAACAATCAAATCATTCCTGTTTATAATATTAAAATAAAATAGTATGTTAGATAGACAAAGTCATGTTTTTTTAACCATAATTATGAATGTCCGCTAAGCTACCAGGTCAAAGGTCTCGAGTGCGAATCTTAGGCACGCACCTCAGACCTTAATGATTATTTGATTTGATGAATGATTACTTGATTAAATATTAGTCTTAGGAAACCTACACGCCTGAGATTTTCATCTGCCAACCCGCAGTAGGCGAGCGTGGTGGACTACGCCTTTCATACTGAGAGGAGACCCGTGCCCAAAAGAGGGACAGTATATGGGTTATGTATGTATTGGGTCTATGTATATGTAGTGTATATGTAGGTATATGTAGGTCAGTATATGTAGGTTATTTATTGGGTCTTTCTATGATATTCTCAGCAGCACGGAGTTTGGGAATTGTGGGTTTGCATGGACCTTAACATGGCAACACCGGTGAACTGTGGGTGTACATAAGTCCGGCCCTGCATAACCCTTCGGGGAATACTTGCGTGATGGTATGTATTAATAAAAGCGCAGAGTCCAAAATTAATTAAGAGATTTTCTTTATATTCGGTCGTACATAATTGTGTCAATTAGATTTTATAACTCTGAAACCGAAGTAATAAATAATGTTAATAAATTCAAAGTCATCTTGTAGATGGCCGGCTCACACGTTAGGGTAAACAATCATACCAACGTTGGTGTTGACTGTTGGCGCGATCAAAATGCCTACAAGAGTATTGGCGCCGAAGCAATTTTACTGATTGGCCACACGTTGGCCAAGTAGCGTTGTTGTCAACTTTAGTGCCAACGTGTGGAGCCGGCTTAAGTCATTGAGCAAGTAGGCAGTAGGAAGAAAGTATTTAGCAGTCTAAAACCGAAGGCCGCTTTATTTCGCAGATACGAATCACTTATTACTACGAGACAGCAATGTATTACCAACATTAATTGAGAACTGGACTGAGCTTTCCTTACGTAAGATTAGTAAATTGAATTTAATTAAAATTTAATGCAATAAAATTCGTTTTGAAATGATGTCAGACAGACCGCTTAGTGGTTACTCGTCCATGAGGTCAAATTCCCATGAAAACTTGAAGAAGGTATCTGTCTGACTGGATCCCGGATAGCGACATTACTGCGTAGCAGAAGTCTTTTGCGCGACCTGGGAATCGAACCCAGGACCTCGCGACCTCAATAGCCACACTTGTACCTGTCAAAATATTTTTCCCATAAATATCAATTTAATTGAATTAAGTAAGTATGCCTTTTTATAATATAAAATTATGATATGTGTGCTTGTAATTCTTCTAAATACTTAGTAAAGATTGATGAACCAAAAAATTTTTTTTTAAACATCAATCATATCAAGTAGGTAAATAACATGATGGCTATTTTTAACTACATAGAAACGCTGTAAAAAGGTAGATATGTTTCTTTAATGAAAGCCTGGAATTTTTTCATCAAATTTTAATTTTATTTACACAAATGTAAGCAGGTACATTAATAGTGGATTGTTCACCAAGGGGAGAAAGTGACACAGTACTCAGGAGTGTGCATTTAATTAATTTTAATTTTCCAAAAAAAAAATTTTTTCGAAATTCAAATCAATGACAATCACAACTCAATAGGTATTTTATCTGTATTAAGAAAATCAAAACAGGGCAATAATGGATTTTCATACAACTTTCAAGCCCTGGTGAAAAGTGCTACTTTCTGACCCATTATTAGACTAGTAATGGGTCACTTTCTGAGTAAGTGAGTACCAGGCCACCCAGAAAGTTTTGCGACAAAAAGTTTTTATGTATAAGACACTAGCCACTTGTAATTATTCTGAAAATTTCGATTATTTAAAAGTAAAAATACCACAGTTCGATTTTCAAATTTCCCTCCGCATTTTTGAGAGCCTATTTAAATTTTCTTGTCTCATAAAAAAATGGATATGCATCGAGAACATTTTCGTGCAATGATTTTTTATGATTTCAAATGTGGCTTAAAACCTGATGAGTCATTTGATCAACTTCGAATTGCTTTTATGGATAAAGGACCTTCAAAAGCAACCATCTACCGCAGGTATAGCGAGTTCAAACGCGGTAAGACGACCGCGTTTGAACTCGCTTTGGCGGATGAACAAAGGAGTGGTCGTCCTACGACGGCTGTCAGTAAAAAATTTAATTCAAGCCGGAAGACGCGCTAGCAGCGTTAGAGAAGGCCGTGCAAGAGGTGTCTGCGGAGGACTGGAAAAATGTATTGAAAATTGGTTCAGACGCATGAAACTTTGTATAGAGGCTGGTGGAGAGTACTTTGAAAAGATTTAATAAAAATATTTTTTTCAAACTTTCCGAGTGTCCCACGTATTAATCATGTTGAAATCACCAGTGCACAAATCTCCACCATATAGGTTTTTAAAAGTAGCACCATACGAAATTAACATAATTATTTTTTCTACTAGCTTTAGCCCGCGGCTTCGCTCACATGAAGCTATATTAGGATTAGAAATGGATTCCAAAAATAATTCAATAAAAAACCAACAGCGATGATCTCTTCTTTGTATGGGCCGATGTATAGAGACCGTTTAATTAATTGAGATAAGAATATACTTATCCTCATTAGCCAAGTGGTCCTAAGCGCGACTGCCACGCTAGAGGTCCTGGGTTCGATTCCCAGGTCGAGCAGTGTTATTGGGTTTTTCTATGAAATTCCCAGTAGCAGCTCGGAGTTAGGAATTTGTGCCCGGTTAATGGCAATAGGCTCGCCCCCTATTACATGGGACATAAACATACCGGCGAACTGTGGGTGTACATTAGTACCCCTCTGCCTAACCCTTCGGAGAATACAGGCGTGATGGTAAGTTATGATAGTATGTTAACACAATTAAAATCTATTCAGTAGTTTTAGCTCCAACCCATCACAAACGGATCAACAGAATTTAAAAAATCACATTTTTGGATTCGTTCGTTTTCGTTTCGTTTCGAAACTAACCCACTTGCTTTTTTTAAATATATTCAATGTACAGACACAACTTTTTACAATTTTATAACAGTAGAGATTAATCGTTTACAAGTTTCTCGTGTTCCCGCGGATATCGTCTATTTTGATTTCTAGGACTGATATTGAGTAATAGGAGTCGCTCAATAAAACTGTACTCATTTAGTTAATCTCACTTTTATAAACACTATTTATATTAATTAACAAATGATATGAGCACACGACATTAAAGTTTTATCACCTTCACCTTCATTAGTTAAACTATGTGAAACAACATGCGCGCGCAGTCGTCCATTTTGAAAAAAAAATCCGCCATCTTGGTCTACAGGACAGCGGAAATCGGATAGGTGACACCGATAAAATATTATAATTATGTAATTGCAACTTCGAAATGCTTTATTAATTTCCTTTGTAATCATATAATAATCTCACTGAACGACAGCTAAGTGCTTTTCAAGAGGACAGACACCCATAGACTGACCGTGGCAAGCATTGTTAACCTTGCAAATCGACAGATCAGTGTAATTATTACTCCTTGGTTCATTTATAAATAACATTCGAAAAAAATATATTATAATTAACTATACTAAGGTATCGTCAGCCATTTTGAGTTCCTTTGCTATCTAGGACCGTTGGTACAGGCGGAAAATTTTTCAATGTCTGTAGATTGCTTTCTAGAAATGTTGTTGATTGATGACTGTGTCTTAGACCCGTTCTTTAAATGAAGTAATAGCTTATAAATCAACATCAATAAGGTATTAAATCATTTAAAAAGCGCATCTATGAAGGTAATTCATAATTACGTTTCTAGGCGCAACTGTCCACCATTTTGACGTCATCGGCCATCTTGGATTTCGCTTGATGTCGGAAAGGTCGCAATTGTCGCAATCCACGATTTAAAAATACTTGAAGCATCACCATCACTTGTAAAAATATTAACGGATATTTAAATTCAATGTAAATCTGCGAATTTATTAAATTACCTATTTAATAAAATTATTATGTCAAATATTAAATATGATCAAAATAGTTTTTTTTTAAATATTTTTATAAGTAGGTACCTACTAACAACACAAAACTACTTTTATTTAAAATTACGATGATAAGATATTAGTAAATCTATCATAATTTTCGCGTTCAAATAATATAAAATCACTAGTAGTAGGCAATCGCGAACATCGGCTATTTGAGTTGTTTCGCCATCTTGATTTCCATGACTTAAGTATCAAGATGGGCGTGGCTCAAAAAAGCACTAATATAAATCCTTGTCATTTAAAAACACTTGTAGTCTATTTTGCTTCAAAACGGTTTAAAGAAATTCAACCGAAATTTAAAACCTATTATTTTAAAAGGTTTAAAATATTATTCTTAGCCAAGGAAACACAACACCATACTTAATTTAAAAAAACTAAACGACTTCAAGCTTCCGCGATCCGAACTAGAATGATCGACCTCAGCCGAACAGTCGATTCCAGAACAAAGAAAAGCTCCATTTGCGGTGCGCGCGCATGTCAAAGCTGTAGCAGTACACACCGCGTCGCATTTCAGATGCGCGCGCATACGGCGCCGTAGCTACTATCTGCTACTTCGAAGCAGTACACATTCGCCATTTTGGAATGATCTCGATTCGGATATTTGAACCGATATAGGAAATGTAATGTAACACCACAAGTAATGTAAAAAAAATTAACGTGCGTGTCGAAGCTTGAGTTTGCAATCTCAAAGTAGTAGCAGTAGGTACATCGTCGCCATTTTGAACTTCAATGGAAGGTACATACCTGTACAATCGGAGATATCCCCATTCGGGTGCGCGCGCATACCACTGCCCAAGTGCTCTCTGCTGCTTCGAATCACTACACTGGCGCCATCTTGGAATATTCCATGGAATATTCTCGAACATCGGGGAAATCACAATTCACTGCTATCATATTGAACTCAGGGAATGGCGAGTACACGAATTAATGGTTCAATAATTCCCTAACACTATGGAATAACTTAACGATGCACACGATTCATGATAAAGTGATATAAGTACAGTTCAAAATCAAACGTGTCCATCGGCTCAGAAAGTCTATACACGAAAACTCTCACAATAATTATCATCGGCCCCCTTATAGATGTGCGCACATAAAATCCCGTGCGTATTTCAAAACTGTTCGACGTATTGAGTGCCATATTATAATTCATACAGGTCATATTCATATTGAATACGGGAACTCTACTACCTATACCAAGAAAGCTTTCACTTAATCAAACCGTAGATGACTCAAAAGGATCCCGTAATTATTAAAATTTGTGTAGAATCAGTTTTAAAGAGTTCACAAGTTCACATGAATTATTTTGATTTTTGTGCGAAATTATATTTATTTAAAACAACCGTATAATTCAAAGCAATGAATCTGTAGCTATAGCTAGTCAGCTAGTAGACCGTTCAAAATATAGTAAGTATATCGAAAGTTAATTAAAGACATAAACGACCACTTGGATCCACACTCTGATCTTGAATGATCGGAATCGAATATAACGACAAATAAAGACATGATCAAATTGTATGCGCGCGCATCGCTATATCGATATTTTCGCCATTTTGAAGCAGTACACCGACGCTATTATTATTCATGGACGCACAAAGAAAATGTTAGATGCGCGCGCACCTTGACGATTTAGTCCGCCATTTCAAAGCAGTAGCAGTACACCGTCGCCATTTTGTAACTACACAGTCGCTGTTTCGTATTTTTCCTTGAAATGTTCTAGAATGTTAGAGAATTAACAAATCTATCACATTTATTTTCTCAGGGCTTCTATGATCAATATGATAATTGATCATAGGAGCCCTGAGAAAATAAATGTAACGTCACGTATCCTAACGGTTAGTACATATACTGGTACTTATAAGCAAACCGATTTTTTTTTTATCCGAGTACGTTGTCTACAATCGGTCAAAAAGGAGCACATAGGTATCCTATGAAAATAAGAAACATTACTTAAATATTCATGAAAGTATACATGTTTAATGAAGTTTATAAAATTCACGAGTCGTGCCTAAATTACCGCAATTTCTCCAAAATCTAGCAA
The DNA here is from genome assembly GCA_947256265.1 of Acronicta leporina. Taxonomy (NCBI): domain Eukaryota; kingdom Metazoa; phylum Arthropoda; class Insecta; order Lepidoptera; family Noctuidae; genus Acronicta; species Acronicta leporina. The sequence goes on along the minus strand of OX366537.1, from coordinate 2,278,751 downwards.
ACATTTTAAAATGTGATTAGACCATCATCAGCCTTATTATGTTGGGCAACCAGTGACTATGTCACTGACACCGCAAGTGTTGCCATTTTTTTTTTATGTCGACTTAAGAAATTCGTAATCCAAGAAGTTATTGTTAATATTTCACCTACACTTCAGATCAATCACAGAAGAAAATACAATACTTTTGAATTTATGTTTTAAGAATTGTTCCAGTTTGGAAATATGAAAAAAAGTAAGTACTTGGATGTTAATGAAAAACTAACGCACCGTTACCATGCATAAAAACCCGTGTAACCATGCACTATTCTCAATTATTCGCATCGATTAGCAGGACAATTGAAGAAAAGCTCTATTTGTGTGCGCGCGCATCTCGTTAACCATAGCAGTACATGGCCGCCATTTTGAATTGAACACACCCAATAGTGTCTAGTATTGACGAAATAAGGAAATTTTCACAAAGATGCGCGCGCATCCATAAATCCGTAGCCCATGTCAGCCATTTTGTAGCAATACGAACATTCCAGAACAAAGGAATTTTCTTGGTATATTATAAGTCCTATTATGTTATATAATATCGATTTTTAAACAATGATGATCAAAAAGTTTTCGTTGGGATTTCCCCATAAATATCCCAACTTGGCAATAAGAGTATGTAGGTATTCGGCAATTTGGCTTAATAACAGTATCAGATATTTTAATCTATCAAGCACATTCAAATAATTTGAATCACTAACTTTTGGTACATTACATGCCTCCAAGAAAATCCTACATCTTCTAGGCTGAAAAATGGTGTCTCTTCACTATCCCGCACTTCATCATTTATTTGTTTGTCATTTTTGAGAATCAAAATGTAAAAGTATATTGAGAAAAATAAAACCCTGTATAAAATGTCTACTAGTGACATGAGGCACAACGCGCGATACCCGGTAAGCTGTTTTTATTTAATTTTAACTATCAAGATCAAGCAACCGTAGGCTTTCGCGGTCTATACTCGAATACACCACCAAAAAGGACAGGTGAATTCTATACGGATATGCGCGCGCATGAGAGGACTATCCTATCCCATAGCAATACACCGGCGCCATTTTGACATTTTCAGAGAAAGTACTCGAATGTTGGTTAAGCTTTGAACAAAGATCTCCAATATGGATGCGCGCGCATGACAATCCCGTGCTGATTGGAAGCAGTACACTGTCGCCATTTTGAAATGAGATATTCGAATGTTTTTAAGCGGATACCACGCAGATTAGTAACTCGTTGGGTCCTCACCCAACACATAATGGATAATATTTGTAATTTAACTCACCAAGAAAACTCGTATAATAATCACTAATTATGTATTTAAATAAATTGTCTACAAATATTATCTACTAATTATATATAAAGTCGCTACTGCGCAGCCGCGACTGGCTGCCATTTTGAAATTATTCGTGCGCAGCCGCGACCGGCCACCATTTTGAAAATCTTCATTTGTGTCCGAAAAATGCTGGTTTTTCATGGCCTTTATCCGAAAAATTCTATTGTCTTCACTTATCATATCACAATATAAAAATTTAAACCACAATCACCAAAGGCACAAATAATATAATTATGAAATTATCAGACACTACACAATATTCAAGCCATTAAATTATTTCATCACTGACACCAACAAAAGGTTAATTTCCTTGTCCGACATAACTTATTCATTAAAACCACTGACACATAATCACCAACTTCACTTCACTATCATCAAATTCACTTGCAATTGCAAGTAATTAATAATACGACTGTAAGTATCCATTGCCTTTCTTGGAATAGCCGATCCGCGCACTAGAAGGAATAGCTAACCGAGTTTGAGATGCGCGCGCATTTGCTATTCGCAAGTGTGCGTTTGTGTTCGCTCAACGTACACAACAAAGATTTTACGGCTACCCAATTTGTTCGAAGCAGCACACCGTCGCCATTTTTAAACTTGTAAACTCCGCTATTCGGTTGCGCGCGCATCTGAATCCCATTACTGACACCTAGTAGTACTGCGTGGAACTAAAGCACTATCGCCATTTTGAAATTTCCACTGTACAAAGAGGAATCCTGCGCGCGCATAGGGATCCGTTACCAACGTCACCGATTTCGTAGAAGCACGCCTACGCCCATTTCCATTTCCCGGAAGCCTTAGTTTGAGGTGTGGACGACGAAATCCGTTTAGATTTTCAAAAATTATAGTAATTTCTATAATGACTATGCTTTTGTTCAAGATTACCCCATGGACTACGTGTGACTACGGAGATTCTATAACGAAAAGTCTTATAAGGACTGCGCCCATTTTCACTGTACGTGTAATCCGCTTTGCGCAGGGTAAAGGGCATATCGAGGGGATTATGTGGGGACTAACCATCATTGAATTACCCCAAATTACAGCAGAGTGGTTAAAAAACTGTACTAACCTGCATCCTCAAATTTGCTGTGAAGCGACTCCAGGTTGTTTCGCACGAATTCGAACATATTTGCACTATATTAGATAATCACTAAAATTATGTCTACTTATTTTAATTATTGTCACTGGCTACTTACTTAATTATTGTCTTTTAAGATGCGAAAGATTTTTTTTTACTTTATACAATAGAACCTATTATTCTATACCGTTTTCGCCTACCCCATCTTATGTCAGCCATTTTTATTTGAGTATTATGCGAATGATAATTGCCTAGTGGTCTAGCAGATTCGCGTTGACCTGCATTAGCGACTGCTGATTTGAACTGTATGAGATTATAATAATATAAAATAACTGCATAGGATTGCATCTCAATACCTGGAGTTCCCTTTACATTCCTAGAATCTATTTTTAGCTCCCCGAAATGCTCTTCTATTTTTTTAAACATATTTTCCTTTTTAGAATATCGAGGCGGCCCACTGTATGCGGTTTTTGGTTGGCGCGCCCTTCTTAATTGTTTAATTCGAAGTTTTGCATTTCCTAACATTAGAATTGTATTGAATCGAAACCGATTGGCAAAAGCCTTGCTAAAATATCGCATACTAACTTTCGCCATTTTGGAATTATATTCTCTAAATATTCGAAATTCAAATCGGACGAAATGGATTAGCCTTCTGATAACTCACATTATTTTTACATTTACACTTCCACTAACACTTGCTATTATTAAATCCAAGCTCTTTTTTGTTCACTGCGAACGTGCTCTCACTACCCCGTACAAGTTTCGAATGGGCGGATCATCTAGACCGTTCGAGCCCAGGCCAAATTTGGACATGCGCAGTACAGCGTAGGCACAATAGTTTCGTAGCAGGTCATATTCGCCATTTTGAAATTACCCTCCCCGTACCCTTCATTACCCCGCGTACCCTGCCCCTTTCAGTTACCCCTAACCTTCCCCTCTAATATCCATACCCACGCCCCCCAAAAACCTACCTATCGTTCGCGTTACCCCCAGGTTACCCCTAGCCCGACATAAAATGGCGATTCGATTTTTTTTAACAGGTACATTAATCGCATTTGCAGTGTCAAAATAAAGAAACTAATCTCACTGTTCACTTTTACCACATTTCACTGGATAAATCTCTGGCAACATCGTATCAGTGTTAGAAGCAATCGAACTGTTAACCGCATCATTACGTAAATGAATGTCAAAAAAAGGATTTTTCGCAGTAACCACGACATGTCCATACTGGACTTTCAACTACAAGATATCACTGCAAGGCTCTGGACACCACTGCTTCGTGATCAACGAATTGTTCACAGTTCAACAATTATCATATTGCGCACAGAATTAAACATTTTAATAATTTCACCTCTTATATCTAAACTTTTTTAAAGTACACATCACTTTCAGAGATCACTTCAATTAAAAATCTCTTCAAAAGACTTCAAATAAAAAAAAGGTTCTGTTCACATCACATCAAAGTCTACTATCGCAGTTCAGCCGAATTGCATAAGTAGCACTTCCATTACCCACTGAAACTAAGGTACCTATTACGCAAAAGAGAACACTACAGCAGTGCGACTTGCTAACCCCAATGTAACGTTTTCTGCTGGGTTTGAAATCTGAACTTCTATTTTAGTTACTCGCAAAGGCACTGCGCCTACGATGTTGAAACGTACACACGACTTACCCTAACAAAAGGTAGAGCACAATATAACTCCCTCACCCCGTCTAATTGGAGACAGAATTTTTTCCAACATTGTTTCCATAAATAGCTAATACTTATTGATCGCGACCTTAATGAGGCACGTGTGTGAAGAGATTTTTCTCGATGTTTATGATTTTGCGCCAACGTCTCAATGTTTTGTCTGCCAAAGTTATTGTGTGGGATCCGCGGGCGCTGCCTAGAGCAACAGGTTTGCGAGAGCATAAGTGTTGGTGAAAGATGTTGGCCATAATGTGTGCCAAACAATGGCGATTGTGAAACATGGTTTAAACACAAAAATTAATTCGTAATTTTACAAACGAAAGATAATAGAGGAAGTTTTTGTAGTGTTGTCCAGATTATTTAAAAGCTTAACAAAATATTTTATGTAATGTGAAAAAATATTTACTTAATAAAAAAAAACGATAATTTATATTATCGATTTTATAATCGAGTCCCGAAGACGAGGACCAAATTTACTTAAATCGCAGTGTCGCTTAATATCAGGCGAACCGGCGGTCAAGCGTAAAGCGTAAGAAAAAAACAAGCCCGCCAAAAGATAAAAAAAACGCCAATACTGTAATAAATTCGGTTACACTAATTACTCACATAACTACTATAGTATATCACAGCAAATATCACAGAGAGTTTTTACTAAATTCGAAAGTTTTAGAATATGCATAAGGCACAACCGTTTATCGCGGAAGCTGTCCGCGACACTATGCGATGTTGATGCATAGCCCGGGCCATCACGAACGTTCGCGTTGACTAGACGCACCGCGCATGCATCGTATGATTGATTTAAGTGCAACGGGGACCAGGTATTGCCTTTTGATTTATTTATAGCAACAAGCCAGACACCGAGGTCCAGATTCCCGGGCCGGAACATGCGTACTAAGGGCTTGTTTTGGGTCTAGAACTTTCCGGCGGTGCAGTTGGGGGAGAGGGGGGGCATTAATACACGGTGAAAATCAATATTGAATGGTGTTCATTACAGAGATGGGCGAGACTTGAAGTTTGGCGCCATGTCAGATTGTCAGCCCTTTGTTATGAATATGTTAAGGCTAAGTATTCTTTTGTTCAATATACAAGATGGAAACAACAATACGACTAGGTATACATTAAACACACAGCCTATACTATTCCACCTACAGGTAAAAAATTATAACTAAATGCACATTATGTACAAGTATTTTCGATTTGAAAATGATTCATAAGACTAGTAAATGTTGTGGTTTCATTAACTGTCATATTGTTTAACAAACTTGTAGGATGTAAAACAGTTAAGCGTAGCAAAACTTGTTCATCTCAAAAGCTACCTAACATAAGTTTGAGGGGAGAAAGCTTTCTTAGTCTAACAACTTGTAGCTTCAAGACGCTTTTCTTGTAGGTACCTATTTTATTTCCAGTCTTAATTTTAAACTTACACTAAGACAGTGGGTAATTTCGAAAACACTATACTTAAAGACTTATCAAAAATGTAATGTATTAGATACAATAAAAACTAAAACAAAATATTGAAGACGCACGTGTTTTTAGAGGTTTAAAGGAATATTAAGAATTTTATATCATCATGTGCTGTAATAATACAACGTATATTTAACTAAGTATTGGCATCCATAGGCTATGCGCGGGAAGCGCAGCTAAACCTAATACCATCACTACACCATCATTCTAATGAGGCAGAGAATCACTTATGTACACTCCACAGATCGCCTATATGTTTAGGTCCCAAGGCGAGCCTTTTCCATCAGTGTGATGAACCGGAGAAACTGACGCCCAAGTCTGCTATCTCAACTGTATCAGAATGGTATTAGAACTGACAAATTTCGGAGACAATACTGTCAAAAATCATCAGTTCTGAAGTCTGTGAAATGTTTGCTTAGACTTCACATTATACAAAATGACTTTGAAAAAAGGCACCAAATTGAAATCAGAGGTTCAGTAACCGTTACTTACTTATTCATTTTAAAATTTAATTACAGTGTCAAAAAAGTAGATGCAAAATAAGTTTTGTCTTCTGGTAAGCATGAATTATCCGATTTAAATTTGTAAAAATATTCAAGAAATTATCAAAATAATCAAGCGATGCGCACTATCAATCCACTAAGCAGATAGTTACTTCGTGAAGTATAATTAAAATTCACTTACAATCATTAACCTATTCTTTTGTATCCACGAGAAAAGTAGCAGTAGAGGCGGACGTGACGTTACCAAACTGTCTTAACTACGAAAAAAGTATAATTATTTTCTTTAATCACGTTTTTTATAGGAAAGAGGGGCAAACGAGCAGACGGATCACCCTATCTGATGGAAAGCAATTACCATCGCCCATGGACACCCGCAACACCAGAGGACTCGCAAGTGCGTTGCCCGCCTTTTAAAAGGCCGGTTTGGGCCTCCGGTATCCTCACTTACTTGGCGAAGCCGTGGTAGCACTTCGGTCGAGCTGACCCATCCGTGCCGAAGCATGATTCTACCACAATGAAAAATTGAAAAAAAACACCTTGACTTACTTGAATCCTTACACATAGAATCATATTTGAATTTAATAATAAATAAATCATTTATTTGACTCAAAATGGATGTACAACCAAACACTCTCCTCTCTCTAACTTACAAGCACCATAAATTAAATGCACGAAGAAACAATATAGCATCATGCAGCATTTGTATGAACTCTGGTACCCAAAGAAAGATTTAACTTGTGTTATGGGTAATTTATCGCGACTATTCAATTTCAATCTGTATAATCGCAGGTCTACCGAAGCACTGGGGTCTGAAAGCCTGAAACCACATGGTAGTGTTTACATCCCGGCTCGCTGTTGCACGTCATAAATTATTCATAGCTTTCAGCTTACTGTGTCCCCAATGAGCTCACTGAACTGTATCTGGATTTCAGACAAGTTAAACGGGCACAAATAGGTACCTGCCTTTTGCTCGTTAATATTATTTTTGTTGACTAATTAAATTGTTTCTCATGTAAGCAATAATATCTTCTTCTTCTTATTGTATCTAATGAGGTATACTCGTAAAGAAATATCTAACAAATCGCACGACAGCTTCGCACGTGTCAATGCCGGACGCTTGCTCCCCTATTACAAAACGCTCATTAGCTCTAATAAGGGAAGTGGATAATTATTATCTATAGTATCGTGTTGCCCCATCTTGTTATTTGTTGCCAATATTTATAATACACTAACTGACCCCCGACACACGTGTAAATAAAAAAACGACACGTGTAAAAAGTACTGTGCGCTAACCGACTATTTTTTTATGGGATAGGGTGGCAAACGAGCAGACGGATCACCTGATGGTAAGCGATAACCGCCGCCCATGGACATACCACAACACCAGAGGAGTCACAAGTGCGTTGCCCGCCTTTTAAAAGGGTTTGGGCCTCCGGTAACCTCACTCACTCGGCGAAACACAACGCAAGCGTTGTTTCACGCCAGATTTCTGTGAGGCCGTGGTATCACTACGGTCGAGCTGGCCCATTCGTGCCGAAGCATGGCTCTACCACGCAAAATTACAGTGGGCATTGAATTTTAACCCTATAAACATTGCATAGTTAACTTAACCATCGCTTAATGTTGAATCGGTGCACTCGACCATAGCAGGTCATAAATTATTCATTTACTGTTCGTTTAATATCCGCCACTAAGGACCTATTGGCGCTTGTTACTTGTTGATACAAATTAACACCCGAATTTCGTACGTCACGTCGGTTGGATAGACATGAACTTACGTTGATTACTACTCTTAATTTAATTAGCACGTGATTTTTTATAAATTAATAAAGATTTAAGTTTTACATATAAAAATATTCTGGGACATTTTTACACAGTACTATCTAGTCCCAAACTAAGCAGAGCTTGTACTATGGGTACTAGACAATGGCTAATAATACTTATATACTTTTTTTTTGTAAATACATACTTATAATACATAAGAAACACCCAGACGAACACAAACACTAATATTCATCACATAATTTTTTGTGTCCTGTGGGAATCGAACCCACGACCTCATGGTCAGCAGTCCGGTACTCGAACCACTAAACCACTGAGGTCGTCAATATATTTTTAATTTATCATTGTTGGAAATAAAATATCATCTAGGTATATCACATCTACTCGTAGATACAAATATGTAACTAAAACTGGGGTGTCTGTTTGTAATATTAAAATAACCGCTTTTTACTAAGTGCATTTGGATGTATACACGGTACATACCAAAACACTTTTTTTCAATTATTGTCTGTCTTTCCGTCTGTCTGTTTGTTCCGGCTAATCTCTGAAATGGCTGGACCGATTTTGACAGCACTTTCACTGGCAGATAGCTGATGTAAAAAGGAGTATTTTTTTTAATACCACGCAGACAATGTTCGGGTAACAGTTAGTATCAATACATGTTTGTAAAATATATCAATTACTCTGGCAGTATATCTTACCAGTTAGTCCTGTTGACCATACAAAGCTAAGGTAACCGTGTAATAAGGAATATTCTTCATACAATTAAGCGCCCTCGTAAATATGAATCTGGAACTAAATAAACAGATTGGCGATGCAACGTTGCAATGCAACCCCAACCTACTCCCAGTTCATAAATCACAGATGGCGTTGACTTTAAATGGCCCTTTGATCTCAGTTTTTGAACAAGACGATCGCTCTTATATTAGATATTTTTCAAATTTTATGCGACAAAAAAACATAAGGGGAACATGGTCCTTTTTTGCAGTCGGTAAAAACGAAGACGGTTACGAAAATAATAATTAATAAGATAATTATTTGAATACTAGAACACCTTCGTGCCAGACTCGGAGAAACAGACTGGATTGAACTTACATTTTGAACGGTTTTCAGTAAGTCAGTAATCAGCTGATTTAGTAAGGAAAACAATACAGTATGCGTGCATACCTTCGCGTTTCGTGAGTGTATTTTTTTTACACGATTTCCTCGTATAATCCTTGTCCGGAACGTGTTTTAAGCATTAATTTCCTCTGTTGGAAGGATCTTGCATAATCTTAATGTAAAACTTGTTTTCTAAATACATAGCAACTGTATAATTGGAAAATGTACTTGTATTATTGTTATATACATTAGCCAAGTGGTCCTGAGCGCAACTGCTACGCTAGAGGTCCTGGGTTCGATTCCCAGGTCGAGCAAAATGTTATTAGGTTTTTCTATGAAATTCCCAGTAGCAGCTCAGAGTTCGGAATTTGTGCCCGGTTAATGGCAATAGGCTCGCCCCCTATTACATGGGACCTTACCATACCGGCGAACTGTGGGTGAACCTTAGTACACCTCTGCCTAACCCTTCGGGGAATACAGGCGTGATGGTATGTTCATGTATTAATGTTACATCATAAAAAACATACTATAATGCTTGTATCTCCAAAGTGTTAGACAGAGGTGTTCTGTTTTACAGTACATTTCGCTAGCATGATTTAGGTTTTATTTAATAGAGGGCTTATTAGTCTAGTGGTCCCAACCGCGACTGCTACTACGCTAGTGGTGCCGGGTTCGATTCCCAGGTCGAGCAGTGTTATTCAGTTTTCAATGAAATTCTCAGTAGCAGCTCGGAGTTTGAGAGTTGTGCCCGGACTAACTGTGGGTGTGCATTAGCAATAGGTACACCTCTACTTAACCCTTTGGCGAATACAGGCGTGAGTATGTTTTGCAATAGAGGGTAAGTAACATTAATGAAACCGGGCAAGGTAAATAGAAAATCAATCAATGCTCCCGCCACGTTTCAATCAAACACAAGTAGGATTTATAGAATGTAAAATGTGTGGAATGGAATGCAAGATGAATGAATGAAGATGACATGTGTGAAAGAGAAGGACATATAAACAAAATGGCGTCTGGAGTTCTGGACGTGTGCTTAGATAAGTTAAATTACGTTGAGTAATATGAAAATTAAATTCAAAGAGTAAAGAGTTCAATTTATCGCTCCCTACATAGATTTAATTGCAAAACAAGTTTAAAGGATCTCAATGGAATAACTACTATGAATTACTAGCCAACATTATCAGTTAGTCCAAATATCGTAGCTGGCAAACCTGTTGCGCTTACGCACGTGTCTAGACAGTGGCGGGCAGGAACACCTGCCTGCCTTCCCACGGAAGTTTAAGGTCAGATGAGGGCCCTAGGGAAGCGGGGTTACCGAGGAAATACCTGAATACAATTGTCGTGTATATTTATAATGTCGGAATGCCAATTGCTAGCATAATTAGTATGGAATGTAGAAGTACATATATGGCAATAACATGACATGTTTTTCTAAGGCCCACTTGCACCAACTTCTTAAATGTGTTTAAATTGTATTTAAACACGAAATTTCTATGGAAAATTGTGTTTAAATACAATTTAAACATATTTAAGAAGTTGGTGCAAGTGGCCCTTAATGTATTATTATTTATGCGGCGGTACCAAGGGCAATTTGAAAACGAAAGTTTTCAACCAGTGCGTCCTACCCGTGATGACCTACTGTGCTGAGACGTGGACACTCACAGTACGGCTAGTCCACCATTTTAAAGTCGCTCAGCGTGCTATGCTCGGAGTTTCTCTGAAGGATAAAATCAGCAACGAGGTTATCCGACAGAGAACCAAAGTCGTCGACATAGCGCACCGAATTAGCAAGCTGAAGTGGCAGTGGGCTGGCCATATCTGTAGAAGAACCGACAACCGCTGGGGTAGACGTGTTCTTGAGTGGAGACCGCGACTCGGCAAACGTAGCGTAGGACGCCCTGCGGCGAGATGGAGTGATGATTTGCGAAAGGTTGCCGGCAGGATGCGTCAGGCCGAGGACAGGGTGAAATGGCGCACATTGGGGGAGGCCTACGTCCAGCAGTGGACTATTATAGGCTGATGATGATGATGATGACCAAGGGCAATCTTGCAATCATGTGGTTGCCGGTTCGAAACCCACCCATTGCACTACCGACGTAAATCCACTCGTAACACAAGCATTTAGAATACTAGTAATGTGCGATCCATATTGCTAGTAAGCTTTTAAAAAGTTATTTCTAAACCAGGATAACCACACGTGCTTACCTCAGTAATCGATACCTATTATTGCGGAACTGGCTACAGATTATTTAATCGATTAAAGGTTAGGTCTCGAAATTAAATATTTTTAAGGGTCCGGCGGAGGTTGGATTGCCCACAGAAACGTAATACTAAAATGAATCGTAATCCAAACAATATTTAATCAAAGTGTGTTATTATTACGGATTGAGATACCTTTAATCTAGGTTCCTACCCTACCATTTCGTCTACTACTAACATAACATAACATACCATCACGCCTGTATTCCCCGAAGGGTAAGGCAGAGGCGTACTCATGTACACCCACAGTTCGCCGGTATGTTTAGGTCCCATGTAATAGGGGCGAGCCTATTGCCATTAACCGGGCACAAATTCCAAACTCCGAGCTGCTACTGGGAATTTCATAGAAAAACCCAATAACACTTTGCTCGACCTGGGAATCGAACCCAGGACCTCTAGCGTAGCAGTCGCGCACAGGACCACTTGGCTAATGAGGCAGTTACTAGATCGTCTACTACTACTTCACTGGAAATCTTCTCCCTAACCATGTCCGCAGCATGTTCTTTTCTTCCATTCATCCCTGTCAGCCGTCATCTCACCATTCACTCCCTTTCCTATTACCTAGTACTACACTGGAAATAAACGACCGAAATATCGTTCCAAACTTAGTTAATTTATCAAGAATTTCATTCGCTTACATTAATTTCAAGTGAAGTATTTTACTACGAAATGTTACAAAAGGAAACCTAGATTAACGGTAAGTATCTAATACGAATAATAACACACTTTGAATAAATTATGTTTGAATTACGATTTATATTGGTTACTAGCTTCTGCCCGCGACTTCGTCCGCGTGGAATAGTTACTTGGTCTTAGCGTGATGATATATAGCCTATAGCCTTCCTCAATAAATGGGCTATCTAACACTGAAAGAGCTTTTCAAATCGGACCAATAGTTCCTGAGATTAGCGCGTTCAAGCAAACAAAGAAACAAACTGTTCAGTTTTATATATTTATTAGTACTAGCTTCTGCCCGCGACTTCGTCCGCGTAGCGTAATGATATATAGCCTATATAGCCTTCCTCAATAAATGGGCTATCTAACACTGAAAGAATTTTTAAAATCGGAGCAGTAGTTCCTGAGATTAGCGCGTTCAAGTAAACAAACAAACAAACAAACTCTTCAGCTTTATATATTAGTATAGATTATTGGAAATTCGGTCCACCGGACTCTAGTGCATGTTATAATCTAAAGCTAAACGATTTGACTCTTTTTTATACTACGGAGAGTCTTCATGGGATCGTCTGTTACCTGGGGAAGCGGCAAGGTAGGGTGTGTCGGACTCGTTCCAACTAGAAACCTTACTTGCCTTCCTTTGCCCTATCGTCACCGCTTTGGGATTTCACATTCACCACGACAAAGATTTAGAAAGACATTGATTATTAGCTTGTGCTTGGCTTCGCCCCCGTGGAATTTGGTCTGTCATCACATCCCACGGGAATAAATAGTATCCTATGTCTGTCTCCTAGTTCTAAGCTACCTCTCCACCAATTTCAGCCAAATCAGTTCAGCCGTTCTTAAGTTATAAATAGTGTAACTAACACGACTTTCTTTTATATATATAGATACAAAACAGTTAAAGCTCATTATAATTCAAGTTATGAATTTCAACACCATACATTACTTGTAATTAGTCTAAGTCCGACCATAAAAAAACTCGAGCAAAGACAAAACTGTAAATGCCCACGGAGGTCATTCAACTAGCGAAACAAAGACATTTCTAAACAAAACCTCTTTTCTAATCCCAAAGTTAAAATAACCACGTGGATCACAAAAAGACAAAAAATACAAGAAAAAAGGTTTGGCGGTTTACGTTTGTACCCTTTTATTGTGAAATGAAGAAGAGGTAAGATTTAGTACTGTTAAATAAAAAAAGATAAAGATTTCAATAGATGTTACTGACGTCTCCTTTAAGACGTAAGTTCAGAATGTGAAGGCAAATTTCGACATGGCAGGTGGGACTCGCGGTGGCTTAGAGGTCAGAGCGTCTGGCGTACCCAGCCAGAAGACGCAGGTTCGAATCCTGCCTGCGAGTCGAATTTTCCTTCACTAAAATAACTTTGAAATCTTAGCATGAAAAATGCAGAAAAATCACAAAAAGATAATAAAAAAAAGATGTTTTAAAATTGGCCTAGTCAATGTATGTACTACTGCAAGGCGTAGGCCTCCCTACACTCCTTACGAAAGAAACCTTTTTCGGCCCAATTTCTCAAATTGGAGTCCAGTTCATCCCGCTATCTCCGTCTGGAACGTCCACATCGTCTAACAGATTCAAGTCAGTGAATAGTGTATCGGAAAATTACTACTTTTATAGTTACAATTTATAACTATAAAAGTAGTAATTTTCCATTATAAAATTCATTTAAATTCCATTTATAAAATAATTTCTCGATATAGACTTCCAACGTGGCATCTCCCCGATTTAGTTCACAAACAAACGTCAAAATAACATATTACTGCATGGACTGTTTTTCTTGTGTAGCAATTTCAGGTGTAAATTCTTTTCTGTCACAACCAAACAAAGCCATCAAAGTAATTGGACAGATGATACTCGATTGATACTTTTATTTGAATATTGAGATAAAACAAAAATTATTTGTGTGTTGCACACTTTGTAAAACTACCTGGCCCAGGCTCCATACATTTTAAAACATCTCCTTTAAATGAATTTGTTTCTATAGAAAGGCATTTGAAAGTGAAAGTGTAATTTACTATAAAAGCACATTAAATATGGGTCAGAAGAAACATAATGACGGTTGCAAGAAGAATAATTATTATGAATGCTACGATTCTCAACGTTAATGGAGGCAAAGGTCTATAATTTTGACGTATATTTAGAAGATGAAGATCTGAGAACTTGCATACAAACTATCACGCCTGTATCTACTAATCATTCAGCAGGGACGTAATAATATCTCCCAGTTCGTTAGAATTTTTGAAGTCCCATGTAATAGTAGGCGAGCCTATTGCCATTGATGGAAACACAAATCCAAACTCCGAATTGCCACCTAGTTTCACAGATAAATTGGACCTGGAATCTCAAGCTCAGATTTTGTCTGGTATATATCGCTATTAGCGATAAGACCGCCATCGTACCCTTATTGTTAAAAAAACCTAAATTTTGTTTCTGTTATGGTGTACAATAAAGATTATTCTATTCTCTCTGTAGTCCAGCAACAACATATACATTTTCAAAAATTTTCTTACATACATATAAAATAATAGATTTTATATAAATTGTTATCGCAATATTGTACCAGTGAAGTTTGTAATTTATTTTAAAAGAGTGTCCATGGAGTTTCTTGCCGGATTCTCCTCCACAGGATCGACCTTTTGGAACCGTGCAACTAGAATCATAACGTTTCAAAAACGCTTGTAAAAGCTTATTTGAAATAAATACATTTGAACTTGAACTTGAATAAAGAAATCGTATACACGGAGTATTAAATGCCTAAATAAACGTGATCAGGTGGACATGGACATAATACGAAAGAATACGATTTTTTTCGTCTGAATTCGTCGTATTTTATAGGCCTTGTATCTAGATTAGTCTAAAAAGAGCACAGATCGAGACGTTATCAAATTTAAACCATGTTATCTTATACTCGAATGATATTGCGTTTCAATGAGCCTGCGCATGATCGAAGTGTTTTGTTACATCAACGGCGTAATTTGCAAGCAAAACAGCATCAGCGAAGTCGTATGCGCAATAACACGGCTCTTATATAGGCTGGAATTCTAAACTAATGCGACAGCAGTGATCTTGAACTGAGGTATGTATTGACACTGTAATTTCATACAGATTACACACTAAAATGTTACTTAAGCAGTCATACCCGAGGGCATACATTTGAGTGGTGTTTAATGACGTTGTTTAAAAATATGAAGGGCTCATTGTTTTTAATATTTAGACGTGTCTTTTTCAACTGAAGACCTTTAAATATTCCGTCATTCTACGCCGGATTGTATAAAAGCGTGGTCTTTTATACAATCCGGCGTAGAATGACTGAAGAAAACATTTTGAATGAATGTAGAAAACATTTTAAAACAATACATAATAAAAAATAATGTAGTGGAAAATAATAGTATTGTTGCAGAGAGATATAGATGCGGTAAAATTAGGTAAACAGTACCTATTTCTGGTATTAAACAAAAAAAGTTACCTGCTTTCAAGTTTATTAATTCAATTACTGTCGTCCATTGACACAAGAACTGTCAAATCTCTCTTTCTACAACAATTTTAAGGAAATACAAAGACTTACCATGCCCAATATTCCTCCCAGTTCTTCTCCTTAGTTGATCCATAGCCCCTAGGCAGAGTAGCAGTCCTGGATCTCCCATTCAAAGAGGCATAAGACCCCCTTTTATCTTGCAAGCTCAACAGCGAAAGCCTAGATACAGGTTCCGAACGAAACGACTTGAACGATATCTGGGAGCCTTCGTCAGACTTCAGACTTGTTTGAGAACCTCTAAACTTTCCATTTATCTCTGGCTGGGAGTACTGTTCTTCCTTTCCATATTCCTCATTCCCGTTACGGATTTCACCATAAGTCCCGTTTAGGGAAAGGCTTCCAGAGTCAGTTCTGGTTGGAGGAGGCCGTGGGGCCGTTTTGCGGTAATCAAAACTATCAGTCCTGTTAAAAGACGAAGTTCTCTTCACCATCTTCGGAGATTCCTGAATGTTGACCAAGGAAGGCATCTTGGCCTCCTTTTCCAGGTCAATTTCATGTTCCAGCTGAGTCTGGACGTGGGCCAGCATCTCCTCTAAGTCCCCGAGATCAGGGTCGATTATCATTTTTGTTCGACGCATCTTGGAATGTTACTTTGCTCTTATCACAGTTCAAACACAATCACAGTCACTATTTGGGAATATTTTTTATTGATGGGTTTCTTTTTATATCACTTGGGTATAAAAAAGCTCAGTTTTCAACCGTTACATTACTCTTCACACCATGAATAACCTAGCTCACATTCACTATAATATGTTCCGACTGTTAATCTCATACAATTTTACACTAACGTAACAACTACAAAATTATTATTTTTTTCGAGACAAAAATCTGTCGCCGCGAAAGACATGCGCTCGCGCCGAGCGACAGCGCGCGAATGGCACAGTTATCAAACTGAGTGACATGCACAGTGAACCCCATCCGTTATCTTCAACTGACATCCGATAGTGGGCAGATAAGTAAACAGATAAATACACAAATTACAACCTTATTGCTAAGAAAATAAAGGTTACTTAAATCTTAGTAATCAATCGAAGGGACATTGATCGATCAATGTTTTACCTTAGTTCAAGTGCAGTCTCTGTAACTTTTATCACTGAAAGATAAGATTGGAAATTGAGTAGCAGTGTTATAAGATGCTGTTGTTTATTTTTGTGGGTTACTGTACAACCAGTGCAGTGAAACGGGGTGGGAAAGTAGTAATTTTATACTTTTATGTTTGAATCAATGAGTACTACCCGTGCACCGTATGCCGTAGATAAAGTACAAGATCGCAGGAATTTACTATAGATAGAGGATGCTTAAAGGTAGAATTTTTACTGGAAGATTTCATGATTTTTTTTTCATTTTTTTTTATATAAAATCAGTGTGCATACATTTGTAGCTTTTAACCTTGGAATAAATCATATTGACCTATATATTTTTGTCGAGGGTTAAAAGCGACAAGCTACTGTTTTAGATAAGCCTAGAATTGATCTTAATGAACCATATTATTATTATTTTTTATGGGATAGGGGGGCAAACGAGCAAACGGATCACCTGATGGTAAGCGATAACCGCCGCCCATGGACACCCGCAACACCAGAGAAGTCGCAAGTGCGCTGCCTGCCTTTAAAAGGGTTTGGGCCTCCGGTAACCTCAACTCACTCGGCGAAACACAACGCAAGCGTTGTTTCACGCTGGTTTTCTGTGAGGCCGTGGTATCACTCCGGTCGAGCCGGCCCATTCGTGCCGAAGCATGGCTCTCCCACGTGAAAAAAGAAAGAAATTATCATTATTCTGGATCTGACCGTATGTGCAGTCGAGTTAACAATTTGTGTTTGCAAGCGTTCTTTACAGTAGAAATTTTAGGTTTTTTGTGGTACCAAATAACAAATCACACAGTGAATTTTACTAGAGATAGGATTTTGACATAAACCTCGAGTAAGCAAATTTATTGGCGGATTTGTTACTGGGAACTAGTCTAAGATAAAAAAAGCATTTTTTCACGTGGAAGAGCCATGCTGCGGCACGAATGGGCCGGCTCGACCGGAGTGATACCACGGCCTCACAGAAAACCGGCGTGAAACAACGCTTGCGTTGTGTTTCGCCGAGTGAGTTGAGGTTACCGGAGGCCCAAACCCTTTTAAAGGCGGGCAACGCACTTGCGACTCCCCTGGTGTTGCGGGTGTCCATGGGCGGCGGTTATCGCTTACCATCAGGTGATCCATTTGCTCGTTTGCCCCCCTATGCCATAAAAAAAAGCATACGGGCCGTTGGACAACCGTAGTCTACAGACAATAGCAACACCAGTAACATAACTATTATCATATTAAGACATCTATTGATTAGTCTCATATGCCCAGTGTTTTCATTGGCCTTCAAATATGAACACATGAATGTTAGCATTGTTAGCAGATTATTGCATTGGACAGACTCCTACCATAAAGCAATACTGGAGTAAGTAAAAAAAACAAGAAATAATTGCTGGTATATTGCACGCTCACTTAGGGATGACACAGATGTCCGGCTTTTTGCAGTAGTGTCTGGCCTCTCCGGCTTTTGGTAACCCCGCCCCGCAAAAGATACCACACGAAAGCGCGCGTGTGACTCACGTCAAAAATGTATCATTATTTTTTTCTATCAATATCCGGTGTGTCAGGCTTTTAGGACAAGTATATGGACAAGTATGTATCTGTCCGACTTTTATATTTTTAGGTCTTGCAACCCTAAGCTCATTGGGAAAATGGCGACAACCCGGTTCTACCAGATTCAATGTCGAACAAAAGGACGGCCTATGACATAAGTAGATACTATAATCACATCTTCAAAATAGCTATTGTGTTAGATGTTTCACTTTTACCAAACATGCGTTTGCATAGTATTACAGAACAATGGGGCTGGAGTATGTTTTGGTGACATCATTACACTGAGAGGTAAGCTTCGGAGCACATTGTCCGATTATGTATTCGACCAGTAATAAATCGGCGCGATCTGGTAAATTAATGGAATGTGTGAAAGATTATGTTTTTTTTAGGTGTGGTCGTAGGCTATTGGCAATGTATAGACAACGTAACCGGACTTGGTGGCGAGGCACGGAATGCCTCCAGGCAGGAGCAACTTAATAACCAACCAACAGGAGCTAAAGGTTAGCAATATAAAGAACGAAGAAGCGTAAGCCTATCAAGAAAGGGCGACCCCTAACGGGACTCGGACCTCGGCTTAAAGGGTTGCTGGTGGGGACTGCTAGGGACGGCTGGATCTGCTACAGTCTTGGCGCGGGCCGGCCCCAGTAATGGTCGAGGTTATGGTTAGAGGGACGGGCAGTAGATCGAACGGCATGAAAGATTATGAAATCGCAAAATTGTTCTCTTATTTCGAGACATTCATTCATCGGGTCTCACTTAATCGACGTCCAAATTAAAAGGAGAGATATTTGTCAACACAAACATATACATAGAACATTATAGCAATAATATAATGAATGATTCTCGATAGATCCTCTTGTATATGACCAGCAGAATCTACCCGAGAATCTAGAAACGTTATGATAAATAAGAGGTAAATTGCAAGATATTGCTAGCAATTGAAGATAGATTTAGCTTTCTCTACACAAAGTTCACCAAAACATTGAAACTTGTCTGAGTAATACACAGTAATACATCCCTTTCACTTTTATGGCATTAGCTAAGGGTTATTATTTAAAAGTTATATCATCATTATTAAACCCGGCTTTTTTGCTCAAACTTTCAATTGATTATCGCTGGTGTTTATAGAATTATTTTTGGTTTTGCTGTTGATTGGCTCTCGAACGTTCTCTCAAAACGATTTGAATAGATCAATAGATTCTAAGGGCCACCTGCACCAACTTCTTAAATATATTTAAATTGTATTTAAACACAAATGTACTATAAGAAATTGCTGCAAGTGGGCCTATGATTTCAGTGGCGTGCTTAAATCTTGCATCAGAAAATGATTGAGTGAGAGAGATGCCGCTCTACAGTACTTATACGAGTAAATAGCGCCATCTTTGTCGCACAACCTAAACATTAACACTATCTATTAACATTATTACAAATTATTGTAGAGGAATTGCTCAATATGATCTATTTACCTCCCAAGATTCCAAGCATTGGGAACTTTAATACGGCGACGAAATTCCCAGTGTCTGAATTATTGTAATTATACAGTTCTTTTTAACTATTCCAGTGAAGGCCACACATCGGAAAACGCAGCGTAGGGTATCCTCCAACGAGATAGATAGACGACCTGGTAGTACACCTCCTTGCAGGAGTACAGGCATGATATGTTATGTAAATGTGTAAGACAAGTTACGTCGCAGCGACAAATCGCAAGTGTGCGCCATTTCATACGCTAATAACTGCTATATCAAATTGTACCGTGCTCCTAATTGGGAAAGATTTGTTGCGCAATCAATCTCAAAGTTAATTGTCCTTTATAAGACGTTTCAATTCAGTCGGGTCCATGACGAACGTTTGACATTAATAATAATTAAGGAGTATTGTACTATCACTTTTGGTGAGTTAAGTTTTGGTGAAAATTATTCATATTTTTATCAGACATCAAGATATTACAGATGTCTCACGCGAAAATTATAATCAACCCATAATTCTGTCCCACAGCTGGGCACGGGTCTCCTCTCAGAATGAGAGGGATTAGGCTATAGTCCACCACGCTAGCCTAATGCGGGTTGGCAGACTTCATACGCCGTCGAGAAAATCTGTCAGGCATTCAGGTTTCCTCACGATATTCTCCTTCATCGTTCAAGCGCGTGATAATTGTATTTCAATCGAGAAGTGTAAAATTATGTTGCATATTGACTGTTGTTGGTCTGTGACCACGACCGATGTAACCTGGTCGAAACGTCAAGCAAAATTAAAGGTATTTATAGCGCGTTAATACTTACCAGTTTCGTTCTATTGTAATCGGCTGTCTGGATACTAGAATGATCACTGTTATGTTAAACTAGCTTCTGCCCGCGACATCGTCCGCGTAGCGTGATGATATATAGCCTATAGCCTTCCTCAAGAAATGGGCTATCTAACACTGAAAGAATTTTTCAAATCGGACCTGTAGTTCCTGAGATTAGCGCGTTCAAGCAAACAAACAAACAAACTCTCCGGTTTTATATATTAAGTATATAGATTAGCTGTAAGTTTACCATGAACTATATAAATAAATAATTCACTAAATATAAATACGCGCGGAGGAACGCAGCTCTATCTTTTCGAAGTCATGTGACTTCAAAATTTAGAGGTGCGTTCCTCCGATTAAAACTCGAGACCTTTCAATTGGCAGTCTAATGGTCATATCACAAGGTCATATCACTGCTCTTAGAAAATTAAAATTAGACCATCACTACACCACCGCCTAATTAGTACAATGGTTCTAACGACTGCTACGGTTCCTAGGTTCGATTCCCAGGTCAAGTAATGTTTCTTCGGCCACCCATTGGCCCTCGATGAGGGTCCGACATCGGACGTCCGCGGTGGGATCGCGGATCATACGAGAGTGACTCCCGTGATCTACTTTTCGGATCCACTATGCGGAAGGTGGTAGTGGTGGTGGTTTTAGTCGGTATACATGCTGGCTATCTGGCCGGAGAGCCCAACAACCGCCCCGCCCCGAACCGGGTGGCACGCCCATGACGCATTTCCCTACCCGGAAAAAAGTCGAGCAAGTTGGGTTTTTCAATGATATTCCAAGTAACAGTTTGGAGTTTGGATAGATCGAGTCAATGGCAATATGCGACCTAAACATACCATAACTTCTTTTTATGGGATAGGGGAGCAAACTATGAGACGGATCACCTGATGGTAAGCGATAACCGCCGCCCAAGGACACTCGCAACACCAGAGGAGTCACAAATGCGTTGCCCACCTTTTACAGGGCCTCCGGTAACCTCACTCACTCGGCGAAACACAACGTAAGCTGTTGTTTCACGCCGGTTTTCTGTGAGGCCGTGATATCACTCTTGTCGAACCGGCCCATTCGTGCCGAAGCATGGCTCTCCCACGTTTAAGAAACTGTGGGTGTAACATTAGGTACACCAGTAGAGTTTCAACAATTATTTATTTACACAATGTCAGAGTTATACCATAATCAGTTTATTACAATTTTAGCTTACTGTGGGCGTCAGTTATCTCCTTTAGGAAGTGATTCATTGCAGATATAAAAAAATAATACTGAGCGTGTTGACACGTCATTTGTGATTCTAGTTACTTTGATATCAAATTATATACTTTGTAAGGAAAACGGTAAAGGTATTCTTCTAGAAATAATAATGATTTATTCCAGTAAACATATGTTACAGTATGGAATCAGGTAAAATCAATAACAGTATATAATGTGGTTAATTGGTTATTTATGTAATTTCATGTAGTATTTTCCGTTGTTTGTGCTAATATTATTTGAATTTAATTTGTCGAAAACAAAAAATCTATTTTATAGGTTTATATTCGTGGTCCAGTCGCAGTTTGTCATGTTAAGAGGGATCTCTAGTCGCGAGGAATTTGAAAAATAGGTATTTGAAGAAACTATTGCCGTCGTCGTTACTCCAACCTCCACCCGTAAAGTGGGAAAGGGACAATTGCAGCTCTGGCTGATTTTACCTACAAAAATCTTGACTAAACATCGTTTCGTATTCCGCTGTTTCCTCGATCAAAACTGGACCGATCCAAAAAATGTTTATATCAAAATTTAGAGGAAAAGTATATCTATCTTCTATTTTTTTTACTTTTGTAAAAAACTTACCAAATTTGTCTGATAGTCGTCTGAAAATGGCAGTAAAAACGGGCCTTCTTTCGAGTTTTTGGATTGTTATAATTCTTTTAGTAATTATCTTTTTGAAAAAAGGAATTAATAGGGGCATGTAATAGCACGCCCTAGATTTTTTGGGAAAAAATCATTGCTCTAGAGCCATTATCCACGAAGAACATAGCGGAATACGTTTTTATGGAGAAAGGCCCACTAGAGTTCCCTCCTATATACTATAATATAAAAATGAATCGCCAAATGTGTTGCTAAGCGCAAATCTCGAGAGCAGCTGAACCGATATCGCTAATTCTTTTTTTTAAATTTTCCTTGAAGTACAAGGATGGTTCTTACGGAGAGAAAAATTTAAAAAATTGCCTGAAAAAGTCTAAAAACAATACTTTTCTATATTCCGATACAAAAGACCTAATAAATAAATACATTCAAAATTCCATCACGGGGTCAATGCACGAACAATTAACTCAAATCATGGGCAAACTGTTAACTAAACATTACAAGTAGTCAAGTAATTAGTGTCAAAACAAATATGGTAGATAAACTAATTGTTATTTGTTTACTCTGAAGATAACGCTAGTAGGTCGGCGTTTACCCGGTCAGGTATTACGTTTACTGCGTGTTTGTCATTCCTAGATTACATTATTTTAGTGAAGGAATGAATCGACTCGGAGGCAGGATTCGAACCTGCGTCTTCTGGCTGGGTACGCCATACGCTATGACCTCTAAGCCACCGCGAGTCCCACCTGCCATGTCGAAATTTGCCTTCATATTTTGAACTTACGTCTTAAAGGTGACGTCAGTAACATCTATTGAAAGGCAAGTTACTTTGCCTCTCAACCGACATTACTTACCTTACGGTTAGTTCTATGTCGTAAGATGCTATTAACACAAAAAGATAGTTAATCCGCACACAAAACAATACTCCTGAGAATTTCATATAGAAAACTTCAATAACACTGCTCGACCTTGAAATCGAACCCGGGACCTCTAGTGTGGCAGCCATAAGTGTAGTGCTCCCAGAAATGTCAATATCGTAATGTTTTAAATAAATGCCATGCTTATCATCAGGGACGGTCGGCCCAGTGATGACGGAAGTCGATGTGACAACGAAAGATAAGCGGACAGGCACGCGAAACTGATGAATGCAATGACTTGTGGATTGTTTTAATCTATACTAATATATAAAGCTGAAGAGTTTGTTTGTTTGTTTGTTTGCTTGAACGCGCTAATCTCAAGAACTACTGGTCCGATTTGAAAAATTCTTTCAGTGTTAGATAGCCCATTTATTGAGGAAGGCTATAGGCTATATATCATCACGCTACGCGGACGAAGTCGCGGGCAGAAGCTAGTTTAAATATAATTTACTAGCTTCTGCCCGCGGCTTCGCTCACAATCCAACAGTGATGATCTCTTCTTTGTATGGGTCTCTATACATTAGAGGTCAGGCTGTATCTCAGGTTCCGTTCATTATTTGAGATAAGAAGTATACCAGTTTTTAAGTTGGAGTATATACTTTCTAACAGTGATAACTTAAAATCTATTCTATCTATCTATATATTTATAACTGAAGGACATAAGCCGAGATTCTTCAAAAGTGCGTAGCACTCGCTACCGGAGATCTGTACTCAGTACCTACTGAGACAGTCTGTATGTGGGTGGATATTTGAAAATTATAAGAACATCTTTAACTTCATCCCAAAGTTAAGAATGCAGATGTTTAAAACTACAATTATGATATGAAAACTTAAATTATACCACTGCCCTCAAGCAATAAGACAGGAAAACAAAACAATCTTAAACAACTATATTGTTAAGAGATGAGAAGAAAGATTTGATAAATAATTTTCGAATATTCACCCCTGTAGTGTATCTAGTGTTTGTAAATGCATCCACGATACAGGAGAAAATCGAGTAAGAGAAAAGAGTAAGCCCATTTTTAGTAAAAAGAAACCCAACTTCTCCACAAATGGAGGAAGTGGACAGTTTCCAGAAACGGTGCGTGACGTCAGAGAGCGAGACGCCTTGCTATTGTTCCGAGTAGTAAACAGCCGAAGTCGCAGCGTTTAATTGTCATCCGTTATTGTTCTAGCACGCCAAGTGCGAACCGTGAAGCGAATATCGGAGATGGCCTCAATTGTATTTAAGTAGCGTTTTAACAGAAATCGTTATCAACGATTAAATGATTTCTGTGAATTTCTCAGCAGCAGCTCACAGTTTGGATTTGTGTACAGCGACAATAATGACAATAGGCTCGCCCCTATGGTCCTATAAATATACTGGCATCTTTGTCTAACCCACGGGGAATATAGGCGTGATTATGAGCAAGTGCACTCCATCGTAGATCGAAGTGTCGCTTAACATCAGACGAACTTGTGGTCAAGCGTAAGCCTATCAGGAATTTAAAAAAACAATCTGATTTCGTAATTATATTTTTCACTGAGGCTGTTATTTTTAATAATTTCCTACCTGTGTCAACACTAATATGTTATGAAAAAAAAAAATATCAATGCAATTCTAGGAATGATCTATTTGTCTTGATAAAAACAATCATGTCTAACTGCTATTATAAGATTGTTTTTTTATAAAATCCAACGGTAATTACAAGACTAAATACGCAACGCCTCATTAGCCTAGTGGTTCTGAGTGCGACTGCGACGCTAGAGGTCTTGGGTTCGATTCCCAGGTCGACCAAAGTGTTATTTGGTTTTTCTATGAAATTAACAGTAGCAGCTCGGAGTTTGGAATTTGTGCACGTCCAATGGCAAAAGGCTCGCCCCCTATTACATGGGACCTAAACATACCGGCGAACTGTGGGTGTACATTAGTACGCCTCTGCCTAACCCTTCGGGGAATACAGGCGTGATGGTATGTTGTTATGTCTATTCTAAGAAGCTCGCAATCATCATTATTATCACCGGCCTATATTACTCTGCTGGACTTACGCCTCCCCTAACCACGTCGTAAACAGCCCTAACTGTCACCATGTCAGTGCACTACTAATTGTCATCCAATGGGGACGAGCAGCGAGATTGCCACCTTCCTGCGCATACGCACATCCGGCGCATAATTGTGAGGCAATTAGAGCAACATCGAGGTATTGTGAGATAAAAAACCGATCTGCTTCCTGCAGGCTAAATGTTGGCCATTTGCGAGATCAAGTTTGATATCAAAGTCACAGGAAGGCTTTATTTGTTTTAAGAGGATGTGAAAAGAAACACTTTCATACTTATTGCCCGTCACTTCGTCTAAACCAATAAGATTAGTTCAAGATTCTAATACCGCCACCGTCAATAGTTTCTTAATCCTATCTAAGATTTGACAATTTGGTTTTTCGGAAACTGCTAATAAGTCAAAACTATCAACTTCCTTCTAGCCTTTCTACAAAGACCAAAGACATGCGGCTCAAAAACTAAATTTTACACAAATTTTCCATCAGACCTCCGCAAAATAATTTCTATGAAATCAGTACTGATATCCTAAAGAAAGACTTGTTCTCAGGTTTCTGACTTGAATTTAAATACAATGGGAGTAGAATCAGTATAGAACTAATAGCATTACCAGAAAATAAAATGTCTGAGTATTCTGCGTATTGGGACGACTATATCATTGATAGAAACATAGAGGCTTTTTCTCGGCAGTTGTGAGAGGACTATATCCAGCAGTGGACTGCTGCTGTATGATGTTGAGGAATCAACAGTAGATGAAATTTATAACTGTCCTATCAGTTATAAATCTTATATATATAAAAGAAAGTCGTGTTAGTTACACCATTTATAACTCAAGAACGGCTGAACCGATTTGGCTGAAAATTGGTGGAGAGGTAGCTTAGAACCAGGAGACGGACATTTTGGGACGGGACTTTTTGTCCCGTTCCCGTGGGATGTGATGACAGACCGAATTCCACGGGGGCGAAGCCGCGGGCAGAAGCTAGTTAGCTATAATAATGCATAAATCGAATCTCCAAACTGCTACTGAGAAAAACTCAATTAACACTCGGCCTGCGAGTCGAACTGAAGTAATACCGCTTAGCAGTTTCGCTTGCGACCACTTTTGCATGCTTTTTTTACGTGAAAAGAAGAGCAAAAAATCATTATTAAACATGCAACCATAAATACTGATTAAATCATAATCGTTCATTAATAATTGGTGTTAAATAGAGCAACGCATGAGAAAGCAAGATTTAATGAGTTGAAACAACTTTCAATTATAAGATACACGTGAATTATTGATCGTTACGACGATCTATGCATCGATATGCGGAGCGAACTATAATGAATATTTGTATGAACCGTTGAAAAAAACGCGAATATTACGATGATCATATACTTACATAATGCACACACTCCACAGTTTAACGGTATGTTTAAAGAAAGAAATAAAAAATGCACGAATGCAATACACGATGCAGAAATGAGAGACCAAATTGCCAGTGTGTCAAAAATAAAATAAAACCAATAGCACCTGATCTTTAGTAGTCTGTGGTCTACATAATCCAATGGTCTGTCAAGTGCCAATGCGAAGATGACATAAAAAATGAAAAAAATGTTTATAACAACAACAAAACAATAAATAAAAAAGTAAACATAGAAGAAAATCCTGAATTATCGGTCACACAAGTGCGAAAAAGGTCAAAGCTCAGCTTAATGCTACGGAGTTATATAAAACAACATCGAGAACTGAGGGCTAAGGTCAATATTTTGTAAATAGTGACTATTATTTTAAAAATATTAACTTTAGCCCTCATTAGCAAAGAACAGAGATATGCGAGAGAGAGAGGAGAAAGGGAGGGCCGGCCATTACTTTGCAATAGGACAATACAGACAGGTCAGGTCACCTATAACAATTTACCGTCAACAAGAACTACATTATTATTTCAAGTTTAAGCCTTTTTATTTCAAATAAGCTTTTACAAGCGTTTATGAAACGTTTATGATTCTAGTTGCACGGTTCCAAACAGTTGATCCTATCCTATCCAGCAAGAAACTCCATGGACGCTCTTTAAAAATAATTTGTGTAATTATTCAGTGTAACCTGACTTATCTTGGACCGATTCTTGATTTGTTACTATTAAAGGAATATGAAACGACAATATAATGACGTTAATCGATAATAAATACAGTGATAGTGACTCATCAAAAATACGCGAATTTCCTTTCCCGAAATGTCAACCATCCAAATACCTCATGACGCACAATATTCCCCCTCAAGACGAGGAACTACGTCATGGATTACAAATCAAAACAAGAAGGGCACAATGACGTCATTCCGATGATCCAGAAAATGCAACTGTATCTTTGTTTTAAGGGTTTCACTTTAACCTTTGGTGGTAAGACCTCTCGGGGTCTGACTGGCGACCACCGTTACATCGGAATAAAGCATCATGGTGTGTGTTCCGACTTTTGCGCACCAGAGCCAGTTCGGTCTTAGTTAAAATCCAGAGTGAAAAGTGGTTTGGAATTCATCACCAGTCCGTATTCGTCCACTGATAGACGTAGGCCTCAAAGCCCGATATTCAGCTCTTTACGCTGAATATTCAGTCGCTTTCTGCTGCCATTCGCAAGTCATCACTCCACCTGTCCGGAAAACATCACACAATATAAGGCTTCCCTAAACGCAAGTTTCGATTTATGTCAAATGGCAAGAATTGCCCCACATAACTATTGAGGGATTTGGATGTTAATGTTGTTTTACATTATGGTAGATTTCTTTATTCCAAATAATCTGATCATATCTGGCTCAATAGTCTGATGGTCCGAAGCGCGACTGCTACGATAGAGGGCTCCGATTCTGTCGAGCAGTGTTACAAGATTTTTCTATGAAATTGTTAGTAGCCACTCAGAGTTTGGGATAGGTTAATGGCAATAGGCTCGACCCCTAAACATACCGGCGGACTGTGCCTGCAAGAATCATTAAGTACACATCTGCTTAACCATTCGTAGAATACAGGCGTGACGGTATGTATGTATTTTTATAAAGACTAGTTTTTTATGGGATAGCGGGCAAATGAGCAGACGCCATGATGGTAAGCGATCACCGCCGCCCGTGGACACCCGCGACACCAGAGGAGTCACAAGTGCGTTGCGGTCTTTTAAAAGGCAGAACGCTCTTTTTTTGAAAGTTTTAAGGTCGTATTGGTCCGGAAAGGAAGTGCCAGTAAGATACGAAAGATGTTTTAGATTAAGAAACGTGAAAAGGATCGGACACGTACGAGCTTCCTAACCCAAATCACGTTGCAAGCAATTTGACAGAATAAATAACTAAGTATTTCTGTGTAGATTGGTCCAAAATTAACCTAACCCTTCGAAACGATTTTTTTTTGGCTTGGTTTTGTCGAAATGTTTTCGCAATAAAACTTTTTTAACAAGAAGTTTTGTCTTTAAAAGGTTTCCTGTTGGAAAGCGACGACGTTGGAGCAATGGCGCAAATTTGTAAAAAAAATGTTTCGCTTGGTTTTATTTATATTTTTTTCGCAACAAGACTCGTTGTTGTTGACATTTATTGAAAAGAAGTTTCGTCCTTTTGAGGTTTCCTATTGGAAAGCGAAAAGGTTTTCGCAATAGCTAAATTTGAAAAAAAAAAATAGTTTCACTTGGTATTTTTTATATTTTCTCGCAGTAAAACTGTTTTGCAAACATTTATTGTCAAGTTTTGACTTTATGAGGTTTCCTATAGGAAAGCGAAGACGTTGGCGCAATCACGCAACAATTGTAAAAAAAAGGTTCGCTCGGTATTGTTTATATTTTTTCGCAATAAAACTTTTTAGCAAACATTTATTTTCAAGTTTTGACTTTATGGTGTTTCCTATAGGAAAGCGAAGAGGTTGGCGCAATCGCGCAACAATTGTAAGAAATGTTTACTGGTTATTGTTGATATTTTGTCGCAACAAGACTTTTTCTAACTTTTATTTTGCCTTTATGAGGTTTCCTAATGGAGAACTAAAATTGTGGCGCAAAAAATATTTTTAGTAAAGGTCACACATCACTAGAGCTTATACGAGATAAGCTACACAAATATTATTTTCATGACATTACATACTCCTGTAGTCTCTAAAGGGTTAGGTAGACGTCAACAAAGTATGTCATGGAGGTAAGTATACATTAGATAATACGAGATAAGCGACACCAATACTTTCAATGACAGAAGTGTACCTTGCGCCCACAGTTGGTCGCTCTGTTTTGGTCTCATGAAATAGGAGCTCGAAACAATCTTCGACCTGCTACTGAGAATGTCATTGAAAAATTTTATAATTCTTGACTCGAGGACGGCCCGACTTGAGAACCGAGTACCTCTAAGCGTAGCAGTCGTGCAGTCGAGTCTGAGGTAATTCGATAACCTAAAGGGCAACCACACCATAAACCGTCCACTTTATCTGTTTTCTTACCGTCCCTACGATTCCGAAAAAAAAGTTCAACCTCAGTAGCTTTTTGCCCAACCTAATCGAACCAAATGGAGGTTTCCCCTGAAAACGAAATCACAAAGGAGTTCGGAAAACCGCCTTCCTGGATTAACAATGGATGACACCAGCCAACTCAATTACAGACAGGAAATTGGAATATCGACCTTACAACTTTGCCATAAAGGTGAAGTTATCGGCAAATTGTTGTTTGTTGTGTAACATCGACAAACTTAAGTGTCAGAAGTTGTGTCGTGGGATTATAAGCTTTATTTCCTTGAGATAAAAGTTTAGATTGGTGCAAGTTAATTGGTGGCTTCTTTTGCCATCTGTGAGGTAATAGAAGTGTTCTATCTGGTGCATTGGAGCGGAACTTACGTTTGGTACAAGTGTTAAAATGTTGACTTTAAAAAGTCAATAAGTTGGAACTTACAGGCCGACAACCGAAATTGAGATTTAAAAGCAGATCGGGGACTACTTAGATGTTTTTTTTTATGGTATAGAGGTGCTAACGAGCGCCTGATGGTAAGTGCCGCCCATAGGCACCTGCAACACCGGAGGAGTTGGTTCTCTGGTATCCTCACTCACTCGGCGAAACATAGAGATTAAAGGAAGATAGAAAATCTGATCACTACGCTATCACCATTCTTTATAGTTTATTTACCTGTCAGCAGATCCTTTAATACGCAATGCTGTGGCAATCCTTTTTTTTTAAATATAAAACTAATGAATAAATGTTGCACATCAAACTGCATCATTCTTAGCAACTATTTAAAACAAAGTTGGAGATATATTGTAATCTGATTTGATATATTTTTTTAAAAGAGTATGTATGGAGTTTCTTACCTGCTCTTCTCCACAAGACCCAATTATTGGGAACCGTGCAACTACTTAGTCAAACTAAATAGTTGCTTTTCAAAAGTACTATATACCTAGAATAAAACATTTTGACTTTAACTTACGGGCGGTACAGAAAATCCTGAGGATCGTCTGCTACTCGGGGAGGTGGCAGTGTATCTGTACTTGTTTTTCCCTGTTGGAGAAAGGCGTGAATGTATGTAACATTCACGCCTTTCTCCAACAGGGGTAAGCAGAAACTATAGCCCGCCACTTGCTACGATTCTTGCATACTTCTTTTGCTTCTGCCACATTCATACATACACACCGGTTGCGAGTACTACGCACCTGACCTTTTTGAAGGACTTGGCTTTCTTTACCCTAATATCATGGCTATGGTATTCGTGACACCTACGCCAGTAGGTATTATTGAACCTGTTTGTTAACCTAATTGCACATATAAATGAAAATCTTGGCACATTGCCAACAGTGTGCACAATTAAAACTGATTGTATTCAAATTAATGCAAAAACAATAATATCAACTACACAGTGCCTGCATCCATAATTAATAGTCCTTTATAAATAGCTATAGTTATAACTAGCTTTTGCAAGCGTTTACTTAGGATACAGAAGAAAATATCTTAGGGGTAAAACAATTCAACGTGGGTACGTTGAATTGTTTCGTTGACCAGACTCATAATCTACCTGTACAACAGACTTCATAGAAATCCGTCACGTTGATCTTTAGTTATAAGCGGACATACCGACAGACAAAAAATCAAAAATCATTAATTCGGTTTCCAGAATCGCTCAATTAGTCTCCTCCTCCTCCTTTTCTTTTCCACACACAAACACAGCTTTTCTACAGACTTTTTATATGTATATAGATAGATCTGTACAATTGTAGATACATGGCCTTCTGGACCAAGCATTGCTGAATGATTTGAGGTAGGATTTAATTATCTACGTGGCTAATCTTTCCGTCTCATTGTGTGCATATGAGAATTTAACTAAACTGCGTGCCCCATTTTAGAACCGTATCTTAGTGATAACTAGGACTATCAATCAATCTGCAAGGTTAAACTGAACTTGCCGCGGTCTGTCTACGGATAGGTGACTTTTCTTAACACGTATAGATTGTGCTTCCGAGAGGAACTAAAGCCATCAGTCGGTTGTCGTACAAATACTTAAAACAATCGTTAATGGTAGACAGGTTCTGAAAATATTGACAACCAGTCTATTCTTAAGCTATTGCTCATAAATTAGTTTGCAATTGTGGAGACAGTTAATAAATATACGACATAGACTGACATTAACAAATCAAATTCAATTCATAATAATTTTACAACTGTTTCAATACTTAAAACCTTGAAATTATGTTGTCACGGTAATATTAAAAGTTTTTCAATTGAAATAAATAGGTATAATTATGTGAACGGTATGTCTTCAGCTGTTTTGAGCTATATTGACATTAAGATCAAATATAGCATTGCGGAATCGCGTCAGTACATTTTCATGATCGACATTTTTAGTAAAATTTTTGGGAATCCGGAAATATTTATATGAGATATTAATATCATTATGTATGTGCCTTCAATCAGAACGTCTTCAATGGTTATACACTATGTATAAACCCTGTTCAATCCGAAAGAGCCCAATCACATCATCAAATAAAATAAGAAACATGTAATATTAACTGCCTCGTTAGTCTAGTGGTTTCAAGTGCGACCGCTACGCTAGAGGTCTTGGATTCGATTCCCAGGTCGAGCAAAGTGTTATTGGGTTTTTCTATGAAATTCTCAGTAGCAGCTCGGAGTTTGGAATATGTGCCCGGTTAATGGCAATAGGCTCGCCCCCTATTACATGGGACCTAAACATACCGGCGAAAGGGTACACCCACAGGTACCTTAGTACACCTCTGCCTAACCCTTAGGGGAATACAGGCGTGATGGTATGTTATGTGTATGTTACATTTAATATTCATGAAAGAAAACATTAAAAAAAACAGGGTTGAGTTTAACTCATAACTCCTATCTAAGAACTATCACCAATGAATCAGAAAAGAACTCTCAGGCTCAGAGCTAGTTCTTTTCAAACCGCTTATGCCTTGTACCACACAAACTACGTTTTATTTCTCATCCCGTCGCGTCCCGGTCACGGTGTGTTCCCAATAAGACACGCGTGCTCTCACGTATAGGACAGTCTACCGTGATCTGTGACCGATCAAATTCCTTAAATACTTTGTCTATGTAGAAAATTGCTTTTTATTATCGTGTTGATTAGAAATATTTCTATTAAAGCGTCTCGGTGGTTATGGCCTTATGAAGTAATTGGCGCCCGTTTTAACTTCTTAATGGAAAATTAAGCTTAAAACTTTGCACTTTATGATAGATTTTATTGCGTGATTTTTGAATTTTCAATTGCAAAAAATGCAAGTAAATGTGTTGGAATTAGTAAATAGTTCAATAAAAACATATGTGCGTATCCAAGCTCCACGAAATGCTAAAATAATCATGACAAGATCTAGTTACTTCCTAGTTGATAAATTTGACGAAATATACTGATTTATACAAAGAAAAACAACACAACATTCTCATAGTCAAGTCATTAATATACATAGCACACTCCATTAGGAAGATCCTTTAATAAAAGGTCATTAAAATTACTACTATCCATAAATACAATCGACTGGTGACCATATAAAGACGTCCGGGCGCGTTAAACACCAACGCAGCACTGACTAAATGCAGCTTTCTCAGTTTAAAAGTCACGTTCTAAATTCAAACTACCCACATTAAACAAATAAAATAGCGCGTGGGGGCAGTTTAGCGCCAGATATCCGTTTTGGATATTTGAATGGCCTTCTTTGTTATTGTAATTTTGAAGATCTATTAACATATTGATGTAACGTTTACTTGAAATGGTTGGAAAGCGTTGCAAGTCCTTTAAATGTAAGAAAAAAACAGTTAATTTATCTTCGTTAAAAGGATTGTGTGCTGTTTAATTATGGTAACGAACTATTTCCACCTGCTTAACTAATTAATTACTTGGCCTTTACAGTACTCATGTGTTCGTTTATACATGCAAGATGCAGTTTGTGTAGAGATAAAACTTGTAGTATAGTTATTGCCGTGGCAGTTTTCGCCGAATAGACTAGTATTTTTAAATGGTAGGCCGTTGCCCCATGTTGGAC
This sequence comes from Acronicta leporina, assembly GCA_947256265.1. Lineage (NCBI taxonomy): Eukaryota > Metazoa > Arthropoda > Insecta > Lepidoptera > Noctuidae > Acronicta > Acronicta leporina. Next base: position 2,245,092 of record OX366537.1, on the reverse strand, counting down.
GGTGGAGTTCAGTCACCAAAATTTTCAAATGGGGTGCGGATTGGCCGAAATCAAATGTTTTATTTTTATTAGATGACTAGCTGACCCGGCGAACTACGTACCGCATCAGAAAAACATTTTTGACATATTTACTCCCCTTTTAAACCTTCCCTGGACTTCCACAAACATTTCAAAACCAAAATCAGCTAAATCGCCCCAGTTCTTGAGTTTTAGCGAGACTAACGAACAGCAATTGATTTTTATATATATACTAGCTTCTGCCCGCGGCTTCGCCCCCGTGGAATTCGGTCTGTCATCACATCCCGTGGGAACGGGATAAAAAGTATCCTATGTCCGTCTCCTGGTTCTAAGCTACCTCTCCACCCATTTTCAGCCAAATCGGTTCAGCCGTTCTTAAGTTATAAATAGTGTATGTAACACGACTTTCTTTTATATATATAGATTATTATAAATACTTTTGAAACCTGTCTCATTAGTCTTGCGGTCCAAAGCGTGGAAGCTACGTTAGACGTCCTGTGTTTGATTTCCAAGTAGAGCAATTTTTTTGAGATTTTTATAAAATTCTCAGCAGCATCTCAGAGTTTGGATTTGTGCCCGGTTAATGGCAATAGGCTTGCTTCCTATTACATGGAACCTAAACATACCGGCGAATTGTGGGTTTACCCTTCAGGGACGTGATTGTATTTTTTTTACAATAATTTTGTTATATCAATGTGAGAATTATGCAGTTTGATTTGAAAGAGAAGAGCCCGTTCTGTACGTAATATTATCATTTATTCTGTGCCCAGTCTCCGAACTGACAACAATCAACCACATTCAAGTCCCCGAGGTACACAAACTAGGTCTATATCAAAGTCAAACACGACAGATTGGTTCCGAGGCTCACCCAACCGCAACTTCGGACATTGGTCGCATCATTGAGGATAAAAATGCTCGTACTAATGTTTGTAAATAAATTGATAGTTTTATAATATTGTAGTTATTTATAGTTGTTATTTGGATACATAAATAGGATGCTACATATTTTAAACTAGCTTCTGCCCGCGACTTCATCTGCGTGTACTTCAGAACTGGGTCCGACCTTGATAAAAACCAGCCTATGTGTTATTTCAGACTATAATTTTATCCAGATCCGTTCTATCCATATCCATACATCCTCACAAAATTTCTATAATATTAATAAGTTCCGGTTTTAAGTCCAATGTAGCCAGTGATATTACTGGGCAAAGGAGATAAAACTACTGAAAGATCAAGATGACAACTATGGCGTTGGCGTCTATAGGGGCCACTTACCATCAGGCAACCCGTATGCTGGTGTTAATACTTTTTTAGGGGATAGGGAGAACTACAGATAGTAGAGTAGATATTGTTCCTCGTCTGGGCTTTTATGTATGTGAGAATTTGTGTTTGTAAAAGCACCAGATATACAGGAACATATCCTAGAGTGACGTAACGTTTTACAAAGGAAAAAACTGTCAAGTTATATCATTGCTCATGCTTAATGTTCTAAAAATCTGATGTATTTTTTTTTTAACTTTTCGTCTAAGAATCCAACAGATATAAGTGGTAAAAAAACTAGTATTTCATCGCTTAAACTCGAAAACCAATTTCAAGCAAGACCAAGGAGCCACTAACGCGCCGTGCAGCGTAATTAGTGAACTCTGAAGATCCGTGGGAACGTTAATTGTGGGTAGTACCGTTGTGTGCATTGTTCTGCCGGTACCCACGGCTGCAGACTTTAAGATACTACGGCACGTCCGGTTGATCGGATTATTGGAAACAAAGTGTCCAGTCAAAATTGGTTGAATGAACTCGGGTTCAGCTAGCTACCTTTGAACTGTGTAGTTTTGATCTAGACACGCGGCAGCGTGTCAAGCCAAGTTCAAGCATATTAATTAACGAAACTGACGTCGTCGTCTTTATAATGCCACTGGACCCAGGACTTCTAGCGTAGCAGTCGCAGGCAGTAAGTCCAGCAATCTATATACTAACATAACTATAAAGCTGAAGAGTTTGTTTGCTTGAACGCGCTAATCTCAGGAACTACTGGTCCGATTTGAAAAATTCTTTCAGTGTTAGATAGCCCATTTATTGAGGAAGGCTATAGGCTATATAACATCACGCTAAGGGCCACTTGCACCAACTTCATGAATATATTTAAATTGTATTTAAACGCAATTTTTCATAGAAATCTTGTGTTTAAATACAATTTAAACACATTTAAAAAGTTGGTGCAAGTGGCCCTAAGACTATAAGTAACTATTACACGCGGATGAAGTCGCGCGCGGAAACTAGTAATAACATATAAAGCTTAAGAGTTTATTTGTATATTTGCTTGAACGCGCTAATCTCAGGAACTACTGGTCCGATTTGAAAAATTATTTCAGTGTTAGATAGCCCATTTATTGAGGAAGGCTATAGGCTATATATCATCACGCTAAGACCAAGTAAATATTCCACGCGGACGAAGTCGCTGGCAGAAGCTAGTTAATACATAAAAATCCAGGCCTAGAAATTATCTTACTAATATTCTTGCGTGTCTAAAGGGACAATCTACATAACAAAGCTACGATCAATTTGCAAGCTAATTGTTCAGCGTACTCCGCAGACAATTGACACAAATTGTTTCCAATGAACTTGTGTTCGTGAAGTCACAATCGATGGTCATTGCCTGAGAGGAAACAGCTGAGCGGAATCAGTTGGTTTTTTTTAAGAACGAACCCGAATAAGTTTGGCGCACTGTACAATGCAGTTTTTTTTTCTGGGTAGGCTTACGATTGTTCGCCAGTTCGCCTGATGTTAAGCGACACTGCGACCTAAGATGGAGCGCGCTTGCCTAGAAAAAGATATTACCATTCTCTCTTATAAAAAGTTTACAAACACAATTTCACACTTAATCTTATTTTATACTAGCTTATTAGGATAAAAAATGGATTCCAAAAATTAATTAAATCAAAAACCAACCATGATGATCTCTTATTTATATGGGTCTGTAATCTGTATATGTTACCGTCAGAACTCATAACCAGTTTTTTGCAGTTAAAAGTACTTTTGACCAACGTCCTTAGTTAAAAACACTCTTGACTGATTTTCGCAGTCAAAAGTGGTTTTGACTGGTTATGAGTTTTGACAGTAACATACTTATACTCCAAAGAGCTGTCAAGCCATCTCTGGAACCGTTGAATTAATTTTGATACACCAGTTTTTAAGTTGAAACATATACTTTCTAACAGCGATAAGAAAATTAAAATCTATTCAGTAGTTTTTACGCCCTAATCCTACGATATTTCTGTAAGTAAGTACCTGTCCCGAATGGATTTACGATTTCTCCAACAACGCTTGAGTTATATGCAACGAAATAAATTAACCGTAAATAAGCTAATTATTTCATCGCAAATCAATTCTCGATGAACGTTTATCTAGAACTCAATAAATTTTGTATTTACGATAGAAACAATAAAGTTACTTACATCACAATCGTTACTAATAGACCGTACAGGCACAAGACAGGTAAGTTAGAAGGTCAAGATCATAACGGTAAGGAACGCTGGCTAATGTTGGTGGCTACCGTTGTATTAGCCAAATGAACAATACGGGGTGCCTCGGGCTACAGGGGCCGCAACGTGTCATTATTATTAAAAGCGTGTAGTGTCCCATTGGTCTACCTACTCTTCTTCCAATACTCTCTGTCTATTGCTGTCAGGGACCAGTCGTTTTGGAAAGAGTCCAGCTTATCCCGCCAACCCCGATGTGTGATAAGAAAAAATCGTTAAATGTCAATCTACAATCTCACTCTAAGATAATCTACATGATTATTTATTTATTTAATTCTAAATGGCTAAGGTATTTTCTACCATCCAACCTTAAGCTGATGCAGAGACAGGGAAAGGTATAATATGGATTGACAAGCAAAAGTCTCATCATCCCACCTAAGGCAAGATATGCCACAAAAGTTAAGTTAAAATACCGATATTCCTAAGAGATAATAGTATGGTGTTGTATGGTGATATAGCCCAACCCCTCGCAAACTGAGCGCTCTAGCTCGAAGCAACAGCTGAATACCGAATACACAATGCAAAGGGGGTATTATTCTATATATATATAAAGAGTCCGATAACAGATACCAGGTAATTAGAGACTACAGAAGTAAACTATAGCCAGAAAATACACGGTCAAAATAGATGTTTGTAAGTGATCGCGAAATTGTTCATGCTTATTTTTTCGTTTCCTGACCAGAGTGGGACTTCTGTACTTTTTTTATGGCGTCCCATCGCGTGTCTATACACTATTTATCACTATCATGCTAACATGTTTCGATTGATGAGTAATTTAATTTATTTACACTGAATCTACCTCGACATGCAAGCTTATGAAGGGTAGGCAGAAAATCAAGAATCAACTTCGTTTGTTTTTATTTTGTTACACAATACACACGTTCGACTACAGCTCTCGGGCTATGTAAGCCAAGTCCACCCAGACTCAAAACTCGCCACGTCTTTATTAAAAAAACTAGCTGACCCGGCGAACTTGGTACCGCCTAATGCCGGCCATACACGCTACGGTCTGCCGGAAAGGTCTACCTGAGCAAGTATGCCTGCGCAGGTAGACCGGAATGTGTGTGGGAATAGACCTGTGCAGTTTTTTGAGCCGGCGCAGGCGACCGGCGCAAGATCGAAAATCAATTATTTCGAGTGACGCCGTACGGTGTACCTTTGCGTGTGTGCGTGAACTCCGGTCGCCTGCGCAGGTCGCGTCAGTTGTTTTCTAGTAAAGCAAGGCCTAGCAATGCCAGCGCGTCATCATCCTCATTCGATGCCATCGCAAAAAGAACTGAAGACCGCTCCGGTACACCGGAATGTCCCCATACACGCTACCAATGTTCGGTTGACCTGCACAGGCATAGCTGCACAGATGACCTCTACGGTAGACCGTAGCGTGTATGGCTTACATAACAGTCGATTCTGAAACTAACGTCACTCAATTGTTTTGCCTTCCCGGAACCCCTCCACTAACACTTAAACTTTATGGTATGGTATTAAAGTTCAAATTGATTTTTAAGTATTTTGTATGGGAATATTGATGTGTTGTTTTTAAACTATTAAAGGAAATTTTTAATTTTTTTCTCTCCGTAAGAACCATCCTCGTACTTCAAGGTATATTATAAAAAAATAATTAGCGAAATCGGTTCAGCTGCTCTCGAGATTTGCGCTTAGCAACACATTTGGCGATTCATTTTTATATTATAGAAGATACACACGCTCGACTACCAACTCTCGGACTAGGAAAGCCAAGTACACACAGACTCGAAACTCTAGTTATAAAGGGTTTTTGGTAAACAAACAAACAGTGAGTCCACAAAAAGGACATAAATACAAAAAATAAGAAGCGCTTGCAAAAGGAGCTGATTAGCGCTCGCGACAGTTTTCATATGACTGGCCTCATTACATGGAAGCTTTCCGAGTGGAAAATGGTGTCTTTAATTGGTCCTTTTCAGTACTAAATACTAAACTTTTTGGTAAAAAAATAAAAAAATGATAATTAAACAATAGATGTATGAATGAGTAGGTAATAATAATTATTAATATTCTACAGTAAGTATATTTTTTATTAAAATGAATCAGCGCTCTTCCTCCTCTCTCCTAGTAAACTGTGCTGTGCCCGACAGGGTCCATAATTGATTCTAATTTTAAGCCTAACATCTGTATTAATTATTACCTATATTACATTATGGAATGCAATAAAGAATTGAGAATTGAGAATACTTTTTGTAAATGTGATCTGTAAACGTGATTTTTGATTTGATGCATCATACATTTTGAGTAACGCATGTTGCATTTTACTTAAATATACCGACGAACTATGGGTGTTCATTAGTACGCCTCTGCTATGGTGGCATGGCATGTTATGTTCTATGCATTTATTAACTTACATATAACAATAGTGCTTCGGATCATAATAACAGGTGATTAGAACGTCATACGTATTTATGAATTATTTTAATTGCGTCATTAGTCTAGTACTTCTGAACGCGACTGCTATGCTAGAGGTCCTGGGTTCGATGCCCAGGTCGAGCAGTGTTCTTGGGTTTTTCTATGAAATTCCCACTAGCAGCTCAGGGTTTGGAATTTGTGCCCGGTTAATGGGAATAGGCTCGCCCCTATTACATGGGACCAAAACATACCGGCGGACGACCCGGAAGGGTTAGTAGAGGCGTGCTAATGTCATCAGCACACCTCTACCTAACCCTTCGGGGAATACAGGCGTTATGGTATGTATTTTAATTGAATATCACCGTAATTTAATTATCACTTAGCCAAGAGCCTGAACCTGAAATAATACTACTATCTCTTAAAATAAATAAGGGTCATTGTAGCTCTGTTTATAATGACACACCATACAAATGCCATCACAAAGTGATTATGACAACTATTAACATTCTACGCATACTTGACCAGACTGCTGACCTCTAGACAGGATAATGGCGTGATTATGACATTCAATTTATTAAATTATGTTTTTTAGGGATCCCTAACTCAAAAGGAACCATTATAGCATCACTTTGTTGTCCATCTTTCTGTCTGTCTGTAAGACCCTTTTTCTCAGGAACGCGTGGAGGTATCAAGCTGAAATTCAAATCTAATTCTAATCAAATACTCAGGTCTACTGTCCCTTGAAGAATAGATACAGCCATTTATGCTGCAAGTTTTCGACAACCGCAAGGGAATCAATACCTACAGGGTCCTGTGAACTCAGAATCTTGAAATTTGGTACGAAGCAACGTCTTATGGCACAGATTAAGGAAAAACTGCGAAAAGCATATTTAGTATCACGTCTGTATTCTCCGAAGGCTTATTCAGAGGTGTACTAATATACACCCACAGTTCGTTGTTATGTTTAGGTTCCGGTCCCATGTAATAGGGGACGAGCCTATTGACATTAACCGGGCAAAAAACCCAAACTTCTACTACTGAGAATTTCAAAGAAAATCCCGATAACATTATGCTCGATCTGGAAATTGAACCCAGAACCGTAACAGCGTGGCAGTCGTACTTAGAACCACAAGACTATGAGGCAGATAAAGTGACAATACAGATAAATAGAGAAAATATCATGGTTTTATTGACGGACTAGTTTTATAGCGGCTATAATTATAACTTAAAGATATTTTCAATAAAATCTCCTGATCAATGGACAATCAATAATCAAATGAAACAATGAATAAAGAGCTTTATCATATCCAAATTTGGACAGGCACTTTCAAATCGTATGTTCCGCCGTATCTCCGAAACGAATTGACCAATATCGATAATCCTTTCACCTTTCAACAAAAGAAGGTCGTGCTATCACGGAGAAAGTCGCGTAATTTTGGTAATTGAAGGATGATTACGAACATAAACAAAGAGAAATTTTCGAAAGGTTCTGAACTCTTACCCCCTATCCGTAAAAATATAAAAGGTCTTATCAACTACTTACTAGCTATATGTTTAGTATTGTTTTGACGCGTAATAATAATTGTGTGACAGGGAAAACAAGACAAAACATTATAGTAAGAAGTTTTTTGTCTAGACCTAGATAAAAAGTAGCCTATAATGTGTTATTCCAGGCTATCTATATATATAAAAGAAAGTCGTGTTAGTTACTCCATTTATAACTCAAGAACGGCTGAACCGATTTGGCTGAAATTTGGTGGAGAGGTAGCTTAGAACCAGGAGACGAACATAGGATATGTTCTTCTTTCTTTTTGTCCCGTTCCCGTGGGATGTGATGACAGACCGAATTCCACGGGGGCGAAGCCGCGGGCAGAAGCTAGTCTATAGATATAAAAGAAAGTCGTGTTAGTTACTCCATTTATAACTCAAGAGCGGCTGAACCGATTTCGCTGAAAATTGGTGGAGAGGTAGCTTAGAATCAGGAGACGGACATAGGACTTTTTATCCCGTTCCCCTGGGCCGTGATGACAGACCGAATTCCACGGGGGCGAAGCCGCGGGCAGAAGCTAGTCTATCATTATTATCAGGCTATATTCGTCCGCTGCTGGACGTAGGCCTATCCTAGTGAACGCCACAGAGCACGATCTTCGGCTTTCCTCGTCCAGTCACTGCCAGCTGCCTTCCGCAAATCGTCTATAATCTATGCCTGTGCCAAATTTTATCTAGATCCGTTCAGCCGTTCTGGCGTGAAAGAGTAACAAACATCCATCCATACTAACAAACTTTCGCATTTATAATATTAGTAGGATATATTAGTATATACTAATAGTATTAGTAGCATTATTTATTGCTTTAGTTACCTACCACAACTATTAATAAAATTAACCATATTGAATTTGGTTTTTACAGACAATTTAAATCTAGTTTTTCAGTAACATGAAGCAGACTCACGAGAACAATATTTATTACATCTGTGGTTAGCGACGATAACAGAACCACAATGTTATCCGCTGTCATAACATTGTGTATGTCACTGTATATTTATTTCCTGTTAGGTACTGCCTATAGTCTAGTAATGATAAGGGCAACTGCTACACTAGAAGTCCTGAGTTTTTCTTTATTTCTAGAATAGTAAACAGTAACTCCTTTATTCATACAAATATAAAACGTCCCATAAGCTCCAAAATCTTCATTTCTCTCTCATAGAATATCACATATCAATAGATATAATAAATATCAAAACAAGACAAAACATAATAGCTATGAGAACTTTTTTATGACATAGGGCAGACAGATCGCCCATGGACACCCGTAAAACTAGAGGAGTCACAAATGCGTTTCCCGCCTTTTAAGAGTTTGGGCCTCCGGTATCCTCACTCACACGTTGTTCCACGCCAGTTTTCTGTGAGGCCGTGCTATCACTCCGGTCGAGTCGGTCCATTCGTGCCGAAGCATGGCTCTCCCACCGTGTAGTCTCCCGAGTATTTCAATGAAATTCTCAGCAGTAGTTCAGGAGTTAGGATTTGTGTCCGGTCCTATTAGATGGGACCTTGAACATACTGGCGAACTGTAACTATATCTTAGTAGTAAGTACACTTCTGCCTTACCCTTCGGGGAATAAAGGGGTGATGCTGTGTTATGTTATACTGTATCCTGATCAATGTTGGCGACAGTTTGTGAAGGATACCTACGCAGTTTCATGTGTCGCCTCTATTTAAATCATATATCTATTATACTCGAATTAATTCCGATTTTACCGAGTTTATAGCATTACCAAATATTCTGCCGGTAAGCAATAATGTGCTAATATTTAAATTACCAACAAATTACACACTGCCAATGGGTCTTTCTTACTCACTTCGTTGAATACTTAATACTAAATACCTGGGACAAAACATATCTATCTATACTAATATATAAAGCTGAAGAGTTTGTTTGTTTGTTTGTTTACTTGAACGCGCTAATCTCAGAAACTACTGGTCAGATTTGAAAAATTCTTTCAGAGTTAGATAGCCCATTTATTGAGGAAGGCTATAGGCTATATATAATATACGCTACGCGGACGAAGTCGCGGGCAGAAGCTAGTGTATGATATAATTTGAAGTTCTTACGTCGTATTTCGGGAACTTATTACCAAAAAACATCGTACCGTACATAGGTGTATACTGTCAAAAATAGAGTAAAAGATTCCGTAATGAATTTAAAATATCCCTAGTTCCTTACAGAATAAACCTATGGTATTCGTTGAAAACTGAGCTTTCACATAAAAACATAATAAATAATAACCACAATAATCATTACCAAACACAAAAATGTCACTTCCAGAGCACTTGTCAAAGAACTCATCAATAAAAAAAATGTAATATAAAAACAAATCACATTAAGGAATGCATTCTATAACCGTTGCAAACACAATGGATCCCACATAACTTAATATCACGCACAAATTGCACTCGATAAAAAAAAGATCTATAAACAGATCGATACGCGTACATGCGCGCGCGTCTACCGCGCGACTGGAGTAGCAAGTAGGAAAATTGTAAACATCGCGTAGGAGAGGGACGAAGATATCGCGGGAGAAAGGGATCGACGGGGATTTGTTTATGCTTCGTCAAAGCAATGTTTGTAAGCTTGGGTATAGATAAGATTATTGTGGAAGGGATGAAGTGAAGTTTAGTTAATGGGAGACAATCAGTTAGCCTCTGTGAGGCAATGAGTCGATTTGTTATGAAAGCCACATGATATTGTTCTCGTCTGATGTGCAAAATACAACGAAGTATGCGGCAATGGTATGGCTACCAGATTACAACGGTAATTTAACTGCAACTAATCCCTGTCGAAGACCCAGAGTTAGACGGAGGCAAGGTAGGAAAGCGTAGTGCTAAAGAACATCTATGTACGGCTTCCGAAGATAATGTCAAGGAAAGAGTTAAGTAGAGCAGCGGCTGATCCGATCACCGATTGAGATGTATAGCCAGGAAGATAAAGAGAGGTGTTATAATAAAAGCATTTGTAAATAATGTGACATGGGCATTCGACGAAACATTGTTCTGTGTTGCATTTCTAAAAATGACCCAAACAGTTTGCAGTCTTTGTTACAAGGCCCACAAAAACTAAAAACATTGTATGTAAAAAGACAATAGCGCCATCCGTTATTCTTTTCGAACCATAAAAGCGCAACTGCACACACAAACTTGAAAATTGCTCCAACAAAAACCCAATCGTACGGTTGGCGTTAAAACAACGAAAAACTATCGAAGCACGTGGTATACCTCCAGCCCGTGGTATTACCGGATTTTCAAATTAAACGAATAAGTTCTCGAAATGTCAGTTTGCACTGAGAGAGTTTAATACAGTTTCAGATTCAATTTTCACGTTGGTACGGAAATGGCAAACAGAGTTGATAGCAAAGTAATACTTAGCTGTAATTTTAGTGCGTAACTGATATTGTATGTGTAAGCGATTTGAGAAAGCTATATGACTTTGTTAATTGTATAAAAAACTGACTAAGTATGTATTCTATCAGTAATACCCGTGCAGAACAGAAGCAAATAAAGAAATATGAGCCAAGATGATGGGACAAGATAAGGAGAAGAAGAAGATTCTATCAATAATTTACAGTATATAGTTGTTTGAAAGACAATATTGAAACATTAATGTTTTAGTTTTTTCCTAATTGATGGCCTATAAGAAGCCACGCCGAAACAAACTCAGAGAATTGTAGTGTTTTTCAAAGTTCTGACATAATAGTATCAAATATGATTGGTAAAATGTAGGGCAATGTTCGAAATTTCATTTTGAAGCCAACGTTACATGCACTACAATCTCTTTCTATGAAATAAAAGATTTATTTATTTATTATTTATTTACTATAATGTATTTTTATTCCCATCAGTATTATAAATGCGTCAGTGACTAGAGTAATCTAATTGCATCCATTTTGAGGACATTTGGCGTAGAAATAACAGAAGTTCTCGGATATTTTTTTATTTTTCATTAAACATCACCTGTAACACCAAGTAAGCCATCTTAAGGTAATTTGTACTATACTCCAACTTTTAACATTCAAAACAAAAAAAGAATTTATTTACTAAGGACGCGTTCGTAGGCATAATACGATATTTATACCCGTCCCGTCTACACCAAACTAATCTATGGAACATATGTTTACACCGAGTGACATGCCGCTGGTTATATTGAGATGAATCTGCGAGGGAGGATGCGGCTGACAGGAATTTATATTGTAATACTGTACCAGTGTTTGTTTAACGTTAATTTATGTGTTATATCCTTCCATTTTCTGATAGTAATATGAAGTTCATTGGGCCGTAGATCTAAATTAATATAGCCGTTGAAAGATAGGATGATTCTATTAGTAAGATGGAAGGTTTCTCATAAACTAAAGTTAATCTTAAAAGTGTGACGGCTACGCTAGAGGTCCTGGGTTAGATTCCCAGATCGAGCAGTTATTGGAGTTGTAGTAGTAGCTTGGAGTTTGGATTTGTGACAAAAATGGCACCAGACTCGCGCTCACAGGGCCTCAACTTACCGTCAAAATGTGGGTTATATAATTAGGACACTTCTACCGAACCCTTCGGGGAATACAGGCCTGAAGATGTGTTACCACACGATACTCTATGAAACTGCATCAATATTTGTGTAGTACAAGCTTGTACTTAGCTTTACGTCATTCATTGTGCAGTAAGCGAGGTATAGCGTTACTTGTCACAACTAACAACATAACTAGACGATCTAAGGGAATGCTAATAACCTTGATTGCATGATCAATTACTCATCACAGTAAGACGTATGTCATTATATGAGGATGTGATAGAAATTAATTGTAAATGATTGTACAATCAACATGAGAATTCTGCATACGGGCAGCCATGACATGAGTCTTGACATAGATCCCGTTTTAAATAATTATCCGCCAAAGGGTTTAGCACTTAGGGAGCTAACAGCACCTGCATATTGACAATTGTGTGATACATTATCACACAATCTTTGTCAAAACACAGATGTTGTTAGCGCTGTATACCTTTTCGTCGATTGTATGTACTTGATCGATTGAGATAATCCCCCTTGTCTTTTTCCGACTATGTTTGAGTCCAGATGTCGAGAACCAGCTGATTATCAGTATTATACACGAAGCGATTAGACCGTCTTGACCGCTTCGCCATCCCTAAACTGGTTGTCAGGCTGTTTGGGTTTCTGACTACGAGTATCTATTGTGACCGACGGCTACACTTACTCTCCGAGGCACGAGTGGTTTTCGATGTGCTGAGAATGGTCTCCCATCCACATTAACACAAGCTCAACCTTGCAGATGCTTGATAAGCTAGGATAGCATAAGATCAACCGACAACATTAATTAATTTAAGTTATTGAAAATTTGTACTTAACATACCATCACGCCTGTTTTCCCCGAAGGGTTAGGCAGAGGCGTACCTACTAATGTACACCCACAGTTCGCCGGTATGTTTAGGTCCCATGTAATAGGGGGCGAGCCTATTCCCAGACTGCTGCCAAAATTTGTACTTAACAAAAATAAATAACTTTCTTGTAATTATGTAACATCACGATTTTTATTTCCCCTTTCTCCATAGATTAATCATCTTACAAAATCAATACGCTTAAAATAACTGGTTATTTTGATATAAGTAGGTATCTACCAACCTATTTTTTGAGATAGATAATAAATTTCCATTGACTAAATAATTTCTTCTTTAAATAATTCTGGCGTGGCAACAGTTTGTATCCCGAGATTGCCTAACGAATACGATTAAGACATGCGAGTAGCGACTCGTTTGAGAAATGCGCCGGCGCTATCCACCAGGTGTCGCATTCCTTCTTAGATAGACTCTTAGATTAAAGCAGAAAGCTTATTACGTAGCCAGGTGACAGCCAATCTGGACGTTCCGTAATCACTGCAGGTGCAGCCGATCAGTTAGAAGCTTTATCACGGTTATTAACGGAAACTGCTTTTTTTATTGGTTATGTGGGCAAACGAGCAGATGGTCAAATAGTCATCGCCAACTATCGACACCGGTAACACTATAGGCGTTGCTGATGGGTTGCTGACCCTAACTGCCCTTGCAGACTGCCTAACGATAGGGTAATAGGTGACCACAAAAATTGCATAACCATTGACGCGATAACAAGAAGACTGTCAGATCCGCAGCAATCGAGAGCTCACGCGCAAAGTCGAAACACATACCAACAAAGGAAAATAATTTTCTACTTTACGCCAAACTTCGCTAGATGTCGCTAGTAGTAGCAGCAAAAATAAAATTACTTATATAGGTTATTAAATAATGATGCCTATCTCTGTCTCGTTGCATTACAGATCGATTTGGACCCATCCAAATACTGACCGCAGTAAGCGCAAGCTTATCCCTGAAAAAATCCCGAATAACGTAATTCTCATTTAATTAGGAGCTCCTAGGAGCTCTTAACTTTCTGCTAATCAGTGTAAAATGTCTTCAAATAGTTTTTCTATTTACTAAACAAAATGAAAATGTTTTATCTAATCACGATCTCTAAGCAATTAAAACAACATTAAAATCCTATCCCGCGTAAACAGTGGTTTAAAATAATTATCTAAATCTTACTATTCACTGTCCTCACCACCTTTATTTTCATACCGGTAAGATGCATTTTAGAATGATGAAGAAACTAAAAATATATCATCTTACTTGCATTTTTAAAGCTCTTATTGTTGAAGTGATAAGGTTGATATTGAGTTGAATTTGTGTTGGTATTAGACCAGGTATTTAGGTCAACGACTTGATAATGCATGGACGGTGTGTGCACAAACTATTACATCATAATTGTAAGCTCAATTTGTGCGCACGCGCGTGAACGTAGTATTTTTTTATTCTAGTATTCATAATAATTATGAATACTATATTATAGTATGACTGGATGTATAAGCGTGGACAAAGCAAGATAAGAAAATGATTAAGTATTGACAAAGTTTTATCATGACCACAATTGGATAAGGATATAAAATTTGAGATTTTTTTTATAAAATGCATCATAACGGTGCAGGCAAGGCCGGATGTCGCGAAAGAGAGAAAGAGAGGCAATTATGCTGTTTAAACAAGGGGAGCGGGTAACGCGAAGCTATAACAGATGTCAGCACCTCCGACGATTCCCATGACAACCAATCAAAACGTGTTATATTGATATTAGCAAAGTCAAAGAGCGTTCAGCCAATAGAATTGGATTAGGCCAATCGAAAGTGGCGCCATTAGTCCCTCAGCTACCCAAGGGAGCTATCTAAGGGGCGAATCAAGCATTGTATCAATACATTGTGTTTTATGCAATGCTCGATTGGCCCCTTAGATAGTATCATGGCCAAATGCTCAAATTCGTTAAGATGTCGTGCCGTAAGTTTCTTGCACTGTAGCACTTTTACTCAAGTTGACAGTGACAGCTGTCAGTTTGAGTCAAAGTGATACAGATAGCACGAAACTTAACGGGGCATCTCAAAATTTAAAAGCCATTGAATATTTATCCATTTTACAAAATATCCATACTAGAAAGTCATCTCTTACCTGATCAGAGTAAGACAGGTTATTAAACGTCTATAGTAATATTCAGTATCCTTACCTGCGCAAGGGTTCGTCTCCTTGCGTACAGTGTCAAAACTGCCAACGGTGGAGACATTTTGGATGCTTGTACCTGGTTCAAGATATCGCATTGCATAGGAGAGCGTTAAACAATTTGAGTGACAGAAGCCCCCCATTATACAAACTTACAGGTACTTACTTTCGCTCTGCTTCATGACTGTAGGCAGATGTGGATTAGGAGACAAGTATTTACCTGAAAAAATAAAAAACAAAGTCAATATTGATGAGAGGAAATTTGCCGATGTCTGTACGTTAAAGATATTGAAAAAAAAAACGAATATGGGGGTTTTTTTATTAGAGCAAAACAGAAGCCAAACCAATATTTTTTGAGTTATTCTCTGTCTGTGTGTTTGTACGCGCATCAATCAAAACCTACTACGAGAAATTTGATTCAGTTCTCTGTTGTATTGCTGAGGGAACACAACACCTGCCCGTTACTATGGACCATGTTAATTAAACGTCGAAATTTCGGAATTTAGTACTATATAAATATAACTCAATAGAATCCATAAAGTGGTTTTATTTCAATACATAATTTACAATTATTGAAACCTCTTGAATTCTCATTCACTTAAACTAACCCGTAACACCAAGCATCCCCAATAAACTGTCTACCGCAATGGCACTTATTCAAGCATTTTGAAACGGAGCCAAACGTTTAACCGTCCATTCAGTGAAGTGGGGCAACTGTGGCGCAACTATTATACATGTTGCTATAAAGAGTTCACTAGAGCTACGGGCAACGTTCCCAATTATGGTCGAAGAATCTTAAGGTCTGCCTGGATTGGAGTTCTTTCAGCTGCCAACACTATGGTCACCTAATTAATCTCTCTGATAGCTTTTGCTGGGTTCTTCCTGATAGCATTATGTAGGCTAGATA
The DNA here is from genome assembly GCA_947256265.1 of Acronicta leporina. Lineage (NCBI taxonomy): Eukaryota > Metazoa > Arthropoda > Insecta > Lepidoptera > Noctuidae > Acronicta > Acronicta leporina. The sequence continues at coordinate 2,229,145 of OX366537.1, read as the reverse complement.
TAGTTTGGTAGGTTTGAGTATTTCTCGTGGCCAACGCAAATGATCTGATCTTATACCAGCTTGCGACGTTTGTTGAGCTCCCTAGAGCCACACAATGGCTCTCGAATACGTGTTTTCTTAGCTGGAACTGGTCTACTCTAAGCCGCTTTCTTCAAAAGACTATCAAAGATTTCTCTGCATTGTAACACTCACATATTCCTTTCTTCTATGTTTGGACTTTAAAAGAGACGTATACCGAATTTTCTAAGATTGTTTTAGCGTTTCTTATCAGAAATTGTCACCAAGGTATTTCATTTAAACATAGACTTGAGTATGAAGTATCATTTATATCATCTCATTATCACTTTAGGTTTTTCTATCCTGGTTTGCTGCCATAAAGGTTAATATTCATAGTCGGGCGACTGTGGCGCCACAATAGATGTAGTTCATAAAGAATTCGCTAGCGCTTCGGGCAACGTTCCCAATTACCGCTGAGAACGCTTTGTGGAGTCTTGAGGACGGCCTGTGCTGTGTAGCACCCACTCCTGGCGTAGCTCGTTCCTACTGGATTTAAGTATTTTATCTTTTTTACGGTGGAACTAGGTTTACGGTGCTGTAATGAAATTGGTTAGTGTACTAATAGGTATAATTAATGAAATACGGTAATGGATTCAAAGAAGCCGTCTTTTTTTCTTTTACGTAGTATATATGAACTAGTATTGTTTTTCATAATGGTCAGTGTCCATTTCGAATAATTTATGTATTTACAAAAAAAATACTAAGCTGCAAATCTACAAATTTAATTAGGCTTATTGGAGCACAGATTATTAAAGTCTTGAGTAAATCTTGGACTTTTGTTTATCCATAACGACCACTCGTATGACATTGAAGACCAACCAATGCTTAAAGGCAGGGGACGAATAAGAGGAGATGAATTAACCATTCACAGAATGACCGCAGAAAGTGTTTCTTAAGCTTCCCAATGGACCAATGTCATTTTTATTTAGCTCTTATCTCACATAAACAATCAGGAACATGGAAACACTTCAATATCTACTCCAATATAAACTAAACGTTGCATTATATGTACATCTGACGCACAGGGCGGAAATTAAACGCTGCATCGGCGGAGAATTGGAGCGGCCCGGGCGATGCCCCAGATACGTCGCGTCCTTAGGCATCCTACACACCGAGCGACAGGACAAATAGATACGGATAAATAAAAGAATTTTGTAAGATACGGAAAATCCATGACGCACTTGATTAGTTCATCACTTGACCAATGATAACAACCTAGTGATATGACCATTGGACTGCACCTCCGACTCAACAAAATTATAGATTATAGATATATTACCACGTTAAATATTCCAACGTTTGCCGCGTCATCGGTAATTGATCTGACTTAATGAGAAAGATACATTGGAGGTCATTCACAGGAATAAGGTCTTCATGCGTAAAAGGAGGTTCATTATTATTGGCTGTAATTTTTTACAAGTACGTAATAGTGAAAGTGGACCGACCATTCGATTCTAAATTTATCAATTTAAACTGGATCAGTTACATCTTTATGAAAGCATAACTACGACGTGAACATTCTAGTACTGAAAATTTTCACAGATAATTTCTTTTATCAGGAAAAACATCAGCTGAAGTAAAAGTAAAGTCCAGAAAAGTGTCGCCACTAATCAGTTATAGTAGCTAAGTGTATAGGTGCGCAAACCGCTTTATTTAAGCGTCTTAGCATTTAAGGAATTTTATTTTAAAATGGAATCGCATTTAGTTGCCACCGATTCTTGAAATTGCTGCAAGTTGGAACCGCAATTTATTAATTGCTTTAATTTACGATATTATCTGATTGGGCTTAGAGCCTACATATGGAGAATACATAATCAACCCATTATATGTCCCACTGCTGGGCACGAGTCTCCTCTCACAATCAGAGGGATTAGGCTATAGTCCACCACGCTAGCCCAATGCGGGTTGGCAGACTTCACACGCCGTCCACAAAGTCTCTCAGACGTGCAGTTTTCCTCACGATGTTTTCCTTCACCGTTTAAGCGCGTGATAATTAACTATGAATATGCACATAACTTCGAAAAGTCAGAGGTGCGTGCCTTGGATTTGAACTCGAGACCTTTGACTTGGGAGTCCAATGGTCATATCATTAGGCTATCACGGCCAGGTTATACCCTTATGGAGAATAAAAGTCTGTTATTACTGTAAAAACATGATGATATGTTATCGTGCTTTGCAAATAATGGTATTTTTTTAAATTTCACATAACATTTCACCAAATATACACATAAAATTAAAATTTTCACGCATACATGGGCCGCTGGCGACCCAAATCACCATCCTAGGTAATATTTTTCCAACGACCTAAATTCAATTGAATATCTGCCTAGTCCTTAGAGAAATACGGGTGTAATGGTAAGTTATTATATCAATTGAGTATCTGTGGACCGCCCGGAAGATTGAATATCAAAAGATGTCAAATAGATCATGTGTCTTTAGACATATATTATAAGAATTTCTACTGCTTCTCATGGCTTGTCATATTGCGAAAATACACCTGGTCTACAGGATACGTGCTTGATTGCTTGTCTGAATCATCAACTTTTTATCCTTCACAGGCTCAAACTTGACCGCCAGTTCGTCTGATGTTAAGCAACACTACGATCTATAATGGAGTGCGATTGCATATAAGACACCGATTCACTCGTGAACTCGTAATTTAAACGCACACAGATTATATCTATCGGGGAAGACCATTCTAATTTTTTTTATGGGATAGCAGGCAAACGAGCAGACTGATCGCCTGATGGTAAGCGATCACCGCCGCCCATGGACACCCGCAACACCAGAGGAGTCACAAGTGCGCTGCCGGCCTTTGAAAAGGGAGTACGCTCTTTTCTTGAACGTTTGAAGGTCTTATTGATCCGGAAATACTGCAGGCGACAGTTCATCTCACAGTTTTGTTCTGTGAGGCAGAAAGTTTCTAGACAAACGCACAGTTGTGGACTGCCAGCCTTCAAGATGATGAGGATGGAACTGTTGTCGCGTAGAACGATGGCGAAAAGAGGCTGCAAGGATCAATCCGAACAATTCCTCGGAGCACTCCCCATAGTATAGGCGATAGAAGATGCAAAGCGAGGCCACATCTCTACGCAGTGCCAAGGGGTATTTCAGCGGTACGCATGATAAAAAGTGGAATAAACTTTCTCTTGAGGTCAGATTTAGCTAACCTACGACATGATAACTTGACTATATAAAGACGTAACTAAATAATAGCTGTAACCGCTCTTGTGAGACCGATCAAAATAGCCAATTAAAGTTCTGAACAATAATGTGAACATTAAACTCAAATGAACACAAAAACCTCGTTCAGATGCATCTCCATATTCCTCAGATGGTATAGAAGTGAAATATCACTACATATTATAAAACAAAGTCGCTTCCCGCTGTCTGTCCCTATGTATGCTTAGATCTTTAAAAGTAAGCAACGGATTTTGATGCGGTTTTTTTTAATAGATAGAGTGATTCAAGAGGAAGGTTTTAAGCTATTTAACATCACGCTATGACTCTTAGGACCGGGGCAGCGCGGGTGAAACCGCGGGCGGGTCGCTAGTAAACAATAATTTGTAAAAGTTACAATATTTTTAAACACCGGACGCTCCAGTCCGGAACTGTTCCACAAACACGTCACACATACCAGAGTATCCGGTTAAATGTCCGGATACTGGAGCTTTGGGTAAGCAAATATGTGTACGAACTGTTTGCATAATGATACTAATATAATAAAACTTCATAGGAGATATTTAAGAAGAAATAATAGTAGGGGTTTACAATACCAATAGCAGTTTCGTTTTCACATGGGAGAGCCATGCTTCGGCTCGAATGGGCTGGCTCGACCGGAGTAATACCACGGCCTCACAGAAAACCGGTGTGAAACTACGCTTGCGTTGTGTTTCGCCGAGTGAGTGAGGTTACCGCAGGCCCAAACGCTTTTAAAAGGCGGGCAACGCACTTGTGGATGGACTTCTCTGATGTTGCGACTGTCCATGGGCGGCGGTTATCGCTTACCATCAGGTGATCCGTCTGCTTGCTTGCTCCCCTATCCCATAATAAAAAAACTAGAAATTGGATGTGGTTTTCACGACATTTAACTTAAAATGTGATACGCCACTTACAAGCCGAGTTATAATGCGTAAATAAATAGTTTTGGGACATGAATCTGTATTAATATTAAAAGCTGTGATTCCCAAAGTGGTCTATATCAACCCACAGGGATTGACGACGACCTGCAAAGGGTCTATGCCAGCGGGAAAAAAAATGTGTCCCTGAGATACAAAAGGATATGGTATAAAAAAATGCAAATAAGTATTTTAAATTAGGTAACATGGGGGTCTACCCAATACCGAAAAATATGGCAAAACGACAAGTAAAAAAAATTTGGGGACCTCTGAGTTAAAGAATCTTTCCATTATCATTGCTCGTGGGGAGACAGTTGAGAATACAAACTTCCTTATAAAAATTTAATATACTCGCTATATTCATATACAATGTTTTTTTTATGGAATAGGGGGGCAAACGAGCAGACGGATCACCTGATGGTAAGCGATAACCGCCGCCCATGGACACCCGTAACACCAGAGGAGTCGCAAGTGCGTTGCCCGCCTTTTAAAAGGGTTTGGGCCTCCGGTAACCTCACTCACTCAGCGAAACACAACGCAAGCGTTGTTTCACGCCGGTTTTCTGTAAGGCCGTGGCAAAAATTTATGGCCGTTATCACTCTGGTCGAGCCGGCCCATTCGTGCCGAAGCATGGCTCTCCCACGTGAACGTGTTTACAGAACCTTCAATTATTAGCAGTTTTATAAACAAAAACCAACACGTAATTACCTGGGTGGCTTCATTTTAACACATCATTTCACCTCATATGGCGACATATTGGGTTCCACCAACAGGTGTTGAAGGGTTTTAATTGGACGGTTTATTTCGCAATAAATCGTCATATTACCATCAGCACGAAGCCAGAAAAATACTTGCTTATTTTGAACGGTGGTTATTTTGGTAGATCTTTATACTTTATTGTTATAAAATGATAAAGAAGCAAAACGGCTGCCTGATGACAAGCGCAAAACGCAGCCTATAAGACCAGAGGTTCCCAAACTTTTTTATCTTGTCGACCACTTGCCATATTGTTCGGGTTTAGGTAAAGGTAAGATGATTGGTAAGAAAGAGTTCTTACCTTATTTAAATATCTTGCTTTATTATACCCACTTAGATGTCATGGACTAAAAACATAGACCCCTTTGTAGGTCGTTGTCGAAAGCTTTGGGTAGCACTGCTATAGCCTATAGCAAGACCGATGATGAGATGTGACCGATGGCCGATTTTTCAATTTCAACTGCCTATCTCCATAACTACTTTAGGACAGTCACAGGGATACCTCAATAAAACTCCAATCCCATATCAATCATTTCCATTATCATAAAAGACAATCGCTCATTATCCTGAGAATGTATAATCCGGCTTGTTACAAACATACTACGATTTTGTTATGAGGTGCGCGGGCGCATCATCCACCGAACTTAGTCGGGTAGCAAAGGCGAATTGTGGCACGGTAACGTCCGGACGGATGAGTCTATTAAATCATACGTGGTCAGGGCCCCCTAACTGTAAATATGTGGTACAATGTCATGAGCGGAAGCGATTGACTTATTTTTTATATGTTTTGTTTAATTTTGGGCTATTTTGGTCGGACGGAACGCAACGAAATTGTCTTAGCTACTAAAGTACCGTCGCCCGGACATTAAATTACCTACCACAAACTGACAATTTCCACAAACTATACAAGTAAATGAAACTGGAGTGTCTGTTTGTAACTGACCTAATTTATTTTTAGGTCACCCTTTTGCTTGCGGAAATGACACGCACTATATGTCATAATGTTATTCAACTATAATAATTATTGTAAAGAGATAGACCTCTGAACTGCCTCATTAGCCAAGTGGTCCTGAGCGCGACTGCTACGCTAGAGCTCCTGAGTTCGATTCCCAGGTCGAGCAAAGTGTTATTGGGTTTTTCTATGAAATTCCCAGTAACAGCTCGGAGTTAGGAATTTATGCCCGTTTAATGGCAATAGGCTCGCCCCCTATTACATGGGACCTAAAACATACCGGCGAACTGTGGGTGTACATTAGTACGCCTCTGCCTAATCCTTCGGGGAATACAGGCGTAATTATTGTATTTCTATAATTTGGGCGTGTCATTTTTGCAAGGATATTTTTTTGTTTCTTTCACATTTTCTAAGGCAAAGTTATGTAATGTGAATGGGATTCTATAAGATCCTTTGATATTCAATTTTGTTTCAGTCTTCGACAAAAATAATACCCCACCTTTTCTTAATCTCTTGTCTTAGTCCATTACGCTAGCCTAGTACGCATTGGCAAAATTCATACGCCATCGAGAAAAAATCTCAAGTTTCTAAATGTTTTCTTTCACCCTTTAAACGAGTGACAATGAAATATTTAAACTTACATGTCAAAATAATATGAGACAAAAATACATATCGAACAAATCACCTTTCCTTATCGCAAAAAAAAGCCATAACCCCGCTACCGCTTATGACTTGCCCCAAACTTAATTGCCTCGAATCGAGCATTGAACGGTGGCAGCTAAAAAATTGGCCAAGCGTGATGTTAGCACGTCGATCCACGCGATTAGCTTTGTTAGCTTTAATTATGTTTGTCTTCCAAATCAATTCTCTTAGTCGTAGTCTTCAGTTTAAATACTTAGATATAAAACATACAATTGATAAGGTTTAGATTAGAGCTACTTGAGCATCATAATGACATAATATGTCATATCCGCTAAGGAGTGGAACTTCCTGCCAGTCAAGTCTTAAATCAATTAAATCATTCGAGTGCTGGCGTTTCGTGGCATTTCATCATCAACTACTATTACGAATATTTAGTGCCCTGCTACTATTACTACTACTACGGTACGGATATACAGATTGAAAAGGGTTAAGCTATAGTCCACAACGCTGGCCTTCTGCGTGTTTGAAGACCTCAATTGCCGTCAAGAAAATCTTTTAGGCATACAGGTTTCCTCTTGATGTTTTCCTTCACCGTTTTTCTTAAATTAATTCGCACATGATTGCGAAATGGGTGCGTTATTTGGCATTTAGTTCTTTAAATTCAACAAAATATCTAAAAAGTTACCTCCTAAGATCATTCGATTTTCGTAGCAGAACCCCAGTTAATATACACTCCACATCTCATCTCCAGCTATAGTTTCGGCACGAGATAGGCGACGACAAAATGATTTCGTGGCGCGCATGTAAGGCGTGCAGGACATTGACTGATGGTTATAACGTATGCCTGATGGTAAGATAACGATGTGACGGGCGTTCCCACTCAATCTTCAGAGGAATTTCCTTGCTATACTCATTTGGGAAGCAAGTTTACAGTTTTAATGCTGAAACACATGAGCGGCATTCTTAGGGAATACACAACGGACTATTGCTCCAGGATAATATACATATAAATACAGATTTTTTTCTAGAAATCTTCTCTTAAAGATGAACAATTTGCAACTCTTTTTCTACCTCAAGTTAGGATGAGTGGACTAATTTATTATTAATTTCAGTAATTTATAACGCAATTTACCTTAAAAAAACAAAGAAAAGAGGTTATTAATGCTCCTAGATTATTTTCGCAGGAAATTTCACATTTAGGAGTTTCCTTTGAAGCAAACACCGGATATCCTGTCCCATTTACCAGGCTTTAGGGAGAATTTTGCTTTAAATACTTCGAAAGCACTGGAAGTATGTCATAACTATTAAATGAGGTTAAAATTAACGTCAAGGAACACTGTAATAAATTGCGTATTGGTTAGAGCAATTCTACCCAAAGTGGTCTAAATCGACCCCCGGGGGTTGACGACGACCTACAAAGGGGTCTATGTCAGCAGAAAGAAAAATTAGGGTCCATGAGATCTAAATAGGTATGGAATTATTAGAAAATTTAAAATAAGGTAAGACGGGGGTCATGCCACCCCAATAAATAAAACAAATGGTCGACAACATAAAAAAGTTTGGGAACCTCTGGGTTAGAATGTTGACATGCATTGCGGTACCTATCTGAGTTCAAACCAAAACTTAGAGCAACTTCGTCATTTTAATTATTTATTATATTTCAAAAATTAATGATCACCCTCATATTTGTTAGAGGATAACAGCGTTATAAAACCTGCATGTTTCTTTGATTAAACTAATCTAGCAAATAAGCATACCAGCCGCCGCAGCCTATAGACGCCAGCAACACCAGTGGCATCACTTGCAAGTTGTCGTTTCGTGACCTAAGTTCTCAAGCTTCATATGACTAGTAATTACACTATACTCAAAGTTTCCAACCTTTCAATCTGCCGATCTGGACATCAGCCACCAAGTTATCATGTCCCCCATAAAATAGTTGGATATCTATACAAATAAATAAAATTGTAGTGTCTGTTTGTGATATTAGGTCTTTACCTATGAAATTGCTGTTTTGTGCTGAAAAAATGTAAACGATTTTTTTTCAAGTATTTTTAATTATATTAAAGTAACCGCTTTTTACTAAGTGCATAAGGATGTATACACGGTACATATACCAATCATGTTTTTTTTACAATTTTTGTCTGTCTGTTTGTTCTTCTGACTTTCACTGGCAGATAGTTTTTTTACATACCACACGGACGAAGTCGCGGTTAACAGCTAGTGTTAACATAACATCCATGATTTTGCGCATAGTGAGTAAATAAGAATTAACATCCTTTTGGTCGTAATTTATATTTAACTTTAGTATCTACCTAAATACAGCCGCGCTCAGCCAAATCTCCAATCTTCCAAATTCTCAGAAATAATAGGTGGCCCCGATTAGCAAATAAAATTGCTTTAATTCGTTTTTAAAAAGTCAGAGAACCAAACTGAATTTAACTTTTTTACACTGCTGTTGTCTAGTGTTACCCATTTAATTTCCGGCCTCAATTTCGAGTCTAATTTTCAGACTACCAACACCAATAGGAACGGTACTGTTATTGGATATAGCAAAAAATCTATTCAGAGTGATATTGCACTCCATACGAACGAGTTTTAGCGCAGCAAACGTTTTTTATCCAACAATATCTAAGAATATCTCACTAGTTACTTCGGAACAGATCATTACTCATTCAGCACAATGCCTTGATGACGTGTCTAGTTCAACCGCGGAGAAAGAAAGAGGGTAATGTTTTTTTCGCTTATTTGTATACTGACCCTTAGTGTCAAAGCCTTCTTTCATGTCCAACGGAATGGTGGGAAGAGTTTTGTTAAAGTGATTTATGTTGACGCGGTATTTTAGTTTATGTAGAGCATTGAAAGGTAAGCGTTTGCAATGGTTTCTGATTGGATGGTTTGATTTAACGACAAGTGTAGTTAGTTTGTAAGAGCTAAATCGTTTAGGTGAGCGTAAGGCGAATAATATTCTTTTTTCTTTTAAAAGGCAAGGTTTATACGACTAATGGATTCATGTGGACCAAATAAATTTCATTAGGTATTAAGAGAACTTCTTGTTTCTTGTTAGTCTAGTTGTCCCAAGTGCGACTGCTACGCTAGAGGTCTTGGGTACGATTCCCAGGTCGAGCAAAGTGTTATTGGGTTTTTCTATGAAATTCTCAGCAGCAGCTAGGAGTTTGGAATTTCTCTCCGGTTAATAGCAATAGGCTCGCCCCCTATTACATAGGACCTAAACATATCGGCCAACTGTGGGTGTACCTTAGCACACCTCTGCCTAACCCTTCGGAGAATACAATCGTGATGTTGTGTTATGTTATTTTCTGAAGCTACAATCTTCCAATTCTCAAATATAACAATATTTTTTTCTTTTATTGCGTACTATCGACTAGCTCCGCAGCTTCTCCTGCATAAATTATCTCATCGAAACTTCCGACATTTCAGGTGGAATAAAAAAAACCTTTCATACCTGCCCTGACAATTAAAAACACAACAAAAAAAAACAGCACGAGTGGTTCTCAAATGTTGATGTTCATGCGGCATGCGCATTGTATCCGTTTTCGATGAGAGGTAGGGGGTAGGTTTCATCATACCTTGAGAACTGAAGCTCGTAATTCATGTGGCTACCGACGAGGATGTTATCGAGTTTCCAGTGGACATCTTCAATCACCTTCCATCTGGATTCGAGCGTCTTAGATTGGCTGGCTTTGGTTCAGTTGCAGCTTTCCTTCTAAAGGAGTACGAAAGCCTTACCCAGGGAATAGAGAAACCACAATAATGCGCTTTGTACTCCCCAATAATCATAATCAGATAATAAAATTTCGCCACTAAACTTCATTTAATAATATCCATAGCTTACCTATTTTGGCCGAAACAATTGGTGCTATACTGAGCTCACCCGGCGTTTCCTGCCTTATTGTCATATTAATATGTTTATGACATGTACCTATTGTTATTCGTCAACATAGCTTGTCCAAAAATAAACCTGCTTATGCATTGTGTCGTTAACATACGATAGTATTAAAATTGAGGTTTTTTGTTAGCTGCACAGCTTTTGTAATTTCGTGTTGAGCGATTTTAAAAAAACGGGTATAATGTTCAAATTAAAACATTTCAGGTGCAGACTGCAGTTGTAAAATGCAACAACTACTCGTATGTAGGTATTATAGTTTTCTTTCAATACAGATATTATCTCCAATCTTTCGTCATGTTATCATTGACCGCGCATTCCAAGCAACAATATTATTGTAATATTGCTTCATCTGGGAATCAAACTGGGACCTCTCGCTCATCAGCTGTCTTACCTATACCCTACTCTAGATCAATTAGTTTTTTTTTTAATTGATGTTTGTAAGCAATATAAGTTTACAGAACTATAGTGCGATTTGCAACCGAATCGGCACCAGTTTTTTTGTGCCCTAAAAGGACATACGCCGATCTTATTGGCGAGGTCCTTCAAAAAGGTCAGGTGCATAGTACTCGCAACCAATGTATGAACGAGGAAGAAGAAGAAGAAGTTTCTGTGTACCCCTGTGGGATGTATAAATGGTTACCTATATTAGCAAAGCGAAGAAAATGACATAATGAAGGAAATAATCAAAGCTACACAGATTTATAACGACCAGCGCTTGCGCACAGTAAAGGAATGCAAAATAATGACTCCAGTCCTCCACTCTGACGCATCGATGTTATAATAAAACGGACAAAAACGCCATCGAAAGCTTCGGCCGAATAAAAATAACTGACGGAGCGATTAATCGCAATCCTTGTACGTATAAATGTTGTATCACGACTTTTTTTAAGCGCAGCTGTAGCATGGATTGGCTGGCGTTTCGAAGTACTGTAAATATTTTAACGGTACTTTTTATGTAAAAACATAACATAACATACCATCACGCCTGTATTCCCCGAAGGGTTAGTCAGAGGTGTACTGTAATGAAATTCCTGTTTCGACCGGATCGGACGAAACTCAGCGGCCGAAACGCCTAATAAGCCCGCCATAAACCTAAACTCCGAGACCCCGTCCATAGTCTTATTGTTACTTCTTCTCTTCTCTACTATTATAAAATTGTAAAAAAACTGTGTCTGTACATTGAAGATATTAAAAAAAAAACAAGTGGGTTAGGGTAAGTATATAAACGACTCCGAACCCAAAAATGTGATTTTTATAATTCTCGTCTGTTTGTCTGTTTCTTACGGGTTGACGGCAAAACTACTGAATAGATTTTAATTTTGTTATCACTGTTAGAAAGCATGTGCTCCAACTTAAAAACTGTAGTATACTTTATATCTCAAATAATTAAACGGAACCTAAGATACAGCTTGACCTCTCTAATGTATAGAGACCCATACAAAGAAGAGATCATCACTGTTGGTTTTGATTTTCAAGTGGGCGAAGCCGCGGGCAGAAGCTAGTATAGTATATGATTATTTCATAGGTAGGTGAAGGGGCGGACAAAAGCAAGTAGTATAAATTACACACAGGCCCAAAAACTATAGCAATTTTCGACTCGACTGTGCCCAGCACAATGGACCGACGATTCAACGACTACGGATGTTCTAGTTAAACCTAGTGTACAATCAGGCGCATTCCTGGCCACATTGGTGCAAAGGGCAACGCGATAATCATCACTGGTCCAGTTTATCGACAAGGTCGGTCAGTGATAGCCGACGAGTATTGATTGTAACACTTGTTTACTAATTGATAAACGAAGCAAAAATTAATAATACGAATAAGGCTACTTTGTTTATTCCTGCTGTCGGTGGCGTTGTGTCGTTTCGCTTTATTCCCTACCATATGGTTAGGTCGACCCACACTAATACCTACACACGTCATGCTTGTGAACGGGTGTCGTTTGTTGGGGCTGGTCAGCTCATACTTGTTCTTTTTAGGTAAGCAAACGAGCAGACGGGTCACCTGATGGTAAGCGATAACCGCCGCCCATGGACACCCGCAACACCAAAAGAGTCACAAGTGCGTTGCCCGCCTTTTAAAAGGGTTCAGGCCTCCGGTAACGTCACTCACTCGGCTAAACAACGCAAGCGTTGTTTCACGCCGGATTTCTGTGAGGCCGTGGTATCGTTCCGTTTTTTATATTTGATGTGATTTATTATAGTGTACATCAAACTTACATAATTCTCAGTAACTATTTAAAACAGTTGTGAAGCTTAATATTGTAATCAAAATTAAAAGAGTAAGTATCTATGGAGTTTCTTGCTCTATATGTATAGAAGGTGGAAGAAGGAAAATGGGCAGTCTGTTTGCAAAGTCAACGAGATAATTTGATGGTTGGCCCACTTGTTTGAATTGACCCATCCTAATATGTGATTATTTGAAATGGCCAGTGTCTCTAAAGACGTTGATAACCTGTATTTCTAGGTTGAGATCTACAAGCACGACTTCGACGATTTTATAACTAATATTTCCTTGGAATTCATTACTTCCTTACAGGCTAAAGGCAAATCTATTCAAGTATCTGCGTTTTACGCCATGCTAAACTCATAGCTAGGAACACTCTTGATCAAGTCTCCTTTCGAATAGAAAAACCTAAAAATCGGTCCATTCGTTTGGGAGCTAAGAGGTCACAGATACACACGATAAACTTATAACACGCCTCTAGTCGTGGGGAGTTAAAAAATCCTTATTTTTTACTTAAATCTGGAAATGAGGAGAAAGGGGAGGAAGGTTACCAGTGATAAGTGACACGGCCCCACAGAAAATCGGTGTGACACAACACTTACGTTGTCTTTCGGCCCAATCCCTTTTAAAAGGCCGGCAACGCACTTTTGACTCCTCTGGTGTTGCGGGTGTCCATGGGCCACAAAAAAATACTAACAATGCCATAAAAAAGGTGTCGGACATAGGTTACTCACGACCAGAGACATACGGTGGCCTTCTGAAGCACTAAAAAGGAGATTCTGGAATATCTGGAAGGCAGTGATGCCTCTTTATACAACGACGGAACGGATAAGGTGTAATTAGGGTTGCCAGGCGTCCGGATAAAGCCGGACATACGTAGGCTTTTTGATTGTGTTTCCGGCAAAAAGAAAGTGTCCGGCTTTTGTTAGGCTTTTTACATTTCGCAAATGAGCGAGCGCCGAGCGTGGCCAAGCGCAGGAGAGTCGACTGTCGGTTGATCCCGCAGGCCGACACAAAATCCTCAATAATGTAGGGTGTCCGGCCTTTCTACCCAAATGTCCGGCCAAACTGGCAGGTCGCCAAACCTAATAGCCGGACAGACAACCCTAAATGTAATGCATTTAGGGTGAGAGGTTGTTTTATACTCTTAAAATGACTAAATGCACCATTTCCTTTCCGAAGATCACCATTTCAAGTATCAAGATGTAACAGTCCAGTAATTTCACACGTTCATCAACCCATAATTGTATGCAAATAACAATGGCAGCCGGTACATGCAAGTAAAAGTGATTAGTTGCATCATTAAGAACAATCGTATGTTTTTATCAGATTATGTAACCCACAAGTGCTGTTATATGTAATCTGTTTCAAAAACCATTTCGCTGTGCATTGCGTAGTACAACTTGTATTGCAAGATAATTGTTTTGAAAACACACCGATGGATTACTGAGTTGTGAAAGGAGTTAGCACTGTTATTAATTAGCTGTCAGCTTTATCATAGTTGGTACTAAAGTAGTCTCCAGCGACGACGATATAATAAAAGTTGACTGATTAAACTTAAATATAATTAGTGTTGTGAAAAGGTAATTCGAATTGGCTAATATAAGCGTTTTAAGGGGGATTGAAAGGGGATGCCTTGTCCCTGTCGCAAAAGTGTTATAATTTTAGATTTTATATGGCGCAGTGAGTTGTGACGTCATAAATCACAACTTTATAGTATCAACGCTCTCTGTCTTTCATAATATTAAAATTCTGATAACTTCCTTATTTTAGAACTGATTTTAATTTTAGCTTTTTATGGTAAACACTTCATAGGGCCATAAAACAATAACAGTGTACGGCTGGACGGACACCTATTTGCAAACCATTTGATTCCGTAAATTATCTGAACAGACGAGCCACTTGATGGTAAGTAGATAGATAGATAGAAACATTTATTCACTACATCATAATTGTAACGATACATAATATATTGAATTGCATGCAGTAAGTAGCAGCAGTGAAAAGGCTACGACTCAGCATAAATGCCTCGCTTGAACACCGTGGCCTTGATTGTCAGTCGCACCCGGTGCAAACATTAGTTTCTGACTTTAGTGAGACACGAAAAGATGTACAAAATAAATATCAAATAAGGGAAACAACATTCATTACATGAGATAATGTATAGACTAGCTTCTGCACGCGACTTCGTCCGCATAGCGTAATGATATAATAGCCTATAGCCTTCCTCAATCAATTGGGCTATCTAAAACTGAAAGAATTTTTCAAATTGGACCAGTTACTGAGATTAGCGCGTTCAAGCAAACAAACAAACAAACTCTTTCAGCTTTATATATTAGTATAGATAAGTATAGATTTTGATTCCGTAAATTATTTTTTAGAGAAGTGACAAAGGGTTATTAAATAATTTTTTCTTGCATTTCAGTTGATTTTTTTTAAATTGTTTATGTCGGCAAACCAACAGACGAGTCACATGATGGTTAGAAGACATCTTCGCCTATGGACACATGCAACACCAAAGAAGTTGCTGATGCGTTGGAGCATCAACGGACTGCAGACTGCCAGAGCCGCAGCAACCGAGAGGGAACTGACTCTCACGCTCAAAAGTAGAAACACACACCATGTTGCTTTACAACTGCCTCATTAGCCAAGTGGTCCTGCGCGAGACTGCTACGCTAGAGGTCCTGGGTTCGATTCCCAGGTCGAGCAAAGTGTTATTGGGTTTTTCTATGAAATTCCCAGTAGCAGCTCGGAGTTACGAATTTGTGCCCGGTTAATGGCAATAGGCTCGCCCCCCTTTTACATGGGACCTAAAACATACCGGCGAACTGTGGGTGTACATAAGTACACCTCTGCCTAACCCTTCGGGGAATACAGGCGTGATGGTATGTTATGTTGCTTTACAACAGTCTCCGACGTGAGGGTGGTTGCCAGCCAGACAGACCCCAAGAGGTCATACCACCGAGCAAGTCAGATGTTTTCTCACCTCCTACGAGATGCCTATCTGAATGGTAATGAGGAACTGTATTCTATCCCATCCCCACACGGGTCAGTTTTTTTTTCCGTATTAGCTTTTTAAACTTTCGTTTAGAAACAAGACGTTAACGTTTACACAAACCAAGTACGTTTTAAGTACGTAGCTTAAACGTATGCGGTGCGCCCAGCTTATGTAACTGGGTCACACAGATGGGCCATAATATTATAGATACAATTCTGCAAACAAAACTGTTTTCTGCCTCAATAAGCTAGTGGCCCTTGGTGCAACTACTACGCTAGGGGTCCTGGATCCAATATCAAGGTCGAGCAGTGTTATGTTATTGCTTGTTCTATGAGATTCTCAGTTGGAGCTCGGAGTTTGGGATTTCTGATCGGTTAATTTAATATTCACGTGGGAGAGCCATGCTTCGGCACGAATGGGCCGGCTCGACCGGAGTGATACCAAGACCTCGCAGATAACCGGCGTGAAACAACGCTTACGTTGTGTTTCGCCGAGTGAGTGAGGTTACCGGAGGCCCAAACCCCTTTTAAAAGGCGGGCAACGCACTTGCGACTCCTCTGGTGTTGCGGGTGTCCATGGGCGGCGGTTATCACTTACCATCAGGTGATCCGTCTGCTCGTTTGCCACCATAACCCATTAAAAAAAAAGACTCACCCTCTATTACATGGGACCTAAACATACCTGTAGATAGAACTGTGGGTGTACATAAGTAAGTAAGTACGACTGACTCAGCCAAACCTTTCTTGTGATAATATCGAGGTTGTTTCTTACCCTGCCCGGCTTTCTTGACTTAAAAGCTGAAGGCCTGGACATACAGGCAATCTATAGGTACATCCTTTTGGTTAAAAAAAAAGTAATATAACGGCCATTCTAGCACCAGATAAGATGAAACAACTCATTCGCAGAACAAACAGCTGATGAAATACTGGAAATTAACGGGATACTAGTAATAAAACGATCAGGAACTTTTTCTGGCACTGCCGCCTGCGAACGCACTGAAGCGTGGCAAGTTTTTTCATTAAACTCGTTAAGTTTCCACGCTGGTTTTATGAGAGATACTATTGAATTTAAGGGTTTTCAAATCACTGTCAACTATATACTTTTTCAAATACTAGCTGTGGTCCGCGGTGTCGCCCGTTTTGCATCATTCTTAAGAGTCATAGCGTGATGTTAAATAAGCTATAATCTTCGTCATGAATCCGCGGGTCACAGCTAGTGTTACATTATACCTACTTACGTTTTAAGTTTCTAGTATATTTCAGCTGACAATAAGCAATCAAGTTTTGTAGAAAACGCTTACTCTCGCTCTCGCTTCTCACCTTGGCATAATTGAGCAACAAACAGTTGATCGGGCCCTTTGGTATTTTATTTAGCCACATAAATAAATAAAATAATAATACCTACTCTAGGACATTTTTACACATCACCATCTAGTCCCAAACTAAGCAGAGCTTGTACTATGGGTACTATACAATGGATGTAATACTTTTTTTTTTGTTAATACATACTTACACTTATAATACATAAGAAACACCCAGACGAACACAAACACTTATGTACATCACATAAATTTTTTGTGTTCTCTGGGAATCGGTCAGCAGTCCGGTACTCGAACAACTAAACCACAGAGGTCGTCACACATGCCAAATATAATCTATACTAATATATAAAGCTGAAGAGTTTGTTTTTTTGTTTGTTTACTTGAACGCGCTAATCTCAGGAACCACTGGGCCGATTTGAAAAATTCTTTCAGTGTTAGATAGCCCATTTATTGAGGAAGGCTATAGGCTATATATCATTACGCTATCGGACGAAGTCGCGGGCAGAAGCTAGTCTTAAATATGAATGAGTACAGTGGTACGTCTTCTCTTTCACATGGCCGTACGTAGTAGTTCTATAAGAGACTAGCTTCTGCCCGCAACTTCGTCCGCGTAGCGTGATGATATTTAGCCTATAGCCTTCCTCAATAAATGGGCTATCTAACACTGAAAGAATTTTTCAAATCGGACCAGTAGTTCCTGAGATTAGCGCGTTCAAGCAAACAAACAAACTCTTCAGCTTTATAATATTAAGTATAGATACCTTTACAAGATATTGATCTAGATATAAAACAGCGATCTTCAGTTAAGAAGGAAGGCCAGCAACGCACTTCAGCATCAGGAGATTCGTATATTCGTTTGCCCTCATAAAAAAAAAACCAGTCAGCCACCTGTCAATTCATTCCCACAGACTAAATGACAAAATTCAGCAGAATATGCACGTCAAATTCTTCAAGTTTCATTTAAAAAAATAGGAAGGTCAGTTACTACTAAAATATTTGTTTACAAATTCACCGAGCGTTTCAGCCCTAAAGTATGGTAATATAACATTAATTGGTACTAATTACGTGTGTCTGTTTGAGAGGAAGTAGTGTCATAGTTGTTATTTCGGGACGATGGGCACGATAACGTAGTTTAAAACCAGGTGATAACTATTGCGTTTTACATAATAATTTATGGGTGAATCAATAGCTTCCACGAGGGAGAATAATTAAAGGACTAGCGCACCCAGTTTACAGTAAGACGTACTATTTTTTTATTTTTTTTTTCATGATAGGCTTACGCTTGATCGCCAGTTCACCTGAAGTTAAGCGACACTGCGACCAAGATGGAGTGCGCTTGCCTAGAAGAAACCGATTCACTCATGATTTAAAGACACCCAGATTATATATATCGGGGAAGACCCACTCGGGAAGCGCATTCCACATTTCCGCGGTACGCATGATAAATGTGGACTTGAAGCGTTTCGTTCGGATTTTCGGAATATCCACCATGAAATCGATGCCGGTTTTTTGTGGTTCTGGTCGTCCGATAGTAGAAAGGGCAAGGGGGGATAAGATCGTGGAGATCTGATGCACACTATCCGGAACTATGAACTATGTACGAAAAAATCTTCATGCATCATCTAGAAAGGTGGGTAAAAATTCTGGCCCACGGTTCGCCGATCCCATGTCAGAGTGGCGAGCCTATTGCCATGAAGCGGGCCCATAGCCAAACTCCGAGCTAAACTGAGTATTCCTAGAAACCATAAAGAAGTTTTTGTAATTTTATTAATTACTAGATTCTGCTCGAGACTTCGTCCTCGTGGAATAGTTACTTGGTCTTAGCGTGATGATATAATTATAGTCTATAGCCTTCCACAATTAATGGGCTATCTAACACTGAAATAATTTTTCAAATCGGACCCGTAGTTCCTGAGATTAGCGCGTTCAAGCAAACAAACAAACTCTTCAGCTTTATATGTTAGTAAGTATAGATATAGATAAAATGACATTTGTGTCTGTCTGATGGTAACCGGCAACCGCAGCCAATAGACACCAACACCAGTGGTTTCGCTAGCGAATCTCGAAACCTCAGAGGTAAAGTCTCATTTGCCCAGTAATTTCCACTGCAATATTAAACGGAAAAGACGCAAAATTGGTCGAGCTTTTTTTTATTCCTGATAACGGCTTACGCTTGACCGCAACTTCGCCTGATGTTAAGCAACACTGCCGTCAAGATGGATCGCGCTTGCCTAGAAGAAACCGATTCACTCGTGATTTAAAGACACCAAGATTCCACAATAAAGCTTAGCGGCAGAATATTTGGCAATGATATGGTACCCAGACCTCGGCACCAGAGTTTTACTAGCCCAGCAGTTGAGTACCTATTTAAAAATATTTAAAATACATGCTGTTTTATGCTAGAGAAGTGTTTTGCAATTCAGTCAGAGCATTTAAACAAGTCAGCCTAAGACAAAGCCTGCTGAGTCAAACCATCCTTGACTTTAAACAAGTGTAACATTACTTGTGAGCTTGTGACACACTACTTGAGTATTTCTCAAGAACCTACGTCTGTTCATTTGTTCAATGTAGGCACTAGATGACGCAGCGTAACTAGCGTTGCCAGGCGTCATAAAGCCGGACATAGGTAGGCTTTTTGATTCCGTGTCCGGCCAAACTAAACGGTGTCCAGGTTTTGTTAGGTTTTTTTTTTATTATTTCATTAGAATTTAACAAGATTTTTATGATAATAATCAATAAAGCTTGATTTTACATACAAAATGTTTGTAGTTATCGTTGTCGTATTAATACTGAGACACAAAATCCTCAATAATGTAGGGTGTCCGGCCTTTCTAACCAAATGTCCGGCCAAACTGGCTGGTCTGTCCGGCTATTAGGTTTGGCGACCTGGCAACCCTAAGCGTAACATGGAATTGTCAATTTTTTTTTATACCACTAAGTTGGCAAACAAGTCCACGGCCCGCCTGATAGTAAGCAGTTACCGTCACCTATGGACGCTTGCAACACCAGGGGTATCACTCGCGCGTTGCCGACCCTGTACAAAAATCTTTTCACACCCTTTTGGAGAGGGTGGGGTAAAGAAATATGCACGCCGTGGCCCGCACCTTCGTATATAGACGACTGTGTTACTCAACCTGTAAAATACATACATGAAATAAGTACAACCTTCTCGGAACACTTGCATAAGATACAACTGTGCCAAAAATCAAGCCTATAGATAACAAGCTTGCAACAGATAAAACAAGTATGATAAATGTCACAGACCATACGACGCGCCACAGCGATCATATTAAGCTTGTTAGAATGGGATGGCGCTATTAATATGTAGAGTGGCATCCCTCTCTCTCATAAAATGTCACATAGCTGATCTACCTTGAAGAAACCAGTTCAAACCAGTTCATAAAAGTGATGTACAGGTGATAGATAGCTGTAGCATAATTTTGCAATCATTTGACAAATATAGCTACACAAGTTTGTATCCTGCTGCTGCCTTTTTTTCCTTGCCTAAAAAGAAACCCTTATAGGACCACTCTGTTGTACATCTGTTTGTTGGTCTGTCAAGCCCCTTTTACCCCGGAATGCATGGAAGCATCAAGTTTTTGACTTTAACACCATTTTTACTTGGGGTATTGGTATTACTCAGACCTTGGGTTAGACAGTCAATGACAACTGCTTGATGTAAAAAACTGCTATTGGTGGAACTGGAATCCTGGTTAAACTGGTTGCATTGAAAATTGTGACAACAGTTGTTCATCATATCAGCTTATTGTCATCTACTGCTGAAAGTATGCGTCCCCCAATGAGTGCCAACCATCCCAGGTTATTTTCTGGTCATCCAGGTTATTTCGTTTCAGATTTAACTAACATCAAATGGTTTAAAAAAGAGATTGTTACCCCAAATCCATCACAATATTTTAATTATTAGCATTAAGTAATTAGCAAGGAGTTCCAATAAACCAGTTTAAAATAAAATAGGTATTCAACATTGAATGACTAATTAACTAATTACTTACTTAATTCTAAAATTCATAATTCTTAGTATTTCCTGTGACACATTCATAAAAATTGCTTTGAATGTAGGTAACATTCCATTTTCCATTAGTTTATGGAATATAATGTCAAGGCTTGCTACGGAGTATATTTTATGTCATCAAATTACTCAAAAGAGGTTTGTTGATAATAGGTAGGGACAATCAAACTAGTGATGTGAAAGAATAATTTAGTTAAGATTATGGGTTTATAGTTTTTCAGTTAATTTACTTTATTTTATGTATAATTCAATATGCTTCTGACCTTCTTTTTTTATTGGATCACTTTAAAATAAGTACCTTTAGAACAATTATACTAGCTAACAAAGAAATTTAATTTAATTTTTATTAATTGATTTAAAAAGAAGATAATAAGGAAGTGGTTAAGGATTTTGACAATATTATATGAATGAACAGTTATCCTAATGGTCTAGGGACTTCATGTTATGAATAATTTACCTCAATAATGTCTGACTGGTGGGAAATTAATGTTATTTGATAATAGTTTAGTAAGTACAGAGATTTTCAAAGTTGATTGGCTCTTGACCCATCTCATAAAATCTTTCAAATTGATATGTTCCCCATATTCTGATAGCCTAGTTACTAGTATTGTGTTATCTGTGGCCTAGTGCTATCAAGAAGAAAATGGGGATGAATGAAGGACTGTTTGGGTTATGCTAGAATAGTACACTCATCAACATAAATATACCTATATTCATTGTTTACAACTGGAAATACCTAGGATTGACCAAAATGTAACAGCTTGGATAGCTTTACTACACATCATTTTGGTTATCATATATCCATTCAGTTCCTGTTGTGTTTACAATATGAAGTCATGGCAAAAATATTCAATGAATTTTTTTTTCATGAGTAATATCATATAAGAATCTATTATCTCTAGATCATGACTCAATAACATGAACAGAATTATCATAACTACATTTACTTACCTGGCTTATCTTACAGAACGTAATTATTACAACAATCTCTCTGATAATAACTGATTTGCCAGATTTTCTTGTATTACATTACAGTAGGTAGCAGAAAAAAATATTTCTACACAGAAATAAGGGTGGATGTGTATTTATTAGTCATATGCACTCGTTTATATGAAACACCCCTTCCTGGGGGTCCTACACACCCCATTTCGCCGAAACATTACGCATATGGTGCTCAGGGACATCCCCATTGGACAAACTGTGTCCCAATTTAACAAATTACCTCTGAACCCACACAAGGTCACTCCTAAATTCCTATTTACATTGCTTTTGTAGAAAATAACACAAAATTACATCGTGTGGGGGAACGCATCGCAGAGAAAAATCGATAGATGTGACTGAAACGTCTTAACCTTTTAAAAATGCATACAAGTATGATCAAGGCACACTTTTTAACAGCTTCTAATTACGGTGTCATTCATAAACGTATGTAATTACGATCGTAATCAACTAATCGATGAACCATAACGACCGCACGCCCGTGCTGTGTTTACGTTGTAATATCTACGAAAAAAACACTCTACCGACAAAAAGGAAGACCGGCAGGGCAGTAAATACTATATGAACGTAAATAGATCGACGCGTGCATGATGAACGGTGTAATTATTTATTTGTTTTGCTAACGAAAGCTCGGAGGAGCGATGAACTCGTTGTATCGTACATACCTCATTTTTACGCTCGTATCCTTTGTCGTGACAAATCCGTATGCACTACTGCACAGCACGAAACAATTGTTCACTTATAAACTGCATATTTCCACAAACACAAACGGGCATTTCCGCATTATCGACTAGCGTACACGTCTGGGACACTTTCGGTAGCCATTTTTGTCAAAAAACACTTTTTACGTCCCGATTCCCGATTTCGGAAAGCTGTGAGCGAGATGACGCTAGCGCCGCGCCGAGACAACGAATGAAAATAAATGGAACATTGAACCGGGTGTTCGCGAGTCGAAACAAAATGCTGTCCGATTCACATTATCATACTTATTTAGCTTCAAGCAAAAGCTTCCACGTAAACGTTATACCCGTATCACTGCTAAACAAAGGAGCAGCTTTGATGTTCAGTATGCGAATCGGAACGCAAATTTACATTTTTCATCCATATTCGCATTTGTACCTTATTTGGGCGGATAATATCCTCTTCTATTCCTATGCACCGACCAATCATAATGCAGAATACTATTCCAAAATGATACTGGTTACGCCATCTTCTGAGTTTATAGCGAATTAATAACCATTTGAAGAACACATGGCAACATTTTCAAAATGCGGTAGATAAACTATGGGTAAACTGCTGCTTCAGAGTGCTGTTAAAAATCTTGGTAAACAAAGAATTTTTTTTAATATGCAGAACAGACTCGTTTGATAATTAATGATGTCGTGAATAGTAAATTATAGTAAATTTTGTGTAATCAAATAACTAATCTACATAATATAGATTTAACTAATTAGCACTTGTAAATAGCACTAATTTAGCATGGTTTACTTATAAATACTGAATTACAGTGATTTTTTAAAGTAATATACATAAAGCATAGTTAGGTATTGCAGAAATTCTGGACAATCCGTAAAGCGATGGCAATAGTTTTTCAAGCTGTAGGATAACGCGAGAGAGCATATTTTGGGTAACCGACTGAAGGCTTTCCGAATTCCGCAAACTTTTAGGGGATATAGTAATAACCGACCATGGCAGGCAGGTGTGCTTTATCGTCAACTTTATCGTTTTGATTGCATCAGCTATTGGTTCAACAGCGTATCCAACAATAAGCATTTTTTTTTGTGAAAAATTGGTACATAAAAAATATACATAACATAATCGCCTAAAAAACTAAAATAATTCGAGCAGTGTCTCCTTACTCGGGAAGTAAGATGAGTAATGACAGTCACAGCACTTTGACAAGTGAAGTGTCAACTACTGTAGTGACAACAATTTTTGGGAAAAGAGTCAGCCTGTTTTTCTTTTGATAAACAGTTCCTTTTTCGAAAACACAAAAATAATGGTGGGCGCTATGCCTGTGAACTTAATACCAAAATTTTGCAACGGTACCATGGGCAGCCATAATGGTACCGACGAGAGTGAAATTCAAGTGCATATCGGTAGTCGCGTCAAGAGTAATGATGATTTTGGTACGGTGAAGTACATCGGTGAAGTGCAAGGATACAAAGGTGTTTGGTATGGCGTTGAGTGGGACGACCCAGCTAGAGGAAAACACGACGGGTCTGTTGACGACGTACAGTATTTTAAGACGTCGAAACCAGGGGCAGGTTCTTTCATACGTCCGAACAAAATTTCTCCGTTTAAAACTTGTGCTGAAGCTATCAGAAAATACTATGGAGATCGTGAGGTGAGTAGGTACAGGCCAAACAAAAATTATAAACTTTTTAAAATACTTTTTTAACTATAATCAGAAGTGCACATGCATTAGGTCATTCCACCCACATAAAGACTGAATAAGCTGAATAAGTATTTGCGTGGGTAGTATGCTTGTTTAGTATCTGTCTCTTTATGTCAAGGCTGTTTTTTTGTTTAGATCGTTTTTAGATAGGTTGGTTTATAACTGTTGCCACTGGTTTCATTTCATCCCAAAGAACTTTTTGTGACCAAAGGTACCCTTTGTCCAAGGTCTATACCTAAATTCATCAAAATTGGTTCAGCAGTTTAGGAATCAAAGGGACCTTTTTGATTCATAGACTGCTGAACAAACAGACAAACATAGTTACATTTTTAGTTTTAAATATTAATTTAATAAGCATGTATCTTTATTTAGGATAGCATGATTGCATTTACATACATACAAACAATCCATTATACTGTCTTACTGCTGGGCACAAGTCTCCTCTCAGAATAAGAGTGATTAGAATATAGTCCACTATTCGTGATGAGGCATGGTTATCCCACGTTTAAAAATGATAAAATTTCACGTTTGCCCCATTCCATAAAAAAACCACAGCATTAGTGTCTTACCTGTGATTCACTGAATTTTATGGTATAGTCATTCTATCTCACGAAGTCCTGTATGATGACCTTTATGTAATTAAAATAAAGTTCAAAGTTCAATAATTTAATCGCCTTCGTGAAATAGAATACCTATAAGTACTATATTTATATTATATTTATACAGGTAGTATGACTATGGTACATATGTACTGTTTGTAGAACTGGGAGGGGATTAGGAATAAGTTATCTAGGGGAAGCACAAAAGATCCTATTGGGTCGAATTGCACTGAGGCCTTGCTGCCTCAGCCCTACACAAGATAAGCTGAGATGGTACATACGAATAGTATGGTAGAGAGAGGAAATCAACAATAAATATTTCCATGAATGTCCTATTATATTATCACCCTTAATAATTACCATTTCAGGATGAGACCGTCGCTGCTCACCGCAGGACCATCATCAACGAGTGGAAGAGGGAGATGGGTGCCCCATTCATTGAAATGGTAGGCTTCGAGAAAATTCATCAAAAGCAGTGAGTGGAATCAATTTTATTTTTCCATATTTAATTTTACTTGATTTACTGTTAATATCTTACTATTTATTTTAAATAAATTATTATTATAATTTACCACTATACACCATGCTTAGTCACTGGAATAGGGGCAGAATTTAAGTTTTTGTCACATAGCCAATATCCTCTGAGCAAATTTTTCTCGTTTTCGAGCTAGATTACAATATGGCGCGCAGCGTTTAGCGCTTATTAAACTCTCAGGCAACATTAACACACTTTTTGTTAAAAAAAAACAGCTAGTAAGTTTTTTTTTTAAAAAAAAAAAGTGTGTCGCACATTACTAGTATTCTTGTTAACCCCTCGTGCTAAGCTAAATGCTTGTGTTACGAGTGGGTTCACGTGAGTAGTGCAATGGGTGGGGTTCGAACCGGCAACCACATGATCGCAAGTCTGACGCCCTAGCCATTAGGCTACCGCCGCTTAAATTTTATGATTCAGCAAGAGTACTGTTTCTGTACTAGATATTCCTTGTTCATGTCCCCCATGAAGAATATTATGTGGAATGTTATTTTATTGTTATCCCCACAGTTCCTCCCACTCTGTTATACATGTCTTACTTACTTGGTCGGCCGCAAATTATTAAGTTAACAATGTGGCTGCAATTTGAACAAATTTTTCTAGAAAATTCGACCGTCTTCTGGAAGTTTGTGTGCACGACCAGAACATAGCGAAGCCCGGTGACGTAGCGGCGCTGTGCCCCAACGTGCGCAGTCTAGACGTATCGCGCAACCTGTTCTGCAACTGGCGCGAAGTGATCCAGCTGTCCGCACAGCTGCCCGACCTGAAGGAGCTGGATGTCAGGTATTACTGGCTCCGCAGTTTTTTTTATGTGATAGGGGGGCAAACGAGCAGACGGGTCGCCTAATGGTAAGCGATAATCGCCACCCATGGAACCCGCAACACCTGAGAAGTAACATGTGTGTTGCCAAAATTTATGTTTAACAGAAATAAAACTAAACTACTGAGATAACTGCCTGTAACATTGTTTACAGGCAGTTATCTCAGTAGTTTAGTTGGCTAAAGCATTCGGTAAAACGGACTAGAGTAGGGGTCGGCAACCTTTGAGTCTTCAAAGTAAAAAAATACAATTTTGAATAAGTTCTTAAAGAGCCACAATATTTTTTCTTGCCAACATTAAATAGTACTTCCATAAATAATTTTTTTTGATAGAAATTGTGCTTAATCCTCGTTAATCGATTCAGAACGGTTTTCATTTTTCTTGCATTCAGCATGTGGCTCGCGAGCCGCAGGTTGCGGGCCCCTGGACTAGCGCGGCAAATTTCTTTAAATGCTACGATAATAAAGTTATTTTAGTCAAGGATAAATACGACTGCGGGTGAGACTCGAACCTGCGCCTTCTGGTTTGATATACCAGACGCTATGAACTCTTCGCCACCGCGAGTCCCACCATGTCGAAATTTGCCTTCATATTCTGAAGTTAATAAATTCGGTAAAAAATAATTCTATTTTAATATACAAACCTTCATTTTCTTACAGCAAAAACCGTATGGCAATTGACATGCCCGAAGAAACTCTGAGCCAACTGTCCATCAACTTTGCCAGCCTTGAGAAACTTAACATTTCAGTCTGCGACTACGAGTGGGCTGACATTCTTACACTCTCTCACCTATGGCCCAAACTGAACGAAATGATTGCTGCATACAACCGGATAAAGAAAATAATACCACCATCTGTTACTCTGAACACATTGACTATCATTCGATTAGATGGCAACCCCTTAGAATCTTGGTACGAAGTTATGAATCTGGGGATGTTGAATAACTTAAAAGTTCTCAGTTTGAATGACTGTTACATTACTGAAATAAGGTTTAATGATAATCCGACGGATAAAGTCGACGTTTTTGAGAATTTGGAAGTGCTGTTTTTGAATAGGAACAGGATTAACGATGTAAGTATGGCAACATTTTTTTCTTGTATTGCCACCTAAAATATTATAACACTATAACGGTAATTTTTAAGGTTAGAACATTAAATAAAAAACAGAACTAGAAGGATTATCCCTTGTCTTAACAGTGACAGTGATTCCTTCTGTTTTCCTTGCATCCGAAAGTACGTGAGGCAAACCTATGTCCTTCTGCAAAGTACAATTTATCTGTATACCAAAATTCGTCAAAATTGGTTCAGCGATTTAGGCGTAAACTGAACAAACGGAACAACATATGAAGCATGAATAAACTTACGCAAGGGCACGGCTATACATATACATATATTGAAAACAAATAAAAGTAAAAAAATAATCGCCACGCACTATCGATAAATCGATAATCGTTTACTATAATTAATCGTAAAATAATTGTTACATCACTAATAAAAAAATATATATTTTTCAGTGGCGATCACTGAGCGAGCTGAATAAATTAAACTGCCTAAAGAAACTGTATTTCCTGAAAAACCCCGTACAAAACACAGAGGACTACGACACCGGATCACAACTTATAACAGCTAAGATTGGAACGCTACAGGTAATCTTTAACTAATTAAAAACTTCAGAATCATTAGCCTCATAAGCCTTTTGGGTCCTGAGTGTGACTGCTACGCTAGAGGTCTTGGGTTCGATTCCCAGGTCGAGCAAAGTGTTAGAAAATGTCAAAGACATTTTTAACCAGCAATAAAACCTAGGTTCATATTCGCAACCAATGTGGATTTATATAATACAGATAACACAAATATGAAAAGCAGTGCAGTCCTGGGGGTAAAAGTACCCTCGTCATGTTCAGGGACGGGGGCTTCGAGACGACTTTCAATGATTCTTTTATTGAAATTATCGTATAATAATCGATTATTTTGCAAAATTACAATTTATGTGATGCGATCGTGGGCGTGCAAACGCTTCTTTCATCGGCTGCTAACCGCTGTCAGTTCGCATCCTCTGTTCGTCACTATACTTCGAATTTTAATTGTATTCAGTAACTTGACAGTTCGAAGAGAAATAATGATACCACACTACAACTAATCGTGTTGGGGTAGTGAATGATTTTGCGTAAAGATTGATTGATAAAAATGGTTTTAATATAAAACTAGCTTCTGCCCGCGGCTGCGCTCGCATGAAGCTCAAAAACCAACAGTGATCTCTTTTTTGCATGGGTCTCTATACATTTCAGAGATCAAGCTGTATCTCAGGTTCCGTTTAATTATATGAGATAAGAAGTATACCAGTTTTTAATTTGGAACTTATACTTTCTAACAATGATTACAAAATTAAAATTTATTCAGTAGTTTTTGTGCCAACCCGTAACAAACAGACAAGAATTTTAAAAATCACATTTTCGGATTCGGAGACGTTTATATACCATAACCCACGTGTTTTTTTTAATATCTTACAGACACAGCTTTTTTACAATTTTATAATAGTAGAGATTAAACTAAAAAATGGTAAATAAGATGTAAAATATAAGAATAATTAATCAAAGTAATTTCCTTTACTATTTTCTTCTAATAAAAACCAACCAAAAATAAAAATCATGTAATTTTAGTTTGTTTACTTTCGTCATTTTTGACATTTTATATATTATGTTACTATTTAGAAACAATTTTTCATAGTTTATATTGTGCTTTAAAGACTAGCTATTCGATATACATAAAAAGTTTGTTCATGTAAGTACATTATTTAAGTTCATTCAATTTTGTTCTTTCTTTGACCACCTCACTATCTTTTTTTTGTCAAAAACTGGTAACCGTTCAACTGTCAAGTTACTGAATACAATTAAAAGTCGAAGTATAGGTGGCGTTAGTTGCAGCGAGCGAGAGCGGCGACATTGTTGATGATGATGAGTTATTAATTCATCCCAAAATTTCCTAGGAACTGAATGGCTCAACAATAACTCGGGAACTGCGTCGCGGCGCTGAATACGACTACTTAAAGCGATATGGAGGCGAGTGGAAGCTTGCGCAGGCCGACCCCGCCAGCCAGCGAGCCTTCAGCCTCGAACACTGCCGGTTTACTGAGCTCATCAACAGTAAGTACCATTTACTTCCATGTCACGAGATTTGACGACACGTTTCGCGATCGCTTTCTGCGACGAGTTGTGGGTTCGATCCCCACACTGAACAAATATTTGTATGATTTATAGGTAGTTGTTCCAGGTGTGGGTGTTTGTGTATGTGAGAATTTGTGTTTGTAAACGCACCCACGATACAGGAGAAAATCCTAGTGTGGGGTAACGGCTTTATACCCAACTGCACAATGCAAAGGAGGGTAATGTGTTTATTTATGGTTTTTAGGTCAGAAGGCGTAATATAAGCTACTTTATGAATCACTATATGAGTCATAGACACACGGATAGGTACACATCTTGCTATACATATCCAGTATAATATCTCGTGTACTTAACATGAGAGACATTTCTTTCACTATCATTAATATCCTAAAGATGTTGCGCAAAAAATAATACAATTATTCGGTTCAGTTGTGGCGCTTAGTCTACAACTCGAGATTATTGACTATGAGCTACTATCAAGAATTTCATAGAATAACTTAGTTAAAAGCTCTCGCGAATCAAACCCAGGCCTTCCCGCTTCGTAGCCCTAACTTGAAGAAGTTCATCTCTACTGCTAGTACTTAAAACCTCAATGTAACAAGATGATTTTTTTATTTCAGAATATGGCATCCCAGACGACAGTTTGCTAGAGAAACAACAGAAAAACATGACTCTCACATCCCAGCTACTTGAAATAATATTACGAGACGAAAACGGCAAGTCATTCAAAAAGAAATTCCCATCTTCCATGTTTGTGCAAAAGTTGGTAACACTAGCACAAAGATTGTTTCCAAGAGCTGTTCACACCGGACCACCCACGTTGTATCTAATCGACGATCAAATGCAAGGAGCAGAAATTTGGCTTGACAACGTAATGAAAGACCTAGCCTATTATTCCGTCAAGAACGGGGACACAATTCTTGTTAAATTTAGATAAATTAATTTTCCTGGTTGGCAACACAAATATTGTCGTTGATTTTAATTGGCGTGCATTTTAATATATTTATTTATAAATCGTATTGAGCTTTGTAAATAAAGTTATCTCGAAATTGTACCTGTATTTATGTTGAATATTATTTTATTCAAAATAAATGTTCAATTATGTATTTTTATTAAAATATTCTTTTGATTTAATAGGTACCATAGATTCATAAAATCCTGGCACAACATTTTCGCTTCATCTACGGTAATTTGAGCAGAACACGTTCTGGTTTTGGACTCGTATCCCCAAGGATGGCACAACAGCGCCACCTATTACGGGTCCAACCATGGTTCAACTAGCTACGAACTTTACAATTGCTAAAAAGAATATCATTATGTACTTGAAATATTACCTGAGATTAAAATGGAAGTCAAAGAATTTCTATAGTAAAGATTTATGAATATACCTACACTTAGATAAAAATCATTGCTTGTTGGCGCGGTCATGGAACAGAAAACGAGGTACCTACACCTTGCTAGGTTTCTGTGACCGCGGAGAGAGGGCTCCCCTCCCTAGCTTCCTCTACAAGTTTTAAAGTTTGCTGTGATAAACCAATAACATAAAACACATTATAAACATTTAAACATACCATCACGCCTGTATTCCCCGAAGGGTTAGGCAGAGGCGTACTAATGTACACTCACAGTTCGCCGGTATGTTTTAAGTCCCATGTAATAGGGGTCGAGCCTATTGCCATTAACCGGGCACAAATTCCTAACTCCGAGCTGCTACTGGGAATTTCATAGAAAAACCCAATAACACTTTGCTCGACCTGGGAATCGAACCCAGGACCTCTAGCATAGCAGTCGCGCTCGGGACCACTTGGCTAATGAGGCAGTTAAATGTATACGTATAATGTGTAAAACACATTATACGTATACATAAGAAAAACAAAGTCAGAAAGTTTATCATAATTATTTAAAAACAGATGTGACCTTTAATTTACAATCGTTATAATGTAGAATTGTTTCATTCAATACAACTGTCGCCTTGAGTAGACAGCCGTTCATTATTATAATTTATTTATTTATATCGCACGTCGTAGTAAAACGTAAAACTACCTACTAGCCTGTGAGTAAATTAACCGTAACATACTTAGGAAAATAAGTAGTAGTCGTCGAATCCGCGCATTGGTCTGTGCGGTCGTCTTTGAAAAAAAAACTAAGCAAATCGTATGTAATTTCAAATTTTCAAAATTTAAAAATTTTCAATTTTCAATTATTTCTCGAATAAAAAAAGAAACTACTTTTAATAAATCCATTTTAATAATCATTGAAATCATCAAAAGAATAAATTATAATAATCGGGGGTAAAGAAAACAGACCAATAGTTGACACTGGCCACATCATACTCGATCTCTATTGGTAACCGTTGTGTCAACAAAACTTTTTTGTTTACAAATGGCCACGGGTGACAAATTCAAATTTGAAACACGTAATTGTGATGTGAAAAGTGATTTTCTTTATGTTAATCTAGTTGTTTAAGTGGTATCTAATATGGGTAATTGTTTGGGAAGTATTTTTCGGCGTCGAAACGTGCGTCGTCACATCGTTTTGATTCTAATAGGATTGGATAACGCGGGAAAAACAAAAACTGTGAACAATTTGGCCGGCGAAAAGGATGATAAGGTTTTGCCGACTGTTGGTTTTAAAGCTGTGAATTTAGTGCATAAAGATACACCTGTGACAATATATGATTTAGGCGGCGGGCCGCATTTTCGCCAGATATGGTCACAATATTATAGCGAAGTGCACGGTGTGATATTCGTCATCGATTCGAGTGATTTTTCACGCTTGGACGAGTGCAGAGCCGTGCTCGAGGAGGTTTTATCGCACGACAAAATATCAGGTATGAATTTTATTAATATTTTGCAACTATCGTTATGGTAACTACGAAGCCATTACGTGTAGATTTTCGTTAAAATTTTGCGCTTTGAGTAATAATTTTATCGAAGAGCAACTAAAATACCTGCTTACCTACTTTAAAAGGTGTTCGCCTCTGCCAACCCTTCATAGAACACAGGCGTGAGGCAATAAACATAGGTTTCTTCAATAACCATTGGAGACCTACCTGTTTTACTTGACGTTGACGCTCTAACAGCCCAAGTCGGAAATATTCGGAAACGACACGATAATTACTACCGCTGTTTCATTATTTTTCTTTAAACATGGGTAGGTACCTACTTACTTACCTATATTTTCCATCAAAATTAACCCCTGCCCTTTACATTTCTTTACCTATTTCACAACTCGGCCGGGATTAATCAAAAATGTCGCATCCCTAAAAGTTCTTCTCATTCTCGGATCAAAATTACCCCCTACATTTTTACAGTATTTCCGCGCTTATCAAATTCCGCCGTAAATAGGCACCTATCTGATTTATTACACACGCACGCCCAAATTCAGTTCAAGGTCTTAGCCTTGGACTTGGACCTAATTTATTGTCTCTAAGACTGAGAAATATAAAGCTCTTTGCTCTTTATCCACCTACTGAGCCATCACGATTTTTTTTATAAGTAGGATATGTGGTCAAACGAGCAGACGGATGGTAAGCGATAACCGCCGCCCATGGACCCCCGCAACACCAGAGGAGTCACAAGTGCGTTGCCCGCCTTTTAAAAGGGTTTGGGCTTCCGGTAACCTCAGCCACTCGGCAAAACAGAACACAAGCGTTGTTTCACGCCGGTTTTCTGTGAGGCCGTGGTATCACTCCGGTCGAACGGGCCCATTCGTGCCGAAGCATGGCTCTCCCACGTGATAGGTAGTTTTGCATTCGTTTGGTCTCAATTCTCACATTCAGCAAAATTAGGATATCTGACTGATTCCCCCTTTGCCTACTTCTGTTCCTACTTCTGCCATCATGGGTAGAAAGACGATTTATAGAAGTCACTGCAAGCCATGTCCAGGCTGTAATTTCTTCTATGGAGCAATAAAGTCAAAGTGAAGGGTGAAGTTCGATCGGATCCAATCCGAAGTTTCCGTCTTATGACAGCTTGGTGGTCCTTGATGGTCGCGTCGCACTTTTTTTGGTATATCTACGGAATATCTCCATGGATCGCCTGCCAGTTGCCACCCGGGGAGCTGGCAGGGTATGTAGGGACTGAAAACCGTACAAGTCCGACCTTTCTTTGCCCTAAGTATCATCATGAGTCATGACTACGGGATTCGAGACATCCGCCTCGACCATGAGTAGTCACTTCACTCCGACATGCATGCTTATTTTTTTTTCGTTAAAACGTTTCCCCACTAGGATTTTATCCTTTATCGTGGTGCGTTTACAAACACAAATTCTCACATACACTAACACCCAGACCCGGGACAACTACCTGTAGATCATGTTCTCCGTGTGGGGATCGAACCCACAACACATGTTACAGAAGCCGATCGCTCAGCTGCTCCGCCAAACGTGTCGTCTCGATAAACTTTGTTTGGCTAGAAGGTTACCACTTAGTCAAAAACCTTTACCATCCATCGTAGGTACCTACCTATTAAGCGAAAAAAATATTACTATATACCTACCTACCTACTGCTCATTATTTTTTGTGATATGATTTAAAAATAACAAAATAATAGTACCTACCTACCTAGATGCACTAATAATGTGGTTAACATTGTTATCAAGCATTCTGCACTTTTAATTAAACGCTTATCAGTTTTGTTTACGATATCCAATGAAAATAGTGGATAATGTTTATCAAAGTCACTGTTGGTAGGTACCTACTGTGTCGGTTAACCTGTACTTAACTAATACAGTAAATACCTACCTACGGTCTATGTTAAAAAGTAGGATTTTTTTTAAATAATTCATAAGTCAAATCACTGCCAATAAATAACTGATTTTCCTTTCTGTATTCTGGTGTCCTTTACGAATAAAATACATAATATATTTTCATTCTTTATTTCTTTCAACAATTGCAAACTTATGCTACCTAGGTGTCTCTTTGGAATAAAAACCAGGTACCTATTCATAATGTTTCCAACACAAAAAATAACAGATTCTAACTCAAAATGTACACATATTTTGAGTTAGAATCTGGTGTTTTTCCTTTCTTGTTTTTGGCTTCCCTGATTGGCTCTAATAATTTTAATAGGTACCGACGTAAAATAAAGATTTTGATTCTACGGTTTTTAAATACCACTGAGGTGGCCAACAAGCATACGGCCCGCCTGATGGTAAGCGGTTAGGCCTCTGCCTCGAATTTTGCGGGCAGCGGGGCGGCGGCGGCGGCGGCGCGAGAGCGGGGCGGGCAAGGCATACCTACCTGTTCTCCAAACCAGCGGGCAGATCGCGCGGCACTATAGCGGTGTAGTGTTGTGTTCGCGATTGTGTTGTCGAGATATTTGTTTTTATTCGCGAACGAAATGTCTGAAAAATGGCGACTACATCTTTTTGATTCAAATTTATTCCTAACGCTCGATTTATTGTGGGCAAAAGAAGAAGTGGATCATCCTACTATAGAGCAAGGAAAATAAATGGCGAGTTTTATCGAAATTATGAAGAACAGAGACAAAATCCCGACAAATTCTAACTATTCTTCTATTTTTATGGTTCACATCTTTGCTGTTCCATATGGGTGTCCTCTCAAAGATTGCCGAAATAATTTGCTCTTGCACGTGTGAGGACATTTTGATACGTCACAAAAAAAATGTACAACACTATACTACAATGCAGACGCAAAACGCGGGCGGTCACCGCTTGACTGGAGTGCACCGCTCGTTGCCCGCGCCCGCGCCGCTGCCACGCCGCTGTTTTCGAGAACCGTTCCATTTGATTTTACGCATAAGATCCTGCCGCTCCCGCGCCGCCACCGCCGCCGCTCCGCTGCCCGCAAAATTCGAGGCAGAGGCCTCACTGTAGCCTATGGACGCTTGCAACAACAGGGGTATCACGCGCGCGTTGCCCACCCAAAACAAAAAATGTATTCTACTAGTTATGTACTATCTACTACCTAGCTATCAGGTATATGGGATCGAGAACACAACTGACACCATTTGATTCGATATTTTTGCTTAAGAACACTTATTTATTTGACCTGTGCGGCTGTTCCCAATGGCTAACTTAGGACGCGCTCTTTTATTTTGGGGGTACTGTACGCGTATTTTCGCAATTTGTAGGTACATCTATAACACATTCTAGTTCTATAGCTGTAGAAATTGCGCCATTAGCTATACAATAATCACAACTGAGAATTAAAACCTTTGCTTAATAAACGTTACAGAAGTGGTAGGGTCAATCAACGACTACTTTTAGCTACAATATCGATTTACAAGCAAAGGTTTTAATTCTCAGTTGTGAATATTGTATAGCTAATGGCGCAATTACTACAGCTAGGAATCTAGAATGTGTTATAGATGTACAAATTGCGAAAACCAATTGTAATTTGAATTTGGCGGGCTCAGCTAAACGATCAGCCGTAATTAAGCCAAGCTTGTTACTTTGTATACATTTTGCAATAAATAAAATAAATAAATAAATATAAGGCCCCACGCTTATTGCAAATGACCAAGAACAAATTCAATGAAAGTTCCCTCACAGAATAACACTTTTACTGACTTAACAAAAATAAACCTGAATCCCTATAAAAAGAAAAAAATAATCTTGAAATTATAACCCTTCGTAAGTACGTATGAAGTTTTTTGATTAAATTTTGTCGCGTCGGGGGACCGCTCTCTAATTATGTGAATCCTTTCCTTTCCTTTTGCTTCCCGAACGTGAATCGCTCGAATTCAGAATTGATGTTTGTTTGATGGCGCGTACATCGCCGCGACGCGCGGGAGGGCGTAAAGTGGGCGGAGCGTAACATATTCAAGTTTGGCGACCCGAGCGGGCAGACACGCGAGAGCTAGAGAGCGGTCCCCCGACGCGACAAAATTTAATCAAAAAACTACATACGTACTTACGAAGGGTTATAATTTCAAGATTATTTTTTTCTTTTTATATGGATTCAGGTTTATTTTTGTGTCGGGGGTTTTTTTTAATTTTTAATTTAATTTGTTATTTCACACTTTTTGTAGGGACTCCTTAGTTATTTTGTTTAATTTCTTTTATTTTCTTGCGTTTGAATTAGGTATTTTCTTCGTTTAGTTATTCAACTTTTGTACAATTATTTCATAGCTATTAGATATCTTATATCATAGTGTATAGTATTCTACTAGTCAAGCCCTTTCATTTGATACCTTTATTGAGGGAGTATTGAAAAAAAATAATAAATTCACCATTTCGTGGAGGCCGCCATGTTGGATTTGAAATTTTTCATAGTGTATAGTATTCTACTAGTCAGGCCCTTTCATTTGATACCAATATTGTGGGAGTTGTGAAAAAATATGTAAACCGCCATCTTGGGCCGATTTTCATCAAACATAGCTAAGAACACTCCCCACTTATTCACCTTTAGAACAAAAAAAACAAAATCAAAATCGGTTCATCCATTCGGGAGCTACGATGCCACAGACAGACACACACAAACACACACACACACACACACACAGACACGTCAAACTTATAACACCCCGTCGTTTTTGCGTCGGGGGTTAAAAATGAACTCTCAAGCGTTCGTACTACTTCTAGACGCAAATAGGTTACATACATTTTCACGTAGCTCTACTGTTATTTGATGTTTATCTAAAAGCTCCGAAAAAAGGGTGTGTTATGTTAATGAAATAAGTTTTATGAGGTTCCTGGCCTCGTCTTGATGTGGCTAAGGTAATGAGTCACTGATTACGAAGAATTAATTATTTACCTACTTTTATTGCGATAGATTTCTGTTGGCAAGGCAATGAGCTCTGTCAACAAATATCCACGTCTTCGCGCCGATCTCTTAATTACTTAAAGTCGTAATTCTCACGTGGAAAAACCATTTTGTCGAAGCTTTTATCGTGCCTTTGTCTCATGTTAGAAATACGAGAAACGGACTTTTACCGCCGAAAAGTCATGCTTCGGCACGAATGGGCCGGCTCCGCCACTGTGATACCATGGCCTCACAGAAAACCGGCGTGAAACAACGCTTACGTTGTTTCACCGAGCGAGTGAGGAGACCGGAGGCCCAAACCGTGTTAAAAGGCGGGCAACGTGCTTGTGATTCCTCTGGTGTTGCAGGTGTCATGGGCGGCGGTAATCGCCTACCATCAGGTGATCCGTTTTGCTCGTATACTATCCTATACCATAAAAAAAGGATTAAATTTTCTCGTTACGGACAAGTTTCGACATCCGTTTCTGAGTTTTTGTTCGATCTTCTTAGTGAGCTGCTTAAGTTTCTGATGCTTTCATTCTTGAGGAAAGGACAGGAACAGGTGTGAATATCCTCGTCATGATCCTTTATTCTTGCATATTGGGCCCCTTGACGCAAATTTGCAATTAACCTTCGAAGAACACGTCAGCGTCGATACGATTTCTATCAGCCCCAATGTGTATGGTCTGTTCCTGAAGATGTAGGAATCTAGACAGTTAATGAGACTACCTTTGTTGTTTCGCGAGATTTTTCGATTAAATTAACGGCCCGGACTTAAGAAATTGGGAATGGTCACCCTCCCAATGGCAAACGTAACTTAACCTATATACCGGAGCGATAGTAGTTGGAGTGAATCGATGCGACCATTTGGTTGCAACCCCTCGGTGGGGGATGCTCTGCCCATTCCGTAGTGAGTGTAACTAAAGAATTTGTATGGCGCACATAAGACGATGGTTAGCGCTGTGTGGGGGAGGCCTACGTTCAGCAGTGGACGGCAATAGGCTGATAGGTATAATGATGATGACATGACTTGACGTCATCTCTCGCTAGTGTACGCTTTCTAACTAATGCAGGGCAAAGGCCTCAGACAGATCTCTGTTCTCTGCTAATAAGTGGCTTTCTGTATCTATAGCTTAAAATAATACTAGGTTACTTGTTTTTGAATGATTGCATTGAAAAGTTGATTATAATCAGACTAAAATCGGTTCATAAAGAATTATGCACCGAGTTTAATGTGTTTTTTATTTACTCTAATTATAATGAACTTTTTATGAGGTTATAAAATTATCACTCGAATAGGCTATTATGATATCTCATAATAGCCTGTTCAACTGATCATGCTGCTTGCTTTAGAAATTACTTCAAACCACAAACATTACTATCATGTTTGAAGTAATTTCTAAAGTAAGCAGGTTACCCTTGTTCAGGTAAACCGGTGCTGGTGCTGGCAAACAAACAGGACAAGACCGGAGCCCTGGACGACATCGATGTGGTCGACAAACTGAACATAGAACCGCTGGTCAATAGGTAAGGATATAATAGCATATCCATCATCATCATCCTTAGGTATAAAACTATATTCGTACATCTTTCTTATTGGATAGGGAAGCAAACGAGCAGACGGGTCACCTGATGGTAAGCGATAACCAAAGGAGTCACAATTGTGTTGCCCGCCTTTTAAAAGGGTTTGGGCCTCCGGTATCCTCACTCACTCGGCGAGACAACGGAAGCATTGTTTCACGCCGATTTTCTGTGAGGCCGTGGTATCCGGCCCATTCATGCCGAAGCATGGCTCTCTCACGAGTGAAATCTATTGAGAAGCAAGTTACTTTGCCTCTCAACCGACATGACTTACCTTACGGTTAGTTCTATGTCGTACCCGTACTATGCTACCACTTAACTATCTTTTTTGCATTTTTTATGTTAAGATTATAAAGTTATTTAGGTGAAGGAAAAATATAAACTTTAGTGTCAACTAAAATTGGAAATGTTGTTGTCTTTATGGGTAGCAACTACATTATTACCTAATCGACTATTTCCAGATACAGATGCCCAACTCTAGTCGAATCCTACAGCGCATACGCCGAACATCCGAAAACAAAAAAGCCGAAAATCGACCCCGGCCTCCGCAAAGGCTATCAATGGCTACTAAATTACATCGTTCGACGCTACGGCGACATCAATCTTCGTGTACAGACAGACATACACGCCGACCTAGAAAGACGTAAACGAATGCTCAACAAAGCATCAAACACTAATTCACAAACATTCACAGCAGTCAGCGATGACATAGCCACGCAAACAGGTTTTGAGAACCCGAATTACGATTTAGAAAAAACGACTAAACTCGATAACGATGATATACATCGAGGGCTGATAGTTGTCAAACCGATTAATCATCACAGTATCGATTCGACGATAACAATCGAGAGCGTTGAGGAATCGGATGAGACCAGTGTTGCGAAGCCGAAGCTGTCTCCTCTCTTCGGTAGGGCTAGTCATTCTAACTCTACTGTTGAAACGGTTCGCATAGAGTTAGAGCCTCGGAGCGAGTTCAGGAAATTGTCGCCTATAGTCAGGAATAAGAGTGGTGTGAATCAACACATCGATTTCAAGAATAGACCACAGTCGAGTCCCACTTTCAAGAAGCAGATTAAGGTAATTATTTTACTATATTTTTCTTTTCATTTTTCATGCTAAGATTATAAAGTTATTTTAGTGAAGGAACAACTCGACTCGCAGGCAGGATTCGAACCTGCATCTTCTGGTTAGGTACACCAGACGCTATGACTATTAAGCCACCAAGAGTCCCACCTGCCAAAAATCGAAATAACATTCTGAACTCACGTCTTAAAGGTGATATCGGTAATATCTATTAAAAGCGGCGGTAGCCTAATGGCTAGGGCGCCGCAACCTGCAATCACGTGGTTGCCGGTTCGCAACCACCCAGTGCACTACCGACGTAAACTCACTCGTAACACAAGCATTTGGCTTAGCACGAGGTTAACAAGAATACTAGTAATGTGCGATCCACATTGCTAGTAAGATATTTAAAACGTAAAAAAAACTATTGAAAAGCAAGTTACTTTGCCTCTCAACCGACATGACTTACCTTAGGTACGGTTAGTTCTATGTAATATGTATTTTATTACAAGTTGAGCAATAAGTAAAGATTATGGTCAACGGAAAGATGGAAGTAAAGAGACAGTAGGACTATGGTCTGACTATGTAAAACTACACCTGAACCCCAAGATCTGGCGCAGTAGAACTGGCCAATGATCGCTGTAGATATAAAAGAGAGCCCTCTATGACAATGATATGTCAGGGAATTATTTGACGATCTCTGTGGTTCGATTCCCACAGCACACAAATATTTATATATGTACCTACTCTAAATAAAAGGAGATTTTAAAAAAATGTGATGAATATATGTGTTTGTGTTCGTCTGGGTGTTTCTTATGTATTTTAAGTATGTATCTACAAAAAAAAGTATATAAGTATCCATAGTCTATTACCCTTGGTACAAGCTCTGCTTAATTTGGGACTAGATGGTGCTGTGTAAAATGTCGTAGAATATTTTATTATTTATTTATTTTCTTAACAAATGCCAAAAATACAAAAGGAGTGAGAAGTATGGGGCCCCTAAGATCGCGGGGCCCTGGGCACT
The DNA here is from genome assembly GCA_947256265.1 of Acronicta leporina. Taxonomy (NCBI): domain Eukaryota; kingdom Metazoa; phylum Arthropoda; class Insecta; order Lepidoptera; family Noctuidae; genus Acronicta; species Acronicta leporina. The sequence continues at coordinate 2,188,254 of OX366537.1, read as the reverse complement.
TGTCCATAGTGAATAATAGAAGAGATTTTGTGAAAACCTAGTCGGGCACATCACCACGCTCAGCATTGAGCAAGCGAAGAAGGAAGATGCAATAAAGAATAATCTATCTCTTTACAGCTGGAACCTTCCAGCAAGAACACGTCCCTCCAAGATGAGGACCTGAAGCCGGATGGCGACCTGACAATGTACATGGGTGACCGCACCCAGACGTGGGGCGGCTCGGAGAAGAAGCATCGCGTGTTGGTCAACGACGCTGAATTGTCGCAGATGCATCGGGAGATCGTGCTCACCGAGAGAGGTCAGTTGACGGTATAGAGCCGATTATTTCCGGTCCCTTGCGAAGACGTATTCGTATCGAAATCGAGAATTATTTGTATGAGAAGGAGGTTAATGAACGTAGATGAAGCGAAAGTGGTGTGTCGGGAACGCGGGATCGGGATGTAGCAAGTGGAAATCTATAGTCTCTGCCTACACCCCAATGGAAGACAGGCGTCAAAATATTTAAGCGTGATAATTATTTTTCACGTGTGATAGCCATGCTTCGGCACGAATGGGCCGGCTCGACCGGAGTCATACCAGGGCCTCATAGAAAACTGTGGAGAAACAACGCTTGCGTTGTGTTTCGCCGAGTGAGTGAGGTTACCGGAGGCCCAAACCCTTTTAAAAGGCGGGCAACGCACTTGTGACTCCTCTGTTGTTGCGGGTGTCCATGGCTGGCCGGCGGCTATCGCTTACCATCGAGTGAGGTCTGCTCGTTTGCCCCCCTATCCCATAAAAAAAGGTCATAAGAGCACACAAATATTTGCTCCGTGTGGGGATCTAACCCACAAACTGTGTCGTAGAAACCGCTCGCTCATCCAGTTTGTCCGCCTGATATCAGTTTTGGCTTGTTTTCTAGATTACACGTACACAAACAAGACGGCGTATTCGGAGGTGACTCTACAGCCGGCGACTCTGCCTCTGTCCCCTCGGCCCGCCTCCGCCTCACAGCTGGTGCGGCGCCAGCTCGAGCTGTGCGGACAGCACAAACGTCGGCTCAGTCTAAGATGTAAGTATCTAAATATATAAAACTCAAAGGTGACTGACTGACTGACATAGTGATCTATCAACGAACAGCCCAAACCACTGGAGGGATCGAGCTGAAATTTGGCATGCAGGTAGGTCCATCTACATTCTTAGTGACAGCCAAGCGGCACTCATGGACCTCCTACAGGATCGATTCAAGGCTGATCATGGACGCTGCCCGAACTCTTAATGAGCTGGGAAAGCGAAACAGGGTCAGGCTTGTTTGGGTCCCTTGTGGGCAAAGAGCATGCTGACGAGCTGGCTAGGGAAGGTTCTGGAACCTCACTAATTGGACCTGAACCATTTGTAGGACTGGCCCCAAGCACAGTCAAAACGGCATTTCGGGAGTACGCAAGGGCGAGGCACATGGATGAGTGGTTGAGCCTCACGGGACTTACTCACTCCAAGAAATTCATAGGTTCCTCATCGAAATGGCAAAATGCCATTTGGAACTCAAGCAGGCGGCAGGCCCGTCTTTTGATGGGGGCGCTGACCGGACACTTCGAGACTAACGCTCTCCTACAAAAGATGGGTCTGGCGGAGACATCAGCCTGCAGGGCCTGTAAAAGGGAAATTGAGAGCATGGAACACCTTCTGTGTACATGCGATGCACTGGCTAGAAAGCGAATGTGCCTTTTGGGTCAGGGTTATCCAAGACCAGAGGACTACAGACTCATTCCCCCAGACCTCATTATAAAGCTCATGGAAGAGCTGTTTGTAGAACTGGGAGGGCATGAGGAATAAGTTATCTAGGGGAAGCACAAAAGATCCCATTGGGTCGAAGTGCACTGAGTGCATCCCCTAAGAAAGGATTTTGATAAATTCTACCATCTTATAGTATATCATCACACTAAGGCTAAGTAACTATTTCACGCGGACGAAGTCGCGGACGGAAGCTAGTTAGAATACATAACATAATATACCATCACGCCTGTATTCCCCGAAGGGTTAGGCAGAGGCGTACTAATGTACACACACAGTTCGCCGGTATGTTTAGGTCCCATGTAATAGGGGGCGAGCCTATTGCCATTAACCGGGCACAAATTCCTAACTCCGAGCTGCTACTGGGAATTGCATAGAAAAACCCAATAACACTTTGCTCGTCCTGGGCATCGAACCCAGGACCTCTAGCGTAGCAGTCGCTCTCAGGACCACTTGGCTAATGAGCAGCAGCAATACGTTGAGAATAAAGCTGAAGAATTTGTTTGTTTGCTTGAACGCGCTAATCTCAGGAACGAATAGTCCGACTTGAAAAATTCTTTCAATGTTAGATAGCCCATTAATTGAGGAAGGCTATAGGCTATATATCATCACGCTAAGACTAAGTAACTATTCCACGCGGACGAAGTCGCGGGCGGAAGCTAGTAAATAATAAACTATGTGGAAAACACAAACATCATAGGTCTGCATTGTTTCAGACATGCAGCGCAATAAGACGAGTCCGGAGCGCGTCTCCATGTTGATCTACGACCCCACCAAGGCACCACAAAGACATCTCGATAAAGGCGACTTCGAACACTCTGCTACCATCAACTGATTTTGGTGAGAACAAACTTTACTCCGAATATAAAAATCCGTGTGCCTGGTTAATGGCATTAGGCTCGCCCCCTATTACATTTGACCTAGACATACCGGCGAATTTTGGGTGTACGCCTCTGCCTAAACTTTCGTAAAATATGGGCGTGATGGTATGTTATTTAAATTTGCAGAAATGTAAACATGAAAGGGATTTGTGTGACCTCTGTCGCATGACCTCGAAAAGTCAAGTGCGTGCCTTGGATTCGAACTCGGGAATTCGAATTATGGGCAATTCAAGATCTCCTTCACCTAAATGCAAGCGTATAACAACAATATTTTGGTTTTTTTAACGGGATAGGGGAGCAAACGTGCAGATGGATCACCTGATGGTAAGCGATAACCGCCATGGACACCCGCAACACCAGAGCAGTCACAAGTGCGTTGCCCGCCTTTTAAAAGGGTTTGGGCCTCCGGTAACCTCATTCACTCGGTTTTCTGTTTGTTACAGGTAATTTTGAGTGCTTATCCACAAACGGTACAATGACATACGACTTATAAAAATACATTTATAATAATGTAGTATAGTACCTAATGTTTTATATTAAGTACATAATAACACAGGGTATAGATGTAAAAGCAATGTGCCCCTATTGAGATACTGTACTGAGCGATACACCCCATCAGAGATCCCTTCAAATGTCCCCGATGTGAAACGAGACCCTGCGTTAGATTCCCATGTCAAAAAAAAAATCTAGGATTTTTCTGGAAAGAAATTGTCAGTAAAAATGCGGAGATTGTCTTTGTGCTCGCCCGCTCTTGTCTGATATCACCTTCAGACGTGAAGAATTGGGACAATTATTCAAGGTTTAGAGATTAGAGACAGCCCCTAAAACTCCCGTCCTTCACCACCTCCTAATGATTATTTACAAGCTCAACCCCAGAGTCCCTGTTTGGACGTTCTAGGTAAACCGAGGATTTTGCATAAGTCCATAGTAAAAAACCCCAAGGATAGAAAGAAGGTAACCCCAACTTAAACGAAACCTGACATTCTTTTATGACTACGCTATAGATGCCAGAGAAATCTATTCTAAGATGACATGAAAAAAATTTGACTATAAAAATATAATTTACTATTACACGTGCTGGAGTTTACACGCATCAAAACGAATACAGCCATAAATAAGGCTCGACGCCCATTGGCGGCACGGCATTTTTAGGCGACGAATAAAATTCTAATTTAATATAATGGAAATTAAGTTGAAATTTGAAAATTAACGGTCGTACAACTTGTTTTCACCTTTATTTCTATATTATTAAGTTATATTTTTATTCGTCGCCTAAAAATGACATTTGGAGGGTTTTCGATAGTTTATACACCTATATATTGTATAGTTGAGCCATTTAGTATATAATATAATATATAAATTTAGTTATAGATTAAAGCAAAGATATATCTATAGAATAGAAATAATTTAGTTTTGTATTTTGTGTACTGCAAGATAATATTGATACTTAATAAAAGTTATGTTATTACTTTGGTGTTTTATTTTATCATGATATGGTATTTTTTATGTAAATAGGATATTATATTTTTTTATATTTCAAGCATTATGGAATGTCGAGAATCGTCGTGAATACAAAGACACTGCTGTGTTTCTTTGTATTCAGTAAAAGTTCAGAGTTTGAATTTTAGCCTGTTCAATGGCATTGAAAAAAAAATAATTTTATTGACACAGTTTGGGCAAATAAGAACATCGGTACTAATAGGCTACAATATTGCGTGGAGGCTTAAAACAATAATTAATACGACTAGCTTCTGCACGCGATTTGTGTCTGCGTGGACTTCAGAATTGGATCTGAACAAGATAACAATTCCATAATCTAAATAATATCTATCTCTGTGCCAAATTTTATCCAGATCCGTTCAACATCCTCAAAAACATTCACGTTTATAATATTTGCAGATATTTGGCGAAAGCTTAATTATTATTAAAAAAATATTAAAAATTTGATGGTATTTCATATAAGTATTTATGTAATAAAATGCATATAAAGTGTACTTGTTTATTTTCACAATAATGTTAATAATCATTATTTTTAATAAATATTTTGATGTTATGGCAGTGTCGTGTGGTAACATTTTTAAGGTTCTTATCTAAAAATTACAATATTTGCTACGTGCGCGTTAAAAACGCTGCTCGACTTGTTTCGTTATAAACATTGCACTTAGAAAGGAAGACGAATTCTAAAATAAATATACATACATAAATATGAATTTAATTACAAAAACAAAACTTAATTTACATGCGCCGATATAATTTATATGATACATTAACATATGTTTACATACATAGAATAAATTAGTGTTTCCGATTTACGAGCTAAAATGAATATATTAAAAAAAAGATATAATAATAATAACACCGTTTAGAATCTTCTTCAAGAACTTAATCCATTTTCAACCCGAGGGGTAAAAATAGGGTAAAAGTAGGTGTCACGTCCATAATGGTAGGAATTATAAATATCCACAATCTAAAAATCAATATTTTTTTATGTGATTAGTAAACGAGCAGACGGAACGCCTGATGGTAAGCGATAACCGCCGCCTATGGACACCCGCAACACCAGAGGAGACTCAAATGCGTTGCCGGCAAGAGTATGGGCCTCAAATATCCTGACTCACTCGGCTAAAAACAACGTACGTATAATCTAAACTTGTTTTAACATTTTTAAAAGGTAAAGACATTTTTTTCTGTCTGTACAAAAAATACACTGGATTTGAAACTACAGTGCTTATACCTAACAATATTTTGGGTAGAAAACGGAATTAAGTTCGAGTTGACAATTCCAAAAATTTATTCTAGGATTCAAAAATATCGGTAGAAAAAACGGGAACTACAAAACAAACAACAAAAATAATCATATTATTAACTATTTCTTTTTATATTGATAGAACTACTTAAAATTGAGTTACAATACCGACTTTTAACTATAAAAAATACATTTATGCCTATGTTATAAACACATAAGGAACTAAGGATAATTGAAATTAACTATTTAGTATAACATTAAGTTCTAGCGTTTTAGGAGTAAATACTTAACCTTTTTCGAGCCCAAAGATGGACCCTGGAACGAGATGTACACAACGTAAGTGTTGTTTCACGCCGGTTTTCTGTGAGGTCATTCGTGCCAAAGCATGGCTCTCCCACGGACGGTCTAAAGGTTGAGTACAATTTAATTGAATCGACTAGAAATAGTGATAAATGAACGCAACATACATATGTGTTGCATTCTAAAGCTTTCGATACAAAGAATACAAATAAAATTGTCTAAAGTTAGGAATACAAAATTGTACTTAACTATAAAATTATTATAGGAGTCACATTTATACGATAACCACTGGCGAATGCATGCGACAGTGGTACTGATTCTGTTGCTGTCTCTTTCTTAAAAGCACAATTGGAAAAGAGAAAAAATAGATACAGTTGACTCTCGTTAATTCAAACCTGCGATAATTCGAACCTCTCTATAATTCAAAGTGATCACGAGTTCCCTACAAAATCTCTTTATATTTCGAACTAAATCAATACATTTTCATACACTTGGTAATTCGAACGAAAAAATCATTGCTATATAACAAAACGACGCGTTAATTCGAACTTATCGGCGTCCAACACTCGACAATTCAAAGTTGCAGAGAGAAAGAGGCGGAAAGATTGTAAGTACATTTTGCGACAAGTTCAAACTTGTATCAACGTACACGAGCCTTTGTTTTTGTTTTGATTAGTTTGACTATGTACCTCTAAACTTTTGTCATTATTAAAGAATAGCAGTTAATAAATAATAATTGATCAACACTTAATAATTCGAAGTTTTATTTATTTTCTCTCACAAATTTCGAACCATTTGATATTTCAAACACTCGATAATTCGTAATATTTTAAGAGTCCCTCGAGTTTCGAATTAACGAGAGTCGACTGTATATCATATTAGAGTATGTTATAGCCCGGAACAAAGCCTGAGTAAACAAGAAAGAGATGGCTAGAATAGTCTAGAACAATGATGTGTGACAGTGCGTACTAAGTTGTACTCATTGTTCAAGTTTTTTTTATGGCAACATTGCTAATATTTTCAGCAATTTGTGCCAGTATCGTGTAATGACCACTCATGGGTAATAATTGAAAAAAAAAAACCGCTCACAATTGAAAGCTATTCAAATGACAATTTAAGTCAGAGGTTCATAGGTACAACCATTGAAGTAAGATAATTATTACTCTAAGGGTACAACTACATTTCTACCATATTCCCAAAACGTCACGTTATTTGTCACGCCTACGTAGGCTCCCATCGATTCTCCCTTGGACCCCTGGGGGTCCACCTGGGCCACTTTGGGAACGAATGGTTTAATTCATTTGAAAACAAACCCGCGATGTATTTTGAGAAGAATAAGTGAGAAATAAAATTAGTATCTTTTATCAATAGTAACAGAATCAGTATTAACGTCTCATATAACATTCAAATGTCGTATAAATGATATAGCCCGTAAAACTATCAGCCGTCCTCGGACCTTCCTAGTGTACATAATATAAAGGACTGTCTTGAGATCACTAGAAAATCTATGTACTTATACTAATAAATGCTATTTATGTATTTACAGATTTACAAAAGAGAGCCTCACGAAGAGTTAAGGATAAAATTTCAATAAATAGATAAAAAATTGAGTGAGCATTAATTAAAAGAGTCTCTAAAATCATCTAATAAATAACGTACGATAAGTCAGACCCCATTGAGCAAGACGTGGATTTAAATAAACATGACAACAGTCAAACTTATATGCAGGTAAAGGTAAATGCAAGTTACACAAATAATCAAAAACTACAACAATAGTTGTCACTGAAGTCACGTTTAGGACGAAAATTCAGAATGTGAAGGCAAATTTCAACCTGGCGGGCGGGACTCGCGGTCGTTTAGTAATTTTAAAGTCTAACCAGAAGACGCAGGTTCGAATCCAGCCCGCGGTAGAATTTTTCCTTCACTAAAATAAACTTCAAAGGCGTAACAACTGCGCCTCTAAAAAGTGACGATCATTTATGACGTTTTTAATAATGCATGCCTCAAGGACCGTAAAACACTTGTGTTTACTTGGCATTAGCGGTGACTCTGACAGATTTTTCTTTGACGCACTCCCACGGTCAACGTAAATTAATATATTCCTTTTACGCTTTGTATAAATTTTACTAGATGCGCTTACCTTCACTCGCTAAAATTACAAATATACATATAAAATTTTCTTTTTATATACTATACTAAATAATAAATAATTAATTTCAAATCTTTGTGACATTTCGACTTTTATTATAACAAGAAAATCAGTACCTAATACAAGAAAGCAGTTTCTTCCAAAATTGAAGTAAAATTTACTAAATACATCCGTCATTAATGTTATTGAGATACCGAGACAAACTTGTACGAGACTCGCTTGACTGGGCTTGTATATAGTTCGCGCAACATAACTTGACCCAAAACTATCGGAGAGGGGGAAAGTTTGCGCAGTGCATTTGCGTGCAAAATGTACTAAAACCGACTTCTGCGCATCCGCCGTTTTGGTTCAAGTTATTTTGCGCCAATTGTACATAATTATGAACAACCGCTCTAGTCTTGAACCTACCGATTTTCCGGTATTTCTACCGATATGGCGCCAGTAATTCAATGATTTTTTAACGATTTCTAATTCAAGAACAATCTCCCAGTTTTTTAAACCCTTTGGTTATACACATAATTATGTGTTACTGCTCGAACATTGATAGATAAGTATACGATATATTTGGGTTGTGATTAATTGATATGAATAGTACAGTCAATTTTCATGTTGTTAGTTTAATTACTGTTATAAGTTTTGAAGATAACTGTGAAATAATAATCCCTAAAGTTTAAGTTAAAAATATTTGATTGAATGTTGATTTTAATCAACATACCGATATATGGTCCAAATACATATTATAGCGATTTTACTTGGCGAATCTACCGATTTCAGATTTTGTCGTTCGAGACCACTGACAACCGTCAGGGGCCTTAATCTACTATTTCAATTGAACCAGAATGGTCGATCAATGGCTCTAAATGACATAAGAACTGACAGATTAAAAAAATACTGTCAAAATCCACAATTCTGAAATTATTGATTGACGATTTTTACACAATAAAATAGTAGACTTGGGGCCCTGCTTTACTGACAATTACAGCACGTACGAAACTGGCCGTGCGTCTGAATATAAGAACTCAGTGTAAAGACAATAATGTTTCGCATTCGGGATTGATTACCGATTTCGATATTTTTTGAATTAAACTTATTTTTTGCGGATTTTATCGTGTTGTATTGATAATATTTAATTTCCAACGTTTCATTTCATTTACAGCATCTATAGTCAAGGGTAGAATGAGATATTTTTGCAACTTAAGTTATTTTACCAACGCGGTCGTTCGAGATGGCTAAGTTTAAAAGCGCATAGCTATTTTGACTGCAAAAATGTCAATTGTATTCGCATTGTTTTGAGCCTAACGTTATTTATTATATTAGTATTTTTTTTGCGATCCACACATTAGTTTGTCAGTCTCGACGTCATCAAGATTGTTAGTAGAAATAAATAGGAATGTTGTATTAGAGAAATGCAAAAAATACTGTTTTTTTGTGTGTATTGTGCGTTCGTTTTGTCATTTCCGACTTCTGCCCATTTTGGAATCGTAATATAACTCTCGTTTATCTGTCTGTAGGGTTACACAGAACTACTATACTAAAGACTTCAATCCAGATTTTTAATTAGAATGATATAAAATAGAATAGAATAGAATATCCTTTATTGTACACAAAAAACTAATGTCAAGTATAAGTCATCAGTCATAGAATATGGTACAATGGGTGGTCTTATAATGGTGGTGGTGATATTGCTAGGTTATTTGTAAACTATTGTTCCCAGAAATCAAAAACACAATATGTCTTAAGATCCTTCAAAGCAAAGAGCGGTCGAGGGTGGAAAGTTGAGTCTAAGATTTTTAAATGTTTAAATCCATTTATACTGAAAAGGTTTGAAATGCTGAAGTTAAATGCGTAAATTCTTAATCATATTAGAGCATAGAACATCTGAGATAGTAATGGCAACTTGTAAAGAAAATAATAAAATCGATTATCGCTTAAATTAACTATAAGTTCAGTATCGTGCGGCTATCGATACTTCTCGCAGTTATTGAGAGAGACTTTTGTGCAGCGTTGGTCTGCTAAATTCAATGATCGGAGGGTTTTTATTAGAGGAAAAGTAATTATAGAGCTAGATATAGACAGGCTCGATATTTATTATCAGTATTACGACATTGAGTGAGCTTACACATTCAAAGTTAGTCATAAAAATATATAAAACGTCTTAGAAATTTCCTTTTTTTTCTATAAGGCAAGTTTGCCGATGATGACAATTCAGCCATTTATCAAGTCAATCAATTTAAACAAGAATTAAAAGCAAAATCCATCGAGAATTTCATTGAAAAACAAATATCACTTTGCTCGAACTAGGAATAGAAGTCCGGGCCGTAGGATTCGCATTTCAAACCACTGGATAATAAGGCAGCTCGAAGTACGCGGTCACTGCCCTAGGTCAAATTTTTATTTCACTAAAATTTATTATATATTTGAATGTGTGAGCCAAGTTTATTACAATACCTTACCTAGAACTTTGCTGTATTGAGTCATCATCTGTAAAGCTAGCTCGGTTCCTCCTCTCACAACGTTTCTGATGCTGCCTAATGAAGGCACTCAGCCTATTCAGAAGGAACTGTTTATCGTGACCTTCTAGAACTAACTGATTCTTCAAAACCGTCACCATATGTCTGTTGGCCGCTGCCACAGCCCAATAATAATAGAGAAAGAATAACAGAATCGCAAATGCCGGAACTGCGAACGTAGCCGTCCCTAATCGGAAGATAATTTCCCTAATAACATATGGGAACCCATCAAAAGTCTGCACCACATATTCCCATACATTATTATAACCTCGGTATGGACCGCAGTTCACTGATGGAAAAATTTCAGCCACTGAAAACGCGACGGGAGCTATAGACGCTATGAATCCTAACAGTAACACCGACATGAATAAAGACTTGGACTTCGAGGCTTTATAAACAACTGGCGAAGGAGTACAGTTTATTAAGCACGTGAACTTTTTTATATAGAAAATTAAGAAGTAAAATATCGTTCCGATAATTGGAAGGAAAGGACAGAAGAAGGAACCCATCCATATTATAGTTTGTGTGTACACAATGTCTAGAACATGTTTCGGCAGATAAAATTCTTGTTCGCCTATAATTTTTATACAGCGACTGTTCGCGTGCCTAGCTAGAAATGCCCTAGGGAGATTTATGAAGAATGTAGTTACAAATTGCACGGCAAAGTCAGTTAAAATTAACTTATATAACTGCTGACCCACATAAGTCTCCCAACATTCCAATTTCGACGGATTATCGTTGCCTTTCGAACAGACAAACCCGTTATCCCTTACATATGTATACATTTGACTTAATAACACGACTAAAGAAGACAATCTCAATAAAACTGTTCGTAGTAATGTTATTATCAAAACATGCGCAGGAGTGTAACTTTCGAATGGTATTAAATAGCTAAATATTTCTGGCACTATCAAATTTAATACGACTATGCAAATAAATGGTAGGAATTCTAGTAAAGTGCTTTCTAACTGTCCGAAGAATGTACCTCCCTGTCTGTATAATTTAAGAGTAAATTTCTCTGGTTGGGTAGTATTGAAATCGCGTCGAAAATAATGATCGCTTGTATCAGAACTTTGTTCGGTAACCTCGATCAATCTGTCCGTGGAATAATTGAAGGTGAAATATATGAGAACACCAGATGCTGTTAGTATTATGAAAACGATTAGGTTTATTAAAAGTCGTTTGAAATATAGTAAAATTTGTGATTCCCTAGTCCTTAATTGGCGTTCTTCTTTAAATTTCTCCTCTTCTAAATGACCTTTAATTTCATTGTACAACGCCTTATGTTTTATTTTAGCCGACTTGTCGTTATGAATACAAAAATCCCAGCCGCCGAAAACTAAATTACAGTACTTATAAAACTGTCCTTCATTCTCCACAAGTCTTTCCTTAAAACCTTTAGCAGCGGTTTTTACTATAGCTATTAAAGAAAGTAACATCCAAGATATCGCCACAAGAATGTAAGCCATGGGCATGTTGAAATAAAGCTCTTTATCAAACAAATTGTGTAAATAATATGTATATATCTGATTGGAATAGACGCCGTAGAATAGAATAGTTCTTTCCATCCACCCTGTGCCTTGTATAACATCGAGAAACACATTGGAATCGGATAGATTTTTCGTCAAATAATGTTCGGAGCAGCAAACTATGGAAGTTGTGTCATTATCGTAACATTGGTACTCTGCTTCCGTTAGCAAAGTATTTGGTAATATCATAAACAATATGATTAGAATTGAAATGCCTATGTTTAAGAATAGCAGCCATCTAAGGAAGAGGAAGTATGAGACAACGCCTGTGCCGAATTTCCCCTCAATCTCCCTCATTGGAGACTGCCAGAGCACCAATTTGCCGACTATTTCGGAGAATCGTATTCGAAAACGGTGCCATACCTTTCGTTGTCGCCATTGGAGTTGTTCTAAGCCTTGCAAACGAAGCTTGGTAGCGTTCTGTGGAGATGAAAATAAAGTAAGATAGATCTGTTTACTGAAGACATAATATCTTTTTAAATTTTTTGTATTAAGATGACGAACAAAAATACCTACGGGCTGCCTATAGAATAGAATATCCTTTAATATACACTAAAAACGAATGTCAAGTATAAATTATCGATCATAGAATATGGTACAATGGGTGGTCTTATCGCTAAAAGCGATCTCTTACAGACAACCTTTGGATGGACTCAAGAGAAAGGAAAGGCGAAAAATAATGGGAATGGTAACATAGAAAGAAAAAACTGTACTTTTTACAGATTTTATCGCGTTTCGAATCCTTTACAGCATCCATGGTCAAGGGTAGATTATTAGGGGTAGAAAATTTCTTACTGCTTTTCTTACCGATCTGATTCACGCAGAATGAGGTCACCATGTCCTTTGGTCTTGCAGTTTTGGACTTGGATTTGGTATTAAAGAGATTCTATAATAAGCTTGATGCTGTAATACCAATTCGGCAATAACTACCACACCACTACATTGATTACAAAGCCGTGTAGAGAATTGCTATTATACCTGTAACCTGGCCTTCAGTTCTCGCTTCTGGTTCATGGGGACCGGCATCGCCTTGATCTGCATGATCTCCTCCCACGTTCTCTCCTCATTGGAGAGGTTTTCTGAAATTGTATGCTTCCATTAAATCAAAATCCTTTCTCCGTAACCCGTATTATGTCGTGTTAAGAGCTTGAATTGCACCAAAAAACATAATACCGAATTAAATCGTAATTGAGACAATATTTCATCAAGGTTAGGTTAGGTTAGGTTAGGTTGAGGACTCTTGGGGTGCAAGTCAGGCAACCTCCTCGTGTGCCCCCGGCTGCTTGTCCCTTCTGGATACGTCCGTGGGGAACGGCAGTCGTGTGGGGCCGGTGCATCCTGGGCACGGGCAATAACTCTCCCTGGTTTTGGGGGGTCTTGTTGCTCGTGGCGAAGTCTGACGTGGCTGGGGCCATTCAATGGCCACAGGGAGGGTTGCTCCACGTATCCCTCTGCTCATCAGAGGGTACAGTGGAGGAGCAAGGGCGGGCTCGGCGTGTACTCACCCTGCCGTCGAGCAGGCAGCGGGAGTTCTGTCTCCTCTGCCACCGTCGCCAAATCGGAGGATGCCTTACACGCTGAGTGCAGTGGTCATGTCTCGCGGCTTAGCGTAAGGTGTCCGCCGTCAGTCTCGGCTTAACCGCCCGGACTGCGAGGAAGACAACCTTGACAAAAATCACCCCCAATCTCAAGCGGCGGCGCACCGCGAGGAGATGAGTGGCTGGCGGGGCTCTCCGGAGAAGCCAGTCGCTAGTGCGACCCCCACCAGGGTACCTGCGGACCCCCTGGTTGGGTCACACTATACGCTTACCCGGGTACAGGGGGCACTGCCCGGGTGGACATTTATTTCCCCCATACTCGTGGGATTCTGTATGGATTTAGATAATAAAAAATATGAGGAGGATGCCGTAGTGCATCGCAGTGGGAGCCGAGAAGGCTCATGTCCCTCTGGGGACCAGGTCCTCTCCGACACCGAGTCGTCGAGAGGACTCAACCGTCCGCCAAGAAGGCGGGACGCGACTGAGGCGGGTATGGGCCCCGCCTCCAGCGAGGAAAACCTATCGGCCGCCAAAGTGCCCACGGCCAGAAGGGGGGGGCGCGCCAAGGCACCAGTGCGCGATAGCCAGGGCCGCTTCAAGCGCCCGGGTACGCCCGTCGCCAGCGGGGGGGAGAGCGACTCCGGTCCCCCGCAAATGGAGACGGACGATTTCGTCCTGCGCACTGAGGCGGAGCTGCGCACCGCCAGGCGCGATGAAAGAAAGACGGCGGTGGTGGACGAGGTCACCGAACTCGCTCGTCGGGCCAAAGAGCGGCGGGAAGCCTTCGCTTCTACTGCGGGTGGCCCGACGGCAGTGGCCTTGAGCCAAATGGTGGGCGACAGCGTGAGCGTCGTCCGGATGGTTGCCACTAAGTCTGGCAACCTGAAGGGCACGTTCACGCGTGCCTTAAAAGAGGCGGCTGACGGCATTGGGGAGGCGGTCAGGATCCTCGTGGACCGCACCGCCTCGGAGGAGACGGCGAAGCTGAGGGAGGAGAATGCCCGTCTCCTAACCAAGGTGGGAGCCCTCGAGAGGGAAATGGCCGCCCTAAAGGCCGAATTCCGTCGGCAGCAGGGCCGGCCATCGCAGGCCGCCGCCGCACCCGCGCCTGCTGTGCCCACTCCCGCACCTGGGCTTTTACAGGCCGACCAGGTGCAGGAGATTGTGCAGGCAATCATGCGCCAGACTGGCGATATGATTAATGCCCGCCTGGAGGCCTTGGAGCCGAGGCTCCTCCAGGAGAAAAACCTCCGACCGCCGCTGGCGGCAGACAAGCGGAGGGCGGAGGAGTCCGCCAAAGCGGGGGGACCTGCTACCTACGCGGCCAAAACCGCCTTGCCGCGGACGGGTGCCCCAGCTGTCCGACCAGCGGCGGCTGCGAAACCGGCGCAAACCACAGCGCCACCGCCGCCGCCGCCGCCACCGGCGCAGACCGCCGCCGCGGCCGCGGCCTCCCACACTGCCACATCCCAACCAAAGGGAAAGGGGCGTGGGAGGAGAGGCCGCAGGGGCAAAGCGAGTGCTGCCGCAGCAGCTGCTACCCAGGAGGAGGGACAGGAGGAGGGACAGAGGGTTCAGGCGACCCAGGGCCAGGCGCCCCAAACTCCCAACCAGGACGGTTGGGAAACTGTGGGCGCCAAGAAGCAGGCCCAAAAACAGAACAAAAAGGCCTCCAAAAAGGCCAAGGAGGCCAAAGAAGCTGAAAAAAGGAGGGCGGCCAGGCTCCGCGCCCCTCGCTCCTCGGCTGTAGTACTCACGCTACAGCCCGAGGCAACAGAGCGGGGCGCCACCTACCTGGGGATCTTGGCCAAAGCCAGGGCTGATATCAGCCTTGGCGACCTGGGCATTGCGGGTATCCGGGTCAAGACGACAGCAACCGGAGCCCGCATGTTGGAGATCCCCGGCGCTGCCAGCACCAGTGGCCCAAAGGCTGACGCCCTCGCCGAAAAGCTGAGGGCGGCACTCGAGTCCGAGGCGGTCAAGGTGTCCAGGCCAACCAAAAGCGCGGATCTGCGCCTCTTGGACCTGGACGACACAGTGACCGCCGAGGACATCAGGGTCGCAGTTGCCAAGGCCGGCAACTGCACGGCGGACCAGGTCAAGACGGGACCGGTGCGCCGCACCTTCGACGGTTCGGGCACAGCCGTCGTCAGTTGTCCCGTCGATGCGGTCCGCCGAGTGCTGGACGGCAAAACGTTGGTGGTGGGGTGGAGCATTGTGCGGGTCAAGCTGCTCAAGGCCCGGCCCAGGAGGTGCTACCGTTGCCACATCAGCGGTCACGTTGGTGTGCGGTGCACCTCCGAAGTGGACTGCAGCGGCTGCTGCTTCCGCTGCGGCCGGACTGGGCACACGGCCGGCTTCTGTGACGCCGCGCCACACTGCCGTGTGTGCGCGGCGGCTGGCAAGCCGGCCAATCACCCCGTGGGCAGCAAAGCCTGCGTCCCACCCGCGCGGCGCAAGGACGGACTGACCGCCAACGCAGCGGCCGCAAAGTCAACAGCGGCCGCTGTTGTGCCAAGCCAGGCACAAGAGGAGGCAAGGATGGACACCCAGTGATGGACCAAAACCTTAGCCTCCTCCAAGCGAATCTCAACCACTGCGCCAGAGCTCAGGATCTCCTTCTCCAGAGCATGGCGCAGTGGTTGATAAACGTCGCAGTGGTTGCCGAGCCATACTTCGTCCCGTCCAGGGACGATTGGGTCGCGGACATTGATGGCTCGGTGGCCATCATTATTTCTAGTTCCGCCGCCGGGTCCCCGTTCCTCGGAAATATCACCAGGGGACGGGGATACGTTGCGGCGGAGTTGGATGGGGTGGTGGTGTTGGGGGTGTATTTCTCCCCCAACAAATCTCTCGCCGACATGGAGGTGTTCCTTGCGGAACTGGGCACAGTCGTCGGTCGCAGCCACCCTCGCCCCATTTTGGCCCTCGGGGACTTCAACGCCAAGTCGGCGGCCTGGGGTTCCCCGGTCACGGACGCCAAGGGCGAGGAGCTGGAGGAGTGGGCCCTTTCAATGGGCCTACTGGTCCTCAACCGAGGTTCCGTCCTCACGTGCGTGCGCCAGCGGGGCGGATCGATCGTCGATATATCGTTCGCCAGCCCCGCACTAGCGCGCCGAGTTCGGAACTGGCGTGTCGTCGAGGAGGTGGAGACGTTGTCCGATCACCGGTATATCCGGTTCGACGTCTCCGCCCAGACCTCCGACGCGCCCCCGGTTCGAGCGGCCCCTGCTGGGGTCGGTCCGCGTTGGGCTGTGAAGCGGCTTGACAGGGACGCCTTGTTGGAAGCCTCCATCGTGCAGGCCTGGGTGACAGCACCGGGCAGGCCCGCCGACATCGAGGAGGAGGCTCAATGGTTCCAACGGACCCTGTCGCGCATCTGTGATGCGGCCATGCCTCGGGCTCGTCCCGGAGCCGCGAGACGTCGGGTGTACTGGTGGTCGCAGGGCATCGAGCGCCTTAGGCGCGCCTGCATCGCGGTGCGACGCCAGTACACCAGGCATCGCGGGAGGCGCATCCGCACACCAGATGCGGAAGCCGTAGAGGCGGAGCTGTACGAGGGTTACGTGGCTGCGAAGCTCGCCCTCTCCGAGGAGATCACGCGGGCCAAAGATTTGGCCCACGAGGAGATGGTGGCGACTCTGGACCTCGATCCGTGGGGGCGCCCATACCGTATGGTACGGGGCAAACTTCGCCCGTGGGCCCCCCCGCTGTCCCAGAGTCTCACTCCTGGTCTCCTGGAGGGCGTGGTGAGCGCTTTGTTCCCCTCGCGGGGTGAGCACTCACCCCCGCCAATGGCTCCGTCTCCCGCGCCCGACGCGGACGACGACGACGACGACGACGTGCCCGAAGTGACCCGGGTAGATATGAGAGTGGCGGTGCAACGGCTTCAAGCCAAAAACACCGCCCCAGGGCCCGACGGCATCCCAGGCCGTGCATGGGTCCTGGCTTTAGAGGCTCTCGGGCCCCGACTTGCGGGGCTCTTCAGCGCATGCCTCGAGCGCGGCCAGTTTCCGAGCCGGTGGAAGACCGGGAAGCTGGTCCTGCTGAGGAAGGAGGGGCGCCCTGCGGACAGTCCGTCCGCATACCGGCCCATCGTGTTGCTGGACGAGGCGGGCAAACTCTTCGAAAGAGTCATTGCCGGCCGCCTCGTCGCACACCTCACGTGTGTTGGGCCGGATCTGGCGGAAAGCCAGTTTGGCTTCCGTCGCGGGCGCTCCACCATCGACGCAATCATGCGCGTAAGGGCCCAGGCGGAGGATGCTGTTGCCCGGGGCGAGGTTGTTTTGGCGGTGTCTTTAGACATCGCCAACGCCTTCAACACCTTGCCTTGGAGTTGCATCAGGGCGGCACTCGTCTATCACCGAGTGCCGACCTACCTCCGCCGCATTGTCGGGGCTTATCTGACGGAGCGATCCGTCATCTACCCGGGTCGCGAAGGTTGGGGTCGGCGAGAGATGTCGTGCGGTGTTCCACAGGGCTCGGTCCTGGGTCCGCTCCTGTGGAACATCGGGTACGACTGGGTGTTGCGTGGTGCGCTCCCCCCCTGCGTCGGCGTGACTTGCTACGCCGACGACACGCTAGTCACGGCGAGGGGGGGAACGCACCAGCAGGCGGCCGTTCTGGCCACAGCGGGGGTTGCGCAGGTCGTTGGTAGGATCCGGCAGTTGGGGTTGGAGGTGGCGCTCTGCAAATCCGAGGCCCTGTTTTTCCACGGGCCGCGGAGGGCGCCACCACCGGGATCCCACATAGTGGTGGGGGGTGTCCGCATCGGCGTCGAGCCGACGATGAAGTACCTCGGACTCGTGCTCGACGGCCGATGGGACTTCGGACACCATTTCCGGAGACTGGGCCCCAAGCTGATGGGCGCCGCGTCAGCTCTGTCGCGGCTGCTGCCCAACTTGGGGGGGCCCAGTGCCTCCTGCCGGAGGCTCTATACGGGGATCGTGCGATCAATGGCGCTCTACGGGGCGCCAGTGTGGGCGTACACTCTGACGGCCCGCAATGCCGCTCTGCTGCGGAGGCCGCAGCGGGCGATGGCCGTCAGAGTGGTCAGGGGCTATCGCACGATCTCCTTCGAGGCGGCGAGCCTCCTTGCCGGATCCGCGCCCTGGGACCTGGAGGCAATGGTCCTCGCGTCGCTGTATCGGCGGCGCGTGGAGGACCTGCAGCGGGGCGACCTGCCGTTGCCCCGCGAAACTATGGAGCGGCGCAACGCGCTCCGCCGGGTCCTAGTGGCGGAATGGAGGGAACGACTTGCGCAACCCAGCGCGGGGCACGCCCTTATAGCGGCGGTAAGACCCGTCATGGAGGATTGGCTCGAGAGGCGCCACGGCGCCCTCTCTTACCGGCTGACGCAGGTGCTGTCCGGACACGGATGCTTCGGCAGGTACCTGTGTCGCATCGGTCGCGAGCCAACGCCCGGTTGTCACCACTGTGAGGGCTGCGCCGAGGACACGGCGCAGCACACGCTGACCGCCTGCCCCGCTTGGGCAGAGCAACGCCGTGGCCTCGTTGCGGCCACCGGTGGTGACCTCTCGCTTCCGACCTTGGTTCGCTCCATGGTCCGGAGCGAGAACGCGTGGGACGCCGCCGCCTCGTTTTGCGAGCACGTCATGCTCGCCAAGGAGGCGGCGGAGAGGGAGAGAGAAATCTCAACCCCTCTCCCGTCCCGAAGGAGACGCACCGGGCGCCGGAGGGCGCTCACTGACCTCCGGCCTCCATGAGCTGTGGCCTGCGGGCGGCCGACGTGGGTCGTCGGCCGCCCGATCAGAGAACGGCCCAGTAGGAAGGGGCCGCCGGTGACACGCAGGGGGACCGTGTCGCCGGCACTATGGCCCGGGTAAGTGGCGCGGCTGGCAACCGCGTCCCACTCCGGGAGTGGGAGTGAGTTGTGGGGAGAGCGTGCAGCACGCCTCCCCCTAAGGTTAGGTGGTCGCCGTCTCAGGCGACCCGCCACTGCCGGAGTCGCGGAAGAATCTTTGTTCCCGTGACTCCGGCGCTACAGTGGTGTTACGAGACCTCCCGTGGTTTTTTAGTCGGTAGGGCGCCCTTTTCAGGGCGAGGAGTCCGACACTGTTCACCGTCGCATCCCCCGCGGCGGTGTTCGTGCATTAAGCATTTTTCCACGGGGCCACAAAAAAAAAAAAAAAAAAAAAAAAAAGGTTGAGGACTCTTCTCGGCGTGCCTAGAGCGGGGCCAGTTTCCCGCTCTGTGGAAAACGGGTCGCCTGGTCCTGCTCAGGAAGGCAGGGCGCCCCGCCGACTCGCCGTCCGCATATCGGCCCATAGTGCTGCTGGACGAGGTGGGCAAGCTCTTTGAGCGGATTGTTGCAGACCGCCTCGTCAGCCACTTGTGCACAGAGGGGCCGGACCTGGACGGCAGCCAGTTCGGCTTTCGGCGTGGGCGCTCCACAGTAGACGCCATACTGCGAGTAAGAGTCCTGGCGGAGGAAGCGGTGTCCCGGGGCGGGGTCGCGCTGGCGGTGTCCCTGGACATCACCAACGCATTCAACACCCTGCCCTGGAGTTGTATTAGGGAGGCCCTGCTGTACCACAGGGTACCTCCCTACCTCCGCCGCGTGGTTGGGGCCTATTTGTCGGACAGATGTGTCACCTACGGGAGACGTGACGGCACGGTACAGCACGCCATGTCGTGCGGTGTTCCACAGGGCTCGGTTCTGGGCCCACTCCTGTGGAACATCGGGTACGACTGGGTGCTGAGAGGCGAGCTCGCACCGGGGGTGGACCTGACGTGTTACGCGGACGACACGCTGGTCACCGCCCGAGGGAGCTCGCACAGGGAGGCAGCGTTGCTAGCTACGGGTGCGGTCTCACAGGTGGTGGGCCGCATACGGCGCCTGGGCCTGGAGGTGGCCCTCAACAAGTCGGAGGCCATCGCTTTCCATGGCCCCCGACGGGCGCCGCCGCCGGGATTACACATTGTGGTGGGGGGGGGCTCGGATCGCTGTCGAGTCCACCATGAAGTACCTTGGATTGGTGCTCGACAGCCGATGGGACTTCGGCCCCCACTTCCTGCGGCTGGCGCCAAAGTTGATGGGCGCGGCGGGCGCGCTGTCAACGCTGCTTCCCAACTTGGGAGGCCCGAGCACCGCCTGTAGGCGGTTGTACGTGGGGATCGTGCGATCCATGGCCCTGTATGGGGCCCCGGTGTGGGCGGCCGACCTGACGGCCCGCAGCATCGCAGTGCTGCGAAAGCCGCAGAGGGCGATGGCCGTCAGAGTCGTCCGCGGCTATCGCACGATCTCCCACGAGGCGGCCTGTGTACTGGCCGGATCCCCGCCCTGGGACCTGGAGGCGAAGGTCCTCGCGACACTCCATCTGTGGCGCGAGGAGGAGCGGACGCGAGGTGCGGGGCCGGTGCAGCGGCAGTTATCGCTGCGCCGGCAGGAGCTCCAACGGGTCCTAGTGGCGGAATGGCGGGACAGGCTTTCACGCCCTACCGCCGGCCTCGTCACCATCGAGGCGGTCCGGCCAGTACTCGAGCGCTGGCTCGGGAGGAGGCACGGCTCCCTCACGTTCCGGGCGACGCAGGTGCTCTCGGGGCACGGCTGCTTCGGGAAGTACCTGTGTCGCATAGGGAGGGAGCCGGACGCCCGGTGCCATCACTGCGTCCATTGTCGGGAGGACACGGCGCTGCACACGCTGGTGGAGTGTGCCGCTTGGGAGGAGCCGCGCCGTGCCCTCGTCGCTGCGGTGGGAGACGACCTGTCGCTGCCGGCCGTCGTTCGATCTATGGTCGGCAGCGCGGCGTCTTGGGATGCAGTGATCGCCTTCTGCGAAACTGTCATCTCGCAGAAGGAAGCTGCGGAACGGGAGAGGGAGTGCGCGAGCACTAACCCGATCCGCAGCCGGCGCACCGGGCGTCGGCGGAGGGCCGACAATGCCCTCTTCCGGCCTCCATAAATGGGTCCGGGGGTGGCAGACGCGGGGACGTCCGCCACGCCCCCCTTATAGGACCCGAGGCGGTGGCGCGTAGTGTTCCACGCGCGCCCCTCTTAGGCGATGGGGGGGAGTCTAAACGCCTCACTCCCCCCCTCCACAATCTGCAGTCGGGGTCCGCTGCGGCGGGCCGGCACCAGTCGGGGGCCGCGGACGAATTCTCTGTTTCCCGTAGCCCCCGACGCAAACGTGCAGGAAGGAACACCGTGTGGTTTTTAGTCGGTAGGTCACCCACTCTGGGTGGAGTCCGACACGCCCCGCCGCCTCCCCGGGCGGCGGAAGTCCATGAGGATTTTCCACACGCACAAAAAAAAAAAAAAAAAAAAAAAAAAAAAAAAAAAAAAAAGGTTAGGTTAGGTTGCGGCGTGGGGATCCCCGGTCACGGATCCCAGGGGTGAGGTGTTGGCGGAGTGGGCAGTGGAGACGGGCCTGGTCGTCCTGAACCGGGGCTCGGTCTATACGTGCGTGCGGCAGCGGGGAGGGTCCATCGTGGACGTTTCGTTCGCCAGCCCCGCTGTAGCGCACCGCGTCCGCGACTGGCGCGTCGCCCGGGAGGTGGAGACGTTGTCGGACCATCGTTACATCCGGTTCGACGTCTCCGCCCAGACCGTGGGCGGCCGCAGCCCATCGGCTCCGCGGAGGGACGGCCCACGCTGGGCGCTCACCCGCATGGACAGGGAGGCTCTCGAGGAAGCGGCCATTATCCAGGCCTGGATAAGGGAGTCGGCCGACGGACCCGTCGACGTCGAATCAGAGGCGCAGTGGTTCCGCGGGGCGATGACGCAGATCTGCGACGCGTCGATGCCCCGGGTTCACGTGCAGTCCTCGAGGCGCCAGGTGTACTGGTGGTCTGCCGAGATCGCGCAGCTGCGCGTCACGTGTGTGGCGGTCAGGCGCCGGTACACTCGGTACCGAAGGCGACGTCGACGGATCCGCGAAGTGGAGGCCGCGCTGTATGAGGCGTACCGCGCGGCGAAGGAGGCTCTGTGGCTGGCCATCGAGCAGGCGAAGACGCGGTCCAGGGAGGAGATGCTGGAGACTCTAGACCGAGACCCGTGGGGGCGCCCGTACCGCATGGTCCGGGGCAAGCTCCGGAACTCGGGCCCCCCACTCACGGAGAGTCTCCAGCCACAGCTGCTGGAGAACGTGGTGGCAGCTCTCTTCCCTGAGAGAGGAGAACACGCTCCGCCGCCGATGGCTCCGCCCCCAGCCGTAGAGCCTGAAGACGAAAGTGTCGTCAGCGTCCCCGAGGTGACACGACCTGAGATGGGAGCAGCCGTGGCACGGCTCCGGGCTAAAAACACTGCCCCGGGGCCCGACGGAGTGCCAGGCCGTGCTCTCGTCTTGGCTCTGGAGGAGCTAGGGCCCCAATTGAGAGGACTCTTCTCGGCGTGCCTAGAGCGGGGCCAGTTTCCCGCTCTGTGGAAAACGGGTCGCCTGGTCCTGCTCAGGAAGGCAGGGCGCCCCGCCGACTCGCCGTCCGCATATCGGCCCATAGTGCTGCTGGACGAGGTGGGCAAGCTCTTTGAGCGGATTGTTGCAGACCGCCTCGTCAGCCACTTGTGCACAGAGGGGCCGGACCTGGACGGCAGCCAGTTCGGCTTTCGGCGCGGGCGCTCCACAGTAGACGCCATACTGCGGGTTAGAGTCCTGGCGGAGGAAGCGGTGTCCCGGGGCGGGATCGCGTTGGCGGTGTCCCTAGACATCACCAACGCCTTCAACACCCTGCCCTGGAGTTGTATTAGGGAGGCCCTGCTGTACCACAGGGTAACTCCCTACCTCCGCCGCGTGGTTGGGGCCTATTTGACGGACAGGTGTGTCACCTACGGGAGACGTGACGGCACGGTACAGCACGCCATGTCGTGCGGTGTTCCACAGGGCTCGGTTCTGGGCCCACTCCTGTGGAACATCGGGTACGACTGGGTGCTGAGAGGCGAGCTCGCACCGGGGGTGGACCTGACGTGTTACGCGGACGACACGCTGGTCACCGCCCGAGGGAGCTCGCCCAGGGAGGCAGCGTTGCTAGCTACGGGTGCGGTCTCACAGGTGGTGGGCCGCATACGGCGCCTGGGCCTGGAGGTGGCCCTCAACAAGTCGGAGGCCATCGCTTTTCATGGCCCCCGACGGGCGCCGCCGCCGGGATTACACATCGAGGTGGGGGGGGCTCGAATAGCTGTCGAGTCCACCATGAAGTACCTTGGATTGGTGCTCGACAGCCGATGGGACTTCGGCCCCCACTTCCTGCGGCTGGCGCCAAAGTTGATGGGCGCGGCGGGCGCGCTGTCAACGCTGCTTCCCAACTTGGGAGGCCCGAGCACCGCCTGTAGGCGGTTGTACGTGGGGATCGTGCGATCCATGGCCCTGTATGGGGCCCCGGTGTGGGCGGCCGACCTGACGGCCCGCAGCATCGCAGTGCTGCGAAAGCCGCAGAGGGCGATGGCCGTCAGAGTCGTCCGCGGCTATCGCACGATCTCCCACGAGGCGGCCTGTGTACTGGCCGGATCCCCGCCCTGGGACTTGGAGGCGAAAGCGCTCGCGTCGCTTTACCTGTGGCGCGAGCAGGAGCGAACGCTGGGTGCGGGACCGGCGCAGCGGCAGATCGTGCTGCGTCGGTCAGAGCTCCAACGAGTCCTAGTGGCGGAATGGCGGGACAGGCTCTCACGCCCTACCGCCGGCCTCGCTACCGTCGAGGCGGTCCAGCCAGTACTCGAGCGCTGGCTCGGGAGGAGGCACGGCTCCCTCACATTTCGGGCGACGCAGGTGCTCTCGGGGCACGGCTGCTTCGGGAAGTACCTGTGTCGCATAGGGAGGGAGCCGGACGCCCGGTGCCATCACTGCGTCCATTGTCGGGAGGACACGGCGCTGCACACACTTGTGCAGTGTGCGGCATGGGAGGAGCCGCGCCGTGCCCTCGTCGCTGCGGTGGGAGACGACCTGTCGCTGCCGGCCGTCGTTCGATCTATGGTCGGCAGCGCGGCGTCTTGGGATGCAGTGATCGCCTTCTGCGAAACAGTCATCTCGCAGAAGGAAGCTGCGGAACGGGAGAGGGAGTGCGCGAGCACTAACCCGATCCGCAGCCGGCGCACCGGACGTCGGCGGAGGGCCGACAATGCCCTCTTCCGGCCTCCATAAATGGGTCCAGGGGTGGCAGACGCGGGGACGTCCGCCACGCCCCCCTTATAGGACCCGAGGCGGTGGCGCGTAGTGTTCCACGCGCGCCCCTCTAAGGCGATGGGGGGGAGTCCAACGCCTCACTCCCCCCCTCCACAATCTGCAGTCGGGGCCCGCTGCGGCGGGCCGGCGCACCAGTCGGGGGCCGCGGACGAATTCTCTGTTTCCCGTAGCCCCCGACGCAAACGTGCAGGAAGGAACACCGTGTGGTTTTTAGTCGGTAGGTCACCCACTCTGGGTGGAGTCCGACACGCCCCGCCGCCTCCCCGGGCGGCGGAAGTCCATGAGGATTTTCCACACGCACAAAAAAAAAAAAAAAAAGGTTAGGTTAGGTTTGGGTTTAGGTTTAGGTTCCTACCCTACCGAAAATCGTTCCAAACATTGGTAAAGTTATCAAGAATTGCATTCGCTTGCATTTATTTCCAGTTAAGTATTTTGGACGAAATGGTAGAGCAGGAACCTAGATTAACAGTATCAGAATCCGAATTATATCACACTTTGAATAAATTGTGTTTGAATTTCGATTTTTATGGTACTACGTTTGTATTGGAAATTCGGTGCCGGCCTCTTAAGGCTGATCGTTTCGCTGAGCCCGCCAAATTCAAATTACAATTGGTTTTTCGCAATTTGTAGGTCTATAACACATTCTAGATTCCGAGCTGTTGTCATTGCGCCATTAGCTATACAATATTCACAATTGAGCATTAAAAACTTTGCTTAATAAACGTTAAAGAAGCTAAAAGTAGGGTCAATCGTCAATTTAGGCCAAAATTGACGATTGACACTACTTTTAGCTTCTTTACTACTTTTAGCTACAATATCTATTTACAAGCAAAGGTTCTAATTCTCAGTTGTGAATATTGTATAGCTAATGGCGCAATTACTACAGCTAGGAATCTAGAATGTGTTATAGACCTACAAATTGCGAAAAACCAATTGTAATTTAATTTTGGCGGGCTCAGCGAAACGATCAGCCTTAACGCGATAATTTATATGTTGTTAGAAAGAGATGGCGTTATTAGATGTGTAGAGCGGTATCTCTCTCTCTCTCAATCGCAATATCAGAGCGTCACGATTTATTTGAAGAACACTCCATCCTCCGAGCCTTTTCCCATATATGTTGGGGTCGGCTTCCAGTCTAACCAGATGCGACTGAATATCAGTATTTTACACGATGCGACTGCCATCAGACCGTAACACAATTTCTAGGCAATACCGATATTCGGACTATAAACTGGTACAGTTGGTGCAAAATAACTTGAACCAAAATGGGGGATGCGCAGTAGTTGATTTTTAGTGCATTTTGCAGGCAGATGTACTGCGCAAACTTTCCCCCTCTCTGTTAGTTTTGGGTCAAGTTATTTTGCGCGAACTATAGTCAGGCTTTTTTGAGCTTCTGATTTCGTACGTATGATAACTGGGACCGACTGCTGTACAGTCAGCGTCAAATAGATAGTGACACTCAGGGTATTCAAATAAATAGATGCAACCAAAAAGTCAATAATATCGGTACAAACAGTTTCCTTATTTTTGCTAACAATATAGTCGCTCAAAAGGTCGAGACGTTTAAAATGTCAAATAGAAAGGTTCAAATTTAAATCTCCAGAGATTTATTTAGAGGTTATTATTAATTTCGGACGTAAGTAAAGAACTAACGCTATACATTCAACCGAGGAAATACTGTTAATGATAGAAACCTTGACCCATTCGTTGTTCATAGCTCGCTAATTGCAACATGAGAGTTCGTTCCCATGATTACCGTAAGGTGAATGGTCGAATATAAATAACGGAATATTTTGCAGATTTGGTAAAAAGAAGTTGCTATAACTAATAGAAAGACCCCCCACCCCCTCCTCTTAAAAAGCTTACTAGCAATGTGGGTCGCACATTAAGTACTAGTAGTAAAATGCCAGGCCCGTCACTTCATGGGGGCGCTAACCGAACATTTCGGGAGTACCTAAAGCTCTCCTTCAAAAGATGGGTCTGACGGAGAACATCAGCCTGCAGGGCCTGCAAAAGGGAAATTGAGAATGTGCCTCTTGGGGCAGGGTTATCCAAGACCAGAGGACCACAGACTCATACCCCCAGGCCTCATTATAAAGCTCATGGATGAAATGGGAGAGGATGAGAATTAAGTATAGATACTTAATCCTGGCAGGGGTTCCAAAAGGGGGCGGATCCAGAAAAAAATGGGGGCTTTGTGTAGAGTTATAGTGGTTTTTAAGTAGGTGTAAAAATTGGGGCGCTCAAAAATAATTTATCCTCAAATTGGGCAGTAAATTTGGGAACCCCTGATCTAGGGGAAGCACAAAAGATCCCATTTGTTAAGTGCACTGAGGTGTTCATGCCTCTGCCTCGTGCATAGGATAAGTACTAGTATTCTTGTTAACCTCTCTGTGCTAAGCTAAAAAATAGTATATATATCTCTGTATTTCTTAAATATACAAAAAAAAATATAATGTAACCCACATAATTATATTCTCTATTGTACTGATGAGCTGAAATCAAAGTGTGAACCTGTAAAATAACATCCTTCTCTGGCCTCTACGATACAAGCCTTGAGCTTAGTGCTGTGGCCCCTATAAACGGTATAAGCGGCGGTAGCCTAATGGCTAGGGCGTCGGACTTGCGATCATGTGGTTGCCGGTTCGAACCCCACTCATTGCACTACCGACGTGAACCCACACGTAACACAAGCATTTAGCTTAGCACGAGGGGTTAACAAGAATACTAGTAATGTGTGACCCACATTACTAGTAAGCTTTAAAAAAAAAAACCTGATTGTAACACTTACTCTTTTTAAATTAATTTATTCTTATTTACCTGACAAGTCTGGCAACATAGACAGATGTATGTCCCGGCTCTGTGTGGTACGCGCGTACGTAGACTGGCGACGATCATTCTGAGACCGCGCGCGTTTCACTGTAGTGGCTATGGACAAATGTAATATATTAATAGGGAAATATCTTCTCTTCTATACTAATATATAAAGCTGAAGAGTTTGTTTGTTTGCTTGAACGCGCTAATCTCGGGAACTACTGGTCCGATTTGAAAAATTCTTTCAGTGTCAGTTAGCCCATTTATTGAGGAAGGCTATAGGCTATATATCATCACGCTTCGCGTACGAAGTCGCGGGCAGAAGCTAGTACTATTATAAAATTGAAAAAAAGCAAAAAATAATTAATTGATTTTAATTTTGTTATCACAGTTAGAAAGCGAGCTGGTATACTTCTTATCTCAATTAATTAAACGGATCCTGAGATACAGCTTGACCTCTCTGATGTATACAGACCCATACCTACTAAGAAGAGATCATTACTGCTGGTTTTTATCAAATTATTTTTGGGATCCATTTCTATTCCTAATTAAGCTTCACGTAAGTAAAGCCGCGGCAAAAGCTAGTGAATTAATTATTTTTTTAAAATTTCCGTAGGACCCCATAGGACTTAGGATTTAGTTTTAAACCCCACATTAATTAGCTCGTTTAATTTAGAACAGGAATTACATACATGACTGCGCGCATGAGATCACAAGACACATGAGGCAGTTATATAAAGTAACTAGCTTTCGCCCGCGGCTTCGCTCAGCTGAAGCTTTATTGGGATTAGAAGTAGATCCCCAGAATAATCAAATCAATCAAAAACCAACAGTCATGATCTCTTCCTAGTATCTATACATTAGAGAGGTCAAGCTGTATCTCAAGATCCGTTCAATTAATTGAGATACGAAGTCCACCAGTTTTTAAGTTGGAGCATAATTATACTTTCTAACACTGATAACAAAATTAAAATCTATTCCGTAGTTCTTGCGCCAACCTGTAACAAGGATACAGACAGACAAGAATTCAAAAAATTACATTATTGAATTCGGATTCCTTTCGTGTGATTTATTTTAGATTCTATTTGAGCTGACCATCAGGCGGAAAAGAAGGGCTAAGTAAGAAAGAAAAATAATGTAGGTATTCAATACATTTCTTACTATAAATATGCACTTTAAATAAATTTTGTCCCCAGGATTGCGCTGAAATGGCGCTGGTTAAGCGTATGTCAGGCTGAATGCCTGGCGCCGGTTTTCAACCATACCCTAGTGTAGGGTTGCCATAGCAGCCTTAGTACTGACCGGAACATTGCCAGTAAGAGACTGAAAATATCTTTATCAAACAAGAAAATGCATTTCTAATTTACGTAGATTCATGAAACCTAGATAGGAAGAAAGCTCGTTTGACATACATTCCACATCTGTAATAAAAAAATGACCACCTTAGACTCACTGCCCTCTCCATTACCACGGCGGAATAAACGACACAACATAACACAACCAATATTAGCGGGCAGCAGGGCCCGCCGCCTCACCGGTCTACGCTGTACTCGTTGCAATTGAAATACCGGGACATTTTGTAGATCCGGGACGACCGGGACAGAAGTTCCAAACCGGTGACGGTGACATGTCCCGGTGTACCAGGACGGATGGCAACCCTACTCTAGTGGCCCAGGATGACAGTTAGTACTACTTAGTAAAGAGTTCATTTTGTTCTACTGGCCATAATACCTCAATGTCACGTATTCCAGACGTGATTGAACAACGTCTTTTAAACACTATAAATGGGTTTTCCCTGTCATTACGCCATTATAGTTTAGACCAATAAAATATATAGATACATTGTTATGATCGATTTAAAACTTATCGGATTATTTACCGATAAGTCAATTACTCGGTAATCAGTGATATTTATGATGTTATTTCAGCTAATCAAAAGCAAGAGCTTTGTTTTAACAAAAATATTGACTTCAATTAGGGGTCAATGACTTCGCATTTCACATTTTAGAGCTACCCACATTTCGTATCGTGTACATATAGTTTGTACTTACCTAACATTTTTTTTTAACATACATAACTTTTTTTTTTTAACTACGGAAAATTCGAACGAAATGGATCGTCCACCGCTTGTGTTGCGCCGTGTCTTCAGGGCAGTCTACGCAATGGTGACAACCGGGCGTTGGCTCCCGGCGTATGCGACACAGGTACTTCCCGAAACAGCCGTGTCCCGAGAGTACCTGCGTCAGCCGGAAACTGAGAGCGCCATGGCGTCTCTCCAGCCATTCCTCCATGCCGGGCCTTACCGCCACTATAGTGACGTGCCCTGACATACATAACCTTGCGTGCTCTTAACCTGATCTTTTTTGAGAACTGACGCAATTTGGTTGGTGTACGTTTTCCGAAGTCAGACCCTTCCAACTCTTCCATCCGTACTCGCCATGTATACTCGTTCCGTCAATCTCCGTTCACCCATCCTCTCTACATGCCCAAACCACCATCTCAATTTTTGTTTCTACATCTTCTTTCACACCACTCCCTTATCACACTGTTTCTCACTCTTCAAAGTTACCCCACGCATACTTTTCAACGCTCTCAACTCTACAGCATTTATTCTACTTTCATGTTTCTTCTGCCTTACCCAACTTTCACTACCATACATTAGTGTCGGCGCTAACACTGCCCAATATCTATCTATACTAATATATAAAGCTGAAGAGTTTGTTTGTTTGCTTGAACGCGCTAATCTCAGGAACTAAAGGTCCGATTAAACGTTAGAAGAAAAACGACGTCAGAGGTGCGTGCCTTGGGTTCGAACTCGAGACCTACGACATGGCAGTCCAGTGGTCATACCCCAAGGCTTCCCCTTGCTCGTTTACCTTCTAGTAATGGTTCTGAAGAAGTCTTGTCGTACCAAGTGGTCAAACATCTTTTCTCTCCTATTCTCTATGGTTCTTAACAACTGTTTCGTTCTCGTTTACAATTACTAATATGTCCTCATTTGTTTTCATCAAAATTTATATCATGCAGATATTTTTTCACTGTGGTAATCAATACCGCACTTAATACTATTACTAATTACCCGTATAAGCTTATTTTTCAACTACTGCATTATATATTCGATAAACTTGATCGCCCCTATGGGCTATTAACAGCCATAAACGGGTTCAAAGCTTAAGTGTTCACGAAATAAAGAATTTCTGATGGTAGGTATGACATTTGGACGTTGTTGACCAACATGGCCGCTGAGCGAAGGTCCTGGGTTCAATTCCAGGGACGGGTAGTTTCAATTAGAATAATACAATTTCAATATAGAAATCTCAGTAGCAGCTCGGAATTTGGATTTGTGTGTGCAATAATCTCGGCCTTATAACACCCTTGTCTTCTTTCAGGGAATACAGGCGTGATGGTGTGTATGTACTTATCAACGCTTTATTGGCCTTGTCAGGCACCGTAAATATAAAATATAGGAAAAATATGGATGGCATAGGTATTCAGAAAAAACAATCAAGTCAATTGTGTTATTGGGTTTTCCTGTTTGTATATTTCAGTAGATAAGCTCGGGATTTGAGCCTGATGTCTGGCAAATGACAATAGCCATTATATAGGTAACGTTGGACCTAAAAGTTATAAAATTTTGCTGTTTTCCTAACTATTCCACCATCAGCAAGAAACCAGTGTAAGCCTTAAAATATTACCAATGGTCTTGAGTTCATATCCAAAGCACGCACCTCTGACGTTTCGAATTTATGTGCGTAAAATTTCATTAAGTATCATGCGCTTAAAACGGTGAAAGAAAATATCGTGAGGAAACCTGCGTTCCTTCTCTACGGCGTTTTAAGTCTGCCAACCCGCATTAGGCTAGCGTGGTGGACTATAACCTATTCTCATTCTGAGAGGAGGCCCGTGCCCAGCAGTGAGTCATTATAATGGGTTGATTATTCCGGCAACAAGAGAATGTTGGTACAATGCTCCTCTGTTCAGTTTTTCCAGGAATAGATTAAGTCAAAAGTTCTACATTATTCAAGATAAACTACTACCTAAGTAGTACGACTTTTTGAACGTCATATTTACCTAGATCATAAACAGCCCCCAAAACCCTTTATTCATAAAGTCATTTAAAAGTACATATGTTTTCTTTTGTATTCTTTTCTTCTATTAAATAATAGAAGGAAAGAATACAAAAAATATTGAGGAATATTGAGAGTTCAATGCAGGAAGAATGATTCATAGAAAAGTGACGTCGCCGTCTGAGAATAACATAGTCAGCCTAAACCTAAGATAGTTTGAATATCCTTGTTTTATGACGTCATTATACAGTAAGAACACCTGGGCCTGTAGACAAGTGGCAATCTGAAGTTCGAATAGACAAACGGATCGAAACAAAATGTGTGGAGATGACATTTGTGCGCGCTCGATTTGTCAAAAGCTTACGTAATTTGCATACATTGAGAATTCTATTCTATTCGATTACCGCTCATGCCACTTGTCTAGAGGCCTCTAGATCTAGATCCGCAAGTGGTAGAATAGAATAGAATTCTCAATGTATGCAAATGACATAAGGTTTCGACAAATCGAGCGTGCACAAAGGTCATCTCCATACATTTTGTTTCTATCCGTTTGTCTATTCGAACTTCAGTAGCATAAGCACGAAGAACTCGTATAGAGTTTTTTCTGCTACAAATCTTATACAAACATATTTTCACGCCTGCCTCCCATTGGAGTAAGCAGAGACTATAGATTACCACTTGCTGCGATCCTGGCACACAACTTTCGCTTCATCTACGTTCCTCAAACAGATTATTCTCGATTTCGATACGAATACGTATTCGCAAGTTGTTCCTGCTTGGGCTACAGATTGCAATTTGTCTACTATTATATTATTATATATTTGTTCCTATTCTACAACTCCTAATTATTATTTCCTCAACTTACCAGCGCCATCTAGTTAAAAAGGACTTAAAGATCTATTTACAAAATTTATCATAACTGTTTCGACCAGTGGTCCCAAGTGCGACTGCTACTTTAGAAGACTTGATTCCCAGGTCTTTTAAAGTGTTATTGGGTTACTCTATGAAATTTTCAGTACAGTTGCCGCAACATAACTTGAACCAAAATGGTGGGTGCGCACGATGCACGCAAGAAGTCGATTTTTAGTACATTTTGCACGCAAATGCACTGCGCAAACTTTCCCCCTCTCCGTTAGTTTTGGGTCAAGTTATTTTGCGCGAACTATAACAGTCGGTGTTCGAGATTTTTGCCTATTTGACCCTATTACATGGGATCTAAACATACTGGCGAACTGTGGGTGCCAGTACAACTCTGCCTAACCCTTCGGGGAATACAGGCGTGATAGTATGTATGTTTAATCATTTATCGCTTTAATCACCACTATTTATTCAGAATATCAGATTAAATAGATAAAAAACTCGGTGTGATTTTTTTGATAATTCATAAGATCCGGCTTTTTAATATTGAATTAAT
Source organism: Acronicta leporina (assembly GCA_947256265.1). Lineage (NCBI taxonomy): Eukaryota > Metazoa > Arthropoda > Insecta > Lepidoptera > Noctuidae > Acronicta > Acronicta leporina. Next base: position 2,155,404 of record OX366537.1, on the reverse strand, counting down.
TAGTTTAAATTGCTTTTTTTGTACGTAAGTAGTTTTGGTGAGAATAATTTTTATTTTGTTAGTCATCGCATAAATACATAATGTGCATTTACTTTCTTTCTAGCTCAAGTGTTGATATGAACTACAATATTTTTTGTTATTATGTTAGAATCTTTAGGCGGGCAACGCACTTGTGACTCCTCTGGTGTTGCGGGTCTCCATGGGCGGCGGTTATCGCTTACCATCAGGCGATCCGTTTGCTCGTTTGCCCCCCTATCCCATAAAAAAAAGAATCAGGGCTGTTTTGGGCCCTTGGGAATAATATGAGTTTGGGGCCCTATTATTTCGGAATCACAGTCCGACATTCATGCCTAGTGTGGGTTGACAGTCTTCTCATGCCATCGAGAAAATCTCTCAGCTTCATGCCTTTTTTTCGGGTGGGGATATGCGCCTTATGCATGCCCCGCTCGGGATGCGGGACTGTTACGTCGGGCTCTCCAACGAGGTATAGCCGCGTATTCCGCATAGTGATCACGGAAATCGCTCTCGCATGATCACCGATCCCACTGAAAGCCAAGTCCATTTGCCGACCGACGACCCAGATTACGTCACTCAAAGCAAAAGCCCCTTTGCGGCAAGACATGGCCTCGCCGCCATCCAAACCTCGACCACAGAGGGTACAAAGAGCAGCGTGCTTGAGAGAGATTTTCTCGTTGTTTTTTTCTTATTTTTATGGGCGGCAAACGAAGCCACGGGTCGCCTGATGGTAAGCGATAGCCGCCGCCGATGGACACCCGAAACACTAGAGGAGTCACAGGAGCATAAAGGTTGGGCCTCCGGTATCCTCACTCTCTTGGCGAAACACAACTTAAGCGTTGTTTCACGCCAGGTTATCTCAGAGGCCTTGGTATCACTCCGGTCGAGCCTGCTCATTCGTGTTAAAGCATGGCTCTTCACAGTTTTAACAAGTGGCAATTAATTATTGCGATGCATGTTATGATTTGGTTATATCACTAGGCTTTCACTGCTCGAAGACCATTTATTTTGTTACAACATTGAAAATAACTTACTATTCCTCGCTTGTTTAGAAGGCAGCAGCGTGGCCAGCTTCGCAGCATCAGCACGCTGCAGGTTATCAAACAGCTCCTGTTCCCCTCCCGGGTATAGCTCCTGGTAGAACTCCCCACCTGCCTCCTCCCATCCTTCCTGTTTCTTGGAGCGAGCCTTGTTCTTTGAGTTGCCGCCTGACATCTTTTCAGAGCATCTGAAAATGTATTTGCAGTAGTTATAGATAAGTGTGTAAATTGAAAATATTGTTTAATTGCCATAGAACGCCAAGAAATTACATTTGCTTTAATTATGTTTAATAAAATAACAATTAGGTAACATTATTTTACTTCATGATGAGCATGAGACAGTACTATAAGCTATAGTATTTCAAAAAGTGAGGTACTTGCAAAATATACTAAATAAATAATAGATTTCAATGTACCCACAATATTTAGACTGAACAGCTGACAAGGGAATTTTCTTCTGAACTTCATTAATGAACATTAGACATAGGTAATTATTTCCCTGAAGTGGTGATAACAATAGACCAACCATAAAGCAAATAAAAAAACCACTTTGTCAAGGATTTTCTATTTTTGGGTATATTTTTATACCACAGACGCATTTGACATATTATTGGGGAACAGCATTTTGATTGATGGGTGTAAAAGTGATTATTATAAAATATATTATACACATATGAGTAATTTCAACATGTAAATAAATTTTAACAATGCAGTCTACACCAAATTTGTGTTTCAAGGACTACTGTGAGAAAAAATTGCTATAAGTAGGTACTTACTTTTTGTGCCCACTACTATTTAAATGCATTGTCATGATTTTTAAATGGATTTCAAATTGCTATTTATAGTTATAATTTTCATTACATTTTCCATTCCTATAGCTTGAAAAACTAAAGCTATAGTATGAAAACATGAATGGGATCTCACAACATCTGATTAGATACCTACTGTTAGAAGTAAATTGGAACAATGTAAATAAATTGAGACAAGTTCAGTATGTTTTGATTATAATTTGGTCAGAACCTGGCCATAAAGGCGGAATTTTACAAATATGTAGTGATCTAAACCAAAGACGGTACAAGAACAGCGATAAGATAAAAACAAAACATAGGTACATAAGTAATTTAGCTTGTGTTAATAAGTCTAAAATCTTACCGAGACCACAACACAAAATTTTATGGATGAAAGAACAAATTCGTTCGTGTTTTAAAATACAATAATACAAAGCCATGATAACCTTTTTTTACTTTTTTCAAAAAAGGGCAATGGTACTGTTAGCACACTCACCGTATAACATAAACAAATGTTATAATTACACACTGCTATATCACAAACTTCACTTAACGCACCCCAGACATGGTTAAATGTAAGTTACTCAGTAACTCTGTAAATTAACTAGAATAGCGTTGAATTAGCAATAAAAAGGCAGATAATTGAGGCCAAAACAACACATTCCCAGCTCAAGGAGTGGTATAGAGGTGTAACTAATATATTCGTAATAGGTATACATATTATGATACGAGTTGTATATTCATATTAGTATATATTAGTTTAGCGTAGACTATTATCAGATATTAGTCAAATAATAGGCACACCGAGAGATCAGTGTTCTGATATTCGCGGTGACTTGCGCGGCTGTGTGCGTTGACGAGGGCGCTACGGGAGGTTGCCGCACGCATACACTCAGTTACTCCGCCGCGACCGCGTCATAGCGAGACGATTCGGGGGAGTGAGCGAGATGCATATATGATTTGAAATGTCGAATTAAAATAAAACACTACTGCTTACTTCGGTTTGACGTGTGCGTGTGTGAGTGAGATTTCTAAAGACAAAATTATACACGTCGGGCTTTGTATGCAAGCTGAATGTGATGGTTACAAAGTAAACACTCAATGAAAACAAAATCACTACATTTAGCGCTGAATAAATTTCCGAACAAACTGTAGTTTGGTAGTGCCATGTCCTTTAAAAAAAAAGTGCTATGTTCTTAAATACGCCAACGTTTTTACGTTGACAGTCCTAAGCCTGTTAAAGTATGAAGGAAAATTTAATCACCGTTTCGTTTTGGTAATAATATAATAGGCAAACCAGAATTATGAATATTCAAGAATATCTTGTGTACTTACCTATATTATAGAGAAAGTGAATAATTCCGTATTCGTAACGAATAATTATGAGCCATATTAGGATGCCATACCCATTACTGGGTAATAGTCAAATATTAGTCAGCCATTTTGAGATTCATATTCTCTCCGTATTCGTTAACTCTAACATAATATTGATATCGTAACTATTCTCAGAATAGGTACGATATCAATATTATGTTTGAGTTGACTATTACCCAGTAATAGGCTATTACTGGGTAATAGTCAAATATTAGTCAGCCATTTTGAGATTCATATTCTCTCCGTATTCGTTAACTCTAACATAATATTGATATCGTAACTATTCTCAGAATAGGTACGATATCAATATTATGTTAGAGTTGACTATTACCCAGTAATAGGCTATTACTGGGTAATATGCTATTACTGGGTAATAGTCAAATATTAGTCAGCCATTTTGAGATTCATATTCTCTCCGTATTCGTTAACGCAGAGAATATGAATCTCAATATGGCTGACTAATATTTGACTATTACCCAGTAATAGGTATGGTATCCTAATATGGCTAAGTGAATATATTCAATAATAGTATTACTTAAATATCACCCTAATATAACACCTCTAGAGTGGTACAAACTGATGATTTGATTGTCTGTCCGCGTTCGTTCGGAAATCAGAAACTTACGTGTTTTTATCTGTCAAACTATCGAACATCGCAGTTTCTGAGCAATGTATAAAAAGTAACCAATTAAGTACTTTACATACTGGACCTATTATTGTTGAAGTCACTAAAAAACCAAGATAAATAATATATTATACTATGTATTTAATTTAGTTTCAATTTTACGTAATTTGGAATTTGCAGTTCCAAGCTCCAATTACGAAAATCTGTCACTCACGCACGACAGGACGAAATAAATAAATTGCAATTTTTATTACAACTTATACAACTTTTCAATTGCCTAGGATAACATAACATAATAACACAATGGCTCACTCACATTTTAACTGCGTCCCTTTATGTACAAATGCGTCAAAGCATTATCTACCTGAATATACAGGTACATTATTTTTATCTCAACAACAAACAATAGATTTTATCGATCACTTTTTTCTAAAGAATGGGTCCGCCGAGCTTGCTGCAAATAAAATACAATCCCGTGTCCCCGCACAGAACGTAACGAGGTTTATTAAGGAAATTAAGAGTCACGGAGCTGATGAAAACAATAAATTGATATCCGCAGTCGGCAAAAACCCGACGACGACCCGCCGTTCGCGTAAACAAATTTCTGAGGAAATTTTCTTCATGCAATATCCGGTTTGGCTCACTATTGGAGCATTTTCGCGGCATTTCCTTCGTTGGCCTATCATGATGGGCCACCTGTAGGTACGGCCAATCAGAGGCATCATACGTGAGCAGTGATCCAGGTTAAACCAATGCAATATCCGGTGTGTGATGCGTCCACATCCTGCGCGAAAAGCCCGGGAACGGGCCGGGGCGGGACGACACCTGCGCAGCATCCCTATAGACGCCACTCCAAGATCACATCTCGCGAAAAGTAATGATTATTTCTGTCCGCGGGCGCTTAGTTCCGCATACTCCCGCCGTGGCGCTGTGCACGGGAGCCCGACCGCGAATACGTACCTCGTTATATGGATTTTAAAACGTATTAACAGTATTGTAAATTGATTAATTGCGTGTTACAATATATTAAAGTGAAAAATTAACAAACCGTGTTGCAGGGCTGTGTATAACAATAAATTTAGTAGTGTAACTGGGCGTATCGCGATGCTGGCTTGCGCGATCGGTGTCGTCCATTAGAAACGATTTTCCAGGGGCAGTGGAGGGTGTGCGAAATAAAACGGAAAATTACCCAGTGCGATAGAACACGGTGTGTAGTCTAGATGTGGTGGAACTAATGAGTGTTATTCTAATATGTGTTTGTACGGGAGTGTATCGACCGAGCCGACACTACGGCTGGCTGTTTTCCAAAGCTGCGTCGTGCGCGCTCGCCCGAACGTACACGCTTAACAAGATAATCACGGACGATTTCGCACTGAACTCTGGTTTAAACTATTGTTATGAGTGTTAGCACCCATAATGCACGCTTCACCGACCGCTCTGTGCGGCTATATCATCTAAAAACAAAACTAGAACACTAAATGGCGTTTGGGAAACTGCTCACTGTCCTGGTCGTGGTAGCCATCGTTTGTGGCGACCATGAAGTCGAGAAAGAGACTAAAGCTAAGAAAGCCATGGCGTCGGAGACTCAGGATAAGTATAGAAGTGCTAATCCAGGGAAGGAAAGGGTCTCGTTGCGAAAATTGACGAAGATGATAAATCGAACGGATGACCGACACAGTAGATGGAGAGGTGATAAGTCAGAGGCCCTGGAAAAAGTGTTGCATTTGAACAGGCAGGATACGATCATGATGAATGACAACGAAGGGGCAATCGCAATCAACCAGAGGAACTCCTCCGACAATGATACAGCCACATTGAGCGACAAAATAAAGATCTTGCGGCCGAACGGTCCTACGTATGAAGCGGTCAACAAGAATCCTTACATATCGCAAGCGACGGGGGTATACTGCAATTTTGAGAACAACGGCACGGAGAATCCAGCGAACATGTGCATGTGGCAATGGAACACGACAGTTTCCAGTCACGGGCTGGGGTTCAAGGTGGTGACAGCTGCGGACGTGGTCGCCATGAACCAGACCACGAGAGGAATGAAATTCTCTGGACCAGCGATGGATGCTGACGGGAATGTCGGAGGTGGGTGCTAGGGTATGATGTTGTGTCCGTGTGTTTTTCCAGCAATGTAATGCAGCGATTGTTTTTGGAAGCGAAACGAAATGCGAACTTTTTGTACTGTGAATCCAACCACCTCTTGAACTGCGATTTTTAATAGGATTTATTATTATGAGCGCGTTTACGTGGCTATCACTCATTTTAAACAAGGTTACAAATTCAAGGGAACAACTATGTATAAAAAATAGTGGCTTCTAAAACAACCAAAGATTTACCCCTTGATTTCGTATTCTGAGACGTACCTACATTCAAGTTAAACAAGATATCACTTACGCGGTATCACTTACTCCGGGAAGTTCCAAAGGTAGAAAATATAGCCCACAATCTCTGGTCTCTGTATTACTCTATTAAAGGATAGTATTATCAGGATCAGAGCTCAGGGCCCACAATACAATCTTCTGTACAAAGGCCATTATAGCGTTTCATGGCAGAGATATTTGAGAAATTAAATGTCACCTAGGACCAAAAATATTTGTTTTTTTTTTGCGATCTTGGACCTAAAACGGAACTGATTTGTCAGACCCTTCTGCATTCAATCGAAACCGGACTTTGTAGTTACGAGCGATGTTAATTATGTATTAAAACCTTGGTCACCTAGGTCCCAGTTTAGGGTAAAATTTAGTATAGAAAGTCGTACGCACAAATGGAATGGAATCCTCATAGTGAATTTTTCTAAGTCGGTCGCAAGAAGTTTGGGCAGTAGACAACAGCGCAAACAGTTCGTCAACAAAACGCGAATCGACATAACATGTTCATAAATTCGAAGGCCACTAGTTGCACTATTGACGCGAAACTATTCCAGACATACATTGCTGTTGATTCCTTTGTTTACAAAAGTACCTGACAGAAAAGCGGCGTGAAACAACGCTTATATTGTGTTTGAGTTTGGCTGAGTGTGAATACCGGAGCCCCGAGCACTTTTAAAAGGCGGGCAACACAATTGAGACTCCTCTGGAGTTGGGGGTGTCCATGGACGGCGGTAATCGCTTACCATCAGTCGATCAATCTGCCCCTTTGCACCTCTATCCAATAAAGAAAACCTAAATACAATTTTGTTCTCTATCTCTCAAAAAACAGGAGAAATGGACAGAAGAAATTTACTACTCGAAATATTTTCTACTTTATTTACTTGAAGGATGACTGTAATCTTTTTGTTCATGACAGTTTAAAATAAAACTGGCTAAATATAGGTACTCCAAGGCCTTTGTAAATCACGAGCACAATTTCTTCCGCAACCCAGACACTAAGACCCAGTTTCACCAATTTCTATTTAACAAGGCATTAACTAATCAGCATTTAAAATTAACAAAGCTGTTAAAATAAGATATGTCCCACGAAGAAAATGTAACAGTGCGTTACTAAATCAAGCATTTATTGAATGATACACAAAGCATTCACTCACATTCTAATACGACCAAAACAGTAAGTCATAGCAACGTATATCAATGATACTGATATGTCAAATATTGTAACTAGTCGTATAATAATGTTATACAGCCGAATTTATTACATCGTTCTTTTTCTCTAATTCAAAAGCAACCGGGGTATTTATAATTTTGATAGGTAAAACGTCAACAATAATTTGATAGGTAAATTGTCAATAATCATTTTTGTGTTCTGTTGTGCGGATTTTTTTCATATTTTTATATTATAATCTCTGTGAAAAGTACCTTCACCCTTAGCCCTCACCATGAGAAATATCTAAAAAACATTCACGCTGAATTTTTCTTCGAACGAGAACAAAATTTTTGTATATCTACAAAGATGTTATGAAGAATAAAATATGATGCAACTGCAAATAAAAACGAAGATTGGAGCAAACCACAATCACTTCTTCGAGCTTTTTCAATGCCATGGTACTCAGTGTCATGGAACAATTCAATCATGTGGGGATATTATACAATATAATATTCTCAACAGGTAGGAACTAATTTTGAGTTATCTATATGAACTAAATGTTTGTTACTATTTTATTTCAGTGTTTATTACTGAGGTAAAATGTTATTGCACCTTTTTCAGATCAGATTTCAAACTTCGATAAATGACGAATTGGTGCAGAGCAAACTGAATTACTTATGATGACAAATCACTAAAAAACATGGTGAGGCTGAGGCAGCGATGACACAGTAGCTATAAGAAAAATCAACACAACGGAAAATGAAGAAGGAAATATCTACTCCAAATTAATTCGAAATAAAGTCGAAAATGGCTGGTTAATAACATAATTATGCAGTTTTATTTATTTTATATAGTAATTATATCTTTACCAAACTATAAAAATAATAAGTACCTACAAAATGTATAGTATTTAAAACTAGTATCCTACACACCAATAGGCCTTAGGCAAAACTTCCTGTTTAGGCTAAGTGTTGAGCTAAGTTAGTAGGGCCTAAGCACGATCGCTATGCTACAGGCTATGACTTCGATTCCCAGGTCAAATAAAATGTTATTGCCTTATTGGTTTTTTCTATGAAATTCGCAGAAGCAGCTCAGAGTTTGGATTTGTGCCCGGTTAATGGCAAAAAGCTAAGTAGCTCTCTATTCATCCAAATTTTCTAAAACAATCCAAAATAAAATGATTCGCCTTAATTAGACCTTCATGAAAGGATCTCCTTTGTTCTTTCAAAACGATTTTGACAGTACACAAGTCATAGTAACACTCTGTTAAAAATTTAACAGACCCGCAGAGCAGTGATTAGATTTAACAGCTGATTAAGCAATTTAACAAGCTATTAGCATGTGGTGGGACACTCACAAGCCTTAACAGTGTGTTAAAATATTAACAGGATGTTAAATTAACAAACATAGTATGGTGAAACTGGGTCTAAGTATCAGAGGTTATCGGACATCTGTGAAATTGTGAGCTGTGAAACAAATTCATAATTCTTGTTTCAAATCACACTGAAAGTCATCGGAAAACGACAGCTGTCAAGTGCTAAAGTGCTCTAATTTCCCATTAACGGGAATGCACACTCGAAATAATAGCGCGCGTCTTAAGTTTGACTGGATCTATGATGGACTGGCCTACACAAAGTAATGAAATTACTTTTTGAGAAAAGAATACCCACTATGATTCTTTCCCCAAATGGTAATTCATCGGGACTTTAAAAAAGACCAAGATTCTTTGAGTTTGCTTCAGTGTTTCTTCGAACGCAGGTCATCAGTTAGCTTAAACGTTAGATAAATACCGGCGCCATCTTGAATAAAAATAATTAAAACCTACCGGTGTCTCAAGATGCATATAATCAGTGATGGCCTAGTGATATGACTATTGGACTGCCAAGTCAAAGGTCTCGAGTTAGAACCCAAGGCACGCACCTCTAACTTTTCGAAGTTATGTGAGTATTATCATGCTCATATACGGTGAAGGAAAACATCGAGATCCGTATCCAGCAATGGGACAGAATAATGGGTTGATTATGTAGGTGGGTGAATATTCGAAAATTATTTTGTAAATAGAATAGAATAGAATAGAAACATTTTATTCATAAATCATTCTTCTGGGATATGTTATATTTGTTAATGAAGCAGCAAGTTCGTTTGGGTGGTTTTCAAGCCGAGTTTTGTAGTTGGAGGAAGATAACATTATTTCTTCTTTTACTGTTCTGATGTTCAGTGCTTCGTGCAGTTCAGAATTAGTGACAAACCATGGTGCATTTGAAATTGTTCGCAGTATGCCGTTTTGTAGCCTTTGGGCAATTAATATGTTGGTATTACATGCGCTTCCCCATAATTGGATGCCATAAGTCCATATTGGTTTCAAAATAGCTTTGTAGATGAGGAGCTTGTTGTCTAATGTCAGTTTGGAGTTGCATGCCATCAGCCAGTAATATTCCTGTATCGGAGGTTCAATTAATCTCGTTTGGTGTTTATGTGTTTCTTCCAGGTTAATCTCCTGTCTAGGTGCAATCCGAGATACCTAACAGTGTCATTGTAGGGGAGGGTGTTGTTTCCCAATTTTACTGGAGGACAATTCGCTTTCCGGAGTGTGAAGGTAATGTGCACTGACTTGGTGGCACTCACTTTTATGCGCCATTTTTGGAGCAATTTGTCCACCTTGTACAGAGGCGTTTGCAGGATGTTAGAGGCTATTTGTGGATCTGTGTTACTTGTGATTATTGCGGTATCATCGACGAACGTAGCTGTAGTGACCCCAGGTTCTTCTGGGAGATCAGCGGTATATATACAATACAAAACTGGCCCAAGGACAGAGCCCTGTGGCACCCCTGCCATTATATCCCAAATCTGTGAAGTGTCTCCATCTTCCCGTACCTGGAATATGCGGTTAGATAGGTATGATGCCATCAGTAGGTAAAAACTGTGAGGCAGTGCCTGTTTTATTTTACACAGTAAGCCTTTGTGCCACACTTTGTCGAACGCCTGCTGTACATCTAAGAACACTGCTGACCAGTACTCCTTTGTTTCTTGGGAGGTGCGTATTTTTTCGCAAACACGATGCACTTGCTCAATGGTCGAGTGTTGTTGCCTAAATTCAAATTGATGTTCGGGGATGACTCCATTTTTAGAAAGTATTGGTGTGAATCTGCTTAAGAGTATCTTTTCGAATACTTTTGATAGAACTGGAAGGAGACTAATCGGTCTGTAAGATGTGACGTCTTCCGGAGGCTTTCCTGCTTTATGTATCATAGTGGTAATTGATACCTTCCATATGCTGGGGTAATGCTGCACTCGAAGTATACCATTGTATAGCGTAGTGAGAAATGCCATGGCTTTCCTGGGAAGTTCAGTGAGGATCTCTTTAGTGATTAGGTCAAAGCCAACTCAAGCGCTACAATATTCAAAACCTGGAAGCGCGATGGTAAAATAATGAGGGAGTCCTGCCACTGGAAAGGAAGCTCCAAATGCCGCCTGACATAGAACAAATCTGCTCATAGATTGAGGACTGATCGCAGATTAAGCAAAAAAAAATCATTCTTCTCATCTCTTTTAACATTATAATAGTAGTTGCGATTGTTTTATTTTTTGCTTTACTGATTGACGGCAGGGGGGGGGGGGCAGATTAGGTTTTCATTAAAATAATATTGTAGTTTTAAACATTTGCATAAATATTCACCCAGGTACCTATGTACATACAACTAAGATCTATTTGTAGAAATAATTATTGTTTATTTTATCGTTTAGTCTACATAGGTACCTGTAACGCCTATTGCACACCCACAAGTCGAGCGGGGGTGGCGTCACGCCTCCGTACGATCAAATCCATGTTTATTTTTAAGAAGGATTAATAGCCAAAGTGCTGGGGTGTTGACTGCCGAAAGGTCATAGGTTCAAATCCACGCCGATGAACTATTGTTACTCCTACGTAAACTAGATATATTAATACTACGTTGATCTTAACGTACTTAGTTTATGGTAGCTTTCTCATGACCTTTTTGCGCAAATAAAATAATACCATCACGCCTGTATTCCCCGAAGGGTTAGGCAGAGGTGTATTATGGTACACCCACAAATCGCCGGTATGTTTAGGTCCCTTAAAATACCGGGCGAGCCTAATTGCTACTATGTGCAAACGCAATATATTCTGAGATATACATTACGACGTTTTATTATAGTGTGCGGTTTGAGTGACCATAATTATATTGTCTAAAAATTATATCATTTTTTCTGATGTTTTACTTCGCCATAATGTTTTAAGTATGTTTTACTAAATCTTCCAAATTTTTTGTGATTGAAGAGAGGATCACTCAATCCACATGCACATTCTTTGCAGAGGTCATTCCCGTATTGGAAACGCAATTTCCAAGAAGTACAGGAACTAACATAATTCCTGCTACATAACAGTGACGTTAAAAGGTCAGAGGTAACACTAACAATGCAGGTTGCCATAGCAACATTCGTAAACATTGACCAACTACAGTACCTACCTAAATAATACGCGCGTCTGAAGTTATCCGCAAGTAGTTTTGCCGGGGTAAATTTTAATATTTAAAATACTTTTAACAAAAAGAAAAATCGCCGCAAAATTATTTCAACATTTTGCACATTCATATTCACCAGTCTTTTAGTCACAAGCGTTTCATCCCTCTTCATCATCCTACCGAGACAAACGCCTTCCAACTTTTCTGTCACTGTCACTGTCACTGTCAGATATTATTCTTACATGGACCATCTCGATTCTCGCCTGTATATCCCACAGGGTCAGGCAGAGGCCGTTTGTATTTATGGAAAAAATTTAGGTACAATGATGGAAAGAGTTACATATATTTGCAGCTTTTTACGTGACACAATTTATATTTTAAATAATCTTATATTATATTTATTACAAATTGGCTTGCATGCTTGCCAAATTCTATGATTCTAGGTCAATGAGAAGCAACGTAGGTATAGATTTTAATTCACCGATATGTTTAAGTCCCATGGGATCATGCCGGGCACAAAATCCGATCTCAGAGCTGTACTGAGAATTTTATTGAAAAAACCCAATAACATCCATAATCGAACCCAGGACCTCCAGTGTAGAAATCACGCATAAGACCACTAGACTAATGAGGCAGGTTATAAAATTGTCATGATTTCTGAACGAACGAAGGAAGGCAGGCCTGTAAAGGTTTTCATAAAATGCTCGTTATTACGCGGAAATGGCGAAAGGGCAGAGGTCATTCCACGAGTATATAGCCGGTAGCAACAGGTTATTGTGAATGTTGCCGCCCAACTTACTTGATATGAAATGAAATGATAAGTATTTATTTCTGTAAGTAGATCATTAGAGACATCAGACACTTTTACAAGTCAATGTTTTCTTTTTTTATAGCTAGATACAGATTTTTATCTAAATTCGTAAACAAGTGAAAGGTTTTATTTCAATTAGATCATAAAAATATGTAGGTACCTACTTTGGGAAAGATAAAGAAACTATTTGCACGGATTCAAAAAGTGGGTTTTATGGAGAAGAGCCGGCAAGAAACTACAAAGATAAGTACTAAGTATCTTGCTTGTCAATAGATGTTACTGAGCTCACCTCTAAGACGTAAGTTCAGAATGTGAAGGCAAAATTTTCGACATGGCAGGTGGGACTCGCGGTGGCTTAGTGGTCATAGCGTCTGGTGTATCAAACCAGAAGACGCAGGTTCGAATCCTGCCTGCGAGTCGAATTTTTCCTTCACTAATATAACTTTATAATCTTGCATGAAAAATGCAAAAAAATCACAAAGAGATACTCTTAAAAAAACATTATTACATTAACAAAAGCTGGAACTTGTTCCGCAACGCCACCTACCGGGTCCATATATTATTGGTTACCCATAGAATAACATAATCAACCCATTTAATCGTCTCTCTGCTGGACATGGGTCTCCCATCATAATGAGAGGAATTAGGCTAGAGTCTAGCCTAATGCGGATTGGCAACCTTCATACGCCGTCAAGAAAATCTCTCCGGCATACAGGTTTCCTCACGATGTTTTCCTTCACCGTTTGTTTTTATGGGATAGGGGAGCAAACGAGCAGACGGATCACCTGATGGTAAGCGATAACCGCCGCCCATGGACACCCGCAACACCAGAGGATTCACAAGTGCGTTGCCCGCCTTCTAAAAGGGTTTGGGCCTCCGGTAACCTCACTCACTCGGCGAAACACAACGCAAGCGTTGCTTCACGCCGGTTTTCTGTGAGGCCGTGGTATCACGCCGATTTTCTGTGAGGCCGTAGCATCACTCCGGTCGAGCCGCCCCATTCGTGCCGAAGCATGGCTCTCCCACGCGTTGTATTGATATAATTTTATTTCCGATTATTCAATCCCTGCCGAAGCATGGCTTCGAAAAGTTAGAGGTGAGAGAGTGAGAGGTGGTCAAAGCCTTGGATTCGAGCTCGAGACGGTTGACTTGGCAATCCAATGATCATATTACTAGGCATGAAGCAAGTATCATTTCACGAAAAACTCTCTTTCGAATTTTACTAACGGCCAATAGCCTAAGCACGAACACTTTCGAAAACGTATTCGTATCGAAATCGAGAATAATTTGTATGAGAAGGAGGTTAATGAACGTAGATGAAGGGTGAAGGATGAAGGTGGTGTGCCAGGATCTTAGCAAGTGTAGTCTCAGCCTACCCCAATGGGAGACAGAAGTGAAAATATGTACACACATCAAAAAAAAGATTTAACTTTATCAAGAAAAAATCTTTGTTGTGTGTTTTCTTAGAAATAGGTACGCTGTTTTAAATATATATCTATACTATCTATACTAATTAATATATTAAAATGAGAAGTTTGTTTGTTTGCTTGAACGCGCTAATCTCAGTAACTACTGGTCCGATTTGAAAAATTCTTTCGGTTTTAGATAGCCCATTTAATGAGGAAGGATATAGGCTATATATCACGCTAAGACTAAGTAACTATTCCACGCGGACGAAGTCGCGGGCGGAAGCTAGTACTTTATATACACGTTTTTTGTTCTCATACTCGAGGCGAGTCTATTGCCATTAACCAGCACAAGCCATTGATGCAGTCACAGAAATAAATACGATTTATTATCATTGAACTGTCTCTTTCTCTCTATCTCTTTGCTTAACCATTCACAAAGTGTCCTCCTGCTACAAGATATGTTCGCAAGTTTTTGTTATTTTTAGCGTCTGGTGTCCCTTTGTTAAGTGCAAAACAGACACGGATTTGTGATCAGTAAGGACTCTACAATTATCTCTACAATTATTTTTCTTTTTTCAACAAACTTCAAAAAAAGAAGTTCTCACTCACATCGTTTGTATTTTTTTTTGTATGCGCCCTCGGTGCGCGACTCCGACTCGCACTTGGCCGGTTTTTTTCAGAGATAGGGGGCAAACGAGCAGGCGGAACACCTGATGGTAAGCGATTACCGCCGCCCATGGACACCCGAAACACCAGACGAGTCGTAAGCGCGTTGTCCGCCTTCTATTGCCATTAACCAGAAGCCACTCCAAAGTCCGAACTGCAAATAAGAACGTCAAAGAAAAGAAAAACATACTTACTAAATAGGTAATTTATGTATCCTAATTATAAGATTGTGCTGTATATATTCTTTGTTGGAGGCCCAAAAATAATAAATAGATAAATAGGTACTTACGGATAACTTCAGATGCAACCCTAATTGCTCTAGCCGGCCCGCGCCGACCCAGTCTGCTGTCCCCACGAGCAACGCCCTAAGCCGAGGTCCAAGTCCCGTTAACGCCCTAAACTTGTAGTATATAAGTTACTCCTGGCTGGAGGCATTCGGTGCCTCGCCACGAGATCCGGTTACACTGTAAAGATTTCCTGAATCAACAGCTATAATTATGACTTTAAAAAAACCTGCACAGTGCACATGGTTCAGAAGTGAATGCCTCCCTGTACATGACGTCACAATTCCGCCATTTTCTAAGCAATTATTTTGGATGTAGACGCGACGATCTATTTATAGTTAAAGCTCTTGCCGCCTTAATTAGATGCACTTTATTATTAATACTAAACGGAGAGAGGACAGTTAAATGTACACAACAAAGATATACATTATTGTCGTTATTTTTCTTTATTAAATACTTGCTTTTCGTCCGTGGTTTCACCCGCGTTGCCCCGTTCCGAAGAGCCGTACTCCGTCTGTTGGTGAAAATCACATGAAAATTCGTTCAGTTGTTTTTCAGCTTATCGCCATCAGACAGACGTGGCGGCGACTTTGTTTTAGGATATAAAGTAGCTGTATGTTTCTTTCTTTTATATAATGTGGTTCATAGGTAAATGGGTGTGACAAAAAGTGACATGAAAGTAGAATAGATGCGGTGGAAATGCGTTCCTCGCGAAGTATGTCCAGTGGGGTTTAACTCTGAATGATAGATCGAGGAACAGAGTGATAAGACAACGTTGTGGACTGAGAGATGATGTAGTGACACATAATGAAAAGAATATGCTGAGATGGTTTGGACATGTTGAGAGAATGAATGAAAGACGATTAACGAAAGGAATTTATATGGCGAATATCAGCGGCAGCGTCAGAAGAGGTCGTCCTAGAAGGACATACGCCTATCTTAAGCGAGGTCCTTCAAAAAGGTCAGGTGCGTAGTACTCGCAACCGGCGCGTATGTATGAATGTGGTAGAAGCAAAAGAAGTATGCAAGAATCGTACTTAGCAAGTGACGTGCTATAGTTTCTGCCTACCCCTGTGGGAGAAAGGCGTGAGTTTATGTATGTAGCTCATAAATAAATATGTTTTTTTTATGGGATAGGGGGGCAAACGAGCAAACCGATCACCTGATGGTAAGCGATAACCGCCACCCAAGGACATCCGCAACACCAGAGGAGTCGCAAGTGTGTTGCCCGCCTTTAAAAGGGTTTGGGCCTCCGGTAACCTCAACTCAGTCGGCGAAACACAACGCAAGCGTTGTTTCACGCCGGTTTTCTGTGAGGTCATGGTGTCACTCCGGTCGAGCCGGCCCATTCGTGCCGAAGCATGGCTCTCCCACGTGTATGTACCTATCTAAAGATTTTGTTTATATTTTTCAGATAAAACAACTTAACGGATTCTATCGCTTTTTATTAGTACAAAATAAGACCCGGTTTTTGAGTTGTATCTACTAGGTAATATAACGCGTAAGCTTCAGAAATCAGTATATTTTTCAGAATTATTTATGAGCCAATTGCGGTACAGATATTTAATTCCAAGTTGTGTTCACCATAGTGTAACACTTCCATTTTAATATGCCTTTTTTGCATTTCTCAAATTCTACATAAATCCATAAACGGTACCTACCTAATTCATTTGTCAAACGCGCTATACCTACATGTATCTTTCGACATTTTAATGATATTTATTCAAAGCTTTCGAGAACTTTCGCAAAACATACAACAAAAAATACAAAGACGAGTTCATTGAGGTATTACACCTCCTTTAAAGTCTCGCTAATTGGGCATGTCTATTATTATAATAATCCTGTACACAATATTTCACCACAATCTCCCAGACATACCTACGTGGAGACACAATAGATCTATTTCGTACCTAAAAGTATCTAGCAAAGAAAAATTATTTTAGAAAAGAAAATTGAATTTTCCTTAGTTATACCTACTTCAAAACTAATACCTTTCAACGTTAATGTTATGAACTAAAAGTCAATTTCGAAATAGAAACGATTTAATGCACGTTTTGTATAGGCGGCAATTCCTTTCTTTTTTAATATAGTTTACGAGTATACGCATTTTAGAATAAATCTTATACACTGGCCTGCAAAACTATACCTACTTCGATTTTTAATTGTATTCAATAACTTGACAGTTGAAGTGTGGTGGAAAGGTGGTGTAAGAATGAACGAAATTGAATGAACTTAAATAATGTAAGTACATTATTTAAGTTCAAAGAAAAAGTGTGTTCATGTAAGTACATGAACACACTTTTTCTTTATATTTAATATCTTGACTTCAACACACATTATAAACTATTAAAAATTGTAGAATTAGTTTCTCAGTAGCAAGGTAATCTATAAAATGTCAACAATCCCGAAAGTAAAAAAAAGTAAATTCCATGATTTTTATTTTTGGTTTGTTTCTATTAAAAGAAAATAAAAAAGGAAATTACTTCTATTAATAATTATTATTTATTCTTATATTTCACATCTCATTTACGAATGTTTAGTTTGATTTTATATTACTTAAACCATTTTTATCATTCATTCTTTACACAAAATCATTCGCTACTTTTCTAGAAAACGTTACCTATTTATTTTAAATAATCTAACTTCTAGTTTAAAAAAAAATTATATTAATCTAGTATTACTTAGTTTTGCAGAAAAATACATGGGTATTTTAGACAAAGTCGTAATGATTAATATTAAATAAATAAATAAAAAATAAAATGAAAATAAAATAAAATGAATTTATTTCAGGCAATGTGTACCCATAATTTACATGTCCGATTCGTTAGTAAGAAAGGTCTTAATAACTATGTTAGTACTTACATATTAAAAAATAATAATTTAGATACATAATTAGGTAATTATTATTATAAAATTGATATGTCAGTCAAATCATTATAATTATTTAATTAACCCACCAGTTCTAGAACACACGCAGTTTACAAATCTCCCTAGGACACTATTGATTTCTGGCCTCTCTGCAATCATCTTCAGAATTCTGTTGTTGCCGCCAATTCGACGTACTTATTAGTGAGGACGACTTCTTACGCATGATTGCAAAAAAGTCGTCCACCCTCGCATCAGCAAACATGCCCGAGGCGCTACAAAACCGGGGCAGCCCCACCAGAATCCTGAAGGCGTTATTATATTGTACGCGCAGAGCATTGTAGGCCCGCTGCGTGTAGTTCCCATAAAGCGCTGGTATATATGGTATAATATTAAAACCGTGTTTTTTTTTAAAGTCTTGTCGGCTTTTCTCCATAAGACCCACTTCTTGGAATCGCGCAACTAAGAAAGAAAGAATGAATTTTATTTGGCAACAGTTCGCTCAAAACACACAAAAACAGAGTAGACAGAAAAATAAAATAATCTACAACAATAATAAATATGCACCTACTCACACATTATAGCATATTGCAACTAGTTTTGACTATGACTTTATAACTCTATGAGTGGTCTAATTGATATAAAACATTTTGACTTTGACTTT
Source organism: Acronicta leporina (assembly GCA_947256265.1). Taxonomy (NCBI): domain Eukaryota; kingdom Metazoa; phylum Arthropoda; class Insecta; order Lepidoptera; family Noctuidae; genus Acronicta; species Acronicta leporina. Next base: position 2,136,854 of record OX366537.1, on the reverse strand, counting down.
GATATTTTGTTTCGAATGTGTGTAACTACTTTCCTGTAGCATATGCACGAAGAACTATCGAATTCGAATCGTAAACGTATCGAGTTCTTTTCTGCTACAAATCTCTTACATACATATATATTTTTACGCCAGTCTTCCATTGAGGGGTAGGCAGATACTATAGATTTCCACTTGCTACGATCCTGGCACACCAATTTTGCTTCATCTACGTTCATTAACCTCCTTCTCATACAAATTATTCTCGATTTCGATACGATTACGTTTTCGCAAGTTGTTCATTCTTGGGCTAATTATATTTTTAGTTACTTAACTAATGTTTGTAATATCCCCATGGTAACGCTTGTTATCTGGACCAACTTCTAAAAGAGAGAGTTCCTCGGTCGAGCAATGTTGTGGTTAGACATTTATCAGTAGCAGCTCGCAAAAGACTGTCCCCTACAAGATATATTGGACCTAAAACATCTGGCGAAGTGTGGGTGTATATCAGTACACCACTGCTTACCCTTCACAGAATACAAGTGCATTTGTGCATCTGCCATTTGTTTCTGAATCACCCTATCATCGTCTGAAAAAGAAAACTTACATTACAGCTTTAAGTCCGCCTGTACAAGATAAACTATTAAATAACAGAAGTATTTTTACCGTGGGAGAGCCGTGCTTCGGCACGAATAGAACCGGCGTGAAACAACGCTTACGTTGTGTTTCACCGAATAAGTGATGTTACCGGAGGCCCAAACCCTTTTGAAAGACGGGCAACGCACCTGGGACTCCTCTGGCGTTGCGGGTGTCCATGGGCGGCGGTAATCGCTTACCATACGTCTGCTCGTTTGCCCTATTTCATAAAAACATATTGATTTACCGTAACGTCACCTTTAAGACATAAGTTCAGAATGTGAAGGCAAATTTCGACATGGCAGGTGGGACTCGCGGTGGCTTAGAGGTCATAGCGTCTGGCGTACCTAGCCAGAAGACGCAGGTTCGAATCCTGCCTGTGAGTCGAATTTATCCTTCACTAAAATAACTAATATTAATTTAGTAACGCTAACTGCATACTCGCAGGGTTTGTCTGCATACTTCCAGACACTCACTTCATCAGGATCTCTCCATCGCTGTATTATTGCGATTTAAAAACCCGTATCTTTACTGTCCATCCGTCTCCACCCCCTCTCGCGTCAAACACAATCTTGTTTCAATTAGGTAGAATCCAGCCACTTTATGTTTTATTATCTAAATTGATCACTTCCCGCCCACCGGGCAGATGTCCTTTTACCAGTGTGCAGGGAAATTAAAGAAGGGTAATAGCGTAGGTGACTTGCGCTTGATTTAATAAAAACTAATTGTTTTCCGCGGTTTCACCCTGATTTACAATATTCGACTGTTACGCTAGATGTCCTGGGTTCGATTCCCAGGTCGAGCAAACTATTAGTGGGTTTTTCTATGAAATTCCCAGTACCAGCTCGGAGTTTGGAATTTGTGCCCAGCCAGAATTGCATTACGTGGAACCTTTACATACCTCTGCCTAACCCTTCGGGCAATACAGACGTGATAGTATGATTATCATCATAGCCTATCTCACTCAGTGATAATGTAACATTCTTTTTAGGTAGTAGCAGATAGTAGGGAGTTTAGGTATTCATTAGAAGGAAACAAACCAAAATATGTAACTAATATTAGATAGTAGTCCTATTGAAAAATATTACTAAATATAATTCGTATATTGAATAAATTTTAATAATTGAAATCAACAAATTACTAGATATAATAAAGTTTTATGATATACTTTTTAAAGTGTTTGGTGGGCTCGAGAGCGTCGTTCATTTCTAACAAAAGTAGTGGTAACTCGGCATGTCTGTTAAAATAAAATAAATAAAAAAATAAATGAATAATTAAATAAATAAATAAATTGTTTATTTTGAAAAAAGAACAATACATTTTCAATAGGTACAAATAAATAAACTTTGTCGAAATATAAGGCATAAATGGCCGTAGTTTTTAATTGATAATATTTTTACAGTTATTTTTTTTTCTTATTAATATCAACTTGCATTCCTAAGACAAAAGTCTTGACCGACGGACATTGGATTCTATAAGGGGTTGTATTTTTTTTCTTTTAAACTACAAAATCCTAAAAATAAAGTCGAGCAGCTCGTCTAATGACTTTTCTATAAATATTTTTGTTAAAAATCTATTCGCATGTGAAAACGTTGGCTCTGCGTGGGATGATCGTAAGTGTCTGCGAGGAAAAGAGGATGCAACGTAGACAACCTTGGAAATAATCAATCTACACAATATTTATTTATTTACAACGTTTTTGTTACAACCACTTACAGTAAATATATTATGTTAAAGAAACCCTGCCCGATCCGAAAAGGCCATATGGATATCACAAAATTTAAATAAGGAAACCTCAATCAGAAACCCTCAAACGGCGCAAATATACCTCAATGGTAGTTATAATTCATCAGTCATCTCTTTAAGGAGGCTGGCAGTCCACAACTGTGCGTTTCCCTAGAAACTTTCTGCCCCGCACAACAAAACTGTGGAATGAACTGTCGCCTGCAGTATTTCCGGATCAATACGACCTTCAAACTTTCAAGAAAAGAGCGTACTCCCTTTTAAAAGGCCGATGGCGCACTTGTGACTCGTCTGGTGTTGCGGGTGTGCATGGGCGGCGGTGATCGCTTACCATCAGGCGATACGTCTGTTCATTTGCCTGTTATCCCATAAATCTCTCAGAGACTTGTCGACTCTTCGCGGGATCAGAGGGCTCGTTTATTCTTTGGTCAAAGGATTAGCATTGCCATTCAACGTGGCAATGCAGCCAGTCTTCTGGGTACGTTACCCAATGATGGTAGGTAATATGGAGGAGTAATGTTTATACACGCAGCGGGCCATCAACGCTCTCCGAATACAATATAATAACGCATTCAGGGTGCTGGTGGGGCTCCCCCGCTACTGTAGTGCGACTGCGATGTTTGTGCACGAGCACACAGATGGCTTTCACACTGTGCTGCGGCGCCGCATCGCTTCGTTGATGCTTCGTACGCGGGGGAGCGCCAACACCATCCTGAATGTGCTCAGCCATAAGCTGGACAGCCCCCTTCTGGGTCACTGGGTTCAAACACAAGTGCGTGTGCCTGGGGCCCCAGAGGGTGGCAAATACTTAAATTAATTAATTTTTAATAATTTAATTTAATTCATTTATTGTAATTTTTAATTTATTAATGTAATTTTTTTATGTGAATTTTAATTTTAAATGTATCTTTTTAAATTTTTAATGGCTTTTTTAATCATCTTTTAATAATATGTAATTGTTTAATTTTTCTAAGGATTTTACCAACACCCCATTATGGACCAATGTCTGAAATGAAAAGATTTTATTTTATTTTTATCTTATTATTTTTATTTATTTATAGATATTAATCTAGTTGAATTTTGCTATATATAATAAGCTTTTTTAATAAGGAACAAATTCCCACAATTTCATTAAAATCTAGCAGATGTTTAAAATGTGATCAAACCATCATCGTGCTTAGTATGTTTGGCATTCAGTGATGATATCACTGCCACCGTAAGAACAGCCATAGAGATTGCCTCGTTTTACGCCTCACAGAAAACCGGCGTGAAACAACGTTTACGTTGTGTTTCGCCGAGTGAGTGAGGAAACGGATGCCCAAACCTTTTAATTAAAAAGGAAACGCATTTGTGACTCCTCTGTGTCCATGGGCGGCAGTATAATCGCTTACCATCAGGCGATCCGTCTGCTCGTTTGCCTATCTATCCATTCGGCCCTCTGGTTTAGATACTATTGATATTTCTGCGCATTACACTATATAACCAGCGACTGCTCACATATGACCTTTCAAGATATAAACTGCCCACGTGGCCAAAGTACACAATCACTTTTTATACAGAAATGCTATCGTATTGAAAACAAAATGGATGTATAACAGATATTAAATAATTTGATTCTATTTTTTGGGTGGAAATGCGTTCCCTGCGAAATAGATTGTGCGGTGCAACTCGGAGTTATAGATTGAGGAACAGTGTGATAAGACAACGTTGCGGATTGAAAGATGATGTTGTGACTCGCATTGAAAGTTTGGACACTTAGAGAGAATGAATGAAAGACGATTGCCGAAAGAAATTAATAAGGCGAATATCAGCGGCAGCGCCAGAAGAGGTCGTCCTAGGAGGACATACGCTGATCTTATAGGCGAGGTCAGGTGCGTAGTACTCGCAACCGGCGCGTACGTATGAGAAGATGTATGAATGTGGCGGAATAAAAAGAAGTATGCAAGAATCGTAGCAAGTGACGGTCTAGAGGTTCTGCCGACCCCTGTAGGAGAAAGGCCTGAGTGTATGTATTTTTCATCATTAGTTTACTAGTCTTCAGCGCGACTGCTACGCTAGCGTTTCTGGGTTCGTTTTCCTGGTGGAGCAGTTCTATTGGACTATTGTTAGTTTATTTTATAACTGTCGGAGGTAGTTGGATTTGTGTTCAGTTAATGGCAATAGAATCGACCTCATTACTTACTTACCTTATCGTTAGCATAGTAGATGTTATTCTGAAGCCCAAGCACACGAACACTTTCGAAAACGTAAATATGAATGAACGTGAATACGAATTATCGAAATCAAGAATAATTTGTATTTGAAGGAGCTTAATGAACGTAGATGAAGCGAAAGTGGTGTGCCAGGATCGTAGCAAGTGTAGTCTCTGCCTACCCCAATGGGAGACAGATGTAAAAATATGTACACACATCAAAAAAACGTTTGCGATCACTGAAAAATCGAAATCTTTTTTGTTAATTTCTCATAAGAAATAAAAAGTAGATTTATTTTTTTATTTCAAACAGGGCATTTCTATTTCACACAACACCGATTTATTCTTGATAAAGTTCAATTTAAAAAAAAAATATCAGCTTAAGCTAGTGATCGCAAACTTTTTTTGATGGTGTATGTCTATGTATGTATGAGATTTGTAGCAGAAAAAAACTCATTAGTTTCGAATACGAATTCGATAGTTGTTCGTGCTTGGACTACCGTATTGCCATCTAGTAAAAAAAACATTTACTTGTCTTTAATAGATCTATACGTATTTACTTAGATAAATATCATTTAGAACACCTCCGCCTACCATTTCGGGGAATACAGGCGTGATGGTAAATTCTTATACCTAGCCGATAACTCCGGGTATACCTACATTAGAACGTTTTTGCCTAACCTTTTTAGATACAGACGTGTTATTTAATACACCTGGTGGTTATTGTAGTTATACTTAGTATGTGTTTTTACAGGTCATTTCCTGTACTTGGCTGTGGACCCGACTATGGAGAACATGGTGGTTAAGTCTCCACCATTCAGAGGACTATGGGAGTTTTGTAAGGTTTGTATTATCTCTTTTCTCTTCTCTACTATTATAAAATTTTAAAAAAGGTGTCTGTACATTGACGATATAAAAAAAAAACAAGTGGGTTAGGATATATAAACGTCTCCAAACCCAAAAATAAGATTTTTTAAATTCTTGTCTGTTTGTTACGGGTTGGCGCAAAACGACGACGATTTCGACGACACGTTTGGCGTAGCGGCTGAGCAATCGGCTTCTGCGACACGTGTTGGGGGTTCGATCCCCACACGGAGCAAATATTTGTATGATCTACAGGATCCGGGTCTGGGTGTTTGTGTTTGGGAGAATTTGTGTAAAGTTTGTAAACGAACCCACGATACAGGAGAAAATCTTAGTGAGGGGCAACGTTTTTTTTAACAAAAAAAAACTACTGAATAGATTTTAATTTTGCTATCACTGTTAAAAATTATATGCTCCGACTTAAAAACTGGTGAATTTCTTATTTCAAATAATCTCTCTCTCATACACACAAGAGATCATTACTGTCGATTTTGTTTAAATTATTGAGCGAAGCCGCGGGCAAAGGTTATTATCTAATAATTCTAGTTTGGGGCAACGTTTAAAAAATACAAATAGGTCTGTATGGAATCATCACCAAGAGTCTACTAAAAGTTTGTGTCGAGCTAGTAAAACTAGGTATAATACTGTTGTATGAAGGTTTCTCGTTCTAAACTAGCTTATTTCTGTGTTGCTATATATAACACATCAATTGCTTCATCGTCCATATCAGCCAAAAGAAGTCACTGCTCGATAAAGGCCTCCCCCAAAAGCTTCCACAAAGACCGGTTGTATGCCTTGCAATAGGTAGCAATTGGGTACTTAGGTACCCAGAAAATAATTAAGTATGTTAAAAAATGATGCTTCTCCGACAGTTCGAGGCCAAACTCCACCAGAGCAAGATGCAGAACGCCAGCATCAGGCTGGTCTCCGAGTCAACCATGTCAGAGGTTCAGTGGATATTGCAGGAGGTAGCTGGCAACAACTTCGAAATGTGAGTAGAAATTCTTCTACTTAGTCAAAATGAGTCTGCAAGTGAATCCTCTGGTTTATGCACATATCACTATACGTATATACCTTATATATATACCTTCCACCTCAGTGGCTCCCAACTAGTGGTCTGCGGACAACCAGTAGCCCGCAGAGCTAAAATATGGTCCGTAAAAGATTTAAATATATTACTTATGTTAAAACTTAAAGGGGCTCGTGGTTAAGTAATAATTAAGCTGATCAACTCATCTGCAAGTTTAAGCTGCGCTCGCCGCGACCAGTGTGTGGATGGGTGACCATTCTTAACACATCGAGACCCCTCCGTGCCTCGGGGAGCACGAAAGCCGTCGTTCCCGGTTGTTATACTAACAACAATTGACAATTGTTAATGATAAGTAGTCAGAAGCCCAAAAAATTCCTGACAACCAGTCTATGCTATCCTCCGAATATCGGTATTGCCCAGAGATTGGCTTAGGGAAGTCTGATGGCAGTCGCTTCGTATAAAATGCTGATATTCAGCTGCATCTGGTTAGACTGGAAGCCGACCTCAATATAGTTGGGAATAGGCTCGGAGGATTATGATGATGGAGGATGATTTTTTTTATGGGATAGGGGAGCAAACGATCGGACGCCTCACCTGACGGTAAGCGATAACCGCCGCCAATGGACACCCGCAACACTAGAGGAGTCACAAGTGCGTTGCCCGCTTTTTAAAAGGGTTTGGGTCTCCGGTAACCTCATTCACTCGGCGAAACACAACGCAAGCGTTGTTTCACGCCGGTTTTCTGTGAGGCCGTGGTATCACTACGATCGAGCTGGCCCAGCCATTGCCGAAGCATGGCTCTCGCAAGTCAAATGTTTTAACCACATCTTTTTTCCAGATGGCATCCAATGCGGTTTATGATCGGCAAGGTTCTTCAAGAGGTCCGGATAATTATAGAGATCACGCGCCCATCCTACATCAGCCTGTCGCATGCACTGCCGCATATCGCCATTGACAACATACGCATGATAGAGTGCGTGCCAGAGCCGCCAGTTACTAACGGAGAATGTTTACCGGGACAACTGAAATGTCGTATTATGAATGTAAGTTTTAGTGAAGAAAATGCTAGGAGTCAGTATTGTTATTATTATAAAAGGGCCAAGCAAATTGAAGCGGCGGTAGCCTAATGGCTAGGGCGTCGGACTTGCGATCATGTGGTTGCCCGTTCGAACACCACCCATTGCACTACCGCCGTGAACCCACTCGTAACACAAGCATTTAGCTTAGCACGAGGGGTTAGCAAGAATACTAGTAATGTGTGACCCACATTACAAGTAAGCTTTTTTTTAATAAAAAAAAAATCTTCTTTCACTGTCAAAAGTCTGTCAGGGGGCTTAGGCCTCATTAGGTACGTATCACACGCAGAGAGGAGTGTACGCAGTGAAAATTCGCTTAGAAACAATAAATAATAATAAATATTCTGGGACATTTTTACACAGCACCATCTAGTCCCAAACTAAGCAGAGTTTGTACTATGAGTAGGACTAGACAATGGATATAATACTTATATACTTTTTTTTGTTAATACATACTTATAATACATAAGAAACACCCAGACGAACACAAACACTTATATTCATCACATAAAATTTTGTGTCCTGTGGGAATCGAACCCACGACCTCATGGTCAGCAGTCCGGAACTCGAACCACTAAACCACAGAGGTCGTCTGTCAATCTGTACAATGACAATCAACTGTATAAATATTTGGAAAAAAATTGTGAATTTGCCATTGCATGGCATGAGTAGAGAATGGTCTTGCTGACCGTCTCAGGTCATTCAAATCAAGCTATCCCTGTTTATATAGAGCACTAGACGAGGTTTCTTATTGACCATGTGCAATCGCGGGGCGCTATCCATAAATCTTTTAAGGCAATCAGTAGTTTGTAGAAGCCTATGCCAGGTCGAGCAAAGCGTTATTGAGTTTTTCTATGAAATTCCCAGTAGCAGCTCGGAGTTTGGAATTTGTGCCCGGTAAATGGCAATAGGCTCGCCCCCTATTACACGGGACCTAAACATACCGGCGAACTGTGGGTGTACATTAGTACGCCTCTGCCTAACCCTTCGGGGAATACAGGCGAGATGGTATGTTATGTTGATGATATGTTATGATATACCCTTTACAGAAGTACAGGCCGCTCTTTCCAACTCCACTACCATCCAAGGACATAGGTCTTTTATATCAATTGTGTCATAATGGTCTTCCAATGGCACTCTTCTTCTTGCCCTTTTCCCAATTTATTTCGAATCAGCACAGCTTCTCCTTTTTTCCCATTCACCCTTTTTAGCCGTAACCTTATCATTCACTCCCTTTCGCATCATATCGGTCTGAAAAAAAACCATCCATCTTTTCTTTGGTCTTCCAATGGCACTAAAAGACAAATACAATTCGTCATCGAATGACGACTTTGACACCATAAAGTAGGGGGCCAATGACACAAGACTTGTGGTCCAGGTTGCTGTCATACACCCGTGACAGTTTCGTCAATCGTCGCAGTGTCCTGCCAAGCTTCATCTGATCAGTGTCTCTAAGCATAAGTTCGCCTTTACAGAAAGATTCGTGCATCAAGCTGCAGCAAGTCTGTGACCTGGTCGAAGACTGCGATGATGGGAGCGACGAGACGCAGAATTGTGGTAAGTGTATCATTGCAAGAAATACAATATTAGGCAATGGCTCGCCCCCATTACATGGGACCCCCCTAAGCACTAGCCAGGAATTAAATTTGGAGAGACAATAAGTAATTATAGCTTTTGTTGATGAATGATAAACAAGATGATACTATCAACTACATATTGATATTACCACGCTTGTTTCCCGTTCCTGTTCTGCTCATTACTATTGTTGATGGTACAGTACCCCAAGCATCAACAACTTGCGAAAATATATCGAAATCGAGAATATTTTTTATGAGATGGTGGTTAATGAACGTAGATGAAGCGAAAGTGGTGTGCCAGGATCGTAGCAAGTAGAAATCTATAGTCTCTGCCTACCCCAATGGGGGACAGGCTAAAAAATATGTATGTACTCGTATGTATGAGATTTTTATCAGAAAAAAACGAATTCGATAGTTCTTCGTGCGTAGGGTACTGGTCCTAGACAGGAACCTATATACCTAGAGTTCCAATCATCACTTCATCGTGCTAACTCTTTGGTTTACAATTTTTTTGATAACGTAACTGAAATAATTTTGTTTTAGACAAAATGCCGTATGGATCGTATTGCAACTTCGAACAAGACACGTGTGGCTTCGAAAATATTCCACAGTAAGTACTAAACATCTTAGTTTATTTTAGGAATCTTGGAAAAGAACTTGAAATTGTGAGAATGAAAAAATCGAGGCAAATGAATTAGATTTTAAACTACGAGTTCGAAACCGCGTATTAAATAAATAAATATTCTGGGACATTTTTACACAGCACCATCTAGTCCCAAACTAAGCAGAGCTTGTACTATGGGTACTAGACAATAGAGTTAATACTTATATACTTTTTTTGTTGTAAATACATACTTATAATACATAAGAAACACCCAGACGAACACAAACACTTATATTCATCACACCGACCTCATGGTCAGCACGCAACAGCATAACACGAAACTTGATACGCATTTAATAAACGATGAAGGAAAACATCGTGGATGCCTGAGAGATTTTCTCGACGGTGTGTTCAGTCTCCCAACACGCATTAGGCTAGCATGGTGGAATAGCCTAACCCCCTTCTGAAAGGAGACCCGCTACCAGTTAATGGTTATAGCTGGGCTTGGCAATGTGTTTCTAATAAATAGCACTGTGCTATCGTGGGAGAGCCATGCATTCGCGCGAATGGGCCGGCTCGACCGAAATGATATCACGACCTCTCTGAAAACCGACGTGGAACAGCGCTTACAAACGTTGTGTTTCGCCGAGTGAGTGAGGATACCGGACGCCAATACCGACTCCTCTGGTGTTACAGATGTCCTTGAGTGGAGGTAATCACTTACCATCAGGCGATCCGTCTGCTCGTTTGCCCCTCCTATCCCTTAAGAAAAATAGCATGAACAATATTCATATCATTTAATGCTACAAAATCTTTATTTCCGCACAGGCCGATCCTCAAATGGTCTCGTCATAGCGGGCCCACGCCTACAGACAAGACAGGCCCAAATTACGACCACACGTGCGGCCCAACGATACCACACCCCACAATAATGGTCCCGCCACTGTTTCCCGCGCATATGAACCTGACCATAGCCCAATGCGTGGGTTACTACTTCTTCGTGAACATGAACGTCACAGGTCCTAACAAGGAGAAGGCGGACTTCGCTTCCACTGCTGTCATGAGAACTGTGATCTTCAACCCTCCGCCGAAAGTCCACGGAAATATCACATCGAGATATTATAACTGTTGTATGGTAAGTACGAATTAAGAACAGCCACATTGTCTAGTAATGCTAAGTGGTACTACGCTGGTCGAGGAAAGTGTTATTGTGTTTTTTATGAAATTCTCGATAGCACCTCGGAATCTCGATTTGTACCCAGTTAATGGCAATAGTCTCGCCCCCTATTGCATGGGATCTAAACACACTGGTTAAGTGTTATTATACCTTACCGTAAGCCTAACCTTTCGGGGAATACAGACATCATTATTTTAGGTATGGTAGGATACAACGAGCTAAGGGTTAGGAGGGATCTTGCACTCGCCTCATATATATTTAAACTACTGAGAGGGAAGGTTCATAATGCAGTTATTTTAGGCCAAGTGAGTCTGTGTGTTCCGGACAGGTACGTGTGGCGGCGACGGCAGCCACGGTTGCTAGTGGAACCGCGTGCTCGGACCAACCTTTTAAAAGAGGCGCCGCTGACGCGTGCACTCCGCACGCTCAACCTCATAGCGAGTGAGACGGACTTATTCTGTTGTTCTCTGGGTGAATTCACAAGGAATGCTTTATTTGTGATTAGTTATAAGTAACAATTAGGTATTAAATAAGGCGCATTTACCGCATTGGTTAGCTGTAATGGTAGATGTATGTTGTTAAATAAATAAATAAATAAATAAATAAATAAATAAATAAAAAATCATGAAAGAAAGAAAACAAAAAAAATTAGTATAGTTTAAAGATTATTTTTCGCTGAGGTAGTAAAACTGGAACAGCGTGGCGCTGACACTCAGTCGCAACTGGTGCAAACTTCAGTTACTAACTCTAGTGACACACAAAATGATATACTCAACAATATTAATCTATATCTATCTACATAAATAAAAATATCGCCGAAATGAATCGCCGAAAAGTATGTAAGCGTATAACTTTCGAACGACTGCGCCAAATTGGATAATTCTTTTTTAACATACCATCATACCATCACGCCTGTATTCCCCGAAGGGTTAGGCAGAGGCGTACTAATGTACACCCACAGTTCGCCGGTATGTTTAGGTCCCATGTAATAGGGGGCGAGCCTATTGCATTAACCGGGCACAAATTCCTAACTCCGAGCTGCTACTGGGAATTTCATAGAAAAACCCAATAACACTTTGCTCGACCTGGGAATCGAACCCAGGACCTCTAGCGTAGCAGTCGCGGTCAGGACCACTTGGCTATTGAGGCAGTTTATATAATATATAATTCTTTTTTGTTGAAATAAAACTATTTTTACGGATTTTATCGCGTTGTATTAATTTTATTTATTTCCCGACGTTTCGGATCGTTTACAGCATCCATGGTCACGGGTAGACTGAGCTGTTGGACGTCTTAATGTTAAAATTACTAACAGCTACCTTACATTTTTGTTAATTTATTAGTGATCCGATTCACGCAGAACGAGCTCACCGTATCCTTTGGTCTTGCAGTTTTGGGCTTGGATTTAGATTTAATTGATTCTGTAATGGGGTTCCAAGCAGCTGGTAGGACCCAACTATCTTCTCTATTGAAATTTGGGTGTTTTTTAATTTCTATAGCCTCACGGATCATCTATCATATATCTTTTTCTGGTTTTCTCTTCCGAGGACTTGTGGTTTATCAAATCTGATGTAGTGCTGGGTCTTGTCTAGGGTATGTTCACAAACTGCTGACTTTCTGGAACGGCGGTGTTTGACATCGGCAATGTGTTCTTTTACGCGTGTCCCTATGCTTCTTTTAGTTTGGCCTATGTATGAGAGACCGCAAACACAATCAAAAAAGTAGAAATAGTTTTATTTCAATGTCTAATATTCGCGTATGTGTCAGAAACCAGTATTCTTTTTTGTTGTTTTCGCATTTGTTTTTTATCCTCCGGAAAAATCTGGAAATTTTGAATTTTGGCGAAACTTTGCAAGGGTCGCTAGTATTACATGAGATAGATAACTGTGGCACTAACTGGTAAAACTACACAGATGGGTGATTCTTTGAAAACGAGTGTTTTTAACTAATTCGTATAGCTTTAATTAATTTTTACTTTTAGATCCAAATTAAATTACTAGTTTTTGTAAATCATTAAATGTAATAACATATATCAAACGCATTTATTTTGTCCCAGTTGTTAATTATTTTGAGCACACAGATGAATCATGCAGCCAGGTAAATTATGACAATGGCAGAAGAATGAGATTTTATAGAAATATTAATTAGAATTATACAGATAAATAAAATTTTAATGATTTTCATCTTTAATTAACTTTATTAATAAATCAATAACAACTTTTTAATCACATTATGAATTGTCAAACCATTTTTTATATTCTTTATCAAACTGTATTATTCTTGCATACTGATCATGTTCGTTGTAAACAATCCACATTATAGACTAACGTCTATAATATAAACATAGCAAAGACAGAAGATCTTGGGAAGTCTTAACTTATAGTATCTTCCTCTGGTGCAATCCCTAAACGTATTAGTGTGCAATCTTAACAAATAAGTGTCTCGTGATCGAGAATCAGGTAACAGTGCAGTATCCAAATAAGTCTTAACTTGGAAAATGCTAAATAGCTGATGTTAATAATGTTAATATGGTTATGGAAGGTAATATGATTTTTAATACTTTCTCCATGTCTTTCTCTGTAATCTCTGCTGTCTAGGATTAATTTCGTGTATATGTAGTTTCTTTTCCTCCTTCCTTCCTACGTATGTAGTTTTGTCTATTCTTTTCTTGTTTTTATTTCCATAGATCATCATTGTTTTATTCTTATCTGGTGTTCTATCATTGTATTTTATCTTCTTTTCTCTGAGAGCCTTTTTCTTCTTAGCCTTTCTTCTCGTGTTTGCTTTTGATTTTGCCATTACAAGATAGATATCTAAAAACGACTCATTTTTTAAATCTTTTTGATCAATACTTAATATCTTAATACTAAATCTTAAGACTATGTATCTGGCTTATAAGCAGTTGCAGTTTTTATACATATTAATGTGTAGGCTACAGGCTAAAGTATTACAGCTTATAAAACCGTAAAAATCGCTCAATAAAAAAAAACAGTGTTACATAAATTACTTTTTTTAGTAATATATTAAATATTACTTTATCGAGTTATACTTTTATTCAGTAATTATTCATCTGATTTTATGAGCCGCCATACTTTATGGTTAAAATCTAATTCATCTTGCCCATTCAAATTCATCTGGCCTAAAGAGCCAGATAAAACCAGATCAATGATATCCAGATAAATGAGGAATATGGAGATAATCGAATTCTACTTATTTATATAAAAACGCTAAACTAAAGAAGCATAATTAATAGTAGTTAACATTTGATGCAAACCTATAGTGACGCTACAAATCATGACAATAGCACACAGTTTTTCATAAATAAAGACAGATGGATTATGCTACTTACCTTACAAATGCCAGATCACAAGTTTTAGTTGTATTTTTTTAATAAAATATGCGCCGGCCACGAGTGCTTCGTATGACAGATCGGCGCTCACTGGGACAACCAATCACGAGTCGGTATAATTCAATGGAATATTTTGAGATTGCGTTGAATCTAAGTTTCGACATATTGAGCCAGATGAATGATTATTTTTACCGCGGACACTTTTATAATTAATGTAATTTTAAGAAACTTATATTATTAGAGATTTTGACTTGAAAATATCAGGAAATATATATTAAAATATCGGTACAACTTGCTAATTTTAGTATGATGCGAAAATTATTTGATGAAATTTGTGTAATTCAACGAAAAATCGTCATTGGGACAGGCAAGGTTAATGAGGTTTTAACGTTTTCTGTAAGTTTAAATAGGGTTTATTTTGAATATTTTCAAATAATTACATTAAGCCTCGATAGAGAATTATCTTTAACATTAAACCTTAAATGGATGTTTAATTTGGAGATTATTTAGATATGTTCTTCAGTGAAAATAGCGTCAAAACTATGTTTCAAAGAATCACCCAGATACACAATTGTATGTTTAATCAACAGATTCGGTTCTACTACCAACAAAACGGGCGCAACTACGGATCTTTAAGCGTGAACGTGGTGGAACTGACCACCCGTGGGAACATCACCACCTCCATCTGGTTCTCTACTAAGGACAAGGGCGAGAACTGGTACAGAGCATCCATCTTCTTGCCGAATGTCACTAGAAGGTGAGTCATTCTTAAAACTGCTCTTTAAGACTGAGATTTAGAACTACTTTTCGTTTTTCTTTCGCGTTGTATTGCTATTGTAGATGGCAAGGTGTACTGCCTCTCCAACCACAGGGAGGATCCTCCGACCAGGCAAGTGTTTTTGCCTGGCAGATCACGGCCCAACGATTGATGAA
Source organism: Acronicta leporina (assembly GCA_947256265.1). Taxonomy (NCBI): domain Eukaryota; kingdom Metazoa; phylum Arthropoda; class Insecta; order Lepidoptera; family Noctuidae; genus Acronicta; species Acronicta leporina. The sequence continues at coordinate 2,121,698 of OX366537.1, read as the reverse complement.
TTTAATTTCCGAAGTTTTGGATCCTTTACAGCATCTATTGGTCACAGGTAGACTGGCTCAACTTCAGTGTACCAATCAGTGGGCGGATTGATTGAATCAATTGTATAAAAGTCGTCTGTTTATGGATTAAATTGCGTGATCATAATAAAGTATCTTCATTGAATATTGTACCACTGGATATTGTAGTCAATATTGAGCATTGATCATGTTAACTACTTATAAAAATCTATTGTTTAGATTTTTAATTATTTTCTAAAGAGAATCAGCATTGCCATCAAATGCAACCAACCTTCTGGGTTACCCTTCTGGCTAAGAGCGATTTTGATCTGCTGAACAGAGGCCGTAACCTATTAAGATGAGAGGGATGCCGTTCTATAAATTAAATAGCGCTATCCTATTCTCACAACCTAGCAATGATGGCGATCTGATAAATTCACCCACATTTTGGGATGAAAGTGCTGTTAGAGAAACTGCAAGAAAATATAGCCCAATTAATATTCGTTTTTGTTATCAGATATTTCTTAGAGTTCAAAACTCGTATGGGTATGCGCATATACTCGGATTCTGCTATCGACGACTTTTCTATGGCGCCGGAGTGCTTCGGACTCAACATAGACCCCGCGTCTCTAGACGGCTATAACTACTACGATCCTGTATTTGAGGAGAAGACCACACCGCATCCAGCGTTTGCTGATAAACCATGTAAGTTACAGGCTTTTCAACCCGACTCCGAGAAAGAGAAGAGTAATGAGTTTAACTGTCTTTGTATGTATCTATGTATTGTTGTTCGATGTTAGCTCCAAAACTACAGAACAGATTTTGACAAATGACGTATCGATTGATTTCTCTTTACAGTAACGAAGGCCTTGAATTTTTATAAAAACAGGGTACCGGAAAAAAATATTTGAATATAATGAGGTGTCTTTGGAATTGTCTAGATGGAGATACATTGAATGGTAATCTTTTTGTCTTAGTAATAGTCACATGATGAGGATGAAATGCATGATATCCGAAGCTTGTGGAGAAATGGAGGACACCTTTAAAGATATGGATGATCGTATTCAGACTATTATGACAACTTATACCTGATATTAAGCAATGAGAAGCATATCTAAAGCTACCGAAGCATATTTAAGCTATCTAAGCTTAACTAGCTTAAAGTTAAATTGTAAAACAAAACTAAATTGTAAGTGCCCACTTACAATTTAGTTTTTTTTACAAGGCATGTAGCGACTTTTAGACGAGCGATGGACAACAAGGGTGACACGTTGGAAAGGCCCAAGTGGGAAACGCTACAGGGGAAGACCGGACCGCTTACCAGATGGGAAAATGATATTAACAAAACGTCTAGCCCAAACTGAATAAAAACGGCCCAAGATAGGGAAAATGGGACTCTTTGGAGGAGGCCTTGACCTGTAGAAAGGTTCTTGCAGATTCATTGTCATCAGTTTAGCTTAATTTAATTAATTTTGTTTTTATTTTGCAAGAAATAAATAAAGGATTAAGTAAAAATACATAAAAAATACCTGATATTTTCTCGTCCAGTCTATCGCTTCACGACGTGCGGGGCGACGGGTCGGTACGGGCCGAACCAGACGATGTGTGACATCGCATATAACAACACGCCGGTATCAGTCAGCGTGATCCAGAGCCCGCCCTACCAGGGCATCCAGCTGTGGGAGGTGCCTGCTGAAGGATTATACACGTAAGTTTGTAGATACTGCGATAATTCTTTTTTATTGCCTTAAGTATCTTTTAGGTTTTTATCATAAGTAGTTTAGTAGGGTGAACCCACAAACTCAGAACTCAATACTAACCAAGGTACTGCCATTTTAAGACGAGAGTTTTATCCCGCCTGTGCCTACTAACTCACTATTTCGGCTCAGTCGCAAAATTTTGTAATCGTTTACTAATTTGATAGAGTTCAGATATCAGTATCTGAAGAATAGATCACAAAACTTTACTGATACCGAAGAATTATGGGTCACTTTGCAAAAGGGACATTTTTCAAAAAGAGTCATTTTATGAAAGGGACATTTTACGAAAAGATCACTTTACGAAATGGTAATTTTTCGAAAGGATCATTGCCATTGCCATTCACCACCATTTTTGACATTTTGCAAACTATAGACGTTATGCGAAGTGGACATTTTGTGAGTGCGCCTCTATCTGCGTAGGCTGATAGCGACGGGCGCGAGCGGCGGGCTGGGCTCGGCGTGGGCGGGCGTGTCGCACGCGGCGGCCGTGCGCGCGCTGGTCGAGCTGCACAAGAGCGAGCGCGTCTACATCCTCGTGGGCCAGCAGGGGCTCAACGCGTGTAAGAAGGTGAGGACTAACAATATAATAACATAACGTGCCATCATGCCTGTAATTCCTCGAAGGGTTAGGCAGAGGTGTACTAATATACAGTTCGCCGGTATGTTTAGGTCCCATGTAATAGGGGGCGAGCCTATTGCCATTAACCGGGCACAAAATCCTAACTCCGAGCTGCTACTGGGAATCGAACCCAGGACCTCTAGCGTAGCTGTCGTGCTCAGGACCACTTGGCGAATGAGGTACTAACAATATATGGAATGTTAAAATATTAATGATTTCCAACAATTTCAAAAAGGAAAGCTTCTTCAACTCTTGAAGAAGCTTTCCTTTCCTTGTTAAATACTGATGATTTCCAGCAATTTCAAAAAGGAGGAGCTTATAAATTCCAACATTTGCTTCTTCAAGTCTTCATCGGACCCTAGAATTTATTTTAGTGAAGGAAAATTCGACTCGCAATCAGGAAAGGAAGGAAGGAGTCGAATTTTTCTTTCACTAAAATCACTTTATAATCTTGGCATGAAAAATGCACAAAAAGATAGACCACAAATGCTAAATATTGAGGATTTCCAGCAATTTCAAAAAGGAGATTGTTTGAATTCCAAAGTTTGCCTTTTTAACAGTCTTCTCCAACTGTGGGGTCGGCTTCCATGTGTATTCTACATATAGGAAGAAAGAAAGGAAGATAATAATACACACAATAACCGTAACCCCTCTCATTCTGAGAGGAGACCTGTGCCCAGCAGTGGGACAGCATAATGGGTTGATAATGTTATGTTATGGAATGGCCTTCAGACCACAATCCACATCCTAATTTCTGGGCGATATTCTGTCCTTTGAGGTTTTTTGGGGTTCTGGCGATTCTTTGAGATCTTCTATAACGATTGCCAAGCTTTTCTCTGTCTCTCTTTAAGTATTAGTGAATAAGTACTTAGGTTTTTCTATAAAACTCACTGCTAAAGTAGTTTGGAGTTTCAATTTTAGGACTCAAAAACATATCGGGAACTATATACAAGTGTGTACCTATATAAGTACATCTTTCCTTCTCTTTGTTATATTTCAGAATATATTTTCTCATTCTTACATCTCTTGTCTTCCACAGACACTCTCAGCTCAAGAAGGCCAGCATGAGTGTTCCAGGCGCCAGGGAAACATGACACAACCCCAGATCTTCACCAGCAAGACCCACGAAGTGAGGAACACGCAAGTGACGGACGGCGGAGGAGGCGGCGGAGGAGCCACTTATGTGTTCCTTGTAAGTGGTCTCTGAATCCAAAAGAAAGAAAATTCTTTCAGTAAAAGATAGATATGGAAGAGAAGGTATGCTCTTTCGGAAAATATCTGGCTACTCGGTGATATAACCTCTTTGGACCTCTGAAAATTCTTGTTTAGGCTTTTATTGCTGTAATAAACACCCACCATAATAGGTTTTCTTCAACATCTTAAGACCCTGCTCGTGGTTTTCAAGTAGTTTGAGGACTGTAAGGCTCTCAACGCGTCAGCTATACACTCTCTGGTGTAGCAGTTCACAGGAACGGTTTCATTTTGTTGTTTCATTGTAGCTGGACAAAGATGGGCAAGCAGTTCCTCTGCTGGTGGCTGGGGGTGGGGGCGGCATCTCTGTGGGCAGCTTCCGCGATGATGGGTCCCAGCACGCCCGAACACTGACCAACGCTACTCCGGAGTCAGGTTATATGTATGGACAACCAGGAAAGACATCAGGTAAGATATTCTGCTTTTTTCGTGATATGAATATGTTTATGTGACAGAATATAGAATGTGTTTCTTACAATTCCTCGGCACTACCGTTGTGCCATCTGTTGTGATTCCATTGATTTTTAATCTAAAACCTGGCATGTTTTTTAGCTTACCAAATTCAAAAGGAAAACAATTAACTTCTTCTTTCATAGTGACGGCAACTATTTTATGTGTTTTGAAAAACAAGTGAATATCGTCTGAAGTAAGCCGTTTTATTTATTTATTTAAACACAACGGTCGTGTTACAACCAATTAGAATAACTAAAATTAGAAAAAGAGACAATTATAACAAGCATTAAAATATACAAAATAAAGAAAGGGACCGCGTAGGTAAAAGTCACTTAATTGGGTAATCATATCGAAATTAGCAAGAACAATGCCAAATATTTAGGAGTTTAGGATCCCAATTGATAACACGGAGTGTTTATATTATAATAAACCATTGTAATACCACATGCGGGTACGTTTAGACGTGCACAGTATGTTAAATGATATTTCTTTCTGGAAATAGATCTTCTAATAAATCCTTGAATTACCTAATTAATTGTTGGCATAAGGTTATGAACAAAAACACAAATAATTCAATTAAATAGTGAAGTTTTACTTCAAGACTATTACTTACTTGGAAGCCAGTAGGTACGTCTGTAGCCTAAGCAGTCTCATCTCAGAGCAAACTGAGCGAGAATTTCAACATTAGTGAACAAGTGCTGGCGGATGCACCCAAGTGCTAGCCAAGACCTCCTGATTAGGAGAAAAAAAAAAAACAAGTGAATGATAGAAGTGAGTGACAGTAATGTGACAGCTATTGTTTCTTTGTGTTTTTTTTTTTGCATTTTCCATGCTAAGATTACCTAAAAAGTTATTTTATTGAATGTGAAGGCAAATTTTGACATGGCAGGTGGGACTCGCGGTGTCTAAGGAGCTATCGTTGTTGAATCTTAAGAATACAAATCGATTTTTTTTTACGTTAACACGTTCATTGCCTCAATAGTCCCGGGTTCCATTTCCAAATTTTCCCATCCACAGACAAACAGACAAGAATTTTAAAAATCACATTTTTGGGTTCGGTGACGTTTATATACCCTAACCCACTTGTTTTTTTTTTATATCTTCAATGTACAGACACAGCTTTTTTACAATTTTATAATAGTAGAGATTTGGTGTACTGTGGGTATACATTAGTACACCTGTGCGTAACCCTTCGGGTAATGCAGGCGCGGGCGGCGGGTGGGTGGCGCGCGCGGGCCCCAGCACGCCGGGCTTCGAGCTGGTGGGCGGCGGCGCGCTGCACGCGGGCGGCGCGGGCGGCGCGGCCTGCGCCGGCGCCGCGCACGGGGGCTTCGGCGGCGGCGGCGGCGGCTGCCTGCGCGGCGGCGGCGGCGGCGGGTGGCTCGGTACCTTATAACCTCCTTTAGGCCTTCGCCACACTCGACGGAAATTTCGACGAACTTACGCGGAAGCCAATCCGTTACCATACGTTGCAGCCACACTGGAAATTCAGTGGCGGATTACCAGTCGACTGCCAACGCTTAGGTATATGGTGTAGTCGTAATGGATCCGATAAAACTAATTACCCGCCGAATGTGGCGCGATGCATACAAATACATGGAATGCGGCGTTGCCGATCTTACGCCGACGGGAGATTGGTGTGCGGAGGACGGAGCAGACGAGCGGTCCGCGACGGAACGACCGATCTTCCACGTAGTGTGCCCGCTATTTGTAATTTATATGCATTATCATGTATCGACGTTCCATCGCGGATCTTGCGCAACGGAGTGTCCGCCAAGTGTAGCGCTGGCCAAGACAACATTTCCCAAACTATGGTTCAGTCGGGAGGTCGGGACCCACTGGTAGGTCGCGAGCGACTCATTCATATAGTTGTGTCCCTTTTTCCTTCATAACTACTATAACTGAGTCCTGAATTTGGAAGTCTTATGACATGGGTACAATCAACTTTGGGAGCCGCTGCTTTAAGATGTTCAATAGTCTTCCTTCTGAGGTCTTCTTTTGAATGTATATGAACTAGGGTTTTTCAAATAACGCAGATTTGTATGGACTGTTGTGATGTTGGTGACACATTTACCATCAGATAGCTCGTGTACTCATTTCCCAACAAGTAAAAAAACTACTACATTTCCAAGACGATATTTTTAAACGACTTGAAAATAGGAGATTTTAAATTCGTTTATACACACTTCACTATTACTTACATTGAGGTATTAGGCCTGTTTTACATGATCCGATTTATCAGTACAGTACCAATCTCTTTTTATGTGATAGAGAGGTATATTGCCGAATTAAGTTTATTTTCTATGAGCATTTTAACATACATACTTACCTCCTACATCTATATAATTTAATTGGTAGGTATTCAGCCATTGGTCATCCAACACGACAAAACACTTGAAGAAAGTCTTTTTCATTAATTATACACATGCATACAGCAATTTAAAGAACTTTGATTTTGAAAAATCAAAGTTCGTTCTAAATTCGATTTTTTGTCAGGTGGCAACACGAACGAGGGCGCGGGCGCACACGGCGGCGGCGGCTGGTCGTACATCTCGACCAGCCGCGCGCTGCGCATGTACAGCGACGCGTCTGTCGCGGCTCGCACCGGGCCCGGGGAACTGCTCATATTCCCCGCGATACATGTGAGTTTTGAACCACTGGCATATACAGTAGCAGGAACAACTTGCGGAAACGTATTTGTTACGTTTTTTTTATGGGATAGGGGTGCAAACGAGCAGACGGATAACCTGATGATAAGCGATAACCGCCGCCCATGGACACCCGGAACACCAGAGGAGTCGCAAGTGTGTTGCCCGCCTTTTAAAAGGGTTTGGGCCTCCGGTAACCTCACTCACTCGGCGAAACACAACGCAAGCGTTGTTTCACGCCGGTTTTCTGTGAGGCCGTGGTATCACTCCGGTCGAGCCGGCCCATTCGGGCCGAAGCATGGCTCTCCCATGTGAGAAGAAGTTTGTATGAGAAGGAGGCTAATTAACGTAGATGAAGCGAAAGTAGTGTGCTAGGATAGTAACAAGTGGAAATCTATAGCCTCTGCCTGCCCCCCAATAGGAGATAGGCATGAAAATATGTATGTATGTATGAGATTTGTAGCAGAAAAAAACTCGATACGAATTCTAGAGTTCTTTGTGCTTAGGCTACAGATCTGCGGCTAAAATGCGGCGTCTAAGCAAAGAGGATCCAATCCAGTTCTCCTCATTTAGTGTCTGAGATATACGCAGTATTTTAAGGTTGGGTGGAAAAATTGCATTTGATACTGATTATTAATTAATACTCAATTATCTTCAAAGTTCATAATTTAGTAAATGGATTTATATGATGTTTCTAACTACTTGAGTACCAGAATTTTTTAGAGAAAGTTTTGTAAAACGGTACTAATATTAAACTTTGAAAATGCTTCTCCTAAATCAAGCTTTTTCAGAGTTTCTACTTCAAATGTATGATAAAAAGGGGTCAATTTTTTTAACTACATTATCAAAATTACTATTCTAGATATCGAATCTAGTCCTATGACTTGAACTTTTTTGTTTGGACGCCCACAAATGGTCATAATATGTATATGCTGATCTCCAATTGTACAAGAACCAATAAAAGAGAGCTCATCGATTATTATAGCATTTACTAGCAATGTTTAGTACGATGTGTAACTGGCATCCTGTTATCGCAATACTGTACCAGTGAAGATTGTAACACCATTTATTTTAAAAGAGTGTCCATGACGTTTCTTAATGGATTCTTCTCCATTGGATCAACCTTTTGGAATCGCTTGTAAAAGTTTCATTTATCGCTTTGATGGTGTGCGTTTTTACCACATAGTTTATTTATTATCTAGAAATGACATCGGGTTCTCAAATATTGTGAATCCTCGTTTAATATTGTCGACTTCGGTCAAACTTGGACATCCTCCAACGTCCACACATTTTGTTATCGCAATATTGTCCAACCAGTGAAGATTGTAACATAATGTATTTTAAAAGAGTGTCCATGGAGTTTCTTGCCGGATTCTTCTTCATAGGATCAACCTTTTGGAACCGAGCAACTAGAATCACAACGTTTCATAAATGCTTGTAAAAGCTTGTTTGAAATAAAAACATTTGAACTTGGACCTTTCAACGGTGTCTGGATTGATGAGGATTTTCTTGGTGCATGGTGTCACAGGACTGCGATTGTGACTACCGCTGCGTGGCGCTGAACGAGTATCGCAGCGAGGTCAGCTGCTACTGCCCGGCCACCTGGACCGCCGACGCACATGACCCTACTAAATGCATACGTACGTATATTTCAGCCATAATTTTTTTATGGGATAGGGGGGCGAACGATCAGACGGATCACCTGATGGTAAACGATAACCGCCGCCCATGGACACCCGCAACACCAGAGGAGTCCCAAGTGCGTTGCCCGCCTTTTAAAAGGGTTTGGGCCTCCGGTAACCTCACTCACTCGGCGAAAAAACACAAGCGTTGTTTCACGCTGGTTTTCTGTGAGGCCGTGGTATCACTCCGGTCGAGCCGGCCCATTCGTGCCGAAGCATGGCTCTCCCACGTAAAAATAAAAATAATAATTACGTAACTGCCTCATTAATTTAGTGAAATAAAGAAGAATGAAAAATACTTCCATTCTTTGATTTTCAGTGGACGATGGCTGGCTACCCAATCCACTGGTTGTGATCAGCGTACTCTCCGGCGCTGTACTGGTGTGTACACTCGCCATCATCGGCGTCTGCCTCTATCTCTGTAAGTAATTCATAGTAAAAAAAAATTGTCTTCAAAATTAACAAAACCAAATTTATTGTATGTACTGAAAAAAAGAGTCAATTGGGCAGACGTTTGCGTCTAGATATGAATAATAATTATCTAGCTAGTATTCACACAGCTAAGCACACCCAAGCCTTTTTACACATATCGCGTGATACATTATCACACAATCTTTCTCAAACGGACCTAAGATACATCCCTGGGGAACTCTACAGTTTCTGTTTACCAATCTACGTCTCCATCTTCAGACAGCACTTACCAACGCAAGAAGGAGGCTGAGCACCAGCAGAAACGTCTTCGAGAACAAGACGTGCAGCTGCAGCGTTTGAGGAATGCTCCTGGTGGGAATGATAACTTGACCATGGCGTTCAACCCTCACTATGGTAGCGAGAGCATCTTGCCGCAAGGGATTGACGTCAGGGGGCTGCCGCAAGTGTCCCGAGAGAGCTTGAAACTGGTCAAGTAAGTTCCTGGGCCTCAAAATAATTATTTTCTTATGTCAAAATCAGGTTTTTGTATTTTTTGTCTACCAGATCTGTGATCCGATCACTTCGCACCTTTAAAACAAAAGTGGCATAATACAAAATTTTGACAAAATGACTTTATTCAATAGAAAAGCTTGGAATATCATATTCTTTCAATTCATCTATAAAAAACTGCCACTTTTAGGCTAAGACAACCCATAATGATATTGTCTTGTTTCGAAACATAAGTGATACATTTTATTTCACACATAAATATTTAATGCTATAAATGAATATATTGAAAAATAATCTTTTGTATACGTTAAAACAATCCTTGAACTGCAATAAAAAAAAATACAGCATAACCTATTTAAACGAATATTATAATCCAAATACTACTTTGTGATAAAAAATCTGATTCTTATATTTTATGAGATTGCCAAAAATCAAGAATTTTGGATTATGCCACTTTTGTTTTAAAGGTGCGACTTAATGATTAAAATCATCAAGAAATGATACTAAGCCAAATTGACAAGATTTAGTTAACTAGGCTAACAGAAAATATTTAAACCAAATAAATAAAAACACACGGAATAGACGTCATCCGACAAAGACAAAAACAACGTACAAGATATCTAATTTTCTCTCCAGAGCCCTTGGCCAAGGTGCGTTCGGCGAAGTCTACCAAGGTCTCTACCGTCACCGCACAGGGGACACTGTAGAGATGCCTGTCGCAGTCAAGACCCTGCCCGAACTGTCAACAGGGCAGGCTGAGTCTGATTTCTTGATGGAAGCCGCCATCATGGCCAAGTTCAGCCACCCGAATATAGTGCACCTGATTGGCGTGTGCTTTGACCGACATCCAAGGTATTGGTTTAAATATATAGAAAATAATAGCTTCTGCCCGCGGCTTCGCTCACGTGAAGCTATATCAGGAGTAAAAATTAAAAACCAACATTGATGACCTCTTCTTTGTATGGGCTTCTATACATCAGGGAGATCAAGCTGTATCTCAAGATTCATTTAATTAATTAAGATAGAAGTTCACCAGTTTTTAAGATGGAGCATATACTTTCTAACAGTGATAATAAAATTAAAATTTAAACAGTAGTTTTTGCTCCAACCCGTAACAAACAGACAAACAGACAAGAATTTTAAAAATCACATTTTCGGATTCGTGGACGTTTTTATACCATAAGCCACGTGTTTTTTTTAAATATCTTCAATGTACAGACACAGATTTTTTACAATTTTATAATAGTAGAGATTACCTTCCGAAGTTGAGAATTCAGGTCTATTTGATACACAACTTTCCTTTTGTCAGGTCAGGATACAGGATGGTTTGAGATGTGAAGTATATTATGTTATAGCTATATTCCTCTGGCTAGTCCTCTAGCCTATATGACTTTATACATCTTCAAGTCAATGACCCGAGTAGGCGGCCCAGGATGATATGATGGAGCCTCGTTATTTGAAGGCGTCCAACGATCACTGGACCAAAGCCTGTCATGGTCGTGTCATAAATCATGAATAAATAGGGCAGGTGAAGGCAAGCTGTTTTTGTTCGATTCGAGTACATTCCCTCTCCATCTGTCATCTCCCCGGTTGGCAGACGATGCATGAGGATTTTCCTGTTAATGAAAAAGGTTTCGCCGCGATACATTTTTCTTCATTAACCACGAACAATTCACCACCAGGTTCATAGTCCTGGAACTGTTAGCGGGCGGAGATTTGAAGAACTTCCTCCGTGAAAGTAGACCCAAGCCTGAACGAGCCAGCGCGCTTACCATGAAGGATCTGCTACTCTGCTCTATCGACGTCTGCAAGGGTTGCCGGTATTTGGAGAGCAAGCGCTTTATACATAGGTGAGGCTATAGAATGTTCTTTAATATTATGGCTTTTATCAGGATCAGGAGCAGGCAAATCAATCAAGGTAGTCGTATAATTTAGTTAAAATGTATCTTCTCCCATCATTCTCTAGGGACATAGCAGCACGCAACTGTCTCCTCACGTCCCGGGGCCCGGGACGCGTGGTCAAGATCGCCGACTTCGGCATGGCCCGGGACATCTACCGCTCTGACTACTACAAGAAGGGAGGCAAGGCCATGCTGCCCATCAAGTGGATGCCGCCCGAAGCTTACATCGATGGCATGTTTACCATCAAAACTGATGTTTGGTGAGCCTTGATTATTTCTGAAATTTGGGGTTTGATGCAGTGAAGCCCAGCAGACAAAATAGTGACTTACAAAATTTTCGGATAGTTGCGATATTTAGAATTCAGTTTAATGTGCTAGTCAATTGGTACAGATAAAGCTTATTTGGGAAAGTTAGATTATCTTATCTTATCTTGTGTGGGGCCGAGGCAGCAAGGCCTCAGAGCACTTCGACCCAATGGGATCTTTTGTGCTTCCCCTAGATACCTAATCCTCATCCTCCCCCAGTTCTTCAAACAGCTCTTCCATAAGCTTTATAATGAGGCCTGGGGGTATGAGTCTGTAGTCCTCTGGTCCTGGATAACCCTGCCCCAAGAGGCACATTCGCTTTCTAGCCAGTGCATCGCATGTACACAGAAGGTGTTCCATGCTCTCAATTTCCCTTTTACAGGCCCTGCAGGCTGATGTGTCCGTCAGACCCATCTTTTGTAGGAGAGCGTTAGTCCCGAAGTGGCCGGTCAGCGCCCCCATCAAAAGACGGGCCTGCCGCCTGCTTGAGTTCCAAATGGCATTTTGCCATTTCGATGAGGAACCTATGAATTTCTTGGAGTGAGCAAGTCCCGTGAGGCTCAACCACTCATCCATGTGCCTCGCCCTTGCGTACTCCCGAAATGCCGTTTTGACTGTGCTTGGGGCCAGTCCTACAAATGGTTCCGGTCCAATTAGTGAGGTTCCAGAACCTTCCCTAGCCAGCTCGTCAGCATGCTCGTTGCCCACAATACCCCTATGACCAGGGACCCAAACAAGCCTGACCTTGTTTCGCTTTCCCAGCTCATTAAGAGTTCGGGCAGCGTCCATGGTCAGCCTTGAATCGATCCTGTAGGAGGTCAGGGCCATGAGTGCCGCTTGGCTGTCACTAAGAATGTAGATGGACCTACCTGTGGTACCGCTACTTTCCATCTGTTGTGCACAGGCAAGAATAGCATATGTTTCCGCTTGGAAAACCGTAGCTAATTTGCCCATGCTAGTTAGATTAAATTAAGATATAGATTTTCCGAGGGAAAATGGATCAACAGGTCACATAAACACGTTAAAAAAAGACCTTTTCATTCATGTCTTAATGTGGCCTGTGTACTTTTGAAGATTTATGTATTTTTCACGAATAGGGTATAAGTTTCATAGGAAAAGTTGTTGAGTATAAGGAGGAGAATCAGAAATCACCCCATAATGGATGCAGGTGACCAAATCGGCAACCTTTATAGGTAGGCTATGGATAGACGAAGTAATTTTCCTACAAGTCTCCGCAGTTACAATATTGTTTCTGGTCGCAGGTCATTTGGCGTGCTTCTATGGGAGGTGTTCTCTCTGGGAGTGATGCCGTACACCGGCTGTGCCAACCGAGAAGTCATGGAGATGGTCTCCGGGGGCGGACGCCTCGAGAAACCTTATGGTGAGTAGTAGAGACTCAGATGACTGATAAAATTAATACAGACATATTTTAGACAAGAAATTGCATTGAGGACATTTTTATTATATACGCGTTATTTTTCTTTTTTATTATTTAGTACCACAAACCTTTTTGTGATAAAAAGGTAGCCTATTCTCTAAAGTTCATCTATCTCTGATTCGGCAATTATACAAATAAAGAAAGAGTTACTTTCGTATTTATAATATTAATTGGATGGCGTTAGCCTAGGCCAGCGTGGTGGACTATTGCCTAATCCCTTTCATTCTGAGAGGAGGCCCGTAGGTACCCAGCAGTAGGACAAATTAATGGATTGTGTAGTAAGTAGTCAAGAAAATGCGGTGGTACATAATATAATCATTACCACCTCACTGACCGTAAACTCAAAGCTGGCAAGATTTATTATTTAAGGGGGTCTACATTATATTGCTTCTAATACCGTGCTTTGTATTATACAGGATGTCCACACGAGATTTACAGGATGATGTGTGAGTGCTGGAATCCGACACCAAGCGAGCGGCCGTCATTTGCGCACATTTACGACAGAATGCAGCGATTTGTGCAGGTATGACAAAAAACACCATCATCTTCTTTGCCTTCTCCTGACTAATGTTGGGGCCGGTTTCCAGTTTAATTAGATGCGGCTGAATATCAAGATTTTACACAAAGCGACTGCCATCACAGATTAACTAATAGTATTACGCACGCGCAGATCGTTAATACAAACATGTTTAGTTTATGAGGCGGGTTGGCGCTATTTAATTTGTAGAGTGGCATCACTCTCTCTCAATCGCAAATAGATAGCAAAAACACCTCATTGTAAATATTGTGATTGTTGATGTAATTGTTTTTGATCGAATCCAAGACATCTAACTTTATGCAATCATGTGCCTATTAAAAATCAGTGTGATAAAACCTACACGCCTAAGATATTTTCTCGATGTCGTGTGAATTCTACCAACCAACAGACAACAGTAGACTAGCGAGTAGAGATTAGGCTTAATCTCTCATTCTGAGAGGAGACCCATCCCCAGCAATGGGACAATACTGGGTTGATGATGTGTTTTGAGTATAATTCACCGTTACCATTGTTTTCTCAGGATCCAGCTATAGTAAGCGCGCCACTACCGATAGTACGATCCCTGTTACCGCCGCACACTGCTATGCCGGCAACCGCCAATGGACCCCAGGTGAGTAAGCTGTTCTATTTTAAAAATAAATCGAAAGAAATAGAGGCGTTGTTCTGATTATGGAATAAAAAATCTTATATTATTGTAAGACTAAGATAAAACGGTAACTAAGATGAAACAATTGCCACTCTATTAGACTTGGAAGAAGCGTTCACCTTATTGAAGTCGCTTGAAACAGTAGACGAGGAAGGAGGTACGGGATCATATTAATCCAAAATGTTACACTTACGTTGTTATTATTCTTATTTACGCACAAGAATTTTCAACTTTGTCATAAAATCACTAATTCTCTAGGTGTTATTTTACGATTCGTTAAAAAAACATTATACTATGTTATTTACATTTCTGTGAATTACCATTTTTGGAAAGACGATTTTTAAATTGTCTCAATGAACCTAGGATATATTTTATTGTTCATACTTTCGGAACAACGCCTCTAATAAACAATATTTTTTATGAATAAATAAATACTGTTAAAAGGTTCCCATTCACACATTAGTGTACAGCCCACCTAATTTAAATAAAAAACTAATAAAATCAAAATACTAATGCGTAACTACATTTTTCTATTTTTTCCAAATGTTTTCGCTCTGGCTACTAGAAGCAAGTAAATGAATTTTCTTATTAAACTAAATTATAATTAATTATTTTCTTAATTCGGTGTTAGCGATCCTTATATCAGAGCCCGTGCTGAGTTCGCATGAAAACCTCCGTTTTTATGTTTATTTTCTTAATCTGCCCGCCCTCTCCTTGAATGAAATTCGCGTAGAAAACTAGATCCCTTGTAGTTAGTCAGAGATTCATTGGAATGTGAAGAAAGTTTCATCAATAATCGCATGTTTTCTCATAACATGTTCAGTTCATCATTATTTTAATTTTTGTGTCCGCCATCTTGCTTACATTTCAAAGAATCTCTTGTAACGGTTATTTCAGAGACGTGGGTGTTTACTTGCCTAGTAGCTATAGCGGAAATCTATTACCTATATATCTATTTTCTTTTACTACCTTTGTCCCTGCCTCTGGGTTTTGTAAAATGAAACTTGAGATTGAAATTTTAGAGTTCAATATGAATTACTTCAATTAAGTTTTTACAAAACACAGTGGTGTGCACGCGTAGAAATGAAAAGTAAAACACAGGGAGATTAATGATCAAAATGGTAAAATTATATACATAAAAGCACACTAATTTAATAATTTTTCGACGAAATGTTATCGTTGAAAGAACGTTGAGATTTATTCAAGTACTAGATGAATATTTTGAAAACTATCTTATGATAAAATTATAAACAGAGAATCATAAATCTATTAAGTAAGATGCAAAAATAATTGTAATCAATACATAAATATTATAAGAACAAAGTTTAGTAAAAATTTGCTTTTATAAAGATTAAATATCTATTGGTTTATAAACTTCAGAACAATATTGTTGTGAGTACGATAACAGATAAAAGTTTAGTTAAACCGAATGATATCAGAGAGCTAAATCTAACCCAGTCTCTCTAAATATAAAATTAAGCTTTTTCGTATTTAAATATCTATTGGCTTACAAACTTAAGAAAATCGGAGGGAAATGTTTTATTGTGAGTGCCATAATAGTTAAAATGTTAGTTAAACCAAATGATATCGGAGAGCTAAGTGTAACCCAATCTCCCTGTGTGGTCGTGTGCGTGTACTGAGCGTGGCATGTTGGCAGCGAGCGCCGGCGTGCGACTACCTCGTGCCGATGTCGCCGCAGGACAACCCGCCGGCAAACGATAGGTAACGCCTTTTTATATCTGAGGATGTTGGCAGGACTGATTACATCCTATTAAAATCGATTATTGAAAAATGTTCAGTTAGAAAATGATGGAATTACCAGAATTTATTGTAATTCGAATATTTCTTCTCATAGGCAATGAAAAATTAAAATATCATCCACATATACTATGTTTTATAAATCATTTTTAAATAAACGTTGTTTTCGTTATTAAGATTTTGTTGAGAATATATGGCGAAGTCAGTGAGTTGTGCTTACACGTTCATTCAAAGATGCATAAAATAAGTTAATCGTTCTAAGTTTAGTCGCACGCCGTCACCGGCCTACCTCACTCCTGTGCTACAAATATATTAAGTTTGTTCCGCTAATTACGCCTAATTAAAGTCTACATCATTCATATACTGTGTTTCGATCCACGCCCTAATAGGTTATGGGCCCAGAGAATCGTAAATATAGTGATAAAATCATAAAGTGAATAAAATAGTGCAATATCATAGAACAGTTAATGACTTGCAAATTACGTCACGTAGTCATCGTGCACCATCTGTGGAATGCGGCTGCCGGTTATACGTACGTATACATATGTAGCAACTTATCGAGCGAGAAGATCGTTGTGTTTTGTTTACATCGCTAATGAGTTATAATTTGTGTTGAAGAAACTACAAAATGGCTACTAATACTAAGATTGATCGACTTACGGGTGATAATTATGATACTTGGAAGATTCATATGCGAGCTATTTTGAAGAAAAATGACTTGTGGGAATATGTATCGGGAACAATACCGAAACCGGTATGTTCGGACCCTAAATATTCGGATTGGATTAAAATGGACGGAAAAGCCGAATCGGACATTTTATTAGCAGTCAGCCCTAGCGAGTTGATAGCATTGGATAGTTTAGGCTCATCTAAAGCGATATGGGATAAGTTGAAGTCTATGTACGAGTCAAGCGGACCAGCGCGAAAAGCGTCTTTATTAAAGAAGTTAGTTTTAACTCGTATGCAAGAAGATGGCGACCTACGTAAACACATTGCGGATTTTTTTGATGCCGTTAAGAAGCTTAAAGAAATCGGATTGATAGTGATAGACGAATTATTGGCTATTTTACTTCTTTATAGTTTGCCGGATTCGTTCTCAATGTTTCGTACGGCTATGGAATCGCGTGATGATTTACCATCAACTGATGTGCTTAAAGTTAAAATCTTTGAGGACTATGAGGGTCGACAATCCAAGGACATTGATCAAGGTGCAATGTTTATCAAGCGTAATACTCAAAAGAAAGATATTAGAGAAAATAATCTAGGTAAACAAAGGAATAAGATTGAGTGTTATCGTTGTGGTCGTTATGGGCATATTGCGAGAGAGTGTAGAATGAAGATAGACAAGAAGGCGAAACAGAGTACACGACAGGCGGAACGAGGGAATACAGAGCACAAGCAGGGAAGTAGTTATACAACGATGCTCAGCACCACTGAAGAAGTGATGTTAAGTGATCGAAAGAGATCCGTGTGGTGCATCGACAGTGGGTGCACCGGGCATATGTGTAATGATAAACATATGTTCCAAGAATTTACGGATATGGAAAGTGACCTGAATTTAGCGAATAATGAGAGTACACGCATAACTGGAACGGGCAAAGTGAGTATTGCCGTAAACACTGGTAGCGAAGAGCGCCGTGTTGATATTGAAAAAGTATTTTATGTGTCGGACTTACGCACGAATTTACTGTCAGTGGCTAAAATGACTGATCGTGGATTTGAAGTTAGGTTCCGGAAAAATGATGCGATTGTAATCGACGGTGATGATAAGGTGCATATGCGTGCGGACCGTATTGGTAATCTATATCAGGTACGGTTGAGCCAGTATGATGCTAAGATTGTCGAAGTGCTGAAGAAGCCTATAGATATGTGGCATGACCGACTAGGACACTTAAACGAACGTGATTTGAAGGCGATGGCAAAAAATGAACTTGTGCACGGATTAGCAATTAAAACCAATGATAAAATGTTGGAGTGCGAGATCTGTATCAGTGAAAAGCAGACTTGCAAGCCTTTTCCTAAAGGCAGTGAAGATCGCACAAGTGATTTGCTTGAGATTGTGCATACCGACGTATGTGGTCCGATGAGACATGAATCGTTCTCTGGCAAGAGATATTTTGTCACTTTTATCGATGATAAATC
Organism: Acronicta leporina; assembly: GCA_947256265.1. NCBI lineage: Eukaryota > Metazoa > Arthropoda > Insecta > Lepidoptera > Noctuidae > Acronicta > Acronicta leporina. Next base: position 2,103,638 of record OX366537.1, on the reverse strand, counting down.
TCGATGGTGTGAAGTCTATTTTATACGTAACAAAAGTGACGTATTAAACATATTTAAAAATTATAAGTCTGCGGTGGAGAACTTTACAGGTACAAAGATAAAATGTTTGCAATCAGACAATGGACGTGAGTATATTAACAATGAATTTGAAGATTTTCTAAAGAGGAACGGAATTTCAAGAAGATTGTCAGTACCACACACACCCCAACAAAACGGTATTGCAGAAAGGAAGAACAGAACCCTTGTGGAGATGGCGCGTTGCATGATGCGTCAAGCTGGAAGCCCACCATCATTTTGGGCTGAAGCAGTTAATACTGCAAATTATATTCGAAATCGGTGTCCAACTGCCGGATTACAGGGACAGATACCGTTTACAGTATGGAAAGGAAAGAAACCAACCGTTATATATATGCAAGTATTTGGGTCAAAAGTGTTTTACAAAGACAAAGGCGCTAATAAATTAAAAGGAAAATTTGATTCAGTTTGCGAAGAAGGTATTTTTATGGGATATGATGTGCAGTCAAAAGCATATCGGATTCACAATCCAAAGACCAAAAGAATAGTTGTGAGTCGAGATGTCAAGTTTATAAATGAAACAGCTTTTCGAAATGAATATAAGGAGATACTTGATGAAGAAGAGGATTATGAGCTTGATGAAATATTAGTGGATTTAAATCAGCCTAGCAGTACAAGCGAAAATTGTGAAGAAGTTAGGAGAGCGCCATTACGGGCTAGAAGAGATGGAATAACAATAAGAAGATCCCTAGAAAATCTAGATAATGATCAAGATGATAGATCCCATATATCAAGAAAGAGAAATGCAACAGTATCTTGGGAAAAGATTATAGAACCACCAAAAAGGGGAAGAGGAAGACCGAGAATTATTCGTACTGGGATGCCGGGAAGACCGCGTAAAGAATATACAACAAAAGAAGATAGTGATGAAAGTGATGACGCAAATGAAATAGAAAATGATGATGATATTGTCGCCGGGATTGCGACTATCGAACCAATGTCATGGCTTGAGGCAGAAAAAACAAGCGATGGATATAAATGGAGGAATGCCATGGAGGATGAATATTTGGCACAAATTAAGAATAGCACTTGGGAAATAGTGCCCAAACCTCAAAATCGAAAAGTGATTGGGAGTCGGTTCGTGTTTAGTACGAAGAGTGTAGATAACCACGAGCGTAAGAAAGTTAGACTCGTCGCAAAAGGCTGCTCTCAGCGTCCAGGGGAGGATTTTCATGAGACATACTCACCAGTGGTTCGATCGACATCAATAAGATTATTAGCTGCAATATCAGCAGAATTTGGATTGGAAATACACCAGATGGACGTCGTTACAGCCTATCTAAATGGACAGTTGGAGGAAGAGGTGTACATGAATGTACCTGATCAGCTATTTGAAGTATTAGATAGAATACTAACAAACCAAAAGATTGGATCAATTAAAAGAACCATTACAGATAAGAAAATAATTGAGATAGCTAAACGCTGGAAGAAAATGTTGGATGAATGCAACGATAGTGTTTGTTTGTTAAAGAAGTCTTTGTATGGTTTGCGCCAGTCAGGGGTGCAATGGTATAAAAAGTTAGTCGAAAGGTTGATAAGCATGGGTTTTGAGGCTTTGCCTCAAGATCAGTGTTTGTTGTTGGCACGTAAGAAAGGCCGAATGATGTTGATTGCTACTTACGTTGATGATTTGATTATTGCAACTGATGATAATGTATGGTTGTGTGATGTTAAGAAACAATTATCAGAGACATTTGAGATGAAAGACTTGGGGAATATCACAAATTGTTTAGGAATCCAGTTTTCTCAGGATAGTGAATATAGTGTATGTATGAAACAAAGTGTGTATATAGAAAAGGTTCTCGAACGATTTGGTATGAGTGAGTGTAAGTCAGTATTAACACCAATAGATATGAATGTTAAACTAACGAAGCCTGAGAGTGTGAATGAGAATGTGATGCGTCAGTATCCGTATCAGAGTTTAATTGGCGCATTGATGTTTTTGGCAGTATCCACTCGACCGGATATTGCGTATGTAGTGAATTATTTAAGTCAGTTCAATACCAATTATGATATTGAACATTGGAAAGCAGTAAAACGTGTGTTGCGATATTTGAAGGGCACACTGGACTATGGTTTGGTGTATGAGAGGACAGGTTTGCCGTTGTTTGGTGTTGTTGACGCAGACTGGGGTGCAAATACAGTTGATCGAAAGTCTTACTCTGGATTTGCGTTTATTTTAGCTGGCGCTCCTATTAGTTGGGAGGCGCGTAAGCAGCGGACTATTGCAATGTCAAGCACTGAGGCCGAATACATGGCTCTCTCTGAAGCTACGAAAGAAGCCATGTATCTGCGAGATGTGGTGAATTGTGTTGGCATAGATTGTGACTGTGTGACATTGTTCAATGACAATCAGAGTGCAATTAAATTAGCTCAAAATAGAAATTATAGCTCGAGAACAAAGCATATTGATGTGAGGCACCATTTTATTCGAGATATGTGCGAAAAAAATGTTATAGATCTGAGATATCTATGTACGGAAAGGATGCCTGCAGATGTTTTGACCAAAGGTTTGAGCGGGGCCAAACATCATGAATGCATGTGTAATTTAGGCATGATGAGTATGTAGTAGGTATTACAGATTGCTCACGACTTCGAGGGGAGGTGTTGAGAATATATGGCGAAGTCAGTGAGTTGTGCTTACACGTTCATTCAAAGATGCATAAAATAAGTTAATCGTTCTAAGTTTAGTCGCACGCCGTCACCGGCCTACCTCACTCCTGTGCTACAAATATATTAAGTTTGTTCCGCTAATTACGCCTAATTAAAGTCTACATCATTCATATACTGTGTTTCGATCCACGCCCTAATAGATTTCATTATATTAATCTTAATATAAGATTTGACAAGTAATTGGAGTATTATGCTTTATGTTAGAAAACGTGACCTAAATAAAAATATTCTTCATGACGAAGTAATTACAACTTGGTGATAAGCCAAAGCTAAATCAATATTGACGACTTGTCAATTTGTCTTTTAAATATATTTTATAGTAAAAATATAAAGTTTCTTCTATGTTGAATATGAATATGTACTTAACAATTAATTCCTGCCAGTATCCTCAGCACTAATTACTCGGCTACTTCTAAAACCTTACCTTTATGTGGCACCTCCTTTCACAGTTCGATGTTGTATAGTAACATAATACTTTACAACTGTCAAATATCTCTTGAATGTCTAAATTTTCTCAAAGTTCTTTAGGAATACCCATTAAACTATCAGTCTAGACTAGACGAACCATTTACACATATTAAAATAACAACGCCTTTATTATAACCGCTTGCAAGTCTATGCTCTTAGCGAACTTTAGTTTAGTAGAAATATTTGTAAATACTGTCCAAGTATTCTCAAGAAGATTTTTTTAATAATATTAACATTATGAGGATCCAGGACTCTGATATTTTTGGGAAAGTTTAGACAGAACCGTCAGTAACAAAGTATGGAACTGCTTTAGACTGACTCAGCAGTGGCCGCATGCGTAAGACGCTGATCTTTCCTTACCAGCAAACGTTTCTAATTTAAAAATTGATTCTATAAAACAATCAAATAATATACTACATTTAAATTATTATCAAGCAACATCTTTGAATTTGCAAACGTTGTAATTATGGTTAGTTGCTTTGATACAAAATAGAAAACTTTGACGTTCGAAATCCACCTGTTTGTAAAAATGTAAAATTATGAGATTAATTTACTTACGAGATTTATATATTATATAGAAAGGTAATTAAATAAATCGGAAACATATCATTTCAATTATTACAATAGTATATTGATATGATTTACAAATTAAGACCAGGATTAATAAAACGGTATATGTTTTAATAAGTAGTAATATTTTTCAATAGTAACGTTATTACTTCATTTTAATTAAAATGACGTGACTCTTCTATGGCTTTTTTAATAATATTTAATCAAAGCAACTTTTCGATCAATATCACAAGGCTTCTCAAACATTTGCACAATCAATGTTCAACTTAAGTTTTACTGCAACTGTACCAATGCGAGGGCGTTGTTTTTAGCCCAACGGAACCGCTGGCCCCTCATAGCAAATCGCAAACGGTGGCGCAGGATCAACCGGAAACGGAGGATTCACAATATCCACCTCTTCTGAAAGGTAAGCTTTAGATATTTTTGTATACCGTTTTACAATAAAGCGTTTGCGTGCAATTTCAAAGCCGTAAAGTTTGACGATGATTACATCAGCAAATTTTTTACGGATAAAATCTCAGATAGCTTTGGGGGGCAAGTCAAAGTCAAATGTTTTATTACCTACAAGTACTTTGAATTCTCAAAAAGTAGGTGGACGACCGTGCTCCAAGTTCCTGAGTAAAACCTGCAAGAAACTCCATAGAACATTAAAATTGTCATATTGGTCATGTTAACAAGTCTTAAGAAACGCAAAAGTAAAATCACAACGTATGGATGACGCTTTGATGAGGTTTTTATCTGCCACTTATCAGGGGGGCCTTTCGAAATTTCAGTCTAATAAGATGACGACATGTCATTCCAACCGACGCCTCAAGGGAGCTAAAAGCTGACCTCTGGTTGTTTAACAAGACTATACAATCCGAGGTCAGCTTATACTGGTGACTTTATTGGTGTTGTTTTAATAAGCGACTATCATAAGACCTTATACCACGAAACTTCCCGAAAGTATTAATAATCAAAACGAACAATGGATGGTTTTTCAAATCCTGATAATGGTATTGGGGCAATCTGGACCTTCGAATCGATCTGTATAATTGAGCAATAATCACCACGTTTTACATCATTCTATTTATTATAGCTTTCTCTCGTTGAAATCCGACGACCAAGGTATAAATTCTAAAGGTAATTTTTGGTTATTTTAAATTTAGGAATGTCTATTCCCCGATGAGTGAATGTTACCTTACCTACCTTGCTCGGTACCGCATCTCTTTCTTTATTTCTATCATATTTTGATTACAAAATATCCCCTATTTTTACCGCATCGTGTATATACAATAATTGAGTATCAAATTGATTAATGCACCTCTACAATATTACATATTTTGTAAATAAAGTGACTTTAAACACTTGGTAAATGTGAGTTGAGTTCATTCAAATAAGAAATTTATATCAGTATATGAATGGTTTCAAAAAAATTACGATTAAAATTGGATCTCTTTCCATCAGCTTTCCCCAGCACATTTTAGGAAGTCCATTTTTTTAAATATTTAAGTGCATTATTCTTTTTGTAATACTTTAAGAATATTTTTGTTTTTCAAAATAGGCCGATATAGCTAACCGTTCTATTTTAACAGCATCACAAGAATATGGCAACATTCAAATGGTGTCCCGGGGCGGCGCAAACGGAAAACGCGATATCTCCGTTATCTGCTTCGTCGAGCCAAGGACGTCAACACCAAAGTTTCGGCCGTCTAACTCAACAGATAGGTACAGTCATACATTCAGTAGTACAGTCATATTTATTGACATTTGGACTTCTTTTCCCGATTAATTAATGGAGGATTATTTTAACTCCACTCTACAGGTTTTTGTATTTTATTATAACTACATTGCATCGCTCCGTCTAGATTAATTTTATGCTAAAGACATTGTAAAACATAGTTATTGAAGCTAGTACTATTATCTGTATTTTAAAAATTGATGGGCAATTTGAGTTCAGTTAACTCCAGAAATTGTTACTAGTGCTAATTGCATGAAATGTTCGCAGATTGCTAAGTTCAGTAGAGGGGACGTCACTGGACGAGATAACAGCGGACGAGGGAGACCAGCCTGTCATTTGGGAGACGTCGTTCACCGAACCACCGCGGAACCACACGCCGCGCAGCCAAACGCCGCGACAGAGCATCGATAATGGACCTGTCGTAAGTTTCCACTGAAGCTTTACCTGCAGGAAATAAGTTAGTTGTTATAATCTGACAGCAAAGTGGTGGCACCAACAATAGAATTCAAAAAGTGATAGTATTTATTCCTGGAAATAGTCTTAACAACATTATTCTTACAGGTCGAGAAACTAATAAGCATAACTCCAACCTCACCCAAACCGCCTGAAAACGTCCTAACACTGGCCATAGATGCCAATGTGAGCATAATAGACAAAACTAACAATAAGAACGCGTTGGTGCCGGATATAAAACCGGCGCCGATTGCTTCACCAGATCCACCCCGAATCACCACGTGGGCGAAAGAACCCGCGACATACACCCCAAAACCAAAGCCACTTTGCTTAGATGCCGCACAACTAGAGCAAAACCTAAACGCGTTAAAAAAAAATAGCGGGTCTGTCAACTTGACAACCATGAATATTTTGCCGCCATACATAAACGTCGTCACTCCAAACAAATTGTCAGAATCGAAAACAATCCAAATAGACCCTAAAAAAGCGGTTATAGACGACTTACCGAAAGAAATCGAGCCAAAAGAGGAAAAAACGAAATTGAAACAATCCAACTCTGCGGCGAGTTTGCTCAACGGACCGATGACTGATGTGCCGTATGCCGACAGTGATAATGCTTCTTCGAGTTCCAGCAGTAATCAAGTGAGCAAGAAGCTTGAAGATAGGAATATAATCAACAAACAGGGTAGCAACGGCGATTACGTCGGGGAATCCGAAATTAGCTGTTAAATTGTTCCAGTGACAAATTGGTTGTTTGAACTGTGCCACAGACACTAAAGTGCTATGTTACATATTATTAGTTGTAAATATTTTTTTAAATAATAGACTTTGTGATGAAGAATAAAATATTTATTTGGAAATTTATATTTTTATCGTACGTGTACAAAATATGTCTTTATTTTCGTTATGGATAGTAAATAGTTTGTTTTACAAATGGCTTCCTGGTCGCTTTTAGTCATAGTTTATTGTTGCTCAATTAGCTCAATGTTTTGCGAAAAATATTACCTACCTAGATGGAATAAAAACAGATTTTGCTACTTAGATAATAAATCGGAAAATCAGTTGTGTAATTTAAATAAAAATAAAAGTTTATGTAAATAAAATGTGCTTTGTAGTAATTTTTTGTACTTTTTAGTATGATTATTTTACGGCAATTTTAAAAATAACGGCTCATTTCAAACTTACATTTGGTCTTGGACTTTTAGGCGGATGTTTGTGTGTTACACCCAATTTTTTACAGAATTTTATTAAAATTTACACCCACTTAACGTTTGGCTTAAAATTCGAAATCAAATGTTGTCTGAAAATGGGTTAAACTTGACATATTCTGAAAAGAAACGCACAGGCGAATGTTATATTGCTTATTAAATATCTTAAACCTAAAGTAAGGCCACGGTAACGAATTATACGGTTCTGTCTTCTAAGTTAAAATTTCAGGACCTTTCGCTGATTTTTACACTGGCAAGATATTTATAACCAAACATGATGTTGGTAACATCGTATTGTAATTTTTTTATTAATATTAGGTTTGAACTACCTACGTAAAATCACGGAAGGCCCTCTACTCATTCTTAGAATTAAATTAGGACACCGTAGTCGCTTAAAATGTTTGTAAATATATAAAATGTAGAGATCTGTGTACATCCGCCCTAATAATATACGCCCTAATATTATTACGATTCATGTAGATTTAAAATAAATAAATATCCGTAATTTCGTTTGTTTAAAAAGTTTATGTGATGTTAAACAAGATACTCGGGAATTTTCATTTAGTGTTATTGCATTGTTAGATTTGCCATTTATAAATATACACTAGAAGATATGAAATAGTTTTTATTATATATATGTACGAAATTAAAAATGTGGAAATCACATGAATGCTTTAATTACTGTAAGATAGTGTAAGATAATGTTTGTTTTACTCTTGGTAGTCCATTTCCTTGTGTTACTGCCTACTTTATGCATTTAGTTACGATTTAGGCATACAGGGTATCATGGTAATTTTACTTTTCGTTATTGATAAAAAATAAAAATCGTGTTTTCCGCATTTTCAAAAAAATTTGATTCTCTTGTGCCAAAATTCTAAGTGAAATTTTACTTTGATATAATCATACACCGATTATTTATAGCTTACCTTTGTTGTGTGTAATTAGAAAACATTTTATTAATCTACAACACATTTTAGATTCACAGCAGTAGTAGTTGCGACGTTAACTATACAACATCCACAACTGAGACTAAACCTTTGCTTAAAATCCTTATCAAGCCAAAAACTTGCCTTGTCCCGATGGCCAAAGTTATCGATTTACACTACTTTAAGCTACAATAACGCTTTTTAAGGAAAGGTTTTAAATCTCGGTTGTGAATATTGTATAATTAATGCCGCAATTACTACTGCTAGTTATTCTAGATGTGTTATAGATCTACCTATGTGAAAAAAGTAATTATGCGATGCTATAAATATTCGGAGAGAGCTAGTTATTTTTTATGTAGCGCTTTTTTACAGAAGACCACTTTTCGTGAATACCTACACAGCAAATTTAAACTAATAAACCACTATATTTATTAAAAGGTATTTATAATAGTTTTAATTATAAATAATGTTGTAAAAAGGATTGTACAGTTGCGAATTGTTGTGTTTAGTTTGTAATTTTATGTGCAGTTAAACAAAGTTAACATTTTGAATATGGAATATGACCAAATTTCAGCAATTTAGGCTGTCACTTTTGTGTTAAAATTGAATTCATTAGTATAAAATAAAACCCTGTTAATAATTTGATTATTAGAATACCATTCAGAATTACGAAAATGTCAATCGTAGTCGTAAAAACGACTTTAAATTTAAAGGCCCAAATATATTTCTTGACGAATAACGTTTTATTGTCACTATTAACTTTGCTCAATTTAGAAATTACTTTTGAAGTAGAGAAAAATCTTTTTAAATCTTTTTTTTATAAAAAAATGTGTAAAGTGGTTGTGAAGTAAGTATAGTTACGAGAAGAAAAATGCGAAAGAGAGGCCAGTTCCTTTTTATTGAAAAAAAAGAGTGACTTTGAAATGTTATTCTTCATATTTCTTAGTTATAAAAATAAGTGTTGTGTACTGGATTAAAACAACGAAAAAGAAATTCTTTAATATAAACGCAGGCATTTTTTTTTTCTTATAAAGAAGCAGTATTTTTGTTTCTGTCTCCCATTTGTATTTAGGTAATGTAATACTAAAATAATTAGTAATTACACTTTAGACAGATTGATATTTTTAAAAGGGATTGCGGTGTGAAAACGGAATCTATGTTAAAGGAATCATGAGCTCATTTGAATTACTGATGAGTGCAAATTAAACGACGACAAATTATTAAAAAAATGGGTATAGTTTTATTTTTCTCTAAAACTGAGTTGATAATTTCTCCTTTTGTCTCCTTATTTCTCATACTATCAGTTTTCTTACTACAATCCCATTTCAAAAATCCATCGTGTATATTATATGGTATAAATATGAAAAAAATATGTATGTAAAGTTTATAAAATAACAATAAAACAAAAAAGTGTAATTGATATTCAAAGATAAAATCATTATTAATAAATGTATTTATGGTGTTTTAATTTTTCACCCATTTTATCTTTTCCGGAGAACATTTAACGAGCATACTTTCAATAAAATTTATAATGATTAACAGATAAAATTTTGAAGCAATCTACGGTGTCGTTCACGCAAAGACATGACATTTTTTTATAGTTGGGCGCTAAGCTGGCCGTATTTTGCCGTATTTCATGCTCATAAAGACTTCTACAGGATAGCATACTTGGTCCATTCTTTTTCATTTGCATTTTCGGTATATTATAATGTAGTTAGTTGAATATTGTCTTAAGAAGACAGTAACTATGTCCATAATATTCACATTTTGGTTTTTTATTAAGATTCATTTATTTCGTAGCTTTTATAGGTAAATGAAACAACAAAAATAATTTTAAACAATCTTTTTATTTGTTTACTATTTAAATAATATTTTTACAAAACTCTAAACATCAATTATGTTTTACACATTTTTATCGCGCTCATTTAAATAAAGCCAGGCTTACTACTATTTATAGTAAATCACTACTCAAAATTGAGATAGCAACTCGCAATTTTACCACAAAAGTCGCCATTTTGAATTTGATCAGAAATTCAGAAAAATCCGACGCTTTGTTCGTGTGCTAACATTGTAAGTATAATCTTAGAATTATTATTATTATTATAAACATTTCAGCAGACTTATCAGAGTTAGAATTAAGATTTGTATTCCCTTTACTTAAAATTATTGATTAAAACGAAAAACTTTACATGAAAAATAGCAACACATCTATTTAGACATTATTATAAATGTGAAAATAGGATCTTGTACTCAAAATTAATAATTGAATTTATAATTGGAATATTTATGCTCTGTAATATTTTTAAGTAAAGAGATCTTTTTTACCGATGCACGTACATAAAAATCGCGTAAAGCTATATCAAGTGCTGGGTTTATAGCCTGGCGAAAATCCTAACAACGAAATGTTTTTGGTTCATATCTCTCTCATAAGTATTTTTCACAGCATCCATTTAAAAATCGCAAAAAATACGGTGCTCTGTTACTCAAGTGCTGTGAAAAAAGAAAAACAGTAAACACGAAAAAATAATTTTATACTCCAGAAATACTTTCGATACTAAAATAGAAAAATATCGATAAACATAACGAATACATTTTGTTCATATTTTAAACTGGTAATACAAATTGATGTTTTATTGCACTATAAAAAAAACACTAAAACTAAAAAAAGGTTAAATATCGCTAAAATACATCGATGTATGAATGATATGAGCAATTTAAAGGGATATTTTATACTTTAGCGAAGATTATTTTTATATTTATCTAAATCGGACATAAAATGAAAACTAATCTCATACACTTTTAGTGGTAAATAATAATAGCCAATCCTATACATACTGTAGGCATTATTAATTAAATCACATTTAATTATTATTTAATATTTTATCTTAATTAAATCTTAATTTTACGGAAAAATATTTTACAAAACACATATCAAGTACTTCAATATAAAAATAATAAATTTAAAATAATATATATAATATATATAATAATAAGCGACGCTTAAATTTTTGAACCAAATTTCGATATTGTGCGAACTTAAAATAGTAAAAAAAATTGCATCGCTCCCTACTATACTTTTTATTTTAATCGTCAGGCAATTAAAAATCATGGCGTTTTAACCAACATGCTGATTTATACTCAAAAGAAGAATTCAATTCTATATTTGGCGAGGAAAGTACATATTCCAATAACGTTTTCTTGATCTTGTTCATCCAAATTAGAACTAAAATAGTATCCCTGATAAAAAAGGTCATTTTCATTGGTGTTAACAAAAACAATTGTAATTGATATATTATTATGATATATTAAATTATCAAAGACACTTTTTATGCCATTAATTTAGCATTTTAAATCAACAATATTCTTTATACTTCACCTATGGTAATTGATCCATTACTAATCTAATACCAGGGTACAAAATAGCACTTTTCGTCCCTAGGGCTGGAAAGTTTTATGAAAATCCATTATTGCCCATTTTGTTTTTTTTTATTACAGATTAAATATGGGACTTTGATTGGCAGAGGTCTGCTAAATTTAATTTCGATGAAAATAATTCTGGATTTTTGTTTACCATTATAAAAATAAACCTTCATGTTGACACAGCTGAGGCAGGTGCGAATTGAAAAATTCAAAATTGGAATGAGCGCTTGAGCGCGGATATGACGCGGATATAGTTACTGATTTGTATTTTTCGTGATATGCAAATAAGAATTAGATAATTAGTGATTATGAAGAATAAGGACATCTTTACAAATAATAAACCAATGATTGCAATCGAAATACATAAGTATGACGTCTACTTAATAATTAAAATTAGTATTTCTAGGGCTACCTATGCAATGAAAGTGTCACAAAAAACTCTAATTATTTTCGGATATGTTTATATTTGTTAATTTTATTCGTAGGTGAAGTATAGGTAAAGGACTATGCTTCACTCAGGGGAAAGAACACATTACAAACTCATGGGGTCTCAAATACACACTCATCAGTAATGTGACACTTTCTCCCCTTGGTGGCCAATGTACTATTCTAAACAAAAATACAATTTCATTTGTTATTTTTTTTTAAGAAAATTAATGAAATGTATGTAAGTATTTTTTCTCTAAATCTATGTAGTTTCCCATTTCATCTTTTCTTTAATGCTCGATTAAAAAATTCCTTTGCATGGTGTAAACTATGCTTCTTTTTGACATATTTAAATACATATAAAAAACCTATTTTTTTAAGTCCTCAAATTCAAAAAGTTAGTGATTCAAAAACAGATCAATGAATCATTAGTATGATTCATTGATCTGTTTTTGAATAACTAACTTTAAAAAATCTGTACCTACTTATATTTTATTTTACCATTTTTTTCTTTTGCAGAATAAACCAGCAACTAGAGAATAAACAAAAAAGCAATATTTTTGCATACTTCCGGTATTATTAACGTAAGAAAAGAGATATTGACTTGTTCGAAATTACCGCGTTGTCCATTATCGCGACTACGGACAACAATTCGGGTCGCTGGCAATATTACCATCACATGCAATCACAATCACAGTACTATCTGTTCTAATCTTCCGTTTGCATCGATACAAATGGTATACAAATGTAAACTTGTATCAACATCAAACAAACATAACACTAACAGTATGAACACACTGCGTTGTATCCTTAATTTGTATAAATACAAAAACGATTAAACGCCGAAAAAACGAGAGATCATTTGACAATATTATTTTGACGATACAATTTGGCGCTTTTCCCGTTTCTGTATAAGATACAAAACGTTACAGACTAGTCTACCTCCAATACAAACGCGGCTATCACAAGTCGAAGTCGACAGTGTCGTTAGAAGTCGTTGTCGCTAGAAGCGTCATATGTCTCACAAATCTGGTCGGGCGCCAGGGGGCGGAGGCTCGTGTACGCCTGCACCGGACCGTGGAACGATTGAGAGCGGAGCACGCTACTGTAGATTAAAAAAAATACTTAAAAAATGACAAGTTTTGTGAAAAAAGTTTTAAATGAAAATTTTCATGTGACATTTTCATACGATGTAAGCATGCTGGCTTGCAAGATTTTCTCGATGGAAATTTGCCAGCATCCACTTGGTCTGCCTGATGTGATTATAGCCTAAACAGACAACCCTAAATTATGTCAAGTTACGCCTAAATTATGATTGAGTTGTATGATTGATTGTTTATTTGTGTTTCTTTTATCTCTATCCTTGCATGGCATTCTAGACTGTGCAGTACTTGTGTGTGAACTTGATGTGTTACTAATTCAAGTTTTTCAAATGATACTTAGCTAATAAACATTAATTGTGAAACCACACGAAAATTTTCATTGATCTGTGCAATTTTTGAGATAACGCCTGAGTTAGTTGCTAGCTCAACACAATCAGGATTGAAAACGAAAAATAAAATAAAAAGAGATACATACCTACTATGCAAATAGTGACCAAAAAAAAACACACAGTATCTATCAAGCGTTAATATAGAATGTTGCCAATAAAAAATACTGTGATATTTACAAATTTGCACCAATAAGTTGAAAGGGACTTATGCTTACCAGCCAATGGAAACCAGTTTGTTTTTGTGTTATTTATAACAATTAAGAGTGGACCAAGCAATAGGAAAGCAGATCTCTTGATTTTTCACATATACATGGAGATTGTAAAGTCAAAGAAACCAAAAAAAAGAACATACTTATTAAGAAATACAGACATGAAAAACCAAGAATTTTAAAAGCATAGATGTGTTAAGCATTTTTTTTAAATGATGTGTTAAGATGTGTTAAGCCTTTTAAGCATTTTTTGAGATACACCAATATCGGGTGCATAATTTTACAGCTGTCAATGTGTGTAACCGCGGGCGCCACAGCTGTCAGTTTGACATTTGACTAACCTTACACGTCAAGATGGCGGCTCGCATGTCACTTACACGGAATTGCATGCATTTTGATTTGTCACGCTCTAAAATTTACAATAAATTATGTTTTAATCTTACTCTTATATAACTAACTAACCTTATATTATTGATAACAGAAAAGAAATGTTAAAACAGAATATTTACAACCGAAGAACATAAAATTAAACAAAAAGTTTTATAAACGAAAATGTTAATAAACTTTAATCTTATTATCCCTGTTTTTTATATAAAATTCTCCAATAATCTAAGTTACGTTAGTATAATTACATAAGTAGCTAATAAATAGGCAACTCTTTTGACCTAAACTGCAACTTCTTCTCAAAGCCTTTTGAGCGTATAGGCAAAGGCAAGTACCGCAAACAGCCTACCATAGATAAGCCAACATTTTTAAGCAAAGGTCACTTACCTAGCTGTTTTTGACGGCGTTTTAGATGATTTTCCGAGTGCAGCCGCCTTCCTCGGGTCGTACGAAGCCCTTCGTTTCCACTTCTCTAATTCTTGTTTCTTTTGTTCTATTGTAAAAGAATGACGATTATTAATATAATGTCGTGGGAATGATAAATAATATAATTATTAAAAGTTCTACTACCACTTTATCACTATTTAAATTAATATTACAGCTAGTTTTGTCGAGAAATTCACATTTTTCTTCAATACTTTATTTTAAGTAAGGTAAAATTAAATTAGTTCTATAATATGGTCTTGTTTATCCCTCACCTTTGGCAAAAAGACAGTAGTCATGTTAATATTAAAACCAAACACATTGACTTATAAAACTATCTTCATCAAAGCCTTATTATATAAATTTTCGCGAAAGAAAAACTCTATATCTGGGATTCAAACGTGCGTCCCTTTAATGAGGGATCTATGATCTATGGTCTATATAACTATAAATATAATAAAAAAAATTGCATGATTTTATTTTTTTCAATCATTAAATAGTTTGAGACTAAGAAAATTTACCCATTTCATAATGCTGTGCGCTCCCCTTGCTAACTGGCTTGTCGGTATTGAGCACCCCCACGTACGTCTTGGAGGGGTCCCGCCGCAAGAAGTTCTTGGGCGATTGCTCGTTCTTATACTTGGATATGTCCAGGTAGCGCGGCTGGATCGCCGGCTTCCGTTGGCTGATGGAGGTGGTAGACGATGACATCGAGTAATCACCGCTGTACCTGAATTTCATCACACCATTATTTCTTGAAGGGCAAGGCTATTCACGGAGCAGTTTTTATTTTATAGGATAGAGAAGTAGACGGATGACCACCGCCCATGGACACCCGCAACACTAGAGGAGCCACAAGTGAGTTGCCCGCCTTTTAAAAGGGTTTGGGCCTCCGGTAACCTCACTCACTCGGCGAAACACAACGCAAGCGTTGTTTCACGCCGGTTTTCTTTGAGGCCGTGGTATAATGTATATACGTGCAGTGCTCTCCCCCGTTAAAAAGTTCCCCCAGTGTCTTTTGGTTCCCATAAACACATAGGTACATACCATCACGCCTGTATTCCTCGAAGTGTTAGGCAAAGGTGTACTAAGGTACACCAGCAGTTCACCGGTATGTTTAGGTCCCATGTAATAGAGGGCAAATTCCAAACTCCGAGCTGCAACTGAAAATTTCATAGAAAAACCCAAATACACTTTGCTCGACCTGGGAATCGAACCCAAGAACTCTAGTGTAGCAGTCGCAGTCGGGAACACTAGACTAACGAGGCTGACTAACTAATTCAGAAAAATATAACGCGATATAATCCGTAAAGTTATTTTATTTCAATAATTCAGAAAATCCAAATCTTAGGTTCGAGCCGAGGAGAATCAGACTTGCAACCAAAAAGCTATTGATGTAGCTTAGAATTTGTTTTTTTCTTTTATTACATATTTATTTTATTATTATGATTAGCAAGTGGCCCGCCCCGGCTTCGCACGAGTGGAGAAATCCCTAACTTATTCAAAATATTCTATAGGTAGCCTATATTAATCTAGAATAATGTAGCATTCAAATGGTGAAAGATTTTTTTAAATAGGCCCAGTAGTTTTGAGTTTATTCGTTACATACATACAAATATTCCCTCTTTATAATATTAGTATAGATAGGTAGTATAAATGGAAAATGGTCTAGAATGTGCGAAAGAACAAATAGTATTTTAATTTCGCGGCCTAAAAGCTTAATTGCTTAATGATATCAACAAACCTCTGTTTAGCCTGCACTGGGGCACTCCTCTTCCCTCCCTGATGTCTCATCACTACAGGAGCGCTCTCCGTCCCACTCTCTCCCTCCGTATCACTCGTGCCAGTCGTCAGAGAATTCTTCTCATGACTAAAAATCGACGAATTCCTAGGACTACTCCCATTTGTTGTAGAATTAGTATCACTATCAAGGATAAAAGTTTTCCGCTTGTCTATGGCTTCCTCTCTTGTCTTTGTTAGGAAGTCTATGTTCTCTTTGGTTGGGGTTATGTCGTCTATGATGAATGTTTTTCTTTTATCCGCGTTGCGGGCGTCGCGACGTTTCTTTTCTGCGTGTGTTTGGTTTACCTGTAAAACGATATTTAAAAGCGTTAGATTCAATGTTCGATAAAAAAAGCTATGATGACAGAAAATTATCTCAGTATGTGATAGTGACAGATCATATTTTCCTCATACGACTTCAAATATACAAAACACACACTGTCTTTCACTCTATCATAAACACACACACACGTACACACATATCACTTACACCAATGACATTAATTGTAAAAAATATCATTGTGTTTAACTTAGTAGGTATGCCTCATGTACTAAATACAATGTCCTTTTTTGTTTTGTTTTTAATGGGATAGGGGGCAAACAAGCAGACGGATCACCTGATGGTAAGCGATAACCACCGCCCATAGACACCCGCAACACCAGAAGAGTCACAAGTGCGTTGCCCGCCTTTTAAAAAGGGTTTGGGCCCCCGGTAACCTCACTCACTCGGCAAAACACAACGCAAGCGTTGTTTTACGCCGGTTTTCTGTGAGGCCGTGGTGTCACTCCGGTCGAGCCGGCCCATTCGTGCCGAAGCATGACTCTCCCACGTGAAAATGTATTTAGTGTATTTATTAATTTGTATAACATATACATTTTCCATTCAGAGAGTTGGAAAAGAAACAACGAAATCTTCTTAATATTTTTTTCCAATTGAAAAGTCAAACCAGGTACTGGTAAGTGGCCTATTGACATCTGCAACTCCAGGATATGCAATGCCGAGCCATAAAGAGGTCTCTAAGGCAGCAGATTGCCAGAGCCATCAACTGAGGGGAACAGGCTGTCACGCATAAAAGTCGGAACACACATAGGAACTTTACGAGAGACTAACGTGAGGACAGTTAATGCTTACCTGGAAATTTGTGACATAATCCCTGGACAGGACCACATCATTGGTCATGGCTTGTCTCCTAAGGTTACTGTAGTCTTTAGGCCTGAGATCCAGTATGTCTGAATGCGTGGACGTAATCATGGGGTCCACTGGCAACGTGACGATCATCTGATCGTCTTCCGTCTCTTCTGAGGAGTAGTCCAGGGTTTCTAGGTCCGCTATGTTCGTTGTGTGGAAGGATTGGGAGCGGTGGACGGGTGATGAGTGACTGGAATAAATAGTGTATATTTTTTAAAAAAATCCATGTCACTGAAGAAATATTTAACATAATTATGCACAAAAGGTCACTTATAATTGGTCCTTTTGAAAATGTATTAAACCTTTTTCAGCAGTAGACCTTCTTTGGCTGATATAATGACAATGATGATGCATTTACGCAAAATCCTGAAATTTTAAGACATACTCGTATTACCTGGGCGAACTCAGATCATCCTTGTTGCAATCCTGTCGTTTCGCCATCTGCTGGCGTCGCTTGCCCTCTTGGGCCGCTTTCATGGGATCATACGACGCGCGCTTCTTCCAGTTTGAAAATTCGACCTCTTTGGAGGCCAACGCTGATGATGAACGGTACTGGCTTGGCTTCTTTTGTCCTGGAGGCGGGAAATTTAGATGGTTGTATTTTTTAAATTTTGGATCGCTCAAAGGAAAGGATTAGATATTTAGAGCTAAGATATTGGGTCTGTGTTTTATATCATCAAGATTAAGAGGTATAGACTTGATGAATATAAATGCCATAGACAGTATGTAGGTAACTATTTTGAGAAAGTTATTGTTGATTATTGAAGACTCAAAGTACGCCAGTCAGAACTTTTAAGTCCCATGAGGCAACGATATAACTCTTGTCTCTTGACATCTCGGTACCTAACATAACTTTTGGCATTCCAAAATAATGAAATTTAATAGTTATGCGCTATTATGACTAGTGTTCCAAATATCTATTCTTAGTCGACCTTCTAAGGCATTGGGACAGTAAATGTATGTGATTTGAATTCCTATAATAAAATAGATCGAATCAATGGCTTATTCAGTGTGTTATAGGCCTTTGAATCGATAATTCGATGATGTAATTGCCATCGGAATCGATTACAACAGTAATTTGTTCCGGTTATCAGTAATAGCATTGGTTAGGCCATATGGAGCCCACCGCAGTAAGTATGTCCGATATTGTTCTGAACGTATTAACAACAAGTTTCAAATATGGCGATTCTAAAATCTTTTATGTTGTTTATCTATAACTAGCTTCTGCCCGCGACTTCGTCCTCGTAGCGTGATGATATATAGCCTATAGCCTTCCTCAATGAATGGGCTATCTAACACTGAAAGAATTTTTCGAATCGGACCAGTAGTTCCTGAGATTAGCGCGTTCAAGCAAACAAACAAACAAACAAACAAACTCTTCAGCTTTATATATTAGTAATAGTATAGTTAACTTATTACAACCAATTTCGATTGCCACTACAAGTTATTAAACCTAATGGTAAAACTACAACTGGAATTGGCATGCCTATTTTTAATAAATGGATAATAAATATAACGTTCCAAAGACGAATTGCGGATATGTTTTTACGAAAATCTATCACAGTCATTCTACTTTATAGCCTAACCTAAAAACATTCTGTCAGAATTCAGAATCAAAACGTAATTGGCGCCAAATTGCATTCCAATCCATGATGGCCGCCGCTGTGTTGCAAGCATGACGAATCGGTAACTACTGCTTCTCAATTCAAGGATAACTCGATTCTTTATTAGCAACGCTGTGTGTTAAATAGAAATTATCAATTGTATTCTCACTTGTGAAATTGTTATTCAATGAAGTGTACCTATTGCAAACTTGTAAGTCAACTCACAACCTCCATTGATTTCGTTTCCTTCATTTGTTGTATTAGTAAGCAAAGGTAAAGTTACAGTGTCGTATTGTGCAAAGGATTTTTAACCTATTGTAGTTTCGTTTATTTCTAAAGATTGATTAGCAATTTGACTTTGGACGCAAGGGAGGAAACCATTTTTTTGACGACTCGTTTGGCGTAGCGGCTGTGCAATTGGCTTCTGCGACACGTGTTGTGGGTTCGATCCCCACACAGAGCAAATATTTGTATGATCTACAGGTAGTTGTTCCGGGTCTGGGTGTTTGTGTATGTGACAATTTGTGTTTGTAAACGCACCCACGATACAGAAGAAAATCCTAGTGTGGGGCAAAGTTTAAAAAAAAATCGTTGCCAATTACCTACTTCTTAAAATTCCTAGAAACATAAAAGTTAAACCACTTTACTAGAATATCAAGTTAAATAATCAGTATATCTTACTTAAACAACAACACAGAATACCGCCACATAAAAAATACTAATGGCCCATTAGAATTTAAAATACCTAAGGATAAGTAATTTGCACAACTAGTTTGAAAAAAAAACTAAATGGGGTATATTAATAAAAAGCGAATGTCAAAGGTCCCTTTCACTGCCTTATGTTGTTAATTCGCTATCGTAAAAACTAACTGCCTTGCCACAACACCGCATTTAGCAGATATTTAGAAGTCCTTTGTTAAGTAAGACACTGAGGTTTTAACTAAGGCTTATTTAACTTAAAACTTTTTTCATTCAATTATCAGACTTTTCCAGTGAATTTTCAAAAAAAATCCTTTAATACAAACGTTGTGCGAACAATTACAAACACAATAAAAAATGGCAAATCATTCGAGCCGTTGTCAACTGATGATCTTTCATTTATATATATAGATGTGAGAAAATGCGAGACATCCTAGAATTCGATTCCTACGATCGATTAGTGTTCATTTTTATCATCATCCACAGACTGACTTCACCCACTACTTAGTATCGGTCTCTCTTAGTTTGTGCCATCCATCGAGCGGTGTAAGTAATTGGTTATGAAATCCTCAGCAGATTTACGATTTGTTTATCGGTCCGTCAATAATAGGACCTCTAAATACACCGGTTTACTGTGGGTGTATTATTGTACATCATAGTACCTACACCTCTGCCTAGCACTCTTAACGTGATGTCGCAAAAGTACTGACAGAACTACAGAAAATAATTTAGAAAAATACTACAAGATAGTATAAATTCTCTGGTAATTGATAGTGAGAAACTTTGAATCCAGTTCACCATAAACTTTCAAGCCCTTTCAAGAGTTGTGAATCTATAAACGTACGCCCCTTTGCTTTTAAATGAGAAAAGCTACAGTTCGTTGACATTTAACGCCTTTCTCCCACAGGGGTAGGCAGAAACTATAGACTGCTACTTGCTACGATTCTTGCAAACCTCTTGTGCTCCTTCTACATTCATACATCTTCTCATCCACACGCGCCGGTTACGAGTACAACGCACCTGACCTTTTTGAAGAAGCTCGCCAATAAGATATTAAATACGGAATCGCAATATGACTTAGGTCATTAATTTAATGAGCTGAGTGTGAAGGCCAGATCTCAAGATGAAATGTTGGCAAACAATATTCAAACGTGGATAGTACTTAGAGAATCTAACAAAGATAACATAAAAAACTAAAGAACGTAACAGAACAGAACGTTCTTCTATTTACTCGGTCACAATACCGTGGAACCTTGGCCATAATTTGGGCTAATCAATCAAAGTCACATAGAACCGTAACCCAAGTATAAACAAAAGCTTGATAACTAACCTTTGTCTAAATGTTTCGGCTGTACTTCTCGCGTCGAAGACCTAGATTTAGTCAGTCTGTTTAATGTTATCTGCCGAGGTTCCGCAGACCTTCTGCTTTGATGGTTGGTCTGTTTCCCTCTTTCCTCCCTCACGATTGGCTGTTCAGCGACTCTCGGACTCAAACGCTCTTTATTGGTCACTCTGACAGAGGTCCTGACCAATCCTGGCCCAAACTTTCTGTGCATTTCCGGAGTATTTGGACATCTTCGCGGCGAATTGGCCGGAGCAATTGATTTCAAGTCAGGGGAATCGATTCTACCTCTGTTTATTATCTGTCTTTTATATCTACAATCTTGCGACTTCTCGTAAGACCCGTTGTCGGATTCATCTGAATAATCCTTGTATTCTTCCGAGTGACCACTAGATCTTCTACAAGTTATTTTAAGATCGATATAATTGTTGTTTCTATTTACAGTATTGAAGGAACTCGATCTTTTAATCGATGAACCGAAGCCGATGTTATTCGGTTTATATTTTAGGCCGTCGCTTAAGACTCTCTGGTGGCTCTTCTTGTCTCCTTGACAACGCGTTGGTTCAATACGGGGGTATTTGGAATCTAAGGCATTATTTTTTAGAACAGTCTTGAGACACACCACCGGGTTAGCGTTGCTTGCGTCATTCGCTTCGTTCTTTCGACTTTCAAGCACTCGATTTCGCGTATGTGACTTTCGGTGAGGAGACAAAATTGCTTCAACATCATGTGGTGGTCGATTCGACAGAGTTTTATCATCAGAACTGTTACTCAACAATCCTCGGTCCGAAGACGGGCTGTTCATATTCAAGTCATGCCGTCTATCCGTATCTAAGGACCTCGAAGCAGAGTTCAAAAGTATTTTAGTGCTTTCTGGGACTTTCGTTGACCCTGTTATGACATAATGGCCAGGACTTCTCAGTGGACTGCTGTCATTTGAGTGGTTTTTCTTTCTAAGACGGTAGTTAAGTGAGTTGGACCTACTAAGCTGCGAGATAGGAAGCCGAGAGATCGCGGTCTTCTCACTGATGAGGCTCGAGGTAAGTTGGGACGGAATACTGCTGAAATTATTGGTCCTGGAAGACTGTAGCTTCGCTTGTAGATTTGTTATGGCGTTTTGCGTCTTCAGCAGGTAGGATTCTGTATCTTGCGTTGGGATGAGGTCCTGTAACAAGAATAAATAATCATAAATACGTTTTTACAAATAATTTTGATTTTATTACCTCTTCATTGAAATGGTGATGAGATAAACAAGTTGATCGTTAAATGTCAAGATTATTTGAATAATATAAACCTGCTTCATAGATATTCCTATAGCATTAAATAACACGATAAATATGTATGAGTTTTATGGCAGATACCTTCAGTCAGATAGGCATAGTTGAATTAATCGAATTATCCGTAAGTCCATGAATCAAATGTTGCCAAGCGAAACCATTCTAGAAGTAGTATGCCTTACTTAGCTTTCACATCGAAAGCTATTAGTGCAAGTAATGCATATGCATGTGACCATGAGGATACCTACGCCAGAAATACCTTATAGAAAACTTGTATGGTTCGATATACTTCAATGAAGAAGGCGAAGAAGGAAGCTAAGAAGTGAAGGCTTGCCTTTACTTGCTATTTAGGAATAGTAGACACTGAGGTTAATATTGATAGACGATTTTAAAAGGAAACTTATACTTTAGTTACTTATAGATTCAGTCATATACAACGCGAGGGATGGTTTTTCCTACGATAAAAATCTTATTATTCTGTCTCCAACCACGGGGCCCTTCCTACATTGCTTTTAGGTTAAGCCGGCTCTGCCCATGTATCTTATTTGTATTAGAATACAATATAAATTTTATTTATTCAAATAACCATGACTCATTTTTTTAGATTTTTATAGAATAATAGAGACAGTTATAAAGAGATTTGAACATCGCACCATTTAGTAAAATAAATAATTAAATATGGTCACAATAATAAAAGAAACCTCTACACATTAGAACAACGTGTAATTTTTCCGTATGTTTTACTTAGAAGTCCTTGTCAAGATGCTAAAACAATAACAGTTAAACTGTTTTAAGATATGAACAGTTAAACAATGGTTTACGTCTTGAATGATTATCGCTAAACGTTCTATTGTTTGGGCACGCGACGACTGGGCAGATGATAAAAAATATACCTAAACTAATTGTAACCAGTATGTAGTTTTTTTATGAGATAGGGGGGCAAACGAGCAGACGGATCGCCTGGTAAGCGATTACCACCGCCCATAGACGCCCGCAAAACCAGAGGAGTTAAAAGTGTGTTGCCAGCCTTTTAAAAAGGTTTGATCCTCCGGTATCCTCACTCTTTCAGCGAAACACAACGTAGGTAATCTTTGTTTCACGTCGGTTTTCTGTGAGGCCGTGGTATCACTCCGTTCGAGAAGAAGACGATTTATACAGTCCGTTCCATTAAATGATAAAATTAATGATAACCTGTAGTAAATATTTAAGAAATTAGAACAAGTGTTTTCTTTAACGACAATAGATACAGTTAAATAGGTCAAGTTTCTAATTTTATCTGTAAAACAAACAGAATGGCAGTACGCGTATCACGATTAGATTGTTGAAAAATTGTGTCTGTAAGCTATGGGATTTTAATCTATAAAAATATTTGGTAATTTACAGTAACCATGCCCAAGGAATCTTAAGGAAACAGTAAGATCTATAATCGTATTGAACTGCTGACTCCGCTCCTATAAAAAAACCAATGTCATGCGTTTGGTTTACACGCATGACAGTAAGTTTGATTCCCATTATGGTGAAATATCTGTGTGCTCCATAGCTATTTATTTCGTATTTCGGGCCCTTTATGGTGAGCTCAATATATGCTTATCCGATCGCTAGTAAAATGTAAGGTAGCTGTTAGCAATCGTAATATTAAGACCTCCAAAACCTTGGTCTAACTGTGACCATGGATGCTGTAAGGTACTTATCCGAAATTTTGAGAAAATCCTTAAAAAATAGTTCTATTCGTTAGAAATCAGTGTTATAAACCAGTATAACAATAAATATGATAAAGGAATCTTTAATTTAATGTTCGGTTTTCAACGAATGTAAGTATGGTCAGCAAAAGAACGAATGCGAGACGCAAGGAGTCAGTGCAAATTCTGCATTGCGATTCTTACGTAACAGGCGTCGACAAATAAGAGGAGATTTGGCGCGAATCGGCCGACCTACTTACTAATATGTTATTTTCGTGAGGTAGGTCAGATGGGGACAACATTATGAACGTTTAAATACATTTTCATTTGCGTTGAAAACAAGGATTGCTGTTTGTAATGTACAAAAACAAATTAATTGTGAATCTAAATACAGAAAAGGGTCGGAGAATAAAACAGACACAAAGTTTGTCACGGATTATTCTTAATTTTTAATAATCAATAAGTATTTTTCACACGCCAATCTAACCTGTTTTTGTGCACACAGATTGGCAAAGATATTCGCGACTCTATTCGACATATAAAATGAAATGAAAACATATTTTAAAAAGTGAAAGTTCGTTACGTGTTGGAATGCAACGCGCTTAAACGGACCTCGTTCATTCTTCGGATCTATGATTTGTATTGTTATTTAATAAAATAATATTATCATAGACAATCGATAAGAATATCCTCCTTTCTTGGACTCCTTGCATGCACTAGTGCTAAACGCGGTTGTTAATTCCCAGGTTGCCAAGTGGGGGTGGGGATTAACTTAATTAAAATTTTATTTACAAAAAAAAACAACACGGATTGTCGATGTTGCCAGCCAGTTCGGAATATTACCAATTTAATGAGTAATATTATGAATAAATTAATTTAATAAAAAATATTATATTCCATATTATGTACAGTTTATATTCTAATTAAATATGACTCATTCTTTTATTGTACGGAAACATTTGGTACTTAGTTCCTGTGGTTACGATGCTAGGACAAACCACTGATTGGACAATAATACAAAAACATTGTGACTGTGCCTTTTATGGTATGTAGTAAGAGAACTGATGGGAGGATCACATTTTATGATACTTATCTATTTGTCCGAGGCCCGACCTCACAGAAAACCGAAATAACACTCACGTTGTGTTTCGCCGAGTGAGTGAGGATACCGGCCCAAACCCCTTTTAAAAGGCGGGCAACGCACTTGGTGTTGCGGGTGTCCATGGGCGGCGGTGATCGCTTACCATCAGAGATGTGATTTATTTGAAATACTTCTATTTTAAATGCAAATAGAAAATGCAAAATACCTATTTTATATTTTGTATTTAAATACCTTTCAGTGAAAAGTATTTTGTATTTTATTTGAAATGCCTTTCGAGATGCATTTTGTATTTATAATATAAATTTCAAAATGCAAAATACTTTGTGATTAAGTTTAGCCAACATTACCAGTCAAACAAAACAAAACGCTTGTATTGCCGAATTCGACCGATAGAGGCGCCTGCTAACCATGCGCGACATCTTTTTCTTCTTTGGTCAAAGTCCATATGTCAAGTAATGTCTGACAAGTGTCAATTTCCAACGAAAACGGCGAACATTATCTATGGCTATGAATTTATGGATATGAAACGCATAGCCGTTGACACCGACGATTTGATTTCACGACGAGCAAAGAGTATAATAATATAGTGGGACGACGAGTTTATTATTTTCTGGTGCTAGTGAAGTAGTTACTGATTTGATTACTTACTTTTCTGATATTGAAGTGTTGTTATTATTTCTATAATACTGAAACGGTTATGCACTATACCTGGAACGGTTACGTACTACAAGATAATTTAGATAATCTAAATAGACGTGACTTGGTGGATTTGGCTGGTGTCTAACAATTTCTACTTAGCAAAAAAATTTAAGTACTTACTGAAATACAAATAAAATGCATACTAAAAAGAAAAGACGTCGACTAACTTAAAATGATTTTAAGTTTTATACCTATTACAATAAACTTTTATACCTATTACAATAAAAATATAATAAAGTAGCTTCTGCCCGCGACTTCGTCCGCGTAGCGTGATGATATATAGCCTATAGCCTTCCTCAATAAATGGGCTATCTAACACTGAAAGAATTTTTCAAATCGGACCAGTAGTTCCTGAGATTAGCGCGTTCAAGCAAACAAACTAACAAACAAACAAACAAACTCTTCAGCTTTATATATTAGTATAGAAGTATAGATAAAAATATCTGTGATTTGGTCAGGGGTATTTTATTTTGAAAAAGTATTTTGAAAATACCTATTTTGCATTTAGCATTTGAAATACAAAACGCAAAACTATTTAGTATTTTGCATTTGAAATAGTAAATCTGAAAAGTATTTTGCATTTTGTATTTAAATGCTTTTTTAAAACCATTTTGTACATCTCTGCTTACCATCAGGTGATCCACCTGCTCGTTTGCCCCACTATCCCACAAAAAAAATCTCCAATGTAAACTTCGTTGCACGAACCACGATCTTTTGTATCCAGTTTTATTTTTAGACGACGTCTAATGTTGTTATTGAATATCTAGACCAGAATTATTAAGTATTAAGTTGCACTGGCCAGAGTAAGATCGTAATAGAAAAATCTGATATTTCCGATATTAATCATAAACTTGAATTTGACCTGAATTTTTCAACCTTGCAAGTTTATTATTAAACTAGATTTTGCCCACGGTTTTCTTCGCGTCCCAAATGGACCATTAATATCTATAGGTACCTACTCACGTATGTTTTCCTGTAATGTAATGGTACAATTTTGATAATTTGAAATAACCGCGTACGTATGGTCAATCTGTTGACCCGCCCTTTCTCATATACATATTATTTCGAGTTTCAACTAATTTAGCAGTAGCATAGACAAAGTATTCAAAGTTTTTTAATCCCTACATAATTATAAAACAAAGTCCCCCGCCGCGTCTGTCTGTCTGTTCACCATAAACTCAAAAACTACACAATTCAGAGAACGACATAATTAGTCGACAATTATCTCGTCTTGAAATAAAAACTATGATTTCGACTTCATTGACACGATCTTACTAATATTATAAATGCGAAAGTTTGTGAGAATGGATGGATGTTTTACTATTCACTGTTACTATTTCACTCCAGAACAGCTGAAAGGATCTGGATAAAATTTAGCACAGAGATATATGATAGTGGGTTACTTTTTATCTAGGTCGGGACCCAATGTTGAAGTCCACGCAGACGAAGTCGCGGGCAGAAGCTACTAAGAATATAAGCTTGAGATAGGCAACGTCACAATTATTTCGTTACGCGCATTATAGGTCTATTTTTTCACCCTACGGGAGATAAGAGATAAAAAAGCGCTCAGTACGCAAATTCTTTACAAAAAAAAAACAAGCGTAAGAAAGATCAGTGATAAAAAACCGTAAAATCACCGGAAACTTACTAGAAGCACGTTCGAACCGATAACAGTAAATGTACGGTCATTCACTACACTACAAAGTGTTTAATTGCATTAAACTAATATGTACGTGTCTTATTTTCCTGTTAACTCGTATTGTTATTAACTGTGGAAGTTGTTAATGTCAATAGCGGAAGCTATAGTGATAAAATTCTTTCTCAGATTATTTTTAGTGAAAGATAATACGACAGATTGTCACGTAACATTTTAAACTTTTTAGAAGGAGGTTCATATTCGAACGCAATTTCAATATTAAGTCACCGTGGGAGAGCCATGCGTCGGCACGAACGGGCCGGCCCGACCGGATACCACGGCCTCACAGAAAACCGGCGTGAAACAACGCTTACGTTGTGTTTCGCCGAGTCAGTTAAGATACCGGCAACCGACCTGTGACTCCTCTGGTGTCGCGGGAATCCATGGGCGGAGGTAATCGCTTAACATCAGGCGATAAGTCTGCTCATATGCCATAAAAAAATAAGGAACAAATATCACCAATAAAGGAAGTTTAAAACTAGCATAGTAGCGTTTTTGGAACTTTAAGTAGGTAGAGTATAATTGACTGAAACTACATTTAAATCTGTGGAATTGGTATTCACGTACCCAATTCTTCCGCGAGGCGGAGTTCTGCTTAGCCTTAAAATCAGCTTGATTAATACTTTAAATTATATACCGTTTTGCAGATTTGTTTATAACGCTCCGGTTTGTTACAAAACGTCTGTTTTTCATTACGCTGAGTCATGTGTATATTCAAGAAGGTAACATATAAATAAACCTTCTTTACATATTGCAGTGCAAAAAAATTTGCAAATTCTTGTAGTAGGTAATTGTGTAGTAAATATTGTAGAATTTACGTTTACGTTTGCTAACGTATACAAAAGTAGCTATTCCTAGTATGTTAGTACATTAAACCAGATATAATCAAATTCCGGAATACTGGAACGCCGACAAAATGTTGCCGATTTTTTGGAACTTTTTTGCGGCGTTTGTGTTAGTCACTGCTGCATGGCCTTGTGACACACAGTAAACATCAACTGTCAGACAAACATAGTCAAAAGTGCAATTTCATTGCAGATATTAAAAAAATATGAAATAAATACACTTGCTGCGGCTCTGGCCGTCTACAGGCCTAGGGACTCTTAAGGCTGGCAATACTTCAGCTACTCCTCTGGTGTTGCAATTGTCCATGGGCGGCGATGACTACTTACCATCAGGAGGCTTGTTTGCTAATTTACCGAGAGAATCAATAAAAATAAATCCTATCTTTCTCTTGCTCTATGTCTTTGGCGACCAGGCAGTGACCTGCCGCATATGGCAACATAATTAATATTACAACCGTGTTTTGACACATAACGCCTGCTGGTAATTTTGGACCTAGACAAAACCGTCAAGGTTGAGTGAAAGTTACGTTACACCGACCGGTCGTTGTCTTACTAATCTAGAATCTAGATCGTACTGATATTCTAGACGAGAAATACCAACGAAATTATAACTATAGATTGTTTCTACGGTTTGAAGTTAAAATTATTGAAAAATTTTAGATAAGAAAGACCGGTGAAATTCTAACTATAAGTACTAGATTGAGACTTAAAGGAACTTAATGAGTATTGTCAATGCTAAGTTTTTGGACATAGGGCTAAATTATTTAAAAGCTCTGTTAATGTCCACCCATGAAATCCGTTGTTAAAAATATGTCAAAGACTGTTGACATTAAGTCCCTCTTAAATTTTTTTTATACAGACCCTAAAGAACTACTAAAAGCGGCATTAAATACCTATATCAGGGCCTATAGACAAGTGGCATGCTGAAGTTCGAATTGAAACCTGTATGGAGACGACATTTGTGCGCGCTCGACTTGTCGACAGCTTACGTCATTTGCATACATTGAGAATTCTATTCTATTCGATAAGCGTTCATATCACTTGTTCATGGCACAGGTATCTTATGCAGCACTCCTTAACTTAACTATTAGATCTACTGTTTATTGAGCTTTTATTATTAATCTCAAAACACTAAACCTTGAAGCATTTATAGGGTTGCCACCCTCAAATGTGAAGCGATACGCAGGTTCGAGGACCCAGATATAGCTTCATGAATCACTTCCAACATTGCTCATTTAGTTACTATTAAAATAAGGCTACATTTCTCTACAACCAACTGCAATATTATTCTACACATAAACACTGTTTATTTATAACCTCCCAGTATGGATTCAAAAACCATAAATCAATCGATTTGTGTCCAAAGACGAACTTTATCGAGTTTTAAATCGATTCATCTAGAAAATCACTGTTATCTTGTTTTAACGGTTTACAAATAAAGCAATGACCACAATAATGATGTCATGTGGCACATCAAACATGAGTCAGCATCTGACTCACACTCTTGACCAAAAATGGCAAGTCAGTCAAGATTCTTTTGTGCTTATTTGAACTTGGCCTTCAGGGTTATGTCATCTCACTTTTTGGTTTAATTGTAAATAATGATACCTTTTTAGCGATTAAGGTGAAGACCATAAACAATTTATAGAAAGGTTTTTTTACGAGAGTCGAAGACATTTATTTGACGTTTAATAAGGCGGGAAAACAATCTACATAGGTTATGTAAATTTTTCGGCTCACCAAAATGGAAATATTTGGCGAGATACTTTAAAATATCGTCATTAAAGTAATAATAAAATATGTAAAACATTGTTTTAGACGAGACAAAGGGCCGGGAGCGACAATGAACGGATATGACGTCAGGAGCAGGTGCAGTGCAGGTAACATTAGATCGCCCCTACACCACAATGTGGTCTATGTTAAAAGCTAAAGGAGACAAAAGAAAACAAACTACCTACTGGTTATTTAACCGAGATCAAACAAAAACTTTTTTATGCACGAAGTTACTTATTTAACTTAGGTATATTGGTAATTTATGAATGATCCCTCATTACACAAGATAAATTAAAGTAAAAAAAAATTCAACCTCGCTTTGCCATATACATAACTAGCGACCCGCCCGCGGTTTCACCCGCGCTGCCCCGCTCTTAAGAGTCGTAGGGTTATGTTATATAGTTTAAAACCTTCCTCTTAAATTACTCTATCTATTCTATACCGCATCAAAATCAGTTGCATAGTTTTAAAGATCTAAGCATACATAGGGACAGACAGCGGGAAGCTACTTTGTTGTATACTATGTAGTGATAAATAAAATTTTAGGCTAAATGTGTAAATGGATAGATGACTGATCTCTATATTACTATATACCCGTATTATGGAGATCAGGGATCTATACCGATATCCTTTAAATGAACTGGTTAGTCTAGCTTTTCGGGCTTTCGAATAGCAATAAAGACTGTCTCTCTTTGACTATCTATCTATAAGGACCCGCCTCTCATGATCATTCCCCTCTGTCAAGGTAGTGGATTAAAAAATCTAACGCGTTTATCAAAACTGTTTCCGAAATCGATTTTTCATTAACAGAATCGTTTCCGCTCAGTAAGGTCATCATAAATGCTCCGTGTAAATACCGATATACGTGCAGTTAATGTATGTAAAAAAATATCTAATATCTTATTTAGATAAAGATGGAGTTATTTTCCGTATGTAAGTATTAAAGTTCATTAATTTCTATTTAAATCACATAATACAATTTATTAATAAAGATCGAGGACGTTACCGATTCAATAATCGAGTATAAAATAATCGTTTAGTTCAAGCATGCACTCCCCACGAGACTACCCGCACTCCCCACGAGACTATCCGCACTCCCCACGAGACTAGCAATTTTTTTTTACTAACAATATCAGCCTTCTGCTAATACACGTAAGATTTAAATTTGAAATATCCATCAAAATGTCATTTTTTTATTTCAATTATATATCATCCAATAGGATGTCACCATTTCTGATTTCCAATTATAGGTCTTAATGCAGAATTACCGTTTTTTGGCAATTATAGGCCTTATATATACTATGACATAATGGATAAAACTCGAATTTTCAAAAGTGTAGCGAGACTATGTCCCTCTTTTGTTTTGTCATTTTAATTAATGATGTGATAGTGTTTGTTTACGATTTCGAATCGATATCGATATTATTTTCGTGTTCAATGTAAGACCAAATTATAATAATTGCTAAAGATCACTAAAGATGAATATCATGAATTTATGATATCACTATATTTTAATAAAATAACATTTTTGGAAATGACGTAACTAAGATTATTGTTTATTTTTGATATCCAGTATTAGATATTTTATTTGTTACTTTTTCAGATCTACAAAAGACCTTCATTTAAAATGATATAGGTGTGATTGATAAATAATAGCTTAAGCCGTTGCGGATAAATTTGTTGACAAAAGAATTTATAAATTAACATATTTAAATCGTATTTCAAAAATCATTGAAAATTATTTCTAAGATACGGTATGGTTAGAAGGTCTGGGGTTTCTTTTACCGCTTAGGTGGAAAACGAGCACATGTCCCACCTGATGGTAAGTGTATATATAGTTAATGTACCCTATTATATGAACGCTTGCAACACTTGGGGTATCACTCGCCCGTTGCCGAACCTGTAAAAATCTTTTCACACCCGGTAGACAACCCACAACACCGGTACCGCTAACGCTTCCTCGCGGAGCTCTGGCGATCTTGCTCACCGTTAGGAACACAACATAGTACAGTCACAGATAATAGAATACTAGTAGTACAGTGCTATGTTATTTGGCTACTATTTTCTGCAAAGTGTAGGTGTTTCCCCAGTTGGGCAGCTCCAATTGTAAGTGAGTTATTCAATTCCACTATGCCCTGCCTCTCGGGGTGTTTCTTCAAACACATTATTTTCTTTTTTCGATATCCGGCTCAAAGAAATAACGAGAGTACGGAACACGACATACCATCACGTCTTTATTCCCCGAAGGGTTAGACAGATGCGTACTTATGGGCCAGCCTATTGCCATTAATCGGGCATCAACCCTTAATTTTATAGAAAAACTCCAATAACACATTGCTC
Organism: Acronicta leporina; assembly: GCA_947256265.1. NCBI lineage: Eukaryota > Metazoa > Arthropoda > Insecta > Lepidoptera > Noctuidae > Acronicta > Acronicta leporina. Next base: position 2,071,164 of record OX366537.1, on the reverse strand, counting down.
GACCGGGGAATCGAACCCAGGACCTCTAGCGTAGCGCTTTTGTTCATATTAACGCGCGACATAATGAACAAAATCGTATTTACTTCTACTTATATCTCGTGGGAAACAAAATGCTCTGTCTAGTGTTATTCCTAACATATCAGCCTGGCAAAGAAAAGAAAAAATCAAAATGAAACAATCAAACTAATTGGTATCAAAGTATTTGTAACATAACGTCCCCAATATCCGCTCTATCTATACTAATATTATAAAGAGGAAAGATTTGTATGTATCAATGTATGTAACAAATAAACTCAAAAACTTCTAGGCCGATTTCGAAAATTCTTTCACCATTTGAATGCTACATTATTCAGAATATGTATTTCGAAATGTTTGCGATTTCTCTCACCCGTGCGTTTATTTTCCAATTACATAGTATGTTACACCTATTTATCTATACCTAAACAGTTCCTTTGTTTTGTATTTCATTAGCATGCAATGAGAGCATTGCATTGAAAATAATTATGACGCAAGATATTAAAAAGGTGTGTATGGATGATTTTAATTTTGCAAATAAATAATTACATATAAAAATAATTTGTAATGTTGTTACGTTTTTCTCCATTCTTCCTAAAATAATCTATCGATATAAAATATCGACATAGTAGCTTCCTAATTATTTTTATTGTATTATACGTTCGTATTGTCGTCAATTCTTGTATGTTGACGTATTTGACCTCTATGTGTGCGTAAATTGTGTTAGTGGTGAAGAATTTAATATGTGTGAGTTCGTGGCGATACAAAATGATTTTGAGTATGTGTGCAGTAATGTCTATGTAGTGTTTCCTCCCCCCGCACCAAAAGTGACAGACTTTTTTGTTCTTAGAACTAAGTACGTCACTTGTCCTGGGATAGATAGTCAAAGCTGTCTCTATTAAGGATAGAGGAGTATCGATATGCTAAGAGTGGTTGACGATCTCATTAACAGTGGGTGACAGTGGGTCTTATTACATTTATTATTTAAAGCCACGAGTCATCCAAATCGCCAGGAAACACCTTATGACAGAAAAAAATTATTCTATGTTTATATTATTCACAAGGTTATACATCTGTTTTGACAGCGTGTAGGCGCGCCCGTCTGACCTAATTTTTATAATAAAAATATGCGCGCCATTTTTGTCTAGTAATTACTAGAATGAACCATAATCGAACTGTTTATGGGTCAAAGATAACACTACAATTGGCCGGAATTCCAAAATTATTTTTTATAGACATATGAGTAACTAACAAGTAACACCTGCTATTGGTATTTTCAAAAATGGCAATATTTATGTTTTTTATACGACACGATATAGGCCCGTCTGATGGTGAACTTTAACGGCAGTCTATAGACGATAGCAACACCATTTTTGCAAAGTTTATTATAGGCAGCACAAAAAATATTCATATTATTTACATTTTGGCAGTATATGTTACTATTATCATTAGTCTTGGTAGTTCCGCCACAAGGCTCCCTTTTTTCATAGTACGGATAATCGTCATGGATAGTCTGTGACCTGGTGAAGCGGCAGGGTATGTCGGACTCTTACAGACTAAGAACCATACTTGCCTTCCTATAGTCACGGCCATGATTTTAAAAATTGGCTTGCGCAGGTGTGATGGTAGTCGTTTCGTGTAAAATACATTCAGCCGCATCTGGTTAGACCACATTTGGGAAAAGGCTCGGAAGAAAGAAATACCCTCAAACGTCCAGACAATAGAGCACCAGTACCTAATCATGAGTGTTACAATGCATGGCAATATGCCATAGCTTTCTAGTACATATAAGCTACTCTATAAGTACGAAAATTACATTAATATATATATTACAAAAACGCGAGGTCACCATAAACTAAACTGGCAAAATATGCATAGTACCATGTGTAGCCGTGTGTCCGTGAATTATATTATGATTCATGCTTCTTTGGAAGAAAGAGCCAGCGAGTGCATTCCTCTTCTCTCGAAGCACCAGCTTATGGCTTGCATCATACAACGTCCACACTTGCATCGTGATCCGTGACCGCCAAAGCGTGATACCTCGATCGTTATTGTTATCGTCAATACGTGTCAAGTTACTTTTATTTGAGACAAGACATGGCCGCACTTCCGTCACAGTTACAGGCTTGTCATTGACGCATGATTAAGTTATTTTGGAGTCTCTATATCCTAAACTATCACCGATGTTATTAAGGTTGATTTAAGTTGGACAAATCGAAAGTATGCTGGCCTAATGACCTGTGCAGAGGACAATTATCAGACACAACATAAGAAACGATTGTTGCGACTCTTGATGGTCACACAATTCTTCAAGTTCGTTTTTGTATCAATCCTTGTGTGGGCCAGGTTTTTTAATGCACACAAATATGTCCAAACTAGCTTCTGCCCGCGACTTCGTCCACGCTCTTCAGCTTTATATATTAGTAAGTATTATACTTATAGAAGTATAGATTACAATGTTCCAAACTATCTAAACCTTAATCTTCATAAAAATAAACCACTTTCAACTGGCCAAGCATGTATGTAAACGGCCTTGTACAGTCATTAGCCAAAAATTAAATTAACTTTATACCAACCATGCCTCCCACGCTCAAGGCTGTGTGGCGGCACCCTAATGTTGCATGTAAATGGCAACATTTATTTTTATTGGGTATTCGAACTTTAATATTCAGTATTTTCTAGAATATACACCCCTGCTTTTTAAGGTCCGTTGCAATGTCAGGAGAGAAATAGGGCCATGGAACTCACGAACACATCCACCACGTCAGCCCAAAAACTAACCGTTAAGTAATTTTTTCAGAGCCTATCTTTCTGATGATATCTTACATCACAGGAAGAGATTAAAAAATGCACAAGTAAAAACACGTGTTGAAAGTACACTGAGGTATCTTATACAGCAAAAATTAACTATTCTAGGTCGAACATTGATTGCGCGATTATCGTTACATAATTGAATATTGAACCTATAAGAGATTCTTTACAATCTGTGCAAATCAACGAGAAATAACAGCACAACCTCTGAGAGTATAACTCGCAGAAAATGTTCAATAGTCTGTGATACAAGAAGGATTATGACAGCAGGACAACGACGATTTGACATTGACATAGTAATGACGCGCGAAGGTCATGCCAGTGGAAAGGTTAATATTTATCAACGCACGGCACAAATCAAAATAAGCTATTATTTGTTTTACAGACCGGATGCGATATTAAGATATTGTTCAAACGTTAAGTATAACTCTGGCAACACTGCAGAACACAATCATTAATAGTAAAGTAAGTTAAATAAATACAACGAGTTACTTGAAATTAAATTGTTTTATAATAAGTTTTACTTTTAATCCATTTGTTTCAGGCTATTGGTTACTACTGGTACTGTTTATCGATTGACACACATTAATAAATACATAATCAACGAAGATCAAATAACAAATTAAACGGACCATGTTGAACAGGTTTATCATAAATGTCATTTTTTATTGACTGGTGGGCATTGTGTGAACAGCCAATGAAGAACTGATAATAAAAAGCGTCAATATTCGATTTTTTAACCAACTACGGTTTTTCGGCAAATTGTTTCAAGTCCGAACAGATTTGGCAAGAGTACGATAATAGTGTTTTTTTATTTTTATTTTAGAGTGTTAATGTTAATTGGACTTACGGTTGAAGCCCGGCCTCTAGCGGAACCGATGAGTCAACCGTACTAGTGGTGACACGAGTTCTTACGGTTTTTTGCAAGTCGTAAAAAGAGGTCAATATAAGTTGAATTTATGAATTATAAATATGTATTTATGCTAATGTTAATAATATTATTTGCATCATTGCAACAGTTCAAACATAACTTTTAATTTTGACAACATATTTTTCTTCGAGTTTATTTTATTATTTCGTCTGAATATAATGTTAAGTTATTTAATTAAATACATATAATGCATACTGTATTTCATACTTGACAAGATTAGCAAGCGACACGACCTATAGGGACCTCGAACTATCGGTAACAATGTCCATATTCTTAGTTTATATCAAAAGAATACAGTACTCATATTATCAATATGATAATTTGATAAAGATTTTTTGCAATTCCGAGGAAACATTTAAATGTAATTTAACAGTTTTTTGCCAAAGGATTGCAATTCAACTTATTTATTTTTATTTATTCCGGTAAATTGAATGAAACCGATTTAATACATGAATTATAGGTATATGTCACGTATTTTGATAACACTATTCCTATTTTTTTTTTGCCATCCTCAGTGTGAGATACGTTTTAACGCTAAATCCAAATCCGGCAACAGCATTGCCTCAGGATTTGAAGATATAAAATCTCAAAGTGCTAAAAGCACGTGTAGATATTTGAAGTAATTATTTGAGGGAAGCAAATTTTTACGGTCATTTCATTTCCCATGCCTTAGTAGGTAGGTCCTCTCTCCTTCCAAATCCATTTTCGTTTATTTCACGAGTTTTATTTTCTCTCTTAAAAACCTGTGGGACTAAAACTCAGCTAAGTTATCAATAAAAATATGTATACAGCAAACCATTCCGGTTTTATCTCGCTCGCAATTGGTCAAAGCTTAATGTCCCTCATTTCATAGTCTTAAATGCAGAGAAATTGTGTTATTACATTTATGTCGACGAGTGTACATTAAAAGATGATTATTTAGATAAAGCATTACAGAAATTGCGGAAGCGTAAAGCCGGGCGTGACGGTTGAGGATTTATACCACTTTCCTTTGCTCTTTACACGTGTGTCATCTGCAGTTTCCTTGTCTTTGGTTACATTATAATCTGTGGATCACATGTCATGCTCTTATCGTGTAGATTCAAAAATTTTCTGAATAGAAATAATTCTACAAAACTGAAAGACTATTATGATCTGGACAATGTCCATTGAATAACGAAGTTTATGGACAAGATGTAATATTAACCTAATTGGAGGAAATATTATTGATGTAGCTTAGGTTTGATACTTATTTTAGTATCACGTCTTTTTTGTAAATAGGTAAATTTGTTTAGCGTCCTTTTTAATTAGCTAAGTATCGTCTGTGGTCGAGATACCGTTATAACCTTTGACTATCTATCTATAAGGACCCGCCTCTCATGATCATTCCCCTCTGTCAAGGTAGTGGATTAAAAAATCTAACGCGTTTATCAAAACTGTTTCCGAAATCGATTTTTCATTAACAGAATCGTTTCCGCTCAGTAAGGTCATCATAAATGCTCCGTGTAAATACCGATATACGTGCAGTTAATGTATGCAAAAAAATATCTAATATCTTATTTAGATAAAGATGGAGTTATTTTCCGTATGTAAGTATTAAAGTTCATTTATTTCTATTTAAATCACATAATACAATTTATTAATAAAGATCGAGGACGTTACCGATTCAATAATCGAGTATAAAATAATCGTTTAGTTCAAGCATGCACTCCCCACGAGACTACCCGCACTCCCCACGAGACTATCCGCACTCCCCACGAGACTAGAAAATTTTTTTTACTAACAATAGCCTTCTGCTAATACACCTAAGATTTAAATTTGAAATATCCATCAAAATGTCATTTTTTGATTTCAATTATATATCATCCAATAGGATGTCACCATTTCTGATTTCCAATTATAGGTCTTAATGCAGAATTACCGTTTTTTGGCAATTATAGGCCTTATATATATTATGACATAATGCATAAAACTCGAATTTTAAAAAGTGTAGCGAGACTATGTCCCTCTTTTGTTTTGTCATTCTAATTAATGATGTGATAGTGTTTGTTTACGATTTCGAATCGATATCGATATTATTTTCGTGTTCAATGTAAGACCAAATTATAATAATTGCTAAAGATCACTAAAGATGAATATCATGAATTTATGATATCACTATATTTTAATAAAATAACATTTTTGGAAATGACGTAACTAAGATTATTGATTATTTTTGATATCCAGTATTAGATATTTTATTTGTTACTTTTTCAGATCTACAAAAGACCTTCATTTAAAATGATATAGGTGTGATTGATAAATAATAGCTTAAGCCGTTGCGGATAAATTTGTTGACAAAAGAATTTATAAATTAACATATTTAAATCGTATTTCAAAAATAATTGAAAATGATTTCTAAGATACGGTATGGTTAGAAGGTTTGTTGGTTTGGTTTGTTGTGAAGGGTTTCTTTTACCGCTTTGGTGGAAAACCAGCACATGTCCCACCTGATGGTAAGTGTATATATAGTGTTAATGTACCCTATTATATGAACGCTTGCAACACCTGGGGTATCACTCGCCCGTTGCCGAACCTGTAAATATCTTTTCACACCCGGTAGACAACCCACAACACCGGTACCCCCACTGCCAACATAACGCTTCCTCGCGGAGCTCTGGCGATCTTGCTCACCGTTAGGAACACAACATAGTACAGTCACAGATAATAGAATACTAGTAGTACAGTGCTATGTTATTTGGCTACTATTTTCTGCAAAGTGTAGGTGTTTCCCCAGTTGGGCAGCTCCAATTGTAAGTGAGTTATTCAATTCCACTATGCCCTGCCTCTCGGGGTGTTTCTTCAAACACATTATTTTCTTTTTTCGATATCCGGCTCAAAGAAATAACGAGAGTACGGAACACGACATACCATCACGTCTTTATTCCCCGAAGGGTTAGACAGATGCGTACTTAGGGGGCGAACCTATTGCCATTAATCGGGCATCAACCCTTAATTTTATAGAAAAACTCCAATAACACATTGCTCGACCGGAGAATCGAACCCAGGACCTCTAGCATAGCGCTTCTGTTCATATTAACGCGCGACATAATGAACAAAGTCGTATTTACTCCTATTTATATCTCGTGGGAAACAAAATGCTCTGTCTAGTGTTATTCCTAATATATCAGCCTGGCAAAGAAAAGAAAAAATCAAAATGAAAGAATCAAACTAATTGGTATCAAAGTATTTGTAACATAACGTCCCGAATATCCGCTCTATCTATACTAATATTATAAAGAGGAAATATTTGTATGTATCAATGTATGTTACAAATAAACTCAAAAACTACTAGCCCGATTTCGAAAATTCTTTCACCATTTGAATGCTATATTATTCAAGATTAACATAGGCTATACAATATGTATTTCGAAAAGTTTGCGATTTCTCTCACCCGTGCGTTTATTTTCCAATTACATAGTATGTTACACCTATTTATCTATACGTAAACAGTTCCTTTGTTTTGTATTTCATTAACATGCAATGAAAGCATTCCATTGAAAATAATTATGACGCAAGATATTAAAAAGGTGTGTATGGATGATTTTAATTTTGCAAATAAATAATTACATATAAAAATAATTTGTGATGTTGTTACGTTTTTCTCCATTCTTCCTAAAATAATCTATCGATATAAAATATCGACATAGTAGCTTCCTAATTATTTTTATTGTATTATACGTTCGTATTGTCGTCAATTCTTGTATGTTGACGTATTTGACCTCTATGTGTGCGTAAATTGTGTTAGTGGTGAAGAATTTAATATGTGTGAGTTCGTGGCGATACAAAATGATTATGAGTATGTGTGCAGCAATGTCTATGTAGTGTTTCCTCCCCCCGCACCAAAAGTGACAGACTTTTTTGTTCATAGAATTAAGCGCGTCACTTGTCCAGGGATAGATAGTCAAAGGTTATAACTGATTAAATCACAACAACTAGAAATGAGTACTTAAGTGATATTATTATTATTACGTATGTAATACGAAATAATGATCTCAAAATATTTTAATAAATGGTTTCTCAAATTTTTTATCTTACATAAATGCCTCTGAATTAACGACGTAGTGATTTGTATCGATACGAGTTATTAAAAGAGGTTGCAATCAGTTAGCGGTAACTAAACACAGAAACGTACTCCCACGTCCCTGATCTATGCTAAATAACAGAACAAAAATGATAAAAAAACTAACATCCTGATATTTTTAATTCAAGCCTTACTTTAATATTAATAGAGATCACAATACAATCTTGTTTAGCGTCAGTTTACCGAAATACACAATATTCTAATTTCATGTGTCTGGCTGTAACGCTAAATGAATTATCATAATTTTTAACAAAGCTAGTCAAGTTTAACTGTATTCGGGTTCAAACATTTTTCTTTTTATGATGATAAGTAATTTAAAATTACAAAAACATGAAATCGCCGCCGTAGTTTTTATTGTCAGTCTTAAAAGTTTGTGTGAGGGTGCTACTTACGAATTGTTCAATAAAATCACCATATGACAGCTGTTTTCTTTATTCTTCTTTTGGTCACATAATTAACGTACAAAATAAAGTGTTACCTATAAAACTGTTGTTATAATTTAACTAATACTGCATGATTTAATTCCGCAATAATATTCTTACAAAATCAACCAACCAACATGACGTTTCGACTCAACTCCCTTTTTTTCCTACACACTTCACAATGATTCTATTCAAGAAATTTAAACAACACAAGAATCAACCATAAAGTTAAATCATAGAGTTTATTACCAGCCAGTTATAAAATTCCCAAAGACTAATTCTCCAACATCCCCTCTGAATTTTATGTTTATAGCAAACAGAACAACATACAGAAACAAACTTATAACTAACTCCCAAAAACTCATTTAAAACCCAACTTAACTAAAAACTACCCATCAACTCATTTAAAACCCAACTTAACTAAAAACTACAAACAAACTTTTGAATTAATTAATCTAAACACCTTACATAACTAACTTACAACAAAATTTCAAATTAATTCCCAAACAGCCTTATCTCCTAATTAAACTTCAAACACAACACATAACTCTTCACATTAAAGAATGTCCTTTAATTATCACTCACTAAGCATTGTCTTAATCTCAAGAACTTTGTTCTGTCCAATGGTTTAGTTAAAATATCAGCCAAATTATTTTTTTGTAGAACAGTAATTAATTTCCAGCAAATTTTTATCTATCTTCTCCTTAATAAAATGATATTTAACATCAATATGTTTGCTCCTTCTATTTAAAATTCCATTCTTAATTAATACAATAGCAGATTGATTGTCAACAAACAACTGTGTTTTCGGCAATTTACCCGTCAACTCGTGGATCAGAGTCTGAATGTATAGCAAGTCTTTTATACATTCGGCAGCAGAAATGTATTCAGCCTCAGTACTCGAAAGAGCAGTCACTGACTGCTTGCGTGAGCACCAATGTATAGGGCCACCACAATAGAATATTACAAAGCCAGTCGTACTTTTTCTAGTATCAGGATCACCTGCGAAGTCTGCATCACAGTATGCTTTTAAAGTCATATCATTTCCACGAACATACTGTATACCACTACTTATTGAGTTTTTAACGTACCTAAAAATATTCTTAATATTACTGAAATCATTCAAATTCGGATTTTCTTGATGTCTACTACAATAACCTACATGAAACGATAAATCCAATCTTGTTTTATTAACCAAATATAATAAAGAACCAATTAATTGTCGATATTTATGTACATCATCAACTCCACCTTTCCCCTCTTGATGTACATCAACTAAAATATCGGGATGACAACTATCCTTTAAGTTTTCAAATTTAAACTTTTCCAAAATTTGTTTAATATAACTTTCTTGATAAATCTTAATAGAATTTCGTTCTACTTTAACATCAACTCCTATAAACTTTTCAGTTTTATCAAATTTACGCATGTCAAATTCAGTTTCTAATTTATTAATAATTTTATTTAAATCAATTTCGTTTTCACCAATTAAAATTCCATCATCAACATAAATAGCCAAATAAATTCCTTTATCTTTATTGACAAACACACATGGATCAGATTTCAATTGTAACAAACCTAATTTCTTCAAAAACTCCGTCAATCTTTTATTCCACATAAGTGGTGCTTGTTTTAATCCATAAAGACTTTACTTTAATTTGCAAACTTTATTTTCTTTATCTTTAATGTCATATCCCAAAGGTATTTCCATGAAAATTTCTTCATCTAACTGTCCATATAAAAATGCTGTCTTTACATCAAATTGCTTTATTTTTAAACCTTTTTGTGCTGCAATAGCCAACAACAATCTAACACTAGTAGTATTAACCACTGGACTATATGTCTCTTTATAATCAACATTATGCTTCTGAAGAAAACCTCTTGCTACTAATCTCGCCTTATATCTTCCACCAGGCTTTATTGTAAATATCCATTTGTTTGAGATTATCTTTCTATTCTTTGCTTCACTCCTGTTTACTATTTCCCAAGTTTTATTTTTCTCCAATGAATCTTTCTCTTCCTTTAAGGCTTTACACCATAAATCTTTATCAAAACTATTAAAAACATCTGTATACGTTAAAAATGACGTCTCTAAATCGTAATCCTTTAGCCATGCTGGCAATCTTCTCTCTCGATTCGGTAATATCCTCCGTCCAACATTAACTGCTTCTTCAACTGCATCCTCAAACTCATCACAAGTCTCAATTCCTGTATCATTTCTACCTTCACCTCTCAAAACATTATTATCTTCAACACCAACTCCAACTGCTGTGTCTTCAACACTAACTCCAATATCTTCAACACTATCTTCAAAATTATCAAAATTGTCTTCAGAATCTTCACCACTAACTTCAACTTCAACATTATCAAAACTATCTTCAAACACCTCATTATCTTCAATATCTCCTTCACCAATGTCAACACTCACCTCTTTAAATAAATTATCTAACTCACACTGTTTCACTTTACAATTACACAATTTTAAATATTTCGCAACATCACTCCTATTATTATTAAACACTACATCTCTCGAAAAAACACTTCTAAAATCAGAGGGATCCCATATCTTATAACCATTGTTCGTAAACCCTACTAAAAGCCCTTTGCTACTCCTGGAGTCAAGTTTCTTTAATTGAAAATTATTTTTATAATAAGCTAAAGATCCAAAAATGTTCAAATGTTTTAAGTTTGGTATTCTATTAAACCACATTTCAGCTGGTGTTTTATTATTAACTGTGTTTGCACTCCTGTTAATTAAATAGGCAGATGTTAAGACAGCTTCCCCCCATAAAATGTGTGGTAGCTGCATATCAAAAAGTAACGCTCTAGTTCTTTCCATTAAAGACCTATTTAATCTTTCAGCTTTACCGTTTAACTGTGGAGTGTAAGGAATTGTATAGTCAATATTGATGCCTTTACTATTGCAATAAATTTTAAATTGTTTATTATTGTATTCGCCACCATTATCGCATCTAAAAGTTTTAATTTTTGTTTGGAAATGATTTTCTGCCAAATTAATGTAATTGATTATTTTCGAAAATGCTTCGCTTTTATTTTTAATTAAAAATACTTTAATAAAATGTGTATAGTCATCCAAAAAGGTTATAAAATATTTGTAACCATCCCATGTTTCAGTTTCGATAGGACCACAAATATCACTATGTATAATTTCTAAAGGTTTACTGGCTTTTTGTCTAATAGTTTGGAACGGTTTTCTACATAATTTTGATTTAATGCAGACTTCGCAGTTGTCGGTCTCCTTTACTAGGCCTCTCTCAATTCCTTTAACAAGATTCTTAGTCTTGGCTATAGGTACATGACCTAATGCTCTATGCCAAAAGTCAGATTTAATGTGAAAGGTTTTTTCTGACCTTAAATTCATGAATGGCTTTGTCTTAAATTCTAGGTGGTACAAACCATCACACCTTAGTTCAGCAGCTGTTACGCATTCAGTCTTCGATCCATGAATGTCGCATCTATTTATTTTTCATGTTTAAACAATTTTTCATGTAGTGGGAATTGACACCACAATGCCGGCAGTTAAACTTTTCTTTGCAGTCCGCATATCTGTGTCCAGTTTTCAGACATTTGAAGCATGTTGTGCTCTGTTTATGCTCATCACTCGATATTGGAGTTCTAGTTCTGCAAAATCTTGCGATGTGTCCCTTCTTTCCACATTTAAAACATGTCTTTACATAAAAATTGTTTCCTTCTTGATTGATATCATTATTGTTGCTTGATGTTGTTGCTATTATTTCCTCTTCTTTGTTGTTGTTCCTTATTCTTGTTTCTAGACTTAACCTTGATATTAAATTAGTTAGTGTTTTGTCATTCAATGACGTTGCTTCCCAAGCAGTTCTGAAATGGTTCAATTTTTCTGGTAGACTTGTCAAAATTTTTGTCATAATCTGCTTGTTATCAAAATTGTAGCCCAAACTTCTTATTTTCGTTGCTATGTTTTCAATTTCTGTTATATCACACATTGGATCTTCTTTTTGAAATTTGTAATTATAAAACTCCTCCAATTGTTGGGATATCTGTACATCTTTGTGTCCCAGAAAAATGTCATCGAATTTTTTAATGATTTCTGTTGTCGTTTTACAATTTATAACATATGACATATATTTCTCACTTATTGAGCAAAAAATGATTAATTTTGCTTTCGCGTCCTTTTTCTCAAAATCTTTTTCATTATGTCCTCCATCATCCAAAACTGAATTTAGGTCTTTTGCTTTTAAAATTAATATTAACTTAATTTTCCAAAATGAATATTCCGATTCTTTTGTTAATTTTGACAATTTCACGTATTCTTCCGACATTTTTTTTATTTTTTGTATTAATTTCGGGCTTTTAGTTCAGCTTTCTTCTGATAGCAGAGCGCCCATATTTAGTTGTAGAGGGCCCATAACCTCTTAAAAGTTTGTGTGAGGGTGCTACTTACGAATTGTTCAATAAAATCACCATATGACAGCTGTTTTCTTTATTCTTCTTTTGGTCACATAATTAACGTACAAAATAAAGTGTTACCTATAAAACTGTTGTTATAATTTAACTAATACTGCATGATTTAATTCCGCAATAATATTCTTACAAAATCAACCAACCAACATGACGTTTCGACTCAACTCCCTTTTTTTCCTACACACTTCACAATGATTCTATTCAAGAAATTTAAACAACACAAGAATCAACCATAAAGTTAAATCATAGAGTTTATTACCAGCCAGTTATAAAATTCCCAAAGACTAATTCTCCAACAGTCAGTGTCCGAATTATTGTAATAGACCATGAACAAACTAAACACGGCTGCATCTAAGGATAGTAAGCACCCATTAATTATAAAATTTTAATGAATATTAAATCCTACATTACACTAATTTCTGAATACATAAATCGTTTTTAACCTGCATAACCGTAAAAACTCACAAAACCGTATTTTACCGTTTATACTCACGCCAACAATAAAAACAACACGCGTTCCAAAATAAAATTTGAAATGTCAAAAGTTAAATTCCATTTTCAAATCGTAAACATTGCGAGACCGCGCCTAGTCTATTAATTTGTTCGTCCTTATTCGACCTTATTCATACCCATATTCATTAATAACTAATGAATATGATATCAAATTCAACAGCAAGCCACTCCTTCGAGCTTTCAAACTATTTTATTTGAATAAATAAACTAAGAATATATATTTTATAGTACTTACCTAAGGTATTTATGTATTTTAACATTTTCTTTTTTTTTTACTAATCTGTGTGATCCTAAAGGACCAAGATCTCATCTTCTTAATGCTTCTGAAGCAGAGGTGTACTACCTACCAACCAAGTAGTGTCAATCGTCAATCTTGGCCGTTGGCACAGTTTTAGGCAAGTTTTTGGCTTGTTATGGATTTATAAGCCAAGGTTTTAATTCTGAGTTCTGGGTGTTGTATAGTTAATGTCACAATTACTACTGCCATGAATGAATTTATAAAATGTGTTATAGACCTACAAATTTGAATTTGACGGGCTCAGGTGAACTATCCGCCTTAATAACAAACTTTTTTACCCGACTGCTTGGTTATATCTTCTTCTTCTCTTCTCTACTATCTTCTTCTTCTCTACTATTATAAAATTTTAAAAATTATGTTTGTTACGGGTTGGAGCTAAATCTACTGAATAGATTTTAATTTTGTTATCACTGTTAGAAAGTTTATCCTCCAACTTAAAAACTGGTGAACTTCTTATCTCAATTAATTAATCGGATCCAGAGATACAGCTTGACCTCTCTAATCTATAGAGGCTCACACAAAGAAGAGATCATCAATGTTGGTTTTTAAAAATTATGTTTGGTATCCATTTCCAATCCTACTATAGCTTCACGTGAGCGAAGCCGCGAGCAAAGGCTAGTTTATTATATTTTTCACAAGACCTGGCCACGCGTGGCTTATTACAGATGTCTTAATAACATTTAATCGACCTATTTCCTACTTATAGTATATCTAATCATTCGTCATGGTTTCTTAGTCACTATTCTTAGATCATAAGAATTTCAGAATTAGATGTGATCAGATTAGATTTAAAACTTAATCATACGGTTTATTTATACCATTATCTATCTTTTAGTTACACTGAGAACTAAGTAATTTAAAAGTACCTAACAGAGATTGTTGCTTACTTATAAATAAATACGTTCAAGCACTATTCCAAAAGTCTTCGAAACTTAAGTTTTTATATCAAGATTTACGTTTTTAGGGTTCCGTACCTCAAAAGGAAAAAACGGAACCCTTATAGGATCACTTTGTTGTCTGTCTGTCACGACCCAAGGGAATCAAAACCTACTGGTTACTTCCCGTGAACTCAGAATCTTGAAATTTAGTAAAGGCAATGTCTTAGAGCACAGATAAAGGAAAAATTGCGAGGCATACATTTTTAGTTACATCATATACTTAATATTTTTTTTTTAAGTACGGAACCCTCGGTGCGCGAGTCCAACTCGTACTTGTGCGGTTTTTTTGTAGGTAGGTCTATTTCTTCGTGTGAAGATACGGTTTTTTTTTAAAGTTAAATACTCTTCGCCCAGAACTTAGCCACTTCTAACGTCAGTGGCAGAGCAGAGGTCGTCTATATTGCAGGTTTCAGAGCATAGAGGTCAGGATAGGAGGCGAGCCATAGTTTCCGAGACAGCCCCACATCCGCACCGCCCCATTAGGGTTCGTGGTCAATTTAGTGACCTCCAGGTGGGCCAAGGAATGTTAGACCCTGCGGGGAGATGCTCACATGGTGGTAGGTAGTGAGTAGGTGGTGGGAATTTCTCTAGCCCCAGTTGAAGGCGGGCTTCGGCCGGGATTCCTAATTGGGCCTTCGCGGATTTTAGGAAGCTGTGCAGACTCAACTCTGTGTTTCACGCCGGTTTTCTGTGTGGGCCGTGGTATCACTCCGGTCGAGCCGACACATACGTGCCGAAGCATGGCTCTACAGTATATTAATTTCATTTTAATTTAATCTCCAAATCGTAGTGTGACTTGATGTGATGATCTGTAAAATATATTTTTCAATATCTGCTGATCCCTCCCACAATATTTCTCATAGAAATCTCATGGCACTTGGCATGCCTTGCTAGGTAACATTCTCTTGCCAAAAAATAACATCAATACTATACTGTATTGGACGTAATCCAAGCGAATTTATGTACTGAAACGTAGTTATAAATGCATTCAACAACGCGCTTGATAAAATAACTAATAGGTACGCACAAGACTTCGAAATGTCAGAGGTTTGCGCCTTGTATTTGAACTCAAGAAATTGACTTGGCTGTCCAAAATGATCATATCAAGACTATCACTGCTCGAAAAGCCTAGTGGTGACCTGTGCACTCCAAATATCTGACTTGAAGAGATGCTTCGTGTAAATTACTCATATTCAACCAAATCTGGATAGGCTGGACTGCTGGAGCCGAATCCATCATATTTGGGTAAAGGCTATACGAAATGACACTGTCAAGTTTGAGAGTTTGTGCTTAATACAAGACTTCTGCTTGAGAGTATTCTAGAAATTCATTCCTTAAGACATAAGAATAGACTAATGCTACCAAACTCCCGCCTAACAATACACTCAAATAGCCCATATGTGATGTGCATAAAAATATTTAATAAGCTACCAGACACAATAAAAAATGAAACTAGTGATTTAAAATTTACAAATAATCTAAAGAAACTTCTTATTAACAAAGCCTACTATACGACTACCGACTACCTCAATGATACTCAAATTAAATATAAGACGTACACAAAAATATTAATTAATAGGTTCATTCAAACAAAAGATATGATAAATAATTAATATAATATGTATAATATATTAAAATAATAATATATAATTATTATCTAATAGAACTATTCGAATAATATTAATAATATCACGTGTTACTTTTAAATAAATATAAAATAAAAAAATAAGTTACTTACATATAAGTAAATATTAACAATAATATTAAATAAAGTAAGGCTAATTAAATGAAACAAAAATCTCTACAAATAAAATAATGTAATAAGATAAATTGGTAACTACCGTGGCAAGTAAAATAAATCCTCCTCTCTTCTAAAATTGCTGTGCCCTACAGGGTCCATAATGATTCTTGTCTAATTACACCACCTTATTGTACATTATGGTATGCAATAAAGAATAAGAATAAGAATATGAAAAAATATTCTGACAATATCGAATTGATGACCTCCTTTTTTTGAAATTGGTTAAATATTACCTATATATCCGTATAATACATTTAAATTTAAGTCCTTTTAAAAACAAGATATTTAAAGCGGCAACATTCCCCAGTGTTGCCAACAGCTTAAATATTAATCCGTTCCCAGTACACTCGTTTCTTCCTGAATATGTATATCCAACCTCCTCTTTCTAAGCATCGGGGCAAGTTTAGCTCTATCTCTTGTGAATAGAGTTTCTAGTTGAATAACTGTGGTGTAAAATATGATTGTTAATTCAGCTTTAGACCGGCCGACTACATTTTTACTTAATAGAACTTGACAATGGCAAGTTCAGGTTAAAATGCATGAGGAAAACTGTTTTGAATACTTACACGTAATTCACCAGTTAGGTATATTAAATTATAATGACGTGAAACTTATGTATGGTTATTAATTTGTTAGAACTTAGCCTTTCCTTAGCTGTATGTATTATACTTAAAAGTTTATATTTACTGGACTCAACATTTGATAATTCATAAATTGTTGATTCAGTTATGGTGTTAATTACCTATGGGCCCTATTGAGGGAAGCAATGTAAGAAAAGGTCCAGTAACTTTCAATTCTACTAATTTGTTTTTTTTTTATTTATTCTTAGGCCAAAATTATTAATAATATAACAAATACTGATGCTTTTTTTTGAGGCAATGAAATACTCAGGTACTAAAAATGGGCTAGGGCCTAGGATTATAGGATAATATAAATTGTTATATTTTATCATTTACTAGCTTCTGCCCGCGACTTCGTCCGTGTAGCGTGATGATATATAGCCTATAGCCTTCCTCTATTAATGTGCTATCTAATAATGAAAGATTTTTTTAAATCGGACTAGTAGTTCCTGATATTAGTGCGTTCTAGCAAACAAACAAACAAACTCTTCATCTTTATTTATTAGTGTAGTGTAGATTGTTGTAATAGAAAACTAAACGCATTAAAACAAATTGGCGGGCGCCAAGACAATTTTTTTATTACAAACTTATTTGGAAAAAAGTAAAAAAAAATGGCAAAGGAAATCTTCACTGTCGGACAAAGACAGCCACATAACAAACTGTAAGTAGTTAATAAATCTTATTTTGTCAGACTCTTTATACTTAGTTGAAATGTAGCTGGACCGAATTAAAACTTTGGTTTAATATTTCAAAATCTAGTTAGGCTTGGCAATTACTTTAAATGGAAGTTTTGATGGATCGTAAAGGCGACTACATTGCTTTTTTAAATTATTTTTTTTAGCAATGTTGGTAAGGGAGCTTATTTTCGCAACTATGATATCAAAAAGTTAACTTTTTTACCGTGCTGGTAAATTCACATAAATAAGCGTTTTTGTACAAAAATATTAAAATTAGTAAGGAAGACCACAATATTCTTGAAACCGAGCCACGGCAAAACCACCGAACTATTGCGCTCTTTAGTTTCTGCCTACCGCCATAGGAAAAAGGCGTATGTGTATGTATGTAATGTTGATAATTCCAAGCACCATACATAAATGCAAGAAGGTTAAGTGTTTAAGTCTCGTCATGCATTCGTTCGTGCTTGCCTCACATTCCGTGCCGTGGAATCTCTCGATAATGGCGTCTGTAAAGTCGTGCTGTTGCTATTCTGAATGCTGTGTATCCCATCCATTTGCTGCTTACGAAATAACTATAATCTTATGTATTACTTTACGCTAGATTGATAATAATATTTTCGACAAGTGTTATTGGGTTTTTCTATGATACCTATTCTAGTAGCAGCTTGGAGTTAGGATTGGGCAATAGGCTTCCATCCTATTACGTGGGACCTAAACATATCGGTGAGCTATAGGTGTGTAAAGCTCTGCCATTTGGGAAATAAAGACGTGATATGTTTCAGTATATGCAATTTTCTGTATCGTAGTTACGTTTACAAACTCCACCAAACCCAGAGCACTATATACATAGAATCAAGGATCCTTAGCGCATAGCCCGTTCTGGTACCTGTCACGCAAAAATTAAACAACTAATTTGCTAAATTATTTGGAATTAGTTAAATAGGTACCTACATCTCAATAGACTTAAATCTAATTCAGTTATTTGGATAACACATTAAGTTAAAAGTATATAGTTCCGTTTCTGATCGTTATCTTTTGGGACTTCGAAATTCAAATGACATCACCAAACGTCAACTATTCAAACGAGTTCCAAACACAAAACTCACGATCATAGAGATACTTTGTAGCACGATTCCACAGTGTTACCAACATGCATACGACATACTTTGACGTCATAATATTGGACGAAAGGCACAACGCCCTTGCGTTCAAAAGAAAATGTAAGTGAACGCACATTATCTATACGTCACGGATTTATGGGTATTATCGAATTTCACGTATTAATCGCTTTATGAAGATATTTTTAGAGTTTTGAAACGGGAGAATGCATGATAAATCAATTTTTCTGCGGTCGTTTCACAATTTTCCACTTGTTACTGCATCTGGTTAGATAAACGAAACTTGCATGGTAAGAAGGGCCACCTTTGATGAATCCTTCTCTTTTTCTTCTCCTTTTGATGAATTATACGATTCACATTAGAAAATTCCTAAACTAGTAACGATTAGTAACGAGAGAACAAATAACAAGAGAACATCATTTTTTTATAATGAGTTGTTTAGTTTTATAATGAGTAGTAAGTTAGTGTAAGAAAATATTGCTGTGCTCATGATAAGAAAATGGAAACTTGGGAAAAGTAATTGTCGAATCCGTGACGCGGTTTACAATTATCCCTAATTTCAATTGTATCAGTCGTCCAATGCTCAATGCCACTAAATGACATAAGAACTGTCAGGTTTGGTAGACAAACCTGTCAAAAATCAACTATTCTGATGTCATTGATTGACGATTTTGATATAATAATAAAAGCTTATAAATAGGGTATTTTACACCATGTAAGAAAAAATATAGAAATGCATGTATGATAGATTTTTAAAAAAGTAAACGAGAAACGTTAGTATTTATTTATACAAATGCAATGTAAATTTATAATTCAATTTCAAAAATAGTCTTTTTTAATCTGTTTTAAAACGCCATCCGCCATATTGGATTCCGACGTGATGTCACTCCGATAGTAACTTGACGTTACTTGGTCTTTTGCAGTTGTATTGTTTACTAACAAAGTGACGTCACGACCCGAAGTAGCACGGCGGCTAGCGTTTCCGCGCGAAAATTCAAAATCATAAATTAAAAATAGTTTTTAAGGCATTTTTCAGTTTTATAAAACTGAAATAAAATTTCTACTGGTTCATTACGATCTAAGGATTAATTTAAAACAGTTTTCAAAAAATGGTGTAATACCCTATTACGAACCCTTTACTGAAAACCGCGACTCAATCGGTTAAACCGTTTGTGAGATAAATGGCAACATTCGTTGGCACACACAAACAAACAACCTCTCACCAGTTTCACCCCAAGAGCATATTATACGATCTCCGTCGCGTCTGAAATAAAACCAAACTACGGGCTGACACTAAGAATTTGATAAAAAAACAATAACACTTTTTCTCGATGGGATTCGGCCCGAGACCTCTATTATAGCACCACCACTAATGAGGAATTAATTATTCGACACAACATTTTGGTACCAAAAAGTATATGATAAAATTCTTCACAAAAAAATTACGACATTTACACGAAAACAAGGTGCCGAACACGAGTTAAAAAATAAATTAACGTAGCAAGCATTGAAGTAAGACACTCTAAGATAGCAAGTATGATGTCAGGTATTATATCATAATTATGTTTTCCTTAACCAGCCTGAGAAGACGCGCGTTGATAACTTTGTTCTATGAATATTGTGATCGTACTACTAAAGCTTGTTAAACGTGTGGCTCGTGTGAAAAATACCGTCTTATCGAAGATCTTTTTGATGTTAGAAGTGAGAACATTCGGAGATTGACATCTAATCTCTAATTAAGTGTGTCAGCGTCTAATCTAACCACAGAATGACTTTAAATTAACCAGTATCATTTAAGCCCTATAAAGTTGGTTTCCCACGGGGTGTCATATTACGAAAACTCGAGTCAGCCCAACAGGCGCACCATGGATACTCGGTCAGAGTGTCATCTGTCCGTAGGGTTGCGTCGGATCCATAGACAGATCTTCTTCGAAGCTACACCAACACGCACCGTTGGTAGAGCTTACGTGTGGCGCATGGCTGTCTGTGGTCGTTGGCGGTGATATTAACCGTAGTATCACGCACCGTGGGCAGCCA
Organism: Acronicta leporina; assembly: GCA_947256265.1. Taxonomy (NCBI): domain Eukaryota; kingdom Metazoa; phylum Arthropoda; class Insecta; order Lepidoptera; family Noctuidae; genus Acronicta; species Acronicta leporina. The sequence goes on along the minus strand of OX366537.1, from coordinate 2,050,420 downwards.
CCTTAAGAGTGTCGGCAGTTCTTACCAATCGGCACATTTAGTACTACTTCCAATTGGAGTGCCATGCAAGAGACGTAAATCCAACGATAAATGCCGAAGAAGAAACACGTTGACTTTAAATCAATTAGTATACTTAATTAAATATTTAAAGGCAATAGAGTCGCCCCCTATTACATGGGACCTAAGAATATACCAGCGAGTTGTGAGACTTCTGCTTAAGCCTAGGCTGTGCTGATGTAATAAGACAGAAAGTTAATACCAGACTAAAAAATATTCATCACTTTCTAATTTCTTCACAAAATTTCTAGGTATATTAAAATCTGTTTTTCTAAGACTACTTTTTTATAAACTGTCTAAGTAAAGTCGTAGTAGTAAATTATCTTACCACCGAAAAACCATCTACAAAAAAAACCTGCGAAAAAAAGTATAAGTATTTTTTAACCTCGCTTCCAACTGACAAGTGTCAAGTTAACTTTTTAATTTTATTTCTTAAATTGCTCAAGACAATGCACCGCTTGAGTCATGAACGAGATCGTTGCCCCCGACTCCCGCGCAGGCAACACGGCGAAGGATGACTTCCGGCAAGCTTAACACACTGTTTATTTATTCAACTATAATAATAATATTAAGATTTATTGTCACGTCATAAAATTTTACTAGTTAATTTTATAGTGTTGTTTTTATTAAGTTGGTTTTAAGATTTGAAAAGTTGGGTGGCGGGCCATATATATTTTTTATAAACATTCGTCTAACTGGTCTACATAAACAGATAATTTATGACCAAAAAACTAACTGGACCATAGCTAATAAGATTCAAAATAAGAATAAGTATCTTCAGTTGACCCATAAACATACATTGTTGAAAAAAGGTGCTAAATATATACAGTTACGAGTAAATGTATTATCTAACGTACACTGAGGACAATGTACTGAATAATATTATGAGAAGAATACATAAAACATGACTTCTATTTTAACTTGAGACGCATTTTGTTAGGTTGAACATAACTTTTTATATATATTTTCACATTCCTCCATGATTGCGCATTTTATTTCAGCTTAGATTCTACAAAAATCCCAGTTTTTTTGATGTACCGATGTCCGATGTATCTTTACTTCGCCGGTATGTTAGGTCCCATGCAATAGGGGGCGAGTCTAGGAGTTTCTTAGTACGGAGTAGTTACCTACTGGCAACTAATCGAGCATTGAAACAGTAAAAAAAATGAACGATATAAAAGACTATAGAAAGGCTTCATGACTGATAACAGCATTTCATCGCATACAATATTAAGAAAAAAAAACAAGAGAATTGTTTTGAAATTGAAACGACTAATGCCCGATTTAGCTCAGTCTAAATGACAACAATTCAATTCATTTCAGTCAACACTCGAAAGTCGTAACGTTTTATTATAAACCGCAAATAAAGTTTTGGAAAGAGAAAGTTTCACCGAAATTGGTTCAGTGATTCTTGAGCCTGTAATTTACACGCGTGCAAAAATTATTCGTGAATATTTTCTACGATAATAATTATAGTAAAAGTTGTAAACGCAACGTCTGGCGTAACGTTATGGAGAACAATGGTTTTGTGGCGGAATTTACAATTTCCTAAGAAAATTTAAATTTGGATTAATTTTTTAGTAAAAATAAATACAATAATAAAAAAATATTGCAACCCTAAATAATTTCCACGTAACGCAACTTACATAATATAAAGAACCTATTTTAATTTATACCTCAAACACAAAACGATGAAAAAACAAAACGAGGCGAGCATTAAACCAAAATAAATAATTTTGAATCCTCATAAACATTGCAATAGGATTGTTTATCAGAAAACGCGTTATAATAAACAGATTATGATATTATCTTTATCAGAAATTCACCTCAAGATAATCGGTGAGTCACAGCCTCCACGCAATCTTCAACAATAGGTAGTCCTACGACCTAAATACCTATTAAGAAACCGGAATTTCATAACATTCACATTCCGGTGCATTTGAATGACGTTTTGTAGGATTTTTGAGGAGCTTGTAGCTAACTGAGGTCATACAATGACGTGTTATTATTGCAATTGGTTTGCGATAGATAGAACTAGGAACTATGTTTATATAGCAAACGCGCTGACGGATCGCCGGAAGGTAAGCGATTACCGCCGCCCATCGACACCCGCAACACCAAAGGAGTCACAAGTGCTGCCCGCCTTTTAAAAGAGTTTGGACCTCTGGTATCCTCACTCACTCGGCGACACACAACGTACGCGTTGTTTCACTGTTCATACTGGTTTTCTATGCGGCCGTAGTAACACTCTGGTGCCGAAGGATGGCTCTCCCAAGCGCCATCTCTTTCTCACAATCTTTAGGGTGCTTTTCCACCAGATATACGCTATGCTATATTGCTGTGGAGGTGTTTGATATCCACCAATCATATTCATTGGTCCATACAGCTTAGCACTGGTGGAAATGGGTTCAACTGTTTCATAGATGGATGAATGCGTGCTATGTTTGGACTCCGCCAATTCCTGTGCCGTTCCGTCGATACAAATCGCATAGTTCAAACTGCGCATCTTCCTCTCACAGCTACATAGCAAGTAGAAACTGTCACATAGTTTCATAGTTTAGTTTTCACATCTGAGGTGTATAAGCATCCTATTCAGCAAAGCTTAAAGGGTTTAAAAAAATACTCAAGACTCCGCTTAGGTTTGTGCAACTAAATTCATACCTTATTTGATTTAGGTTTAGGTTACTTACAGAATATGTAAAGTCCATGGTCCTATAAATGGGTTAATGTCTTGATGATGATAAAACTAATTAAGTGTTAATATCTAAACCAATATACATATAATGTATCATGTTTACTTATGGTTATACGTTGTCTGTCTTCCTGATGAAGAAAATCAGAATGTACCATGAAATGATGAATAGGTACTAAAGTGCAATGTCGTAATGTATGCAAAACGAGTACAGGAAAGCGTTGCATTAGTCAACCTGACGACGTGCTTACGAGGAATTGTCTGACGAAACCAGACTGCACTTTAAAATAACCAGCAATTCGCTCCGCCTTCGTAGGGGTATGGCTATAAATTATAGCCTACTTATAACCTTTCTAGATAATGTCCCTTTCTATTGGTAAAAAGCTCACGAGAATCTGTTTCTGAGATTAGTTCGAACAAACTCCGCGCGGCACGGCCTTTAAGTTATAATAAGTAGTGAAGTAATTTGTCAGTAAATGACAGTGTTGCCATCGTGATTAGTAGTTAGGGGCGTTATCGTTAAGAAATTATAATCGTTAGTGGTAGTTCGAAGCCTGCAAGAAGAGTGGCAACTAGTTTAACATTAGCATATCGATATGCCTGGAAATAGGGGAGCAGATATTTGATCACAGTTGCGTCTGGTTAGCCCAAAAGCCATCCCACAATTTAGGAAAGGCTAGGGTAAAAATGTTGCCATTGACGCGACCGGTGACGTAATATTTAATTTTTCAAACACTGCTATTTAGATTCTAATGTCTATTTTTGGTGATAGCAGCCCTCAGATTAGCAGCCCTACTAGCCTACCTAGTACTTACAACTCTTTAGGACTAGCCTGACAGTCTGTGAAAGTGAATAAGGATGGAAATCTGTAGGTAAATAAATGTACTATTATCAAAGCCACCAGTAGTACCACTAAAATTATATTTTTCAGAACTTTCTCCCCAAAAACGATTAGACACAGAAAATGGCGATAAATCTGTAATTTCTGCGAAACTGAAATACACATTAAAGGAATGCAGCAATACAACAAAAAAGATCGACTAACCGCAATCATCGTGATTCACCGGCCACCGCAACACCGTAACGTAGCCATTTTTGTTGCGCCCGCCATTTTTCTCGCGCGAAAGTTTGACAGGTGAATCACGTTTGACATATATTAGGGTTACCACCATATCATGTTTTGACTTGAGTTGTACGAATGCCCATCGTGTGAGGTATGTGTCATATGAGGTATGTTCTTTTAATCATATTATGATCGACTGCTTCGGCGGTCAATTTAGATTACCCATTTGCAGCTTACCAGTATAATAAATGCACTTGCTGCCTTAGTCTACTGACAATTTTGTATCTGCTCTACGCTACATGTTATGGGTTCGATCCCCGTACGAAACAAATATTCGTAAGACCTAAAAGGTAGTTGTTCCGGGTCTGAGTGTAAGTGTATACTAATTTGTGTTTTTAAACGCACTACAGAAGAAAATCCTAGTGTGGCGGCAACAGTTTTTTAAATCGAAAAACATAAGTATATTTTGAATACAAATCCACTTGTTATCTTACTAGATATGATGTTTTAGGAAGTTTGATGATAAGCTTGGTAAGATATTTGGTGGAATCTATCTCAATTATCAGATGCTATCATATTTGAATGAGGCCGTCCAGTTATTTGACAACGTAATAATATTATTTGAACACCATACAGTTACAGTTGCATGCTTACCACATTTCTTTAGGCCACCATCATCCCCTCACCTACTCCTAATTTTGTTGAGGTCAGCTTGCGCAATATAGGGGACTTCCATCACAACACAACCCAATTTCGGGTCAATATCGATAGTCAAAGAAAATACTGGATGACAGGTTTTTCAGATCTGATGATGGTAACGTCTGTCGTAGATGTGGATATGATAACCACACTACCACTTTACACGTAGTCACTTTACCACTTTAAAACAAGTGTACAACTCAAGTTAGTTATAATAATTCCCTAAAATCGAAGTTTACGATAGTCGAAAGGTAGCTATTTTGCCGTCGTGAATTTTGACATAAATCTTACGTTGAAACTCTTGTAAAAAAAAATAGTGAAAAAGTATAGAAGTATAGATAGTAGGGTTTTCGATACAACTAACGTATAAATGAAGTTCGGACTATATCTATTGAAGTTCGTAGTAGAAAACGACCGAACATTCGCGCGATGTTTCGGTTTTTTCACTTCGGAGGAGACCCCCAGGACCGACCGCTTAAGGTGATCTCTGATGCATGTCTAGAACTGTTTAAAAATCAAAAAGTTCAAAATGAAAGAATCTTCGATGCATCTATAATAGCATGCTTCAGTGCGCTTATTGTTAGTAAAACCGCATAATTTACTATTATTATGACGTAACAAAAGATTAGCAGGTTGATAATGTGACGTGGTTCCTTCCCGATACACGTGAGCAAACACTAAACACTAGCGGTACACCTATCTTGCGCCACTTTTGTGTGACATTCTGATAAGGTTGGAGTGCATAAAAAGTAGCGACTATATTGTCCGTAGAATACTATGGTTTACCAGTATATGTTGGTTAAATTTTTGAGCGCCAATGATATGTGTAGAAGATAAAACAAATGCCTTGAGCACCTCGTCATTTTTGAACAAAGATGAATATTTTATGATATTCTTTTTATAAAATTTCAGCGTAGCGCACGACAAATCGTGTTTCTGTGTAAGACTCGGCGCTTAAAAGCAAAAGATACGATCAAAATCTCTATAACGTGTTTTATTGAACACAAGTAAATAAGTTATATTCAAATAATGAAATGCACTAATGTCTTGAATTATAATGCAGTGCTGATTGATATAGAAATGAATTGTTACCGAGTTCTCTGAGAAAGAAAACATCGCGAAATAATGTCTCTCAAGAAATGTCGTGGAACTTTATCCACGAAATTCTAGAATCAAACCTACAAAGTCGATCCCAGGCTTATGTCTTTATCCTCGTATTCCAGTGAAAGCCCATGCCCAACAGTGGGACAGTAATAGTTTCAACGAAAGCGCAGCATTAAACACACCGGAGAATCCTATACGCTTTCTTGACTAGATAATAATAAGTTTGCTATAATAAAAACACGAGAATGTCGTAAATCCACCTTATCAATGTTTAACATCTAGAAATGTTCTTCAATCATTTTTAATTTATTAAAACATTTATAGGTTTAATCATAGATATGGGTGTAGTTAGGTGAATTAGGAAATGAAATGGACGCTAGTGCAGTTAAGTGGAAATTTTCAGTGAAAATATTTGCACGTGTAAAAAAATCTAGCAAAACAATCGTAACTTTTAAACTGTGTGTGTCCCACTGCTGGTTAAATAATACATTGTATACATTATGTCCTTAGCCAATTTCATGCCTCGGCGACAACCGACACTACCTACATGATCGTAAATTGACAACCCTACACTAATAGACTGAACTATTTTTTTTTCGCGGTAAAGGCAACGGTACCTCGCTACACAGCCATCTCATTGTTTTATCGATTTTATTACTCGATTATCGTAGCTGTAATTACATTAGTATAAAACTAATTTTTATTCCGATTAAACTTGTAAAGTTACAAGCTAATTACAACACATACCTAATTGTTTTTTGTTACAAAATTTTTCATTATTATTATGGTTAACCTTAATTACTTTGTTTCAAAGGTTTCATTAAATTAATCGATTATTAAGTTTTGAAACCATTATTTGTAGCAATATTTACTACTAGCTGTGCCAGGCGGTGTTTCCTATTATAATAGCGGTGTCACGTCTATAAGGGAACTCCCATTCAAATATTTATAAAAAGATTTACGTAAATGGTTGATAGATAAATGTTTCTATACTGTACAAGAGTTTTACAGTATGTTTGTCACTAAAAATTGAATGTAAAAGCATATGTCTCTGATTTGTATAAATGTGGTTCTATATTTCATTGTGTCTAGTATTTAATAATAATATCCGAGTTATAATAAAAAAAATACATATTAATAATAATTAATTCATACACATATCATCACGCCTGTATTCCCCGAAGGGTTAGGCAGAGGCGTACTAATGTACACCCACAGTTCGCCGGTATGTTTAGGTCCCATGTAATAGGGGGCGAGCCTATTACCATTAACCGGGCACAAATTCCAAACTCCGAGCCGCCACTGGGAATTTCATAGAAAAACCCAATAACACTTTGCTCGACCTGGGAATCGAACCCAGGACCTCTAGCGTAGCAGTCGCGCTCAGGACCGCTTGGCTAATGAGGCAGTTAAGTTAATGAGTTAATGAGGCAGTAATCATTAATTCAATAAAAAATAAATAAAGTATCTAGATTTGGCACACGAGGTTGTCAGGTGGAGTGGTCAGTGTGGGAGGTGGATTCAGCGATCATTGTTCCAATCGTTGTGTCAGCCTATGGCTTAATAGCCAAGATCCTCGACCAACACCTGAGGAGGCTCTCATTGGATGGCTAGATCAAGGGCTTGATGCAGAAGGCAGTGCTTCTGGACAAGGCCCGCATTGTTAGGAGGTTCCTCTCTCTGGGGCCCTGACCACCGGTAGCTTGGACTTTTATATTTTTAAATGTTTTTCAATTTTTTATAAAAATATTTAAAAATGTATTTAATACCTATGTAAGTTTAAATAATAAATGAGAATAATAATTCAATAATAATGAACATAAATGTAAAATTAACTTGCATGGTTTATGTAGGCAGAATATGGTATTGTTCCATAACCACCCATTTTATATCTGTTACCACCTGTATTCTACCCAAATATTTTATTTTTCTTAGTTAGAATATAATTTTTGTACTAGCTTCTGCCAGCGACTTCATCTGCGTGGACTAAAGTAGCCTTTATGCTATTATTTCATCCCCATCCGTTCAGCCGTTCTGGCGTAATGGATCATCAAACATCTATCGTCGACTCCAGACTAATTTAGCAGTTTAAAAATTATCAGAAAAAGCGTCTAACAGGCGTTAAGAAGCTAATCTATACTAATATATAAAGCTGAAGAGTTTGTTTGTTTGTTTGTTTACTTGAACGCGCTAATCTCAGGAAAAACTGGTCCGATTTGAAAAATTCTTTCAGTGTTAGATAGCCCATTTATTGAGGAAGGCTATAGGCTATATATCATCTCGCTACGCGGACGAAGTCGCGGGCAGAAGCTAGTTTAAAATAAGTGGCTCGATCCGAATTCAGTTTACCTTTTACATAGATAATATGTATACATTATGAGTCTTTGTGTTCAATTCAAGCTCAGCCAGGATTTAATGGAAATGTACATATTATTTCTACCATGATTATCATTCTTCATCACCAAATATTTCATATCTGAACAGACATATGTACCTAAGTAATAGCACGGAAGTCTCAAGATGGTAACGTGCGGTTAACTTAATACCACTGGGTTCGCTAGAGTTTATAATGTAAAATTACCGCTTACCATATGGCAGGCTCCAGTTTGGCACCTTCGTGGTATAAAAAAAAACAAATAATAAACACGGTACTTATTTCATGTGAAAATGAACTTTATTTACAATTAATTAGAGAAAAAGTTTTAATTAGTTTTTCTATTGTGCTTGGTAAGAATGCTATGGCTATCTATGGCCGTTGCAATTATTTCTAAGAGTATCTATGGAGTTTCTTGCCCGCTCTTCTCCAAATGACCATATGGAACCGTGCAACTAGTTGTGACTTTTCAAAAGTAATTCCCTTTTTTTAGTGGTCTAATTTATTGAAATAAATCATTTTAACTTTGACTTTTGAGTTTATGTTGGAATACTTACCAATTCCAGTCTATCTGGATCATATTTCAATTTGTCCATATTGATACGCTGCGTATAAGAGTTTCAATATTTATATTAGGGATTACCCATTTTATATTAAAGTTGCCATTTCAGTAGTATTCGCTTCAGTACCGTCGCAAACTGGCCTAGCGACGACTCAAACTCGACTATTTGTGTCGACCGACACACAAACACGATGCTTCCTTGTTTAGTCACGATTTAAAACAAAATACATAAGAGTAGACTGTTGTTACTAAATTTAACCGTAATCGGTTGAGAAATAATTACGCTTGTCGCTCTGTTGTCGTATTCCATATTTTATTTCTGTAAAGAGGTTACTGAGGACTGACATATTTTTTTTTTACTTTAGTTCTTTTTGTCAATGAGGTAGGTAAATAAAATATTGTGCTAGAGTTTAATAATAATAATAATAATAACCCCACCGCAGTATCTCCACGTCGTCGTCGTGGTGGGGCTTGCGCGCTTCAATGATTCTTAGGGCTATACCGGTAGAGCTTCTCATGCCGAGTAGGTCTAAGTTGAGGAGCCAGACAAAGAGAGATACAATCCAAGCCAAGGTGGAACAGCGTACGCCGAGGGCTCCATGGCTAGGGGAGGGCTTAGTCATTAGTATGCGGACTCTGGACAATAGGGGACGTCCAGTTTTAATTCACCCTTGCCACGGTGAATGCAGGGCTCTGCCGTGGTTGACTGTTTTTGTCCCTAGCTAATCGTGGGAATAATATGATAACGAGATCCAAAACAAAAAATGCAAATCAAGCAATTAATGCTTTCTCCCGTAATGAAACATCACCGGTCCCGTCATCAGCCTCTTCCAGGTCCATATTTTCATCAATAGTATCAACACCACCTTCATATTCACGTTCAATGCGATCGTCATCAACATCATCATCTATGTCAGTAGACGTTGTGTCGGAGGCTATTTCTGCCGAACATCCCTCACCCGCTACTGACTCTACAATTAAGCGCCGAAAGTGGAGTGTAGAAATGAACAAAGTCATTTGGCGCACCTATCTTATCATTACCAATTTAGAAACCGACACAAATTCATATTTAACTTCATTACATCAACAATTCATAGACAAATTTCCACACATGAATGTATCTAAGCAAAGAATCGGGGATCAGAGGAGAGCAATCGTTAACAAAAAGTTGTTACCAGCTAGTACACTGGAAACTATTAGACTTGAAGTAAGAAATCATTTACAAACACAAAACACACAACCACACTTTAACAATCAGACACTACAACAGGCTCCTTCATCCCAACCTGATACACTAGCACAACCTAAACGAAGAATGAAGTGGTCAAATGAACTTAACGAAACAATCATGAGGTGTTATTTTAAAGCTACAAAAATGGAAACTGATATGACTACATGGAGAAGAACGTTGAGAGAAAATTTTATAGAGTGTTATCCACATCTGTCACACATATCAGAGCAACGCATATCAGACCAGAAAAGAGTCATTGTCAACAATGGTATGATTTCAGAAACAAGGCTTCAGGTTATTAAACTAACGGTAGAGAATGAATTAAATGAATCACAACACATTACACAAGAATCCCATACAGATGGCGCAATCTTTCACACACAATCACACAGTATTTATAGCACACAGACGGAAGATATCGAGTTGCCACAAACAGTACCAGAGGGAGAAAACGAGCATAGTTTCCTTAATAACATCGATTTAGAACACCTTGCAGACCAAAATATTCACCCTACACACACAAACGTTAATATAAACTATGAAAGAGATGTCGAGATTGACGAAACATTCTCCCAAGCATTACAATATTATACAAACACTAATCCCACAAAAAGAAGTTACATACCGAAACAAAAATCTTCAAAAAAGCTAGCAATAATAGTCAGTTACATTAACAATATTTTACTTCCGGAATATGTTACTAATGATACAGATTTTGATAATTTTCAAACAATCATATATTGTGCTGCATGGACAGCTGCTAAAGCTAATGGAAGTACAATTTCTCTTTCACCTAATGAAAATAGTAATAGATCCCAAAGAACGCATACACCTAAATGGCAAAAACGATTAGAATACAAAAGAGATGCTTTAAGAGCAAAAATAGGTCGACTAACGCACTATATACAGGGTTATAGAAGCAGAAAACTTATTAAGGAAGTGAATGCAATTAAAGAACACTTTAGAACACATACATTACACGAAGAACCTAACACACAACTTGAACATTTTTTAGACACACTCAAGCAGAAACTTTCAGTCGTAAACAGTAGATTAATCAGATACACAAAATGTACACTTCGTAAAACACAAAATAACCAATTCAATAACAATGAGAAACAATTTTACCGTACACTAAAAAATTCAAGCAGCAACAATACAACACCGCACAATTGTAGAAACAATACATATAACACAACCCCTCCAATAGAGGATTTACAGCATTTCTGGGCTGGGATCTGGGAAAACCCCGTCAGCCATAACCCTGAAGCGGAGTGGATTAAAACAGAAATGACTAGTAATATTAACACTGAACCCATGAATTTCGATTATATCACAATTGAAACTTTTCATAATGTACTTCTTAAGTTACACAACTGGAAAGCACCAGGTTCTGACCACATACACAACTTTTGGTATAAAAAATTCACACACATACATCCACACCTTTTTAACCACATTAACAATTTTATAAAAAATCCAAACACAATGCCGACTTATATAACTGAAGGAATAACGTACATGTTACCAAAAGATCAAAACGATACTGCTAACCCTGCAAAATATAGACCAATTACCTGTTTGCAAACCATATATAAAATAATGACATCGTGCATTACTCACGTTGTCTATGACCACCTTGAAACAAATAAAATATTAGCTGATGAACAGAAAGGATGCAGAAAGTTTAGTCAAGGGTGTAAAGAACAGTTAACAATAGACTCAGTCATACTAAAACAGGTCCAACGCAAAAAAAGAGATCTTTACACGATGTATATAGATTATAGGAAGGCTTACGATTCGGTACCCCACTCTTGGTTACTTGAAGTACTAGACATATACAAAATACACCCTCAACTAACAAACTTTTTAAAAAATATAATAGATAAATGGAATACACGATTACACTTAAACACACCTACAGGAATTCTCGAGACCGAACCAATTAAGATTAAACGCGGAATATTTCAAGGAGACTCTCTCAGCCCGTTATGGTTCTGCCTTGCGTTAAACCCTCTTTCAAACCAACTAAACTTATTAAAGGCCGGGTATTTTCTACAGTTTAATGATTCAACGTCTGACGTACTGACTGACAACCAAAATTGTAAAATTAACCATCTGCTTTACATGGACGACATCAAATTGTATGCATCCTCACCAGAAGATTTATCTGAACTAGCGAACATAACCGAAAGATTTTCAAATGATATAGCTATGGAATTCGGAATTGATAAGTGTAAAATTAATTCAATGAAATCGGGAAAAACCTACCAACACTCATATGAAATGTCGACAGGTGCCACTATAGGGTCACTAGATGAAAGCGGAACATACAGGTATTTAGGGCATATTCAATCTAAACAAATTCTTCACAAGGAAATTAAAACATCACTCACTAAACAATTCAAACACAGATTAAACTCAATATTTAATACTCAGATAAATGCTCGTAACACTGTAAAAGCCATTAACACTTATGCCATCCCCATCCTCACTTATTCCTTTGGCATAATAAACTGGAACAAGTCTGAACTTAAAAAATTACAATGTATCGTAAATACCACCTTAACTAAACACAGACGACATCACCCTAGATCTTGTGTGCAAAGGCTTACACTGCCAAGGAAGGAGGGAGGAAGGGGCATTATAGATATAAAAAACTTACATAACATGCAAATTACAACTCTAAGAAACTATTTTAATTCTAAAAGTACCACATCAACTCTACATAAAGCAATAGTATACAACGATAAAAAACTTACCCCTCTGAACATGTCCGACAAATCAACACAATCTAATGAAGCGCTGACAGACATACAGACCAAAATACGAGAATGGAATCAGAAGTCTCTACACGGGAGACATCGCCACGATCTTGATCAATCTAACGTCGATAAAGTAGCATCGAACGAATGGTTAAGAAGGGGTGAACTTTTCCCCGAGACTGAAGGTTTCATGATAGCAATACAAGACCAAGTCATAGAAACCCGTAACTACCAGAAACATATAATACGCGTTTCCGGCCTAAATGACATCTGTAGACGCTGCAATAGTTCACCTGAAACCATTCAACACATCACGGGCGCGTGTAAAACAATAGTTCAAACCGATTACAAGCATCGACATGATCAAGTAGCCAATATAATACATCAAAAATTAGCAATAAAATACAAATTGATATCGACACAGACACCTTACTACAAATATAATCCTGAAACAGTTCTTGAAAATACTACACACAAGCTCTACTATGACCGCGCCATCCTAACCGACCGTACAACACATTATAATAGACCAGACATTACTCTTCTAGACAAAATTAACAAAACGGCTCTAATTATTGACATAGCCGTACCAAACACTCATAACTTACAAAACACAATAGCTGAAAAACTAACCAAATATACAGACCTTAAAATAGAAATCTCCCGAATGTGGCGTCTAAGCAGTGTCGCCATAGTCCCTATTGTTTTATCAACAACGGGTGTAATACCTACCCAGCTTCATCAGTCTTTAAACACACTTGGATTACCACCCTACACATATTATAATCTACAGAAAGCAGCCATCTTGAACACGTGTAGAATCGTCAGGAAATTCTTACAAAATAACACTGAAACAGAAATTACTACACCACACACACGAACATCAGGAACGACAATATCACGCAATCATCAAACACACTCATCAGTCCACAATATATCTCGTAACCAGCTATCCACTGGTATACAGCACTAGGGTAGCACTTGGCCTTGGCCCGTGCTATCTTATACAACCGGCACAAAAAAGCCGAGATACAAAAATGTATAAAAAAAATAATAATAATAAAACATTTAATTCAGACGATATAAATTGTCCATATTTGAGCATACATAATAATATAGTTAATAATAATAAATTAATATAGGTAGTTGAATAAATGAAAATGAACTAGTGAATGATTCTACCTGCCCCAAGCCCTATATATGGGTGCATGTAGGGCCTGCCAGTGTTGTATGAAGGGCCCGTCCAACCTGTTGGCAATAACGGAAAGGAGACCGTTGCCGCTGCCCCGCACTCTAATCGAGGCGGTGTAAAGTGCACATTGTCGATTTTATATTATTTTTTAAAACCGAAGTTTTATGTGTAATTATGGTGGATAATTATCTAACCATTAAGTGTTCGTGGACGTGTGAGAGTGTAGGCAAATGATACAAAATTGAAAATCGTGACTTTTTGGGTTCACTCCTAAACTCCATCGAAGCCTCAATAAAGTTTCTGCCGTTTTATTAGGGCAAGCAACTGAACAACTTATACTTGACACTGGCGAACACAAAAAGTGTGGTGCCATAATACAATCCCCTAATGGGAAATATTCTTTGCAAATATTACTTGATTACTCTAATACTTGACACTGGCAAATACACAAAAAGTGTGGCGCCATAATAAAAAAAAAATATTTGCTAGACGCCGCGTCATCAAATAGAATCTGTGAGTTAAAAACGAAATTTATCTTGCAGTGCAGTCGAATACATATGCATAACTTTTAATATAATTGCAGAAATTAATGACTTTTTTCATAATAATGTTGCAGCATTAAAACGTTGATTTTGCTAGCCAGTTTAGGAAATGTGACAATTAATTTGCGTACTTACGAGGCTCCGGAATCATTAAACAAATTCTAGTGCCGAAAATATTAGTTTTTTTTAATAATAGCTCCAATACTTCTTGACATTTTAATTGTTTTTTAAATAAACGGCATTTTTCAACAATCCGGTTTACAACTTTACAATTAGGAATTAACTAATTAACAAAAACCGTTTCGTGTTGTTAACACAATTTCGTAACAAAGGAATATTAAATTTATAAATTCGGTAAGTAAGTATATTTAAGCATTATCTTGCACTTCCTGAAAAAAGAAGGTAGACTACTGTATTATGTAGACCGAGCTGTGGACTCGGTTCTCGTTTAACTTATCAATGTTTTCTCTAATTTCTGTTTTCGTAACTTAATTGTTTGAAATTGACAAAACATAGATTAACTAGACTTCAGTTTGGCAATATAGTCGCCATCGACTCAATTGCCACAAGGAAAATAGAAGAAGTAGAACTATACTTCAGGGACCGAGATACTTCTATGAATTCATTTTTAGTAAAATTACACAATAATAATGGACATCTAAGATTCAAATTCAAATACGAAAATAATATGTTACTATTTTTCTAAACAGCTGCCTCAATAGCCAAGTGGTGTAGTTAATGGCAATAGGCTCGCCCCCTATTACATGGGACCTAAACATGCCGGCGAACTGTGGGTGTACATTAGTAAGTACGCCTCTGCCTAACCTTTCGGGGAATACAGGCGTGATGGTATAAAGTATTAAATACCGCCGAAATGGTATCATCTCGGGTCCCTCACCCTGAAAGGTGGTTTTCCCCAAATGAAGTATATTTAAATGACTAACTTTATAAACAATAATCAAAATGAACAAACACTATTTATGCAAAACAAAGAGGAAATGTCGCCCTCAATATTATTTATTTAGTTATTCACAACAATTGATAATAACATTATGATGAACGAACTTTGATACCAAATATCATTTTATTCGCATCTGGCGTTAGTAATATTTTTGTTTAAAAATAAACTAGCGCACACATAAATTGGAAACTTATATAAGTTTATTACTAACTTTTAAAATTTTGTTGAAAGTGGAATTTCAAGAATATTGTTACTTTTTGTTTCCAAGTCGCATTCTTATTATTATATATCAATAGTATCATGTACATAACGATATTATATATACCTGTCCTATTTAGGAATAGCTTCTTGTAGACTCTACTAGAAAGTCTGGGTAACTAATTACCTTCCCTTTTCCCTTCAATCCCTTTCGTCGTGAGGTCATGCCCATTGTGCATAGTTTAAAATTTCGAACGCTTAAATTCGATAGTTCAAAATTTTATTACTGGCAACATTATCGTTCATGCATAAAATAGCTTCGCTGTGCCATAAAAACTTAATCGGTCGTAATCTGTTTAAATGTAGCATCATCCAATATTGTAATTTATGACTTTTAAAGATCGTAACACCTGCTACTCATGTTTATTCATATTTTATTGTTTTCTGTATCCATAGTTCTACATTCATATTTATGGTAATATTTGACCATTATGGACGCCAAAACGGCGCGAAACCTCCAAAATAAAATAGATGATCTCCAAAATATACCTTTTTAGATTATCATTTTTATAGTGTGAATTTATTTAAGATAATCGCATCTTATTTTAATTAAACACTTTAGGGTGTTAAACGGTTTTTATGAAACCTTACGTACCTACTTATATAGTGGACCACACACCACTGAAGAATAGTACTTAATTAAAATTAATACATGCACTAATAGGTAGGTATTTCAGCAAGTCAAATGTTGATTACTGGACATGGCTTTCTCTCCCACAACGCAAGGGTTTAGGCCTTATAATTATGTAGTCCACCACTCACGCTGACCTAGTACCAGGTTCGCAGACTATACGCCACACAGGAACATCTTTTAGGCATGCAAATTTCTTCACGATGTTTCTCTTTACCGTTTAAGCAAGTATTTCGAACTTCAATGTCTAAGGAGCGTGCTTAGATTGGATGCTTGGAGCTGCGTGGATTAGAATTTAAAGACATCTGTGAGATCTGTGGCCATCATCGTTATACCACTTTGTTTATCTACGTCGTACTAAAAGCAATGAGGACAAAAACATATGTATTTTCAAAACATAATCATGTAAATTCAGCACACGTAACCTTGAATACAGAAATAGACGAGACTGCGTTGAAATCAAGTATTTATTAGACATCAGAACGGTATTGAACTTGGGAACTTCTCAATCGGGACTAGGAGGGATATAGTATATTTCCTTTGGAGTGGGGACCTAGAATAAAAGGGTATATTAGTAAGTTGCAATACAAACTAACTACGACAAAACTACTCCAATTTCTAAATAATATTAAATGTCATTTCAACTATAGTCCCCGAAGGGTTAGACAATGGGGAACTGGTGTGTGGTGGATATTTCTAGAACACAAATAAGGATTGATAACTGGTCTGACAAATATTTAAAACTTCTTTTCATCGTTAAATTAAAGTTGGTAGTGCGAGCTTATAAAAACCTTCACAATTTTCGCAAACTGCAAAATTTATGCTAACATTGTGTTTTAACACGTATGAGTTTTAAAACTGTGTCTCTAAAGGTTATTATGCCTGAATTAAAATAATTTTCTTTTTATTTCGTAGGGGCATTTACTATAAACAATGCTTTCAACAGTCGGCAAATAAAAGCGTTTCTAATGACCATAACAGTACTGAAACTTGATGCTTATTGTTCTGAATTCCCAGAGCTACATGCGGAATCAAATTATTTCCAATCATACTACATAGAGCCATGGGAAATCGCAACATTAAGCATGTTCAATACCTAGTATAATATTTCTAAAAGCTCGGTAAAATTGCTTTGAGACTAAAGACAAGTCTTGCGGTAATTTTATCGCAGTCTTATAATGCATTCGAAAAGGTGAGGCCTAGGGATAGTAAACCTTTTGAATGAATTCTCCCAGTTATAAAAAAAACATAAGTACTAAACTTTTCAAAAACATTTTTTTAAGTTCTTTTCAATATTTACCAATGACGCTTTGTACGAAATCATTCATCAACATTTTGTCGCTTTCTATCCATAGATCTCGTGCCAAAGGTTCAGCAACCCTGAGCTATGTAATAACATTCGAACAAGCACATATTCGCTCATAAAACGACACTTCATAACAGATGACAGATGGCCTGCCCGACATAGAACCAACAAAAAGCATTAATATCTATTTTTAGTTTCTATAAAATCTGTTTTTTCTTAGGTTGCAGACTACAATTTTAAAATCTCTTGTGCATTTTTTGTTAACTGCACAAGACCATCATTTAATAAATATTGAAGGCGTTCGCCCACCACATCGTACCATACCATATCCGGATCCATTATAATGTTATTAATTTGACGTTTTGTAATATACAGAGCGTAACTTTTAGTGTTACGTAGCTAATGAAACGTTATTATCGCGTCGTCAAAGCGACACGTAAACGTTACACGCTTATAAAAATCGGGGGTAACAATGATATAATCTAATGAAACCCCTAAATAAATGAAACATGTAACTTTATCAAAACATTTGAGGCACGACTGTAGTTTCAAACGCCATAGAAGCTGATTACACGCCTGCAGTGTCATCATAAAATTAACATTACATACATGATTTCCGAAATCATAATAGTTTTACTATATTTTAATATATTTTCAGAAAAGACAATTTCAACGACGCTCATTATGGAATTACTCTCGTGTTACCGTGATACGTGAAAGAAATGTTAGACACGAACGTCGTGTCATCCGCGCTGAATCGATTAAATCTATCTAGTAAATATTTATATAAAACTAGTACTCACCGGTGTCCTCCTTGATAGCAGCGTGCCAACCGGGCTCGGTATCTTAGTGGGCGTGCCAACAAGCGGGCTGCGGGCTGCCGACAAAAAAAAAATAACTGTTACACTGATAATAATGTTACTATTCACACTTTCATCGTGCAAAAAATAAATATAAACTACTTACAAATAAACATTCGTTGGATGCAAGCCATATTTTAATTTATTTCAATGCGCAAATACATTATAATCATAAAAATAACCATACATATCGCAAACTCAATGTTTTGAGCTGGATAGTAACGTAACATAGTAACGTACAATTAAGAATCCAATTCCAATATAGCTTAGAAACAGCAATCGCCGACAGACGTATCGCCTAATGGTAAGCGATTACCACCGTCCATGGAGGAGTTGCATTGGCTGCCTTTTAAAAGGGTTTGAGCCTCCGGTATCCTCACTCACTCAACGAAACACAACGTAAACGTTGTTTCACGCCAGTTTTCTGTGGTATCACTCCAGTAGAGCCGGCCCAGTCGTGCCGAAGCATAGCTCTCCCACGAAGATTGAATTGTGATCGATTCAATCCCAAAATCTATATCTATACTCTGTACTAATATATAAAGCTGAAGAGTTTGTTTGTTTGTTTGATTGAACGCGCTCATCTCAGGAATTTGAAAAAATATTTCAGTGTTAGATAGCCCATTTATTGAGGAAGGCTATAGGCTATAAATTATATCATCACGCTACGCGGACGAAGTCGCGGGCAGAAGCTATAATTAATAATGGCGTATACAACATCATTTCGTAGCTATTCAAGAAACAGGACACACATACATGTAAAACAAAGATATATTGTAACTACAAACATATAGTGTACAGCCCACACAACTTCGAGTCACTTCACGGTCAATATGGTAATGTAGACGCAAGCCGTGCGGTCAGGTACTGGCTTGATGATGCAATAATATTGTTGCTAAGACTAAGCATCATAGAAATTTTACCACGATACGAATACACACCAATTTAATACTACTAGTTGTTTTCTGCAATTCAATCGCAACCAAAAACCGGAGGCCCAAACCCTTTTAAAAGGCGGTCAACGCACTTGTGACTCCTCTGGTGTTGCGGGCGTCCATGGGCGGCGGTTATCGCTTACCATCAGGTGATCCGTCTGCTCGTTTGCTCCCCTATCCCATAAAAAAAACACCTTTTCGAGACAAATCCTGGACAATCAAACAAGACAATACAAAGAACCTGTGTCCTTCACCAAGGTCCAATCTCTCTCTAAATCAAAATTCATCAAAATTGGTTCAAGCGTTTAGCGTGAATCTATACTAATATTATTCTTTTATCTGTGCTAATATATAAAGCTGAAGAGTTTGTTTGTTTGTTTGCTTTAACGCGCTAATCTCAGGAACTACTGGTTCGATTTGAAAAATTCTTTCAGTGTTAGATAGCTCATTTATCGAGGAAGGCTATAGGCTATATATCATCACGCTAAGACCAATAGGAGCGGAGCATCAATGAAGAATGTTTCAAAATCGGGGTTTTTTTTCCTTTTGAGAGCTTCCGATGCATGCGTTGCGTAAACGATTAGAGTTTCGCAAAAATCATATATGACCTTTGACTATCTATCTATAAGGACCCGCCTCTCATGATCATTCCCCTCTGGCAAGGTAGTGGATTAAAAAATCTAACGCGTTTAACAAAACTGTTTCCGAAATCGATTTTTCATTAACAGAATCGTTTCCGCTCAGTAAGGTCATCATAAATGCTCCGTATAAATACCGATATACGTGCAGTTAATGTATGCAAAAAAATATCTAATATCTTATTTAGATAAAGATGGAGTTATTTTCCGTATGTAAGTATTAAAGTTCATTTATTTCTATTTAAATCACATAATACAATTTATTAATAAAGATCGAGGACGTTACTGATTCAATAATCGAGTATAAAATAATCGTTTAGTTCAAGCATGCACTCCCCACGAGACTACCCGCACTCCCCACGAGACTATCCGCACTCCCCACGAGACTAGCAAATTTTTTTTACTAACAATATCAGCCTTCTGCTAATACACGTAAGATTTAAATTTGAAATATCCATCAAAATGTCATTTTTTGATTTCAATTATATATCATCCAATAGGATGTCACCATTTATGATTTCCAATTATAGGTCTTAATGCAGAATTACCGTTTTTTGGCAATTATAGGCCTTATATATATTATGACATAATGCATAAAACTCGAATTTTAAAAAGTGTAGCGAGACTATGTCCCTCTTTTGTTTTGTCATTTTAATTAATGATGTGATAGTGTTTGTTTACGATTTCGAATCGATATCGATATTATTTTCGTGTTCAATGTAAGACCAAATTATAATAATTGCTAGAGATCACTAAAGATGAATATCATGAATTTATGATATCACTATATTTTAATAAAATAACATTTTTGGAAATGACGTAACTAAGATTATTGATTATTTTTGATATCCAGTATTAGATATTTTATTTGTTACTTTTTCAGATCTACAAAAGACCTTCATTTAAAATGATATAGGTGTGATTGATAAATAATAGCTTAAGCCGTTGCGGATAAATTTGTTGACAAAAGAATTTATAAATTAACATATTTAAATCGTATTTCAAAAATCATTGAAAATGATTTCTAACATACGGTATGTTTAGAAGGTCTGGGGTCTCTTTTACCGCTTAGGTGGAAAACCAGCACATGTCCCGCCTGATGGTAAGTGTATATATAGTATTAATGTACCCTATTATATGAACGCTTGCAACACCTGGGGTATCACTCGCCCGTTGCCGAACCTGTAAAAATCTTTTCACACCCGGTAGACAACCCACAACACCGGTACCCCCACTGCCAACATAACGCTTCCTCGCGGAGCTCTGGCGATCTTGCTCACCGTTAGGAACACAACATAGTACAGTCACAGATAATAGAATACTAGTAGTACAGTGCTATGTTATTTGGCTACTATTTTCTGCAAAGTGTAGGTGTTTCCCCAGTTGGGCAGCTCCAATTGTAAGTGAGTTATTCAATTCCACTATGCCCTGCCTCTCGGGGTGTTTCTTCAAACACATTATTTTCTTTTTTCGATATCCGGGTCAAAGAAATAACGAGAGTACGGAACACGACATACCATCACGTCTTTATTCCCCGAAGGGTTAGACAGATGCGTACTTAGGGGACAAGCCTATTGCCATTAATCGGGCATCAACCCTTAATTTTATAGAAAAACTCGAATAACACATTGCTCGACAGGGGAATCGAACCCAGGACCTCTAGCGTAGCGCTTCTGTTCATATTAACGCGCGACATAATGAACAAAATCGTATTTACTCCTACTTATATCTCGTGGGAAACAAAATGCTCTGTCTAGTGTTATTCCTTATATATCAGCCTGGCAAAGAAAAGAAAAAATCAAAATGAAAGAATCAAACTAATTGGTATCAAAGTATTTGTAACATAACGTCCCCAATATCCGCTCTATCTATACTAATATTATAAAGAGGAAAGATTTGTATGTATCAATGTATGTAACAAATAAAGTCAAAAACTACTAGGCCGATTTCGAAAATTCTTTCACCATTTGAATGCTACATTATTCAAGATTAACATAGGCTATAGAATGAAAAGTTTGCGATTTCTCTCACCCGTGCGTTTATTTTCCAATTACATAGTATGTTACACCTATTTATCTATACCTAAACAGTTCCTTTGTTTTGTATTTCATTAGCATGCAATGAGAGCATTGCATTGAAAATAATTATGACGCAAGATATTAAAAAGGTGTGTATGGATGATTTTAATTTTGCAAATAAATAATTACATATAAAAATAATTTGTAATGTTGTTACGTTTTTCTCCATTCTTCCTAAAATAATCTATCGATATAAAATATCGACATAGTGGCTTCCTAATTATTTTTATTGTATTATACGTTCGTATTGTCGTCAATTCTTGTATGTTGACGTATTTGACCTCTATGTGTGCGTAAATTGTGTTAGTGGTGAAGAATTTAATACGTGTGAGTTCGTGGCGATACAAAATGATTTTGAGTATGTGTGTAGCAATGTCTATGTAGTGTTTCCTCCCCCCGCACCAAAAGTGACAGACTTTTTTGTTCATAGAAATAAGCGCGTCACTTGTCCAGGGATAGATAGTCAAAGTATATGACAGAATTGTTCCTCTTTAAAAGTTCTAAAAAAAAGTCCGGGACAGCATTATGTCTATCTTTTAAGGATGGCTCACTATAACCTTTTTTATGCTAACTTTGTTCTAAAATTCCAAATGCATTATTTGCGAAGGTGTTTTTATAAACATGATATTAATCCTTATCCAAATAAATACGTTATTCATCAGCCTTTAGAGCGTTTGTTTTGTATCCGAGCGGACCGAGCTTGGGTCCGCTCGGACCCAACAAACGCTCTAAAGGCCATATCCTCATTTAGCGTTATTTTATTATTCCTGTTCCCGTGACATATTTTACTAAAGTTCCGCTCGGATACTCAATACTCAATTATCAACTAACAATATTGGCTATATCTTGAAGTGAGCTTCAATCAAAACATACTACAAGCCGCTGAAGGGGATCATCATCTTCTTGAAATCCCCTGCCAAGTTTGCTTGAACGCGATAATCTCCAGGAACTATTGGTCCGATTAGAAAAAATCTTTCGGTGTTAGATAGTCCATTTATTGAGGAAGGCTATAGGCTATCATCCCGCTAAGACTTAGTAACTATTTCACGCTGACGAAGTCGCGGGCGGAAGCTAGTACTTAATAAACTGACAGGTCTGATAGCAGACGCTTCGTATAAATTACTGATATTCATCTGCTTCTGATTAGACAGGAAGTCAATCCCAACGTAGTGGGGGAAAGGCTAAGAAGATGGTGTACTATTTATTTTGAACTTATTTGATCTTACTTTTTGATCTTTGTGTGCCTGAATAATGGCCATAGACTCGCTCCATATTACATACCGGCGAACTGTGGGTGTACATATGTACATCAATAATAACTATCCCATCGGGGAATACAGGCATGACGATGTAATGTATATGATCTTAATTTCAAAGTGCTCACAAACAATATCTGCACAAGTTTCCAATTAAAAAAACCAGCTGTTTTCAAGAACATCGCGGACAAACAGACTCCCGTCAAAACTAAACACAGATGTGTGGATACTATCATAAATAATTAAATAACCTTTGAAGTCAGCAAAAATTTTTCTGGTTGAATACATAATCAGTTCTTAGAAATAGTTTATTTCGCTTCGAATCGTCAAGTGGCGGTCTATAGTTTCTGCCTTCCCTTGTGGGAGAAAGGCGTGAGTGTATGTATGTATTTATACTGTATGCATGTATCTCTACTATTATAATATTGTAAAAAAGCTGTGTCTGTACGTTGAAGATATTAATAAAAACAAGCGGTTTAGGTTAGGCTGTTTAAAAACCTCTCGGAACACAAAAATGTGATTTTAAAATTCTTGTCTGTTTGTTACGGGGTGGCGCAAAGACGACTGAATAGATTTTAATTTTGTTATCACTGTTAGAAAGTATATGCTCCAACTTAAAAACTGGTGAACTTCTTATCTCAATTAATTAAAGGGATCCTGTGATACAGCTTGACTTCTCTAATATACATAATACAGACCCATACAAAGAAGAGATCATCACTGTTGGTTTTTGATTAAATTCTTTTTTAATTCCATTTGTAATCCTAATATAGCTTCAGGTGAGCGAAGCCGCGGGCAGAAGCTAGTCATATTATAATACGGTTGACAACCCTAGACCACTGTGGCTTGGCTGACAAACATCCCTGCTACGCAGTGGGATAAAAAAGAATGACAATCTCGCCCGACCATAAACCATATTAAAAAGGTCAATGGAAATAAATTGTGACATAAATGGTCATTGATTGGTTCACGCCCTTAAGCTTACGGTTAAGGTTGAACGAACGAAGTTATTAAAACATTAAAGACTCTCTCCGTGCCTCAGAGGGCATGTAAAGCCGTCTATCCCGGTTATCATACGAACATCTATGACGATTATTAGTGTCAGAAGACAGAAAAGCTTGACAACCAGTTAATTCTTAGCTAAAACAATGACACTTTGTTCGACCTGAGATTCGAAACCAGGACCTCAAGCGTAGCAGTCGCGCTAGGGACCATTAGAGTAAATTTGTGAACCTCCAAGCAAAAACGGTCCAGTTCTCGCAATTAATTTTCGATAGGTACGCAGTTTTGTAGTTGGGTGAAAAATAATTAATACTCAATTATCTACAGGTTTAATATAATTATGATGTCTCGAAGTATCAGAAATATTAAGAGGAAGCTTAGTTTAGTTTTTTTTGGTGTGCAATAAAGAATAATTATTCTATTCTAACACGGTACCAATAATCGACATGTGGAACTATGAAAATGCCTTTGCTCAAATCAAGCTTTTTCAGAGTCTCAACTTCAATGTCTGATAAAACATGAGCCATTTTTTACTATATTCTTAGTCCTTACAAGCGACCCACCCGCGTTGCCCCGTCCCTAAGAGTCGTAGAGTGATGTTAAATAGCTTAAAACGTTCCTCTTGAATCACTCTATCTATTAAAAAAAACCGCATCAAAATCTACAAAAAAAAAAGCATACATAGGGACGGACATACAGCGGGCAGTGACTTTGTTTTATTTGAGTTGACTATTCTGCATATTATATACCGAATCTAGTCTTAATTCAATACCCCACTGATTTCTGACACTTACGCGAATATTAGACACTAGCTGCCCAACCCGGCTTCGCCCGTTTTCCCGTTGGAATGAAACATTTTCCCCCGGTAAAAAGTAGGTTAAGTTCATCAGGGATAATGTCGGCGACTAACGGTAATAAAAAATTTCAAATCAGTCCAGTAGTTTCGGAGCCTATTCAATACAAACAAACCATCAAATCTTTCTTCTTTATAATATTAGTGTAGATTTAAATAAAACTACTTTTACTTTTATGGATGCTGTAAAGGATCCGCAACGTCAGGAATTAAATAGTATCAATACAACGCGATAAAATCCGTAAAAGTAGTTTTATTTCAATATCAATACCCCACAGCTGAACCCTTTCTGCTTGGACGTCCACATTGATGAGTAGGAATGTATAGAATTATAATTTTCATTCTAAAACAACAACCCACAATGCAACACTCAAATCCTTTGTTTCATTTTGAGTCACAGTACCTCGTAATACATTCATATGGTGGACACACACTCATTAATATTTCAATAGTTAGTTTTAAAGGGAAACGAACTGAGGTATGCTAGCTATTTATCCTGACAACGTGAGTTTTTAGAAATAATAAACATAATTAGCTTAGTGGTCGTAAGCTCTACTACTACTCTAGAGGTCCTGGCTTCGGGTCCCAGGTCGCGAAAACTGTTATTGGTAATTAATGTATTAGTTATTTTGGTGAAGCAAAAATTGGCTTGCGGGAGGATTATATTTACTAAACCTATTTAAATTGTTATGTGTGCGTGTGTGCGTGTGCGCGTTGATGTCGTAATCATTGGGGGATACGACAGCGACTAGTTTTGCGATCAGCTGGTATATCTAATTTCTTGAAAAAAAATATGCTTACGTGTCTCAAAATGACTTTAAGGTTTCATTATTTTAATAATGATTCGATATTCTAATGTCAACGTGTTTGATATTATAAACGGTGGCTCTTAAGAAAAAGTAATCAGATATTTTTATAGATAATTATCTGATCTACAATTATTATCGGGGCTAGTTTTATGATAAAACTTTCCGTTTTGGTGAAAATCGCGAAAAACCCTTTTTTGTGTCCATTGAACCTCAGTAATTTTTTTTCCAGGGGTCGGATCGATGAGGACTTTTTATATTTCATTTATAATGGTGTTTTGAACAATCCTACCAATTTTCAGCTAGGTGCGAATTATTGTAACCTCGGATGTCTAAATTGACCGGACTATTGAGGCGTTGCGCTTATTCGTAACACGTTGTATTTTTAAGAATAAGGAAGAAAATGTTTACAAACAAATCAAGTCAATATGTGTCTTGTCTCGCTCTGTTTATATTGAATGAGAAAATTATAGCATACCTACTTACTATCAAGTATTATCGTACTCACAGTAAGTGGCTCAATTTTGTCATTTAGTGAAATCTCCGGGTAAAACCTCTTTACAAAATAACGCAGGTTGTAGGTAAGTAGTGTATAGTTCGCGCTAAGTAATTTGACCCAAAACTAACGGAGAGGGGGAAAGCTTGCGCAGTGCATTTGCGTGCAAAATGTACTAAAAATCGACTACTGCGCATTCGCCATTTTGGTTCAAGTTATTTTGTGACTGTAGTGTTTCCGTCGGTACTAGCAGGTGCTCGCTTTTTCACCGGCCTGTTTTTTTTCTGAGTCTTTGTGGCATGTTAACTAGCCTATGTCCTACTCCAAGGTTTTTGCGGCTGTTTAGCGGTTTAGAACGTGAAAACGCATCAAACAAACTTAAGTTCGCATCTATATACTAATATATAAAGCTGAAGAGTTTGTTTGTTTGTTTGTTTCCTTGAACGCGCTAATATCAGGAACTACTGGTCCGATTTGAAACATTATTTCAGTTACATAGCCCATTTATTGAGGAAGGCTATAGGCTATATATCATCACGCTACACGGACGAAGTCGCGGGCAGAAGCTAGTTTTATAATATTAGTGAGTAAAGTGTGGTTTCAATTTTTTTTTCTGGATGGTCAATCGCCTCATTTGTCTAGTGGTCGTAAGCTAGTAAATTTGGCTTTTCAAACTGAGTAAGAACAATAGCCTTAACAAAACATTTGTCGATTTTATGTTAAAAGTAAATATCCTTTATCTATGGCCACTTTAGAGAAACTGACAGACAATAGACATTAAGATAAGATAAGCATTGTAAATTAACAACAATAAATAAGTTGTACTTTTAAATAAACAATAGAATATATTCTCACATAGAGTTATTAATTATTGGCAAATACTCAAACTAGGTACTTCATTATCATACATACATAATCAACCCTTATAATATGTCCCACTGCTGGGCACGGGTCTCCTCTCACAATGAGAGGGATAAGGGTATGCTATTAACTATTAATACGCACATAACTTCGAAAACTCAGAGGTGCGTGCCTTGGATTTGAACTAGAGACCTTTGACTTGGCAGTCCAATGGTCACATCACTAGGCTATCAAACTACTAAACTCAATTATAAGACACCGATAAGATTAGTGCTGTCTCTGTTACAATATTGGATACATTTCTTCCGTTCGTCCGTTTTTTTTTTCGGTTCCCTTGTTTTGCTGGCTTGTTGCGTATGTTGTCAAGTTTTTTCAACAATTCATAGCCTACACTCTTACTGCAATTTGTTACAATAGGATTATCACTAGTTTTTGAGCCAAGATCGAACATCCATGCATACACATACTTAAATTCGGTTCTAATCAAGGGGTAATGATAGCCAAGACTACGAAGATAACAGACTACGAAAAAGGAAGGGTTAGATACCCTTTCGTAGTCTGTTAAGTAGGTACTCTACAAATTCCACCAATTCGTATCACATCAAGAATTCATGGAATCGCTAAGTCTTGTTAGCATTGTTTTTTTTATGGGATAGGGGGCAACCGAACGGGTGGATCGCCTCATGGTAAGCAATTACCACCCAGCAAAAGCAGAGCGTTGCCCGTCTTTAAAAAGGGTTTGGGCCTCCAGTATCCTCACTCACTCGGCGAAACAGAACGTGTTATTTCACGCCGGTTTTCTGTGAGGTCGTGGTATGACTCCGGTCGAGCCGGCCCATTCGTGCCGAAGCATGGCTCTCCCACGGTATTATAACGGCATAAAATGTGAGTAGTTTTTCCTTTAATGTTATGTTTCTTGTTCTATTCTTATCATTGTAAAGCATTGCATCACTGATAAGGCTGAAGGTTAGCTTCTTTGTTTTTCTTTGATTGGTTAGTAGGTAAACTGCCTGCGGCGTTAAGTCCGCCATGTACATTTATGTGTGCAAAAGAATAAAATAAATAAATAAATAAATAAATAAACTAGCAGACGAACCACCATCATCATCATCAGCTTTTTTCGACCCACTGCGTAAGCCTCCTCATTTTTATGTCGTTCATCCCTTTCTTGTGCAAGTTTTATCCAGGTCTTTCCAACACACTTTATGACGTCATCAACCCACCTGGCCATTGGTCTCCCTACACTCCATGTGCCTACACTCGGCCGCCATTCCGTCTGGGACCTATTCCACCTGATGGTAAGTAGTAATCGCCACAGAGGAATTACTGATGCGTTGCCAAGCCTTAAGAGCCCCTAAGGACTGCAGACTGCCAGAGCCGTAGCATCCGACGGGAATTGGCTCTCACGTGCAAAAGTCCAAAGACACACCAAGGTGCTTAACAGACTCCGACGTAAGGGTGGTCGCCAGCCAGTCATTCCGTAAGAAGCTATCATCAGTCTGTAGGCAACCGTTTGTTAAATTGGCCCTCTAAATATCGAGTAGATTCTAAGGCCGCTTATACACACACCCGTTGACCCAGCGAATCATGTATGAAGGCATGGAAAAGATTTCTACTTTTCATAAATTTTCATTTGATGTAATTATTATTTATATTAGTAATATTATTTTTCACAGCGATTTCACACGCGATATTTCGCAGCCAACTACTTTTAGTTGACAATGAATTTTAATTCAAAATCATATTTTATTTTGAACATAATGCTATTTCTGTGAATGCTTTTTTGAAGAGGCTGTGTGAGTGTGAAAAAAGTAGCAGGTGTTACATATGAAAATGATTTCATATCATTTTTCACATGCTATCTGCGAAATCTTTCAGGCCAATCGAATGAAGGCACAGTATGGTGTGCTAATTCTTGAGTAAGGACTCATTACTTGTTTTTTTTTTTAAATGGCGAGGTGCGTGCATAGATCAATATACCCTGGTGCCTGCAACATGCAGTCAAAACGTTACTATGGTGCTAACTTGTGCAACCATTTCGTTTGTGTCTACAATCTCAATTGATTACAAGGAAGCCAGGGTTTTAGTGTATCACAATGGCGTATGTCGCCCATGTTTGGTTTTTCTAGCAGATTTAGCAAAATGTCTCTTGTTTCGTTACTTTGTCAAGTTTTAGCAGTTTTTTTATTCAGATGTTACTTACAAATAAACTTTTGATTAATACCTATAATGAATAATACACGGTAAATGAGAGAAGGAATAAATTATTAATTACATCACCACTCTTATTCATTAAGTGAATCCAAATTGGCACCATTATAAGGGTTTCTAATGTTTTTCTTTTTTACCCCCCCTTTGCCGGTATGTTTAGGTCCCATGTAAGGGGGCAAGCCTATTATCATAATAGATTTTTTCATAGGTAGGTAGGT
This sequence comes from Acronicta leporina, assembly GCA_947256265.1. Taxonomy (NCBI): domain Eukaryota; kingdom Metazoa; phylum Arthropoda; class Insecta; order Lepidoptera; family Noctuidae; genus Acronicta; species Acronicta leporina. Next base: position 2,020,769 of record OX366537.1, on the reverse strand, counting down.
ACCTAATAATTTATTTTTTATTACCACTAGGAAATTGCTATCAGAATCTTTTGAGAGTACTACTTATAGGACTACTAGTATAGATATGACTTTAGCTACAAGGTAAAACATAGACAATTAAATTAATATAAAAAAAATACTTACGTTTGATGGTTAGCTGCCTCGGGCTCAGCGGTGGCCTGTCATCCAGCACAACATCCTCCTTGGTCAGACTATTGGTGTTATACTTCTTCACACTCTCTGCCCAGTCCTGAATCCAGGTCTTATCCCCTTTACACCTGTTCAAGCTCAAATACGACAACTTCCCCACCACTTGCTCTGGCGTCATATCTGAAGATATTCCACATTCCTCCCTGAGAGCTTTCTGAGCATTTTTCAATGCGGTACTCTCAAACTTAGTGTCATCGAGTGCTAATTTGTTACTTGGTAATGACACGGGTACAGATGTTTCTCGTGACAATCTATGGATGTAGTCCGTTTGATCAATATCTGATTTAGTTAAACTACGTCTACGTTGTACAGGTTCTGATTTAGGAGGCGTCCTAGAGCTCAAAACTCCTGATGTTGTGACCGACGTAAAGCTACCAACATCTACATCATCATCTAACTTTGGAGGTGACTTTGTAAATGTTTTCTCAGTAATATTCCTCACTCTGTTCTTAATTTTTTCTAGGTAGCTCCTCGTGGATTTAATCTGCTTTGATGTTTGAGCTGCTAAATCGTTTTCAGTTGGTGATTCATAGCAGCATGAGATTTCTAATACATTTTTGTCTTTAGAAACTTTTGGCATTTCAAATGATTGGTTTAGAAGTGGACTACGGAGGCCTATATCTCTTCTAGGCTCCTTGGTTATCACTCTTTGAGGATTAGGGAAATCGAAAACTAGTTCCGGGTCTCTCTCACTACCTTTTTTCTTAAGTGTATCATCAATCATCTTAGTAAGAGAATCTGTACCGAATGTCCTATCAATACTCATTCTGGCTTTTTGTTCCTCTGTGTAATTATCACCTTCTATAGTGTACGTACCAGTTGAAGAATTTTCTGACTGGCCATCAACCTCATCATCAATGTACAATGGTTCTTTTGCAATACACTTCTTAAACAAATCAGGGGTTTCAGAAGAAGCTCTGCTTTTCCGTATTAGTGGACTTTTAGAATGTTCTGGAGTGGACAGACCATTATCTGGTGTCAAAATATCTAGTTCAGGGCTTGATATGTCTGTCAACATCACTCCTTCAGGACTTTGATCAATTATATCGGCCATACCATGCTTATTTATATTACCGTAACTAGGTGTTCGATGCACTTCTCTCATGTAGGAATTTCCTTTCAAAGGCAGGTTTAACCCTTGACGACAAGTAAAGTTATCACTCCTAGACATAATACTATCTACTATAGGACTCTTGGACGTGCGTTTTGGCAGGACAGTGTCAGCAATAGGGGATTTGATATGTCTATTTGTAATGGGACTGCTTATGTGCAAAGCATTTTGTGCTAATGGACTATTCCGGAGTTTTACAGAACCAGACAGGCCACTGTCTTCCTGGTCTGAGGAGAAATAACCTTCAGAATTATACCCTTGAGCTTTTCGGGGGAGTTTAGCACTCATTGGAGGCCTCTGAAGCGTTGGACTTGGCCTCGAAAGACTCGCGGACATGGACTGAACTCTCTGATGCCTGGCCTGCGATTTCTTCGCCAACTCTTCCAGTTTCCGAGTGTCGACAGGCTTTGTTGCACCAAAGTCGATGGTAAAAGCCATAGGATGGGGTTTTGGCGTACTCGGCTCGGATTTCTCATCTTGACAAGGTTCAAGCTCGTCATTCTTCAGGCTGTCAGACGATGACTTGGAGATGGTCGCGTCCTGCCCGTCCGACAAGGGGCTCGACACGTCCCCCTCAACACTAACACTCATGTTTTCAAGGTATCACGCAGAATAAAAGTGACATCATATTCACAAAACGACTCTTCAACAGCCTTTACACATCACTTTAGAAAGCAAATATGAAGGTAATCACACCACACAGCATTTAATTTTGAAATTATAAAAGATTACTTTCGAAAAGTGGAACGAGAGCGCATAAACTAAAAAAATATGAGCTCCACCTTTAACATTCGCGAGCGTACACGAACTATCAACGCGAACGGGCCCGAATTCTTTACAACAATGTCAGACGTGACAGCTGCTAGTGACGTCCGACACGACACTGAGATTGGAAAATGGGTAATTGATTTTGTTATTGATTTGGCAACACAAAGATATTGTGCAAGATCAGTGACCTTATTTTCATAGTTTTGTAACTTTCAAACAATATATTTTCGTTGAATCACTATCTACTAATCATAAACTTGTTAAACATTTTCACTCACATAGCGAGCTTGATTGAATAGATGTATCAGTATAATTATTCTCTAAATATAAGGGAGAAATGTTAGTCAAATACATTGACCACTATCAATGTGAAGGTAACGTAACTCTATATTTTTTGTAATGTAAACACTTGTTTTATTGCTGTCAGACAACTGTCAGATATATATATGATGGAGAGTCATTCCGTTGTACGCTATAGATAAATCAGAGAATTTTATCAGATTGTCAGAAAAAAATCATAACACCCTATCCAAAAACTTAATAAATAAACTAATTGTAATAGTATTGGTTAGCTTTTTAGCAGTAAATTTGTGTAATTAGTATTGTATAGAAATGCTCAACATATTTTAAAAATATCACGTGGTAATCATTCCATGTGATAACGGAACGGAACGTCATCTGTCTGTCAGTTCGGATTTCGGAATGAACCATGGCAGAGGCGGCGTTTTCCGAAGACGGAAAATATTATTCTGCCATTACCCAGGATGGTAGACTGAGGATATGGGACACAGAAACGAACGTACTCAAACAGGAGTACACGCCAGATTTACATTTGACCTCGCCACCGTCTTGTTTGCAATGGATTTCCGTCACACAGTCAGCGGTAGGTACAACACGTGGTTTTTACATATTTTTTCACATACTTGGTTTTCCCGCGGCTTTCGTTACATTTAGAACCCCTACATTTCATTTGGCTTCGTGGTATTTGTGATAGAATTTACTAAATTACTGTAAGAGTTTAAAATGTTGTTGTTTTGACATCCACCAATAACCTACCACCTGCGTACCTAACTATTTATATTACATGCTTACAAAAGTTGAAAATAAATGCTGAAAAATCAAGTTTCTAAAAGTTTAAATTCTTTTGTAGGTCTGAGACTGGTCTTCACCAAAACTATAATCATACACTTTATGTAAATATAACCTCAATACATAATTTAGCTTGGATACATAATTTTTATGGTAACTTTGGGACTCACTCGTACATTCCTTATTTAAATTTAGCTTTTTTTAAATATGCATTTACACTTACCAAGTGATGAAGTAGCAAGCCCATAATTTTTTTTTTCTCTGTACAACCTAAAATTAATTTTTAATATTTTACAGGGATCCCCTCAAAAAGGAGCAAAAAGGAAAAGCATATCTGAAGAAACACACTGCATAGCCCTTGGAACAACCAGTGGAAAGATATTAATATATTCCGTATCACAGGCAAAAGTGGAAACAGCACTAACCAACGACAACACAAGTAGCAGTATCAGTTCGCTAGACTGGCACAAAAAATATGGCTTATACAGCTGTAATAAAGAGAATAATGTGTATGAGTGGGATTTACAGAGCTCATCAATTAGATATAAGTATAATGTTAATGTTGACAGTAAGAATAAACATGGGAACAATGTGTGTGCCATCAAAATTGTACCGCATAAACAGGTGAGTGATAACAACTCCTTTTTTTGAAAAAACAGCTGATATAGTTTTAATGGCAATGCCTTTAGAACAGGGACTTTTTGACGTGGGAGAGCCATGCTTTGGCACGAATTGGCCGGCTGGACCGGAGTGATACCACGGCCTCACAGAAAACCGGCGTGAAAGTATGCTTGCCTTGTGTTTCGCCAAGTGAATGAGGTTACCGGAGGCCCAAACCCTTTTAAAAGGCGAGCAATGCACTTGTGACTCCTCTGGTGTTGCGGGTGTCCATGGGCGGCGGTTATCGCTTACCATCAGGTGATCCACCTGCTCCCCTATATAATCATAATCAACCCATTATATGTCCCACTGCTGGGCACAGGTCTCCTCTCACAATGAGAAGGATTAGGCTATAGTCCACCACGCTAGCCTAATGCGGGTTGGCAGACTTCACACGCCGTCAAGAAAATCTCTCAGTGTGTGCGTGTGCAGGTTTCCTCACGATGTTTTCCTTCACTATTTTAAGCGCGTGATAATTAACTATTAATATGCACATAACTTCGAAAAGTCAGAGGTGCGTGCCTTGGATTTGAACTCGAGACCTTTGACTTGGCAGTCCAATGGTCATATCACAAGGCTATCACGGTTTTTGTCCCCTATACTATATATAAAAAAATATATATATAATATATCGTCACGCTAGGTGGACGAAGTCGCGGGCAGAAGCTAGTATCAAATATTTTGGTGATATCATTATTTATAATGCAATCTATGACAGGAAATAATATCATATCACTAGCTGTCAGCATACATAATTCTTTTTTGACTACATATTTTACATTACATACCATGACGCCAGTATTCCCCGAAGGGTTAGGCAGAGGCGTACACTGTAGTACACAGTTCGCCGGTAAGTTTAAGTCCCATGTAATAGGGGGCGAGCCTATTGCCATTAACCGTGCAAAGATTGCAAACTCTGAACTCTGCTCAACCTGGGAATTGAACCCACGAGCACTAGCGTTGCAGTCTCGCTCAGGACCACTAATATATTTCTTATAATTTCTAGTTAGCTTCTAGTTCTTTTCTAATTAGCTTTATAATTTCTTCAAAATTTATCATATCTTCAGAGCACAACAGCCCGGTTCCTTGTGGCAGCGTCATATCAGGTCCGGTTATGGCGACTTTATGATGGAGATGCTACAGTGGTTAAAAACTTGGGACACAATGCCGCACCCACTGCACTGCTGAACATAGCTAGTTTGAATGATGTGTGCTGGCTCATTGAAGGTTCACAGTAAGTCAAATTAATGTTATTACAAAAAAGGTTGAAGCTGATTTTATATACGGGTTCATTTTCATTCATTCATGATGTTCATTCACCAACGAAAGAAGATTATTAGCAGCATGGTCTCAGCAAGTTCTCTCTTTGTATCTGTTATGTTAAATCGTTTGATTCCACAGCAAAAGTAGTAAGAGGTTGTTTAGAATAAATATGTTTGACAGTGCATACTACGCTCTCTAGCCACTCTTTCATTAATTTTGTTTCATTCATTAAATCAATTCATTTCAGTTATGTGCCATTAAAACATTACATAGGAACAGCCAGCATCCATCCCTCCCTATGTTCGACACCTAACCCACAAAAGTTTGGTTCTTCACTCCCCCAGCACTTATTTGTTATCTGCTAAATAAACTTACAGTTGTGTTCCATAACAAATCAGTCCCTAGTTTTGCTTACTGATAGGATTTTGACATCATTACGGTCCATACAAGTAGTTTCTCTAATAAGCAAATCTTTGTGACAGATTTGTTATAGAAACCGGCCATTAGCACACATCACATCTTGATTATACAGAGTAGTAAAACGCATCGCAATCGCAAGTATATCTATGGAGCATTTGTCAACTATGCTTTACCTTAACACTGATTTTGACTATTTCTTAATACTTATCTTTACAGAAATGAGCGTCTCCTCTCTTTCTGGGACGTAACAATATCAGAAGACCATGTACCACAGTTGAATGGGGACGGGACCCCTCATAAGAAACAGCGCAGAAAGTCCATCTCAAAGCCTGTTACGTCCACACCAACATACAACTTTGTGTTGGAGGATGCTCCCAGGATTCTGGATGTGGAACTGAGGGAGGAGGATGGGGCTACACGGTTGAGTCTGGCTGCGGCCACCAGAAGCGGGGTTGTACATTATTATGGACATATGTTGAATGGGTGAGTTTCTAATGTAAAGTTTGATTCCCAGGTCAAGTAAAGTGATATTGGGGTTTTCCATGAAAATCCCAGTAGCAGCTTGGAGTTTGGAATTTGTGTTGTGTTTGTCTGTGTACTATAGTACACCACTGTTGAAGTTGTATTTGATATATGATTACTTATTTATGCTATGCAGTTCTAACCATATGCCTAACACTGCTTCATCATCAACCCATATTATGTCCCACAGTTGGCACAGGCCCCTCTCAGGATGGGAGTGATTAGGCTATAGTTCACCAGGCTAGCCTAATGCGAGCTGGCAGAGTTGCTCACGATGGTTTCCTTCATTTTTTAAGCGAGTCATATAATCTATACAAATAAATAAAATTGCAGTGTCTGTTTGTAATATTAAAATAAGTGCTTTTTACTAAGTGCATTTACGGTGTGTAAACGGTCTTTTGTCTGTCTGTCTGTTTGTTCCGGATAATCTCTGAAATGGATGCACCGATTTTGACGGGACTTTCACTGGCAGATAGCTGATGTAACAAGGAGTAACTTAGGCTACTTTTTTTTAATATCACGTGGACAAGGTCGTGGGTAACAGCTAGTTAATTAATTATAACATAACATACCGTCACGCTCATATTTCCCTAAGGGTTAGGCAGAGGCGTACTAGTGTACACCCACTGTTCGCCGGTAGGTTAAGTCCCAAGTAATAGGGGGCAAGCCTATTGCCAGTTACAAATTCCAAACTCCGAGCTGCTACTGGGAATTTTATAGAAAAATCCAATAACACTTCTCGACCTGGGAATCGAACCCAGCACCTCTAGCGTAGCAGTCATGATTTCGAAAATTCAGAAGTGTTTGTCTTGGATTCTAACTCCCAGATCTATTATAACTAGGCTACACTTCTTATGTACGAAAAATATTATACCTAGATCTTCAACAAAGCCGGTTAAGCCGTCAGTAACAATACAAGTGTCGAGCCAGGAAGCCCGGCCATTGCCCCTCCAGTGTTGCAGACTACCCCCCACCGGCGACCTACTGCTGGGGTACTGGAACGGACCTGTCCTTACCTTCGAGAAAGTGGTAAGTTTCAATTAAACTCTCATAACTACCTATACTTCGACTTTTGTATTTAGTAACTTGGCAGTAGAAGGTTACGAGTTTTTGACAAAAAAAGATAGTGAGAAAGAAATTGAATGAACTTAAATAATGTACATAAATGAACAAATTTTTTATTTATTTTTCATAACTTGTCTTTAAAACATAATATAAACTAGGTATTAAAAATTGTCTCTAAATTGTAATATAATCTATAAAATGTCGTGACAAAAGTAAACAAAAATTACAAGGTACAAATCCAGACTCCGAACTGCTACTGAGAATTTCATCGTAAAACTCAATAAAACTGCTCGACCTGGGAATCTAACCCAGAACCTCTAGCGTAGCAGTCGCGCTTAGTACTGCTAGACCAATGAGTACTTCTAAACAACATTTTTTTCTACTGTCTAGTACCCATAGTACAAACTCTGCTTAGTTTGGGACTAGATGGTGCTGTGTAAAAATGTCCCAGAATATTTATTTATTTATTTATATTTTGCAGACGCCTGACCTAAAGTCGAAAACGCAGATTTTAATAAGAGGTGATAGCAAAGAGTCGAAGAAGAAACTCAAACAGACCAACGAGATTAACAAAGTGCGGAGTGAACACGACTCTAAACAGGTTACTTACGTGGAGCCTATGGGCGGCGTCACTAGGAAACGAGCCACGCCCGGAGATAAGGTTTGTGTTACAATAAGCTATTTGACTTATTTTTTTTTAAAAAAAAAAAAGCTTACTAGCAATGTGGGTCGCACATTACTAGTATTCTTGTTAACCCCTCGAGCTAAGCTAAATGCTTGTGTTACGAGTGGGTTCACGTCGGTAGTGCAATGGGTGGGGTTTGAACCGGCACCCACATGATCGCAAGTCCGACGCCCTAGCCATTAGGCTACCGCCGCTCTAAGTGTCATAAAAAAGTTGACTATAAATAAACCTGAACAGCATAAATAAAATTAAAATCGATTAAAAATCATTAACGTTACTAGTTTCTGCTCGCGACTCCGTCTGCGTCGACCTAGATAAGTAGCCCATGTGTTACTCCAGACTATAATCTATCTCTGTGCCAAATTTTATTCAGATCCGTTTGCCATTCTGGCATGAAAGAGTCACAAACATCCACACATCCTCACAAACTTTCACGTTTATAATATTAGTAGGATTCAAACAAATGATAAATGATGATTATTTCTGTAAATAGATCTTTTAAGGACACTTTTACAAGTCAATGTTTTTTTAAATATAATTTTTAACTAGATGAAGGAGGTATAAATATAATGTAATGGGTTTTATTTATCAAAATATTGGCCCCATATTTTATTATCTTTTTTAATTTTTGTGATAAATTAATAATTATTTTATACCAGTACAGTACATAGAGCCGAAAAATAAAAATAATGTATACTTTTTTTTAATCTTACTTGCAATGTTTGTTGTTACTTGCAATTGACGACCTCTGTGGTTTAGTTCGATTCCCACAGGACACAAAAAATTATGTGATGAATATAAGTGTTTGTGTTCGTCTGGGTGTTTCTTATGTATTATAAGTATGTATTTACAAAAAAAAAGTATATAATTATTATATCCATTGTCTAGTACCCATAGTACAAGCTCTGCTTAGTTTGGGACTAGATGGTGCTGTGTAAAAATGTCCCAGAATATTTATTTATTTATTTAATGTGGTTCACACATTACTAGTATTCTTTTTAACCCCTCGTGTTAAGCTAAAATGCTTGTGTTAGGAGTGAGTTCACGTCGGTAGTGCAATGGGTGGGTTTTGTACCGGCAACCACACGACCGCAAGTCCGACATAGTAAAGTAACATTCTAATGTTACGAGTTTACAAGCGATAGCTTCGGCAATGAACTTTTTGTTCTAATAATAAAGAAGAATAGAATATATAAAAAATACTGATAAAATATTAATATGATATGTGTAGATTTAATATAACTAATAAAGTTAGCTATATTTTAAAATCAAGGTTCAGCTGTCTGCGAGCCACACCACTCCTGGTATTAAATAGATCAAAAGAGTACTCATTACACAATTTATTAATATTATCTATTAATCAATCTAACTGCCTCATTAGCCTAGTGGTCTTGAGCGTGACTGCTACGCTAGAGATCCTGGGCTCGATTCCCAGGTCGAGCAGTGTTATTAGATTTTTCTATGAAATTCTCAGATACAGCTCGGAGTTCGGAATTTGTGCCCGGTTAATGGCAATAGGCTCGCCCTCTATTACATGGGACCTAAACATACCGGCGAACTGTGGGTGTACATTAGTACGCCTCTGCCTAACCCTTCGGGGAATACAGGCGTGATGATATCTTATGTTATTTTAAAGAAATTAAGGTTTAGCTGTCTACGAGCGACACCGCTCCTGGTATTAAATGGATCAAAAGAGTACTCTTTACACAATTTACTAATATTATTTACTAGCTTCTGCCCGCGACTTCGTCCGCGTAGCGTGATGATATATAGCCTATAGCCTTCCTCAATAAATAGGCTATCTAACACTGAAAGAATTTTTCAAATCGGACCAGTAGTTCCTGAGATTAGCGCGTTCAAGCAAACAAACAAACAAACTCTTCAGCTTTATATATTAAGTATAGATTAATATTGTCGCCCAGGTGGAAGTGCCGATGGAGGCTCGGCTGGCGAACCTGGCGCTGGACGTGAAGGGGCGCGGCAAGTCGGCCGTCAGCCAGAACCTCACCAAGCTACTGATGCAGGGCCTGCACTCCAAGGACAAAGGGTGAGACACGTCGGCTTTTATGTAGGGGAATTATAAGTCAAGCCTCACATTTTTTTTAACCACTAATTTTATGAAAGCCTCAATCAAACTAATGAAAAATAAGGAAAAATTCCACTGCGGGCAGGATTCGAACCTGCGCCTTCTGGTTAAATACCGTTGTTATTGCGTCTGATTCAACAATTACTTTTACTTGTCTTCTGACTTACTTCTTCTCCATAAGACCCACTTTTTTTTCAAAAGTATCTTCTCTAGTGGTCTAATTGAAATAAAACATTTTGACTTTGACTTTTGACTTACTAAAGCCACAAATTTTACAATTCACCAATTTTTCATTTGCAATTGTCCAATAAATATATCTACTAGTTAGTTCAGTTAGCTAGCTGGTTAGTGAGCTCGTCTCACAGAAAACCGGCGTGAAACAACGCTTACGCTGGTCGCTGTGTTTCGCAGAGTGAGTGAGGCCTGAGGCCCAAGCCCTTCTAAAAGGCTGGCAACGCACTTGTGGCATCTCTAGTACCGAGGGTGTCCATGGGCAGCGGTAATCGCTTACCATCAGGTGATCCATCTGCTAGTTTGCCCCCTGTTATTTGTATGGTATAGGGATACCATAAAAAAAAATGAAATGATCAACCCATTATATGTCCCACTGCTGGGCACGGGTCTCATCTCATAATGAGAGGGATTAGGCTATAGTCCACCACGCTAGCCTAATGCGGGTTGGTAGACTTCACACGCCGTCGAGAAAATCTCTCAGGCATGCAGGTTTCCTCACGATGTTTTCTTTCACCGTTTAAGCGCGTGATAATTAACAATTAATACGCACATAACTTCGAGGTGCGTGCCTTGGATTTGAACTCGAGACCTTTGACTTGGTAGTCTAATGGTCATATCAATAGGCAATCAATGCAAAAAAAAAAAGTAAAATATTAAATGACAGAAGGAAGAAAGAGTCTCTGATCATCACCAAATAATACCACCGTCTCCATTATTAACTCGAAACTTATTGATTTCAGCATAATTCTGACAGTTCTGCAGAAGGATGATCCTCTGGTGGCTCTGCGGACAGTGAGCAACTTGCCGGCGGACTACGTGCCGCAACTGCTGGAGCAGCTGGCCGACATGGCCACTAGGAAGACTAGCCAGTGAGTGACACAGAAGGATAATAATAAAACATAACATACCATCACGTCACACGTTAGGCAGAGGCGTACTAATGTACACCCACAGTTCGCCGGTATGTTTTCAGGTCCCATGTAAAAGGGGGCGAGCCTATTACCATTAACCGGGCACTAATTCCTAACTGGGAATTTCATAGAAAAAACCCAATAACACTGCTCGACTTGGGAATCGAACCCACGACCTCTAGCGTAGCAGTCGCGCTCAGGACTACTTGGCTAATGAGGCAGTTAAAATCACATGAATAATTGTGAAACCATTTTTGTTTTAAACATTATTATATGATTTAAGCGCACCGTGAACTACTGCCCGAGGCACGAGCCACGATTTTCTTTTCCTCCCCTCCCCCTCCCCCCTAGATCCAGGGCTGCGCGAGCGTAACAGTCGCGCTAAGAACCACAGACTAATGAATGAGGCATGTAGGGACTCTGCTGACGCATTCGATTTGTGTACAGGCGTATTACTGTGTTAGCGCGGCGCAGCAGTCGTCTCCCCACACTTGGAGCGCGTGCGCACTTGTGATTTTTAGTCGGGCGATAGTTTGATCGTTCTGAGATTCACTATGGAGTTATATGGCAGAGCGCGCATTTGACGATTAGAATTCGACATGAAATTATACACAAGAATTATACTACAGCGACTAAACTATCGGTAGACTAAAAATCACAAGTGCGCGTTAGCCCTTAGGCAGCTAGGTCGTACGTAGTAATAAGTAGTTTAATATGTATTTGTGACTGCTACCAGTAAATCTATACTAATATATAAAGCTGAAGAGTTTGTTTGTTTGCTTGAACGCGCTAATCTCAGGAACTACTGGTCCGATTTGAAAAAATCTTTCAGTGTTAGATAGCCCATTTATTGAGGAAGGCTATAGGCTATATATCATCACGCTACGCGGACGAAGTCGCGGGCAGAAGCTAGTACATATATATAAAGCTTAAGAGTTTGTTTGCTTGAACGCGCTAATCTCAGGAACTACTGGTCTGATTTGAAAATTCTTTCAATGTTATATAGCCCATTTATTGAGGAAGGCTATATATCATCACGCTACGCGGATGAAGTCGCGGGCAGAAGCTAGATATATAATATGTTGAGTAACGCTCTTCATTCAACCAACACCTCAACATACAGCCCACAGGCGGTTAGTATGGATTTCAATAAGGAGATATTCATGTATTTATCAGATGTGCAGCGGTGTGCACGTGGCTGTCGGCGGTGGTGCGGTGCCACTCGGCTCTGCTGCTCGCCACGATGGGCTCCCGATCCTCGGACCATCTCACACAGCTCTTAGCGATATTCACACACAGGTCAGTTGAATAAACTTGTTGATTTTTAGGGTTCCGCACCTCAAAAGAAAAAAACGGAATCATTATATGATCACTTTGTTGTCCGTCTGTCTGTCTGTCTGTCTGTCTGTCTGTCTGTCAAGACCCTTTTTCTCAGGATTGCGTGGAGCTATCAAGCTGAAATTCCCTACTGTCCTTTGGAGCTGTGAAAAAATCAAACTTCTAAGCCGACGCAATCAAAAGATACACCCGTTTATGCTGCGAATTTTCGACACACTATCATAACCTACAGGGTACAGTTGGCGCAAAATAACTTGAACCAAAATGGCGGATGCGCAGTAGTAGATTTTGAGTACATTTTGCACGCAAATGCACTGTGCAAACTTTCCCCCTCTCCGTTAGTTTTGGGTCAAGTTATTTTGCGCGAACTATACTTCCCGTGAACTCAGAATCTTGTAATTTGGTACGAAACAACGTGTTATAGCACAGATAAAGGAAAAATTGCGAAATGCATAAAAATACCATAACTTTTACTTATATACCGACAGGTTTTTTTTCCTTTTTAGATACACAGGTTTCTGAGATTGGACATTGAAATAGTTACATTTTTACGATAGAATATTCTTTGCCCACAAAAACTAACATCATGTAATTGTCATAGAATGGCACAATGGCCGGTCTTATCGCTGAAAGCGATTTCTTACACTTATGCCAATAATGCTCATGCTAATACAACCTTCTAAAGGACCTAAGAGAAAAATAAATCGGTAGTCTGGCGTGTATAATAGGATTTCATCATCGATATGGCGCCCATAAAGTCCGTGAAACATTGGGATTTAATAAGTAACATAATGCTATAAAAAGATTTCATGATTGCCATGTTCTTGCAATATCATTGAAGGAACAGGATAACAAATTTCAAATTGGTCAGATCTGTGGAAGTTCCTCACATACTCCCCTCATGAACTATAAAAGAGCTGATAATCTTCAACCGGGCCAGACTTTCTTAAATCATAACCAAGAACAGTCAACCTTTAAAACTAAAAAATTTAATCAAAATCGGTTCGTTCGTTTGGGAGCTATGATGCAACAGACAGACACACAGAATTACACACAGGTTAAAAATATAACACCAGAGGGGTTTTTTTGCGTCAGGGGTCAAAAGTAGTTTTATTTCAATGTTTTGTTTTACTATATTGAATAATGCCAACAATTTTGTTTGCGTGAATGTGTTCATAATAAAACTGTATAGTATAATGTCAGTAAGTTTTTTTTTAAACGGGATCAGCATTTCCACATAAGTGTCAAATTACCACATTGTTTTTTTAACAAAAACTTTAAAAATGTAACAAAAGAATTATAGTGTTTATTTGAGAAACATTTTTTTAATGAACACTTGAAAAAACAAAGCATGTACTGACATGTACCTATTATTATAATAATCTTCATTTGTTTGTGAGATAAATCAACCAATTTGAATAATATTTTTCTGAATTGTAGTGTTTCCCCTGATCCATAATAATTTTAAACAAATACTTTTTTTCCAGGCGGTCACATTTGTGCCAGTTATTAAACCTCAAGGGGCGGCTGGACCTCACGATATCTCAGCGGAGCGCCGCCGACATCGCACAAGACGAGCAAGAACCAGTGCTTAATTATAATGGTAAGCACATGAAATACCATCACGCCTCTATTCCCCGAAAGATTAGGCAGAGGTGTACTAATGTACACCCTCAGTTCGCCGGTATGTTTGGGTCCCATGTAATAGGGGACGAACCTATTGCCATTAACCGAGCACAAATTCCAAACTCCGAGCTGCTACTGGGAATTTCATTGAACAATCCAATAACACTGCTCGACGTGGTAATCGAACCCAGGACCTCTTGCGTAGCAGTCGCGCTCAAGACTACTTGGCTAATGAGATAGTAATTTATAATAAATACATAGTATAAAACAAAGTCGCTTCCCGCTGTCTGTCTGTTCCTATGTATGCTTAGATCTTTAAAACTACGCAACGGATTTTGATGCGGTTTTTTTTTAATAGATAGAGTGATTCAAGAGGAAGGTTTTAAGCTATTTAACATCACGCTACGACTCTTAAGGACGGGACAGCGTGGGTGAAAACGCGGGCGGGTCGGGATAATAAAATTTCTTATTTATAATTCTTGAATTAAATTCATCAATTAACTCGACGTAATATTTCAGATACATCATCAGACGAGGAAATGGAGGCAGAGCCTTATCAATCAGACAGCAACGCGTCGTGGGGCGACGACAAGTTCGAGAGCGACGCGAGCGCACCAAATGATGAAGCGGACTCCGACGGGGACGGGGATTGACGTTATATAATAAATAGATCGTTTTCATATTGCTGTGTATCATTTATCTACAAATGAACAACGGTTATTGTGTCAGAAATATCCTAATCTATTACTAATATATAAAGCTGAAGAGTTTGTTTGTTTACTTGAACGCGCTAATCTCAGGAACTACTGGTCCGATTTGAATAATTCTTTCAGTGTTAGATAGCCCATTTATTGAGGAATGCTATAGGCTATATCATCACGCTACGCGGACGAAGTCGCGGGCAGAAGCTATAATATTATAAATGCGAAAGTTTGTGAGGATGGATGGATGGATGTTTGTTACTCTTTCACGCCAGAACGGCTGATCGGATCTGGATAAAATTTGGCACAGAGATAGGCTAGGGCAGAAGCTAGTCTGACATAATTCCTTTTCGCATTACATGGTAGAGGCAGCTTGGGCATTGGAAAAAAATACCTACAGACATTTAGGTAAAAATTAAACGACAAAAAAACCGGCCAAGTGCGAATCGGACTCCATAAATCGCGTTTGTTGTATGGGAGACCCCCTTAAATTTGTATTTTGTTTTTAGTATTTGTTGTAAGAGTGGCAACAGAAATACTTAATTTGTGAAAATTTCAACTGTCTAGCTATCGCGGTTCTTGATATAGGTACAACCTGGTGACAGACTGACGAATGGACAGACAGCGAAGTTTTAGTAATAGGGTTCCGTAGCCAAATAGCAAAAAACGGAACCGTTATGGATTCGTCACGTCTGTCTGTCCATCCGTATATCACAGAACTGTACTGCTAAATCTTGGTAAGTAGATGTACTAGTATTCTATTATCTGTGGTAGATGTATTATGTGAACCGCATTAAGATTTTAACACAAAAATTGAAAAAGAAACAATACATTTTGGGGGTTCCCCATAGGACTGAAAACCAAAGTTTTTTTTCATCAAACCATACGTGTGAGGTACCTATCTATGGATAGGTCTTCAAAATGATATTGATGCACAGACTACTATTTTTTTTTATACTGAATTGTTTGCGCGAGAGACACTTCCAAAGTGGTAAAATGTGTGCCCCCCCCTGTAACTTCTAAAATAGAATGATAAAACAAAAAAAAATTTGACGTCCATTACCATGCAAACTTTTTCCTGAGCTTTTTCTGACGCATCTGTCGATCTACTTCTGGGTGGTTTCAAGCGATAGCGCCGCGGGTCATTAAGATAACCTTATCTCGAAACCTTTGACTATCTATTAGTCAAAGCTCGAAACCGTTGTATGGGAACTGTATATCGTTGGACTAAAATCAAAATCTATAGAAAATACAAAAAAAAATATGATAAAATAAACCAATCTACGTCAGCAAATTTGCAAAGAACTATTATTATAAAATAACGAAATCGTTATATCAAGAAATAACGGTTTTAGTAACGAGATGATATATCGTATAACGTTATTAAAGTGTCAAGACAGAATTACTCAAACACCTTTAAATGCCGGATGGCCGGATGTTATGTTTATGTTTTTTGTAAACACTTGTGGGTACACAAGTGTTTACAAAAAACATAAACATAACATCCGGCCCGAACAATGGACAAAAAAAGGTCAGATACTTTTATTGCTCTGTGTTAAGTGGACTGCTCTGTTACTTTTTGTGGTAGTTGTTTTGTTCCGTACGGTTTGTATGAGTAAGAATAGGATAGAAAATAAAGTATTTAGAGCATTATCGCGAAATACGAGCGCAGGTAGCAATCGACCTTTTAAAGGCCGATCGACAGTTAAGGTATTTATACATCGACCTTTTAAAGGCCGGTCGACAGACAAGGGGAGGAAAATAAAAATAAGTAATAGAAAAAAATATCTGAAAATAATAATTAGAGCTGCCTTTATGAGACTTTTCAAGTTTCAACTAACTACGTCGAAAAATCTCATAAAAAAAGGATTTCTGTTTTTCCATATTTTAAATACCTACACTCAGCGCCATTGACCTCTGAATACCTTATTTCTGTTCAGCAGTATTGACGTGAAGCTTGGAAACACATTTATTATGTATGTACCTACTATGAACAGAAATACAGATATAAATATCTTAAATAAATGTTTCAGCATCAGTAAAGATTAACGCGCGTTGCAAATTGCAATTCTGATTTATCTGTTTTATTTTCTTGTTTTTACCTTATACGTGGATTTTTTAATTTTAATATTTTTTTTATTTCTGTATTCATTATAGGTATATTAACTTTTGATAGAGTGAACCGATTTCAATTAAATAAATGATAATTCAAGAAACAAGCTATGAATTCCTCTCCACTCCTCAAAGTCTATTCCGTAGTTATTATTTGATGCATGTTCAAACACACAGACAAACAGACAAAAATTCAAAAAATGA
This sequence comes from Acronicta leporina, assembly GCA_947256265.1. NCBI lineage: Eukaryota > Metazoa > Arthropoda > Insecta > Lepidoptera > Noctuidae > Acronicta > Acronicta leporina. The sequence goes on along the minus strand of OX366537.1, from coordinate 2,003,764 downwards.
TAGAAATTGGATTGTAGATATTACTGATTCATAAGTCCCCCAAATTAGTTTTTTTTTTTTTGCAAATAATCAACTGTAAGGCATAGGTAGACTTATTGAGATTTAGCAATCATGGAGGAGGTCATATTTGTGAAGTTATTTATGCATTGATATCCTTCATCGTCACTAATTACCTAATTCTATTTTTTTGAAAAATAAACAGAGAACCTGAGGAAGCGCGCGAATCAACACACATTCTAATTTTGAATTTTTCAAATTCCATACTGCCTCAGCCTCAGCTGTGTCCATGAAGGTGTGTTATCATAACATTGAACATGTGAGATTTATTCAGCAAAATTGTTTCTTCGATAGGTACTCAAATATTCTATACCAGCTTCTGCCGTCTGCTACTAGCGTGATGATATATAGCCTATAGCCTTCCTCAATAAATGGGCTATCTAACACTGAAAGATTTTTTCAAATCGGACCAGTAGTTCCTGAGATTAGCGCGTTCAAGCAAACAAACAAACTCTTCAGCTATAAATATTAGTATAGAGTATAGATTTGAGTCGGTACCTATCGAAGATACGAGAAGATAAGAGACCTCTGCACTGCACATATAAATTCAATATTTAATAGTAGGTAATAAAATAAAAAACCTGCTAAGTGCGAGTCGGTCTCGCGCACGAAATGTTTTGTACCATTATCGAGTCCGACTTGCTTGTCCGGTTTTTTTGTATTTGTTGTTATAGCAATAGCGGCAACAGACATACTACATGTGTGAAAGTTTCAACACTTTCAGATGGTGACAGACGGACGGACCGTCTTAGTAATAGGGTCCCGTTTTTCTCTTTGTGTACGGAACCCTAAAAATAAAACAGGGCAATAATCGCAATAATGGCTTTTCTTTCATACAACTTATGAATAGTACCCCTGAGTCTGAGAATAAGGAATTCAATAGATGGAACCTCAATTTGAGTGGACCTACTATAATTTTGTTCTATTCTATATTATTTCAATAGGTACCTGTATCTGTGTAACACCATAAAGACCCCAGATATGAGTACCTACTTATTGTAGTGTAGAATAATGGGTCAGTTTCCGAGTAAAAAAAATAATCCCCTCCGCCGTAACCCTGACTCATTGAGTCGACGTAATTCGAGTCGCGATACCTTTCCTGCTCTAACTTACACAGAGTGTACGAAAAAGAATAGGAAAGGCGTTTAACATCACATGTTAAATATCTAACAACAATTCGTTACGAAATGTTGCTCTCAAAGTAGTATAGAGGGAAGGGGATGCAATATCTATTGATTGCCACTGGCCACTTTATAGTAAGGAGTACAACTCTTTGTTATGTAGGTATTGTGGAATGCGGATTGCCTTCTTTATTTTTAATTTTTTATTTCGAGTTCGTTCGTTATTGCAACCGGACGCTAGCCTTATTGCGCACTGTTTTATGTGATTTACTGGAAGTGAAATTTAAGAACCATGGACGGGTAAGTAACAGTTTTTAATTGCTGTATTGTGTATTGGATAAAGATTTTGGAAAGAATTTGTTATTTCATCAAATTAATATAGTGAAGGAATAAAGGTACCGCTTGGCAAAGCGGCACATGACGCGGTCAAGGTGTACTAACTGCTAGTGCTACGGAGTTTACGCGAGAAAATTAAAGAGCACGTTGTCGATTTATTATTATTTTTTAAAACTTGAATTTCTCCGAACTTTTATGGGTAATTATGGTGGATAATTACCCATAAGTGTTCGTGAACGTGTGCGAGTGTAGGCAAATGATATAAAATTGAAATACGTGACTTTTGTGGGTTCACTCCTCAGCTCCATCGATGATCGAAGCCTCAGTAAAGTTTCCACCGTAGGTAATAATGAGGCAATACAAAAGTGTGGTGCCATATTAAAATCCCATGATGGGAACATGATTTAAATGGCTTGTCTTACCTACTTTAATGATTTAAATATAACCACAAACTACTAAGAGATGCGTATAAAGCCCCTCAGAGGTTGCGGCCATTTTGCGCCAAGACTTGGATGACACGTGTTGCGCAAATATTAGGTACAAATAATCATAAAAAAATCAGCATCAGCACATTTTGCAGTTATTGCAACAAGAATTTAAATAAAACATTATAAGTATCTTTACATTATATATATATAATTAAAGAAAGAACTATTTAACATTATTCAAGTATAAAAACTTAACTGCCCAAATAGTTTCCACAAGTGTTACAAAAACGTAACATAAACATCCGTCCCGAACAATAAACAAAAAAGGTCGGGTGTTTTTATTGCTCCATGGTAAAAGGGGACTGGAGCTGTCTTATTGTCATCCTTGCTTTTCCGTACGCTGTATACAAGTAAGAACAGGATAGAAAACATTACATAAGATAAATGGACGTGAAATTCGACTCGAAACACCGACGACTCATTGAGTCGTCTAACGCTTAAACGTGATTTTTGACGACGACTCAATGAGTTGTCTGTCTTTGGCTGTCTTTGGTTTCGTTCTATCCGGCATGAAAGCATGCCTGATAGAACGAAACCAAAGACAGTTTTAGCTCCATATTTTTATTTGGCTTGTCTTACTTCAATGATGGGAAATAATATTAAGTACTTGAATATCCTTAAACTTGACACTGGCAAATACACAAACAATGTGGCGCGCTATTCAATATAAATAATAAAAAAGGTGGGCTAAGTGGTCGCGGTACAGGCTCTGACAAGCCTGGGCACAGACTAGAGATGCATACGCATGTCCTGGGCCACGAACCGACGCACTATCGACGTGTAAACAGCTTTTTATCGCATTTTTAACTAAGTAAATCGAAATAGTAATCGTTTTGAGTATTACAATCTCATCGAATTTTGCATTTCAGATCAATTATTTATGAAATCGAGGTACCGTCGGCGGGTCAGGGTCTGGAGAGCCCTCTGCACCCCAACCGGAAGCGCCAGTGGGAACCGTAAGTAGATCCACATTGTATCTAGTTGTATTAGACTAGAGAATAATTTTTAATTAAAAATTATTCCTGCTTTCAGATCTGCTCCTTCACCACAACCAACACTACCACCTCAGATGACTCAGGTTGAAGACGTCAGTTCGTGCCCGAGTCTGCGAAATCGGGAAATTTATCATTATGGTAAGTAGCTCAGCTCGGGATTTTAGCTATCTTTTAATTGTTTTCAGTAACTTGACAATTCGAAGAAAAATAATTATACCACCAATGACATTATATCATTTTTCATCAGTATTTTATCATTGGATACCACACTACAAGTAATAGTGTTGTGGTAGTGAATGATTTTGCGTAAAGAATTAATGATAAAAATGGTTCAATATAAAATCCAACTAAATATTCCTAAGTGAGATGTGAAATATAAGATTAATTAATAATAATTAATAAAAGTAATTTCCATTTTTATTTTAATCTAATAGAAACAAACCAAAAGTAATGTAATTTTACTTTTTATACAGTTGTATTTTTTCATATTTTATAGATTAACTTACTACTAAGAAACAAATTCTACAATTTTTAAAGTTTATATTGTGTTTTGAAGACAGGTTATTAAATTTAAAATAAGAAGTTTATTCATGTAAGTACATTATTTAATTTCTTACACCATCTCCCTATCTTTTTTTTTGTCAAAAACTGGTAACCCTGCAACTGTCAAGTTACTGAATGCAAATATCAGTCGAAATAAAGGAGCAAACTTCTTGTTCCCACCAGAAGTTTTACCTACCTATCATTACACAGGAAGCGAATCAGACTCTGGCGAGAGCGACGAAGAAGATATGGCGTCTTTCAATATCTTACCAAGGGCGCAGATGAGCGCCTGGGAGACGCCACTGGACATTGATGATACCGATGACCAGCCTGCAACTGACGCACCTGTTCCTGCTCCCTCCGCGCCCGCGGTTACCAGCACCAGCAGCAGCATCCTGGACATTCCCCCAAGTGCGACGGACCAGCCTTGGGGTCTCTATGAATTTGATTGGAAACCGTTTCCGAATGTTCCGATTCCACCTGAATCGAGACGGGAAATGTTTTTGCACAAAGATGTAGGTCCGACAGCTCCACGTGTCGACCCATATGAAATTTTCCTTAGCATATGGGATCGGCAATTTATGGAGTACATTGCCACGGAGACAAATAGATACGCTCAGCAGGTGGCAACCATTATGCTCGAGACCAATAACCTCCATCCCAATAGCCGAATAAGTAAATGGCACGACACGGATGCTGATGAGCTGTACATCTACTTCGGGATAGTGATTGCGATGGGGGTTGTGGTCAAGTCGCGCGTCGAGGAATACTGGAATGCCAACTCTGACGTATTCTATACTCCTGGCTTTAGCGCATATATGTCTGGCCACCGTTTCGCATTACTTACTAAGTGCTTACACTTTGTTAACAACGAAACCATGTATGCGCTAGAGCTGGATGCCTCCGAGGCTAAACTTTTTAAGGTTCAGCCATTATTGTCGCATCTGAACAACAAATTCCAGACATTGTACCGTCTGGGGCAAAATATTGCCTTGGACGAAAGTCTTCTACAGTGGAAAGGTTGTTTGAACATCAACCAAATGATTCCCAATAAAGCTGCTTCGATGGGGATCAAGACTTACGAGATTTGTGAATCTCAAACCGGCTACCTATGGCGGTTTGAGGTTCACGCTTCCGGAAAGTCCCAAAGATCTCAACCGGAGCAGTTGGAAGACCCAATGAAAGCGTCCACGTCGGCAATTGTCCTAAGGCTCACACATGGTCTTGAGGGCAAGGGTCACACGTTGTGGATGGATAATTTTTACAATTCCCCATGCCTCGCTCGACGCCTCAAGGGGATGGGCTTTGACTGTGTTGGAACCCTGAGGACCAACCGTAAGTTTGTTCCGCAGGTCCTGCACAGTCTGACCAAGGAAAACATGCGCCCAGGTCAGATAACCGGTCTCACCTCGGGAGACGTCGATGTTATGGTATGGAGGGACCACAATAGGGTCGTTATGATCTCGACATACCATGGCAACGGCGTTTCTCGCATCCGAGATTCCATCAAACCCATCTTGATACATGACTACAATATCATGATGGGTGGGGTGGACAAAAAAGACCAGATGCTGGCCATGTTCCCTATCGAACGGAAACGAACAAGGATCTGGTACAAAAAACTATTCAGGAGACTCTTAAACGTCTCCATTCTCAATGCTTATATCATCCACCGCAAGTCATTTTCTTCTTCCTCCTCTTCATCTCCTTTAACCCATCGCAAATTCCGTATCTGTCTCGTCAAATCTCTTCTTTCCAAACACTGTTTTCCTACAATCCTGCCTGCAACCACAAAGATTTTGCCCCAGAATATGCGCTATGACGCGCGCTCCCACCGCTTGGCCGAATATCCATTTGGAGCTACCCAGGTAAAACACCAACGCCGGCGGCGGAAGTGCGCTAACGAGGCATGTGGTAAACTGGTGCAAACATACTGTGTTGGTTGCAGCAAAACTATGTGTATGGACCCCTGTTTCCTTGCTCTTCATTCATAATTTTAGCTGTGTAAAATATATTTATAAATATTTATTTCTTTGTATGTATCTATGTATTGTATTTTTTTTTTGAGCCGCACCTTTTTTCGTTTCATTGGCGAATTGTAGGATGTTCATCTATTACCGCGTGTGCGTTGAACATTTTGTTTCTTAATTTTATAAAAAATAAACCAGATTAGTATTTCATATTCAGAAAATATAATCCTACCCCTGTTTGAAAATCGCTTCATTTTTTTTGTTGTTCAGTTTCGATGTACTGGTTGTATCCTATACTGTGTACTTGGGATTTTTGTACCTACTAATATTGCTTGTTTTTTTTATTCGTTGATTTTGTTAATGGTTTTTAATGTAACGTGCCTTTATCTAGTGTTTTTCCATTAGTGAATATATTTGTAGAATTCTAGTGTAGAATGCAAAGTAGATTAAAAATAAATGCAATAATATTTGCTCTGTGATTCAAAGTATGAAAGTGTTTTTTTATATTTTCAAATGCTTGCATTGTTGCTCAGTAATTGTAAACTAAAAATTTCTAAGAGCTAAACCTTTGTATTATATATATATTGTGTACCAAACTAAGTAATAAGATAATATCTTAAGGCACTTGGTTTACACAGTTCCCGGAATGAATCAGTAAACAGACTCTTCCTTTTTGTCCGTTTAAAACATGTCTCAGGTAGTCAGTAGACTACCTGAGGGAAGATTGTGTAAAGCTTGTTTTATGAAAAAAAAATATATATTGAGATGGCCGGTCTTTTTTATTGATTATTGTAAAATTTATTAAAGTATTTTATAAAAATTTGACTTTAGTACGAAAAAGTAGCTCACCGTACTTTCAACTTCGATTTCGAATTAACAATATACCTACAAGGTAAAACTGTACAACTGTACGACTGTACTAAACCATCTGGTATCATCCGACCGAAAATTTGGTTTCGGTCGACTTTCGGAAAAAACGGGTCTTGGTTTTGTTTCGGTGCCTGCCTCATTAGCCAAGTGGTCCTGAGTGCGACTGCTATGCTAGAGGTCTTGGGTTCGATTCCCAGGACGAGCAGTGTTATTGGGTTTTTCTATGAAATACCCAGTAGCAGCTCGGAGTTAAGAATTTGTGCCCGGTTAATGGCAATAGGCTCGCCCCTTATTACATGGGACCTAAACATACCGGCGAACTGTGGGTGTATAATAGTACCTACGCCTCTGCCTAACCCTTCGGGGAATACAGGCGTGATGGTATGTTTTATGTTATCGGTTTCGGCGGCAAACCACCGAAACCGAAACTATTCGGGAGTTCTCGCGCTGTGCTCTGCATTGTTCGGCGCGGTAAGTTCCATCCAAGCGGCGGAGATATCATGCCTAATCATGTCGTGAGTCAACTCGTGACTGGCTTGTGTTTGCAGTTGGTTTTGTTTGTTGTGATTTATTTTGCAGGCGCAATTTATATTTTTTTAAAATGGGTTGTTACGTTGATTATCAATGAGACTACATGGCTATGTGATTTAAAGATAAAAAATAAAACTGACTAATTGTAATAATGTTTTCTTTATTATTTCCTCAAAACATGATCCTTGTAAGGAAGTTTCGGTTTCGACCGAAACTGAGAACGTTGCCGAAATTCAGATTCGGTCAGACACTAACTAAACCCCGTAAAATCACAGTATAGAGGGTTTGTAGAGCTATGATGTTCTGCAACTAGGGTTGCCAGGTCGCGATATCTAATAGCCGGACAGATCAGCCAGTTGAAATGAAATGAAATGAAATGAAAATTTATATGCTTGAAGTATGGTATATAAAAGTTAGTCATTATACATATTAAAAGTCTCACATACTGCGTCGGAAAAGATAATACAATGTGCCCGACATGCAAAATCTTATAATTAAATTTTAATATTCTAGATTTATTATACATAACTTATAAAATTTCATGTCACAAGAAAATCTTTGAGATTATAAAAACACTTTTCTGATCCCGTGAGTTTGGCCGGACATTTGGGTAGAAACGCCGGACACCCTACATTATTGAGGATTTTGTGTCGGCCTGCAGGAGTAACCGACAGTCGACTCGCCTGCGCTCGGCCACGCTCGGCGCTCGCTCGTTTGCGAAATGTAAAAAGCCGGGCACGGTTATTTTGGCCGGACACGCAATCAAAAAGCCTACCCATGTCCGGCTTTATCCGGACGCCTGGCAACCCTATCTGCAAATGAGACGTTACGTCGTCCGTCGGAGGGCATAACAAAAAGTAAAATCGGCAGTCGGCACTATTCTTTTTTACGTTTTTGAAGGCGGTTTTACTTCTTGATAAAAGTTTTTTTTATTTGAAGCTCAGATTTGCAGTCTAAGGTACGAAATGTAGTATTGTACGTTACCCTAGCAGGAAAGTAGCTCCTAGAGTGATATGAGTGGAATGTATAATTAGTGCGTAATCTTACGTATACCTTTCCTGCTCTAACTTAGACAGAGTGTACGAAAAAGAATAAGAAAAGCGTTTATCATCACATGTTACATCTAACAACAATTCGTTACGAAATGTTGCTCTCAAAGTAGTCTATCGGGAAAGGGATGCTTGTTTTTTTTTAATAATTTTTTTTATTCATGACCATAGAAACAAGTCTTTCAGTCGGAAACATAGATGGGTTCTAGTTCTTGTACAAACTTACCACTCTTTAGAGTTGGTACATCTCAGTGATAACAATATCAGTTTCATATTATTTTAAATTAGGGCTAACTAAATATATACATTTATATTTACAAAATTAGTTAATTTTTTTCTACAGTATTACAAATATATTTATACAACGCACTAAAATATTTCTTATTTACTAATAAATCCTTTATGTGGCGGGGAACACTCATTTGACGTTCACTTTCAATGTCACTGTCGTTTAGTCTGTCACTCAATTCGCTCACCAAAATCAACCGTTGAATGTTGAAACTTGAAGTCTTGAACACTGCAAGATAATGTGATCCAAATTAGCATCTTCTGCTCCACAATAATGACATTGGCTATTATTAATAATCCGGATCCTGTTCAGGTGGGCTGGTGTTAAGCAATGTCCCAATCTCATACGTGATATAATGGTTATAAATTTTCTTGTTATGTATCTAAGATTGTGATACCAAGGTTTAATAGGTAATTCATTTTGTATTCCAGCATACCATCTGCCTTTCGTTTCCAGAGTTATGTCCCAATACTCCTTCCATAACTGTCTATTAAGTTCTCTATATAGACTGTAGTAATCAGTGAATGGAACTTTGAGCGACTCAGATCGATCGTCGTCATGACTTGATCGGGCCGCAGTGTCAGCTATTTCATTTCCACGAATGCCACTGTGTGAAGGGTACCTTCTGGCCTTAGGCTGATACTAATTCTACTTTTATACACTTATCAATTAGTTTTTGTAATATATATCTAACATTAAAAATAATATAATTTATTTTATAAGAAATATTTACATTATCTAAAGCCGACAAAACACTTCTAGAGTCTGTAACTATCATAATATTATGTACATTATTTACAAGGTTATTTACATGCTGCAGTGCACAATAAATTGCATAGCATTCTGCAGTGAAAATGCTACACACCCTGTTTAATTTCATGCATTTAGTGCAGTCTAACTGTGGATCATAGAAAGCTGCATGTACACTATGTTCTGTTTTTGATCCATCTGTATATACAATATAATATTCTGGTCTACTGCCTTTAAACTGTAGGAAATCAAATTTATTGGTAACTGTATCTAAATGGATTGCAAAGCTATTAGTAATACAATTATAAGGAGTTTTATATACAGGCCAAATATCGTTTTTAACAATATTTTTTGAATTACTATTTACATGTTCAAATATTGTTGGGATTTCAGGTAGAGTTCCACCAACCAAAGAAGAAGCAGAGATGGCATTGAAAGCAATTGACTGTGAGATTTCAGGATGTATTGTTAGTTTTTTTAGTAAAGGATTATCATTTGATGTCATGACTTTTAATAGAAATCTCTCAGCTAACAACAACCTTCGTAATATTAAGGGAGGTATACATGTTTCAACTTCTAATGAATTAATAGGTGTGGAGCGCATAGCACCACAGATGAGTCTAAGTCCCATATTTTGAATAACATCTAATTTTCGTAACAAGGTGCTATTGGCATTCATGTAAGCTAAACTGCTGTAATCAAAATGACTTCGCACTATACTTTTGTACAACATACTCATAACTTTGGGGTCAGATCCCCAAAAACTTCCTGCTAAATGTCTCAATAGATTAATACCAGACAGTGCTCTGTTACTTATATGTTTAATATGTTCTTCAAACTTTAATTTATCATCAATAATGATGCCTAGAAATTTATGTTGATTAACAACAGGAATTTCTACATTATTGTAAGAAATTTTAACATTGCTATGAGTATTTACATTTTTACCAATAATTAAAACTGAACTCTTTTCTGGACTTATTTCTAATTTAAGTTTACTATGGTAATAGCCATATAATTGAGACAAAGCCCTATTGATATTAGCAATTGCTATATCTATGTTTTGATTTATGCTGTACAGAAGCAAGTCATCTGCAAATTGCAGGATATTTACACCTGGTACATCTACATATTTTAATATTTCAGAAGTATACACATTATAAAGCAAAGGAGACAAAGTTGCCCCTTGCATTGTGCCTTTATTGACAGTCCTTGGTCCATGCAATTTATTATTATATTTAACAAATACAGTTCTATTGTTTAAAAAATAATAAAGCCATTTTAGAATATGACCAGGCATACCAATATTGTGAGATACTTGAATGAGTTCTTCTATATTTACATTGTCAAAAGCACCTTTTACATCTAAAAACACGCAGATTGCATTAGAATGACTCAATTTTAACCTGTCTTACATCAGATAATAAAGATACAAAGCTTTCAGAGCAACTTTTACCTTTTCTAAAGCCAAACTGGATAGAAGGAATTACACTTTGTGATTCTACAAAATAATCTAATCTTAATTTCAACATATTTTCAAAAAGTTTACCCAAACATGAAGATAAAGAAATAGGTCTATAGGAAGAAGCATTATTTACAGGTTTATTAGGTTTTAAAATCGGAATGACACACTGTGTTTTCCAAGACTTGGGTATTACTAATTCATCCCATAGTTTATTATAAATATGAAGTAATGTTGTTTGTGCATTTACATGTAATTTTTTTATTAAAATATAAGGTATGTCATCTAACCCCGGTGTAGTATCTTTCCTACTCTTTAACGATGTTTTCGACTCTTCTATAGTGAAATTGTTCTTGAGAAATACATTTACATCATTTTCTGTAGCATTTTCGAACAAATGCTCAAGCCTATTATCATCTATTTCGGTAGAATCTGCTAAGTTGTCTAAAAAACTTGGAACCCATTCATCATTGATGTTTTTGTTTCGATTTGTTCCAATTCTTTTAAATTTTTTAATGTATCCCCATATCCTAGAAACTGGAGTTAACCTATTGAAGCTACTACATAAATTTTTCCAAGAAGAAGAACTTTCTTCCTTCAAAATTCTTTTCTTTTTTGCATCTACTTTTTTATATTTTATCCAGTTCTCAATGCTGGGTTGGGAAAAATAATACTTTAATGCATTTTTTGATTTTTCAACAGCATCAGTACATTTTGTATTCCACCATGGTACTGGTTTTTTAATAGCTGTGTTAGCACCTAATTTTCTTTTTGGGATTGTTTTATTCCTTAAATCATTTAATGTTTCTATAAAATAATTATAGGCATTGATAGGAGAATCATTTATTGAGTCTAAGTGGGAAAAACAGGTTTCTGATAGGCCATAATATTGGTCCCAATCTGCCTTGCTATAAATATATTTCTCTTGATCCACAGGAGGTGATGTGTCATACATAGATGGTTGAATGTCGATCTCAAGTAAGGTTGGAAGATGATAGCTACCCATGGGATCATCATGTACATACCAGTTACATAAATGGGCTATTGAAGAGCTAACAAGGGCAAGATCTATAGCTGAAGCTTGTCTATTAGGATAAGGGACAGTTGTTGGTGATCCATCATTCAAAATACATAAGTCAAATTCATCAATTATGTTATATAAACATCTACCTCTATTATTATCACTATGGCATCCAAAAGCTATATTATGAGCGTTAAAATCACCCATGACTATACAAGGTTTAGGTATATTATTGATTAAGTCCTTTAACTTTGCTGAATCAAACCTGACACTTGGAGGGCTGTACACACAAATCGTGTTTCTATAGTGATACATAAGTTTTGAATAGATTCTGAGAAGTGTGTATTAACTACTTTGTACTTTAAATGATGGTTCACCAAAATGGCTACTCCATTATGGGAATTTATGGAATTTTTGTGAATTAAATTATATGTGGGAAAGTGAGGAATCATAGAATTAGATTTGAACCAAGTCTCATTAAGAAGACAGACATCTATATTTTTTTCTATTAATAAATTTTGTAATAGGCTCTTTTTACTCTGTAAACTCTGTATATTATACTGTAAAATATTTAGATAATTATTCATGTTTATATTAAATTTGATAAAAATATTTCTTTAATTTTCTTGTGTGTGAGGGGCCCATCCGAGTCACTCTTGTTACCTAGTGCAACCAACGATTTGACAATTGCGTTAATTATAATTTCATTATTTGCAACTTGTTTAATATCTAAATCTAAAGTATCATTGGCTTTAATCTTATTGGTAGTTTTGGGTAAAACAGGAAATGATTTCTCATTGAATGTAGGAGATTGGTTCACCACAGTGGCATATGATTGCTGCATAAATTTGGCCTTTTTCTCTTCTATTTTCTTTTTCTTAATGGGACAGTCTCTAGAAATGGCTAAATGATTACCTGCGCAGTTGATGCACGTGATTTCTTCCACGTCGCATTCCCTGTAGGAGTGACGACCAGCACAAGAAGAGCAGTGTTGCTCGCCTCTGCAAGCCTTAGCTGAGTGATTGAATTTTAGACATTTATAACATTGCAATAGCGGTGGTATGTATTGTTTCACCTCGTATCTGAATAATTTGATGTAAGCATACTGTGGTAAACATGTTGATGCGAAGGTGACTGCAACTGTATTGAGAGGGACTAATTTTCCCTCTACTTTACGCATGAATCTTTTGATTGAAATGACTTCAGAGTCACACACTATGTTTTTATAAATTTCTTCATTGGAGAGTTCCTTGGGAACAAACCTCAATACACCAATCCTTTCAGTCAAATAAGATGGTATAAACGCTTTAAACTTGTTCTTCCATAAGAAGTCTTCCATTTTCAGGAAACTGTTGGCCGCAGCCGCCTTTCTGAAGGTTACCCCTATTTTATGAGCATTTATTCTATGTACTCCTAAGACGCCTTTAACATTATCCGATAATAGGTTTGTGAGCGTGATAGGATTTTTATTCCCTACCTTCTCCTGCTCTGTTGACTCGACGTATACTACATACTCAGTATTGGTATTTTCAATAAACAATCTTTTATAATTTGGTTTAGTGAATATGTTATACATATTTGGGTCAGCAGAACTTCTACTATTGGTGTATTTTCTTTTTTTCTTATCACCCGGCTCTGGCGGTTCTTCACCGCCACTAGTGACACTCATGGTTTTTCGCGAGGTTCCAGACGTTATTTGTAAGGTATTTCCGTATAATTACTTATTAATTTAACTTTTAGCGAAATCAAAATTACCGCCTTGTTTGACTTCCCGCCAAAAAGTCAGGGATGCTTGTTTATGAACAGTGATGCCAGGTGCACTGTAATTACAGTAGATTTACTGCAATTTTGCTGCATTTACTGTAATTTAAAAATAAAGATCTTTCTGTGTAAAATGAATGTGCTTTATGTTTTAGTAGGGAATATTAGTTGCCTACCTACTCTTTTATATTATGTGCATATAGTATATATAATAGTATAAAATACTTAATTTTATGCATACAGTAACAGTATTACTAATCTGTGATTAGGAGCGTGGAGCCCATGCGTTGAAATTTTCGTGTTTATAGTTTTTACCCGACTACAACACTGGAAGGGTAATGAGTTTAACAGTTTATCCTTACTTTAATATTATAAATGGGAAAGTTGTCTGTCGGCTTTCACGCCAAAACTACCAAACCGATTTAAATGAAATTTGGGACACAGATAATCTAGAGCCTGAGAAAGGACATAGGCTACTTTTTAATGTGAAAAAAGGGTTGAAAGGGGGGATGAAAAGTTGCATGGAAGTATCGTCATTTCTAGAGCTAGAAGGTTGAAATTTCTTTTTCATCCCATCTATTCGAACAGGACGTATTGGTTCGCCTTTAAGTGCACCCAAAGGTGGTATTTTCTATAAGAAAGTTTTAGCGGGCAGTAATGAGAATTGGCGGGCAGTAATGAGCTTTCCCGCGCACTTTTTAAATTTGGAACATCTTAGTGTTCAGCGCCAAAGAGATCTAACGCAAATATTGTTTGAAAGACTGGCTGGTACGACGGCCTAAGGTCGCGCCGTCGGCGCCGCCGCCGGTTGATGAGGCGCCTTTTATTTTCTCATACTGGGTGATGAAAAGTAGAGTGTATCACTCGGGCGCAAAATATATTTTTGGCTCGGGCGACGTACTTTGAATCCCTCGCTACGTTCAGGATCCTACTAAAGAATCCCGAGCGTACCGAGGGATATTCTTGTATTCTATTCGGGATTAGAGCTATTCTGATGTAACATTTACAGAGTCATTACAAAATGTGAAACTGAAGTTAACGCGAGAAAGAAACTTCACGCGGGTGCGGGGGGGGGGGGGGTTTGGTACGGTGCGGTGTAGGTGGGGAAACGTGCTTACCCGAACGTGTCTGTGTCTTATTTGTAAAATAATTAGCCTAAATTATTAAAAATGCTACCTAAAGACACTATGTAATCTAATATAATTTATATAATAGTACGACCCGCCCGCGGTTTCACCCGCGCTGCCCCGTTCCTAAGAGTCGTAGCGTTATGTTATATAGCTTAAAACCTTTCTCTTGAATCATTCTATCTATTAAAAAAAACCGCATCAAAATCCGTTGCGTAGTTTAAAAGATCTAAGCATACATAGGGACAGACAGCGGGAAACTTTGTTTTATAATAAGTAAGTAAGTAGTAGTGATAATGGAAGAAAACATACTTCAGTCATCTTTTAGGTCGAATGCAACCATTTAAATTGTGCAAAAATTAGTACATTACTGTCGCGGTCCATAATGACTACTTTGCTGGTCGCGCTGATGATGGCCGACAGCGCAGCGTAGCGCAGCGTAGCGCAGCTCCAGGCCAACACAGCGCGGTCAGCGTGCAGCACCTGAGATAGAGCTGAGATAGAGGCCGAGACCGTAGGTCGAGGCCTTTACAGCGAGGACAGCAATGATGGCCAAGCTGAAAGGCCTAGAGCGTAGCTAGACTAGCTCGAAGCAATCATAGCGTGACCAGCGAAGCAGTCATGTTATTCATAGTTAGTATAGTTCATGAAAGTTTTTAATGCTCAGTTGTGAATATTGTATAGCTAATGCCGCAATTACTACAGCTAGGAATCTAGAATGTGTTATAGACCTACAAATTGCGAAAAACCAATTGAAATTTGAATTTGGCGGGCTCCGGTGAACGATCCGCCCTACGACTCTCTTAACTCTTTGTCAAAGAGTCTTTGTTATTATTGTGGAATGCGATGCGGATTGTGTGTGATAGAGGTGTGTACCGGAGGCAATTTTAAGCCTCCGGCTTTGACTATCTATCTATAAGGACCCGCCTCTCATGATCATTCCCCTCTGTCAAGGTAGTGGATTAAAAAATCTAACGCGTTTATCAAAACTGTTTCCGAAATCGATTTTTCATTAACAGAATCGTTTCCGCTCAGTAAGGTCATCATAAATGCTCCGTGTAAATACCGATATACGTGCAGGTAATGTATGCAAAAAAATATTTAATATCTTATTTAGATAAAGATGGAGTTATTTTCCGTATGTAAGTATTAAAGTTCATTTATTTCTATTTAAATCACATAATACAATTTATTAATAAAGATCGAGGACGTTACCGATTCAATAATCGAGTATAAAATAATCGTTTAGTTCAAGCATGCACTCCCCACGAGACTACCCGCACTCCCCACGAGACTATCCGCACTCCCCACGAGACTAGCAAATTTTTTTTACTAACAATATCAGCCTTCTGCTAATACACGTAAGATTTAAATTTGAAATATCCATCAAAATGTCATTTTTTGATTTCAATTATATATCATCCAATAGGATGTCACCATTTCTGATTTCCAATTATAGGTCTTAATGCAGAATTACCGTTTTTTGGCAATTATAGGCCTTATATATATTATGACATAATGCATAAAACTCGAATTTTAAAAAGTGTAGCGAGACTATGTCCCTCTTTTGTTTTGTCATTTTAATTAATGATGTGATAGTGTTTGTTTACGATTTCGAATCGATATCGATATTATTTTTGTGTTCAATGTAAGACCAAATGAATATCATGAATTTATGATATCACTATATTTTAATAAAATAACATTTTTGGAAATGACGTAACTAGATTATTGATTATTTTTGATATCCAGTATTAGATATTTTATTAGTTACTTTTTCAGATCTACAAAAGACCTTCATTTAAAATGATATAGGTGTGATTGATAAATAATAGCTTAAGCCGTTGTGGATAAATTTGTTTACAAAAGAATTTATAAATTAACATATTTAAATCGTATTTCAAAAATCATTGAAAATGATTTCTAAGATACGGTATAGTTAGAAGGTCTGGGGTTTCTTTTACCGCTTAGGTGGAAAACCAGCACATGTCCCGCCTGATGGTAAGTGTATTTATAGTGTTAATGTACCCTATTATATGAACGCTTGCAACACCTGGGGTATCACTCGCCTGTTGCCGAACCTGTAAAAATCTTTTCCCACCCGGTAGACACCTACAACACCGGTACCCCCACTGCCAACATAACGCTTCCTCGCGGAGCTCTGGCGATCTTGCTTACCGTGAGGAACACAACATAGTACAGTCACAGATACTAGAATACTAGTAGTACAGTGCTATATTATTTGGCTACTATTTTCTGCAAAGTGTAGGTGTTTCCCCAGTTGGGCAGCTCCAATTGTAAGTGAGTTATTTAATTCCACTATGCCCTGCCTCTCGGGGTGTTTCTTCAAACACATTATTTTCTTTTTTCGATATCCGGCTCAAAGAAATAACGAGAGTACGGAACACGACATACCATCACGTCTTTATTCCCCGAAGGGTTAGACAGATGCGTACTTAGGGGGCGAGCCTATTGCCATCAGCGGGCATCAACCCTTAATTTTATAGAAAAACTCCAATAACACATTGCTCGACCGGGGAATCGAACCCAGGACCTCTAGCGTAGCGCTTCTGTTCATATTAACGCGCGACATAATGAACAAAATCTTATTTACTCCTACTTATATCTCGTGGGAAACAAAATGCTCTGTCTAGTGTTATCCCTATAATCAAACTAATTGGTATCAAAGTATTTGTAACATAACGTCCCCAATATCCGCTCTATCTATACTAATATTATAAAGAGGAAAGATTTGTATGTATCAATGAATGTAACAAATAAACTCAAAAACTACTAGCCCGATTTCGAAAATTCTTTCACCATTTGAATGCTACATTATTCAAGATTAACATAGGCTATAGAATATGTATTTCGAAAAGTTTGCGATTTCTCTCACCCGTGCGTTTATTTTCCAATTACATAGTATGTTACACCTATTTATCTATACCTAAACAGTTCCTTTGTTTTGTATTTCATTAACATGCAATGAGAGCATTGCATTGAAAATAATTATGACGCAAGATATTAAAAAGGTGTCTAAGGATGATTTTAATTTTGCAAATAAATAATTACATATAAAAATATTTTTTGATGTTGTTACGTTTTTCTCCATTCTTCCTAAAATAATCTATCGATATAAAATATCGACATAGTAGCTTCCTAATTATTTTTATTGTATTATACGTTCGTATTGTCGTCAATTCTTGTATGTTGACGTATTTGACCTCTATGTGTGCGTAAATTGTGTTAGTGGTGAAGAATTTAATATGTGTGAGTTCGTGGCGATACAAAATGATTTTGAGTATGTGTGCAGCAATGTCTATGTAGTGTTTCCTCCCCCCGCACCAAAACTGACAGACTTTTTTGTTCATAGAATTAGGCGCGTCACTTGTCCAGGGATAGATAGTCAAAGGCCTCCGGAGATAATGCGGAGATTTTATTGAATAACCGGTGATTCTCCGGTTTTTCTCCGGTTAGTCAAAATACGTTATATCAGTATAGTTTAAGAGAAAAATAAACAATACTATATGAATTATAAATTGCCTTTATTAAAAAAGTATTTTTTAGTGTCCTATTAAATAAACAAACAAATATATAAAATATATAAATAGGGTAATCCCCGCATTGAGTAACACGGACTGCGAATAAGGATGTTCCTACTCCAAGCTTTTCATTCGATACTCATGGTAACGAATCATTCTGGTCATACCTTTTTAGTTCCGATTGCAAAATTTGCAAAGAAATTACCTACCTACTTGGTATCGATCGAAAATTCATTCAGAAATGTTTACCAATCCAATAACCGGTAGTTAAGAAAAAATCACCGATTAGGCTCCGGTACTAACCCTAACCGGTGATTATCCGGTTTTTTGACAACCGGTGCACACCACTAGTGTGTGACTGTTTGACTGTTAGGTTTTGTTTGTGTGTAGTGTGTACTTCGAGTTCATTCGTTTATTGCAATCGGACGCGCGGGAGCTTTATTCTTATTGTGCACTGTTCTATGTGATTTTATTGAAAGTGAAATTAAGTACCATGGACGAGTAAGTAATGAACAGTTTTTAATTGCTGCATTAAGTATTGGATAAAGATTTTGGGAAGAATGATTTATTTCATCAAATATAGTGAAGATGGCGGTACCGCGAGGCAAACAGATAACAGACAGGCGAAGTGGCACATGACGCGGTCAGGGTGTCTTATGGAGTTTACGCGCGAAAATTAAAGCGCACGTTGTCGATTTATTATTATTTTGTAAAACTAATTTCTCCGAACCACCCCACAGAGGCCTCGCGGCCATTTTGCGCAAGACTTAGATGACACCCGTGTGTGTTGCGCATCCGTCAAATTACATCTGGCGCGAGTGATTAAAATGAGGATATCTCGAAACTTGTATAAGAACTGTATGTAAACTGTATATCGTTTGAATCGCCATTCAATAAGCTTTGTTACCCAACTAAAACCAAAATTTAAAAAAATAAAAAAAACATTCGTCAGCAAATTTTGCAAAATTACTGAAGTATTGCAATAAAATTTAAAATTAAAAATGATATCAAGGAAGAACTGTTTTATTTACATTAAGTTATACTATTTATTTAACATTATTCAAGTATGAAAACAGAACTAGACATAAACATCCGGCCCAAACAATGAACACAATACTTATTTTTATTGCTCCATAGTAAAAGGGGACTGGAGCTGTCTTATTGTCATCCTTGTTCTTTTCCGTACCCTTTGTACAAATAAGAACAGGATAGAAAACATATTACTAATGATAATTGGACGTGAAATTCTACTCGAAACACTGACGACTCTGAGTTGTCGTAACGCACGAGGGGCCAACTGATAATTGATTTCGCGACATGCCATTAAAAGTAAAGACTAGAGATGCATACGCATGGCCTGGGCCACGAACCGACGCACTATCGACGTGTAAACAGCAATTTTTTACTAAATCGAAAAAGTTATCGTTTTGAGTACTGTATATATGTATGTAAGGTATGAATTTTGCATTTCAGATTAATTATTTATGACATCGAGGTACTGCCGGCGGGTCAGGGTTTGGAGAGCCCTCTGGACTGCCAGTGGGAACCGTAAGTAGCTCCACATGGTATCTAGTTGTATTAGACTAGCGAGAATAGTTTTTAATTTAAAATTATTCCTGCTTTCAGATCTGCTCCTTCACCACAACCAACACCACCACCTCAGATGACTCAGGTTGTGGTTGAAGACGTCAGTTCTTGCCAGAGTCTGCAAAATAAGGAAATTTATCAATATGGTAAGTAGCTCAGCTTGGGTTTTTAGCTATCTTTTAATTGTGTTAAGTAACTTCACAATTCGAAGAAAAATAAATTATACCACCAATGACACAGATAATAGTATTTTATCATTGGATACCATATTACAACTAATAGTGTTGGGGTAGATAGTGAATGATTTTGCATAAAGAATTAATGATAAAAATGGTTTAATATAAAATCCAACTAAACATTCGTGAGATGTGAAATATAAAGTAATTATTAAAAGTAATTTCCCTTTTTATTTTCATCTAATAGAAACAAACCAAAAATAAAAATAATGTAAGTAATTCTTCACATTTTGTAGATTACCTTACTACTGAGAAACAAATTCTAAAATTTTAATAGTTATCATTGTGTTTTGAAGACAAATAAATTTATAATAAAAAGTTTATTCATGTAAATACATTATATTAAATAAGTAATTCAAGTACATTCTTACACTTAGACTATATATCCATAGTCACCGATCTTACAACACCTCACTTTCTTTTTTGACAAAAACTGTCAAGTTACTGAATACAATTAAAAGTCGAAGTACTTATAGGAGCAAACTTCTAGTTCCCACCAAAAGTTTTATCTACCTATCATTACACAGGAAGCGAATCAGACTCTGGCGAGAGCGACGAAGACGACATGGCGATCAATATCTTACCAAGGGCGCAGATGAGCGCCTGGGAGACGCCACTGGACTTTGATGATACACATGACCAGCCTGCAACTGACGCTACTGCTCCTGATGCCTCCGCGGTCGCGGTTGCCAGCACCAGCAGCAGCATCCTGGAAATTCCCTCAAGCGCGACGGACCAGCCTTGGGGTCTCTATGAATTTGATTGGAAACCGTTTCCGAATGTTCCGATTCCACCTGAATCGAGACGGGAAAAGTTTTCGCACAAAGATGTAGGTCCGACAGCTCCATGTGTCGACCCATATGAAATTTTCCTTAGCATATGGGATCGGCAATTTATGGAGTACATTGCCACGGAGACAAATAGATACGCTCAGCAGGTGGCAACCATTATGCTCGAGACCAATAACCTCCATCCCAATAGCCGAATAAGTAAATGGCACGACACGGATGCTGATGAGCTGTACGTCTACTTCGGGATAGTGATTGCGATGGGGGTTGTGGTCAAGTCGCGCATTCAGGAGTACTGGAATGCCACCCCTGACGTATTCTGTACTCCTGGCTTTCGCGTACACATGTCTGGAACTCGTTTCACACAAATCAGCCGGTGTTTACATTTCATTAACAACGAAGACATGAATGCGCTAGAGCTGGATGCCTCCGAGGCTAAACTTTTTAAGGTGCAACCATTATTGTCACATCTAAACAACAAATTCCAGACTTTGTACCGTCTGGGGCAAAATATTGCCTTGGACGAAAGTCTTCTGCAGTGGAAAGGTTGGTTGGACATCAACCAATTTATTCCTAATAAAGCTGCCACGGTTGGGATCAAGACTTACGAGATTTGTGAATCTCAAACCGGCTACCTATGGCGGTTTGAGGTTCACGCTTCCGGAAAGTCCCAAAGATCTCAACCGGAGCAGTTGGAAGACCCAATGAAAGCGTCCACGTCGGCAATTGTCCTAAGGCTCACACATGGTCTTGAGGGCAAGGGTCACACGTTGTGGATGGATAATTTTTACAATTCGCCATGCCTCGCTCGACGCCTCAAGGGGATAGGCTTTGACTGTGTAGGAACCCTGAGGACCAACCGTAAGTTTGTTCCGGAGGGCCTGCACAGTCTGACCAAGGAAAACATGCGCCCAGGTCAGATAACCGGTCTCACCTCGGGAGACGTCGATGTTATGGTATGGAGGGACCACAATAGGGTCGCTATGATCTCGACATACCATGGCAACGGCGTTTCCCGCGACCAAGATTCCACCAAACCCATCTTGATAAATGATTACAATATCATGATGGGTGGGGTGGATAAGAAAGACCAGATGCTGGCCATGTTTCCTATCGAACGGAAACGAACAAAGGTCTGGTACAAAAAACTATTCAGGAGACTTTTAAATGTCTCCATTCTCAATTCTTTCATCATTCATCGCACATCATTTTCTTCTTCTTCTCCTTTAACTCATCGCAACTTCCGTATCTGTCTTGTCAAATCTCTTCTTTCAAAACATTGTTCTCCTACTTTCCCGGCTCCAACCAAACTGGTGCGGAATCTGCGCCAGACTACTACCCGCTATGACGTGCGCACCCACCGCCTGGCTGAGTATCCATTTGGGGCTAATCATCAACGCCGGCGGCGGAAGTGCGCGGCCTGCCGTAAACTGGTGCAGACATACTGTGTTGGTTGCAGCAAAACTATGTGTATAGACCCCTGTTTCCTTGCCCTTCATCCATAATTTTATCTATGTAAAATATATAATATTTATTTCGTTGTATGTATATATGTATTGTATTTTTTTTTGAACCGCACCTTTGTTCGTTTCATTGGCGAATTGTACGATGTTCATCTATCAGCGTGATGTGCGTTGAACATTTTTTAATTTTATAAAAAAATCCAAATTATGTTTTATAAGTATAAAAAAATATAATTAATTTAATTGTGTTGTTCAGATTTGTACTACTGGTTGCATCTTTATTGTGTACTTGAGATTTTTGCACTAAAATTGCTCATTTTATTATTTTTATTTGTTGATTTTCATAATTTTAACACTAACAAACTGTAAAACACTACCATTAGTGAATAATAATATCATACTAATGTAGAATGCAAAGTTAGATTTAAAATAAATGCAATAATATTTTCTCTGTGATTCAAAGTACGAAAGGGTCTTATAAAGCGCTTATTTTCAAGTGCTTGCATTGCTGCTCAGTCATAGTAAACTAAAAAAAAATATGGGCTAAAACTTTCTGTGTTATGTTTGTGAACCAAACTAAGTATAAAGATAATACCATAATAGTCACTTGGCTTATAGTTTCCGGAATGAATGTGTAAACGTATAATACGTTGTACCCTTCTTTTTTGTCCGTCGACTACCTGCGTGATTTAGTAAAGCTTGTCTTATGAAAAAAATGTATTGAGATGTCTGTTCTTTTTATTGACTATTGTAAAATAATGTTTTTAGATAAATAAAACAAAAAATTTTGGAATACATGGTTTTAACATACATACCATCACGCCTGTATTCCCCGAAGGGTTAGGCAGAGGCGTACTAATGTACACCCACAGTTCGCCGGTATGTTTAGGTCCCATGTAATAGGGGGCGAGCCTATTGCCATTTACCGGGCACAAATTCCAAACTCCGAGCTGCTACCGGGAATTTCATAGAAAAACCCAATAACACTTTGCTCGACCTGGGAATCGAACCCAGGACCTCTAGCGTAGCAGTCGCGCTCAGGACCACTTGGCTAATGAGGCAATTGGTTGGTTTTATTTTATAAATATGACGACTTTA
This sequence comes from Acronicta leporina, assembly GCA_947256265.1. Lineage (NCBI taxonomy): Eukaryota > Metazoa > Arthropoda > Insecta > Lepidoptera > Noctuidae > Acronicta > Acronicta leporina. The sequence continues at coordinate 1,980,680 of OX366537.1, read as the reverse complement.
GTATGCGATAAACTGGGAATAAGTCGCTCACCCTACTTTCAACTTCGAACAATATAATTACAACCAATGAGTGACAATGTCGAAGATTGCATAGCTATGTGATAAAAAATAAAACGGATTGATTTTAACGTTACCTATCTTTATTTTTTCCTCAAATCATGATCAAGGAAGTTTCGGTTTCGACCTAAACTGAGACGGTTGCCGAAATTCAGTTTCGAGACCTACACACTTTTTTTTTAAGATGTAAAATATAAGAATAATAATAAAAGTTATTTCCTTTTTTATTTTCATCATAAAGAAACAAACCAAAAATAAAAGTAATTTAACTTTTTTACTTTTGTAATTTTTTAGATTACCTTACTACTGAAAAGCAAATTCTACAATTTTTAATAGTATTAATTGTGTTTTGAAGACAAGTTATATTAAATTTTACTTAGAAAAGGTTGTTCATTCAAGCTTGCACCACCTGTCTTTTTTTTGTCAAAAACTGGTAACCTTTTACCTGTTTTACTGAATTACGAAGCGAAGTCACAGTATTACAATAGGGTATTACACCTTTTTTTGAAAACTGTTTTAACTTAATCCTTAGATCGTAATGAACCAGTAGAATTTTTATTTCAGTTTTATAAAACCGAAAACGATTTTTAAAGTTAATTTAGTGAAGGAAAAATTCGACTCGCAGGCAGGATTCGAACCTGCGTCTTCTGGTTTGATACACCAGACGCTATGACCACTAAGCCACCGCGAGTCCTACCTGCCATGTCGAAATTTGCCTTCACATTCCGAACTTACGTCTTAAAGGTAACGTCAGTAACATCTATTGACAAGCAAGTTTCTTTGCCTCTCAACCGACATGACCTAAACTATACATCTATGATATGACTATACATTACATATATAACTATCGGAGTGACATCACGTCGCAATCCAATATGTATGGCGGATGGCGTTTTAAAACAGATTAAAAAAAAAGACTATTTTTAAAATCTTTGAATATGAATTATAAAATTTACATTGTACTTTTATAAATAAATACTAACTTTTCTCGTATACTTTTTTAAAAATCTATCAAAAACATGCATTTTTCTTTATTTTCTTACATGGTGTAAAATACCCTATTGTAATACTGTGACTTCGCCGTCTGTCCGTCCGATCGTCTGGCACCAGCCTGTATCTCAAGAACCGCGATAGCTAGACAGTTGAAATTTTCACAGATGATGTATCGCTATAGCAACAAATACTAAAAAACCGACTAAGTGCGGGTCGGACTCGATAATTGCACGGAACGTAAAGCTTCTTGCCATTGACCAGAGTAATTTCTGATGAGATTCTGATAAAATATGAGACATCGATATGAGAATGACAAGGGGGCCCACCCCCTTGTCATTCTCATATCGATGAATAGAAAGAATCCATCATCGAAATAACTCGATTGAGGAATAAGAATGTAACATACTTGAAATTAAGTACCCTCATAAATGTTTGTGCCACATTAGCACAATGCGCACCAAACGAAAGACTTGTAGGTTATTAGAAAGAGGTAGACAAAATCAATAAAACAACAAATAATATAGTCATTCGCACCATCATATATTTCATACAACACTTATCTAATAACATACACAACTCGTATGTTCAACTTACAAACTAATACTTCGATAAATCAGAACTTATTTTACAAAAATAACTCTTTAAAATTGTGTTTAGTTGGGGAATGAGGTCCGTATAGGCTCCAAAACAGTATTCATCATTCACAAAATTGGCAATTCAGTGTAATATTATCAAATCAACCTAAATTAGATAACCAGTATTGACACACTCAGAAAATATATATTAATTTTAATTAACCAACAATTACTTTGAAATTGCATATACATTTTGGTACTATGGAGGTTGTTGGTGACTTTTAGGGTAGCCAAATAAACGAAATTTAAATAATTAACTTTTAATTAATCAGAAATACTAATACTCAAGATACACTGGGTACCAAAGCATTAATTACCAATGATTCTTTAGTTACTGAGTGTGACGGAGCAGTAAGACACTTAAAATTGCGTTAACTTATTTTAAACCTTACATCTAAGCCTTTTTCGACGGTGCTCTGAAGATGCCTACGACGACGGCGTGATCTCTCTCGTAGGGCTCCAAAGTCAACTGCTCCTGTGGTTTTAATTTGTCTGCTTGTAGTTTCTTTACTTCTGCTGCGAACACGGCTTCGGGCTGCGCCGTTGAATCTATACAGGAGGCCTAAAGAGAAAAAGTATCGTTAAATATGGGACAGTTGTAAGAAAATATGTTCATGATATTTTTAGTGAGTGACTCAGTGAGAGAGTTCAATCTTATCAACATGAAAGATTTAGATTGTTTTCGTCATCATAGAAAAAGAACTACTAATACCGAACGTCCTACCAAATATTTTAAAACAGTTTTCATGTTTCTGTTAATGTAGTCAGTGTATCCTTAGTATATCGTCGCTACTGCCCAGAAATTTTTCGGAGGTCTTATGGTAGACTCTTCATGTCAAATACTGATATTCAGTAAGATCTGGTAGAATGCATCAACTGAAAGTGCTCAAACAGTTAACTTCTGACCAACATAAACTTGTATGATCAAAATTTATAGCCAGTGCTGCCAAATTCTGACAAGTAGTGCTAATGTAGCTTGCTCTTAAAGGGGCCTGTATAAATAACCCTTCATTCTACCCAAAATGAACACCCGGATTTGGATTCACGTCGGGGACCCTTGCTGCCCCCCTGGCAGCCCTGTATCATTGAAACACCTTGCATCTGACAGATAAATTCTACAATATTATCTAAATTTACGACGTTAAAAACGTGAAATACTCACCTTAATGGAAATAACAAAGTGTCCGCCATTCTTCAAGAAATGTTGCGCGTTTAGACTGACTATCCTAGCCTGATCAGGTTGTGCTACATCAGCAAATATGCAGTCCACCATACCAACCAGCATTCTGTAAGTGATAGAGAGACTAGAGTTGTTTGTTTGGTGAAAGAGTGAGACGAGAAGAGATTGAATGAGTCAGAGAGAGAGTTCAAATGTATCAACATGAAAGATTTAGTTTGTAGAAATCATCATTGGAAGCCTGGAAAGTTTCGCAATAAAATCTAATAAGTTTTAAGTAAATTGGCTACAATATTTTATTAACTTTTAATTAAGAAAAATTAAAGATATTCTAGCAAAGTGAAGACAATGCTCATTTAGCCTTGTTTCCAATAATTATTTTTTTATATTTCCAATAACAGCACAAGAAGAACATTTTTGTTCAAAAACTATATTGCAACTGTCCTAAAGATGTGTTTAATAAAGGCCTTAAACACAACTGGATTATCACATTTTTTATTATAATACTGTACAAAATGCTTATTTACCTGTATTTCAGTGGATGTCTAGCATCTTCAATGATAGGTATAATGTTGGTCCTTTTCTTAGCTACATTTATGAGGTCCCTGCCTGATCTATGTGAAAATTCTACTGCGTATACCAGACCTTCCTGTGGAGTGAACAGACAAAATAATGTTGTTAATGGAGTTTATGGTAGAGGAGTGGTGTGAAGTTGTTTGCGATTATCAGAAGTGGGTATGTGGACATAGTCTTCATGAATAGGTCTAGATTAGAGGGACCACGATCATCACGTGAGATTTACCTAGATAAACAAATGAAAATTGTGCTTTTTATATGAAGGCAGATTTTGTTCTTGCAGAGACGCACTAATTGTATCATTGATAACTTTGTAAGATTACAATAATATTATCTGTGTGGTACACTTCTCAGTTCTCAATCTTAGCCTAAGATTTTTGCAAGTGGTTCTTTTTAGAGAAAGCACTCTATTTAAGACAGTTGTCTAACACTAAAGCCATGTTTATACAAAAAAAAACTGTAGTACATAATCCATAAATATTAAAATTCTTACTGGTCCAACAACATCTGAGACATGGCTGACGGTGGTGCCACTAGCTGCCCCAAGGTACAGCACCCTAGATCCTGGAGGCATGTGAATAGCATCCACTCCGCCCATAATTGCAGCTGCTAACTTTGACCGGAAGGGATTCCATACTCTGTATTCCACCTTTTCTCCTTCATTCTGTCATGAGGGCAATTTAAATCAGTAAGGGTAACACTAAGAAGGGATGAGGGTAATAAGAAGGTAAAATCAGAAGTGGGTATGTGGACATAGTCTTCACGAATAGGTCAGGTTAGAGGGACCACAATCATCATTATAATCAAACTATATGTATTAGAAAAATGCGTAATTTCAAAAATATGCAATGTATTTTCCAACTGAATAAAATTTTGTAACAGACTAAAAAAATTGAGAGAAAAACAATACAAACCTCAACTGATATTCTCTTTTCACCATAAACTTCTGATCCAGGCACCAAGTTTTTTGTGACTAGAGCATCTTCTTTGCCTCTTGCAATGAATACTCCAGGGTGTCTAAGGAAGAATACATTATGTTTAGAAGAGTAAAAAGTAGAAGATACGAGGGAGTAAGAAAAATATGATCAGAAAAGTATGTTGGCTTCAAGCATTCGCTTTCAGAAGAACGAAAGTTATTATATTAGCATCATTTAGATATTTTCTAATAATAAAAACTGTTTAATTTGCCTAGTTAAAACCGATGTTACATATTTGTTATCATTTCAAGAGTTAGTAGGTATTCAATTGACCTAAAAGTTTATTTGATAAGAACTTTTTGTTGTTTGAGGTATTAAAAAATCTGTAGGATTTAATTGAATTTGTAGACGAATTCCAAATGGATTAACCACATAGCGCCTATCTTGTGTAGAGTTATTTTAATATAGGTATAACCACAGCCTACAACTGCACAGAAATTCTTCTAAAACAAAATCATCTAATAAAAAATATTAATTTACATACCTGTGAGGTTCAATAATAACTTGTTTGCCCCCCTTGAAGCCGCCACCTCCCCTCCCGCGGCCTCCACCGGGACCCCCGCGGCCACGACCTAGATTACAACTATGATTATAATACTTAACAATAAAATGATTTTCTGTTAGTTTGTTTGCGATTATCAGAAGTGGGTATGTGGACATAGTCTTCATGAATAGGTCTAGATTAGAGGGACCACGATCATCACGTGAGATTTAATTAAAATACAGTTCATCAAAATAAATAACTGTCTGAAATTAATTCAAAGTGGTTAAAAGCAGTGGTAACTTTTAATAGTTGCAGTTTCGAAAAACCCATTGAAATTTGAATTTGGCGGGCTCAAGTTTATTGACCCCCCTGCAGAACTGCTTGCGAACAAATTCATTTTCAGTTATTTAGACCATACTGTACAAATATCTTGATTGTTCTCTCCTAGTAATTCAATTCTATTTGCACATACCTCCACCGCGGCCGCCGGCACCACCACGTCCTCCAAAGCCACCTCTGCCTCCGCCTCCTCCACGTCCGCCGAACCCTCCCCTGCCTCCGCCACGACCACCACGGTCACCTCCGAATCCACCACGGCCGCCACCTCGACCTCCGCCACGACCCCCACCGCCGCCGCGACCACCGTTAAATTCTGTTGAAGAAAAGTTCATATTCATATTCTTTATTGCATACCATAATGTACAATAAGGTGGTGTAATTAGACAAGAATCATTATGGACCCTGTAGGGCACAGCAATTTTAGAAGAGAAGAGGATTTATTTTACTAGCTACGGTAGTTACCAATTATAAATTATTGGGTACTTATTATAAAATAAAGGTATGTTATTATATTAATTATAGGCTTTGTCTTTTTACATTACATTACATTATTTATTTGAATTATTAAGTATATATACCATGTATTTAGAATATTACGATACAGATATGTTAGTTTATTTTTTTGGAACTATTTATTGTATTACATTATTTTATTTGTAGAGATTTTTGTTTCATTTAATTAGGCTTACTTTATTTAATATTATTGTTAATATTTACTTATAAGTAATTATATAACTTATTTTTTTATATTTATTTAAAAGTAACACGTGATATTATTATTATTCGAATAGTTCTATTAAATATTAATTATATATTATTATTTTAATATATTATACATATTATATTAATTATTTATCATATTTTTTGTTTGAATGAACCTATTAATAAAAGTCAGTACTATCTACGTCATTATTCCGTTATTTATAGGTATGTTATTTTTACATATTATTAAATATTTTTGTGTAGGTACGTCTTATTTAATTTGAGTATCATTGAGGTAGTCGTTGATTGTATAGTAGGCTTTGTTAATAAGAAGTTTCTTTAGATTATTTGTAAATTTTAAATCACTAGTTTCATTTTTTATTGTGTCTGGTAGCTTATTAAATATTTTTATGCACATCACATATGGGCTATTTGAGTGTATTGTTAGGCGGGAGTTTGGTAGCATTAGTCTATTCTTATGTCTTAAGGAACGATTGGTATTTTTATCGGCACGTGTTGTAAAAAATGAAATATATCTTCTGACAAATTTGCATATCTCTAGAATGTATATGCATGGTAGTGTTAAGATTTTATGTTTAATAAAGAATGGTTGGCAGCTGTCAGTTTGTTGTATATTTGTAATTATTCTTATTAATTTTTTCTGCAAAATGAAAAGGGTAGGTGCATCCGTACTATTTCCCCACATGATAATACCGTAGCTTAGCCACGCATTAGCATAGGCATAGTACGTAGTCAGAGCAGTTTTTAAATCGGTAGTTTTTTTAATTTCTCTAAGGGCGTATGTAAATTTTGATATTTTTGATCGTATATTGTTTATGTGAGTTTTCCAAGTGATATGTGTATCTATGGTTAGGCCTAATAAAGTAAAATCATTAACGACGTCTATTTTATTACCGTTAAAGGTAAAGTTAATTGTCAACGGGGATTTTTGGTAAGGGTAAAAAGTCATTATTTTAGTTTTTTTATAGTTGATCTCTAGATTATGTTCGTTCATCCATTTAATTGTTTTATTGAGTATGGTATAAAGTTTTTCGTTTATGTTATCTTCTTTTTGGCATGAGGTTAATAACGATATATCGTCCGCGAAGAGCACACACGGCAAGTTGTTAAAAAATTAACAGTTGTTCACGAGTCAGCCAACCTTTTTGCGGCAAGACCTAATTTTGTAAAAACTCTGTTGATGATATTCATGGAATAGTCGCATTATTTTTATTTATTGCCTTCTAATATTCTAGGGGCTTGCGGCTAAGTATAGTTCGCGCAAAATAACTTCACCCAAAACTAACAGAGGGGGAAAGTTTGCTCAGTGCATTTGCATGCAAAATGTAATAAAAATCGACTACTAGTAGCATCATATAAAATACTGATATTCAGCCTCAGCTCAGATCTATTCTTCCGGATTTCTGGGTGACTGCATGGTATAACATAAAGTTGGGCATAACAGCCTGCTATACCAAGAAATTAAGCTCGCTAGATAACTTCTTTAGTATTAATGGAATCACTCGCTCGACTGGAGCGAGTGGAGTGGAGATTGGAGTGATACCACGGCCTCACAGAAATCTGTCCTGAAACAATGCTTGTGTTGTGTTTCACAAAATTTTATTCTATTGCAAAATGAAAGCACATCACAACATTATTTAATATAGAAAATTACTTAAGGGTCCTGAGAATGTTGGTTTTTGTATAGTATCTTTCATCTGATGATAGAGATTTAACGCTTCTTCCTCAGTCTCAAAACAAACAGTGCTCTGTATCTCTATTGTTGCTAATAAATGCTCATTGTAATAATATTATCAATAGAATAATAGTTGATATTTGACATGATTGTGTTGTGGGTTCAATCTCCACATGGAGCAAATATTTATATGATCTATGGTTGTTCATGGTCTGGGCGATATATGTGAGAATTTGTGGTAGTAAACCGCGATACAGCAGGAGACAATAGTGTGAGCAGATTTTATAAAAAAATGAATTTTCTCTAAGATGTAAAGTCTCCCAATGTGTACTAGGAAAGTTAGGTTGACTATTATATTGACAAACATTAAAAATAGATAAGGCATACTGGAAATCAATATGATCTGATGATCTGGAGAGGCTAAAGATAGATCCAGAATGTCGCCTTAGATGCTTTTGGAGAAAGAAGGAAGCCCATAATGTCACCATATTGCTGCAATCGGTGAACTAAAAGCGACGAACAAACACGTGGATGTTTCATTTCCTCATTGATAAATAACCAACAATTGGGGTTTTATCGTCTGCCCGTATCGTTTGAGCTTTTCTTACGTCGGTTCCATGATAAATTCACATAAATTATTACAGGGGGTTTCGTATTGTCTAGCCTTCCGTCGCGTGGTTGCAAGTGCAGCGTGGGGAAGAAATAAACAATAATTTCAAGGAATATTATGAGAATTTTAAGTTTTTTTCAAATTATAAGAATGCGAAGCTAAAACCGAAGCCCAAGAAGGTTATGTTTACATAGTTTACCTAACAACTGAAAAGGGGAACTGGTTTTGCAACAAACTAACCTCAAAATGTAACACGTGAAAATTATAAGTAGAGAAAAACTGGTCAATAGACGAATTATATCGCATAAAAGAATAAGATTATAAATAATTTAAGAGTGTAGTTGTAAAAGTATTTTGTTACAAAAGTTTGTAAAATACCACACGCGGCATCACGCATGTGCCAAACATTACACTTTCAATACGTAAATAAAAATCTTACCTGGCTTGCCCATTACGATATCACTAGTTTTTTGAACTATATCCTACTATTTAAACAAATAACTTTTGCTATCTAAACACAAAAATAAACTGTAATTTCTTCATAAACGGCGCGGAACCATCACGCCGCGCAGCCGTCCCCGGAAATGACGCCATTTTAAATGAACAATGTTGCTCCTTCACTCAAAGAAATTGATTTAAAAATTATAGAGTTGCAACTACAGAAAATTCAATTTTTTCTCAGAAAAAGGGGAGGATTGTAAAAATTAATTGTGATGTAGAATGACGAATTTCACGAATTACAATCTAAATAAGTACCTATATTTTTGTATTTGAGTATATATGGGGAGAATTGTAATAGGTACAGATGAAAAATGCTGTTCTGCATAATTTGAGATTGCGTAATGAATGCATTTCTCTGTTTCATTGTTTGTTTGGAATCAGTGATTGCAATTTAATATCGCTACATACTTACGAATTATTGAGTTGAGTCACACTATTTACAACTAATACTTGTATTTGTACTAATAATTAGAGGTAGTGTACTAGCGGCCGGCCCCGGATTCACACGGGTGCAATAGGGTCATGTTATTATACTCTTTGAATTGGGTGCAATGTACATGCACATGCAGCATATTATCAGTAGGTACGTACCTACTGATGTTGCTGCATGTACAAATATTTACAAAAAATACCTAAGTAGTTATATCAAAATATTTAATAGTGTATGTAAGTACTCAAAATCTCTTGCACAGTTAAAAATTCTACAAACATACGGATGCGAATAGCGAATATGCTTTAAAATGTAGTACCTACGCTATGATTGAACCAAGAAAGATATGTATTTTAAGTTTATAACATGCTTGGGTTGAAAAAAACAAATAATTTAAATTAAAATACAAATACCTATTGGTTTATATACCATATATTATATACCTTATATACTTATACCATGGTAATTCATATTATTTTGATTAAGAAGTTTGTAAGTTACCATTTAATTGTTTTATTTGATTACCTACTTTGTTTTAGATTTGCGTTATCTTCTTTTTATGTAGTAGGTATTTATTTGAATGATTACCTATGATTTTTTTTTTTTTTCTCTTTATTTAACGAGCTTGGTCGCCAGTGCGATCATGTCGCTCGGTAACAGTACACATTTACAAATAATTGACAAAATGAAATTTTATTACTACAAAATCATAATGTTATTAGTCCTTAAGTTTGAACACTACCTTTGTTTGAGATACATTTCAACCAATTTAATGATTTTTGTAATGTCCTGACTTAGAGGCTGAGAAAGAATACAATTAAATGTACCGGCATCAACATTCGAAGGACCGAGCAATTGCCCTCTCAGCGTCTGATTCCGGACACATTCCATTAAAACGTGGTATACATCCTCAATTTTACTTATGCAGACACTGCAGTTGGGAGAGTTAACTTTTCGCATAAGGAAGGCAAATTTATTTAACGGAATATGGCCGGAGCGTAGTCGCATTATTAGTACCATATTCTGTCTACATAGTGAACTATAGTCCACCCACGGGGTCTTCCAGGGTTGTGGTTGAAGCGTTTTATACCAAATTCCTACTAATTTAGACCGTTCGTCAAAGTATTCTTTCCACATGGTATAGCATTGATTACCTATGATGTAAAGAATTACCTATAATGCTAATATAAGTAATTATAATTTACTTTAGGTATGTATTTAAGTACTCAAAAATATCCAACTTTAAGTGGATCAATGCTATATCGGTCAAAATTTCTTCGAAAATAAATTGATTACATTTAGAGGAGATGGGGAAATAATGTACCTAATGTATATCTAAAGTTTAACCAGCGTAAAACAATCATGTAACCGCTCTGAAACTTTTTTTGGCAACACATCAGCATCGTTCATTTTTTTCTTTGCTATATCTACTTATTAATCCGGTGCATTACTATCAGCGAAAACCGTGTTGAATTTGCTCCAGTAGGTAGTTCCTGAGACTTACTTAACTACATACACAGGGCGAGGGAGAGTTTAATTATATATAATTATGAATCTAGTGATACTTGTAATAATGACTACACACTTCAGTAGATATAATTATCCAGAGTAGGCAGATAAGATAAATAATAATACAATAAACACTTACTAAGCTATAAATAACTTATTTTTGTTACGATTAGGTACCTCTAGAATCATACCACTTCATTCCTCGTTCACGAAAAGTCTAGTAAAATAAACAAATAGGTACATAAATAATGGAGACCAGTAACTTCGACAAAATTACTCTCGCAAATTTTAAATGGATAAATAAGCCAAACCAATGGAATATTAATGGCGATGTTCTGGAAGTGACCACTGACGACAAAACTGATTACTGGGAAGGCACTTGGTATAATTTTCACCACAATTCGGGCCACGAATACGGAATAGAAATAAAAGATGATTTTACCTTTACGGTGAGTTTAAAAAAACTTGGAGCATTATTAAAAAATTAACAAACATCCAACGACGAAAAGTTGCAGCCTTGGAGCTAGAGTCAATGCAAAAGAAAAACTTGCGATCCGTTAGCGTCATTTTCGTAATAGGCTCCCTAGTTGTATTTGGTCTACATCCCGAATCTCTAATAACTGCAGATTGCCAGAGAGGCGACAGGTAGCTGTGTCTCTGGCACGCGCAAAACTTGCGCGTTTTTTATGACACTCTAAGAGGTCCTACCACTCTGAGCAAGTCAGATATTACTCGCCTCATACTACATGGAGTTGAGGATCTGTATTGTAACCTGTCCCTACACGAAGGATTAATATAACAGTACATTAAATACTTACCTTATTTAAATTCCAGGTTTGTGTTGAAGCAGAATTCACACATTTGTATGATCAAGCGGGACTCATGCTGTATTTGGACAATAAACACTGGTTGAAGGCAGGAATTGAGTATAATGATGGCCAGCCAATGATAGGCAGTGTATTAACGAACGAGCTCTCTGATTGGGCCACGGGTATGTTAAAATTTGAATTATGTATCAATGGTGTTCTGGGAGCATTGCGCAGCGCTGCCACAGAAAAATACAGTACTAGAGCTTCAATGTTTCTAGAAATAACACTTCAGCGAAGATCATTCCACTTTCAAAGAAGATTCCATCCAATGTATGACTCTGATATTGATAACGGCGGTTACGCTGTGGCTCAGGGCCAGTAGGTCCCATATATCTGGGGCGAGCTATGGAGAGAGGTATGGTCGGAGTCTCTCTGAGGGAAAATTCTGCAACGTAGTTATTCGTCAGCGAACCAAAGTTCCCGACCTACCTCAAAGGATTCGCAAGGTGAAGTGGCAATGGTCACATCTCTGGGAGAACTGAAAGCGCTAGAGAAAACGAGTTCTCAAGACACTACCGCGTATTTTAGAATGCACGGCCAGGTGAACACATGTTTGGCGGAAGGTGGATGGCAGTAATTAGACGTTTGACGTGTGGCGTTGACTGTGAGAGGCATTCAAGAGGCTACATCCATTAGTGGACGAATATAGGCTGATGATAATTTGTTCGCAGGTATTTACCCCGGTAATCCTCGGAAGTTCTACCTCCGTTTGACAAGAAAGGGTGAAGTGGTTTGCATCAAATACTCCACAGATAATAAACTGTGGATACTGCTGAGGCTGTGCTCCATGCCTTTTTCCGTCAACCCTAACCCTTGTCTGGTGGGCCCCATGTGCTGTACTCCTTTGAGAAAAGGCTTGCGGGTCAAGTTCAGTGGAATATCTGTCACTGTGCCCGAAGAAGATATATTGCATTCCAATTAAAATGTGCAATATTGTCATTTATACCCGACTTCCCCTGATGATAATGTTATTTCTATCGTGTTAAATGTATTTTAACATAGTACCTACTGTGGTACCTACCTACTGGTTTTTTGTGAAACAATACAAGATTAATTATGTGTTCATAATTATTTACATTTAAATAGGTAGGTACCTACTTATAAATCTTGTCCTGACAATAAACGAACACAATAAAAAAAACAGTCAATTCGGTCGAGCACGTCACTTCACAAATAATTTACTCGTTCGAGTAAATTATTTGTGAAGTGATGATCTTTTCTTTGTATGGGTCTCTATATAATAGAGGTCGCGCTGAATCTCAGGATCCGTTTAATTATTTGAGATAAGAAGTTCACCAGCTTTTAAGTTGGAGTACCTACTTATTTAGGTTTTTAACAGTGATACCAAAATTAAAATCTAAGTATTCAGTAGTTTTTGCGCCAACTCGTAACAAAACAGACAAGAATTATTTAAAAAATCTCATTTTTGGGTTTGGAGACGTTTATTATCATAACCCACTTGTTTTTTTTAAATACCTTCAATGTACAGACACAGCTTTCTTACAATTATACATAATAGTAGAGATAATTACCAACCAACCACAAAAACGTAATACCTACCAAAATAAATCGTTATGATCTACGTTTATAACGTACCATTTCGTCTATCGATCGTTCCAAACTTGGTAAATTTATCACGAATTGAATTCGCATTTTTTTCCAGTGAAATATTTTGGACGAAATAGTAGAGCAGGAACCTAGACCGAATAATACACGCTGATTTAATTGTGTTTCAATTACTATTTATTTTGGGATTACGGCAAATAAATATTTATTTCCTTACCTATTTACATGATACAGCAAGAAATAGTTGTTTTAAATAAATATATCTAAGTGACTGCTGGCAGTGCAGCAGGCAAAGGCCTAGAATGTGTTAAAGACCTGTGCCTGCAGCACTTTAATTTGGGAAAAACAAAAATATAATTTGGCGGGAAGCTTTTCAATGAAACTAAATTATTTTATAAAATATTTATTTTTATTTAGCGGTATACAATCCGCGATAATTTCTCGTAAATCTACAAAATTCCTAACTAAAGGAATGTACAGACGAAACAACACATTTATATAATTTTTAAGTCGTAGGTTAGGTATCTATTGTGTTTGACACATCAAATATTATTACCATCTACACTCAATGACTCACTTTGGAGATTGGGTAAAAGCCGACACTTAGGCCCACTTGCACCAACTTCTTTAATGAAGGATAGAATGAAGGAATAAACGAAATTTCTATGAAAAATTGTTTTTAAATACAATTTAAACATATTTAAGAAGTCGGTGCAAGTGGCCCTTAATGTAGCCAAGTGCCATTTTTTTTTGTTTGTTGCAAGGACTGCCAAGATAATTGATAGTTCTGGATAAGCACTGATAATTTGTTGAACCAATAAGCTGTATTGTGCATTCAATATTTTCTCTTTCGTTCTAATACTAAATTACTTATATACAAACGAATGAAACAATACATTGCCTTGCACAGCTATTTTTTTTTAAGTAATATCAATCGAATTAAAAAAATATTTAAATATAACTATTTTTTATTTGAATGGGTAACGGAAACTAACGTCAAACAACTAAGTACTTATATTTTTTTTACACACATTTGTTTCAAAATTCTATGTATATAAAAGTCATTGAAACTTACTCATCGAATCTTGGTAAGTATTAAGGATTCTACAGATCCCAGTACAATATATTAAACAAACACGAAATATTTCGACAGAATGTACTAACACTTATGTGAAACCTATGTGTACCTCAGACGAAACACTAGACCGCGATAAAAGCTATTAAAATTGCTACGGACAACGCAGTAAAAACACACGGAATCCTCAGCGTGTACTTTTGGCGAAGTCTACCGGGTCCTTTAAAATAAATTTATTTAAAACTAAAAAATGCTCTTCCCATAATTTAAAACTATAATGATTTTTTTTTAATTTACACGTCATGCGTAAAACGTACCATAAAGATTAGAAAACGATTATGTATTGTGGCTTTAAAACAACAAAACAGCAGAACTTTTTTTTTTAAATAAAGAAAACGGCTACTTTTCGCCCATAGCTTTTTTTAATTATTCATGTTTTAAAACCACGCACAAGAAAAATTTAAATCGTATTTTGAGATCGGACATTTTTGTTCGAATTGCTTTACGCCGCGTAAATGTGCGTAAAATATTATTTAAGTATAATATATTATTTTATAACAACGCTTTTTTTCTATTGTGAGATAAACGGAAACATAACATTATATTATATTATTATATATAAAAACATACATACAGTATAGTGCATATATTTATTAGTACTTAATGATATGCTTAAGAAAAGTAATTTCTAGTTACATTATTTAAAAAAAACAACTGGATAATATCCATTATTTATATTGACCAAAGATATCCAAACGAACAAACAGTCTTTTGTGGCAAACAAAATTAACAAACTATCGAAACCATGGACTTTTGTATCAATTTTGACTTCAATTATCTGTTTGATCTCACAAGGAAAAAAAAATGGATAAACTTAATCTAATTATATTAACTTAGATAATAGTTACATGGCAAAACTAAAATTATATCACATTTTCACTCACCACAATCAACTCATAGAACACAGACCTTGATTTAATGTCTGCTTTTCCAAACACTGCAGTCATGCAATGGCCAGGACTTTTTATGCAAAATGGATAGGTACCTTTAGATGGGCTCATAGCTAAGTAATAACTAAGCTGATCAACTGATCTGCGAGGTTAAGCTGCACTCGCCGCGGTCAGTGTGTGGATGGGTGACCATTCTTAACACATCGAGACCCCTCCGTGCCTCGGAGAGCACGTAAAGCCGTCGGTCCCGGTTGTCATACGAACATCTATGACAATTGTTGGTGGTCGTCAGAGAAGCCCAAAAAAGCCAGACAACCAGTCTATCCTCCGAATATCGGTATTGCCTATACCTGTCCTGTGTTATCCTGTCAGTCAGGTATTTTTTATTATTATAAAAATTAAATCAACACCTGTACCTATAATATACCTAATTAAACAAATAAAACAATTCAATTCAGTTGTTAAACACACAAGCGCTTATCAAACATTCGTAGAAGTAAATAACATAATGAGAACTTAATCAATATAAATGTCACTACCGGTTAGTGGTGTACAAATGTACACCGGTTTAGATACGTTCATTAGTGTGGGGTGCCGTTGTACAACATTTTTTTAACAACGTTAAATTATCTTGTTTTTCGGATACTATGGATGCGTTTATGTAAATGTACACCATTCGTACACTTCGTAACTAATATCGTCATCAATATTGTTGATGACGATATTAAAACTAAGGGCTATTGGCGCAGTTATAGCATTGATATCATTTTTGAAGAATATGAGGACTGTGGCCTCTTTGCCAAACCCGATTTAAATAAATATTATATTAATTTAACATCAATACCTATTCAACTATATATTTCTACAGTATTTATATACCTAATTTCTTCCACTTATCCGTCCAATCCAGTATAAATTTATTGTCCTACAATCCGATAGGCTGATTTAGTGCTACGATCAAATCTATGCACCAAATATTATATCAACACGATTTACGACACCAGAGGGCGTCCTATGACGTGTTGTCTAACGACATTTTTCTATAAATAGATTGCGTTATAATTAATTATCTACCTTAAGGCTAATATACTGATTTCTGACACTTAAGCGAATATTTGACATTGAAATTAAACAAATTTTCAGGGTTCTGTACCTCCAAAGGTAAACACGGAATCCTTATAGGATCATTTTGTTGTCTGTCAAGACCCTTGGGAATCAAAATCTACAGGGTACCTACTTCCCGTGAACTCAGAATCCTTAAATTTGGTATGGAACAACGTATTATAGCAGAGATAAAGGAAAAATTGCGAAAAGCATACATTTTTAGTTACATCATATAATAAAAATATTTTTAAGTACGGAATCCTCGGTGCGCGAGTCCGACTCGCACTCGGCCGGTTTTTTTCGGATTCTATCGCGTTGTGTTAGGATATTATTTTAATAAAATAATATTATTATTAGTTGAATAATATAATATCAATGCAATGCAATAAAATCCGTAAAAAATAGTTTCATTTCAATATCTGCCACACGGTTTGATTATGAATACTGAACTGCCAAGGCAGGATCACGCGTTTAAACGGTGAAGGAAAACATCGTGAGGAAACCTGCACGCCTGAGAGATTTTCTCGACGGCGTGCGAAGTCTGCCAACCCGCATTAGGCTAGCGTGGTGGACTATAGCCTAATCTCTCATGTTGATAGGAGACCTATTCCCAGCAATGGGACAGTATAATGGGTTGACTATAAGTGCTATATTTGATATTATTCTATTTAGTACCTATTAAACTTTTTTTAGCTTAATCCTTTGTTTGAGCATCTAGTTTAAGTAATTTAAGTTCCTTTTGTAAATATTATGTGTCAGCAAATAACATTAATAAATTATTATCTTTTTGTTTTTTTTTGCATTTTTCATGCTAAGATTATAAAGTTATTTTACTGACGTCACCTTTAAGACGTAAGTTCAGATTGTGAAGGCAAATTTCGATATGGCAGGTAGGACTCGCGGTGGCTTAGTGGTCATAGCGTCTGGTGTATCAAACCAGAAGACGCAGGTTCGAATCCTGCCTGCGAGTCGAATTTTTCCTTCACTAAAATAATAAATTATTATTATTAACGCAATCATTGTCAAAATAGAGATGTCGTTAGCTGCACACCTAAATCTTTTGTCGACTGTACATAGGTTTTATTTTCAAATTCGATCTTTTTCGGCGATATATCCGATAGTATTATCATGGTATTCCTACAATATGTATTATACAATGGGAGCTTAGCTGGGCTGTGGTTCTGGGTCCACAGGTTCGGTTTTGATAGACACTTGCATGCCTGGCGGGGTTGAAGGTAGCGCTGGTGCGATTTTCGACCTTTCGAGGTTGTATATCTGAAAAAAATAATAAAAGGAATTTATTAATCAGTTGTGACTGGCTGATAAATAAATATTCTGGGACATTTTTACACAGCACCATCAAGTCCCAAACTAAGCAGTACTAATACTTTACATACAGTAATAACAGCTACAAATACTTGTACTCCATTTGAAAAGTACTCCATTTATGCAATACTACCTATTTCTACTGGTTTCACTCGCATGCCAATGGAATTTACTTTATCCTCACTCACTCGGCGAAACACAACGCAAGCGTTGCTTCACGCCGGTTTTCTGTGAGGCCGTATCACTCCGGTGGAGCCGGTCCATTCGTGCCGAAGCATGGCTCTCCCACGTGAAGAAGAAGAAGAAGTGTTATTTTAGTGAAGGAAAAATTCAATCTGCGTTTTCTGGTTAGATACACCAGACGCTATGACCACTAAGCAGAGGCAAAGTAACTTGCTTTTCAATATGTAGATGTTACTGACGTCACCTTTCAGACTTAAGTTCAGAATGTGAAGGCAAATTTTGACACGGCGGGTGGGACTTGCGGTGGCTTAGTGGTCATAGCGTCTGGTGTACCTTACCAGAAGACGCAGGTTCGAATCCTTCCTGTCTAATTTTAGTCTAATTTTTCCTTCACTAAAATAACTTTATAATCTAATTATGAAAAATGCAAAAGTCAGAATCTTCAAAGCAGAAGAAGAAACATAAAAAAAATATAAACACATCAACCATCACGCCTGTATTCCCCGAACGGTTAGGCAGAGGTGTACTAAGGTACAGCCACAGTTCACCGGTATGTTTAGGTCCCATGTAATAGGGGGCGAGCCTATTGCCATTAACTGGGCACAAATTCCAAACTCTGAGCTGCTACTGAGAATTTCATAGAAAAACCCAATAATACTTTGCTCGACCTGGGAATCGAACCCAGGACCTCTAGCTTAGCAGTCGCACTTGGGACCATGCCTTTTTAGTCTATGTTTAAGCAGAAGAAGAATGACCGATAAGGCAGTTATATATCAAGGTATACCTTCATGAACAGTGGAGTTGAGAGCTGAGCGACGCTGGTGGCGTGGCCGAAGGTATCCTCCTCACAGACTGAGTCACACACCTTCAGTTTGGGCATACGCTTCTTGGCAATCTGCTCTTCATCTGAATCTGAGGGGGGCGGCCGGACCTGACAGGAGTAAGGAGATAATGACAGTTTTAAATTCAAGAATAAAATACTAGGCTAAGAATAAAATATACTAGGCTATGTTAAGCTATGCTTGACGCGGTCAGTCTTTGGATGGGTGACCGTTTTTAACACATCTAGACCCTTCTATGACGGTCCCGGTTGTCATACGAAAATGTATGATAAGTGGTGGTCAGAAACTAAAAGTCAAAAATAATAATACTTTTTGACATTTGCTTATTTGAATACCTAGGTAAGTACCTAATGTTAAGACCTGTTTATACCATGTTTTATGCAAATAAATATATATTCTATTCTATTTTGAATTGGAACTAATCTTAAAAAAGCGAAAGTAACTCTATTTGCTACATTGTCACACCTAAACTACTGAACCAATTTTGATGAATTTTTGGCATGGTGATAGATTGAACTTTGGAGGACCTCGAAAAGTCCTTTGGAATGCGATTTCGAATAGCGGCGGTTTAGGAACAATATAAGAGACTAATATGAACGTTAGGATTTTTTTTAAAATTTTATAGCAATGTGGTTTGCACATTACTAGTGCTAAGCTTGTGTTACGAGTGGGTTCACGTCGGTAGTAGTAATGGGTGGGTTTCGAACCGGCAACCACATGATCGTAAGTCCGACGCGCTAGCCATTAACTACCGCCGTTAGCTACCGCCGCTTAGATTCATTAGACATTTAAAACGTTGAAAGTAATGTTTTACCTTTCTAGGGCGGCCTGGGCCTCTCTTTTTGGTTGGCACCGGTAGGGGAGATGGTGATCGGACCTAGAAAAATAATAATAACACAATTAGTATTACTAAAGATGATGTGCAGTTGATGTTATTAGCGTCTGGTGTATCTAACCAGAAGACGCAGGTTCGAATCCTGCCAGCGAGTCGAATTTTCCTTCACTAAAATATTAGCATGAAAAATGCAAGAAAATCACAAAAAGACTGGTGTGACACGAGAGAAGAAAAAAGGAAATACATAAAGAAACAGTGGCAACTTACTCTCCGCTTCCTAACCGGTCGGCTACCGTCCGCTGACCTCGTAGTCATGGCCAGCCTCGACTCTTGACCCTTCTGCGTGCTCGTGGACACATTCTCCTCCTCCTTCGCCAAGATCCCTGACATCCTATCCTTAACATAAGAGTCTTCTGCCACTTTCAACGCATCAAAACACTTATGCCCTTGCAGAGCATACCTGATGATCTTCAGAACTTCAATCCTGCATAGTAATCTGGTATCATCATTCATCTTCTTGAATAAGGGTATGAGGGAGTTCATGAATAGTTTGTCGTCGTCAAAATGGTCTTCTGGAAGAATGGAGTTCGCGTCTATTTTGATTTCAAGGGAGTTCGGTTTTTCTATGCATGTCGCTTGGTTGCATTTGTCCTGTGTCTCTGGTTTCTCTTCGTGTTTCGTCTTCAGGTCCAGTGGTTTCTCCATGATTTCGTTCTTAATTTTTGGTATGATGTCTTCTGGTGGCGGGTGCTGTGGTGAGTTGGAGATCTCTGAGAGAGACTCGTATTTGTCTTGTGAGTACCTTGGTTTCCTGCAATGAGAGAAGTAAGGAATATATATCGGATCAGAGCTTGACGGGGCTTGAGAGATATGTCTTAGATATTTTTTGATTAATGCATCAGGCCAGAGTGGAATTGAGCAGTGAAGGCCTAGTCATATGAATTGGACTGTGGTACTCAAAATTCTCGATTCCGAATCCAAGGCATGCACCTCTGACTTTTCGAAGTCATTTGAGTATTAATAGTTAATTAACACATAATAACATAACATACCATCACGGCTGTATTCCCCGAAGGGTTAGGCAGAGGCGTACTAATGTACAATTGTACACCCACAGTTCGCCGGTATGTTTAGGTCCCATGTAATAGGGGGCGAGCCTATTGTCATTAACCGGGCACAAATTCCTAACTCCGAGCTGCTACTGGGAATTTCATAGAAAAACCCAATAACACTTTGCTCGACCTGGGAATCGAACCCAGGACCTCTAGCGTAGCAGTCGCGGTCCGGACCACTTGGCTATTGAGGCAGTTAATTAGCACGCTCTAACTAAACGGTAAAGGAAGACATAGCGAGGAAACGTCATGATTTTCTGGACGGCCGCGTTGAAGTCTGCCAACCTGCATTAAGCTAGCGTGATGGACTATAGCCTAATCCCTCTCATTCTGAGACCCGTGCCCAGCAGTGGGACTTATAACAAGTCGATTGTGAACTTATTGATTACTAGCTTCTGCCCGCGACTTCGTCTGCGTGAACTTCAGATAAAAAGTAGCCCATGTGTTATTCCAGACTATAATCTATCTCTGTGCCAAATTTTATCCAGATCCGTTTAGCCGTTCTAGCGTGGAAGAGTAACAAACATCTATCCATCCATCCGTCCATCCTCACAAACTTTCGCATTTATAATATTAGTAGGAAGTAAGATATTTAGCCTATATTGCTTTTCAAAAGCCTCCAACCCTTTATTCCAAACCATTATTTCTTTTGCTACGGCAGGCTGGCAATGCAAATTTCATCTTCTTCTGTGGGCCGCAGCGTGGTGGACAATTGCCTAATCCCTAATTCCCACCCCGGCCTTGCAGTGAGACAATATAATGGGTAATGTTATTATATAAAAAGATCCAGTTGACAAGCTTTGTCCACTCACTTGTTCTGCAACGCCTTCAACAGGAAGGACATCTGCTGGTGGTACTGGTACCGTCTGCTGCCAGGAGGGCACTGTTCTGGGAGCACACACTTCCCCTGCCTGAATGTCTTGGTGTAAGAGTCGCGGATGGAACGCCATCTCTTCTGTACTTCTTTACCTGTTGATAAAGAAAGGAATATTTTAAAATCCCGTACTTAACTGCCTTATTAGTCTAGTGGGCCAATGCGTGACTGCTACGCAAGTGGGCCTCGTTTTGATTCCCGGGTCGAAAAAAGTATTATTAGGGTTTTTCTATGAATTTCTCAGTAGCATTTCGTAGTCCTACCTAACCCACAAAATTACGATTTCCGTGCGCACACAATAATAATTTGTGCAAGTAGGTTTCAGTTTTCCATAGCTCGAGCCACAGAATAGTCTCAGGTATTGTAATCATCATTTCGGGAAAAATGAACACATTAAAAATCACTTTATTAGATTTTATGGCGTAGCGGCTGAGCGATCGGCTTCTGTGACACGTGCTGTAGGTTCGATCCCCACACGGAGCAAATATTTGTATGATCTACAGGCTGTTGTTCCGAGTCTGGGCGTTTGTGTATGTGATAATTTATGTTTGTAAACGCACCCACGATACAGGAGAAAATCCTAGTGTGGGATAACGTTTTTTCTCAAAAATAAAATAAATTTTCTGTAAATAAAATCGGAAAATGTTTCGAAAATACCCAGATAGTAACGCTACTTCGATAAGACAACAATTTATAAGTCAGAAAGTGAGCGAGGTCGCTGGTTGGCCGGACGAGTCAAGTTGAAGGCCAGATAAACATATTATGTACGAGACTATAATATTGTTTTGTATGCCACTTATAAGTGTTATGTACTTGTTTTCTTGAAATATTATAATATTGTAAAAAAGCTGTGTCTGTACATTGAAGATATTAAAAAAAAACAAGTGGGTTAGGGTATATAAACGTCTCCGAACCCAAAAATGTGATTTTTTAAATTGTCTGTTTGTTACGGGTTGGCGCAAAAACTACTGAATATATTTTAATTTTGCTATCACTGTTAGAAAGTACGTGCTCCAAATTAAAAACTGGTATATTATACTTCTTATCTCAAATAATTAAACGGAACCTTAGATACAGCTTGACCTCTCTAATGTACTTATAGAGATCCATACAAAGAAGATCATCATTGTTGCTTTTTGAGCTTCAAGTGGGCGAAGCCGCGGGCATAGGCTAGTATTTAAATAAGTCTCTATATTAATTAATTTAGCCGCCTTAAAAATATGATTAATATGGTAAATTCGTGACTTCCAGTCAGTGTAAAATACTTTAATACCATGATTGTAGGTAGGTACTCATAATCCTACTAATATTATAAATGCGAAAGTTTGTTACCTACTCTTTCACGCCAGAACGGCTGAAGGGATCTGGATACAATTTGGCACACGGAAAGATTATAGCCTGGAATAACACATGGCTACTTTTTATCTAGACCGGACCCAATTCTGAAGTCCACGTAGACGAAGTCGCGGGCAGAAGCTAGTAACAAATAAACTTTCCAAAACTGGATTAAAATAAATAAATCTTATCTTTCGAAAAGTTGTTTGAGTTTTTTTTATGGGATAGGGGGGCACGAACAAATGGATCGCCTGATGGAAAGCGATTACCGCCGCCCAAGGACAACCGCGACACCAGAGGAGTCACAAGTGCATTGCTGGCTTTTTAAAGGGGTTAGGGCCTTCGGTATCCTCACTCACTCGACGAAAGAATGTAAGGGCTATATTTCACCGGCTAAGCTACCAAGCTACCAAACTAGACACCATACAGACACCAGAGTCGCCACACCACACTGAGACAGTATCAAAATGGACCTCGAAGAGATAGCACTACTGCTGTATGTACGTAGAAAAAGAGAGTTCAAGAGAGTCACTGGCGGCCGGACTGGCGGCTGAGTGAGTGAGACACCATACAGCGCTATAGTAATTAGTGGTGGCGCGACCAGCGTGGCGGCGCAACCAGTAACAATCTGTGCACACGGACACCAGGTGAGTAACTCTCTATAGAGCTGTATACATTTTGTTGGTAACGGCGACTGGTTGCGCCGCCATGGTGTCCCGGTGAAATATAGCCCTAAGAGTTGTTTCAGGCCGGTTTTCTGTGAGGCCGTGGTAGATATCACTCCGGTCGAGCCGGCACATTCGAGCCGAAACGTGGCTCTCCCACGGTTAGAATAATTATTTTAGCGTGCTTTGTAGTACCCTGTTCTATTCTACTCCTAGATTCACTCTCGCTGTGATCAGAAATCAGGTTCCCAATCTCCCTCTGTGTTGACAAAAACTTCATACTTATACTTAGATGAGTAGTTAAGTTTAAGTTAATATTTTTTTTAGTGTACAAAAACGAGCATTGTATTTAAAACCTATTGGTTACAAACGGCCAGTTTTGAAGGACATATAAACAGACGAGAGTACCTATATGTATGTAAGTTTATTAAATAGGTATTGTGTTTAATATTCTTGACTATATAAAATATTATAAATGTATTTTATTCATTTTATTATCAGTGTGTAGTTGCTACGAAATAATACCTATGTGTTATTTTATAATAAGTATTTTATATATTTACAATTTGTTGCTATGTGGTTGATAGCCAAGCTGCAGCTTAATATGGGACAGTACAGACAGGCTTGGCAGGAAAAATGTTTAAATACAAAGAAAATAAATGAGATTTCTATAAACAGAAAACATGAACAAACGAGGAGACGGATCGTCTGATGGTATAGCCATTACCGCCGCCTATGGACACCCGCAACACCATAAGAGTCGTGCATTGCCGGCCTTTTAAAAGGGAGTACGCTCTTTTCTTGAAGGTTTGAAGGTCGTATTGGTCCGGAAATACTGCAGGCGATAGTTCATTCCAGTTTTGTTGTGCGAGGCAGAAAGTTTCTGGAGAAATGCACAATATCTACGTTTTTTTATATAGGTAGGTAATAGTCACCTGTAGCGCCTGCGCATAACTCTACTGCTTATCTATTAGCGGAGTATTGTGATAAATGAAATCGGAATTTTACTAATTTATACCTAGCATAAATAAAAACAATTGATTTTATATGTGCTTTGTGTAAAACAATGAGCGTGTAGTATGTCTTTGGGTGGTACAGTTGGTATTAGATTTACGACCATAATCAAAAATAAAAAATCTGTTTTTTTTTACTTATCTTTATAACATAACATATCCCAGGTCGAGCAATGTGTTATTGGGTTTTTATATGAAATTCCCAGTAGCAGCTCGGAGTTTGGAATTTGTGCCCGGTAAATGGCAATAGGCTCGCCCCCTATTACATGGGACCTAAACATACCGGCGAACTGTGGGTGTGCATTAGTACGCCTGTGCCTAACCCGTCGGAGAATACAGGCGTGGGGTGGCAAGCAGACGATCAGAAGCAGACGGATCATCTGATGGTAAGCTATGACCGCCGCCCATGGACATCCGCAACACCAGAGGAGTAGCGAGCGCAGTGCCCGCCTTTCAAAAAGGGTTTGGGCCTACGCTATCCTCACTCACTCGGGAGACATAACGTAAGTTTTGTTCCACGCCGGTTTGTGAGGCTGTGGTATCACTCCAATCAAGCCGGCCCATTCATGCCGAAGCATGGCTCTTCGACGGTATAAAATGTCACGAATCCCATAGCCGTGACTATAGGGTGTAAAGGAAGGAAAATGCGGTTTATTGACTCGCAGTGCGGGGACGACATACCCAACTACATCAGCAGGTGGCAGACGTTCCTCATGGAACGTCTGCCACCTGCTGAGGTAGTTAGAGTTTATGGTAGATTTTTGGCACGTTGGCCATTATCTAATACTATAAAATAGAAGTTAAGAGTTATATAATGTTCATGAAATAGGTAAGTATAATTTATATTTAGAATAGAAGCACTTGAAATTAAATTTTAAAGTTGCAGAAATCCGACGGTACGTGAACAGCCAAATAAAAAAGTAAGTACCAGAAGAGTTACGTAACGGAAGTCGTACAGAATAAACGACCTCCATGAAGGTCGTATTAATTTGTATATTTAAATTTTAAATAATGTTCGAAATTGTGAACTTTTTTCTCGATTGAGCAAGAGCGTTGAGACAAAGCGAAAAGAGTTTTGACTGACGACGACCTCGTTGCGTATCCAGCTTACAATTTTCAGAGCTATGTAGATACGTTTGCATCCGAAAATAGCCAGTCAATCCTCAATCATGCACTCGTTCTACATAGTCTGATTGCAGCTGGCTTTTAGTGGGGCTCTAGTTCGACCTGTATTTTATGCTATCTATATCCAGTTCAGCAGGACAAGATAGCTAGGTAGACCGTCACGAAACGTGTACGAGATGTTCAGATGATTAAAAGCGAAGCTTGCTATGGCGATTTTTAGTCTGTAGGTAGGAGTCTGACATACTCTGCCGCCCGCCCCTATACAGTCAGCATAGTGTACAAAATACTGGTCAGTCAGCAGAGACAATTTTAGGTATTTTTTTCAAAAGTCCTTCATCTTGGTCGCCGTCAAAAGTCCGCCATCTTGGTCGTGTCACTAGAGTGCAATTTTAGTAGCAGGCATTATCCGACAGAGAGACATGGAATAAAATTAAATGAAGAGTGCCTTTGCTCCTTGTTATATTAAAAAAAAAGCAGTTACAGTAAATAGGTCATTCGGTAGGGTACTTGAAGATTTATTGACGTTCTTTTTTATTCTTTAAGTTTTTAAAGAATAAAAAATATTGTAAGTACTTATAACTTTTTTTTGCAATATAATGCCTATTACAATAATTACGAACTAAATTTATCCTTACTTGGATTAATGCAATTCTGTCTTTGCGGAATATTGATCTCTTATGAAAATATTATCCGCCGATTTGTGCCGTATCATAATGTGCTATTGCCATCATTTTCCGATTGAAAGAGATGCCGCTCTACAAATTAAATAGCACTATCCCATTCTCCCAATCAAAAAATGATGGCGATAACACGCTGTAATACAGCCTCAATTCGTAATTGCGAGCCTATTGCAAATGACTAGCGGGCCACGACCCGTCAATTGATGTCGGGCGTTTCTATATAACCAAGCTGCGTTGGAAACATCACTTGCGCGATTCAGGATTTCTCCGTCGTAGTTTGTATGTAGCACGGTAGATGTCGCTACACACTTAGCACAGGTTCACCGTGCATAGTTTGCAAGGGCGAGCATCTACGAGCGAAGGAGGCTCATAAGAGCTCTTCACGAAAGGGGAATTTCTATGAAAACCTTTTCAAGAGCTTAATGCTCTCAACAGTAGAGGTTCTAGGAAAATAGCTGGAACTATTCCGAGAAATTATACTTGTTCCTAATTAGAATTTCCTACGTACAAGATTGTACATTAAAATAATGTTGGGTAAAATGCTGTTACATGTGAATCAAACCCAGTGCCTCTAGTTGAATAAAATATAAGAAATCTTCAAAATTTGTAAGTACCTAATTAAAATACCAGCCGACACGCTATCTAAACCAATCGACCCGCGTTTCTTAAACTATGTTAAAAAAAATCCCGTTCGCCCCGAAAGGGGCATATAGGAACCCCAATCCCACCACCAAATAAAATAATAAACCTTAAACATATTTATGAAGTTTAAAATTTACGATTGTCGTGCCTTAATTACCAATTACTTACCTCAAAATTTGGCAAATTTTTACATGTGCTAAAACTCATGGGCAGGGACAGTATCGCTGCCACTGTAAGAATTCTAAAGAGAGGTAGGGCATAGTGGAATTCATAGAGCTGCCCCACTGGGGAAGTAGCTTGCAGTATTATATAAATAGAACTAGCTTTTGCTCGCGGCTTCGCTCACATGAGTATATATTAGGAGTAAAAATGGAAAACCAACATTGATGATCTCTTCTTTGTATGAGTCTGTATTCATCAGGGAGGTCAAGCAACATCTCAGGATCCGTTCAATTAATTGAGATAAAAAGTTCACCAGTTTTTAAATTGGAGCATATTATACCTACTTTCTAACAGCGATAACCAAATTAAAATCTATTCAGTACTTTTTGCGCCGACCCGTAACAAACAGACAAGAATTTTAAAAATCACTTGTTTTTGCCTGCCTAATTAGCCAAGTGGTCTTGGGCGCGACTGCTACGCTAGAGGTTCTGGGTTCGATTCCCAGGTCGAGCAGTGTTATTGGGTTTTTCTATGAAATTCCCAGTGGCAGCTCGGAGTTAGGATTTTGTGCCCGGTTAATGGCAATAGGCTCGCCCCCTATTACATGGGACCTAAACATACCGGCGAACTGTAGGTGTACCTACATTAGTACGCCTCTGCCTTACCCTTAGGGGAATACAGGCGTGTTGGTATGTTATGTTTTTTTTAAATATCTTCAATGTACAGACAGCTTTATTACAATTTTATAATAGTAGAGAAGAGATTTGATATTATGTAGATACTTACCTATCAATACCTTCAAGGGTTGGATAGGTTTTTTTTAACATATTGTATGTATGTATAATCAATGCTATCAAACTAAACAATACAAGAACATTATCGTGTGTATCGTCACAAAAATTCTTCATGTTATCATGAGTATTATATAGAATAAATATTTATTGTATCGCGTTTACAATAGATGGATATTTCGTGTCGTATCAATATTTAGATACTGGCTGGAAACAGTTGGCAGAACGATAACATCATAGCTCCAATAAAAAAAAGTAGCGCCCGTCATTATTTGAGGATTCCGGCGATTGGGACCACGAATAACTCGGACCATGGTCCCAGTTGACGGTTCCATTTAATTTTAATATTATTCTTCCTGCAATTGGGACCACACGTAAATGAATACAAAAACCTTAGTATAGTTTATGCCAAAAACAGTACAGTCAAACGAAAAAATGTTCTCTATAATATAAAATGATAGCCTTGGCGCGCGGGTTCGCTCACCTGAAGCTATACTCGTAGTAGCATTAGAAATGCATTCCAAAAATATTTTTTTAATAAAAACCAAGTGATGATCTCTTTTTTGTATAGGCCTCTATACATCAGATAGGTCAAGCTGTATCTCGAGGATCTGATTAATTAATTGTGATAAAAAGTTCACTAGTTTTTAAGTTGGACTATATACTTTCTGTTTCTAACAGTGATAATAAAATTAAAATCTATTCAGTAGTTTTCGCTCCAACCTGTAACATAGCTTTTCCACAATTTTATAATAGTAGAGAGAAAATATATAAATTCTTTTTTAAATTAAAACTCTTTGATAAAAAGTAAATAAATGATATTACTTTGAACATTTTATGTTCCAACCGGGCACAAATTAAAACTCCGAGCTAAACTCCGAGCTACCATTGAGAATTTATTAAAAAATCCCAATAACCCTTTGCTCGATCTGTGAATCTAACCCAGGACCTCTGGCGTAACAGTCGCGATACGGACTCCAAGACCAATGCGGCATAATAATAAGTTGTGGTTTAAACACAATATTAACTTTCAGAGTAACAATATAAACCTATTAATACCGCGCCTTGCTCCGACGAAACAAGAAAAAACTATTGATTGGCTTTTTGAAGAATCATTGCTGCAAAAAACCATATCATCATAATGTAGATTCTCAAACAGCATTTGAAACATAAATCCTTTCCGCTATCACTAATGGGTAAGCAGAATTCGATGTTGTATGACTCATCATAAAACAATGACATCCGATACTCTTAAGTCAGTCATTCACAAAGTGGTCTTCGACCCCAGGGATCAAATGATGACGATGAAAAAACATTGCTGATTTATGTTAAGTAAATAGAGATACTTTTTTATGGGATAGGGAGGAAAAGGAGCCTGATGGTAAGCGATTACCGCCGCCCATAGACACCCGCAACTCCAGAGGTATCGCGTTGCCCGCCTTTTAAAAGGGTTCGGGCCTCCGGTATCCTCACTCACTCGGCGATACACAACATAAGTGTTGTTTCACGCCGGTTTTCTGTGAGGTCTTGGCATCACTCCGGTCGCCCATTCCTGCTAAAGCATGGCACGGTAAAAGATTTGAAAATGCCAGCTTTCCTGCAAACGTATTTGACCTATCACCATACAAGAGGCCCAAGTCTGCTATTTCAGTTGTATCAAAATGGTCGTTCAATGGCACTAAATGACATATGAACTGACAGATTTCGTAGACAAAACTGTCAAAAATCAACAATTCTGAAGCCATTGAGTGACGATTTTGACACGACAAAATAGCAGACTTGGGGCCCAGGTGTAACGTACACAACAGTTTCGGAAGTCGGTGACGAAAACAAAAGAAACAAATCGAAGGCACCGACTATCAAAACTGTTGTGCACATTATTTTATATGTTTTTGAAGTCGTTTTTTTTTATTTTTATTATACGTTAAAGCATTGCATCACAACCATCCTATGAGTCTTGCAAAAGTGATTCTTTTCTTGTAGTTAGATTTAGTAAGTAAACAAAACAGTAATTTGGTTAATGTAAACATCTGTTAACTATGTCGTTCGTGTTATACTCATTAAACAAGTCGTGTAATTAGTTAGAATCATAATAATGCAGTAAACGAGTGGACACTTATATGTATAATAATAAAATATATATTAGTTCTTTTACTATCACGCCTGTATTCCCCGTAGGGTTAGGCAGAGGTTTGAATCGGTTTATTCCGATCTAGCGATCAACCGTAAGCCTATCAGACACAAAAATAAATTAATAATTAATTAAAGACAGAGACACTAGAAAACATACCATCACCCTTGTATTCCCCGAAGGGTTAGGCAGTGGTGTAAGGTACACCCACAGTTCGCCGGTATGTTTAGATTCCACGTAATAGGGGGCGAGCCTACTGCCACTAAACCGGGCACAAAATCTCCGAGCTGCTACTGAGAAAAACTCAATAACACTGCTCGACATGGGAATCAAAGAAAATAATCTTCATATTAAGCTTCGTGTACCTATATAACATTTTCTCTACTTGACACAAAGGTTTCCTCCCAGATCAGCAGAATCCGCCGTCTGCGGCATGCTCTGACCTGCCCCCCCGATGATGACATAACCCTCTTACAAGATTCAAAAAGAGAGACTAGCACTCTCAAAACAAACGCAGCCCGATTTACCGTCCTCGCCCGTCGCGAAGACCTTGTAACCCCCCCCCCCCCCGGACCCTTGCTCGAGCCGGCCCGTGCCGAGCCAGTAGCTTTAAATTAGCCCCTAAATAATTTAAACCAGATCCAGCCTTCCCTAGCTGCCCCCCAGCAACGCCCTAAGCCGAGGCCAAGACACAAAGGTTGACTATTAGAGAATGCCATAATTATGGCATTAAGCCCGCCTTATGTAACATTTCTTTTTGTACATAAAAGTTTAAATAAATAAATAAAAGCACAGAGAACAAAATATTTTAATTAGGTAGGTACACTTATATAAGATTTAAAGCAACCATCGTCAAGATATGATATGGAATATCGAAGGTAACAGTAAAATCAGCAGTCACGATTTCCATTTAACGGTCACCTCTCAGTGTTCACTGAATTATAATACAATTACCATGTTTCTTTATTTCAAGTCTTTATTTTTGAAACACTTTATATTCGACTTATAAAGATGGTTCTCAATTCCAGTGACAGATCGTTTACCGATTGCGATGTTTATTTCTTAACTCTAAGGCCCACTTGCACCAACTTCTTAAATGTGTTTAATATTTAAACACGAAATTTCTATGAAAAATTGTGTTTAAATTCAATTTAAACATATTTAAAAAGTTGGTGCAAGTGGGCCTTAGTCAAAGTCATCATTTATTCAATAAGGTAGTACTTTTTGAACGTCATTTTTACATTATAGACAGCCCCCAAAACGCCCACCCTTCAACGCTTCCTAGTGTTTTCGCTGGGAAGAAGAAGCGGCGCAACAAACTCCCCAGCAACACATTTCTGTCTATTAAGTTACTAAGGCGCTGAACAAAAACGAATTCAAATAATTGTTTGGGGTACATAATTTTCCGTAAGGGCCCGGCGAAGCTTGAAATGACTACAAAACGTCATACGAAAACCAATCACTCGTAATCCAAACAATATTTCATCCAATTGTGTTATTATAGAGACTATTATACGGATTGAGATACTGGTGATCTAGGTTCTTACCGTACCATTTCGTCTACTACTACTTCACTGGAAATAAACGACCGGGAAATCGTTCCAATCTTGATAAAGTTATCAAGAATTGTATTAACTTACATTTTTTAAGTATTTTGAGGACGAAATGGTAGAGCAGGAACCCAGATTAACGGCATTGGAATCCGAAAAATAACACATTTTGAATAAATTGTGTTTGAATTAGGATTTATATTGGTATTACGTTAGTACTTGAAACTCTTAACGTTAAGCAATTTTGTAGTGTGTATCTATAGAATAGAATAGAATAATTTATTCAGTGAACACTATTTGCTGAAATAAGTATAAACTAGGTAATATAAAGTATAAATTAATTACAATATTATACATGTGCCTGAACTAGGTAATCCTGTGTTTCAGGCGAAATAGCCACAGACAGAAATAATCTATGTATTATTTCTGTCTGTGGCATCATAGCTTCTGAACGGAGGGACCCGATTTTGGATTAAATAATAAAATAAAATCTTTATTTCTCACCACTAAAAAAGGTTACAAAACTGGTGACAACTTACAATATTTATGTGAGGTATTACAGAATGTTGACCCTATCTCCTGAACTAGGTGGGACCTGTATGAGATAGTGTTCAGCTCAGAGATAGTATATGTTATTGAATTCGGATTGGTAGACTACACCGTCAAGAAAATCTCTCAGGTATGCAACATATTAAGCGGCGAGTGATAATTAATCAAAATTGCTTCACTGCCTGGGATTATAACTTGCGACCTACAACTACGATTAGTTCAACGATAAAGCATGATAAGATCTTCGGACCGAATTTCCAATAGTAACGTAATACCAAAATAAATCGTAATTCAAACACAATTTATTCAAAGTGTGTTATTATTCGGATTCCAATATCATTGATCTAGATTCCTACTCAAACTAGAAAAAAAAATCCGTCCAAAATACTTCACTGGAAATAAATGTAAGCGAATGCAATTCTTGATAACTTTGCCAAGATTGAAACGATTTTCTGATCGTTTATTTCCAGTGAAGTAGTAGTAGACGAAATGGTACGGTAGGAACCTAGATTAACAGTATCTTAATCCGAATAATAACACAATTGGATAAAATATTGTTTGGATTACGATTTATTTTGGTATTCAGTTTTTGTAGGGCCCTTAAGATTTTTATTGAAAATCATATTCTAGAAGTGACAGCGTAAGGAAAACCTTCCCAATCCTATCCCATCCCCACTTTCGTGAAAAATCTAATTATAGAAACACGTCGTCTTATACAGTTTTTATTGAATCTAAGCCACCTTACTCATAACTTGCGCTTAGGCTAATCACGAATGGTGTGCCACAAGGTATCATTTCAGGTCCCATATCAAATAAAAAAATATAATAAATAAATAAAAATAAAATATACCGTAGGGGACGAGCCGATCATATTTGCAAGGGATTATTTTTTTTAATTTTCCACTTTCTTAGGCAATAGTCTTTTTGTGTTTTTATTTTTCATTCTAAGATTATAAAGTTATTTTAGTGAAGGAATCGAATTTTTCCTTCACTAAAGGACTAAAAGACTAAGACCCAGTTTCACCAATTTCTATTTAACAAGGCATTAACTAATCAGCATTTAAAATTAACAAAGCTGTTAAAATAAGATATGTCCCACGAAGAAAATGTAACAGTGCGTTACTAAATCAAGCATTTATTGAATGATACACAAAGCATTCACTCACATTCTAATACGACCAAAACAGTAAGTCATAGCAACGTATATCAATGATACTGATATGTCAAATATTGTAACTAGTCGTATAATAATGTTATACGGCCGAATTTATTACATCGTTCCTTTTCTCTAATTCAAAAGCAACCGGGGTATTTATAATTTTGATAGGTAAAACGTCAACAATAATTTGATAGGTAAATTGTCACTAATCATTTTTGTGTTCTGTTGTTCGGATTTTTTTCATATTTTTAAATTATAATCTCTGTGAAAAGTACCTTCGCCCTTAGCCCTCACCATGAGAAATATCTAAAAAACATTCACGCTGAATTTTTCTTCGAACGAGATCTAAATTTTTGTATATCTACAAAGATGTTATGAAGAATAAAATATGATGCAACTGCAAATAAAAACGAAGATTGGAGCAAACCACAATCACTTCTTCGAGCTTTTTCAATGCCCTGGTACTCAGTGTCATGGAACAATTCAATCATGTGGGGATAATATACAATATAATATTCTCAACAGGTAGGAACTAATTTTGAGTTATCTATATGAACTAAATGTTTGTAACTATTTTATTTCAGTGTTTATTACTGAGGTAAAATGTTATTGCACCTTTTTCAGATCAGATTTCAAACTTCGATAAATGACGAATTGGTGCAGAGCAAACTGAATTACTTATGATGACAAATCACTAAAAAACATGGTGAGGCTGAGGCAGCGATGACACAGTAGCTATAAGAAAAATCAACACAACGGAAAATTAAGAAGGAAATATCTACTCCAAATTAATTCGAAATAAAGTCGAAAATGGCTGGTTAATAACATAATTATGCAGTTTTATTTATTTTATATAGTAATTATATCTTTACCAAACTATAAAAATAATAAGTACCTACAAAATGTATAGTATTTAAAACTAGTATCCTACACACCAATAGGCCTTAGGCAAAACTTCCTGTTTAGGCTAAGTGTTGAGCTAAGTTAGTAGGTCCTAAGCACGATCGCTATGCTACAGGCTATGACTTCGATTCCCAGGTCAAATAAAATGTTATTGCCTTATTGGTTTTTTCTATGAAATTCGCAGAAGCAGCTCAGAGTTTGGATTTGTGCCCGGTTAATGGCAAAAAGCTAAGTAGCTCTCTATTCATCCAAATTTTCTAAAACAATCCAAAATAAAATGGTTCGCCTTAATTAGACCTTCATGAAAGGATCTCCTTTGTTCTTTCAAAACGATTTTGACAGTACACAAGTCATAGTAACACTCTGTTAAAAATTTAACAGACCCGCAGAGCAGTGATTAGATTTAACAGCTGATTAAGCAATTTAACACGCCATTTGCATGTGGTGGGACACTCACAAGCCTTAACAGTGTGTTAAAATATTAACAGGCTGTTAAATTAACATAACATAGTATGGTGAAACTGGGTCTTAGGCTCACTTGCACCAACTTCTTAAATATGTTTAAATTTAAATCTAAATTTTTGTTTAAATACGATTTAAACACATCTAAGAAGTTGGTGCAAGTGCCCCTAAATTAATATATTAAAAAATAAATCCTTAAATTTTGAAAGTTTTAAAAAACTATAACATTTGAGGAAATTCGTAATAGCCTAGAAATCTTTTCAGTATTCTGCCTGAGCGGGAGAATGTCTGAAATTAGCACGAATGCCCTTTTGGGGGTGGTGGGGGGCATTGGAGGGGGGACAGCCTGCAGCTCGCATTATCAAAAGCATTGGACGACACAAGTATAAATACTATTAACTGATGCACATAATGTTTGTTTAATTTGGAGCCCAAACATTGATGTCATTGAATAACCAAGCACCTACATATTTAATAAATATCTACATTCTAGATGGATATACAAGGAAAATGTTAATTTCAACTATTTTTATTACCCTTTATCCAACAATACAAAAAAAAACTCACAATTATCTCTTACAATTAATTAAAAATATACTCACTCATTTTCTTTTTCATCGCACGAAACACAATTACTTAAATATTGTGATAAAACAATAAAATAAGAATTCATTTGCCACAGTCACTGCAATACGACTTTATGAAACCGTCACTAATAGCAGAAAGGAAAGGAAATTCGCAATAGAGCTGCGATCACAACAAATAGGTACAATCTATTTCACGAAATAAACCGTTTTATTTTTCACAATACGATTTAATTGTCAGTAACAAATTATCAAGCAAAAATTATGAGAATAAGACTAAAAATAAACGCGACACAAAACTGGCACAATCCACATCATCATTGCACAAAAAACAAACAAAATTGACAGTAGACAAATCGCGGGAATCAAAATCAAATATGGCGTAAATATTTTATTTTATTTCGCATTTAACCGTTCAATGGAACGCTATTTACGGGCGTTCGATAAAGAATTTTACATTCGAATAATAAGCGCTCCGCGAGACTGCCGCACAGAACCAGTCTGCTGTTAATATGAGGCTTCGGTCTGTGAAACGTTCGCCTCATACAACCATTTCAAAGTATATAAATAACCTCACTCGCTCTCTGTTCCGTCCGCATTTAAAGTAAATTAAATTGAAATATTTTCTGTGTCACTTTAATTCTGACTGAATAAGCAACTGATAGTGAATATTATTTGTACAATAAAAAAAACTAGTTTTATCAAGGAAACTGCAAGGCCATTTCAACTGAAATTGATAGGTAGATGTTTCGACGAATACATAGGTAGTTTTTATGGTATCATCGATATTGATTTAATTTAAAGTAATTTCATCATTCGGACACCAGGACAGCGATGTAAAAAAATATAATTATGTTACGCTACATAAAACACAGTACTTAAATAAAAACTTATTTTATAATAAGAAGCCATCAGTTTTTCTGGACCGATTTTACACATACGTTGGTAATATTGGCTCAGTCTCAGTTGAATATTGATTCAATTATTTTGTGAACGGGCGGACCAAATAGGTAATGTAATAAAGTTTCTGCATCCTGCTTTTACGGTATATAGCAATAGCCAATCTAAAAAAAGTTGGTTGATAGAT
This sequence comes from Acronicta leporina, assembly GCA_947256265.1. NCBI lineage: Eukaryota > Metazoa > Arthropoda > Insecta > Lepidoptera > Noctuidae > Acronicta > Acronicta leporina. The sequence continues at coordinate 1,944,420 of OX366537.1, read as the reverse complement.
ACAATTACGTCCAGTTCCTAACGTGATGAAAAGAGAGACGCCATTTTGGTTCGTTTGTATATCAGTTATGCTGCCGTTAATTATTGCATTACTGAGAGTGTAAACGGTCGGTTTAAGTATCCTTTTAGAGATCGAAAGATATAAGTATATAAAATATATTACTGGTTCATTTTAGTTTTTCTTAGGATATAGTCTGGTTTGTGCAATACTCAGAAAATAAATGTATTATTTTCTAATTATAGCAACCATCGACGTTTACAGGGTAGGTTAAATAAAATAATTATATATTTTGTACAGTAGATTATTATCATAATGAAAATATCTGTCATTATGACGTTTATAATTTTTAGTGTCAACTTTGCCGCTCGATATTGAAGTATTTTACGCGAGTCAAAACATCCATTATAGGTCCCAATAGACTCCCCAGTGGGACCCCTAGTTTAGTTAATCTTTGACAAGATGTCTAAATTCAAAACACATAGATTTTACTTCCTCTTCTGTTGGTTTAGACCTTAAACGTAATAACTATAAATCTACATTTAAAAGTTATAGTTATTAAGTTTAAGGTCTTTGTTTCTTCAAGAATATTACATGGTCCACCGAATTAAATGCTTTACTAAATTCCGTTACCAAAAAAATCTTGAAATGGAATAGAAATAGCGTTAGATGTTTTAATTAGTGGTAATAAGCAGACAGGGAAGACATCAATTAGCATCACCTAATAAAGTCTTATATTAATTGAATCCCTCTCCTAGTCCTATTCAGTCCTGATTTCCTCATTCTGATCACAAACATAAAGCTATTAAGAAAGAAATAGAAGCTGGACTAACATAAGTACAGAATTGCACAAGACTCTAAAACTAGATAGAAAACACGTTTCGCTAATATTCATTCAGATAGAATTAAGATGCCTTTATACTATAAGTTATCTATCGGCAATCTATACTTCTATATCTATACTAGTATTATAGACAAAAAAAAATGTATATTGGTATTTTTGTTTGCAATTAATGAACGTAAAAACTACTGGAATGGTTAAAAAACATCTTTCAGTACTTACTAAAAGAATACTACATTATCACTAAGTAAAATAGGCTATATTGTTAATCGAGTTAAATATAATGTCATTTTATGTCGCGAGTGAAACCAGCAAACCAGAAAAACAGCTTGTGTAAATATATTTTATTCAGCATTTACATAAATTCACACGAATCCATACTAATACTAGATTAATTTAATTTAGATTAACAAGAGCAATCCCATAATTATACAACTTAATGAATAATGCTGGTTTTGTTGAACTGGAATTTATTTTCCTTTTAAGAGATTTAAATAATATTTTATATGGTATAATACTGCGAAATAAAATATCTCAAATTCAAATAACACAAAGAAACCAGATAAATTTAAGTGCTATCTGTAATTCTATGTATAATTACTTTTTCATTCTTTTGCACAGTTCTAACCTTAAACTGGTAACCGGTTTTGGTACAGCTTCTATCATAATTAACAATTAAAGTTCATTGATGTATAAATTATTCGTACTAGACTAGTACGTCTGCTGCAATCACATTGCGGCAAACTAATATTTTTCAGGCCTGATTAGTTACTGATACTTCACTGGAAAGTTACACCTTGAACTACATTTTATTTTTCAGTAATAATCGTTTGAATTTTGTTTCTCATAGTTTTAAAATGAGATGAAACCGTGTTCCGGTCTGTGTGTGACTAACGAATTGTTGGGGACATACTCAACAATTAGGTGAAGCCAAAACCTGCTTCCCGTGTTTTCCTTACTAATATATTATTACCTCAATGGTAAAGGTACCCATACATACTCAGTTTATTCTACTACTACATTGTTGTACGCAACTGGTTTGGTGAAACGAAATGATAATAATCAAGCTGGGAAAATTGTTGAGTTCTGTATAACTACATATAATCGGATGCTTAAAGTTTTAACATACATACATACCATCATGCCTGTATTCCCCGAAGGTTTAGGCAGAGGCGTACTTAATGTACACCCACAGTTCGCCGGTATGATTTAGGTCCCATGTAATAGGGGGCGAGCCTATTGCCATTAACCGGGCACAAATTCCTAACTCCGAGCTGCTACTGGGAATGTCATAGAAAAACCCAATAACACTTTGCTCGACCTGGGAATCGAACCCAGGACCTCTAGCGTAGCAGTCGTAAAGTTTTAACTATACAATATATTAACTCGTTCGTGTATACTTAACCTATACGAAATCGTTTTTAACATATCACCACGCCTGTTTATCGCTAAATCTTGGGGGACCTTTCTAAAAATGTTATGTGTAAAACAGTTTTGGAAGTCCTAGTCGGTGGCGAAAACAGATCCGATCAAATCGAAGTCACCGACTTCGGAAACTGTTTTGCACATGACATTATTTTATTGTTTAAAAATTATTTTAAAGAGGACTACTTACATAAGAATATAGGAATAGGATTGATATGTTGAGAATAGCCCATTAAACAACGTGTAATTGAATAAGCGCAACACCTCAAACATGGCAATTAGAATATCGAAAAATAATTACAATAAAATATAATACGCAGAGAGCCATGGAAAGAACAATGCTCGGCATTTCCATAATGGACCGAATAAGAAATGTGGATATTCGGAAAAAGACAAAAGTCAAAGATGTGGTAGAAGTAATACGATCACAGAAATGGAGATGGGCAGGACACATTGCGCGTATGGACGTGGCCAGGTGGGCTAGCTAGACGAACGTTGGAAGGGAGGCCACGAGAAACGAAACGCGGCAGAGGACGTGCGCCGGAAAGATGGGTGAGCGACAGGCGGGCGTCAACTGGATGATGATAGCCCAGGACAACAAGAAGTGGAAGGAGATGGAGGAGGCCTACGTCCGAGGACGGACGAATTAAAGGCTGTTGATGATGATGATGATAATACAATAACGAAACCCTAAAATAGTTTTGAGACACGTGAGCATATTTTTTTCAAGAATTTAGCTATCCCAGGTAAAGCCAAAACTGGTGACTGTACTATTGTCGAACATAACGACCATGATATCGGTGAACACACGCACACAATAACAATTTGTGCAAATAGGTTACAGTACAGTTTTCCATAACGCCACTGATGGATCAGGGAGCCATAGTTACAGGGGCCCAAGTCTGCTATTTATGTCGTGTCAAAATTGTAAATCAATGGCTTCAGAATTGTTGATTTTTGCGGGTTTTGTCTACGAAATCTGACAGTTCTAATGTCATTTAGTGCAATTGAAAGACCATTCTGATACAACTGAAATAGCAGACTTGGGACCCTGGTATTGTAATTATCTTTTCGGGAAAAATTAACATACTTATATTAAAAACCACTGTAATCGGTTTCGAACAAACTACTTTCAGTTCTTGCGCTTATTCTGTGAAAGGTTGAATAAAAAAATATATCAGAAAAGCAACTCCAATGTAAACCCACACACGTCTACAGAAAATAAAAGTACAGATGTCTAATTATATTTTCTGTGCACTATTTTTATCTGCTGGAGTATACAATGACAATTAATTTGCCATCATTAGTGGCGAAATAAGGTTTTATTCTTAGATTTTACTTGTCTGTAGTGTTGTGTAACTATTTATCACTATGGAACCGAAAATAGAACTAGATTATTTACGTGATCAAATCGCGAAAATTCTGTTGTCTTTATTTTCATCATAAATCTCTATATTAGGCGAAATATTTTTTATGTATAATGCAACTAATGGTATAACACAAAATATTGTAAGTTTATTAATGGATTTTTTCTAAATTATGTACCTTACTTACTTAGCTTTATGCTTATAGAATCAACTTACAGGGTTAGAGTTACTATGTTTATTTAATGCAGCTATTGAATTTAAAGATTTGTTGTATTATTTACTGATTTTAGTGTTGTTGCCAAATTAATTTACATTTTAGCTATCTGAAAGTCATAGATCACGACCCTAGCCCTGCCTATTAATAAAATGCACCAACACCTATTCTATGGAGTTCTGTTATGAAGACTGACGTCCCACGGTCGTGGGTATTATGAAATTGACAAATTGCATTTAGAAACAAAAACCTTGACTGAAAAAAAAAGGAAACAATTATGACCAATCTCATGCAGTCGTTCTTTTATGCCATCGACTGCATGAGATTGGTCTCCTATCTCTTTTGATGCTTTTGTATTTTATACTTTTTAGTTTTCGATATACTTACCCACTCTCACAATTGAGACGGAATCTAATGATGCCTCTCAAGCTAAAAACTATCAAGCCGTTTAGGCTACAGAGCGAGCAAAAGAAATATTAATACATATACACTCGAAACATAACTATCCTTCTGGCGCAGTTGGGTAAAAAGATGTGGTATTGTTCGTGACTTGACTACACGCTTGTGAGAAGTGTGGGAAGACTGCAAAAAATGTAAAACTCGGTCTCCTCGTGCTGGGAAGAAGTGTGTTGTAAAAGTCAATAAAATCCAATATGTTTGTTGGTAAGATTCACCTGACTAGCTAAATATGAATGTATGACTGGCGGCGCCAACGTTTCCTTGAGTTTTCCGTCGTAAATTAAATGTGTTTTTTTTTAAAAGAATATCTATGGAGTTTCTTGCCGGCTCTTCTCCATAAGACCCACTTTTAACTAGTTTTGACATTTCAAAGTACCTTCTATAATGGTCTAATTGAAATAAAACATTTGCCTTTGAAGTGGAAAGTCAGAACGGTTTTTCTAAAATTGTGTGCTTCTATCAAATCTTGGAGTTCTATAAGTGTCGAAATTAAATAATAACCATGACACCAAAATATGGTGCCTATGATGCATAATTTACGTCAATTAAAAAGGAAATTTTGCAAGTAAAAAATAAATGCACCCAAAAAAAACCTAGGGTAAAAACACCAAATGTGGTCTCTACGTAATGCTTCAAAAAATTTGAACAATGCATGGTATCGATCGAGTTTAAATGTTGACTCACTGACCAGTCTAACGACATTCAACCATGTTGGATATATAAATAATATATACATGACTAATTCAACGCCTGCATTGGCCAAAAACTAGTAAAAATCAGTGTAGAAAATATTGTGAAGGAATACATCGTGAGGGAACGGAACCTACGCGCTTCAGGTGCCTAGCTAGTAAGAGACTTAGCTCTGGGCCAACATGGACTGTTCCTACCGAGAAAAAATGCGAATAAGCAAATTGATGGCAAAATTGACTCCCATGGTGCACTGGATAATTTAAATATCGTCACCTGTGGATAAATGCACTTATGTAACTTCTTTTATTTGGAGTCAGGGACCCTCAGTCGTTTGTTATCTGGGGAGGCATGACTATAACAGCCTATGGTACATAATAATCTCCAGACCCCATCAAGGGTGATGGTGACCATCATGCCTCAGTGATCAGTATTTATAAACGCAACATAACGGACGCCTATCAACATAGATTGACAAATTTGGGAAGTAGCTTCTTTATACGACCGAGACATCCGCCAGGATATCGGGAAATTCTAATGAGACAATTTAAGTTAATACTATTACTTCCTAGTTTAGAATTTCTAGATTCAATAAATTTAGAAACCTGGCCAAAAATATGAATTTCGATGAGATTAGGAAACATTTGCTGTCACGGACGTTTACGTTACTCAGTGATGATGCAACTCTAAACTTTCGATACAAAAATGGTTATCACGCCGATCGATTAGCGTACAAGGTTAAGCAACGTGGCCACGGCCAAGGTTTTGATTGATAACCGAATATTAACATATTTAAAGGAAATGTAACGTCTTGGTCGTTGACTTGTGCAAACATTAATTTCACAAGAATTTTATAACTTAACGGGGGTCGCCTCAATTTCAGTGACGCGTCTCACTCAATGTAAGTTAATAAAATATAATTGTAGAGTATCTAACTGCCTCAATAGCCAAGTGGTCCGGACCGCGACTGCTACGCTAGAGGTCCTGGGTTCGATTCCCAGGTCGAGCAAAGTGTTATTGGGTTTTTCTATGAAATTCCCAGTAGCAGCTCGGAGTTAGGAATTTGTGCCCGGTTAATGGCAATAGGCTCGCCCCCTATTACATGGGACCTAAACATACCGGCGAACTGTGGGTGTACATTAGTACGCCTCTGCCTAACCCTTCGGGGAATACAGGCGTGATGGTATGTTATGTTATGTAGAGTATCTATCTCTTTACGAAAATTATGAATGAGAGAACATATTGCTATACTTAAACAAAACAATACAAATATTGTTTTGACAACTGGTGATAAAAATTTGCGGGCCATTCGTGCCGAAATGCCGCAACGCAAGCAGTCCCGCGACTCTTGAAATGTGAATATCAAGAACATCACATTTCAAAACTAGTTAGTATGATGGCAGAAGACATACATTTATTTATTTACTAGCTTCTGCCCGCGGCTTCGCCCCCGTGGAATAAAAAGTATCGGGAACGGGATAAAAAGTATCCTATGTCCGTTTCCTGGTTCTAAGCTACCTCTCCACCAATTTTCAGCCAAATCGGTTCAGCTGTTCTTGAGTTATAAATGGAGTAACTAACACGACTTTCTTTTATATATATAGATTTGAACATGGAGGACCAACAGCTAGTAACTAACATATTTGAATTTATACAGTAAGAAAACAGGCAGCCATTAACAGGTCCTCGCGAGTAGACACTGAGTATTCAAAAGAGTGTGAATACATAGCTAGAAACAATGCAAAGCTTATCAACAACACATGGCTATTAAATTAATATTTGGAAAAGAAATCTAAACTAAGAGTCCGTCTCACCGATTGCAGACTAGTCTCATATATCAAAAAATATTTGTTTAAATTTTTTTACAAACATACATACTTACCATCACGCCTACTAATGTACACCCACAGTTCGCCAGTATGTTTAGGTCCCATTTAATAGGGGGCGAGCATATTGCCATTAAACCGGGAACAAATTCCTAACTCCGAGCTGCTACTGGGAATTTCATAGAAAAACCCAATAACACTTTGCTCGACCTGGGAATCGAACCCAGGACCTCTAGCGTAGCAGTCGCGCTCAGGACTACTTGGCTAATGAGGCAGTTGATGTTGTCAAAGAATTTGATTTATATCAATATGTAATATGACAACCACATGAATTTGGATTGCCTTTCTCAGAACGACGCTGACTCATAATAAGTTTGAATTAAACAATTCTTTTATAAATTTCATCACTAGAAGTCACACAATCGAGCCTTATCGACCCCTCTGCAGGGCAAAGACCTCTCTCTCCCTTTTTCATACATCTCTGTGCTCTACTAATGAGGGTCAAGCCTTTCGGTAGGAGTCCATCTCTCCATCTTCGCCTTGGTTTGCTGCGGTGTTGCCTAGCATTTAATGGGACCTATTTGGTGCTTCTTCTAGTCCACACAGGAAATGCTATGCATATATTTCACATTGATTGAATTACCGGGCGGATTTTCCGACTTATTACCAAGAATTACTGACATATGTAGCTTAATTTACTTTCGGACGCAAGGTGGGATTTCAATATGACTTATCCTCTTAGCCGCATGTATTATTTTGTCGATTTTTAATAAACATAAGATACCATCACACCTGTATTCCCCGAAGGGTAAGGCAGAGGCGTACTAATGTTCATCCACAGTTCGCCAGTATGCCATTAAACCGGGCACAAATTCCTAACTCCGAGCTGCTACTGGGAATTTCATAGAAAAACCCAATAACACTTTGCTTGACCTGGGAATCGAACCCAGGACCACTAGCGCAGCAGTCGCGCTCAGGACCACTTGGCTAATGAGTATTTTTAATAAATAGAACTACAAAAAGCGGAGACTTTGTTTAGTATACTTAAATGCAGTAATTAACTTCAAATAAAAAGTCATTGTTCAATGAACACCGGCACCGACGGATTTACACAATTACACAAAATTAATAATTAATAAAAATACAATATTTACACAAAACTCCTCCATGCCGCACATGGATGAGTTTTGATGTGAAAAACCTTGAAGACCCGTTGATCAGCACAGTTATTAGTAAGCCACGATCTTTCATCACATATTTAATAATAGTCTTATGATATTTTCGTCACTAATTTCAATTTCGTCTCCTTTAATGAGAAAACTTGTATTAATAACTTGGTAGCATTAATAAGCTAAAGACAATCTAATACTCTGCTCGCTGCCCACGCGCTATTCAACTCTCTTACATAAAAGGTAAGGATTTTTTTGAAGTAGCTGTTTTTCATCGTTGTTTTTCTTTTTTGAATGCTGATCATATTTTTCAGAATAATTATCATGGAATTTTCTTTAATATATGATATGTATAACTGCCTCATTAGCCAAGTGGTCCTGAGTGCGACTGCTATGCTAGAGGTCTTGGGTTCGATTCCCAGGTCGAGCAGTGTTATTGGGTTTTTCTATGAAATTCCCAGTAACAGCTCGGAGTTAGGAATTTGTGCCCGGTTAATGGCAATAGGCTCGCCCCCTATTACATGGGACCTACGCATACCGGCGAACTGTGGGTGTATATTAGTACGCCTCTGCCTAACCCTTCGGGGAATAAAGGCGTTATAGTTAAGTGCTAAAATAATAAGTCAACAGACGAGGGATGATTATAATCTCATCATCATCATATTCATCCCCATAAATAAGTAAACCATCTAATGTCCATGTCTTGATGTCAAAGCAGAACAGGAAGAAACTCTGAAGCAAACTCAGAGAATCATAGTATCTTGTAAATTATCAGAGGAGTGTCACAATGCAGGATAATGTCTGGAAGGGCCCTTTGAACGAATAACTGAATATAGAGTCATATACAGGGACTATCGTTCGCTCTCTTTAATCTCGTAGTCAAGGCCGTCTTAGACCATCCAGAGACCCTTGGACATAACAAAGTTTGGCCCTTGGATAATTAGGGCTAACGCGCACTTGTGATTTTCAGTCGACCGATAGTTTAGTCGCTGTAGTAGTCCTGTATAATTTCATGTCGAATTCTAATCGTCAAATGCGCGCACTGCCATATAACTCCATAGTGAATCCCAGAACGATCAAACTATCGCCCGACTAAAAAATCACAAGTGCGCGAGCGCTCTTATACTTTGGTTTTTTATAGACCCCTACAACCCAGGAGCCATGGGTCTGTGATCCTAGTGCCCTTATGAAAGAAGGTATTGCTCATAACGTATAATATGCTGGTTTTAGTTGTGTATACGTCTATTAAGGTAGCATATAGTGGCGTGTCGTGGCGACTCGTGACGCGCCCGAAGTACTCGAGAATATTTCATACATTTCCCGACACGACACTCGACGATAATGTGTCTAACTATACTAAACTCATGGACCCGATATGACAGGCGGGTCACGCTCACGAAACGCTAGTATGAGAAACCTTAAACAGTCAAATAGTTTCTACTTTAAGTACAGGCGAATTGGTGGCAGTTCTTCAGATGTGCTGTTGATTGCCACGAGTTTTAGTAATTAAAAACCATCTGTACACACGGCTACACATCAAGCTATACATTTCGAGTATAAGCTGGCCTCGCGTTGTTTAGGCTATCTGCATAATGAGAGGTCAGCTCATACTGGGTTTATCGCTTGATGGAACATCAAACGTCTGTTCAATAACCTCCATTCTGAGGGTTCTTAAACATAATTTACCCTATCATCATCTCTACTCCTCTGCAGTTGTTGCAATCCACATAATTATAATGAAAAATGTTACTTTTTTTATTGATACCATTAAAAAAAAAAAAGTTTTTCTTATGCGTTGTCTACTCTAGCATTTTTCTACTATTGTGGATGCTTCTATACACAAATTCTGATATAAATAATCACCCAGACCCGAAACCTGATACAACTAAGGACTACCTATAGCCTGATCATACTCAAATTTACTCCGTGTGGAGATCAAACTAACAACACATGGTGCAGAAGCCTATCCCTTAGCCGCTACGCCAAACGTCTCGTGCTTTCGCTCAGGAGTGGGACATGACATGACATTATTTGCTAATAAAAAAAGGCGGATAAAACCACGTGTGGAGCTTCATATTTACAACAATTAAGTATTGCAATGAATAAACAACAGGTATCGCCTTTATTAGTTTTAAAATGCAACTTCTTTTTTAGCAATAATAGACCGGTAATATATATCAATTATTCATTGCATTAGCACATTATCAGCTCATGTTTTCTTTTTTTTAAATATGAAAGCGGAAATGAGTACTTCCCATACACGTCATTTACATAGAAGGTAAATGTTAAAAGTCCGATTGATGGTTGGTAATGAGGAAGACTAAAAATAGTTTATTATTTTAAAGTTTCTTATCTTTAAAATCTAGTACGTACATACATTAAAAAATTGAATTGAATACACTAGTAAGTTTTTGTGAGATTCCTATTTTTCTTTTTTATCGTCATCTTCGTCATTAATAAACTGTATTTATAAGTCACATAAACTTTAAAATGTGTTGTGTTGTGCATTACAATAATTTTAATAATAATTTGGATGATTTGTATTGTATTTGATACTAATATAACGCGATATAATCCGTAAAGTGTTTTATTTCAATATGTCTGATATTCGCGTGAGCTTCAGAAATCAATATTTAATAATAATTATAAAAAAATAACCGTGCGCTCTATTGTAACGAACGCAACATAAGATTGTTTTTTATTAGTGACGCAAGGTTAAGTCTTGGCGGATATATGATACGCTAAATATTTTCCGATAACATCGACCGCTTTGGATAAACGAATACAATATTCAATTAAATTAAATGGACTAAGCACCGACATAAATTTTAGTGATTTACAATATCGCAGTCTTGTATGATAACTGGGTACTTCACCCTACAATACCTTATTTAATTAAATATGGTGAGTACTTAAATATAGTAATTTATTTATTCACTAATATGGATGAGAACTGGATACTTCACCCTGAATAATGTCATGCATAATTGGCTCGTTTAAAAAACAATGGCAGTTAGAAATACGGTTTATTTTAACGTGGAAAATAATTTTAAGTACTAATTTGAACACAAATGTATCGTAAATATAGAAATTAGTGTCGGCCATTTTCATTATAATAAAAGAATGGAATAGGACTTTTGGTAACATTTATACAAGGTGCCAATTTAATCCCCTACACTGAAATAAATCAGGGTTTGAATCCTAATCGTGAGTCCTACTTGTCTTTCGCAATAAATAAAATTAAATTGGTGATTATACACGTCGTACTAAACGTAAAAACATTTCGTAGGAAACTCGTAATTAATTCGCTCCATATTAAACGAGACCTAAACATACCGGCGAACGTTAGTACTCCTGCACTCATCTTAGGGAAATCCAGGCGTAATGGAATGTTATGATAACTAATATTTTGGAACTACAGAACTTGTTCTATGTTGTAGTTCCAAAATTTTCCGTCAGGCAGAATGTAGATGGCGCTACAGGTGGCGAGCCGCCATCTCAAATGCGTACGCGTCAATCCGCACGTCGGCATCGTCGTCGGCGCAATAATGTTCTAAGTAAGAACATTCAACGTAGTGAGCGAATGACTCACGGACGCCGAAGTTGACTGTGAGACAAAATACCGGCTGGAAATTGATCTATCAATCGAAATAATTTCATCATCTTAAGGATGCTTCTTTTTTTTGGTTATAGAAAAACATCTGAAACACTTTCTAGAATCACGACAGGCGCGAAATCTAACTACGATTAAACAAAGTGGTTCCGTCTATTTGTAAGCTTAGATCTTCTAAACTACGTAACGGATTTTAATGCAATTTTTATCAATCGTTTGCCTAGTGGTCCTGAGCGTTACTACTACACTAGAAGTCTTAGGTTCGATTCTCAGGTCAGGCAAAATGTTATTGGGTTTTTCTATGAAATTCCCATTATCAGCTCGGAGTTTGAGATTTGTGTGTTAGTTTCTTTAAATTTACGTAAGTTAATCCCAAATCAACTTAGATCTCAATTCTTTTGTCGGCGAAGTAGACAATATAACTTATAGAAATAAAACGGATACTTTTTACGGATTTTATTGCGTTGTATTGATATTATTTAATTCCCGACGTTTCGGATCCTTTTTTTTTTTTTTGACGGGTTTGGAAATGCTTTATGCACTATCCACCACTCCGGGGAGAGCAGTGGAGTGTGTCGGACTCCGCTCTGAAAGTGCGATCTACCGACTAAAACCAACCTCGGCGTTTCGCGTCACCACTTTGGTGCCGGGCCTACGGGAGCGCTGTAGCATTCATCCGCGGACCCGGCACTGACGTTTCGGATTTCATCAACATCAACAGCATCCATGGTAACGATAAAATGATATCACTTATTCTTAACATTGAACTTGGCTCTCATTTCGGATTTTCGTTTTTGATGGGATTTCCATCTTCGAAAACCATAATTCTTAAATTGTATACTTAGCTTACCAAGATAATATTCCTCTATTGATATATCTTGCAATTAATTGGGTATTGCTTACCTGTAACAAAAGAAAATAAATTAATTTTCAACCAAGATACAACATCGCCTGATGGTAAGCGACCAGCAACACCAGCAATATCACTGGCGCGTTGTCATCTTGAGACATACTCTCATTTTCCCAATAATTTTACAGGCAACATTATATTTCAAACCCGAACACAATAATGTTAGCACATTACTGCTTAGGGGCAGATTAAGGGTTTTTTTAATTCCTTAAAGGCTTACGATTGATCGCCACTTCGCCTGATGTTAAGCGACACTGCGATCTACGATGGAGCGCGCTTGCCTAGAAGAAACAGATTCACTCGTGATTTAGAGGCACCCAGATTATATCTATCGGGGAAGACCCACTCGGGAAGCGCATTCTACATTTTAGCAGGGTGCCGAGTCTACTATTCAGTTGTGTCAGAATTGTGATTCAGTGACTTCTTAATGGTTGATTTTTGACAGTTTTCTCTACGAAATCTGTCATTTCTTATGTCATTTAGTGCCATTGGACGGTCATTCTGAGTCAATTGAAATAGCAGACTAGGGCCCCAGTACGTATGATGGACTTAGCGTTTCGTTTGGGTTTTTGGAATGTCCACTGTGAATCGATGTCGCTTTTTCGCGGTTCTGGTCATCCAAAAATAACAAGGGCAAGGGGGAATAAAAAGAAGAAAATTAAATATATTTTTATTTAATTTTTCATGTATGTATGATATTTTCAGATATGGAGCCACACCAGATGTGGCTTCCGTAGTATTCCACCCATCCATCTGTACAACAGATTGTGCTCAAAATAAATTGATTTCTTACCAAATATGCAGCCAGAATAATTCGACTTGCTTTTATATGAAGAATCAAACCGAACGACTCTCGAGATAGCGTGCAAATACCACTCGGAACCAGTTTCAAGTTAAAATAAAATGAAATCAATAAACTCATTAAAACCAATTTTTATTTTACACGAATCACGTGACAAATTCTCGGTTTACACTGTGGCGGTAAATTAAGGGTTAGATTTGTTTCACTGGTAAAGGTGACGTTAGACTATGTAAACTAACAAAAGTTACAAACATTTAAACATAACATAATCAACCCATTATATGCCCCACTGCTGGGAAAGGGTCTCCTCTCACAATGCGAGGGATTAGGCTATAGTCCACCACGCTAGCCTAATGCGGGTTGGCAGACTTCACACACCGTCGAGAAAATCTCTCAGGCGTGCAGGTTTCCTCACGATGTTTCCCTTCACCCTTTAAGCGCGTGATAAAAGATACCGACATATCTTCGAAAAGTCAGAGGTGCGTGCCTTGGATTTGAACTCGAGACCTTTGACTTGGCAGTCAATGTTCATATCACTAGGGCATCTCTGCAACAAACATTAATTAAATTTTAAATCCTCCGCAGGACCAAGTCATGGTTACCATGTTCTTGCTATTTCAATGAAGTAACTGGATACTTACCATTTTACCAAGTGTAATCGATCTGACCTGTGCAAGTTGCCTAAGAGCCCAACTATAAAAGTGCTGATAATCTTCAAACGGCTTGCGAGATTTACTTAATTCAAAGCAAAGAAATACTATCGATCAAGTGAACCTTCAAATAAAAATATAGGAATCAAAATGATTCCATTCGTTTAGGAGCTACAAGGCCACAAAGAAACACAGAAACTCACGTAAAAACTTATAAAGGCCTATGCACAGCACGTTTAATAAACGCGCCGTCGACGCGCGTTTTTAGCGGTACTGACACACGCCATACGCAGGTGAGTCAGACGCAGCCTGTAAACTTTTGGACACCTGTATAAATTCAAACACGCATTTGAACCGATACAAATGCGATGCTAACGCGTGTGTGTATCGAAACAAACTACAACAAACTGCTCTGTATGATAAAAGCGCGCCGTCGCCGTACGTTTATAAAGCGCGCGTCGAAGGCGCGTTTTAGAAACGTGGTATGCACAGGCCCTAATAAAGCCTCTGTGTAATGGGTTAAAAACGGCAACAGATACAATGTAATGCAACAGAGTTATATAATTGCGAATCCAGATTCCTCCAATTACATAGCTAATCGAAACTATTTACATAGGACTCATTTCTGGAAGGGGGGGACACACGGGTAAGATACGTAAGTAACCGCAAAAACACTTGCTTGCTTCAATCGCGCGTATTTTTCAGGGGTACTGTATGTTTCTGTAAGGGGCTCGTGGCTAACTAAGTAATAAATGATATTTATTTCTGTAAATAAATTTTTTAGACACTTTTACAAGTTTTTCATTTTTTTAAATCTAGATGAATAACTAAGCTGCCACCGCTCGCAGGGTCAGTGTGTCGATGGGTGACCTTTCTTAACAAATCGAGACCCCTTCGTGCTTCAGAGAGCACGTAAAGCCGGTCCTGGATCTCATATAATTACAATTGTTAGTGGTAGTCAGAAGCCCAAAACGAAAAGCCTAAACGAGATCCTCCGAATATCGGTATTGCCCAGAAATTGGGTTGCGGAGGTCTGATGGCAGTCGATTCGTGTAAAATGCTGATATTCAGCTGCATCCAGCTCCCTAAATTATGGTTTAGCTACACGATGACTGTTGCATGCTTGCCGTCAGTTATGACTGGTCTACTCAAAGCTGCTATGGTTCTTTTTTCAAAAGGCTATTTCAGAAATTTCCCTGCATTGTCCCACCGACATTATTATTTGCATTATTCCATGATTCTCTGAGTTAGTTTCGGTGTTTCTTCTCAGAGGTCGTCAGTTAGGAAATGCCGAAGCCATCTAGCTGTGAAAAAACCCAAACCATTGACTTGTATCTCTAAAGATCTACTTACAGAAATAAATATCATTTCCTTTTATTTCATCTGGTTAGCCTGTAAGACGACACCAACATAGTTAGGGAAAAGCTGTTGATGAAAGGATGTTGATGATGTAGGTATGTTTCTATGAATCACTAGCGGCGGACAGTCAGAGGAACCCTACTTCGAAGTTATCAATCTAGCTGGGGACAATTCTGTAGCTAGGTAGTACGGATAATTGAGTCCACTTCTTTAAATTAATTATTAGAATATAAGCCTGATTTTATTGAACTATCAAATACAAGGTTTACAATGAGCGTTTCTTCCCGGTACGCAAAGAGTTTCGCTTTCTTAGTCGTCCTCCTTCGGGTTAAGTTCCAGTGTGATACGACAGATGGCGCTACCAGTAGTTTAGTTTGAGTATATCGTTCTACGAGGTGCGACTAACATCGACTTTGATTATTTAATTTACCTACATTATGGTTGAGAATGCGTTATCGCATTGTTAATATGTTATTATTAAGGCAATATTAAACGAAACACTCGTTGTGGTTTCATCGAGACAAAAAAATCTATCAGGTGCGGGATTCGTAAAGAGTATCTATGTAACTGCCTCATTAGCCTAGTGGTCCTGAGCGCTCGCCTGAGGTCCTGGGTTCGATTCCCAGGTCGAGCAAAGTGTTATTGAGTTTTTCTATGAAATTCCCAGTAACAGCTCGGAGTTAGGAATTTGTGCCCGGTTAATGGCAATAGGCTCGCCCTCTATTACATGGGACCTAAACATACCAGTGTAGTGTAAGTGGTCCTGAGCGAGACTGCTACGCTAGAGCGTAGCAGTCTCGCTCAGGACCACTTGGCTAATGAGGCAGTTATATATTTATAGGTAATATACAATATAATTAATATTTATAAAAATATATACAATTATACATTTACAAGTTTCCTCATAAAGGGAGTTTAGCCGACGTGTTTTTTTCGGCAACATTTTTTTTCTACTAATAGGTAAAATATCAATTATTGTTTCCTGTATTAATGTATTATAATATACTTACATATAATTCATAATTACACAATTTGAAACATACTTCAAAGCTTAAAGTTTTAACTATTATAATTATTATATATAAAATATTAATAATTATCACTTTTCTAAACTAAAATATTTACTAAGGTAATCATAGCTATACTTCGACTTTTAATTGTATTCAGTAACTTGACATTTCGAAGAGAAATAATGATACCACACTACAACTAATAGTGTTGGGGTAGTGAATGATTTTGTGTAAAGAATGAATGATAAAAATGGTTTAATATAAAATTAAACTAAAAATTCCTAAATGACATGTGAAATATAAGAGTTATTTATAATAATAAAAGTAATTGCCTTTTTTATTTTCTTCTAATAGAAACAAACCAAAAATAAATATCATGTAATTTTACTTTTTTAACTTTTGTCATTCAATCAATCAATCAATTCAATTTATTTGCAAAAATATGGTACAATAGTTGTTATAGGCGCATTTGTTTCACATATTCTGCCCTAGAACATGGCGTGCAAATGTAATTACAATGTCAATAGATTAAAATAGATTATTAAATTATTAGAAATATTAATTAGAAATAAATTATAATGTTATGTCCCTTAGATAATCATTAAGTAGTGTCCTCCTAAACATTGTCATAGGTAATGTTTTTAAATTATCTGGATTTTTTTTTTAAATTATAATTGACATACAGTCAGCGTTTCTCTTAAATAGCTCTAGGTTAATTTTTGGTAGCCGCAGTCTATCCTTATGTCGGGTGCGACTGTGTACATTATCCCCTAACTTCTCAAAAAGCATTTCAAAGTATTTCTTTACAAAAAGACATCTCTCAAAAATACACAATTTTTGACATTTTATAGATTACCTACCTTACTACTGAGGAACAAATTCTGCAATTTTTATTAGTTTATATTGTATTGTTTTGAAAACAAGTTATTAAATTTAACATAAAAAGTTTGTTCATAGAAGTGCATTATTTATGTTCATTCAATTGCGTTCATTCTTTGACTACCTCACTATCATTTTTTGTCAAACACTGGTAACCCTTCAACTGTAAAGTTACTGAATACAATTAAAAGTCGAAGTATAGACCGGGCGCGACAAAAGGACTACCTATAAGATTTTATGGGTACAAGCAACAAAAATAGGGACATCATATCGGTTACAAGTAACAATGTTGGCACATTGTTACTTGTAACCGATATGATGTCCCTATTTTTGTTGCTTGTTTTATTTCCTGATGAAAAGCAGCAAGGAGATTTTTTTCTTATCCATACTCTTTATCATATTAATACTAGGGGCCCACACGCGGTTTCATCCGCGTTGAACCGATCCTGGATCGTAATTTTGCACCCTCATTTTGCACTCATAAAGGTGGAATTGTTAAACATCCTATCTTAGTGCACACCTACGTCACCAAAGGAACATTTGTGCGAAATTTCATGCTTCTAGACGCAGCGGTTTCAGCTGTGCGTTGCTACATGTCAGTCAGTCAGATTCTTCTTTTAAATTAGAAAAAAAAGTTTATTGGCCGAAGATATCGGTTGTAAACTCGTAACATTATAATAGATTATACATTATTTTTATTTTTTCGGCTCTAAGGGCCACTTGCACCAACTTTCTAAATTGTATTTAAGAACTTGTAACTTCGTATCGCTATAAAATGTTTTGACATGTTTCCCTGTCATAATAATAAATTAGAATAGAATAGAAAATTCTTTATTGCACACCAAAAACTAATGTAAAGTACAGTTATATAAACCATAGAATGGTACAATGGGCCAACATGGTACAAATATCACAAGACAAAACATAACATAGCTAAGTACAAGAAGTTCATAAAACGTTTTATGAACTTTGAGAATGTTTTATGAATAAGGGGGTTAAACTTTAAGTGTCATTAAATATCTACTTATAATTACTTACTGAAATAATTATAATTTAAAATAATATATTTTTTTACTTTTCTATAGCCGAAAATTGAGGTTTAACTCATTTTTTACTATATTTAACCATGACATTTATTTTACTTGCTTATTAAATCGATAACGACATAATTATGTAAGTAATAAAAATCATTTTAATCCGTGTGGAATGCGTGCTATAAGTAGATAAGTAAGTAAAGTATACATAAATCGGAGGCTGGTAACATTCATTGCTACGAATTGGGTCGCAAAGATTCGATAAAATGCGCTCTACAATCTACAACGCAATGTAGCATACATATAACACGATTCAGGAATAATTTATTATACTTGCATTGTTTTATTATTATTTATTAAGCTTGGTTGATGACTCGTTGCTAAACTGAATCTGTGAATGGAAAAACCAATCACACCTCGAGACTGTGCTCCGTATCTTGAAAAGCATTTTAAACCCACGACGTCAGGCTCTGTAGAGTGGGAAAATGCCTTGTAAAAAAAAATGTCACACACCAAAAAATATTGAGATATTAAAAACACAGGTACGAATGGTACAATTGTTTTTTTTTTTTGTAAAACAAAACCAGGCGTACTTGTTAAATTTTGACGTTGCTTCTATTACAAAACGCAACGTATTATCAGTACCTAGGCTTATCAACGCCGCTCAATCGAGTAGGTTGAGTTGGATATTTATAATCAGCAGATAGTCGAGGCATGTCACTAAGAGTTAACAATGAATAAGAGCCATTTGTAGCACAGAGAAACAATATCACCCCTGACTCATACGATGTTTACGCGAGCCAAGTACTAACGATCTGGTTTTTTTGAGAGCTTATTTTTTTTAGTTTGATATGAAAACGTCACTATGAAAAATATATTTTTTTAATCAATCACGCAGTTATAAGACATACATTATCTAATAATTAAATACCGTCTAATTATTTATGTATTTGTTACTTATTCTAAAGTAATAAAAAATATGAAACTCTTTTTGCTTTAACGACACGTATGGTGAGCGGCTAGCGATCGGCTTCTGCGAGACGTGTTGTGGGTTCGATCCCCACACGGAGCAAATATTTGTAAGATCTACAGGTAGGGTAGTTGTTTCAGGCATTTGTGGATGTGAGATTTTGTTTTGTTGTAAATTCACCGACGATTCCGAAGAAAATCCTAGTGGGGCAACATTTTAATAAAAAAAATTAGTCGAGACAAGATTTTTAGTCAGCATATTTTTTGCCGTACGAAAGAAATATTAAATCTCATCTTTGATGTCCGAAAAAAATATATTTGATTGGCGGATAAGTACATAAAAAAGAAACGAATATTTTAGGAAACTTCTTAGCTACTTAAACTACACTCAATGCTGAATTACGGACACCAAATGTATATTAAATCCATTACATTTCATTCACTCATTCAAAAGGCGTCAATCAAGTTCAATATACAGTGGCTAATAGTTAAAAGGTAATAAAACAACTGGCTAGCGAGCGTGGTGCGTGGTGTCGTGATTGCGTCACTCGGCAGTTGGCACCTGCCTCCTACTACTGAATTGTAACCACACTTACTTTTCTATAAAACTATAACACTATCAAATAGCGATTGAGGGTTACAATAACTACTTAAATAAAATCGTAAATAATGCTGTGTCTGGACATTGAAGATATCAAAAAAATTGGTTTAGAGTATAGTATAAACGTCTCCGAATACAAAAATATGACTTTTAAAATTCTTGTCTGTTTGTTACGGGTTGGCGCAGTTGGCGAATAGATTTAAATTTTCTTATCACTGTTAGAAAGTAATTGCTAGTAAAAACTGGTAAACGTCTTATCTAAATTCTGTTTCAAAAGTTTTTGATTCAATTATTTTTCGGATCCATTTTTAATCCTAATACAACTTCATGTGAGCGAAGCCGCGGGCAAAAGCTAGTTTTTTATATAATATAATATACAATAAAAAATATTTTATAATAGAGTTAGTAAGTGAGAATTAATTATTACTTCCTGTAGACAACGTAGATCGAAATGTAAATGTCAGATGTCATATGTCAAATGTTATGTGTCAAATTCTTGTTGCTATAACCTATAATATTATTCTGCTCTTCCGGCCTCACCCTTTTACTATTTTGCTGTATTATTTTTCCAAATAAAAGTTACTTATCCATTTTGCGTGCCACGGCGTACTGTTTTAGTCTTACCGTCTCTCAGTCGAGCCTCCATTCCCTACACTTCCTATATTTTTTAACAGTCTTAATTAGTATTTATTCAACCGTATTTTTTTTATTAACGTAGCGAACTTTTATCTCAATGGGTACCTAATATAAAACAAAGGAGTTAGTTACACCATTTAAAAATAAAGAACGGCTGAAGCGCTGTTTATGGTCTTTGATTTGCCTCCGCCCAGAATAGCAGAATAAAATACTTATTATAAAAAAATCAAGAAAAATAAAAGGAAGAAAATTGATTGTCTCATAAATTTTCTATCGAGAACGGATTGACGCGAGAGAATCTGAGGGCAGAAACTAGTTTAAAGTAAATTTGAAATGTAAATAATTATATCATTCATTTTTTCATACTTTTTTACAAAAAGAAAGTGAATTTTTTATGGCATATTGGGGGGCAAACGAGCCGACGGATCGCCTAAAATCTATACGTTCAATTTTTTTTTTACATTGTGAACCATATTCAAATGAACTATAATTATTAATGTAGTACAGAAAAAATATACCAACCTTACATTACTATCATAGTATGAGCAATTACGCAACGGATAATACTTACAACTATTTCCTTGTTTGCTTTTTCTTCCAAAATGGAATTTCCGGAGAGTAATCCTCTCAAATGAAATGACATATATGTCCAACAGTTTTAAAGAACATTGCTAAACGGACTCTGTTACTTATAATTATTAAATTTTCTCTTATTTCAATTCCAAAAAAATAAAGACAACCTTTTGCATTGAAAATAAATCGTTCAAATTTTGAGAAATAAAATACAAGTGAATGGAAACTTCGGCTTCCTGAGACACCTTAATGGCTTGATAGGTTAAAGCCACTGGGGTATCGAATCAGGAGTCATGGTCATGAGTCACCTCCATGGTCGAATTTTGAGTTGTTTTTTTTATTCGAATTTTTTATTGAAATTATTTTTTGTATAAACTTTCGACGTATAAATATTATATTAAAAACATTTAGTTTGATTGAACATGAACAATGGACCGGGTCTTGAATAAAATTAAGTAATCACATAATATATTATAGTACCGCCATTTTGTTTCAATGTCACACT
Organism: Acronicta leporina; assembly: GCA_947256265.1. Taxonomy (NCBI): domain Eukaryota; kingdom Metazoa; phylum Arthropoda; class Insecta; order Lepidoptera; family Noctuidae; genus Acronicta; species Acronicta leporina. Next base: position 1,922,894 of record OX366537.1, on the reverse strand, counting down.
GTAATCTTATTAAGCCATTCAGACGATAATACGATGTTTGACAATTTAAAAATAGTAATACATCAATGGCACTCTGAACGTGATTTAAAATACAGTTTAGTAATAATAGACGCAAATAATAAGTAATATAATTTCATAATGATTTGAGCTCCAAAAGACGAGACGGTTGAGAGTTAGCATCGATAGGCAAAACTGTACTCTACAACGTTCACGTAGATTATTTTCATATGTTCTCGATACATCGACAGCTTGCGTTACTCCCATATCTAATGAACGCCTTGTTTGCACGGCAATGGACTTTATCAGCGCTGGTCTGCAATTGTCGGGTGTGTTACTGGTTGGTTATGAATATACGGGTGCGGGCCGGCCCCTTGCGTCGATTGAGTCACGAACGAACGCCGCACTGTGCCCCACCACTGCATTATTTTACGATAATTCCGTTCGTGCCGTGTTCATTGCTAACGATATACATTGCTTTGTCGCTACAAGTTTTTGTATAGCCACCAGCCCGCAAGGAGTAATGTACCGTGAACATAATAGCGCTTGCGTTTGAATAAAGGTGGATAATAATTATTATGGTCGGTCCGAGTTGACACGTCTTCGTGGACTCGACTGTCGAGTTAGTTTTTTTCGTAGCTCACAGGAGAACGATATGAGAATAGGTTTTAATATGACGAAATACATGTTTCCGATGATAGGTGGAGACTAAAAAAAAAAATCGAAGGCGGAATGTGTAACGGCAATTTACAACGTACAAAACAGAGCACATGCAAAGATTGCTTGCTTGCTTATTCATAACTAGCTTCCGTCCGCGACTTCGTCCGCGTGGAATAGTTACTTAGTCTTAGCCTATAGCCTTCCTCAATAATATGTCGCCTATATGTTGACCCGACCTGTAAGTAATATTCATGCAAAATTTGAAGTAAATCCATGCCGTACCTTCTTTTTGAGTTTAGCCCGGACAAAAATATATATACAGACAAACAGACAAAAATTCTAAAAACTATATTTTTGGCTTCGATATCGATGGTAGATCACGCCCCAACTATTCCTTAAAAAAAAATTCAATGTTACTAGTACAGTTTTGACTTTCCTACGATTTTATTATAGGTAGATATAGCTATAGATAATATAAAACGTCTATACTTCAAATGTTTTGACGCGTGATATTTTGTGACAGGGAAAACAAGACAAAACATATTAATAAAACTATAGATTTATAAGATGTTACCTATATAATATTATGAATATTGTCTGTCCATAATCATGTGAAGTATACATATCAGCCAACCTTCTTGGGTTTGTTTTAATAAATTAATTGTAGACGTTCAGTATTGAAACGTAGTATCAGCAATTGATACGGACGGTCGTACCGACGCTTTGATACTGTGAATTTGCAAATTCTGTAACTGCGGAGCGTTTTATTACATATTGAGGTTATGAGCAAATTGTAATACAGAGAATAACAGAACGGTGACTTGAAGCAACGACTGCACAAACAACTGAACGTTATCGCTGAGAAAATGGAAATCCAGTTTTTTTATTTCGTCACAATTATGCGTACAGTCGGTAATACTCGGTATGACAGTAGGTAAATAGGGTATTTTTAATTGATTCCAAAAAAAATACTCATTTCTATTTGTGGTTTTTTTTGCATTTTTCATTATAAAGTTATTTTAGTGAAGGGAAATACTCATTTTTTACTTATTTATTTGCTATTATATTTACGACTACCAACAGATTAATTGTGTAAGTGATAAGAAAATAATGGTAAGACCCTCATAATTGTATGGTAACAATAATTTTAATATTTATTACTTTGGATCAATCTATTGTACAATAATTTTATCATAATTCATTTACCTATTATATTTATCATGATTCATTTACATACACACTTGCAAGTCTTAAATTTATATAAAAAAAAAACTTGATAGTAGGTAAAAACCAGATAGAAATAACACCATTTTTATTTAAAAAAAAATATTAAACGTCTTAGGACAATTCTAGAAACAAAGCACTTGGAAAAACTGAAAAATATACAATCTTAGGTAACTTCGAAAAGTAAGGGCCACTTGCACCAACTTCTAAGTATGTTTAAATTGTATTTAAACCCAATTTTTCATAGTGATTTTGTGTTTAAATGCAATTTATTCATATTTTAGAAGTTGATATTTTTTTTTGCCTAACCAGACTGGCTGGCTAAATTTCTTCGAAAGAAAACATACAAACGTGAAAACTTAACGTAAACACTTCAATATTTCGACATGATTATGTCAAAGGCACGCGTTCCAAAATCCTGCTGTAAGTATACCTATATCCTGCATAAAAAATCATTTTTTTTATATTTATTACTAAACGCGATTATAAATGAGAGAATGCCAATAGAATTACAAACATATGGCATAAGTGCTCAGTAATGGTAAGATGATGACCGGTTCACGCAACTGGTGACTGCGTAAAGCTAATATAATTATATGCGCAATACCTCCGCAGTTTCCTTCTTTTGGTTTAAAAATTAGCAACGTATTGCTATTGCAAGTACTTACATATTTATATAAATAAGCTGAAATAGTACGTATATTTATATAAAATGAAACACACGTCACTTTAAGCGCTTTGTAATTTCGGGAACATTTAGGGCCACTTGCACCAACTTCTGAAATACGTTTAAATTGGATTTAAACACAAAATGACAATAGAAAATTGTGTTTAAATACAATTTAAACACATTTAGGAAGTTTGTGCAAGTGGGCCTTAAATGCCACAATTACAACTTACGAGTTATTTTTTTTTGTTTATGTAACCAAAAGATAAAATATTGTACTGTAATTCTTTTGTCTAAAACAATAATTATTGTGGAGAAAGAAGACATATAGTTTAATTTTTATTACTTACTGGAATAAATCAAAGAGTTATTAGGTATATAGTAGGATATAGTTATCAACTATACTTAAATATTTTTATTTTTTATATAATATTTTTTCATAAGTATGTTCTCGTTTTCCGTACGTAGCGGTGTCACCACTACAGCCATATTGGTGCAATGCGAATGTCGATTTTTTTTTAATGGAAGTAGCTTATTTGTTAATCGATTGTTTTTTAAGAAACTAGGTATAACATTTTCACGACTTTAAACATTTAATAATTTATTTATTAGTCAGAGTAGGTAAGTATATTTTATTATGAATTAAATAATTTCAACTAAATTTTCATGAGCAAAAGTAAAAAAAAAAGTTTTTGAGAATAATTAGGGCGGTACAAGTAACCCCCTAATTACTCTCAAAAATAATATATACAATAGTAAAATTTATGGAACGCATTGAAATTAAATCACTACGAATTTTATGCTACTCATTTCGGATAAAATCCATAAAGTGCTTTTGCAATTTTACTTTTTTAATATGTTTAATATTCGAATAAATGTCAGAATATCAGTACAGTGGTAACCAATCATAGCAACCCAGTAGCTGTCTGATTTTGTTCTTTATCTCGACCTTGAACGCGGGCAATCTAAATTTTAAATATTTTTGCTAATTGCTTCTCTAAATTAATTTTGTATATAGCGTGAAGTATATTGTTGAAACGTAATATAATACAACAATAAGTAGGCATATGCCTTTAGTTATTTTAATATTCATACGAAGGCATAATTATATACATAATTAAGTACTTACAAGAACTATTTTTTTTAAGAATATTTGTGATTCTATGCAAAAAAAAAATATCATGAGACATTTTATCAAATACAATTATTATAACAATATTTTCTTAATTATTTATCTTAGTATTTTGTTTTTTTAGGTAAATCTGTTTTTGTTTTTTTTTTTGTAAAAACTGTATTTTTTAATGTTATTTTAATTAATTTATACTAGCAGTTCCAGCAGTTCCACTCGTGTCCTTAAAGGATTTAGTAAAAATGCACGAGTTTATAAGACCAGACCAGTGGAGGTCTTGAGAAGACTTCAATAAACCATACCATACAACTTCGTGCAGTAGTTTCAAACAAACAGACAGACCGACGAACAAAAAAAGAAATACTTTTTGGCCCCTTTAAACACTTAGACTCCTCAAACAATTTTTTCTTAGACAGATATCTCATAAGTAGGGACAGTCGCCAGCACATTAATTCACCACAAACTGTCAAATTTCCGCAATGGATAATAAACTCTATAGTTTCGAGATTAAATTGAAAAAGGTTGAAGTAATTTGACAGTTTACCGACGTGCTTATACGTAACGTATAGACGGCCAGAATACAATTTTATTGAATTAATATGACAGTAACAATATGAAAGGGTTTCAAAAATTTTGCTGTACTTATGTCAAAATTCTATCTCGAGTTTAGGCGGGAAAATGAAAAGTGCACATTGGTCGTTTTTATATTATTTTTCAAAACTTGAATTTCTGCGAAGTTTAATGTGTAATTATGGTGGATAATTAACCATTAAGTGTTCGTGAACGTGTGAGAGTGTAGGAAAATGATATAAAATTGAAAATCGTGACTTTTTGGGTTCACTCCTAAACTCCATCGAAGCCTCAATAAAGTTTCTACCGTTTTGTTGGGGCAGCTGAACAACATTATACTTGACACTGGCGAACACAAAGAGTGTGGTGCCATAAAATCCCATGATGAGAAATATTACTACATAATTGATTACTCTAATACTTGACACTGGCATATACACAGAGTGTGGCGCCATAATAAAAAAAAAAAAATTCTATCTCTCAAGCAAATCCACTAATGGATTTGTTATTGTTATCTGTTGTGGCCACTTGCACCAACTTCTTAAATTATATTTAAACACAAAATTAAATAGAAAAATATGTTTAAATACAATTTAATAATAATTAAGAAGTACTTACTACCTATAATACCGAACTACATGAATTATGTGTAGTATTCGCAAACTGCACGCGAGTATGACAACATAATTATATAAACACGGACCTGCCATACGTAGGTATTTTTCCTATGGACCCCGCAGGAAAAATACGGCAGTGTATCTATGACATGAGTAAATAAACCATTTGTCGCATGTCATGTATGAAAAACCATTTGAGAATGGCCCGACATTTTTTTGTCGGGTTCGCAATTAAATAAATAATAAAAAACTAAAATTATTTATTTGCATAAATAAGGTACAGAAAATACTTATTAAAATAATTGGATCGCTTTAATTTCGACGTGCAAATTTATAATTGTTAAGGATAATTATTTATTTTCCGGATAAGTCCGATATTTTGATGGGATAATTTTGCGCAAGAGAAGGTGTGTACGGTTCACTAGTAATACCTATACATATAAAATATGTGTAAAAGAACCATCGCAGCAAAACAAAAGTGCACGTGATAACCGCTTAGATTGATGACGCAATTTTACTAAAACGTCTCCATCAAACCGCAATGGACTTTGATTCGCCATACATCCAAATATTTAATAATAAAATTGAGTTTTCGCTGAGTTTAATAGGAATAAGTACTTGTGGTTCCGGTAGAGGCAGTAACGCTATGCTCCACCCCAAGGTAGGTCCAACTACCTACCCCGCCCTGTGGCGGAAAATTCAAGCGCCCGGAGTAATGTTTCAGGTTGTGAAAAGTCAAATGCCGTTTCAGTAAATAATACTAATAAGTACTGTTATTTTAATTTTAATTTAAGTAGGACCTAATAATAATTTCATACAAATGAAGGAAATTTAATTTGTAATCAGTCCATTGTTGCGGTTACCATCGTATTGGTGGGGGAAGCCTCCTATAATTAAAGAAAAATATAATTATTGTATTACCTACGTTCATTCACTTTGTGAGTGCATTTGATGTTTCAAAGACTTTTGTAAAACGAATTAGGACTTATTGATATAAAAGATTGTTTCTGAAAACTTATTTTCAACCTATAATTTGTAAATATAAAATTGAAAATATGAATAATAAAATATATCTTAACAACCACGTGTCATATAAATTGGAACGTTATTTCGAACTAGGTACATTTCGAAAGGTAACGTTCGAACAAAGAGCACGCAAGTTGAACGCGACAATTACAACGCGACCGGATTGCGTGAGCGCGAGAGCCAACCGCGGGTCCGTCGTACGCCCACCTCCGCGAATCGGACGGTTTATAAAAACGTCACTCAACATACCGGCCGCAAACTTCTCAGCCGGCCCGAGCGCAACCCAGCCGGGCACGACGCAGTCACAAACTTCCTCCCAACATCGCGCCTTCTCTGCCCGGTCCCCGTAGTTCGGATCGTTGGTATCGAACAAGCAGGGCCTCCTCTTCACCTCGGAAATGATCAAACTACTTTTGATGCCGTCCCCGTCTTTCGTCCTGACCATGTCTAAAACTATTGTGAATTTGGTCGCGACGTAACGTTGGTATCGCGTGCGGATGTTCTGTGCGGGCGCGAAGTATACGTGAGCGGTATGCGCCTTTCAATGCCCGCGTGAAACTGGCGGGATTGTGCGGACGGCAGCGCGGCGCATCGGCCAACATGGCGGCCAGACGGCGGGGAAACAAAATAGGTGTGAGCGAGCGCTATGAGGCCGTTTGCAATATCGCCTTCCTCGCGCTAATAAATAAATAAGATGCATACGAACTATCCTTACCGTGTTATAAACTACAACGAGAGAAAACACGACAATAATTCTTAATGCAATTACAGAGTAATAAAATTGAATATCATACATATAGGTATCAAAGTTGGTAAATATGTAGATAAAACAAAATGTCGGTTGTAATGTTTAACGTTAGAAGTGAGTTCGGTACGTTACGTAAGGTTCGTAGGTGTATCGCGCCTACATTTTTTTATTATCTTTTATTATTCGTTTGAGGTGTTTTTCACGTAAGTCAACTAAGTTTTTGTTTTTTTTTTCTTAAAGTAAATGAACTAGACAGGTTTTTCCATGCCAGTCAATCAAGTGACGATAAGTAATTTACTAAGTATATCATACTAATATTATAAATGCGAAAGTTTATGAGGATGGATGGATGGATGTAACAAACATCCATCCATCCTTACAAACTTTTCGTTTCACGCCAGAACGGCTGAACGGATCTGGATGAAATTAGGCACAGAGATAGATTATAGTCTGGAATAACACATGGGCTACTTTTTATCTGAAGTCCACGCAGACGAAGTCGCGGGCAGAAGCTAGTAATATTATAAACTTGAAAGTTTGTGAGGATGTTTGTTACTCTCACGGCAGAACGGCTGAAGGGATCTAGATAAAATTTGGCACAGAGATAGATCTGAACCATAGGCTACTTTTTATTGATACACAAATTCGCGGGTCGAAGCTAGACGCGAGTATTTTAATAAAATATTTCAACTAGATTTAAAAAAGATCTCTCTCTCTCTCTCAGAAACTCATTTCCTGTCGCACTGCTGGGTAAGGGTCTCCTCTCAGAATGGGAGGGGTTAGGCTATAACCCACCATGCATCTTACTTATACGGGTAGACTAAATGACCTCAAGAAAATCTCTCATGCATGTTTACCGTTCCCTAATGAAGTGATCATTAATTTTAATTTATTTATACGCATTCGCAAAGTGAGATGCGTGCGTGATTCGAACTGGTGACCTTTGGTCTTGGAGTCCATGGTCAAAAGCCGAAGCTGGCTATCACTTTTATTTATTTATTGTAACAGCTTGAACTATCATTACAGGGTTGACCTAATGCGACAGTTAAGAACATAAAATATTATGGCTTACTTATAAAAATATTAAACTATGTACGTGGGACACTCAGAAAGATTTCAGAAACTAAAAAAACTAACTTCTATGAAAAAAATATTTTTAATAAATATTTTCAAAGAACTCCACCGCCTCTATACAAAGTTTCATGCGTCTGAACCAATTTTCAAAACATTGTTTCCAGTCTTCCGCAGACACCTCTTCCACGGCCTTCTCAAACGCTGCTAGCGCGTCTTCCGGCGATGAAAACTGTATCCCTTTGAGCTGATTTTTAATTTTAGATAATAAAAAGAAGTCACACGGAGCCGGACTGTAAGGAGGGTGTCCCAAGACTCTGACCGGTGTGGAGTCCAAGAAGTCCCTCGTTTTGATCGCAGAGTGCGCGGGCGTGTTGTCGTGGTGAAGAAGGACCCATAAAAGCAATTCGAAATCGATCAAATGATTCATCAGGTTTGAAGCCACATTTGAAATCATAAAAAAATCATTGCACGAAAATGTTCTCGATGCAGATCCATTTTTTTATGAGACAAGAAAATTTGTTTGACAAGTTTGAAAATCGAACAGTGGTATTTTTACTTTTAAATAATCGAAGTTTTCAAAATAATTTCAAATTAAATTAAAAATTTAAAAAAACCCCCGACACAATTAATTTCTTTTATTTTCTTGCGTTTTAATTAGGTATTTTCTTCGTTTAGTTATTCAACTTTTGTACAATTATTTCATAGCTATTAGATATCTTATATCATAGTGTATAGTATTCTACTAGTCAAGCCCTTTCATTTGATACCTTTATTGAGGGAGTAGTGAAAAAATTTAATAAATTCACCATTTCGTGGAGGCCGCCATGTTGGATTTGAAATTTTTCATAGTGTATAGTATTCTACTAGTCAGGCCCTTTCATTTGATACCAATATTGTGGGAGTTGTGAAAAAATATGTAAACCGCCATCTTGTGGCGGCGGCCATCTTGGGCCGATTTTCATCAAACATAGCTAAGAACACTCCCCACTTATTCACCTTTCAAACAAAAAAAACAAAATCAAAATCGGTTCATCCATTCGGGAGCTACAATGCCACAGACAGACACACACACACACACACAGACAGACACGTCAAACTTATAACACCCCGTCGTTTTTGCGTCGGGGGTTAATAATTACAAGTGGCTAGTGTCTTATACCTACATAAAAAAATTTTGTCGCAAAACTTTCTGAGTGGCCTGGTATTTACAAAATAACAAAAATTAAACTACAAATAAAACATAATTTAATTTATACATTATAACTTGAAACAATAACGAACATTTTAATTAGGTAATTAATACATACATAATTACATACACTCACGCCTTTCTCCTACAGGGGTAGGCAGTAACTATAGACCGCCACTTCCTACGATTCTTGCATACTTCTTTTGCTTCTGCCACATTCATACATCTTCTCATACATAAGCGCCGGTTGCGAGTACTACGCACCTGTCATTTTTGATTCGGTAAAAAAATAATATTAATCTGCCTCATTAGTCAACTGTTACTACTTATCTTAGTGGTTCTAACGTCGACTGCTACGCTAGAGGCCCTGGGTTCGATTCCCACTTGAGAGCAAAGTATTATTATTAAAGATTTTTAATGAAATTCTCAGTAGCTCGGAGTTTGTGATTTGTGCCCGTTTAATGGCAATAGGCTCCTATTCTGTGGGACCTAAACATACCGGCGAATTATGAGTCCACTCCAACTCCACTGTAACTATAAATTTGTAGTTACACCTCTACCTAACACTTCAGTGAACACAGGCGTGTTCACTTCAACACACAATTAAACAAAATTATTTACTAAAAATCTTTATTTTTAGATACAACATACTATCACGCCTGTATTCTCCAAAGGGTTAGGCAAAGGCGTACTAAAGTAGACCCACAGTTCGCCGGGGTCCCATGTAATAGGGAGAGAGGGCGAGCCTATTACCATTAACCGGGCACAAATCCAAACTACCAGGTAGGTACTAAGAACTTTATAGAACAACCTAAAACACTGCTGACTTAGGAATTGAACCCGTGAACTCACGCGCAGTAACCGCGTGAATCTATACAAATAAATAAAATTGGAGTACTAAATATAATATAATAAATAAATAATAATATTGTAATATTAAAATAACCGCTTTTTACTAAGTGCATAACGATGTACTTATACACGGTACATATACCAAAACAACATTTTTTAAAATTTTAGTCTAAGTATCTGTCTGTTTGTCCCGGCTAATCTCTGAAATGGCTGGACCGATTTTGACGGGACTTTCACTGGCAGATAGCTGATGTAACAAGAAGTAACTTAGGCTTTTTTGATTTATTTTTTTTAAATATAACGCGGACGAAGTCGCGGGATTCCATTGAAAAAGACCAGAGAAAAAAATATTACAAAACTTCAAAAAATTGTTACTATTTTTAACACTAAGTACTTATATGAAATTAAGCAACAAGTTTTGTTCATTATCGTTAGTTAATTAGTAATTAAAGTAATGATTTAATAAACAGAGACATACGTAGAACACAGTGGGCATAATTTAAAAAAAAACGACGAATAAATCATTAGCACACGTAATTAAAATTTTCTTCAAGTATTTTGTCGTGTTGCACACAATAATTATTTTGTAGTATTTTTCAACCGACTTCAAAAAGGAGGATTCTCAATTCGAATGATTTTTGTTTGTACGCGAATATTCGGCCATTTATATATACCGACTAGCTTCTGCCCCACGACTTCGTCCTCGTAGCGTGATGATATATAGCCTATATATAGCCTTCCTCAATAAATGGGCTATCTAACACTAGAAATCATATCATATCTAGAAGCGGCGGTAGCCTAATGGCTAGGGCGTCGGACTTGCGATCATGTGGTTGCCGGTTCGAACCCCACCCATTGCACTACCGACGTGAACCCACTCGTAACACAAGCATTTAGCTTAGCACGAGGGGTTAACAAGAATACTAGTAATGTGTGACCCACATTGCTAGTAAGCTTTTTTTAAACAAAAACAAAAAAACACTGAAATATTTTTTCAAATCGGACCCGTAGTTCCTGAGATTAGCGCGTTCAAGCAAACAAACAAACAAACTCTTCAGCTTTATATATTAGTATAGATAGATAGAGTATAGATTTGCATACCTCCATATTATGACCCTAACCATCCAGGTTGTCAGGAAAAATTAGACTGTGCACATGATTCGAAGCTACGTCTTCTGTATGACCACGAATTTTTCTTCACAAAAAAAAATATAATCTTAGCATGGAAAATGCAAAAAAATCACAAAAAGACAGCCATTGTAAGTATTATTCTGTGACGTGGGAGAGCCATGCTTCGGCACGACTGGGCCGGCTCCACCGGAGTGATACCACGGCCTCACAGAAACCGGCGTGAAACAACGCTTGCGTTGTGTTTCGCTGAGTGAGTGGGGTTGCCGGAGGCCCAAACCCTTTTAAAAGGCGGGCAACGCACTTGTGACTCCTCTGGTGTTGCGAGTGTCCATGGGCGGCGGTTATCGCTTACCGTCAGGTGATCCGTCTATTCGTTTGCTCCCCTATCCCATAAACAAAAAAAAAATATTATCACGTGTTCATCAAAATTTATCGCGTGAGCCCAAACACAAGGTAGATGCTGTATGCCGTTGAGGTGGTATGCTGAGTAGGGTATGCTGCAGGATTTTGTAAATCATCGACAAATGGCAGGATTTCAAATTTGAAATCGATCAGACATTTTGAATTTTTCACCTTGGCCCAAACCCTTTTAAAAGGCGAACAACGCCCTTGTGACTCCTCTGGTGTTGCGGGTGTCAATGGGCGGCGGTTATCGCTTACCATCAGGTGATCCGTCTGCTCGTTTGCTCCCCTATCCTATAAAAATATTGGTATATAAAAGGCCGGATAATCAGGTAAAAACTAAAAAAAATAATCAGACGAAGTGAGAACCTCCTCCTTTTTAGGGTTCCGTACCCAAAGAGTGAAACGGGACCCATTACTAAGACTCCGCTGTCCGTCCGTCCGTCCGTCCGTCTATCACCAGGCTGTATCTCATGAACCGTGATAGATAGACAGTAGACATTTTCACGGATGATGTATTTCTGTTGTTGCTATAACAACAAATACTAAAAAACAGAATAAAATCAATATTTCAGGAGGCTCCCAAAAAACAGTCATTTTTGCCGTTTTTATAGATAAACTAGCTTCTGCCCGCGACTTCGTCTGCATGGACTTCAGATAAAAAGTAGCCCATGTGTTATTCCAGACTATAATCTATCTCTGTGCCAAATTTTATCCAGATCTGTTCAGCCATTTTGGCGTGAAAGAGTAACAAACATCCATCCATCCATCCTCACAAACTTTCGCATTTATAATATTAGTAGGATAGGATAATGGTGAGGAGCCCTTCGTGCGCGAGTCCGTCTTGCACCAGGCCGGTTTTTTTAAGAATGTTGAACACAATATTACGTATGAATTGGTTAGATGGATTTTTTCTAACAAAGACGAACAATACAAACGAGTGTGACCTAAATAATTGATAAGACACGAACGTCAAACATGGATTTCATTTGTTATCACTATCTTATCTTTCCGTACATGCTCAAAACTCGCCATCATCCTCCCGGCCTTATCCCGATTTGCTTAACTTCGTCCTTTGATGGGGTCCAACCATTGTCGCGATAAAAGTCACGAAAACCATGGCGGTTCTGGCAAGGAAAGTGCGTCATAGGAACCCTGCTGCCTCCAGTACCTCAACCATGAGTTTATGTTATAAAGTTACGATAGGTAAACAAAGTCGCTATAGTACTTACGAGTATAGGATAGATTTCGATTGCTTTCGATACTTTGACTATCTATCCCTGGACAAGTGACGCGCTTAATTCTATGAACAAAAAAGTCTGTCACTTTTGGTGCGGGGGGAGGAAACACTACATAGACATTGCTGCACACATACTCAAAATCATTTTGTATCGCCACGAACTCACACATATTAAATTCTTCACCACTAACACAATTTACGCACACATAGAGGTCAAATACGTCAACATACATGAATTGACGACAATACGAACGTATAATACAATAAAAATAATTAGGAAGCTACTATGTCGATATTTTATATCGATAGATTATTTTAGGAAGAATGGAGAAAAACGTAACAACATTACAAATTATTTTTATATGTAATTATTTATTTGCAAAATTAAAATCATCCATACACACCTTTTTAATATCTTGCGTCATAATTATTTTCAATGCAATGCTCTCATTGCATGCTAATGAAATACAAAACAAAGGAACTGTTTAGGTATAGATAAATAGGTGTAACATACTATGTAATTGGAAAATAAACGCACGGGTGAGAAAAATCGCAAACTTTTCGAAATACATATTCTATAGCCTATGTTAATCTTGAATAATGTAGCATTCAAATGGTGAAAGAATTTTCGAAATCGGCCTAGCAGTTTTTGAGTTTATTTGTTACATACATTGATACATACAAATATTTCCTCTTTATAATATTAGTATAGATAGAGCGGATATTGGGGACGTTATGTTACAAATACTTTGATACCAATTAGTTTGATTCTTTCATTTTGATTTTTTCTTTTCTTTGCCAGGCTGATATATTAGGAATAACACTAGACAGAGCATTTTGTTTCCCACGAGATATAAGTAGGAGTAAATAAGATTTTGTTCATTATGTCGCGCATTAATATGAACAGAAGCGCTACGCTAGAGGTCCTGGGTTCGATTCCCCGGTCGAGCAATGTGTTATTGGAGTTTTTCTATAAAATTAAGGGTTGATGCCCGATTAATGGCAATAGGCTCGCCCCCTAAGTACGCATCTGTCTAACCCTTCGGGGAATAAAGACGTGATGGTATGTCGTGTTCCGTACTCTCGTTATTTCTTTGAGCCGGATATCGAAAAAAGAAAATAATGTGTTTGAAGAAACACCCCGAGAGGCAGGGCATAGTGGAATTGAATAACTCACTTACAATTGGAGCTGCCCAACTGGGGAAATACCTACACTTTGCAGAAAATAGTAGCCAAATAACATAGCACTGTACTATGTTGTGTTCCTAACGGTGAGCAAGATCGCCAGAGCTCCGCGAGGAAGCGTTATGTTGGCAGTGGGGGTACCGGTATTGTGGGTTGTCTACCGGGTGTGAAAAGATTTTTACAGGGTAGGCAACGGGCGAGTGATACCCCAGGTGTTGCAAGCGTTCATATAATAGGCTACGGTAACCACTTACCATCAGGCGGGCCATGTGCTGGTTTTCCACCTAAGCGGTAAAAGAAACCCCAGACCTTCAAACCGTACCGTATCTTAGAAATCATTTTCAATTATTTTTAAAATACGATTTAAATATGTTAATTTATAAATTCTTTTGTCAACAAATTTATCCGCATTAGGCATTATTGGCTTAAGCTATTATTTATCAATCACACCTACTTCATTTTAAATGAAGGTCTTTTGTAGATCTGAAAAAGTAACAAATAAAATATGTAATAGCACTGGATATCAAAAATAATCAATAATCTTAGTTACTTCATTTCCAAAAATGTTATTTTATTAAAATATAGTGATATCATAAATTCATGATATTCATCTTTAGTGATCTTTAGCAATTATTATAATTTCTTACATTGAACACGAAAATAATATCGATATCGATTCGAAATCGTAAACAAACACTATCACATCATTAATTAAAATGACAAAACAAAAGAGGGACATAGTCTCGCTACACTTTTTAAAATTCGAGTTTTATGCATTATGTCATAATATATATAAGGCCTATAATTGCCAAAAAACGGTAATTCTGCATTAAGACCTATAATTGGAAATCAGAAATGGTGACATCCTATTGGATGATATATAATTGAAATAAAAAAATGACATTTTGATGGATATTTCAAATTTAAATCTTACGTGTATTAGCAGAAGGCTGATATTGTAAGTAAAAAAAATTTGCTAGTCTCGTGGGGAGTGCGGATAGTCTCGTGGGGAGTGCGGGTAGTCTCGTGGGGAGTGCATGCTTGAACTAAACGATTATTTTATACTCGATTATTGAATCGGTAACGTCCTCGATCTTTATTAATAAATTGTATTATGTGATTTAAATAGAAATAAATGAACTTTAATACTTACATGCGGAAAATAACTCCATCTTTATCTAAATATAAGATATTAGATATTTTTTTGCATACATTAACTGCACGTATATCGGTATTTACACGGAGCATTTATGATGACCTTACTGAGCGGAAACGATTCTGTTAATGAAAAATCGATTTCCGAAACAGTTTTGATAAACGCGTTAGATTTTTTAATCCACTACCTTGACAGAGGGGAATGATCATGAGAGGCGGGTCCTTATAGATAGATAGTCAAAGTTTCGATAGTTTTTTTACGCTGTAATCTCATACTACCGATTTTAGTTCCTTACGTAACCGTTGGTGGGGTTTCCATACAAATATTTTACGGCGTCGCTAGCGAGTTTACTTGAGAAAAACTCATGGTCGAGGTACTGAAGTGGCAAGTAATAGAGTAGGATTTACCACGTTCAAAAAAACAGTGTCTTCTAAACGCGGGAATCTTAACTCACTCGTGGCGAATAAAACGATCTGATCACTGTCGAAAACGTATTTGTATCGAAATCGAGAATAATTTGTATGAGAAGGAGGTTAAGAAGCGAAAGTGGTGTGCCAGGATCGTAGCAAGTGTAATCTCTGCCTACCCCAATGGGAGATGACAATGCGTACCCGAGATAATTGGCCACATCCCGAATGAACCAAGTTTTTTCACACAATAAAAAACAAACTAATATCGCTCAAATGAATGTCAAAATCAGATAATTTATAGATAGACTGATAGATTTATAGATTTCTAGACGCAGTGGTTCTTAACCGGTGGTCTGTGACACCTTCGCACCTTCGTCAAACTTTTTTCTTTCACACCTTGTCTCTTCGCACAACACCACACTTAGGCCCACTTGCACCAACTCCCTAAATATGTTTAAATTGCATTTAAACACGAATTTACTATGAAAATTTTAATTTAAATGCAATTCGAGTACCGGACTGCTGACCATGAGGTCGTGGGATCGATTCGCACAGGACACAAATATTTATATGATGAATATAAGTATTTGTGTTCGTCTGGGTGTTTCTTATGTATTATAAGTATGTATTTCCAAAAAAAAAGTATATAAGTATTATATCCATTGTCTAGTTCCGATAGTATACAAGCTCTGCTTAGTTTGGGACTAGATGGTGCTGTGTAAAATGTCGCAGAATATTTATTTAAGTATTTAATTTAAACATATTTCAAAAGTTGGTGCAAGTGGGCCTAAGTGTGGTGTTGTGCGAAGAGACAAGGTGTGAAAGAAAAAAGTTTGACGAAGGTGCGAAGGTGTCACAGACCACCGGTTAAGAACCACTGCGTCTAGATTTCTAGATCTACACTGGTGTTGCGGGCGGCGGTTGTCACTTACCATCAGGTGATCCGTCTACTCGTTTGTTCTCTATCCCAGAAAAAAAAGCAATTTACTGTCCCACTGCTGGGCAGAAGCCTCCTCTCAGAATAAAATATATAAGGCTACAGTCCACGACGTTGGCTTAGTGCGGGTTGGCAGACTTCACACGCCATCGAGGGAATATTTTAGGCATGCAGGATACCTCACGATGTTTTGTTTTCCACCGTTTAAGCGAATGATAGATAACATTATGTAATTAGTTATGATTACGTGGTGGGCATCCATTTAGATCGGAATCGGAGACTAATTGGGTTTTTCTATGAAATTCCCAGTAGCAGCTCGGAGTTTGGAATTTGTGCCCGGTTAATGGCAATAGGCTCGCCCCCTATTACATGGGACCTAAACATACCGGCGAACTGTGGGTGTACATTAGTAGGTACGCCTCTGCCTAACCCTTCGGGGAATACAGGGGTGATGGTATGTAATATGTTCGGAGACTAACCTGGCAGAAACATATTAAAACAAAGAGTGAGGAGATTAATTTAAAGTACAAAGCCTTCATTGGCTGATGGGCAGAAATTCAAAACTAGCAATGGACAATAAGATCCTCATTTACAAAATCATATTAAAGCCAATTTGGACATATGGCATACAACTATGGAGCGCTGCCAGTACCACCAACCTAGCAATCATTCAAAGGTCTATACTACTGTCTGGACTTTAAAAGAGACCATGATTCTCTGAGTTTGTTTCGATTTCTTCTCAGAGGTCGTCAGATAGGAATTGTCGGTGCCATCTAGTCAAAAAAACTGTAAACCATTGACTTGTAAAAGTGTCTTTGAAAGATCTATTTACATATCATCTAAAGACTCTTCTAGAAGGTCCGTAATCGATTGCCAAATGCACCAACACATTTCTAGCGTAGGTAGTCACCATGGCAACCTACCTTTTGTACCGAGAATAGATTCAATCTAATATAAAATATGTAATCCTTGAAATAAAACTATTTTTTACGGATTTCATCGCGTTGTATTAATTTTATTTAATTCCCGACGTTTCGGATCCTTTACAGCATCCATGGTCACGGGTAGACGTAAATAAAATAGTTTTATTTCAATCTATACTAATATATAAAGCTGAAGAGTTTGTTTGCTTGTACGCGCTAATCTCAGGAACTAATGGTCCGATTTGAAAAATTATTTCAGTGTTAGATAGCCCATTTATTGAGGAAGGCTATAGGCTATATACCATCACGCTACGCGGACGAAGTCGCGGGCATAAGCTAGTGTCTAATATTCGCGTAAGTGTCAGAAACCAGTATATATTATGTAATCCTTTGAGTTCATGTGACAATTTTTAATGGAACCTTATTTGAGCAAATACCAATTAATTGCTCAAATAAGCTTCTAATTATAGTTTGAACTTGAACAGGTCTTCGCCTTTGGTTTGACACTCACCTATCTTTTTACCGGACTACGAAAAAGGCAGGGTATCGACTTTAACAATCTCCGATGTGTGTCTTTGTATAGATGTTTGATCCTAGCTCAAAATCAACTAATCAGATTTTGACAAATGAGGCGTTTATGATTCAACTTGACGGCTATTTAACATCACGCGATTAGAAGCGGGTGAAGCCGCGGGTCACAGTTAATCGTATAAGGGATTCTTCTTTCCTTATGAGGCACAGATCCCTAAAAATAATTAAACACTCTTCTTCTTCCTGCCCTTGTCCCAATCTATATGGGGTCGGCGCAGCATGTTCTTTTCTTCCATTCATCCCTGTCACCCGTCATCACACCATTCACTCCCTTTCCCATCATATCGGCCTTAACACAATCCATCCATCTTTTCTTTGGTCTCCCTCTACCTCTCTGTCCCTGCACATTCATATTCACCACTCTTTTAGTCACATGCGTTTCATCCCTCCTCATCACATGCCCATACCAAGACAAACGATTCGCTTTCAGCTTTTCTGTCACTGGCGCCAAAGAGGTAGAAACTATAAACATAATTAAGTTACAGTATCCCACTGCTGGGCACGGGTCTCCTCTCAGAGTGAGGATTATGCTATAGTCCATCACGCTGGCATAATACGGGTTGGCAGACTTCACACGCCGTCGAGAAAATCTCTCAGGTATGCAGGTTTCCTCACGATGTAATAAACTAGTAATTCGAACAGAACGTCAAAAAATCAGAAGTGCGTGCCATGGATTTGAACCGAGACCTTTGGCTTGGCAGTCCAATGGTCATGACACTAGGCTATCACTGCTCTTTAAAGAGACAAAAACTATAGGTATATCTATTTTTTTTATTTTGTGTCAAACGAGCAGACGGATCACCTGATGGTAAGCGATAACCGCCGCCCATGGACACCCGCAACACCAGAGGAGTCACGAGTGCGTTGCCCGCCTTTTAAAAGGGTTTGGGCCTCCGGTATGTACGAATGGGCCCAAAGAGGCCCATTCGTTCCGAAGCATTTTATTTTATAAAAATATAACATATAATAAAAATCATCACTACTTATTATAAAACAAAGTCGTTTCCCGCTATCTGTCCCTATGTATGCTTAGATCTTTTAAACTACGCAACGGATTTTGATGCGGTTTTTTTTAATAGATAGAGTAATTTAAGAGGAAGGTTTTAAGCTATTTAACATAACCCTATGACACTTAGGAACGGGGCAGCGTGGGTGAAACCGCGGGCGGGTCGCTAGTATTACATAAACCTAATCTATGTTATTTACATACCTCTCACGTTTCTTGGGAAGCACTCGCATCGTCTTTCTTCTTTCTTCTGTGTCCCGTAATATGTTCACTCCATTGCTTCCGGGATGAAAACCTAGGGCAAACGATAAAGAGATTTATTTGTAATCTTACACGGTTTAAATTGCTTTTCATTTCCTAAATTCTCGGAATAATATAGATTCTATCAGAGGCCCTAGTATTTTCACCAACGTGATCGGAGACCTTCACCAATTTTAACCAATCAGAGAGCTGTAAAGCCTAATTTACGCAGCAAAAAATTAACAAATCTAAGCGCGGTCGCTAGTTCTACTCCTACTAATATTTTAAATGCGAAAGTTTGTGAGGATGGATGGATAATTGCTACTCTTTCACGCAAAATCTGTTGAACGGATTTTGATAAAAGTTAACAGTAATATAGTTTAATCATCAGATTAACACATTCATAAAGATTTTTTTGTTAAAAAAGCATTGTTTTGTAATAAAAACTTGGGACAATTAATTATGATTTATTCTTACATTTCAAATAACTAGTGCACTAGAGCTCGGTGCTCGAAATTCGACCATAATATACTCTACTAGCGACCCGCCCGCGGTTTCACCCGCGCTGCCCCGTTCCTAAGAGTCGTAGCGTTATGTTATATAGCTTAAAACCTTCCTCATGAATCACTCTATCTATTAAAAAAACCCGCATCAAAATCCGTTGCGTAGTTTAAAAGATCTAAGCATACATAGGGACAGACAGCGGGAAACGACTTTGTTTTATAATAAGTATAAGTAGTGAGTAGTGATGATACTTTCAACCTTCATATGTTAACTATAAACAAGGTGTGTCAGTGTGTCAAACGCATGGTAGATTTTGTAATGTATTTCTTAAGCATTATTATAAAAAGAATATTAGAATAAACTTCATATAAACTTCAAACTCCTTCATGCGCACATTATGCTTAAAAAGGGGTATAAAGCTTTCTTTTCACGTATTAATATTAATAATTTTAATAAGAGCCTCTCTAATAACCAAGAGCCTCGAATCATTCTTGTGGAAGCTCTGTTAGGCAGCTGGATTAAGGGCCTGATGATATTTTTTACCACAATATCTATACTTAATACATAAAGCTGAAGAGTTTGTTTGTTTGTTTGCTTGAACGCGCTAATCTCAAGAACTACTGGTCCGATTTGAAAAATTCTTTCAGTATTAGATAGCCCATTTATTGAGGAAGGCTATAGGCTATATATCATCACGGTAAGACTAAGTAACTATTCCATACGGACGAAGTTGCGGGCGGAAGCTAGTTTTTAAATACATACAGGAACCTACATATTTTATTTTCGTTTTTTCTTTTTCTTTTCTTTATTTCTTAACTTTATCCGAATCAAGAATAGATCTTAAAATTACCTTCCTCCTCAATCTACGCCCACATACACACCTAATTTCACACTGGTCACACTCCAGTGGCTTGTCTCTATGCACGAACTTCACATGTGTTGCCAGAGTAGACGCCCTGGAGAAACTCTTGCTGCAGATGGCACACTGGTGCGGCCGAAGGTCGGAGTGACAACGGAGATGGGTGCTCAGACTGTGGGCAAGATGCAGATGTGAATGTTGTGGTGGGTCACGGCCTCCCATCGATTATTATTTATATTTTTTTAAAAGCTTATTAGCATTATGGGACACATATTACTAGTATTCTTGACAATCCCTCGTGCTCGTGGCTGGTGTTACGAGTGGCTACACGTCGGTAGTGCAATGGGTAGGTTTCGAACCGGCAACCACATGATCGCAAGTCCGACGTGCTAGCCATTAGGCTACCGCCGCTTCTAACTGATCGATCTTAATGTTATAGGAGAATAGTTTAACACAACAATGGAAAACTTAATTAGACATAAGAATTAACGACAATGCCTAAAATTCCGTGACAGACACTGTGGGGTCCACATAGACAACTTTGGGTATCACTGGTCTAGCTTAAGGCTTAAGCTTTGAGAACGCTACCAAACTCTGGATGGAATCGCCAGGCATGGAACACTCCAAAGCTTTGATTAAAGCCTATAATAAAAGGCATACATGCCTTTTACTTGCGCTGAACAGGAATAATCTGCGCATTGTGACAAGAGCCTTAACGGGACATTGTTGTTTAAACAAGCACATGTTCAACCTAAGGCTGAGCGATACGCGAACCTGTCGACGTTGTGAAGAGGCTGATGAAACGCCACTTCATCTTCTTGGGGAATGTGGATCACTGGTCTATAGTCTCTGCATATTCAAATGGGAGACAAGTGTGAAAATATGTAAGTGCTAGCTTCTGCCCGCGGCTTCGCTCACGTGAAGCTATATCAGGAGTAAAAATGAAAAACCAACATTGATGACCTCTTCTTTGTATGGGCCTCTATACATCAGGGAGGTCAAGCTATATCTCAGGATTCATTTAATTAATTGAAATAAGAAGTGCACTAGTTTTTAAGTTGGAGCATATACTTTCTAACAGTGATAATAAAATTCAAATCTATTCAGTAGTTTTTGCTCCAACTCGTAACAAACAGACAAGAATTTTAAAAATCACATTTTCGGATTCGGTGACGTTTATATACCATATAACCCACACACACACCCACGTGTTTTTTTTTAAATATCTTCAATGTACAGACACAGCCTTTCTACAATTTTATAATAGTAGATATATCATTTATGTAAAACTCACCTAGTCCTGCCACTCAACATTTTCCCACAAACGGGACACTCCACTTTCTTCCCAGTATGTACCATTGAATGTCTATCCAAAAGGTACTGAGCAGAGAAACCATGACCACACTGTTCACAAATAAACTTGTTTTTATCCGCACAATGAACTTTACGTATGTGGGCTTTGAGAAGCTTCGTAGATGAGAATGTGCAGCCGCAGTTTTGCTGTAACAAGCGGTAGTTTTAGGAAAACCATTTTTAATATCAAATATTTAAAAAAATATAGAGATCTGATTTTGTAATGCCTAACTAATTTAATTTTGAGATTAATTGGACCATGAAAAATGAAACTACTAGACTACCTTTTGTCTCGTAAACAAATATTGAAAGTAACTCTGTCTGTCACATTTTCACTCTTAAAATGCTGAACCAATTTCGATGAAATTTGCTATAGAGATAATTTGTACTTTCAAGAAGGATGTAGGCTACCTTATACAATGCAAGTAAAAGTGCTAGAATATGAAATAAAAATTGTTGCAAGTGAGTCTATTGCTATACAGCCTACAGATTATTGCAAGGAAAAAGGTTTCATAACTAGTAATATTATTTTAATTACCTGGGGACATCTCAAATTGGAAGGATCAATATTAATGTGATATTTTTTATATTTCCTGCCAGCCTTATTCTGAACCACCACATTGTCTATGAAAGTAGTTTCCTCTTCATTGGCATTTTTGAGATCAGCTGTTCTACCTGAAAAAATATGAATCATCAAACTGGGTACTGGATGATTGTGTCTATGAATAGAGAGGAGCTATACACATTATCATATACTAGCGACCCGCCCGCGGTTTCACCTGCGCTGCCCCGGTCCTAAGAGTCATAGTGTGATGTTAAATAGCTTAAAACCTTCCTCTTAAATCACTCTATCTATTAAAAAAACCGCATCAAAATCCGTAGCGTAGTTTAAAAGATCTAAGCATACATAGGGACAGACAGCGGGAAACAACTTTGTTTTATAATAAGTAGTGATAGTGATATATTATACCCAGTATTATATTGTAGTCTTTGCACATTATATAGAAATTTGAATAGTGTATAGTACCTAGATAAAATAAGTTCAGATTAGGTAGGTAGCAGGTAATAAAATTTAGTTTCACAAATAGCTTCTTACAGAAAAATCCATTGATAAGTTATAATTTATAGAAGATAGTATAATCAATCTGAAGTTTATTTTTATATTAATTTGCACATGCTAATCCCTGGAACTAGAGAGTATCGAGTAAAAATCTTTTTTTGCTTTAATTTTTTTTAACTTCATGCTATGCGGAGTGGAGGAAATTGAGTGAAAATTATTGAAAATAGTGTATGGATATCAATTATTTTTTAATACTTTGATATAATACATGTCATATTTACTTTGAAACAGAGAATTATTCAGGGATAACATTTCCTACCTTCTGGAGAGTTTTCTTCATTAGAAATATTTTTCAAAGGTTCAGCAAACACAACTCTGTCTATTCTATAGCATTTAGGCTGAGCAGCTTCAGTGATGAACCCTTGCAAAGGCTAAAAATTAAATAATAATTTTACGAGCATTCGCGTTGAAAAAAGATTCAAATAGAATAGATATTTTCTCTTGAAAAAATTACAAGGAAAACAAACAAATCTTTTCCAATTCAAGAAGTTTATTTAGTTTGTTTTAGTAAAATAATGAAGAAACTTACATCGGTAGATGTAATACTGAAATTCTCGTTGTCGCTAATTCCATTCATATCACAACACAGTGTATTGACAAAATTATAATTAAAACCATTCATTTTTAGTTACAATTCCTAAGGTTTAATATATTCTGCACTGAAACTACGATTATTTATATTATTGATCGAGCGCGAGCACCAAACAAAACGAAAGAAATTGAAATACAATTTATTGACATGGTAGAAATAGAAAACCATTTGACATTAAAAATAAATAAATTGCCAGCCACATAACAAAATTACTACTACAGAGTTCACGATCACAACAACCCTAACTCAACAACAAAATAATGTTCAGTGACGTGGGAACTCAGAAATTGTTAGTAAGTTTGTAATGTGGATACTTATTTTCATACAACATTTCAATTTTACAAAACTTCTGCACAGATTGCCTTATTACGTCTTACCTACTACTGCTGCGTAATTAGCGTAACTATTAGAAAACAGCGTACAACTATTAGAAAATCTAATAACTCCATAAATGCATGATTACACGATTTACACGTAGTTTTTAGTCTTCTGTCGTCATACAAAAAAGAGTAGAACAAAAATGGAAGTAGGTAGATTTGTTTAATTATGAAAATTTTATCTCATGCTTATTTTATGGATTGGATTGGGCCGAAGGTAATGCTGATTCATAATTCAATAGCTACTGGACCGTAGAAAACTAAATCTGAAGTTTTAAATTGCGTGTATTTTCTATGCGCAGTTAATTAATAATAACTAATTACAATATTAATATTCGTCTGTTATACCATATACCAATTGGTTTTTTGTGTAAGGCAATATTATATTCTCTGTGACTGTGATACTTTTTTATGTCTTTTACGTTTAGTTGTGCTTTTTTGTGAGCAAATCGTAAAATATTTTGAATATATATAAATGTAGTTTTATACAAAAACAGTAACAATTTGTATTTTTTTTTAAATTTAATCTAAAAGATTGACGTAACTAATTTTTTGACTTTATTCTAATACTTTTATTTGAATGACTTTGTTCAGGATATTAGGGTAGGAAAAATAAAACGTAGTTATTCTTTGGCGAACGAAGCGTGCGTGTGTGTTTCACGTGAATTTATTTTGATTTTGGGTTTTTACCTAAGACCCTCATGTGCTAATTTAATGTAAAAGGAAGCGCGTTGTATTCACATAAAGCGTTGTTATTGCATATTTTAAGTATTTAATAGTATAATTTGCCAAAATGGTTGTTGTATCGCCATCGTTTTCAGTGCCGGCCGAGGGAATCTTGATGCAATTGCCTTCGGTTAAGCTATTAGTAAATAACGATATAGACTTAGGCACAGCCACATTATATATCACGGAGCAGTAAGTAAAAAAAAAATATTTTCCTGTCGCCTGGCCAACATGTAAATATGTTCGTCCAGTAATTTTGTTAAGTGACACGTTTTCTTCAAGAGAATAGGTACGATAACAAAGAAAAATTGGAATACATAATTACCTACACATCTATTTCATGTAATAAACTGACAAAAGTTTTTTTTATTTGAGATTAGTTACCATTATCAAATTCCGAAAAATATCAACAATCATCAGAAAATAGGTCAACCTTCAGAGTGTCTGTCCCTAAACTCACTGTTGTTTTAAATGGGAATAAAATAAAAACATTTTAATAAATCATTTTTCTGATCTCTAAACATTATAGTAGTGCGAAACTACTATAATGTTTAGAGATCAGTAAAATGATGTGAGATGAGAGGCATACTAATGTACACCACAGATTGCTGTATGCTTAGTTCCTATGAAATAGGGGTGAGCCTACGGCCGTTGACTGGGCACAAATCCCAAACTCCGAGATGCTAATGAGAATTTCATACAAAAATTCAATAACACTGCATGATCTGGGAATTGAACCCATGACTTCCAACATAGCAGTCATGCTCAGAACCGCTAGGCTTAAATTTTTATATTATGTTTGCATTAAAAACTTAAAATTGACTGATTTTACTTGCATGGGCATTTGGAACAGCAAAATTTGAGAAACACAGTCCTTTGACTGTACTGTTCTTCAATGAATTGGAATTCTGTATCTCTCTGTAAATGGTCAATCTCTCTCGCTCTATCTCTGGGTCAACAACAAGCTGAGTCCTTGTTCTCACTACAAGGTCAAGAGTTCTTAGGCTCTAGTTCTCCTTGGGATTCAAATTCAGAAGGCAATTAAAGAAATATTAATTAGTTAGTTAAACATTATGAATAATACAAATACAAATATTTATTGCGATCATGAGTGATACATAGGTGTTACAGAATGTAGAGGTACATACATGATACCCTGTTAGGGCGCAGCAATACAATCTATATATATAAAATACATACTTAACAGAAGGCCATCTCATCATCATCAGCAGAAAGCTTTATCCATACATAAATCGTGAAACACATTACTCTTTTTACAGAAATGTGGTGTGGGGTGGTGGCGTGGGTAGGCAAGGAGGCCCATCCCCAACAGTGACTCTGTTATACCCAAATATCTCCCTTCATGCCATCCAGAGAGATCCCGGCCCAGGTCTCATACTGGTTGTCAACCATGAAATCTCGTAAGTCAGAGTTCAGCTAAACTCAAAAGGTTTTTATGAAAACCAATCTAAACAAATAAATAAAATTGGAGTTACTTTTTATTGTGTATAGTGTATATAAGTGCATTTGTATGTATGTATGTATACATGGTACATATACCATAACAACAGTATTTACAATTTTTGTCTGACTATTTGTTTGTTCCGGCTAATCTCTGAAATGGAATGATGTAACAAGTAGTAACTTATGCTACTATTTCTTTTTTTTTATAAATCGCGGGTACTTAACAGCTAGTATTATATAAATAGTTAAATGTATGCCTTAAAAATGCTTAAGAGTTGCTATAGGTTCTAAATTTAGATTTTATTCCAGAGTCTGGAATAAAAGGAATTGCCAGTGTCCATAATAGGCTCTATGGAATATTCATAAAAACTTATGCAGTTGCTTTCCAGTAACATTCACTATATTTCAGCCGTAATATTATAAACATCTAATTCCAAAGAACTCAAGTGATTTTAGAATAACAAAATACTGAGAAAGCCAATTTATTGCCTTTCTTGGTACATATCTAATTTTAAACTTCCTTAATTGCTTGATGAGAAAATTCTAGTGTGGGGCAAGGTAAAAATATTGTTTATAATTGCCAGTTTACCAGAGATGACACAGCAAGGTGGCGGAGACGCGATAGCAGATGATGACGATGATGAGTATGATGCAGATGAGGAACCAATGACTAAGTTACGGTGAGATATTTATGTACTACAACCAGGGAACTTTATCGCAAACCTTAAAAATTGTGGGATCCTGGGATATGTGATTGTTATTTGATTCTGACATTTGGCAATAAACAAGGCTGGCAACCTCCCGCCAAAACCAAAAAAAGAAAGGCATCTGGCAACACTAGTGAGCACTTTTTGGGAAATTCCTACTTGAATTGGAGACAAAGACTGAAGAAGTTGCTGCCATGTTTGGTCACTGATGCTATTATTCAAGTGATATTATCCTGCAATATGCTACCTATTTTGAACGTAATTAGGACTCGCTGCTCGAAGTCCCAGCATCCCAGCAACAAACATCAGCAAGAGTACCTATTCAAATCTAATTTATCAGAAAATTTACAATATTTTATCACAATAACTCAGGTTTGTGCCGCCAAATGAGAACGAGTTGGAAGCCATGTACATGGCAATGAACCAGGGCCAGGCGCTGCACCCAGACCCCGCTGACGAGATCGACGAGGATGAAGACCCCTACATGGATGGAGAGGAGTTTGATGAAGGTAACGCTTGTGTAGATATGAAATATCGTAATACCACACTTGTATTCCTAAAGGGAAGTCAGAAGTGTATTAACCTATCAAGGAACAATTAAGCAATAGAAATATAATTGTTTCGACCCAGACTGTAGGCGCGGGGGGCGGGGAGGGGGAGGTTGAAGTCTCCCTAACAGTTTTATGACCCTCTGCAGGATCGCCATCCTTTTGCAATAATGTAAATCTTAGTTTGTCTTACCTGACTGATCTTTCAATACAGTCAGTCTAGAAATAGGTATATCCAAGTTTAACGAGCGATATGAAAAAAGGGAGGAGCACTCTGTGCCTTTGCCCTACAGTGGTAAGAGAAGAGAGAAGAGAATTGGTATAGAAAAAAAGTTATGGCGCGGGGAGGAGGATTTGTAAGATAGTTTTTTGGCGTAAAAAAACATAACAATTTTGTGTTACAGCATTAATAATAAAATTAATGATATCTTATCTCTGTCTTTCTTATACACAACATTATAAATTGGGTTATTCCCCAGGTGAGGACGAGTTTGAGGATGCTGAGGAGAGCAATATGTCTCCAGAGGACGCGGCCGCGCGCCTGCGTCAGCTGAGACTCGAGAACGTTAACGGAACACATGACCGAATGAATGGTGAGTAGAGATCATGTTTTTCGAGTAATTCGTCCGTAAAACCGCCTTCAAAAACATAACATAACAAAATTCCACTAATGTTATAAATCCGAAAGTTTGGAGGATGAGTGGATGTTTATTACTCATTCGCGCGGAAACTACAGAAAGGATTTTGATGAAACTTAACAGTAATATAGATTACTAGCCTCTGCCCGCGGCTTCGCTCACTTGAAGCTCAAAAACCAACAATGATGAACTCTTCTTTGTATGGGCATGGGGTCTCATCCCGAACAAATGAAACATAGTTCAAATGAATTGTTAAAAGATGGCATTGCATGTATCGATTCCCAAACCTCGTGTGTTTGGCTTCGAAATTCTTACGAGGAAAGACCTTAAAAAAATATGTACTTACATATATCAAATGTTTATACATAGGACAATATAATTTAAGTCTAATTTCTTCAATTATATGATATTCAATTAAATCCTCGTGATTCTCGCTTTCTTTGGTAAATAGATGGCGCTGTTTGCTGTTTTCGCTCATTTTACAAAAAGAAAAGATGGCGCTGTTCGCAGTTTCTGAGTCTATAATTATTTCTCATTTTTTTTTAAATCAAGTATTATTATAAGAATATTATATTTCAGACGAAGTTTTTCTAATTATGTACATATTATCTTTTTGTACCATCGGGGGCGAAGCACTAATACATACGATAGTCTACTATGATGACAACACGAACATACCTAGGTAGGTAGTACCTACCTAGAAAGCGACTTACACCTAATAGGGTTACCTTCGTGTAGGTGCCTTGTACCGAATATAGGTACTTACATAACAAAAAAGGTAGGCTAGTAGATACCTACATAGTTCAAGTAGGTATCTACTAGGTATAGATATATATATATATCACAAAATAGGTAAATATCAGTATTCTATCATCAATAAATGCATCATGCAGACGGTCGGAATGGAACGGAACGCGAGTCGTAGGTATCATACCATCGCGTCTCGCTCGAGTTCGGTAGATCAGATATACACTCGGTAGTCCGACAGCTGCGAATGCGCCGTAGTAGGTACCTACCTACCTACGTAACGAACGAACGGTGTCGTGATGGTTTTGTGTTTTAAAAGCCGTAAGCATACCTATATATACCATAGTACCTATATACCTACCAGAGAACGAAGAATATTAAGTAGGTTACCTTAGGTACTAGTACCTACGTACGTTTAAGTATTTGTTTTTTTTAATAGATCGGTATTTCGCTTCTTCTACCGAACAAAATACCTACCTACCTAGATAGTGAATAGGGTAAAAAGTGAGACACGTAGTAGGTACTTACTAGTTTTACTTACCTACCTACTTATGTACTTACGAAGAACTTACCTATCATATTGAAATAATTACTTATGATAGGTACTTAGATATTTAAAATGGTAGGTAGAGGTACCTAGGTACATATCTAATAAGATTTACGTTATCATTTACTTTTTAAGTAGGTACCTAAGCTTTTGTAGTGAATAGTAAGAGGTTTTCATTGCTGTAGGTAGCTCACACGCTATGCAAGTAGGTAGGTAGATGAAATTAAAATACTGTGGGCGGGAAGCCCTATAGCGTGTTTACGTCATCATGAGTAGATACGTTTATCTACTCATTGTCATGATGTCTTAGGTATGCGCGTAGGGATGAGATACACTTACCAGTGTCAAAAACCAAGTATCAAAATAGGTAGGTACTTACCTACTTGAAAGTATTTGGCACAGCTAGAGTTCTAACCCTACTATATAATATAAATATTATCCTACAATATTTCTGAAAAAAGTATAAGTATTAGTAGGCAAAACTACTACATGTTTTCGTTATCTATTATATTTTTATGGGTAATAATTTTAGAACTACCCTCTATTTTTGACCGACAAAGAGTTGGCAACCCTAGCCACAGCCCGCCTCGCCTCGCAGCGTAAGGCGCGGCCCGGCGCGCGTCGCGGCGGCGCGGGCGGCGCGGGCGCGGCGTCCCGGCAGCGCGGGTTGAAAATACTCGTAGTTCAAAGTTTTTTTTTTGCCAATCCGATTATGCACGTTGGGCGTATCGCAATATGGATCAATTTTCTATGCATGCGAGTATTTGAAAACTGTGAGTGTTCCTACATTAGCACGCCTCTGCTTAACCCTTCGGTATATGTATTATAATTATGTTAGATAAAAATGTATGGTCCCGGGTTCGATTCCTAACTAAACATTTATAGATCTATCTAAATTAAACTTTAATTTAAAACTTTAATTATTTAGTTAGGAATCGAACCCTGGACCTCATAATGTTCACCTGTCACGTTCAACAAACACTAGACTATTTTTGTGAACCCCATGAAAAAAAATCACAAGCCGCCTAGCTGCAAGTATGGGGTCATTCAAGTATTACGTAAGCAGTTTTTTTGCAGTTATTAACCCACCCCTCCCCCTCGTCAGCAAAAGTAAGCAAAGCTCTTACCCCTCCCCCCATGCTTACGTAAACATTGGTAAATTGATTGATTTATGAGCAGCAGTTACAAGTCTAGAAATAAGGAATAGGTTTGGAATAGAGGACTGTAACGCACATAATATTAATTTAAATAAACTTTACTGACACGATATTCAACATAGAGTAAGTTACAAATATTATAATCTTAAGTAATATTACGATATGTGTAAAAAAGTAAATAATTACTGCTGACGTAATCACTATCTAGATCCCCCCATCCCCCATGTCATCAAAAATAAGCAAAGCAAAGACCCCCCCACCCCTCCATAGTGCTTACGTAATACTTGAACGGCCCCTATGTGTCTGTGATGAACTGATGACTGATGTACTTAGGTATAAATAGCGAGGCGAACGAGTTACACAGTATAAGCTCTAATCGTAGTGACTTTAAGTATAAATTCCCTTAAAATTATTTGTAGCAGGTCACAAAATTATTTTTTGCTTTCGTTATTTTAAAATTAATCTTTAAAACAAGCCTGTTTTGGTATAAATTCTCTTGCATTTAGTAGCAGGTCGGAAAATCATGTTTGTTTTCGTAACATTAAAATTATTTTTTAAAGCAACTAGGTAGGTAGGTACCTACCTAGTTTTTAGCACATGAGTAGATATACTACTCTGTGTTTTTAGTAAGTAAGTAATCTCTTCCAAATATTATATTTTATTTTTTGCGGGAAGATTTCGTTGCCTTGCCACTTGAGTTGCGTTGCGAGTGCGACATGTAGGTAGTAGGCATTTGTAAGTAAGTAGGTAGGTAGGTAGGTACCTAGGTATATTTATACAATAACTTTATTATCATTTTGCGATAAAGATATATAAGAACTCGCGTGGATTTCGGTTTGTCACTCGGTCTTTATCACGGACACTTGTCAGTTGTCACCTCCCAGCCCAAAATAATCAATTAAGTAAGTACCTACCTACTTAAACTATTTTTTTGTAATATATTGCTTTTTTTTTCTATGCTATATAGGAAACTTTGAAGGGCGGAATTGAACCTGCGTAGAGTCTTCTGGCTAAATAGGTAGGTAGGTTCCTACACCGATGTCGGTTGACAAGCAAAGTAGGCAGCTTGCTTTTCAATAGTTAAACTCGCGGTGGCTCAGTGGTCGTCTGGTGTACTTATCTAACCAGAAGACGCAGGCTCGATTTTCAGGCAGTCGATTTTTTCCATCACTAAACTAGGTACCTACTTACTTAGAAAATATTCTAGTAAACCGCGACAAAGTCTCGTTTTAAACGGCCGGCCAGCGCTAGTGGTAGGTAGGCTAAGTACCGACCTACCTACTTGATCATTATTTTGTCGTGGAGTTATTTTAAAACTATGATAATTATCTCCGATATTCATTAAAACCAAATGATGTCAATGGCAATTCTGTTCAAAATTAAATAGGTAGGTACCTACTTGTGATGAATAACGTATTTAAGTAGGTACCTAATTGGTATGGATTAATGATATTAATCCATAACACAACAAAAGTGTAGGTATATACTACACTTTTGTTGTGTTAAACACCTTCGCAAATAATGCATTATTTTAGAACAAATTTGATTGGGTACCTACAACAAAAAAGGTTATACTTACTTAGGTAGTGAGTCAACCTTAACAGATAGATAGGTAGGTACCTACCTAGGTATATTATGCAGCCATTGACTTCGTTTACGCAGCGCACGCAATGGAAGCCCTCAAAAGAAATAACTTTTACACGTTTATTGCTACATTTTTCATTGATGCCCCGCTCCTATAAGTCATAGCGTGATATTTTATAAGATATTTTATAGCCTATAACCTTCCTCGATAAATGCACTATCTAACACAAAAGATACCTATTTTAAATTCGAACCAGTAGGTAGTTCCTGAGATTTCCGCGGTCAACCAAACAAACAAACTTTTTAGCTTTATAATACTTATTAAATAAAAAATAATAATTAGATGTTCACAATCTTGGATTATAAACATTTTGTTTTTTTCACAATCAGAAACTATGAAATTGACACCCACGTCATGTTATATTTAAAAAAAATAATGTCGGCTATTAAAAATATATTATGTCATTTATGAAATCAGTAGGTATCCTGAGAAACCTTGAAAATGACACCTACATTTTTACATGAATTTACGTTAAATAATAACGAAAATAAACTACGCGTAAGAAGATAGGTAAGTAGTTTTATAAAATTAAATGTATTACATAAGTACCTACGCGCTACCGAGAAGGAGGTAGGTACCTGTTCGGGGTGAGCGACCGTAATAACAACAAGTAGCAACTTTAGGTACCTACCTACATCCCGGCGCACCAGCGCCATCTATTGGTTAAATATATAGTAAACACTTGATATACAACCCGAGGCGATAGATGTCGCATGCGCGAACGCGCGTGCTACGTGCGACATCTATTGCCTACAAAAGAAAAACAATTCTGCCCGAAGAATCTCGCCCGATAGGAAGGTCCCATTTCTTTGTATGGGATGAGGCATCTGTACTAGTATTCTTTTATCTGTGGTATGGGTGTCTGTCTATACATTAGAGAGGTCAAGCTGTATCTCCAGTTCCGTCTAATTATTCGAGATAAGAAGTATACCAGTTTTTAAGTTGGAGCAAGTGCTTTCTAACAGTGATAATAAAATTAAAATCTATTCAGTAGTTTTTGCGCCAACCCGTAACAAACAGACAAGAATTTTAAAAATCACATTTTTGGGTTCGTAGACCTTTATATACCCTAACCCACTTGTTTTTTTTTAAATATCTTCAATGTACAGACACAGCTTTTTTTACAATTTTATAATAGTAGAGATACATCAGAATAACATTGCAATTCATAAAGATTTTGTGTAATTTGACCATATAAGAAGATAGTAATATTATAAACGTGAAAGTTTGTGAAGATGTATGGATATTTGTTAGTCTTTCACGCCAGAACGGTTACATTTTTAACGCATTCTTATTTACTTTTTATCAAGTTTTTTTTGAGGGGATTATCCAAGATTCATGATTGTTTCAGACGAAGCAGAGGACGCCGAGATCGGTGACTGATCTAGTGTTGTGTAACACGTATCTACGTTGATCAACAACAGCTTCTACTACTCATGTCAGACACGCTAAAACGCTCAGTTTTAAACAAAAATCTAATCTCAAAGTTCAGTACATTGTGTAAACTCGATCATTACATGGGGCCTAAATATACCGTCGAACTTTTACGCCGCCTTACCCACAGAATACTACTTACGGAATACAGGCGTGATGTATGTATACAACATACATAACATACTATCACGCATCGATTTTTGTATAAAACTGAGTGTGTTAGCTGTGTATCTATAGATGTTTAATTTTAAAATGATATAGCTGTATATGTGCCCAGCCTTTTCTGCGTGTGCGCCTCTCAAACGGATAGAATATTTGATTTATGTAAGGTCTAACAAAAAATAATGTAAAATATTTGAGAAGCCAAATGGTGGTTTCACGGTAGAGATTACAGAGTAGCAATAAAATTATGATTATTGTATGTTACATCAAGAAGCATGATTCGCAATTTGTAGGATGCTTTTTGATAAATTTTATTTGTTATAATGCCAAACACAGTAAAAAAAATACTGGTAATGATACCACTAAGCATACATTGTATTATTGGAAAGCATTTCTTTTTGTTAGACCTTATATTCCCACTGTTGGGAATTCTTTGTTGAAGTTTCTCTATATACACTTAATAACACGATACAGTTGCTCTAAAAAAATCAACGCTATCGCAACGGAATACGTGCGGGCCAAAGGCAAACTGTATAGCTTGATGTGTCGCTGTGTGTATGAGCAATAGTTCTCGTATTTTTAAGTATGATCTATCAGTTTTTGAGGCTAACCTCTTAAAAATGGCAGAAAAATAATGTTTGACGCTAACAATCTCTTCCCACGATGCCCGAAAATCACGAATGTCACAATTATTGTTGCCGTTGATCGATTGATTGAACAAACAATAAATTGTTTAAATAAACTATTTAGATAAAATCTATATATATAAAAGAAAGTCGTGTTAGTTACTCCATTTATAACTCAAGAACGGCTGAACCGATTTGGCTGAAAATTGGTGGAGAGGTAGCTTAGAACCAGGAAACGGACATAGGATACTTTTTATCCCGTTCCCGATACTTTTTATTCCACGGGGGCGAAGCCGCGGGCAGAAGCTCGTTATTACTAAATTCTAAATTCCAACTATAAAGAAGCAAGTGAAAAAAAAATGGATTTTGCTAGGAAAATTTATTTAAATAATTATTATAGTGGTAACATATCAAATATGACGTCAACGCGAGGCAATCACGTGACTTGTCACAGGAAGAGAATACCTGGCGAAAAACATTATTATTCTACCATGACTGGGTAAGATGAAAATTTCAAACAAACGCGATAACTCATCCCCTGCGTCTATTTCAATTAAAATCTCAATTAACTAGTTGTCCCTTCAATGGTGTGTTTGATGTTCAGGACTTGTAACAGAATAAATGTTAAAATATGAGTAAAATGCAATTTTGTGCATTAGATGTCTGAAAGCGAATAATTTGAAAGAGCGTATTTCACATTCCTCCGGTAAGATTCAATTTGTAAGCAGACATTTAAGTAATTAATAAAGTTTTTTATGAAAATGTTCCCTTTTTAATGTATTTTTATTTTTATGTTGCATAATTTCTGATACACATTTTATCACCCCAACACTATTAGTTCACTGTGGTATCGTTGTTGAAGTAGTTCATGAGTTATTGAAGCAAGATATTCAATAACTCATGAACTATACTTCGACTTTTAATTGTATTCAGTAACTTGACAGTTCAAAGAAAAATAATGATACCACATTACAAATAATAGTGTATGATGATGAATGTAGTGAATGATTTTGGGCAAAGAATGAATGATAATAATAGTTAAATATAAAATGAAAATGTTTTTTGTTGTAGTATGTTCTTTTCAGCATTAAAGACAAAACAAAAATAAAACATTGAAATGAAACTACTTTTTACGGATTTTATCGCGGTATATTGATATTATTATGTTCCCGACGTTTCGGATCCTTTACAGCATCCATGGTCACGGGCAGACTGAGGTGTTGGACGTCTTGATGTTAAAATTACTAACAGCTACCTTACATTTTTGTTAATTATTAGCGATCCGATTCACGCAGAACGAGCTCACCGTATCCTTTGGTCTTGCAGTTTTGGGCTTGGCTTTGGACGTCCAACACCTCAGTCTGCCCGTGACCATGGATGCTGTAAAGGATCCGAAACGTCGGGAACATTAATATCAATATACCGCGATAAAATCCGTAAAAAGTAGTTTCATTTCAATGTCTAATATTCGCGTAAGTGTCAGAAATCAAAAATAAAACAATCACACTGGGCAGTTATATTATCTAATTCATATTTTTAGACATCCGCAACACCATTTGAGTATCAATTTACCACATCTAATGCACAACTTTGCTAATTTGTATTTAAATGTACTTATGTAGGTAATTGTGTGATATTTTTGTAACAAGTGGCTTTTGCACCTAGCCGCTTAAATTGTAGTTACCTTTGACCGTTGAATTCATCAGAAATTATTATATTTTCAACAACATTCAGGTGCGTTTAATAAAACTTTTTGGTATTCTTTGAATAAATTCGTAGTTCCTATTTAATCTATAAAGGTGATTCTGATGGTCAAAAGACGATTTGTATCAATTTATTGATTTCAGGCGCGGAATTACTAGAAGTAAAAAATATTGAATTAATTTTTGTATGTAATGTTCTATTTGTGTATTAAATGGAATCCCCGAAGTCGTGCGTACTTCGATTGAATTGCAAAGAGTAATATATATTTTTATTATGAAAACGCTTTGTATCTCAGTAGGGAAGGAAACTTGAGGACTTTTTACAGGTTTCCAAAAGATCGCACAAACTCCCGAGAAGCACTAGTATTGATAATAATTACGTCTCCTATTTATTACTTGGGATTTAAACATACCGGATATCTGTTGATGTACAACAGTCCTTTGCCTAGCCCTTCAGGGAATACAGGCGTGATGGTATGTATGATTTTTCGTAAATGTAGTTTTGTAAGAATGGATTGTCTTGCGGTCAATCGTCGTACGCACATTGTTATAATTTGTAACAACTGTTAAAACCGCGACTTGTCTGCACGCTCAAAACGCATGTAGCGTAATATTTGTATTCCCAAGTGTAGTTAATGCAACTTGAATAAATAAACCATACCCCAAAAATAAATGGTTATTCATTGTAATTGATTATATTCTTGATATATTGTTTGAAATTGAAATTAATAACAGTGCTTAGGGCTCGTACCATTTTAGGAGGAAAATGGTTCCGTTCATAATGTAATTTATACATACATATACATAATGTAATTGAAAACAGCAATTTTTTTATGAGAACACATTTTCTCTGTACCTAATGTTCGAGTCATTTTAAATATCTAATTCATAAATTGTATTAGAATAGAAGTAGCTAATTTGACCATATTATAATAATTTTCAAATTAAGAACCAAAGTATAATAATTTACTGGCCAGAATATTTCATGACATTTCGCGCTTAGCAACT
This sequence comes from Acronicta leporina, assembly GCA_947256265.1. Lineage (NCBI taxonomy): Eukaryota > Metazoa > Arthropoda > Insecta > Lepidoptera > Noctuidae > Acronicta > Acronicta leporina. The sequence continues at coordinate 1,886,003 of OX366537.1, read as the reverse complement.
TATTTTTATTCGAACCAGTATCTACTTGACATGTCATTGGAAGTTTTTGGTATCCAGCTCTATACAGGTTGAAAAAAAAAACCATTCGTGTAATATAATGTTGAAGGACTTTAGTTGTGAGCAATTAAGGGACACAAATTGTAGTGTGTTACGCGCCCGTCATTACAACATAAAACAGGTTCATATTATTTTGAATTCAATAAATTGAAATAGTGGTGGAAATAAACCCCTTATAGCTATTTCTTAGTGTTTTAGAAAATGGTCATCAAATCAGTCAGAAAATCATCAGTAACTTGACTATTTTCGGTTACTCCGCGATCATAAGGCATTGAATTTAGTACTTTTTTCTTTCTTTCTTTCACGAGTCGAGAGAATGTCTCCATGCCAAATGCAGCATCTGATCAGCATAATTTGATGAAAAGAATTAAAATCTGTTTTCCAGATGTATCTTGCACATCTGTTAACTGAAAAAATAAAACACAAATATTACACTACTATTTTATTAGGAAAACACAATACATTATAGTTCATCTTTATTTTAACAATTAAGAATATAGCGTCGTGTGAAAGAGTCGTACATCTTGTACTTATAGAATCATGCACGAAAAACGTTACTATAAAATAATTAAAAAAAAAACTTTTCAACATAACGTTTACTTAATGATTTTAATGTTTCACTACAATACTTAACTATGCCCGAAATATTGTTATATTTTGTACCAGTCTAAGGACACGAATACAACAATCGACAATTCGCTTATAATTATTTATTTATATCAATATTTTCTTTATTATCTAGCAACCTCAACTAATAGCGACGTGAATCGCAAAAAGATACTATTTTACAATTTGTCGTGGTCGAGAGTGCACGCGTATACTGATAAATAACAACGCTGTTTTGTTCGTAACCAAGTATTTGAAAACTCCCGTATTTCTTTGTAGTAATCACCAGCCCACTTTCCCTGCGGTGATCAACTTTTTGGCAAAGCCTTTGTCCGACATTGGACGGCAAAAGGCTACATAGTTTTAAGCTAACATTTCTTAAGTTACAACTAAAAAACTTAAATTAGGCTATAAATTATAAGTCAGTATAGCATTCGATTGTGATAAATTAAATTATGCTTCAAATAAATTTAGACACAAAATAATAGAACTTATCATACTAATATTTTAGAGATTTGTGTGACAACAATACTTGAATATTATACATCTCTTACAACATAATTCATAACACACATAACTAACCCATACAACCATGTATTTGGGAAAAATGTATAAAGAGATAAATTTAAATGAATTTAGACCTAAGAACGTCTAAACATCTACGAACCAAGACAATTCTCTTAGCAATATCATAAATATAATTTTATTTATCTTCTAGAAGTGCTTGATACGACCAAAGCCCAGCATATCAAAAATCTTTAACAAAACTATTACGCGTAGCACTCTCGAAACGCAAGAGTAATGATATTCGAAGTTGAAACATTTTACTATTGTTAAACGGGCCTGGGAACAATTAGAAACGTTACGAGTGTGAATAGGGCCAATGACCACAGAGTAAAAAAGAAACTGCTGAAAAGCTTAATAGGATCTAGATGCAGTATACACCCAAAATTTAAATGTAAATCCTTGAAACCGATGATATTAAAATATAGAATTCATTAATTGGAATAAGACTACAGACCGTTATTAGTGATAAAACTTCAAGCTGAAGGGGTTGTAACAAGTTATTGATACCCTCCTTGCAGCTTAGGCCAAGTCAAACTACTTTCCCAAACAATCAGACACGATAGATATCAATGGCAACGCCCCAAAATGGCGACGTTCTGTTATTAACGTTAATCATGAAATTTGAAAGATCATTCGGATCGCATATTGGCATTGTCTCTCAGTTTACACAAGTGGGATTTCAATTTCTTTCCTACTCCGGGTCTGACGTAATAACTATTTCCTACCTATTGATATAAGTGAACTTTGTAAACAACAACTATTAAACTATGCAGTGAAAGATAATATGGGTATCGCGCTGTTTAAAAACGCGTAGACTAAGGTGAACCGTTCGATATAGTCCGCCAACTTCAACAATATCAACTGCAAAATTGTCAAATTGACAAAAAAAATATATACATAGTTAATGTTGGAATTGTTATTTTTGTGTGCTCTGGATGTGTGATAGACCCACAATTATTAAATTTGGCGGGCTACGTCAAAGATTCAACCTAATATTGTACAACAAACTTGAATCTACCACGGATACAATTATTGAACTGTGAAATTTTGCTAAATGTAATGTTTTAACGATAAATACGACACTAAATTATTCACCAGTCTTTACTAATCTGAACTAAAGAATCACTTTGAAATAGGCTATTTCCTAATTCTAACAAAAAGGCTCCTGAATGTAATTAGTGTTTTAATTTTATTCCTTTTTTATAGTGCTTTTTTTACTGATATATGTAGGTTGTAGTAAATTTCTGTCGCGTTTTGGTCGACACCTAGTAGACTAAAGTGTAGCCTAAATATATTAAAATAGTATACTAAAGTGATATTGTGGAATTCAAGAAGTTCATTACTGTAAAAAAAATTGATATTTTGTAGATACTATTTATCTAACCGAACAATATGAAAAACATCTAACAAAAGGGAACAAAAACCATAGCTAGAAAATTTAAAAATTGTTTTTGTTATAATTTTTGGGATGTGAACAAGTCTATTTCCTGAACTGAACTGAAAAAACTTACTCTTTCTGAATGTCTACTTGCACCTTTTATATAAAAAATTCAAAAAAGATATTTTAATTTTCAAATTGAAAAATAGATATTTTGTCGTTATTACTAAAAGGAAAGAATCTAAACAGGATTATTTTGTACCCGCCATGTTTGTGCCCGGGTATTCTATATCTCCCAATACCGTGAGATACCTTAAATCCCGTATTAATGCACCCCTACGCTACGTAAGACATCTGTACGCAATTTTGAGATAGTTTTATCAACAAATCACAGACACAATGCATAATCTATTGTTTTGTGCCGGCATTGATGAAAAAGTAATGAATTAAAACAGGAATACAGATAGCCCAACATAAGGAATCAGGATATAAGAAGAAAAGAAATATTACTTTAAAGTTTCAGCTTTATTTAGAGACAAACATAATAATTAAATTATTAATAACACAACCTTTACGCTTAAGGCTGGGCTACGATGCAGGAGAAAATTTTTCTTGAAATTAGTAATCTTAGCATGCCTCTAAATCAACAACCAACCTCCGAGGTGCTACTGAGAATTTTATAGAAAAAACTCAATAAAACTGCTCGACCTGGGAAACTAACCCAGGACCTCTAGCAGTCGCACTCAGGACCATTAGGCTAATGAGGTATCACCACATGTGCTATTTTGCTACTTACAATCAAATCGTGAACAAAATTAGATTTCATTGAAATGCGATTTTTAATAAGGCTCTGTGAAAAAAGTCGCAGATGTGAAAAATTACTTCATGTGATTTTTGACATATCTGTGAAATTTTCCATGCCCACAGTGTAGCCCAGCCTTTAAAGTCCTTGGTATTAGACAGAGGCGTACTACACCATATAGATCCCATAAATATGAATTTTATCTACTTACCGTTAAAAACATTACATCCGCTGAGCTTAACTTATAGATCAACTTCGAATATACTTTATATTATTATTGTAAAAATACATTGTATTGAATAACAATACATTCAGTACACAGACTTGTTTGGTACCGATCGATACTCTAGTGTCAAAAAGTACCACTTTGGTACTCCAGTCAATTTATACGTCAGGGTTTAGTGACAGACGAAGGCAAAATATTGATGAGTTTTTTGCGAACAGATTTTCGAAGCCGATTTTTAAAACTGTGGGTAGAGATTTGTTACTTTGTTTTGTGGTTATTTAAAATACGAATTACAAGTTAAATTTAATCTGTTTTTTAAATTATTTTTGATAACCATAGATAACAGAAAAAATCTCTGGATAGATAATTTTATTTCCTAACCTTTTTTATAGAGTTCTTGTCTAGTTATAATAGACCAAACTTGAGTTTATGTATTAGGTTTCTGTATTAAACAACGCAAAATAAACACACGTCTTACGTTTAAATGTTAAGCAGAGCAACATTAAAACCCCCCATTTTACGGTATGTACTTTGAGCAACTACTGAGAATAACAGAAATACTCAAGAAAGCTGCTCAACCTGGAAATCGAATCAAGGAACTCATGCTCCAAGAAATCAAAAATAAATATTAAGCTAATAACTTTATTATATCTCCCCACAGTATTAAATACAAGACAGTCTATTTTTTAAAAGCCTATTCGTGATGAAAACCTCAATAGAGGAAGGCACGAACAATATGAAGGCGCTAATCCAAATCTACGACCATAGACTAAAAAATGCGACATCGAGGCGGTTTAATTATAAATAGGTTTAATCTAAAATTTAATCGATAAATAAATTGATGCTAGCTAGAAAACTCGTTTAGTTGATCAATGAAAGTAACTTCTACAAATTGTACAATAAGACATTTTGTAAGCTTACTTTAGACATCCTCGGAGGCCGGACCTTAGCATAAAGATATGTATAACCCTCAGACGCCGCAACAAAACCCGTACGTGTAAACCAACTATGTACTGTACAGTCACACACACATTTACCATCACGCTGTAGTCGTTAGAGGGTTGGCTGTCTGTATGACGTCGACAGATTTGGCCTCGACGGTGGCGGTCTCTGGCGTGCCATTAATTTCTCTGTCTTCGCTCATTTCTACGTCATTCTTGTCTGTTTCCTGGGATTTAGTGTCGCTTTCCGTGGTCTCCTGACTGGAGGTGTCCGTTGTCTCTGGTTTGGAGTCTTCCGCTTGTTCCGGTTCCGTCTGTTCGGCGTCTGTTTGTTCGTCTGCTGATTTGGTTTCTGTCTCTGGTTCGGGTTTCTGTTCTTGTGGGGTGTCTGTGGAAGAGATTGGTGAGTTTATTTATAGCTTGGTATATGGTATACCACAACTAGAAATAGTGTGTATTTTACGAGCAAAATGCCGAATATTAGAGTTAGATTTAGCGACATTTATCAGTTAAATAGATGATTCTACCATCACACTGACCAACTATCCCTTTGAAATCTATAACTCATACCTATGTGGGTAGTGTCAATGCTGATGTTTTGGCTAGAACTTGAACTGCAGTGTTGACACGTATTGTAATAATTGTATTGGATAGAGATTTGCAAAGTCATTTAGGGCTTCGTATTTGAATCATCTTGCTGCACACAGTCACACTGAACATTGAACACGGAAGATGACGTGTATGTTTGTATCAGGAAGATGTATTTATTTTTCATGAATAGGACATGAGATTCATAAAACAGTTGTAACAATTAACAGGGCAAGTGACTAAATCTGCATATTATATTATCCATTAGGTGTCTGAGTGTTAAATATCGATATCTTTGCGTTTAGGTCCCATGCAATAGGAGGCGAGTCTGTTGACAAAAATCAAGAGCAAATCCAAATTCCGAGCAGCTACTGAGAATTAACTCATTATTCGAAATTACTGGGAATCGAACCCAGGAACTGTAGTGTAGGAGTCGAACACTAGACTGACGTCGGTTTAGGCAGGTTTAGGTAAGTGCATGCGGATATCACCTGGGTTGGTCGTGATCCTCAGCAATGAGAGATACGACTGAGAAGAAAAGACAAATAATTTATATACTATTCACTAATTGATATATTGGTATGGCAACGGGTCTTTGAGCTCCCTAAATAATGGTTGATCTACACGATGACTGGTGTATGCGTGCCGTCACTTAGGACAGCTCAACTCAAGGCTGCTATGGCTCTTTCTTCAAAAGGCCTCTTCAAATATTGCCCTACATAGTAACACTCGCACTTCTTAAAATACTACTACTATTTATACTATACTATACTAGACCATGATTTTCTGAGTTCTCAGAGGTCAAGTAGTAAGGAAATGCCATTTAGTTTAAAAAAATTAAAGCATTGACTTGTAAAAGTGTCTTTAAAAGATCTATTTACAGAGATAAATGCTATAAAGGATCCGAAACGTCTGTAATTAAGGGTAAATAAACCTTAGCTCGCCTTAATTATGTATTTTTTGTTTTTACAAACACGTAATTATAGGTAAGTCTAGTATTGAACTGAATGCCCTACATAGTAAATATAAACTACTATTACTGCCTGGACTTTTAAAGGAACCATGATTTTCAGTTTGTTTCGGCGTTTCGGGTATGAAATGCTGGCACCATATAGTATTAAAAAACTAAAATATTGTCTTGTAAGTGTATTTAAAATATATTTTAAAGGACTACAAGTCATATAAAGTTGAACATTTAGATTAAAAAGAAACACTAAATCAATTCGTAAATTACACTAATTGGGATTTGGACTAATTTGAATTACTAATATTACTATTATAAATGCGAAAGTTTGAGGATGGATGTTTGTAACTCTTTCACGCCAGAACGGCTAAACGGATCTGGATAAAATTTGCCACAGAGATAGTTTATAGTCTGGAATAACACATGCTACTTTTTATCCAGGTCGGAACCAATAGGGTATTACACCTTTTTTTGAAAACTGTTTTAAATTAATCCTTAGATCGTAATGAACCAGTAGAATTTTTATTTCAGTTTTATAAAACCGAAAAATGCCTTAAAAACTATTTTTAATTTATGATTTTGAATTTTCGCGCGGAAACGCTAGCCGCCATGCTACTTCGGGTCGTGACGTCACTTCATTAGTAAACAATACAACTGCAAAAGACCAAGTAACGTCAAGTTACTATCGGAGTGACATCACGTCGGAATCCAATATGGCGGATGGCGTTTTAAAACAGATTAAAAAAGACTATTTTTGAAATTGAATTATAAAATTTACATTGCATTTTTATAAATAAATACAAACGTTTCTCGTTTACTTTTTTAAAAATCTATCAACATGCATTTTTATATTTATTCTTACATGATGTAAAATACCCTATTCTGAAGTCCACGCAGACGAAGTCGCGGGCTGAAGCTGGTTATTTTATAGTATAAATATAATGTAATTATGTATATCTAAGAGACATGATACAGACATAAACTATGTTATAAGTGCTAGACTAATTCAAATAGCAAGTCAATCGAGTACCTAATAGGTAAAGGAGATTATTAGGTAAGGCCTATGTTCAGCAGTGGACGAATATAGGATGATAATGATGGGGTATAATCTTATCAAACTCACCAGTTTCATCAACTTCCATAGGAATCTCTTTCTTTTCATCGCCATTCACCTTCTGAAAGATGATGTCTTCAAATTAGCTAGTAAAATATACATTATAAAACTTATTCCCAAACTATTGAAATCTCGTTCATTTTAAGTGGTTACAATTTTAGGAATAACTAATTTCCGTACATAAATATCACGCCAGTATTCCCCGAAGGTTTAGGCAGAGGCGTACTAAAGTACACCCACAGTGCGCCGGTATGTTTAGGTCCCATGTAATAGAGCCGAGCCTATTGCCATTAACCGGGCACAAATCCCAAACTGAGATTTTCATAGAAAATACTACTAATTTTAACATGTTTAGTATCAGATAAATTTTAAAACCTTGTTAATACATCTTACCCTCACACCACGTACTAATACACCGGTAATTTGCTGGTATGATTTAGATACCATGGGCGAGAGCCGGAATTGTTTCCAATCACCATAAATCCAAACAACTACTACTACTGAGAATTTTGAGACTCAATAAAACTGACCCGGGAATCGAACCCAGGCTGTCACGATCAGCAGCTGAACAAGCCATCGATTAGGCAGTCATTCATTGAGTTAGAAATTAAATTAAAAAAAAGAACGTAAAAAAAGAGCCTGAAGTTTACTAGTAATAAACCCATCAAGCGACATATTCCAGACACAATTATTTTTTCTTTGTACTGGTGGGGTCTGGAACAACCTCAAGGAATTATTATAAAGCCTAATTTGTAACCACTTATATATATTATTCTCTTCAGAACCATTTATCATTCAATAAACGATCACAATCAACTATTTAATTGCTTTCACTTTAATTAAATATTCATCACAAATATTATTCTACACAAAATACCTACCACTTTAATTCTCAACTACAGCCTCATATAAACAAACAAAACAAAATACACAACTAAATTCTAACTAAACAAAAATGGGGACAACACAATGGACAAAACAAAATATGAAAAATACACGAAAAATAAAATAAAAACTAAAATAATAAAATAAATTCAGCCACCACCGATTAAGTTTTCTAACTACTCTGCCCTCACCTGTTCTCTATGGATTTAATTTTGTTGCACTTGTAAAATAAACCACGATTGTTTAAATTTAAATTACTTTAAACAAAAAGTCAATACATCTTCAAAAACATAATAAAATAATGCTATGTGCAAAACAGTTTCGGAAATCGGTTGCTTGTATTTGTTCGGATCTTTTGTTGTCGCCACCAAATTCCGAAAGTGTTTTGCACATAATATTATTTTGAAGGAGGTTTTACTTTCTGTCAAGTTATTTTAATTTCTAAATTTTGTGTGGCAAGTATAATTTTACTTGTTGCCAATGTCATAGTTTATTAGAACACTACATGTTATTGTTATGTTCTATGTTGTTAAAATTTAGCCAGTATGTTTAGATCCTACGTAATAGGGGGGCGAGGCTATTGTCATGAATCAGTCAATAATCCAAAATTCAAGTGGCTACTAAGAATTTCTTAGGAAAATCCAATAACTTGTGGCAACCGTGGCAGCTGTGCACTTGTAAATTAATCAAATAGTATTCATTTATTTGTTATATACCCTATTGTACACCAAATTAAGAAAGGGAAAGGACATAGTGAGGCCTGAAATTTTCTGAAACTAGGTCCAAATACAAACTCAACTATTACTTTTTTTTTATATTTAACACCAAATAAGTACACTGCTAGATTAAGAAATCAAACCCAGAACCTCACTGTCCGCTGCCACGTTTGCGACATTTTTTCTTTTTGTGATCATTTTTTATCATTGTCAAATCCTATTAAATTATTCACCGACATCACAAAAACTATATTTTTACAAGTGCAACACGTTCTAAAATGGACCGTATGTAACAACTATCAAGAACCTAATTCCGCCGTGCCTTTTTCCTGGAAATCTTCGCGACGCTGGAGGATGCTGTAGCTGGCGCGCGCTTTTTCTTTGTAGCCTAAGCAGATCAGTTAGGAGGGTAATATTAGGGAGCTTATTTTAAACCTATTTTTGTGGGCCTACTGGCCATTGACGTCTCTTATAGTACGCTCTGTTTAGTAAAAGTTAAAAAGCTTATAACTTTCATATTTTGAACAGTTTTGTAATGTACATTGGCCCTACACAACGTGTTTCAGAATAAGCGCTAAACCTGAAAGTAGTTTATTCAGAATTAACTACAGTGGTTTTTAATATGTGTATTTTTTTCAGTAAATATAATTACAATACCTGTAATTAAGCGCCCTGATCCATCAGTGGCTCTAGTTATGTAGTCCGGTCAATTTATACATTCGAGTTGCATAAATTCCCAACAATCTCATAAAGTACTCCAGACAAATTGTAGATCATAAAGATTGGAAACGTGCATATTATGACGATAACAACTTTTTTAATCCTTATATCTCAGAAACGGTGACTCGTAAGAAAAAAAAGTATTGATAGGTACATTTTTTTTTTATTATGGCGCCACACTTTTTTGTATTTGCCAGTGTCAAGTATTAGAGTAATCAAGTAGTATTTCCATTTCCCATCTTGGGGTAGTATTATGGCACCACACTTTTTGTGTTCGCCAGTGTCAAGTATAAGTTGTATAGTTGCCCCAATAAAACGGTAGACTTTATTGAGGCTTCGATGGAGTTTAGGAGTGAACCCAAAAAATCACGATTTTCAATTTTATATCATTTGCCTACACTCTCACACGTTCACGAACACTTAATGGTTAATTATCCACCATAATTACACATCAAACTTCGGAGAAATTCAAGTTTTGAAAAATAATATAAAATCGACAACGTGCACTTTACATTTTCCCGCCTAAACTCCATAGGTACATTTTTTATAGATAATTTTATGATCTACAATTTTTGTCTGTGGTACTTTTATGATAAAACTTACCGTTGTTCTGAAAATCGCGAAATACTTTTTTTTTTAACTTTGACCCTGAGTAATTTTTTTTTCCATACACAGGAATGATGGGGAACTTCAAAAAAATATTTATAATTATGTTATGAACAATTTTAATGATTTTCAGCTTGTTGAGAATTTATGCAACTTCACTCTCATTTTTTGGTCTAGATTACTTTCTAATTTCTCGACATATTTTCTCGGGACTCGAGAATTCTCGACCACTATTTCCCGGGAATTCTCGGGAACTCGAGAAAAACTACAAAGACTTCAAGCATCTTTACAATTTAAATAAAACGATTTTTTTACGGACTTTAGCGTGTCATATTGATTATTATTTCATTCCCCACGTTAAGGATCCGTTATAGGCATCTACGGTCAGGTGTACATTCAGGTGTTGGATTCCTTACAAGTAGCTTACACATTCGTTAACTATTTGAGACCCGATTCACGCAGCATGAGCTCATCCTATCCTCTGGTATTGGATTTAGATTTAATGTAATTTATAATGGGGTTCCAAGCACGTAGAAAAACCAGAAAATTTATCTATTGAAATTTGTTTTTTTTTTATTTCAATAGCTCGGGCTGGAATCACCTTTGCATTTTTTTTGCAAGGACATGCTGTTTATCAAATCTGAAGTAGTGCTGGGCCTTGTCAGGGGCATGTTTACTAAGTGTGAAGGACGGTGTTTGACATTGGCGATATGTTTTTTTTATATGAGACTTGACAAGCGGTAAGAACTGACTAAAGTAAGTAAGCGAACTTGAAGTAAGCTTTGATTGAATCAAGTTTAAAGATATAGACAATCTTATATCTATCTATATCAGCCTAATATTCGCGCTGGTGTACGCGAATTTCAGGTGCTTTCCTCTTTCTTTAAAGAAAAAGCAATTAAAAGCAAAGAAAATTTGCACGTTCTTAGATTTAAAGAACGAGTGCCTTCATGCTAAATTGGATTAATATTTTGAGTTTTTTTTAGTTTTCTATAGATATTTTAGTCTGTAGAACAAAGTACCAACGCGGCATCGTAGTATTGCCACTGCTTAGTTTTCCCAAAACTCATATTCATATTAGTGTTATTTGTTACATATGGTATTAAAACATGCTACATAATTTGAGTTGAACTTTTCTTCAATAAAATTGATTTCTTTATATTTTTTATTTAATTTTGTAAGTTATTTTGTGGTCTTCAGATTTCTCGAGTTCTCGACCCAGTTTTTCTCATCTCGAGTTAGGCCAAATTTCCCGGGGATTCTCGCTTCGAGAATTCTCGCCCAGAAATCCTAGTCTAGATTGACCGGACTAATGGATCTAATGAATATGGTATAGCTAATTTATTGAAAAAAAAGTGCTTACGTATCTCAAAATGACTTAAGGGTTTCGTTATTAGAATTTATGACTCGATATTCTAATTGAAGTGATTGAGGTCTTGCGCTTATTCAGATAAACGATGTTTAATAAGATGAAGTAATCGGACAACTAGCCTATTACTGGAAATTTAATTATATTTGTCAGTCTCTCACCTGTGGTTTGGCATCTTCTGCGACCTCGCTGGGCTGTGCGCTAGACGTGGAGGAGATCTCTCCCTCTTGCTCATTCTTCTGTCTCTTGGGCGGCCGCGTCTCTTCTTCCTCTGACTCGTTCTGTGATTCAGCCTTCTGTTCAGAGGTTTCACTTTCAGGAGCTGGTGACGCTTCCTTTTGCGATGATGGATCCTCCTGGGAATGGCGTAAAGGAAAAAGATTTTAGTTTGAAGCGTGAAGAATGGTTCGATACCCACCCATTAAACTACCAAGTGAACCCACTCGTAACACAAGCATTTAGCTTAGCACGAGGGGTTAACAAGAATACTAGTAATGTGCTACCCACATTACTAGTAAGTTTTTTTTAAAATAAAAGATTATTTGTAACATTTTTACCAGTTTAATTATCCGAGTGTTGATAATACTTCAGGTATATAGGTTTCTTCATTTCTTCACCGTTGAATGAGTAGTAGTTAATAAAACTACCTGAAGTGCATGTCTTAGACTTGAAATTGAGGTCTTAGCTTCGCAGTACTAAGTTATCTATCAGTACTACTTGGTAAAATTAAGTCACGGTATGGTAATTTCTTTTTTATGTTCATTATAAATTGAGTTTCATGCGGTCGCCTAGCGGCGGCGTGGCGGCGGGAGTGTTTGTATAGTATAGTACAATGTATAAGTACGTACAACGAGCAGGACAGTGTGTTGTCCGCCGGCGGAGACGTGCAGCGGCGTGCGGTCGGCTAGCGGCGGCGTGGCGGCGGGCGTGGGCGCGGCGGCGTCGCAGTGCGCGCCGGTGCCGAGCTGCCCCTCCGACCCCATGCCCCACGACAGCACCGCCCCTGGAGGAGACACATCACACACTTAAGGAAAACCAGTTTAATTCAAAGGTTCTAGAACATACTTCGTTTACCGCTCACTTTCAATACCCCCCTAAATTTTTAACGACATCACGTCTAAAGGCCACTTGCACCGCCTACTTAAATATGTTTAAATTGTATTTAAATACAAAATTACATTGAACAATTGTGTTTAAATACAATTTAAACATATTTAAGAAGTTGGTATAAGGGACCCTTAAACCGATTTTATACCCCCAATTATCTCTGGGCCCTTTACCTGTAGACCCCCAGCGCCCACAAGGGGGCGGTATTGCACTTTGAGAAACACTGGTTTTGGTGCATTAAATAGTAGATCGTTCACCAAGTAGAGAAAGTGAAACATCACCAAAAGGGTTTCTAACGTCTCGACTTATTTTTTTTCCCAGGACTCGAGAATTCTCGACTACTATTTCCCGGATATTCCCGGAAACTCGAGAAAATCTATTGACTTCAAACATCTTTACAATTGAAATAAAACTATTTTTAACGGATTTTATCGTGTTGTAGTGATATTATGTAATTCCCTACGTTTCGAATCCGTTATAGGCATAGCATCTTGGTCACGAGTAGATTCAGTGTTGGATTACTAACAACAGCTAGCTTACACTTTTGACCCGATTCACATAGAAATAACTCATCCTATCCTTTGGGCTCCTGTTTAGATTAAATTAAATTTATAATGGGGTTCCAAGCAGGTGGTAAAATCCAGCCATTGTCTCTATTGAAATTTGCCATTTTTTAATTTAAACAGCCTCGCGAATCAGCTTGGGCAGGAATGGGCCTTTTTTTGCAAGGACTTGCAGTTTGTTAAATCTGATGTAGTGCCGCGCCTTGTAGGGTCTTCCTGGAAGAACTGTTTAAAATCGGTGGTGTTCTTTTTTATGAGACTTGACAGGCGGTAAAACTTACTGATATTCTTCATAGGCTTGAAATAAGCTTTGATTGATGCAAACTTCAAGATATATCTATCTATATCCGTATAATATTCTCGCAAGTGTCAGGAACCAGTATGAATCTTATACAAATAATCATTTTTCATTGTTGGTACTAGACAGCGTCGAAGATTTCCAACTGACGACCACAGAGAAGCGAACCGGAACATACTCAGTGAATAACTCTCAGTCTAGACTCATACTCACAATTTCCATAGCCTTTTCAAGAAATAGCGGCTTAAGACACTCGGATTGACACTTGAGTTTCTGCCTTCTAACCTCCAATTCATCTCGGGTATTTCAGTCACGTTCTTCAGGCCGTCTGTCTAGGGTAGGGTTTCTGGGCGAGAATTCCCGGGAAATTTGGCCTAACTCGAGACGAGAAAAAATGGGTCGAGAACTCGAGAAATCTGAAGACCACAAAATAACTTACAAAATTAAGTAAAAAATATGTCAAAAAATATGAAGAAATCAATTGTAGTGAAGAAAAGTTCAACTCAAATTAAGTAACATGTGTTAATGCCACATGTAACAAAAAATCACTGATATGAATATGAGTTTTAGGAAAACTAACCAGGTAAAACACTACGTTGTCGCGTCGTCACTGCTCTACAGACTAAAATCTCTATAGAAATCTAAAATAAACTCAAAATATGAATCCAAACTATAGGTAGGCACTCTCGTTCTATCAATCTAAGAATCCGCGAATTTTCTCTCTGTGTTTTTGTCTTTGCGAGTACGGTGAAGAAAGAGGAAAGCACCTGAAATTCGCGTATACCAGCCTACTCACTGGTATCCAAAACAGGGTAGAGGCCGAGCAGCGTTTAGTTGCAGGCTAGTTTATTGAGTGCCGTTGAGCCCACAACCTAAGTACGCTTATGAGATATCTGTTGTGCACTTAAGTGTGCTGATTTGCTGCGATATGTACCGTACGTTTCTTTATTCATTCAAGGTCTATTAATGTTATTTTGTTTGCAACACTTAAGTGGGTGGGTGAATATTTGAAAAATATTAGAACGTCATTTACCTCATCCCAAAGTTAAGAATGCAGATGTTTAAAACGAGAATTATTTTAATGAAAACTTAAACTTGATTGACGGCATGGGTCCCTGCCGTCAATCAATAAAGCAAAAAATATAACAATCTGCAACTACTATAATGTTAAGAGAGATGAGAAGAATGATTTACAAAATAAATTTCGAATATTAGCCCGGGTGTAGTTAAAAATTTAATTATGTTTAAAAATAAGTTGTTGTATCATCACTTATTGTGAACTTGAGATTAATTCATTAATTTAAAATAAATGTCGATATCTTGATACTGTTAAGATTATTCCTAGACATAGCACGAGGTCTCTATTTGATAATCTAGACTAAAGATGCATTTAGTTTTTATGTGTGTGAGTCTGGACTGAAACTGATTTGATTGATTCACTGGATTCAACACAGGAACATACTGATGTCCCGGTGTTGCTTCTCAGTGGTCGTCAGTTGGAAACTGAAGAATGTTTTATTTGTATGAAAAAGACACTTGCGCGAATATTAGACGGATTTAGATTAATTAACAAAAGTGTAAGCTAGTTGTTAGGAATCCAACACCTGAATGTACTCGTGACTATAGATACTATAGCCTATAACAGATCCTTAACGTGGGGAATTAAATCTTACTCAATATAACACGCTAAAATCCGTCATTTCAATTTCAATTATAAATGTCGATAAAGAGTCAAGAAATAGTGTTCTGTTATGTTCTCGTGTTCCGAGAAAAAATAAGTCGAGAAATCAGACACTAGTCTCGGGCTATCCTATGCTCAAACACGACAATGAAGTCATTCGAATAGCCTATCTATACTAATATATAAAGCTGAAGAGTTTGTTTGTTTGTTTGCTTGAACGCGCTAATCTCAGGAACTACTGGTTCTTTTTGAAAAAATATTTCAGTGTTTAGATAGCTCATTTATCGAGGAAGGCTTTAGGCTATATATCATCGCGCTAAGATCAATAGGAGCGAGGAGCAGTGAAGAATGTGTCAAAATCGGGTTTTTTTTCCTTTTGACAGCTTCCGATGCATGCGCTGCGTAAACGATTAAAGTTTCGCAAAAATCATATATGACAGAATTGTTCCTCTTTAAAAGTTCTAAAAAAAGTCCGCGACAGCATATGTCTATCTTTTAAGGTTGGCTCACTATAACCTTTTTTATGCTAACTTTGTTCTAAAATTCCAAATGCATTATTTGCGTAGGTGTTTTTATAAACATGATATTAATCCTTATCCAAATAAATACGTTATCCATCAGCCTTTAGAGCGTTTGTTTTGTATCCGAGCGGACCGAGCTTGGGTCCGTTCGGACCCAACAAACGCTCTAAAGGACATATCCTCATTTAGCGTTCTTTTATTATTCCTGTTCCCGTGACATATTTTACTAAAGTTCCGCTCGGATACTCAATACTCAATTATCAACTAACAATATTGGCTATATCTTGAAGTGAGCTTCAATCAAAACATACTACAAGCCGCTGAAGGGGATCATCATCTTACCACCTGTCAAGTGCCACCTGCCAAGTTTGCCTGAACGCGAAAATCTACTCTCTCTCTCTCTACTGAACTATTGGTCCGATTAGAAAAAATCTTTCGGTGTTAGATAGTTCATTTATTGAGGGAGGCTATAGGCTATCACCCTGCTAAGACTAAGTAACTATTCTACGCGGACGAAGTCGCGGGCGGAAGCTAGTACTCGTATAACCGTAATACCAAATCGTGTGACAGAGGGTTATGGTTACGCATTGCACGGAGGGAGCTAAGTAAGGAATGCAATCTCGAGTCTAGATTAGCAACAAGAGATCTCCCATGATAATAAGTCGATGTATAATCTCGACAATATCAAGATTTAGTTTTTTTGAAATGAATCGTAAGTGATGATCATAATAATTGCAACAATTGGTTTTTAAACATAATAAGAATTTAAATAATGCCCACTTAAGGTATTGCAGACAAAATAACATTAATTGGACCTTGAATGAAAAAAAGAAACGTGATACATAATTATCGCAGCAAATCAGAAACGAATTTAGGTTGCTTTCCTCTTTCTTCACCGTACTCGTAAAAACACAAACAAAGCAAACCAAATTCGCGGATTCTTAGATTGAAAGAACGAAAGTGCCTTCCTGCTAGGGAGAATTTATATTTTGAGATTATTTTAGATTTCTGTAGACTTTATTCTGTAGAGCAAAGTGACGACTCAAACGTAGTGTTTCCCATGGTTATTTTTCCCGAAATACATATTAGTGATTTTTGTTACATGTGGCAATAACACATGCTAAACCATTTTTGTTGAATATTTCTTCACTAAAATTTTAATAATAATAATCATATTTTTTAAATTAATTTTGTGTTCTTCAGATTTCTCGAGTACTCGACTCAAATAGTAGAGTTAGGCCAAATAACCCGAGAATTCTCGCTTCGGGAATTATCGTCCAGAAATCCTAATCACCAATGAGCGTGCATTAAAACTAGGGTTGTAACGGAAGCCTTAGCGGAGGCGACAAGTTTCATCTCCGCAGATGCGGAGGTGAAAGTGGATGTAGAAAAATAGTAATTTGTGGTTCATTAAAACTATTAAGTACGTTCAACTCGTCCAAGCAATTGACGACGATTGAACGACAGGATAATTCTATTGCCTTTATTGTCCTTTAAACTGGAATAAAATAATATTAGCACATTACTTACCAGCAGACTTTTGGACAATACGGTAGTACCGCCCAGTAAAACACAGCAGCACAGTTCTAACATCTTTTGTCCCATTTGTGGTGTTACTACTGGTATTAGAGTAGTATTATCTGTGGGTGTTACTAACCGGTATCCGTGACAGCAAATGAATTGCTGGTGCCTGCGGCTATGCTGATGACCTTTTTGTTCTGAAGCTTAGGGATCGGCTCCAACACTTCCGCGTCACCCACGCGATCGCCTAGGCCCAACCTAGGAGAGATTGAACAACATTGTAGTTGGTATATTTTGTTCTTTATGGACATAACCTGCCTACCCTATTTCTCCTATGTAGGGCTGAGTCACAGTTCATATAGGCACTCTGGGCTTTAGAGTACTAAGGACGCGATGGTCGCGAGCTTCCAT
The DNA here is from genome assembly GCA_947256265.1 of Acronicta leporina. NCBI lineage: Eukaryota > Metazoa > Arthropoda > Insecta > Lepidoptera > Noctuidae > Acronicta > Acronicta leporina. Next base: position 1,868,362 of record OX366537.1, on the reverse strand, counting down.
CAGTCATAAAATTCATACCAATAATATATTATTAATGAAAAAGTTACTTTTTATGTCTGTGATAGATTGGATTTTCAAGAACAACCCTTTGTTACGTTTTTTCTCAAGAAGTCCTTTGCGTTATAAATGACACCACGGGTACCAGCTAGTATTTTAGTTCACCAAATGACTATTGTCTTACCGTCCGTACTCGCAGCGTCCGATGGCGTAGACTTGTCCGTTGGCGTCGAGTGCCAGCGAGTGATGTTGTCCGCAGGCCACGCTCTTCCACGTCGTGTTCTGGCTCGTGAACGCGTCGCACTCCGTCGGCGAGAACAACGCTGTCTTGCGCTTTTCGCCTGTTATACCTATTAGAAGAAAGAAGAAATATTATGAACTTGCAATGCCATAGAGGTGTGGGAGAGCCATGCTTCAGCAGGAATGGGCTGGCTCGACCGGAGTTTAGTTTATGGCAAATGGCTCACACCAGCGTAATGTAGGTATTAGTATACCTTTTTTTACGGGGTTGGAAATGCTTTATGCACTATCCACCACTCCACTCCGGGGAGAGCGGTGGGGTGTGTCGGACTCCGCTCTGAAAAGAGCGATCTACCGACTAAAACCAACCTCGGCGTTTCGCGTCACCACTTTGGTGCCGGGCCTACGGGAGCGCTGTAGCATTCATCCGCGGACCCGGCAGTAAGGTATTGGCGTGATGGTGTATGTAAAGTTTAGGGCTTTAAATGCACATCGGGGGAAAGATGCTATTTAAATTTGTATTGAATGGCGACACTGACCAAGTTGTCCGTAGTTGTTGAGTCCCCAGGCGAAGACCTTGTCGTTGGTGTCGAGCACGAAGGTGGCGTGGTAGCCGGCCCACACGCGGCTCGCGCCCGCCTTCAGCGTCACCTTCGACGGCGCTAGCAGAGCACCTGCACAAATCATCACATATCTATACTAATATATAAAGCTGAAGAGTTTTTTTTTTCGTTTGTTTACTTGAACGCGCTAATCTCAGGAACTACTGGTCCGATTTGAAAAATTCTTTCAGTGTTAGATAGCCCATTTATTGAGGAAGGCTATAGGCTATATATCATTACGCTACGCGGACGAAGTCGCGGGCAGAAGCTAGTTAATATTATAAAATTGTAATAAAGCTGTGTCTGTACATTGAAGATATTTAAAAAAACAACAAGTGGGATAGGGTATATAAACGTCTTCGAACCCAAAAATGTAATTTTCAAAATTCTTGTCTGTTTGTTACGGTTTGGCGCAAAAACTGCTGAATAGATTTTCACTGTTAGAAAGTATATGCTCCCACTTAAAAACTGGTGAACTTATCTCAGTTAATTAAACAGATCCTGATATACAGCTTTGACCTCTCTGATGTATATACCCATACAATGAAGAATCATCACGGTTGGTTGGATAGATACACCACATGCTACGAACCATCTCGAAAAAGACAAGGGATAAATTTTTATGGAAATTTTGGTTTTGTGAAAAAGATCCTTTATCTCTTTAAAATATTATATTTGTTTTTTTTTTTTGTATTTCTGCTACCTGGATGAGTCATAGTCATAGTTGGACCCTGTAGATGGAGCTGTTATTAACTTTCGAGAAGCAAGTGAACAAATACTTAGTTGTGTAGTGTTTTTAGTAAAAAACGTAGACTTACTGAATCCCTGTCGGGCATCTCTGGAGGCTGATCGCTGGGACAGTCTGCCAAGCTGTCCTTGCTCGCCACAACCCATTGTGTAAACGCCACCCGATGTCTGAAACACAAAAGTATGTTAGTAACATCATGACAGAGACAGAGATAATTTGTGGGCTAATGAATCTTCTAACGGTACATCGAAACTGAACTAAATATATATAGGTATAAAGTCTTTGATAATACAAAAACATTATTATGTAGATAGAACCAAAATAATGGATTACAAGTAGTATTTTAATATAATATGGAGAGGAGAATTACTGCCTCTTGGCCTTTCTTGAGGAGTTGGGATGGCTTGAATAATTAAATATTTTCCACTCGCACTCAAAATACGGGCTTTATCGTGGAGTTCCGGAGAATAGCTCACTATACCATACCCTATCAGGAGAATGATATCAATCACACATGTTTTGTATGTAATTGATATCTAAACTTAAATGTACTGTTTCTGTGTGGTCGTGATGGCGAAATAAATATATTTTCTTTCTTTCTAAATTATATAATATCATAATCTTCCTAGCCATTTTTTTTTTATGTGATAGAGGGTCAAACGAGCAAACGGATCACCTGATGGTAAGTGATAACCGCCGCCCATGGACACCCGCAACACCAGAGGAGTCACAAGTGCGCTGCCCGCCTTTAAAAGGGTTTGGGCCTCCGGTAACCTCAACTCACTCGGCGAAACACAACGCAAGCGTTGTTTCACGCCGGTTTTCTGTGAGGCCGTGGTATCACTCCGGTCGAGCCGGCCCATTCGTGCCGAAGCATGGCTCTCCCACGTGAGAATCTCTTTTCGGGTTGATGAGATGCAACTCAGTCTCAGAGATCAGTACTTCACATAGTGTACATGACTCAGCACCCAGAACTTTGTAACAAATTTTTTATCCTGCAATTCTAATAATATTAAAAGAATGAAACAGTTTCATTGGTAATGTCTTGTCTTCCGACTAGTCCAATGATAAAAGAAATATAATGTTCCTATGAGAGTCGGGACTGAGAGCTTAATGCGCTCTCCGACTCAAGATGTGTTTAAAACTGGTCACCTATCTCTAAATTGACAGCAGTTAAGTTTGTGCAGTACGTACAGAGAGTATGACAAGATGGTCTCCACCAGAGGCCACCGCGACGGCCGGCTCTCCGATGTCGATCTTGACGGGCGCCCGGCAAGCCTTGCCTTCACGTCCTCTCACCACCAGACCCATGCTGCCGTGGGAATCCTGAACAACACACAAGTATTTATTATAAAACAAGTTACTCTGGTAGATAGAAGGAAATATTGTGTCAGAATACAATAAAAGTTCACTAGGGACTGTCGACAAAAAAAAAATCTGCATACCTAATTTCTTTGGCAACTTTACTGTCCTCGAATTTACATCCATTATATAAAATAATGTTATGAAAGCAATTAAATATGATTAATTAATGTTGCTATTTGATGAATTTAGATGATTTGTTTGGTAGTTCATGTATTATAATTAAAATTTCTATTAAATATTTAGCCGCAGCTTGGAATTGGATTTAGTGACAATACACTTGCTGCAACATGCGACCTAAACATACCGGCAAAGTGTGGATGTATATTAGTTTAGCTCACACACTTTTGCCTAACACTTTGAGGTATACAAGCGTGACGGTATAATATAAGGCTATTGATGTCCACTGCTGAACATAGGCCTCCCCCTATGGCTCTTTTTTTCAAAAGACCTGTTCAGAGTTTGCCCTACATCGTAACACACATATCTTATAATACTACTACTACTGTCTGGACTTTTATCCCCCAAAGCAGCTGGGAGTCATCTGCTGCCAGTCACCTTCTTCAGGGAACGTTCAAGTATTACGTAACGCAATTTTTGAAGATTTTTGACCCCCTGCTCCTCTCCTTGTAACGCACCGTAACTTTTTTCTGTACCCCCCCTCCCAAAAAAAATAATATTACGTAACGTGTTGTAAGAAAGGGGGGACACGTTACATAATATTGCTTTTTTAAATAAAAAATTAGGGAATTAAAACTCACAAATTGCCAACCCTTTTCATTTACGTTTTACGGGGAATACCTCGATTGTACAGTCTGGTCATCATTTTTAATTTGTTTTCGCGAGTTGGCAAGGCAAGTTTAGGGTAAAAATGGTCACTTGATTGTTACGTAACGTTTAGAGAGGGGGAGGGGGGGGGGTCCCGACCTTGTAACGCATCGTAACGTTTTACGAGACCCCCCCTCCCCCCTAAATTGCGTTACGTAATACTTGAACGCCTCCTCAAATGGTCGGTCCATCGTGTCAGACACGTATAATGCGGTATGTGTAATGTGTATGTAGTGTAGTATGTAGTATGTAGTGTAGAGTGTAGTAGGTACCCGGAAGGCTCCCCAGGCGTAGACGTCGCCGTTGTCGAGCAGCGCGGCGGAGTGGGAGTCGCCGGCGGCCGCGGCCACGGCGCGGGCGGGCAGCGCCACGGCGGCCGGCGCGCCCTCGTCGGCCTCGCCCGCCGTGCCCCGCCCCAGCGTAATGTGTATGTAGTGTAGTATGTAGTGTAGAGTGTAGTACGTACCCGGAAGGCTCCCCAGGCGTAGACGTCGCCGTTGTCGAGCAGCGCGGCGGAGTGGGAGTCGCCGGCGGCCGCGGCCACGGCGCGGGCGGGCAGCGCCACGGCGGCCGGCGCGCCCTCGTCGGCCTCGCCCGCCGTGCCCCGCCCCAGCGCGCCCTCGTCGTTGCACCCGAACGTCCATACCTTAACACAAATACGTTCATAAATATAGTGTAATACTCATTTTTTTATCATATGTGACATGCACCCCTGTCTCCCTATCTCCACGCCGCAAGCCTCACCCCGCACGTCGCTATAAAAGGATCGGCAGACGACGCGCGGGCCTTCTTCTTCCTGCTGCAGCTGCCCAAGTTAAGTGCCGCCCTCTACCGGCCGGACCACGCCTCGAAACCTTCATGCGAACCACCCTGAGCCTAACTTACCCTACTCTGCCCTTAATGTGTGCCACTTGCACGAACTTCTTAAATGTGTTAAATTATATTTAAACACAAAATTTCAATGAAAAATCGTGTTCAAATACTACTTAAATATAATTTTGAGGTCGGTGCAAGTGGCCCCCTGATGTCAATAAATTTGTATATTTTGTGTTCGGAGATTTGTGTTTATCTCCTCTAAATAGTTCCCGGTCAGGCACATTCCACGTTACACATATTAATGATATTATTTTTTATACAATTTAAATATATATTTATAATGTATATGTGTGTATATATGCAGCTATCTGTATATTCCACTTAATTATTGCTTTTGTTTGCAATTTTTTATTATTGTTGTACACTGAACACAAAATATATCTACCCTTTTTCCTGTCCAGTGCTCAATTCACTTTGGTTGCCTGGAAAAAATCGCTTTAAGTGATAAGGCCGCCCATTGTACATTATTTGTAAAATAAATGTTTTTTAATATGTATTTTTGGTGTACTTTATTAGTGATAAATAAATAAAAATAAATAAATCATAATTAAACTACCTCATTAGCCAAGTCGTCCTGAGCGCGACTGCTACGCTAGAGGTCCTGGGTTCGATTCCCAGGTCGAGCAAAGTATTATTGGGTTTTTCTATGAAACTCCCAGTAGAAGCTCGGAGTTAGGAATTTGTGCCCGGTTAATGGCAATAGGGTCGCTCCCTATTACGTGGGACCTAAAACATACCGGCGAACTGGGTGTACATTAGTACGCCTCTGCCTAACCCTTCGGGGAATACAGGCGTGATGGTATGTTTATGTTAATTAAACAGTTTGGGCACAAATTAATACATAGGTGAAGTAGTAAAGAACCAAATGGGTTACTAATTGCGAAGATTATTGTGTGCCTGCATATTATATCGCGGCTGCATCAACTTAGTCCAGTTCAGCATTGTCGTAACACAACATTATTTTACATCATCTCTTTGTATTTTCTCATTTTCTAATGAAAAGGCTCCCTATGACTTTCACCAAGATGCTTGTTCATTGCATCATTCACCTCTAATCGTCATTGACTTCAAAATTATTGATTATGTCTGAACTTTAAAAGATACCATGGTTTTCAGTTAGGTAATGAAGGCATTATCTAGTAAAAACTTTGAAGTGATAATTGTTACCTTTCCACTGCTGTCCAGAGCTATCGTGTGCATGCCCCCTGCATACACATCCACTATTTTATCACCCAAAGCTGTCACATACTTGAATCTAAAACAAAAACAATTTGTTGTAACTTATTGTTCGGATCTGTAATGGCTCTCAATGCTATCTTGTCCTAAGCACTCACTTTGAGGTCTCCACGACATCCTCGCCGAGTCCAAGTTGGCCCACATCCCCTTGTCCGCATGCTAGCACGCGCCCCCTCTTTTTAGGAGCGGTTGGGATCTCCCACTGGATTGCTGCATAAATAATATTGAATTTAATTACAGTCAACAAGTGTTAGGCCTATAAGCAACTAAGACTAACTTCAAGCAATCAATTTTGAGCATGAATGTGGATGAATGATGTGTGAAATGGCTACAAAGGAAATAAAGAGATGAGGATGAAAATAGAGACATTTGAGATAAGACGACAATGATGACGACTTTTAAACTTTTGCATGCCAATTGGCGGGAAATAGACTGTTTTTTTTATTATTATTATACAATACCTAGTAACAATTATTTTTCCTTCGTTAGAAAAATTAAATACTAGTATCATAGCATCATCGCTAGGTTTTCATTAATTATTATCACTTCTAGAAATGTGAATACGAATGGTAGAAATGATTGAGAAAATTCATTCATTCAAGTCATTTTTCTGTCATTCCTGAGAAAAATGACTAAATAACATCAAATGTCAATCAATCATACAGAATACATGTATAATTATGCAATGAGTGCAGCTAATATTATCAAATTTTAGTATTAATAAATAGGAAGACCAATGTCAGCTATCATACCTCATAATATCAAAATATTTGGTAACCTATTCTTGTATGCATTTTAATTTGCACAATATTTTAGAAGTTACGTAGGTAGACAAGTCATTTGATGGAGCTATTTTTGGTAATATGTTATCATCTTCTGAAAGTATGTGTCATTTGAGTAATTTTGTGGATAAATTATGTTGTTTAATAAATATATATATATTATTGATACAATCTAAGATTTTAGGAAGCAGGTGCACGAAACATAGACATAGGCATTTAAGACAAAATATTGAGTCAGTGGTTTAAATACAAAACACTACAAATTAAAACAGGCAGTTATATTTGATGATAAAAAAAATTGTTACACTATTGCATTTTTTAAAGTTTTTTTACAATTTAACCATTTTTAAAGTACTAGGGCCCACTTGCACCAACTTCTTAAATGTGTTTAAATTGTATTTAAACACGAAATTTCTATGAAAATTTTTATTTAAACATATTTAAGAAGTTGGTGCAAGATAAGTATTATTTTTAAAAAAATTAAGAAGAAATATTATAAAATAAAATGCATTTATTGATCTCCGTAGTCCTTCAACAAGGTCAGGACCTGACCTTGACCTTGACTCACAATAAGCATAATATGTTTGAATGAGGATAAAGCAAAATTGAACAAGATTATGACATTCGGTAGAATCTGAGACCTGTACAGAAAGATTGCATAATCAGGAAGTGTTTAACAACACTACTCACAACTGCATACAAAATATAAAATCAAACATGGACATAATAAAATAGTACATATTATAAAATGTACTAATGTGATGCCTTCAGGAAATATCACGTGTCAAGTCTAGGTAGTACAATAACTTGAAGTGATTCTTAGCAAATATGATGCCATACCTAAATAACATAAAAAATTAGGAATGACATGCCTAATTTTGCAAGACTGTTTGATTTCTTTTTGTGAATTTAGTTGGTCAGTGTGCTACAATATTTTTACACATCTATACAAATAAATAAAAGTGGAGTGTCTGTTTGTAACATTAAAATAACTGCAATTTACTAAATGCTAAATGGATGTATAGTGAAGTAGAAATGTATAATTCACTATTTTACATAATCACTCTTATGTAAAATAGCTGAATGAAGTTAAGCAGTTTTGCATGATTGGCAACCTTCAACATGCAGGATGGAATGAATGTTTGCATTCATCAATATAGCGGATTGATGTTTAGCTGTCTTGTAAAAGATTGCATTATTAAACATTGGATGGTGGATTTGAGTTCCAAAATTTGGTGGGGGCATTGTGCGGCATATCAATGGCTTATGCTTGTCAAGTTAACCCAAATTTCTTCTATACAATTATGCACAATGGTTACATTTCGGTTCTGGCACTTGCCAACTGCTGTGGATGGCTGTGAGCACACAGCTTTTGGGGTCTCAGTTGTCATACAAACAAGCTGACCCCAAAAACATTTTCATGAAACAAGTAATTTATAACAAGACATATGGAAGAAAAATCAACTGGATTTACTGAACTTGAATGACACTGAAGCCAAATTATTGATCTTTAGAATAATTGTTGTGTACTCAGTAATAAGCAGACATACATTCACTTGAATGTATGTCTGCTCATAACTCAAGATCTTGATGGATTTCTATGAATTCTGGTGTACCTACAAGTAGATTATAAGCCTAGTGAATGATTATGGAACCCACTTTTATCATTTTATTCATTCTTAATTCTAGTCTTCAATTATATTTTTTCAATTTCGAGTTTCAAGTACCTACTATCCAGTAATAACAGATAAACATAATTTAAAACCTTTTGCCTTTATGACCGCTTATCTGTAAGGTACCTACAGATTTATATAAATTTACCAATTATTCTATCCTCATTACTTAATTTCAAATTAAACTTTGTAAATAAATGCATAGTTAGGCCAACACGTTTATCATTTTAATTTAAACAAACATAAATTAGTCACAGCTATTTACGGAATACATTAAGTGAAAATAACATTTGTAAATATACGAAGCGGCGATGCATCGACTAACCTACAAAATTCTGTCCGTAAGCGATGCTTACATAACCAACGCAATATTTACGCTTTTAGACACTTCGAAGTGGCCAAACATAGCCATCCAAATCTTAGTTCGTGTACAGTTACGTTGTTAACACAAAAAAGATCTTTGAAGACCTGAGTTCGCGCCTTGCGTTTCCCGCCATCGCGTTTGACAGGTCATTGACATAGGCAAAAATGTAAAGAAAACAATTGCAAAATGCCTATAGGAACTCACCTCCACGTTTTTTCTTATTTTTGGGTACCGTTGCCGCCGTAGCGGCAGACGATTTAGACGCTGCACGTTTAACGCCTCGCGCCGCCGGCATTATGTCTGCAATAATGCAACCAACGCGTCAATAAACAAGGCACACAGCGCGGCAAAACACCTCGACTTGATGGCTTCGCAACGATGACGTTTTTAACTACTTTTGTAATCGCATTATCGCCATAACTTCACATCGACTGCATCTGCATCAATTACAAGGCCTCGGCCTCATAGATTTATGCAGAGCGCAGATAGGTTATATTATGCATTTGTATAGGCACTGCACAGGGAACCAAACAACGCGTCCGTACCATACGGCGTAGCGTGGGAAGACGCCAGAATTATTTACTTACTGTTTTATATTGAATTTATAAGCGACACCGCGAATTAATTTATAATAACACTTTAGATTATGAGATGACGTATTAATTTTAACACAGTACGAATCTCGTACATCTCCTTTCGCTTGCTTCGCTTGGCCCGAGTGACGTAATCACGTGAATCGGATTCTGTTCTGTCATACATTCGGAATGTCATATTTCGAATACTGATTTGTAGTCTACGTTAATCATAAAACGTTTTAGTGAAATTGTCACTAATGTAAGAAAACACATTATATTAGCAATTATTTCATACTTGTACTTACTGAATGGTTTTAGAACTCTAACGAACTTACAATTTTAAAGGTTTACTTATCGATAAACGTCATAGAAAATCGAATAAAGTTCTTACTGTCTCTTTACTATGCACCATAGACTAAAGTATCTGGAAAGTTTTAACTGAAATGTTACCATATAGAATTTTAAATTTAGGAAGAATGAAAATTAAGAGATTTATACTACAAAGATACATTACATGGAATGTTTCTGATTAATCCTGATTGATCGACGGTGCGCGTTGATTAAATTATTTATCATAATTTTATAGCGTTGCTCCTTTTTACGATGTGAAGAATAATTCCCAGGAGAATTTTTTTTTCTTACTTTTTACCCGACTACGCCAGAAGAACGGTTATGTTTTTCGAGTGTATGTATGTATATTTCTTTAGTACGCTTCAGGTTTTAGCTTGAGAGGCATCGTTAGATTTTTCTCAATTATGGGAGTAACACCGGGTACAAATAAAAAGTGTAATACAAAAAACGTTTATTTACACTATTCAATTAAAAAAACCAAGACCTCGAAGTGCCAAAAAAGATGGAGAAGATGACCAATCTCGTGCAGGCGGAAGTATTAGCATGAATTTATCTAGCTACCTATAAAATGACTCCGACTGCATTCAATGAGATTGATCATCTTTTAATTTGAAAATAAATGTCTTTAAAAGTAATTTTATTTAATATTTGTTGCTTGTTATGACCATAGGATGTTATGAGCTTTTTAACTAACTTTAGTTAAGAAGATAGATTTATTCTTTATTGCAAACCAAAAACTAATGTCAATTATAATACCTTTAAAAACAGTGGGCTTGTATATATAGCTATTATTGTATAATAGCTTGTACAGATTAGAATACTATTCCTCATTATCATTTTATTACTTATAATAGGTAATTATTTTACAAAAATAACAATTGAACTTATTATGCCTTTCAGTCAGTGTAAAATACCTATGTAGCTCTGCCTTTGAACTCTGCAACTTTTTGGGCAAGTGTCATACACCCCAAAAATTCAATGGATCTACTATTGTTTATGGTCAAAATGCGCCGGCAACGGGCGAGCGTGCGCACGCAGTGCGCTATGATATAATACGCACATAATCTGCTATCTTTTTATTAGGTATAGGCAGGTAGATTAGAATAACAAAACACTTGAACCAAGTTTCGATATGCACAGTAGTAAGAGAATAATACCGAAGATAGCGCTATGGGCTTCAGGGAGGTAACAGAGTAGGTATATTTTTAAAAGCATAGAAGCACAGATCTCCCACGACGTTCCTTGTTTCTCCTTTGCGTTCACTGAGCATGTAACCTTTATATTCGTCCTGAATGTATAGATATTATTTTTGTATTTAAAGTAGGTACGAATTGACGTCATTTCTACGTCATGATACTAAACGTATACCTATTCGTTTGTTTACTTATAGATGGCGTGTTCATCGCTATTTGTGACAATCTCTATAACACACACACCTGTCCATAATAAATAGGCATTCCTTAAAATGTATTTAATCGATTCGATTTACCAAACGAGCAGAGGTGTTTAATGTACACCCAAAGTTTGCGGGTGTGTTTAGGTTCCTTGTAATAGGGGGCTTAGAACATTCTTGGGGGATTGCCTTTATTCCAATTCCAAACTCCTATTCAATTTTAATGTAGGTAGGTAAGTATTTAAGCTAAGCAATTCGATCAATTTTCGTCCCACAATACATGTCTCCAAGGAAGTCTCCACTTTTGATCTGTGTTTCGAAGAATAGTATTAAAAAATATTTAAGTAACAACGTGGGTCGCACATTTTTGGTATTCCTGTTACCCCGTCGTGCTAAGCTAAATGCTTGTTACGAGTGGGTTCACGACGGTTATGCAATGGGTAGGTTGCGAACCGGCAACCACATGATCGCAAGTCAAAACGAGTACCTAGCGGCCAACATTGCCGCTTCAAAAAAAAATTGTACTGCCTATTCCGATCACCGGTAATGAAGCAGTATCTATTATCACTCTACGGTAGGTAGGTACTACATAAACATAACATACTATCACGCCTGTATTCCCCTAAAGGTTATAAAGTAGGTAGTAAGTATAGTAATTTTACACCAAGCGGTATATTTAGGTCCCATGTAATAGGCAAAGGAAAACCCAATAACACTGCTCGACCCGGGAATCGAACCCAGTCGCGCTTAGGACAACTAGTCTAACGAGGCATTTAGGCAATATAACTAACAAGTTACTGTTTCTACTATTAACATTATGGCTCCTGATACGAAATGGTACAAAAATTGGACTGAAATTATGTAAAGTACACAATTTTGATCAATTTGCATTTATATTGATTTTTTTTCCCCAACAACAGTAATGCGAGCACGTAGCACACATCAAAAAAAGTTTGCGTTTTTTTTTTCTGAAATTAAACTTTATCAAGAAAAAATATTAAAATTTGTTGTAATATCAACCGTTTGAAAAAAAAAAACTACCTTTTATTTTTTATGAAAAAAATTGAGTAATTAATCCTAATGTAATTGTAAAAGATTTCAATTTCTTTCATTCCAAAAAAAAAATTTTTTTATACTTATTTGTGTTTTTTTAATCTGTGTTCTATATGAGTCCAGAAATAAAACGTTTTTCTTTCTTTCTTCTCTTTATTTTTTAAAGTGATCGCAAACTTTATTGATGTAAGTACATATGTAATGGCGGAGCCACAGTATTACAATAGGAATTATTGTAATACTGTGGCGGAGCGATAGGTTTAGATCTACGTTACGGTATCGCGTCTGGTGTTGCGGGTGTCCATGGGTGGCGGTAATCGCTTACCATCAGGCGATCCAACTGCTTGTTTGCGCCCCCCTATCCCATTGAAAAAAAAAAGAACCATAGCGTTTTTGAGTAGACTGTCCCAACTGTTTGTAAAAGCACCCACGCTTTTCGAAGTCCTTACCCAAGTTCGTCGAGTGAGGGTGACCCTTCAAGGGTGGCTGCTACGGATATATACGGTAGGTATTGTGTTACACCGTGGTGTGCCGATCCGTTCCCCATAAGCCCCATAACTTCGTAACTGATGACTGATAAAAAACAAATTATGAGAACAAAATAAATAAATTCTTTGTTGGACACAAACTTATATTATATCGAAAAGATTTCTCTAACACTAGGCTCCTGCATTTCTGCAACACAGTTTTTACAAGTCCAGGAGACCTGCCATATCGAAATTTGCCTTCACTTTTTGAACTTACGTCTTAAATGTGACATGGCAGGTGGGTCTCGCGATGGCTGAGTGGCCATAGCGTCATGTGTACCTACCTATCTAACCAGAAGTCGCAGGTTCTTATCCCGCCTGCGAGTCGAATTTTTCCTTCACTAAAATAACTTTATAATCTTAGTATGAAACATGCAAAAAAAACACAAAAAGATAGAAATATTTCTTGCTAAAATTTGTTTTTTAACCATATAAAGGTAGATTGCTGTGATAGCAAAGTGATAGGTATGATGATTTGACTGCCAAGTTGGTTTCGAGTTCGAATCCAAGGCAAAATTGACTTTTTTGAAGTAACAGTGAGTCAAAACATTGTGTTAAAACTGCAAGTCTGAGAGATTTTCCCGACGGGTGGCGGCGTGTGAAGTTTGCCAACCCGCACTAGGCCTGCGTGGTGGACCTTTCATTGTGAAAGTCTCTAGCAGTAGGAGGATATTATCTAACAATTGGGTTGATTATAATACGTAGCCGGTAGCCCGTAGTAGTTGATTACAGTACGTAGTAGTAGTATGGATAGAAGAATTGGAAAGGCCCTCAAATTTTCACTGTGGATGTAGTAAATTCAATACACCTTTGCCTATCCCTTTGGGGAATACATTGCATTATCTATAAACTAATATATAAAGCTGAAGAGTTTGTTTGTTTGGTTGAACGCGCTAATCTCAGGAACTACTGGTCAGATTTGAAAAATTCTTTCAGTGTTCGATAGCCTATTTATTGATGGAGGCTATAGGCTATATATCATCACGCTACGCGGACAAAGTCTGTTTGTTTGCTTGAACGCGCTAATCTCAGGAACTACTGGTCCGATTAGAAAAATTATTTCAGTGTAGCAGATAGCCCATTCATTGAGGAAGGTTATAGGCTATAATATATCATCACGCTAAGACCAAGTAACTATTTCATGCGGACGAAGTCGCAGGCAGAAACTAGTTGTAAGTATATTTATGTTATTTCTCACTTTTCTTGAGCTCAAGTAAGAGTTCTACCTACTCCGTAAGGGTTCCTCGCGCGGTACCTCGGTCCCTTGGGTGACGTACGCCGGTGTCACGTTACATCAAGGTGGGCCCGTCTGTCGAGACCACCGTAACACACAAGAAAGTACAGTACAATTAAAAAAATGTTGTGTTCCTCGAGATAATTTTTTTATTGAGAGGAATAAACCATGCAAAAATTCTGACTGCTGCATTATTCTAGGTTGGATTCCCAAGTCGAGCAGTGTTATTGAATATTTTTTTTTACATTTTTCATGCTAATATTTTAAAGTTATACCATCACGCCTGTAGTCCCCGAAGGGTTAGGCAGAGGCGTACTAATGTACACCCACAGTTCGCCGGTATGTTTATTTCCCACGTAATAGGGGACGAGCCTATTGCCATTAACCGGGCACAGATTCCAAACTCCTACTGGGAATTTCATAGAAAAACCCAATAACACTTTGCTCGACCTGGGAATCGAACCCAGGACCTCTAGCTTAGCAGTTGCGCTCAGGACCGCTAGACTAATGAGGCAAGTAAGTTTGAGAGGCAAAGTAACTTCCTTTTCAAGAGATGTTACTGACATCACCTTTAAGACGTAAGGCAAATTTCGACATGGCAGGTTGGTTTAGCGGTGGCTTAGAGGTAATAGCGTCTGGTGTATCTAACCAGAAGACGCAGGTTCGAATCCTGCCTGCGAGTCGAATTTTTCTTCACTAAATAACCAACAGACCTAGCCATGTACCAAAATTCTGACTGCTTCATTATTCTAGGTTGGATTCCCAAGTCGAGCAAGTGTTTTGAATTTTTCTATGAAATACTCAATAGCAGGCAGGAGTATGGATTTGTGCCCGGTTAATGGTTTGTCTTGGTATGGGCATGTGATGAGGAGGGATAAAACGCATGTGACTAAAAGAGTGGTGAATATGAATGTGCAAGGACAGAAGGTTAGAGGGAGACCAAAAAAATGGATGGATTGAATGATGGGAAGGTATGAGGTGACGACTGAGAGGGATGAATGGAAGAAAAAGACACGCTGCACCGACCACAAATAAATTGGGAAAAGGGCAGGAAAAAGAATGATATTAGTCTGTGGGAGTACCTTAGTGCATCTCTGCCTAACTCTTCGGGAATAGAAGCGTGATAGTATTGTGGCTATGTATGCACCAAAATCATGTTTTTCCGTCGCATCCGAAACTTTCTTCAACCCGTACCAAATTCAAGTTCAGTCATAAATAAAGAGAGGAGACAGCATCACGCCACACGTGTGAGAATCCCGGGAATTCGCCCCGCGCCGGGACGCGGACGGGACAATCAAATTATGTGTTTTATTGACATCACTAGTTATAATATTTTTATGTTTACACTTTGTTATGCTTTTAAGCTGTTTTGTTTTAGTGGGAGGCTTTGTAATAATGTAAAGATTATTTTATTCGTTTTGGTTTAGTGACAATTTTTTTTAATATAGGTAGGTACTAGATTCCGTCCGCGAATTCGTCTGCGTGGTTAATAGTTACTTAGTCTTAGCATGATGATATATATCCTACAGGCTATGATTTTTTGAGGAAGGCTATAGCCTTCCTCAATAAATGGGCTATCTAACACTGAAAGATTTTTTCAAATCTGACCATAGTTCCTGAGATTAGCGCGTTCAAGCAAACAAATAAACAAGCTCTTCAGCTTTATATGTTAGTATAGATAGGGCAAACGAGCAGACAGATGTCGTGATGGTAAGCGATCACCGCCACCCATGGACACCCGCAACACCAGAGGAGTCACAAGTGCGCTGCCCGCCAAGGGAGTACGCTGTTTTCTTGAAAGTTTGAAGGTCGCATTGGTCCGGAAATACTGCAGGCGACACTACATTTCACAGTTTTGTTGTACGAGGTAGAAAGTACCTACTATGGTACCTACTAAACAATAACGGAGTTCTAGAGGTTGTTGTTTCCATGCTAAGATTAAAAACTATATTGTATGTAGCTATTTTAGTGAAGGGAAAATCCATACTACTAGACTACCTACATAATTTCAATTTATCATAAAATTTCTTTTTAGTTAAGTATTATTATTTTTTACTTTTTTTACAAAAACGTTGCCCCACACTAAGATTTTCTCCTGTATCGTGGGTTAACAAACACATTTTTTTCACATACACAAACACCCAGGCCCGGAACATCTACCTACCTTAAGATCATACAAATATTTGCTCCGTGTGGGGATCGAACCCACAACATGTGTAGCAGAAGCTGATCGCTCAGCCGCTACACCAAACGTGTCATCAACTTAGTTTGTGTGTTAATTTGTCATCATCATATCAGCCTATTGCCGTCCACTGCTGAACGTAGGCCTCCCCCAAAGAGCGCCAACCACCATGTTAATTTGTAGTTTAATTTTACTAATAATCACTAGTTAAATATTTCACGGGATTGAATATAATTTATATGTAGTGGTACCTACCTATTTACGAAGTTACGCACGTACATACTAACAAACATAACATCCAAACGTAAAATTTACGATATCTTTCGACTAAAGTTATAAAGTTGTTTAACTGCGTTGGAGCGAGATGCTGTGAGTGAGAGGGAAGGCGCATCGAAGGCTTCGAGGGTGGGCGTGGTTTAAACAGAACCATGCCCACTGCTCAATTCAATGTTTAATATTATTGAAGTCAATTTGGTGCTGAATTATTGAAAATATACGAAATCTATATATATAAAAGAAAGTCGTGTTAGTTACTTCATTTATAACTCAAGAACGGCTGAACCGATTTGGCTGAAAATTGGCGGAGAGGTAGCTTAGAACCAGGAAACTGACATAGGATACTTTTTATCCCGTTCCCGTGGGATGTGATGACAGACCGAATTCCACGGGGGCGAAGCCGCGGGCAGAAGCTAGTATGGTTATAAAAGAAACATTCTGAAAGCTGCTCAAATAAAAGACAGGTGGCTTGTCAGCAATGTGCGTGTCAAATATTATAAGTAAGTAAGTAGTAGGTACTTATGGCAATTTTTCTATATTTTTTTTTTATGGGATAGGGGAGCAAACGAGCAGACATATCACCCACCCCTAATGATAATCTTTTCTATTAGTAGAAGGTAGATTGTTACCGTTAGAGACATTTTACAAGTGAAAATACTATTCAAAATGATTTTAGCTAGACGACGACGCCATTTTTTTTAACTGACGTCCTCTGAGAAGAAACACCGAAACAAATTCATAGAATTAGACGTCCCGACATAGCAGAATACTTACTTTAAATCTGTGAGTGGAGTGGCATAATGTGGGGCAATGTTTGAAGTGGTCTTTTAAGGAAAGTAGGTACTACAGTAACCACAGCTGCTTTCAGTAGACCAGTCCGAAATGAAGGTACGAACGCATCGTGTAGCAAAATATCAAAGTCAAAATCATTTATTCAACATAGACTAGGTAGTACTTTTTGAACGTCATTTTTACATTATAGACAGCCCCCAAAATGCACGTCCTTCAGCGCCTCCTAGTGTTTTCGCTGGGAAGAAGAAACAGCGCAAAAAACTCCCCAGCAATTTTAATTTAGGGAGCTCAACATCCTGTCACACGACGATACCAGATCAGCAGGACACTTTTGTATTCTTGATAGGTTTACACTTGATCGCCAGTTCACCTGATGTTAAGCGACACTGCGAGCTACTTACGATGGAGCGCGCTTGCCAACAAGAAACCGATTCACTCGTGATTTAAAGACACCCAGATATCTATTGGGGAAGACCTACTAGGGAAGCGCATTCGTCAAATCCCAAGTCTTGCTCGACCTATCTCGGCTATCACAATCAGTATTCGTACTACGACACCAATTAGGGAACCTTCTAAGACTGTCCATGGGGTCATAAAAAAGCCAATAGTATAAGATTTCTCACGTACTCAGCTTGTTCACAGTATCTTTTGTTATAGTAATGTTGTAATAATCTGCACAATATGTAGTAGCACAATACCACAATTACTGGAGCATATTTCAAGCACCCTCGTAAAGTCAATAGGGTTGTTTTTTTTGTAGAAGCACAGGCGGTTCCGTAGATACCGTAATATACATTTCGATCGAAATAAATGGGCGTCTGAAGTTAGCTGTTCCGATCGACGCAGGCGCGATCACGATTTATGCCGTAAAGCAAAATATACCACTTGCGGCTAAATTCATTTATTTCCGTGCTGTAGCGCTTTATTGGTAATACAGGGTATAATAAGGATTGTTATAACGGGCTCCTACGATAATTTAAAGTTGCCTGAACATGACGGGAGTTACTTATTTTTTTAATTATAAATAGGTAATGAATTTTAGTGAAGGAAATATTCGACTCGCAGAGGTATGGCCATTAGAAGCTATGACCACTAAACCACCGCGAGTCCCACCTGCCATGTCGAAATTTTCATTCAGATTCTGAATTTACGTCTTAAAGGTGTCGTCGATAACATCTATTCAAAAGCTTTCTTCATTTTTCATGCTAAGATTTTAGTGAAGGAAATATTTGACTCGCAGGCAGGAACAACACACATTTTTCCCCTTATATAATGCTAATAATAAATAATTAAAATAAAATTAATAAATAACTTAAATCTAAACCATGATTCACCATGATACATCGCCTAGAAGGTGAGTATGTAAATCCTTTCGAGACACGAATAAAACCATAGAAATCATCTAGTCATAGTTATTTATAGCATAGCATTACTATTTATAAAGAGCAAAACCATAATTTAATTAGGTAAGTACCTCATTACACTCTTCGCGGTTCACGCCACATTAGCAATGGTTTTATAATTCACCCCCGGGACCCCCAACTGAGGTACACATTATGGGCGTTTATGTCATTACTCAGCATATTGTTAGCACCACATCCACGTGGTAGCGTGTCGGGAGACCCCATGGTTAGTGTTTGTTATACTTTTAATAGGGGCTTCAGCTTTTGGTTGTTTGCTTTATTTGAGAGCAGATAACTTTGGGATGATTATTGGTTACTTAAGTAGGTACTTGAATTCTATTTCTATATTATTGAAAGATGGTGAAGATTGTCATTTGCCCCGAAGATTTTTGGGGCAGACGAGCAGACTGATCGCCTGATTGATGGTAACCCATTACCGCCGCCCATGGACACCTGCAACACCAGAGAAGTTGCAAGTGCATTGCGGGCCTTTTAAAAGGATTTGTGCCTCCGGTATCCTCACTCACTCGGCGAATAGCAACGTAAGGGTTGTTTCACGAAGTCATTGATAGACGATTTTGAAACAGTGAAATAGCAGACTTAGCGGATCTCAGAGTGACCTGAAATGAAATGAAATGATATTTATTTCTGTAAGTAGATAATTAGAGACACTTTTACAAGTCAATATTTTGTTTTTTTTATAGCTAGATGGCTTCGGCCTTACCTAACTGACGACCTCTAAGAAGAAACACCGAAACAAACTCAGAGAATCATGGTCTCTTTTAAAGTCTAGACATAAAATAATGCAAATAATGTGAGTGGGACAATGCAAGGTAATGTCTGAAATGGCCTTTTGAGAAAAGAACCATAGCAGCTTTGAGTAGACCAGTCCTAACTGACGGCAAGCATGCATCAGTCATCGTGTAGCTCAACCTGGTGCTGCCATATCTGCTATCTCCACGCTTATCTTCTGTGAGCGCCCATTGCTCACAGAAGATAATCTTCCAAAAGCATACTTAGCGATCTAATCGAGTACTTACAAGCATTCGACAATTATTGTATAGTATTATCTTATGATGATCTCAAGCTATTGTTATTTGTAAAGCCGAAAGTATAGTACTTGACTGAAGGGTGGCTTCAAAAGGTGCTTTCATCAAAGTGGCGTCAGGATTTACATGTGGGTTCCGTATTCTAAAAAATAATCAAATGATCAACCCTTGAAGTAAAAAATTACAGACATAATAAAAGTGGAGTCTGTGCCTACCCCTACGTGAAAGAGGCGTGACTTTATGTATGTAAGTAGGTATGTATAATAGAATCATATGTCCTCGGGCTTTTGGGATCCTAATTTTATTAAGTGAATTAAAAATGAAGAATGAAGAAAGAAAATGAGGTTCAAACAGCATCCCAAAAACCAAATTTTCACCACATTCTAATATTAAAGAAGAAAATATGAGTAATAGGATCTCCTTCTCCAAGGTCAAATCTATATCTGTCCAAAAATTTATTAAAATTGGGACAAGAGTGGGATTGACTGACACGTAACAGACAGACAGAGTTATTTTCACATTATTTTATTATCACGGATATATTCGTGATAAAACTTACGATATAATTATAAATAAAAACTCGAAAAGCCGTAACGAATTATCAAAACGACTAGGTACGCAACCCCAAAATGTCATCCGCTTCCCGCCTAAAAAAATATGGCTCCCGCTAAACGTCAAACTACAATGGCGGGCCGAACACAAAAGGCTACCCAAATATACATATTAATCTATGCAAAAGGCAACAAAAGAACAAACAACCGTTTAATGATCGCATTCAATGCACCAAATAACTAACCTTATTTTAAAATTTAAAAGTTTTTGTCTACTTTATGGCGCTACCGTAGAGACGATTATAAAGGATTTTTAAATGCAATTTGGTTGTGGAGATCTTAGTGGAAGACTTAATTCAAGGGTAGTTTATCAATTTGTCATTTATGAGATTTAAAGTACTGTGTCATTGATACGTCCATGGAAATATGGATAAATGGATTAATGTTCAACACTTCCGAATAATAAGATAGTCCATTACCAGAACTACTTGATGTTTTAATCTTTGGCGTGTTGGTTTTGATTGTTAGAATTCTATCAACATGTTCTTTCACAAGAGTCACAAGAAGCTCCCGTCACACAATTATATTATTTTTTTATTATTATATTACTTATGTGTGTTAAAAATGGACTATTTATTAAATATCGTCTGAAATAAATGTTTTATTATTATTAATACTTGGTCTGACCACTTACTGTATACCTAGTGGTCTTTTGAAAATAATGTACCTAACACTAAAGCTCTAAAGTGTCTTCCGTATCAACTCACCTATTACCATCAATTGACACAAAATATTTAAATTATTTTTTTTATTTTCTACAATCAGAGAAGAAAAAAGGTGGCATCTATTTAATGCATGAATGAAATAGTTGCCATCTAATCCGTCAACTCCTTCATTAAAATAATTCCAAAAGCTTTAATTCAATTCCATGCCGAATAAAGAAAACGCATCAATTGTTTTTAAAGGTGCATTTTGAATAAAGAATAGAGCCGAAATGAGCAAACGAGCGCCTTCTTTGATATTTGGAGTAAAAGTTCTTTTATGTTGGAGGGCCGTTTATAACCCACGCGACGACTGCGTTTCGACTTTTGATAATGTCATCAAGTAGAAGTATCTATTGCAGTTGTTCTGAGGTGTTAGGACCATGAAAAAAGCGAACATTAAGCCACAACTTGTTACTTTTAGGAAGTACTAAATTAAGTTATTTTAGTGGGGCAGGATTCGAACCTGTGTCTTCTGGTTAGATACACCAGACGCTATGACCAAATTTCGACATGGCGGGTGGGACTCGCGTTGGCTACTAAGCCACTAGGTACAAAATTAAATTAAACATGTAACTGAAATTATACAAATAGAATAAAAAGCGATAGTTCAATAATTCTTAGAACCTGAATATATTTTTGTCCTTTCCATTGTAGAATATTTTTCTCAGATAATTTCACAGTTGAAATCGTGGACTAAACAAATCATCACGTCGCATGGCAGTCGTTGCCGTCTCGTCAGATGTAAACGATACATATGTTTAAAATTCCTTTACAAACAGTCATGTGTTAATATTTGTTCACATGGTCACTGGTTGTTCTTGATTTATTTCTTAATCAACTGCAATTGACTAGTGTAGGATGACTATGTATTTTCATGACTAGATGGCTGTACGCTTATATATGTCTGTCTCGCATCTCTTGAGTGGCGATATTCAACTTTTTAAACTACCTTCATAAATGGTTTTACTTTTAATTTTAATAAAATGATTTTGGGCCACTTGCTAGACCAACATCTAAAATATGTTTAAATTGAATTTAAACACAAAATGACAATAGAAATTTGTGTTTAAATACAATCTAAACACATTTAAGAAGTTCGTGCAAATGTAGATACATGAGCACTTACACAGACCAGGTATGTTTTGGGTCCCATTAAACGAACATAGATCCAAAACTTCGAGGTGCTACTAGAAGTTTCATAGAAAAAATCGAAGCTAGGGTCTTTAAGACCAATAGATTATTTAGACATTTTATTATTAATTTTAAATGATTTTTCTTCCTAATTATCTTGCTTGCTCCTAATGCTCTTTCTTCCATGTTTATCTTGGGCTATGTAACCTAAAATTATTTTCCCATCGTTTCTTAATTAATTTGCTCAGTAGGTAATGGTGCTCAACAGAAAGATGTCAAGAAAGAGGAGGTTATCAATTTGTGTGGCCTTATTTGGCTAACTTACTGATTCATATAGTGCTGGGCTCTATAGACGTCCCGAGGTTTCTTGCTAACTTGCAGTATATTTTATTAACTAGCTTCTGCCCGCGACGTCGTCCGCGTAGCGTGATGATATATAGCCTATAGCGTTCCTCAATAAACGGGCTATCTAACACTGAAAGAATTTTTCAAATCGGACCAATAGTTCCTGAGATTAGCGCGTTCAAGCAAACAAACAAACAAACTCTTCAGCTTTATATATTAGTATAGATTATTTTATTATCTGCCTCTGTAGTCTAGTGGTCCCAAGTGCGACTGCTACTGGGCTGCCTGAAACTCTTCGGGGAATACAGGCGTGATGGTATGTTATGTTTTATTAATTATCACAAGGGGTTTCATTACTGTTCATAGGGTTTCTTGAGTATTCTTGGCCTTCAATGTTTGGAACGGCTAGTCCAATTCACTTTTTCAATATTTTTGTAGCACTTCCGAAAACATAAACTTACTTTTTAAATTTCTAGTTTACATTTTGATTCACACATTTAAAATTAATCATACCTACTTTCAAGCGACTTTCAGATAAGAGGGTAAGAAGAGAGACCATTCTTGTTAGCTGAAATGCTTGCTCAAGTGGTTTTAAAGTGTTTTTGTGAGGTCTGTGTCGTGTGAACAATTATTCTTGTAAATTTTATTTAATAATTGAAAGTATCGTAAGCTGCATACATTGTTGACGGTATTCGAACAAGTTATTTAAAATCGAATTCATAATTTCAATTGCCTAACCGCTACAGATATCGAGAAAAACTGATAGAAGATCATTAAAATCCGAACTTGATCTCTTCTGCTGTCCAAAATGTGCTTTTGCCTTCATCCCATTCCAGTTTTAACCTTAGATCTGAATCCGACGAAGCTACTCGAGACTCCAAATCTGAAGACAACAAAATGGATCCGATCACTACTAAGTATAATATAACGACCAATTAAATGCTTTTCAATTGGGCTGGAAATTGAAATTACCATCGAAATGATGCTACATATTTTTTGCGTCTTCCAGTATTAATTTAGCATATAGTAATAGTTTAGCCATGACCCAAAATATTAACTGCAAATTTCATATTGAAAGATATAATCCGTAAAGTTGTTTTATTTCAATATGTCTGATATTCGCGTAAGCTTCAGAAATCAATATGCAAATTTCATGTTTTGTTAATTTTTTTGCGAGCAAAGGGGCTATAAAAAGTTATGAGACTCTTAAAATAAATAAAAAGGCATTTTGCCCAACACTCTAAATGAAAACATTAGCTAAAGTCCATCGACATGCCGACCCGTTACGCCCACAACGACGCGACGGTCTTGTTCAATTCAAATTTAGCAGCCAAGCGACTAATTGTCCGAGAAAGTCCTACTTTCTTCACGCGTTACATCACGTACACCGGATGATTTAATAATGTCAGCTGAACGTCCAAACCCATTTCTCGTATTGTGGGACGCAACGAAAATATCCGCAGTGTCTCACAAATCGCTAACCGGTGATAGTCAAGAATCCGCCTACATAACAAACCCAATTGTTTCACAAAACTGAAAAATGGCGAACCTACACATCGACCAATAGGAGGCGGCACCCTTCAACGGCTCAAAACAACCCCATTGGACGATTACATCTTTTTAATTCACCTCGACCAATGGGAGGGCCCGACGGAAGTTCAAGTCAAACCAGTTCCATTTTAGAGATCGAGCGGCGCGCACGCGTTTCAAATTTGGTATTGACGGCATTTAAAAAAATCGAATTTCGAACTCATTTCGTGTTACATGCCAGTGTGTTTAGTTAGAAGAGTGTTTTGCTGTGATCGATATATAAATTCATAACGGTTTATTAGTTTTGAAATTGGAAATCGTAAATAGGTTGTGTTTCGTCATTGGTGGGGGTATTTTTAGCATTTAGCTTGTTAAAGCTGTTGTTGGTGTGATGTGAGACGGATCTTAATTTAGCGGTGCACATGAGTGTGAGTATGCCACGGCCTGTCTTCCTTATTTTTAAAGCTTGGCTGCCGACGGCAAGCGTTTGTTTATTATTTTTTTCTTTATTTTTTCGCTTAGACAGCAATTTTCTTTTAAAATTCAAATTTAATCATCAAAAGTTACTATTGAAGTTACAGATTCAACCAGAGAATCGTAAGAATAGATGAAGCTGATAAAAAATGGCGCATAAATTGCGCGGCATGTCAGAAGACAGACGTTGTTAGCAGAATTAAATGTTTTAAGCATAGACTATAAACATCGCACTACAGCGATATAGTTTTAAAAACAAGAAGTGATCGTAGATTTTTGTTCAGAGGATGATATAAACTCAGGTTTTTATTGCTCAAAATGCTCATTGAGACACTAATGCCCACTTGCACCAACTTTTTAAATATGTTTAAATTGCATTTAAACACAATTTTTCATAGTAAATTTTCGTTTAAATACAATTTAAATACATTAAAGAAGTTGGTGCAAGTGGCCCTTAATTTTGGTTATTATCTCTAATAACGTTTCCCTCTATCGATAGGTGTTTATCTTGTCTTTGTCACTTTAGTGTAATTATTAGTTAGTTATAGTTTCATTGATCTGGTGGGCGCAAGCGCAGTTTCCGGGCCTAAGGACCCCAGTTCGACACACAGGTCAAGCAGTACCTATTAGTCGGTTCTTCTATGAAATTATCAGTAGCAACTAAGTGTTAGGAATTGTGCCCGGTTAAAGGCAATAGGCTCACCCTCTATTAACATGGGACCTCAAAAACACACTGGCGAATTTAGGGTGTATTTAGTATACTTTTGCTTGGACCTACGGACAGGGCCGGATTAAGTTAGTAAGGCAAAGTAGGCATTTGTCTAAGGACCCCGCTTTGCTGAGAAGCCCCCGCATCTGCAGACAAAGTAATACGGTTTTTTTGTAGGAAGGTAAAAAACGAAAACCCTTCCTCAACTTTCAGACATCCTCGGCTTTCAGAGGCCACGGTTATGCGTCTATTTTTGTTTTAATAAAATGACAAACAAGCATACGAACCGGCTGATCAACGGTAAAACGTCAGCAACTAGCTACCTTTTAACAAATACGACTCTGAGAGATATTCGTGGAACAGGGTTAGATTAACGTTTACCAATAATTAAAAACTGCGTCGAAGAGTTGCAGCTCGAAGTGTAACAATTTAGTATTGCGACTAACAAGAGAGGCCAATGATGAACTGAACGGCACAAGTGAAATATTGGATTCTTATGAGGAAAGAAGTTAAAGCTAAATAGGATATTAGTTAGTCGATTAGGAAGGGGTTACTAAAGGAAGCTCGACTGCACTCGACAGCTCCTTGAGCTGCGACCACAGAATGATTGATAATTGGGTAAAAACAATGACAACATTTTGAATGATGCTTTAGCCATTAAAATCATGGCTAAAACTTCAATGCAGCCTTGTCAACTAAAAATGTTCGCATTCCGAATACAAAACCGACAAAAACAAAAGTGTAGACAAGGATCTTTCAAATTTAGAACGCACATAACTTCCGCTTGACTGATGTTAAAGACCTCTTTCGTATTTATGACATAGACAACTTCTTTGTTCATTTGTTTTCGTAATGTTTTCATTTTGTTGCACGAATCAATGTTTTTTCGGAATTTTATAAAATATGTTTATGGTTTACTAATTTAATGAAACCCGCTCTTGTTTCACATGACTTCTGAAGACTCAACGTGTATCGCCATCATGTAGAAGACAAATGCGATGTCGTAGCTCAGGAGAAAAGTTAAAAAAATAGGTTTAATTATAAAAGGATTCAATGGCTCATTTAAAAACCAGAGAGCTTTCAAAGGTTTACATTTAATTTGCCCTAGGTAGGGTGTCATGAAGTTACCACTAACTGTTAATATGCATAATAAAATCTATAGTTTCGAGATAAAATTGAATATGGAGTTGAAAGAAATCTGACCGTTTTGGATGCCATGCTGTGCTGGCGTACCAAAGATGCATGAGATGTTATGAGGTGCCTCTGACCTTCGTTAAGATACTTGCCACCAAATTAGAAAAGATCCGGCTGAATAAAGCACTGCTGACCGGGTGTTAAAAGCTCATGTCTACTCATAACTACTCATAACTATGTCAACTATAAGAGGTCTGTAAGTGGCTAGGCTAAAATCTCTTGACGGATCACGCGATTCACATTTGTAAATTGCTGAAAAATATGAATTGATTCCGAAGCATTTGCTAAAATATGTGTCCTTATTCAGTAGGTAATAGCATTACTCATATTTTCTAAACATTCATTTTTAAAAGTAGGTACGCCACCAGGATGAAATGAAAATAAAAACAAAAATAAAATCTCTTTAGTACAGGCCTATTTATCGGCAATGTCATGCCTGTGGCAATACTGTGTATGACATAACTACATTTAACTGCACGAAAAGAATGATAGATTGCACGACTATTGACCGATTTTTATAATAAACTAGCTTCTGCCCGCGGCTTCACCCCCGTGGAATAAAAAGTATCGGGAACGGGATAAAAAGTATCCTATGTCCGTTTCCTGGTTCTAAGCTACCTCTCCACCAATTTTCAGCCAAATCGGTTCAGCCGTTCTTGAGTTATAAATGAAGTAACTAACACAACTTTCTTTTATATATATAAGAAGATAGATTTGTCAGTAGATTTGCTTACTACAGATAGACTTCTGACATAGATTCAAAAACTTATCTCTCGTAAGCAAATCTACTGAAAGATTTGTTCCAGTAACTGGCCATTAATAACGGCAGATTAAGATGGCCACCTTGCCATTACCATGTGTGTGAAACACGAAGTGCACCGCATTTCGTGGATTCGAATAACATCTGAAGCTGATGTTTGTGAGGTCCCCGCGACACTAAACATCCTATCATCTTTTTTTTATGGGATAAGGGAGCAAACGTGTAGACTGATTACCTGATGGTAAGCCATAACCGCCGCTCATGGACACCCGCAACACCAGATGAGTCACAAGTGCGTTGCCCGTCTTTTAAAAGGGTTTGGGCCTCCGGTAACCTAAATCACTCGGCGAAACACAACGCAATCGTTGTTTCACGCCGGAGAAACTCCGGTTGAGCGGACCCATTCGTGCCGAAGCATGGCTCTCCCAAAAATATAGAAGATAGGATGTTTATGAACCTTAGATAAATGTTCCCGTTCAACATTTTTACAACATATTTGTTGTATGCCAACAGGAAACAATAACATCCATTGTTTTTGCCAAGATTCTCACAACAGCTTTTAACCTGTCAATTTTTTAGTTAATCGGCCCATTTCATAGCGATTGTATTATGGGATTTGTCAGCTGCTAATGTGTACTAAGCTGTTCTTTTAAATACTAAGTAAAGCCTACTTTGGTTGGTAACTTGAAGGTTAAAAAAAGGAGCTGGTACTATAGTGCACCTAAAGTTGCTAACTTTTTCTACCAGAATTTAAAGGATATTTTAGGTCTGTGAAGGAAAATAAACAGTATTTGGGAAAATTAACAGTGTTTTACCGTGTTCTGAAACGCCACTATTGTGACCACGCTGCACTGATTTAGTGTGTGCTTAGTGTTAAGTATTTTGATGCTGAAAGCAGTAGGTATTTTATACTTAATTATTGTTTAACAGTAAAAAGTATAATGTAGTGTAAAACAGTATAATACTGTTTTTAATAGTATAATTGGGAACCCTAGGTTCACCTGCCTAAAGATGACAGTAGCACTCCATATAAGGGCCGAATAATATCAGTTTGTTGTCAAGTGGGATTGGGGGAATGGGACTATCTCTGGAAGGCTCAGTAAATGGAAGACTCTCTAAGGTTGGATACATAAGATACTTTTTAAACCAGTGAGTGATAGTGACCAGCCTTTGGACAGGAGCAGGCCCTATCCAAAGGCTGGTTAATCATAGCCTGGACCACATCGTGAAGCCAATAGGGCTGATAATTCTGTAGAAGTGTGAGTTACGGAATAAGAAGTAATTTTGTATCTTTTTAATCGTTTTAAAGGTGAAGTCTAAAAAAACTCTTTTGTATTTAGTTTTCGCACATTACTGTCATACTTATGCATTCGAACCTCTCTTAAAAATAAGATAGATCATCATAGTTTATTCCACTGGTCTAATGTGAGTTGACAGACTTGGTGACACGATTTCACGAATTAGTGAAATGCCTAGTCCATCATAGTTTAGCCATATTGCATCACTACTTCCACTATAAAGATAAAGTAAGATATTAAATCAAAAATTGATTTGAAAAGTCACAGGCTGATTGTCCCTAGACCACCGTGTAGTTTCAAAACAACAATACAGTATCTTGTTGTCTCAAGTAAAAATTGATGTTAAAGTTTCGTCAAACAAACTTGGAAACCAAAATGATATGTCACTTTAAAACAACCCTTCAATACATTAGAACCTCTTTTTCTTTCTTTTTATTAAAACTAAACATTTGGATACCCAAAAAAAGATTGAAATCTCCGTAAAACCAACAAACCTCAACTTTTATAGGGCAATTAATTAAATATTTCAATAATATTATCCCGAAAACATGTGTTCTCAATGTTCTCAAGTTTATTATAAGCTCGTGGTCGTATGTCGTAGTGTAATATGGTCCTACATGGCCATTAATTAACCTCCTGCAGGTCTTGGAACATAAAAGTACCATTTTATGGGCCC
The DNA here is from genome assembly GCA_947256265.1 of Acronicta leporina. Classification (NCBI taxonomy): domain Eukaryota; kingdom Metazoa; phylum Arthropoda; class Insecta; order Lepidoptera; family Noctuidae; genus Acronicta; species Acronicta leporina. The sequence continues at coordinate 1,839,387 of OX366537.1, read as the reverse complement.
CCGATAAAATCAGAGGTTCAATTGAGTTAGGCCTATTTGACGTTGCACGGAGTCGCTCGACTAATTGATAGTTTTGTCAAGTCGAAGACGGCAATATAAAAGTTTAAAGCTTTTTAATAAGAATTTAAAAGGCTTGCATTAGTAGATTCATTAACTTTTGGAGCTCATTAATTAATTAATTAGGTACTAACCTTCTACTGACATTAGGGAACAGTTTACCAGTGGTGTCCCTAAATTTTCACAGTAAAGCTTTCGGAAAGCAGTGTGCTTGAAGAAGATGTCTAGAGTTCTCAAAGAACTATAACTTAGGATAGAGTTGCAGCCAAGACAACGTAGGGTATTTCTTTATACGTAGATTTGACTGATCCTTTACCATTTGTTTCAAATTCCATCCATCTGACCTTTTGTTGTGTCGTCAGATTCATCAAAATTTAGCGTTAAAATGGCATTTTAAAGTCGCTTCCAGGAGATATTAATTCTCTTGATTCCAGAACGCGTCCGTCTACAAGGAGATGTGTAGACTTTGATATCCGTCTATTAAATATAACTGTCTGTTTCAAAGTGTGGTTCAGACTTTGCCGTTTCAATAAAAATAATTGCTAAAGTTACCTCTTGCAAGTGCATATTATAAATATTTTTATAGAATAAAAATAGATTCCACTAAATAAATGCTGGTCTGTTATGTCTGGTTTCAAAATTGGATCAGCTAAATATACAGAGTTAAAAAAAACTATAAATTCAGTCGATGGAAAGTCTCAAATAATTTCAGTAGGTACGAGCTCAATTAAAACTAAAACTCAATTAAAAGTATCCTGCCATTTCTTTTATTTTGAGATTTCTTGTGATTTGCGTTTTAAAGATAAAGACAACATATTTAATTTTTATTATCTTTGTTAAAGATCCAATTTTAGACTCTAATTACACTGCATTCTTTAATTAAATACAGCGATCTATACTAAGAGACCAAAATTCCTTCCTAAACGTATTAAAAATAACCAATTCATTAATTCAGTCATCTTATCTCAATGATAATCGTCAAAACAGAATTTAATCATTCCAAAAATCAGACAAACTCACAACCGAATAATTGGTAAGTATATCGAAAAAATCAAATCGCTAAATAGTGCCGTGATTTGTTCGTCCATCGTGGAGTGGTAAAATATCGATAAATCTTGTGTTTTACAGCTGGTGTTGTACGATAAGGATCGGGGACACCACGTGGGGTAATAGTGATGCGGTCTGCGATGTCGATTGTCGTTATTAATGTAAAATATCGTATAGTGGCGCCTACAAACAGGAATACAGGAATTTAAATTGGAGAATAGCAGTTTTATCATATGTTTATGATGGAACGTCTTCAGTTACGCGTTGTTTCTCTACACAGATATTTTTCCTTGCAAAAATTGACCAGGAATAAACTTATAAAGTTTAAACTTTATATGATAGCTGCTTATAAGTTAATTATCATAGCAGATAATTAAAATGATTCTTGTTCGTATCTTCCGATACAAAAAAAAAACTATGATTTAAACAACTTATGGAAATGTATCGAAACTCATAGTTTTGACAGGTTTCAAAGATGTAAATATATTTATTTTTTGCGTGAATATGTCCGGGTACTATTAAGAAATGTACGAATATTATTAATATCTTAAAGAGTATTTGTGTTGACGAATAGATCCGTTTGGAAGTCTTCCAAATCAGTTACATTGTAAATACTAAACGCAACCTAAATTTCTTCAATGATTCCAAATTTAAAATTTATTTTGAGAATGTCTCACTCGAACATTTTATGACGTCTGTTGTTTTTCACAATGTGACGCTATTACGAAGAATAGGACAATTAAGTACCTACCTACTTATTCTTTTTGTTTTTTGAAGTGTTTCTAAAAGGCCATGTTTTGGTGTTATTGATCTTTCCACCTTCAAATTTTCTTCATGGAATTTTGTTTTGTGCTTATTTATGGTTTTCTGATGCGATTACTGATGTCCCACGCCATTGCTAGAGTAATTAATTATGGAACATGTTTCGCCGGGCGAATGTTTAATAATGAAACCACTTTTTATTTCATCATCATCATCAACTCATTTAATTACTGTCCCAGTGCTCGACACGAGACTTTTGTGATGAAATGTTATTTGATAGTATTGAAATTGATCCTAGTTAAAAAAACTTGTAAAAACCTACTTGTCCCTGTCAATGAACCTTGGAAAAAAAAACAGTACTTATTCACAAAAAAACTGTCCATGTCTCATCTTCTCTATGACACAAATGTATATACGCTAAAACTCGGCTGGAACAGATCAAAAGTAAAAACGAAAAGGTTATCGACAATAAATGCACATCACTGGCAACCCGTCAACTCCATATATCAAGGAGGCCTCCCTTGCGATCGTGTCGATGATAAAAATTACTTAAAACACCAAACATTTAACATCGTGCCCCCTGGCGACCCTCTTCCATCTCTCTCACGCTTTATTACACCAATAAAACAGAAAGAGACAGAAACACACATAAGGTTTGTCTTTAAAGCGTATTTTAGTCTTCGTAACAAAAATTTGGATTGTTTTATAGAATTTTGTACTAAATCTTGTTTTGTCGCGTCAGTAGATCTTCGTAATGCTTCAAAGTACGTGCAGGTATTTTTTTTGGTAGGTAATAAAAATATGGAAAATTGATGGTGAGGCCCCCTTTCAAGAGATTTTGTGGTTGATTGCGTTGAGAAATTGATTTAATGTGGCGTGACACTTGAGTTTTTTGTGGAGGGCAATGATTTGATTATGGAGACTTGTTAGATTGGTGTATTTTTTACGCAATAGTAAGTTTTTTTTTTAATTATTATGATAGAAGTTTTAGTCTCAGTTTTAGTTACGTCTTTGCTTAATTAAGTAAGAGTCAAAGCAAAACATTCACACGCTGTACAGTTCGGAAAGCTTACATAGATACTTCGTTTAAAATTAATAGTAAACAATTTAAGAACAATTAGAAAAGATAAGGTAACTAAAATAAGGGATATGACGTCTAAAAATCCTAAGGAAAGGTCGGATAACCTTAGCGGCACCGTAAAACAGATTTTTGGAACCGGCACATAACATAACACATACCTAACACATTGCGATCCGTGATAACGATTGGAGTTCCGCAGGGCACAATTGTTGGCCCAATCTCCTATTTTCTATATTGTTTATGGTCAACTGATCTATTTAAGAAGCTTAGACTGATTTAGCTGGTGAATAACGTAAATCAGCTTTTTCTGAGGAAGTGCACTGGTTTAGTGTTTACAATTTACTTTTAGACGTGCAGAAGACTAATAGATTTTAAACATCTATGACCTAATGTTAAACAGAAACTAATGGGTTAATGGAAAATAGACTAGACATCACAGTGTTTCTGGGTCTTTTCTGGTCGCTATTGTGGCCAAAAATATAGACTTTAATTTACCTTTTGTCATTCAACGGGCCATAATTTTATTGCTTCATCATTCTATCTGATTCTCATTAGTTTGATCCTAACCGCGACATCTATGCTAGACGTCTTGGTTTCGTTTCCCAGGTCGATAAAAATATTATTGGGTTTTTCTATGAAATTCTCAGTGGCAACTGGGCCTTTGGATTCAAGTGCCTAGCAATTAGGCTCGCCCAATATTCCATGGTATCTAAACATAACAGCGAACTGTGAGTGTAATACATTAGAAAGCCTACACCTTTGCCTATTCCTTTAGGGACCACAGGAATGACAGTATGTTATGAGTATTTAGCTGTCAAAAATAAAATCTTCAACCGAAAAAGTTTATTATGAAACACAAAAAAAATTGTGTAACTATAATTTTCTTTGTTACAGGTCAACACAGCACTCGTCTGCAATAATTAAAGTAAAATGAAAAAGAAGAGAAAGCCAATAACGGAGTGAAATAACTGACCAGAAAATTGATCAAAACGCATTTAATATTATTAAAAAAAACGTATGGTGTGAACGGACTTTATCCAGACAGAGACTGGAATAAAAGTGATTTAAAAAGTGAACTAAAAACGTTTACGGTACAACTCACTCGTTTTCATAAACAAACTTTGAGCCATTTTCGAAATCCGAACACAAATAAGTAATCGACGATTAAAAGGTGATCGCTTTTGTTTAAACATTTTTGGGACTGCCGCCTCTTTATGTTTATTTACCGTTTAAAGTATTTTCTAAAAACAGTGGGATCGTACAAACACTCGAATTTTGAACGCACTGATATTCTCATCGGCTCAAAAATAATAAAAAAAAAAACAGTGAAAGCGCGGGAACCTGAATAACGTTTCGCTGTGGTGGTGTCCCGCCATTTTAGTCATTTTTCCTTTGAAATTCGTGTAAAATTGTGTCAAAGTGGCTGGAGACGAGCATTTGGACATGTTGGGGGGCCCAGAATGGGGTCAGCGGGAGTCGAGCCCCCCGAGAGACGCTCCCCTGCCGAGTTTCGGCTTCACACAGGAGCAAGTGGCGTGCGTATGTGAGGTAAGCTTTATTGTTCATGGTGTTTTAAGTTTATTTTTTTATTGGCTCTTTAAGACAGAATGAGAAAAGAATGAGTACGTAACAAGCTTCTTAAAATGTTACGGAAAAGCTGTTCAGTGAGTAACCGCTTGTCGCGGTATGGGCGCGGTATGTGATGCGTAGGAGAAAAGAACATTTTACCAGAAAGGTCAGAAACGGACAGAACTGCTTTTGTATTAAAAATATTAGAAAAATTGAAAATTATAAACACTGCTAATGAACGTGAGTTCCTGGGTTAAGTTTACTTAATTGATATTTTCTACAATCATATTTTTGGGTCGGCATGGGGGCGAGGGAGGGGAGGCTTGCTCATTTCATGGATCCTAAAACGGACATCAGCGGGGAATTTTGTATTTCTGCCGATCTCGGTTGGGATTAAAGGCGTGATGAAGGAAGACCTCACCTCAACCGCTCAACGGAAGCAACCAAATTTCCGATAATCTCGCACTCCATAAACGAGGATCATGTATTCAGAGGTTAATGAATGTAGATAAAGCAAAACTGGTGAGCCAGGATCGTAGCAAGTGGAAATCTATATTATTTTGTAGGTACTAGTGACCCACCCGCGGTTTCACCCGCGCTGCCCTAAGAAGCTGTCCCTAAGAGTCGTAGCGTGATGTTAAATAGCTTAAAACCTTCCTCTTGAATCAATCTATCTATTAAAAAAAACCGCATCAAAATCCGTTGCGTAGTTTTAAAGATCTAAGCATACATAGGGACAGACAGCGGGAAGCGACTTTGTTTTATAATATGTAGTGATGTTTGTTAACGCCTGAGACCCGTGGCTTATATCCTAGTGTATTGTTTATCCAATATTTAGTTCAGCATGTAGAAAAAAATCTCAAATCACGCGCCACAACTATCTTGCAATGTCCGCTAACAATGATTAGGTCGGCACAATGTACCTATGCATGTACTATATTAAATTAACGCTAAAAAAGCTACGCAGACATTCTGAGAACTGCGGTAAAGTAGGTCCAATAATAACAACGTAAGCGAATAAGAAAGAGGTCGTTAAATGACCGTATTGTTTTTGGTTTACATCATTTCCTCTGAGGTTTAAATATAGAATTGCTAAGGTTTCCGTTTCCGGTTCAATTAGGGCTCCTTTCCGTGAAAGCAATTCTTATAATCAAGGAGCTAGATCTGATATAAACTTTATTATAGGATATGATAGGATATGCAAGGCCGTAGCCAGGAGAAAATAAGTAACCACTTTACCTATTTGAAACTAGTATAATTTCCAGCTTAGTACTTAGCCCTTCGATACGGGCGTGCTATTGTACACGATTTTACTCTTGTCTTAGAAGTACGATTAGGTCCATTTACATAAGTATAAGGACGTTGAATTAAATCCGTTTAAGTATTAAATTGTTGAATTTAAGTATTAAAGTAGTAAGTTTAAGTATTAAGTATTAAGTTTATAAAAAATGAGGGATAAGTAGTAAATGTCTGACGACATGTTTGGCGTAGCGGCTGTGCAATTGGCTTCTGCGACACGTGTTGTGGGTTCGAGTTCCCCACACGGAGCAAATATTTGTATGATCTACAGGTAGTTGTTCCGGGTCTGGGTGTTTGTGTATGTGAGAATTTGTGTTTGTAAACGCACCCAAGATACAGGAGAAAATCCTAGTGCAGGGGAACTTTTATTTAAAAAAATAAATAAAAAAAATACTTACTTATTCCTCAAATTTATAGCCTATGTAATGAATCTAACAGCTAGTCCCTTAAATTGAGGATATTTTCATAAATACATACATAATACACTCAAGCCCGGTGTAACTCAGAATGATAGACTGAGAAATAGTCAACGTTGCGGCAGTGACGCGAATTCGGGGCAGAATTCAATCCTGCGTCTTCTGGATCACCTTTTCCACTTCCTATTCTATAAGAAACCTTCTATTTTTCCTCCACTACAATAACTTTATAATTTAACATTTTTTGAGCAAACGGATCGCCTGATAGTAACCGATAACCGCTGCCCATGGACACCCGTAACACCAGAGGAGTCACAAGTGCGTTACCGGCCTTTTGGCCTCTCTCTAGGGTTTGGGCCTCCGGTATCCTCACCCACTGGGCGAAACACAACGTACTTGCGTTGTTTCACGTCAATTTTCTGTGAGGCTGTGGTATCACTCCAGTTGAGCCAACCCATTCGTGCCGAAACATGGCTCTTGCACGGTAATAATACTTATTATGTTTCTTAGTCAAAGAGGATATTTTTTGTGTAGTCGCCGTTTGGTGTAAACCGCATGTTATGCTTAGCCCGGCCCCGGCGCCTAAAGTAATGTTCCTTATTCCAGGGTAGAGTGCGTACGGTGTACGTAGATCTAAATCCGGCCGCAAAGCTTGCAGGCACGTCGTATTGTTTACTTATGTGCTCAGTACTCGCGAAGTGCGAAGCCAAATCTCCTGGTATAGAGTTTGAATGCTAGTTTTAAATATACATCTGTCTATGGCTGCCCTATGATTAATCCAAAAGTCCAGATCACTCTTGAGTTTAGGCGGGAAAATGAAAAGTGCACGTTGTCGATTTTATATTATTTTTCAAAACTTGAATTTCTCCGAAGTTTAATGTGTAATTATGGTGGATAATTAACCATTAAGTGTTCGTGAACGTGTGAGAGTGTAGGCAATTGATATAAAATTGAAAATCGAGACTTTGGGCTCACTCCTAAACTCCATCGAAGCCTCAATAACGTTTTTACCGTTGTATTGGGGCAACTGAAAGTATACTTGACATTGGCGAACACAAAAAGTGTGGTGCCATAATACAATCCCATGATGGGAAATATTCTTTGAAAATACTCTAATTACTTGATTAATACTTGACACTGGCAAATACACAAGTGTGGAGCCATAATAATAATAAAAAAAAAAACACTTTAAAAAGGGCAGATGTTAGTGTCAGTGTATGTCAATGTCAAAAGAAGCGCCAACAATTTTGTATTGTTTTCAGTAGGCTCTATAAGCTACCTTCTTGTTCATGGAAAATAAAAAAGATGTTTTTAAAATTACTACCACGCTATCAGTAATAACATTTATGTATATCTAGATTAGGATCATCTATAAAGATAGATAAATACAGGTTAGGTGTTATAGGTTGAATGGATAGACATATATTATTATTTTTTTATGGGATAGGGCAGCAAACGAGCAGACGGATCACCTGATGCTGGTGTTGGACACCCGCAACACCAGAGGAGTCACAAGTGCGTTGCCCGCCTTTTAAAAGGGTTTGGGCCTCCGGTAACCTTATAGACTCGGCGAAACACAACGCTAGCGTTGTTTCACGCCGGTTTTCTGTGAGGCCGTGGTATCACTCCATTCGTGCCGAAGCATGGCTCTCCCACGTCAAAAATATTATTTGTGTGTCACAATTATCGTGGAACTTTAAAATAAGGTAAGGACATTGGCCTTTTCATTTTGTTGTTTCTACTTATAGACGATCGTGTGATATAAAAAATAATTCGACCTAAGACTAAGTACTTTTCCATAACTTAATATCGTTCTAATCAATTTGGTTATGGTAACCTTGGCGACAGGACTTCGCCACCCGGATATCCGGTTACCTACGGGGCGTGGCAGAGGGCCGGTGATGGGGTAGACGGGACCAATAGAGTATCTCACAGTAATTCAATTTGGGAGGGCGCTCTGTAGAGTACCTACTGGTGTTTATAGATTAACTGAACCCAAAATGTATTAATTCAATTTGGACGATTAAAATAGAAATATGTACCTATAATAGTAGTGAGAGCCTAGTAATATGACCATAGGACTGCTAAGTCTCAAGTTCAATTCCAAGGTCAACCTTTACAAATCAGTGGGGCTCGTGGCTTGATCTTACTCTTGATCTTTTTATTTACGTCGACATGACGCCCGGAAAATCTGCAAGGTTAAGCTGCGCTCGCTACGGTCAGTATGGGGATGAACCATTCTTAATAATTCATCGAGACCCTTCCGTGCTTCGTAGAGCATGTAAAGCCGTCGGTCCCGGTTGTTATACTTACCAATCTATCATACTATATCTATGACAGTTGTTAGTGGTAGTCGGAAGCCGAAAAAAACTTGACAACCGGAGACATCCTCCGTATATCTGTATTGGCCAGAAATTGGGTTACGGTTGATGGCAGTCGCTTCGTGTAAAATAAATAATAAATAAATATTCTGGGACATTTTTACACAGCACTATCTAGTCCCAAACTAAGCAGAGCTTGTACTATGGGTACTAGACAATGGATATAATACTTTTTACCTACTTATATACTTTTTTTTTGTAAATACATACTTATAATACATAAGAAACACCCAGATGAACACAAACACTTATATTCATCACATAAATTTTTGTGTTCTGTGGGAATCGAACCCACGACCTTATGGTCAGCAGTCCGGTACTCGAACCACTAAACCACAGAGGTCGTCAATATACGTCAAATACTGATATTCAGCCGCATCTGGGTAGAATGGAAGCCGACCCAGAAATACCGAAACTGGGAAATGTAGTTGCTGTTGTCACGAAAGACTGAACACATGATACGAATGGGCCGGCTCGACCGGAGTGATACCACGGCCTCACCGAAAACCGGCGTGAAATAACGCTTGTGTTTCGCCGAGTGAATGAGGTTACCGGAGGCCCAAACCTTTTTAAAAGGCGGGCAACACACTTGTGACTCCTCTGGTGTTGCGGGTGTCCATGGGCGGCGGTTATCGCTTACCATCAGGTGATCCGTCTGCTCGTTTGCTCCCCTATCCTATAAAAAAGCTTCTCAATATAGACACGACTTTCAGCAGTAAATGCCTTATTAAGAACTTTCATAATTCTAAGTCAAGCGAAGCCCCTTTTGATTTGATTTTTGAACACATTCAACATGATTTTTTACAGTCCCAGGGACCACAGACCTACGTTTTTATTATTAGTCGGAACTTAATACCCCTACATGTTACTGAGTAAAAGTTTCTCGATAGACCGTAAGACCCGCACTAACATCGAAGTATTTTTATAACATAACATAACATACCATCACGCCTGTTTTCCCCGAAGGGTTAGGCAGAGGCGTAATGATGTACACCCACAGTTCGCCGGTATGTTTAGGTCCCATGTAATAGGTGGCGAGCCTATTGCCATTAACCGGGCACAAATTCCAAACTCCGAGCACTGGGAATTTCATAGAAAAACCCAATAACACTTTGCTCGACCTGGGAATCGAACCCAGGACCTCAAGCGTAGCAGTCGCGATCAGGACCACTAGGCTAATGAGGCAGTTTATAAGGGTTGTATATTATTATTGTATGTATAATAAGGCAAGTATTTTTATAAGGGTTGCTTTTTTACTTCTGAGGTACCTACGGAACCCTAAAAAAAGTTAGAAAATTATGCACAGTGTAGAAAGAAACCCAGTGGAAATCGAAGCGAAGGGAAACGGGTAATTATTTTAATTAGGTTCCGTTAAGCGGATGCAATTACTCCGTTTATAGGGGTTCTTACCTCTGCATTATCGATCTGCGAAAATAGGCATCATAATATTTGAGGTAGTAAAATGGAAGGAAAGCTTTTGCCCAGCAGTGGGATGAAATGGTCTAGAAATAAATAAGTAAAACGTTGTGTGAGTTGGTACCGCTGTATTACTAATTGCTAACCATTATGTAGGTAAAACTAAACATTGTGTTCTGGCAGTTCTGGTTTGAAGGGTAATGTGGCCAGTTACTGGCCAAATGAGACTTTACGACTGATTTCTTGGGATGACAAATCGCTTATATTGCTGTCGTCTTTAGGCAGTTGTCGCTAACCAAATTAAAAATCCTTCATAATGCGCACAGCTGGGCAGTGGAACTCCCTCCCTGCTGCGTCTGTATTTCCGGGTGCATATACCTCGAATTCATTCAAATGTAGAGTGCATAGGCATCATCTCCTGGGTGCGCTCGCTCCACCGTCGGCTTCATCATTGCCTCGGCAAAATTGACGTCAAGGGCAAACCCATTATTAATAAAAAAAACCATCAAGAGGCACGTATGCTTGTTTTTCATCTAAGTTAGTATTACGATTATTAAACCATTAAAACAGTTATGGCTCAACGGAAAACCGAATTATATTCCCCCAATTTACATCACTTAATTTATCTATAATCACTTTTCATTTCTTCGAAACAGTGGTTGTCATGGTGAGTACAAATTGAATGGGACTAACCCTCTAATGGCGGAGTATCGGTTACAGTAATTTTGCGATACCCCAGGCGCCGGTAATGAGATTCAGCAGAGGGTTGAGTAATGATTATTATTGTGTGTTATATAGGATTACTGTGGGTTTTCCGGCGTTATTGGATGATGTGTAATAGATAATTGGTATGTAGGTTTATTTGTTGTTATTACTAGTTGTAAATGTTATCGTTGGAGAGCCATGCTTCGCCACGAATGGGTCGGCTCGACCGGAGAGATATCACGGTCTCCTTGAATACCGGCGTGAAACAACGCTTACGTTGTGTTTCGCCAATTCAGTGAGCATACCAGAGTCCGGCAACGCACTTATGACTCCACTGGTGTTGCAGGTGTCCTTGAGCGGCGGTAATTGCTTACCATCAAGCAATAACTCTTCTTGTTTGCGCCCTATCACATAAAAAATGTCTCAATAGTAGAACGGTACGGCCTCGGTCGGCCTCTATTACTGGAGTGAAATTATTTTTTGAGCATTATTTCGATTTGATAATTAAAAATAATATAAATGTGGGATTGAGTGTGTATCCGAACGTTTTGTAAGTGAACATGAGATGAATGAATGTATCCGAACAGGCTGAGTAAAAGAGAGTAAGAGAGAGAGAGAGTATATGTGAGAAAGGGACAAAAAGGAGGATTGAGAGGGGACATAAGAAAAGACGAACGACTGAAAGACAAGTAAAAAATAAAACAAGATTTAAGATATTTTTGTTAAAAAGTTGTATCCATTGTATTTTCGAAAAATAAAAGTAGTAAGTAAACAGTGAACGGGTTTATAATTAACTCCTACATATACTTACCATAAAAAACAATTATAATTATGTTCTTTAGAGCGCTCCGTAACAGCTGACAGATCAGAGTTTTAATTTGTGGCCGGCTCTCCTCCTATTACATGGGACCTAAAAATACCGGCGAACTGTCGGTGTACACTAGTACATCTCTGCCTAACCATTTGGGGTATACAGACGTGATGGAATAGGCAGTAGATCCGTGAAAATATCTACCATTCGTGTTGATTGCGACTATACTCTATAAACTACGATTGCCAATAACCATCAGACATCCCGAATGTCTGCTTGACATCTTGTTACAATAAAAAAAAAATAGGAACTGTAAAGACACCGATCTTATTATTTATATTTTTAGGGAAAATGCACGATTAGGATTATAGTCACTAGCTTTTGCCTATTGCCTATTTGCCTTATTTATGGGCCTCTATACATCAGAGAGGTCAAGCTGTATCTCAGGATTCGTTTAATTAATTGAGATAAGTTGTTTACTAGTTTTTAAGTTGGAGCTAGCAAGAGATTATTTCTAATAGGGATAACAACATTACAATCTATTTTGTAGTTTTTGCTCCAACCCGTAACAAACAGACAAGAATTTTAAAAATCATTTTTTTTAAATTCTGAGTTCAGTTTTTAATAACCTACTTGTTTTTTTTTTATTTTATATTTGTAGAGATATTCAAGCAGATAACCAATTTACGAATGACTTAAAAAATGTTATTCACTTCACCCTTCAAAACAGTTATACTTTTCAAACGGTTGTTTATTCTTTAATCTGAAACCAGCCGACCCACATTACTATCACATTTTTGCATAGATCGCTACAGTACCTATGTATGTTATGTCATTCGCAAAATTCTCAAAAATTATCCTTTCGTTTCCTACTTAAGTAATAGCCCGAGGGTGGTCACAAACATCCATACCGGGTTATTTGCGCAGGCGCAAACCATGTGTTGACATCCGGTGTGCGCCTAAACCAATACTTTGTTCTAAATAAATAATACATTTGCGCGGGACCATTGCCAATTTTTTTTCTAGATCTTTCGTTCTTTAGATTGTAAGAAAGTTTCGTGTACAAAAAAATACAGAATGCCGTAAATTTTGTATTTTTGTTTTTGTCGGTATTGACTAAGGTTTTGATATCATTATTCATTCATATAAGTACCCATTTTTTGCTACGAAGTTTTTATATCTAGGTACTCGTACCATTTTTTATGGCATAGTGACAGTAAACGGGATGATGATGGAAATGAGAGTAAAAACATCCTCCGAGTCTTTTCCCAATTGGGGTTGGCTTCCAGTCTAAACAGATGCGGCTGAATATCAGCTGTTTACACGAAGCGACTGCCATCAGACCTCCACAACCCAATTTCTGGGCAATAGGTACCGAGGTTCGGAAGATAGACTTTTCTTTTTTTTTGTCAAACGTCAAAGGTCTTCGTATGATAACCGGGACCGACGGGCTTTACGTGCTCTCCGAGGCACGGATGGCTCTCGATGTTTTAAGAATGGTCACCCATCCACGCAATGACCGCGGCGAGCGCAGCTTAACCTCGTAGATCAGCTTAGTTATTAGGTACGAGCCCCTCGATGATGAAAATGAGAGCATTTGGCACCTCCCCAGTTGACCTCCAAAATCAGAGTCCTAACACTTTATAACAAGTGTGCTATCACAAGTATTACCTCATTGGTCTAGTGTTCCCAAGCGCGACTGCTATGCTAGAGGTCTTGGGTTCGATTCCCAGTTCGACCAGTGTTCTTCTAAGAAGTTCTCAGTCGTAGCTAAGACTTTAGATTGCACGAGACACCAGACATGCGACCTAAACATACCAGTAAAGTGTGGATATACATTTGTACACCTCTGCCTAACTCTTCGGAGGATAATAAAGACTATTCTATTATATTAGGTATGCTGCGATTGGACCGATTTTCAAGGTTCACTTGGGTACCACTATTTATTTATGAATATATTAATTTATTTATGTATTAATTATATTAGTAACTAGCTTCTGCCCGCGACTTCGTCCGCGTGGTCTTAGCGTGATGATATATAGCCCATAGCCATCCTCAATAAATAGCCTATCTAAGGCTAGGCACAAACGGGCCACCGACCAGCCACTGGTAGCCAGCGACAGCGACTAAACACACTTTTTCATATATTTTGTATACACGCGCCGCACACGTGTAGCCAGTGGCGGCCACTCGCTACAGCACTTCTGACACTCTTAGAAATGTGGCGGTAGGAGCTAACACCTTGCTCAACACTAAAGCTAGCACAAACGGGCTACCGACCAGCCACTGGTAGCCAGCGACAGCGACTAAACACACTTTTTCATATATTTTGTATACACGCGCCGCACACGTGTAGCCAGCGGCGGCCATTCGCTACAGCACTTCTGACACTAATAGAAATGTGGCGGCAGCCACCGGTGGCTGTGGTCGGTGGCCCGTTTGCGCCTGACGCACTGAAATAATTTTTCAAATCAGACCAGTAGTTCCTAAGATTAGCGCGTTCAAGCAAACAAACAAACTCTTCAGCTTGATATATTAGTTTAAATACCTTTCTGTATTCAAGTGTGCTTCTTCCAGTTCTTATAATTCCTCTCGTTCATAGGTCCTGCAGCAAGCTGGTAACATCGAGCGCCTGGGTCGCTTTCTGTGGTCGCTGCCGGCGTGCGAGAGACTACATGGGCATGAGTCAGTGCTCAAGGCGAAGGCCATGGTCGCCTTCCACAGAGGCAACTTCAAGGAGCTGTACCGGCTGCTGGAGTCACACACGTTCAGTCCTCACAACCACCCAAAGTTACAGAGCTTATGGCTTAAAGGTATTTATTTAATTAAGTCACCGTGGGCCATGCTTCGGCACGAATGGGCCGGCTCGACCGGAGTCATACTACGGCCTCACAGAAAACCGGCGTGAAACAACGCTTGCGTTGTGTTTCGCCGAGTGAGTGAGGTTACCGGAGGCCCAAACCCTTCCGCGGACGAATGCTACAGCGCTCCCGTAGGCCCGGCACCAAAGTGGTGTCGCGAAACGCCGAGGTTGGTTTTAGTCGGTAGATCGCTCTTTTCAGAGCGGAGTCCGACACACCCCACCGCTCTCCCCGGAGTGGTGGATAGTGCATAAAGCATTTCCAACCCCGTCAACAAAAAAAAAAAAAAAAAAGGCCCAAACCCTTTTAAAAGGCGCGCAACGCACTTGTGACTCCTCTGGTGTTGCGAGTGTCCATGGGCGGCGGTTATAGCTTACATCAGGTCTGCTCGTTTGCTCCCCTATCTCATAAAAAACCTACTTACTATTGCTAATGAATTCATTTGCATCCTAAAAGGACTATTTACTTATTTTAGTCACAGATAATAGAATACTTACTAGTTTTTAGTGAAGGGAAAATTCTACTTGCAGGCAGGATTCGAACCTGCGTCTTCTGGTTAGATACACCAGATGCTATGGCCACCGTGAGCCCCACCAACCATTTCGAAATTTGCCTTCACATTTTGAATTTACGTCTTAAAGGTGACGCACGATAACTTAATCATTTCAGCATGGAAAATGCAAACAAAATCACAAAAAGATAGGATCTTTTCTCACACACACCTATTTTTTTATGGGATGGGTGGACAAATGAGCAGACGCATCGCCTAATGGTAAGCGATTACCGCCGCCCATGGACACCCGCAACACCAGAGGAGTCGCAAGTGCGTTGCCCGCCTTATAAAAGGGTTTGGGCCTCCGGTATCGTCACTCACTCGGCGAAACACAACGTAAGTGTTGTTTCACGCCGATTTTCTGTGAGGCCGTGGTATCACGCCGGTGAAGCCGGTTTGTGCTGAAGCATGGAACATTATTCATCTTCTCTGTCAATTGCAAGTAGGTACTACATAACTGATAACGTCTATGTATGTAATAAATAATGCTATTTTTTCGTGCAGCACATTACATGGAGGCTGAAAGGTTACGAGGCAGGCCCCTAGGGGCTGTCGGCAAATACCGCGTACGCCGCAAGTTCCCACTACCTAGAACCATATGGGACGGAGAGGAGACTTCATATTGTTTCAAAGTGAGTAACTCTAAATTAGGCATTGGTCTACACCGATCCCCGGAAGCCAATATCACCCAGTTACACACAATGCTATTACATTTCCAGTATAGCTGAACTCACATTTGATAGGCTTTTCATACAATAAAAAGTCATATTACTTATAGAAATAAAATGTGTTGATTAGCACAAAAATAAAATAAAAAACCGGCCAATGCGAGTCGGACTCGCGCACAGAGGGTTCCGTACTTAGAAATATTTTTATTAAATGATGTGACTATAGAATTATGCCTTCCGCAATTTTCCTTTATCTCTGCTATTGGACGTTCCTACGTACCAAATTTTGAGATTCTGAGTTCACGGGAAGTACCCTGTAGGTTTTGATTCCCTTGGGTCGTGAGTTCGTGACAGACAGACAGACAACAAAGTGATCCAAGGGTTCCGTATTTTCCTTTTGAGGTACGGAACCCTAAAAATGGATACGATAGGTACATTAAAATTAAAAATTGTGCCAATAGCGCCACAGCTCAACATAATGTCTGAAGTAGTTATAAGTCCTGCCACCTGACGCTAGTTTTCAGCTGCAATCCACTGGTGCTATACGCTCTACTAACAACTAAATTAATGTGCATACTTAACTGTTTATATTTTAACAATTACATACAATGAACAACAAACAATTATACTGGAAATGGTGTGTGGCCATGTCCTTGAATCACATTGTGGCCATATTATTCCTCTGCACGTCTATACCATTGAAAAAGGAATCAGGTTCCGTGCGAGTGGTTGAACTACATGATCACTATTGCATGTTGGCTTTTCTATTATCTCTTTCATGAGCGATCAAACAGCTATCAGGTGTGGCTTTGCTGACTACCCAGAGCCCCCAGAGGGCCTGAAGATCATTTGTAAATCATCATCCTGACGATCATTATGGGGCTCCTAGACGATCAAGCGTGCTTGACAAGCAAGTGAATCTTTCATGCTTGTCAAGCATTTTTGCACGTTTAGAACGATGCGTGACTTTCTTGACGACGCTTACTGCAAGGAGTCAAGGATGCTTGATCGTCTATGGCCCCCTTTACGCGTGGGATTTTTGCACGCCATATATGAGCCCTGCGGCGAGATGGAGTGGTGATTTGCGAAAGGTTGCTAGCGGAAGCTGGATGCCACAAGCCGAAGACAGGGCGAAGTGGCGCCATTGGGAGAGGCCTACGTCCAACTGTGGACTAGTATAGGCTGATGATGATGATATATGAGCCATGATTTCCACAGGGACTAGTTACTTATATTTCACCTGAATCCAAAAACGACTCCTAGCTATCTTTATCACGTCGTCTTTCTATACGAAGCTGTCCTAAAGCTATGTTTTCCGGTTGCGTATTACACACCATGCCATCGAACTAAAAGGTGTGAATTTTTACAGGAAAAATCCCGATCAGTACTGCGGGACTGGTACCTTCACAATCCTTACCCCTCGCCCAGAGAGAAGCGGGAGCTAGCAGAGACCACGGGCCTCACTACTGTACAAGTAAGACATTTTACAGATAAAAATGAGTTAATGGACAGGACATTTTAATAAATATTTACCGATAATAAAGGGGTTAAGTAACTTAAGGTTAATTTTATATGTATAATTATGTTGCCTGCCATGAAACAATTTTCCCCTATAACACCTCTACTGAATATCCATGTTCGCAATAAATGAATTTGAATTAGGTATATCAGCTTATTGCCGTCCATTTCTGATCGTAGGTCTCCTCCAAAGGGTACCAACCATCCCGGTCTTGGGTAGCTCGCATCCATTTCGATCCATTCCAAACTTTGAAAAAAAAAGAAGTGATACAAATCGATATTGATCAACATTAACTTT
This sequence comes from Acronicta leporina, assembly GCA_947256265.1. Taxonomy (NCBI): domain Eukaryota; kingdom Metazoa; phylum Arthropoda; class Insecta; order Lepidoptera; family Noctuidae; genus Acronicta; species Acronicta leporina. The sequence continues at coordinate 1,821,945 of OX366537.1, read as the reverse complement.
CCTGCCGCTGAGCATCATCCCCCCATTCCCAAAATTAGAGAGGCTGACCTAGGGCGGGTTGGTAGAGTTTACATGCAGTTAAGATGTTTTTGGTTTTAGAGCGGCCTAATGGCTAGGGCGTCGGACTTACGATCTTTTGGTTGCCGGTTCGAAACCCACCCATTGCACTACCGACGTGAACCCACTCGTAACACAAGCATTAGCTTAGCACGAGGGGTTAACAAGAATACTAGTAATGTGCGACCCACATTTTTAATATGGTATCATGCATATTTCATCATGATGTTTTCCTTTACCGTTTAGCAAGTTATCATTTCAGTATCTAGAGTCCAGAAGTAGCGTACCTTGAATTTGGCTGATTGAAAGCTTGATAAGATTTTTCTTTATTTGCTAACTCGCCACAAGCTATACAAACTGTAACAGATTAAGCGCAAGACCTGAATGTAATTTGTTCGCTTACACGTATCACTTACAGTGGTGTTAAATGTGTTAATTTTTCCCCTAAAGATACCTGAAAACTGATACCTAATTGCACAAATTGTTATTATGTGCGTTTGCGCGCTGATATCGCAATTCGTAGTCGTTGTGGGTACGACTGTAGTACTGCCACGAGAGCTAATTTCTTGAAAAGAAAATATGCTGACTTGTTAGAGACAAGTCACCATATTTTCTTTAATAATGACAATAGTTTTCGTTATTAAAATTTTTACTTGATATTCTAATTGACGTGTTTGTTTCCACACTTCTTCTTGTCTCAATATTGTACCAGTGAAGATTGTAACATAATTAATTTTAAAAGAGTGTCCATGGAGTTTCTTGCCGTATTCTTCTCCATAGGAATATAGGATCAACCTTTTGGAACCGTGCAACTAGAATCATAACGTTTCATAAACACTTGTAAAAGCTAATTTGAAATAACGCTTGTAAAAGCTTATTTGAAATAAAAACAACAACGCTTTCACGTGGGAGAGCCATGCTTCGGCACGAATGGGCCGGCTCGACCGGAGTGATACCACGGTCTCACAGAAAACCGGCGAGAAACAACGCTTGCGTTATGTTTCGCCGAGTGAACGAGGTTACCGGAGGCCCAAACCCTTTTAAAAAACGGACAACGCACGGTGTCTATGCGCCGGTTATCGCTTACCATCAGGTGAACCGTCTGCTCGTTTGCTACCCTATCCCATAAAAAAAAAGGAACAAACACACAGAATTGAATTGAGGTCTTGGCTTACTCAGTTAGGTAAACGTTGTGAGGACCAAATTGGTATAAAAATCTGTGACATAGTTACAACAATCTCCTAATTCCCAGTCTGTTTTCTCGGTAAACTATTTAGTGCATTTTTTCTTCATAAAAAACTTGATCAAACCTCTACATTGTCGTGCTCAGTACCTACTCTGTCCGCTGCGGTTGTCAGCAACCTGACACCGCTTCCTCAAACTAAAAGTATTAAGTTACTTGCTGCTATAGTTATGATATGTATTGTAGTAAGAACATTGGCTTGATAGCAAAGAAAAAAAAATCTAGTGCTAATAATTAATATTTTATTCGATTTTTTCTGGAATTCATAATTGAGAAGAAAATTGCCCGTTTTAAAAGTCAATGTTGCTAGTAGGATCTAATGATCCGCAGAATAGAGTAGAATTCTTTATCTAAAGAACAATTTTATTTATCAGAGAATACCTCCTATTGCCTCATTAGCCTAGTGATCCTGCTACGATCTGGACCTGAGTTCGATACCCAGGTCGAGGAGTGTGTTATTGGATTCGGGCCCGGTTAATAGGTTCGCCACGTATTACATGGGACCTAATCATACTAGCGATCTGTGGATGTACTTTAGTATACCTCTAGCGTAACCCTTTGGGGAATACAGGCATTAATATGATATCATAAATATAATATAAGTTTCTTTAGTATTGGATACTAAAAACTAATTTTATAAATATTACACTGGGCGGTCTTATCGGTAACAGCGATCTCTTACAAACAACCACTTGAAATCTTGAGGAATGGAAATTTATACCCGTGTACCATCACCATCAGAACGTTAAAAATAACCAATTAAACGTATTTTCCTTGAATTTGCAGGTTTCAAATTGGTTCAAAAATAGGCGACAACGAGACAGGCAAGCTGAACACAAAGATAGGTAAGTTGAAGATGTTATTATCATTGTAATCGTTATTGCCTGCCTTCAAAAGGCGAAGGGTTGCGCTTGCGCACTTGTGATTTTTAGTCGGGCGATAGTTTGATCGTTCTGGGATTCACTATGGAGTTATATGGCAGTGCGGTGCGCGCATTTGACGATTAGAATTCGACATGAAATTATACAGGACTACTACAGCGACTAAACTATCGGTAGACTAAAAATCACAAGTGCGCGTTAGCCCTTACTTTCGGACTGTGAAATAGTCCTTAAACTGCCTCAATAGCCAAGTGGTCCTGAGCGCGACTGCTACGCTAGAGGTCCTGGGTTCGATTCCCAGGTCGAGCAAAGTGTTATTGGGTTTTTCTCTGAAATTCCCAGTAGCAGCTCGGAGTTAGGAATTTGTGCCCGGTTAATGGCAATAGGTTCGCCCCCTATTACATGGGACCTAAACATACCGGCGAACTGTGGGTGTACATTATTAGTACGCCTCTGCCTAACCCTTCGGGGAATACAGGCGTGATGGTATGTAAATAGTCCTTAAAGTCCGTCCTCTGAAATCCATTGAGGACCTTTATTACTCAGTGATTTTCGAATGTAAATCATACTATGATTTATAGAGCGAAGCCTTTTTAGGCCTAATTGTAAGCTGTAATACCTATAGTCCGTTTTATCTATACTTCTATACTAATATATAAAGCTGAAGAGTTAGTTTGTTTGTTTGTTTGCTTGAACGCGCTAATCTCAGGAACTACTGGTCCGATTTGAAAAATTATTTCAGTGTTAGAAAGCCCATTTATTAAGGAAGGCTATAGGCTATAATTATATCATCACGCTACGTGGACGAAGTCGCGGGCAGAAGCTAGTTATACATAATAAGGTGGCAAACAAGTACACTTACACGCTGCCTCGCTCATTTATCTTGAACTGTCGAAGAACTGTCTCACATACCCAGTAATTTTACAGGCTTCATTGCCCTTAACACCGGAACACAATAGGTAATGTTAGCACAGTAATTTTAGAGGCAGAATATTTAGCAATACAATGATACTTACCACATACAATTCCGCAATCAAAGAAAGGATGACCCTTCAACAAACGGGAGTTTTCTAAAATATTATTTATGGTCTCTGTATGCAAATTTGCAGCCTGAAAACTTTTTTGCATCGTTTCAGCGAGTGAATTGTATTTGGAAACTTTTGGAGAGCAATCATTACGAAAAATCTAGCTATTCGAATATACTAGGACTGCATACGAATGCGTTTGAGCATTGCACGTTGCTCTCTGACGGGTAATAATTCATTGTTATTATAATATGTGCTGAATATCAAATGGCTACACTAATCATGATAATATTGAGTTACAATGCACGCCGTAATGAGGTTTGGGTGTTTGTAGGTTAGCTGAAGTTGCCGTTTTTACACTACATGTGCGGTATGACCTAATGAAATGATTGAAAAGGAAAATAATAAATGTTTGTTTTAAAAATAGCCTGTATATTTTTGGAGCAATGTTTGTCGAATGAGTCCTTATTTAAGTTTCATCGATCTCCTATCTCTCGACTTTATATGTCTCGACTTTAAAAGAGACCATGAATCTATCAGTCTCTTTCGGCGTTTCTGCTTAGAGGCCGTCAGCTAGAGAATGCTGCTAGTACGTACTTCAAAATTTAAAAAAGTATCTGTTTATGATCTGTTTATGGGAAAAAAAATACCAAAATTACTATTGTATAAGTATATTTAATTACCAACAAAAGCCTACAAATTTTAAGAGCAGATTTGGCGGGCGAAGTTAACGCCTGCCCAAACAGATGCGCCCGCGCTTTATAACTCGATAACAAAACTTCTATCTTATCTATGAATCTATCAGAAGTAAACAAAAAATTGTTAATCTACCCGAAATTATCGGCGTGTAAAATCTACTTGTATCTAAAATCTGAGAACATCTGTTTCGGACCACTGGCGCAGAAGTCCCGGGATTTCGACCGCCCATTGCGCGTCATATTGGGCACAGCACATTGGGCGTCAAGGCTGTTATTTTATTGATTCAATGACTTCAGCGAGACTTCAGTTTCACAGTCTACCAAAATATTATGTCATGTAGGGCCACTTGCACCAACTTCTTAAATATGTTTAAATCATATTTAAACACAATTTTTCATAGAAATTTCGAGTTTAAATGCAATTTAAACACATTTAAGAAGTTGGTGCAAGTGGGTCTTAATATCATTGGACGATCGTTTTAACACAAATGAAATAGCAGACAAGCTTGGACCTTGCGTATTGCAACAAAACAATTTATTCGTTGTTAGAATGATGTTACCTACATGAAATAAATAAATAAATGACAAATGCGTAAATTCATTAATTAAAAGATCTAACTATTCCGTTTTGGTAATGGATCGATTCAAATTCGTTTTTTAACACCGAAAACTGTAAGTAGGTACCAACGTGCAGGAGCGTAAATAGCTGTTTAGTTACACTTTTTATTTGTAACTGTCATACAACTAAAATCCTTTTAAAGAAAGTAATCATTAAAAAGGTTTCAGTGACTTTTTGGAGACTGATGATTATGCGATCATGTGATTGTTCATAACTCTCCCAATGCACTACCGACGTGAATCCACTCGAAACAAGCATTTAGCTTAGCACGAGGAATACTAGTAATGTGCGACCCACATTGCGAGGATGTGAGATTCTCAGAAAATATAATCGATTGTGCGTCATATTTTTTTTTCTTTTTATAATTATTTTCTCTTACATTTTATTTATAAGCCCTTTGTTCCACGTAAAATTGACACGATAAAATGAAAAATACAACATAGGTACTTATGATAGAGTTGACTTAACTCTCTGGGTTGTTTTCCCTACTGAGAGATCAAAATTTGACATCACGTCTATTGGTCTTATGTCAAATTTCAATCTCCAGTAAGGAAAACAATCCAGAGATATGTTTAGGTAGGTTATTAATTTCGGCCAAGAGACTACATAATCGCCTGTTGTTTTTAAAAACAATTCCGCCTAAACAAACGTCAACTGAGTACGAGTATATTTATTCCAAATTATTGTGCCACAAAGCCGTTCAGAACAATACACATACATAGGTACAATAACACACAAAGAGGGGGAGTACACGTTTGCCTATCCATTTGGCTGGCTTCGAACGAAACCCGATATCCTACGCAGTATGTACATCCCTGGAAAATTTGCTCCCTACAAACGAAAATATACTTTAAGAACAGTAAAATATAGTCACCATTCAACTACACAAGCAAAAATAGTACATGCAACGGTTACTTTTTATTCTTTTTAATAATTTCTAATTTAGAAATAAGGTATGAATATTTGAACTCTTGCTTGCGTTCGAATTTTGACCGTTAAATTAATTGAAGAGCTGCTAAATCGATCTCATAATAGTTTCTGTTTTATGTCAATCGTAAGAGATTTCGTGGATGATTCTCAAATACTGCGTAACTAACAATAGCACAAGGTCTAATTTTGTTTAAATCATATTGCAAATTAGGCCTTATTGCTTATCGATGTGTCGTGATGTGACATAGAGCTAAGTAATTGGAATGCAATAGTGTGAATGTAAAAGATTTGCGCTCATATTCCCTGAAGGCTTAGGCAGAGGCGTATTGCTTGCCATGGTTCGCTGGTATATTTTGATCCGATGTCAGTAATATGCGTGACTGTGTATAATCATTGACCGCATCGTATAACCCAATAACGAAATTGAACCTAAGACCTCTTAGGCTGGTTACCACCAATAATCCGTCGGTAGATTTGCTTACTGGATGTAGGATTTTGACATTACTTGTATGGACCATATGTCAAAATCCTATCTCTAGTAAGCAAATCCAATGACTGATTTGCTTTTGAGACCGGACGTTATTCAACAGTCGCTTTTACGAAATTACGACCTGTGCACTAATGAGGTTGTTCTTATAAAATACTTATTATTGAATTTTTGAAGTTCAAGCCCTTTTTGGCTGTTCTCCCAAATTATTCATACCTGCCTAAATACACTGGCCTGCAAAACTATGTATCACACTTTTAGGCCCACTTGCACCAACTTCTTAAGAATGTTTAAATTGTATTTAAACACAATTTTTCATAGTATATTTGTGTTTAAATACAATTTAAATATAATTAAGAAGTTGGTGCAAGTGGCCCTTAAAATTGCAATATCTTTTTAAGTACATTAAATAAACTTTCGAAAACTTGAATAAGAGTTGCTATAAACCTTTTTTATTTTAAATCTCTAATTTTTAGAGTAAAATTTTAAAAGTGTATTAGGTAGGTACTAGTTTTGCAGGCCAGCGTAGTTCAGTTTTGAAGAGGGATTCAGTGTTAAATTACAGTACAAAATTATGTCAATAACCTTTCGTTACGTTATTCACACCTCCATATCACCAATAACGACAGCTGGTATATTTTATCAGCACCGATAATGTATGACGTAGTGTTATATGGTACGGTATCATTTCAAATATTGGTATTTCTTTGCGGATCATAACACGGGCTTTGAGGTTGATCAAATTCGTTGAAATTGTTACGAATCCTCTGCGAAATTGTTAGCAGCAGCATTGTTTTTGTGTTTGTGACCGGTTAATGGCAATAGGCAATAGGCAATATAATCGTCTGGAATCTAAAATAAAATCAGAATATTTGCCTTAATTCTCGGGGAATAGGTATAACTGTGATGTTATTCTATGTCTCTATTGCAGCCATTATCTCATTATTTTCCATTTTGTCTTTGGTCGCCCAGAAGTCCTCCCCGATCACTTTTACGCTTATTGAAACAGGCTGTACCTATTAAAAGAGTCCGAATTATGATAATTTAGACCTTGGTGAGATGGTCTAAGGATGTTACCATAATAATGATGCCAATTGTACTTTTTAAAGACCTGTTTTACTAACCTGTCTTTTTGGTGTACTTTAAAGAACACTATCTTTCTACTGATTTCTGACACTTACAGCAAATATTAGACATTTAAATGAAACAACTTTTTACGGATTTTATCGCGGTATATTGATATTATTTAATTCCCGACGTTTCGGATCTTTTTACAGCATCCATGGTCACGGGTAGATTGAGGTGTTGGACGTCTTAATGTTAAAATTACTAACAGCTACCTTACATTTTTGTTAATTATTTATTAGCGATCCTATCGCTGATTTATCTCTATCTTTCTATCTAATGATTGCCCGGCGTATCCTGCGTAGGTAGTTGATACTTTGATAGTGACACTAACTGCGCAGGACAATAACACTTGCTGATTGGTTAATTTTTATCACGGCATGCATGAATTTATTGTTGTTATGATTGTATATCGACGACCTCTGTGGTTTAGTGGTTCGAGTACTGGACTGCTGACCATGAGGTCGTGGGTTCGATTCCCACAGAACACAAAAATTTATGTGATGAATATAAGTGTTTTTGTTCGTCTGGGTGTTTCTTATGTATTATAAGTATGTATTTACAAAAAAAAAAAGTATATAAGTATTATATCCATTGTCTAGTACCCATAGTACAAGCTTTGCTTAGTTTGGGACTAGATGGTGCTGTGTTAAAAAAAAATGTCCCAGAATATTTATTATATTATTTATTATATTATTATATAGATAATTCTATATATTTGCATGCAAAAACACAATCACTAGGGCGTTGAAGGATCTGGGGGTTTTGGGAGCTGTCTAAATTATAGAAACGACATACAAAAAGGGAATCTAGTTGTGATCTAAGCCTATTAGTCTATATATCTATTAGAATCAAAGACCTAACCTAAACCGCTGATCATATTTGTTTTGATGGGTATAAAGTTTATGAATTTGAGTGAAAACGTTTGTATGAACGTTTATCAACTCGAACGTTTTGATCGATTTTTGAACAGCTATTGTTGGACCCAGTAGGTGCCGCGTTATCGGCATCTTTGACGACCTCTGTGGTTTAGTGGTTCGAGTACCGGACTGCCGACCATGAGGTCGTGGGTTCGATTCCCACAGAACACAAAAATTTATGTGATGAATATAAGTGTTTGTGTTCGTCTGGGTGTTTCTTATGTATTATAAGTATGTATTTACAAAAAAAAAAAGGTATATAAGTATTATATCCATTGTCTAGTACCCATAGTACAAGCTCTGCTTAGTTTGGGACTAGATAGTGCTGTGTAAAAATGTCCCAGAATATTTATTTATTTTATTTATCTTTTGGAATGCGAGTGAAACAGTGTGCAACAGTTAGTCTTGACTTTGAATGTTTTATCTGTCTATAAGACCACATTGCACCCATTATAATTTTGACAAATGAATTATTTGCTTTTTCAACAACTTCTTTTGATCGCATTTGTCATCAAACTTACAAATGTCGAGGCATAGGACACTTTGAGAGACATAATAATTAATGTGCAGCGTTTAAGCGTCGATAATAATTACATCTCCCTAATGAATAAAACTCGAACATCATTCACTTCTGACTTTGCCCAGCTGTGGGCTGCAATATCTATATTGGATACCGTCCAATGACGTATCACGTGGTGAAGCGAGACATCTCTATAGGTGTAAAAGGGACATGTGCATGTAACCCGACACCCTCACATCTGCGCTCTAAAAGCGTACAGGGACGCACTTGGGACTATTGGTATTGTTGTAATAATTGAGTTTTTTACATTGACTTGTTGATTTTATGGGAAGGAGTAATCGGCACTCATAACAATATGGAATCTGTTTACAACGAGAGTCATTTGAAGTATTGGTAGGTGAGTAAGGTTCCCATTACTCAGATTCAAAATCCAAACATTGGAAAGCTGTGCCTATAAATTCACTTTCCTCAAATGGCTACGCTAGGTATAGCTACTATTCCTTTATCCCGGGCGGTAAACAGAAACTACTGCAGACTTCCACTTGCTACGATTCCTGCATACTTTTTGCTTCTTACACGTTCATTCATCTTGCCATTAAACTTTTTTAAAGGACCTCGTCCATATGATTAAGATACTTCTAGCGTCCTCTCCAGACATTGCCGCGAACATTCGCCTTTTAACCTATCAATTAAAGACCGGTCATTGGTATATTGGAACACTAAATAAATAAAAGGAATTATAATCAAAATGTTGTTATATTACTTTGTCTTAAAAATATTTACTACTTAATTATAATACTTACTAATTACAATGTTCATGAATGCAACCATTACATCCAGTTACCTACATAAAGTCCCTTCAGAAAACAAAATATCTGCCGAAAAGACTAACTTCCACAAAAACAACAATAGTATTAAATTACTACGTAGAATGAGCATTTTTCCGAGTTTCAAACAAAAAGGTCTAATGCTATAAACCCTGTTCATATTTGATCAAGTGGAAGCTCTCGGCTGAATGGACAAATGACCTGGATCTTCGGCGACTCAAAAAAAAACAACATCTTTAATCTGTGGAGAGTACAAAGGCTTTTGTCTTGGCGCGATTTTTTGTAAGCATTACGATTTTGATTTTTCTTTATTTGTCAAATTATTTCTGCTAATAAATTGATAGGTAAGTATAGTTACACACCATCACATCTGCATTCCCTGAAGGGTCAGGCAGACAGAGGTATAGGTACTAATTGCTTATATATCCTCATTTAGCCAGTATGTTTCGGTCCCACGTAATAGCATGGCGTCCCATGGGTGAGCCTACCAAACTTCGAAAAAAACATTTTCAAAGCGGCAAAAAGTCTATAAAATGAACTGGAAGTAACTAGTTACTTGGCTATATATTTTATAAGAAGACAATCACAAATTCTCGAAATACATACGAAATTAAATATTAAATGTAGGTATGTAACATAGTAAAACACAATAAAAGCGTTATAGCGCGTAAAATTTACTCTTCTATAAATAAAATGTAGTAAAATATGATTTTATAGTGTTTCATGTGTGATTTTATTTGTAACAACGAGATACCTATTTAAACATTTTTACCTGTAGGGTAAGAGTACCAGTTATACGTTTCTTATTATTTATTCCCTTTACTTATTGTTGAGATTGTGTTTTTTTAAATCAACAGAAAACAAACACTACCTATTTCATGCCCGTTATTATAGAAATGTAAGCTGAAAGAGCTGTATGAGCTTTTAAATCAATACGAGTACGACATATCGACACATCAAGCTATATTTTGCCCATTGGACCGATTGTAATCCGTTGCAGTGTTATTTGTAGTGCAACTATGTATACATATTATTATATAATGTTGTATACATTATTGTATTACACCAGTCACAGTCAGTAGACAGTAGGCTCTTTAAATGTTCTTCATACTTCTTCATTCCAATTCTTCTAGATCTGCGAGGGATCTGCGTGTTTAGTTCAGTTATTAGTTAAAAGCTGGAAATTTATCGTTTCTTCTCTTTTATCTTATAGAATAAGCTTTTTACAAAACACCCAATGGCAAGCACTTTTTTTTAAAAAAAGCTTACTAGCAATGTGGATCACACATTACTAGTATTCTTGTTAACCCCTCGTGCTAAGCTAAATGCTTGTGTTACGAGTGGGTTTACGTCGGTAGTGCAATGGGTGGGTTTCGAACCGGCAACCACATGATCGCAAGTCCGACGCCCTAGCCATTAGGCTACCGCCGCTTCAAAACACATTGAATACAACATTCCACGATTTATTTTATTGTCAAATGACCTTTGGAAAACAAACAGCATACTGTTCGCCTGCCAATCAATTGGTTCCGGGTTCTTTCCCGTTTGAACTCGAGCCGTAACATCTGGATATTAATTTGTGACGGTAATATGATGTAATATGTAAATGATAGTTTTGATTTGACGGAAGATAAATCTTATTGGATTCCTTTTGATGGAACTGCATGCCAAAGCTTTTGGTCGAATGGGATTCGTTTATTAAATTTGTCTAAGTTTCGATGCCTACTAGTGGATTGGAAGGAGATTAAGCTTTAATAAATAGGAGTCGCTTTTGTAATGTCCTTTGTTGCATTGCTTGCTAATGAAATTTGAAACGCTGGAAGTTCCTGAGCCCTAGGTTTAAACTTGAAGTATCTCTCATGTAACTAAGGAACTACTGTGTTATGAAATGAATTAGGTTTTTAGTTTTTCTTTTATAGACTTAAAGGTCTAGGGTAGGGCCTACCGTATCGAGATTCCTACACGTTTGTCTTTAAGTGCTCAATAAATGCTCGTCTGCGTTAAATAATAACCTCAATTTCATTCTTCTAGCTAGACTCAAAGTTCATACTGAGCAGTACAGTCAGTCAATATTAGGTACTCTAAATTATAAATCCGGTAACACCACATGGGGGTTATCTATGAAAGCATTTCACATTCAAAAATCATCTGTGCCTCAGTTTATTCTTACACAAAAACAAAAACAGTGTATTGTTTGTCTAGTTAAACGAAAAAAAGTGCCCTCAAGTATCACGTTACGCGTTTGGAGGGCGGGCTGTCATCGGCGATATGTCCCAATGTGCATCCCCTTCAATGGGTACCGCTGCCTATTTAATAATAAGTTCTCAGTATCGTAGCAAGTTGGGAGGTTTTTTTAGGTCCAATTTTGGAAATACGTTCGATTTCTACTAGACAAAGGACTTGCGTTACTATTAGGATTTGTGCTCTGTTAGGAGCTAAGATTTAAAGGGTTGCGATCATTTTATACGTTTTGATATAGGGATGGCATTATTTAATGTGTAGAGCGGCATCCCTATCTCTCAACGGCAAAACGATCGCAATAATACGTCACGGTACGGCCTCAGTAATAATTATAAATAGAATTTTAGATCCATAAAGTATGCAAAGATAATTTGCTAGAACAGCGAATTTCGATAGAAGTCATTGTATGTAATTATATAGCTTCTGCCAGCGACTTCGTCCGCGTGGAATAGTTACTTCTGGTCTTGATGATATATAGCCTATAGCCTTCCTCAAAAAATGTGCTATCTAACACTGAAAGAATTATTCAAATCGGACCAGTAGTTCCTGAGATTAGCGCGTTCAAGCAAACAAACAAACTCTTCAGCTTTATATATTAGTATAGATAGAGTATAGACTATTATAGCTCGCTACCTTTGACTAATGTATAATGTATTATTTCCAGTGGCGGCGCGGGCGACAAGCAGCTGGACTCGTCGACGGACGACGACAGCGACGCGCCGGCGCTCGCGGCGCCGCACGCGCTGTCCGCGCACGCGCCGCAGCCGCTCTACCCGCTCTACGAGCACCCGCTGGCTCACCTGCAATACCACCACTCGTGACCACCACCACATACGTCACAATAAACACCCCACTTGTATATTAATGTATCCTACAGAGAAGATAGACAAACCTTCAAAAAATATCCAGAATGCCAGTTGTGGTCATAAAAATGATCAGAATATAGTTCCCATCTAGTCATCTATCAATTGATATTTCACTACATGAGACTCTTTACTCTTGAAACTGGTTCTGACCAAAAATATGAACAATTCCTACACACTGTCTAGTATTTGTAGTAACACCACACGTGGGCCCAGCAATAATTAGCTTAGCTGTGTATCTACATCTAAGCTAATACAATTTTACCCAGCTGCTTCTGTGCTCTTAGTTTTCTTAGATAAGAAAACTTTCAATATCGAAATTATGGAATTCAGCTTTTATTTGTACTTATTGACCGGAGAATTGTGCCCAGTAGTGGGGCAGCACCTTATGAGTTGCCAATGATTATTGTAATAGCGAGTATGATATGAGTATAAAGACTATAGATAAAGCCAGTACGAATTCTACGGAACTGCGTATATTTTTTCCAATGATAATCAAAACATCTCGGAAAAATATTTTTATGTGCATAAATAATAGTTATGATTTTTTGGTGAATTGATGACTTCTAATGTAAAAAGGCCGTAATCATAGATCATATCTGCAATAAAAACATCAAAACAAGTTTCAATTTGTAGTCATAAATTTCACTTGTAATTGCTTGTTCCATTCCTATTATAAAAGTTTTCTGTGTCATTAATTATAATAAACAATCAATTAAAGAGACACATTACAGCACAAATTCATAGTTATGCAAAACAGCTAAGCTTAGGTACTTGCCAATTAAGGATGATACCATCAAACTATTTTAATATTATACAAAAATTATGATTTCCGACCATATTTTCGCTTTTTGAATACATGTAAGTATGTAAAATGATAATGATTATAAAATATAATTTACGATAATGATTAAAAAAAATATAAATCTAAGTTCACCATATTATTATTTCGATAATATGTACCTAAGTACCTAATCTTGTATATTCATGTAAATTTAAGGCAAAAGTGTGGTTTTTACTATCAAAACTAAATTGTAAAAACGTAATACGAAAAAATAAGCATTTAATGATAGTTTTGCCATTTATTCACTTAATAAAAAAAAGTAAGAATTTTCAGATTAAGGAGCTGGGGTAGGCCGCTTATTTATTTTTTTGCAAATTGTACTTCTTATATTTCTGTTTTAAAGACCTATTTAAAAAAAAAAAAGCTTTAAAGGTCTGTTTTAAATACCTACCATATGCACATGCAAGTAATTGCGCCAATTACAATACCTACCTTACGCACACATTTGTATCTAAAACTTGGTTTAATTAAAATAACTATAAATACATTTATAGAAACATTGCTCCACACTAGCAATCCTCTGTAGCCTGGTTGCCTTGACAAACCCAATTTTAATATACAGCAATCGTCCAATGACGAAAAGACTTACTTTTTTTAACAATTCTGCAGTTCAATGGCAACAATTAAATAGCCGACTGATGTCATAATAATTGGCATAACCTCACAGTACCTATGTAACAGCAGCGAATAACCAAAAAATTGGCAATCCCAGTGACTTAACCTTAATTTTTGTATCAATTATACCTAATATTTACCAATATTACTACAATGGGCATCCAATTGTCACTCACATAAGATAAAATTATATTTTTATTATATTAATGTCATTTTATTTATTTTAAAAAGCATTTACTTACGTAATTACATGTTGTATAAAATGCATAGATCGGATATTATTAATATAAATTCTGTGAGCTAACAATTGGGTGCTTCACCCTAGTATTTTTTCATAAAAATAGTATACATATCACAATTCAATAATCTTTTTAAAGATAAAATATAATTATTTAGTTGTAATATGTAATTTTGTAAAAATAATGCTAAAGTCAATAATTTTAATCTCATACGTGGATTGCACTACAAATCACTAAAGTTATGAGCGCTAATAGAAAATTGTTATTGCCAATGATAACAATTAATTTTTATTACTAGATATCAATATAATCCCAATACTATATCACATTCTTTTTTTTAAACCATTATACCATAAATAAGTGATTGATATGAACTCAGAATAAATGAAGTTATGAACATTAGTCCAAAACATGCGGAAAATCAAATAAAATTTACAAGAAACTGGGTCAGCAACCGCCTTCGCTTTGATGATATCACTATCAACTTTAAATAATTGAAATAGTACTAAATGTTAAGCGCAAAATTTTATATGTGATTTTATCTCATGGCTTCCTACAGCGATTTTTATTTTTAAAGATAAAAATCTTTGATTTGGCAACTATTTTATTAATTATTTTGTACAATAAATTATTATAATAACATAAATAATTTCAAAAGTACAATATTTGAATAAATAAAATAGTAGAATTGTAATTTTAGTGTGATAAATTCAATAATTTTAGTGTGTACAGCCATTATTAATGTTTTAGTACATCAACTAAGTATCATTTAAAGCAATGATAGCCTAGCCTAGTATAACCAAGAAACTTGCATAATCTTGAGTTGGAATCCAAGACGCGCACCGCAAAGGTAAAGCCTGTGAGATTTTCTGGCCAGCGTGTGGGCTATTCTAACCCAGAGGTCCTCAAACTTACTTCATTTACCGCCCACTTCGAAAATCAATTAGGTTTAGATCCACATTGGACCCATTACCAGGGGGCCTGGAACCCTCCAGCGTCCGCAAGAGGTCGTTATCGCCCACTTTGAGAAACACTGGCCCTCTCATTCTGAAGAGCCATGCCGAGCGGTGGGTCGGTTGGTGATGCTGATGAATTTTATTATGATTCACGAATAAAAATATTATCACTAGCCGTATATTTTATTATTTTATCACATTATCGATGTGCTATTTATAATATTTTATTATAAATAGCACATCGAATATATTAAAAAACTGTAGATTGTATACCTACTTATTAAAGTTTCTTTTTAATTTTCCGTACTTTTATAAACAGATAAAATAAGCTTATTATAAATTAAAGTTGATTATTTATTTTATTAAGATGTAATTTATTTAGTTATTAACAGATTCGCTCTGTACATTATTATTTAGTTATTAAAGTAAGTTTTCGTTTATTACGTATTTTTTAAACAAACGTGTGTTGTTGATTGTTGTTTTATTTACCTTTAACATACCATTACGTCTGTATTCACCAAATAGTTAGGCAGAGAGTAATAGACTGTTCCATTTTAATTTACTAGACTTATCTTTTATGAAAAAATTGATATCCGACGCAGGTTCGAACCCTGCCTGAGAAAATAACTAGCAAAATAGGTGGGTAAAAAGGTCGTTATCCTTGTTGTGCTATAAACTAACTGAAGTTAAAGTTAAAATTCACGTCAGTCACTAAATCATGTCAGTTGAGAAACAGTAACATACTTACTGATTTCTGAAGCTTAGGCGAATATTAGCCATAATGAAATTTATGAAAATGAAATAAATCGTATGTGTCCCCCAAAATGTTTAACTTTACAACATATCAACACCTCCAATTATCTGTGAGCGTTTGACCAGCTCCCTACAAAGGGTATCACGTAATTTGAGAAACACTGATCTCGTGGTAAGTACTTAACGTAACTGCTACGCGGTTTTAGTTGGACTCCCGGGGTCAAACAGTATTTGGGTTTTTTTTTATTAAATTCTGAGTAACAGGAGTTTGCGTTTTTGCCCGGCTAATGTCAATAGGCTTGCACTCTATTACGAGACCTTAAAAATACTAGGGTGATAAGGACACTTATAACTATCTGGGAGAGCCATGCTTCGGCACGAATGGGCCGGCTCGACCGGAGTGATTCCACGGCCTCACAGAAAACCGGCGTGAAACAACACTTGCGTTGTGTTTCGCCGAGTGAGTGAGGTTACCAGAGGCCCAAACCCTTAATAAAAGGCGGCTAATGCACTTGTGACTCTGGTGTTGCGGGTGTCCATGGGAGGCGGTTATCGCTTACCATCAGGTGATCCGTCTGCTCGTTAGTTAGTTGGTTTGCCTTATACAAAAAAAATATGCTATGTACATAAGAGAGTTAATTGACACTTACCACTTTTTCGAAGGTAAGGACAGGTCCATTCCAGCAGTAGGTCGCCAGTGGGCTTCCTGGCTCGACACTTGTATTGTTACTGATGGCTTAACCGGCTTTGTTGAAGATCTAGGAATAATAATTTTCTTACATAGTAGTGTAGCCTATTGATAACAGATCTGGAGATAAAATCCAAGTCACGCACTTCTGAATTTTCGAAATCATGACTGCTACGCTAGAGGTCCTGGGTTCGATTCTCAGGTCGAGCAGTGTTAAAAAAAGTTTTTCTATAAAATTCCCAGTAGCAGCTCGCACTTTGTTTGGATTTTTGGGCTCGCACTCTATTACATGTGTTAGTTACACTTCTAACGAACCCGTCGGGGAATACTGGCGTGATGGAGTTGAGTGAACTGTATGAATGTTATCGTTTCAGATCACGTAGAAGTAGGCTATACAGCTACATACTTTATGGTATAAACAACAGCCAATTGTTTGTTTTGGATTGCCATACTTATGAACGTTTTAGCCTTTTCCAAACTCTGTTGGAGTTGGCTTACTGGCTTACCGTTAGACCTAATTCGGCAGAAAAATGCCCTTATCCGTATTTAAATGGAAGAGGTTAAAACGTCGTAAGTACATAGGTATTTATATTTTATTAGCACGCTCTGTAGTCTAATTAGCTTGAGAAGCGTTGTTAGATTCAATTGTGAGAGTGACACTGGTAATTGGTTTTCTATCAAAAAACTAAAACGAATAAGTACCTATACAAAAGTTATAAAAAATCTCAAAATGTTTCGGATACCTACACACAATATCCATGTTCACCGATAGACTGAAAGAGATAGGTGTTGGATATTTTGATGTTAAAATTACTACTTGACATTTTTATTAATTTACTAGCTTCTGCCCGCGACGTCGTCCGCGTAGCGTGGTGATATATAGCCTATAACCTTCCTCAATAAATGGGCTATCTAACACTGAAATAATTTTTCAAATCGGACCAGTAGTTCCTGAGATTAGCGCGTTCAAGCAAACAAACAAACATCAGCTTTAATCTTCAGCTTTATATATTAGTATAGATAGATTACCAACTCGATTAAATAAATAATATCGATATATTAGCCTAAGCACGAATAATTAGATTTCCACTTGCTACGATCCTGGCACACCACTTTCGGTTCCAAATTATTATCGATTTCGATACGAATACGTTCTCGAAAGTGTTCGTGAAGTGTCAAGAGCCAGACTGAAGTATGTTCACAAACTCCTAGGCAGATTGGATGCACACGAATGTCTATGTAGGTTTTTTTTTTTATAATATGTCTATGTAGGTAGGCCATATTAAAAATGTCAACTTGGCGAGTTGGCTATATTTTTGGTTTGGCGACTCTTGAATTACCATTGCCCTGGCAAAATATTCGTCATTTTTTTAAAAAAAAAAAGCTTGCTATCAATGTGGGTCACACATTACTAGTATTCTTGTTAACCCCTCGTGCTAAGCTAAATATGCTTGTGTTACGAGTGGGTTCACGTCGGTAGTGCAATGGGTGGGGTTCGAACCGGCAACCACATGATCGCAAGTCCGACGCCCTAGCCATTGGGCTACCGCCGCTTCTAATTGCAATCGCATTGACTCAATTACCACAAGGAAGAGGTTAGAAGAAGGTATGTAGTCATGCTGAATAAGGGACCGATGATGAATGGTCATGTTGCTTTCCAACTTCTAGGGAATTGTAGCCCAAACTGCCCAATAAAAAGGGATTGAGTGCATCATGGTAGAATCGAGACTTCGAAACATTTAAATGAAGTAGTTTTTACGGATTTTATCGCGTTGTACCTATTGTTCGCCGACTGAGTGAGGAAACCGCCCAAACTCTCTTGAAAGGCGGGCAACGCAGTGTTGTGTGTTCTAGTTGTGTGGTCCATGGGCGGCGGTAATCGCTTACCATCAGGAGATCCGTTTGCCCGAGATTTAATGATAAAACAAATTGTGGCAACACTAGTAGTAATAATTGAAAATGCGGTAATTCCCCGCTATGCTCTTGCTATCGCCGTTTTCAAAGGACGTATGTATCCGGACTGTTTAACTATTGGAGGTCTTGCTTGGGTACTTTAGGACAATTTGGGGGTCCCTATAAAAAGGATGAGTAGATAATTCCCAGTCCCAGAACGTTCACTTTGCTTGACCTGAGAATAGAACTAGTTCAGGAGCCACACGACTGCCAAATTTTGATTTAAAAAAATTGAATTACTTACCCATTATTTTTACCCGACTGCGCGGAAGAAGATGATGTCAACATTATGTTTGTTAACGCACCTACCCTGTACACAGCTACAGCACAGGAGGTAGGTATATCCCATGCAAGGTAACGTTTTTATTTAAAATACTAGCTTCTGCCCGCGGCATCGCTCACTTGAAGTTCAAAAACCAACAGTGATGATCTCTTCTTTGTATGGGTCTCTATATATTAGAGAGGTCAAGCTGTATCTCCGGTTCCATTTAATTATTAGAGATAAGAAGTATACCAGTTTTTAAGTTGGAGCACATACTTTCTAAAAGTGAAAACAAAATTAAAATCTATTATGCAGTTTTTGCGCCAACCCGTAACAAACCGACAACAATTTTAAAAATCTCATTTTTAGGTTCGGAGACGTTTATATAGGTACCATAACCCACTAGTTTTTTTTTATTATCTTCAATGTACAAACACAGCTTTTTTACAATTTTATAATAGTAGAGACAATGTTCCGGAAGATTGATCGTGTGGAATAAGCTTTATCCAATATATAGGTAGATAGGTACTAATAGCGAAATGCGTAGGTATATAAACCAACAGTAAAAGGAAATTTTCTTCAGTCACTACTTTTATCTGCCGTTGTGAGTTTATTAACGCACAGAGTAGGTAAGTTCTTCACACGTACATTGTCTGAAGCTGTAAACTTTATAAAAAAAAAACGTGTGGCACTCGGGGACTGCCGCGGTAAAGCTATTGCATAGCATTTTTTATCAACCTATGCAATTACCTCTAGCTGACCTGACAGACGTTGTCCTCTCCAAGTTTCAACTAACTAGGTAGGTACCTCGAAAAATCTCATAGAAAAATGGTTTTCCATATTTTAATACACTTAGCGCCATTTACCTCTGAATACTTTATTTCTGACAAAATTTCAAAAATGTGTTCACATGGTATTAACGTGAAGCCTGGAAATATAAACAGACTTCCATAGATGAAAATCTCAAATAACTGTTTCGGCATCAGTAAAGATTAACACACGTTGCATTTTTTTTATTATTATAAGTACATACATACGTGGTATATTCTTTGGGTACTTATATTATTTGATATGGAAACTCTTTATTTTCAAAAATAATATTGTGCGCACTGTATCTACACTATGGAGGTTTCACATTATAAAATGAGTTACTTTATGACTGGCTGCTATAAAGAATAAAACAATAATTGTCAAAATTGTCAACTCAAAATGACACTTGGTAAGGAATCAAATTTCATTGAGGTAATAACGATGTCATGTTAGTCGTCTAGAGAATAAGTTGTCATTATATGTTTACTGATTTATCTGCTTAATTTTCTTGTTTTATCTTATTTAGTCCCTGTAAGTGTATTTTTTTAATTTTATTCCTTGATTCTGTTCGTGCTAGTCTAGTACCTACAGATATACTTGAAAAAGAAATTCACTTCAATGGTTATTTTTCAAATTCAACGTTTTCAATGGTTGAAATGTTAATAACTTTTGATAGAGAGAACCGATTTCAATTAAAAATAGCCTAAATGTTAATCCAAGAAACAGGCTATGAATTCCTGTCCACTTCCTCCAAATCTCTTCAGTAGTTATCATTTGATGCGTGGTCAAACAAGCAAGCTTCGTAGAGTCTACACGCATACGTCTAGTCGCACGCACACAAACACCGTGCCGAAGTCTGCCGAACTGAAACGAGTGTTAGGTTTTATTTTCGTTACGGAATATCTTGATTCGGTCGCCGCGCTCAAAGCCCGCGATAAAAGCTTTGCAATAGCTTAAAATTATTCATCATTCCAGGATTCCTGCATCTTACAATCGTTCTGCAGTCTTAAAGATTCTGTAGAACAGAGATCCCCAAACTTTTTTATCTTGTCGACCACTTTTTCAGTAGTAGCTCCGAGTTTTTATTTATTGCCTGTTAATGGCAATAAGCTCCCCCTTAACACGGGTGAACTGTGGGTGTACATTAGTTCACCTCTGCCTAACCCATCGGAGAATCCAGACGTGATGGTAAGTTATGTTATTCTTTTTAATATTCTATTTTTTTCTTTCAGAACACAACAAGATGAAGATATTCGCAGTACTTCTGATCCTGCCTTATACCCTGATAATTGCCAAAATCCAGATCGAACTTACCGCCTCCGACGACAAGACTCAGGGTGAGGTCCACGTCTCAGGGAGCAACGATGATGTTATTAGCAACGAGGAAATAAAAACCTTCAAACTGACAGAAAATAACTTGAAAGATGCTGTCAAGGCTCACCTAGGCGCCAGGCCTGATGATGTATATCTGAAGAGCCCTACACCTTGGGGCGACTTGTATATCACCAACGAATGGAAACAAGTGACAAGGACCCTCAAACCTCTTAAAGCACAGATTATTTCTGTGTCATACAAACAGCCTCTAGTTTTCACCCAGGATTTCAACAATACCAGTTCAAAAAGAGCAAACTTTAAGGCTCACATCCGCTACAACGTTGAAAACACAGTGGCGTCGTCTTGGGAGCGATTTGGAGAACTGTCTGCTTATAACAAAATTCAATATGACATCGACATAAAAGCTATGGCTGTGTCTGGGAAGGCGACCTTCTCTTTCCTCTCCACATGGGGCGAGAATATTGTGAAATCACAAACCGTGACTGTGGGGTCCGTAACGGTCTGGAACCTAAACAGTCCGTGGTCGCGAAACTCTACGCTACCAAAGGGTCCATGAAAGTCCGCGTAGACTTCGTGGCTTCTTTATCAGGGTCCGTTGCTGCAAACTATGCCAACTTGTACAAGGATCATCATTTCTGGTCAGTGGATATCAACAAAGTGATGGCTGATGGAGGATTGAACAAGACTGTTGGTTCCTCAGAAGTTATTGACTTGGGTTTCTACTGCGATTCGAAAGTAGATATCCACGATTCTGATAACAATGCAGTTATTCAATCATTGCCAATGTCTCTATTCTTAATTTGACCCGTCTTTGTAAATATTTCAGGAGCTTCAATTACCCACGAAAACGTAATAATTACCAAAATAAATTGTAATTCAACATAATTGAAAGTGTGTGTGTGTGAACTGCCTCATTAGCCAAGTGGTACCGAGTGCGACTGCTAAGCTAGAGGTCCTGGGTTCGATTCCCAGGTCGAGCAAAGTGTTATTGGGTTTTTCTATGAAATTCCCAGTAGCAGCTCGGAGTTAGGAATTTGTGCCCGGTTAATGGCAATAGGCTCGCCCCCTATTACATGGGACCTAAACATACCGGCGAACTGTGGATGTACATTAGTACGCCTCTGCCTAACCCTTCGGGGAATACAGGCGTGATGGTATGTTTAAAGTGTGTTATTATTCGGATTGAGGTTCCTACTGTACCATTGCGTCTACTACTACTTTACTGGAAATAAACGGCCGGAAAATCATTCCAAACTTGGTAAAGTTATCAAGAATTGCATTCGCTTACATTTTATTTCCAGTGAAGTATTTAGGATGAAATGGTAGAGCAGGAACCTAGATTAAACGGTATCGGAACCCAAATAATAGCATACTTTGTATAAACTGTGTTTGACATTGAAATGAAACTACTTTTTACGGATTGAATCGCGGTATATTGATATTATTTAGTTCCCGACGTTTCGGATCCTTTACAGCATCCATGGTCACGGGCAGACTGAGGTGTTGGACGTCTTGATGTTAAAATTACTAACAGCTACCTTACATTTTTGTTAATTATTAGCGATCCGATTCACGCAGAACGAGCTCACCGTATCCTTTGGTCCTAAATAATATCAATATACCGCGATAAAATCCGTAAAAAGTAGTTTCATTTCAATGTCTAGGTAATATTCGCGTAAGTGTCAGAAATCAACTGTGTTTGAATTAAGATTTATTTTATGTTTGTATGGAAAGTTCAATTATTTATTTAAGATGATTCTTTTTATTTAGCGTTTAACTACATTGTAAGGTTTACAATAATAAAGTACCTATGTATTTTTTATATTAATGTTTTTTTTTTAACAGAGCCTTCTTCATCACTTTTAAATTATTAAAACTGCTAATCAAAAACCTGTGTGGTGGTTCCTCGACAAAAATAGGTACTCTTGCCACGATTCAAATTGCTCCCGCCAGCATTGAACCGTGGCGATATAGGTACATAATTATTTATACATAACATACCATCACGACTGTATTCCCCGAAGGGTTATGCAGAGGCGTACTAATGTACACCCACAGTTCGCCGGTATTTTTAGGTCCCATGTAATAGGGGGCGAGCCTATTGCCACAGGCCTTATTATTATACACATTTTTTTTTTTAATTTTTTTTTATGGGATAGTGGGGCAAACGAGCATACGGATCACCTGATGGTAAGTGATAACCGCCGCCCATGGACACCCGTAACACCAGAGGAGTCGCAAGTGCGCTGCCCGCCTTTAAAAGGGTTTGGGCCTCCGGTAACCTCAACTCACTCGGCGAAACACAACGCAAGCGTTGTTTCACGCCGGTTTTCTGTGAGGCCGTGGTATCACTCCGGTCGAGCCGGCCCATTCGTGCCGAAGCATGGCTCTCCCACGTGAAGAAATTATTTATAAATACATATTTGATACCATTGATATGTAACTACAATAATCTGTGATCATGAATCATAATTTTCACCAAGATTACTTTACATAAGATAAATATATCATCATACTGCCTTTGTGAACTATAAGCTATAAGTAATACATGAGTTCACCTCTGCCTACCTCTTTAGAGAATACAGACGTGAATGGTTTTACTTTTTTTCAGCTACCGTCCCAATTGGTCGTGAAGCCGTTCGAGCAGTATTTTGAGCAGCTCGGAGTTCTGATCTTTGTACTTGTTCGAAAAGCAGGTGGCTTAGCGGGTCCCAGCTAGTCTATATCTCTAGAATACCTAGAAAGTACCTAATTAAATTGCATCACTTTATTGTAGCTAAAATGTAAACTTTATAAGGAAGTATGGGTATTTACATCACATCACACGGTTTTTACAGAAAATGTGACGCCATGCTTAAGTATTTATTGATGAAACTATAATCAGCTGCTAGCCTTATTGTGTAACATGAAATATATTAACACTAGCGACCCGCCCGTGGTTTCACCCACGCTGCCCCGTTCCTAAGAGTCATAAGGTTATGTTAAATAGCTTAAAACCTTCCTCTTGAATCACTCTATCTAAAAAAAGCCGCATCCTAATCCGTTGCGTAGTGTTAAAGATCTAAGCATACATAGGGACAGACAGTGGGAAGCGTTTGTTTTATACTAATATTAGCGGCCCGCCCCGGCTTCGCACGGGTGGAGAATCCCTAACTTTACTTTCCCCGTCGAGTCTCCCGTGAACTTTATATGTTAGGGGTGGACAACATTTATCACAAAAAAAATTGATAGTAGTCGATTCTCAGACCTACTGAACATGCATATAAAATTTCAAAAAAAATCGGTCAAGCCGTTTCGGAGGAGTGTGGTAACTAACTAATTATGTAGTGATACCATCAAGCCTGTATTAGTCAAAGGATTAGGTTGAGATGTGCCAATGTACTCGCAAATTTTGCATGTGTGTGCCATGTTATAGGGGCGAGTATATTGTGGCAAAAATCTAAACAATGAGCTGCCACTGAGAATTGCCTAGAAAAACACTGCTTCATCTGTGAATGGAACCCAGATACAACACGCTTACTAACATATACTAATAATCTATATTTATACTTTCACTAATAATTTAAGCGGCGGTAGCCTAATGGCTAGGGCGCCGGACTTGCAATCATGAGGTTGCCGGTTCGAAACCCACCCATTGCACTACCGACGTAAACCCACTCGTAACACAAGCATTTTAGCTTAGCACGAGGGGTTAACAAGAATACTAGTAATGTGCGTCCACAAAATCCACATTGTTAGAAAGCTTTTTTTAAAAAAAAAATCAGATGAAATAAATATATAAGAATTAATTTAGCAGTGATAGTCTAGTGATATGACCATTGGACTGCCAAATCAAAGGTCTCGAGTTCAAATCCAAGGCACACACCTCTGACTTTTCAAAGTTATGTGCGTGTTAATAGTTAATTATCACGCGCTTAAATATGTGAAGGAAAACATCGTGAGGAAACCTGCACGTCTGAGAGATTTTCTCGACGGCGTGTGAAGTCTACCAACCCGCGCTATAGGCTAGCGTGGTAGACTATAGCCTAATCTTTAGAAATAACCTAAACTTTAGAAATAAACCTGACAGTTATACTATACTATACATATATTACTTTTGAGGGGAAGCGAACTAAACCTATCGACCACCAGACCTGCAAAGGGGTCTATGTCAGCGGAAAGAAAGAAAAATGAGTGCCCATGAAATCTAAATGGGTATGGTATCATAAATTTGCAAACATTTAGGCGAGGTCTACCCAAACTCGAAAAATATGGCTGATACCCGTTATATGAGTGTTTGACAAGATAAAGAATGTATGCATACCATAGAAGCGATTGCCAATTTCTACCGCCGGCCGTGATAGGCCATGGGATTTGCGATATTAATACTTAAGGTGGATCGTTCACCTGAGCCCGCCAAATTCAAATTTCAATTGGTTTTTCGCAATTTGTAGGTCGCTAAATTTAGGTACAATCGTCATTTTTGGCCAAAATTGACGATTGTCCCTAATTTTAGCTTCTTTAACGTTTATTAAGCAAAGTTTTAATGCTCAGTTGTGAATATTGTATAGCTAATGGCGCAATTACTACAGCTAGGTATCTAGAATGTGTTATAGACCTACAAATTGCGAAAAACCAATTGAAATTTGAATTTGGCGGGCTCAGGTGAACGATCCGCCTTAACCACAGCCTAATTAAATTACGCAACATTAAAGTTAAATTTCCCAATGATTCATGATCCGATCGCAAAAATCCCAGTTTCATAAACATTATCATGGAATTATTTTCATAAAATATCTGTAGCACGTTGCATCATTTTCTGTGGCTTTTCTTCATTCGTATTTATTTATACTGTGACCATACAGATAGGACTAATTCAGGACATACAAGAATACGATACGAACGAGTCCCTGTAGGTGGTTAGGGTCTTTCAACGGCCGCACAAGTGCATGAAGGCTATATCTTCAGCCCCAATCTACGATTTTTGCAAATAGGTGCAGAAACCAAGTGGCACCCCTTTCTAACGTTTGAGATATAATTGTTAAAAAACAGATATAAAATGTGTGTTTTTAGGTTTTAATAAAAAGGGAATCCTTATCGTAACACACTTTTGTCCGTCTGTCAAGATCCTGTTTCTCAGGGATGCGTGAAGGTATCAACCACAGCTCTGCAATCCCTTGGAGCAGGGGAAAATCTAAGTTCTAAGTCAATGCAATCAAAAGGTGCGGCCCGGCCCTTTATGCCGCATACTTTGACAACATAACATAACATACCATCACGCCTGTATTCCCCGAAGGGTTAGGCAGAGGCGTACTAATGTACACCCACAGTTCGCCGGTATGTTTAGGTCCCATGTAATAGGGGGCGAGCCTATTGCCATTAACCGGGCACAAATTCCTAACTCCGAGCTGCTACTGGGAATTTCATAGAAAAACCCAATAACACTTTGCTTGACCTGGGAATCGAACCCAGGACCTCTAGCGTAGCAGTCGCGCTCAGGACTACTTGGCTAATAAGGCAGTCATATTTTGACAGTCTCAAGGGAATCAAAACTTATAGATTCCTGTTGACATAGAATCATGAAATTTGGCAAAAAGGATCAGTGGAACATTTGCGTAGGCCACATCAGACCGAGTGACCATGTAATTATCTATCCTACATGATACTGACATGCGATTGGCCCATATTCTCTAGATCGCTATTTTAGTGAAGGAAAAATTCGACTCGCAGGTAGGATTCGAACCTGCGTCTTCTGGCTAGGTACGCCAGACGCCATGACCTCTAAGCCGTCGCGAGTCCCACCTGCCATGTCAAAATTTGCCTTCACATTCAGAACTTACGTCTTAATCGCGACGAATCCCCACGAAACGAATACTTTAGGACACCCTACTGAAATCATGACATGACTAATTCTACCACAGTTCAAGGCATATAAATAGCACATCCCGCTTGAATTCAGGCAGTTCTTCACCAAAGCTCGAAGAAGTACCTACCTATATTTTCAGTAAAGCCATTTTCTTAGATAGTGAATCAGTGACGTGACTCGTAATTTTACGTATTTTATTTTTTAAAAGTGTGTGTTCAATTGATCATTATTGTGTAAGTATTCAAAGTTATACATAATACTTACATGTTTTTTTACGCCTGTTCCTGTCTTGTAGGCAGATACTATTTATAATGTAGATTTCTGCGTATTTATAAATACAATACAAAGTTGTAATAATTATGGATTAGGATTTAAATGTTTGGTAATAAGCTCGCCCCCTATTATACGAGACCTTGTGCAAATTTAAGTGCCAAAACTTTAAGTTAATATTTATACTGGGAAGTACCAAATCCTAATCAAAGCTTGGTCGACTATTTTTTGGATCTAAATGCATGCAGAATTTGCAACTCGAGTACCTAACAGATATGTTGGTGCGGTTTTCCTGTACTATCACGAATTCTCATGAAACGTAAATATTGATATAAAAATAGCACAGTCCGTGGTTATATTTGCACAATAATTACATTGAAAAAAGTAATAAATAGGTCTTTGCCATGATATTATGAACTATTTATAATTACATTTTAAATTTAAAAACGTTGCCCAAACTTAATTATCTTTTTTTCGGATTTTCTCCCATATCGTGGGTTTATAGTTATTTTATTGTTATAAGTAAGTAATATTCGTTTGAATTGAGGACTTTGAATCCCTGTTAATAATGCGATATTTTTGTTACAGATCATCTTTCTTTACCTACTAAAGAATTAAAAACTTGCGGAAAATGCTACTTGAATGTGTTCCTATACGACACTTTGTGTCGTTCGCCATAGGATTTGCAGAGATTAGCAAATGCCTACCGAACATTTTACGAAGACCTAAAGATCTCTTGGAAAAATGTATCATTTGACCAAAATATTTTTGTAAATTCGAAAAATACAGCATGGAATATCAATGGAGGCGTTGGAGCGACCAGCAAACGAAGATCCGTCGGTAACTACTTACAATTCTTAACGCATTGGAATGCCTGATAATGCTGGGGAGTTCTGCTAAGACAACATGAATTACAGAAGTCCCAGATAATTTTGAAGACATCAACAGTACCAGACAACAGAGACCTCTCAATGTGAAGGTCGTGAAGGTTTTTTATATGAAATTCTCCGTAGCAGCTCAGAGTTTGGTGTTGTGCCCGCTTAGTAGCAATAGGCTCGCCCCCTTAACCTTGGGATTTATTTAAACATAACGGCCAACTGTAACTTACCTGCCCCTTAGGCGTGATGGTATGTTATGTTCTACATGATATCTTCAGTTTACTGGTTTATAATATTAACCAGTAAAGTTACCGTTACTGTCCAACTTATCTTGATCTTTGAAGGTTGATCAAAGATCAAGATAAGTTGGACAGTAACCGTACAAAATACGTAAGAATACTTTACTGGTTAATATCACGCCTAAGGGGCAGGTAAGTTACAGTTCACCGGTATTTTTAAATAAATCCCATGTAAAAGGGGGCGAGCCTATTGCTACTAAGCGGGCACAACACCGAACTCTGAGCTGCTACGGAGAATTTCATATAAAAACCCAATAACACATTGCTCAACCTGCAAATCGAATCTCTAACTTCGAAAAGATTTTTAGCTTAGCAGTAAAAAGAAGAAAGGAAGAAAATTCATTTATTTATTAAAATGAAACTTCTTTTTACGGATTTTATCGCGTTGTATTCATAGTGCTCCTGTGCGCGACTGCTACGCTAGAGGTCCTGGGTTCGATTCCCAGGTCGAGCAAAGTGTTATTGGGTTTTTCTATGAAACTCCCAGTAGCAGCTCGGAGTTAGGAATTTGAGCCCGGTTAATGGCAATAGGCTCACCCCCTATTACATGGGACCTAAACGTACCGGCGATCTGTGGGTGTACATTAATATGTCTCTGCCTAACCCTTCGGGGAATACAGGCGTGATGGTATGATATTATGTATTGATATTATTTAATTCCCAACGTTTCGGATCCTTTACAACAGCCATGGTCACGGGTAGACTATCCAAATATACATATTAATCTATGGGGTAGACTGAGGTGTTGAACTTATTAATGTTAAAATTACTAATACCTTAATATTTTTTGTTGTTATCGATCCGATTCACGCAGAATGACCTCACCGTGTCCTTTGGTCTTGCAGTTTTGGGCTTTAGATTTAATAGTTGAGAAGAATGGGGTTGCAAGCAGCTGGTAAAATCCAGCCATCTTCTCTATTGAAATTTGGGTGTTTTTGGATCATAATAATTATGCCTACACGACTTCATAAACTGCGATAATCCAGTATGAGTTAACCTCGAAGTGCATGCAAAGCCCATACAATGCGAGGTCAATCTATACTGGAAATTTATGGTCCTTCGAGCTATGTGCCCGTAAATCATTATTTTGACTAAGGGGCTGCCGCGGACTCTGAATTGCCCAATCAAACAACGTAATACCAAAATAAATCGTAATTCGAACACAATTGAAATTTAATAAAAATGTGTTCGGATACCGTTATTGTAGGTTCCTACCCACGCGTGAGCATTGTGCTACCGTCTTCTCTCGATGGGCGAACTGAGTCCCCCCTTTGAGCGACCGCGAACCCAAAGGCCCGCTTTGGGTTCGCGGTCGCTTAGAGGGGGAACTAGATAGATATATGAATGTTATGCAAATCCGAACAATAATTTGATTAGATTGTGTTTGAATTATGATTTATTAATTTTAGTACATATTACGTTTGTACGGGGATTTCTGTCCGCCGGCCGGACCCATATGACCGTGTCGTTCACATGAACCCGCCAAATTAATTTTTTTTATTTTTTTTATGCTCGGTAGGCTTACGCTTAATTTCAGTTAGTTTGGAAGCAGATAGTAATTGCAACATTAAATATACAACATTCACAACTGACACCTAACCTTTGGTTGCGTATCTAATTAAAAATCGTTAGTTATATAGGTACTGGTTTATGGTGACGATATGCTGGTAACAGAGGAAAGGCCTACTATTGTCGGACCCGGGAAAAAAAATCATCGATGTATTGGCTACGATTCCATAATACCAGCTATTTAAAAAAATGACAAATAAACTACCCTGAGTTAAAATTTTCGGCAAAATGACTAGAGTTTCCCACTATTTTTTTATTGTTGCGGAATCTCAAGTAACTACGCTAATTATTTTCTTAGCAAAGCAGAGCCAAAAGTATTCTGGGAAAAAATACAAAATATCATCGGATATAATATTTCTAATTTAATATCACCCAACTTTAACTGCTCATACTGAAAAAAAATTAACTATGCTGACAAGGCAAGTTTGACCAAAACATAGGCCATTTCACCAAGATTCTAAAATGTTATGACATGTACTTTAACTTACTTTACTGTTACGTTTTTTTTATAAACACAAAACATGTAACTACATGTTTTGTGACAAAAAAATATAACTTATTGTTCCGGTAGATGTCCTAATTTATAAGAAATATCACATAGTCATCCAAATAAAAAATCCTTCTCTATACACGTAAAACTGTATTTGAGTAGGTAAAACAAGTTATGTTGCCATTTTAATCATTAGAAAGATATAGCCTAAGATTTTTCCATTTAGGATACCGGTCCATAAAATTGATACTAAGACTGTTCCTAGCGCGTCAGGTGTGGATTTTGAATTTGCCAACTGTGTAAGTTGTGTAGATTTAAAAAACCGTCGTTTTTGCATTTTGTCTCATCTGACCACAAAACTATTACTATTACCACAGCTATTACTATTCAAAAAGTGCAGTGCTTGATGCCTCGTAATTATAATCAGCCTAGATAGAGTAGAATTTTGAAAACAAATGGGAAGAATAGCAAAGATCCGCAGTTTTTGTTTTTAAATAGTATTTTGTGGTCAGATGAGGCCACATGCAAAAAGGACGTATTTTTAATTCTACACAACTTACACAGTTGGCAAATTCAAAATCCGCATCTGACGCGCTAGGAACAGCCTCGGTATCAATCTAAAATAAATTTGTGTACCGGTATCCTGTGGAAAAATCTTAAGCTAACTCTTTCTAATGATTAAAATGGCAACATACATAACTTGTTTTACTCAAACAACAGAATCAGTTTCATAATTAAGAAAGATTTTTATTTGTAGGTATGACATACGTCATATTAGGACACCTACCGGAATAATAGATTATATTTTTTTTTGTTTATCACAAAACATGTACATGCATGTCATAGCATTTTAGAATCTTGCTGAAATGGGCCTGTGATTTAGTATTTTTTCTCAGAATCACTACTTATTATAAAACAAAGTTGTTTCCCGCTGTCTGTCCCTATGTATGCTTAGATCTTTTAAACTACACAACGAATTTTGATGCGGTTTTTTTTAATAGATAGAGTAATTTAAGAGGAAGGTTTTAAGCTATTTAACATAACCCTATGACACTTAGGAACGGGACAGCGGGTGAAACCGCGGGCGGGTCGCTAGTATCATTATATTTGGCTCTGCTTTGCTAAGAAAATAATTAGCGTAGCTACTTGAGATTCCGCAACAGTACAAAAAAATTCAAATAGGTAATTGAAAACTCTAGTCATATTGCCAAATATTTTAACTCAGGGTAGTATTTTTGTGTTATTTTTTTAAATGTACTATGGAACCGTAGCAAATACATCGATGACTTTTTTTCCCGGGCCCGTTATTAGTAGGCCTTTCCTCTGTTGCCAGCTTATCGTCACCATAAACCAGTATATAACTACGACTTTTAATTAGGTACGCAACCAAAGGTTAGTTCTCAGTTGTGAATGTTGTTTATTTATTTTAATGTTGCAATTACTATCTGCTTCCAAACTAACTGTATTTAGCGTAAGCCTATCGAGAATAAAAAATAATAATTTTTATTCACTAAAATAACTTTATAATCTTAGCATGAAAAATGCAAAAAAAAATCACAAAAAGATAGCTAATAGGTATGGTAGCATCGTACGACAGAACTAACCGTAAGGTAAGTCATGTCGGTTGAGAGGCAAAGTAACTTGCCTTTCAATAGATGTTACTGACGACACCTTTAAGACGTAAGTTCAGAATGTGAAGGCAAATTTCGACATGGCAGGCGGGACTCGCGGTGGCTTAGAGGTCATAGCGTCTGGCGTACCCAGCCAGAAGACACAGGTTCGAATCCTGCCTGCGAGTCGAATTTTTCCTTCACTAAAATAACTTTATAATTAAGATTTTTTTGAATTAAGAAAATAAAACACAAAAAAAAAAGAATTTGGCGGGCATGTTAGCGACACGGTCTTATGGGTCCGGCGGACAGAATTCCCCGTACAAACGTAATATGTACTAAAATTAAGAAATCATAATTCAAACACAATCTAATAAAATTGTGTTATTGTTCGGATTTGAATAACATTCATATAATTATCTAGTCCCCCCTCTGAGCGACTGAGAACCCAACGGCCCGCTTTGGGTTCGCGGTCGCTCAGAGGGGGGACTCAGTTCGCCCATCGTACTAGAGTTGTTAGAGAAGACGGTAGCACAATGGTCACGTGTGGGTAGGAACCTAGCTAGAATAACGGTATCCGAACACATTTTTATTAAATTTCAATTGTGTCCGATTTATTTTGGTATTAGGTAGGTACGTTGTTTGAATGGGCAACTCAGAGTCCGCGCCGGCCCCTTAGTCAAAATAACTATGTTTTACGGGCAAAATTATTATGTTAAACTACGTTTTATTGGAAAATTATGGTACTTCGAGCATAGCTCGAAATACCATAATTTTCCAATATAGATTGACCTCGCATTGTATGGGCTTTGCATGCACTTCGAGGTCAACTCATACCTACTGGATTATCGCACTTTATGAAGTCGTGTATCTGTGAATCATAATTATTATGATCCATAATTAGTACCTATTAGTAGTTTATTTTCTGCAATACTTCATGAAACACAATTTGGTGACCATTAATCTATTCAGGCAGGTAGGTATTTCGAATTTACTGGTAGTTAAATAGGTTGGTACCTATTTCTAGTACAGAAACCGAGAGAAAAGGTCGATATACCTACATAAGTTCTTCTTTAACTCTCAGACATCAGTCTACTATTATTATATAAATAAAATAATTAACATATATCCCATGACTACTAAAGACTGCAAGAAGACAATAGTACTATGGTTAAAACCTAAGACCTATGATGACATAGAACTGCTCCTACAAACATAAAAATATCAGTGGATTATTAGTATATACGCACACACACACACGCACACACACACACACACACAAATGCGCACACACACACACACACTTTTAGAAGGTACTTTTAACTTTTTCTGTTTTTTGAAATTTATAATTCTAATTTCTTATTTTTATATAATATTTTCGTAAGTACACCACTTTGTACCACTTTGTTTTGTTATTGAAGAGCGGGGCCTCCTAGCACAGGTATATATTTTACTTAAAAGGAGGTCTCTATGTAACATTTACTGTAAAAGTTGTACAAGTTTCTGCAATAAACCTTTCTATTTTTTTATTTTGTTTTTAATATTATAAAATTGTAAAAAAGCTGTATCTGTACATTGAAGATATTAAAAAAAAACAAGTGGGTTTTTAGGGTACCTACATAAATAAATGTCTCCGAAGAGTTGTGGAAGAGTTTTTAGGCGGGGAAATGAAAAGTGCACGTTGTTGATTTTATATTATTTTTCAAAACTTGAATTTCTCCGAAGTTTAATGTGTAATTATGGTAGATAATTAACCATTAAGTGTTCGTGAACGTGTGAGAGTGTAGGTAAATGATATAAAATTGAAAATCGTGACTTTTTGGGTTCACTCCTAAACTCCATCGAAGCCTCAATAAAGTTTCTAAGTACCGTTTTAATGGGGCAACTGAACTGAACTTATACTTGACACTGACGAACACAAATAGTGTGGTGCCATAATACAATCCCATGATGGGAAATATTTTTATTTTTTTTCCTCCTATTCAGGAGATCTTGGCTAGAACTTGGGTGCATCCGCCAGCGTCAAGTTTTGATGGGAAATATTCTTTGAAAATATTACTTGATTACTCTAATACTTGACACTGGCAAATACACAAAAAGTGTGGCGCCATAATAATAATAAAAAAAAGTCACCGAATCCAAAAATATGATTTTTAAAATTCTTGTCTTTTTGTTATGGGTTGGAGCAAAAACGACTGAATAGATTTTAATATTGTTATCACTGTTAGAAAGTATATGCTCGAAGTTAAAAACTGGTGAACTTTTTATCTCAATTAATTAAATAGATACTGAGATAAGTACAGCTTGACCTCTCTGATGTATAGAGAACCCATACAAAGAAGAGATCATCATTGTTGGGGGGTGAATAATTTATTTTTGTAATCCATTTCTCATCCTAGTTAAGAATACTAAGTAATACCTAGTATCCTATTATCTGTGGTAATACTAAGTTTTACCCTATGTATAATTTGAATAAAATATTTTTTTCCTATTCTTTTTTATTAATTTATTTCCTCTTATGCAGTCGAATAAGACCAGCGTTATGGGATTATGTCCAGCAGTGAACAGTAAAGTCAGTTTTTACATAATATTCCATTCCAAGTATCCTTTCAAACACAAATTTTGATATGAGTACCTACTTAGGTATATAATTACACAACACCTAGACCAGGAACAACTACATACCTGTAGATCATACAAATATTTGCTGTGTGGAGATTGAACCCACAACACTTCGGCAGAAGCCGATCTCTCAGCCGCTACGCTAAACGTGTCGTTAGAAGCCATACTAATATTTATTTCAAGCCTATTCAGTATACTTAGTGGCTACATAGGGTGCCGATTCAGTCACTGGCAGCAGTTAGTGATTCTACCCACAATACCGACCAAATTTCCCTTTAGAAGCTATTACTGACACGTGAAAAAATACTACTACTCATAAGTAGTCTTTTATATATTTTATTTCCCCAATGGATAATAAACTCTATTATCTGGAGATTAAATTGAAAACAGATCGAAGAAATTTGACAGTTTTGGATAACTATCATGATACCTATGCTGACAACCAAACTTATAGGAAAACACTAGGAAGCGGTGAAGGGCGGGCGTTTTAGGGGCTGTCTATAATGTAAAAATGACGTTCAAAAAGTACTGCCTAGTAGTCTTTATTGAATAAATGATTTTGACTTTGACTATCTCAGTCATGTTTCTTGTTTTGTTTTTTTTAGTTTACATAAAAATATTTTTATATGAAAAAGGTTTGGATTTGGTCAAATTGAAACAAGTTCTTGCTTTATCAAATTTTATTCAAGCCTGAGCTTTTCATTTTACAATGAATTAAGTATTAACCATCATCAATTTGTTCATAGTCAAATAAATTAACATTTACAGTACATTATTACAACGGTACAAATGATTTTATACGAAATTTCGTATTCGAGGAACTATTGACTACGACAATACGCAGTACGCGGTTCCGTGTTGCGTATTATATGTATAGGCGAAAATTATGTATAGGTACTATTGTGTGTACTAGTAAAAATTAGTGCTAAATATCTATAAAAAGAAAAAATCACGGAACGGCGTATTCCGTATTGTCGTAGTATTGTAAAAAAACGCAACGCGACCGTTTTTTAGACGTACTTGTTGAAACAAAATCTATACATATAATAAAATTGTAACAGAGTGATGTCTGTACACTAGTATTCTTTTATCTGTGTCTGTACATTGCAGATATTGAAGAAAAATTAATATAGGGTTCTAATATAGGGTCCTTTATTAGAGCAACAGAAGCCACAAAAACAAATGTAATAATGAAATTATGTTCATAACTCTATCATACGGTGTGGCTATCTACCTATCATACACTGCTGATGAATATTTGAACAGACAATACTTGACTATATGGTGGTACAGTCGCCGTCAGATATATTGTAGCATACAAGGTGACCAAATACTACTGAACAATTTAATATGTCAATAAGTTCCATACACTATAAGTTACCATTAATATCTGAACATTCATTATTTCATTAATATCTGCGCAAATGCTTGTCAATAATTTATATACATATAACTTACGAAAAATATCTGAACACTTATAACGTCAAGTGTATCTACGTAGATAGGGTAGTCTTAAACATCTGAGTAATTAAGTAAAACTTGCAGTAGAAAGTGCCTCGCAACTTTACTATAGATACAATTTAAATATGAACTCTTTTGCTGACACTGACACGGATGGTTTATAATATTTTGTATTTCATTACTAAACCAAGATCTATTTTCTTTCGATAGTTTGACATTAACATATCAGTTGCATCTTAAACAAATGATTTTATATACAATTTTTATTCCCTTTCCATCGTATTTATATCACAGTTAGTGTTTGGTTCAACCTATATATTACGCAGTAACCAATTAGGAAAACTCAGTGTTTGTCTGCATAGATACACTTGACGTTATAAGTGCATAGAAATTATTGGCAAGCATTTGCTCAGATATTAATGAAGTAATGAATGTTCAGATATTAATGGTAACTTGTAGTGTATGGAACTTATTGACATGTTAAATTGTTAAGAAGTATTTTTGGTCACCTTGTCTGCTACAATATATCTGACGGCGACTGTACACACCAAGCTATATAGTTTGCCCTTTGCATTACCTGTATTACGCAGCAACAGCATTGATTTTTATAGATTTTTGTAAACGTCACAAAATATTTCTTTTGCAATTAGAAATAATATTGTTTGCAACAGTACGTCCAGTGTCTATATTTGATGCAGCCATTTTGGCTATGATTATATTTATGCTATGTTACGGGCAAAACTTGCTAACGAGTAAAACAATGATATTTGATAACAATTTACTTACTTAGCACATTTTTTAAATATTTGTGTCACGAGGCGATCCGAAAATACCTGTATACTGTATACAAGGAACCGTAAAGCTTAATCAAAATAAGTTTTATTTAGATGAACGAAAATTAGAGATCCATTTCCGACAAACACGCGCGCCATCTACAGTATGCACGAAGAACTATCGAATATAAAGCGGCGGTAGCCTAATGCCTAGGGCGTCGGACTTGCGATCATGTGGTTGCCGGTTCGAAACCCACCCATTGCACTACCGACGTGAACCCACTCGTAACACAAGCATTTAGCTTAGCACGAGGGGTTAACAAGAATACTAGTAATGTGCGATTCACATTGCTAGTAAGCTTTCTTTTAAAAAAAAATAAGAAAAGAGTTCGTATTGTAAACGCATCGAGTTTTTTTCTGCTACAAATCTCATACATACATGTTTTCACGCCCGTCTCCCATTGGAGTAGGCAGAGACTATAGATTACCACTTGCTACGATCCTGGCACACCACTTTCACTTCATCTGCGTTCATTAACCTCCTTCTCATACAAATTATTCTCGATTTCGATACGAATATGTTTTCGCTACTAGGGGTGAATACAGTAATGGTCGAAAACTGCGCGTGTCTGAACTTCTGACGGAGAACAAGTGGTTTTGAAGCGATAAAGAAAAGAAAGTACTTGGTGTAAAGACTTCAAAATTACTTTAGGGTTTCATTATTATAATTATGACTCGATATTGTAATTGACGTGTTTGAGGTCTTGCGTTATTTTTTTTTCTTTTTTAAAAAGCTTACTAGCAATGTGGGTCACACATTACTAGTATTCTTGTTAACCCCTCGTGCTAAGCTAAATGCTTGTGTTACGAGTGGGTTCACGTCGGTAGTGCAATGGGTGGGTTTCGAACCGGCAACCACATGATCGCAAGTCCGACGCCCTAGCCATTAGGCTACCGCCGCTTCAAGTTCAGTTCAATTTCAATTCAGTTTCACTTTGTAAAAGTGATATTACTCTATTTTTTTATGTTTACCGAAATAACAGCGCTTGTCTGAAGTTAGCCATCAGCCGCGCAGGTCAAATAACTTAATTTAAGTAGCTTAGATCTTAGCAGAATGGACAATAATCACGAATGAGAAACATTTGCGACCGCAACTGTCTTTAAACAGTTTTTAT
Source organism: Acronicta leporina (assembly GCA_947256265.1). Lineage (NCBI taxonomy): Eukaryota > Metazoa > Arthropoda > Insecta > Lepidoptera > Noctuidae > Acronicta > Acronicta leporina. The sequence continues at coordinate 1,784,062 of OX366537.1, read as the reverse complement.
ATTAAAACTAGCTTCTGGCCGCGACTTCGTCTGCGTGGACTTCAGAATTGGTTCCGACCTAGATAAAAAGTAGCCCATGTGTTATCTATACATACCTACTTATAATAAAATCGTAGGAAAGTCAAAACTGTACATTGAATATTTTTTTTAAAGAATACTTGGGGCGTGATCTACCATCGATATCGAAGCCAAAAATATAGTTTTTTGAATTTTTGTCTGTTTGTGTGTATGTTTGTCCGGGCTAAACTCAAAAAGTACTGCATGGATTTACTTCAAATTTTGCATGAATATTACTAACAGGTCGGGTCAACATATAGGCTATATATCATCACGCTAAGACTATTCCACGCGGACGAAGTCGCGGGCGGAAGCTAGTTCCAGAATATAATCTATCTCTGTGCCAAATTTTATCCAGATCCGTTCAGCCGTTCTGGCGTGAAAGAGTAACAAACATACATACATCCTCACTAATTTACCACGAATAAACCACTTATGTATAATGTCAAAACAGCACTGTTATTGCTACTAATACTACGACTACCTAGCTTATGTAACAATAAGTGAGAAGGACCTCCTTGACGTTTCGACTTTCGCTTCCCTAAATACAGTATCATTTCAGCTTATTTTTTTTTCAATCCTTAATTTATACATTTTTTATTGCTTTTTCAACTTGAATTTTTAATGATATACAATAGAAAGGAATACTTAACACTGTTTAGAATTAGGACGCTGGGTCTTTTTATATGAATTGACACGCAGGACATTAGAAAACCTTATTACGAAGGGCATAAGGTTGGAAATATTTTACCGCCAATTTTACCGCGTAATTTACTGAATACGGTATATTATTAGTGTGTGGAAGTTTTACTAATGAATTAAAAGACTTAGGAGAGAAAAATAAAATTCAATATATTATAATATTATCAATTTTGTGTCATCCCAGCGACCTAATTAAAACAGGTAGGTACGATAATAAATAAGTAAAAACAACTACTTATAATAATTAAGGCTAACAGGCATCCGCCATATTGGAGGTAATTAATTATTTCATAACCTAAGGTCTACGAGTTAAGACACGGAGTAGTAAGCAAATGGAAGTCACAAGGTACAATGAGCTGTTACACTAGAAAAAAACATTAGTTTCGACCCTCTAGTGTCATCGTTTCTTTTATGAATAATGATTCAGACTGTTACTATATCAATGAGTCTCGAACGAGAGGTAGTACTCCATAAATGATATTAATTGAGTTCTATACATCTTTAGAGACATCAATGTTTTGGTTATTGTGTACTAGATTTTTTTGATGTAAGTTACAGTGTTTAGTGTTGTAAGTTGCATCGGAATCCTGCCTCAAAACATATCATTGTCCAAAATGTGAAAGTTTTGAAAGCATACAAGTATTTTAGTTTACTCCATTTAGGTACTACTCCTCCGTGGTTAAAAGTATAGAGTGTACAATTATAATCGGATTACTTACGCTTCTAATTTTTTGACATAATATAAGTCTAAGTCAGTTTCGTACGATACATGAAGCGAATATCTTCAAGGAGCTGCTTAAATTGACACTTTTGAAGTATCACAATATTATGTATATCATGTTGTTATTTAAGATGCATAGGCTCTCCATAAAATAAAAGGTCAACTTATACTGGAAGATGGCAATATAATATGTAGCCATGAATACATGAATTGTTATTCAACCAAAGTCTAATTTCAGTAATTCAGGGGTTTCTATGATGTCTTTCTGTTATTTTTACACTCTATAATTACTATTATAGTAGGTACTTTCTATATGCAAAACTTATTTTTTACCCGACTTTTTATCTAGCGTACTAGAAATAAACTGCATAGGATAGATATGACTGGTGTTACATTATTGAAATATAATTTGTACATTGAAAAAAAAAAAAAAAAACTATAGTTTTATTAAACGACTGCTACGCTAGAGGTCCTGGGTTCGATTCCTCGAGTAGTGTTATGGGATTTTTCTCAGTAGCAGCTCAGAGTTAGGAATTTGTGCCCAGTTAATGGCAATACATGAGACCTAAACATACCGGCGAACTGTGGGTGTACATTAGTACCCCTCTACCTAACCCTTCGGGGAATACAGGCGTGATGGTATGTTATGTTAATTTTATTAAAATTATAAGAATGTATGTTTAGTTTCTGATGGGAATTGAGAGATGTCCCTTTCTCACAAAACGAGTGTAAGTGTAGCTTTTGTAGGGTGCACCTAAGATTTGACCTACAATCTCTTGATTACTCTGTGTCAAGCATAAACTTAAAATGCTTGTAACTTTGTTATCTTTGAATCAATTTTGTTTTTGTCGTCTCTATTTCCGGTAAACATTTTCATGAAGCTATTAAAATAATCCTAGAAATATTCTTTAAACAACCTGACACCCTCCTGGGCATTTAGCTTTCAACAGGTGACTCAATCTTGTTACACAGTTTAACCGGCGGCGGTAGCCTAATGGCTAGGGCGTCGGACTTGCGATCATGTGGTTGCCGGTTCGAACCCCACCCATTGCACTACCGACGTGAACCCACTCGTAACACAAGCATATTTAGCTTAGCACGAGGGGTTAACAAGAATACTAGTAATGTGCGACCCACATTGCTAGTAAGCTTTTTTTTTAAAAAAAACCATCATTTAGATATTAGAAGAGGCATAACAGATGTCCTTCTACCCCATTTAATTATTTAAAAAAATCAGGTAAAAATCAAATCTAGCATAAATCGTCATAATAATAAAAAAGTTAAATTATAATTTATGTATTAAAATGTTTTTCGGGAGTATTGGCAATATAATTCATCAAATTATATTCGAGTTGTGGCGTGCGTGGTTATTGACCAGCTTCCCCAACTTCGTCTCTGAAGCCTTGTGTTCCCAAATTCCCCAAATGTACCCAACACGTGTCGCTAGAGATGTAGACCTCACGACAACATTTGTTGACTAGTGAATACCAGACATTGTGCTATATCCAACAGATATAAAAAAATATTATGAAAAATGCTGATTATCACTTTTACAATTATTTTCTACAATGGTAATAGTTTTCTACAGGAAACTCTATAATCTATCTTCATTGTTTTAGTGATAATTAATTGTTACAGAAATAAACAAATTTTTCACAAATCATCTAAACAATATTGCTTGTAACATCTAACAATCGTTTTCGTCAATTATAAGACAATCTGTGTATTTAAAAGATTCAAACAATTCAATGCTTGAGTCAGAATTAGCAGATATGCTAATAATTTCGGTATTTCAAACAAAGCGACATCCAAAACTCTTCACGATAATTAATTTATCCCATTTCTAGCAGCGGTAAAACTCTTAACACTAATTTAATACGAACCATACATTGTGGCGAGCGTGACAAGCTTTCCAATGTTACCAAGATGACCATATTAAGTTTGTGGCGAATCTGGAATTTCACCAACATTACCACAATACACTATTTCAACGCTATGGCGAGTATGACAATTGACCAATATCACCACACATACTAATTCCTCTTTATGGCCAGCGTGGAAACTTGACCAGCATTACCACAAATACTACTTTTAACACTACCCCATCACTTATTTCTAGTTGTAGTAAGTTGTCCAACGCCACCACATTCACCAATACTCCTCACAATTGATCACAAGCACTTGATCTGTCTATCCACTATACAACACTCATATGAGCCCGTGGCGTTTCTTGTATTCTTCTAAGTTTAATGAACGTTTGGGCCCCGTTTCTTTCACTTTCGTTGTCACCTGCTTAGGCTGGCTTGATACTGATTCTGGAAATAAGACATTTACAAGCGTTATACTATAGTTTGGAAGTCAAGAGTTCATTGAGTTATAAGTTGCTAAGTGTTATAGAGATATAAATATGATATTATGACTTATTGCATTAAAGGGTTATAACATAATATACTTTCAAAGTTCGCCAGTTACAGTTAGTCCCATATAATAAGGGCTAGCCTAATAACATTTATCAGGCACAATCTAAACTCCCAGCTTCTACTGAGAATTTCATAGAACACAACAACACGTTGCTCGACCTAGGGATCGAACCCAAGAACTATAGCGTAGCGTCAGTCATAAAATGCGAACATGAATAAATCATTAATCAGCTTCCACCATATTGGATATAAATCATCAAATTCATGGTTTTTTGTTTTGATTGTATTTTGGAAATAAACCTCATTTGAAAGTCTCAAACCTCCTCAGAAATGTTTAATTATTGTTACGAGCTGGGGTTCGGGATAAATTAATTAATGCAAATTTTACCGAAATAAACAAATACTTTAATTTACTGAACAAACACAATAGAAATAGAAATCACAAATAAAATCACTACACTATTACTTGTCGCACTGTACTGTCACACTGAGAATCACTTGTCTTTACTTTGATGTTCACTTCACCTTGTCCAAAACTAAACTGCGCTAGCCGACCCTCACGACGGCTATTTATATCAGTCACGAAGATTCTGGAATCGAACAATCGCGAAAAGCCTACAAAATGCGAGTAGGTACTTGATCGTCTATTGTTTACGGGCATTGACCTTTGAACTCGACCTTGAACTATTGTTACTACGTGAGTACGTATTCGAGTACTTTCTTTCGAATATTCTACATGCTTTTACGATTTATCTGGAACCTTCGTGACCCATCTACGTCATTCTAATAGCTCCTCGGCGTAACATTATGATTGTTATAATGGTGCTTGAAGAAGTTTTATTTCCAAAAAAATAATAAAATGGGGAACCATGAATTTGTGCTCTACGAGGTTTTCACTGCACGGCAACGAAATGTAATTTGGACCTAAACGCGTCTCAATAAAGATTGAAATAGTATCAAGCATAACAGTGAACTTACTGGCTATTGGCAGATCTAACTCTATGTTGATATCAAAATCATGTAGCGAATATAAGCTGGAGTCGTTGGATGCTGGCTTATCCCTCTTAGCTTTCTCCTCGTCTTGCAATTGTTGCTGTGAATGAAAAATGTTTTTATTAATTGTATTAATACATACATACATACATATTTTCACGCCTGTCTCCCATTGGGGTAGGCAGAGACTATAGATTTCCACTTGCTACGATCCTGGCATACTACTTTCGCTTCATCTACGTTCATTAACCTCCTCATGCATGAACGTCGGTTTAGGGTGCTCTTAACCTGACCTTTTTTAAGAACGGCCGCAACTTGGTTGTGGTACGTTCGTCGAGGTCGGCCCCTTCCAACTCTTCCATCCATACTCATCATGTATACTCGTTTCGTCAATCTCCGTTCATCCATCCTCTCTACATGCCCAAACTCAGATACGACTTAGTTGTATATAATATAGTGACTTACAAGTCTTTCTCTTTCTTTCTGCTCCTTGGCTGCTTTCTCTTCTTCCTCTCTCTGTTTCATCATTTCTGCAATCTCCTCTTCAGTCCTTATAACCTCCTGTAAAAGTTGATAATTAACACTTGTACTAAACTGATTGCAGTGATAGCCTTGGGGTATGATATGACTGCCATGTAGTACATAAGGCACTTTTTTTTGCTCGAAATAGTTTTTTCACGTTGGAGAGCCATGCTTCGGAATGGGCCGGCTCGACCGGAGTGATACCACGTTGTTTCGCCGAGTGAGTGAGGATACCGGTGACCCAAACCCTTTTAAAAGGCGGGCAACGCAGTTGTGACTCCTCCTGACTGTTGTTGCAGGTGTCCATGGGCGGCGGTTATCGCTTACCATCAGGTGATCCGTCTGCTCGTTTGCTCCCCTATCCCATAAAAAGAAATACTTCAGCATAAACAGAGAAAATTTTATTGTTACGTTTTTTATATTTTATTATTTATATAAGAAAAGGGTATTTTTGAATGTAAGCCAAAAATTTAAGTACTACCTGCTACTAGGAATATATCTTAATTTTACGAGCCTTTTCCAGCCTTCACATCCAGTTTATCCAGATGTAGCTGAATATCAGCATTTTACACGAAGCAACTGCCATCAGACCTCAGCAACCCAATTTCTGGGCAACACCGATATTAGGAGGATAGACTGTCGCTTTTTTGGTCTTCTGACTACCAATAACAATTGTCATAGATGTTCGTATGACAACCGGGACCGACGGCTTTACGTGCTCTCCGAGGCACGACGTCTCGACGTGTTAAGAATGGTCACCCATCCACGCACTAACCGCAGCAAGCGCAGCTTAACCTTACAGATCAGTTGATCAGCTTAGTTATTATTTAGCTAATAGCCGCTCCTACTAGGGATGTATCAAATGTAATGATAATGTCACTGACCTGAATTTTGCTTCCTCCAGATTTGAAATTCATGACCGGCTTGGTATGCCGCCTTGTGAACGGGTCGTCTGTTTTCTTGCCTTTATTCGCTTTGACCTTAAAAAAAAACGATCCGTTGTAAATGTATGGTATTACTAGCTGTTATCCGCGACTTCGTTCACGTGGTATTAAAAAAAAAGTAGCCTAAGTTACTCCTTGTTACATCAGTTATCTGCCAGTAAAGTCCCGTCAAATCGGTCCAGCCATTTCAGAGATTAGCCGAGACAAAAATTGTAAAAAAAAATGTTTTGGTATAATTGTACCATCTAAACATCCAATTGCACTTAGTAAAAGGAGGGTATTTTAATATTTCAGACACTCCAATTTTATTTATTTGTATAGAGTATAGATTATATTTATATTATACGCTAGAGTGGGATATAGTATATCCCACTCTAGCACCAGCTGGTGTAGCAATCGCGCCCAGAACCACTAGGCTAATGAGGCAAAAGGTACATAGTAAATGTTATTAAACATAGGTACTGATTTCTGACCCTCACGAGAATATTAGACATTGAAATAAAACTACTTTTAAGTATTTTGTGGTATTGATATTATTTAATTCCCGACGTTTCGGATCCTTTACAGCATCCATGGTCACGGGTAGACTGAGGTGTTGGACGTCTTAATGGTAAAATTACTAACAGCTACCTTACAGTTTTATTAATTATTAGCAATCCTGCTGTAAAGGATCCGAAACGTAGGAAATTTAATAATATCAACACAACGCGATACCAAATACTGCCTCATTCACCTCATTAAAGGTCTTGGGTTCGTTTCCCAGGCCGAGCAGTGTTATTGGGTTTTCCTATAAAATTCACAGTAGCAGCTCGGAGTTTGGAATTTGTGCCCGGTTAATGGCAATAGGCTCGCCCCCTATTACATGGGACCTAAACATACCGGCGAACTGTGGGTGTACATTAGTACACCTCTGTCTAACCCTTCGGCGAATACAGGCGTGATGGTATGTTATGTTATGTTTCAACGCAATAAAATCCGTAAATGGTAGTTTTATTTAAATGTTTAGTAAGGTTTTAGTATGACACACAACAATGTAAAAATGTTTTAGTAGTTTTTTAGTATAACAACTATAGAATATCCTTTATTGTATACCAGAAACTAATGCCAAGTATAAGTTATCAATCATAGAATACAATGGAAAACAACATTATAATTATTTTACATCTCTCATATTCGGTAAGTAGGTTCTTAATACCCCCAAATGGGGCTTGTAGGTGACCAATTAGCGCTCTAGGGTAATAAGGTAGCTAGAAAAGCCCTAGGGCGGTAAGTAATTAAAAAAAAAACACTTCATAACATTAACATACCATCACGCCTGTTTTCCCCGAAGGGTTAGGCAGAGGCGTACTAATGCGCGCACAAATTCCAAACTCCGAGCTGTTACTGGGAATTTCATAGAAAACCCAATAACACTTTGCTCGACCTGGGAATCGAACCCAGGACCTCAAGCGTAGCAGTCGCGCTCAGGACCACTAGGCTAATGAGGCAGCAAAAAACACTTCACTCTTTCAAAAAGTTCGCGTACATCTAACCATCATACTGGCAATAGACATCATGCATTCAGCCCAATGACAAAAGAGGTCGCTTCGCTATTCAGTCTTGTCTTCGTATGAGTATAATAGTCATTAATTTTAAATATCGAACGGAGAAGCTCAATTTCGTTCTTGAAAAAAAAACTAAAAAAAAAAATGAAAAAAGGCGGGAATAGAAAACTAATTTGAAAATTGTTCTCATTTCACTATAAATTTTAACTAATAAAATGTTTTATTCTTGTAATGCCGGTTTTTTTACTTACCTCACAATCGATATGTAAAGCAGAGTAATTAGCTCGGGTGTAAGCATCAATTGCACCCTCGAACTATAGCCCCCACTAATCTACTAATATGACCTACCTCTTCCATAATAGCTTTCTCAGCAGTTTCCACATTCAATTTTCTATTTCTATTGTTGATGTACGATATGCTCTGTATAGATGATGTCCTAGTTTTGTCCAGCTGGTTTGCTCGCTCCTCAAGCTCTTGGATTTTCGCGTTCAATTCCATTACCATTTCATCGTCGCCTCTGAAATAGAAATTAATGTAATAAAATCTCCCTGAATTTGTTTTTACAAATTCAAGTTCAAATGTTTTTATTTCAAATAAGCTTTTAAAAGCGTTTATGAAACTTTATGTTTCTAGTTGCACGATTCCAAAAGTTTGATCCTATGGAGAAGAATCCGCCAAGATAAACCATGGACACTCTTTTAAAATAAATAAAATAAGGTTGAAAGTTGCTTAAAATGACAAAGGAAAACATTGGGAGGGATTCTGCATGTTTGAGAGATATTTTAGATGACATGTGAAGTCTCAAAACTAGAACTAAGAAACTACGTGGGAGTGCCATGCTTCGGTACGAATGGGCCGGCTCGACCGGAGTGATACCACGGCCTCACAGAAAACCGGCGTGAAACAAAGCTCGTGAGTGAGTGAGGTTACCGGAGGCCCAAACCCTTTTAAAAGGCGGGCAACGCACTTGTGACTCCTCTGGTGTTGCGGGTGTCCATGGGCGGCGGTTATCGCTTACCATCAGGTGAACCGTCTGCTCGTTGGCCCCCCTATCCCATAAAGAAAAAACTAGGCCAGCGCGGTTGGCCATAACGTAACCTCTCTCATTCCAAGTCCCGTGCTTACCAGTGGTACAAAAATCGGGTTTTGATGACAGACAATCAAAACATGTTACAGCTAGAGTAGATGTATTGGTTATAGGAATAAAGAATACATCTCATTTGTCGATTCAGTAAGGAAACTTCTCATAATCTCGTCTCTACTATTATAAAATTGTAAGAAAGCTGTGTCTGCACATTGAATATTCATATTAAAAACGAGTGGGTTAGTAGGGTATAAAAACTATATTAAACGTCTCCAAATACAAAAAAAAAAAAACGATTTTGTCTGTTAGCCCGGGTTGGCGCAAGAACGACTGAATAGACTTTTATTGTTAACAGTGTTAGAAATAATATGCTCGAACTTAAAAACTGGTATACTTTTTATCTCAAATAATTAAATGGATCCTGAGATACAGCTTGACCTCTCTGATGTTTAGAGACCCATACGAGGAAGGGATCATCACTGTTGGTTTAGATTAAATTATTTTTTGGAACTATTTTTAATCCTAATATAGCTTCAAGTGAGCGAAGCCGCGGGTTAAAGCTAGTTTATTTATAAAAATACAAGCATACGGCCCGCTTGATGGTAAGCGGTTATTGACGCTTGCAACACTAGGGGTATCACTGCCGCGTTGCTGACCCTGTAAAAAATCTTTTCACACCCGTTGTGGGAGAGTGGGATAAAGATTAAGGAGGATTTGGGGCACATGGTTCTAAAAAATTTGTATGTTCAGTATTTTTATGCAAATACAAACATACACTCACGACTTTTTCCTATAGGGGAAGGCAGTCACTACAGTATGCTACTTTCTACAACCCTTGCAAACCTCATTTGCTTCATCCAAGCTAATCTTTAATCTTACCTTAATTGTGCTACATCTCGTTCCTTCATGAGTTGTGTTTTCTTCATAGCGTAATTGGTCGGGTGTGATCTGAATCGGTCTTTTTCAGCAACTATCTTCTCTATATCCTCTTCCTGAAAATAGTTTTCTTCAAATATTGAATAATTTAATTAGATACATGCATAACATAATATATCTATACTAATATATAAAGCTGAAGAGTTTGTTTGCTTGAACGCGCTAATCTCAGGAACTACAGATCCGATTTGAAAAATTCTTTCAGTGTTAGATAGTCCATTTATTGAGGAAGGCTATAGGCTATATATCATCACGCTACGCGGACGAAGTCGCGGGCAGAAGCTATTTCGAAATATAATTTGAATGTTATAAATAAAAAAAATCTTACTCCAGATGTTAGTAAAATAGCTTAAATTTGAACTTTCAATACAAATGTTATATCAAAATAAATAGTAATTCAACCACAATTTATTCAAAGTGTGTTATTATTGGGATTCTGATACCGTTAGTCTAGGTTCCTTCTCTACCATTTCATCCTAAATACTTTACTGGAAATAAATGTAAGAGAATGCAATTCTTGATAACTTTACCAAGTTTGCAACGATTTTCCGGTCGTTTATTTCCAGTGAAGTAGTAGTAGACGAAATGGTACGGTAGGAACCTAGATTAACAGTATCTCAATAATAACACAATTTGATAAAATATTGTTTGGATTATGATATATTTTGTGGGCAATACAAGCTCCGCCGGACCCCTAACTCAATTTTTCAAGGAACTAACTAAAAAAAATACGAAATAAGGATATTGACAAAATTATAAATAAAATAAATTAATATTGACTGCCTCATTAGCCAAGTGGTCCTGAGTGCGAATGCTACGCTAGAGGTCCTGGGTTCGATTCCCAGGTCGAGCAAAGTGTTATTGGGTTTTTCTATGAAATTCCCAGTAGCAGCTCGGAGTTAGGAATTTGTGCCCGGTTCATGGCAATAGGCTCGCCCCCTATTACATGGGACCTAAACATACCGGCGAACTGTGGGTGTACATTAGTACGCCTCTGCCTAACTCTTCGGGGAATACAGTTGTATGGTATATTGTATAAATTAATATTTGACGATGATGACTGCTGACCACGAGGTCGTGGGTTCGATTCCCACTGGACACTATATATTTATGTGATGAATATAAGTGTTTGTGTTCATCTGGGTGTTTCTTATGTATTATAAGTATGTATTTACAAAAAAAATAGGTATATAAGTATTATATCCATTGTCTAGTACCCATAGTACAAGCTCTGCTTAGTTTGGGACTAGATGGTGATGTGTAAAATGTCGCAGAATATTTATTTAAATATTTATAATTTTTAATTCGTTTATATGTGTACATAAACATTAATAAGATGTGCTTACCTTAAATTCATACATCAATGCCTCTTTAACCTCTTGTATCTTATTCCTAACGAAGTCCATGGTCGGTGGTTTTTTGTTTGCATCCTTTATAGCTTTGTTCCATTTCTGGAATTCGCTTTCGGAGAATTCCTGTAAGCACACAATTTGTTAATCCACCATAGGAGTTTATTATGTTGTTATATACAGTATGGTCGAAATGACTATTTGCGTCTGAAATTGTCTGCAAGAGACATTTTAAATTTGCCAAGACAATTGACAGTAAAAATCTTTTTTTGTAAATAAAGACGTTGACTCTAGGATTTCTGCCTGTATCACCCAGACCCGGAACATCTACTTGTAGAGCATACAAATATTTGCTCCGTGTGAGGTTGGGATCCACAATCCATGGCGCAGAAGCCGATCTGTCAGCCGCTACACCAAACATGTCCTCAATAAATTAATCCTATTCGTGAATATTGTCCTTAGTAGTATCGATACTATTTCTCAGAACAACTTAGAATGATTATTTGAATTGAACAGTAATTTGACCACTGTTCTCCAGTAGAATTCAAAGGTTTTTATTTCTCAAACTACAACCAGTTACTTCATGAAAACATAAAAACTAGTTGCACAATTCCAAAAAGTAAAAAACACCAATTACAAAAACTGTACTCACCTGATTACTAACAAACTCGAGTCGGAACACTCTGTCTTGTGTACCATGTCTAAGTTTAAGTCCTTTATTAGTCCTAGTGTTACCTAAATTATATACTTTCGCAGTTTCATACACGTCTATGATTTCAGCTACCTGAAAATAAAATACTTTAATTACATACCATCACGCCTGTATCCCCCAAGACGTCAGGCAGACAGAGATGATGCATTGAAATCGCTTTTTTTCTCTACCATTATAAAATTATAAAAAAGCTGTGTCTATAAATTGGAGATATTTAATAAAACAAGTGGGTTACGGTTTATAAACGCCTCCAAACCCAAAAATGTTATAATTAAAATTCTTGTCTGTTTGTTACGGGTAGGCGCAAAAACTACTGAATAGATAACTTTTTGTGATTTTTTATGCATTTTTCATTCTATTTTTATAAAGTTACTAGCTTCTGCCCGCGGCTTCGCCCCCGTGGAATAAAAAGTATCGGGAACGGGATAAAAAGTATCCTATGTCCGTCTCCTGATTCTAAGCTAACTCTCCACCAATTTTCAGCCAAATCGGTTCAGCCGTTCTTGAGTTATAAATGGAGTAACAAACACGACTTTCTTTTATATATATAGATTTAGTGAAGGAAAAATTCGACTCGCAGGCAGGATTCGTACATGCGTCTTCTGGCTAGGTACGCCAGACGCTATGACCACTAAGCCACCGCGAGTCCCACCTGCCATGTCGAACTGAATAGATTTAAATTTTGTTATCACTGTTAGAAAGTATATACTCCAACTTAAAAACTGGTGAACTTCTTATCGTAGCATAGCGCGTAGCGTAGCTTGACCACTTGGCTAATATAATCTACTAGCGGCCCGCCACGTCTTCGCACGGGTGGAGAAATCCCTAACTTTTTTCAAAATATTCTATAGCCTATGTTAATCTGGAATAACGTAGCATTCAAATGGTGAATGAATTTTTGAAATCAGCCCAGTAGTTTTTGAGCCAATTCGTTACAAACATACATACAAATATTTCCTCTTTATAATATTATATAATCCCTACTAATATTATAAATGCGAAAGTAACTCTGTCTGTCTGTCTGTTACGCTTTCCCGCTTAAACCTCTCAACCGATTTTGATGAAATTTGGCACAGACAGTCTTTAGACCCTGAGAAAGGACATAGGCTACCTTTTATTGCGATCATCACGCTATCACGCTATAGGCTATATATCATCACGCTACGCGGACGAAGTCGCGGGCAGAAGCTAGTCTATTTATATAATTACTCACCCTATAAACTGGGTTCCCATTATTGTTTCCAATTCCGATTCTAACAAAACATCCGTTGACGACGCGGGCGAAGAATGGAAGATGCACTAGACGCTCCAGTTTAAACCTACAGCAACAACAAATATTAGATGGGGTTTCTTAACAATATTTTAAGAACACCATAGTCATAACTATGAATGTTTTTGATAAGTTTAAATTTAAGATTTTATTAGATACACAAGTAAACAGACACGAGTTAGATAAAATAACTATATCTGATCATCTGAGGCAATTATCTTATTTAAATAGTTACGATTTACCAAATTACTGTAATGTGTATGGAACAAGAATTTGGCAATATCTTTTGCCGAACATTATAAACGAGTTACCAAATAAATTACAAAATCTATATATGAAATGTGATAAGAGAAAAAAACTAAAAACTATTGTAAAGAAAATCTACTTGTCTGTACCTAGTGTTATAATATAACAGCTAAGATATAATCTTATGTTAACTTAGAGCGCGGCTTATCATGGACGGATAAACCCGTACTGGGATTGAGATCCATGATTGTATAATTGTGTATTATGTATTTTACTATCAAATAAAAAAAAAAACCAAGGGTTTAAACAGGTACCTGCTAAGTCTAAGTTTGTTGATCTGATCCTTTGTGTCTGCATACTTGACTTCCACTTCTTCTCGCTCTCGCTTCTTCTCTACTTCTTCTCCACCTGACGAAGAAGAACTTGAGGAGCTGCGACGACCTGCGAACGTAGCAAATTGTTTTTGGGAGTTGTGTGAAATAAGGGATGAACATAATAACATACCATCACGCCTGTATTCCCTGAAGGGATAGACTGAGGCGTAATAAGGGATATTTATTATAATCAAGCGAAAGTGGTGTGCCAGGTCTACCCCAATGGGAGACAGGCGTGAATATATGTATCTATATGACATATAGATACATATATTCACGCCTGTCTCCCATTGGGGTAGACCTGGCACACCCGCTTGAAACTATTTGTCTGGTGGTTGGGGTTCAAACCCCAACCCTCCCCCATCTGCCTCCGGCCATGGATATGTAGCTAATATATGTAGTTATATGTAGTTGTGTGCTAATAGTATAGTTGTGTATACTTTTTGTTTTATTTAATTAGTTTTAAAGTTTTTCCAAAGTATATTAGCTACATATCCATGGCCGGAGGCAGATGGGGGAGGGTTGGGGTTGCAAGGTTGCAACCCCAACCACCAGACAAATAGTTTCAAGCGTACTTATTTCAGTGAAGGAAAATTTTGACTGCTCGCGGGATTCCAACCTCCGTCTTCTGGTTCAAAACACCAGACGCTATGACCAACAAGCCACTCGGTTTGTACAAGTCTCAATTATTCAGTTAATTAAATGTAACCTACATACATACCAACACGCCTGTATTCCCCAAAGGGTTAGGCAGAGGTGTACTAAGGTACACCCACAGTTCGCCGGTATGTTTAGGTCCCATGTAACAGGGGGCGAGCCTAAAGCCATTAACCGGGCACAATTTCCAAACTCCGAGCTGCTACTGAGAATTTCATAGAAAAACCCAATAACACTTTGCTCGACCTGGGAATCGAACCCAGGACCTCTAGCGTAGCAGTCGCACTTGGGACCACTAGACTAACGAGTAACGACTAATTAAATGTAACCTATTTTCAAAAACTCACCTTGTGACTTATTATCGTCGGAGTCTGACCCTGAATCGTCGGAGTAGATGTCTGAGGCCTTCAGCTTGACGCTCTGCTTGCTGGTGCCGCCGATGATCTCGGCATCTGCGTCCTGCCGACAAGATACCTTGACCTTGACCGTCAGGTTGCGACAAGGGTAACAGAACATCAATTAAACTATATATTGCAGCCATGATGATAATGATGAATATTACCTATGATGTGAATGATGATTCTTTTTCTATTGTAAAAAAAACCCTCCTAGCGTAGCAGTCGCGGTCAGGACTGAGGACTGACGCTAGAGGTCCTGGGTTCGATTCCCAGGTCGAGCAAAGTGTTATTGGGTGTTTCTATGAAATTCCCAGTAGCAGCTCGGAGTTAGGAATTTGTGCCAGGTTAATGGCAATAGGCTCGCCCCCTATTACATGGGACCTAAACATACCGGCGAACTGTGGGTGTACATTAGTACGCCTCTGCTTAACCCTTCGGGGAATACAGGCGTGATGGTATGTTATGTTATGTTGTAAAAAAAAGAAAAGAATTTCTCGACGGTGTGTGAAGTCTGCCAACCCGCATTAGGCTAGCGGGGTGGACTATAGCTAATCCCTCTCATGGTGAGAGGAGACCCGTGCCCAGTAGTGGGACATATAATGGTTTGATTATGCTATGATTTTTATTGAAAGATTTTTTTATAGAATATTATTTTAGTGAAAGAAAAATCGAATTTTTTTCGTCACCCTTTAAGACGTAAATTCAGAATGTGAAGGCAAATTTCGACATGGCGGGTGGGACTCGCGGTGACTTAGTGGTCATAGCGTCGTGTATCGTGTATCTAACCAGAAGACGTAGGTTCGAATCCTGTCCGCAAATCGAATTGTTCTTTCATTAAAAAACCTTCCCAATAGTCCCAGTAGCAATTCAGTCAGCACTTTTGATAGGTCTGTAGCAACATCTATCTACATAGAAAATTTTGACCCCAAATCGTGCATCGCATATAACTACACGCGATGCACGATTTGGCTGTCAAATTTTTTGCCAACTGGCGCAAAATAACTTGAACCAAAATGGTGGATGTGCAGTGGTCGATTTTTAGTACATTTTGCATGCAAATGCTCTGCGCAAACTTTCCCCCTCTCCGTTAGTTTTGGGTTGTTTTGCGCGAACTATAAGGGCCACATGCACCAACTTTATAATTGTATTTAAACACTATTTTTCATAGAAATTTTGTGTTTAAATACACTTTAAACACATTTAGGGCCACTTGCACCAATTTCATATTTTTTTTAATTGTATTTAAACACGAGTTTTCATAGATTTTTTTAAAATTAAGTACAATTTAAACACATTTAAGAAGTTAGTGCAAGTGGTCCTTAAGAAGTTGGTGCAAATGGCGCTAAGTGAAGTTAGGTAAGTACTAACGTCGTCGATGTCCTTGTCCTTGGTCTCCTCCTGCTGTCGTCGCTTCTGGCGGGTGAGCTCGACGCGGCTGGCCTTGGCATCGCGCTGGGCCTGGTGCAAGTGGCGCTAAGTGAAGTTAGGTAAGTACTAACGTCGTCGATGTCCTTGTCCTTGGTCTCCTCCTGCTGTCGTCGCTTCTGGCGGGTGAGCTCGACGCGGCTGGCCTTGGCATCGCGCTGGGCCCGCAGCGCCGCCATCGCGTTCTGCCGCTTGTCGTCCACGTTGCGCTTGCGCTCCGTCTTCGCGCCGAACAGCGGCGATGCCGACCGCTCCGACGGATCTGCTGGAATACGCACTTCCTTATAGCCAAACAACACTTCGCAGATTGGGGCCGTTCAAGTATTACGTAAGCAGATTTTTTGCAATTATTAACCCACCCCTCCCCCTCGTCAGTAAAAGTTTTTTTATTATTATTATTATTATTTTTTTTTTTTTTTATTTATTTTTTTTTTATATAAGTAAGCAAAGCTCTTACCCCTCCCCCCCATGCTTACGTAAACATTGGTACAATTGATTGTTTATGTCTAGAAATAAGGAATAGGTTTGGAATAGAGGACTGTAACGCCCTTATTATTCATTTACCTAAATAAACTATACTGACACAGTATTCAACATAGAGTAAGTTACAAATATTATAATCTTAAGTAATATTACGAACAAAACAAACTTCTTTTTGACGGAAAATATTTAAAAAAGTGAATAGCGCGTACGTAAACGTATTCATTATTTGTAGGAATCCCCGAAAATGCATTTCGTTTTCTGCATAGACAATGTGCGGGTTGCGATATGTGTAAAAAAGTAAATAATTACTGCTGACGTAATCACTATCTAGATCCCCCCACCCCCCCATGTTATCAAAAATAAGCAAAGCAAAGACCCGCCCGCCCCTCTAGTGCTTACGTAATACTTGAACCACGGAACATAAAAAACAGTGGAAGGAGCATACTGCCCGTTTTCTATGAGAACCAGTGTTGCCAAACTCATACATTTGCGTGTTACACATACTATTGTAGCTGGATTGTGACTGGTCAAAAATAACAATCACGAATAATCACGTTCAGATGTAACACACAAAACTATTTGCATTAAATTCAACCTTATTACCATTGCACATAATTCTCATTACAAAATGGATATATATCCATTTACGACTATTTTCTTTTGGAATTAAAATCGATTGCAATACTATCAAGTACCGCTACTCCACGCTAGATGGCATTAATACAACTTTATTAAAAAAAAACTAAAGCCCTAGTTATAAGAGAAATTTTTGAATGAATAATAG
The DNA here is from genome assembly GCA_947256265.1 of Acronicta leporina. Taxonomy (NCBI): domain Eukaryota; kingdom Metazoa; phylum Arthropoda; class Insecta; order Lepidoptera; family Noctuidae; genus Acronicta; species Acronicta leporina. The sequence continues at coordinate 1,766,441 of OX366537.1, read as the reverse complement.
TTTGTCACTGTGTGTCACGCATACCTACAATAGTGATGTTCCTTATTATACATTCTTGTGAACTTATCGATAAAGTTACTACGAAAAAGGCGAATAAGATAAAACCTGGTTTCTTATTTCTTTAGGTTTTTTTTAATATGTAATGTAACGACAATAATAGTAAAGTCAGGGCTGCCAGATGTACGATTTTAATCGTACTCATACGATTTATTAGCATTTTTTCTCATTTAGGATCGCTAGACCAAGATCGTACGGATAATTTACGATTTTTATATACCTGGCAACATTTCATAATGAAACTAACGTCAAGTTTAGGCGGGAAAATGTAAAGTGCACGTTGCCGATTTTATATTATTTTTCAAAACTTGAATTTCTCCGAAGTTTGATGTGTAATTATGGTGGATAATTAACCATTACGTGTTCGTGAACGTGTGAGTGTAGGCAAATGATATAAAATTGAAAATCGTGACTTTTTGGGTTCACACCTAAACTCCATCGAAGCCTCAATAAAGTTTCTACCGTTTTATTGGGGCAACTGAACATTATACTTGACACTGGCGAACACAAAAAGTGTGGTGCCATAATACATTCCCATGATGGGAAATATTAACTAATTGATTATTGTAATACTTGACACTGGCAAATACACAAAAAGTGTGGCGCCATAATTTAAAAAAAAAAAAACTAACGTCATCCACTGGCAAGCATTTATTCCGAGGAAATCTCCAACTACTTACTGCGTGCCTAGATCTTTCACTTGAGTTTTGGGGCGTCATCAAAAAACAATTTGATAATTGAAAACACTGGCTTTATATACTTTAAATTTATTGTGTTTGCCCTATTCTAGTGCAGATTGTGAATCAAAACAATACTTAGTGATAGTTTATCTAATGATACACTGAAGAGCAAATTATTAGCCAAGCATTTAATTAATAAGAAGAAACGAACATTGTACGAAGTTTAAGCCAACAAAAGAAATGTCAAAAAATATGACCACAGACAATTTGTATAGGTCTAACAAATAGTTTTATTGCATTTCTGTTTTAAAACTAAACGAATTTTGATTATTTTAATAAAAATATTGTACCTACTTAAAAGACTACGAGTTTTTCATTTCAAAATTTCCTTGGCATACGATTTTTTTTGTAGTTGACGTCTGATCACACTTTTTTTGCACCTGGCAGGCCTTATTATAGATTACTGTATAAATTAAACTAGCTTCTGCCCGCGACTTCGTCCGCGTAGCGTGATCATATATAGCCTATAGCCTTCCTCAATAAATGAGCTATCTAACACTGAAAGAATTTTTCAAATCGGACCAGTAGTTCCTGAGATTAGCGCGTTCAAGCAAACAAACAAACAAACAAACTCTTCAGCTTTATATATTAGTATAGAAGTATAGATAAAGGAATACCTAAATAAAATTGGAGCGCTTTTTACTAAGTGCATTTGGATACACGGTAAATGATTATACCAAAACATTTTTTTTTTAATTTTTGCGTCTGTTTGTTCCGGCTAATCTTTATAGTCGTAAAAACAGATGTACTTTTATATTGGCTCTTAATAAAACCAAACATATCCTTAAACTAACATCGCTAAAAGGTTGGTTATTATGAGAATTTTTCAGAGTACCTATACTGGAAAGTAAATTAATGCTGATCGTTTCGCTGAGCCCGCCAAATTCAAATTAAAATTGGTTTTTCGCAATTTGTAGGTCTATAACACATTCTTGCTTTGCTTATTAAACGTTAAAGAATCTAAAAGTAGGGTCAATCGTCAGCCTTAATTTTAAAACTGAAACATAGTCGATAACATTTTATCGATATTGCATGCACTAAATGAATAGCGGAATCAATTTGGTTATGTAAGCAAACATTCTAGAACAATTGATTCCCAGTAAAAGAAAATCAATGCTATCTCCATAAAAATAAGGATTACTTTAGATTGTCATTTTTGTGCTATGTTTTGCGGAAGAAAAATCTAACTTATTTTATCATTTTATTTTAATAAAACTGAAAATAATACTTTCCAATGATACAAAATCCCTCCATGTGATAGATTTTTACTGCGGCTATGATTTTTGCCTTCTAAAATGGAACAAGAGAGCGCTCTTATATATATTTTTTAATTTTTAATGTTGTTGACGCATGTGTGCGCTCTGAATTTGTGACCGCGACTGAGAGCACTTTATATGCATGTGAGAGCTTAGCGCATGGTTATAGAAACAGGGTTCCGCCCACTTACTACTTCTGTGTATTCTTTGTTCTGTGCCTCGAACGGCCCCATTGCATGTGGATAATCATAATCTCTACTATTATAAAATCGTAAATAAGCTTTCCGTACATAGAAGATACTAGCCTATGCCCGCGGCTTCGCTAACTTGAAGCTCAAAAACCAACAGTGATGATCTCTTCTTTGTATGGGTCTCTATACATTAGAGAGGTCAAGCTGGCAAGGTTCCGTTTAATTATTTGAGATATGAAGTATACCAATTTTTTAATATGGAGCACATACTTTCTAACAGTGATAACAAAATTAAAATCTATTCAGTAGTTTTTGCGTCAACCCGTAACAAACAGACAAGAATTTTTGGGCTCAGAGGCGTTTATATAACATAGCCCACTTGTTTTTTTTAAATATCTTCAATGTACAGACACAGCTTTTTACAATTTTATAATAGTAGAGATTTAAAAGAAAAAACAAGTGGGTTATAGAGTACACATATAAAAGTCTCCAAATCCAAAACAATATTTTTAAATTCTTGTCGGTTTGTTGCGGGTTGGCTTGGCGCGAAATCTACTAAATAGATATTAATTCTGTTATCACTGTTACAAAGTAAATGCTAGAACTTAAAAACTGGTAAACTTCTTATTTCATATAACATATAATTAAACTGATCCCTAGATACAGCTTGACCTCTCTGATGTATACAGATTCATATAAATCTTCACTATTGGTTTTTAGATTAAAATATTTTTGAGATATTTTTTTCCTAATATACCTTCATGTATAGGTATTAGGCTGTTATGTATTTTATTCGAGCTGACAAATGAAAAATTGTATTTGCCTTTGTTATATCTTAGGATTACTTTTAGATTTAGATATTATTAAGTATTATTTAATCCGTTTTGTAAGGATTTTCTTTTTGGAGCTTCTATGTACTAAATATTTGTATCATTGAATAAATTGAATTGAAATGTGAGCGTAGCCGCGGGCAAGTAATATTTATTGAAAGCAAGTTACTTGGCTTCTCAACCGACATGACTTACCTTACCGTTAGTTCTATGTCGTACGATACTACCATACCTATTAACTATCATTGTGTGATTTATTTTTGCATTTTTCATGCTTAGATTATAAAGTTATTTCAGTGAAGGAAAAATTCGACCCACAGGCAGGATTCGAACCTGTCTCTTCTAGATACAGGATTTTTTCCATAGCATTATAATCTTAGCATGAAAAATGCAAAAAAAAAACACAAAAAGACTCTTACCTGCGTCTTTGGCGTCGTCCAATATCTCGCCAGGACTCGGAGGTGTCTGTTCTTTCTCTTTTTCTGGCTCTTTAGGTTCAGGCCGCTCTGCTTCTGCCTCTGATGAAATAAAAAAATAAAAGGAGCTATTATCGAGAGAGTTAAGCATTGTATAAAGAGCCGATATCGTGCCCATATAAAATACTAGCTTCTGCCCGCGACTTCGTCCGCATAGCGTAATGATATATAGCCTATAGCCTTCCTCAATAAATGGGCTATCTAACACTGAAAGAATTTTTCAAATCGGAGAAGTAGTTCCTGTGATTAGCGCGTTCAAGCAAACAAACAAACTCTTCAGCTTTATATATAAGTATAGACTAATAGTGGATGACCTAATTTCCAATGGTACTAATATATTTCAAACAAATATTTCAAAATAGCTGTATAATAATTACCATTACCAATTATCTGATATTTATAGCAAAATGGCTACCCATATGCCATGGTATGGTAGTGAAAGTTGGGTGTGGCAGAAGAAGCATAAAGGTAGAAAAAATGCAGTTGAGATGAGAGCTTTGAGAAGTATGATTGGAGTGAAATTGAGTGACAGGATAAGAAATAGTGTGATAAGGGAACGTTGTGGTGTGAATGAAGATGTAGTGACTAAAATCGAGAAAGGTATGTTGAGATGGTTTGGTCATGTTGAAAGAATGAATGAAAGGAGACTGACTAAACAGATATACGAGAGTCAAGTGAATGGGAATGTAGGAAGGGGAAGGCCTAGGCGAACGTTCCGAAATCAGATTGAGGACGTTCTGAAAAATGGCTCGGTCAAGAGTACCCTAAACAAACGTTCATGTATGAAAAGATTGATGAGTGTGGATTAAGCTAAAGAGGTATGTCAGAATCGTAGCAAGTGGAAATCTGTGGTCTCTGCGTACCCCTACGGGAAAGAGGCATACTATTTTACATCATTGTATAGGGGCCTATTGCCATTAACTGGGCACAAATTCCAAACTTCGAGCTGCTACTGGGAAATTTATAGAAAAACCCAATAATTGCTTGACCTGGGAATCGAACCCAGTACCTCTGGCATAGCAGTCGTGCTCAGGACCACTAAATTAATCAGGCAGTTAGGCTTACATACAGTTACAATAATTTAACTACATTGTGTGTTACCTCTCTTCTCTTGTCGCTCTCTTTCCCTCTCTTTCTGTCTCTGCTCTCTCTGTGCTCGTCTCCTGCGCCGCGCCTCTCTTCTCCTCTGTATCTCTCCTGGTGAAGCCGATCGTTCCGCGGCCGAACGTCGTGCTAAACGCAATTTGCGTTCTATCTCCCACCTGTTTGGACAGAGAAGTGTAAGTTAGTGGGATTCCACATAGTCACGATTGTCACAATAAATGTTGCCATTGTTTCACATCTTCAATACTATTAGATTTATAACTTAACTTTTATCACTCTCTAAGAACGGTGAAGGAAAACATTATTCTTTGTTTAAAAAAAACGTTGATGCACCAAACGCAACCACAATACAGGAGAAAATCCTGGTATGGGGACACTAGGATGTGTTTACAAACACAAATTCTCACCTAAGTACACAAACACACCCAGAACAATTACCTGTAGATCATACACATAATTGCTCCATATGGGGATCGAACCCACAACACGTGTCAGGAGCCGATCGCTCAGCTGCTACGCCAAACGTGTCGTGGTCAAGTCAATGGTTTTTTTTTTTATAGCTAGATGGCTTCGGCATTTCCTAACAGACGACCTCTGAGAAGAAACACCGAAACAAACTCAGAGAATCATGGTCTCTTTTAAAGTCCAGACATAAATTAATAATGCAATAATATGAGTGGGGCAATGTCTGAAATGCCCTTTCGAGGAAGGAACCATAGCAGCTTTGAGTAGACCAGTCCTAACTGACGGCAAGCATGGATCAGTCATCGTGTAGCTCAACTAATATAACTTTTCAGTTCTAACCTGGTCTTCATAAGGTCTCTCCTCTCTATACGCTTGAAGATCTCTTGCTCTCTCTCCTTCTCCGACATGGCAGCCAGACGAGCTCTGTCCTCTTCATCCCCCATGAGGTTTTCGTCATATCTAGGTGAAAGAAGACACTATTATAGTACCTTATAGCACCATGGTCACTTCATCGAAACAATCCGATTCAATGAATTTTGACAGAACTAGTTACTGGAATTCATAAACTTAGATAATTAGGTATAAAGTTTTGCAATTCCAAACTTAATGTCATTATTAATAATTTCACATTCAAAAGCACCCATTTTATGTTTGGTTGTTGATTATTATATGTCACTTGATATTCAACTTAAATTGTATGATGATAATATACTTTTACAGTAAAAAATGTAATATCCCCGTATAATTGATAGTGAGTATATCGACATAGAGTAATTTATCTTCGATTTCGAATATCAAATAATGTACGCACCCATCATCAAATTCCTCTTCGGAATCAATGGAATCATTGTCAGAAGAATGTGATGATACTTCACCTGCAAAAAAAGAAAAGTCAATATGTCTCACATACCTACACAATATATGTAAATAGATACATATAAATGTGCTATATGCTTCTGAAGTTAACCAAATGACCACACAGCTAAAAGCTTTTAAATAAAAAAAAATTGAAATCACTGTAGGCAAAATAATATATAAATCAGTTTGGACAAAAACATCGTAATTACTATGGATAAAAACATTGAAATTGGTATAGACAAAATATATAAATCAGTTTGGACATAAATATCGTAATTAGTATGACAGAAATATCGTACCTAATCAGTATGGACAAAAATATCGAAATCAGTATGGGCAAAAATATCGTAATTAGTATGGCAGAAATATCGTAATCAGTAGGGACAAAGATATCGTAATCAGTGTGGACATAAATATCGTAATTAGTATGACAGAAATATCGTAATCAGTATGGACAAAAATATTGTAATCAGTGTGGATGAAAAAATTTGTAATTTGTATGACAGAAATATCGTAATCAGTAGGGACAAAAATATCGTAATCAGTGTGGACATAAATATCGTAATTAGTATGACAGAAATATGGTAATCAGTATGGAAAAAATATTGTAATCAGTGTGGACGAAAAAATTAGTAATTTGTATGACAGAAATATCGTAATCAGTATGGACAAAAATATCGAAATTAATATTTAATTTAAGAGTACATCAACAATGATACAAAAAATCAAACACAAACACTGGTTAAAACTACTGGGACTTCTTGGACTACAATCAATAATAGATATGAACAGCATTTAACATAAAATTTGCAATTAATGATGATATTTACGACCCAAATTGTCTTTGCACAGGTTTTTTTCAATTCTGTGACACATGTTGTGGGTTATACTTCCACATGGAGCGAATATTTATATGATCTACAAGTAGTTGTTCCGGATCTGGGTGTTTGTGATACAGGAGAGAATCCTAGTGAGGGACAATGTTTTTTTTAATAAATAAAAGAATAACAAGCTATTACCTTCTTCTGGTTCACTGTAGGTCTCCTTTTTCTTTTCTGACACAACACTGTCAGTGCTTCGTCTAGTTTCTGCCCTCATAGGCTCCGGTCTTATCCGGTTGTCATCTGAATGCTCTGACGAAGCCTTTCTGCTACTCCGACCAGCTTCTTTCTTTTTGGAGGTGTCACTTCTGGCATCACTTTCCGAATCTGACCCTGATGATGATGAGGATTTTGCTAAAAGAGGTAGAAATTTATTAGAAACTTCTCTTTAAAAATTATGTATTTAGTATATCTATATATATAAAAGAGTCGTGTTAGTTACACCATTTATAACTGCGGAACGGCTGAACCGATTTGGCTGAAAATTGGTGGAGATGTAGCTTAGTATCAGGAGACTTTTTATCCCGTTCCCGTGGGATGTGATGACAGACCGAATTCCACGGGGGCGAAGCCGCAGACAGAAGCAGCAGAATGCAGCGCTTGCGCTGTGTTTCGCTGAGTGAAAGAGGTTACCGGAGGCCCAAACCCTTAACCCCCCTATGATGCCGCAGTTGAAAAACTATTTGCTACCCCAGGAGGGTACCAACTGCGCTAGCGTTGGAGAATCCCTCTCTGGGCGTTCGCGTTCAGGACACAACACACCTGAACGTGGACGCCCAGGCTGCCCCTCGTATTCTGGGGGGGGGCAAAACTGCGCTCAATAGCACCAGAGGCAAGAGCAGAAACACTTCGGCACCCCCTGCTACACTGGCTGTGGACTTCTGCAACATCAGGGGATTACATACCAATCTCAATGCTGTCCACCACCACCTCGAGACAGCAAAGCCGGCCTTGCTCTTCTTGACCGAGACGCAGATATCGTCCCCAGCGGACACATCGTACCTTACCTACCCTGGGTACGGACTTGAACACTCCTTTTTGTCCAAGGCCGGAGTGTGCGTGTACGTCAGAGACGATATCAGCTCTCGTCGCCTCAGGAATCTTGAAGGTAGGGACCTCTCCACCCTATGGCTCCGTATAGATAGCGACGACCATCCCCGCGTCTATGCTTGCCTTTATAGGTCCCATAGCGGTGATTTCGAAACTGACCGACTCTTTGAGCAAATCCAAATACCTTCGGACTTCGTGCAGCAGCAGATCCCCTCAGCAGAAATCGTGTTCCTTGGCGATTTTAATGCCCACCATACCGACTGGCTCGGTTCCAATAAGACCGATCATGCGGGGAGATCTGTTCACGACTTCGCCCTGGCATATGGCCTGACACAACTGGTCACCACGCCCACGCGAATCCCAGATGTGGAGAGCCAGAAGCCTTCAATGCTGGACCTTCTGCTGACTTCTCATCCGGACGGCTATCATGTATCCGTAGGCGCCCCGCTTGGTTCCTCGGATCATTGCCTTGTCCGGAGTACGGTGCCTCTCATGAGCTCGTCGCGTTCGCGAGTTGTACGTAGCCGCCGTGTGTGACACTACAAGTCAGCAGAATGGGATGGGATGCGGTCATTCTTTGCGTCCTACCCTTGGAGACAGGTTTGCTTCTCGCCGGATGATCCCAACGCCGCTGCTGATTCTGTTGCTGATGTGGTGCTGCAGGGTATGGAACTTTTCATTCCATCCTCTGTAGTCCCCATTAGTGGCAAATCTCGACCTTGGTTCGGTTCGTCTTCCAAAAAGGCCTCTCGTAGGAAGCAGGAAGCTTATCGAGCCTGGGCTGATGCGGTGGCGGCACGGGATGTAAATACCAGCGCATTAAAAAAGAAGTATAACTTTGACTCTAGGTCCTTCAAAAGAGACATTGCAAGGGCGAAGTCTGCGCACATCGGTAGAATTGGTGAGAGGCTTGAGCGCCTGCCTTCGGGAACTCGTGCGTTCTGGTCCCTTGCCAAAGCTATCGAAGGAAGTTTTTGCAAGCCATCTTTTCCACCTCTTCACATGGGAAATGATTCGTTGGCCCATGACGCAAAGGAGAAAGCCGATCTTCTGGGCAAACTCTTTGCGTCCAACTCAACTTTGGATGACGGGGGACAAGATCCGCCTACCATACCGCGGTTCGATGGCTGTATGCCGGATATCCGGTTCCACCAACGCGCAGTGCGTTTAGCACTTGTATCCCTCGATATCCATAAGTCAAGTGGGCCTGATGGAATCCCTCCTATTGTGTTAAAGGTGTGCGCTCCTGAGTTGGCACCAGTTTTAACACGTCTTTTTCGGCTCTCTTACTCTTCTGGCGTTGTCCCAACATCATGGAAGACAGCATTGGTCCACCCGATCCCTAAAAAAGGCGACCGCTCAAATCCATCCAACTACAGACCGATAGCCGTAACCCCCCTTTTCTCGAAGATAATGGAGTCCATTATCAACTGCCAGCTCCTTCGGTACTTAGAGGATCACCAGCTGCTTTGTGACCAGCAGTACGGCTTTCGTAAGGGTCGGTCGGCTGGTGTCTTCTGGTATACCTGACACACCGTTGGGCACAGGCGATCGAGACTAAGGGGGAAGCCTTGGCAGTCAGTTTGGACATAGCGAAGGCCTTCGATCGGGTATGGCACAAAGCGCTTCTCTCGAAGCTCCCTTCCTACGGGCTTCCCGAGAAACTGTGCGGATGGGTCACCAGCTTTCTTGCAGACAGAAGCATTAAGGTCGTAGTTGACGGTGAATGCTCTGACTCCTTGTTCATTAATGCTGGTGTCCCTCAAGGCTGTGTGCTATCGCCTACTCTGTTCCTCCTCCATATCAATGACATGCTGCAAATCAGCGGCATTCATTGTTATGCGGATGACAGCACAGGCGATGCTTTATATACCGGCCGTGCTAACATTTCTCGGGAAACCGTCATCGAGAGCCGAAACAAACTTGTGTCTGAAATTGAGACCACCTTGGAGAAAGTCTCAGATTGGGGCAGACTTAATTTGGTCCAATTTAATCCTATTAAGACACAAGTTTGCGTGTTCACCGCTAAAAAACTACCGTTGGTCGTATCTCCTCGTTTTGAGAGCACCCCCTTAATTGCCTCAGCCAATATTGGAATACTTGGCATCGACATATCGAATCAACTCCAGTTCCGCGGACATTTAGAGGTTAAGGCTAAGTTAGCCTCAAAGAAGCTTGGCGTGCTTAACAGATCGAGACAGTATTTCACTCCGGCCCACCGCCTATTACTTTATAAGGCGCAGGTCCGGCCTCATATGGAATACTGTTCTCATCTCTGGGCAGGAGCACCCGAGTACCAGCTTCTCCCTCTGGACCGCATCCAACGAAGAGCGATTCGAATCGTCGACTGCCAAGTTATTTCAAACCGGCTTGACCCCTTGGCGCTGCGTAGAGATGTGGCCTCGCTTTGCATCCTCTATCGCCTATACTATGGGGAGTGCTCCGAGGAATTGTTCGGATTGATCCCTGCAGCCTCTTTTTGCCATCGTTCTACGCGACAACAGTTCCATCCCCATCATCTTGATGGCTGGCAGTCCACAACTGTGCGTTTCTCTAGAAACTTTCTGCCTCGCACAACAAAACTGTGGAATGAACTGTCGCCTGCAGTATTTCCGGACCAATACGACCTTCAAACCTTCAAGAAAAGAGCGTACTCCCTTTTAAAAGGCCGGCAGCGCACTTGTGACTCCTCTGGTGTTGCAGGTGTCCATGGGCGGCGGTGATCGCTTACCATCAGGCGATCCGTCTGCTCGTTTGCCTGCTATCACATAAAAAAAAAAAAGAAGCTAGTTTTGACTAAAATTAATTTTACTGTTCCACTGCTGGACATGGGTCTCCTCTCAGAATGAAAGGTTAGGCAATATACTATCAAGCTGGCCTAGTGAGGGTTGGTAGACCTCACACACTATTGAGAAAATCTTTCAGGAATGCAGGTTTCTTTACGAAATATTTTCTCCACCATATAAGTGAAACTTATTAGCGCTGTGGGTCGCACGTTACTAGTATTCTTGTTAACCCCTCGTGCTAAGCTAAATGCTTATGTTACAAGTGGGTTCATGTTGGTAGTACAATGAGTGGGTTTCGAACAGGCAACCACATGATCGCAAGTGCGATGCTCTAGCCATTAGGCTACCACCACTTATTTTGCACAGTGAAGTTTTCTTCATTCTACTTTTGCATCTGAGTGCAATGTGATCGGAGATATGACTTGAATTCGAATTCAAGATTTCTATGTCTTATGACTGTCTAATTATTGTAGGACTAGGCTACATTACTAAAGCAATAAAAGTACAAAATTGTGTGTGCACTTACAATTGCTCTTCTTATTATCATCATCGTCCCAATCCGATTCACTGTCAGATCCTGATCCGGATCTCTTAGATTTTGATTGAGGCGGAGAGTCTCCAGTTTTCTTCTTTTTCTTTGCTAAGTTCAAGAATTGCTGAAATAAAGAACATTTCATTGAAACAGATGTTTTACAGTTAAACAAACCTATTAGGCTTATTTCACTGTAGTTATTTACTGAGGGAAACTATATATTATTACTTTTATATATTTTTTATTAATTAATATTGTCAGTTAGTCTATTATTGATATGTAAATATTTAAATTCAAAAATTAAAAATATTATCATTTATACTAAGGGCAGAATTTTTATAAACAGTCATTCAGAACCATATAACAAAAGCCTACAGATATTATCTCCTATTATCATAGCCATGTTCTGTGATTAAATAAAAAAAGCAGCTATTTTTTATCTGTATTCTTACATTCTACATTTGAATGATTCAAATAAATGATTGAAAATGAGGATGTAAGAATGTAATAAGAATAAAGTACAAACTTGTGTTAATATCACTCAAAAGAGAAAGTCTAGACCCAAAATTACATAACCAATGGACATTCCTAGGCTGAATAACATAGCAAAAGTGCCCTATCGAGTTATTTTTTTTATACAGACATGCCTAACTTTCAAATGCTTACAGAACATTATCTCATTATTGTCAATCTATATTTTGTGGAATAAAATAAGATAGAATGCAAAACTACGGGCAGGAACGTTGTTAATCATTCATTTTTTCATGACTCACGCTAAAGAAGCCATTGGATAAACTGTAACGTAAACAACGACAATTCCCAAGAAAAAGATAAGGACAAATGTTTCAAACATTAGTTTTGTATAAATCACGTTAGATATCATTTATTTTCCTTGTAATATGTAAAAGATTTAATTTAGAACGAAGGAACATTGATCTTGGCCTATTTACGCAGTCAAATTATTGAAGAATGCCGTCAAATCGTTACGTACAATCGTGAACTTATAACCTAAGGTTTTTAAATAAAATTAACTTACTGAATCCAAATCTGAACATTCGCTGCTGGAGTCCGAGTCTATCAATGGTTTATTCTTCCTTTTAGCCATTTTGCACTAATATAAAACTGGAAAACGTTAATTTATTGCGAGTTGCGACTGCTTGCTTTTCCTTCTTCTCGAAGTCGTCAATCAACCACAGACTAAAAATAAATAAAAAACAGTATTTTTTACTTTTGAGTTTTGACGACAGGATACACGTAACGAAAATTAAACATAATACGTAATGACTGTTCTAGAAAAAAGGCCACATCAAATCAAAATGCGAGAAAGGATGTTACCGGGGTGCCTTCCAGTAAAATATTGATAATTCATGCAATATTTTATTACCAAGAACAGTTATTTTGATACATCCAGAAAGACAAGGGGCACATTTTCTTGTTTGTTTGTTAGTAAAAACCGTAAATCTGAGGTTTTTGACAACGTCAGATAACCGAAAACTACTAATAGTCTGTGATTTCTGTCTGATCTGAGTGTCTGCCAAACTCCATGCCCATAGAAGTTAGAACATCACTATTTGGAATATTTTTCTGCGAAAACAGGGCTGTTTATCATTGTTTATCTTTATTTTATTTATTTTATTGTGAATCAAAATAACCTCGAGTGTAGGGCGGCTTGGTTGTAATTATTGATGTTTGAAACTTGTCTTATATGTGGTGTTGGTTTAATTTGGGTTCTAGGTGTGAATCAAAGTGGAAACTAGGCTATAACGGGGTCTCCCGTTATTGAAACAATTTTGTCAAAGAATCATTATGCCTCATGATATAAAGGAGTTGGGTGGAAGGAAACCAGTATTAATGGTAAGTAATCTGTTTTTATTGATTCAGAAAGTGGCTGTTAAGTGCTAAAATTGTGTAAATAACCTAGTCCCTAAGTTGGATGAATAAAATTGTGGAACGTGTCCTTGGCCTTCGTATTTCGGATGTTAGAATTTAACGGTTTGTTATTGTTTGTGTTCAAACAATTCCACGGTAGCACTAAAGGGTTTTTTGCTCTTTAATCCCATGATAACTGCCTCATTAGCCAAGTGGTCCTGAGCGCGACTGCTACGCTAGAGGTCCTGGGTTCGATTCCCAGGTCGAGCAAAGTGTTATTGGGTTTTTCTATGAAATTCCCAGTAGCAGCTCGGAGTAAGGAATTTGTGCCCAGTTAATGGCAATAGGCTCGCCCCCTATTACATAGGACCTAAACATACCGGCGAACTGTGGGTGTACATTAGTACGCCTCTGCCTAACCCTTCGGGGAATACAGGCGTGATGGTATGTTGTTATGTTAATCCCATGATATAATGTGTTACAGAACAGTGGTAATAGTGGGACTCTACATATTCCAACTTCTACATATTTCTATGGTAGAACTAGTGGGGATTTTTGTGCGTATTTGTTCTGTTTTAAATAAATATTCTGCGACATTTTACACATCACCATACTAGTCCCAAACTAAGGAGAGCATGTACTATGGGTACTACACAATGGATATAATACTATATTTACATTTTTTTTGTAAATACATACTTTCTACTTACATAACATACCATAACGCCTGTATTCCCCGAAGGGTTAGGCAGAGGCGTACTAATGTACACCCACAGTTCGCCGGTATGTTTAGGCCCCATGTAATAGGGTGCGAGCCTATTGCCATTAACCGGGCACAAATTCCTAACTCCGAGCTGCTACTGGGAATTTCATAGAAAAACCCAATAACACTTTGCTCGACCTGGGAATCGAACTCAGGACCTCTAGCGTAGCAGTCGGGGTCAGGACCACTTGGCTATTGAGGCAGTTAGTACTTTCTACTTACATACTTTCTTTTCTATCTTTCTTCTTGTTTTTAATTCAAGTTATGTGCCATCACACCTGTATCCTCCCTTGGGATAGGCAGGGGTGTACTCAGGTACACCCACAGCTGGTATTTTTAGGTTCCATGTCATAGGGGCTAGCATATTAACCATGTACAAATTCCAACCTCCAAGCTGCTACATTTTATTCATAGAAAAACTCAGTAACACTTTGCTTGACCTGAAAATGGAACCCCGGGATCTCTAGAGTAGCACTTGAGTGAGACCGGTGTAGACTAATGAGGCAGTTATTTAAAGTTTCAGGTAAACCAAGAAATATGTCTTATATGTTTAAAGGAAATACATTATTAGGCATATTAAATAGTGATTAGTGTTTTTAGTGTAGCTTTAGTACTACTGTGCTAGAGTTTGTGGGTTTTATTCCCAGGTTGAGTAATGTGTTATTGTGTTTCTATTAAATTGTCAGTAGCTTTGAGTTTGAGATTTGTGATCAGTTAATAGTAATACAGTTAAGCTCACCCCCTATTATAATAATCAACCCATTATAATGTCCCATTGCTGGGCACGGGTCTCCTCTCAGAATGAGAGAGTTTAGGCTATAGTTCAAAACGCTAGCCTAATGTGGGTTGGCAGACTTCACACTACATTGAGAAAATCCCTCAGGTATGCCGGTTTCCTCACGATGTTTTCCTTCACCATTTAAGTGCATGACAATTTATAATTTATATGCACATGACTTTGAAGTCAAAATTGAGACCATTAACTTGGTAGTCCAATGGTCATATTACTAGGCTATCAGTGCCCCCTATTATATGGGACCTAAATATACCAGCAAACTGTGGGTGTACATTTTTTTTTTATTCATAATTTCAAAGTTAAAGTACATTACAAAGATAGCTGACAAATATTTAGGAGGTATTACAGTGTTAGGTTACAGTGTTAGGTAGATTAGGAGGAATCTGCCCTGCCCTACCGTGTTTATGAATCTTTATTCATAAAGACTTATAACCAATATTGGTATTGCCCAAAAATTGGATTACAGAGGTCTGATTGATTGCCATCTAATAGGTGTTTGTTTGAGAAGACAGTTGGGACTGTTTTATATGCTCTCTGAGACACAGGTGTCCAGTTGTGTTAAGAATGGTCACCCATCTATAGAATGACCATGACAAGCACAGCTTAACCTTACAGATCAATGCATTGCAATGCAATATTCACATCACAAATAAATGAAATGAACTCGTTTCATTTTCTGCACACTTTCAGAAACAATTATTTTTTAGCACCACAATACCATTTTCAATATCAATTTATAAGGTACCAATTTTTTTTTTACTTCACCAAATTTGAAACCCCCAATTTTTCTCTGTTCCCCTTACCACCCTGCTGTAAGCCTCCAGTACCCACAAGACTGCAGACAGCAGGTTGCTGGGGAGTTAGGGTGAACTGGCTACCACGCGCAAAAGTCGAAACGCACCAAGGTGCTTAACAGACTCGAACAGACGACGTAAGGTTGGTCGCCAGCCAGTCGGACAGCAAAAGGGCTATGAAACTGATATTTTTATCAGATTTTTACTTAGGTACACACTATAATAACATCATGTCTACCTAGAGACCGAGACCTACAATTTGGGTATCTTCAAGACGAGAGTGAACAGGTACCTTCTAGGCAAGCGCGCTCCATCGTAGACCTTAACATCAGGCAAGTTGTGGTCAAGCGTAAGCCTATCAGTGATAAAAAAAAAATGTCATTTCAATTTCGTGATAAAAATTAGAATTAGGTAGGTCCCATGTAAAAGGGGACAAATTCAAAACTCCAAGCTGCTACGAGGAATTTCATAGAAAAATCCAATGTAGCATCAAGATCACCTATCAAGGTAACCTGATACTGAATACTTACACAAGTAAAGGTGAACAGGAACGCCGTTACACCCTATAACACTTTGCTCGACCTGGGAATCGAACTCAGGACCTCTAGCGTGTCCATTGCGCTCAAGACCACTAGGCTAATGAGAGGTTAATTTTAATATTACATGGGACTAAGGGACCTAAAACGTCCGGCGAAATGTGGGTGTACATAAGTACTCCTCTGCCTAACCCTTCGAAGAATACAGGCGTGAAGAATTACAGTTTCATTTTCCTACGTATTTATTATCAAAACATCTTCGATATTTCCAAGGTAGATTGTATCAAAAATTCATAACAATTTTATCGCAGAACGATGACTTGCGTTTCATAGTGACGTAGCAACGTACGAATGTAGCTAACATTATAATTTTTGGCTCACTCTGAGATTGTTGTCTGAGAAACTCGCTGCGTGATATTTTCTTGCAATATTTACCTACTTTAAACAATTCAATTATCGTGTATATTTCACTAGTGTAGATATCAATTATCGTGTATATTTCAGTAGTGTATATTGTAATGGACGCAGGAAGTTACGCTGCATTTTGAATGTTTTTAAAGTCAGTTTTTGTTTTTGTATTCAATATTTGGTGTTTTAAAAGTGTGTTTATTTATCAACAATACATTTAAAATTATTGGTTGTTTAGTTGCGGGGTGCAATGGATTCTAATTGGGATGATGAGGTGAGCATGTATTATAAACCATTGAAATATACAAGGCTATAACTGCTCCTGAGTCGTGACTGCAACGCGAGAGGTCCTCGGTTCAATTCCCAGGTAGCTAAGCTTGGCAATAGGCTTGCCCGCTATTACATTGGAACCAAACATACCGGCGAACTGTGGGTGTACCTTAGTAGAGCTCTGCCTAACCCTTATGTGATGGTATGTTATGTTATTTATTGGTAATGTTAGAAATGACATTAAATAGTATTGGGGACGAATTTGGACATCTGGGCATCGAACCCAGGACCTCTAGCGTAGCAGTCGCATTTGGGACCACTAGACTAACGAGGCAGTCACTGAGATGTTCGACCCATAGGGAGATAATTTCAAGGAATAAGTTAGCCAATAAATGATGATAAAATTATTCTCTATAAGGTTGCAATACTTCGGTTTTGTCACTCTAATGTAAGTTTTGTGTGCAGATTGCCTCAATGGTCATAAGCGCGGCTGTTCAGCGTGAGGTCCGTGGTTCGATTTCGAGGTCGAGACCGAGAGATTATGTTTTTCTATGGAATTCTCATTAGCCGCTCTTTTAGTTTGAATCTGTGTCCGGTTAATCGCAATAGGACCCTCCCCTATAACATGGGGCCTAAAGAACATTGGCTATCATCCTCAGCAACTCATCATAATAAATCACTATCACTACTTATTATAAAACAAAGTCGTTTCCCGCTATCTGTCCCTATGTATGCTTAGATCTTTTAAACTACGCAACGGATTTTGATGCGGTTTTTTTTAATAGATAGAGTGATTCATGAGGAAGGTTTTAAGCTATATAACATAACGCTACGACTCTTAGGAACGGGGCAGCGCGGGCGCAAAAATAATAAATGTCCCCAGGTCCGTCCGTCCGGTCCGGTCCGTCCCCAGGTCTCCTTGTGTTAGAATGGCAGAGATTAGGCTATAGTTCACACTGCCCTAATGTGGGTTGGCAGACTTCATACGCCGTCGAGCGAATGGCTCAGGCATGTAGGTTTCCTGATATATTCCTTAATTGCTTAGGCGAGTTATAATTCACATAATTCGAAAACTCAGAGATGCTTGCTTTTGACTTCAACTCGAGACTTGGCACATGAATTGGCAGTTCCATGGTAAAAATAACATTAGGCAGAGGCCTACTAATGTACACCCACAGTTCCCCGGTATGTTTAGGTCCTATGTAATAGGGGGCGAGCCTATTGCCATTGACCGGGCACAAATTCCTAACTCCCAGCTGCTACTGGGAATTTCATAGAACAACCATATCATAACACTGCTCGACCTGGGAATCGAACCCAGGACCTCTAGCGTAGCAGTCGCGCTGAGCACCACTTAGCTATTCAGGCAGTTTGGTAATACCTAATAACAAAAGCTTATACCGCCTGTCATAAATAATTTAAAAATTCACACATGTTATTTGCAGGCTCCCTTGTCGCCGACCCCGTGCGCGGAGATCAGTGATGATGAGCTCGTCTCCATCTCCGTGCGAGACCTCAACCGACAGCTCAAGATGAGGGGACTCACACGCGATCAGATTGTTAGGTACACACATACACTTATTACATTAGTAAGTATAGCTCGTCCAAGCTGAAATGACGCGCTCTACTACTTAATTAGTCTATGTAGATGTGTGAGTGCAAATATTAATGACGACACTTCGTCTGTGTGGGAGCGTCGATTGTTCAGTGAACTATGATCTGCACGTGTACAAGACGGTGGACTAGTCGGGTGATAGTCGGCGTCCATATTTGAAATTTGCTTTGCGAAGGTGGGGCGCGTCATTTCAGCTTAGACAATCTCTACCTACCTACAGCTCTGCCCAACCCGTTTCTTACTCTGTGTTTATAAAGATTGAATGTTGTTTTGAAATGAAACTACTTTTTACCCGACTGCGCCAGAAGGACGGTTAGGTTTTTCGAGAGCATGTATGTATAATTGTTTGGCACGCACTGTGGCCTGAGCGGCTCGATGCATTTTAGCTTGAGAGGTGTCGCTAGATTCGTATTTACCGTGAGAGTGGTATGGTATAGCGGGCTATTTTCCGCAACTCCACGACAAAGCGCGTATTTTGCGTGCGGGTGGGAATAATTATCTACTCGACCCACCCTAACTCCTCAAGAAAGGCCAGCATGCGGTTAATGTTTGGTGGCATTCGGTTATTAGCCCCGAGTTTGCTGTGTGACTGTCGAGAGCTAGTAGTACTGCCATGCTGTCCGAGAGTATACGGATGGAATAGTCCTTCACCTCCCTTGCTGCAATGGCTGATGCTGCTAATAGGATGCCCATGCATTCAGCTTTGAAAACTGTGTTATAGGTCCCTAGTGGTATGGACATCCGCACGTTTAGATCTTCTGAGAAGATCCCGCATCCGGTGCCTTTACTAGTTTTAGATCCGTCTGTGAAGATGTTAAGTTCTGCAAGGTTTAGACCCTCACAACGATGGTCTTCATGAAGCTGAATCTTGTATTTCTTGTCGAATATAAACTCCTTCAGTTTATATTCATCGAAGAGTTCGTCTAAAATTGTTGTATGTCGCGTGCCGCGGTTTTTCCAGAGCGATAGTGCTTTTAGACGCACCGCTGCCGTGAGACTGACACTGGGTATAAAAATTTGGCGGATTTTGGCGCCAAATTCATATGTTGGGCACGCTCTGCAGCCATTCAAATTCATTCAATAATAAAACTAAAAATAAAGTAAAATAAATAACTAAAAAACCCAACTGCGTTTCTGTGTAATTTGGAAATGAAAAAACCATAAAACAAGAAAGTCGTCATACCCGATTGTAAGAAAAATTGTAGCAGTCGGGACCCATTTTACCTTACTTTTTTGGAAATTATTAGAGATCGGATTCACACAGAAATCAGAATGAGCTCATCGTGTCCTTTGATCTTGCAATTTGTGTTTGAATTTAGATTTCATAGATTCTATAATGGAATTCCAAGACCTCAGTCTACCCGTGACCATGCTTTAAAGGATCGAAAACGTCGGGAATTAAATAATATCAATACATCGCGATAATATCCGTAAAAAGAAGTTTCATTACAATGTCTAATTTTTGCGTAAGTGTAAGAAATTAATGATTTTGTTTTAATTCCAGGATGAAACAGCGACGCAGGACGTTGAAGAACCGTGGTTATGCGGCCTCGTGCCGGATCAAGCGGATAGAGCAGAAAGATGAACTGGAGACTGAGAAGAGTCAGGTTAGTTCAATAAATGTGTATGTATTCTTCTTTTTTTATGGAGCAAACGAGCAGACGGTTCACTTGATGGTCAGCGATTACCGCAGCCCATGGACACCCGCAACACCAGAGGGGTTGCAAGTGCGTTGCCCGCCTTTTAAAAGAGTTTGGGCCTCCGGTATCCTCACTCATTCGGCGAAACACAACGTAAGCGTAGTTCCACGCCTGTTTTTGTGAGGCCGTGGTATCCGGTCGAACCGGCCCATTCATGGCTCTCCCACGGTAAATTATGGTCTTCTTAATAAATGTCTCTGCACCGATTCATTGTTTATCCCTTCAAGTAGTGTAATTAGTTTTAGACTGTTCTAGATGAACTTGGATGTGAACAATAGGCAATGATTGTAAATCCGTCCGATGTCCTTAGTGCGATTCCTAGGTCGACCAGCTGTATAGGGAGATTTTTTTATGTAATAACCAGTAGCAGCTCGGAATGTGGATTTGTGACCAGTTAATGGTAATAGGAATGCTCCCTACTGCATGGGACAAAGACATACTGGCGAACTGTGGGTGTACATAAGTATACCACCACCTAATCCTTCGGGGAATACAGGCTTTGATGGTATAATTGTAACTTTGCAATCAGCGCCATCTATCTTCATTAATAAACATAAAAAAACTAGCGCCATCTATCTCCAGTAACAAAAATAAAAAACTAGCGCCATCTGTTATCATTAACTTGCAACTTTCAGGAGTGGCATGACATGGAGTTGATGCAGGACGAAAACAACAGGATTCGCGAGGAGGTAGAGGCGCTGCGGGGGAAGTATGATGCTTTGAAGAGATTTGCCATCATGAAGAACATTCCGTTACCACCTGAGTTGGAAATACAGCCCTAGAATAGATAATTAAGCCCGGTTAAAGTTTACATGGAAAAATTAAGCTTTGTAAATTACGAGTTACAAAAAATATTCAATCAAAAAAACCTGGAAGTATGTAATGAGTTCGAATTTGAGCACTATGTTATTGCTGCTAAAATAATTATTCTACCTACTATAGTAATTTCAAAATAATTATTTATAAACTCATAAAAAATACCAATCAATTGCCGTGCGTTAACGCTGAAATACCCCGATCGATTTTGTTGAAACTGCGGGTACAGTTTTACCAAAAAACACATTAAAAATATATACCGACGGATTCAGAATCTCCTCCTGTATTGAAGTCGGTTAACAGGTACCAAGTGATAAAATATTATTCTACCTCTATACCTATGTAGATACTGCTCATTGACCTGGTGGTCCTGAGCCTGCTACGCTAAAGTTCCTGGGTTCCATTCCCACGTCGAGCAGTCTATTGAGGTTTTCTAAGAAATTCCCAGTAGCAGCTCAGGAGTTAGGAATTTGTGCCCGATTTATGGCAATAAGTTCGCCTCCTATTAACCCCACTAACCTAAACATACCGGCGAACTGTGGGTGTACATTAATAAGCCTCTGCCTAACCCTTCGGGGAATACAGGCGTTATAGTGTGTTACCTATGTAGGTATAATATTATGTAAATTTGTTCAACTACAAATTTCACAAGGAATATAATAATATTATTATTTTCCTCGGTGATAAAGGTGTCTTAGACCCACTAGCACCAAATTTTTAAATGTGTTTAAGTTGCATTTAAACACAATTTTTCATACTTACTAAATTTGTGTTTAAATACAATTTATAATTTGTGTTTAATACAAATATGTTTAAGAAGTGGCCCCTAGTCTTGGGTGAACTTAAATCCCTCGCTACACTCGGGACTCGTCTTAAATCCCTCGCTTCGCTCGTGATTTAAGTTTTTAACACCCTAGCTACGCTCGGGAGTAAACCTCGAGTCCTTCGTTGCGCTCGCGATTTAAATCGTCACCCGCGACAGAAGACACTTCTTTATCCCCTTGGTTAATAATCTACTAATTATTCTTGGTTAGATATACTTTGAAGATTTGAGAAATTCCTGGATAAGCTATAAAAGTTGGAACTTGACTGGTTTATTAAATAACAGGTGGTTTTTTTATGGGATAAGGGGGCACGGGATGACGGATCGCAAGATGGAAAGCGATTACCGCCGCCCATGGACACCAGCAACACCAGAGGAGTCTCAAGTACGTTGCCGGCCTATTATAAGGGTTTGTTCCTCCGGTATCCTCCTAAGCGTTGTTTGTTATAACTTACTTATTTTTGAGTCGATTTTAATTTTGTTTCGGGTTCTATTTATGGTAAACATTTTCTTGAGACCTTACAAGTCAAACCAGTCACGTAGCCACTAAGGGCCACTTGCACCAACTTCTTAAATATATTTAAATTTACTATGAAAAATTGTGTTTAAATGCAATTTAAACATATTTAAAAAGTTGGTGCAAGTGGGCCTAAGTTTTATTTTAAATTTAAACAAATATGTCTGGGACTTTGTAAAATGCCACTTTGTAGTATTCTATAGTAACAGTATGTCTTCACCGGTTTAGTTAGTATAAAGGATAAATTATATACAATCTAGGACATATAAGTAGTTGTAAGTTTAATTAACAATTAAGGATAAATATATAATTATTATTATACAAGTGAAAACGTATTTAAAATAAAAATAAAGTAGTTATTAACAACTTTTTTTATTTATTTAATTTTCGACTAGGTATGTCCTTTTTTCTACAGCGATGTTGTTGAGCAGGGTTTGATTGCCAGGTGTTGTTGGGTTTTTCTGTTACATGTATTTGTACAGAATATTAAGACTTGGAGCTTGTTATCATAGCTTACTAGCGGCCCGCCCCGGCTTCGCACGGGTGGAGAATCACTAACTTTTTCGAAAATATTCTATTAAAAAAATAGATAGTATCCGATTCTCAGAAGTACTGCATATGCATATAAAATTTCATAAAAATCGGTCAAGCCGGAGGAGTACGGTAACTAACATTGTGACACGAGAATTTTTTAAATAACACTAGCGGCCAGCCCCGGCTTCGCACGGGTGGAGAATCCCTTTTTTTTTTTTTTTTTTTCTAAAAACCACACGGTGTTCCTTCCTGCACGTTTTCGTCGGGGGCTACGGGAAACAGAAAATTCGTCCGCGGCCCCCGCCTGGTGCCGGCCCGCCGCAGCGGGCCCCGTCTGCTGATTGTGGAGGGGGGGAGTGAGGCGTTGGACTCCCCCCCATCGCCTTAGAGGGGCGCGCGTGGAACACTACGCGCCACCGCCTCGGATCCTATAAAGGGGGGCGTGGCGGACGTCCCCGCGTCCGCCACCCCCGGACCCATTTATGGAGGCCGGAAGAGGGCATTGTCGGCCCTCCTCCGACGCCTTAGAGTAGGTATATAAACGTCCCCGAACCCAAAAATGTGATTTTTTAAATTCTTGTTTGTCTGTTTGTTACGGGTTCGCGCAAAAACTACTGAATAGATTTTAATTTTATTATCACTGTTAAGTATACCTATGTAAGTACGGATCCTGAGATACAGCTTGACCGCTCTGATGTATACAGACGCATACTAAGAAGAGATCATCACTGTTCGTTTTGATGTTTTTTTGGGATCTATTTCTAATCCTAGTATAGCTTCAGGTGAGCGTAGCCGCGGGCAAAAGCTAGTTAGGTATGTTATGAATGCGAAAAACTCGTCTGTTTCTTACTACGTAAACGCCTAAACTGCTTAGTCAATTTTGATGAATTTCGATTTAAAGGTACATTGTATCTTAGAGAAGGACATTATCTATCTTCTGTCCCAAATCTCATTTGTGATGAGGTTGAAATCGCGGGCAACGACTAGTCTATGCAAGTACAATAGGTATATTTATGAACCTTCGTTGATTTTGGATTAATTGTCACTCATTTGATTATCCTTCCCATAAGCAAACAACCAGACTACAAAGTCTACACATTGATCCGGTGATAACCGAACCTTGGTAATTAAGCGTTGCCCGCTGCGGCGGAACTCGTTAGCTCAATCAAGTGCCCTAAACTTCGTAATGGGGCCGGCAAGTTAGGGTTGACAGTTTAGGCCTGGGCGATTGATGATAGAATAGGTAAAGAATGGACGGTAGAAGGGTGTGCTAGTGTGGATTTACTTTTTATATTGGTTTATGGCCTATATATAATTTATCCAGGACATTAGAAGGGCCGGATTGAAATAGGCAACTAGGTTTTTTTAGGTAAGTAGATATTTTTAACTTCAGTACCTAAATTTTTTTTTTTTCAAATTATATTTTTAACTGGCAATCAAACAGACGAGTTAACTGATGGTAAATAAGTAACGACGAAAGATTACAACGGAAGGATACTATAATTCTAATATATAGTTAGTTACTTGTATTTTATATACTTGTAAATAGTTCAAAACCTTCCTCTTGAATCACTTTATCTATAAAAAACCGCATTAAAATCCGTTGCGTAGTTTTAATATTTTTTTAAAATCAATATAAGTCGAATTTACTCTTGTCCTTTATTTTCTGACTGCAGCATAACAAGTAGATAATATGGTGCAGATATTAATCTATTGTTTATTATAATGGGGACTTAATTCGCGACAAACAACGGGATATGATCGTTTCGTCCGCTTCCGTCTGTCACGGAGTTCTGTATTTTTGTCTAAAGGAATTAATTAATATTTTCACAATGGATGGAATCATTTGTTACCGGTGCGGGGGTTACGTGACTTCGGACTTGGCACAATATTTTATTTAACACACAGTTCTATGAATAAACACACAGGGTAGGTCTTAGTAGAATAGTACAATGTAATATCAAATACTTTGAAGGGATGTTACAAGAAGTAGTAGTGATAATAGGTACTAGCTCCACTCCTAGCTAAAGCTTTATAACTACATGATTGGTGCATCCAACACCTTGTCAAAATGAAAATCCACCAATCAGACGTAAGCACATCGGGAATGATCTTTTATCAATGTAACTACTTTTATTTACAAAATCAATTCAAATCATAATTACAGGTTCAGGTTTTTTTATAATTTTCCTGACATAAAGCGGTCCCAGTTGTCTTACGAACACCTAAGATAATCGTTGGTAGACAGAAGCCCAAAAAAATCTGGTGACAACTAGTCTGTCCTCTGATATTGGTATTGCCCAGAAATTGGGTTGCAAAGATCTGATGGCAGATTGGCAGTCGCTTTGTGTAAAATACTGTTAATAGGTAATTATCTACACTTGAAGCCAACTACAACATAGTTAGGAAAAAGTTATGGAATTTATTTTTCGAAGAAAGAAGAAAGAAAGAAAAAATTTTTTTTTTACACCAGGACGCTATAAAAGTTAAAACAACAAAAAAAATAAAACACGAGTGTACCTTAAAATTAAACAATGCTATACATACCTCTAGATAGTCTGTGGCATAGCCTAGATGGACCAGGTGCCAAAGACCAAAAAGTCCACGCTATTATTAGAAAACGAATACGAATCAAAGCCTAATTTCAGCGTCTCACCGTGCCGTGAATCAGCTATTACCTGTTTTAGCAGACTCCAAACTGCCTTATTTTTACTCTGGTCCTGAACGCAACTGATTCGCTACACACTCCTGGTTCCGGGTTCGATTCCCATGTTGCGCAGAGTTTTTTTTCTAAGAAATTCTCAGTAAGCGCTCGGAGTTTGGGATTTGTGCCCGGACAATGGCAATAGTCTCGCCCCCTATTACATTGTAAGTACAATAAAATTGTAAGTACATTAGTACCTACGCCTATGCCTTATCTTTCGGGGAATATAGGCGTGTAAATGAGAGTAATGACCATATTAAAAAAATATATATATTTTAATCGGGTGGTTTTTTTCTAATTCTGTTCTCATGTTCATAGTTACAGTGGCTGCGCACAGTGGGGCAGGCAAAGACAAATTACTTTATTCCCCCACCTATTTATTTGTCGTGCTTCCCTTGGCTTTCATTATTTTTTTGTTTATAACTGTCCTCCCTATTTCCGAATCCACTTCACTAAGGTTCTCGACAAGATCTGTTATTGTTTAATTTTTTTTTTTCTATGTTTCTGGAACAAAGCGAATCCTGTAAACTGCTTAAAAGAATCGTTTGAAATTAGACGAAAATATCCAGGATTACATAATTATCTACTTTTTCAAACGTGTCGCCGTGAAATAAATTAAAAAGAAAAAAGAAAAAAATTATAAAGAAGCGGCGGTAGCCTAATGGCTAGGGCGCCGGACTTGCAATCATGTGGTTGCCGGTTCGAACCCCACCCATTGCACTACCGACGTGAACCCACTCGTAACACAAGCATTTTAGCTTAGCACGAGGGGTTAACAAGAATACTAGTAATGTGCGATCCACATTGCAAATAAGCTTTTTTTTTTTAAAAAAAAAATGTCAAATGGGCATTTAGTACGACCCAGGGGCCAGGACCGCTGGGAAGGGGTTAGTTTTATAATATTACTAGCTTCTGCCCACGACTTCATCCGCGTAGCGTGATGTTATATAGCCGATAGCCTTCCTCAATAAATGGACTATCTAACACTGAAAGAATTTTTCAAATCGGACCAGTAGTTCCTTAGTAGATTAGCGCGTTCAAGCAAACAAACAAACTCTTCAGCTTTATATATTAAGTACAATTCGTAACTGCCTCATAGGTCAGTGGTCGTTAGCGCGACAGATAGAGGTTCTTGGATCGATGCCCAGGTCAAGAAGATTTCTCTATGAAATTCTCAGTAGTTAGCAGCTCGTAGTTTGGTTTTGTATCTGCCTGGCCAATAGCGATAGGCTTGTGAACCGTGGGTGTGTACATTAGTACCGACACCTCTGCCTAACCCTTCGTAAAACACAGGCTTCATAAAAGTTCTGTATATAAAATTCTAAAGTCATTACTCATTAGGTTACCCGAGGTTTTTATATTTGGAATGCAGGTGTAACAACTTTAAAGAAAAACTGCCAACATTCTTGTAAATTCTTCAACAACTTTCTCCAAGCTAGGTAGATACTTACTTATTTATATTTCGCGTATTAAAAATTAGCGACTCTGGTCTTTAAGTCTACGATGTCGGTTTTGTTTGAACAATAAGTCAGTGGTCATAATAATTATATTAATATATAGGTAATCATGTTGGTGCTATACTGTACCTAAACATGAAGTAAATAAAAAAGAACAATATATCCCCTTCAATTTTAAAACAGGTGTGTGCGTGTGTTGTGAAAATGTAAAAGTATTTTTAAGTGCAAGAATGATTTGTAAAATAATGTTCTAATATTAACTAGGGTACTAGGGCATACACCAGAACTGTTCTAGAAAAAGTCAATGGGATCATGTTTAGTTAATACTTAGGAACAAACAGTATTTCGTTGTGTATAAAAGAAGAAAACATATAAATTGCTCACCTTTATTCTTGGTAATAACTTCAGAGCCCAGCATAAGGCTAATTACAAGACAATAAGTAGGTATTATTTTCACAAAGTATTTAAAAAGTTATAATAAGTAGGTAGTAGGTAGGTAGGTACCTCTATCTCTCATAGTATAGGACTATTAATAATACAACTATATTAATAATTTACACAGCACCATCTAGTCCCAAACTAAGCAGAGCTTGTACTATGGGTACTAGACAATGGATATAATACTTATATACTTTTTTTTTGTAAATACATACTTATAATACATAAAAAAACACCCAGACGAACACAAACACTTATATTCATCACATACATTTTTATGTCCTGTGGGAATCGAACCCACGACCTCATGGTCAGCAGTCCGGTACTCGAACCACTAAACCACAGAGGGCGTTAAATATTAAATATCAAATATTAGGAAACATTAGTTTTTAAGTTTTCTTTACTACGTAATATTATGATGAATGGATGCTTTATATCGGAAATAAAGGTTTATTAATATTTATTATTATTATAACATTATAATAGTTTCAGATTGTATTTTTTTCCTGTTTTATTGCTTGATGGCATTATCATAACTGAAATCTTTACTTTGGGATAAAGTTAATGACGTTATAGACTACAAGGTAGAATTCTTTATATGTCGTTTTTACAATATAGAAAAACCCTTAAAACGTTTAATAGTGTTTTTTTTAAAGTGTTTTAAACTGCCTCAATATCCAAGTGGTCCTGACCGCGACTGCTACGCTAGAGGTCCTGGGTTCGATTCCCAGGTCGAGCAAAGTGTTATTGGGTTTTTCTATGAAATTCCCAGTAGCAGCTCGGAGTTAGGAATTTGTGCCCGGTTAATGGCAATAGGCTCGCCCCCTATTACACGGGATTAGGTCTATTACATGGGACCTAAGCATACCGGCGAACTGTGGGTGTACATTAGTACGCCTCTGCCTAATCCTTCGGGGAATACAGGCGTGATGGTATGTTTAAAGTGTTTTAGCTACGAAGAAGAAGCGGAATAAACTCCCCAGCAACACATAAGGCATTAAAAGTTACATGTATGGCGTTCAAAGTTACATAAAATAGAGTTTTAATTTTGTTTTGGGTACTAGGTACTTAATTTTTTTTTTCGTTACTAGAAATGTCAGCTGGGACTGGCACACACGCTACCAATCATTTTAGCACTCCTGAGAGCTACTGAACTAGCTACTGAACATTGAAGATATTAAAAAGAACAAGTGGATTGGGGTATGTTAACGCCTCAGAAACGCAAAATTTTATACTTGACACTGGCGAACACAAAAAGTGTGGTGCCATAATCCCACGATGGGAAATACTACTTGATTATTCTAATACTTGACACTGGCAAATACACAAAAAGTGTGGCGCCATAATAATTTAAAAAAAACGCAAAATTGTGTTTTTTTTTTAATTTTTGTCTGTTTGTGTTTTTGCCTGTTTGCTAAGGGTTGGCGCAAAAACTACTGAATAGATTTTAATTTTGTTATCACTGTTATATTGCTATATATTGGTGTACTTCTTATCTCAAATAATTAAACGGATCCTGAGATACAGCTTCTCTGATGTATAAAGATCTATACAAGATCGTCACTGTTGGTTTTTGATTAAATTATTTTTGGGATCCATTTTAAAACCTAATATAGCTTCAGGTGAGCGAAGCTGCGGGCAAAAGCTAGTACAATATAATATTTAATACAATATAATATAATACCTACTCTATATGATATTAATGAAGCTACGTTGGTGGATTATCGGAAGTCAAAATGTCTGAAAATCCTAACAATGTAAGGCATGAATAAATAGCAGCACTGCCCGCTTCGTAACTGCAATAAAAATGCAAACATAAAACGGGAACCTTAAACTTGCTAACAAGCGCTAAAACACTACGATTTTCCTTTACTCCGATTCACAGATCTCTTGAAAAAAAAAACTGTTTATCATATTTAAATATGATCGCCGCTTAAACAAAGCAAAGGACTTTTTACGCGGGCTTTTTATTCTTTTTTTTCAACTTTTGTACACAGTTTCAATTCACCAGACGTTACGCATGTATAATTCGAGACTCATTTCGCTCATTTCGGACTTGCCGCCATTTTTCCTCTCACTTGTTGTCCAACAATCAAGAGGCAGAAGTTGTGATGCCTTTGCTTCACTGTTTTGTTTTTCTCTTCTTTTTTTAAGTTCGTTAAAGTGAAGGCCCAGGCAATCAACTAGGCAGCCTCGTCCGTTGATTGTTGTCTTTGAAACTCTTTTTTTATTTTGTTTTGTTTGTGGACTTTTATCAAAAGGTAAAGTATTACCTGGTTGTCTCTGGTGTATTTTGTGCGACTAAGGATCGTAATTAGAGCTTTTTGTTAGTTCCTTTTCTGTTAATAGTTTGCTTAGCGACTGTGGCGCTAGTGTGCTTTGTACAAAAGTTCGTTTGAATGGGTCTAAGTGAGTGGAAAATGCAGTTTTATTTTTGTTTTCTAGAAAATTAAAGAGTTGGAAACGTAGATGCTTTTTGTGGGCATTTAAGAGATGAATATTAGTTCCTAGATCTTTTGTTTGGCGTATAATATTAGTAAGCTTCGTAGTATCACTCTTGTTTATCTAATTAATATTTCAATTTTAATTAAATGGCATACCTCTGAGAAGGAAATTTCTGACATAGTACCTACTAAGTATCGAAAGATTGCAGGTTTCCCCTGGATTGATGTTTTCCTTCACCGTGTAGCGCGTGATTATTAACAAATAGTGCGTGCCTTGGATTCGAACTCGAAACCTTTCACTTTGCAGTCCAATTGTGATATCACTAGGCTATCACTGCTTTTTGGTATAACTGCTGACATATACATAATACGTAAACAGAGCGATAAACAGAGTTGATTGCAATGTGTGCTTTCAATTGTTAGTAAAATTTAAAGACAAACAAGTCCGAGCTGCTACTGAGAATTTTATGTACCTAAAGACTCATAACATGTTGCTTTATCTGGGAATCGATAAACCACTAATGGTTTGCTCAATTTGAACATGTGCCAAAAGAGCCCTACTGCTTAATAAAGGCCTCCCTATAGACTTCCATAAGGTCCGTTTATATGCCGCCTGCATCTCAACTTCTCCCAGCGACCTTTTCCAGCTCGTCCATTCATTTCGTTGCTGTGTGGTCTCCATTTGATAACCCTTTTTGCTCCAGCGGCCTTCAGTTTTCCGAGCTATGATTTTCATGATTTTTTTTATTATGGCGCCACACTTTTTGTGTATTTGCCAGTGTCAAGTATTAGAGTAATCAAGTAATAATTCCCATTATTCATCATGAGATTGTATTATGGCACCACATTTTTTGTTGTGTTCGCCAGTGTCAAGTACAAGTTGTTCAGTTGCCCCAATAAAACGGTAGAAACTTTATTGAGGCTTCGATGGAGTTTAGGAGTGAACCCAAAAAGTCACGATTTTCAATTTTATATCATTTGCCTACACTCTCATACGTTCACGAACACTTAATAGTTAATTATCCACCATAATCACACATTAAACTTCGGAGAAATTCAAGTTTTGAAAAATAATATAAAATCGACAATGTGCACTTTACATTTTCCCGCCTAAACTCCTCATGTTAATAATCTACAAAATCCTTGTCTGTGGCATCATTTATTAAAAATAATATCATAAGCTCTATGAGTTGTTTATTTTTTTTTCTCGTAATAGGCGCACTTTTCGCATCGCTTTCATTCGGCGGGTCGGCATTTTTTCAGAGAATTTCCACCCTCTGACAAATGTGTAGTATTACGGATGCACAGTGTGACGGCATGAGGGAAGGCGTAGACACAGAGTTTGTTTTTTTTTGTTTTTAGTAGTTTTCTCTTTGAACATTGCCAACACTAGTGTAGTATGGGTCTATTATGGGCATAATATTACAGGTTTTTCAAAGTTGACGCACAAGAAACTGGATCTCACAACACAAGGTATTCTAGTGTGAGGCTCAGTGTTACTTGTTCGGGTACATGTTCGGGAGCCGTCGTCTACCATCGGGTGAAGCGAGCATCGACGGCTGCGCCGGCGCGACGGGAGGGGTCAACGGCCGGCGAGGACACTCCGCGACGGACCGGCATCGACCTCACACGCGCGCCATTTCCATAGATAATTCATAATTTGTCGTCTTGTAATGTGCAATATAATCAGTGTTTACAGTCCGCTGCTTTCATTAAATAGTCCTAAGTAAGGTCCCTTACATTTTGGTCATTCGAGCCTCTTCAAAAGCTGCATTTTGGAAGAACCAAGATCGTCGGCAAATTGGCTGTACAAGTTTACAAGGCGTTGGTGAACTTTGGACTCGACGTTTACATGAAAGCGCCGTGTCATCGTTGCAACGGTTTTTGGGAGTCGTCGTGCTGGGAAAGCAAGGAAGAACTTCGTACATATATCTCCCTGAAGTCTTCAAATACGACGGTGGTGCAAGACCGGGAGTGCTGGTCGAATATCGCCTAGTCATCGCTTCGTGGGAACTAAATCAGGTTGCCTTGTGGATAAGGATAAGGATATTTGTGAGTTCGTTCCATTTTATTTTCCTTCTTATTCACTTCCCAGCTTTTTACGATTATTCGTGTATTTTAAATTCTATTGCCCTTCCGTTTCACCTCTTATATATTTGAATTAAACACTAGTGCTATCTTTTCTAAGTAGTATCTGCACCAAACTTTTATAAAACATTCACGCATTGCTCACCGCTTGCCGTTTACCGTTACGAGGTCAACGTTCGCATCAGCTGTTTGAATCAGCTTGCAGTTATACGTGTTCGCTTGCGAACATATTTTTATAACGGTTTATAGTTTATTAGCTGCGCCTATTTGTCAATCCTTTTGTTTGCAAAAACCGTTATTTATTTAATTTGTATTGTGCGTAGACTTTCATAACTGCATTTTTTCTTTTGTCATAATGGCTAATGAAGATTTATTGTTGAGGAAACGTAGTGCTATGAAAGCAAAACTGACGAATTTTGGCAATTATATTAACATTCTCCTTAGTTGTGATGGTATTTGTGACCTGCAACGCATCGAGTTAGAGGGTCGCCTTAGTAAATTTGATGCCATATATAATGAATTTGATGAATTACAGTTGCAAATCGAGGTGCAGTCGGACAAGCCTGACGAAGCGTATGCGGAGCGAGCCAAGTTTGAGGAGCGGTACCATTCACTATCAGCGCGAGCACGCAGCTTGCTGGCCAGCGCAGGCGCCGGCGATGGCGGGTCTGTGGCGGGCTCGACAGGCAAACAATCAGGTGAATCGTGCACACGTAACTTTATACGCTTACCGAAAATTAATTTACCTAGTTTTGACGGTGGTTATCAGTACTGGCTAGAATTTCGGGATACGTATTTGTCCTTAATACATAATAGTAGTTCTATAGACGACATCAGCAAGTTTCACTACTTACGTGCATCTCTCAAAGGAGATGCATCAGAAGTAATAAAAAATATAGATTTTAAAGGTGAGCATTATGTAATGGCGTGGAAATTGCTGTGTGATCGCTTTGATAATAGTCGGCTTTTAATTAATAACCACGTGCAGGCATTATTCAATGTCGAATATATTTCAAAGGAGTCGTGTCATGAGTTACGTCGTTTAGTTGACGTCATAAATAAAAACATTAGAGCTTTAAAGACATTGAATGAGCCCACGGAATATTGGGATACGTTGGTTGTGTATATGATGTCCATTAAATTAGATTCTGTAACCAGTAGATATTGGGAGGAGCATCGAAACACTTTGTCAAAATCGCCAACATTAACACAATTTTGTACTTTTGTTAGTCAGAAGGCTGACCTTTTAGAAACCTTAGAATACAATAATAAACACATTAAAGATAGTTCCAGTAAAATATCACCTATTAAGCCTAATACATTTGTGGTAGCTACCAACCAAAGCGATAATTTAAATCGAACACAAAATTTAAAATCTTTATATAAACCTACATGTCCCTTGTGTAATAAAAGTCATCTTTTACATACTTGTGATGAATTTCGTAATTTACCTGTTGAAAGTCGTATAGCAAAAACAAAAGAGTTTAAAGTATGTTTTAATTGTTTACGTCCTGGTCATATGACTAAGCGATGTAGATTATCGCGATGTAAATATTGTAAAGGTAGACATAGCACTCTTTTACATGTTGAGGATTCCAAACCTACCAATTTCCAAGATCCTATGCCTAGTAGTGTTGCACTTACTGTTGAAAGTTCTAGTGGTGCCCCTGTACATACTTGCACGCTAGAAAGTTTCTCCTTACCCAGTGACACTTCTTTACAAAATACTACTGCTTCGCATATTTTACTGTCCACAGCCATGGTGAAGGTGGTCAACAATCAAGGCAATAAGGTCGACGCCAGGATCCTGCTCGATAACGGTAGCACAGCCAATTTTATGACTCAGACGCTATGTGATAAGCTGGGATTGCCTCGGATTAGTACGAGTTCCACAATAACAGGTATTAACAGTCAGACAACTACTAGTACACAGTCTTGTAATATTAGCATCATGTCGTGTAGCGGTGGATATAAAACTAGCATAAACTGTTTTGTATTGCCTGCAATTACAAAAATACTGCCGTCTGCTTTGATTGATCGACACGGGATTCCTATACCATCACACATACAGTTAGCTGACCCTTCATTTTACATGCCATCAGCAATTGACATCCTTGTTGGCGCTGAAGTATTTTGGAATGTCCTAGGTACTACGTCTATTGACTTAGGCAAAAAACAGCCCAAATTACGTGACACTAAGTTCGGGTGGATAGTTTCAGGCTCTGTGGCTCTTCGATCACATCCGTCGGCGAACATACAGTCACATTTGTGCAATTTTTCTTTAAGCGAACTAAATAATAGTTTGCATAAATTTTGGGAGCTCGATTCGGTATCATCGATTCATTCCTTATCTAAGGAAGAACGAGCTTGTGAAGAGAGTTTTCGTTTAAACACAACCCGTGATGCAAATGGGCAATTTGTGGTTACCATGCCTCTGAAGGATGATCCTAATGTGTTAGGCGCGTCTTTTGAATTAGCTAAACGCCGTTTTCTGTCATTAGAGCGTCGGTTTCAGCGAGATCCTGTCTTCAAAGAAAGATACATGTCTTTCATGCAGGAGTATGAGAGCTTGGGGCACATGACAGAGAATCGTACACCAAGGATGCCTAATTCAGATGGTAACACAATCCAGTATTTTTTGCCGCATCATGGGGTTATTAAAGAGTCTAGTGTCACCACGAAACTCCGGGCAGTCTTCGATGCATCAGCTGCAACCACTTCTGGATTGTCGCTTAACGACATACAAATGGTGGGTCCCACTGTCCAGGACGATCTATTTTCCATATTACTACGGTTTCGGCAGCATCAATATGTAATATCTGGAGACATCGAAAAGATGTATAGGGCTATTTTGGTAACACCAATGCAACGTTCCCTTCAACAAATTATTTTTCGAACTGATCCCCAACTGCCTTTAAAAACGTATAGGCTTAACACCGTCACATATGGTACGGCATCCGCTCCTTACTTAGCCACGAAGTGTCTAGTCAGTTTGGCAGCTGACACCACTAATAAAAACGCGAAATTTTCGATTGAGCGTGATTTTTATGTCGACGACTATCTTAGTGGTGGTGATTCTATTCCAGAAGTAGTGGCGATGTGCAAGGAAGTCATTTCGGTGTTAGACTCAGCTGGTTTTCATCTGCGAAAATGGCAATCTAACAACACCAAAATACTAGCTGAAATAAGTGGTAGTTCAGGAGATTCAAATAGTTTAAATTTAGCTGAAAATAGGAACGTGTCCTCAAAAACATTAGGTTTACATTGGCTTTGTGAATCAGATTCTCTAGCATTTTCTATAGGTATTGATGCCACCAGACCGGCTACTAAACGTCACATTTTGTCAGTAATTAGCCAGATATTTGACCCGTTAGGTCTCGTTGGTCCTTGTGTTGTCGAGGCCAAGATTATTATGCAGAGGTTGTGGATGCTTAAATGTGACTGGGATGATCAAGTGCCAGATGTCATAAATAGCCTTTGGGTCTCCTTTGTCAATACTCTCCCATGCCTTAATGACTTAAGAATACCACGGTGGGTCGTAGGTTGTAACTCAGTCCTTCACGAACTTCACGTATTTACAGATGCTTCTGAAAAGGCGTACGGTGCCTGCGTGTACGTGAGATCTGTGAATAGGGAAGGGTCAGTTAATGTGCAGCTGTTGGTGTCTAGGAATCGTGTGGCACCAATTAAGACTACGACTATTCCCAAGCTGGAATTGTGTGGAGCTTTGTTGGGAGCAAGGCTGTGTACTGGTGTGCTGAACTCTTTTACCTTACCTATAAGTAGATGCCGTTTTTGGTGCGATTCTACAATAGTGCTGAGTTGGCTGAAAATGGCCCCAAATTTATTAAAACCTTTTGTACGGAATCGCATCGATGAAATACAGGAAAGCACTACGGGGTATGCGTGGAACTACGTGCCATCAAAGGACAATCCGGCGGACCTTGTCTCTCGCGGGCTGAAGGCTGATCTTATCAGCAAGTGTTCCTTGTGGTGGTCAGGACCTCAATTTTTGTCAAAAGACGAGAAATACTGGCCAACAATGCCCAATGAAATCTTGAGACAGGATCTACCAGAGGTTTTGTCATCTCACTTCATTGACAACTCTCATGTTAATTTAATTTCAAGTCATCAATCCAATTCATTAATCAAATCATTAATTCATAAATATTCCAATTTTAATCAGTTACATAGAGTAGTTGCTTATTTACTAAGATATATTTACAATTTAAAAAATAAAAAAAACAAATTATTGGGTTCCCTAACTAATCAAGAACTTGGTAATTCCTTAAATTTAATTTTGCGACACGCTCAGAGTGATATGTTTCCTAAAGAGATTACTTTATTACAATTAGAAAAGTCACTGCCTCGTAAAAATAGACTTATATCTTTGAGCCCTTTCATTGATGCGGATGGCCTTATTAGAGTAGGGGGGAGACTTGATAACTCTCCCTATGATTATAATGTCAAGCACCCCATTTTGCTATGTGCTAAACATCATATTACAAATATTATTTTCCAAAAATACCATAGTGATTTATTACATCCGGGCCCTCAGCTTTTATTGGCAAATATACGGCAAATGTATTGGCCTCTTGGTGGTAAAAATCTGTCTAAAGCAATTGTCAAAAAATGTATGAAATGTTTTAAATACAAGTGTCAGGTTGTGCAACCTATAATGGGACAATTGCCTTCTTCAAGGACACAGTTACAGTTTCCTTTTTTTTAAATCCAGTGTTGACTATGCCGGGCCAGTACTGTTAGCTGACCGCAAAGGGCGAGGGTGTAGGCTTATAAAAGCGTACCTGTGCATTTTTGTTTGCCTTACAGTTAAAGCTGTACATATCGAGCTCGTTACAGATCTGACCAAGGAAGCTTATATGGCTGCTCTTAAACGTTTCGTGGCTCGTCGTGGCAAGCCCCGTAGCATCTTGTCAGATAATGGCACAAATTTCGTCGGTACATGTAATGAACTAAGAAAATTCTTACAAGACTCCAATCTTGAATACGAACTTACTCAGGAAGGCATTGAATTTACTTTTGCGCCTCCCTATTCTCCACACTTCAACGGTATTGCTGAGGCTGCCGTGCGTTCCACAAAGCATCATTTAAAAAGATTATTAGGTTTAACGCATTTTACCTACGAGGAGATGGTCACTTGTTTGACTCAGATTGAGGCAGTCTTGAATTCTCGTCCTCTTACCCCTTTGTCCTCTGATCCCTTAGATTTAACTGTCCTAACTCCATCACATTTTTTAATTGGACGACCACTTAAATCCGTTCCGCATCCACAGGTGACTGACATCACCATCGGGCGACTGGAGCGCTACCACAGGATGGAGCATATTACCCAACATTTTTGGAAGCGTTTTCATTTAGAGTATGTTTCTCTGCTCCAGCAAAAATCTAAATGGACCACTTCAACAGGACAGCTGTCTGTGGGAACACTTGTTCTCATCAAAGAGAAGGGACAACCGCCACTGGTGTGGCCACTGGGACGAATCACGAAGGTCTTCCCCGGGAGCGACGGAGCTTCACGTGTGGTCGAGCTGAAGACGAAGAAGGGAATGCTGCGGCGAGCCTACAACAACATCTGCCCACTCCCTTTGAAGTGAATACTTCAAGCCGGGGAGCATGTTCGGGAGCCGTCGTCTACCATCGGGTGAAGCGAGCATCGACGGCTGCGCCGGCGCGACGGGAGGGGTCAACGGCCGGCGAGGACACTCCGCGACGGACCGGCATCGACCTCACACGCGCGCCATTTCCATAGATAATTCATAATTTGTCGTCTTGTAATGTGCAATATAATCAGTGTTTACAGTCCGCTGCTTTCATTAAATAGTCCTAAGTAAGGTCCCTTACAGTAAGCTTTGTTGAAATTGAAAACGAAACAAGACTTATAAATATTTCATATGAAAAACATCGAGAGCCGTTTGAAGCTTATTAATGAAATCATCATCACTATCACTACTTATTATAAAACAAAGTCGTTTCCCGCTGTCTGTCCCTATGTATGCTTAGATCTTTTAAACTACGCAACGGATTTTGATGCGGTTTTTTTTAATAGATAGAGTGATTCATGAGGAAGTTTTTAAGCTATATAACATAACGCTACGACTCTTAGGAACGGGGCAGCGCGGGTGAAACCGCGGGCGGGTCGCTAGTAATCTATAAAATGATAATATATGTTCCGCAGCTGACAACAATTCATGATAACAACTGTCCCGCAGCTGGACACGGGTCTTCACTCAGAATAAGAGGATTTAGGCTATGTAGGTACTACGTTAGCCTAGTACGGGTTCCCAGACTTCACACCTGCAATAATATCTTATTTTAACTTAAACATTTTCAATTAGTGTTTAGATTAAAGTTAAAATGCAGGTTTAACCTAAACTTTTTTTTTTTAAGAAGAAAAAAAAAAAACAAATGCCATTTTCTACTCACAAAATAATAAAAAATAAACAAAATTTTTTTCCTCAATCACACCTCACCGTAACACAGTTCATACAGGCGTATAGCGGCAATTTAGCAAGCGATGTTCGTGTGATATAAATCCGTACCTGTAACGCGCTTTACTTGATTTAATATACAACGCTATGTTTTTTGTTGGCATACATATTGGGGAGCGCGGCGCGGCCCGTGACGTATGATCGACGTCACATTAGTACCGACACCTCTGCCTAACCCTTCGTAAAACACAGGCTTCATAAAAGTTCTGTATATAAAATTCTAAAGTCATTACTCATTAGGTTACCCGAGGTTTTTATATTTGGAATGCAGGTGTAACAACTTTAAAGAAAAACTGCCAACATTCTTGTAAATTCTTCAACAACTTTCTCCAAGCTAGGTAGATACTTACTTATTTATATTTCGCGTATTAAAAATTAGCGACTCTGGTCTTTAAGTCTACGATGTCGGTTTTGTTTGAACAATAAGTCAGTGGTCATAATAATTATATTAATATATAGGTAATCATGTTGGTGCTATACTGTACCTAAACATGAAGTAAATAAAAAAGAACAATATATCCCCTTCAATTTTAAAACAGGTGTGTGCGTGTGTTGTGAAAATGTAAAAGTATTTTTAAGTGCAAGAATGATTTGTAAAATAATGTTCTAATATTAACTAGGGTACTAGGGCATACACCAGAACTGTTCTAGAAAAAGTCAATGGGATCATGTTTAGTTAATACTTAGGAACAAACAGTATTTCGTTGTGTATAAAAGAAGAAAACATATAAATTGCTCACCTTTATTCTTGGTAATAACTTCAGAGCCCAGCATAAGGCTAATTACAAGACAATAAGTAGGTATTATTTTCACAAAGTATTTAAAAAGTTATAATAAGTAGGTAGTAGGTAGGTAGGTACCTCTATCTCTCATAGCATAGGACTATTAATAATACAACTATATTAATAATTTACACAGCACCATCTAGTCCCAAACTAAGCAGAGCTTGTACTATGGGTACTAGACAATGGATATAATACTTATATACTTTTTTTTTGTAAATACATACTTATAATACATAAGAAACACCCAGACGAACACAAACACTTATATTCATCACATACATTTTTATGTCCTGTGGGAATCGAACCCACGACCTCATGGTCAGCAGTCCGGTACTCGAACCACTAAACCACAGAGGGCGTTAAATATTAAATATCAAATATTAGGAAACATTAGTTTTTAAGTTTTCTTTACTACGTAATATTATGATGAATGGATGCTTTATATCGGAAATAAAGGTTTATTAATATTTAATATTATTATAACATTATAATAGTTTCAGATTGTATTTTTTTCCTGTTTTATTGCTTGATGGCATTATCATAATTGAAATCTTTACTTTGGGATAAAGTTAATGACGTTATAGACTACAAGGTAGAATTCTTTATATGTCGTTTTTACAATATAGAAAAACCCTTAAAACGTTTAAAAGTGTTTTTTTTAAGTGTTTTAAACTGCCTCAATAGCCAAGTGGTCCTGACCGCGACTGCTACGCTAGAGGTACTGGGTTCGATTCCCAGGTCGAGCAAAGTGTTATTGGGTTTTTCTATGAAATTCCCAGTAGCAGCTCGGAGTTAGGAATTTGTGCCCAGTTAATGGCAATAGGCTCGCCCCCTATTACATGGGACCTAAACATACCGGCGAACTGTGGGTGTACATTAGTACGCCTCTGCCTAATCCTTCGGGGAATAAAGGCGTGATGGTATGTTTAAAGTGTTTTAGCTAAGAAGAAGAAGCGGAATAAACTCCCCAGCAACACAAGTTACATGTATGGCGTTCAAAGTTACATAAAATAGAGTTTTAATTTTGTTTTGGGTACTAGGTACCTACTTAATTTTTTTTTTCGTTACTACAAATGTCAGCTGGGACTGGCACACACGCTACCAGTCATTTTAGCACTCCTGAGAGCTACTGAAGGTCCCTGTATGTTGTAGACGAGTGGCAATTTAAAATTCAATAGACAAACGAATAGAAACAAAATGTAATGTAATGTAATGTTAATATCTTCTTCTCTAATGTTATAAAATTGTAAAAAAGCTGTCTGTACATTGAAGATCTTAAAAAGAACAAGTGGATTAGGGTATGTTAACGCCTCAGAAACGCAAAATTTTATACTTGACACTGGCGAACACAAAAAGGTGTGGTGCCATAATACAATCCCACGATGGGAAATAATACTACTTGATTATTCTAATACTAAAATACGGCAAATACACAAAAAGTGTGGCGCCATAATAATAAAAAAAAACGCAATATTGTGTTTTTTTTTAATTTTTGTCTTTTTGCCTGTTTGCTAAGGGTTGGCGCAAAAACTACTGAATAGATTTTAATTTTGTTATCACTGTTATATTGCTATATATTGGTGTACTTCTTATCTCAAATAATTAAACGGATCCTGAGATACAGCTTCTCTGATGTATAAAGATCTATACAAGATCGTCACTGTTGGTTTTTGATTAAATTATTTTTGGGATCCATTTTAAAACCTAATATAGCTTCAGGTGAGCGAAGCTGCGGGCAAAAGCTAGTACAATATAATATATAATATAATACCTACTCTATATGATATTAATGAAGCTACGTTGGTGGATTATCGGAAGTCAAAATGTCTGAAAATCCTAACAATGTAAGGCATGAATAAATAGCAGCACTTCCCGCTTCGTAACTGCAATAAAAATGCAAACATAAAACGGGAACCTTAAACTTGCTAACAAGCGCTAAAACACTACGATTTTCCTTTACTCCGATTCACAGATCTCTTGAAAAAAAAAAATCTGTTTATCATATTTAAATATGATCGCCGCTTAAACAAAGCAAAGGACTTTTTACGCGGGCTTTTTATTCTTTTTTTTCAACTTTTGTACACAGTTTCAATTCACCAGACGTTACGCATGTATAATTCGAGACTCATTTCGCTCATTTCGGACTTGCCGCCATTTTTCCTCTCACTTGTTGTCCAACAATCAAGAGGCAGAAGTTGTGATGCCTTTGCTTCACTGTTTTGTTTTTCTCTTCTTTTTTTAAGTTCGTTAAAGTGAAGGCCCAGGCAATCAACTAGGCAGCCTCGTCCGTTGATTGTTAAGTCTTTGAAACTCTTTTTTATTTTGTTTTGTTTGTGGACTTTTATCAAAAGGTAAAGTATTACCTGGTTGTCTCTGGTGTATTTTGTGCGACTAAGGGCCGGTTGTTTCAAACGGTTAGTTAACGTAACATACGTTCGTTAAATAATAACGATTACGTCAGTTGTTTAACGTTCGTTAAAAACAAAGCGTTGTTTCACTGCATAAAAAACCGAGTGTCAAAGTTATTCGGGTTGCCAGTAAAAAGTAACACTTTTTCCCAATAAAAATAGTTGAGAGATTTTTTTATTATGGCATCGTTCCGCCTATCATGTCAAATTTGAACTGACAAGCGGACAAGTGACTTTAAATAACAAGCCTAGATCGTCGAAAATTGTTTAAAACTTAAATTTTAAAGAAAAATTGATACCTTTACACCAAATTAAGTACCTATTACATTATGATAAGCACGATAATATTTATTAAACTTTCCGAATTCCTATTTCTCATGTATTTATGTTTGGAATTTTATTCATGTGGTATTTTTTTACAGAGAAAACGATTGCCGTGATTGATAAATTGTAATTTAAAAAAATGATAGGTTGGTGTGTTTAAATAACAAAGTTGGACTGATTTTAACATTAGTGGGCTCCAAAATATATTATAAAATCGTGACGAAGGTAGGTCTGTGTAATATACTTATTAGAGATACTAGTTATCTCTTAGTAGTCGTGTATACATGCAAGTGTTCTACACAGTAAATAAATGCTGGCAAATTGAAAATGAAGGTGTCATAAAAACGATTCTGCTGGGGCGCGATGGATAATTGTTCCTGCGGGTGTTGAAATGGGGTTTATATCAAATGCTATAATAACATTCAAATACCAGTCGAAATCAAGTGACTACCATGATGACATGAACAGAACAAATTTTATGAAATGGCTTTAGGAAAAACTAATTCCTAACTTACCAGCTAACAGTTTAGTAGTTATGGATAATGCCCCATATCACACGGTGAAGTTAAACAAGGCTCCAACATTAAGCTCTACTAAAGCAGATATGCAAAGCTGGATCACAAATAAGGGTTTATCATATCTGCCTACCATGGTAAAAGCTCAACTCTATGATATTATAAAAGAGCATAAAGAAGCTACAATATATGAAGCTTATCAAAATGCTTCAAGCTCTTGGCCACAAAGTGCACTCGGACTCACTTAGGGCCGGTTGTTTCAAACGGTTAGTTAACGTAACATACGTTCGTTAAATAATAACGATTACGTCAGTTGTTTAACGTTCGTTAAAAACAAAGCGTTGTTTCACTGCATAAAAAACCGAGTGTCAAAGTTATTCGGGTTGCCAGTAAAAAGTAACACTTTTTCCCAATAAAAATAGTTGAGAGATTTTTTTATTAATTATATATAAATTGTAATTTAAAAAAATGATAGGTTGGTGTGTTTAAATAACAAAGTTGGACTGATTTTAACATTAGTGGGCTCCAAAATATATTATAAAACAACTAGATAAAAGAAATTTAGGCGAACCATCGGTGGATATTAAACTTTTAATCTGCCGGTGGGAGGATATCAATAAAAGACAACACTATTTTGCCTGTACTTTATTTCCCATAGGTTGCACACAATAATATTAAAATTTATTTCTGTAAGCCAGACATGTCACCAACACATCTCATGAAATATCTTGATGCATAATATTGCAGAGTTGCAAGAACCCGGTTTATCGGTTTTACGGCCAAATTTCTGAAAATTTTGAGTCAAATTAAGTATTAGGTACAGACCTATACATGTAATAAAATAATAACTGAGTAGGCACAGGCATATACTTTTCTGTAGCAATTTTTATTTCATCTTCAATTTGATGTGATAACAATAGAGCTACTTCCTTTGAAACACGGTATCTTGAAATAAATTCATGCTCATCCCATAGGTTTAAGTTATTAATACGAGTTATAAATACTTTTTTCTTTCTTCCTACATTATTTCGTTTCATCATCAGATGAACCATTATCGAACAAAGACAAATACAACAAAAGAGAGTCCATGTTTTTTTACTGTTTGGTGCAGAACTGCACATGTTTGAGAATAAAATGACGTTAACCAGTGGGTACGGCACCGGTTACTGTTAACGTTACTTTTTAACGGACGTTAAGGCCGTCTTTTCGTGAAACAACGCTTTTTTTGACTTGACGATAGTTAACGCCATTTTTAACGTATACGCGTGCGTTAAGTGGACGTGAAGCAACCGGCCCTAAGGATCGTAATTAGAGCTTTTTGTTAGTTCCTTTTCTGTTAATAGTTTGCTTAGCGACTGTGGCGCTAGTGTGCTTTGTACAAAAGTTCGTTTAAATGGGTCTAAGTGAGTGGAAAATGCAGTTTTATTTTTGTTTTCTAGAAAATTAAAGAGTTGGAAACGTAGATGCTTTTTGTGGGCATTTAAGAGATGAATATTAGTTCCTAGATCTTTTGTTTGGCGTATAATATTAGTAAGCTTCGTAGTATCACTCTTGTTTATCTAATTAGTATTTCAATTTTAATTAAATGGCATACCTCTATGAAGGAAATTTCTGACATAGTACCTACTAAGTATCCAAAGATTGCAGGTTTCCTCACGATGTTTTCCTTCACCGTGTAGCGCGTGATTATTAACAAATAGTGCGTGCCTTGGATTCGAACTCGAAACCTTTCACTTTGCAGTCCAATTGTCATATCACTAGGCTATCACTGCTTTTTGCTATAAGCTAACATATAATATATAATAGATACGTAAACAGAGTTGATTACAATTTGTTCTTTCAATTGTTAGTAAAATTTAAAGACAAACAAGTCCGAGCTGCTACTGAGAATTTTATGTAAAGACTCATTTATAACATGTTGCTTTATCTGGGAATCGATAAACCACTAATGGTTTGCTCAATTTGAACATGTGCCAAAAGAGCCCTACTGCTTAATAAAGGCCTCCCTATAGACTTCCATAAGGTCCGTTTATATGC
Organism: Acronicta leporina; assembly: GCA_947256265.1. Lineage (NCBI taxonomy): Eukaryota > Metazoa > Arthropoda > Insecta > Lepidoptera > Noctuidae > Acronicta > Acronicta leporina. The sequence goes on along the minus strand of OX366537.1, from coordinate 1,722,065 downwards.
CGCCTGCATCCCAACTTCTCCCAGCGAACTTTTCCAGCTCGTCCATTCATTTCTTTGCTGCGTGGTCTCCATTTGATAACCCTTTTTGCTCCAGCGGCCTTCAGTTTTCCGAGCTATGATTTTCATGTTTTTTTTTATTATGGCGCCACACTTTTTGTGTATTTGCCAGTGTCAAATATTAGAGTAATCAAGTAATAATTCCTATTATTCAACATGGGATTGTATTATGGCACCACACTTTTTGTTGTGTTCGCCAGTGTCAAGTACAAGTTGTTCAGTTGCCCCAATAAAACGGTAGAAACTTTATTGAGGCTTCGATGGAGTTTAGGAGTGAACCCAAAAAGTCACAATTTTCAATTTTATATCATTTGCCTACACTCTCATACGTTCACGAACACTTAATAGTTAATTATCCACCATAATCACACATTAAACTTCGGAGAAATTCAAGTTTTGAAAAATAATATAAAATCGACAATGTGCACTTTACATTTTCCCGCCTAAACTCCTCATGTTAATAATCTACAAAATCCTTGTCTGTGGCATCATTTATTAAAGATAATATCATAAGCTCTATGAGTTGTTTATTTTTTTTTCTCGTAATAGGCGCACTTTTCGCATCGCTTTCATTCGGCGGGTCGGCATTTTTTCAGAGAATTTCCACCCTCTGACTAATGTGTAGTATTACGGGTGCACAGTGTGACGGCGTGAGGGAAGGCGTAGACACAGGGTTTGTTTTTTTGTTTTTAGTAGTTTTCTCTTTGAACATTGCCAACACTAGTGTAGTATGGGTCTATGGGCATAATATTACAGGTTTTTCAAAGTTGACGCACAAGAAACTGGATCTCAACACAGGGTATTCTAGTGTGAGGCTCAGTGTTACTTGTAAGCTTTGTTGAAATTGAAAACGAAACAAGACTATTATAAATATTTTATATGAAAAACATCGAGAGCCGCTTGAAGCTTATTAATGAAATCATCATCACTATCACTACTTATTATAAAACAAAGTCGTTTCCCGCTGTCTGTCCCTATGTATGCTTAGATCTTTAAAACTACGCAACGGATTTTGATGCGGTTTTTTTTAATAGATAGATTGATTCAAGAGGAAGGTCTTAAGCTATTTAACATAACCCTACAACTCTGAGGAACGGGGCAGCGTGGGTGAAACCGCGTGCGGATCGCTAGTAATCTATAAAATGATAACATATGTTCCGCAGCTGACAACAATTCATGATAACAACTGTCCCGCAGCTGGACACGGGTCTTCACTCAGAATAAGAGGATTTAGGCTATGTAGGTATTACGTTAGCCTAGTACGGGTTCCCAGACTTCACACCTGCAATAATATCTTATTTTAACTTAAACAATTTCAATTAGTGTTTAGATTAAAGTTAAATAGCAGGCTTAACCTAAACTAAAATGCCATTACCCTACTCACAAAATAATAAAAAATAAACAAAAATTTTGTCCTCAATCACACCTCACCGTAACACAGTTCATACAGGCGTATAACGGCAATTTAGCAAGCGATGTTCGTGTGATATAAATCCGTACCTGTAACGCGCTTTACTTGATTTAATATACAACGCTATGTTTTTTGTTGGCATACATATTGGGGAGCGCGGCGCGGCCCGTGACGTATGATCGACGTCACATTTGCATACCTCGTCATAAGTGGGATGATGTATTGAGTTTTTTGGCGGGGAATGCTTTTATATTGTCATGTAACAGGGGTGGTGTATTTTTCTCTGAACTATTTTATCTACAGATTTTACACAAATTTAGGATAGGTACAAGGAAGATATATGTATTTTCTTCTTCTTCTTCTTCTCTACTATTATAAAATTGAAAAAAATCTGTACATTGACGATATTAAAAAAAAACAAGTTGGATAGGGTATATAAACGTCTCCGAATCCAAAAATATGATTTTTAAAATTCTGTTTGTTACGGGTTGGAGCAAAAACTACTGAATAGATATAATTTTGTTATCACTGTTAGAAAGTATATGCTCCGACTTAAAACTGGTGAACTTCTTATCTCAATTAATGAAACGGATCGGACGGAACGGAGTTTGATTATAATGGTAATTGAGACATTTGGCCTGAGGAGAGACTTCGCTTCCCTATGTGTGTCTACCGCCTGTATAATGGACTGTGCTCTAATGAATTGTTTAATAATATGGTACCCACGGCCATATTTTATCATCTCACCTCTCGTCATCAGCAGTGAAGCACCTAACATCTTAACACCATTATTATCGTATACAGTACGGTTCTAGAGACTTCCTCCCACGTACAATCAGGCTGTGGAATGAGCTATAGTTGGCGCAAGATAACTTGAACCAAAATGGCGGATGCGCAGAAGTCGGTGTTTAGTACATTTTGCACGCAAATGCACTGCACAAACTTTCCCCCTCTCCGTTAGTTTTGGGTTAAATTATTTTGCACGAACTATACCTGCCGTGGTTTTCCGAAAATACTACAGCATGGGGTTTTTCAAAAAGGGAGTGAAAAGTTTTTTACAAGGTCGCCAACGCGCGAGCGACACCTCTGGTGTTGCAGAAGACCATAGGCTACGGTGACTGCTTACCATCAGGTGGGCCGTAAGCTAGTTTGCCACTTCAGTGATATAAGACATATTTTTTGGTAGATCGCAGTTTATCGATTCATTCCTGGAATTCATACGCTGTCTTAAAAGTTTAGGATCTGTCCGTTCATCCATTTAGTACACCAAGTTTAATTACGTGGAGTTCGTTAACTTAGTAATCTCCATTCCCCTTCTCAATGTGCTGTGTTAGGGATGGTTTCTTATGTGGATGGTGTGTTTTTAATCAGTAAGAGTCTGAACCCCGCGCGTTTTCAAGAGGAGGAGGATATCCGGCCGCAGATATGAGAGCAATTATAATTTACTGATTTCTGAAGCTTACGCGAATATTAGACATATTGAATTAAAACAACTTTAATGATTTTATCGCGTTATATTAGCACAAATTAAAACCCGACGTTCGGGACCCTTTACAGCGTCCATGGTCACGGGCAGACTGAGGCAAAGAGTATAATAATATGGTTGTACGACTGAGGTGTCGTGCGTCTTATCGTTGTATTTATTGCCAGTTCCCTCCATTAACCCTTTCACTTTTACTTTAATCATTCGTTATTCGATTCATGCAGAGGGAGCTCACCGTATCTATTTGTTTTCTTGTTTCTTTGTATCTCTTCGTGGACAAAAATGTAATTCGAGCAGGTACCATTTGGACAGGTGCTCTAGATGGACTACATCTCGTCTACTACCTAGGGAGGTGGCAGGTATGTTAGACACGACACGGCAATGTTGTTGGTGAGTCGTGACATTCGCAGCCGCCATAGTAAAAAAATACCAGGCTAAATTACACTACGGTGTGACAGTAAGCCATCAAGATTTTTTGTCTCCCGAAGATTTATAGTTGTACCTTATGGCGAAATAGAGCTTTTATTTTTACCGGTATATTTTCACTGGGATTTCCTGTAATTTCATAATTGGATGGTAGCAATTAATTTCTTATGGTACGTTTGAATTTTAAATGTTGCTACTGTTTTTAATATAAGTGTTTGGTTCTCATTAGTCTAGTGGTTCTAAACGTGACTACTATGCTAGTGGTCCTAGGTTCGATTCCCAGGTCGAACAAAGCGTCATTGGGTTTTCCTATAAAATACTCAGTAGCAGTTCTATATTTGAATTTGTGCCCGGTTAACGGCAATAGGCTCGCCCCCTACATGTGAACTAAACATAACGGTGAACTGTGGGTAAACATAAGTAAATACACCTCTGCCTTGCCCTTCAGGGAATACAGGCTTGATGATATTTATGTATGTATGTATGTATGAAGGTATGTATTTGTATGAAGACCTCTGTCTATGGTACTATTGTCCATGCTATTTTATATCGTCAATAGCATTGAATTCTTAGTCCAAAGCCTAATTCAACCTCTTTAGCTAAAATTTTAGATGGTCCAATTAAAATGCTTCATGTTAATTTCTATTTGATTCCCCGAATCTTATTTTTTTTTTTGATTTCTTTAAAATGCTTACTAGCAATGTGGGTCGCACATTACTAGTATTTTGGTTAACCCCTCGTGCTAAGCTAAATATGCTTTTATTACGAGTGGGTTCACGTCGGTAGTGCAATGAGTGGGGTTCGAACCGGCAACCACATGATCGCAAGTCCGACGCCCTAACCATTAGGCTACCGCCGCTTCAAATTTTGATGGCAAACTAAAATTATCGCCTAAAATGAAAGTGATGTGAATAGATTGCAATTTTGTAATAATGTTATTAATTTCGTATTCCATTTATGAATTAATAAATTTTAACAAATTTTTAAAAATAGAATAATTATATTTTTTTGAGTCATTTTAAATTCGCTCTAATTCTACTGGTGTAAAGAAAGAAATGAAAAAAATATTGTTTATAGAAACAATTGCATACGAACACGGAATATTATGTACTTACCTCATTCACTTTTTAAAAACAGACTATCCAATACCAACTTCTCTCCACCCTCATTTCACCTTGAAATGTCCAAAAACCCATTCTCAGACGATTCCTAAGTTATAAAATAAGCCTATTTCAGCTTTCTAAACGGTTTTGTGTGGTATAGGTACTCAGAACATTAGTAAAAGATATTTATAGACTACGCCATCACGCCTATATTCCCCGAAGGGTTAGGCAGAGGCGCCCAAATATACCTACCCATAGTTCGCCGGTATGTTTAGGTCTCATGTAATAGGGGGCGAGCCTATTGAACCAAGCACAAATTCCATACTGCGAGCTGCTACTGGGAAGTTCATAGAAAAACCCAATCACACTTTGCTCGACCTGGGAATCGAACCCAGGACCTCTGCCGTAGCAATCGCGCTCAAGACCACTAGGCTAATGAGCCATTATCTGAAAACCATTCAATCTATACTAATATATAAAGCTGAAGAGTTTGTTTGTTTGTTTGTTTGTTTACTGGTCCGATTTGAAAAATTCTTTCAGTATTAGACAGCCCATTTATTGAGGAAGGCTATAGGCTATATATCATCACGCTACGCGGACGAAGTCGCGGGCAGAAGCTAGTATAATATATAGGTAGTCCATATTTAGATTAAGCTTTATAGCCCTCTGGTTTTGCACCACAGTGTAGATAATAAAAACATTTTGTTCAACAAATTCCAAACGAAAAATACATTGTAAAACCACAGGTGGCAACTTTGAGTTCAACGAAAACGATAACACGAGAGATATCGTACGATGACGTCACAATGAATCCTTTCCTCCGAAGAGTTAAAGCGGGGAAAATGTTGCAATCTGATTTCGATTCTACCAATTGTTCGCGAGCAAGACATGATTTTTGAAATGAGAACTTTTTAAGGGGGAGTTCGATGAGCCTTGTCCAAATTTAAATAGTTTATTTTTTTTTATTTGCATGTCTCTGGCTTATAGTTATTTGCGACAATAACTCAACATAAATATCTCTACTCTTCTCTACTATTATAAAATTGTAAAAAAGCTGTTTGTTACGGGTTGGAGCAAAAACTACTGAATAAATTTTAATGTTATTATCACTGTGATTAAGTACATGCTCCAAGTTAAAAACTGGTGAATTTTTTATCACAATTAATTGGATCCTGAGATACAGCTTGACCTCTCCGATATATAGAGCCCCATATATAAGCCCCCCTTCAGGTGAGCGAAGCCACGGGCAAAGACTAGTCTTTATATAAAATTGATCGTTGCTTAATATATTATAATTCCAAATAAATGCAGGTAAAGTACTTATGACTCCTCAAGTCCTCCTGTGGTGTTGTGGGTGTCCATGGGCGGCGGTGATCGCTTACCATTATCGTTTGCCCCTTATCCCATAAAAAATAGTGTAACTTTTTTTATAAGATTATTCTCGCACTTCTACGAGTTTCGTGTCGCACAATTAACAGATAAATTGTAGCTACACACTAAATCGCAATAAATATTTGTGGAAAATACATATTTGCCGTGGGTAGGAATCAAAGCCACGAGATCTAAGAGTCCCACCCATAACAATAAAAAAATTTAATTTAGTATTTTAATTACGATTAGAGATATCAAAGATTTTTTTCCATATCATAATTTATCATTTACTTACCTATATTTTCATAGTTTTTAAGCATAAAGAAAAAGAAAACCTCATTCATTGTCACAGATTACCGTATTATAAATTACAACTTCTGTTTTTAAAAATAATCTCTAAACCTATAGTAAAACTCGCCAGTAATAATAAATGGCCTGAGGCGAGGTGTTGCCAGCAACTATAACTCAACGCTGGTGGCGATACAACTCGCGCTAGTGGCTCGCCTCTGATCGCATCGTTTATTATATAATGGATTCTGCACAGTACTCGAAGGAACTGGTCAAATGATACCATAAAAAAGATCAAGTAATGATAATTAAAATATTATAATTGCTCCTTGGTTGGTTGACTTATAACTGTGGGAGAGCCATGATTCGGCACGAATGGGCCGGCTCTACCGGAGTGATACCACGGCCTCACAGAAAACCGTCGTGAAACAACGTTTACGTTGTGTTTTGCCAAATTAGTGAGGATACCGGAGGCTCAAACCCTTTTAAAAGGCCGGTAGCGCACTTGCGACTCCTCTAGTGTTGCGGGTGTCCATGGGCGGCGGTTATCGCTTACCATCAGGTGATCTGTCTGCTCGTTTGCCCCTATGCCATAAAAAAAAGTTTTGAAGGAAATATACTATAACATTATATTCCCGGGTTTCTCCGTAGGTTTCATGTAATATCGGGTGAGCCTGTTGCAATTAACAACTGCGAGAAGCTATTGAGAATGTCGTTAAAAAACCCAATAGTATTAGCTCGACCTTGGAATCGAACCTAAGACTTCTATCGTACCAGTCGTACTTACAACTTGAGACAGTTCTATGTTTGTAGATTCTAATATCAAAATCTTTTAAAAGCAATATTTCCCTTACGATAATTAATGGCGCGAGGCAATGTTGCCAGCAACTATAACTCAACGCTGGTGTGATACAACTCGCGCCAGTAACTCGCTTCTGATCACGTCGTTTGTTATAACCATTGCTTTCTTTGTTTTCAATGTATTATTAATTATTTGTGTTACCACGCTATTATTTTTAAATAATAGGAAAAATATGAACGCAATATCAAGATGACAACATTCTGTGGAGGTTTTAATTGGAAATACTTACTTAGGTACACTGACGCCTTTTTCCTAGGTGTAGGCAGAAACTCTTTGCTTCATCCACATTCATACATCCTTTCATACACGCGCACTCTAGGATTTTCTCCTGTATCGTGGGTGCTTTTACAAACACAATGTCTCACATACACAAACACCCAGACCTGGAAAAAGTATCTGTAGACTATATAGAAATATTTTGCTCTGTGTGGGGATCGAACCGACACCACGTGGCGCAGAAGCCGATTTCTCAGCCGCTACGCCAAACGACATGACACGCACATGATGGTTTGACACGCATATGACCTTTTTGAACTCACCTGGTTGTTGGAGTAGATATGTCTTCCTAGGGAGTTCATAGCATACCATCACGCCTGTATTCCCCGAAGGGTTAGGCAGAGGCGTACTAATGTATCTACACCCACAGTTCGCCGATATGTTTAGGTCCCATGTAATAGGGGGCGAGCCTATTGCCATTAACCGGGCACAAATTCCTAACTCCGAGCTGCTACTGGGAATTTCATAGAAAAACCCAATAACACTTTGCTCGACCTGGGAATCGAACCCAGGACCTCTAGCGTAGCAGTCGCGCTCAGGACCACTTGGCTAATGAGGCAGCTAGGAGGAGTTTATAGGTCTGTCCTTTTACATTATAATTGTGTAATGTTTATAACTGGTTTCGCCTTATATTATCCTATCTGGTCTGGTATCTGGTACACTCCTTCTCATACAACTAGGTATGAACTAGATACTCTGTACACTTCAAGCACTGCAATGAAGTGCGGGGCATAACGTAATTAGTTTGTCTGTGGTAATGCGCAAGATTTGAGCGGTTTTTAAAACTCACAGGTCATAAAATGGAACTACACTTTTCTAGAACAGTGGAATTACCTACTTAGTATTTTGCACTTAAAACAACAGCACAAAATGTTCTACTTGAGTCAGTATTTTCCGTATTTTCAAAAACTAATTAAAGTGTTGTTGGTAAGATGCAAATTCGGGCAAAGTGCAAACAAACTATGTTGCGTGGCTGCGTGCAAACATATCGCGAGTATGCGAACGCTGCACTTACACCTATTAAGCTTTGGGTTACTGCACAAGAGTGGAAAAGGACTGTTTGAGAACTGTCAAAGTTTTTATAGCAATTTGCTTTGTTTTTTTTTTGTTAAGTATTTACTTTTTATTAAGTATTTATTTTTTATTTACAATCTCGCAAACAAACACAAAAGAACCATCGGTAATGTATGTCACACAGTAAAATGTCACACTGCATCCGCTCGACGGCAACATCTATTCCTAGCTACTCATATATATAACAAACTAAACCGAATTCTCAACTTCAACCCACTGACTAAAAAGAAAACTAAAATGAAACTAAGCACATGGCTTAAAACACAGGATTACTCTCAGACGGAAAACATAATAAAAGAACAACATTCATAACAACATAATAATAATGTGGGCAAACAGTGAATCCCAGAACCACCAAGCACAGTCACTTAGACAAACAGACACACACACACACACATATTATTACTTTTGACTAAATGACTGCTACAAAAAAAAATATAAAAAAGAAAAGAAGAAAAGAACTGATTTTAAAAAGTATAAGTACTACAAACAATATGATCTAGACTACAAAAGCGTATTAAAAGGTTACCTCGATGAAATTGCAGTTACCAATAAGGCCACCCGTTTTCTGTTTATTGTTTCACTCTTATTAAATTTACTGCAAAGTTGTAAAGGTATCCACAGGTATGTTTTAGACCAGTGGTTCCCAAGGTTGTCGGAATCGTAAAACCTATCTCATCAAATTATTCCAATTCGGGACACGCATGCATTTAAGCAATACTTCATTCATTTGAAAGTAATAGGCTGTGCAATGAATGAAGTATTGTTTCATTTATCATGGGCCCACCTGATATTACTTATACTTATAATTTGAGAAATACTGTAATTAGACATTTATTTTTAACAATTCGCAGTTTTATCTTGGGCGTATGTATGTAAACACAGCAAAGTATGTAGTGAACTTTATATTTTATGTGTAAAAAACCAAATTGACAATAAAATTGATAGTAAATGCAGACAGAAATAAAAAGAATTACCTACAGGATATTGTAGACAGCTTTTTTAAATTAACCCAATTTACAACTAAAATATCCAGGTTACATTTATGGAATGTTTCGTTACATCTTCTGCATTACTGAGAATGGCGTATTATATCCATATTAGTTCCAGCTAGTTTTGTGTATAATATAATTAGAAATGCAACATTAGTCATTTTAAAATAAGTCAAACATTCTCAATTGCACCGCGACGCTATAAATCACACTCTGGTGGGGTTTTCCACCATTGTCTGGTTATTTCGCTAAGTAATTGTCGATTGTTGCTGTCAAACCTTAATGTGGGGATTGCTCTGCATCATCATCAGGCAGTCAGGGTAAAGCAAAACACTACTAATACCAGACCAGACTAATAGTCCAAGTTTGGGGCTGTTACGAAAATCAAATGTCACAGTTTTGTATCAAAAAGAAGACAACAGGTCACGTTTTCTGCGGGAGGGAATCTTCTAAAGGCCTACTGGCCAGTAGGCCGGGGGACTGGGGTTCGGGTTGTGTGGGTTTTTTATCCGTGGCCATCAAGTTCAAGTTCAAATAACCTTTTACAAGCGTTTATGAAACGTTATGATTCTAGTTGCACGGTTCAAAAAGGTTGATAATGATGGAAAGGTTGAAAGATTGATGGCTTAATAATATTGGGAGGATCCGGGAACTAATTTATTATACCATCACGCATAATGTTCCCCGAAGAGTTAAGCGGAGGTGTACACCCGGTATGTGTAATAGGGAGTGAACCTATAAGCTGTAATTTCAAGATGCTACTATCAATTTCATAGAAAAACAAAGTGAAACACTATTTGCTCTACTTTGAAATCAAACCCAGGACCTCTAGTATCAGGAAGGGTTTTGGAAGAATGAATTAGTTCCCGGATCCTCCCAATACTATGCTGAAGATAGCCACCGGTAAAACACCGTGAAGGTTTTCATCGTGAGAGAGCCATGCTTTGGTAAGAATGGGCTGGCTCGACCGGAGCGATACCACGGTCTCACAGAAAACTGGCGTGAAACAGCACTTACGTTGTGTTCGCCGAATGAGTGAGGTTACCGGCAGCCTTTTAAAATTCGGCAATGCACCTGTGACTCCTCTGGTGTTGCGGGTGTCCATGGGCGGTGGTTATCGCTTACCATCAGGTGATGCGTCTGCTTGTTTGCTGCCTTATCACATAAAAAAAAAAAATCGTTTCGTCCTATGTAATAGGACATACTGCAGACTGCTACTGAGAGCAATTTATAAAAGTGTTGAAATCCTAATTTTACTTTACTTTGTTTATTTTGTATATTTGAATACAAATGTTATAATTGGCTCTTTTTTAAATTGTTGTTACTGTAATTTCTTGAGTTGTAACACATAACATACCATCACGCCTGTATTCCCCGAAGGGTTAGGCAGAGGCGTACTAATGTACACCCACAGTTCGCCGGTATGTTTAGGTCCCATGTAATAGGGGGCGAGCCTATTGCCATTAATCGGGCACAAATTCCTAACTCCGAGCTGCTACTGGGAATTTCATAGAAAAACCCAATAACACTTTGCTCGACCTGGGAATCGAACCCAGGACCTCTAGCGTAGCAGTCGCGGTCAGGACCACTTGGCTATTGAGGCAGAGTTGTAACACAACCGTTGTAATTGAATAAATATGGGGTACGCTGCTACTGAGAATTTCATATAAAACCGAATACAGTGTTCGATTTGAGAACCACTAGACTAATGAGGCAATTAACAGCGTCTAGTTACTAACACTAATTACGAAAAAGTTCCAAATTTTTTGAGGCCAGCGATGAATTTAGATATAAAGTAATTACAACCTATAAGCTTCAATAAGAAATTAAATTAAGGCCAATCGGGATTCGAAATAGAAATCCGAAGAGGTAGGTTATACAGAAATCTAGCTCCCTATCTGTACCTAAGTTTCTACGGTGTACTTGAAAAATCATATCTACCTGTAAAAAAGGGCTCGTGGCTCATGCCGCGGTTCATCTGATGAATGCTTTGATAATGGTCTCAGTTGTCATACGTGCACCTTTGACAATTTGTTTGTGGTTGTCAGAAACCACGAAAAATTGACAAGACGACCTCTGTGGTTTAGTGGTTCGAGTACCGGACTGCTGACCACGAGGTCGTGGGTTCGATTCCCACAGGACACAAATATTTATGTGATGAATTAAAGTGCTTGTTCGTCTGAGTGTTTCATAACAGCTATACTCTATACTAATATATAAAGCTGAAAAGTTTGTTTGTTTGCTTGCTTGAACGTGCTAATCTCAGTGTTAGATAGTCTCTTTATTGAGGAAGGCTTTATAATCACACTAAGACCAAGTAACGGTACCACGCGGACGAAGTCGCGGGCGGAAGCTAGTGTATTATAAGTATGTATTTACAAAAAAGGGTAGGTATATAAGTATTATATCCATTGTCTAGTACCCATAGTACAAGCTCTGCTTAGTTTGGGACTAGATGGTGCTGTGTAAAAATGTCGCAGAATATTTATTATTTTATTATTATTTACCTTGGCCTGACAGTATCGGTACTGCCCAGAAACTGGGTTGTGGACGTTCGATTGCAGTAGTTGGGTGTAAAATACTGATATTCAGCCGCAGGTTAGACTGAAAGCAGACCACAATTTATTGGGAAAAGTATATAATATACTAGCTTCCGCCCGCGTCTTTGTCCGCGTGGGATAGTTACTTACTTAGTACAAATCGCAATAAAAGGTAGCCTATGTCCTTTCTCAGGGTCTAAAGATTGTCTGTGCCAAATTTCATCAAAATCGGATGAGAGGTTTAAGCGGGAAAGCGTAACAGACAGACAGAGTTACTTTCGCATTTATAATATTAGTAGGGATGAGTTTGTCTACACATGGCCCGGCCGACATAACGTCTGTCTGAAATAAAATAGGTATTCGGTAATTACATTTCACATTGCTTCAACTGCCTCATTAGGTTCGATTCCCAGGTCGAACCGTGATATTAGGATTTTTTCATAAAATTGTCAAAAGTAGCTCTAAGGCAAGATTTCTGCGCGGTTCATGCTCCGTATTACATGGGACCTAAACATAAAGGCGAAATGTGGATTTACATTAGTACAGCTTAATCCTTCCGGGAATACAGGCGTGATGGTATGTTTATTTGCTTCAAGTATTTTCTCTTTCTTGGACCTGTAAATTTTCCTTCTACCACGGTCATTGATTTTCTGTATTTTTCTGTTTAATGCGAATACTTAAGTAATTAGTACAGGCTTGGAATCTAGATTATTGGATGTTGAGGTCCGATTGGGAGCCAATTAACATAACTAGGCAAGTGTATTAGTCTTAGGTATTAGGTATTAGCTACGCACTGTACTAATGAGTCATTCAGTTAAGATGTCGCATTTAGAGATCATTATAACAATTGAAATGGATTAATTGAGCTATATAATTATGTATACTTATTTATGTAACTGCCTCATTAGCCAAGTGGTCCTGAGCGCGACTGCTACGCTAGAGGGTTCGATTCCCAGGTCGAGCAGTGTTATTGGGTTTTTCTATGAAATTTTCAGTAGCAGCTCGGAGTTAGGAATTTGTTCCCGGTTAATGGCAATAGGCTCGCCTCCTATTACATGGGACCTAAAAATACTGGCGAACTGTGGGTGTACATTAGTACGCCTCTGCTTAACCCTTCGGGGAAAAACAGGCGTGATGGTATAAATGATAAATGATGATAAATTATATTTATTTCTGTAAATAGATCTTAAAAATACACTTTTACAAGTTGTTTTACATTTTTTTTACTAGATAATGCCGGCATTTCCTGTTTCGTCAGAGTGTCTCCTGTCAGGTCGTCCTCTGAGAAGAAACGCCGAAACAAACTCAGAGAATCATGGTCTCTTTTAAAGTCCAGACAGTAGTAGTACTTAGTATTATAGGATAATAATATGTGTTTTACGAATAAAATGTGTGTGTGTTATGTTATGTTAATTGAGCATTCATGAGTGACGATACATGTATCTATACTTAATATATAAAGCTGAAGAGTTTGTTTGTTTGTTTGTTTGTTTGTTTGCATGAATGCGCTAATCTCAGGAACTACTGGCCCGATTTGAAAAATTCTTTCAGTGTTAGATAGCCCATTTATTGAGGAAGGCTATAGGCTATATATCATCACGCTACGCGGACGAAGTCGCGGGCAGAAGCTAGTACTTACATACAGGGATAGGCAGAAAGAAACTAGAAACCGCCATTTGCTGCGATTCCTGCATACCTCTTGTGTTCCGTCCATATTCTTATTATTTTATCATGCGTACCGCCGATATGTGGAAAGCACTTTCCGAGTGGGTCTTCCCGATATATAAACCTCTTTCGAGATGCCTATCCATCCTATCTAAGGCAGTAGGAACAGTATACTAACCTTATTCTAATTCTATTCTAGAAAATTTTCTGATTCGTACAAGTAACCCAGTCCGCTGAGTACTCTCACAAGTCAAAGTCAAAATCATTTATTCAATATAGACTAGATACTAGGTGGTAGATACTTTTTGAACGTCATTTTTACATTATAGACAGCCCCCAAAACGCCCGCCCTTCACCGCTTCCTAGTGTTTTCGCTGGGAAGAAGAAGCGGCGCAACAAACTGCCCAGCAAACACATTTCTGTCTTACTGATTTCTGACACTTACGCGAATATTAGACATTGAAATGAAACTACTTTTTACGGATTTTATCGCGGTATATTGATCTTATTTAGTTCCCGACGTTTCGGATCCTTTACAGCATCCATGGTCACGGGCAGACTGAGGTGTTGGACGTCTTGATGTTAAAATGACTAACAGCTACCTTACATTTTTTTTTCTCACATTTCTGTCTCTTAAGTTACAATGTCACAATACCATCGAGTCTTCCGTTGGGTCTACCCCGATAGATATAATCTGAGTGTCTTTAAATAACTTCTTCGTCTTCTATGCAAGCGCGCTTCATCCTAGGTCGCAGTGTCACTTAACATCAGGTAAACTGGCAATCAAGCGTAAGCCTATCGACAAAAACAAAAAAACTATAAAAATATAGAATAGAAGAAACACAAAATCTATTTTCGTTCATCAAATAGACATGTTCTATATCCCCATACTCCTCGTAGATTACCTACTAATATTATAGGTACGTCATATTATGGTTAAAGTTCCGAGAATGTACTTCGAACGATATTAACCCAGCTTGTATTCAGAGCTGGTAAATAGTCAAACGGAGGAGAAGAAGACCGTAGTCTCTAGTTCCAATGCGATGTAGATGTTAAAGTTACTGGAAGGAACTTTAGAGTGGAAATTACTGCAGAAAGAGTGATATCATACCATCACGCCTGTATAAATATTCTGGGACATTTTTACACAGCACCAGCTAGTCCCAAACTAAGCAGAGCTTGTACTATGGGAACTAGACAATGGATATAATACTTATATACTTTTTTTTTGTAAATACATACTTATAATACACTAGTCCGCGTAACGTGATGATATATAGCCTATACCCTTCCTCAATAAATGGGCTATCTAACACTGAAAGATTTTTTTAAATCGGACCAGTAGTTCCTGAGATTAGCTCGTTCAAGTAAACAAACAAACAAACAAACTCTTCAGCTTTATATATTAGTATAGAGTATAGATAAGAAACACCCAGACGAACACAAACACTTATATTCATCACATACATTTTTGTGTTCTGTGGGAATCGAACCCACGACCTCATGGTCGGCAGTCCGGTACTTGCACCACTAAACCACAGAGGTCGTCAAAACTCGTATTCTCCGATTAATATATATCCGCAGTTCGCCGATATGTTTTGGGCAGACGGATCACCTGATGGTAAGCGATAACCATCGCCCATGGACACCTGCAGCACCAGAGGAATCACAAGTGCGTTGCCCGCCTTTAAAAAGGGTTTGGGCCTCCGGTAACCTCACTCACTCGGCGAAACACAACGCAAGCGTTGTTTCACGCCGGTTTTCTGTGAGGCCGTGGTATCACTCCGGTCGGGCCGGCCCATTCGTGCCGAAGCATGGCTCTCCCACGTGATAAAACCAACCAACATTCATACATCCTCATACAAACTTTCACGTTTATAATATTAATAACATTGTCCTACAGCTGGGCAAGTTTTTCTGGTCAAAATGAGAGAGATTAGGCCATAATCCACCACGAAGGCCTAGTGCAGACAGGATGGCAGACTTCAGACTTCGTCGAAGTGCATCGAAGTCGATAGCCTAGTGATATGACCATTGGACAGCCAAGTGCAAAGGTCTTGAGTTCTAACATTTCGAAGTCATGATCCGTGTTGATCGTTAATTATCACGCGCTTAAACGGCGAAGGAAGGTATTAAGCGAAGCTATTTAAAAAATAAGAAATGCCTTTAAAATACATACCATCATACATACCATCACGCCTGTATTCCCCGAAGGGTTAGGCAGAGGCGTATTAATTTACACCCACAGTTCGCCGGTATGTAAGTAATAGGGGGCGAGCCTATTGCCATTAACCGGGCACAAACTCCTAACGCCGAGCTGCTACTGGGAATGGCATGGAAAAACCAAATAACACTATTCTCGACCTGGGAATCGAACCCAGGACCTCATGGGTAGCAGTCAAGCTGCCTAGCAGAGCCTATAAAATAAGTTATAATAACAAATTCTAATCTCATCCAGTATTTTATATCTTGCTGCCGTCTTTACATAAAAAGGTGTCTGTGTCAGAGGTACGGTGCGCAAAAACGTCGCCTGCAGTGCCACGTTTCAGTGAAGTGAGCTCTGACTTGGTACCGTCGGCAGAAGCGAGGCACATCATATTTTAATCATTCTTTGAGTGCTTCACGTATCGAAATTGTCTTTCTTTTATTGAGAACTAGCTGCCCGCGACTTCGTCCGCGTGGAATAGTTACGTGGTCTTAGCGTGATGATATATAGCCTTCCTCAATAAATGGGCTATGTAACACTGAAACAATTTTTCAAATCGGACCATTAGTTCCTGAGATTAGCGCGTTCAAGCAAACAAACAAACTCTTCAGCTTTATGTATTAGTAGGTATATAGATTAAGTTATTTTAGTGAAGGAAAAATTCGACTTGCAGGCAGGATTCGAACCTGCATCTTCTGGTTAGGTACACCAGACTCTATGACCTGTAAGCCACCGCGAGTCCCACCCGCCATGTTGAATTTTGCCTTCACATTCTGAGTTTACGTCTAGCGCTAGGGGCGTTGTGTGGCTTAGCAATGGCCTATGCACAATGGATACATTTCAATTCTGGCACTCGCTGGCCGCTACCGCAGCCCCGCTCGCTCGCTCGCTCGGCTCGTGCGTCGTTTGGTCACAGTTCTAACCTAACCAAACCAAATTAAACATATTTAATCTCGAAATTACCCCGTTACGTGCAAAAATCCGTGAAAATATAACTAAATATCATAGTTTTTTTTTTACATTAAATGCTCATCGTAACTGCAAATACTTAAGTCATTCAAACAACAAAACGTGGGTAGCAGTTTTGAGAAACGTATCGCAATGGCAGTTCTACTGAAAGCCATTCAGCTATTTTATATAACAGAGCTATTTTGTAAAGCAGCTAGCAGTTATGTATAATAGCGAATTATACAATTCTACTACGACATAAATACCATTCTCAAAACCTACCCACAAATTGAATATGTTAATATTTATAGCAATTGTTTTGGCTGACCGTACGTCTAATAATTTGCGCCAAGCGAAGCGTCACTTTTAATCTCAATATTGAGATGAGGACAATATGAAACTACGAGTTCTTCTGTCTCTTTCGCTCCTTATACCCTAAGAGCATCTGTCTGTCTCTTTTTCACTCATTACGTAGTTAGGGGTTCGGACGAATAATTGTGTAATGTAGTATATATGTTTACATGTGTGCAATAACCTCAAAAATATCTGGACAGTTCGAAATAATGCTTTTACGTTTTATTTTCTCTGTTCTGTCGATGAAATTTCCCGTTTTGTTGCAAATGTGCTGTACGAAATTCATTGTATTATATGGCTTCTTCTAGGTTTTCCGGGCCCAAAAATAGAAAAGCCGGATAAAGATTCATTTTTAGACATTTGCCTCTGAAGCCTGACAAACTGATCTAATTGATACTTTTATTTCCGTCAGTTGCTGGCGTGATTTCATTCGATATCTTTTGGTGGGGCGGGGTTGACCAAAAGCCAAATAAAAGTCGGACAGCCGTGACTTGTATACTCTGGCTGGAGGCATTCGGTGCCTCGCCACCAAGTTCGGTTACGCTGTTAAGATTCCCTGAATCAACAGCTAATGTCCATTCCAAAAAAAAAAAAGACTTGTATACTATACACCGAGACTGTTTAGTCGTTTTGGAACCGAAAATGTTAGACTCTATATCGATATAGAACCTATTAATGTATAATTTAAAGTCAATAAAAAATATATACATACATACCATCACGCCTGTATTCCCCGAAGGGTTAGGCAGAGGCGTACTAATGTACACCCACAGTTTGCCGGTATGTTTAGGTCCCATGTAATAGGGGGCGAGCCTATTGCCATTAACCAGGCACAAATTCCTAACTCCGAGCTGCTACTGGGAATTTCATAGCATAACCCAATAACACTGCTCGACCTGGGAATCGAACCCAGGACCTCTAGCGTAGCAGTCGCGCTCAGGACCACTTGGCTAATGAATCAGTTAAAGGCAATAAAAAATATATCTCTTTAAATTGTTATTATAAGCAATGTCATAATTATACGAACAAAAAACGAGAGCTCCACTCAATTTTAGGTACTACAATCACTACGATCTATGTCAATCAATGTTACACACACAAGTAAGCGGTATAACATGCCTGGTGCACTACTACGACCAAACTCGAAAAACTGAACAAACAATTATTTTGATCCAAACTTTTTTCTTATAAGAAGTACAGTTAATTTAATATTTTTTATTGGTACTATTAATTATCCTAAGTTACCATGTTTCGGTTCCAAAACGACTAAAATTTCACGGTGTATATTTTGTGTATATGGCGAAATTTAATTGTATATTTCTATGTGTCTTTAATTTACTAACACTAGAATTTAAGTTAAATTGTTACTAACCCTATGGACTCCGGTCTGAAATAAAATTTATTCTATTCTATTCTATTCTAAAAAGCCGGACACCTGACAACCCTACTAGTGTGCCAAAACGAATATTCAATATCTACCAATTGTGGATTTAAGATCGATTTTTAAAGTGTTAAACTTCAGGTTTTTGGATTGGCTTTCTTAAACCGTCATTAAGACCTTTTTGCATATAAATCGTCCATCAGTCACCCACTAGTTATGATAAATTCGAGTCTCAGTAATACTACTACGTACTACTACTATCACCTCAATAGACTTTCTTTTCTTTTCTTTTTTTGTTTTTTAAAAAGCTTACAAGCAATGTGGGTCGCACATTACTAGTATTCTTGTTAACCCCTCGTGCTAAGCTAAAATGCTTGTGTTACGAGTGGTTTCACGTCGGTAGTGCAATGGGTGGGATTCGAACCGGCAACTACATGATCGCAAGTCCGACGCCCTAGCCATTAGGCTACTTGGAATAAAAGATCGCTGGATAAGTTCCAGTCCGAATTTCGACACTTTAAAGTATCAAAAACAAAGCAAAAACAATTATTGTAGTTAGTTAATCATATCCTTTCTTTAATTAATAACTTTTGTCTGACAGCTGGGATATTGTTATTAAACTTAAAATATTAATCAACAGCACAAATCTTCAGTTGATCAACTCTTGGATTTCTAAGAAAATTTATAAATATGAATTTTGTTTATTGTTTTCGTTATAATTTAAATGAAAGGACTTCTAAACAGCTGCGAATACTATCAATCATGTTTCACGAACAGCTTTAATAGCTACTATATAACGCCATCACGGCTGTATTCCCCGAAGGGTTAGGCAGAAGTGTACTAATATACCTCAGTTTGCCGGTATGTTGTATGAATCAGCATTGCTACCCAACGTGGCTTCCAGCTGATAGTAATGCGGAGGAGTTCTTTGATGCCTTTCTAGGGTTCCGTACCTTAAAAGGAAAAAACTGAACCCTTATAGGATCAAAACTCACAGAGTACTTCCCTTGAACTCAGAATCCTGAAATCTGCTACGAAGCAACGTCTTATAGCACAGATAAAGGATATGAAGCGGCGGTAGCCTAATGGCTAGGGCGTCGGACTTGCGATCATGTGGTTGCCGGTTCGAACCCCACCCATTGCACTACCGACGTGAAACCACTCGTAACACAAGCAATCTAGCTTAGCACGAGGGGTTAACAAGAATACTAGTAATGTGTGACCCACATTGCTAGTATTCTTTAAAAAAAATATATATATAATTATCGTCAAAAATCAAAATTTCATGTGTCCAAAATGTACGTGCATATTCCTAGCTTTTTCTCAGTCAACACCATCCAATTAGTATTTTTCCGTGAATTTTAATGAATGAGTTTTCAGCTAAAAATGTACTGTTTTGTGAAAAAATCACAATAAAAACACGTCGGGAACAATTAAGCAGGAGTTTACGCAGCGCTGAAATATTGCTCCAAACTTTGAGAGGCATTAAAAAGTTTTCGTTTCATGTATCCACTACTATGTTAACGTTTGTTGTGATTAATATAATCGAGTTCAAGTCCTGGGTTCGAATCCCAGGTCGAGCAAAGTGATATTAGGTTTTTCTATGAAATTCTCAGAAGCAAATTAGTCTTGATTTGTGCCCGGTTAATGGCAATAGGCTTGCCCCCTGTTAAATGGGACCTAAACATACCGGTGAATTTTGCGTGTACATTAGTTCACTTCTGCCTAACCCTACGGGGAATACAGGTGTGATAGTATGTTATGAAAATTGTATCCTTCACAATAATATCTGATAAATGAAAAGACACTACAGTTAAAGTTGCGCCACTATCGCACAACTGTTGTCACACTTTGTGATATATTTGTCATTATAAATTTTATCTTTCACAATATGATGTGATAGATGAAGACACTTCATTTAAAGTTGCGCCACTATCGCACAACTGTCGCCATACTTTGTTAGACATGTGTGAGTTTGCATTTTTGAAATACTGCAGTCCTCTGTCTAACTAACTCAGTTTTTCTGCACCTTGGGGCTGATAGCTGGTTACCACCCTTACGTCGAATTCAGTCGTAAGCCTATGTATGTGTGTGTTCCAACTTTTGTACATTATATATTTTAAAACAGCGGCAGTAGGAGATTATTGCCTTTTTAAATTTCGGGAACTATAAAGTTATTTAAGAGAAGGAAAAATTCGACTCGTAGGCAGGATTCGATCCTGCGTCTTCTGGTTAGATAGACCGGACGCTATGACCACTAAGCCACCGCGAGTCCCACCTGTCATGTCGAAATTTGGCTTCACATTCTGAACTTACGTCTTAAAGGTGACGTCAGTAACATCTATTGAAAAGCAAGTTACTTTGCCTCTCAACCGACATGACTTACTTTACGATTAGTTCTATGTAGTACGATGCTACCATACATATTAGCTAACCGTTTGCGTTTTGTTTGCATTTTTCATGCTAAGATTATAAAGTTATTTTAGTGAAGGAAAAAGTCGACTCGCAGGCAGGATTCAAACCTGCGTCTTTTGGTTAGATAGACCGGACGCTGTGACCACTAAGCCACACGTCTTAAAGGTGACTTCAGTAATATCTATTGAAAAGCGAGTTTTTCCTTCACTAAAATAACTTTATAATCTTAGCATTAAAGATGCAAAAAAAAACTCAAATAGTTAATTTTGGGAACTATGTTAGAAAAAAGCGTGTAACTACGAAAATAGCTCAGCTTTAGCTCGATTTCGACATAATTTGACACTGGTGGCACAGGTGCCAGAGTCTCCATGTCGTCGACTCTCTTTTCTCGATTCAAAGTCATTTAATTTTTCAAACAAATGGTACGGGTCCCACATTTAACTCCGACCACTGGTGTTATGAGCCCCAATATGGGTTTCACAAATCGCTCGTCTGTCTGTCTGCACAACAAGTTAATCCATGTTATAGCAAGGAATTTGCAAAAGTATTTTTTTTATATTTCGTGGATTAATTCACGCTTCTACCGACGTAGTTGGTAGGGAGAGTTTAGAAGTTTTAATTGTTTTATTTGATCATTATGGATGTGAAAAAATGGTAAGACTTTCGACAATGATGGTTGAGCTACACAATGAAGCTTCTACTAAAACCGGATAAAGCTATTTCGGATATTTCCTCGCATTGGGATACTCACATGGTACTAAATTAGTATCAGCTAGACTTTAAATGAAATCGGTAATTATTAACATAACATACAATCACGCCTGTATTCCCCGAAGGGTTAGGCAGAGGTGTACTAAGGTACACCCACAGTTCGCCGGTATGTTTAGGTCCCATGTACTAGGGGGCGAGCCTGTTGCCATTAACCGGGCACAAATTCCAAACTCCGAGTTGCTACTGAGAATTTCATAGAAAAACCCAATAACATTTTGCTCGACCTGGGCCTTGACCTTTGCTCGTAATTATTTATTTAATTATTTTCTCACAATAGTGAATTAGACGTGGGAGAGCCATGCTTCGGCACGAATGGGCCGGCTCGACCGGAGTGATACCAACACCTCACAGAAAACCGGCGTGAAACAACGCTTGCGTTGTGTTTCGCCGAGTGAATGAGGTTACCGGAGGCCCAAACCCTTTTAAAAGGCGGGCAACGCACTTGTGACTCCTCTGGTGTTGCGGGTGTCCATGGGCGGCGGTTATCGCTTACCATCAGGTGATCCGTCCGATCGTTTGCTCCCCTATCCCATAAAAAATAAATACAGAGGCGAACTTTATGACTAAGCTGTTAAAAAAAAATACAGAGGCGGACTTTATGCCTAAGCTATTGTCTACCAGTCGATGTTAGGGTGATGCAGAAACAATAATTGGTAAGTGTAATTAAAAGAAAATCATGAAACAGAATACAAAAAATACTATGTATACTTAGTAACAATTCTGATTTTGAGTTTGTTTAGGAATTTCTTTTCAAAAATCACCATTACAGCGCTAGCGCAATAAATAGGTCAATAAAAAGGTCATAATGAGGCGATAAACGAAAGCAGATATAATAAATTAAACTTGTAGACTATGTACAGACAAATTGAGATACCTCTAGCATTGTTTGAAGCCGATTCAATGCAAGTCCGAGGCTTGAACTTGTTATTAATTTACTCGCAGCATTCTCCATTATGACATTGATATCAAATACCTATTGTACAGGTGATACGCCTGACATCATAGACAAAGCCATTACTAACCCATGGCATCTAACATATTCAGAGCTATCGATATTAATTCCACTAACATCGACAAATCAGTATCAGAGTATCGATTAATGACAGCTCATAAATCGATATGAGCGGCACACTACGACCAATGTATCGATATTTACAAATTATTGTCGTTTGTCACATCACTATGATATACTGTTTAGTGTGTTATTGTATTAGTAAGATATAATTTGATTAATCTTGGGGGGATTTAATTAGTAATTAGCACAACTATTGACTATCTTCTTATATATAAAATTCACAGTGTTAGTTACCATCAGGCCCGTATTTAGGGGGCCAGGGCCCCTAGGCACTTGGCATTTGGGGCCCCCGTCCCCCATCTCGAAACCATTCCATTTTCATTCGGCTTCAAAAAAGGGGAGGTTTTAGTCTCATTTTTTTTTGTACGTTACGCGATTATTCGGCCATTTACCTATAAACCGATTTGGATTTTTTTTTAGATATTTTTCTACGTTTTCTGTCTTCTTATCTCTTACGGATGGACTTTCTGTGGGTGTCGGCGACGGCAGACCCTATCAGGTGTTTTCTAACCACGTATTTTGCCACATCGAAGAGCTGGAAGACTTAAAGGTTTTCTACAATGTAGACCGACTTCACGTAACCTTTGTTGCACTGCTTGGTCGGTTACTGGCAGCTGGTCATCCTCCAGCAGGCTTTGCACAAGTTCCGTTCTTTCTATTAAGCAATTTGAGAATGCAATATGCAATAGAGAGTACGACGTCTTTTTTATGGGATAGGGGAAAACAAGCAGACGGATTGCCTGATGGTAAGCGATTACCACCGCCCATGGACGGCTGCAATACCAGAAGAGTCACAAGTGAGTTGCCGGCCTTTATAAAGGGAGTACGCTCTTTTCTTGAAGGCTTGAAGGTTATATTTTGTCCGGAAATATTGCCGGCGATAGTTCATTCCACAGTTTTGTTGTGCAAGGTAGAAAGTTACTACTACAGCAGGGATCGTTCCTATAGGCGATAGAAGATACATAGGGAGGCCAAATCTCTTCGCAGCGCCAATGGGTCTAGTCGGTTTGAAATAAAGTGGCAGTCGACGATATAGAGGAGGAACAAAGTAGGCGATAGCACACAGTCTTGAGGGATACCAGCATTTATAAGTGTTGAATCCGAGCATTCACCGTCGACTACGACCTTCATGCTTCTGTCTGCAAGAAAGCTGGTGACTTATTCGCATAGTTTCTCAGGAAGCCCATAGAAAGAAAGCTTCGAAAGAAGTGTTTTGTGCCATACCCGATCAAAGGACTTCGCTATGTCCAAACTGAACGCCAAGGCTTCCCCCTTAGTTTCGATCGCCTAAGCCCAACTATGTGTCAGGTATACCCTAAAGAAGATCAACAGCCGATCGACCCTTACGAAAGTCGTACTGCTGGTCATGAAGCAGATCATCTAAGAACCGAAGGAGCTGGCAGTTGACAATGGACTCCATTATCTTCGAGAAAATGGAGGTTATGGCTATCGGTCTGTAGTTTGAGGGATTTGAGCAACGACCATTTACCATGTGTAGAGGTGAAAAGGATGACTTATAGAAATTTTCTTCGAGAACTTTGGCAAGAGACTAGAACGCACGAGTTCCCGAAGGAAGGTGATCAAGCCTCTCACCAATTCTACCGATGTGCTTCGACTTCGACCATATAGGCAGAAATCGTGATAGGTCTTGGAGAAGTATCATGATTTCTGCCTGTACCCATGCAGTTCTATTACATGTCCTGAAGCTCGATAACGTGATCAAAACCTGGATATCATGAACTACGCGTTAGACCATGTTTAACAACATACCTACAGCTAGAAGTATTTCTTGCCGGCTTAAATAACGACATGGTACGCGTGTTACGTAATCAGTTAATTTTAAAAAAGTTAACGGTTACAACATTTTATTTCTATGAGTAAAAAACAACAGAAAAGCAATAACATATACTGATTTTTGTAGCCTTTCCAGAATTTAGGCACCATAATTTGTTTTTACATATAATTTAGTAAAATTAGGAAGAATAAAAGAGCTAATTAATCCCTTAAACTTTTGAAGAAAGGTTTTACACTAAAAGTTTTAGTTAATTCAGAATTAAAATATCCCTAGATTTTGTTGACGTGCTTATATATAAAATCTATGATTATATTTATTGCATATTTTTTGCCGTTTTTCGTATGGGTTTGGCGCCGATGAAAATCTCGCCCAGGTGGTGCTAATCCGGCACTGTAGGTATATTCCACGTTTTATGATGTTAGATTGACTACACGAAACCGAATTAGTTTTGATTTTAATATGAATTTACGTTTTTAAATGCAAAATAATTCGCGACGAATAATTCCCTGGCAACCTGAGGTTATTCGTGAATACATTTTTTTTTACAAAAATTTCATTGTGTCATCATTTAGTTATTTATTGTTGTCTCCAACTATTTATAAACAGGACTTGTAAATGTGAGTACATTGTAGCATGTCTAAGTGGACACCTAGTTTTATATACTTTGACGATGTGTGTGTTTTCCACATAGTTTATTTTTTATTTTTACATCGACCTCTTCCACTTAGACATAAACCTTCAATGTTCACACAAGCTGCTATCGTAATATTGTACCTGCGTGAAGATTGTAACCTTATTTATTTTAAAAGAGTGTCCATGGAGTTTCTTGCCGGATTCTTCTCCATAGGATCAACCTTTTGGAACCGTGCAACTAGAAGCATAACGTTTCATAAATGCTTGTAAAAGCTTATTTGAAATAAAAACATTTGAACTTTGAACTTGACGTCCACCATTCACGTATGCGTATTCATACAAGGCCAATATCTCAAGTTAAAATTTCAGTAATCTCCTACCTTTTAGCAAGAAGATCATACAACATTTTGACAAGTAATTATGCGAGGAAAAAAATCTGCCTGTACAGTATGTGAACTCCTTGGCCTAACCGGCAAGTATTTTCCGAACATGTGCACTGTAAAGATATGTTAAAGTACACGCGTGTGCGAGTAAGATAAACGACCGTAACTCAACTCTTTCTTAGGTGAAGTCTTATTTGATAATTTGTTAGACAAGTCCTGGAAAAAGTGTGTCCACAATAAGACCACTAACTTTTAAATAGCTCGAATGCGTAATACCCTTTCAAGACTTTAAAGATTATTTCGATAAAGTATCGAGATAGGCCAAGCCAGGCTTTTGAGCTTGTATGCAGGTTCCGCCACGGGTTCTGGGGCCCCTAGGCTGGCTGGGCCCCTAGGCCAGGGCCTTGTGGGCCTAAGGGGAAATACGGGCCTGGTTACCATACTCCTCAGAAACGGCTATCTATTTTTTTTGTGTTAAATGTTGTCCACCTTAACATATAGGGTTCACGGGAGACTCGACGGGGTAAGTAAAGTTAGGGATTCTCCACCCGTGCGAAGCCGGGGCGGGCCGCTAGTATATATATAACTCCTTACCACCGCCGTATGGAGACGGGTTAGAGTTATTCAGATAGGCATCTCGTAAGAGCCGAGAAAATATTTGACTTGCTCAGTGGTAGGACTTCTTGGAGTCGAACTGGTTGGCGACCACAATAACGTAGGAGTCTATCGTAAAGGACCTTGGTATGTTTAAATTTTGTACCTACATACGTCCCCCGAGCCCCTTCAATTTGCATTATTTTATGTCTGGACTTTAAAAGAGACCATGATTCTCTGAGTTTGTTTCGGTGTTTCTTCTCAGAGGTCGTCAGTTAGGAAAAAAAAACAAACCATTGACTTGTAAAAGTGTCTCTAATGATCTACTTACAGAAATAAATATCATTTCATATCATTTCAATTCATCATCATCATTTCATTTCAATTGCTGCGGCTCTAGTAGTTTGGCTCGGCAATGTATCCGTAATGGTTTTGCTGTTCCGGAGATAATTATTTAAAATCAAGTGCCCCGTCTGCTTGTATACCGACTTAACCAATAAAAAAATCACTTGGTGGTAGAATCTAGTTATCCGGACATTCGCATTCAACTCTATTCTATTTATTCATTATATTTTTTTATGGGATAGGGGGGCAAACGAGCAGCCGGATCACCTGATGGTAAGCGATAACCGCCGCCCATGAACACCCGCAACACCAGATGAGGCACAAGTGTGTTGCCCGCCTTTTAAAAGGGTTTGGGCCTCCGGTAACCTCAATCACTCGGCGAAACACAACGCAAGCGTTGTTTCACGCCGGATTTCTGTGAGACCGTGGTATCACTCCGGTCGAGCCGGCCCATTCGTGCCGTAGCATGGCTCTCCCACGTGAAAATTAATTTAGGTTTTACGGATTGTATTGATATTATTTAACTGCCTAAACTGCTTCATTAGCCAAGCTGTCATGAGCGCAACTGCTACGCTAGAGGTCCTGGGCTCAATTCCCAGGTCGAGCAGTGTTATTGGGTTTTTCTATGAAATTCCCAGTAGCAGCTCAGAAGTTTATGCCCGGTTAATGGCAATAGGTTCGCCCCCTTTTACATGGGACCTAAACATACCGGCTAACCGTGGGTGTATTAGTACGCCTCTGCCCGGATTCTTTACAGCATCCATGGTCACGATATTTTTACTGTGTTACTTCGTTTGCATTGCAAAGCCAGAGTCTGAAAGGTTATTAAAAAATTATGTGCTCGTTAGATCTTATTTGTGCTTTCCTTCATGCGAAATTATAATATCGTATTCAACTCAAAAATAACAAAAAATACACCAAACACTACACATATCCCCTTTCAACTGCTAATAATAAAAACTCCCTCCTCCCACTGCACCACTATCCTTAACAGTCAACCACCATTCTTTATTGTAGCAAGCTTTCCTTTATAATCCTGTATCCTATGCCTCCGGCTTAACTAGGGAGGGGACTTGTCGATAAACGGCTAATATCACTCGAGTCGATAAAAAGCGAGGTTGAAATCATTGTAACTCATTAGAACTCCGTGAAAGTCAATTTTACTCGAGATGTCGGTAGTCGATAAAAAGTGAGGTTAAAATTATTTACTAATTAGAAGTCCTTAAAAGTCAAAATATTGAAATTGACAGCAAGTGTGAATGTTTTTCTAGGTATAACATAATATGACATAACATACCATCACGCCTGTATTCCCCGAAGGGTTAGGCAGAGGCGTACGTATGTAACACCCACAGTTCACCGGTATGTTTAGGTCCCATGTTATTACATGGGACCTAAACAATAACCAATAGGGGGCGAGCCTATTGCCATTAACCGGGCACAAATTCCTAACTCCGAGCTGCTACTGGGAATTTCATAGAAAAACCCAATAACACTTTGCTCGAGTTGGGAATCGAACCCAGGACCTCTAGCATAGCAGTCGTGCTCAGGACCACTTGGCTAATGAGGCAGTTGATCGGTTAATATAATTGTGGAATAATTCATTTATGTCAAGTGAGCATTTTTGTTTAATATCAAATTGGTATTTATAATCATTCACAAAGGCTACTATTTAAACTACATTCCAAACACGTTTTGATTTTGTTTTATTTTATTTTACGAAGATCAAAATATGATTTAATGACTTATTGCAGTAAAAACGAATTACTTTTATTACTCATAAAAGGGTTTTATTTAAATGGATGAACGTAGTATTGACGACTTTAATGAATAGTTCTAATTAGTATAAAGGTATTCACATATTTCTTCTTTTAATAAGCATATTTGCAAGAAACAATTTTTAAAGAAAATTTCACCACAAGGGTTTCGGCAACTTACATATAGGAAGTTTTAGTGCTTAAAAAGCCGAAATTATGTATTAAATTATAGAATATAATTAAAATAAAATGAAATAAAAAAAAAAAAATTATATTAGAGAACTGGAGGTAATTTATTTTATCGATACCAATGAACATTGTCCCATCCCTAGTTATTATAACCAATACAAAGCGACTGTCGATATTGTGTTCTCGAGAAATCTTCGCATTATTGAGAAAACAAGAATAGATTCTGTAAAAACGAATGAAAGGCTATATGGGGGATTACAAATGAGTATTCAAGCATTCATTCAATTATAAATAAATACCAGATTCAGGAATGAGAAAATGGAATTGAAAAATGACCCAATCCAATTATAGCTATTGTTATGTTTTAAATCAATAAATAAACTGCCTCGCTAGTCTAGTGGTCCCAAGTGCGACTGCTACGCCAGAGGTCCTGGGTTCGATTCCCAGGTCGAGCAAAGTGTTATTGGGTTTTTTATGAAATTCTCAGTAGCAGCTCGGAGTTTGGAATTTGTGCCCGTTTAATGGCAATAGGCTCGCCCCCTATTACATGGGACCTAAACATACTGGCGAACTATGGGTGTACCTTAGTACACCTCTGCCTAACCCTCCCAGGAATACAGGCGTGATGGTATCTTTGTTAAATCAATAAATAAAACAGAAAAGATGATATTCCGACTGTGGGAGAGCCATGCTTCGGCACGAATGGGCCGGCTCGAGTGATACCACGGCCTCACAGAAAACCGGCGTGAAAGAACGCTTACGTTGAGTTTTGCCGAGTGAGTGAGGATTCCGGAGGTCCAAACCCTTATTTATAAGGCGGGCAACGCACTTGCGGTAATCGCTTACCATGAGGTGATCCACCTGCTCGTTTAAACATCATCTCACTTTTTGTCGCATCGGTTAAACACAGTCTTTACATAAATAGATTGTTCCAATTTATAATCTATCAGCAGGTGACGCGTTATACTCAATATCTCACAGTCAATGCTACTGTCCGTACGTCTCGTGCCTATTCGAACAGCGACATGCAAGGAGACGGTATGTGTTAATTTTTTTGGACTATAGAGATTTTTAGATTTATCCATAAATAGCTTCCACCCGCGACCTCGACCGCGTGGAACAGTTACTTAGTCTTAGCATGATGAAATATATCCTATAGCCTTCCTCAATAAATGGGCTATCTAACACTGAAAGAATTTTTCAAATGGGACCAGCAATTCCTGGGATTAGCGCGTTCAAGCAAACAAACAAACTCTCCAGCTTTATATATAAAGTAGGTAAGTATATAGAGAAAATATAAACATAATTAAACCCATTATTCTGTCTCACTACTGGGCAAGGGTCTTCTCTTATGATGAGACGGATTAGGCTATAGTCCACCACGCTACCCTCATGTGGGTTGGCAGACTTCACATGCCGACAAGAAAATCTCTCAGGTTTCCTCACGATATTTCCTTCACCGTTTAAGCGTGTAATAATTAACTATTAATATGCACATGACTTCGAAAAGTCAGAGCTTGGATCTTGGATTTGAACTCGAGACTGACTTGGCAGTACAATGATCATATGACTAGGCTATCTCTGCTTATATTTCCCTAATCTATAATACTGATTGCTGCGTTTCAGAAATTGGGTTTGAATAAATATTTACATGGCGTGGGCTACAGTTGTTCCAAGTCTATGTTTGCATGTTGTTATACGCAACTAAAATACGGGAAAAATACTGTGTTTTTTTTAAATAAACTAGGTATTTTTTATTTATTTTTTTGGTGGTGTGTGAGTCTACAAATACACATACATAAGTAAATACCCAGATCTGTAACAACCACCCGTTGGCTTTACAAATATTTGAGCTTCGCGGTTGAATTTGGTTTATGTAAAACATAACCTACCATATCATCACGCCTGGATTCTCCGAAGGGTTAGGCTAAAGTAGGCGTACGCGTAGGCCTACTTATGTCCACCCACAGTTCGCCGGTATGTTTAGGTCCCATGTAATAGGGGGCGAGCCTATTGCCATTAACCGGGCACAAATTCCAAACTCCGAGCTGCTACTGGGAATTTCATAGAAAAACCCAATAACATTTTGCTCGACCTGGGAATCGAACCCAGGACCTCTAGCGTAGCAGTCGCGGTCAGAACTACTTGGCTATTGAGGTAGTTGGTCCCATGTAATAGGGGGCGAGCCTATTGCCATTAACCGGGCACCAATTCCTAACTCCGAGCTGCTACTGGGAATTTCATAAAAAAACCCAATAACACTTTGCTCGACCTGGAAATAGAATCCAAGACCTCTAGCGTAGCAGTCGCAGTCAGGACCACTTGGCTATTGAGGCAGTTGATTATGACTATGAACATTTATTTTATAACTAGCTTCTGCCCACGACTTCGTCCGCGTAGCGTGATATATAGCCTATAGGCTTCCTCAATAAATGGGCTATCTAACACTGAAAGAATTTTTAGTAGTTCCTGAGATTAGCGCGTTCAAGTAAACAAACAACAAACAAACAAACAAACACTTCAGCTTTATATATTAGTATAGATATAGATAAAATCTTTTACGTGGATGTTGTATTTTTTATTATATGCTTGTTTTCTCAGAACTTTTGACTGAGTCATTTTGATATTACGTATAGGAAATTCGGTCCGCCGAAATCTTAACAAAAATTTTTGCGGAGCCTCTCTGCGCATCTCGCTGTTCTATTCCGTGGCACGTGTAGGACACCAATAAAACGGACATTAGGCCACGTCTAACTAACTGCTGCGTACATCGATTTAACTTCAAGACCGACGCGTTATTGCTGTCAGTAAATACTGGCGAATAGGTATCTTATAGCAGGTATACATAGGTACGTTAATAGCATCTATATCTTATATATATAAAAGAAAGTCGTGTTAGTTACTTCATTTATAACTCAAGAACGGCTGAACCGATTTGGCTGAAAATTGGTGGAGAGGTAGCTTAGAACCAGGAAACGGACATAGGATACTTTTTATCCCGTTCCCGTGGGATGTGATGACAGACCGAATTCCACGGGGGCGAAGCCGCGGGCAGAAGCTAGTTACTAATATATAAAGCTGAAGAGTTTGTTTGTTTACTTGAACGCGCTAATCTGAGGAACGACTGGTCCGATTTGAAAAATTCTTTCAGTGTTAGATAGCCCATTTATTGAGGAAGGCTATAGGCTATATATCATCACGCTACGCGGACGAAGTCGCGGGCAGAAGCTAGTAAAATAATATAATGATGTGATGAGAAAATGTTGTGTCTACAAGATACTATTCTAGGTTTTTCTCCAACTATGCGGGTATCGTGAGGAAACCTGTATACTTGACAGATTTTCTCTCAGAAGTCTCCCAACCCGCACTAGGCTAGCGTGGTGGACTATAGCCTAATTCCTCTCATTGTGAGAGGAGACGCGTGCCTAGCAGTGGTTTGTTGGTTCTTCATCCAGTTGAACCAGATGATGTCGAGTTTCTGATTATCACAGATGTTTGTATTGAAATGAAACTACTTTTTACGGATTTTATCGCGGTTTATTGATATTATTTTGTTCCCGACGTTTCGGATCCTTTACAGCATCCATGGTCACGGGCAGACTGAGGTGTTGGACGTCTTGATGTTAAAATTACTGACATTTTTGTTAATTATTAGCGATCCGATTCACGCAGAACGAGCTCACCGTATCCTTTGGTCTTGCAGTTTTGGGCTTGGATTTAGATTTTATAGATTCTATAATGGGATTCCAAGCAGCTGGTAAGACCCAACCATCTTCTCTATTGAAATTTGGGTGTTTTTTTTCGATTTCAATAGCCTCACGAATCATCCTGGGTAGGTTAAAAAGTAGTTTCATTTCAATGTCTAATATTCGCGTAAGTGTCAGAAATCAGTAGATGTTTGTATGTCGACTGAGATCGACGTGGATTATCGTTTCAGTAAGGTGGATTGTATCCTAATACCTCAATGTTGGGAAGGAACGTAAGAGCTCTCTCTTGTTCATGGAATTCAGCAGTAAGACAACCTCTGTGGTTTAGTGTTTCGAGTACCGGACTGCTGACCATGAGGTCGTGGGGACAAAAACGTTTATGTGATGAATCAAGTGTTTGTGTTCGTCTGGGTGTTTCTTATGTATTATAAGTATGTATTTACAAAAAAAAAACTATAAATATTATTCAAATTCAAATTCAAATCTTTATTGCTTTCATATGTTTATAGGATGTTACAATAGTTATGTATCAATACGAAACCCTGTAAGGGCGCTGCAAATTTATAATTCTATTCTTAAATAATAATACAAGATTGTTTTATTTATAATTACAAGATTTTCTCTCTCCAGATTATTATATAATTATTATTTACTTAAAATTATTTTGTAAGTATTTATATTAGTCAAAGTGTAATGTCACTATATTATATCCATTGTCTAGTACCCATAGTACAAGCTCTGCTTAGTTTGGGACTAGATGGTGCTGTGTAAAAAGGTCCCAGAATATTTATTTATATTTATTATTTTATTTATTTATTTAATGGATAGAAAATCTATCGCCCATAATTAACATAAAGACTTCCAACATCTTAGTCTACCCGAGACTATGTTATAAATGATCCAAAAAGTCAGGAATTAAAATTATATTATCCATGCAATGCGATAAAATACATAAACAGAAGTTCTATTTCTCTTTATTCAGCTGAAATAATTCAAACTATAGTGATAATATCCACCGAAATATCAAATATGAAACAATGCTATCCAAATCCCAAATTCCCCACTATTCTCCAAACCTAATACCCAAAATGGAAAACTGGTATTGAAAGTGTATATCTTGAATCCATTTCCGATAGTCCCCACAAAAACTGTGTGGATGTGTAATCCCCATAGATTTGACTAAAACCTTCTAATGCCTACGCTCTGGTCTTCGGTGTGTGTTTTAGGTAGGTTGTCCACTGTTAGTGGGGAGCGACGCTCTGCTATGCGTATCGCCAGGATGTTTCTGAAATGAAATGAAATGATATTTATTTCTGTAAGTAGATCATTAGAGACACTTTTGCAAGTCAATGCTTTGTTTTTTTTTATAGCTAGATGGCTTCGGCATTTCCTAACTGACGACCTCTGAGAAGAAACGCCGAAACAAACTCAGAGAATCATGGTCTCTTTTAAAGTCCAGACATAAAATAATGCAAATAATGTGAGTGGGACAATGCAGGGCAATGTCTGAAATGGCCTTTTGAGGAAAGAACCATAGCAGCTTTGAGTAGACCAGTCCTAACTGACGGCAAGCATGCATCAGTCATCGTGTAGCTCAACCATATTTAAGGGAGCCCAGCGAGCTTCTCTCGCAACTACCCCGGTAGCTTGAAAACTGTTTCCGATACAGGTGGGCTACTATTTTACATTAACATACCATCACGCCTGTAATTCCCCGAAGGGTTAATCAGAGGTGTACTAATGAACACCCACAGTTAGATGGTATGTTTAGGTCCCATGTAATAGGGGGCGAGCCTACTGCCATTAACCGGACACGAATTCCTAACTCCGAGCTGCTACTGGGAATTTCATAGAAAAACCCAATAACACTGCAACTAGCGTAGCAGTCGTACTCAGGACCACTTGGCTAATGAGGCAGCTACTATTTTATGTATTTTAAAATGTTTTTATAGCCTTTCTTTGAATGTTCAAAAATATGTTATTAAAAATGCTGGAAGAAAAAAAACAATCCACTGTTGTACTGTCAGAATGAGAGGTTTTAGGCTATAGTCCAATGATTAGAGCGGCGGTAGCCTAATGGCTAGGGCGTCGGACTTGCGATCATGTGGTTGCCGGTTCGAAACCCACCCATTGCACTACCGACGTGAGCTCACTCGTAACACAAGCATTTAGCTTAGCACGAGGGGTTAATAAGAATACTAGTAATGTGCAACCCACAATGCTAGTAAGCTTTAAAAAAAAATGATTTGGTTTGCCGTCTAGAATATCTCTTGGGATTCCTCACGACGCTTTTCGGTCACCGTTTAAGCGCGTTATAATTAACTATTATAACGCACATTTCTTAAAAAAGTCAGAAATACATGCCTTGCCACAGCAACCGAAGAGAGAACTGAGTCTTGCGGGCAATGCTCGAAACACATCCGATCGTCGCTTGTCCAACTACAGCAGGACCTACCTACTAAGTAAGTCAGACATTTTCTCGACTCTTACGTGATCCCTGCTTGCGCAGACTTGTATTCTAACAATACACGAGGAAAATTACACGGTAAAATAGCTTTCTTTTCGCTGTAGCATCGCTTCAGCTGTACGATGCTAGCTTTAAACATACCCCAGGTCACTAAAGGTCCGCCGATTTAATTTATAGCAATACCATTCATTATCCTAGTGAAATTCACGTGAGGAATGAGGACTCGGGAGTCACATGAATTAGTGAGGAATTTCTTGCATACCATTTACCTTGTTATAATATTATCAAAGTTCAATAGGGTGTTACACCTTTTTTTGAAAACTGCTTTAAATTAATCCTTAGATCGTAATGAACCAGTAGATTTTTTATTTCAGTTTTAAAAAACCGAAAAACTATTTTTAATTTATGATTTTGAATTTTCGCGCGGAAACGCTAGCCGCCATGCTACTTCGGGTTGTGACGTCACTTCGTTAGTAAACAATACAACTGCAAAAGACCAAGTAACGTCAAGTTACTATCGGAGTGACATCACGTCGGAATCCAATATGGCGGATGGCGTTTTAAAACAGATTAAAAAAGACTATATAAAATTTGCATTGCATTTTTATAAATAAATACTAACGTTTCTCGTTTACTTGTTTAAAAATCTATCATAAACATGCATTTTTATATTTTTTCTTACGTGGTGTAAAATACCCTATTGTGAGGTGCCGTTTTTATTAAAGCAGTGATAGCCTTGGGGTATGACCAATGGTCTCGAGTTCGAACCCAAAGCACGCACCTCTGACTTTTCTTAATCATGTGCGTATTAATAATTAATCATCACTCGCTTACAAAGGTGAAGGAACATCGTGAGGAAACCTGCATGCCTCAGAGATTTTTTTCACGGCGTGTGAAGTCTGCCAACCCGCATGAGGCTAGCGTGGTGGATTATAGCCTAATCCCACTCATTCTGAGAGGAGACCCATGCCCAGCAGTGGGACAGTATATGGGTTGATTATGTTATGAATAGCATATAAGCATAATCGACCGGGGCAGAAGCTAGTTTATATTATAATTGTGAAAGTGACTCAATAGATGTATGTGTTCATGCCGAAGTTGCTGAACTATTTTTTTACAGATACATTGGACTCTGGAGAAATAAGTAGACTACCTTTTTATCTGAAAAACATAAAATCACTCGTATATGAAGGCATAAGCAAAGGTTTACACCCACAGTTCACCGGTTCGTTTAGGTCCCATGTAATATGCTTATTATCCGTGCTGCTATTGAGAATTTCATAGTAATCTATACCCTATATACTATACTAATACATAAAGCTGAAGAGTTTGTTTGTTTGCTTGAACGCGCTAATCTCAGGAACTACTGGTCCAATTTGAAAAATTCTTTCAGTGTTAGATAGCCCATTTATTGAGGAAGGCTATAGGCTACATATCATCATGCTACGCGGACGAAGTCGCGGGCAGAAGCTATAAATCTAATAAAAGTTATAAATCTAGGCAACCTAAAAAGTCAGTTAGTAATTAATATAACATACCATCACGCCTGTATTCCCCGAAGGGTTAGGCAGAGGTGTACTTGGGTAACCCACAGTTCGCCGTTATGTTTAGGTCCCATGTAATAGGGGGCGAGCCTTGAGTAATTTTTTTTATGGGATAGGGGAGCAAACGAGCAGACGGATCACCTGATGGTAAGCGATAACCGCCACCCATGGACACCCGCAACACCAGAGGAGTCACAAGTGCGGTGCCCGCCTTTTAAAAGGGTTTGGGCCTCAGGTAACCTCATTCACTCGGCGAAACACAACGCAAGCGTTGCTTCACGCCGGTCTTCTGTGAGGCCGTGGTATCACTCCGGTCGAGCCGGCCCATTAAATTATTAATTAGTACTTAATTAATATATTTTGTGGTTTTTTTTCTAAAAAGTATAATTCTTGATACGTTTTCCTTTTCCCAGACCGCTAAACAAAACTGCAAGTAGATAAAATGTAAAAGACAAAAAGGGCTGACTCTGTTTAAGCTTCATTTTATTACGAAAGGTATTATGACCGTCGTGGGTGCTCATCAAATTTTCATGTTCCGATGTCCTTTTTACATAGTGAAAGGTTATACAGTAGCTCAACTTACGATTGAACATGAGATTTTTGAGGTTGTAAAACTGCTGCTGAATCTGGGTGGTGCGCAGTCGAATTTTAAAAGAATCTAACAAATTCAATGAAGAATTTGTAATAATGTTAAAATATGATATACTAGCGGCCCGCCCCGGCTTCGCATGGGTGGAAAATCCCTAACTTTTTTCAAAATATTCTATAGCCTATGTTAATCTGGAATAATGTGGCATTCAAATGGTGAAAGAATTTTTGAAATCTGCTCAGTTACTTTTGAGTTTATTCATTACATACATACAAATCTTTCCTCTTTATAATATTAAGTATATTATATGTAATTGAGGGGCGGGTCTGCCGCTATGCTTTTGCTTTCGCACAATGACATGCTTTGCTTTGCTTTGCGTGGTAGTATAGGTGCAGGCCTACCTTACCGCCTCCTTCTGAAGTGGTAAGGGGGTGAGGTCTTGGGGGAGAGCGCTACAGTCGTGTAGATCCCCAAGGCAAGTCCGGTGGTCTAGCCTTCTCGAGGTTGCCGCCCTGTTCTTGGTCTAATTCCTTAAGAATTAGACATAACAAAAAACACCGGGCGCCTTTGTATTCCATATAGCACCCTTGCCTAGTCACGCAATCCTATCACCTGCTTCCTATCTAATCCTATCCCGACTCTCCCAACTCCCGTCTCATCTTATCCTTGTATGTAACCCAATAGATGGGTTCGGAGGCCTTCTGGCGCGATCACTGTTGGGTGGGTGGGTAGCGCCGATGTGGCAAGT
Source organism: Acronicta leporina (assembly GCA_947256265.1). Classification (NCBI taxonomy): domain Eukaryota; kingdom Metazoa; phylum Arthropoda; class Insecta; order Lepidoptera; family Noctuidae; genus Acronicta; species Acronicta leporina. The sequence goes on along the minus strand of OX366537.1, from coordinate 1,684,616 downwards.
AGTGGACACCCAAGTACAACAATGGAAGCGAGACTTAAAGAGGAACTACCCCAGGCCGGTACCAATGCATGCGTTGGAGAATCCGGCCCCGGGCATGTCTCGGGCAGACCCGTGTATTCTGGGGGGGTCAAGGGATCGCAACCGATGGCTGGCGAGACCAGCTCAATGTGGACGCCGTCTAACGGTGCTACAAAAGGACTCTCTGAGTCAATTAGGGATGCCAGAGGGACCGTCTCAGGTCGTGGTGCTCATCGAGGCGGGAGAGGAGGCTTAATTTCTGGGGCCCATATGGGAACTGGAGGGCCGAAACTCTGCCAAAGTGATGCATCCGCGAACGGGGCAGGAACCTCAGGGCAAACGCAAAAGGATTTATTGCACGCAGCAACCACCGGTGGGGGAGGACAGGGTAGTTCGGGTGCTTCGGTGGGGAATCCGGCGTCACCAGTATCGGTGAAGACGGATGACCTACTCGGAGAACTGGACGGACTCGGTCTTAACTCACCGGCGGGGGCTGGAGGGGCCTAATATAGGAACCACTTAACACCCATCTACAGATGACAAGATGGAGGGACTAAGGTGCGTACAAATCAACCTGCAACATTCCAAGGCTGCCTCTGCCCTTCTGGCAAGGCAGTTGAAAATGAATAAATTTGATATTGCCCTCATTCAAGAACCTTATGTTTATAAGGGCGAGATTAAGGGTTTCGGCGGGACAGGGGGTATAATTTATCAACATTCCGCTAACGACGTGCGAGCCTGCATCTATGTCAGAAATGGTATAGATGCTTCCATCGTACGTGATTTATGTTCTAGGGATCTAACAACAACCTGGATCCACCTAGGGACAGGGAAGAGGGCACACAAGATCTTGCTCTCCTCAGCATACCTTCCCTATGAAAACAAGGAGCCAGTATCACCGCTCATCAAAAAACTGGTCGAATATGGCAGCCAAGGGAACACTGAACTGGTAATTGGCTGTGATGCAAATGCACATCATGTAGTCTGGGGCAGCACAGATGTGAACAGACGAGGGGAGGATCTTTTGGATTACGTGGCAAGCGCAAACCTTCAGATTCTCAATAAAGGCAGCAGACCTACTTTTGTAAACAGGAGAAGGGCTGAAGTTATTGATGTCACGCTAGCCACTAGCAGGGCAGGCGCTCACATTGAAAATTGGCATGTACCGAATGAGATCTCTGGATCCGATCATAGGTACATATATTTTAGGTATAGGACCCATAATGTTTATGTGACTGTACGAAGGAGGAACCCTAGACATACCGACTGGGATGCCTTTCGCAGAGACCTGGAGGTGAATCTAGGGAAACCTATAGGTAAGCTCAATTCCGTATTAGATATTGAATTTGAAGCTGACAGAGTTACTAAGGGCCTACATGCAGCGTGGACAGATAACTGTCCTGAAAAGAAGGCTCTTGGTAAGAAGGAGCCGTGGTGGACTCCGGAGATAGTACAACTTCGTCGAGATACACGACAGGCTTTTAATGCCGCCAAGGCCATTAACGACTTTTCGGGCTACAGTGCTAGCCTCACAAAGTTTAACTCGGCTGTACGAAGAGCCAAGCGTAGGAGCTGGAGGGGACACTGTCAGGCGATCGAGAGTGTTTCTGAAGGCATGAGGCTTAGTAAAGCAATTTCTACAACTAAGGCCATTCCACTAGCATCTATTAAAGATGGGAATGGTAAACTGGCTGAGACTGGGGAGGAGGTCTTGAATGTAATGTTCAAAACTCATTTCCCGGGATCAGTAAAACTGGATGATGATAAGGAGGACTCAGTGACCCTGGAGGAGCTATCTATTCGCACCACCAGGGCTGACTGGGATACTGCTAAAAAGGTGGTAAATGAACATAGGCTCAGGTGGGCAGTGATGGGTTTCCAACCATTCAAGGCCCCTGGACCGGATGGGATCTACCCTATTTTATTACAGGAGGGGGCTGAGACTCTGATACCGCACTTATGCAGGCTGTATAAGGCGTGCGTAGCGTTTGGATACATACCTGCGCGGTGGAGGAAAGTCAAAGTAACCTACATACCTAAGCCTGGCAAGGGAGATTATGAGGATGCCAAAGCTTTCAGGCCTATCAGCCTCTCATCGTTTTTACTCAAAACACTTGAGAAAATGCTTGATAGGTATATTAGAGAGGGGCCTCTAAAGAGATACCCTCTCCATGGGCTTCAGTTCGCCTATCAGGCAGGGAAGTCAACAGAGGCGGCATTACATTACGTCGTAAGCCGCGCAGAGGCGGCACTGGAATCGCGGGAGGTTTGTGTCGGAGCCTTTCTTGATATCGAGGGAGCCTTCGACCGCACAACCTTTGAATCGATACAGCGAGCTGCAGAAAAACATGGCATCAACCAAACCATCATCAGATGGGTGACTTGCATGCTAAGGAGTAGGATCATTCATTCCACTCTTAGAGGGGACACACTCCACGTTAGGACGACCAAAGGCTGTCCACAAGGGGGAGTGTTGTCACCGTTACTGTGGTGCTTAGTAGTAGACTCACTACTAAGCAATCTCAATGAGGGCCCTTTGCTAACCGTGGGATATGCCGATGACATAGTCATACTTGTCAATGGCAAATTCCCGAACACGGTTTCAAATCTGATCCAAAGGGCTCTCTGTAAAGTAGAGAGGTGGTGCGAAGAGAATCACCTCTCTATCAATCCAAGCAAGGCAGTTGTCATTCCATTTACTAGGAAGAGACTGCTATCAGGCCTTGGCCAACTTCGGCTTTATGGCAAACAACTAAACTGGGCCTCAGAGGTAAAATATTTAGGGGTAACCCTGGATAAAGAACTGACGTGGCGAACACATCTGGACAATACCATAGCCAAGGCTCTAAGAGTCTTGGGTATGTGTCGCTCAGCGTATGGCAAAACCTGGGGACTTAGACCAAAGGTTGTGCAGTGGCTGTACACCATGATGGTTAGACCAATAATCACATATGGCAGCATTGTTTGGTGGCCTAGGACGCAACTAGGGATATGCAGGGAAGCCCTCGCTAAACTACAGCGAACGGCATGCCTAGCTATCACAGGGGCGTTCAAAACCACACCAACAGCGGCGATGGAAAAGGTACTCAAACTTGCACCGCTACATATTGTCATAGAGACTGAGGCCCGTCTTGCACTACACAGACTGGCAATAAATGGCCTGTGGGATAGTTCTAAGCCTAGAACTAGACACACAAAGCTTAAAATACAGGAAGGCCTTGACGAACTAACGAACATGCACTGCGACAAAATGCAGCCCATGTTTTGGTTCAAGAGGTCTTACAAGGTTCATCTACCGTCAAGGGAAGAATGGATGAAGGGACTAGATCCACCAGAGGAGGGCAGTCTGATATGGTACACTGACGGTTCGAAAACCGAGTCGGGTACAGGGGCGGGCATATATGCAAGGGACCATAAGGTCAGTCAAAGCATGGGCAAATTAGCTACAGTTTTCCAAGCGGAAACATATGCTATTCTTGCCTGTGCACAACAGATGGAAAGTAGCGGTACCACAGGTAGGTCCATCTACATTCTTAGTGACAGCCAAGCGGCACTCATGGCCCTGACCTCCTACAGGATCGATTCAAGGCTGACCATGGACGCTGCCCGAACTCTTAATGAGCTGGGAAAGCGAAACAAGGTCAGGCTTGTTTGGGTCCCTGGTCATAGGGGTATTGTGGGCAACGAGCATGCTGACGAGCTGGCTAGGGAAGGTTCTGGAACCTCACTATTTGGACCGGAACCATTTGTAGGACTGGCTCCAAGCACAGTCAAAACGGCATTTCGGGAGTACGCAAGGACGAGGCACATGGATGAGTGGTTGAGCCTCACGGGACTTGCTCACTCCAAGAAATTCATAGGTTCCTCATCGAAATGGCAAAATGCCATTTGGAACTCAAGCAGGCGGCAGGCCCGTCTTTTGATGGGGGCGCTGACCGGACACTTCGGGACTAACGCTCTCCTACAAAAGATGGGTCTGACGGATACATCAGCCTGCAGGGCCTGCAAAAGGGAAATTGAGAGCATGGAACACCTTCTGTGTACATGCGATGCAATGGCTGGAAAGCGAATGTGCCTTTTGGGTCAGGGTTATCCAAGCCCGGAGGACTACAGACTCATACCCCCAGGCCTCATTATAAAGCTCATGGAAGAGCTGTTTGTAGAACTGGGAGGGGATGAGGAATAGATTATCTAGGGGAAGCACAAAAGATCCCATTGGGTCGAAGTGCACTGAGGCCTTGCTGCCTCGGCCCTACACAAGATAAGATAAGATAAGATATGTAATTAATAGCACACAGTTATAACTAAAATAATTCCTATTCTGTGCTCCACAACGCCCGTGATTGTTCCTAGCATTTACAGATATACCTATGTGGGGAGTTGCAAATCTACAATCCTTAGGATCGGTGTAACGCGGGTGGAACCACGGGCGGGCCACTAGTATTTTATAAATGTGTAAGTAACTCTGTTTGTATGTTACGTTTTCACGCCTAAACCGCTACGACAATATTGATGAATTTTATGTTAAACATAGATTGGACATTGAACGATACGATATAGGTTACCTGTTGTCTTGAGAAATCTTTTGGAATGCAAGTGAATCCGCGAGCATCAGCTCATATTAAATATTGAGTAGTTGTATTACTGAATGCGCTTGCACAGTGTAGACTAGGAATTTATAGACTATAGTGTGTCGCCGCGTCCTGTTTACGAGTACTACTGATATAAACTGGAACGCATCTTAGCCTGATCTCATAGCAACCAACTTCTTTCCTCTCCGGTTTTTACTTTTGTTGTAGAATAGTTGACCGTTGACCGATCAGGTTCTACGCTACGTGTAATGCGTTCGATTCCCGCACGGAACAAATATTTGTATGATCTACCGGTATCTCCGGGTTTGGGTGTTTGTGTGTGTGACAATTTGTGTTTGTTAAATGAACAATAATATATTTTTCTGTAAATAGATCTCATAAAGACAATTTTACAAGTCAATGTTTTACATTGGGCGCCGGCAATTCCTATCCGCTGACCTTTGAGGAGAAACACCGAAACAAACTCAAAGAATCATGGTATCTTTTATATATGGTTTTTGAACATACAGGAGTAATTCCTGGTGTGGGGCAACGTTTTTTTTTAAAACAAATATATACAATCTTGAACCAAGCTCGTAAAGTCAACAAATAATTGTTTTTTTTTAGATGATAAAGGAGAATATGGTCTTACTGGCGATGATACTACCGGTATTGCTGGCGACTATAGGCTGAGATGGCCGCTTACCATCAGGCGGGCTTTACACTTCTTTGTCATCTGATTACAATCTATCTATACGAATATATAAAGCTGAAGAGTTTTTTGTTTACTTCAACGCGCTAATCTCAGGAACTACTGGTCCGATTTGAAAAATTCTTGCAGTGTTAGATAGCCCATTTATTGAGGAAGGCTATAGGCTATGTATCATCACGCTACGCGGACGAAGTCGCGGGCAGAAGCTAGTAAAAAATAAGTCATCATCCATGACTGGGAACAAAGCACAGTAAAGTAACGAACAGCTAAATTAGGCACAAAACAGTTTACATTTCAAAGCGCAAATAGTTAATAAAGGTTTTCTAAACGTTTTGATGAGTAATCTTTACATTTACAAAGGAATAAAGAGCTGTCTAAAAATAGCCCAGCCATCTTTATGTCCCGAAAATCGATAGTCTCCAATAAGCGTTTATACAAAGACGCCCTTATCTATGGATATTTAAAGGTCAAAGTTTTTTTTTTAAGTAAGTAATTACGGATAATCGGGGATACTGCAGGGTATGTCGGGACTCTTACCTACTGACTAAAAACCGTACTTGCCTTGCCCTATTCTCAAGAAATTGCGCTAAAGCTCCTGCGAGGAGTAGCTTTTTGCATAGTGGAATTACTGTGCAAAATGAGACTTAAGTGTCAGGCGGGCCGAATTTTCTATACTAATATGAATACCGAAATAAATCGTATATCAAACACAATTTAATTATTTATTTATTTATTTATTTAAGGAAAGCTTACAGTCTAATAAATCATGTGAGTAACTGTATACTTAAATTTTACATTGCTAATTACAAGCTTTCACAAATTATGTTCGAAGCACAAGTTTAAAACATCATAGGTACTTGCATTATACATTATACAATTTTATATTATACAGCCGAACCAAAAAGAAGAACAAGTAATGTAATTTTAATTAAGGTGACTATTTGAGGTCTGAGTTAACGCCGGTCGGGCATGTCAGCGAAAAAATCTTTGTTCATCCTTCTTTTTACTGAACTCGAACTACTACAGAATAGATCTATTTCTAAATTGGATGACATTTTATTAAACAGTTTAGCACTGCGCGGGAAGAAAGCATTACGTCTGTAGTTTGTAGAAACAAATGGTATGTCTAACAGAGGTCGCTGTCTAAGGCCTAATTGATTTGTCCGCAATCCTATATGAATTAGAAGATCTGGGCAATCGATTGTGCCGTTTGCGATGTTAATTAAAAAACATATATCATTGACAGTACGTCTATATCCTAATGGCAGAAAATGAACAACGTTCATTGTAACCACTGTAACGTTCACTGTAACATTGTAACGTTCATTGTAATCCACTGAAAATCTCTGTGCTTTAAAATCTAAATATTTCAGGAACTTTTTTTGAATGCCTTCAATGCGTGACACATAGATTTGGTACATCGGATTCCATACTTGGGACGCGTATTCGAGATAGCTGCGTACGTAGGAGCAGTATAATATCTTCACAGTATTTAGAGATTTAAAACACGCAGATTGTCTTATTATAAAACCCAATGCTTTTGAAGCTTTTTTAATAATGTTGTCAATGTGCTTATCGAATAAAAGTTTGCTATCCACTATTACACCTAGATCCTTAACACATTCGAATAATCTTCTTCTTCTTCTCTACTCTCTACTATTATAAAATTGTAAAAAAGCTGTGTCTGTACATTGAAGATATTTAAAAAAGAACAAGTGGATTAGGGTATATAAACGTCTCAGAACCCAAAAAAAAAAACTTGTCTGTTTGTCTGTTTGTTACGGGTTGGCGCAAAAACTGCTGAATAGATTTTAATTTTGTTATCACTGTTAGAAAGTATGTGCTCCAAATTAAAAACTGGTATAACTACTTCTTTCAAATAATTAAACGGAACCTTAGATACAGCTTGAATTCTCTAATGTATAGAGACCCATACAAAAAGAGATCATCACTGTTGGTTTTGAGCTTCAAGTGAGCGAAGCCGCGGGCATAGGTTAGTTTAATTATATTATTATTAGGATACAGAGATATCTAGGTTCATACTGTAGCATTCGTCCAAAACACATCACTGGAAAAAAATGTGAACGAATGCAATTCTTGATAACTTTACCAAGTTTGGAATGATTTTCGTTTATTTCCATTGAAAGAGTAGGTACGAGTAGTAGACGGAATTTAAGGGTAGGAATCTAGATTTTTTGTAATCGAATCCGAATAATAACCCAATTTAATTGAATTGTGTTATAATTGTATTGTGTTATAAACGTTTTTGTGGGCAATTCGGGCTTCGCCGGCCCTTATCTTATCTTATCTTGTGTGGGGCCGAGGCAGCAAGGCCTCAGAGCACTTCGACCCAATGGGATCTTTTGTGCTTCCCCTAGATACCTAAACCTCATCCTCCCCCAGTTCTTCAAACAGCTCTTCCATAAGCTTTATAATGAGGCCTGGGGGTATGAGTCTGTAGTCCTCTGGTCCTGGATAACCCTGCCCCAAGAGGCACATTCGCTTTCTAGCCAGTGCATCGCATGTACACAGAAGGTGTTCCATGCTCTCAATTTCCCTTTTACAGGCCCTGCAGGCTGATGTATCCGTCAGACCCATCTTTTGAAGGAGAGCGTTAGTCCCGAAATGTCCTGTCAGCGCCCCCATCAAGTGACGGGCCTGTCGCCGGCCCTTAACATCTGTTTCAAAATAGCAACGGGCGAGTGATACTACTGGTGTTGCTGACTTCTATAGTATGTGGTTGGCGCTTACCATCAGTTCACCCGAATGTATATCTTATTACAAAAAATATCCTTACCGTCTTATTCGGTTATATTGTCAGCAAAATTACAAAGAAAAGAGCTAGCCAAAATTGGGTATCTTTCAGTGATCGGAGAGTGCTTATCTTTGCGCGCTTATTTCCTCGGGGAGTCGATAGGATTGCTCGCAATATATGCCTGAAAACGTTTAAAATCAAAGCCTGTTTTTCCAATCTACATATTGCAAAACATGCAATATAAAAATATATAATTTACTAGCTTCTGCCCGCGACTTCGTCCGCGTAGCGTGATGATATATAGCCTATAGCCTTCCTCAATAAATGGGCTATCTAACACTGAAAGAATTTTTCAAATCGGTCCACAAGTTCCTGAGATTAGCGCGTTCAAGCAAACAAACAAACAAACTCTTCAGCTTTATATATTAGTATATAGATTTTGTCGTTATTTTTTACGAGCTTATGGATAATACCTAACTGAGAACTAATCAAGATCTGAGCTGAGTTTTTTTTGAAAATACAGTGCCTACCATCACGCCTGTATTCCCCGAAGGGTTAGGCAAAGGCTTACTAATGTACGCCCACAGTTCACCGGTTTGTTTTTATGTTTAGGTCTCATTTAATAATCATAGAGCGTTAGGGGAGCCTTTGCCTTTAAAAAGGGCCAAATACCATACTCCTAGAATTTCATAGGTCAGGTCAACTCAAGACTGCTATGGCTCTTTCTTCAAAAGGCCTGTTTAGATTTTGCCCTACATAAAAGAGACCATGATTCTCTGAGTTTGTTTCGGCGTTTCTTCTCAGAGGTAGTCAGATAGGAAATGCCGGCGCCATCTATTAAAAAAAATGTAAAACCCCTTGTAAAAGTGTTTTTTTTAAGATCTATTTAGTTACAGAAATAAATATCATTTATCATTTACCCAAAATCATTTTTCCTTACTTAGGAATCGAATCCAGCGTAGTAGTCGTCAGGACTACAAGGCTAATGAGCCAGTCCCGAATTGTTTTTGTTTAACTCATTAAGGGGGAGTACGAGAGGGTGGGGAGAGGATACATAAATTCATAGTTTTCTCAGCGACCACCCCTTTTCTTATTCAAGATTAATGATACTAGGAACTGAGTACTTAAACTTTTTAAATTTTTCATAATTACACAGCAAATTTATCATCATAAAGTGTTGCAACTGTTGCGCGATAGTGGCGCAACTTTAACTGTAGTGTCTTTTCGTCTGTCAGATATGGTGTGAAAGATAAAACTATCAATCTATACTAATATATAAAGAGGAAAGATTTATATGTATGTGTGTATGTATGTAACGAATAAACTCAAAAACTACTGGCCGATTTTCAAAAATTCATTCACCATTTAAATGCCACATAAATTGAAATTAACATAAGCTGTAGAATATTTTGAAAAGCGGGCCACAAAAAATAATTTAAAGTGGGAGAGCCATGTTTTGGCACGAATGGGCCGGCTCGACCGGACCAGGGCCTCACAGAAAACCAGCGTGAAACAACGCTTACGTTGTGTTTCGCCGAGTGAGCGATGATATCGAAGTCTTATTCGACAAATAAGATAAACAATTGATCTCAGGTGTGAAGATGATAACGCGTGACTACTTATATTGCTGGCTACGGGTGCCGCAGCCCTTACGCTTATTTGCCATCTTATCTTATCTTATCTTGTGTAGGGCCGAGGCAGCAAGGCCTCAGTGCACTTCGACCCAATGGGATCTTTTGTGCTTCCCCTAGATAATCTATTCCTCACCCCTCCCAGTTCTACAAACAGCTCTTCCATGAGCCCTGGGGGTATGAGTCTGTAGTCCTTTGGTCTTGGATAACCCTGACCCAAAACGCACATTCGCTTTCCAGCCATTGCATCGCATGTATACAGAAGGTGTTCCATGCTCTCAATTTCCCTTTTGCAGGCCCTGCAGGCTGATGTATCCGTCAGACCCATCTTTTGTAGGAGAGCGTTAGTCCTGAAGTGTCCGGTCAGCGCCCCCATCAAAAGACGGGCCTGCCGCCTGCTTGAGTTCCAAATGGCATTTTGCCATTTCGATGAGGAACATATGAATTTCTTGGAGTGAGCAAGTCCCGTGAGGCTCAACCACTCTGTTTTCCATTCTCACTGTTTGCCATCTTAGTAGGTACAATAAAAAAATATATTGTCTAGTACTCTGAAAACAGCAACACATAGTACGTACGTACCTACTTCACACCAAAAATCATGGGATCAATAATAAAATGAAGCTCACTTGACGGTAAGCCCGTCGGGGTTGAAACAAACCCTACGTAATGGGGATGGAGTAAAACTTACATAAAACTGTATGTGGCCGCGACCTTTTATTTTCATGAGATTTGCTTTCTTGGGGTTCAGTTCGTTTCCATTGTATGATCCGATAAGATTAAGATATGATCCGTCAATTTAAAATTGAAGGAACGAATTTACTTTTAAATCATACAGTAATATAATATAATACATATTATGTATAAGTTTTTTGTCTCGAAATATTATTTAAGTTTATTTTTTGAATACCATAAGCTTTCTACATGCTCAAAGTACCTTTGGTTTGGGTGTGGTTGGTTTGTAAAGAGGATGAGTGAACGGAGATTGACGAAACGAGTATCCGTGGTGAGTACGAATGGAGGAGTTGTAAGGGTCCGACCAAATTGCAGTCGTCCGCAGTAGCTCGGATTTTGTGCCCAGTTAATGAGTATAACTAACTGGGTATGGGTATCTTTAGGTCCCATGACTTAAAGATACCGGCGAACCTCAATCTCACCTCGTTTCCTTTCTGAGAATACATTACATTTAACCGTGGGAGAGCCATGCTTCGGCACGAATGGGCCGGCTCGACGGGCGTGATAACACGGCCTCACGGAAAACCAGCGTGAAATAACACTTACCTTGTGTTGCCGAAGTGAGCGAGAATACCGGATGCCCAAAGCCTTTTAAAAGGCCGGCAACACACTTGCAACTCCTCTTGTGTTGCGGGTCTCCATGGGCGGCCGTAATCGCTAACCATCAGGCGATCCATCTACCCGTTTAGCCCCCTATGCCATAAGAAATACAGGCGTGATGGTATTATATTCAAAACGGTGGAAATTTCAAAGACATTTTGCCACGCTGTAACACCCACCGTATTTTTTCCCTCACAACAATGGATACTATACAACTGACACCGTTTGACATGTGCACGATATTCGCCGCGTTTACGAGCGACAATTTTGACGGCCACATCCCTTTGCGAAATAAAATAGTTTAACTTTGAACCCTCTAGTTATGTTTATACCCGTAGCCAAACCGTGGACGGTCGATAACTCGAAACTGAAATACATATGTTTGCTGGACAAGCGAATTTCGTTGAAACTTTAATTTGTGTTGAAAGTAAATGTAATTTCTCAATAATATTTATTTATTACTATATACTTTAAAACAAAAAAATGGGTGGCCTAATCGCTAGCTGAAATTTCTTCCTGGCAAACTTGGGATGGACATGTCAGAACTGAACTTGCAAAGATACTTCATCTACACAGATGCATACTTTGTATTAAAAACGAGCCATCATCAATATAAATGATTGTACTGATATTTGAATAAATACAAACTAAAAAAATATACCTATATATATAGGTACATAAACATATCCTTAACTATAAATATATACACCTAAGTATATATCCGTTATCTCTGTTAGAAAGTATATACTCTAACTTAAAAAGTGGATTTTTACTCTACTAATATAGTTTCATGTGGGCGAAGCCGCGGGCAAACGCTAGTAAAATACATAAAATCTTACCCAAGATTTATGCAGCCAACTGATTATCAAAACAAACAGAACATAATTTAAAATACGGAACACGGTTAAAAATAAAACCGTTAAAAACTGTTTGTGATTCGGTGCAAATTCGAATTACAAATTTGAACACGGCTAAAGCGAGTGTTGCCGTATAAAAATGATATTTAAAAGTGGTATTCTGTGATTTAAAACTACTCGCTCTCACAGGGTTGCCAGCTGGGATATTCTTTTATTCATGTTTTTCTTTAAGGAGTTTTAATATTAATAGTTTTGGGGTTTATGAGTAATTATATTGTTTTTCTGTTGCAAAAAATGTTTAATTTGTTTGTCATCCTTGGATCATGCTTTTCCTTTATTCGAGCTTGCGAATATTTTTAAAATATCCAGATTAGTATGTTTAGGTTTAAAGACATTTATTCTCATTAAAAACAAACAGTCACTTACATGAGAAACATTATTAACATACAAGTAGAATATTATAGGGTTGTCGTTCATACTCTCATAATGCATTCGTAGGTGGTCCTAGTACTTAGTATACCGATTCTTCGTAGAAAACTGGTTGTTTAGTATTTTTCGATTATATATTCAGCGAGTTTTACCTTGAATGCATTGAAAGAGTTTACATTTTTTATTGTTGAGGGTAGGTTGTTAAACAGCTGTGCGCCTTCGTATGTTAACATTGATTTGCCGTAGTTTGTTCTTATCTTGGGTAGAACTAAAAAACTGGCTCGACGGGTACTGCGCTTGGACGTTTGTTTCGACCGTATGAAGGATAAGTTAGTATGGAGTGAGCTGTTTAATATTTTTCTGATTAGAATGCAGGTGTTATAAATATACAATTGTTTTATGTTCATTAATTTTGTTTCTTTGTATATTTTGTTAGTAGGTGTTAAATAATGATAGTGGAAAAGAATTTTTATAATTTTATTTTGAGCAATTTGGAGATCGGCTAGGTTGGTTTTGGTTGCGCTGCCCCATATTTCTATGAGGTATAAAAGGTGAGGCTTGACTAGGGAGTTATAAATGGCAATGCGGATTCGACGCGGAATACACCTTACGATGTGTCGAAGTGACCCTATGAGTGATGTCAGTTTGGATCTGATGTACTCGATGTGTGCATTCCACGTCAGGCCGCTATCCATTCTAAGACCGAGATATTTTTCGCGCGATTTTTCTTGTAGGACTACATTGTTTATCTTAAGAGGTTCGTGGGAGGTGATTATTTTATTTTTTGCCTTAAAAATTACGTAACAGGTTTTAGATATGTTGATAGTAAGGAGGTTGCACTGGAACCAAGTAAACAACGTGTCAAGGTCTTCTTGAGCCTTAGAAATTATGTCAATTATGTTTGACCCAAAGTAAAATAGGGATGTGTCGTCGGCGTATAGAGCTATGTGACCATGCAATCCCAGCTCATAAATGTTATTGATGTAGATAGTGAAAAGTAACGGAGCTAGTAACGACCCTTGTGGTACTCCACATATGAGAGGTGCCGTTTGACTTTGAGCATTTTCTGATTTGACGACTTGGGATCTATTTGTTAAGTACGATCTGAACATCTCCAGTGCCGAGCCTTTGATGTTGATGCTTTCTAGTTTTTTCATAAGTACCTGATGACTGACCGTGTCAAAGGCTTTTTTTAAGTCGATGTACACTCCGAGTACAATGTTCTTTTTATCAATGTTGGATTTAATTTTCTTGACTAGATCTGCAGTGGCAGCAAGAGTATTACTTTTAGGGCGGAAACCATACTGACGTTCAAAAATAAAATTGATTGAATTCAGGTAATTCTCTAGACGTTTATGTAAAAGTTTTTCCAAAATTTTAGAGAGAACTGGAAGAACTGAGATCGGTCTGTAATTTCCAGGGTCATGTTTTGGGCCTGATTTATGAATTGGTGTAACTTTTGCTATTTTAAGACTGTTGGGGAATTCACCACTTGATAATAATTTGTTAAAGCAGGTGGATAGGTTATAAGCAATGTGGTGTTTTATAGATTTTATAGTTTTAGTGTTGATTCCGTCTAAACCGGCACTGGTGTTTGAGTCGAGGTTATTTATTATTTTAATGATTTCAGTACTACTACATGGTTCAAAATCTGATAGTTCACGGGAATAAACGGTACGAGGGAGAGCTTGAGAGATGTTGTCATGCATTTTTTTTGGAATTTCATTAGCTAGGGAAGGACCTATGGTGGAAAAGTAATGGTTGAATTCTTCGCATATTGCTCTTGCATCAGTTATTTGTTTGGAATTTACTATGAGTTTCGCGGGGATATCTCTTACTGTAGTTCTGTTGTTTGCCAGTTTATTGACCAGGTTCCACATCTTTTTCGGTTTGCTGATACATTGAGTAAATTCCTTGTAATAGTATCTATCCTTTGTGTCTTGAATTAATTGTGTTAGATTGTCCTTGGTTGCTTTGTAATCCTTTTTTATCATTTCATTTTCAGGTTGTTCCTTTAGTTGTGCCCATAAATGATTTCTTTGATTGATACCATTGATAATATTTGAGTTTATCCAATCTTTTTCTGGAGGATTCAGTATTTTGGTTTTATGACTATGCAGTCTTTTATGTGGTTTTTTATTATTTTTTCCAATCTCATGTAGTCATTTTCGGTTCCATCGAGAGTAGTTTTATCGAACATGGTATATAGTTTGTTGTAGTCTATAGCTTCGTATAATATCCTTTTGGCAGACTTAATTTTTTTTAGTTCCAGATAAATCTGTTTGTGGTCGGACATAGACGATTCAATGACTGCCATATGGAAGTTGTCATTTTTTAAGGTGGTACTAACGTGATCAATTATAGATTTTCGTGTGGCTGAGTCTCACGTGCAATATTTTTGGCTGACTTTGTTAAGTATTTTGTGACCCGCGTCATTCATAACTTCTCTGTATTTTTTGGTTTTTTTATCTTTTGTTAGTAGGTCAACGTTGAAGTCTCCGAATACTATCGCTCGGCCTTTTTGTTGTAGTTGGGAATTGTAGGTTTCTAGGAATGTTTTGTAGTTTGTGTCCCCTGGGTTGTATATTACACCGATTTCAAGTCCGTATTTTTCAAGTCGAATCCAGAGGTAATTGTTCCCGTCTAAATAGTTCGATTCGGTGAGGCTGTGTTTGAGGTTATTGTGTACAAACGCGGAGACTCCACCTCCGATTTTTCCCGTACGATAGTTGTAGTAGTGAGTGTAGTTTTGTAATTGCAATTCTAAGGCTTGCGCTTCATTTCCAATCCATGTTTCGGTAAGTAGAATCATGTGTATAGTTGTGGGTATTGATCGCAGGATGCATTTTAATTCATCGAATTTTCCTTTTTTACGAATACTCCGAGCATTTAGGTAGAAAAAGGTTAGTCTAGACTTACTAATTTGAAGTTGTCCATAGCCGTTAAGTGTTTGATAGGTGTTATTGTTGATAGTAATACTTGTATTTCCGGTGGCATTTATTGTTTGGAGTTTTTTGAGTTGAAATTTAGAATTCTAGGTGTCCCTTTAACATATTTGATGATAAGGTCTGTTTCACCGTCAGCTTGGCGACGGGCTAGTTCATCTTTTAGAGATTGCAGGTATTTTTGCTGAGCCGGAGTTTGGTCCGAGTATAATTTAATATTTTCGGGAAGTTTTTCTTTGCTGCGTAGCAGTTGTTTTGCAGGCCCTTGTGTATTGAAGCATACTTTAAGTCTTCTATTTTTATCTTGCTGATATTTACCAATGCGAATAACCTTTATTGGCTTTGGGATGTCCTTGCAGACTGTGCTAATAATATTGAAGATGTCAGCTTCGTCCTTATTGGTTCTCTCACCAACATTATGTGAATGCTGTTCTGGTAGGCCTACAACTATGATGTTTCTTTCTTTCTCGTAACGCTCTTGTGTTTCACGAATAATTTGTTCGTTTACGTGTAGTTGAAACTCGGACCCGGGGGTTGATGGCGATGAGCATGCAATTTTTGTTTCTAATGAATTTAGTTTGTGCTCACGCTCAGCTATTTTGCTTTCAAGGATTGTCATTTGCGCTGTGATTTTATTTTGTTCAGTCGTTAAGCTAATGGAGGATACTCTAATATCGTTAATTTGGGTTTTCACATCCGTGATGTTTTCACGAAGTAGCTGGATTGTATGTTCATTGGCTATTTTAATTTCGGTGATTTGGGATTTAACTTCCGCAATAGATTCTTGCATTTTTTGCAATATTTGTTCATTGGATGCAGTGTATTTTTCTAATAGAGAGGTCATACGATGTAATTCGGTGCGCATTTCTTTTGTTTCATTAGAACATTTACAATCACTATCAAAAGGTTGTTTGCGTTTACGGAATGTTATTGAAGGGTCCTTCTCCATATTAGTTAGCTTTGACAGATCGGGCTGCGATCCACCGCCAACGCTGAGTGGCTTATCGGGTGAACGTAGTAGGCTCATTATGCACAGCAAATAAGTTAAAAGTTCTGTGATTAGACAATATTACAGACTGTACCGTGCGCGTAATGATAGGCACTATTGGTCACCGTTGTATTAGCACACAGCAATGTATGCGATTCCGCACCGTAGCTATCGCCGTTGCAAGTAACTGGTGTTGTCTAGTATTAGGGAGGTACTTGCCGGTGTAGTGTGAGCGAGGCGAAAAATGGCAGCTGTACTATTTCCTCGAGGGGGTGAGGGGAGCCACAAATGCACTGTCACTACGGATCTTTTGCTTCTGCGGAGACGGTCACAGAGACGTAATGTTCCAAATCACGGTCACCAAAAATACACCAATTTAGCACAACTGCGGTACTGGTAAGTTGCAATTTAGAGTGGCACAGAGTTTAAATAATTTAAGCAGAAACATAAAACACGTCTACTCTGAAAGGCGTACGAACGACTTCGATGTTTAAATAACTACCGCTCATTAAATAGGCTAGCTCGACCGCTATGTTTTGCTGATGAGTGAGAGAACTTAACTAAACCCCAATCAATCTGCCTCCCCCTTAAATATAAAGTACAAACTAAAAAAAGACAAATACAATTTTAAATCCTCATTAAATTCGGTTATCGAATCAGGTTATCTGAATTTTATCTACGTAGGCTTTCTACGCCTCGTAGCCGCGGTAGCTACGACTACGCCAAACGTTTCGTAGCACAGTAGGCTACGGCGTAGTCCGTCTACGTTTTATTGTAGCAGATTCCGTAGAGCTGCTACAGTTCAATTTATCTATAATAATATTATGAAGAGGAAATATTTGTACGTAAGTATGTTTGTGACTAATTGGCTCAAAAAGTACTGGACCGATTGTAAAAATTCTTTCACCATTAAGGATTTCTCCACGCGAGCGAAGCCGGGACGGGCCGCTAGTTTTTTATATTTTTTTATTATTAATCAATTAAATAAAACAAAAGATAATTAAGGGCCACTTGCACCAACTTAATAATTCTATTTAAATTGTATTTAAACAAGATTTTTCATAGAAATTTTGTATTTAAATACAATTTAAACACATTTTAAAGTTGGAGCAAGTGGCGCTAAATGTTGGACACATGTAAACAAAACTATTTAAATATTATATAATTATTCTAATGTGTGAGGATCGAACCCACAACAAGTGTCGCTTAGCCGCTACGCCAAACATTTCATCAAAGGTGTGGATGACTACATCAATACTCATGACTACATCAATGCATCTGACTTTGTGTTTGTTATTGTTTTTGTATTTATTACTTTTGTTGGCAGTGCTGGCACTTGGTTGTCACTTGCCAGTGTTGTCAGATGAAATAATTTGTTTCTTTTTTTTTTTTGTGTTTATGTTATTTTTGTAGTGTCTAACTGACACATTGGCCTTTGGCTAAAAAAAAAACTTGTGCGAAAATAAATGATCTTTCTTTCTTTCTTTCTTCTCTACTCTGTTAGATTTTAGTCTGGAACTGAATTTTATATATTAAATAAATGAAAAAAAAAAACACATAGGTTACTTTTCGAAGTCCACGGAGACGAAGTCGCGGGCAGAAGACAGTGGTATATAGTTACTTTTACACGCGCTAACTAATAACATACATAAAAAAAACATACCATCACGCCTGTATTCCCCGAAGGGTTAGGCAGAGGCGTACTAATATACACCCACAGTTCGCCGGTATGTTTAGGTCCCATGTAATAGGGGGCGAGCCTATTGCCATTAACCGGGCACAAATTCCTAACTCCGAGCTGCTACTGGGAATTTCATAGAAAAACCCAATAACACTTTGCTCGACCTGGGAATCGAACCCAGGAACTCTAGCGTAGCAGTCGCGCTCCGGACCACTTGGCTAATGAGGCAGTCGCTAACTAATAACTAAGTAATACTTATTATGTAATATATAACGGTCTTATTGTGCGAAGTTGAATCGGCAGTCAAAAGCAATTACTTATATTAGAGCCGCTAACATGAGCTATCGGCAAATCCGCTTATGTGGCACAAAATTGTTCGGAAACTATGAAAACACACACGGGAGTGTATTGCGAACGGCTACTTTATTTTTAGCATACTTAAAAAAATCTTCTAATAAAAACAAAAACTGCCTCAATAGCCAAGTGGTCCTGACCGCGACTGCTACGCTAGAGGTCCTGGGTTCGATTCCCAGGTCGAGCAAAGTGTTATTGGGTTTTTCTATGAAATTCCCAGTAGCAGCTCGGTGTGAGGAATTTGTGCCCGGTTAATGGCAATAGGCTCGGCCCCTATTACATGGGACCTAAGCATACCGGCGAACTGTGGGTGTATATTAGTACGCCTCTGCCTAACCCTTCGGGGAATACAGGCGTGATGGTATGCTTGCAATCTGTAGCCGAGAATATTTTGTATGAGAAGGAGACTAATGAACGTAGATGAAGCGAAAGTTGTGTGCCGGGATCGTAGCAAGTGGAAATCTATAGTCTCTGCCTACCCCAATGAGAGACAGGCGTGAAAATATGTATATACGTATGAGATTTGTAGCAGAAAAAAACTCATTCGTTTACAATACGAATTATATAGTTCTTCGTGCTTGCTACTGGAGTTGGAATAGACAAGCGAATAGAAACAAAATGTATGGATATGACATTTGTGCGCGCTCGATTTGTCAAAACCTTACGTCATTTGCATACATTGAGAATTCTATTCTATTCTATTCTATTCGATTAGCGTTCAAGCCACTTGTCTACATGCACATGTCTTATAGTTGTTAAGTTGATGTTTTTGGTTCGATTTCTTAGTCAAATAATTCTCGGTAGCAGCCTGGAATAGGGTAGTTGCCTTGTGATTAATTTTTTAAAAATAACTGCTCAATTGAGAAAAAAATCAATAATATGTTAAGAATCCAGCGGGCTGAATTTTCATTACAAACTTATTACCAAAATAAATTGTAATTCAAACACAATTAAGTCAAAGTGTGTTTTTTTTTATGGGATAGGGGGGCAAACGAGCAGACAGATCATCTGATGGCAAGCGATAACCGCCGCCCATGGACACACGCAACACCAGAGGAGTCACAAGTGCGTTGCCCGCCTTTTAAAAGGGTTTGGGCCTCCGGTAACCTCACTCATTTGGTAAAACACAACGAAGTGTTGTTTTCTGCGAGGCCGTGGTTTCACTCCGGTCGAGCCGGCCCATTCGTGCCGAAGCATGGTTCTCCCACGATAGTATATTATTGTTTCAAAATTAATTTAATTTCCATTCATATAATCTATGCTATATTAATATTTTTATGGATAAAAATATTGAGCTTTTTATCCATAAATATAATAAAGATACGTCACAAATCACTTTTTCTTTTTAACGTACCCGCACGCAATAATTTCCCGTATGCACTCACACAAAATGACGAACAGGTTACATCGCAACCCGTAAATTTCAGCGTCGCCCGAATGAATAGTAACCGATAATTTAGTGGCGTGACGTCATCGAACTAGTTCACTGTCGCCTTTAGTAGTACAGCTGGATATGGAATACTGTTTTGTATTATGAGAATGTGTATGGCGTGTTTGGTTTCTACTATTATACAATCGTAAAAAAGCTGTGTCTGTACTTAAATGAGACACTTTTACAAGTCATCGTTTTTTTTTAAACTTGATGGCGCCGGCATTTCCTAACTGACGACCTCTGAGAAGAAACACCGAAACAAACTCAGAGAATCATGGTCTCTTTTAAAG
The DNA here is from genome assembly GCA_947256265.1 of Acronicta leporina. Classification (NCBI taxonomy): domain Eukaryota; kingdom Metazoa; phylum Arthropoda; class Insecta; order Lepidoptera; family Noctuidae; genus Acronicta; species Acronicta leporina. The sequence goes on along the minus strand of OX366537.1, from coordinate 1,664,621 downwards.
TCCAGACATAGTAGTAGCAATATGTGAGTGTTACAATGCAGGTTAATGTCTGAGATGGCCTTTTGAGGAAAGAGCCATAGCCATAACATAAAATAACATACCATCACGCCTGTATTCCCCGAAGGGTTAGGCAGAGGTGTACTAAGGTACACCCACAGTTCGCCGGTATGTTTAAGGTCCCATGTAATAGGGGGTGAGCCTATTGCGATTGACTGGGCACAAATTCCAAACTCTGAGCTGCTACTGGGAATTTCATAGAAAACCCAATAACACTTTGCTCGACTTTGGAATCGAACCCAGGACCTCTAGCGTAGCAGTCGCGCTCAGGACCACTTGGCTAATGAGGCAGTCTCTGTACATTGCACATATTTAAAAGACCAAGTGGGTTTGGGTATATACATAAACGTTACCGAACCCAAAAACGTTATTTTTCAAATTCTTGTCAACGGGTTGGCGCAAAAACTACTAAATTTAATTTTTTTTTGTGTTTTTTTTGCATTTTTCATTCTATTATTATAAAATAAGTACTAAATTTCAATTCAATTCTATTATAGTCTCAGCAGCAGCTTGGAGTTAGCACCTGTGTCTAGTTAATGGCACTAGGCTCGTGAACTGTAGGTTGATATTAGTACGTCTTTGCCTTAGTACAACTCTGCCTATCCCCACGGAGAATACAGGTGTATACATGTTTGTATGAATGTAAGGTAGCTGTCAGGAATTTTAAGATAAAGACGTCCGCTCTCGAGGTTTGCCAGCGAACCATGCAGCGCAGCATCTTAGGATTCCAGCTATCAGACCGTATAAGGAACAGCTTGTACTGCACTCCAGAGTTCAGATCAGCCAGAAAGCTGCAAGCTTAAAGTAGAATTGGGGTGGTCACATCTGCTGCATGTCAGACGAGCTGTGGGCAACACAACTACTGAGTGGAACCCACATAACGCTAGACGACGTCGCGGCAGGCCCAAAAGGAGATGGCGGGATGAGCTAGACATCTATTGCAAGGATTGGCCACAGAAGGCTCTAAGCCGTGAGGAGTGGGAGAAGGGTAGGGAGACCTTTGCCCTGCAGTGGGACGATAACGACTGAAAAAAAAAGACTACTGTCATTCTGAGTCCAACACCTAAGTCTAAACGTGACCGACCATGGATCGGTCAAAAGTCTAGTCAAAGGTCTCGAGTTCAAATCCAAGGCACGCACCTCTGACTTTTCGAAGTAGTGCGTATTAATAGTTAATTATCACGCGCTTAAACGGTGAAGGAAAACATCGTGAGGAAACCTGCATGCCCAAAAGATTTTCTCGACGGCGTGTGAAGTCTGCCAACCCGCATTAGGCTAGCGTGGTGGACTATAGCCTAATCCCTCTCATTGTGAGAGGAGACCCGTGCCCAGCAGTGGGAGATATAATGGGTCGATTATGCTATGTGATAAAATCCGTAAAAAGTAGTTTATTTCAATGTTTTTCAAAACCAATTCTTTTTTTTAAATTCGCTATTATTTTTGCAACAAGCAAAAGCATTTGTATCGAGTTTGTTACCATACAGCCAGACTGATACCCAAATTTACATATACGCGGCAATTAACGCTTGCAATGAACAATTATTCACAGGGTAATACTTCACTGACCAATATGTAGAGTATCCTTAAGGGTGAGTTTACAATATCATTTGTATTCTTCGTCATAAATTATCAAGTTGAAATGTTTTTATATTTGCAAATAAGCTTTTACAGGCGTTTATGAAACGTTATGAGTTTAGTTAATGGTCCGGGTGGATCGATTGACCGTACACACGTAGTACCAAAATATATTGCAATTTTTTTTGTGATAAATGGTTCATGTTAGTTTTCATAGCAAAACTACTTTTTTTTATAGCTTCTGCCCGCGACTTCGTCCGCGTTAGCGTGATGATATATAGCCTACAGCCTTCCTCAATAAATGGGCTATCTAACACTGAAAGAATTTTTCGGACCAGTGGTTCCTGAGATTACCGCGTTCAAGCAAACAAACAAACTCTTCAGTTTTATATATTAGTAGTAAGTATAGTATAGAAGTATAGATTTAGTATAGAAGTATAGATTTTTTTCGCAATAAATCAAAAGATCAAAATAAAAATAAAATTAAATTCAGAACCGAAGGCGTGTCGAGCGCGTATGACGTCACAATGTTAGTTTTCATACATTGCAGTCCAGAGTTTTTTTTTATTCTGTTTTTATTTAGGAACTTTTGAACGCACTTCATGTCAGTTCCATCTTAACCTAATTTGTAATGTTTACAAAGTAACTAATGAATAAACCATTTTTGCCTCTGGTGACATAGGTTTAGCTAAAATATTATAAAAGATACCTAAGTCTAAACTATTTAATTTTAATTCAGTTAAGATTCTACATCTCTCAGGTTCGTTCCTGGCACATTCCAATAAGACATGTTGTACATCCTCAGTCCAGAGATTTATTATCTCTGTTTAAACCGCAATGAGAGATTTTCATTAATTTTTAATTGCGTTGGTAGGTATTGAAATGAAACTACTTTTTACGGATTTTATCGCGGTATATTGATATTATTTAGTTCCAGACGTTTCGGATCCTTTACAGCATCCATGGTCACGGGCAGACTGAGGTGGTGGACGTCTTGATGTTAAAATTACTAACTACCTTACATTTTTGTTAATTATTAGTGATCCGATTCACGCAGTTTTGACTTTTAGCTTTTAGCTTTGGTTTTAGCTATGGTCTTGCAGTTTTGGGCTTGGATTTGCCGACCCTTAAGAGCCCCTACGTATGAGAGCCTTAACGAGTGCATACACGTCCGTACACAGATAACTGCGTCAGTAATAATTGCGTCACTTGTTCCAACGTCTACCTCTGCGCATATCAATGAAAACACTGTTGTGGTCAAATAAAAATTAATGTATTTACCCTCATTAGACTAGGGGTGCGCTAGCGACTGCTCCGCTAGAGTTCCTGGATTCGATTCCCAGGTCTTAGTCATAGCGTCTGGTGTATATAACCAGAAGACGCAGGTTCGAATCCTGCCCGCAATTCGAATTTTTCCGTCACTAAATAACTTTAATAATCTTAGCATGGAAAATGTTAAAAACACACGACAAAATTATTATTATTATAATCATACCTACTTTTGTTTCAAAAGGTCCTTTTCGAGTGAAGCCGCGGGCAACAGCAAGTTAATAAATTGCCCTGAACATAAACAATATACATTCCGTTATACATACAAGGCTTGACCGGTCATTTCCGGTCACTGATAACTGACCGGGCGTGACGTCAGCTTGTTGCTCGTCTGTAAATTGTTGGCTAGTGGCGCCCCCTATGTTGTGTGGGGAAATGAGATAGGATCTGAAGTGTGTATAATGTGTATATTATGGAAAAAGTATAATTTATTTAGTATAATACATACAAATATATATATATAATTAACTATTAATACGCATATAACTTCGAAAAGTCAGAGGTGCGTGCCTTGGATTTGAACTCGAGACCTTTGACTTGACAGTCCAATGGTCATATCACTAGGCTATCACGGCCATATAATATATATATATTTATGGATATTTATATGTATTGTACAATATCGATGCGATATTGTAGCAAGACACTACAGAAAATAGATATTAAAGTATATTGGTAGATAAGAATATTAAAGTATATTATAAGAATTAGCTGTTACTGATAATTATAGACTGTTAACCTAGTGAATAATGTTTTGCTTGTATCTTGAGGGGTAGGTAGAAGTCTAGAAATGAATTAACATTAAAAATATTTCAAATAACTGGAGATTTTCAAATTGTCTATATTATGACAATTTATATATACTGACAATTTATCATAACATACCATCACGCCTGTATTCCCCGGAGGGTTAAGCAGACGTGTATTAATATAGCCGATGTACGCCGGTATCTTTAGATCGTATGAAATAGTGGGTGGGTCTATTGTTATAATATAGACATACCATCACGCTTGTATTCCCCGAAGGGTTGGGCAGAGGCGTACTAATGTACACCCACAGTTCGCCGGTATGTTTAGGTCCCATGTAATAGGGGGCGAGCCTATTACCACTAACCGGGCACAAATTCCTAACTCCGAGCTGCTACTGGGAATTTCATAGAAAAACCCAATAACACTTTGCTCGACCTGGGAATCGAACCCAGGACCTTTAGCGCAGCAGTCGCGCTCTGGACCACTTGGCTAATGAGGCAGTTTTTCAAGACCTACCCTAGTAAAACACATAAACAAAAAACTTCCGTGAGAGAAACCTTAAAAATATATTCAGCCCGAAATAAGGTAAGCATATCAAATCATAAGTTAAGAAAACTAATTTGGCCAAAAAGTTTTATTATATTTCATAGGATATCCCTTTTTCCCCGTTTCCTATCGCTGAGTCGACAAGTTGTGTTGTAGATAGGCGTAAGAATCGGGAAAGTTGGCCAATGTCTGCTTATTTCGTTCACTTTTATTTGTTTTCTTTTTACGGCGCGGCGTTCGCTCATGAAAGTAGGTATTGGTAACAAGCCTAGATGTTAGGTAAATGTTTTCCTAAATAACATTAGATACGTCTGTATTTCTCAGAGGGTTAGGCAGATGTGTTTAACAGGGCTAATTTTAAGTCCCATGTAATAGGGGGCGAGCCTTTTTTGCCTTCAACCGGGCACGAATCCAAACTCCGAGCAGCTATTTGATAAAAAAAAATCTATTCTATCCCTGAATAAAAAAAATCTATTCTATTGTATTCTATTGAGAATTTTATAGAAAAACTCAATAACTCTGCTCAACCTAGGAATCGAACCCAGGAACTCTAGCGTAGCAGTAGCGCCCAGGACCATTGGGCTAATGAGGCAGTTGGTATTGAGGCAGATTTCTTGTACAAAAATACTTAACTATGTACAATATTAATTAGAAATCTATTGAAATGAAACTACATTTTACCGATTTTATCGCGTTTTATTGATACTATTTAATTCCAAAAAAACGTGGGGTTTTCATTTCAATGTCTCATATTCGCGTTAGTGTCAGTAATCAGAATATAGAAATCTAGCTTGATTTAATTAATCTAGCTTAGATAGTGTAGTCCTAAGCGCCACTGCTATCCTAGAGGTCTTGGGTTCGATTCCCAGGTTGCATAATGTGTTATTAGATATTTCTATGAAATTCTCAGTAGCAGCTCGGAGTTTGGAATTTGTGCCCGGTTAATGGCAATAGGCTTTCCCCCTATTACATGGAACCTAAACAAACCGTAACCGTGATAGCCTAGTGATATGACCATTGGACTGCCAAGTCAAAGGTCTCGAGTTCAAATCCAAGACTTTTCGAAGTTATGTGCGTATTAATAGTTAATTATCACGCGCTTAAAACGGTGAAGGAAAACATCGTGAGGAAACCTGCACGCCTGAGAGATTTTCTTGACGGTCTGCCAACCCGCATTAGGCTAGCGTGGTGGACTATAGCCTAATCCTTCTCATTGTGAGAGGAGACCCGTGCCCAGCAGTGGGAAATATAATGGGTTGATTATGCTTTATGCTAAACAAACGGCGAGCTGTTTATTGGATTTATAATAGTACACCTAGCTGCCTAACCCTTCGGGGAATATAGGCGTGATAGTAGATATGTTAATTTAGATCCTAGAACTCATCCCTTTCGAACTTGAAGAAAAATAATTACGAAAATCTTTCGTCTTTTAAGGCGAAATCCAATGACCGAACTCGGAATCAGAAAGTTCAAACAAAAACCCGCTCTTATCTTTCGGCCTCGGGCAGTAATTTTACAAATAGTCCGATTTCAAACTTGATCAGAACTTCGCCGTCATTGATGGGAATGAGTTTTGTTCTGATGGGGTCTTTTGTGCTGTAGCGACATCTACCGCGCTACATAGACAAACTTCGACGAACAAATCCTGAATCGCGCAAGTGAAGTTTGCAACGCAACTAGGATATATACAACCGCTCGACATCAACCGTAGGGCCGTGGCCCGCCAGGCAAAACACCCGCCTGGTCGGAGGATCCTCCCTTTGGTTGGAGGGGAAACACACCTCGCTCCTCCACAGTGCAGTTTTTACTTTGTAAAGGTCTGTTAGGTGTGGGATAGGTTGGTGGAAGGTTAAGTTGTCGGCAAACGATCTGGTGAGCCACTTGGTGGTAAGTAGTCACTGTTGCCCATGGACACCTGCAACACCAGAGGAGTTGCTGATGTTTAGGAGTCAGGGAATTTATGATTTTACTAGCTTCCGCCCGCGACTTTGTCCACGTGGAATAGTTACTTAGTCTTAGCGTGATGATATATAGCCTATAGCCTTCCTCAATAAATGGGCTATCTAACACTGAACGAATTTACAAATCGGACCAGTAGTTCCTGAGATTAGCGCGTTCAAAAAAACGAACAAACAAACTCTTCAGCTCTATATATTAGTATAGATATCTGTGTGTTATTGTAGCTGATAAACCGAGTTTGAGTTCGAAAACCGGCGTGAAACAACGTTTGCGTTGGGTTTCGCTGAGTGAGTGAGGATACCGGAGGCCCAAACCCTTTTAAAAGGCCGACAACGCTCTTGTAACTCCTCTGGTGTTGCGGATGACCATGGGCGGGGGTTATCGCTTACCATCAGGTGATCTGTCTGCTCGTTTGCTCCCCTATCCCATAAAAAAACCTACTTTAATTCTAACTATGTTGCAGTGTCTCTTCTTAAAAACAAAATTTGGCTACATGGAACTATATCAAAAGTGTCCTCTTTAAGATAAAAAAAAATATTATTAACTAGTGATTACCCGTAGATTCACTTTTCAAGACAAAAGGCAGCCTATGTCCTAATCCAAAGTCCAATCTATTTCTGTACAAAAACATATCAAAATTGGCTCCGCAGTTTAGGCATGACAAGGTAACAGACGGCCAGAAAGTATTACATTGTATTTATAACATTAGTAAGCATGGATAAACAACAAAGTTATGTGCGATCATAGATTAAAATATACAAAGAACGAGATATACATTCTTGAATTCAGTTAAAAATCAAGCTCTGAAGATAAAACCACAAAGTAACAAACGCATAAATTAGCCTTAAAGTTTAACCTTCCGTAAAAACAAAGCCAGTTAACTCCCAAATATGTATCGGGGAAAACAGTAAAGTTCAATGATAAAAGAAACAGCATCCATCAAGTCAGGAGCAGTGTTTTAAGACAAAAGGGAGAAAACTGAACAGAGGTCTATTAACTACGGGCATAAATAACTTAGACTGAAACAATAGGGGGTAATCACGCGATTCTGTACCTTATTGTGTGGGCATAAAGATGGCTGCAAATGACGGTCGGAATTGTGAAAGATCTTTTGGGGAAGTTGAGGGTGGATGGTAGAATGGTTGGATGTGGTAATTAAATATTTAGTTTTTTAATTAAAAATATTTCTCGGTAGCAGCTCGGATTTCATAATTATAATCAATTCAATTCAAATTTATTGCGTTCCATAATATACTTTAACATAACATACCATCACGCCTGTATTCCCCGAAGGGTTAGGCAGAGGCGTACTAATGTACACCCACAGTTCGCCGGTATGTTTAGGTCCCATGTAATAGGGGGCGAGCCTATTGCCATTAACCGGGCACAAATTCCAAACTCCGAGCTGCTACTGGGAATTTCATAGAAAAACCCAATAACACTTTGCTCGACCTGGGAATCGAACCCAGGACCTCTAGCGTAGCAGTCGCGCTCAGGACCACTTGGCTAATGAGGCAGTTATATACTTTAATACCTATTATAAAGAGTAAATTATAACTTACCTAGCTAACCCATACTGGTTAGACATGATCCTATCTAAATTTCAATTTTTTTCAAGTTTCTGGGGGTTACTTTTCTATTATTCGTTCCCTTAATAAATTTTTATTTATACGAGTATAGATAAGTTCGCCTTCTACTATCTTGGGACGTTTTTTTAATATGGCATAGGGGTGCAAACGAGCAGTTGGAACGCCTGATGGTAAGAGATGCCGCCACCCATGGACATCCGCAACACCAGACGAGTCACAAGTGAGCTGCCCGCCTTTTAAAAGGGTTTGAGCCTCCGGTATCCTCGCTCACTCGGCGAAACATAATGTAAGCGTTGTTTCACGCAGGTTTTCTCTGAGTATGTGGTTTCACTCCGCTCGAGCCGGCCCATTCGTGATGAATCATGGCTCTCCCACAGTAGAAACACTGCCACTAGATAGGTAATAAATACATCCTTTCTCTTGAGTCCATCCAAAGGTTGTCTGTAAGAGATCGCTTTTAGCGATAAGACCACCCAATGTACGATACTCTATGATTGATAACTTATACTTGACATTAGTTTTTGGTGTACAATAAAGGATATTCAAATATTCTATTCTACATCACTTTATTAGGGCTATATTTCACCGGGACACCATGGCGGCGCAATCAGTTGCGCCACCGTGGCCTCCGTAAACTACCAAACTAGACACCATACGGACACCAGAGTCGCCACACCACACTGAAACAGTATCAAAATGGACCTCGAAGAGATAGCACTACTGCTGTATGTACGTAGAAAAGAGAGTTCAAGAGAGTCACTGGCGGCCGGACTGGCGGCCGAGTGAGTGAGACACCATACAGCGCTATAGTAATTAGTGGTGGCGCGACCAGAGTGGCGGCGCAACCAGTAACATTCTGTGCACGCGCCGCCAAATTGGTTGCGATACCAAACGGACACCAGGTGAGTAACTCTCTATAGAGCTGTATACATTTTGTTGGTAACGGCGACTGGTTGCGCCGCCAGTGTCCCGGTGAAATATAGCCCTTAATGTTACCATAGAATACAATTATATGCCACCTCCATTTTGTTTTACATCCGCCCATTATGAAATCAGTTGTCTTGGCAGAATATTAATCTAGTCCATTGCTGTGTAATTGCATATTGTTTACCCTGTTTCAGGCACCAGTCCTTCAATGAAATGCCTCCCTCTACCCGGGCGATTGTCAGCCTAGATCATTTCGTATTGTGGTCATAATTGACCAGAAAATTAACGTATTGATTACTAGCTGTTGCTCGCGGATTCTCTTGCAAACCAGAGAACTTTTGAAGTGGAACCTTCTTTAGCGGCGTTGTGCAATTTTGGGATGGGTAAAAAATGTTAAACTCGCGTCAGGACACGTGACCTGTAGCCCAAGCATGAACAACTATCGAATTCGTAGCATAATCGAATGAGTTTTTTTCTGCTACAAGTCTCATACATTCATATTTTCACATCTTTCTCCCATTAAGGTAGGCAGAGACTACACTTGCTACGATCCTGGCACACCACTTTCGCTTCATCTACATTCATTAACCTGCTTCTCATACAAATTATTCTCTATTTCGATACGAATCCTACGTTTTCGAAAGTCACGAGCACTCGTCAGGATCGAAAATTTGTAAGACGGTTGTAATAGTTCTGAAGTGTAATTTTTTTTATGTAATATAAATTGTCATGTTTTTGCACGATAGCACAATAAATGAATATTGTATTTTACCACATAAATGATAGTACTTTTACACTGATAATTAAAGCAATTCGTGCGAAATTATTCAAAATATCAAAAACTAGCTTCTGCCCGCGGCGTCGCCCCCGTGGAATGCGGTCTGTCATCACATCCCACGGGAACGGGATAAAAGTCCGGGATAAATATCCTATGTCCGTCTCCTGGTTCTAAGCTACCTTTCCACCAATTTTCAGCCAAATCGGTTCAGCCGTTCTTCAGTTATAAATAGTGTAACTAACACGACTTTCTTTTATATATAGATGCACAACTGTTCAAGTTTTCACTTTTGCCGGCACTCCCGGAGTGCAACTCGTTGTTTTTTTAACAAAAAAGGTAGCCTATGTTCTTCTCCAATGTCCAATCTATATCTATTCCGTCATTCATCAAAATTGGTTTAGCGGTTTAGGCGTGAAAAGGTAACAGACAGAGCTACTTTCGCAGTTACAATATTTAGTAAGGATACTGATGCTTGAATAAAAATTATTTTGGGGGTAAGTATGAAGGGATGAATAACTATGGTGTGCATGTAAATACATTCAACATCATAATCATATCAGCCAATAGAAGTCCACGGCTGAACAAAGGCTTCCCTAAAGATTTCCCCCAAGGACTGGGTATATGCCGCCTGCATCCAAAGACTCCCAGCGACCTTGACCAGGTCGTCCATCTATCTCTTCGGAGGTCGTCCCTGGTCCCTCATTACGATGCGTAAACAAGCGTGAATGTATAAGAAGTGAGCCAATATATGAAAATTCACGCATGATTCCTCAAAGGGGTAGGCAGTAGATGTACCAATCAGGGGAAGCACAAAAGATTCCATTGGGTCGAAGTGCACTGAGGCCTTGCTGCCTCGGCCCTGCACAAGATAAGATAAGGTGTACCAATGGTCATATGGATCCATCTAACAGAGGGCGAACCTTTTTTTTATGGCATAGGGGGACAAACGAGCAGACGGATCACCTGATGGTAAGCGATAACCACCGCCTATGGACATCCGTAACACCAGAGGAGTCACGAGTGCGTTGCCCGCCTTTTAAAAGCGTTTGGGCCTCCGGTAACCCCACTCACCCAGCGAAACACAACGAAAGCGCTGCTTCACGCCGGTTTTCTGTGAGGCCGTGGTACCACTCCGGTCGAGCCGGCCCATTCGTGCCGAAGCATGGCTCTCCCACGTTAAAATTTTGCCAAATCCAAACTCCGAGCTGTAATTGAGAATTCCATTGAAAAATCAAGACCTGGGAATCAAACCCGAATAGCGTAGCAGTCGCTTACTAGACTAATGAGGCGGTAAAGATAAGATACTAGTACAAAATAGAAAATAATATACTTCTATCTTGAACTTAAAATCCTTTTAAGTTTTCTGTTCATGCAATCAAAGGGCTATATATTGTTTGAAATCTCATTAGTGGGCACAATAGCCCAGGCTTGGGCTATTAGTTTGCTGGCTCCAGGCCAACAGGACTGAGTTTTATTGGCTTCGGTGAATTTTCAGTTCAAATTATAGCCCGGATTCGATAGACATTCGGTGGTGGAACAGAGGCGTGGAGTCGCCGTTGATTGTATTTTTTTATTGAGATACCTTCACTTTTGTATTCTTCGAAGCATTAGTGGTGAACCAATACACCCACAGCGGGAAACAACGGGACATGACTTAAGGTGCCCCTTATACAGTACATCCCCTTATAGTACAGCCCCTTAAACGGGACAGGGGCACGTTAATCTGCGCCTTACCATTAAGGGGCGTTTTACCATTAACGCTAACTGCTATAATCGTGCCCGTAGAATTCCAAAAGTTTTTGGATTATACTAAAATTCCGGCTGAATATCAGTATTTTCTTTATTTTTTTAAAAAAAAGCTTACTAGCAATGTGGGTCGCACATTACTAGTATTCTTGTTAACCCCTCGTGCTAAGCGAAATGCTTGTGTTACGAGTGGGTTCACGTCGGTAGTGCAATGGGTGGGTTTCGAACCGGCAACCACATGATCACAAGTCCGACGCCCTAGCTATTAGGCTACCGCCACTTAAACACACTTTACACGGAGCGACTGCCATCAGACCTCCACAACCCAATTTTTAGAAAATACAGATATTCAGAGGCTGGTTGTGTGACTTTATGGACTTCTGACGACCACTAACAATTGTCATAGATGTTCGTATGTTAACCGGGACTTTCGTCGGGCTTTACGTGCTCTCCGAGGCACCGAGGGGTCTCGAAGTGTTAAGAATGGTCACCAATCCACACACTAACCGCGGCGAGCGTAGCTTAACCTTGCAGACCAGATAATCAGCTTAGTTATTACTTAGCTATTTGCGCACCTATTTATAGCTTATTGTCACATGCTTAAATGGTAAAAAATATCGTGAGGAAACCTGCATGCCTGAGAGATTTTCTCGACGGCGTGTGAAGTCTGCCAACCCGCACTAGGCTAGCGTGGTGGACCTAGTTGTAACTGTTACCTATTCCCTCTCATCCTGAGAGGAGACCCGTGCCCAGGAGTGGGACAATAGCATAGACTATGAGCGGTATATGGCAACCACAGATAAACTCAGGTGTAGATTTCTGCCACCTTAAAATGTAGCGCGGTGGTAGTCTCCACAGCTTCCTCTGTTCCATTGTTTGAAGTGTGCGTAATTAAAATTGGTGCGATATTAGTTCCCACCTGAAGTGGTACGGGGTAACGCCATATATTACATGTAATGGCGACAAACTCCGCTGATGATAGCAAGAGGAATCCAAGATTAACGGGGATTTTCGTTGCTTTTCTGGTAAGACAGAGGATTCTGTGCCAATTCTGGCGTAAACTTTTTTAAAACGACTTCAAAACTTAAGGAGATTCTTAAAATCAACGGTTTTTTTTTAAATTGATATATAATGCGACTGATTGTAAATAATAACAACAGAGGGTTTAAAGATGATCTTTAACTGTTATCAAATAGCAGTGTAATACATAAATAAATCAAAAATTGCCTCGCTCTCAAATCTGCCAATTCAAATTTTTAATTCTATTCATTATCTCAAACTCTAGTGTCATACACATACATTGAGAATTCTATTCTACTCTATTCTGTTCTCTACCGTGGGAGAGCCATGCTTCAGCACGAATGGGCCGGCTCAACCGGAGTGATACCACGTCCTCACGGAAAACCGGCGTGAAACAACGCTTGCGTTGTGTTTCGCTAAGTGAGTGAAGATACCGGAGACCCAAACCATTTTAAAAGGCAGGCAACGCACTTGTGACTCCTCTGGTGTTGCGGGTGTCCATGGGCGGAGGTTATCGCTTACCATCAGGCGATCCGTCAGCTTGTTTGCCCTCGATCCCATAATAAAAATCGATTAGAGTTCATGGGACTTGTCTAAGCCCTCAGACACCTCGATTGCCATTATGTCATTAAATATTATTCATAATAGCAACTAATTACCGACACGTAATAGGCGCCATTGAAAGATTTTCATTTCAGAAATGCCGACTCAATTCCATATGCTTAGCAATTGAATGGAGATAGAGACAAAGCTATTGTATGAATATTGAAGAGGTTTCACAGACATAGATTATGGTATAATCAACGCATTAGAATAGCGTCATGATGATTTTGGTAAATTCCCAATCTTGATGGGAATTTACCAAAATCTCTAACTTACCTAAGTCATTTAATATATCCTTTTTTTTAATGAATCCTTTACGTGTTTTCTAGTTCCACAGATTTTTATTGCGTGTCTGTCTGTTGGTCTGTCCAAGACCCTTTTTCTCAGAAACGCGTGAAGGTATCAAAAATGTAATTAATTAATTTCAATTCATCTCTACTATTACAAAATCGTATAAAAGCTGTGGCTGTAGTTTGAAGATATAAAAAAAGGGAGTTAGGGCGATTAAACGTCTCCAAATACAAAAATGTGATTTTTAAAATTCTTGTCTGTTTATCTTGTTGTAATGAAACTTTGTTATAAGATGAATAATTATTTTATTGAAGAGTCTACAATATTCAGTTAACCAGAGACAAGAAGGCGTGTCCTACCATAAACTAAACAAACAACCTTGGCCACAGACTAAATTGTTATAGAGGAATAGAGCAAATTTAAATAGTTACTACAAGATGTCTGTTATAACCCGTAACCCATCTATGCGGTTATACAAACCGAGTAACGCACTTTGAGTAACGCAGCAAAATTCTACCATCTAGCTTTGCAGCGTTATGCTCTAGCATCATAGCTTTGTATTTAAAACCTATAATAAAGTAATTTTTAGGAAAAAAAAGAATTGCGGGCAGGATTCAAACCTGCGTCTTCTGGTTAGATACACCGAAAGCAATGAAAGTATGGAAATGCAAAAAAATACTCTGTAAAGTATTCCGCTCCAATAAAACAATTTTTCAAATCCACACTCCACAAAGCAGTACATTTAACCATCGCGATTAACATAACATTCCATCACGCCTGTATTCCCCGAAGGGTTGGGCAGAGGCGTACTAATGTACACCCACAGTTCGCCGGTATGTTTAGGTCCCATGTAATAGGGGGCGAGCCTATTGCCATTAACCGGGCACAAATTCCAAACTCCGAGCTGCCACTGGGAATTTCATAGAAAAACCCAACTAAAAAATAACACTTTGCTCGACCTGGGAATCGAACCCAAGACCTCTAACGTAGCAGTTGCGCTCAGGACCGCTTGGCTAATGAGGCAGTTGACCATCGCGATTAACCGTTGATATATTAATCAGTTTGGTTATCCCGTGTAAGTGATTGGACTACTGCACTACAAAAGCATTAAACTTTCATATCCAATCACTCGCTGAGCGGTTGGCGAAAGGCATGAGCGAAAGCGACAATAGACCAAGCACGAAACACTTGCGAAAACGTATTCGTATCGAAATCGGGAATAATTTGTATGAGAAGGAGTTTAACGAACGTAGATGAAGCGAAAGTGGTGTGCCAGGATCGTGGCAAGTGGAAATCTATAGTCTCTGCCTACCCCAATGGGAGACAGGTGTGAAAATATGTATGTATGTATGAGATTTGTAGCAGAAACAAATTCAATACATTTACGACACGAATTCGATAGTTCTTCGTGATTAGCCTAAATAATTATACAGACTGATTTTTGACACTCGCGAATATTAGACATTGAAATTAATACGGTGAGCTCTGATCACTAATAATTAACAAAAATGTAAGGTAGCTGTTAGTCATTTTAACATTGAGACGTCCAACGTCTACCCGTGACCATGGATGCTGTAAAGGATCCAAAACGTCGGGAATTAAATAACATAACATAACATACCATCACGCCTGTATTCCCCGAAGGATTAGGCAGAGGCGTACTACTAATGTACACCCACAGTTCGCCGGTATGTTTAGGTCCCATGTAATAGGGGGCGAGCCTATTGCCATTAACCGGGCACAAATTCCTAACTCCGAGCTGCTACTGGGAATTTCATAGAAAAACCCAATAACACTTTGCTCGACCTGGGAATCGAACCCAGGACCTCTAGCGTGGCAGACGCGCTTAGGACCACTTGGCTAATGAGGAATTAAATAATAGCAATATAACGCGATAAAATCCGTAAAAAGTAGTTTCATTTCAATAAATATTTTTTATAGTGACGCAATATAGCACTAGCAGCTATAGCAGTGATAGCCTTGTGGTATGGCCACTGGACTGCCATGTCGTAGGTCTCGAGTTCAAACCCAAGGCACGCACCTCTGACTTTTCGTAACCATGTGCGGTGAAGGAAAACATCGTAGAAAAACCTGCACGTCTGAGAGATTTTCTGGACGGCGTGTGAAGTCTGCCAACCCGCATTAGGCCAGCGCCTAATCCCTCTCATTCTGAGAGGAGACCCGTGCCCAGCAGTGGGACAGTATATGGGTTGATTATTAGGGCAGGGATTAGTAGGGCGCCCGCTGGCCAGGTGGAGTGACGACTTGCGGAAGGCAGCTGGCAGTGACTGGATGAGGAAAGCCGAAGATCGGGCTCTGTGGCGTTCACTAGGAGAGGCCTACGTCCAGCAGTGGACGAATATAGGCTGATGATGATGATGATTAGGGCACTCCCCCCTTTGTAAGCAGGTGGCGGACAATACAATTTTCCATAATATAGCCTATTGATATAACCACAGGACTGCCAAGTCAAAGGTCAAATAGTTCTAGTTCAAATCCAAGGTACGTATCTCTGACTTCGAAGTCAAATACATATCTCTTAACGTGGGAGAGCCATGCTTCGGCATGAATGGGCCGGCTCGACCGGAGTGATACCACGGCTTCACAGAAAACCGGCGTGAACAACAAAGCTTATGATGTATTTCGCCAAGTAAGTGAGGATACTGGAGGCCTAAACCCCTTTTAAAAGGCGAGTGCGACTCGCTTAACATCTGGTGATCCGTCTGCTCGTTTGCTCCCCTAATCCAAAAAAAGTATATTATGGGCTGGAATCGACAATCGGAATCAAATTTAAAATCTTTAAGAACCTACGAAAATATTCACCCGCTACTCCCCCTCACTTGTA
Organism: Acronicta leporina; assembly: GCA_947256265.1. NCBI lineage: Eukaryota > Metazoa > Arthropoda > Insecta > Lepidoptera > Noctuidae > Acronicta > Acronicta leporina. The sequence continues at coordinate 1,648,606 of OX366537.1, read as the reverse complement.
CCACCAGCAGTATCCGTGAAACCGGATGTAACCAGTTTATTGGTTTAACGGCACCAGCTCAAATTGACTTGACCTCTGAAAGGGAATTTTATAAAGTTCTCCATTACGCGGTGAAAGGTCGCATATATGGTTGTGTAGATTTGTGGGGATCTCGTTATTTGTTTAGTTAGGTTTATCTGATGATACTCGAGTTGGTTAATCTGTGGCTACTGTGTTTTTGCGAGTATGGAAAAACACTTTCAGTTATTGTGTGGTAGGTACTCCTTAATCTTGTAAAGAGTTTTAGTACTGACTAGCTTCTGCCCGCGACTTCGTCCGCGTGAAATAGTTACTTGGTCTTAGCGTGATAATATATATAGCTTATAAGCCTTCTTGAATAAATGAGCTATCTAACACTGAAAGAATTTTTCAATTTGGACCAGTAGTTCCTGAGATTAGCGCGTTTAAGCAATACAAACAAACTCTTCAGCTTTATATATTAGTAAATTTCGAATATAGACATTGAAATATACCTAAGTATTTTTAAAGGATTTTATCGCGTTACTAGCTGTTATCCGCGACTTAGCCCGCGTGGTATTTAAAAAAGTAGTCTAAATTAGTCCTTGTTACATCAGCTATCAGCCAGTGAACGTCCCGTCAAAATCGGTTCAGCCATTTCAGAGATAAACCGTAATAAAGAGACATATATACGTGTGAGTGCGAATACCGGAAGCCGCAACCTATTTAAAAGGCGGGCAACGCTCTTGCGGCAGGCCCGTCTTTTGATGGGGGTAACTGCCTCGTTAGTCTAGTGGTTTCAAGTGCGACCGCTACGCTGGAGGTCTTGGGTTCGATTCCCAGGTCGAGCAGTGTTATTGGGTTTTTCTATGAAATTCTCAGTAGCAGCTCGGAGTTTGGAATTTGTGCCCGGTTAATGGCAATAGGCTCGCCCCCTATTACATGGGACCTAAACATACCGGCGAACTGTGGGTGTACCTTAGTACTCCTCTGCCTATCCCTTCGGGGAATACAGGCGTGATGGTATGGTGCTGACCGGACACTTCCGGACTAACGTTCTCCAACAAAAGATGGGTCTGATGGAGACATCAGCCTGCAGGGCCTGCAAAAGGGAAATTGAGAGCATGGAACACCTTCTGTGTACATGCCAAGAAATGGCTGGAAAGCGAATGTGCCTTTTGGGTCAGGGTTATCCAAGACCAGAGGACTACAGACTCATACCCCCAGGCCTCATTATAAAGCTCATGGAAGAGCTGTTTGTAGAACTGGGAGGGGATGAGGAATAAGTTATCTAGGGGAAGCACAAAAGATCCCATTGGGTCGAAGTGCACTGAGGCCTTGCTGCCTCGGCCCTACACAAGATAAGATAAGATAAACGCATTTGCGACTCGCTTACCATCAGGTGATCCGTCTGCTCATTTGTCCTATATCCCCAAAAAAATATATCATGGGCTGGAATCGAGAATCGAAATGGAATTTAAAATCTTTACCGCAAGCTCCTTAAATAATTAAATCAATACACTAACAATAGTTAGAGCTGGACTAAACCAATCAAATCATAGAAGCCGACTTAATGATCGCTTCGCTAATAAATTATTCATACAACGCCATCTTGTTTGTGTGGATTGAGCAGTGGTCCAGCCATTGTGTAGAGCCTTTTCAGGAGTTTATGATTTTGAGACGGTTTGGGGGAATTGTGAAAGGAATTATACGGATTGTAGGACTATGGAGGAACTATTACGCAATCTATTCATTATTCTCAAGAATAAATTAGACAATTTCTTAAACAATCTTATTTTTATATACTGTAAGAAAATTATGGGGTATTTGTATGTACTCGTGGTAGAGATAGCTCAGTGATATGCCTATTGGACCGCCAAGTCAAAGGTCTCGAGTTCGAATCCAACGCACTCGCCTCTGTCATGTGCGTATTAATAGGAAGGAAAACATAGTGAGGATTTATGTTTTATGGTTCTCGACGAGTAAGTAACCATATTAACACACACACAAAATACCTATACCATCACGCTTGCGTTCCCCGAAGGGTTATGCCGAGGGATAGGTACTTATATAGCACAATACGGTATGTTTAGGTCCCTCGTTATCCCCAGCCTATTGCCCGAAATAAATACAAACTCCCTACTAAGAATTTAATAAAAAATCCCATTAAGATTGCTCGACCCGGGAATCAAACCCAGGGCAATCGCGCTTACAAAGTTACATACTAAGCAATAGACTAATCAGGCAGTCACTCATATTTTAGTAACCAACTAAACTTCATATTTTAGTAACCAATAGTTAATATAACCATGATTGGTTTTATTAACCATGGTTGTCAACGAGCAACCATCCTAAATATACAATAGTGTATAATCAGGCGGCTGTATCGTCGATTGCGCGCGACTTCGGCAAATGGCGCGACTTGCGCCCAATCTTTACTAATACTTTACCGAACGATGTAGCGTCCGCAGAAAAGTCTTATACTTACTTCTCGAAAGAGGTTTTACAAGCGTTCCTATTTTGTATCGTTTCTTTTGAATCAAAATAGGGAAGTAACTGCACCTACAATAGCCTATTTAAATCGGCCATTATATAACAAGCTACCGTGGAAGAGCCATGCTTCGGCATTAATGGGCCGGCTCGGTCGGAGTGATACCACGGCCTCACAGAAAACCGGTGTGAAACAACGCTTGCGTTGTGTTTCGCCGAGTGAGTGAGGATACCGGAGATCCAGACCCTTTTAACAGGCGAGCAACGCACTTGCGACTCCTCTGGTGTCGCGTGTAATCGCTTACCATCAGGCGATCCCTCAGCTTGTTTGCCCTCTAAGAGTCAAAAAAAATTGCCGCAAGCCTCTCAGCAAATGTGCCTTCAAAATGCGTTTTATTATTCAAAACTTCAACACATACCTACCTCTTACTTCATTTTGAACTACGCTATAAAATCTAAAAGAAAACCATAACATGTTTCTGCTGTCCCTACTATCTCCAAATTATCTGGGCTCAAGATATTTAGCCCATTAAACCTTCGGAAAGTCGACAACCTCGCCCCTACTGGAATTTCACTAATACATCGCCCCCACCCGCTCCCCTATGGTATCTGCACAAGATTCCACTTTCATCCCCGATTGGGGGATTAAATGTAATATTAACTTAAATTGGGTTTGGTTGGTTTAATTTTTACCCTTTTGTTTTCTTTTTTTAAATTCAGATGTCATTTAAGGGATCTGTGGGTTACTACATTAATAGATCTGTAAGTCCCACCTGCCATGTCGAAATTTGCCTTCACATTCTGAACTTACGCCTTAAAGGTGACGTCAGTAACAGACGGCAGGTGGGACTCGCGGTGGCTTAGAGGTAATAGCGTCTGGTGTACCTAGCCCGAAGACGCAGGTTCGAATCCTGCCTGCGAGTTGAATTTTTCCTTCACTAAAATAACTTTTTAAATATGTTTAAATTGTATTTCAACAAAACTTTCTATAGTAATTTTGTGTTTAAATATAATTTAAACATATTTAAGAAGTTGGTGCAAGTGGCCCTCGGTCCCTCTTCCAGCCTCCATGAATGGGTCCGGGGGTGGCAGACGCGGGGACGTCCGCCACGCCCCCTTATAGGACCCGAGGCGGTGGCGCGTAGTGTTCCCCGCGCGCCTCTCTAAGGCGATGGGGGGGAGTCAAACGCCTCTCTCCCCCCCTCCACAATCTGCGGACGGGGCCCGCTGCGGCGGGACGCGGACGAATTTTCTGTTTCCCGTAGCCCCCGACGAAAACGTGCAGGAAGGAACACCGTGTGGTTTTTAGTCCGTAGGTCACCCACTCTGGGTGGAGTCCGACACGCCCCGCCGCCTCCCCGGGCGGCGGAAGTCTATGAGGATTTTCCACACGCACAAAAAAAAAAGTGGCCCTCGGTATTACGTTTTTCTGGGCAATTTAAGCTCCACCGAACCTTTAAAAGCGTTTCGTACGGGTTTTCGAAATATCCACCATGAATCGATGGTGGTTATATAGTGTTATATAATTAGATTCATCGAATGTAATGTAAGGCTCCAGCAGCCCAAGCACAAACACTTTCGAAAACGTATTCGTATCGAAATCGAGAATAATTTTATTTTTTATTTTTATTTATATATAAAAGTACACCAACAGCATATACATCATGCATTAGAAATGAATCGTCTTATAGGTACAAAATCTGATGTTTTTGCCAATTATAGGTACACACAACATTCAATGTAGCAACACCATTAAATCAATTCTTAAACTAAAAATATTATTAAATAAAGATTTTAAATTGAATGAACTGATGTTCATTCAATTCAAGTAGAGTAGTAGTAGTAGAGTAGAATAACTATGATTAGTTATTCTACTCTACTACTACTACTCTACTACTAAGTTGTATTGCTGAAATGAGCGTACAATATCTTCTTAAACCTAAGAAAGGAACCAAAGAACACATCCAACTCGGGTACCTTAGAGCAAATTTCGTTATATAATTTGTATGAGAAGGAGGTTAATGAACAAAGATGAAGCGAAAGTGGTGTGCCAGGCTCGTAGCAAGTGTTAGTCTCTGCCTACCCCAATGCGAGACAGATGTGAAAATATGTATGTATGATATTTGTAGCAGAAAAAAACACATTCGTTTACGTAGTTGTTCTTGCTTGGGCTACGGTTCTACTCACCCTTTTTGGTATATAGGCGTATGGTATGTTTTAACCGTAACAGTAATAGCGCAGAAAGTTCTGTACTCCATAAATAAATAATTTCTATTGCCCTTCACCTTACGGGAAAATCTCACATGAATTTTTTACTTTTTAATTTACTGCCTTGAATGTGAAACTGTTTGGTATGCAATTTCGTTTCTTTTGTACGGTACCCTAAATTAAGATTTAGCTTAGTCGACGGATGAGTTAGAAAATTATAGATTAATGATTTACTGTAGGAGAATGGCACGAATGGGCCGGCTCGACCGGAGTGATATCAAATCAAATCAAATCATTTATTGCAAACTAAGTGTACATGAGGGTAGTATTATGTTATAGTAAGTACTTAAAACTTAGTGCCTTTTCCAAGCATTGCAACATCGAGGGCTAACTATGAATATGAAAATAAAAGCAATGTCGCTATAACTAAGTACAATAAACTATTGATGTCAACTATTTAAAAGTGTAATTATAGATACTTAGCATTGAAAATTATTACATATTATTAATTACAATTATACCTATGATATTATACTTATTATCTTATAACTATTATCGTTTATAAATATTATTGTATTACCATGTCATTTTTATAATAATACTATTTCCATGATTACATTATATTTTTGTGTTACTGCGTATTCCTCACAGAAAACCGGCGTGTTTCGCTGAGTGAGTGAGGATACCGGAGGCCGTAACATGGCAATTCGGAATTATGCTGAGATTGGACATATTTGTAAGGTTCACCTGGGTAGGTACTACAATGTAGTTTTTTTTATAGGATAGGGGAGCAAACGAATCAGATGGTAAGCGTAACCGCCGCCCATGGACACCCGCAACACCAGAGGAGTCACAAGTGCGTTGCCCGCCTATTAAAAGGATTTGGGCCTCCGGTAACCTCATTCACTCGGCGAAACACAACGCAAGCGTTGTTTCACGCCGGTTTCCTGTGAGGCCTTGGTATCACTCAGGTCGAGGCGGCCCATTCGTGCCGAAGCATGGCTCTCCCACGTCAGAAATGACGTGTAGTTATTACGTAGGTAGTTATTATTCACCTTACTGTATTCCTGAATACTGAAATTTATTTGTAAAGGACCTGTTCTTTACATATCCATTTCTTTTCTTTCTATCTTTAGAAAATACAAGTTTATGAAGCAAAAGAGGTATGCCAGAATTGTAGCACCACTTGCTACGAAACTTGCTCACCTACATAACATACCATCACGCTTGTTTTCCCCGAAGGGTTAGGCAGAGGCGTATTAATATACACCCACAGTTCGCCGGTATGTTTAGGTCCCATGTAATAGGGGGCGAGCCTATTGCCACTAACCGAGCACAAATACCTAACTCCGAGCTGCTACTGGGAATTTCATAGAAAAACCCAATAACACTTTGCTCGAGCTGGGAATCGAACCCAGGACCTCTAGCGTAGCAGTCGCGCTCAGGACCACTTGGCTAATGAGGCAGTTTAACTTGCTCACCTTTTTTCATTTATCGCACCTTTCTATAGTTTCTGCTTACCCCTGTGAGAAGAGGTCGTGAGTGTATGCATAGTTTTGTTTCAGAAATCTGATTGTTCTATTCTATTTCTATTTATATTTGGGGACGCCGGCAGTCACCAGGCGGGCGATCAGTCCTCATGTTGGGATTATTTCGCCCAGTTCCCCATTTTTGGTGGATCCCGTCATGGGTTACTGGCGCTCGGCGTCGCAAATCTTCCCGTAGCCTTGCAGAAGCCCACCGGTTGTCCGATGGAGAGTTCTGCTAGCTGTTCTTCATTTATCTCATCGGTTCCTAGTATTTCCCATCTAAGTAGCGCATACATTGTGCATTTTGCTATTAGATGGAAGCTTCTTTCTTCTGCTGAAATCTGATTGTTAGTTTAGCTTATCATTTACCACCCGATCTATATTTTCAACATCTTCCGTGGACCTAAAATTTCGAAAATAGTCGATTAAAAATAGTGATGCGAAAATAATTGTAGCCGCAAATAAATTTGGATTGTATATTCATTGATACGGAAAAAAATCGGTAACATTGTAACAAGGGAGCGCAAACTATTGTTTTCACGAAATTATTCGAATTCCCAATAGTGGGTGCAGGAAAGGTAATAGTGGATACGCGTGTTAATAGAAAGATTAATCTATACTATTATATAAAGCTGAAGAGTTTGTTTGTTTGTTTGAACGCGCTAAACTCAGGAACTGGTTTTGGTCCGATTTGAAAAATTCTGTCAGTGTTAGATAGCCCATTTATTGAGGAAGGCTATAGGCTTCTATATCATCACGCTACGACCGAGTAACTATCCCACGCGGACGAAGTCCCGGGCAGAAGCTAGTATAACATACACATAAAACCCAAATACCCAATAACACTGCTCGATCTGGGATTAGAACCTATAACTTCTGGCGTATCAGTCGTGCGTAAGACCACTAGACTAATGAGATCAGGCAAAGTACGGTGTTTTTAATTTTAAAGTGTTTGAGTTTATCATTGGATCAACAAATGTATTGTAGGAATAAGGCGTGTTACACACATATTCGGTATTAATTGGCACAGCGGATGGAAAATCTAATAATAGTACAGTAGGATACACGTTCGGGAAAACTGCTAGAGATCCTGAGTTCGATTCTTAGGTCGAGTAAAATGTTACTGGATTTTTCAATGAAACTCTTAGTAAACTCCATGCTGCGAGTTTGTATTTGTGTCCGGATAGTGGCAATAGGCTCGCCCCCTGTAACACGGACCTAAACATTCCGGCGAACTGTGGGTGTACAGTAGAAGACGTCTGCCTAACCCTTCGTGGAATATAGGCGTGATATACATAACATAAACATACATTTTTCACGTGGGAGAGCCATGCTTCGGCACGAATGGGCCGGCTCGACCGGAGTGATACCACGGCCTCACAGAAAACCGGCGTGAAACAACGCTTGCGTTGTGTTTTGCCGAGTGAGTGAGGTTACCGGAGGCCCAAACCCTTTTAAAAGGTGGGCAACGCACTTGTGACTCCTCTGGTGTTGCGGGTGTCCATGGGCGGCGGTTATCGCTTACCATCAGGTGATCCGTCTGCTCGTCTATCCCATAAAAAAAACATGTTCGGAAACTTATCCGCTCCACTCAGCTGCACGTACATACAGATAAGCCAATCGACACGGGCCCAAATAAATCTCTACTATTATAAAATTGTAAAAAAGCTGTTTCTGTACATTGAACATATTTAAAAAAAAAACCAGTGGGTTAGGGTATATAAACGTCTCCGAACTCAAAAATGTGATTTTTAAAATTCTTGTCTGTTTGTTACGGGTTGGCGCGAAAACTACTGAATAGATTTCAATTTTGTTGGTTCACTATTAGAAAGTGTGTGCTCCAACTTAATAACTGGTATACTTCTTATCTCAAATAATTAAACGGAACGTGAGATTCAGCTTGACTTCTCTAATATATAGAGACCCATACAAAGAAGAGATCATCACTGTTGGTTTTTGAGCTTCAAGTGAGCGAAGCCGCGGGCAGAAGCTAGTCTATATATATCAAAGAAAGTCGTGTTAGTTACACCATTTATAACTCAAAAACGGCTGAACCGATTTGGCTGAAAATTGGTGGAGAGGTAGCTTAGAACCAGGAGACGGACATAGGATACTTTTTATCCCGTTCCCGTGGGATGTGATGACAGACCGCATTCCACGGGGGCGAAGCCGCGGGCAGAAGCTAGTATATATATAAAAGAAAGTCGTGTTAGTTACACTATTTATAACTAAAGAACGGCTGAACCGATTAGGCTGAAAATTGGTGGAGAGATAGCTTAGAACAAGGAGACGGACATAGGATGATAGGACTTTTTATCCCGTACCCGTGGGATGTGATGACAGACCGAATTCCACGGGGGCGAAGCCGCGGGCAGAAGCTAGTATTTAATATAATGCAATTTTGTTCAACAAATTCTGCCGACCCGAATGAGTGTGTCCGACGCCTAACAGCGTGTTAATAACAACGTTATATAATTATAGCTATAAACACCATACATTTAGAAGGCCATAGCTCTATTCCAGACATAAATTACCCCGGAATTCCCCCCAAAAGCCACAGCTGGGCATAAATTTGTCCGATCTACACTATGCTAGCGGTGAAGCCGCGCGTGGGACCAATTAAACGCTTGCGATCGCTGCAAACTGTAAAAAAAAAACGAACGGCGTCGACTGACGTTACTGACGAGTGGCTGTATGGCTGGTGTTTATGTGCTTGTTGGTTTTATTTGGCGTAACGAGGTAAGCAGAGTTGTAAAAGTAGTTTTAAGGGCTCGTGGCTTGATTGAAACTACTTAATTCTCTCTGAATTTAGAAAAGTATTATATAGCTCCGTGCTATGTTGTGTTCCTAACGGTGAGCAAGGTCGCCAGAGCTCCGCGAGGAAGCGTTGTGTTGGCAATGGCAGGACCGGTGGTGTTTAAGCATCACACTTACTGTCTTCCATGCTGTCAGCCCATTTTTTTTTTAAAGGTTTTCTAGCAATGTGGGTCGCACATTACTAGTATTCTTGTTAACCCCTCTTGCTAAGCTAAATGCTTGTGTTACGAGTGGGTTCACGTCGGTAGTGCAATGGGTGAGTTTCGAACCGGCAACCGCATGATCGCAAGCATAGTATAAAGAGAGGGGAAGTAGGTTATCTTCATACAAACGCACCGCGCGCGGCTTGTATGTGTGCGCTATTGTATCTATGTGTCGACGCACGCACACTTTAACAAAATCTCGACCCGTTTCTCAGTGCGCCAGTCGGGGCTAACACTGCACAAGGTGCGCGCGCGTCACGGCTTTGGCTATTTATGAACAAATAAAAGATTTACATTTTTCACTGCCCTGCCCATGTTTTCCGAAATTATATTTGCAAAAGTTATTTATAAGGATGCGGATATATTACACATTAAAGTTTAATAACAAGGCGTTTCGTAATAGTCGAAACCGAAGAAAGTATTTTTCTGTAGCTAATTTGTAATTTTGTAATAAATGTGTGATTCAATAGATATGTTTGTATTAATTAAAAATAAATGTGGTCCTTTATGTGTAAAAATACTACATTATGCTTGTCCTAGCCATTAGGCTACCGCCGCTTCAATATTGTCTTGGAATTCCAATTTACGTCGCAACTTCGCTCCCTCCTTCCTTGCTTACCCTGGCGTGAAGACTATCTGCTCGTCGACCTCAGGCGTCCTTTATTGCGTTTACCGATTCGCGGTCTTCGATGGAGCTTGGTGGAGCAATCTCGGCTATTGAACCTTGATAGGCGTAGCCAATGTTTAAGAGACATACAGACCACACGTTTGGCGTAGCGGCTAAGTGATCGGCTTCTGCGCTACGTGTTGTGGGTTCGATCCCCACACGGAGCAAATATTTGTATGATCTACAGGTAGTTGTTCCAGGTCTGGGCGTTTGTGTTTGTAAATGCACCCACGATAGAGTAGAAAATCCTAGTGTGTGGCAACGTTTTTTTTAAAAGATAAAATAATACATATGGCCTGTTTTCCTCGAACGGATAGGCAGAGGTGTATGTAAGTACAACGAAAGTTCTACCGAACTTTGGGTGTACATAAATATATCATGTTTAGGTTTTAAGAACTGCCTCAATAGCCAAGTGGTCCTGACCGCGACTGCTACGCTAGAGGTCCTGGGTTCGATTCCCAGGTCGAGCAAAGTGTTATTGGGTTTTTCTATGAAATTCCCAGTAGCAGCTCGGAGTTTGGAATTTGTGCCCGGTAAATGGCAATAGGCTCGCCCCCTATTACATGGGACCTAAACATACCGGCGAACTGTGGGTGTACATTAGTACGCCTCTGCCTAACCCTTCGGGGAATACAGGCGTGATGGTATGTTATGTTAAAAAAATAAACATATGGCCTGTTTTCCTCGAACGGATAGGCAGAGGTGTATTTATATGTACACCCAAAGTTCGGTATGTTTAAGTCTTAAGAAAAACTCAATATAATTACAGTTTACTTGACCTGGGAATCAAACATAACATAGCAGTCGTGTGGCGTGACCACTGTTCACTAGGCTAATACTTATGATAGTTCTGTATCCTTCTTCTTATTATAAAAGTTAAAGTGTATAAATTTTTGTTACTGTTTCACGCAAAAAGTACTGAATGGATTTTAATGAAACTTTACATTAATATAGCTCATACATCTGATTAACTCATAGGCTATATTTCAAATAACCACGCGTACGAAGTCGCAGGCAAAAGTTAGTAATAAATACAAATTATTCACACGCATTACACAGCTATGCGTAAAATGCTTACGGAGAAAAATTCAGCGTAATTGAAGTCAGCTTGATGCGAAACTAGGGCTATGTAAGACTCATAAAAACACAACAAATTGTAATAATAATATTTGTGAGCGTCTCCACGCAGGCATTGTTGCAATATGGCCGCCAAATCTTGGGTAGGGCTGTCAATAGTATAATACTAGCTTCCGCCCGCAACTACGTCCGCGTGGAATAGTTATTTAGTCTTAGCGTGATGATATATACCCTATAGCCTTCCTCAATAAATGGGCTATCTAACACTGAAAGATTTTTTCAAATCGGACCAGTAGTACCGAGATTAACACGTTCAAGCTAACAAACAAACAAACAATCTCTTCAGCTTTATGATGATTATGATATAGAGTATAGATATAGATTATTCGATTATTTTCCACATTTTTTGTATATTTCTAGTTGTACCAAGGGCGACTGCAACACTAACGTTAGTGTCGACTCTCAGGTCTTTTTTACGTCGATAACATAACATACCACCACGCCTGTGCTACCCGAAGGGTAAGGCAGAGGTGTACAACCATAGTTCACCGGTATGTTTAGGTCCCATGTAATAGAGGGCGAGCCCGGCCACAAATTCCAATCTCCGAAACTGTTAGGTACTGAGAATTTTATAGAAAACCCACTAACACGGCTCGACCTGGGCATCGAACTCAGGACCTCTAGCGTACAGTCGCACTTGGGACCACTAAACTAACGAGGCAGTGTTTCAGGTTGGTTTTCTATGAAATTTTCAGTTCGAGCTCGGGATTTGGTGAACTGTGGGTGTGCATTAATACACCTCTGCCCACCCCTTCGGGATATACAGACGTGATGTTACGTATGTATTTGATTAAGTGGTTTTTTTAAAGGATGTAAATAGATGGTAATCCCGCCATTGTTGCCGATCTTCTGCATGTCACACTTGAAGATTCCATATTCTTCTGAAGTGGCGGTAGCTTAATGGCTAGGGCGTCGGACTTGCGATCATGTGGTTGCCGGTTCGAACCCCACCCATTGCACTACCGACGACGACTCATAAGACAAGCATATTTAGCTTAGCACGAGGGGTTAACAAGAATACTTACTAGTAATGTGTGACCTACATTGCTAGTAAGCTTTCAATATAAAAAAAAATATAAGTAGGCCTTACAATATTATTTTGTCCAACTATCAATACCTCGGTTTTCAAAAATTTTAAGGCTCAGTCTGTAGATGGGTGACCATTTTTAACATATTAAGACTCCTCCGTGAGTTGAAAAGCACGTAAAGCCGTCAGTCCTGATTGTCATACAAACATCTTTGACAATTATTAGTGGTAGTAAGAAGCCCAAATTAATCTTCTGAATATCGGTATTATCCAGACATTGGGTTGCGGATGTCTGATGGCAGTCGCTTCATGTAAAATACTGATATTCAGCCGCATCTGGGTAGACTGGAAGCTCACACCATAGTTATAGCACAACATAGTTGGGCAAAAGCTCGGATGAAGCAGACGAACTTCAAGCCAGTGTCTTGAAAATTAATAAAAACTACTTATGGAGAGCCATGCTTCGGCACGAATGGGCCGGCTCGACCGGAGTGATACCACGACCTCACAGAAAACCGGCTTGAAACAACGCTTGCGTTGTGTTTGCTCGACCCCCAATAACACTTTGCTCGACCTGGGATTCGAATCCAGGACCTCTAGCGTAGCCACTTGGCTAACGAGACAGTTATGTATTACATTTAAATAGTATAATTTAGGATTTTATATGTATTACTTAAAAAATCGTAAATTAGTTTGCAGTGCCATCCTTAACAAACTTACGAAATGAAATGAATTCGTTTCGGTGCTTTGATTAGGTGTTCGTATAGAAATGCTCGCTTATCGACTCCATTGATGCCCCAGTTCTACTGTGAGCCGCCCCGTTATGACATGTGATGTCATACCATCTGATCTGTAGGAAAAACAGAATTGTAAATCCCGCCCATCTGACGGCCGCTGGGGCAGCAAGGTTCAAATCAAATCAAATTATTTATTTGCCTGAAATATGGTAGTTACATAAGATGTTAAGGTAAGTAATAGCACAAGACATATTTCTTTTTTTTATGTGATAGTAGGCAAAGGAGCAGACGAATCGCCTGATGGTAAGCAATCACCGCCGCCCATGGACACCGGCAGCACCAGAGGAGTCACAAGTGCGCTGCCGTCCTTTTAAAAGGGAGTACGCTCTTTTCTTGAAGGTTTGAGTGGAGACCGCGCACCGGAAAACGTAGTGTGGGACGACCTCCAACGAGAAGGTCGCTGGGAGTCGTTGGATGCATGTAACATACAACCGGTCCTTGTGAAAGTCTTTAGGGGAGGCCTATAGCCTTCCTCAATAAATGGGCTATCAAACACTGAAAGATTTTTTCCAATCGGACCAGTAGTTCCTGAGATTAGCGCGTTCAAGCAAACAAACTCTCCAGCTTTATATATTAGTAACTAGCTTCCGCCCGCGACTTCGTCCGCGTAGCGTGATGATATATAGCCTATAGCCTTCCTCAATAAATGGGCTATCTAACACTGAAAGATTTTTTCCAATCGGACCAGTAGTTCCTGAGATTAGCGCGTTCAAGCAAACAAACAAACAAACTCCCCAGCTTTATATATTAGCAATATAGATAGATAGAGTATAGATTCGATATGTATTCCCGGAGGACAAGGCAGAGGTGTACGCTATACCACCTACCCTTGAGTGTACTCTGAACAGAAAAAAATCGATACGTGATCTAATGAAAAAGTTTGAGGACCCCTGTCTGCTTTAGAGATTATCAACGTTTTTTATTTCAATTCCATTCCGTGGAAGCGGACGATTTAGCGATGCATAAAATCTTTTTTTACCAATCGTATTCCATTTGCTAATTGGAATTAAATTGCAGGATTCTCCGATTGTGTCCTAATTTCGTTCGTCGTTCTTCGATTTTCTGTGGCAATGTCCTTTAGAGATGTATTAAGGATTGATTACAATACATTTGAGGTCGAATGATTGGACGAAGCTTAGTTGGAACCGTGCCAAAAATTCTACGAAGATATATTGAGGAATATGTACTATCGTACTAGACTTGTGTGACACACATCATCCTAGATTTTTCTCACTATGTCGGTGTTGGCTAATCTAACCGTTGCGGCTGAATTTTAGTATTTTATACAAAGTAGCTATCATCAGACATCATCGTATAGGGTTCAGAATTGATGAAGGTTTACGGGCTTCTGAGTACCTACCTACCTAACTACAGCTTTTAGTTCACAGTTGGTATGCCAACCAGAATGATTATGACGGTGTTTTTAATAACCCAATGGAAATATTTGCCGTTTGTATACTTGAAGGGTACTTAAAGATGTTTTGCTGCGGATAGATAGAGGAAAGTCATTTTTATATTTTTAAGAGCATGTACCTACAAAAGAGAGTAAGAAAATTTATGATTACTTTTCGTTATGTGAAATTACGTAGAAAATTTGCTACTTTTTGCCCGCAATTAATTTTCATTCAAATTTTTCGCTACACCTGTTATTTTGTATGCTATTTCATTCTCCTCCTCGAAGTTTGACCTTTTCGAAGTCGGTTAAAAACAATGTAAAGACAACGGTTGTATTGGAAATATTTTTAATTTGTGATTTTATTGCTTTTATCTGCCTCATTAGCCAAGTGGTCCTGAGCGCGACTGCTACGCTAGAGGTCCTGGGTTCGATTCCCAGGTCGAGCAAAGTGTTATTGGGTTTTTCTATGAAATTCCCAGTAGCAGCTCGGAGTTAGGAATTTGTGCCCGGTTAATGGCAATAGGCTCACCCCTATTACATGGGACCTAAACATACCGGCGAACTGTGGGTGTACATTAGTACGCCTCTGCCTAACCCTTCGGGGAATACAGGCGTGATGGTATGTTTAAGATTACTTTCCACAGGTATTTCACATGTGAAATTTCGCAGCCTGCTACTTATTGCCCGCAATTAATTTTCATTCAAATTTTTCGCAACACCTGTTATTATGAACAATATGCGATTTCGTTCTCCTCCTTGAAGTCGGTTAAAAACAATGTAACGACAAAGGTTGTATTGTAAATATTTTTCATTTGTGATTATTGTTTTTACTAATTGCACGATTATTTCGACAAACTGTTTTGTAACAGATCAAATTTTATTTGCATTGAATGTAGGTACCTACATTAATAATAAATAATAATAATAATAAATATTCTGGGACATTTTTACACAGCACCATCTAGTCCCAAACTAAGCAGAGCTTGTACTATAGGTACTAGACAATGGATATAATACTTATATTCTTTTTTTTGTAAATACATACTTATAATACATAAGAAACACCCAGACGAACACAAACACTTATATTCATCACATAATTTTTTGTGTCCTGTGGGAATCGAACCCACGACCTCATGGTCATCAGTCCGGTACTCGAACCACTAAACCACAGAGGTCGTCCATTAAATTAGAGATGGAATATCTAGTAAAAAAGTGAGCCATTATATACATTCTGCCTTAGATTCGCTCAACTAATGCCATCCTAACAGTAGCCAGCGGGTTGACCTGGGATCATACCACCCGCATAACACGGCGTCTGTAGAGAGAGGGTTTGACACACTTTATAAGAAGAGGGTCCACCGCTAGAGGGGTCGCGAAAGTAGGTAATGCGTAGCAGTTCTCGTAGCCCCTCAATGAAAATCGCATAAATATATAAATACATGGTATATATACTTAATAATTCAAATAAATAATGTAGTGTGATGTAAAAAGACAAAGCCTATAATTAATATAATAACATACCTTTATTTTATAATACCCAATAATTTATAATTGGTAACTACCGTAGCTAGTAAAATAAATCCTCCTCTCTTCTAAAATTGCTGTGCCCTACAGGGTCCATAATGATTCTTGTCTAATTACACCACCTTATTGTACATTATGGTATGCAATAATGAATATGAATATGAAAGAGGCCGTAGGCAGAAAGGAGTTTTTAGTGGGTGCGAACCACACATAACTTCACCTTTCCCCGAAGGTGTTGTGCCAGGCATTTTCTCCGACCAAAAAAAGGCATGCAAACGTTTTAAAAAAGATTGTCATTACCAAAGGATCAATCTACAGTAAATATCCTTTTTTATCTATCTTCTATCCTTTCCTCTTACATCACAGTCACAGCCATAATCACCCAATGAAAACTCATAGAAAAAAAATCACTCCAACTAAATAAAAATACGTGTTTTTATGCAGTCGGGTTTTTTAGTTATTTTAATTACGTAACTTGTTTCCGGATTTTTAGTGCAAAACTACGAATAATTATTTATATGAAAAAGTAGATGATTTCCTACAAGTCCCTTAACAATAAAGTAATGTAATGCTTTCGCAAATTGCTACCGAAAATTTGAGAATACATGATACGGAATGCTCAAAACATATTTTTCAGCCCACGCATTAAAGCGCATAAAATCCGCCATTTTGTTTTTTTTTTTAAATTTCATGTACCCAGTGACACTCGTGCCATCAAGACAAATCTAATGAGGTATCATTTATCTAAATCGGTTGCACCGTTGAATAGTTACGAGCGGACATAGGAACGGACATACATACATACATACACGTCAAACACATAACCCTCCTCCTTCGGCAGTCGGGTAAAAATAAAGTACCTACCTATGGAACCAAAAATGGAGAGCTTGTCTACCTTATAAATCAATTCGGAGATAAATTACTGAATCAAAGTCAATCATCTCGAGTTATGAGATTACTTTACGATGGGAGTGATCATAAATAAAAAAATTAGGTAACTTGTAAATATAATATTTGAAAAAGTTGTGCGGCCGACTATTGTGCCCTAGGGGCAGGTTGGGGGTTCATATGTAAAATAGTAGTTTTTTTTATGGGATAGGGCGGCAAACGAGCACACGGATCACCTGATGGTAAGCGATAACCGCCGCCCATGGACACCCGCAACACCAGAGGAGTCACAAGTGCGTTGCCCGCCTTTTAAAAGGGTTTGGGCCTCCGGTAACCTCATTCAACCAGCGAAACACAACGCAAGCGCTGCTCCACGCCGGTTTTCTGTGAGGCCGTGGTATCACTCCGGTCCAGCCGGCCCATTCGTGCCGAAGCATGGCTCTCCATAAGTAGTTTTTATTAGTATTAGTGCCGAAGCATGACGTTAACAAAGTTTGTGCAAGTTTGTGGACGATATGAAAAAAAATACAGATTATTAGATTATAAGAGGAAACCCCCAGTAGTGGGACATTGTAAGTAATATTTGTTTTAATACTATGATAATTGAAATGAAAATACTTTTACGGATTTTATCGTGTTGTATTGATATTGTTTAATTCCTGACGTTTCAGATCCTTTTCAGCATCCATGGTCACAGGTAGACTGAGGTGTTGGACGTCTTAATGTTAAAATTACTAACAGCTACCTTACATTTTTGTAAATTATTAGCGATCTGAATCACGCAGATTGAGCTCACCGTATCCTTTGGTCTTGCAGTTTTTCGGCTTGGATTTAGATTTAATACTTGGATTCTATAATTGGGTCCCAAGCAGCTGGTAAAAAATCAGAAATAGTTATTTCAGACAATTTACATAATGTCTATGATTAATTTCTTTGATTTTTTTCGTCTTCCATTGTAGATAACATAAAATAACAAAATAACTTTTCAAAATAACTCCATGCTTCGGCACGAATGGGCCGGCTCGACCGCAGTGATACCACGGCCTCACAGAAAACCGGCGTGAAACAACGCTTGCGTTGTGTTTCGCCGAGTGAGTTGAGGTTACCGGAGGCCCAAACCCTTTTAAAGGCGGGCAGCGCACTTGCGACTCCTCTGGTGTTGCGGGTGTCCATGGGCGGTGGTTATCACTTACCATCAGGTGATCCGTTTGCTCGTTTGCCCACCTATCCCATAAAAAAAGAACATACCATCACGCCTGTATACCCCGAAGGATTAGGCAGAGGCGTACTAAAGTGCACCGACAGTTCGCCGGTATTTTTACTCTATGATGATATCTATGATCCTCTAACCCAGAGTTCCCCAGACTTTTTCTCATAGACCACTTTAAAAATTTAGCTGGTTGAAAATTTTTGAGTATCTCCAAAGTTCCCACACCAAAAATGTTACAATAAAAGCTACCGAACTTGTAGTGCCATCTAGTGGCGAGCATTGTAACTAATATTGATTGTGATCTAATTCCTACTTTTGTCACTAGATGGTGCTACGTGTCATTCGCCATCTCAATTTGACTGATCTTGACTGATCGACAGACTTTTAGGCGATGTGACACCGGTATCTCCGTAGACCCTTACCAAGGCCCTTATTCCACTATCTATATATCTTTTATATACTATTTTATCAAAATCTTCGTCCAATGATCCTAAATGACATAAGAGCTGGCAGATTTTGAAGGCAAAACTGTCGAAAAGCAATTCTAAAGTCATTGAATGACGATTTTCACACACATCTTTCCATAGGAGAGCAATGCTTCGGAACAAATGTGGTGGCTCGACTGGAGTGATACCACGGCATCACAGAAGACCAACGTACCTAAACCAGTACTTACGTTGTGTTTCGCCGAGTGAATGAGGATACCGGAGGTCCAAACCCTTTTAAAAGGCGGGCAACGCACTTGCGACTCCTCTGGTGTTGCGGATGTCCATGGGCGGCGGTAATCGCTTACAATCATGTGATCCATCTGCTCGCTTGCCCCTTATCCCATAAAAAAAAGTACACTTAGGCCATGGTTGTCTGTTTTCGGTGCTTGGTCACTATTGAAGAATCTTTTTGGCCCCAGCTTTGATCAGTTCTACAAGGGACATTAGTTTTATTTTATATTATTTTTGTTTTTAACCCAATTTTTCGTGCGTCATGTCGACGTAAATAAAAAGTATTTTCTTTCTTTCTTTCTTTCAAACCTGATCATTGGAAAATGATTTCTTTACAACGGCAAAAGTATTCTTAAGTAACATAACGTTCTATCATTCCTATATTCCCCGAAGGGTTAGGCAGAGGTGTACTAATGTACACCCACAGTTCGCCAGTATGTTTTGGTTTCATTCAATAAAAGGCAAGCCAATAATAATAGGACAGAAATTCAAACTCTAGCTGCTACTGAGAATTTCCTAATAAAACCCATCAGCACTTTACTCGACCTGGGAATCGAACCCAGAACTGTAGCGTATAGACAATTAAATTAATGAGGTAGTTATATTCTTGAGTAGATGTTGTTGAAACGATTATATAAGTAAATAAATGCGTGATAACACCTAATAAATCTTTACATTCAGTTAAATTGGTACCATTAACGAAATAAAATTAATAGAAGCGGAAATGAAAACCAGTATCCGATGACGGTTTAAAACAGGAAAGAAATTACCATGGAGATTTGTGTCGACCCAAACACAGTTTTAAAAAGATAACGCAACAAATTTTTTAGGTTGTAAATGCCACGTGTATCTACAGTTTTATCCATAGAAAATGGTAAATTTTCATATTTAATAGAAACTTTGCTTGGGATTGGGCAAAAGCCTCCACTCAATAGGTGCCTGAAGATGGAAGAGGTGGTGGTGGAAATTATCCTTACGCCGGAGTCTGTTTTTAACGTGGGAGAGCCATGCTGCGGCGCGAATGGGCCGGCTCGACTGGAGTAATACTACGGCCTCACAAAAAAACCGGCATGAAACAACGCTTGCGTTGTGTTTCGCCGAGTGAGTAGGGTTACCGGACGCCCAAACCCTTTTAAAGGCAGGCAACGCACTTGTGACTCCTCTGGTGTTGCGGGTGTCCATGGGCGGCTGTTATCGCTCACCATCAGGAGATCCGTCTGCTCGTTTGCTCCCCTATCCCATATAAAAAACACTTCCGATTATTGCGTTTGAGAGCCAGTTCCTCTCGATTGCTGGGGCTCTGGCATTCTGAAATCCATAGGGGCTCTTAAGTCCCGGCTCCTCTGGTGTTGCAGGTGTTCATGGACGGCGGCAATACTTACTCAGGTCTCGTCAGGTCAGGTCAGGGTCGTCTGCTCGTTTGCCCACAGTACCAGTAAACCAAAACCCTAAAAGATACTGCATTGTTTCTTACAGTGTATAACAAAATGAGTTTAAGTAGTTCATGTTTCATAATACGTATTGATTAAAGTATAAAACACGTCGATCCACGGGAAGTGGTTACATTTTTATTATCATTGCGCCGTGCAACTGGTTCACGGGCAGAAATGTTTATGGTAAAAGTTTTGAGATTTCAGCGATTTGCAACATTGTTCTTAAATACATTTGCTGTTACAACATATTATTTAGATACCTGCAGCACAGATAAAAGAATACTAGTACAGATGCCTCATCCCATACAAAGAAATGGGACCTTCCTATCGGGCGAGATTCTTCGGGCAGAATTGTTTTTCTTTTGTAGGCGATAGATGTCGCACGTAGCACGCGCGTTCACGCATGCGACATCTATCGCCTCGGGTTGTATATCAAGTGTTTACTATATATTTAACCAATAGATGGCGCTGGTGCGCCGGGATGTAGGTAGGTACCTAAAGTTGCTACTTGTTGTTATTACGGTCGCTCACCCCGAACAGGTACCTACCTCCTTCTCGGTAGCGCGTAGGTACTTATGTAATACATTTAATTTTATAAAACTACTTACCTATCTTCTTACGCGTAGTTTATTTTCGTTATTATTTAACGTAAATTCATGTAAAAATGTAGGTGTCATTTTCAAGGTTTCTCAGGATACCTACTGATTTCATAAATTACATAATATATTTTTAATAGCCGACATTATTTTTTTTAAATATAACATGACGTGGGTGTCAATTTCATAGTTTCTGATTGTGAAAAAAACAAAATGTTTATAATCCAAGATTGTGAACATCTAATAATTATTTTTTATTTAATAAGTATTATAAAGCTAAAAAGTTTGTTTGTTTGGTTGACCGCGGAAATCTCAGGAACTACCTACTGGTTCGAATTTAAAATAGGTATCTTTTGTGTTAGTTAATGCATTTATCGAGGAAGGTTATAGGCTATAAAATATCTTATAAAATATCACGCTATGACTTATAGGAGCGGGGCATCAATGAAAAATGTAGCAAAAACGGGTAAAAGTTATTTCTTTTGAGGGCTTCCATTGCGTGCGCTGCTTAAAC
This sequence comes from Acronicta leporina, assembly GCA_947256265.1. Lineage (NCBI taxonomy): Eukaryota > Metazoa > Arthropoda > Insecta > Lepidoptera > Noctuidae > Acronicta > Acronicta leporina. Next base: position 1,627,451 of record OX366537.1, on the reverse strand, counting down.
GAAGTCAATGGCTGCATAATATACCTAGGTAGGTACCTACCTATCTATCTGTTAAGGTTGACTCACTACCTATAACCTTTTTTGTTGTAGGTACCCAATCAAATTTGTTCTAAAATAATGCATTATTTGCGAAGGTGTTTAACACAACAAAAGTGTAGTATATACCTACACTTTTGTTGTGTTATGGATTAATATCATTAATCCATACCAATTAGGTACCTACTTAAATACGTTATTCATCACAAGTAGGTACTTACCTATTTAATTTTGAACAGAATTGCCATTGACTTCATTTGGTTTTAATGAATATCGGAGATAATTATCATAGTTTTAAAATAACTCCACGACAAAATAATGATCAAGTAGGTAGGTCGGTACTTAGCCTACCTACCACTAGCGCTGGCCGGCCGTTTAAAACGAGACTTTGTCGCGGTTTACTAGAATATTTTCTAAGTAAGTAGGTACCTAGTTTAGTGATGGAAAAAATCGACTGCCTGAAAATCGAGCCTGCGTCTTCTGGTTAGATAAGTACACCAGACGACCACTGAGCCACCGCGAGTTTAACTATTGAAAAGCAAGCTGCCTACTTTGCTTGTCAACCGACATCGGTGTAGGAACCTACCTACCTATTTAGCCAGAAGACTCTACGCAGGTTCAATTCCGCCCTTCAAAGTTTCCTATATAGCATAGAAAAAAAAAGCAAAATATTACAAAAAAATAGTTTAAGTAGGTAGGTACTTACTTAATTGATTATTTTGGGCTGGGAGGTGACAACTGACAAGTGTCCGTGATAAAGACCGAGTGACAAACCGAAATCCACGCGAGCAAAGCCGCGGGCGGAAGCTAGTTCTTATATATCTTTATCGCAAAATGATAATAAAGTTATTGTATAAATATACCTAGGTACCTACCTACCTACCTACTTACTTACAAATGCCTACTACCTACATGTCGCACTCGCAACGCAACTCAAGTGGCAAGGCAACGAGATCTTCCCGCAAAAAATAAAATATAATATTTGGAAGAGATTACTTACTTACTAAAAACACAGAGTAGTATATCTACTCATGTGCTAAAAACTAGGTAGGTACCTACCTACCTAGTTGCTTTAAAAAATAATTTTAATGTTACGAAAACAAACATGATTTTCCGACCTGCTACTAAATGCAAGAGAATTTATACCAAAACAAGCTTGTTTTAAAGATTAATTTTAAAATAACGAAAGCAAAAAATAATTTTGTGACCTGCTACAAATAATTTTAAGGGAATTTATACTTAAAGTCACTACGATTAGAGCTTATACTGTGTAACTCGTTCGCCTCGCTATTTATACCTAAGTACATCAGTCATCAGTTCATCACAGACACATACTTGCAGCTAGGCGGCTTGTCATTTTTTTTCATGGGGTTCACAAAAATAGTCTAGTGTTTGTTGAACGTGACAGGTGAACATTATGAGGTCCAGGGTTCGATTCCTAACTAAATAATTAAAGTTTTAAATTAAAGTTTAATTTAGATAGATCTATAAATGTTTAGTTAGGAATCGAACCCGGGACCATACATTTTTATCTAACATAATTATAATACATATACCGAAGGGTTAGGCACAGAGGCGTGCTAATGTAGGAACACTCACAGTTTTCAAATACTCGCATGCATAGAAAATTGATCCATATTGCGATACGCCCAACGTGCATAATCGGATTGGCAAAAAAAAAACTTTGAACTACGAGTATTTTCAACCCGCGCTGCCGGGACGCCGCGCCCGCGCCATAGTATAAAGAAGAGGGAGTAGGCTATCTCCGGCCCAATTCTCGATATAATTGCCTACTGTCTTAGGGTTGTCACTTTTAGCTAAATATTAGGCGCGGCTGTTCGCGCTTCGCTAGCAACCGCATGAACAGCGGCAATTGAAGTCAAGTCGCGGTCCCGACTCGCCATGTCGCCGCTAGATGGTACAGGCGGCAACATAGTCTAAGAGCTTTTATTTGCTTAGTGCTATATACAAGTCAGCTTTTTGTTTTTTTTTTATTATGCATAATGTAGTATTTTTACACATAAAGGACCACATTTATTTTTAATTAATACAAACATATCTATTGAATCACACATTTATTACAAAATTACAAATTAGCTACAGAAAAATACTTTCTTCGGTTTCGACTATTACGAAACGCCTTGTTATTAAACTTTAATGTGTAATATATCCGCATCCTTATAAATAACTTTTGCAAATATAATTTCATTCATAAATTATTTAACGGTGCCGAAAAGCCGTGACACGCGCGCGAACCTTGTGCAGTGTTAGCCCCGACTGGCGCACTGAGAAACGGGTCGAGATTTTGTTAAAGTGTGCGTGCGTCGACACATAGATACAATGGCGCACACATACAAGCCGCGCGCGGTGCGTTTGTATGAAGATAACCTACTTCCCCTCTCTTTATACTATGCCCGCGCCGCCCGCGCCGCCGCGACGCGCGCCGGGCCGCGCCTTACGCTGCGAGGCGAGGCGGGCTGTGGCTAGGGTTGCCAACTCTTTGTCGGTCAAAAATAGAGGGTAGTTCTAAAATTATTACCCATAAAAATATAATAGATAACGAAAACATGTAGTAGTTTTGCCTACTAATACTTATACTTTTTTCAGAAATATTGTAGGATAATATTTATATTATATAGTAGGGTTAGAACTCTAGCTGTGCCAAATACTTTCAAGTAGGTAAGTACCTACCTATTTTGATACTTGGTTTTTGACACTGGTAAGTGTATCTCATCCCTACGCGCATACCTAAGACATCATGACAATGAGTAGATAAACGTATCTACTCATGATGACGTAAACACGCTATAGGGCTTCCCGCCCACAGTATTTTAATTTCATCTACCTACCTACTTGCATAGCGTGTGAGCTACCTACAGCAATGAAAACCTCTTACTATTCACTACAAAAGCTTAGGTACCTACTTAAAAAGTAAATGATAACGTAAATCTTATTAGATATGTACCTAGGTACCTCTACCTACCATTTTAAATATCTAAGTACCTATCATAAGTAATTATTTCAATATGATAGGTAAGTACTTCGTAAGTACATAAATAGGTAGGTAAGTAAAACTAGTAAGTACCTACTACGTGTCTCACTTTTTACCCTATTCACTATCTAGGTAGGTAGGTATTTTGTTCGGTAGAAGAAGCGAAATACCGATCTATTAAAAAAAACAAATACTTAAACGTACGTAGGTACTAGTACCTAAGGTAGGTACCTACTTAATATTCTTCGTTCTCTGGTAGGTATATAGGTACTATGGTATATATAGGTATGCTTACGGCTTTTAAACACAAAACCATCACGACACCGTTCGTTCGTTACGTAGGTAGATAGGTACCTACTACGGCGCATTCGCAGCTGTCGGACTACCGAGTGTATATCTGATCTAGCGAACTCGAGCGAGACGCGATGGTATGATACCTACGACTCGCGTTCCGTTCCATTCCGACCGTCTGCATGATGCATTTATTGATGATAGAATACTGATATTTACCTATTTTGTGATATATATATATATATATCTATACCTAGTAGATACCTACTTGAACTATGTAGGTATCTACTAGCCTACCTTTTTTATTATGTAAGTACCTATATTCGGTACAAGGCACCTACACGAAGGTAACCCTAACTATTAGGTGTAAGTCGCTTTCTAGGTAGGTACTACCTACCTAGGTATGTTCGTGTTGTCATCATAGTAGACTATCGTATGTATTAGTGCTTCGCCCCCGATGGTACAAAAAGATAATACATCATTAGAAAAACTTCGTCTGAAATATAATATTCTTATAATAATACTTGATTTAAAAAAAAATGAGAGATAATTATAGACTCAGAAACTGCGAACAGCGCCATCTTTTCTTTTTGTAAAATGAGCGAAAACAGCAAACAGCGCCATCTATTTACCAAGGAAAGCGAGAATCACGAGGATTTAATTGAATATCATATAATTGAAGAAATTAGACTTAAATTATATTGTCCTATGTATAAACATTTGATATATGTAAGTACATATTTTTTTAAGGTCTTTCCTCGTAAGAATTTCGAAGCCAAACACACGAGGTTTGGGAATCGATACATGCAATGCCATCTATTAACAATTCATTTGAACTATGTTTCATTTGTTCGGGATGAGACCCCATGCCTGCAGTATACCAAATACCTGTAGCCTAGTACCTTAGAATTATTTAATGTAACGTACATTTTATATTTATATTTCATAGTCAATAGTGTATAAATTACTAAATTTTAGGTGTTCATTGAGTTGATATATTTTTGGTTACATCAAGGAAGCTATAGGTCTTTTTGTGTTCTTTTGTCTTAGATTATTATGCATTGAATGATTGTTTGTTACTTTCCTAAATAAAAAAAAATACATGTCGTATACTGAGATACCTTTACTTCTATATACTTTTATACTCATCGCATAGGTACAGGTTCCGGCAGACGCTGTTTTGCACATAGGAGTAGGATAGGAATCTAGATGAATGGTATCGGAATGCTTCGTGCTGAAGCATGGCTCTCCTACGGTCAAGCACCTGCAGGATACTTAGATATTTATACTTAGATTTTTGACGACACGTCTGGCGTAGCGGCTGAGCGATCGGCTTCTGCGACACGTGTTGTAGGTTCGATCCCCACACGGAGCAAATATTTATATGATCTACAGGTAGTTGTTCCGGGTCTGGGCGTTTGTGTATGTGAGAATTTGCGTTTGTAAACGCACCCACGATACCGGAGAATATCCTAGTGTGGGGCAACGTTTTTTTTTTAAAAAAAATATATATATCTTGATTATCTATTTTAAACTCAAAACTAAGTACCTTCGCATTGTTCTTACGCAGATAGGTATAAGGTGGTAACTAGTCAAATTAATGGTTTTTTTATGTGATAGGGGAGCAAACGAGCAGACGGATCACCTGATGGTAAGCGATAACCGCCACCCAAGGACACCCGCAACACCAGAGGAACACAAGTGCGTTGCCCGCCTTTTAAAAGAGTTTGGGCCTCCGGTAACCTCATTGACTCGGCGAAACACAACGCAAGCGTTATTTCACGCCAGTTTTCTGTGAGGCCGTCGTCGAGGTCGAGCCGGCCCATTCGTGCCGAAGCATGGCTCTCCCTCGTTAAAATTGTTTGATCCTACCACCATGTGTACCTTATAAGATTTTTTGACTTGTACACCATGTGTTTTGTATTTGGGTTCTCTTCGCTTATAACTTGATGCGGCAGTTAATGTGGAAACCGGTTCCACTCGCCACGAGAATGGAGTAGTGAATGGAAAGGAAACCAACAGTTTAGTGCGATCGGCTGCGTTTACACCGTAACGTAACATTATGTAGGCTTTCGGCTATACACATCTGTTTAGGCTCAAGACTGATTGGATTTTGTTTTGAAACATGGTGTATTTTGTTTATACATATTGTCATTTATTATTTAAACTTACAAAATAAATACATTTTCAAATGTTTTTATAAAAAATGGAAAAAAATAAAAAATAGTAGCCCACCGGTATCGGGAGCACGGTCCATTGCTTGCTGCTTTCATTTATTATTATAATATTAAGAATAAGAAAAAAATTCTATTGCGCGGCCATTTTGATTATTCGAGAAGAATGTTCCATGAACCTCAGACTATTTAGATTCTTGACAGTGACAATTGACAGGCTCGCACAACTTCATTTTTTTTAATAAACGTTACCCACACTAGGATTTTCTCCTGTACATATCGTCGGTGCTTTTACAAACACAAACTGTCACATACAATTACTACGCCACTTGCTCTTTATACTCCCACCACGCCAGTTGTGGCTACGATCTGATTTTATGACGAACGTTGCGAATAACCTTGGCGACCTCTACGGATCCTGCCGTTGGTATTCGTCTTATAAAAGATAAGGTTGTATTTATTTTTGTTATAGTTTGCTTTGCAATTTTGAGTCCTGTCTTGTCCGTGGGCGGATTTTGCTTACACATAGTCTTAGGTATTGTGGACATATAAAAAAGTATTCCTACACTTTATAATATTCTCATAAGTAGCAATATAATTGATTCTCAGAATAAAACCTGTAACTTTTTCTTCATTATGAAAGTTACGCTTCGGTGTGACTGCGACCATCGTGAGATTCATTCATAACCCAACGTTATAAATTAAGGTGTAGTGTGTATTACAATGTTGTTCTTTTATTTTTGGTGTTTCTTAGAACTCGAGTACAAACCGGTTGTACCGCCAGTCATTCAAAACAGTCTCTGTACAGCATGATTTAAACTTTATGTAAGCGAATGTTATTTCTACAGTTCGATGAACTAACTCAGTATATCTGAAGAAGGATTTATCATCATATTTTTCCTGCCCTTATCCTAATTTATTTGTGGTTGGGGAAGCATATCCTTTTCAACCGACTTCAAAAAGGAGGAGGTTCTCAATCCGTCTGTATTTTTTTTGTATGTTTGTTACACGATTATTTGCTTATTTATGAACCGAATCACCTGATGGTAAGCGATAACCGCCGCCCATGGACAATCGCAACACCAGAGTAGTCACGAGTGCGTTGCCCGCGTTTTAAAAGGGTTTGGGCCTCCGGTAACCTCATTCACTCGACGAAACACAACGCAAGCGTTGCTTCACGCCGGTTTTCTGTGAGGCCGTGGTATCACTCCGGTCGAGCTGGCCCATTCGTGCCGAAGCATGGCCCTCCCACGTAAAATTGGTACAATTATTGTATGTCATAAAATAGTTTTATTTTCTGAGTCATGTTGAATTTCAAAAACCAGTTCTTTATCAGAAAAAAGAATTCAAGTACTTTGACCGACCTCTCTATTCATATTTTTTATGAAGATTTCGATAGTAGTATTTTTATTGATTTATTATTTATTGAACACAGAAATATTAGAATAATTCTAATATAATCTTACATATAATAAGAATGTAAGTGAGCCGTGTCTGTACATTGCTTATATTTACAAAAAAACTAATTTGGGGGACTCAGAATCAGTAACACAATCTATTGCTATTATTTTTGGAACTTTTGTCTGTCTGTTTGTCTGTCGGTTTGTCTGTATGTTTGACCGCGCATCAAATGAAAACTACCGAAGAGATTTGGAGGAAGTGGACAGGAATTCATAGCCTTTTTCTTGGATTAACATTTAGGCTATATTTTATTAAAATCGGTTCACTCTATCAAAAGTTATTAACATTTTAACGATTGAAAACGTAGAATTTGAACAATAACCGTTGAAGCAAATTTCCTTTTTAAGTATTTCCGTACTAGACTAGCACGGGTCAAACATTATAACAGAATCAGGAAATAAAATTAAAAAAATACACTCACAGGTACTAAATAAGATAAAACAAGAAAATAAAACAAAGAAATCAGAAACCATTATTGTGAACGGGAATTTATTATTAGTACAGTTATTCTGACTCTACTTCTACAGGGCATCACGGGACATACATAGGACTTATCCAGCGAGCACCAGCCGGTGTAAAATCTAAATATTTGAGTAGGGTAAAGAAGTAAACAAAGAATGACAACTTTTTCTCTAGATGACTAACACGAAATCGTTATTACCTCAATGAAATTTGATTCCCTAACAGGTGTCATTTTGAGTTGACAATTTTGACAATTATTCTTTTCTTCTTTATAGCGTCCAGCTTTAAAAGTAACTGATTTTATAACGTGAAACCTCCATAGTGTAGATTCTAAAGAGTTTCCATCTAATCAAATCATAAAATAATATACCACGTATGTGCCTATGTATAATAAATAAATACATGGGTCTTTTAATAATAATAATAATTGCAACGTGCGTTAATCTTTACTGATGCCGAAACAGTAAGTTATTTGAGATTTTTATCTATGTAGGTATGCCTGTTTTTATTTGCGAACATTTTTAAAAAAATATGTAATGTATATTAAGTCAATGGCGCTAAGTGTATTAACAATATGGAAAACCAGAATCCTTTTTTCTATGAGATTTTTCGAGGTAGTTAGTTGAAACTTGGAGAGGACAACGTTTCTCAGGTCAGCTAGTCTTCTATATATATATATAAAAGAAAGTCGTGTTAGTTACTCCATTTATAACTCAAGAACGGCTGAACTGATTTGGCTGAAAATTGGTGGAGAGGTAGCTTAGAACCAGGAGACGGATATAGGATACTTTTTATCCCGTTCCTGTGGGATGTGATGACAGACCGAATTCCACGGGGGCGAAGCCGCGGGCAGAAGCTAGTAATTATATAAAAAACAATGTAAAAGGTGAGTTTTATTCAAAATTCAGTTTTCTATCAGTAAACCCATAAATGATCGTTGCAAGTAAATAGTCATATCGAATAGTGATAGACAGAGATTCAAGTGTACTACTGTATGTGGATGCAATAACAAACATAGTTTTCACTTATACAAACAGTCGGATGGATCAGTAATATTTAAGTATTCCGAGTGAATATTTGTAAAGCTGGAATCGAATCTGCGCCCGGTGGTACAGACAGGACGCTGCGTGCATTGTGTATACTAAAGGATAAAAAAGGCTTGATTCATATTTTTATCTATTCAGGGCAATAATATAAAAATAGCTCATTAAAAAATACCAAGAAAATCAATCATCGATAGCTTAGAATCTTCTAATATCATATCAGCTCCTTTCTCAGCAATAACCATAGTTGCAGCTTGTGTGCTTCCACTGGTGATTATAGGTATCACACTAGAGTCTATAACTCTAAGACCCCTGACTCCAATAACCCTCAATCGTCCATCAACTACTGTCCCCATAGAACAAGTACCACTATAATGATTTGCAGTACCCATCATACGTAATGCGTAAGATCTCCAATTGGATGTTCCAAGAAAAATATTACTTTGGACCGAGGAATCTGGTTGAACAAATTTCGCACCAAAGTGTCTAAACATTGTTGTATTATCTAATACTTGAGTAAAATCACTGATGTATCCTTCAAGATTGCTTAGATCTTCATCATTATAGAAGAAACCAGATATTATTATTGGTGCATCTTTGTAATTATTGCTGTTTAGGACAATATGACCTCTAGATTTTGGTTTTGAAAGTATTAGTTTTGTAAGCAAAGTTTCACTTCCTTTCGTCTGGTTGTACAATGACTGACATAATTCATCATTGAAAGAATATGATATGGAACACAATTGCAGAATTAGATCCGAATCGCTAGGTATAACATAATTCATCGTCTGATAATCTGGATACGACTGTGATTTGTTTAGAGCTGCATTCCCCAAAAACATTGCCACAGAATAATCATGAGGATCCGGAGGAGAGGATTTTGCATTTTTGATATTTAATGTGTGTGCCAAAATCACTCCTAAATGGTCTTGGTAATTTTTACCAACTGGTAAATCTGATTTGACAGTTATGTTATAGCTTTCTAAATGGTCTTTGGGGCCTATGCCTGATAGCATTAATAAGTGAGGAGATTTTATAGCTCCAGCCGATATAATAACCTCTCGTTTAGCAGTTATCTTTATGACTTTGTCATTCTTTACTGCAGTAACGCCAACAGCCCTGCCTTCTTCAAAATTGATTTCTATTACTTCTGTTTCTTTCAAAACATGTAAGTTACGGCGGTTTCTTGCTGGAGTCAGATACGTGTAAGCGGTACTTTGGCGGTAACCATTATCGATCATCAGCAATGGTTCAAAGTAGCCCATATTTTGATGCCCATTTGCATCTAGAAGTAAATTATGGCCGGCTTGACTGAATGCTCTCAAATACTTATGAGTTATTTTACGAGGCTGTCTTGTTACTGCCACGTTACCTTTATAACCATGGTAAGTAGCAGTTGAGGAGTGAATTATCTTGTCATCTGTCAGGCGTTCAGATTTCTTGAAATAAGGGAGTAGACTGTAATAGCTCCATGCCTGATCATTGACTTTTTTCGCCCAAGAGTTATAGTCGTGAGGATTTCCTCTTTCGTACACGAGATATCCAAGACTACTGCTTCCTCCAAGCATCTTTCCTGTCGTGAGTTTTAGAACATGTCGTTTATGCTCTTGTGCTGTATACGCATCATTGATGGTAGTGAAATTCCAATCGTATTGTGAATTTTTTAAGTAGGAAAATGTGCCGGGGTACTGGAAAAAAAAAATATATAGTTAGATCCGAAATATGTAGACCTCTAAAAAGAGTAATTAATAATATCTGAGCTTTCAGTGACTTCTTACAGAGTAGAACTGGCAAGCATCTTCTACGTTTTCATTAGGCAATTGTGTCATTATTTATGACTAGCTTCTGCCCGCGATTTCGTCCGCGTAGCGTGATGATATATAGCATATAGCCTTCCTCAATAAATGGGCTATCTAACACTAAAAGAATTTTTCAAATCGGACCAGTATTTCCTGAGATTAGCGCGTTCAAGCAAACAAACAAACTCTTCAGCTTTATATATTAGTACTAGCTTCTGCCTGCGACTTCGTCCGCGTAGCGTGATGATATATAGCATATAGCCTTCCTCAATAAATGGGCTATCTAACACTGAAAGAATTATTCAAATCGGACCAGTATTTCCTGAGAGTAGCGCGTTCAAGCAAACAAACAAACAAACAAACTCTTCAGCTTTATATAATAGTATATAGATAGATAGAAGTATAGATAAGCCTGGCTTGATGGCTTCGTTTCCCAAGTCAAACACAGTGTTATTGGTTTTTCAATAAAATTCAATGCTCTGACTTAAAAAAAATATATGGGATAGCGGGCAAACGATCACAGTGATCCCCTGATGGTAAGCGATCACCGCCGCCCATGGACACCCGCAACATCAGAGGAGTCACAAGAGCGTTGCCGGCATTTTAAAAGGGAGTACGCTCTTTTCTTGAAAGTTTGAAGGTCGCATTGGTCCACAATTTTGTTGTGAATTAAATTAAAAATGTGAAGTTTTGTACTCACAAGTGCCTCAATAGGCGGGTCACCACCGGCTTCGATAAGCAACACCTGGTATTTTCCATCTTCAGTCAGTCTGTTAGCCAGTATGCTCCCTGCTGTCCCTCCACCGACTATTATGAAGTCATAGTTCGATAATTCTGTAATATGTTTGAAAGGAACGTCATTTGAATTGTGATCTCTGAATTATTGCCAAAAATGACAGTCGCCTCATGTTGACTGATATTTAACCACATTTGGATAGAGTGGGTGCCAACCTCAACATAGAAGCCGTATTGTTGCCATCATTTTCCGATTGAAAGAGAGGGATGCCGCTCTACAGATTAAATAGCGCTATCTCATTCTCACAACCTAAATATGATGACCATAAGTCGTCGTAATACAGTCCCTGAAGAATACTAAGATTATTAAAAATGCTATTAGGTACTTACCATTTAGAGGAGTATCTTGAGGCCATAAATATGACGTCAGATTCATCAAGATCACCAAGCGAAGACCTGTTTGTATCAGCTTGTTTCGAAGTTGTACCGCCAGAACATCCATGATGGTAAGCCTGAAAATAAAAGAAGAAAAATAGCTTTTTTTATGAGATGTTTGTTACACGATTATTTGCCTATTTCTGAACCGAATCACCTGATGGTAAGCGATAACCGCCGCCCATGGACACCCGCAACACCAGAGGAGTCGCAAGTGCGTTGACCGCCTTTTAAAATGGTTTGGGCCTCCGGTAATCTCACTCACTCCGCGAAACACAACGAAACGTTGTTTCACGCCGGTTTTCTGTGAGGCCGTGGTATCACTCCGGTCAAGCCGGCTCATTCGTGCCGAAGCATGGCTCTCCCACGTGAAACGAAAGACAACTAGTGGCCCGTGCGCAATTTCAAATGCGTAAAGACAGTGCCACTTACCGGGTCCAATTGTGAATCTAAACCATCCAGGGTCACTACGGAACTACTCAAACAAAAAAAAAACATCAAAATCCAACCGACGCACGTACAGAAGAATGACTTCATCATAGTATAAAACACTTTGTTTTATACTATGATGAAGTCATTCTTGCCGCTGTCTGTCTGTCCCGATGCTTAGAAATTCTCGAAAGATCTTTAAAACTACGCAACGGATTTTGATGCGGTTTTTTTATAGACCCAGTGATTCAAGAGGAATGTTTTAAGCTATTTAACATAACCCTACGACTCTTAAGAACGGGGCAGCGTGGGTGAATCCGCGGGTGGGTTGCTAGTTATATTCATCATCATCATCAGCCTATATTCGTCCACTGCTGGACGTAGGCCTCTCCTAGTGGGACGCCATAGAACCCGATCTTCGGCTTTCCTCATCCAGTCACTGCCAGCTGCCTACCGTAACTCGTCACTCCACCTGGCCAGCGGGCGCCCTATACTACGTTTGCCTAGTCGCGGTCTCCACTCAAGAACTCGTTTGCTCCAGCGATTGTCGGTTCTCCGACAGATGTGACCGGCCCATTGCCACTTCAACTTACTAATCTTTTGACCTAGTTATATTATAAAGATAATATTGTAAAGGTGATAGGACTCCGTTCCAGAAGTTCTGCAGTGGTAGTTCCTACCACAGCATTGCCAAATATTTTTCCGCTAACCAAAAATGTGTTTCGATAAAAAATGGCAAATGAGACTTAACAACTGCGGTCTCAACAGGACAACGCGCGAGTGTCGCTGGCGTTTATAGCCTTCGGTTGCCGCTTACCATCAGCCGGGATGGCTTACCGTATGCTTGTTTGCTTTCTTCTCATCAAAACATCAACCCATTTACTGTACGTAACTGGGCACAGGTCTCGTCTTAGAAGGCTGTCTCAGTTGGCTATAGTCCACGACGCTGGCCTACGCTAGCACGCCGTCGAGATAATGTCTTCCAGGTTTCTTCACTACGGTTTTTATACGAAGCCACTGCCAGCAGACTTCTACAACCTAATTTCTAAGCAATACCAATATCTTAAGGATAGACTGGTTATCAGGTGTTTCGTTCTTCTGACTACCCTTGGAAGTGCCATAGATTTTCAGATGAATATCGGAACCAATAAACTCCGATACGGGAAGTGTAATCTCCATGTATTAAAGGTAACCTATCCCACTTCAGGGCAAAGTCCTCCTTAGCCTCCTTCTTCTCTTTTCGGGTAAGAGCTTTCTGCGGCAAATCCTCTCGATAAAGGCCTAAATCAGCTGAATAAAAAAACCATCCATGACACGCGCTGCTTAACCTTCCAGCGTAGTCATTACGCTTCATGTCCATTTGAAATAAATAACAAATCCATAAATAAATACCCGCAAATAATATACTTATGACTCACCTATCTTCCGTACTAGCACCAAATTCTTTCAGTTTCAACACATGAAAATAACAAATAATAAAATGTTGTCCAATTCACTACATTCAACCATACATGTTCAAGAAGTTAACTGAAAATATTAATATAAGTATTAATTATTCAGATGGAGAGTGAATAAGGGTAAAATGAATCAGTCATGATCGGTTTTAGACCGCCGCAGCTCTCATCGTCAACTGGCTTAGACCAACATTAAAGAAGGAGGATGTTCTTTATTCTACTGTATTTGTTTTTGACATGATCAACATGATTGACATGTTCGCCGACGATGAACCGATTTCGGCTTTTTGATAACTTTGACAGTTTTTTGTTTGTTGAGGTGACGTCTTTCTGAGTTATTAACTCGTTAAAATAACTTGCAGTGAGAATGACATGTTATTTATTTTAAATATGGTTGATCCACCATATTTATGTCTGGTCTTGCTTGCGTTTAATGAATTCAAATTGCATTAAAACGAAGTAAAATTGTAGAAAACTTACTTTCAAAAACGGTTGGTATACTATTATATATTTACAAATAGTGTACCTATAGTGCTAGCCCATATATTTCTAGACTAGAACATAAACTTTGGTTGTAGTCCAACCATCGATTCTGAAGATATACCACAAAATCTTAAAAAATGGTTTCCATTTTAGTTAAAAGCAAGGAAAAAAAATCACATAAGTAGCAATATTTTTTTATTGGCTCAGTCTATTTAATCCCAGTCTCCTCTTTTGGAATCCACATTATTGTAACAAGTGTTTTAATTTTCGGGTATCTGTTTCACGACAATGGATTTTGTCACATATTAGTAACACATTAAGCTAATATACATTCATTTCATGAAATGTATATTTTAATAGTTGACACGTAGCAAGTTGTTGCATGAAATTGCAATATTTTTTTACCCAATTTTGCATATTAATTAATGTTAGTTAAGGCTCTCTTTTTGTATTTTTCATGCTAAGATTATAAAGTTATTTTAGTGAAGGAAAAATTCGATTTGCGGGCAGGATTCGAACCTGCGTCTTCTGGTTAGATATACACAAAGAAAAAGAGAGAAACAAAGGCTCGTATTTTTTTTTATACCACAAACTAAAATGCGGGCTGCCTGATGGTACTCGGTTACCGTAGCATATGGACGCTTACAACACCAGGGGTATCACTCATCCTGGTCCATAGGCTACGGTAACCGCTTACCATCAGGCGGGCTATATGCTTGTTTGCTACCTTAGGGGTATAAAAACAGGAATCGAATTCACGTCACTCGCCGCAACGGTAGTAGTATGCATAAACAAAGACATCATACCTATATAGTTTTAAATGTAGTATTTTATTTCAAAGTATATAAATTAAGTAACTGCCTCATTAGCCAAGTGGTCCTTAGCGCAACTGCTACGCTAGAGGTCCTGGGTTCGATTCCCAGGTCGAGCAAAGTGTTATTGGGTTTTTCTATGAAATTCCCAGTAGCAGCTCGGAGTTAGGAATTTGTGCCCGGTTAATGGCAATAGGCTCCCCCCCTATTACATGGGACCTAAACATACGGGCGAACTGTGGGTGTACATTAGTACGCCTCTGCCTAACCCTTCGGGGAATACAGGCGTGATGGTATGTTAAATTAAGTAAAGATATTTTTATATGGATATTGCAAAAAGCAACGCATCGTAAATTATTTCATGAACTGTGATGTCTGTTTGTTCTTACGTTAAATTAATATTTCATACTGTTTTAATTAACTAAAAGCAAGCAGGTGTTTCGCTATGAAAACTGCTCTTCATTGCTGAAATGAGAGACAAAAAAAAATAGAATGAACATGATAATTTATTAATGAAAAGGATAATTAATTGCTTCGTTAGCCTAGTGGTCCTAAGAGCGACTGTTACGCTATAAAAGCGTCGATAGCCTAATGGCTAGGGTGTTGGACTTGCGATCATGTGGTTGCCGGTTCGATACCCACCCATTGCATTACCAACGTGAACCCACTCGTAACACAAGCATTTTAGCTTAGCACGAGGGGTTAACAAGAATACTAGTGTTCGTCTGGGTGTTTCTTATGTATTATAAGTATGTATTTACAAAAACACGAGGGGTTAACAAGAATACTAGTGTTCGTCTGGGTGTTTCTTATGTATTATAAGTATGTATTTACAAAAAAAAGTATATAATTATATCCATTGTCTAGTACCCATAGTACAAGCTCTGCTTAGTTTGGGACTAGATGCTGTGTACGCCTCTGCCTAACCTTTCAGTGAGAAAGGAAATGGGTTGATGATATTAGTTTGAAGACACGTTTGGGGTAGCGACTGACTAATCGCCTTCTAGCACACTTGTTATGGCTTCGAATCTCACGCGGCGCAAATATTTGTATGAACTAGGTAGTTGTTCCGGGTCTGGGCGTTTGTGTGTGTAAGTATTTGTGTTTATAAACGCACCCACGATACAGAAGAGAGAAGAAAAACCTAATAAAAAAATTGATAAGTAGGCTTCAAATTCAAATTCAAATTTATTGCATTCTTCTTGGCTTCTCTTTGAACACTATCTCACGTAACTTTATTACCGACATAGATATCCGAAACTTACGTACCGCAAAGATTTATTGGTAATTATTTGTAAGCTTGATCGGGGTTAAGAATAATTAGTACAACCCTTCCCGTGGTCCGAGGTTGATTTGAGATCAATATGCGGTTATCCTACCCGTGTATGTTACAGCACAAAGAGGAAAGTAAGATTTTTATGGATGAATCCAAAAATACAATCTTTTTCTTACTGAGCTCACTCTGGCCTGACATGATCACCTGATCATATCAAGTCCCTATTAGCGCTGACTACTGAGGTCAGGTGGACAAAGCTCCCGAGTTCTTCCTCGCCCTCCGGCCACTTCACGGAAGCTGGTGGTCTCTCTGTCCCTTCCAGATGCACCAGGCATTCGGATAAGCGAGATGGATATTTATATCTCCTTTCCGTTGCCTCTTTTACAAGAGCAATATCTTGCTGAATGGATTATGGTTGGGATACGAATGGGCCGGCTCGACCGGAGTGATACAATAGCCTCACAGAAAACCTTATTAATATTTTATTTATTTTTCTTGTAAAATATTATATATTTGTGTTTAAGACTTCAATCTGTATTATGAATCCTGTTTCTTTTAAGTACGCCAGACTACCTTAGTATGAGTACCTTTCCTTTTCTCACGACTCCATCCTAAGGTTGTCTGTAAGAGATCGCTATTAGCGATAAGACCGCCCATTGTGCCATTCTATGATCTATGTAATTGTACTTTACATTTGTTTTGGTGTGCAATAAAGAATATTCTATTCTATTCTATTCTAAAACCGGCGTGAAACAACACTTACGTTGTGTTTCGCGCAGTGAGTGAGGATACCTGGGGCTCAAACCCTTTTAAAAGGCGAGCAACGCACTTGCGACTCTTATGGTGTTGTGTGATCCGTCTGCTCGTTTGCCCCCATATTCCATAAATAAAGCCTAAGTACTGCTGAGTCTAAATCACGGCGTACCTCCTCCTGGCTGGGCATACCTCCTCCTGGCTGGGCATACCTCCTCTTGGCTGGGCATACCTCCGGCTGGGCATACCTCCAACGTATGCTGTTTAATGTCCTCGGGATAGTCCTTGTTAGTGTTTACAGGCGGGTGTTGGCTACCAGAGTATGAGACATGGGTACTCTCTGAAACAGCCATGGCCTGAGAGTAGATCATCAGTGGAAAACTGAGGGTATTGTGGCCTCACTCCAGCCTCTCATCTATGACCGATCTTGCCTAAACGGGCATAAAATCCTGTAATATTGTTTAACCACATTTTGTAAGAGTCTCATGCTCTACCGACTGACCTAGCCGGGCTATAGGTACCTGCCTATACGCCCTATACGCTATCCTAATTCCTGTCATTCTGAGAGAAGACCCGTGCCCTTCAGTGGGAAATTTAATGTGTTTGATTGCGTATTTATGTTATATTTTCTAATATAGGGTTTCAAGATTTAAACAAAAACTAATTCAGAGTTTGCAAGTTACGTAATATACTTGTAAAAACAATTAAACAGACTACAAGTATGTGATAAGACAATGGCTCCCGGGTCCACTGTAGAAATAGGTTACTTGTACACTGCCGTGCAGAATTAACAGGACAGCAATTGCTGTCTGAAAAACTGAGAATTATTCACGAAAATAATTATTTTCGTGAATAATTCTCAGTTTTATCCTAGTAGGAATATTAATTATGAAGAGTGTTTTTTCAGTACTTCCAATTTTATTTAAAAGGTGACACATTTTTAATGACGTCGTTTGATATGTTAAATTCCATATAAAATAATAATTTTGATTCCAGGCGCTGTGTGTTGTTTTATTCAAACACGGAATTTTATATGAAATCCTTTTTTTACACAACAGTAAATAAGGGAGGTTTTTATTTCTTTTCCCCAATCTACACCATGAATTTAAAACGGTCAAAGAATATTCAGTGTTAATTTAAAACGACTTGAGGAATGGGGATATAGGACTACTCAACGCATAATTATTTATTATTTTTGTTCGTGACACAGCACTGTAGTTTGTTTGTGAAACAATTATTATAATTTTTAAATCTAGCACAATCGTTTAATTTCGAAATTGAATATTATGTCATCAATATAGTAGGTACGAAAAAAGCAAAAAAAAAATTCTAGTGTCAGCCAAATATTACAACAACAAATTATAAAAACAAATATTATATCACCTGGATCCTCCGTAAACACACCCACTATACATATTCCTAATATTGAGCAAAATTTTACAAAAAAATTAGGCGCCCATTTTTGGTGTCCCGCAATGTACGTCGCAAGTAATTAATTAAACTTGTATAAGTCGTGTGTTTGTTTGAGAGCCTCTCCCCGGCGCTAAGTCAACCAGATCCGATGCTGCACTAATTACTGGGAGCTGCCTTACTACTACGCCCTCTTGTCTGTACTGGGGTAAGCAGAAAACAGTGTTTAATAACTTTGTATAGAAACTGAAGGTTTCTTTCGAGATCAATATTTTTTTGACAAAGAATATTCGAATTGTATCTCAAAATTATAGGTGAATTTTCAAAGTTAAGCTGTACTTGCCACGGTCAGTGTTACAGTACAATATCTTTGTGCTGTATCTACAATCTACATCGCAATCTTATGATCTTTATCGCACGTTCAATATCTATTAAATGTTTCTACTATCCGTGATCAACACGTAGTCGTTAGTATATAAGATGCACCTTTGGATAATTATAACCAGACTATACTACAACTTTGTCTCATTTATACCTAATCATATACTGCCAAGAAGTTTGGCAAATTGGTGACCCCGACGAACGAATACGCAGCAAGAAACATGGCACAATCACCATGCAAGGCGAACATAAATCAGCAAGGAACACTTGAAGTAGCTGCTGGCACCTCGGTTTTATCTCGCATTCCGGAATTTTGGAAAGACCAACCAAGATTATGGTTCACGCAACTAGAAGCCATATTAGCACCACAGAAGCAAGGAGACGAATACAAATACTGTACAGTAATAGCAAAATTATCCAAGGAAGAAATACTACAAGTTAGTGACCTAATCACTTCACCACCGACTACAGATAAATATAAAAACATCAAGGAACGTTTAATTGATTGTTACGAAGAAACAGAACAGCGACAGTTTCAAAAATTAATATCAGAGACAGAACTCGGTGATCAAAAACCTTCGCAGTTATTACGTGAAATGCGAGTCCTCGGGAGAGGAAAAATCAGTGACGAAACAATTAAACTACTATGGTTCAGGCTTTTACCAACATCAGTTACTACGGTTCTAGCAGTTACGGAAGACATGGAAATTGACAAACTGAGCCAAATTGCAGACAAAATAATAATGAATTCAAAAGTAACCGAAATATCAGCTGTTAGCAACGACACTTCAAACGACAACAATACAGCATGCATTTTAGCCCAGCTAGCAAAATTACAGATAGATATTGACGCAATTCAGCAAGGTCAATATGGCTATCGACCCAGCACGCACAATCATTTCAAGAAACGTCAACAATTCCCGAGTATGAGGCCGAGAACAAACTATAGAGGAGCAAATCGATTTTGTTACTACCACGAAAGATTCGGAAAATATGCAAGGAACTGCATTAAACCATGCGGTTGGAAACCAATGACTTACGTACGGAACCAGGGAAACGAATAAGAGCACAGACAACGGCGAAACTCTGTGCAATCCACCCATCCAATCGCCTCACCATTACCGACCGAAAAAGTGGTATGAAGTTTTTAATTGACACGGGCGCAAATATTTCAGTCATTAGCAAGCAACAGAGATATTCAATTTTACAAAATGAACAATACACACTATACGCTGCAAATGGGACTAAAATTAGGACTTACGGCGAGAAGACGCTTACCTTGAATTTAGGACTACAACGATGTTATAAATGGAATTTTATAATCGCCGATGTTACACAACCAATAATTGGAGCAGATTTTCTAGAGCACTATAAACTATTAGTCGACATAGCAGGTCGCAAACTTATCGACAAAGTTACAGAGCTGACAACGCATGTAACTTCAGAAAAAGCGACACAACAAACAATTCGTACTATCGCAGTGGGAACGAATTCACGTATTACGCAACTTTTAAACAAATACGAAGACATCACGAAAGAGTCCTCTCTACGCAATGCGCCCAAACATAAGATTGAACACCACATTATCACTACAGGACCACCCGTCGCAGCTCGGGCAAGACCATTACCTCCAGAAAAATACGACATAGCCAAAAAGGAATTTCAAAATATGATAGAGCTCGGAATTTGCCGACCGTCAGATAGCCCATGGGCAAGCCCAATACATATGGTAAAAAAGAAAAATGGCGAATGGAGACCGTGCGGAGACTATCGAATGCTCAATAGCACGACAGTACCGGACAAATACCCACTACCAAGATTAACTGACTTTACATACATATTAGAAAATAAGAAGATACTAAGCAAGATAGATATACGCAAAGCATACCACTGTATTCCTGTTAAAGATATAGAAAAAACAGCCATCATCACACCTTTCGGACTTTTTGAGTACTTAAGAATGCCTTTCGGATTACGCAATGCGGCACAAACATTTCAACGATTCATGGATTCCTTATTTAGAGATTTAAACTTCGTATTTATATTTGTAGACGACTGTCTCATCGCATCGGACAACGAAGAATTGCATTATCAGCATTTAGAAACGGTTTTCAAACGTTTACACGAGAATGGAATAACCATTAATCTCGAAAAATGCGAATTTCTCAGAAGGGAAATAGATTTCTTAGGTTATCATATAACGAGCCAAGGAATACAACCTACCGAAGAAAATTACAAAGCAATCATGGAATTTCCCAAACCGAAAACAATTCAAGAATTAAGACGATTTTTGGGCATGGTCAATTTCTACAGAAGTAATATTCCACGCGCAGCGGAAAATCAAAGAATTTTAAACGAATATCTACATGGTTCAAAAAAGAACGATAATTCACCTGTTCCTTGGACAACGGAAGCAGACAAAGCTTACGAAAAATGCAAGGAAAGCATGAAAAACGCAGTGTTAACAGCGCATCCTTCCCGCAACGCATCACTAGCGCTCATGACCGACGCTAGTGCTACTTGCGTTGGTGGAGTTTTACAACAAAAATCCGGACGCAATTGGGAACCATTAGGTTTTTTTTCACAAAAATTGAGCGAAACTCAACAAAAATATTCTACGTTTGACAGAGAGCTGTTAGGAATATACATGGCCGTCAAACATTTTCACAGATTAATCGAGGGAAGAGAATTTACAATATTTACGGATCACCGACCTTTGACATACGCATTCTCCCAAAAACCATCATCAAACGATACACCGCGACGGGTCCGGCAGTTAGATTTCATTTCACAATACAGTACCAACATTCAACACATAAGCGGACGTGACAATATTACCGCCGATGCCTTATCTCGAATAGAGGAAATATACGTGCCATCACCTATCGATTACGCTGAATTGGAAAAATGTCAATCAACAGATAATGAACTAAGTAAATTACGTGACAATAAAAGATTAAAATTCAAAAACATTACGCTTCCGGGTTCCACAATAAACATCACCTGCGACACGTCTACTGGAAAAAGCCGCCCCTACTTACCAAAGCAATTTCGCAAACAAATTTTCGATACCATTCATGGTATGAGCCATCCAGGAAAAAGAACTACGAGAAAAATGATAACCCAAAGGTATTTATGGCCGTATATGAACAAAGATATCAATAATTGGTGTAGATCATGTATAGCCTGCCAAAAATCAAAAATACAACGACATACAATATCACCTCCTGGTACATTTATGACAGCGCAACGTTTTGAACATTTACATATTGACATCGTCGGACCACTTCCGATTTCACAAGGGAAGAGATATTTAATCACAATCATAGATCGTTGTACGTCATGGCCCGAAATATTTCCGGTAGAAGATATAACTGCAGAAACAGTAGCCAAGACACTTTTCGAAGGATGGATTACTCGTTTTGGATGTCCATTGCGCATTACTACGGATCAAGGCCGACAGTTTGAATCAAGAATATTTGAGTCACTCTCACAATTTTTGGGAATACATAAAATTAGGACAACACCTTATCATCCGCAATCCAATGGAATGATAGAGAGATTTCATAGAACTTTAAAGGTGGCGTTAATGACAAGAGAATCCAACGAAAATTGGTTAAAAGAAATTCCAACAGTTTTACTCGGGTTGCGGAGTAGCTTGCGAGAAGACACAGGTTATAGTTCAGCAGAGATGACATATGGAACGCCAATACGACTCCCTGGAGGATTTTTTGAGTCATCAGCAGCACAGTTATCAACGTACGAAGAGTTTGTAAAACAAATTCAAAAGGACATCACACAAATGACATCAATTCCGAAAAGAAAAAACCACAACCAAGCTATATTTGTGCATCCCGAACTCAAAGAATGCACGAATACACGAATACGAATCACACGTATTTGTTCGGTGTGATAGAATTAAGAAAGCCCTGACACCGCCGTATGAAGGACCCTACCCAGTAATTAGTAAAACAGATAAAACATTTTGCATTAGAATTAGGGATAAAGAGACAGTGATATCAATTGATAGATTGAAACCAGCATTCATGATCAATGACGAATCAAACTACGTGCCAGATTCAAAGGATTTCTACAGACATTCACACACGTACACTACACGATCGGGACGTAAAGTAAAGCCAGTAGTACGTCTATAAAAAAATCGCTGATATAAGCAAGCTATTCGTATATATATTAACATAGATCTTAACATATACCATTAATTCACAACTACTCGTAACAACAAGACATCTAAAATGGGAAATCAAAGTTCTAAGGACCAGATAACATACAATACGGACAGTTGCCTCAATCAAAACGAAGCGGACAAACTCCGTAACCTGATCCAGGAGGACTTACGGTGGACAAGAAATGTTGCAATGGGACAGATTATTTTAACAATCGGCGTGATCCTACTTTACGGCATAATGAAAACACTGGACAGAAGAATGAAGAGTTTAACGGAAAAAAATAATAAACACTCGTGCAACAGCTAAGTCAAAATTACATACGTCAGCAAATCACACCACAACAGGCGTCATCAAATTCCACCGCGTACAATAGCATTATTATTTATATACATCAGCAAATAACTAGTAAGGTCTAGGTCAAATTTATATTGTAAACACTATCACCATAATATTTTTTTTTTAAAGGGGGGTGTACTGTTACAGTACAATATCTTTGTGCTGTATCTACAATCTACATCGCAATCTTATGATCTTTATCGCACGTTCAATATCTATTAAATGTTTCTACTATCCGTGATCAACACGTAGTCGTTAGTATATAAGATGCACCTTTGGATAATTATAACCAGACTATACTACAACTTTGTCTCATTTATACCTAATCATATACTGCCAAGAAGTTTGGCAAAGTCAGCTTATGGATGGGTGACCATTTTTAACTAATCCAACCGCTTGTACGATTGCCTGTCTCATTAGTCTAGTAGTCTAAGCACGAATGCGACGCTAGAGGTCCTGGGTTCGACTTCCAGGTCGAGCAGTTAATATTGATTTTTTATGAAATTCTCAATAGCAGTTCAAATTTTTGTTCGTTTAATGGCAATAATTACATAGGACCTAAACATACCGGCAAACTGTAGGTGTACATCAGTAGGTACTCCTCTGTTTAACCCTTCGGGGAATACAGGCGTGATGGTGTGATGATGATGATGCTACTATGATTCGGAGACCATGTTAATGCATCTTCGTAATAGAGAAGAAATACTTACTTCCTTGCAGTTTTTTAGTAGCTAATTTAAATTGTAGGAAATATATAACAATACTAGCTTCTGCCCGCGACTTCGTCTGCGTGAACTTCAGATAAAAAGTAGCCCATGTGTTATTCCAGACTATAATCTATCTCTGTGCCAAATTTTATCCAGATCCGTTCAGCCGTTCTGGCGTGAAAGAGTAACAAACATCCATCCATCCATCCTCACAAACTTTCGCATTTATAATATTAGTAGGATGCCATTTATATACTTTACCAAATAAATAGATAATAGACTGATAGTAATGTCTATATTACCCTACAGCCTAATAAACATTTATTTATAGCACTTAAAAATTCTACAACTCTCGTTTATATCAAAACAGACCACAGACACACGAAATGATTAGACGCCCTAAACTCTGATTCCATTAGTTGATATTAACATGGATGTGTCAATGTTTAAATTAAATTATCGCTTTCTATACTAACGAATTGCCTAACGTTAAATTAAATTTAGTGTAGGTAGGGCAGGCTCATGGCTAAGTATACCTAATTAACATAACATAACATAGCATACCATCACGCCCGTATTCCCCGAAGGGTTAGGCAGAGGCGTACTTAATGTAAACCCACAGTTTGCCGGTATGTTTTAGGTCCCATGTAATAGGGGGCGAGCCTATAGCCATTAACCAGGCACAAATTCCTAACTCCGAGCTGCTACTGGGAATTTCATAGAAAACCCCAACAACACTTTGCTCGACCTGGGACTCGAACCCAGGACATCTAGCGTAGCAGTCATGCGCAGGACCACTTGGCTAATGAGGCAGTTTTTCAAAATACCAATATTATTAAAATTCGAAAAGTTGTTTTATTTTCATATGAATAAATTTCAAGTCACATCCATAAGTTTCTGACGTGTTCACGACTCATTACCATCGTTGCAGTGGATAAAGGAAAGCGGACTATTTTAATTGTTCCTGTACGCGCCATTAGCTTCGGATCGGTTCGGGTGCTTCGCGAAATGACTGCCTTTCCCCGAATACTGGGAAATTCTGGTAATGTACCTATGGTTTTATTACCTACTAGTAGCTTGGCCTGGAGCTCATGACACAGATATGTAGGTAATAATGTGCTTACCTAGACCCACAGATCGCCAGAATATTTAGTTTCTATATATAGGGGTGAGCGATAACCGGGCAATTGAAACTTCGAGGTTCTACACTTATAAAGCAGTTATTCAAAAGAATAGTGATTATTCTTGAATTTTTAACACAATACATTACATAATTAAAAAGTAAATAAGTGTTGAACGCGATTTTTTTAAATTATGATTATAAAATTACGTCGAACCCAGAACCTCTAGGGTGGTGAATTATTGATTCATTTCAGTAGGCATTTCGTTTCATTTCGATTAATTTCAGTAGGCCCGGCGTTTCGGATCCTTGGCGAGCAATGTAAGGTAGCTATTAGTAATTTTAACATCAAGACGTTCAACACCTCAGTCTGCCCGTGACCATGGATGTTGTAAAGGATCCGAAACGTCGGGAATTAAATAATATAAATTTACCGCGATAAAATCCGTAAAAAGTAGTTTCATTTCAATGTCTAATATTCGTGTAAGTGTCAGAAATCTGTTTAAATAACATTATTTCTAAACGTTTCTTTAAATAAAGATATAACTCGTAACGTTCAAGCCCATCAATTATTCGCTCCGTGAATATTGTATATTGTCCTTACAATTTGACGTTTGCTAACCCTCTCGCCGCTACACATAATTTAGCATGTCATTAACATGTCACTATGTCAACACCCAATCACAATACACAGCGCATGTCATGTTCACAGACTTGGATAATTGAAATTAGATATATCAAGAGCGTTGATTGCACTTCGCTATGCACAACGTGGTCATACGAACTCGTATTCATTTCGTAGGAGAGTCATGCTTCAGCACGAATGGCTCGACGTCAGTGATACCACGGCCTCACAGAAAACCGGCGTGAAACAACACTTACGTTGTGTTTCGCTGAGTGAGCATTATATATTTTCGCGGAGAGTAGCAGCGCAGAGTTTGGGATTTGGGCCCGGTTAATGGCAATAGGGTCGCCCCCTATTACATGGTACCTAAACATACCGGCGAACTGTGGGTGTACATTTCAAGTACGCCTCTGCCTACCCCTTCGGGGAATACAGGCAAGATGGAAATAGTAATCTTACATCCATGTCTATTGTCTAATATCCGCTAATGTGTGAAATCTTTCGTTCAAATTTGTAATACGGTGGAAATTTGATATTTCTTCGAGTTTTCCCGTGCATACTCAATCCACAATTCAAAACAAATCCCTTATTATTACATAATTACATGACATAATCAAGCACTTCGTGTCTATTAACAAAGTTATTAATTATCTCTCCGGACGTACAATAATATGACGTCACCACGACGGTGTTGACGTTAGTGGCGTCATTATGACGGTATTAATATGATCGTGGAAGATTTAGTTCATTATCAACTGCCTCATTAGCCAAGTGGTCCTCAGCGCGACTGCTACGCTAGAGGTCCTAAGTTCGATTCCCAGGTCGAGCAGTGTTATTGGGTTTTTCTATGAACTTCCCAGTAGCAGCTCGGAATTTGGGATTTGTGCCCGGTTAATGGCAATAGGCTCGTCCCCTATTACATGGGATCTAAACATACCGGCGAACTGTGGGTGTACATTAGTACGCCTCTGCCGAACCCTTCGGGGAATACAGGCGTGATGGTATGTTATGGAGCATTCAGCATGATCAGAAATTGAAATGAAATGATTGTTTTAAAAGATAAATGATTTTGATTTCTGTCAATAAATAGATATATTAAAGACACTGTTCCTAGTCAATGCTTTACCTAGCTTTTTTCTAATTACCTACCGTTGCGCCACACTCGGATTTTCTTCCGTATCTGTGAGAATATGAACAACTACCTGTAGTTCAACCAAACATTTGCTCCATGTGGGGATCGAACCCACAACACATGTCGAAGAAACCGAACATGTCGTCAAAACTCAAAAGACACTATTACGTCAACAACAAGTCATTGTTTTACATTTTCTAAACTAGATGGCGTTGGAAACTCATAACTGAAGAAACACTGAAATGAGAAAAAAAATGCTATAAAAGTAATTGCTGAATCAAGATGTTATATTATATGCATCAGGCTGCCCTAAAGTTACATTGAAATTTTAATTTGGTGCAAACAAAACAGATTCGACTTAATTTAGTTTCTGTTGTGTTTTAAGGGTTAACTGACAAAGACATAGAATGTGCTGGAAAAGCCTATGTATATATCTATATCTATAAATTTTAAAATATAAAGCTGAAGAGTTTGTTTGTTTGTTTGTTTGCTTGAACGCGCTAAATCTCAGGAACAACTGGTCTGATTTGAAAAGTTTTTTCAGTGTTAGATAGCCCATTTATTGAGGAAGGCTATAGGCTATATATCATCACGCTAAGTCTAAGTAACTATTCCACGCCGACGAAGTCACGGGCGGAAGCTAGTCATCTATAAACTAATATATAAAGCTGAAGAGTTTGTTTGTTTGCTTGAACGCACTAATCTCAGGAACTACTGGTCCGATTGGAAAAAGTCTTTCAGTGTTAGATAGCCTATTTATTGAGGAAGGCTATAGGCTATATAACTATACTAATATATAAAGCTGAAGAGTTTATTTGCTTGAACGCACTAATCTCAGGAACAACTGGTCCGATTTGATTATATAGCCTATTTATTGAGGAAGGCTATAGGCTATATATCATCACGCTACGCGCGGACGAAGTCGCGGGCAGAAGCTAGTTATTTATAAAAAAACATAACGATAGTATTCCTCGAAAGATTAGGCAGAGGAGTACTAATACACCCACAGTTTGTTCAGTAGCCCAAGCAGGAACAACTTACGAAAACGTATTCGTATCGAAATCGAGAATAATTTGTATGAGTAGGGGGTTAACGAACGTAGATGAAGCAAAAGTGGTGTGCCAGGATCATAGCAAGTGGAAATAGTCTCTGCTTACCCAATGGGAGACAGGCGTGAAAATGTGCATGTATGAGATTTGTAGCAGAAAAAAACTGGAAGAGAGAGAGATTTGTAGTAGAAGAAAGTACGAAGAACTATCGAATTCGTATCGTAAACGTATCGTTATCGATACGAATTCGAAAGTTCTTCGTGAATTTCTTCGTGCTTAGCTACTGGTCTCATGTAATAGGAGGCGAGCCCATTGCTATTAACCGGGCACAAGTTCCTAACTCCGAGCTGCTACTGGGAATTTCATAGAAAAACCCAATAACACTTTGCTCGACCAGGGAATCGAACCCAGGACCTCTAGCGTAGCAGTCGCGCTCAGGACCACTTGGCTAATGAGGCAGTTAAATGTTAATAATAACTTATTAACATTCAAATAAACTAACATCTCGTTTCGCAGTCAATGATGTGAGGAATAAGGAAACATTGGTACGTAACAAAATAACCTATATGCTAAGGTGACCTTAGAGTCGGTATTTCCATAACAATGAGCATCTGTGTAAAGGTCCAGTATCACATTTATACAGCGCGCTGTGGTTAGGCAGGTTGTGGCTTCTATACGTTAAAGATAAGGTCTCTCGTGCATGGAGGCGTAACAAAATGGACGCATCTATAAATCTCGAGGTCTAGAAAATAAACTTCCTAACAATGCATGACGTTAATTTAGTGAAGGAAAAATTCGACTCGCAGGCAGGATTCGAACCTGCGTCTTCTGGTTTGATACACCAGACCCTATGACCACTAAGCCACCGCGAGTCCTACCTGCCATGTCGAAATTTGCCTCATTTAACTTGCTTGTCAATAGATGTTACTGACGTCACCTTTAAGACGTAAGTTCAGAATGTGAAGGCAAATTTCGACTTATTTAATTTTAACTTTATAATATAAGCATGAAAAATGCATAAAAAAATCACAAAAAGATAATGCATGCCGTATTGACACTTACCCAAATATTAGAAATTGAAATAAAACTACTGATATGTTTTTAATCAAACGACTTTTCGGATCCTTTACAGCATCCATGATCACAGGTAGACTGAGGTGTTGGACGTCTTAATGTTAAAATTACTAACAGCTTATAGTTTTGTTAATTATTAGCGATCCGATTCACGCAGAACGAGCTCACCGTATCCTTTGGTCTTGCAATTTTGGGCTTGGATTTAGATTTTATAGATTCTATAATGGGGTTCCAAGCAGCTGGTAAGATCCAACCATCTTCTCTATTGAAATTTGTGAGTTTTTTAATTTCAATAGCCTCATGAATTATCCTGGGATTTATTAGTTTTATTTCAATGCATGACGTGTTCAAGAACAGCTACAAAATGAGTCTTTTGAGGTTTTAGTCAAGGCTTTCGAACTACTAGGTGGCGCTGACATTTCGTGACCTCTGAGAACATAACATACATACCGTCACGCCTGTATTCCCCGAAGGGTTAGGCAGAGGCGTATTAATGTACACCCACAGTTCGCCGGTATGTTTAGGTCCCATGTAATAGGGGGCGAGCCTATTGCCATTAACCGGGGACAATTTCCTAACTCTGAGCTGCTACTGGGAATTTCATAGAAAAACCCATTAACACTTTGCTCGACCTGGGAATCGAACCCAGGACCTCTAGCGTACCAGTCGCGGTCAGGACCACTTGGCTATTGAGGCAGTTACCTCTGGGAAGAAACGGCAAAACATTAGTTAGAGTATCATAGTCTCTTTTAAAGTTTAAAGTAGTGGGTATCAAATTTGTAAGTGTTATAATGGTTATCTGGCATGCTCCTTTGAATGAAAAGTCACATTGGCTTTGAGCAGTCTTATTGCAACTGGGGGCACGCATACATCAGTCATGGTGTAGCTCAACCACCATTGAGCGAGCTCAACGACCCGTCGAACGATGGTACTAGACTTAAAATTGTCATATAATACTTTGCAATGTGGGGCATTGCAAGTGTCAAATAATATAGACGTGTTGTTGGTTTGATGGTCTTTATAATCTGAAACTTTTAATACTAATACATAAATGGTAAGGCGGGATACTATACTACAACTTAAAAATGATAAATTGCATTTTTAGTAAACAAAGTGACATCTATAAAGTTACGATTCATTGTACAACAGCCCTTAGACGTGTGGAGGATGTTATTTCGTTTATTTCCGACTAATGGTGTTTTTGGCCCGTCTATTTGTTTTAGAGGCAATAATGAGGTTAAGTTGGTAACCGATTTTCGACATATGATGCATTAGGGTTGCTTTATTATATGTGAGAATATTGGATTCAAAATGTAGGCATCCAAGGAAGACTGAGAAGATTTTTCCGTACCTCAAAAGGAAAAACGGTAACCTTATAGGATGACTTTGTTGTCTGTCTGTCTGTCTGTCAAGACCCAAGGGAATTTAAAACTACAGGGCTACAGGAACTCTGGAATCTTGAAATTTGGTACTACGCAACGTCTTATAGCACAGCTAAAGGAAAAATTGCGAAAAGCATAATTTGTATGTACTAACCATATAAGGTATCTATGTAAAAAGTTTCAAACATGTATAATATTGCAGCAAAATGAAACGAGGGTTGCAAAATATATCGTTAGAAAGTTTCACAAACAGTTTTTAACGACTTGAGTTATTATGGCCAGCGCTGGACGGATGCCGTGGGCGAGAGGTCAGCGGTCAAGCGGGCCCAAGTCAAGAGAGACTGACGTGTTATGTTCCCGCGCAAACATTTGTGTGTAGCCAAACGGCGGAGCGACGAGTACGAAGCTGGCAACAGACGTCGACCAATGGGAGGACTCCCCCGCGCCGC
This sequence comes from Acronicta leporina, assembly GCA_947256265.1. Classification (NCBI taxonomy): domain Eukaryota; kingdom Metazoa; phylum Arthropoda; class Insecta; order Lepidoptera; family Noctuidae; genus Acronicta; species Acronicta leporina. The sequence goes on along the minus strand of OX366537.1, from coordinate 1,596,961 downwards.
CGGCACTCGCAACAGCTTCAGTCGATGATACTCGCAAATCTATACTAATATATAAAGCTGAAGAGTTTGTTTGCTTGTTTGCTTGAACGCGCTAATCTCAGGAACTACTGGTCCGATTTGAAAAAATATTTCGGTGTTAGATAGCCGATTTATTGTGGAAGGCGATAGGCTATATACTTATCATCACGCTAAGACTAAGTAACTATTCCACGCGGACGAAGTCGCGGGCGGAAGCTAGTTTATAATACGACTAAGTGATCCACTAGAAATGTGTACATGTTTAACCTTTTGGACGCCGTTGTCACAAATATGTGACAAAAAATGGGTGCATTCAAATGCGAAATAAAAGGAAATAATCAATGAAATCATTACTTTTGTGTGTTTTTATTTATACATCATAAAAATGTAGGCTCCCGACCATATTTAATTGCATGAAACAAATTAAAATATACCACGGATATTAAGACATTTCATGGTAGATATTTTGCTGTGGCTTGGCGCGCATGCTTTTATACTATGGCGGTCAAAAGGTTAATTCAAAAATTATAGGTACGTCTTCATCGCTGCAATATAATAAATTCAATCGTAAGCGTTCTTACCTGACCTGCTCCAGATGTCTATACAAGCCTACAACACACACACAGCGCAAACAGGTTACTTACATTATTCTTTTTGTATGTGATAGGGGGCAAACAAGCAAACGGGTTGCCTTACCGTAAGAGATTACCGCCGCCCATGAACACCCGCAACACCAGAGGAGTCACAATGTGTTGCCGGTCTTTTAAAAGAGTTAAGGCCTCCAGTATCCTCACTCACTCGGCGAAACACAACGTAAGCGTTGTTTCACGCCGGTTTTCTGTGAGACCGTGGTATCACTAGTATCGCTCCGGTCGAGCCGGCCCATTCGTGCCGAAGCATGTCTCCTCCACGGTTAAATCCTCACGGATCGTTTGTCATCCGGGGAAGCGGCAGGGTATTTTGGACTCGTACTGCCTCATTAGCCTAGTGGTAGCTAGAGTACTAGTACTAGTAGTCTTGGGTTCGATTCCCAGGTCTAGCAAAGTGTTTATTGGACTTCTCTATGAAATTCTCAGTAGCAGCTCGGAGTTTGGGATTTATGCCCAGTCAATTGCAATAGGATCTCCCCCTCTTACATGGGACCTGGGGTTTTCTGTGAGGTCGTGGTATCACTCCGGTTGAGCCGGCCAATTCTTGCCGAAGCATGGCTCTCCCACAGTTTTCGAATGATTTACCGTCACTGTCGCTTATAACTTGCACCCATAAAAATGATTAACTTAAGATTATATCATTATGTTGCTAATAAAGTAAAAAAATGCTTAACGCCTCCGCTTAATTACTTAAGATCGGACATTTAAGTAAGTTATTAGTCGGAAAAGATAAAAGATAACGCAACAAAGGCAGGTTACTTGCTTACCGTTTTGGGGTGAAAGCGAAGATACCTATAACTTTACTAGTTATCTCTATACAAATATATATTTTTTAAAAAGCTTACTAAGTAGCAATGTGGTTCGCATATTACTAGTATGCTTGTTAACCCCTCGTGCTAAGCTAAAATGCTTATGTTACGAGTGGTTTCACGTCGGTAGTGCAGTGGGTGGGTTTCGAACCGGCAACCACATGATTGCAAGTCCGGCGCCCTAGCCATTAGGCTACCGCCGCTTCAAAATGAAATTGGAGTGCCTGTTTGTAATATTAAAATCACAGCTTTTTACTAAGTGCATAATTATGTATACACGGTACATATACATTTTTATTAAACAATTTTTGTCAATCTGTCTGTCTGTTTGTTCCGGCTGATCTCTGAATTGGCTGGACCGATTTTGACGGGATTTTCACTGGCCGATAGCTGGTGTAACAAGGAGTAACTAAGGCTACTTTTTTTTTAAATACCACGCGGGCGAAGTCGCGAGTAATAGCTAGTAAACAAATATAAGAAGCAGTTCTCCGCCGAGCGAAGAAACGCCAAATTATGCAGACCGTCAAACAGAGAAAAGTTGGGTTACCTACGTAACATTATGCGACATGATCGATACCAACTGCTGCAACTTATAATGATGGGCAAAGTGGCTGGAAGAAGATCAGCAGACCGAAGAAGAAAGTCGTGGCTACGCAATCCGCAAGGACCGGCATCAACAGCGCCGCTGAATTGTTCGAGAGAGAAAGAGAGAAAGACTGATGTTTTGAACGGACGGCCAACCTACAGTAGGAGAGGCACTTTGAAGAAGAAGAAATAAATATAGGTACTGGCCGCCTGATGGTAAGCGGCAACCGCAGCTTATAGACGCCAGCAACACCAGCGGTATCAATCGCGCCTTGTCATCTTGAATTCTCAGTTCAGTAATTTTACTTTCTTACTCTTCATATCCGGAGCACATAATGTTAGCACCATAAATAATTCGTGGTAGAATATTTGGCAATACTCAGACGAATACTTTTACAAAATACTTAATTGGAATTATCGGGAGATAACATTGAGGTATATATTTTATAGTTGTAGGTACTAAATGTACTAATGGCGGCCTATGTATTGTTTTAAGTTCAAGTGTTATTAGCTCGTCACTATAAAAAGAGTATTTATTCAAACATTGAGAATAAATCGCAAGCTATAAAACAGCTTAAAACTAATAAAAAGGCTAAAATACACGATGCCATTAAAATTGATTGATAATCGTATTGTGTGTTAATGATGTCACCATTTGACAGTACTTGTACAGAAGTACCACATCACACAAAATACAATATCCATCCAGTAGAGCTGTAGCCAGGATTCTCTGAGGTTTTCGTTTCTTTTCTTCTCAAAGGTCGTCAGTTAACAATCTCGCATCCTTTTTTAACTAAAAATGTGAAACTCTTACACTTTTTTATTAGGGGCAAGTAGAGATTACATAATGTACCACTGTAAGCCCCATTCTACCTACCATATTCTAACAAATAAAGGATTTTATTTGATTGATTTGATTTGAGACTACGGAACGCTACTTACGATTCTTGTAGGTACACTTCTTTTGCTTCGTCTACGTTAATACATGTCATCATATCATAAACACGTACCGGTACGCACCTGACCTTTTGAAGGATCTGAGGTCCTCATTGACCTTTAAAGGACTTCTTTAAGAAATAAATATTTGTTATCATTCAGCGCCCTCTAGCGAGCAGTGCACCTATTGCGTACCTTCTGTCCTAACCTATTTTGTGGCTATAACTCTACATTATTTGAACGCAAATTTTAATATTCATCGTATGTTTTTAAATAAAATGGTTACAGAAAAGCAAAGGCATCCAGTTTTATGGGTTCTATTCAAGCATTTTAACATATTCGTCAATGAATGTGATTTTAATTATATTTTTATAATGATGCTGATTAATTCTTTTGTGAATTAAAATATGATAATTCGCTATTAAAATACATAAACCAAATGATAATATTAGGGAATACTAATTTGATAAGATAAATATTTACATTATAAAATGCTGATATAATCATTAAAAGTCATTTAAATATGTATTTATTGATTCTATTAAGGATCGTTAAAAAAATATCAGTCTTTTATTTTCGATATAATTAAAACTAACCTGTGGATATAATTATTAATTCTATTATGGTTATGAATAATTGTTTATTAATTATAGAAAATGGTGTTATATAAAAGGCGTTTTTTTTATGGCATAGGAGGCAAACGAGAAGACGGATCGCCTGATGGTAAGCGATGCCGCCGCCCATGGACACCCGCAACACCATAGGAGTCGCAACCCTTTTAAAAGGGTTTGGGCCTTCGGTATCCTCATTCACTTGGCGAACACAACTAATTTCAGAAAATAACTTATTTAAAATTAATTAAACACTGCACTGTGGAATTGTATTTCAACCTGTTTACGTACCTACGAGATTAAAAAAGAGTATGTAGTCGAATAAAAAAAACAGACATTTGAGAAATAATAAACTAAGCTTTCAGAGCGTATTATGTGATTATTTCGAAAATATACTCAAAACATAATCAGTTTTGAAAAAAAATATACTTAAAAGTAGGCAGGTTTGATAGCACGTTTGGCATAGTGGTTAAGTAATTGGCTTCTGCGGCACAGGTCGACAGTTCGATTCTCGCTCGGAACAAATATGTATTTATTGTAAGTTCATAGTACTTAATGTTTCCGGTGTGTAATTGTATAGTTAACGCACAATACATAGATATTAATTGTATTGTGCACACCCATAGTTTGCCGGTATGTTTGGGTTCCATTTAATACTTAGGGGGCAAGCCTATTGCCATTATCCGGCCACAAAACCGAGCTGCTACTGAGTATGTCATAGAAAAGCCCAATAACACTTTGCTTGACCTGGGAATCGAACCCAGGATCTCTAACAATCTATCAGGGCATCTTTCAGAATAAAGTAAAGCTAAGAAGTTTGAAAAAAAAAATGGCGCATAGCATTTCTCTTGAATTCAACTCTTCTCTGTAATACAGACTGTATCTTAGAAACATTAACGGAAACTCAATTCAAATAAATTCATGTCTTTTATTAGACTCAACAAACAAACATACACACATGTCTCTCACGTTTATATCTTCAAGTTTTATAGCTTACGAGAGACAGACGGACGGACAAAATGCTTGTAATAAAATTATATTCGTAAAATTAGTGGGTGGTCGGGTTTTATATTTTTCTTGGAATATTTTAAAATAATTCTGGTTAATTTATATTTCGTGTCTGGTCGCGCCCTTAGAACATAACTTTATTAATTAAACTAGCTTCTGCCCGCGGCTTCGCTCACGTGAAGCTATATCAGGAGTAAAAATGAAAATCCAAATTTTGTATGGGCCTCTATACATCAGGGAGGTCAAGCTGTATCTCTGGATTCATTTAATTAATTGTGATAAGAAGTTCACCAGTTTTTAAGTTGGAGCATATACTTTCTAACAGTGATATTAAAATTAAAATCTATTCAGTAGTTGTTGCTCCAACCCGTAACAAACAGACAAGAATTTTAAAAATCACGTTTTCTGATTCGGAGACGTTTATATACCATAATCCCACGGTTTTTTTTTTAATATCTTCAATGTACAGACACAGCTTTTTTACAATTTTATAATAGTAGAGAAGATAAACTGTCTTATTCGGTGTCATTATTTAGGCAAGGCGTACTAATGTACACCCACAGTTCACCGGTATCAGATCTCAAAACTCCGAGCTTATTGAAATTTCTTGGAAAAAATCTTGGCTCGACCTGGGAATCGAACCCAGGACCGTTAGCGTAGCTGTTGCGCTCAGGACCTCTAGGCTAATTAAGCAGTTCTAATGAGATAGATAACATATGATTGAACAAAGTTGTAAAGCTTAATGTAGAGGGTTGAGAGGCAAAGCAACTTGCCTTGCAATAGATGTTACTGACGTCACCTTTAAGACGTAAGTTCAGAATGTGAAGGCAAATCTCGACATGGCAGGTGGGACTCTCGGTGGCTTAGAGGTCATAGCGTCTGGCGTACCCAGCCAGAAGACGCAGTTTCGAATCCTGCCTGCGAGTCGAATTTTTCCTTCACTAATATAACTTTATAATATTAGCATGAAAAATGCAAAAAAATCACAAAAACCGATTTATATTTTGAGATCTCTTTATAAAGGACATGCTGTGCTGATTACAAATAAATTGGGACCAAGGCAGGAACATGACAATGATGAGGATTCGATGAGCTGGTAATAGATGGACCAACAACTATAACCTATTGGCCCATAACCATTTTTAGTAGAGGTCAATGGTTACGCATAATAGCGTAGGCGCATATGTGGGCGAATTGACACATTAGGTATCTATCAGTGTAGGTACCTATAGGCTTTTTATTTTTTATAACCGACGATGGTATAGAAAGCATGTGACCTACCTGGTAAAGAGCTATGACCATAGGTAGCCTATAAGTTAAATAGTTTTGTAAAATGTAGTTCGTCAAGTGGACACTAGAGGCGCTTAAGTTGCCCTTCAGGGAGTTTAAGGCTGATCGTTTTGCTCAGCCCGCCAAATTCAAATTTGAATTGGTTTTTCTTTTAGACCTACAAATTGCGAAAAACCAATTGTAATTTGAATTTGGCGGGCTGAGCGAAACGATCAGCCTCAAGCAGTGTTTTATACATAGCATACATACATAATCAACCCATATACTGTCCCACTGCTTGGCACCGATCTCCTCTCAGAATGAGACGGATTAGGCTATAGTCCACCACGCTAGCCTAATGCGGGTTGGCAGACTTCACACGCCGTCGATAAAATCTCTAAGGCATGCAGATTTCCTCACGATGTTTTCCTTCACCGTTGTAAGCGAGTGATAATTAATTATTAATACGCACATGATTAGGAAAAGTCAGAGGTGCGTAATTTGGGTATTGAACTCGAGACCTACGACATGGCAGTCCAGTGGTCATACGCCAAGGCTACCACATGTACTAATAAATGTACATTTTAATAATTTGCTAGATTTTAGGATAATTGGAGCAAAATCATACAAAGAAGAGATCACCAATGTTGGTTATTCCATTTTTGATTTCTGACAATAATGACGATTGAAATGAAACTACTTTTTACGGATTTTATCGCGGTATATTGATATTATTTTATTCCCGACGTTTCAGATCCGGATTCGGATCGCATCGAAAAAAAATGTAAGGTAGCTGTTAGTAATTTTAACATTAAGACGTCCAACACCTCAGTCTACCCGTGACCATGGATGCTGTAAAGGATCCGAAACGTCGGGTATTAAATAATATCAATACAATGCGATAAAATCCGTAAAAAATAGTTTCATTCAATATTCCATTTTTATTCCTAATATAGCTTCATGTGAGCGAAGCCGCGGCAAAAACTAATATGTAACGTGGTGGACATGTTTTAGGAACGTGGCCTACCGGGAACTATTTAGAGGAGATAAATTACACTCGGAACACAAAATATACACATTTATTGACACTAGGTTTAGAGTTTAAACTACATTAAGGCAAGAGTAAGGTGAGTTAGGCTCAGGGTGGTTCGATGAAGGATTCGGGGCGAGGTCCGGCCGGTAGAGGGCGGCACTTAGCTTGGACAGCTGCAGCGGGAAGAAGAAGGCCCGCGCGTCGTCTGCTGATCCTTTTATAGCGACGCGTGGGATGAGGCTTGAGGCGTGGAGAAGGGGCGACGGGGGCGGACCATGTCACAAATCTATATCTACTAATCTATACTTAATATATAAAGCTGAAGAGTTTGTTTGTTTGTTTGCTTGAACGCGCTAATCTCAGGAACTACTGGTCCGATTTGAAAAAATCTTTCAGTGTTAGATAGCCCATTTATTGAGGAAGGCTATAGGCTATATATCATCACGCTACGCGGACGAAGTCGCGGGCAGAAGCTAGTAATAATATATAAAGCTGAAGGGTTTGTTTGTTTGTTTACTTGAACGCGCTAATCTCAGGAACTACTGGTCCGATTTGAAAAATTCTTTCAGTGTTGGATAGCCCATTTATTGAGGAAGGCTATAGGCTATATATCATCACGCTACGTGGACGAAGTCGCGGGCAGAAGCTAGTATAATTTAAGAATGACACCCACACCTTAGATTAGGATCACCAATGTAATCATTATGATTAATATCATACATGTAAGGCATTACCCTGGGCAGATATCCCACTGTTTTATAAATAAGTTTATTGATACTTGTTTAATTAAACACAATAGATTCCATTGTTATGTACAAATGCTTCATCATCAGTCTAGTAGTCATTCTTTCTCTAGGGTTTCTGGCTTCGATTCCCAGGTCGTGTAATGTTATTGGATTATTCTATGAAATTCCTCACAGTAAACCGGCGTGAAATAACGCTTACCTTGTGTTTCGCCGAGTGAGCGAGGATACCGGAAGCCCAAATCCTTTTAAAAGACGGGCAACGCACTTGTGACTCCTCTGGTGTTGCGGGCAGTTATATTAATCATTCCAACAATGTAATATCAGTAATTTGCTGACCTTGTATGATACTAGCTATGGTCCGCGGTTTCACTCGCATTCCAAAGGATTTTATGAGACAAGCGGCGGTCCTTTTCCAAGGTCCAATCTATCTCTAAAAAAATTTCTTCAAAACTGGCTTAGCAGTTTAGGCGTCACAACATAAACAGTTAACTTTTGCAGTTACAATATTTGTATAAAGTATTGATTAACAGTGTAACATAAAACTGTACAATGTACTCATAGACAAAGGTAATAAATAATCCCACGCTTTACATAACCACCGTTCGGCTTTTTACGTCAACGCTCGGCGTTCCTCGTCCCACGTTCGAGGCACGCGTCTCTACCTTCGGGCACACTCGTGAAACTTCGGCTCACATCGCTGCGCAACCTGTTCCCAGCTACCGGCTGTTTGGTCCTTGACCTACCAGTTCCTTTTTTAAATTGTACTTTTCGAAGCGTTAAATGCTTTGTAACTTTTTTGTTTATTGCTTTGTACATTGTAGGTTTTTTTGAATTTGGAATTCGGGGTTGCCTTTAGAATGTGAATTTATTATCGTTTTTCTTTTTTAAATCTGGGTTGTCCAGGAATAACGTTGTAGGGGGAAAGCAAATAAGCCTCTTTATTGCAGTATTTTACTCGTAGAAAATGTATTAAATATTACTTATGTAATTAATTTAAGCGAAAAATTAATTAATTTAGACGTGGGAGAGCCATGCTTCGTCACCAATGGGCCGGCTCGACCGGACTGATCCACGGCCTCACAGAAAACCGGCGTGAAACAAAGCTTGCGTTGTATTTCGCCGAGTGAGTGAGGTTACCAGAGGCCCAAACCCTTTTAAAAGGCGGGCAAAGTGCGTTGCCCGCCTTTTAAAAGGGTTTTTAAAAGGGTAACTCCTCTGCTGTTGCGGGTGTCTATGGGCGGCGGTTATCGCTTACCATCAGGTGATCCGTCTGCTCGTTTGCTCCCCTATCCCATAAAAAAACACGCTCGCAGGCTCCTTAATTACTTGGTTGGCAATCAAGCCACCTGACGGTAAGGAGTCATAGTCTTTCTAGGGTGTTCTCTCCCGGCAGCTCCAATGACATTCGCTTCAAAAATCCCTTATTACCTTTCATCCATTCTCTCCACATGCCCAAACTATCTCAACTTAATTCGCGTTACTACATCATCTTGGAGACCGCAGCGTTGTCTATCACACTGTTTCTTAATCTATCATTCATAACATACCATCACGCCTGTATTCCCCGAAGGGTTAGGCAGAGGTGTACTCATGTACACTCACAGTTCGCAGGTATGTTTGGGCGAGCCTATTGACATTTACCGGGCACAAATTCCAAACTCCGAGCTGCTACTGGGACTTTAATAGAGAAACCCAATAACACTTTGTCCGACCTGGGAATCGAACCCAGGACCTCTAGCATAGCAGTCGCGCTCAGGACCACTAGGCTAATGAGGCAGTATCATTCATACTTCGCAAGGAACACATTTCCACAGCATTTATTCCACTTTCTCAAACTGCCTCATTAGCCAAGCGGTCCTGAGCGCGACTGCTACGCTAGAGGTCCTGGATTCGATTCCCAGGTCGAGCAAAGTGTTATTGGGTTTTTCTATGAAATTCCCAGTGGCAGCTCGGAGTTTTGTATTTGTGCCCGGTTAATGGCAATAGGCTCGCCCCCTATTACATGGGACCTAAACATACCGGCGAACTGTGGGTGTACATTAGTACGCCTCTGCATAACCCTTCGGGGAATACAGGCGTGATGGTATGTTATGTTTATTCCTCTCTCATGGTTCTTCTGCCACACCCAACATTCACTTCAATAAGTGTGGGTACCAGCACACTTATAAGGAAATATTTACTGTCATTTAAATCACGCTATGTTGTTAATGAGGTAAGTAAATAAGCCGAAGTCAGTCATCGACCTTTCGCACTGTACCTAGTTAACTTTTCTATTAAGGCGAAGGCCTACGCTTAGGCCATCATCAAATTCAAATTTCATTTGTCTTTTCGCCATTTGTAGGTACAAATACAAAAATATTTATCGACAAGAAATACATAGTTACAATATAAGGACTTGACTTCCAAACTAAGTAAAAACTTGTATTATAGAAGTCAAGGAGTTTTATCTCGAGTGACTAAAAAAATTCAACTACGCTAAGGGTAAAAGGTCATTTTATACATTTGTAACCTATTTAACAAATTCTACATACTTACTTACACTATGTTAAAAAAGAACGAAAAATTCCGTCAGATCCAAAAGGCCTATATGCCATAGGTACTTACCTATATCTCAATCACATCTCTACTATTATAAAATTGTAAAAACTATGTTTGTTACAAAGATGTTTGGATTGCTTGTTTGGAGCTAAAACTACTGAATACATTTTAATTTTGTTATTACTGTTAGAAAGTATATGCTCCAACTTAAAAACAGGTGAATTTCGTATCTCAATTAAATAATCGGATCCTAAGATACAGCTTGACTTCTTTGATGTATAGAGGCTCATACAAAGGAGAGATCATCACTGTTGGTTTTTATGAGATTATTTTTGGAATCGATTTCTAATCCTACTAATGCTTCAGGTGAGCGAAGCCGCGCGCAAAACTAGTCACTAAATAAAATAAGAAACATGAAATATGCCAGTGAACATATTTGTGCTGTTTAAAATTCAAGATCGTCGTGCGAAAATTGCGACAATTACACCAAAATCCAGCAAATTTTTAAAATGTTATTAACCATCATAGGTCTTATTATCTTTGACACCCAAGGTGTCGCCGCTACTGTAAGTATTGCCATTTCAATTTCCTAATTATATAATATTTTTATTCACTAAATCACCGCGAGACCCACCAAATTCAAAATGTTAAAGGCAAATTTCGACCTAGCTGGCCTGCGTGGGACTTGCGGTGGCTTAGTTATCATAGCGTCTAGTGTATTTAACCAGAAGATGCAGGATCGAATTCTGTTCTTAGTCGAGTCCTTAGTATTCTTAGGACTCGAGTATATGCGATAATTGCTTAGAATGTGTTACAGACATACAATTTGCGAGCGACCAAAAAAAATGATTCGCCTTAACAAAAAACTTTTCAATTCTAAAAATCGTGATAGGGTATGTTCCCTTGGTGTACATTACTAACTTGTGAGTTACTGTGTAATTAGATAATTCGACAACTTTACTGGTGTAGTAGTTGAGCAATCGACTATGTGCGCCGCGGGTAGTGGGGTCGAATCAGTTTTATTTTATTACTGTATACTGTGTACTTTGATTTGTGTCCAGTTAATGGCAATAGGCTATTGCATGAGACCTAGAGTCGAAGCTGTATAATATACTAGCTTCTGCCCGCGACTTCGTCCGCGTAGCCTGATGATATATAGCCTAGAGACTTCCTCAATAAATATGCTATCTAACACTGAAAGAATTTTTCAAATCGGACCAGTAGTTTTTGAGATTAGCGCGTTCAAGCAAATAAACAAACTCTTCAGCTTTATATATTAGTATATATTCCTCTGCCTAATGCTTCGAAGGATAGAAACATGATGATATGTTACTAGACCTTAAACAGAGGTAGGGCATAACGATATTGAGGAATCCCAATCACAATTGGAACTGCCTGACTGGGGAAGTCAGAAAATCATAGCCAAATAACATAGCTCCGTGCTATATTATGTTCCTAACGGTGAGCAAGGTCGGCAGAGCTCCGCGAGGAAACGTTGTGTTGGCAAATTCCAATCACAAATGAAGCTGCCTGACTGGGGAAGTAACTTGCAGAAAATCATAGCCAAATAACATAGCTCCGTGCTATGTTGTGTTCCTAACGGTGAGCAAGATCGCCAGAGCTCCGCGACGAAGCGTTGTGTTGGCAGTAGGGAGACCGGTGCCGTTTCTGTGTGTTGTGTGTGTTGTTCAAACTGCATCATTCTCAGTAACTATTTATAAACAACGTTGTAACACGGAAACGGTTTTACAAAGCTTAATATTCTAATCCAAGTTGATATATTTTTTTAAAAGAGTATCTATGGAGTTTCTTGCCGGCTCTTCTCCATAAGACCCACTTTTTGGAACCATGCAACTAGTTTGACTTAGAACTTGACATAGAACTAACCGTAAGGTAAGTCATGTCGGTTGAGAGGCAAAGTAACTTGCTTTTCAATAGATGTTACTGACGTCACCTTTAAGATGTAAGTTCAGAATGTGAAGGCAAATTTCGACATGGCAGGTGAGATTCGCGGTGGCTTAGTGGTCATAGCGTCTGGCGTACCTAGCCAGAAGACGCAGGTTCGAATCCTGCCTGCGAGTCGAATTTTTCCTTCACTAACTGTATAAAATTAGCATGAAAAATGCAAAAAAATCACAAAAAGTTAGTTTGACTTTTCGAAAATACTTTTTAATAGTCTAATTGAAATAAAACATTTTGACTTTGACATTGACTTTGTTTAAGCTTCGAACTTATTGTCTCCTATGCTGCCAGCCCAACTATTCCTTAATCTTTATCCCAACATCTTAAAAAGGATGTGACAAGATTTGATTTGTGACAGGATGTGATACTTTCGGTGTTGCAAGCTACCATAGGCTAAGTTAACCGCTTACCATGAGGCGGGCCGCATGCTTCATTAGTGGTATAAAAAAAATAACTTATCGGTAAGCAAATCTTGACCAAGACTTTTAACACCACAATCAATAAAGTTGCTAATTTTATTATAAATTCAAACAGTTATCTGAATCAGGACTTATATTTTTAGCTTTGAGCTTTGTATCGTGGGAAAACTTTCATACTTTGTTTTACCAACTTAACATAGACACTTCCACTAATCTCTAATATTAAAGTTATAAGGTTGATTATCGCCTGTACTAACAAATGTGACAAACATTACGCATTCAATTTTACCAAGTTAACTTATACACTTTAACTGAACCTTAAATGGTAAAGTATAGGGTTGGTTTTAGCTCGTGTCGTCTCGAGGATAAGTTGGTTACTGCAAAGGGCAGTTTCAAACGCAACGATATATATGCAGTATTGCAAAAAAAAAAAAAACTATTTATGTTGTGTTCACATGTGCGGTTTGTCAAGTTAATATTATAACGCCGTGTGGATTATGGGAACAGCAGAGTTTATGTCAAACTGCTAACCTATAACATACTTAATTATCAACTTTTCTTTGTAACATATGAAATATACCATCACGCCTGTATTCCCCGAAGGGTTAGGCAGAGGTGTACTAAGGTACACCCACAGTTCGCCGGTATGTTTAGGTCCCATGTAATAGGGGGCGAGCCTATTGCCATTAACCGTTCACAAATTCCAAACTCCGAGCTGCTACTGAGAATTTCATAGAAAAACCCAAAAACACTTTCCTCGACCAGGGAATCGAACCCAAGACCTCTAGTGTAGCGGTCGCACTTGAAACCACTAGACTAACGAGGCAGTCCGCTTCAAGATTCATCCTTTTATTTAGAAATGGTAATAGCTGTTGATTCAGCGCATCTGTACAGCGTAACCGGACTTGGTGGCGAGGCTCCGAATGCCTCAAGCCAGGAGCAACTTATAAACTAAGCAACAGCAGCTAAGGGCGTCCCCTAACGGGACTCGGGCCTCGGCTTAGGGCGTTGCTGGGGGACAGCTAGGGCCTGCTAGATCTGGCTTAAACTATTTAGAGACGAATTTAAAGCTACTAGCTCGGCACGGGCCGGCTCGAGCAACAGTCGGGGGAAGTTTCATCCACGTTAATACATCTTGTTATATACACGCACCAATTGCGAGTAGGTACTACGCGTCTGACCATCGTACTAAGGTACCAATGAGGTCCTATTTCTTTCTAGGGCGTTGTCCTAGCCCTGTCACTGTGACATTCGCCTTAAAAATAATGTTTGACATTGCTTATATTCTCTCTCTCATTACGCAAGTAATAATTGTTATTGCCGTGATATTAAATGAAAACATAATATTGTACTGTAGTAACTCGCACGACTCATTCATCCAGATGAATACCATAGACTAAGTTTGAGTATATCGTTTGCAGACGGTTTAAACGTTTCTCGAAGGCACAGAGAAATGCCTAATGCGATAATCACGTAACTCCGATCAAAGATGGACCAAACCTTGGACCTTTATTGTATGGAGAATCCTCATGGATCGTTTGCCACCTGGGAAGGTGGTGGGCACGTGGCAGATACGCGCGCTACTTACTGGGTTCCATTGTCGGGTCGAGTAGCAGACTCCCCTAGACAGCCGCCCGCACACCAGCTGCTGTAGGGCCTACTAAAACCACTTATGTATCAGGCGGAGATGAAATTGCCCACAAAAGCGTGATACCAAAATAAATCGTGATCTGAACAACATTTTTTTTTTACCAATTTTATCAAATTGTGTTATTGTTCGGATTGAGATATCGTTAGTCTAGGTTCCTACCGACCATTTCGTCAATTACTATTAAACTGGAAATAAAAGATAGGAAAATTGTTTCAAACTTGGTAAAGTTATCAAGAATTGCATTCGCTTATATTTATTTTCAGTGAAAGTTTTTGGATGAAATGGTAAAGCAGGGATCCTCGATCAACGGTATCGGAGTTCGATTAATAGTCAATAGTCAATAGTCAATAGTAGTTTATTGGTAACGTTAATTACATGTCATTAATTTTTTACAGGGTTTTAATAATTATACATATTACTTATAGTCACTTTACAAAGTAGTCAATACGATTTTAGATTAGCCAAAAGATAACAACTAAGAACTACATTATTAAGACACTTCACTATTTAAGTACTAGCTTCTGCCCGCGACTTCGTCCGCGTAGCGTGATGATATATAGCCTATAGCCTTCCTCAATAAATGGGCTATCTAACACTGAAAGAATTTTTCAAATCGGACCAGTAGTTCCTGAGATTAGCGCGTTCAAGCAAACAAACAAACAAACTCTTCAGCTTTATATATTAGTGTAGATAGATATTGTATTACGAACATAATGTATTGGAAATTCGTGATTTCAAAGGCCGATCGGTATCACAGAATTAAGGTAGGCACTTAAACTGACGTCGAAATATCTCCATCATAGCCATGTCCTGTCTAACCCAACTAATCTTTGGCCCAGTGCGGCACATTATGTAATCACCGGTGCGTTAGTAATTACGTAGTGAATGACTGAGCTCAGTTAAACGGACTTTATTGTGTGTTTGTTATGCAAAACATGTTTAATGTGCATTTCGTGTTATGCACTAGACTATCATTCTTTTGTTTTATGGGATAGGGGGGCAAATATATAACCGCCACCCATGGACACCCGCAACACCAGAGGAGTCACAAGTGCGTTGCTCACCTTTTAAAAGGGTTTGGGCCTCCGGTAACCTCACTCACTCGGCGAAACACAACGCAAGCGTTGTATCACGCCGGTTTTCTGCGAGGCTTGGTATCACTCCAGTCGAGCCGGCACATTTGTGCTGGAGCATGGCTCTCCCTCGTGAAAAATTCTGCTGGATTCTAATTTCCCTATTTTTCTTGCCAATAATAGCCTAGTGATATGACCATTGGACTGCCAAGTAAAAGTTCTCGAGTTCAAATCCAACGTACACACCTCTCCACCACCTTTTATAGTGTCACGCGCTTAAACGGTGAAGGAAAATATCGTGAGTATTTGTTAGTAAACTTGCATGCCTGAGAGATTCTCTCGACGGCGTGTGAAGTCTGCCAACCCGCACTAGGCTAGCGTGGTAGACTATAGCCTAATCCCTCTCATCATGAGAGGAGACCTGTGCCCAGCAGTGGGACAGTATAATGAGTTGATTAAGTAGATATTGTTGGCATCCAGTTAAAAAAGATGCAGCTGAATATTACTATTTTACTAACACATAACGACGACGACCTCTGTGGTTTAGTGGTTCGAGTACCGGACTGCCGACCGTGAGGTCGTGGGTTCGATTCCCACAGAACACGAAAAATTTATATGATGAATATAAGTGTTTGTGTTCGTCTGGGTGTTTCTTATGTATTATAAGTATGTATTTACAAAAAAAATGTACATATAAAAGTATTATATCCATTGTCTAGTAACCATAGTACAAGCTCTGCTTAGTTTGGGACTAGATAGTGCTGTGTAAAAATGTCCCAGAATATTTATTTATTCATTTCATTCATAATATAAATAGAATAATAGAATAGAACACATAACATAATATACCATCACGCCTGTATTCCCCGAAGGGTTAGGCAGAGGCGTATTCATGTAAACCCACAGTTCGCCGGTATATTTAGGTCCCATGTAATAGGGGGCGAGCCTATTGCCATTAACCGAGCGCAAATTCCTAACTCCGAGCTGCTACTGGGAATTTCATAGAAAAACCCAATAACACTGGGAATCGAACCCAAGACCTCTAGCGTAGCAGTCGCGCTCAGGACCACTTGGCTAATGAGGCAGTTTACTATTTTACTTAATTCTGGGCAAAACCGTTATCCTATAGGATAGACTGGTTGTCAGGCTTTTCGGTATTCTGACTACCACTAACAATATGTAATTCGTGTTCTTATGATGACCAGATTTTACTTAATCTATGATTTCTTTTCTTGGTGTACGATCACCCATCCATACATTGACCGCGGCAAGCGCAGCTTAACCATGATGATCGGTGGATCGGTGGCGGTGTAGTTATAAATAAAAAAAACGACTTACGGATCGGACCCTCTCGTCTCTACTCTCACAATAACCGCAAAGTATCAAAGTTTACTTCATTTAAGAAACAAATCCAAGACCTCCACTCCACACTCCGCCTCTCCAACCTCCGCCCTCTACACCAACAACGCATTTAATCTTTAAATAAACCAACAAAACATCGCGGAAGAACTTTTAAAGTCTTACAAATAGTTTAAAGCTCAACTTCAAGTATTTTAACAAGAATTTTTTGGTTGTTTGTTACTGTACCTACTTTAAAAGTTACCCGACTGTCTGTAGTTACATTTGTAAGAACTTCTGTTTTTTGGTTAGCACAGTATTTGGATAATTTTAAAAGTTTTTTAAAGTGGCAAGTTAAAGTTTGCTGGTGGACTTGAAATGGCGAAATATTTAGTACCAATTTTTTTATATGGCAAACAAGCTTGGCCCGCCTAATGGTAAGCGGTTACCGTAGTCTATGGACGCTTGCAACAACAGAAGTATCACTCGCACGTTGCCGACTCTGTAGAAATCTTTTCACACTCTTTTTTAGAGGGTGGGGTAAAGATTAAGGAGGGATAGTTGGGATTGACCTCTTCTCAGAGGTCGTCAGCTAAGAAATGCCGACACCGATTTATATAAATAAGTAGATCTTTTAAAGACAATTTTGCAAGTCAATGTTTTACTAGTTTTTTTTACAATTCACAATTTTTTTAACTAGATGGCGCCAGCATTTCTTATCTGACGACCTCTGAGAAGAAACACCGAAACAAACTCAGAGAATCATGGTCTCTTTTAAAGTCCAGTAAATTTTTTTTAATTGGATAGGGGAGCAAACGAGCTGACGGATCACCTGATGGTAAGCGATAACCGCCGCCCATGGACACCCGCAATACCAGAGGAGTCACAAGTGCGTTGCCCACCTTTTAAAAGGGTTTTGGCCTCCAGTATACTCACTCACCTGGCGAAACACAACGCAAGCGTTGTTTCACGCCGGTTTTCTGTGAGGCCGTGGTATCACTCCGGTCGAGCCGGCCCATTCGTGCCGAAGCATGGCTCTCCCACGTTAAAAATATTATATGAGTGTTACGATGTAGGGCAATATCTGAACAGGCCTTTTGAAGGAAGTTGACCTTTCCTAACTGACGGCACGCATACATCAGTCATCGTGTAGCTCAACCATTATTTAAAAGACCTATTTACAGAAATAAATATAATTTCATCATTTCATAAGACATTAATATTTTTATAAATAACGAGGTTTAGAAGAAACGTTTCCATTCTAAGATTATTAAAGCTATTACATACTTTATCGCCCATTAATAACCAATGAATCAATCAATGCTACCGTTTATTGGTTTTATAACTGCTTGATTGTTTGATCCAAGATAAGATTAAACGACCATATTTCTAATACTGGCTGGCCATAGGGGTCTATGGATATAAAGTGTTGAAATTATTAAATTCGTGATAATTAGTCGACACGTTAGCGTTACGTTAGCGATCGGCTTGTGCGACACGTGTTGTGAGTTCGATCGCAAAACGAAACAAATATTTGTTTAAGGAAGCAGGCATTAATTAGCCATGCTTCGGCACGAAAGGGTCGGCTCGACCGCAGTGATACCACGGCCTCACATAGAACCGGCGTGAAAAACGCTTACGTTGTGTTTCGCCGAGTGAGTGAGGATACCAGAGATCCAAAGCCTTTTAAAAGGCCGCCAACGCACTCGCTCTCCACTCGCGCGCTCGCACTCCTCATTAGCCAAGTGGTCCTGAGCGTGACTGCTACGCTAGAGGTCCTGGGTTCGATTCCCAGGTCGAGCAAAATGTTATTGGGTTTTTCTATGAAATTCCCAGTTGCAGTTCTGAGTTAGGAATTTGGCAATAGGCTCGCCCCCTATTACATGGGACAACTGCATGAATGTATGAAACATACCGGCGAACTGTGGGTGTACTTTAGTACGCCTCTGCCTAACCCTTCGGGGACAACAGTCGTGATGGTATGTTTATCAATGCTCTGGGCTGGCAACTTATACGTCATAAATACCATATAAATCAATCAATGCTTGTGATTGTTTTAATACTTCCTTAATAACATGATTTTATTGCCGACTGTGGCGCTGTTGATGATAAAATTGTAGCTCGGGAGCTGGGCTCTTATTTAGCTACATCATATTTTTTTATGGTATAGGGGAGCAAACGAGCAGGCGGATAACCTGTTGGTATGTGATACCACCGCCGATGGAGACCCGCAACACCAGAAGAGTCTCAAGTGCATTGCCCGCCTTTTAAAAAGGATTGGGCCTCTGGTATCCTCACTCACTCGGCGAAACACGCCACGAAAGACTCGTTGTTTCACGCCGGTTTTCTTTGAGGCTGTGGTTTTACTTCAGTCGAGCCGGCCCATTCTTGCCGAAGCATGGCTCTTTCACGATCAAACACACATCCATTATAACTTGTGTTTGCCCATAACCATAAACACATGGCGTGTGGCAAACGTGTGTGTCAAAAACATGGTAGGTAGTGTGTGTATTATTTTTTAAGCATTATTATAAAAATAATATTAGCACTCTGCACGCACTCCATATACATAAACTTTAACTGTGTACTCTCTCACACTCCTCCATGCGCGCAACATGCTTAAAAAGGGGTACAAAGTTTTGTCTTCAAGGATCCCTACATAACAAAACAAAGTCGCCTCCCAGTTCCCGTCTGTCCCTATATATGCTTAGATCTTTAAAACTACACAACGGATTATGGTGCGGTTTTTTTAATAGATAGAGTGATTTAAGAGGAAGATTTTAAGCTATTTAATATAACCCTACGACTCTTAGGAACGGGGCAGCGGGGGTGATATAATAATTATTTAGCCCGAATTGTCCCAAAATTGAGTAAAGGCATGCTTTTTCCATGCCAGTCGGTTACCCATAACTATGGACCAGTTTGGAATGCTTCCAAATCATCCCGCAACTGAATAAAAGGTAACCACCCTTTTATAAGATTCTCTAATAAATCATCCAATTAAAGTAATATAGGTAACATGGATTTTGGTGAAAATCTCTTGTCATCACAACTAAATTCAAATAACAAGAATTGCCTTATGTATTTGTGTCGTGGCTCCTGGTCTAAACAAGTTAAACACATCAATCGGTGATGGCGTCGTTCGTATTGTTCCATTTCTGCGGCTAATCGGTCCATGTAGCAATTGTGCGATACTTGTTAAATGTTTATTTACGTTCAGCTCACGGATTTTCTCGTGCAATCTTATAATCCTATATAATAAGTAATAACATAACATATACTATCACGCCTGTATTTCCCGAAGAGTTGCTTTTTTATTTATTTATTTACTTCAGGCAACAAGGCCCATATTGTATACAAAATACTATAGTACAATACAATATAACCTATACTAATAACTATTAAAATACCATGCACATATACAAACAATAACACTACACTAGCACTGGGTCATTGTGCTGTGCGTTCTGGTGGCACTTGTCCGCGGAAGCGACGGAACACCACATCTTGCGGCCAATAGTCCTCTTTCATTACGAGGTGCAGAAAACTAGTTGGAACTCGCACCACAAACGCCTTGAAGTTGACGTTGCGGCGTGATTCCAGTAACTGCACTCTCGGCGCGGAGGTGTGCCAATGAACATCCACAGTTCGCTGGTATGTTTAGGTTCCATAGGGGGCAAGCCTTAAATTCCAAACTCCGAGCTGTTATTGGGAATTTCACAGAAAAACCCAATAACATGTTGCTTGACCCGTGAATCGAACCATTTTTTCATTTTAATATAAAGTTCTTTTAGTGAAGGAAGGACTGCAGGCAGATAATGAACCACGGTTCGAATTCGGATGGGACTCGCGGTAGCTTAGTTGGTCATATCGTCTGGTATATTGAACCAGAAGATACAGGTTCGTATCCTGCCCGCAGTCGAAATTTTCTTTCACTAAAATAACATTTTGGGGAATTTAGTGATATTAATTTAGCCAGGAATGGTTAGGCCATAAATGGTTGTCAGGCTACAACCATTTATGTATGTAAAATACCAATAATTCAGTCTAAGAATTACGTTTGAATTTCCAATTCAAACGTAATTCCAAAATAAATGGTAATTCAAACAGAATTTATTCAAAAATTCGGATTCCCTTACCTTTAATCTAGGTTCCTGCTCTACCATTTCATCCTAAATACTTCACTGGAAATAAATGTAAGCGAATGCAATTTTTGATAACTTTGCCACGCTTATAACAATATCCAGTCTTATATTGCCAGTGAAGTAGTAGTAGACAAAATGGTACGGTAGGAACCTAAATTAACGGTATCTCAATGCGAATAATAACACAATTTGATTAAATATTGTTTGGATTACAATTTATTTTGGTATCTATACTAATATATAAAGCTGAAGAGTTTGTTTGTTTGCTTGCTTGAACGCGCTAATCTCAGGCACTACTGGTCCGATTTGGAAAATTCTTTCAGTGTTAGATAGCTCATTTATTGAGGAAAGCTATAGGCTATATATCATCACGCTACGCGGACGAAGTCGCGGGCAGGAGCTAGTTACGTATATGTGGGCAATTCAAGCTTCACCGGATCCTTAATAAATAAAACAAAATCGATGTACTAACAGGTTACTATTGAAGGCCACGCCGCGGCACAAACTTGGTATTTCCATACCAAAAGTACATTGTTCCTGAAACTCTACAAGTAAATAAGTTATGTAGCTCTGCGCTATTGTGGAGGGCATAATACAAAGCTAGCTACCATGACCGGTTTTATTTTTTAATTCTACTAGCTAACGTGGGAGAGCCATGCTTCGGCACGAATGGGCCGGCTCGACCGGCGTGGTACCACGGCTTCACAGAAAACCGGCGTGAACCAACGCTTGCGTTGTGTTTCGCCGAGTGAGTGAGGTTACCGGAAGCCCAAACCCTTTTAAAAGGGGGGCAACGTACGTGTGATTCCTCTGGTGTTGCGGTTGTCCATGGGCGGCGGTTATCGCTTACCATCAGGTGCTCCGTCTGCTCGTTTGCTCCCCTATCCCATAAAAAAAACTCTACAGTACTCCTTATGTATGTTTTGATAATACCTTTCAATGATGCTGCGTATAAAGATGTAACTACATTGTGAAGAAACAATGGTTTAAAATTTTCAAGAAAGGTTAAAATTATACGGCGCGACGGGAGCTGAGGTGTACCGGAACTGAACTAACTGCACTAGTAAGGGTTGCCACAAGGAAAATATTTTATTTCATAACTTTTATCATAAGATCGGTGTGTGTCCTTCTAGGGTGACCTTCCCGTTTCTACCGCTGACATTTGTTTTCTTTTATAATTTTTTAACATAACATACATAACATACCATCACGCCTGTATTCCCCGAAGGGTTAGGCAGAGGCGTACCAATGTACACCCACAGTTTGCCGGTATGTTTAGGTCCCATGTAATAGGGGGCGAGCCTATTGCCATTAACCGGGCACAAATTCCAAACTCCGAGCTGCTACTGGGAATTTCATAGAAAAAGCCAATAACACTGCTCGACCTGGGAATCGAACCCAGGACCTCTAGCGTAGCAGTCGCGCTCAGGACCACTTAGCTAATGAGGCAGTTCATATTTTTTTTCACCTTAAAAATTATATCCTAACAATATAGTAATTTGTTTTTTTTCTTGTTTCGGAAGAATTCACCCTAGAAGGACATACGCCTATCTTGTTGGCGAGGTCCTACAAAAAGGTCAGGTGCGTAGTACTCGCAACCGGCGCGTATGTATGAGATGTTGTATGAATGTGGTAGAAGCAAAAGAAGTATGTAAAAATCAAAGCAAGTGGCGGTCTACCTATAGTTTCTGCGTACCCCTGTGGGAGCAAGGGGTGAGTGTATGTGTCCTTTTTGGTCCAGCCGTGAGACATATAAACATGCCTTTCTTTGCTGATATCATTATTATTTTTTATTACTTTTAATAATATATCTGAACCTACTAGCGTTTGCCCGCGACTTCGCTCACCTGAAGCTATATTGGGATTAGAAATGGATCCAAAAAGTAATGATCATCTCTTCCTTGTATAGGTCTCTATACATCAGAGAGGTCAAGCTATATCTCAGGAACCGTGTAATTAATTGAGATAAGAAGTTCTCCAGTTTTTAAGTTGGAGCATATTATACTTTCTAACAGTGATAACAAAATTAAAATCTATTCAGTAGATTTTGCGCCAACCCGTAACAAACAGACAAGAATTTTATTCGGAGACTCGGATTCGAAGACGTTTATAATTATACTCTAAGCCACTTGTTTTTTTTAAATATCTTCAATGTACAGACATAGCTGTTTTACGATTTTATCATAGAAGAGATCTGTATGTATATAAAATAGATAAATATAGTATTCCTTCTTTCTTTTTTTCTATATATGTAGGTACTACGTATAATAATGTGTTTATTTAAAACAAAATTAGCGACAACCCTGCAGTCGCTGGTGCATTTATCCCTCAAAGCGTAAGAGGGGTTGTAGCGGACCAACCAGGTAAATAACGACATGTATTATATTATATACACGTGTATTACATATCATGTACATGCTTTTAACATAATGGATATTTTCAAGGCATTATTGTTACATTTTGGGATTATCTTTGAAGATGTTCCTCTAGAACTAGCTAAGAAATGGGAGGAGACCCGTCTTTGGGATGATTCATAATGAGTCTAATCTATACTTAATATATAAAGCTGAAGAGTTTGTTTGTTTGTTTGAACGCGCTAATCTCAGGAACTACTGGTCCGATTTGAAAAATTATTTCAGTGTTAGATAGCCAATTTATTGAGGAAGGCTATAGGCTATATATCATCACGCTACGCGGACGAAGTCGCGGGCAGAAGCTAGTACTTAATATATAAAGCTGAAGAGTTTGTTTGTTTACTTGAACGCGCTAATCTCAGGAACTACTACTATATACTACTACTATATATCATCTACTAACTACTACTACTATATATCATCACGCTACGCGGACGAAGTCGCAGGCAGAAGCTAGCTTGATATATTTTTAAAAAGAGTATCTATAGACTTTCTTGCCGGCTCTTCTCCATAAGACCATCTTTTTGGAACCGTGCCACTAGTTTGACTTTTCAAAAGTGCTTGTTTTAACGGTCTAATTGAAATAAAACATTTTGACTTTGATTTTGAATCCGTATTACCGACATTTTCGGTAGATTCAAAAAAAGTATTATTTTCTTTCTTTCTTCTTTACATACACATATCAAAAAACCTTTTTTGAATGTGTTTTCTTTAACAGGATACCTATTTATATTTTAATAAAACACACAACAACGAAATTTTCTTGATAAAGTTCTGGAAAAGAGATGGTCTTATGGAAAAGAGCTCGCAAGAAACTCCATAGATACTCTTTTTAAAGTGAAATAATTACAATTAGGAACAAAGCTTTACACACAACTTTGTTTTAAATAGTTGCTGAGAATTATGCAGTTTGAATGATGGATGGTAAAATTGATGCAGGATGATAAATCCCTACTAATCCCTACTTAATAATATTATTATATATTATTATAAAACAAAGTCGTTTCCCGCTGTCTGTCGCTATGTATGCTTAGATCTTTTAAACTACGCAACGGATTTTGATGCGGTTTTTTTTAATAGATAGAGTGATTTAAGAGGAAGGTTTTAAACTATTTAACATCTCGCTATGACTCTTAGGACCGGGGCAGCGCGGGTGAAACCGCGGGCGGGTCGCTAGTAATATTATAAATGCGAAAGTAACTCTGTCTGTCTGTCTGTCTGTTACGCTTTCCCGCTTAAACCTCTCACCCGTTTTTAATGAAATTTGGCACAGACAATCTTTAGACCCTGAGAAAGGACATAGGCTACATTTTATTGCGAAATTAAAAGTACGCAGGTGAAGTCGCGGGTACCAGCTAGTATTATCAATAAACCAATCACTGTAAACGCTCAGAAGTTATAACATAACACTTAAGGGTAAGTATAACAAGGACAAAAGATTAAATAATAGTTTTATATGCTCTCACCTCCATAATGGGGTCATTTGTGTCCCGTCCCGGCGATAATCACGGTCAATTTGCCCACAATAGTGTCGTGGGTTTGAATCTCAGTTGATGGAGGTTAGACATCGCATTTTGCTAAATTGAATGATGTTAGATGTTAATTGGTAACTTAGCAGTTATTATGAGGTATTTGTACTAATTAATGAAGAATAGCCTCATTAGTCTAGTGTTTGTAAGTTAGTCAGTTATGGGTTTGATTTCCAGTTCGCCCCCCATTACATGGGACCTTAACATGGTGTCTGTACCTTAACGTACTGTGGTTGTACATTAGTACACCACTGCTTAACCCTTCGAGGAATATAAAGCGATAGCATGTAATATTTAGCTGCCTCATTAGCCAAGTGGTCCTGAGCGTGATTGCTACGATAGAGGTCCTGGGTTCGATTCCCAGGTCGAGCAAAGTGTTGTTGTGTTTTTCTATGAAATTCCCAGTAGTAGCTCGGAGTTAGGAATTTGTGCCCGGTTAATGGCAATAGGCTTGCATAGTACGCCTCTGCCTAACCCTTCGGGGAATACAGAAGTGATGGTATGTTATGTTTGCCAAACTTCTTGGCAGTATATGATTAGGTATAAATGAGACAAAGTTGTAGTATAGTCTAGTTATAATTATCCAAAGGTGCATCTTATATACTAACGACTACGTGTTGATCACGGATAGTAGAAACATTTAATAGATATTGAACGTGCGATAAAGATCATAAGATTGCGATGTAGATTGTAGATACAGCACAAAGATATTGTACTGTAACAGTACACCCCCCTTTAAAAAAAAATTATTATGGTAATAGTGTTTACAATATAAATTTGACCTAGACCTTACTAGTTATTTGCTGATGTATATAAATAATAATGCTATTGTACGCGGTGGAATTTGATGACGCCTGTTGTGGTGTGATTTGCTGACGTATGTAATTTTGACTTAGCTGTTGCACGAGTGTTTATTATTTTTTTCCGTTAAACTCTTCATTCTTCTGTCCAGTGTTTTCATTATGCCGTAAAGTAGGATCACGCCGATTGTTAAAATAATCTGTCCCATTGCAACATTTCTTGTCCACCGTAAGTCCTCCTGGATCAGGTTACGGAGTTTGTCCGCTTCGTTTTGATTGAGGCAACTGTCCGTATTGTATGTTATCTGGTCCTTAGAACTTTGATTTCCCATTTTAGATGTCTTGTTGTTACGAGTAGTTGTGAATTAATGGTATATGTTAAGATCTATGTTAATATATATACGAATAGCTTGCTTATATCAGCGATTTTTTATAGACGTACTACTGGCTTTACTTTACGTCCCGATCGTGTAGTGTACGTGTGTGAATGTCTGTAGAAATCCTTTGAATCTGGCACGTAGTTTGATTCGTCATTGATCATGAATGCTGGTTTCAATCTATCAATTGATATCACTGTCTCTTTATCCCTAATTCTAATGCAAAATGTTTTATCTGTTTTACTAATTACTGGGTAGGGTCCTTCATACGGCGGTGTCAGGGCTTTCTTAATTCTATCACACCGAACAAATACGTGTGAGCATTCTTTGAGTTCGGGATGCACAAATATAGCTTGGTTGTGGTTTTTTCTTTTCGGAATTGATGTCATTTGTGTGATGTCCTTTTGAATTTGTTTTACAAACTCTTCGTACGTTGATAACTGTGCTGCTGATGACTCAAAAAATCCTCCAGGGAGTCGTATTGGCGTTCCATATGTCATCTCTGCTGAACTATAACCTGTGTCTTCTCGCAAGCTACTCCGCAACCCGAGTAAAACTGTTGGAATTTCTTTTAACCAATTTTCGTTGGATTCTCTTGTCATTAACGCCACCTTTAAAGTTCTATGAAATCTCTCTATCATTCCATTGGATTGCGGATGATAAGGTGTTGTCCTAATTTTATGTATTCCCAAAAATTGTGAGAGTGACTCAAATATTCTTGATTCAAACTGTCGGCCTTGATCCGTAGTAATGCGCAATGGACATCCAAAACGAGTAATCCATCCTTCGAAAAGTGTCTTGGCTACTGTTTCTGCAGTTATATCTTCTACCGGAAATATTTCGGGCCATGACGTACAACGATCTATGATTGTGATTAAATATCTCTTCCCTTGTGAAATCGGAAGTGGTCCGACGATGTCAATATGTAAATGTTCAAAACGTTGCGCTGTCATAAATGTACCAGGAGGTGATATCGTATGTCGTTGTATTTTTGATTTTTGGCAGGCTATACATGATCTACACCAATTATTGATATCTTTGTTCATATACGGCCATAAATACCTTTGGGTTATCATTTTTCTCGTAGTTCTTTTTCCTGGATGGCTCATACCATGAATGGTATCGAAAATTTGTTTGCGAAATTGCTTTGGTAAGTAGGGGCGGCTTTTTCCAGTAGACGTGTCGCAGGTGATGTTTATTGTGGAACCCGGAAGCGTAATGTTTTTGAATTTTAATCTTTTATTGTCACGTAATTTACTTAGTTCATTATCTGTTGATTGACATTTTTCCAATTCAGCGTAATCGATAGGTGATGGCACGTATATTTCCTCTATTCGAGATAAGGCATCGGCGGTAATATTGTCACGTCCGCTTATGTGTTGAATGTTGGTACTGTATTGTGAAATGAAATCTAACTGCCGGACCCGTCGCGGTGTATCGTTTGATGATGGTTTTTGGGAGAATGCGTATGTCAAAGGTCGGTGATCCGTAAATATTGTAAATTCTCTTCCCTCGATTAATCTGTGAAAATGTTTGACGGCCATGTATATTCCTAACAGCTCTCTGTCAAACGTAGAATATTTTTGTTGAGTTTCGCTCAATTTTTGTGAAAAAAAAACCTAATGGTTCCCAATTGCGTCCGGATTTTTGTTGTAAAACTCCACCAACGCAAGTAGCACTAGCGTCGGTCATGAGCGCTAGTGATGCGTTGCGGGAAGGATGCGCTGTTAACACTGCGTTTTTCATGCTTTCCTTGCATTTTTCGTAAGCTTTGTCTGCTTCCGTTGTCCAAGGAACAGGTGAATTATCGTTCTTTTTTGAACCATGTAGATATTCGTTTAAAATTCTTTGATTTTCCGCTGCGCGTGGAATATTACTTCTGTAGAAATTGACCATGCCCAAAAATCGTCTTAATTCTTGAATTGTTTTCGGTTTGGGAAATTCCGTGATTGCTTTGTAATTTTCTTCGGTAGGTTGTATTCCTTGGCTCGTTATATGATAACCTAAGAAATCTATTTCCCTTCTGAGAAATTCGCATTTTTCGAGATTAATGGTTATTCCATTCTCGTGTAAACGTTTGAAAACCGTTTCTAAATGCTGATAATGCAAATCTTCGTTGTCCGATGCGATGAGACAGTCGTCTACAAATATAAATACGAAGTTTAAATCTCTAAATAAGGAATCCATGAATCGTTGAAATGTTTGTGCCGCATTGCGTAATCCGAAAGGCATTCTTAAGTACTCAAAAAGTCCGAAAGGTGTGATGATGGCTGTTTTTTCTATATCTTTAACAGGAATACAGTGGTATGCTTTGCGTATATCTATCTTGCTTAGTATCTTCTTATTTTCTAATATGTATGTAAAGTCAGTTAATCTTGGTAGTGGGTATTTGTCCGGTACTGTCGTGCTATTGAGCATTCGATAGTCTCCGCACGGTCTCCATTCGCCATTTTTCTTTTTTACCATATGTAATGGGCTTGCCCATGGGCTATCTGACGGTCGGCAAATTCCGAGCTCTATCATATTTTGAAATTCCTTTTTGGCTATGTCGTATTTTTCTGGAGGTAATGGTCTTGCCCGAGCTGCGATGGGTGGTCCTGTAGTGATAATGTGGTGTTCTATCTTATGTTTGGGCGCATTGCGTAGAGAGGACTCTTTCGTGATGTCTTCGTATTTGTTTAAAAGTTGCGTAATACGTGAATTCGTTCCCACTGCGATAGTACGAATTGTTTGTTGTGTCGCTTTTTCTGAAGTTACATGCGTTGTCAGCTCTGTAACTTTGTCGATAAGTTTGCGACCTGCTATGTCGACTAATAGTTTATAGTGCTCTAGAAAATCTGCTCCAATTATTGGTTGTGTAACATCGGCGATTATAAAATTCCATTTATAACATCGTTGTAGTCCTAAATTCAAGGTAAGCGTCTTCTCACCGTAAGTCCTAATTTTAGTCCCATTTGCAGCGTATAGTGTGTATTGTTCATTTTGTAAAATTGAATATCTCTGTTGCTTGCTAATGACTGAAATATTTGCGCCCGTGTCAATTAAAAACTTCATACCACTTTTTCGGTCGGTAATGGTGAGGCGATTGGATGGGTGGATTGCACAGAGTTTCGCCGTTGTCTGTGCTCTTATTCGTTTCCCTGGTTCCGTACGTAAGTCATTGGTTTCCAACCGCATGGTTTAATGCAGTTCCTTGCATATTTTCCGAATCTTTCGTGGTAGTAACAAAATCGATTTGCTCCTCTATAGTTTGTTCTCGGCCTCATAATCGGGAATTGTTGACGTTTCTTGAAATGATTGTGCGTGCTGGGTCGATAGCCATATTGACCTTGCCAAATGCTTACTCTTATCCTGAATTACATTTCTCCTGCTATTACCCATGTGATAAATTACTCCTTTGAGACTAGTTCCTTTCCTAAAGCTTGGAAGATGGCTCGTGTCCTACCGCTTCCTAAAGTCCCTAATTCCACCTCAGTTTCCCAGTTCCGTCCTATATCCATTCTTCCAATCCTATCCAAGGTACTTGAGAGTATTGCTCAGAAACAACTGTCTTTTTTCCTCTCTTCCAACAGCCTCTTGAGTCCATACCAATCCGGTTTTCGCCCAGGCCATAGCACAGTAACAGCACTAGTAAAAATCACAGATGATATCCGCCTAGCTATGGAAAACAAACAACTTACGATCTTGGTTTTACTGGACTTTAGCAGTGCCTTTAATTCGGTTGATTTCGACATACTCTTAGGAATCCTAGCCTCTCTTAATATATCCCCTTCTGTTCTTAACTGGTTTAACTCATATCTTCGGGGCCGCTCGCAATCGGTCCACTCCAATGAGGTCTCCTCAGAGTGGCGTGATCTTGTTGCGGGCGTCCCACAAGGTGGCGTTCTATCCCCTCTTCTCTTTTCGGTTTTTATTAATGCCATTACTCAGGTTCTATCCTCACACTTCCATCTCTATGCAGACGACTTGCAGCTTTATCGGCACTTTAAAATCGAAGAGCTGTCGGACACAATCGAGGCTGTAAATAATGACCTGAAAAATATCAGCCAATGGGCTCAATCATTTGGTCTTTTGGTAAACCCCGATAAATCAAAAGCGCTGATAGTGGGTAGCAGATACTTTTATAATCTCCTGAGCCAGCACTCTCTCCCACCTATCATATTTAACAGTGTGCCTATAAGTTACTCCAAAAGCGTTAAAAACTTAGGTGTCTATTTGGATAATAATCTCTCATGGAATGCTCACATCGCGGAAGTAAGCAGGAGGGTCTATTGCTCCTTCCAGTCCTTAAAGCGTCTCCAAAAGTTCCTGCCGTTTCAAACTAAAATAACTCTTGCTCAATCTCTTCTTCTTCCTCTCATCGACTATGCTGATATCTGTTTTCT
The DNA here is from genome assembly GCA_947256265.1 of Acronicta leporina. Classification (NCBI taxonomy): domain Eukaryota; kingdom Metazoa; phylum Arthropoda; class Insecta; order Lepidoptera; family Noctuidae; genus Acronicta; species Acronicta leporina. Next base: position 1,566,665 of record OX366537.1, on the reverse strand, counting down.
TGATGCCACCGAAGAACTCCTTAACAAACTGGAACGTTTGCAGAATTTGTGCATTCGCTTCGTTTTCGGCCTCCGGAAATATGATCATGTTTCAGAATTCCGGGCGAGATTGCGGTGGCTGCCTATTCGTCAACGACGGGATTGTCATATCCTTTCCTTTCTGTACTTCATTCTTCACAATCCTGACTCTCCTCTATACCTGCGGGAACGCTTTGAGTACCTTGTCCCTAGGGGTAAGCCCTGTCGCACTAGCTCTTCTCTCCTGCTTCGTACCGCCCAACACACTACAGCCTGTTACCACGGCTCGTTCACTATTCGGGCAGCGACACTATGGAATTCTCTCCCACATTCCTTGCGTGATAGCACTTCCTTGGATGTCTTCAGGAGAAGAATTAAGGAATATTTTCTTTCAACATCTTTATAATTTTAGAATATATATTATGATATATATAATATATGTATGTATGTATATATATAATATATGTATGTATGTATATATGTGTGTATATAAACTTATATGTGTAGGTATATTTATGTAATATATATATTTCTATCTAAGTAATTATAGAATTTACATTGAATTATATTTGACTGTATGTAATTTTCAAAATTTGTATTAATTTACTTGACTCTATCTTGTGTACTTCACTTTATCCTCATTTTACACACATCTCTCTTTTCACTCGAAGGGTTTGCTGGAAGAAAACTCTATATGGAGTTAAGCTCGCCTTTGTACATCCAATTTAAAATGTATTTACCTTATTAAATGTGTACAATAAAGATATAAATAAAAATAAATAATTTTGCTAGCTGGGCTAAAATGCATGCTGTATTGTTGTCGTTTGAAGTGTCGTTGCTAACAGCTGATATTTCGGTTACTTTTGAATTCATTATTATTTTGTCTGCAATTTGGCTCAGTTTGTCAATTTCCATGTCTTCCGTAACTGCTAGAACCGTAGTAACTGATGTTGGTAAAAGCCTGAACCATAGTAGTTTAATTGTTTCGTCACTGATTTTTCCTCTCCCGAGGACTCGCATTTGACGTAATAACTGCGAAGGTTTTTGATCACCGAGTTCTGTCTCTGATATTAATTTTTGAAACTGTCGCTGTTCTGTTTCTTCGTAACAATCAATTAAACGTTCCTTGATGTTTTTATATTTATCTGTAGTCGGTGGTGAAGTGATTAGGTCACTAACTTGTAGTATTTCTTCCTTGGATAATTTTGCTATTACTGTACAGTATTTGTATTCGTCTCCTTGCTTCTGTGGTGCTAATATGGCTTCTAGTTGCGTGAACCATAATCTTGGTTGGTCTTTCCAAAATTCCGGAATGCGAGATAAAACCGAGGTGCCAGCAGCTACTTCAAGTGTTCCTTGCTGATTTATGTTCGCCTTGCATGGTGATTGTGCCATGTTTCTTGCTGCGTATTCGTTCGTCGGGGTCACCAATTTGCCAAACTTCTTGGCAGTATATGATTAGGTATAAATGAGACAAAGTTGTAGTATAGTCTAGTTATAATTATCCAAAGGTGCATCTTATATACTAACGACTACGTGTTGATCACGGATAGTAGAAACATTTAATAGATATTGAACGTGCGATAAAGATCATAAGATTGCGATGTAGATTGTAGATACAGCACAAAGATATTGTACTGTAACATTATGTAATATTTAACCAAGCTGATATTTCAACTGAGATATATAAATAAGACAGAAATATTTCATAGATTCGAGAGCGACTTGACAACAAGCTACAGAAGGTACATTCTTAAAAAGGGCTTCAAAATATTATAATTTAGGACGAAACTAAGTTGCAGGGTGGCGTTTGTTCTTTTTTTATGGGATAGGGGAGCAAACGAGCACACGGATCACGTGATGGTAAGCGATAACCGCCGCCCATGGTCACCCGCAACTCAATAGGAGTTACAAGTGCGTTGCCCGCCTTTTAAAAGGGTTTGGGCCTCCAGTAACCTCATTCACTCGGCGAAACACAATGCAAGCGTTGTTTCACGCCGGTTTTCTGTGAGGCCGTGGTATCACTCCGGTCGAGCCGGTCCATTCGTGCCGAAGCATGGCTCTCCCACGTGAAAGAAGTGAAGTCGCTTATATAAATAGAACGATACTTGACAATAATTGTAGGGGTCGGACAGGGTTTCATTAACACATTGTATAATTTGAGATACTCCTCATATTGCTTGGTAGCCTGGTATGTAACACATAATATAATCATGTATTGTGTATCAACGAAAGGAAATGTTCCGGTTCGCCCATTAGATCGGTTCCCATGTCAAAACAAAAGTCTCTCATACAATAGACTATTAAAGATTGTGCTCTACATATTGATAAGCGAAAGATGTAGCCAAGCTATAAAAAATCTATACTAGTATTATAAAGCCGAAACTATAAATAATAAATAATCTATTATAAAGGCGAAGAGTTTGTTTGAACGCGCTAATCTCAGGAAATCCTAGTTCAATTTTTTAAATTCCTTTTGAGTTGGATAGTCCATTAATCGAGGAAGGTTATAGGCTATACTCGTATAAAATTATGCTTAGATTGATAGGGGTAGAGCATCAACATTTTTTTTTGCAAAAACGGGAAAAAATATGAAAGACAGAACTTTTTCTTTCCAAACTCTGACTGAGCTGCTACTGAGATAAGATTAGATTATGTTCGAGCTACACAATAACTGATGAATCCATGCCGACGGGTGGAACTGGTCTACTCAAAGCCACTACGGCTATTTAAGACATTTTCTTGCATTGTAATTTACATACCTACATATTTGCTACTAAGTACAACTGTGTGACCTAAACTTTAAAACGACCATGATTCTCTGAGTTTGTTTCGGCATCTTTTATTTCTTCTCAGAGGTCATCAGTTAGGAAATCAGTGCCATCTAGTTAAACATATAAAACATTGACTTCTGAAGATATAATTACAGAAATAAACATAATCTAGAACTGCCTCATTATCCAAGTGGTCTTGAGCGCGACCGCAACGCTAGAGGTCCTGGGTTCGATTCCCAGGTCGAGCAGTTTTATTAGTGGATTTTATATGAAATTCCTAGTAGCAACTACATGGGACCTAAACATACCAGCGAACTGTGGGTTACATTAGTACACCACTGCTTAACCCTTCGAGAATACAGGCGTGATGGTTTGTATGAACATAATTTATTATTATTATTACAAATGTGCAAACTGAGGGTATTGGGAGTGATAATCATGAGACCTCCTCCTAACCCTATGTGAATTAAAGCGTGACGGATTACTATGATCATGTTATCCCTTTAAAAACATAGCAAAGATATGTCATATCTTTCAGTATGACACAGCCCTTCATATCTGCGAAATTACCAAAGAAAACAATAGGTTGGCCAGTGGCGAAAGTTCCCAGAGGTAGGTACTGAGGCCACTGGGAAAGTTCGAATACGTGTTATTAGCTAAATGTCCATTTTTAATTGCCGGCTACCTTACTTCCACGATATGGGAAAGTATGGAAATGACCCTCCTATAAGAAATATTCATAATTTTGACATGCAATACATATTTTCTTAACTAGCTTAAGCTCGCGGCTTTGCTCACCTGAAGCTATAGGTATTAGGATTAGTAATGGATTCCAAAAATAATTTAATGAAAACCAACATTGATGATCTCTTCTTTGTATGGGCCTCTATACATCAGAGAGGTCAAGCTGCATCACAGGATCCGTTTGTTTTATTGAGATAAGAAGTTCACTTATTTTTAAGTTGGAGCATATACTTTCTAACAGTGATAACAAAATTAAAATCTATTTAGTCGTTTTTGCTCCAACCCGTAACAAACAGATAAGAATTTTAAAAATCACATTTTTTTGTATAGTCATAGCTTTTTTACAATTTTATAATACTAATAGCCTTGGGGTATGACCACTGGACTGCCGTGTCGTTGGTCTCGAGTTCAAACCCAAGGCACGCACCTCTGACTTTTCTTAATCATGTGCGTATTAATAATTAATTATCACTCGCTTACAACTACGGTGAAGGAAAACATCGTAAGGCTGCATGCCTGAGAGATTTTCTCGACGGCGTGTGAAGTCTGCCAACCCGCATTAGGCTAGCGTGGTGGACTATAGCCTATTCCCTTTCATTGTGAGAGGAGACCCGTGCCGAGCAGTGGGATATAATGGGTTGACTAAATATATATATTTTTAGGTATCAAAAGTGGAAGAGATTAAAGAAAAACAAGTCGGGAGACTTTAAACAAATATAATTTTGATTACGTCACTTAAACAAAAAGAGCTAACTTAGCTAATAGCTAATCAACCATATTAGTTAAACCACAAACAATAATAACCATAATCACACTGAAATAAATTACACATAAACGAAAAGACAGGAACGAACAAATGGAATAATCTCACCAGCCAGGACAACCTTTCGATGCGAGAGCCGCGAGCAAAGTGAAGTTCTATTGCGAGTGTAACGGTTTATATAGGCTCTGGGTGGTGGGGTGGCTATAGGAATAAAAATGAAAATTAAAATTCTTCCTGTCGTCTAATACGGCCTATTCTGACGAAGCGCCGTCCTCGCGCGCCTCGTGTGCATTATATGAAGACCCTGCTCCATTATCATTCATATTATCCTGTTTTTCTTTTGTAAGGCAACGAGAAACAATTACATAATTATCAATGACTTAGGTGCTGAACCCTTTCACACATCTCATTGAAGGCCCTCTTTCATACATATTCACGCAAAAATATAACGAAACATTCAATAATCATAGTTCACGCTATCATACTTCCTCTAATTACACATACTTCTCACAGAAACAATAACTTGGTATAGACATAGGCCTCCATTACGCATATCTATCCAACACAACAGACATAGGCCTCCATTACGCATATCTGACTTATGTAGAACCAAATGAGATAGAGGCCTCCATTACGCATATCTCTTTCAACACAACAGACATAGGCCTCCATTACGCATATCTGACTTATGTAGAACCAAATGAGATAGAGGCCTCCATTACGCATATCTCTTTCAACACAACAGACATAGGCCTCCATTACGCATATCTGACTTAAGTAGAACCAAATGAGATAGAGGCCTCCATTACGCATATCTCTTTCACACGTAACAAAATATGCTGTGCTGCTGCTTGAGTAGTTTTACCATAAGCACCGCTTAATAAATTCAACTCATATCGACCATTAAGTAACACCTTTGTTACTCGATATGGTCCACGCATCCCAGAGTCAAGCTTGCCAGTTGACTGTGTGAACTTTATGACAAATACGAGATCGTCAACTTGGAACTTTCTGGGGCGTTGTCGTTGCTGGTTGGCATACTGGTCTTGGTGCTTCTGGTTTCTCTTTAGCAGATCGCGAGCCCTGGCGCGATACAGTTCTCGCCGAGTTTCGCGATTGGGGGCACCGCCTTCGACTGCCACATCGCGTACTAGTGTACGTATTAGAGGTGTGGCAGCATTAATACCTGTCAACAGATTCAAAGCAGATGTTTGTGTGGTCTTACGCTTTGTTATATTTATTACAAGTTGTAACTTCCAAAGCGTGTCTGACCAAGCAGCCTTCTTATAATTTGCTTCGATGCGTATCATGTTAAGCACCGTGCGCACGAAACGCTCGGCTTGACCATTAGCATGATGCATCTCAGGTGTTATATAGTGCACCTCCATGGCCAAGTCCCTTGCGAGGTCGACGAACTCCGACGACTCGAACATTCGCCCTCGGTCACACACAAGTAATTTTGGTACTCCAAAAAGGGAAACAGAATTAAGAAAAATACGCTTAAGCTCACTAACATCAATCCCAGAAATTGTCGTACCTATCTGACACTTTCGGATACCGGAGCATTCACTAGTGTGCTAATTTTTCGAGGACTCGGCCTCACCTGACCCTGACCAACTACTCTACCCAAGTACTAAACCTCTTCTGTAAGAAATTAACACTTGCGGACATTGATCAAAAATTCAGCATTGGTTAATGTCAACAATACTTCGCGCAACAGGTGTATACCTTCGTCAATAGATGAACTAAGGAGCAAAACGTCATCGACGTAGATAAGGACTTCCCCGGCATCAATATGTTTGCGTAAAGTATTATTGATTATCCTCTGATAAACAATCCGGCGAATTCGTTAATCCATAAGGCATCCTGATAAATTCAAAATGGCCCTCAGGTATAACGAAGCCAGTTTTATGGATTGAAGACTCGTCAAGTGGAATCTGATGGAATCCGGTAGCCATATCAAGGCTACTGAAGAACCTACAGCTTCCTAAACGATCAATACAGTCTTCGATTAAGGGCAAGGGATACCTATCCTTAATTATTACTCTATTGAGGGACCGAAAATCGACACACATTCTGTCAGAACCATATTTTTTTCTTAACCAAGATAGGGCTGGAATAAGACAATTCAGACTCCCTAATAATACCCTTGTCCAACAAGTCAACTTCTCCTGATAAGACAGTTTATACGGATGATAAACGATTGGAGTATCATCAGAGAGGCGAATGTGCATAGTTCCAGTTTTAACGGTAGTTGTGGCATTACCCGAAATAAAATAATCGGAAAATTTGCAAGTAACTCGACGAAGATTTGCTAATTCTTTCCCAATTACAGGAATATTATCTCGCTATGCATGTTCGCTCCTGCTACTGTGCTGAAATTCAGTTCGAAGGTAGGGGAGCGAGTTAAATACTGCTGATTTTTAGTACGTACAAAAACAATTCCATCCCTATTTAAAACATCGGTCCCAATAATTATAGGTGCATTCATACAAGAGGCAGGAATTATAAAGAGGTCTACTTCAATAGTAATATACTGAAACTCAATGTTAAGTGTGACGTAATGATTGACAAGTACTTTCCGGTCGCTAATCCCTTTAATTAAAAGAGACGTCTGCTTAAGTTGGCATGAGAAATATTTAATAACATTTGAAGATATCAATGAGACATACAAAGCCCCGCTGTCTCGTCCACAGCTATCCCCTGGACCACAACCGTAGTGACGTCGTTATTTGCGTTCAACACCCGTGTCTCGCATAGATTAACATTTCGCGAATCAATGCGACCTTTCGTAAAACATTTATCATCAGTGACCTATTTTTTTTTACAAAGGGTACATTTAGGGACGTTATTAGGGAACTTATCCTTCTGTGGACAGTCAAAGGATTTATGACCACGTTGATTACAAGTGAAACATGTATGGTTACTAATGTCAGTTGGTGTTGGTCGTTGTCTATGGTTATATTTGTCAGTATTCTGCTGGGACTCATGCCTAAATGTCTTATTCTGAGGGGGTTTAGCATGTACGGACAGAAATGAGACTAAATCGGCGGAGATAACGATGCTTTACGATTTACACTCATACCAACGTTAGAACGTGAACGTGACCGCGACGCTGAGTAAGAATCTAAACGGGAACGCACGCGGCGAAGGCCTGCGTAGATCTGCGAACGAGAACGAGAACGAGAACGACATTGTCTAACCCGTCGAGATCTATCATGCACAGATCGTGAGCGAGATCGAGATTTACGTGCGTCATCAGTCCCTTGCGGACGTGATTCACGCGGCATGATCAACACAGAACAATTAACTTGTTTTTTTTTTTTAAGCTAGCTCTTTTATAAGTTTTGTGGATGGATTCAAACGGCAAGGCAATAAGTAAAGCTTGGGTCTATCCCACTTCTGATTTTAGGTATCAAAAGTGGAAGAGATTAAAGAAAAACAAGTCGGGAGACTTTAAACAAATATAATTTTGATTACGTCACTTATACAAAAAGAGCTAACTTAGCTAATAGCTAATCAACCATATTAGTTAAACCACAAACAATAATAACCATAATCACACTGAAATAAATTACACATAAACGAAAAGACAGGAACGAACAAATGGAATAATCTCACCAGCCAGGACAACCTTTCGATGCGAGAGCCGCGAGCAAAGTGAAGTTCTATTGCGAGTGTAACGGTTTATATAGGCTCTGGGTGGTGGGGTGGCTATAGGAATAAAAATGAAAATTAAAATTCTTCCTGTCGTCTAATAATATATATACTAGCTTCTGCCCGCGGCTTCGCTCACGTGAAGCGGAGTAAAAATGGAAAACCAACATTGATGACCTCTTCTTTGTATGGGCCTCTATACATCAGGGAGGTCAAGCTGAATCACAGGATTCATTTAATTTAATTGAGATAAGAAGTTCATCAGTTTTTAAGTTGGAACATATACTTTCTAACAATGATAATAAAATTAAAATCTATTCAGTAGTTTTTGCTCCAACCCGTAACAAACAGACAAGAATTTTAAAAATCACATTTTCGGTTTCGGAGACGTTTATATACCATAACCCACGTGTTTTTTTTTAATATCTTCAATGTACAGACATAGCTTTTTTACAATTTTATAATAGTAGAGAAGAAGATATATATGGCCGATAGCAGATCCTGGCATTGTTTTATTTTACATTTGTACGGAATTTGTCTTAATAATAAATATATTTTTGTTTCTTTCTTTCCATTCCTCTGGTGCTACTACGTGCTACAGATGTTTATGCACGGTGAAGACTACTTATAATTATGTGCTCATTCGCTGACATAATCAATAAAAAAAACACGCCTGTATTCCCCGAAGGGATAGGCAGAGGTATACTAGCACATACATAGTTCGGTTTCGGTATATTTAGGACTTATGTATCAGGAGGCGAGCCTATTGCCATTAACCGGGCACAAATCCAAATTCCAAGCCACTAATGAGAGTTTCATAGAAAAACTAACATTTTGCTCGACCTAGGAGTCGAACCTAAGACCTCTAGCATAGTAGATAAATGAGGTAGTTAAAGTATCTACTACTTTATTTCCATAAAATTGTTTTACCAGTCAATTTAACAGGAAAGTAGTTGAAACTTCAAATATAGACTTACAGACAATTTTGTATACGGCAACACTTTGGAGACAATGGCCAAACTTCGTGCAGAAAAAAAAGCAACAACACCAACACAAAACATACGAAAAACAACCTTAAGGACTTCATATAAAGTTGAATTCTCAATGGACATCTTACTAAATCAAATAATACTTATCTCAATACGATAGAGTCTAATTTTGCGTAACGCTAACCTTTTCCAAGCCGAAGAAAGGACGGATGTAAAAAATTTAGCCAAACAAACTTACCAGTGCGTTCACAAAACTAGTTTGAGGTAGAACATTGTTTGGGAAATGATTTTGGGAGCTGCAAATTTAAGTTTGTGTCGAACCCTTTCACTGGCGAAGTTTTGTGAGTGCAGGTTTTGAATCTAAGGGATAGCGAGAGGGTTATCGGAAAGCAACACTGCAAATCTTTATCAATCGATAAGAGTATATCTATACTAATATATAAAGCTGAAGAGTTTGTTTGTTTGTTTGCTTGAACGCGCTAATCTCAGGAACACAGCGCTTTAAAAATTCCTTCATAATGCGCACAGCTGGGCAGTGGAACTCCCTCCCTGCGTCTGTATTTCCGAGTGAATATAACCCGAACTTATTCAAATCTAGAGTGCATAGGCATCTTCTGGGTGCGCTCGCTCCACCGTCGGCCTCATCATTGCCTCGGCAAGAGCAAACCCATTATTAGTAAAAAAAAACTACTGGTCCGATTTGAAAAATTCTTTCAGTGTTAGATAGCCCATTTATTGAGGAAGGCTATAGGCTATATATCATCACGCTACGCTGACGAAGTCGCGGTGGGAAGCTAGTGCTTAATTTATACGAGTATGCCAAAATGGCATTTTGAGAGTACTTACGCATGAAACAACAACAACACGGCTACTATCCTTACCTCTATCCGACAAAATTCTTACTGTGTTGCCTCGGATATAACTCGCTAGAGGTAAGGCGAGCTCGAGATCAGCTCACAATGGCCTGCAAGACGCTCCGTGGCGCTATTGATGCGCATGAAAGCAGCATGTGCTGGCGCGCTTCTTTGTCCCAGACTATTACTGCCGGGGCAAAAAGCACAGGCTCTTTGCTGTGCCTCTATGTCATACTGTTGCACGTGCTAAGTCGCCAATTCTTCGCACTCTGGCTGCGCATAATGATCTCTTGGATTCTAATCCAACAGGCGATCTGTTTGCTGATGGGTGGACGAAGATTTTATTGGTATGTCAGAAGTACTGTGAGAGGAATTTATGAGTGGTAATTTTTACTTTACTTTGTTTATTTTAATGATTGTTATAATTGTCTTTTTTAAAGTTTTTGAAAAAATAAATAAATAAATAAAGTTTTAGTTACTGTAATTGGTTGTAAATAAATAGCTAATAAATAAATGAGTAAGGCACATGGATGAGTGGTTGAGCCTCACGGGACTTGCTCAGTGCACACTCCAAGAAATTCATAGGTTCCTCATCGAGATGGCAAAATGCCATTCCTTTCCTGATATTTCGTCTAACGCTCTCTTAGAAAATAATGTTTCTGTCGGAGACATCAGTCTGCAGGACGTGCAAAACGGAAAATGAGAGTATAGAAGACCTTCTAGAAGAAGCTAGAAGAAAATTTGCCTCTTGAGGTAGGGTTATTTAAGAACAGATGACTACAGGCTCTTACCCCCATACCTCATTATAAAGTCGAGGAGGATCGAGGAGTTGTTTGAAGAACTAGGAGAGGATGAGGAATACGGGAAGCACAGAAGATCCCACTGGGTCAATGTGCACTGAGGCCTTGCTGCCACATAAGATGAGTATGGTTTCTTTCTTTTTAAGTTGTATGTATACAGGCTGAACTTGAATAAATGATTAATTAAATATGTTGGAGAATTGGGAGTTATACCCGCCTCGTAATCAGAAGTTATAGTTAATCATTACCACAGTGGGCGCCAGAGTGGGTTATGCTGGTTCAAACATGAGAACAAAAATTTTGAAGTCATTAAAGTCCTCATTTAACCAGACTTCTCAGTTTTTTTTTTTTTTATGGGATAGGGGGGCAAACGATCAAACGGATCACCTGATGGTAAGTGATAACCGCCGCCCATGGACACCCGCAACACCAGAGGAGTCGCAAGTGCGCTGCCCGCCTTTAAAAGGGTTTGGGCCTCCGGTAACCTCAACTCACACGGCGAAACACAACGCAAGCGTTGTTTCACGCCGGTTTTCTGTGAGGCCGTGGTATCACTCCGGTCGAGCCGGCCCATTCGTGCCGAAGCATGGCTCTCCCACGTGAAAACCTTTAAAGTTATACCTTATTATCCTTCCATTATCCAAGCCAAAAACTGCAAGACCAAAGGACACAGTGAGCTCATTCTGCATGAATCGGATCACTAATATTATTAACAAACTGCCTCACTAGCCAAGTGGTCCTGAGCGCGACTGCTACGCTAGAGGTCCTGGGTTCGATTCCCAGGTCGAGCAGTGTTATTGGGTTTTCTATGAAATTCCCAGTAGCAGCTCGGAGTTAGGAATTCGTGTCCAGTTAATGGCAATAGGCTCACCCCCTATTACATGGGACCTAAACATACCGGCGAACTGTGGTTGTACATTAGTACACCTCTGCCTAACCCTTCGGGGAATACAGGCGTGTTGGTATGATGGTATAATTAACAAAAATGTAAGGTAGCTGTTAGTAATTTTAACATTGAGACGTCCAACTCGTCAGTCTGCCCGTGACCATGGATGCTGTAAAGGATCCGAAACGTCGGGAACTATATAATATCAATATACCGCGATAAAATCCGTAAAAAGTAGTTTTAATTCAATTTCTAATATTCGCGTAAATATCAGAAAGTTTTTTAAAAAGCTTACAAGCAATGTGGGTCGCACATTACTAGTATTCTTGTTTACTCCTCATGCTAAGCTAAAATGCTTGTGTTACGAGTGGGTTCACGTTGGTAGTGCAATGGGTGGGTATCGAACCGGTAACCACATGATCGCAAGTCCAACGCCCTAGGCATTAGGCTACCGACGCTAAATAATTATATTGTTTTAATTTCACGATTTTACCAAATAATTATGTATTTTACCAATGGATACAATGTCGCTTTTTCGCTTACATTAATTATTATCATAGTTCAAAAGCCCATCAATCTATGTCGGCACTCGTCAGTAGCGACAGCAACCGCAGTGCACTGCAAATAATTCAGCGTGCCTTTATGATGTATACGCTGACCGTACTTATTGTGATTAATTGTATTGGCGTACTAGTGTGAGTCCATGACTATTTTTTTTTATGGTATAGGGGAGCAAATGAGCAGACGGATCACCTGATGGTAAGCGATAACCGCCGCCCATGGACACCCGCAACACCAGAGGAGTCACAAGTGCCGCCTTTTAAAAGGGTTTGGGCCTCCGGTAACCTCATTCACTCGGCGAAACACAACGCAAGCGTTGTTTCACGCCGGTTTTCTGTGAGGCCGTGGTATCACTCCGGTCGAGCCGGCCCATTCGTGCCGAAGCATGGCCCTCCCACGTGTTAAAAAAAATCTGCTAAATTTATAAACAAAACGTATTAGGACATACCATCACGCCTTTATTCCCCGAAGGGTAAGAGGAGAGGTGTTCAATACTTTATAGTTATTTTAGTGAAGGAAAAATTTGACCACGGGCAGGGTAATGCAAAAAATTACAAAAAGACAATTGATAAGTAAGGTGGCATCGTACGACATCGAACTGTATGGTAAGTCATGTCGGTGGAGAAGCAATGTGACTTGCTTTTCAATAGATACCACTGACGTCACATTTAAGACGTAAACTCAGAACGTGAAGGCCATCGATATGGCGGGTGGGACTCGCGGTGCCTTAGTGGTCATAGCGTGTGGTGTATCTAACCAGAAGACGCAGTTTCGAATCCTGCCCGCGGTTGAATTTTTCCTTCACTAAAATTACAATAAAATCCATCTAAACACGGAACTGACTCCCGAATAACCGTTGTAATGAAAGCCTGAGCCACTTGGAGTTAAACCGAGCGGATACGGAAGTTGGTAAAAACTTTGCACCTGTAAGTTTGAGGAGAGGCAAGTTGTACAAATGAAACTGCTATTTAAAAGATATAGAGATACTGGATGTGGCCTAACACGAGTGTCGAAATCTTGGCTTTGTTGATATATTATAATGATGGTAGCCATTGACTTATACAACATTATTTTTAGTATAAACCTGAACACGGTTTGCTCAGAATAAGTAACTGCATCGATTCCAATAATTTTTACATAAATTTTACACAATTCATTTACATAAATTCTACGTCTCACTAATTAAAACTGTTACACTTTTAATACATACAACAAAGATATTTAAAATGTTTAATATTTAAATGTCTTGGATACATAAAAAAGACTTGCCTCTTCCAGTACGACTAAATTTAGCCACTCCACGTACAAAATACGTTACTAATTTAAGAAAACAAACTCTTAAATTTCGAATCCATTTTCGAAATTTGTAACACTGCAATATTAAAAAGAAACGCTCTACTATAAGGAGGTCGAAGTCAAAGAAGGTAGACAAGGTATTTTCGACTTTAATGAGGGGTAAAAAGTTTTGGTAAACGAGGGAAGGTACAGATAGCGATAGCAATGAAGGGTTGATTTTAAATTTGGATGCTGGATAGTAGAATTTTATTGCTGAATTCAACTGGGTCATTCATCATTTATTTATTGGTATACCAATAGCAATGCATATTAAATTATTGTTAAAAATATTTATAATTCAGGTACTGCAATGTGAGCACAGGTGCCTCAAACAGCATTCACCATACAGACAAAGTTTAAACGTTATCTAGATGGCTGGAAACCCACAACTGTGGTTCCCCAACGTGTTATTGCGATTGACTTGTTTTTAGTTACGGGGAGAAACCTTCAAAAGGTGAAGGTCTTCGGGGATTAGACGGGGGAGTGTGGAACTTTTACCCACTTAAACCAACCTCGGTGGCCACCTTCAGCACATGAAGGGGGGATCCTAATCAGTGCCTGTTTGGGCACATCTAAGTGGATGTCTTTCTCACAACCTAAAAATGTTGATCATGCAATGAACTCTGAACACGTGTCTTCTAAATACTCTACACATTAAACGCCAACCCATCAATTTTCCGATCCCAATATTGTCGCTTAACCTTCAGGGCGTTAGCGAATACAATAAGGCCACGGGCATGAAACATTTGGAGAACGGATCAAAGGGCAAAGTCGGGGGAGTTTGTTAAGGAATTTGCACATAGTTTGCATTAGGCGGGGGTGGATTGACAAGTCAAGTATTTTGATTTAAGAGATCTTGCGTATTTTGTTAACTGACTTAAAACATCTCTACTATTATAAAAATGTAAAAAAGCTGAGTCTGTACGTTGAATATATTAAAAAAAAACAAATGGGTCATAGTCATACCATCACGCCTGTATTCCCCGAAGGGTTAGGCAGAGGCGTACTAATGTACACCCACAGTTCGCCCGTATGTTTAGGTCCCATGTAATAGGGGGCGAGCCTATTGCCATTAACCGGGCACAAATTCCTAACTCCGAGCTGCTACTGGGAATTTCATAGAAAAACCCAATAACACTTTGCTCGACCTGGGAATCGAACCCAGGACCTCTAGCGTAGCAGTCGCGGTCAGGGCCAATTGGCTATTGAGGCAGTTAAACAAGTGGGTTAGGATATATAAACGTCTCCGAGCCCAAAACTACTGTATGGATTTTAATTTGTTATCACTGTTAGAAAGTATGTGCTCCAAATTAAAAACTGGTATACTTCTTATCTCAAATAATTAAACGGAACCTGAGATACAGCTTGACCTCTCTAATATATAGAGACCCATACAAAGAAGAGATCGTCACTGTTGGTTTTTGAGCTTCAAGTGAGCGTAGGCAGAAGCTAGTATTCTATAAACAAGGACCTCTAATTACTTTTTTTTATAATAATGCATAAAGACCTAAGTAACAAAACTTCTTCATAATTAACCCATAGATTATTCCACTGCTGGTCATTCGTTCCGTGTAAGATAATATTCAGTCACATTTTGATAGACTGGAAGCCGCTGGGAGAAGGCGAGGAGTATGATGAAGATGACTCGTCAGTCTTTAAAGATTCTATATTTTTTATTCGTTTATATTGTACATACAAAGTAACACAATTCTTCTGCCAAACTGCAGTACAGTTTGTCGGCAGACATTTAAATATATTGTTGTGATTTTTTTCCAAGGATTAGCAAGCTTAAGTGGCAGTGGGCGGGGCACATAGCTCGTAGAACTGATGGCCGCTGGGGCAGAAAGGTTCTCGAGTGGAGACCGCGCACCGGAAAACGCAGTGTGGGACGACCTCCAACGAGATGGACGGACGACCTGGTGAAGGTCGCTGAGAGGTACCATACAACTGGTCCTTGTGGAAGACTTTAGGGGAGGCCTTTGTTCAGCAGTGGACTTCTTTTGGCTGAGATGATGATGATGATTTTTTTGCATTTTTCATGCTAAGATTATAAAGTTATTTTAGTGAAGGAAATTCGACTTTCAGGCAGCTATTTTAGTGGTCATAGCATCTGGTGTATCTAACCAGAAGATGCAGGTTCGAATCCTGCCTGCGAATAACGATTCTATTTAAGTTCAGATGTGGATTACAAAGCTAGAAAATTGAAAGACAGAATAATATTTTTGGAGATTAATTTTACACAATATTAAAAAGTTTAATAAATTTTTGTCGAGTAAAACAGAATAACGATGAATTAAAACAACATAAGAAATTATATCATGGTTCTTATAACCTCAAAACAGACAAAACATACCAATAATAAAATCCCATCAGATAAAAATAAATTTAAACTTGGTTAAAAAGAACGGATTTATTGTAACGGATTTATTGTAGGGTAACTAAATTCCATTCACAATAATATGTCATACGTTTATTGTGCACGTAATTTTGACTACGCAAATAAAATATATAATTTTTAAGATGGATTGTCCTGTTTAATCATATCTGATCCTTTTTCTGCCAACATATAGACAGCAGCAAGGGGAGCTGCTCGAGGAGGGGTGGGCATTACACTAGCATCAATTATTCTAAGATTTTTCACCCCTATCACATTCAAGTTTGAATCAACCACCTTTCCCATAGGACATGAACTAGTATAGTGATAAGGACTATGAGCGTTATTTAACACATAGCAGCTCCAAAATTCATCAGATCCTTGTTCTGTATGAGCACACTCCTCGAGGTCAAGTCCTGCCACACTAGCTCCGATATCTTTAAAGTACTGCGTTTCACCAACTTTTATAAAGTCTTTAATAAATTCCACCATGTCTGCCAAGTCTTCATCTTTTGTGAAGTAACCTGTTGTTATTTCTGGATCAGCGAACGGATCAGCACTTCTCAAACGGACCGTGCCGTTTGATTTTGGCTGTAAATGAGTCAAAACATTGTACAAAGAATCTCTTGACGTCACCTGCTTCTGCCATCTGTCACAAATGTCAGCGCGCAGCCCAAATACGACTGAACAGGCAAGTGTAAGAAGCGGAAGATCATGATTCAGGTACAAACCAAAGACTTGGTAATCCGGTCGTAATTCCGACTTATTCAGTGCAACTGCTCCTACTATTACAGGAAAAGGAATTCTTAATGGGTTTAGTGGTAGATTAAGTGGGTTGGGAATTGACACAAGATGTTTTTTTAGCTTATATACTATAGATACAGCGACTTGATCTTTTAAATAATCACCCACTGGTAAATCCACTAATGTATCTATGTTCATTTCCTTTAAATGTTCTTTATGGCCTATACCAGATAGCATAAGTAACTGAGGAGTATTAAATACTCCGGCGGATAAAATTATCTCTTTTTTAGCTCTTAATGTATAAGTTTTTCCATTATAAACGGCTTCAACTGCTTTTGCAACCATATTTTCAAAAATTATCTTAACAACTCTTGTGTTCATTGAGACGTTTAAATTAGAATAGCTTTTTATAGGATCGATATAAGAATAAGATGGAATCTGCCTTTTACTGTCAGCTAACGTATACTGTGGTTGTGTATAACCGATACTGATATTAGCATTCAGGTCCAAGACTGTTGGATTACCGACTTCAGCAAAAGATTCCAAGTAAACGTTTACTGTACTATCATGAAGTTCTCTTGTGAGACGTATAGGACCTTCTGTGCCATGGAATTCTCCAAAAGCGCGAATAGTTTCAGCATCAAGAAGGTTTTCGCATTTTTTAAAATATTGTAGTACATTATCGTAGTTCCAGGATTCATCATTGGTTATAGTTGCCCATGCGTCATAGTATAGTATTAGGTATAGGGTTCCTCTATTATAGATGAAATGGTTGATAGCAGCACTACCTCCTAGATTTTTCCCTGCTGTTAGTTGGGTGTAATTATTTTGGCCTCTTGCAGCATATGGGTCCAAAGTAGATGTGTAGTTGTAGTCCACATATGAGCCAACAAGTAAGGGAAAAAGTGCCGCTATCTGAAAGAAAATTATATTATTTGTACTGATTTTAGGATACTATCCATCACAACAGGCAGAGGTGTATGTGTATGCTCAGCCACAGTAGTCGTTGTTTTTAACTCAACTGCGAAAACAGTGATAACATAATTATCGTGCCTGTATTCCCCTATTTATGCAGATGTATACCTACTAATGTAGACTCACAAGTTCATCAGCATGTTGTAATGGGAGAGCCCATTGCCAGTAACGGGGCCAAAAATTAAACTCCGTGCTGCTACGGAGTATTTCATAGAGAAAAATATTGTTTTTGTTAAACTTGGGTATCGAACCCAAGCCTCTAGGGTAGCAGTAAGTTTCAGAGGTAAAATTGGCCAGTATGACTGGTGCAATCACCCCTACAGATGACTAAATGGGCAACTTGTATGTTATGGCATGCAATCAATATATTGAGATACGTACGAATGCAACGATAGGCGGATGGTCGCCAGCCTCGAGCAGTAATACCGAACCCATCTTCTGCCAGTCGCCTGGCTACCACACATCCAGCTGAACCACCTCCCACCACGATATAATCATGTGTAGAATTGTCTGAAACACACATTACTTTTAGAATCATCATCATTATCATCGCCCACTGTCGAGGGCCTCTCTCTTTCTCTGCTTATATCCCATTCGGCGATCCTGTGCTAATCTTACCGACGTGGGGCCAATGAATTTGAATTTTTTTTCTTGGACTGTCGCTGTGTTAAGAACGTTCGGAATTATAGATTAAGGAACAGTGAGATCAGAAAACGTTATGAACTGGAAGATGATATATAAGAGTGACACGTGTAGAAAAAAAAAAAAGATTAGATGTCTTTTTGTGTTTTTTTTTATTTTCCATGGTGGGACTCGCGGTGGCTTCTATTCTATTTATATTTCGGGGACGCCAGCAGGCACCAGGCGGGCGATCAGTCCTCATGTTGGGATTATTTCGCCCAGTTCCCCATTTTGGTGGATCCCGTCATGGGTTACTGGCGCTCGGCGTCGCAAATCTTCCCGTAGCCTTGCAGAAGTCCACCAGTTGTCCGATGGAGAGTTCTGCTAGCTGTTCTTCATTTATCTCATCAGTTCCTAGTATTTCACATCTAAGTAGCGCATACCGTGGCTTAGTGATCACAGCGTCTGGTGTATCTAACCAGAAGATGCAGGTTCGAATCCTGCCCGCGAGTCGAATTTTTCCTTCACTAAACCATTAACTTAAGTGAGAGAAAATGAAAATGAATGAAAGACGATAAAAAATGAATTCATACGGCTAATGCCAGAGTCAGCGTCGAGAGGGATCACTCTAGATACATTGATGGTCTCAAATCAAATCAAATCAATCTTCTTATCTTCTCTCTTGGTCTTATTAATGAGATTAAAAACGTCATGTCAAGACACGTCAGACAACCTGTATACAGCTACGACTCTGGCAGTCTGCAGACTGCCAGAGCAGCTGTCGTACGGACTGCAGTCCGTAGGGGTTGTAAAGGGTCGGCAGCGCATCTGCAACTCCTCTGGTGATGCAGGTATCTATGGGCAATGATGATTACTTACCTACAAGATCAGTCTGTGATGGCCACATGTAATTCTCCAGTCCACTCTTTGCCACCACTTCCACAGGCACCTGAGCGGCACTCAAAAGCCCATTAGACGTATTGGCTCCCATGGTTCTGTTCCAAATAAGAAAATAAAAAACATACCATCACTTAGGCTCAGTGGTAAAACTTTGGCTTACATACAAATACACACCCACAGTTCGCCGGTATATTTAAGTCCAATGCATTTGGGGGTGAATCTATTGCTATTAACTATTTTAATTAACCGAGCAAAAAATCCAACTTCGGGCTACTTAGAATATATTAGGAAGACCCAAGAACAGCAACTCGAAGTTTAGATTTCTACCCAGTTAAATGAAAATAGTTTCTCTCACATAGGACCTAAACATACCGGCGAAGTGTCGGTGTAAATTAACACAACTTTGCTGAAATATTCAGGGAATATGACAGGCCAAGAAGGCTTTACTCCGAATCCTCAAAAATCACCTATTCACCACGGATATAACACCACCCCGAGGGTGCCCTCGAGAAGAAAAAAATCTGTCCTTGTTAAGAAAGCCTATTATAAAATCAAAGACTACGTTGATGATAAGAATGTGTGGTGTTTTAATACGAATGCACATGTGGCCTCCCTGGCAACCTAAGGTTATTCGTGAATACTTTTTTTAAAAAAATTTCGTTGTGTCATCATTTAGTTATTTATTATTGTACCCAACTATTTATAAACAGGACTTGTAAATGTGAGTACATTGTAGCATGTCTAAGTGGACACCTAGTTTTATATACTTTGACGATGTGTGTGTTTTCCACATAGTGTATTATTTATTTTTTATATCGACCTCTTCCACTTAGACATAAACCTTCAATGTTCACACAAGCTGCTATCGCAATATTGTACCTGCGTGAAGATTGTAACTTTATTTATTTTAAAAGAGTGTCCATGGAGTTTCTTGCCGGATTCTTCTCCATAGGATCAATCTTTTGGAACTGTGCAACTAGAAGCATAACGTTTCATAAATGCTTGTAAAAGCTTATTTGAAATAAAAACATTTGAACTTGAACTTGAAGAGCAGTGATAGATAACGATATCACCATTGGATTGCCAAGTCAAAGGTTGAGTTCGCATCTAAGGCATGCACCTTAGTCTTTTCGTATTCATGTGCGTATTATAATTAATTATCACGCGCTTAAACGATGAAGAGAACCATCGTGAGGCAAGCTGCATGCCTGAGAGATTTTCTCGACGCCGTGTGAAGTCTGCCAACCCGTATAGGGCCAGCATGGTAGACTAGCCTAATCCTTGTCATTTTGGGAGGAGACACGTGCGCAGCAGTGGGACAGAATACACACACAGTGAATGGATTATATAACACCGCTTTGATTTCAATTACCTCAGCTCCGCTCCCCTTCCTAGCTCCTCGTTTCAGCTCCACTTATACTCCTGAACTCGACTTTTAATTAACTATCTCTACCTGGTTTGGCTGTTTCACTGAACGGTTCCGCTTGATGTCTAGTGTTCAGTTCCCTCACCACACTCAAACGAATATAAAGCTAACCTCGATAGATATACTACTGTCTAATGCGACATATGATTAAAAAAACCGGTTAAGTGCGAGTCAGCTTTGCGCACCGAGGTTTCCGTACAAATATAATCAGGTTATCCAAGACCAGAGGACTACAGACTCATACCCCCAGGGCTCATGGAAGAGCTGTTTGTAGAACTGGGAGGGGTGAGGAATAGATTATCTAGGGGAAGCACAAAAGATCCCATTGGGTCGAAGTGCACTGAGGCCTTGCTGTCTCAGCCCTACAGAAGTTATATAAGATAACTGTGAGCAAGGTCGCCAAAGCTCCGCGAGGAAGCGTTGTAATGGCAATGTGGGGAACTAGTGGTATTTAAGAATCACACTTATTGTTTCCTATGCTGCCAGCCCAACTACCCTATCAAAAAGGGATGTAAAAGATTTTTACAGGGACGTCAACGCGTGTGTGATACCCCTGGTGTTGCAAGCGTCCATAGGCTACGGTAACCGCTTACCATCAGGTGGGCCGTGTGCTTTTTTGCGGTATAAAAAAGCAGTAAACAGTTCTTTTGTCTGATATGATGATTTCAGCCAATACTACTAACACAACAGCTTCTGATTAACATCATAACTAATGTAAATTGAATAAAAATTATTGAGAAAAAAGGTGAAGAAAATTTTATCGTAACCATTAAACCTACAAAATGACAATTAATTTACGAAACAGAGAAACTAGTTTTATTTAATTACTTCGGTAAAATAAAAATAATTATCCACACCTTACAAGACAATATTTAAATAGATTATTATAGAAACTAGAGTAGATGTAGTGGTAGTCTACTAGTGTTCCCAAGCGCGACTTCTTCGCCTGGGTTCGATTCCCAGGTCAATGAGTGTTATTGAGATTTCGAAATTCTCTTTACACGTGGGAGAGTGCCATGCTGCGGCACGAATGGGCCGCTCGACCGGAGTGATACCACGGCCTCACAGAAAACCGGCGTGAAACAACGCTTGCGTTGTGTTTCGCCGAGTGAAGGAGGTTACCGGAGGCCCAAACCCTTTTAAAAGGCGGGTGACGCACTTGCGACTCATCTGGTGTTGCGGGTGTCTATGGGCGGCGGTTATCGCTTACCATCAGGTGATCCGTTTGCTCGATTGCCCCCCTATCTCATAAAAAAAAACTCAGTTCGGAGTTTGGTGTTTGTTATAGGCTCGCCCTATATTACATGGGATCTAAACATACCGACGAAAAGTGGGTGTACTTTAGTATTTACACCTCTACTTCTCCCATACCACAGGCGATATGGTACGTAGTATGAATGTATGTCTAAGACAAAATTCTTGAACCATTGTGTGTTAATAATTGCTGTTTATTATATTACTAGCTTCTGCCCGCGACTTCGTCCGCGTAGCGTGATGATATATAGCCTATAGCCTTCCTCAATAAATGGGCTATCTAACACTGAAAGAATTTTTCAAATCGGACCAGTAGTTCCTGAGATTAGCGCGTTCAAGTAAACAAACAAACAAACAAACTCTTCATCAGCTTTATATATTAGTATAGATCTTGATGACCATTGGACTGCCAAGTCAAAGGTCTCGAGTTCAAATCCAAGGCACGGACCCCTGACTTTCGGAGATATGTGCGTATTAATAGTTAATTATCAATATGCTAGCGTGGTGGACTATAGCCTAATCCCTCTCATTGTGAGAGGAGACCCGAGCCCAGCAGTAGGACATTTATAATGGGTTCATTACTTATGTTATGTCTATATTATGTGTGTTGGACGTCTGTTGACATATAGATGTATTTTTAAATAGATGTATTTTTTAATAAATAATAAATAATAAATAATAAATAATAAGTAATAAATAATAAATAATAAATAATAAATAATAAATAATAAATAATAAATAATAAATAATAAATAATAAATAATAAATAATAAATAATAAATAATAAATAATAAATAATAAATAATAAATAATAAATAATAAATAATAAATAATAAATAATAAATAATAAATAATAAATAATAAATAATAAATAATAAATAATAAATAATAAATAATAAATAATAAATAATAAATAATAAATAATAAATAATAAATAATAAATAATAAATAATAAATAATAAATAATAAATAATAAATAATAAATAATAAATAATAAATAATAAATAATAAATAATAAATAATAAATAATAAATAATAAATAATAAATAATAAATAATAAATAATAAATAATAAATAATAAATAATAAATAATAAATAATAAATAATAAATAATAAATAATAAATAATAAATAATAAATAATAAATAATAAATAATAAATAATAAATAATAAATAATAAATAATAAATAATAAATAATAAATAATAAATAATAAATAATAAATAATAAATAATAAATAATAAATAATAAATAATAAATAATAAATAATAAATAATAAATAATAAATAATAAATAATAAATAATAAATAATAAATAATAAATAATAAATAATAAATAATAAATAATAAATAATAAATAATAAATAATAAATAATAAATAATAAATAATAAATAATAAATAATAAATAATAAATAATAAATAATAAATAATAAATAATAAATAATAAATAATAAATAATAAATAATAAATAATAAATAATAAATAATAAATAATAAATAATAATGGCAATAGGCGAGGCACATAGCTCGTACAACTGTTGCAACTGAAAACGCTGTTTAGGATAAGTTTAAACGAGATGGACGGACGATATAATCGGTACGACCAGCAGCCCAGCAGGAGGTTAAGAATGCAGGAGGTTATATTGGGATTTGACGTGCGCCCATTGAGGCACTCCACCGTGTTCCTTGCTTCACCGCCACGTAGACCGAACTCGCTTGCCTATCTACATTATCCGCCTATTGTACTGATGAAGTCTACTGTCTATGGGTTATCTACTTATTTACAAAGCCGAAATTGGAAGTCTTCCTTCGCCTCCGAAAATAGACACGCCTCTTCCGGCTTAATTGCCATGCTGATGGTCTCCATCTCCGCCAATGAAGCCGTTGAGGTCTTCATCCGTAATGCTGGGCTAAGGATCCACGTTATACCCCGCAGGAACTGGGTCCCTATCCGAACTATACCACCAAACCTGCCCTAGCTTGCTATAGGACAAGAGGTGTCAAACCGGAGTGATACCACGGCCTCACAGAAAACCGGCGTGAAACAACGCTTGCGTTGTGTTTCGCCGAGTGAGTTGAGGTTACCGGAGGCCCAAACCCTTTTAAAGGCGGGCAGCGCACTTGCGACTCCTCTGGTGTTGCGGGTGTCCATGGGCGGCGGTTATCACTTACCATCAGGTGATCCGTTTGCTCGTTTGCCCCCCTATCACATAAAAAAAAAAAAAAAAAACCTCGTGACGCGGACGCGCCGGATAAGAATTACTCCGATGGTGCTTACAGAAGAGGACTCAAAGCCGGGTTAATGATCTCGTCTGAGCTCGAGATCAAAGGCATTTATTTATTATTTTGATTTGTCATACAGTTTTCATAGTTTATACAAAATATATTTATTATATCTTAGAAGCTTTTCATACATTCTTCTCGCGATACTTCAAACACTCAAACACTATCCTTCTTGTAATCAGATTGAATTGGCAACTGGGTCGAATATTTAGTTAAATATTTGTGTGTGTATCATCCTTTTTCCTAGTACCTTGGGACTTGCTTCCACTCTAAACAGATGCAGCTGGATATCAATATTTTAAATGAAGTGACTACCATCACATTTTCGCAACCCAATTTTTAGGTGCCGATTTTTATTGCATAGGCAGGTTTTCAGGCATTTATGGGTTTTTCATTCGAATGGCAACAAAAAACAATAAGGCCACGGGTAGGAAACATTTGGAGAACGGATCAAACGGCAAAGTCGGGGGAGTTTGTTAAGGAATTTCACATAGTTTGCGTTAGGCGGGGTTGGATAGACAAGATGTAACGTATTTTGTTAAAAGGGACCTTGCATTTTGTTAACAGGAACTTCGAATACCTTTTTTTTAATAATGCTTTAAGCCCTAAGTAACTTCATCATCATTAGGTAACCTATAGATTGTCCCACTACTGGGCGCAGGTAAGTCGCTCCGTGTAAAATACTGATGTTCAGCCGCATCTGGGTACACGGAAGGCGATCTCAACATAGGTAGCTGGGAAAAGGCTGAGAGTATGATGATGAACAATGACTCCTCAAAGTCATTAAAATTCTTTAGCTATAAGTACGGATGTGGAATACAAACATAAGAAAATGTAAAGACAGAATATATTTTTGAAAATGTATTTTATACAACATTGAAAAGTTTAATTACTGGTTACAAAGAACGAATTTAATTATGGGTATTCAAAATTTAGATTAAGTGCACGCGCACTTAATTTTGACTTCGCAAATAGAAGATATAATTTTTAAGATGAATTGTCCAGAATCATGTCCGATCCTTTTTCTGCCAGCATAAAGACAGCAGCAAGGGGAGCTGCTCGAGGAGGGGTTGGCATTACACTAGCATCAATTATTCTAAGATTTTTCACCCCTATCACATTCAAGTTTGAATCAACCACCTTTCCCATAGGACATGAACTAGTATAGTGATAAGGACTATGGGCGTTATTTAACACATAGCAGCTCCAAAATTCATCAGATCCTTGTTCTGTATGAGCACACTCCTCGAGGTCAAGTCCTGCCACACTAGCTCCGATATCTTTAAAGTACTGCGTTTCACCAACTTTTATAAAGTCTTTCACAAATTCCACCATGTCTGCCAAGTCTTCATCTTTTGTGAAGTAACCTGTTGTTATTTCTGGATCAGCGAACGGATCAGCACTTCTCAAACGGACGGTGCCGTTTGATTTTGGCTGTAAATGAGCCAAAACATTGTACAAAGTATCTCTTGACGTCACTTCCTCCTGCCATCTGTCACAAATGTCAGCGCGCAGCCCAAATACGACTGAACAGGCACTTGTAAGAAGCGGAAGATCATGATTCAGGAACAAACCAAAGACTTGGTAATCCGGTCGTATGTCCGACTTATTCAGCGCAACTGATCCTACTATAATAGGAAAAGGAATTTTTAATGGGTTTAGTTGTAGATCTAGTGGGTTAGGAATTGATAAAAGATGTTTTTTTAGCTTATATACTAAAGATACAGCGACTTGATCTTTTAAATAATCACCCACTGGTAAATCCACTAGTGTATCTATGTTCATTTCCTTTAAATGTTCTGTATTGCCTATACCAGATAGCATAAGTAACTGAGGAGTATTAAATACTCCGGCGGATAAAATGATCTCTTTTTTAGCTCTTAATGTATAAGTTTTTCCATTATAAACGGCTTCAACTGCTTTTGCAACCATATTTTCAAAAATTATCTTAACAACTCTTGTGTTCATTGAGACGTTTAAATTAGAATAGCTTTTTATAGGGTCGATATAAGAATAAGATGGAATCTGCCTTTTACTGTCAGCTAACGTATACTGTGGTTGTGTATAACCGATACTGATATTAGCATTCAGGTCCAAGACTGTTGGATTACCGACTTCAGCAAAAGATTCCAAGTAAACGTTTAATGTACTATTCTGAAGTTCTCTTGTGAGACCTATAGGACCTTCTGTACCATGGAAATCTCCAAAATTGAGCATAATTTCATCATCAAGAACTTTTTCGGATTTTTTAAAATATTTTAGTACGTTATCGTAGTTCCAGGATTCGTCATTGGTTATAGTTGCCCATTCATCATAGTCATATGGGGATCCTCTGCCGTAGATGAAATGGTTGATGGCAGCACTACCTCCTAGAGTATTCCCTGCTGTTAGTTGGGTGTAATTATTTTGGCCTCTTGCAGCATATGGGTCCAAAGTAGATGTGTAGTTGTAGTCCACATATGAGCCAACAAGTAAGGGAAAAAGTGCCGCTATCTGAAAGAAAATTATGTTATTTGTACTGATTTTAGGATACTATACATCACAGCAGGCAGAGGTTTATGTCATGCGCAGCCACATTCGTCGTTTTTATTTAACTCGACTGCAAAAACAGTGATAACATATTGTGCCTGTATTCCCCTATTTATGCAGATATACGGATAACATACCATATCATACCATCACGCCTGTATTCCCTGAAGGTTTAGGCAGAGGCGTACTAATGTACACCCACAGTTCGCGGGTATGTTTAGGTCCCATAAAATAGGAGGCGAGCCTATTGCCATTAACCGGGCAAAAATTCCAAACTCCGAGCTGTTACTGAGAATTTCATGGAAAAACCCAATAACACTGCTCGACCTGTGAATCGAACCCTGGACCTCTAGCGTAGCAGTCTCGCTCAGGACCACTTGGCTAATGAGGCAGTTTATGCAGATATATAGCTACTAATGCATAGACCCACCAGTTCATTAATTATAGCGGGCGAGTCAATTGCCAGTAACCAGGCAAGTCCGAGCTGCTACTGAGTATTTCATAGAGACCCATATAAAGTTTACTAAACTTGGGTATTGAACCAAAGACCTCTAGGGTAGCAGTAAGTTTCAGAGGGAACGTTGGCTAGTAGAACCCCTGCAGGTGATTAAATGGGCAACTTGTACGTTGTGAAATGCAATCAATTTATTGATATACGTACGAATGCAGCGATAGGTGGGTGGTCGCCAGCCTCGAGCAGTAATACCGAATCCGTCCCATCTTCTGCCAGTCGCCTGGCTACAACACATCCAGCTGTACCACCTCCCACCACGATATAATCATGTGTAGAATTGTCTGAAACACACGTTAATTTAAGAATCATTATCATCACCCACTGTTGAATATAGGCCTGTCTCTCTGCTTATATCTCATTTGGCGATCTTGTGCTAATCTTATCGATGCAACGTGAGGGCAATAAATTTTCTTATTTTATCGACCCTGATTCTCCTTTTACCTGTCATTGATCTAAGCTAGCCTTTCCCAGCTAGCATGGGCTTCCAGTCTACGAAAGAATTTCGTCTGCTGCATGGGCAGGCGGGATCGACATGTCAGACTTATGTATATCGCTCGTAAAACTGTATTTCCTTGCCTTATTGTCTCAGCCATGGGATTCCTGATATTTGCCACGATCATAACGGATCGAGACCTATACAACCCGATTTCTAGGCAATACCTACCAATATTTGTCACATTTGATGTGGTAAGAAGGGTCGAGATGATAGATTAAGAAACAGTGAGATAAGACAACGTTAAGGGCTGTAAGAGGATACAGTGACACGTGTTGAAAAAGAAAATGCTTATATGGTTTGGTCATTTTGAGAGAATGAATGAAAGACATTAGAAAATGAATTTATAAAGCTAATGCCAGTAGCAGCGTCAGGAGAGATCACCCCTAGAAAGACATATATCGATGAGGTTAAAAATATCATGTGCGTAGTGCTCCCAATTGCCGGTATAATGACAACGTGTCTACAGCTATGGCTCTGGCAGTCGGCAGTCCCGTAGGGGCTGTTAGGGGTCGACAGCGCATCAGCAACTCTTCTGGTGTTGCCGGTATTTATGGACGATGATGATTACTTACCTACAAGTTCAGTCTGCGATGGCCACATGTAATTCTCCAGTCCACTCGTCGCCAAAGCTTCCACAGGCACCTGAGCGGCACTCAACAGCTGATTAACTGTATTGGCTCCCATGGTTCTGTTCCAAATAAGAAAATAAACATCATACCGAAGGGTTTGGCTTTGGCATACATACTAATACATAACCATAGTTCGCAGGTATATTAAGGTCCCATGCAATTGGGGGCGAGTATATTATCATTAACCGGGCACAAATCCAAACATCGGGCTACCGAGAATTTATTAGGAAGACGTCACCTTTAAGACGTAAGTTCAGAATGTGAAGGTAAATTTCGACATGGCAGGTGGGACTCGCGGTGGCTTAGTGGTCATAGCGTCTGGCGTACCTAGCCAGAAGACGCAGGTTCGAATCCTGCCTGCGAGTCGAATTTTTCCTTCACTATATAACTTTATTAGGAAGACCCAAGAACACTTTGCACTTGGATTTTTCTATGAAATCCTCATTACCAGCTCCGATTTCAGATTTTTGCCCGGTTATTATCTGTGCTTAAATGATGAATGGAAATAGAAAAACTAAATATCTCGAGGAAAATTGTCCACCACGCTGTCGAGACAATTTCATAGGCAAGGAGTTTTAATAGCCCAATCTCTCTCATTCTGAGAGAACAACCGTAACCACCATATCTCTTCTTCTTCTTTTCTACTATTATAAAAAAGTTTTACTACTTATTGTAAAAAAAGCTGTGTTTGTTTCGGGTTGGAGCAAAAAATACTTAATAGATTTTAATTTTGTTATCACTGTTAGAAAGTATATGCTCGAACTTAAAAACTGATAAACTTCTTATCTCAATTAATTAAAAGGATCCTGAGATACAGCTTGACTTCTCTGATGTATACAGACCCATACAAAGAAGAGATCATCACTGCTGGTGTTTTAGTCAATTAATTTTGAGATTCATTTCTAATCCTAATTTAGCTTCACGTGAGCAAGGCCGCAGGCAAAAGCTAGTATTTAATAAGTTGACAGTACTTATATTAACACACCTCAAATTACTGTTGCACAAAGGAGTCCAACTATTTTAGTAATTTCAGTTTGCAAAGTTGGAAAACATCAAAAAATCTCGCTGCTAATGAATTAGCATTTGCACAACGAATGTTCTTCACGATTCTGTCTAGTGTATGTAAAACAAAAACTTGTAAGCATAAATGGTCATGCGGGCTGCGGACTGTCCCGCCCGACTATGAGGGCCTCGGGTGCATAGGGTCACCATCGTAACTTATTTTAGAAGGACATTCCTGGAATTTTTGGTTAGACTGGGTGAAATAAAAATGACATGTAACGATCAATTTAGTTTCTGATTTTGAGTTTCTCCATGGCGGACAGAAAAACGGCCGTATTTTTTATTGCGTCGACCTAGAAGCTTCTTTTCTCCAAGAATCCGTGACGTAACTGTTATCATTTCCAACTTGATACCTCGACCAATTCGTGAGAAAAGGGTTTTGACTGACCGAAAGACATAAAGACCCTAAAATGATTATTTGATTATTATTTGTTTGAATTTTCACTATCTATTCTATGCATTCCTAAGACTTTTGAAAAAAAGTAATTTCAATGGACTCCTTAAAATTATTATTTTTCGGTTAAGTCAGTCGTAACTTTTAGACTAATTCTTAGAGGCTTTTGGCTAACAAATGTATCTGATCGATCGGGTTACTCAGTGCTCGGCATGATGCAATCAATTGTTTCGTGGCTTTCTGAACACATCGAGAAAACGACTGTTAACATTGCATAATTGTTATGAAACTGCTGTACTATTAATGCAACACTAAAATGGTGTACCATCAAGCTTGTTTTTCTCGTTATTTAAAGTTTTCGGGGGTTTGATCAGGGATGATCATGCCACCCCCATCAAAAACAAAAATATTCTTACAATCTTCGTTTTAAACCTAAGTTAACAATTTTATATAAGACTAGCTTCTGCCCACGACTTGGTCCGCGTAGCGTGATGATATATAGCCTATAGCCTTCCTCAATTAATGGGCTGTCTAACACTGAAAGAATTTTTCAAATCGGACCAGTAGTTTCTGTGATTAGCGCGTTCAAGCAAACAAACAAACAAACAAACTCTTCAGCTTTATATATTAGTATAGATATAGATTTTTGCTTCTTCTGACAAAGGAATAGCCAAGATACTGTTAAATAGCCCGATAGCACATAGATTTAAATTATTTTGAGTAATATAATTATTGTTTCAGCCTCGTTACGAATTAATTCCGCCACAATGCGATAAACGTCCTCTATGATGTCACATTCTAAGCAATATGGCGAAGTTGTTTTCCTCATTAGGAATCCAAAACTAAGAGGTGTACATATGAACGCCCAAAGTTCGTTGATACACCTCGGTCCCATGTAAAAAAGAGGCGAGTCTGTTGCTATGGACTGGACATCCGATCCAAACTTTATGATGATACTAAGAACATACCATCACGCCTGTATTCCCCGAAGGGTTAGGCAGAGGCATACTAATGTACACCCACAGTTCGCCGGTATGTTTAGGTCCCATGTAATAGGGGGCGAGCCTATTGCCATTAACCGGGCACAAATTCCTAACTCCGAGCTGCTACTAAGAATATCATAGAAAAATCCAACAACATTTGCTTGATTGATAGATAGCTGCCTCGTTAGTCTACTGGTCTAAGTTCGACGACCTGTGTTTGATTCCCAGGTCGAGCATAGTGTTATTGGGTTTTTCTATTAAAATCTCAGAAGCAGCTCGAAGTTAGGATTTTGTGCCAGGTTAATGGCAATACGCTGGCCCCCTATTACATGCGACTTAAACATAACGGCAAACTGTGGGTGTAACTGAGTACACCTCTGCCTGTCCCTTCGAGGAATACAGGCCATCACGGTATTCCTCGCAGTGTTAATGATTGATAGAAAACTTTTAAAATAGAAAACAATTAAGCTTATATAGAAAACTAGCTTCTGCCCGTGACTTCGTTTGCGTGGACTTCAGATAAAAAGTAGCCCGTGTGTTATTCCAGAATAGTGAAAAGAGAAAAGTAACATGAAAGAGTAACAAACATCCATCCATCCATCCATCCTCACAAACTTTCGCATTTATAATATTAGTAGGATTCTAAAAACTATCCCTCAAAACACAAAACGAACACACACCCTTTTCCTAAGCAAACTAGAAAGAAGAAATGGAAAAATAACCTAGTTTAAAATGTAGACAGAACACAGTAGCCTTTTTAAAAGAGGTCTTACGACAAAGGCGGTAGCCAAGGGCTTTCAAATGAACAGAGGAATGAATATTAGATACCTTTGCCTCCTCTTTGAAGATGTGTACGCAAAATGAACAAACTGCTTTTAATTTTCATAAAATGAGTTTTACATTTCAATGCGTTCAGCATTTCGTCTGTTTGTTTTTGCTTTAATTATCAGATAAAAGAGAAGTATGCCGTATGTTGCAGTGATAGCCTAGTGATATGACCATTGGACTGCCAAGTCAAAGGTCTCGAGTTCAAATCCAAGGCACGCACGTCTGACTTTTCGAAGATATGTGCGTATTACCTGAGAGATTTTCTCGACGGCGGGGCGTGTGAAGTCTGCCAACCCGCATTAGGCTAGCGTGGTGGTCTATAGCCTAACCCCTCGCATTGTGAGAGGAGACCCTTTCCCAGCAGTGGGGCTTATAATGGGTTGATAATGTATGCCTTATTAATCAAATAGCCGTAAGGGTGGCCCGGTTCGATTTCCAGGACGAGCAAAATGTTATGAGGTAAATTCTCAGTAGCAGCTGGGATATGTGTTAATGGCAACAGGCTAGCGATGAACTGTGGGCGTACGTTTGTACACCTCTTCCTAACCTTTCGGGGAAGACAGACGTCATGCTAAGTAAATCTATATTTAATTAACAAACGATAATCATTTGTGTAAGTTAGTAATAAATTTGTGAATTAATTATGCCTCGGGCGTGGAACCCCTTGGCAGCGAGTTGGATTACCAGTTGGCAAGCATTTTACTGCTATTTAATCCGAATAAAGGGAGTGTTTGGGTAATACACGTTTTAATGTTAGACCGAGCATTGTTAAGCATTGGGTTTTAAAAGAAAAAAGTACCATCAATTTGTAAAATAAACCATATCCTCTCGTGCGTTACGACGATATAAATCATAATTACTTAGGTCTTCGTCACCTGAACTATACTTTTCTGTAGGTTCCGAACTTTTTCTCTTGTTTCCCTTGAACTTGTGATCTTCTTGAACTGTGAAATTATTTTTTGAACTGATCTCTGAACTATTAGAACTTTTGAAATGAAGCCTAGTTTACACTGGCAATCAGCGCTGGCTTGGTATTTTGCCTTGTGTAAACAGTTTTTCAAGCCAAGCCAGTGCTGGCTGCCAACGCTGGCGAGAATAGAGCGCCCGTCTATTTTTCAAGCCAGCATTACTGGCTTCGTATAAACTCTGCTTGACTACCTAATATGTATGACGGAAGATCATGAAACCGCGGAGAATCTTAACACCGCGATTCAGAAATAATAAAAATGCACAATGACATCTGTTGGTCAAAATATGAACTAAACACTTAAAATTACATGAACAATACATTTTAATCTAATTGTGTTATTATTCGCTTTTGGATAACGTCAATCTAGGTACATAACATACCATACCATCACGCCTGTAATCCCCGAAGGGTTAGGCAGAGGCGTACTAATGTATGCCCACAGTTCGCCGGTATGTTTAGGTCCCATGTAATAGGGGGCGAGCCTATTGCCATTAACCGGGCACAAATTCCTAACTCCGAGCTGCTACTGGGAATTTCATAGAAAAACCCAATAACACGTTGCTCGACCTGGGAATCGAACCCAGGACCTCTAGCGTAGCAGTCGCGCTCAGGACCACTTGGCTAATCAGAGTAAAATTATTATTTAAGGAAATTGTTTCTAAAGTCATTGTTTTAGTTTATGAATTAGATAATGAAAAAAATTTATGAATCTATATATATAAAAGAAAGTCGTGTTAGTTACTCCATTTATAACTCAAGAACGGCTGAACCGATTTGGCTGAAAATTGGTGGAGAGGTAGCTTAGAACCAGGAGACGGACATAGGATACTTTTTATCCCGTTCCCGTGGGATGTGTTGACAGACCGAATTCCACGGGGGCGAAGCCGCGGGCAGAAGCTAGTCTATATATATAAAAGAAAGTCGTGTTAGTTACTCCATTTATAACTCAAGAACGGCTGAACCGATTTGGCTGAAAATTGGTGGAGAGGTAGCTTAGAACCAGGAGACGGACATAGGACACTTTTTATCCCGTTCCCGATACTTTTTATTCCACGGGGGCGAAGCCGCGGGCAGAAGCTAGTTAGATTATAAAAATCCATTATACATTTTGTGAAGGAACCTTACGGTTCCTTACAGGCAGTAAGGTAATAAACGTATAGGTAATGGATTTTGTTCGTAACATTGTGTTCCCGTATATAACTCAGTAACTTGGTAGTATGGAACTATTCTGTGTTAGTCTCACACAAATTTACTGCATCCCCATCCACCTCGGGTGACGCGCACTTGGACACCACCCATGTTTTAACCTCGGGCTTAACTCCATACATAACCGTGTGGCGTAAACCAAAAACATACATGGATAAATGGAAATTCAAAAATTATTTGAATAATACCCAAATTATCTTCTCATTGTGATTAAGATGTTTTTAAACGTTTTTATAATTTACTAGCTTCCGCCCGCGACTTCGTCCGCGTAAAATAGTGATGATATATAGCCTATAAGCCTTCCTCAATAAATGGGCTATCTAACACTGAAATTCTCCCTTTTAAAAGGCCGGCAGCGCACTTGTGACTCCTCTGGTGTTGCGGGTGTCCATGGGCGGCGGTGATCGCTTACCATCAGGCGATCCGTCTGCTCGTTTGCCTGCTATCACATAAAAAAAAATAAAAAATTTCAAATCGGACCAGTAGTTCCTGAGATTAGCGCGTTCAAGCAAACAAACAAACTCTCCAGCTTTATATATTAAAGTATAGATATATACATGCTTGTGCCCACGGCTTCGCTCACGTGAAGATATATTAGGAATAGAAAAAACTAAAACTACTGAATAGATTTTAATTTTGTTATCATATTAGAAAGAATATGCTCCGACTTAAAAACTGATATCTTCATATCTCAAATAATTTAACGGATACTGAGATACAGCTTGATCTCTCTTATGTATTGAGACCCATACAAAGAAGAGATCATCACTGTTGGTTATTGATTAAATTATTTTCGGAATCCATTTTTAACCCTAAAATAAGAAGCGGCGGTAGCCTAATGGCTAGGACATCGGACTTGTGATCATGTGGTTGCCGGTTCGAAACCCACCCATTGCACTGCCGACGTGAACCCACTCGTAACACAAGCATTTAGCTTAGTACGAGGGGTTAACAAGAATACTAGTAATGTGCGATCCACATTGCTAGTAAGCTTTTTATAAAAAAAAAAACCCTAATATAGATTCAGCTCGCCCCCTATTACATGGGACCTAAACATACCGGCGAACTGTGGGTGTACATTAGTACGCCTCTGCCTAACCCTTCGGGGAATACAGGCGTGATGGTATGTTATGTTATATAGATTCAGGTGAAAAACTAGTAAGTAATAAAATAATTACTTAACCTGCCATTTTGTTTTGTTGCGTGTGTTCAAAGTACTGTAGGTAGGTACAGTAAACAGGCATAACCAACAACTTAATTAAGTTCAACAATAAAAATCCAAACATAAAAGGAATGCACCAGAAAATTGTACTAAGGTATGGGACACACAAGAAAAAAAAGTAATAAAATTGCGTACCTACGCCATCTTACAATAAAATAATTGTAAATTCCTTGAAGTAGCGTCGGCAAAATAAATTAGTTCTCTAATATCTCTATATTTAAGTTACCTAGAAGGAAATAAAGACCTAGGTACTTATTAGGTTTATTGTCGCTTTATGTGTTTGTATCATATAACATGCCATCACGCCTGTATTCCCCAAAGAGTTAGATAGAGGCGTAAAAAAGTACACCCGCAGTTCGCCGGTATGTTTAGATCCCATGTAATAGGAGGCGAGCCTATTGCCATTAGCCGGGTACAAATCCCAAACTCCGTGCTGCTTATGAGAATTTCATACTCGTAGAAAAACTGAGTAAAACTTTGCTTAACCTAGAAATCGAACCCAGGACTACTAGCGTAGCAGTCGCGCTCAGTACCACTAGGCTAATAAGATGGTTTGATTTTATATTGTATAATATTTTTTCATTAAAATTATTACAATTATTGTAACTGCCTCATTAGCCTAACGGTCGTGAGCGCAACTGCGCGCTAGAGGTCCTGGGTTCAATTCTTAGGTCAAGTAAAGTGTTATTTGGTTTTTGTATGCAGCATGGAGTTTGGATTTGTGCAATAAGCTCACAACCTATTATAGTAGATCTAAATATATCAGCAAATTGAGGTGTATAGCGCTTAGAAGAATATAGGCTTTATTGTAATAAAATTATTATATGAATAGTTTGAAAGACATCTATTTTTTTTATATCACTGAGATGGCAAACAACATGGCTGTCTGATGGTAAGCAGTTACCGTAGCCTATGGATGTCTGCAACATCAGAGTTGTCGCTTGCGCGTTTCAGACCCAATAAAAACTTTATCACTCCTTGAAATGAAACTGATTTTATGAATTTTATCGCGTAGTATTGATATTCTTTAATTCCCCTTATATATAATTACCTATTTAGAACTTGCTTAGAGCATTTTTAAAGAATTAAATCTAAATCCAAGCCAAGACCAAAAAGACACGGTGAGCTCATCCTGCGTGAATCAGATCGCTAATAATTAACAGAAATGTATGGTTAGTAACCGACGTAAAGACGTCCAACACCTCAGTCTACCCGTGACAATGGATGCTGTAAGTGATCTGAAACGTCGGGTATTAAATAATATCTATACAACGCGATAAAATCCATAAAAAATAGTTTCATTTCAATGTCTTATATTCGCGTGTCAGAAATCAGTATGTTACCTTTTTCTCCTTTTTTGTAGAAAATCAATTTGACAATTCGTAGCTTTTTAGAGTAGACAAAATTCTCCAAAATACTTTACGAACAAAGTATCAACGTTCAAAAGTACAAGATTAATTATTATTTATTTTGTATATTTGACCCCAAACTTTATTTAGTTAGTTTGTTTTGCTGTCAGTACTCGCAAACACCGAGACGGGTAAAGCGGAGAAGTAAGTAAGTAAGATATTTCTTCTTTCTAGCGTGGCTTATACCTAAGTTTAATATGTACCTATTAACTGCCTCATTAGCCAATTGGTCCTGAGCGTGACTGCTACGCTAGAGGTCCTGGTTTCAATTCCCAGGTCGAGCAAAGTGTTATTGGGGTTTTCTAGGAAATTCTCAGTAGGAGCTCGGAGTTAGGAATTTGTGCCCGGTTAATGGCAATAGGCTCGCCACCTATGACATGGAACCTAAACATACCGGGGAACTGTGGGTGTACATTAGTACGCCTCTGCCTAACCCTTCGGGGAATACAGGCGTGATGGTATGTTATGTTAATATGTACCTTCTTCTTAAACAATAAGTTGTAACTTGTAGGTATCAAACGTGCATTGAATCAGAAATGAACTAGAGAACCTAACAAAATTATAGTGATCTCGTACGTACTGTATTCAACCGCAGAGACGCAGGTTCGAATTATGTTTTTTATGAGTAAAGGGATGGTATACGGTTACCGTAACCCGTGGACGCTTGCAACACCAAGGGTTTGACTCGCTACTTGAATCCGTATAAAAATCTTTACCTAGACATCCTTTTTGAGAGGGTGGGGTTTTTATGATCGGTCGACCGCTGACAGCGCCAGCCTGCGAGGACTTGACGACGACCATGCCTCTGCGACTGGGACGCTACGAGCGACTGGAGCAACTCAGACAACATTTTTGGCAACGTTGGTCAAAAGAGTACGTTTCGGAGCTGCAACAGCGTACCAAATGGAAGGACAACAAAGATGACATCGCCCAGGACAGTCTAGTCCTTATTAAAGAAGAAAACCTCCCCCCACTCAAATGGAAATTGGGAAGGGTAACGCATTTATTCACTGGAAATGATGGTTAAGGTGGTTTTAACCCCGTTTAAAGCGGAATAGTTGGGCTGGCAGCATAGAAGACAATAAGTGTGATGCTTAAACACCACCCATCACTTCCACTGCCTACACAACGCTTCCTCGCGGAGCTCTGGCGATCTTGCTCACTGATAGGAACACAACAAAGCACAGAGCTTATTGGCTATGATTTTTTTCAAGGTGGAGGTACTTTCTACTCACTCTTATCCACCCAATGGTTGTCTGTAAGAAATTGCATTTAGCGATAAGACAGCCAATTGTACTTACTCATTTAACATTTGTTTTGTATCTCCGCTCAGTCCTATAGTGTACAATATCGAATACTCTATCTATATATCTACTTCCCCAACCAGGCAGCTCCAATTGTGATTGGAATTATTAAATTATGCAATAAATCAAGAATTTTAAAAATGTCTGACGAATCCACTGGCACTTAAACCTAACACCTATTGAAACTTAAGTGCTTCAGTCTGCGATACTTTTTAAGCCGCAAACTACCCTCACCAGCTAATATAGCTATTGTGAGAACGAGGGTCTTAGAGTGCAGGTAAGCACCTGCAAGTTTCGCGCATCCTCGCCGAGGTATCAAAGCGGTACGGTAGCAAATTATTTCTTATACCTATAGCTGGGTAGACATGAATAGTGGCCATAGATTAAGTTGCAGATATTCTCCCTCTTTCATTCATTCATTAGGGTTAGGCAGACGCCACTAAAGTAGACCCACAGTTCGCCGGTATATTTATTATGTCGCATGTAATAGGGGGCGAGCCTATTGCCATTAACCGGGCACAAATTTCAAACTCAGACCTTCTACTGGGAATTTGATAGAAAAATCCAATAACACTTTGCTCGATCTAGGAATCAAGATCTAACCAATCCAAGACCCAAGGACCACTAGGCTAATGAGGCAGTTTCATTTATTTATTAATAGTGGTCGCCCGGTACTCGAAATTCGACCATAATAGGATATGGGTAAGGTGGTTGGGTGTATGGAGTACCATACCACATAACCTTCATAGATTATATTAAACACTAGCGACCCGCCCGCGGTTTCACCCGCGCTGCCCCGCTCCTAAGAGTCGTAGGGTTATGTTATATAGTTTAAAACCTTCCTCTTAAATCACTCTATCTATTAAAAAAAACCGCATCAAAATCCGTTGCGTAGTTTAAAAGATCTAAGCATACATACGGACAGACAGCGGGAAACGACTTTGTTTTATAATAAGTAGTGATAGTGATGATGATGATAAACAAAAGGTATCTGTCAGTGTCAAACGTGTTTGTCAAATGCATGGTAGTGTGTAAATGAATGTAAATAAATAAAAAAATATGTTGGGAAGAAACCGAGACCGTTCAGTTTTACGTACTTTCCGAGGTGGAATGGTCACCCATCCAAAGACTGACCGCGGTAAGCAGCTTTAACTTGCATATCCATTGATCGATGTAGCTATTACTTTGCCACGAGCCCTTACCATTAAACACCGTTCAACTGCAGATAGTTTTATTTTAACAAATGTCAATTTACTCACAGAAGCACCTTTCAACTACCCACAAAAGCTACATAAAGAATGTTGTGTTACCCCACATAATCTTTGCCGCTGCACTCCCTCAAACAAAACGGAATTCCGTTGCAGACGGACGCTAGGTTAAGAGAACGGTGCATAGCACAAAGGGGTGAGAATTAACCCCCACTGTTTGCCAAGGTACCTACACAACCAGTATAGAAACATCCTGTATACAGTGGAGGCAACATTCTGTATAGTGCGTGCCGAGTGGTGTCTAGATTTGAGATTGCAATTTGAGGAAGATTGAATATAGGAAACTATAAGTAGTATCTGTTTGTATTTTTTTTGCATTTTCACTGCCTCATTAGCCAAGTGGTCCTGAGCGCGACTGCTACGCTAGAGGTCCTGGGTTCGATTCCCTGGTCGAGCAAAGTGTTATTGGGTTTTTTCTATGAAATTCCCAGTAGCAGCTCGGAGTTAGGAATTTGTGCCCGGTTAATGGCAATAGGCTCGCCCCCTATTACATGGGACCTAAACATACCGGCGAACTGTTGGTGTACATTAGTACGCCTCTGCCTAACCCTTCGGGGCATATAGGCGTGATGGTATGTTATGTTTTTTTGCATGTTCCATGCTTATTTAAGTAAAGGAAAATATTAGACTTGCGGGCAGCATTCGAACCTGCGCCTTCTGGTTAGATACACCAGACGGTTTGACCACTAAGCTACAGCGAGTC
This sequence comes from Acronicta leporina, assembly GCA_947256265.1. Taxonomy (NCBI): domain Eukaryota; kingdom Metazoa; phylum Arthropoda; class Insecta; order Lepidoptera; family Noctuidae; genus Acronicta; species Acronicta leporina. Next base: position 1,527,193 of record OX366537.1, on the reverse strand, counting down.
CCACCTATCATGTCGAAATTAGCCTTCACATTCTGAATTTACGCCTGAGGAGATTGAATTACCCACAAAAATGTAACACCAACCTATATCGGAATTCATAATCCAAACAATATTTAATAAAGCGTCGGTAGCCTAATGGCTAGGGCGTCGCACTTGCGATCATGTGGTTGCCGGTTCGAACCCCACCCATTGCACTACCGACGTGAACCCACTCGTAACACAAGCATTTAGCTTAGCACGAGGGGTTAACAAGAATACTAGTAATGTGTGACCCACATTGCTAGTAAGCTTTTTAAAAAAAAAAAAATATCAAATTCTTCTATTATTCGGATTGAGAAGTCAAAGTCAAAGTCAAAATGTTTTATTGCAGTTAGACCATTAAAAAAGATACTTTTGAAAAGTCAAACTACATAGTTACGGTTCCAAAAAGTGGATTATAAGGAAAAGAGCCGTCAAGAAACTCAAAACAAAGTTTTAGGATAATCTTATTCTCCTAGGCATTACCTAAGACCGTTCTGGACCCGGGAATCGAATCCTCCTACCCTCCTCTAGAGTAGTACATACATACATACACTCACGCCCTTCTCCCACAGGGGTAGGCAGAAACTATAGACTGCCACTTGCTACGATTCTTGCATGCCTCTTTTGCTTCTACGACATTCATACATCTTCTCATACATACGCGAGAGTATGATGACCTTTTTTTTATTTTTTTACGGGGGGAAACCTTCAAAAGGCGACCGGTCTTCGGGGATTAAGACCGGCGAGTGTGGTATTTTTACCCACTAAAACCACCCCGGTGGCCACCATCAGCACAAAAGTAATCATGACCTGTTTATGATGTCTGATAAGTACAACTGAAGTTAATTTCCTTTCTCCTCAGTAGATAAATAGCGTTACTAGTAAGAATTCTCCAGCATTTACTTGGAAATTAATTGGATTTTTACCACCCTTTGTTTCTGTCAAGACACCATCTTTTTTTCAGTTTAATTAAGTTCTTTAGAGGGGAGTATTATTCCACAGTATCATTGCAAGTATTTTTTCAGCTGTCCTTTTCTTAGTTAAAGAAAATGTTGTGCGTACCATCATGTCTGTATTCCCTGAAGGGTTAGGCAGAGGTGTAGAGCATGGAACACCTTCTGTGTACATGCGATGCAATGGCTGGAAAGCGAATGTGCCTTTTGGGTCAGGGTTATCCAAGACCAGAGGACTACAGACTCATACCCCCAGGCCTCATTATAAAGCTCATGGAAGAGCTGTTTGTAGAACTGGGAGGGGATGAGGAATAGATTATCTAGGGGAAGCACAAAAGATCCCATTGGGTCGAAGTGCACTGAGGCCTTGCTGCCTCGGCCCTACACAAGATAAGATAAGGCAGAGGTGTACTAATGTACACCCACAGTTCGCCTCTCCAAGTAATATGTAATCGAATTGAAAATGTCAACCATTCACGCTGATACACAAGTCATGATAGTGATGGGGTGGTGTCTGTCGGGGCTGGTCAACTCTTACCTGCTGATAAGAAGGTTAAAAGAGATTGCCATCTTTTTTTTAATGTAATGAAAAAACCTACACATCAAACTGCATAATTATATGAAGCGGCGGTAGCCTATTGGCTTGGGCGTCGGACTTGCGATCATGTGGTTGCCGGTTCGAACCCCACCCATTGCACTACCGACGTGAACCCACTCGTAACACACGCATTTAGCTTAGCACGAGGGGTTAACAAGAATACTAGTAATGTGTGACCCACATTGCTAGAAAGCTTTTAAAAAAAAAAAATCTTAGCAACTATTAGAAACAAAGTTGTAAAGCTTAGGCCCACTTGCACCAACTTCTTAAATATGTTTAAATTGTATTTAAACAAAATATTTCATAGTAAATTTGTGTTTAAATACAATTTAAATATATTTAAGAAGTTGGTGCAAGTGGGCCTTAATATTGTAATTGTGTTTTTGTTTAAAGAGTATCTTTTGAGTTTCTTGCCGGCTCTTCTCCATAAGACCCACTTTTTGAAACCGTGCAAGTAGTTTCGACTTTTCAAAATCACCTTCTTTAATGGTCTAATTGAAATAAAACATTTTGAGTTTGACTTTGACTTTACGAAGTCGGTAAATAATTTGTACTGTAATACTAGCTTCTGCCCGCGACTTCGTCTACGTGGATTTCAGATAAAAGTAGCCCATGTGTTATTCCAGGCTATAATCTATCTTTGTGCCAAATTTTATCCAGATCCGTTCAGCCGTTCTGGCGTGAAAGAGTAACAAACATCCATCCATCCATCCTCACAAACTTTCGCATTTATAATATTAAGTAGGAAATGGCTGTGCGTAATTAAAATTCGTCTTAACTCAGGAACCAAATGAGCGACCTTGAACACAGGAGGCACATTCCACAACACCTGTTCCATCGAAAACACTTGACAATTTTAACGAGATATCTCACAGCTGTAAATAAACGCCATTTTAATATCACCGGCAGGTGAAACCATAGTTTGTCCTAACTTACACCAAGTTATAACTATACTTAGCTATTTCTAGGTAATGTTGGAAGTACTAATTAGGTTTTTGTTGCATTTACGGTACTTGAGATCCTAAATGTAGGTTGGGTTGTGTTATAAGCTTTAGCGGGGACAACGAAAACCGTCTTTAAGTATTTTGTGATGTATCTCCAAAACTGATCGGTTGATATCAATAAAATTTATAGGGGAAAAACATAACATACCATGTCACCTGTATTCCCTGAAGGGTTAGGCAGTGTCCACCAGAAGACGCAGGTTCGAATCCTGCGCGGAAGTCGAATTATTCCTTCACTAAAATCTGACCTTTTTGGTGTCTTTCTAAAGTTATGTATGTACTAGCTTCTGCCCGCGACTTTGTCTACGTGTACTTCAGATAAAAAGTAGACCATGTGTTATTCCAGACTATAATCTATCTCTGTGCCAAATTTCATCCAGATTCAGCCGTTCTGGCGTGACAGAGTAACACACATCCATCCATCTATCCTCACAAACTTTCGCATTTATAATATTAGTAGGATGGTGAACTGTTTTCCTTTCCTCGTTTTCCTTCACCGTTTAAGCGCGTGATAATTAACTATTAACGTCACGAAAGGTCAGAGGTGAGTGCTTTGGAATAGAGCTTGAGACCTTTGACTTGACAGTGCAATGGTCATAGCACTTTATGATTTTTATTCCTGGATTATTGTTTATTTATGTATTTACAAAAAAAAAAGTATATAAATATTATATCCATTATCTAGTACCCAGGTGCTGTGTAAAATGTCGAAGAATATTTATTTTTATTTTATTATTATTCACCGCAACCATATTCCTATAATCGTGGTACTGTATTCGCTATAATCTCATGCATTGTGTCGTAAACAATATGAGCTCGTTGAGATGCAGTCTCCGTGGCACGCGACACTGACAGCTGCACGACGCGTGCGCAGATAAGGGCAAGCCCTTTACTAGGTTTTGTATTTTGTCAGCGAACAACGGAATTTCATAGAAAAAAATGGTTCGATTCCCAGGTCGAATCCAGGACTTCAAGCGTAGTAGTCGCGCTCAGGACCACTAGGCTGTTATTGGGTTTTTCTATGAAATTCCCAGTAGCAGCTCGAAGTTAGGAATTTGTGCCCGGTTAATGGCAATAGGCTCGCCCCCTATTACATGGGACCTAAACATACCGGCGAACTGTGGGTGTACATTAGTATTCCTCTGCCTAATACAGGCGTGATGGTATGTTATGTTGTTACTTTAATAGATTCTATTACCGATATAGAGTACCTTCTGCCCGCGACTTCGTCCGCGTAGCGTGATGATATATAGCCTATAGCCTTCCTCAATAAATGGGCTATCTAACACTGAAAGAATTTTTCAAATTGGACCAGTAGTTCCTGAGATTAGCGCGTTCAAGTAAACAAACAAACAAACAAACTCGTCAGCTTTATATATTAGTATATAGATAACATTTTCGGTTCCAAAACGCCTAAAAAGTCTCGGTGTATAGAACACCGGCTCTATCTACGATCTACAAACTTCCCCTTAACTGTACAGTAACTATTAGTAGTAATTATAAAGCTCAACAGGTGAAGAAGTAAGAATTAATTTGTGTTTTGTGTCCTTGTCTTGCCCACCTGCCGCAAGGTGGGGACCTCAGCTGCTAATGTACTTATTTGTGTCTATTATAGCGAATGGGCCAGAGTCTGTGAAGAACAGATGACGAATTTAATAAAAATACAATTCGTATTATGGAGAAAATATTTTTATCAACTCATAAAGGTATATCAGGCGAGCTGGCGGACAAGCATAACTCTTTTCTAATTTCTTATTATAAATAAATATATAAATTAAAAAAAGCTGTCTGTACATTGAAGATATAAAAAATAAGTGGGTTACGGTTTATAAACGTCTCCAAACCCAAAAATTATTTTTAATATTCTGGTCTGTTTGTCTGGTTGTTACGGGTTAGCGCAAAAACTACTGAATAGATTTAAATATCTTCAATTTTTTTTTTTGATACCGCTGTTAGAAAGTATAAGTATGCTCCAACTTAAAAACTGGTGAACTTTTTATCTCAATTAATTGAACGGAAACCTGAGATACAGCTTGACCTCTCTGATGTATACAGAACCAAACAAAGAAGAGATCATCAATATTGGTTATTCCATTTTTACTCCTGATATAGCTTCATGTGAGCGAAGCCGCGGTCAAAAGCTAGAAATATTATAAAGCTGAAGAGTTTGTTTGTTTGTTTGGTTGAACGCGCTAATAAACTCAGGAATGTTTTCCAAAATCTATTGAGGAAGGTTATAGGCTATATAATATCACGCTACGACACACTGGGGCTAAGCGAAACGTTTCTCGCGGATGAACTCGCATGCCTCGTTAGTCTAGTGGTCCCAAGTGCGACTGCCACGCTAGAGGTCCTGGGTTCGATTCCCAGGTCGAGCAAAGTGTTATTGGGTTTTTCTATTAAATTCTCAGTAGCAACTCGGAGTTTGGAAATTGTGCCCGGTTAATGGCAATAGGCTCGCCCCCTATTACATGGGACCTAAACATACCGGCGAACTGTGGGTGTACCTTAGTACACCTCTGCCTAAGCCTTCGGGGAATACAGGCGTGATGGTATGTTATATTATGAACTCGCATGGAAAATCTCATAAAAAAAAATGTACTCAGATATTTAAATCGTATACGTAATACTAATATATAAAGCTGAAGAGTTTGTTTGTTTGTTTGTTTGCTTGAACGCGCTAATCTCAGGAACTTACTGATCCGATTTGAATTCTTTCAGTTTTAGATAGCCCATTTATTGAGGAAGGCTATAGGCTATATATCATCACGCTACGCAGACGACTCGCGGGCAGAAGCTAGTACTTCAATATGAAAACATGTAATTTGTAAGTGAATGTAATTTTTGATAACATTATGACGTTTTGTCTGGTTTCTTCTGTCGTTTATTTCTAGTGAAGCAGTGTTATAAGTAGGGGGGCAAACGAGCAGACGGATCGCCTGATGGTAAGCGATAACCGCCGCCCATGGACACCCGCAACACCAGAGGAGTTACAAGTGCGTTGCCCGACTTTTAAAAGGGTTTGGGCCTCCGGTAACCTCACTCACTCGGCGAAACACAACGTAAGCGTTGCTTCACGCCGGTTTTCTGTGAGGCCGGTCGAGCAGGCCCATTCGTACCAAAGCATGGCTCTCCCACAGCATAAATATTACAAATAAAAAACAGTATGTTACAAATTAATACCAAGAAAAGAAAAATTATTGCTTACCTGAACCCCGATACACTCCAAAAACACGTATTTCCTTAATATAAGTTTAAGTGTTCAGTTGTTGTGAATGATTGAATTATATTGTAAATGAAACTGTATTATATACCCCGCTCGACCAAATAAATACTTAAATAGCACACAATAATTTGACACACACATACATAACCTTGAGACGAAATTTAGATAAAGACTTAATCACATTGCACTGCTGTCTCCGAGGTGAAAGTGTTTTCAACCGACTTCAAAAAGGAGGAAGTTCTCAATTCGTCTATATATTTTTTTTTGGTAATGAACGGTGCCTACCTAATGTGTAATTTTTCTATGGATTTTTGGGTTCCGTACCTCAGAAGGGAGAAAAGGAACCCGTAAGGTATCACTTTGCTGTCTGTCTACCTCAGAAAGAACAAAACGAACCCGAGGATCACTTTGCTGTCTGTCAAGACCCTTGGGAATCAAAACCTACAGGGTATTTGCTGTGAATCTTGAAATTTGGTACGAAGCAACGTCCTTATAGCACAGATAAATGAAAAATTGCGAGAAGCATACATTTTTGGTTACATCATATCTCTTATCTCTAATATTATAAAATTGTAAAAAAGCTGTGTCTGTAAGTACATTGAAGATATTGAAAAAAACCAATTGGGTTAGGGTATATAAACGTCTCCGAACCCAAAAATGTGATTTTTAAAATTCTTGTCTGTTTGTTAAGGGTTGGCGCAAAAACAACTGAATAGATTTTAATTTTGTAATCACTGTTAGAAAGTATGTACTCCAAATTAAAAACTGGTATCTCAAATAATTAAACGGAACCTGAGATACAGCTTGACCTCTCTAATGTACAGAGACCCATACAAAGAAGAGATCATCACTGTTGATTTTTCAGCTTCAAGCGAGCGAAGCCGCGGGCAGAAGCTAGTAATAAAAATATTTTTAAGTACCCTCGGTTCGCGATTCCGGCTTGCACTTGGCCGGTTTTTTTTATGTGGCCCATACAAATGTTCCACCGATCTGGTATCGTGACGTGATGGGTTGTTGGGCTCTCTATAGTATGGTTGAGCTACACAATGACTGATGTATGCGTGCCGTCGGCTGGGATTGGTCCATTCAAAGCTTGGTGTCGAAACTCCTTGATGTAGTTTCAGACCTGTAGCTTAGCTTAGCTGTAGCGTAGAATTCAATAGTTCTTCGTGCTTAACGAAGAACTATTGAATTCATATATTAAACGTATCAATTTTTTTATGCTACAAATCTCATCTTCTCTCTCTACTATTATAAAATTGTAAAAAAGCTGTGTCTGTACATTGAAGATAATAAAAAAAAAACACGCGGGTTATGGTATATAAACGTCTCCGAATCCGAAAATGTGATTTTTGTCTGTTTGTCTGTTTGTTACGGGTTGGAGCAAAAACTACTGAATAGATTTTAATTTTATTATCACTGTTAGAAAGTATATGCTCCAACTTAAAAACTGGTGAACTTCTTATCTCAATTAATTACATAAATCCTGAGATACAGCTTGACCTGATGTATAGAGGCCCATACAAAGAAGAGGTCATCAATGTTGGTTTTTCATTTGTACTCCTGATATAGCTTCACGTGAGCGAAGCCGCGGGCAGAAGCTAGTAAATACATATAGGTACACTTTCACGCCTGTCTTCCATTGGGGTAGGCAGAGACTATATATATTTTTCCATTTGCTACGATCCTGGCACACCACTTTCGCTTCATCTACGTTCATTAACCTCCTTCTCATACAGATTATTCGTTTTCGCAAATTGTTTGTGCTTGGGCTACTTACTGAGGCAAAAAAACTACCTATATCGTCGGCAAATCTGAGGTTTGTCAGTCTCGTATTGCCGACTTTGATACTCTTGGTCTTCCATGAGGCTAATAGTGTCTTAAATAGAATAATGCTACTCAAGAGAAGTATAAGGTATAAGTTAGCACCCAATTTCACATATCTTCTACGTGGGAGAGCCATGCTTCAGCACGAATAGGCCGGCTCGACCGGAGTTATACCACAGAAACCCGGCGTGAAACAACGCTAGCGTTGTGTTTCGCCGAGGGAGTGAGGTTACCGGAGGCCCAAACCCTTTTAAAAGGCGGGCAACGCACTTTTGACTCCTCTGGTGTTGCGGGTGTCCATGGGCGGCGGTTATCGCTTACCATCAGGTGGTCCGTTTGCTCGTTTGCCCCTCTATCCCATTAAAAAAAAACGAAATAACCGTTTAGTGTTGAATTTGAATGTGGAAACAGCCTTAAACTTATATAACATAGCAACTTTGTTTCACAAGACCATATTATTAGCTTATAATTTCCTACGGTTCTTTATTTATACTTATTTTATCTCACCTGCACCAGACATCCATTGTTATGTATATTAATTGAAACTTCATCGATATTGTCGTCTGAATTATTATAACGTCACGCCAATATTTCCCGAAAGGTGATGCAGAGGTGAACTAATGTATAATACCTATATTTCGCACCACCAGGACATAGTTTTTTTATTATCTAGAAATGACATCGGGTTCTCAAATAATGTGAATCCTCGTTTAATATTGTCGACTTCGATCAAACTTGGACATCCGCCAACGTCCACACATCTTGTTATCGCAATATTGTACCAGTGAAGATTGTAACATAATTTATTTTAAAAGAGTGTCCATGGAGTTTCTTGTCGGATTCTTCTCCATAGGATCAACCTTTTGGAACCATGCAACAAGAATCGTAACGAATCATAAACGCTTGTAAAAGCTTATTTGAAATAAAAACATTTGAATTTGAATGGTCAGATGCCAGATTGTCTGACGCTGGTTTTCTACTAGTCCTGGAGTGGATAAAGGGCTAATATGTCCGATGTCCTTAACATAACATACCATCACGCCTGTATTTTCCGTAGGATTAGGCAGAGGCGTACACCCTCAGTTCGCCGGTAGGTATGTTTAGGTCCCATGTAATAGGCGGCGAGTTTATTGCCATTAACCGGGCACAAATTTCAAACTCCGAACTGCTCCTGGAAATCTCATAGAAAAACCCAATAACACTGCTCAACCTGGGAATCAAACCCATGACCCTTAGCGTAGCAGTCGTGCCCAGGACCACTAGGCTAATGAGGCAGTTATTATACTATGTACTTAACCAAGGTACAATCTATAGAATAGAATATCCTATATTGTACACCGAAAACGAATGTCAAGTATAAGTTATCAATCATAGGATATGGTACAATGGGTGGTCTTATCGCTAAAAGCGATCTCTTATAGACAACCATTGGATTAGAGGTGTGTTACTCTGCTCTGAGTCAGCTCAAAGAGTCAGATCGCACGGTTCTGAGCCGTTGAGTCACAGCTCAGCAATAAAACGACCGGCTCACGGCTCAAATCAGCTCATTGAACTGATCTGAACTTGTGAATCGCTCGGCATGTCTGTGTCGTGAATAGTGAGTGAGTCAGTGAGTGATTCTGATCTACACTTGAGGTTCAATCAATAAGTTTTTGGTCAGAGAGTCTCCACTAGGGTGGAGATATGTAAGTTAAGTTAGAATAAAAATTATTATTTCGTTCTAAAATATGATAAATTCAATAAATAAATACGTAAATTTAAAAGAATAGTGTGAAGTGAGTGAAAAGAACTGTCAACTGCCGCAGCTTTGACGGCTCGCGCGAACCACAAACCTGTATAGGTACAAATTGAGCTGATCTGCGAGCTGATTCACTGAGCCGGCTCACTCACCTGAGTCATGAGCTTATCTGCAGCTCGCGTATTTTTGATGAGTTACCCACCTCTACTTTGGATGGACTCAAGAGAAATGAAAGGCGAAAAATTATATCATCATTATATATCTACGCAAAAAACTAAATTTTACCAATCAAAACGAGGGTTTTTTCTTTCAAACAACATAAAAGTAACCATTGGGTCTTTGACCCTAAGGACACAATGAATACAGTGTGTCTAATCCACAATACGTTCACAGTTCGATGCTCGTCGAGTGACTTATTGTTCTTTATAGGGAAAGTGACAAAGGATGGGGTTTCTGACATGCTATGGTGGATTAGGAACTAATCTTGTTGTGAATTGGGCGATAATAGTTACATAAGTAGTGATAGAAAAGGAAATAACCATTTCTGAAAATCTGAAAACCTGAACGAAACGCTTTAAAGTCCACTTTTATCATGCACTAGCTTCTGCCCGCAACTTCGTCCGCGTCCGCGTAGCGTGATGATATATAGCCTATAGCCTTCCTCAATAAATGGGCTATCTAACACTGAAATAATTTTTCAAATCGGACCAGTAGTTCCTGAGATTAGCGCGTTCAAGCAAACAAACAAACTCTTCAGCTTTATAGATTAGTAATAGATACCGCCGAAATATGGAACGCTTCCCGAGTGGGTCTTCCCCGATAGATGTAATCTGGGTGTCTTTAAATCACGAGTGAATCGGTTTCTTCTAGGCAAACGCGCTCCATCGTAGATCGCAGTATCGCTTAACATAAGCGTAAGCCTATCGACTGTAAATAAAGTACTGTACATGAGTACGCCACTGCCTAACCCTTCGGGGAATACAGGCGTGATGGTATGTTATGTTAGTCTATATGTTCTAATAACATTAATTCTTACACCACCTTAAAATGACGTAGTATGGGTTCGCATTCCGGACACTGACCGGACTCGTCCGGCGTTTGGCACATTTTTGAAACTATGTGAAATTGAATCATGACGTCGAGTTACGAATTTTAGAATAAGATAGGGTAAATCTGGATTTGTTTTTGATATGGGGATTGGTAAAACTGCCTCTAAATCAAACCATTCAGCAGGTCAGCTCTTACCTGCCGTGGCAATCTATTTTTTTGTAATTTAATGAAAAAAACCTACACATCAAACATCATAATTCTCAGCAACTATTTAAAACAATGTTGTAAAGCTAATATTGTAATTGTGATTATTTTATTTTAATAAGAGTATTTATCGATGGAGTTTCTTGCCGGCTCTTCTCCATAAGACCCACTTTTTGGAACCGTGCAATTAGTTTTGACTTTTCAAAAGTAGGTACCCTGTATAATATGACCTTGACGACCTATGTGGTTTAGTGGTTCGAGTACCGGACTGCTGACCATGAGGTCGTGGGTTCGATTCCCACAGGACACAAAAATTTATGTGATGAATATAAGTGTTTGTGTTCGTCTGGGTGTTTCTTATGTATTAAAAGTATGTATTTACAAAAAAAAAAGTATATAAGTATTATATACATTGTCTAGTACCCATAGTACAAGCTCTGCTCAGTTTGGGACTAGATGGTGCTGTGTAAAAAATGTCCCAGAATATTTATTATTATTATTTATTATTATAATATGGTCTAATTGAAATAAAACATTTTGACTTTGATTTTGACATTTATTCAAGATATTCTTTATTCTATTTCTCCATTTTATTCTTGATAGGCTTACGGTTGATCTCCAGTTCGCCTGTAGCCTTAGCATGAAGAACTATCGAATTCGTATCGTAAACGTATCGAGATTTCTCTCTTCTGTTACAAATCTTATACATACATATTTTCACGCCTGTCTCAGGCAGAGACTATCGATTTGCTTCGATCCTGGCACACCACTTTCGCTTCATCTACGTTCCTTAACATCCTTCCTTCCTTCAAATTATTATCGATTTCGATACGAATACGTTTACGCAAGTTGTTCCTGCTTGGGCTACTGAAGTTAAGCAACACTGCGACCTACGATGGAGCGCGCTTGCCTAGAACAAACCGATTCACTCGTGATTTAATGAGGTTGAGAAGATTGAGAAACCCTGGTCTGGTCTAACGCTGAAGTTATGGTAAACTTTTCGGTAAAGGTTTTTATTTAAGTCCAAATACTTCTAACGATGACCGCAATTTCCAGAAACAGTGCAACATTTCAAATTTGAAAAAAGAATCTAAATCGAATTCCATGGAATATGACGCAACCTATCTTCCTCAATAGTATCTTCCCTCATCTTCCTATATTTTCTTAATGGTATTCGAAAAAGTTTCTATAAAAAAAAAGAGTATTGATGTTGAAAGTGATAAAACCTTTTTATTCGTAGCTCCACAGTAAACATGTGCAATACACCCAAAATCGTGGGAAATTGAAATTTTTCGAATTCTCTTTGACATCTCCGGATTTGTCGTAAATAAAATGGCGGTTTCGCCATGTTCCATTTATTATGCTAGTATGTAACTAAGTATATTTTTTACCGTCTCATTGGCACAGTGTATCGAAGTGAAGAAGTGTTTTTCACGTGGGAGAGCCATGCTTCGGCACGAATGGGCCGGCTCGACCGGAGTGATACCACGGCCTCACAGAAAACCGGCGTGAAACAACGCTTGCGTTGTGTTTCGCCGAGTGAGTTGAGGTTACCGGAGGCCCAAACCCTTTTAAAGGCGGGCAACGCACTTGCGACTCCTCTGGTGTTGCGGGTGTCCATGGGCGGCGGTTATCGCTTACCCCCTATCCCATAAAAAAAAAAAGTGTTGGCTTTTTTATAAAATTAAAACATACAAGATTTTTAATATTGATATGGTCTCTATAAGATGTTGTTAGGTTAAGACTTACCTAAGTAGGGACTGACTAAGTTGACCGACTTGGTATTACATTTCACAACTTTTTACAATAGAAGAACTGAGTTGCGAGACTTGTTTTTTTTACAAGTTATGTTTTTAATGGCATCTCATTTTCTCAATGCCTAGTTTAGTTAAATTTAATATTATACCTAGGTATTACTTCTTGAGCTTCAGCTACAGTTTTCAAAGCTCACTCACTGTCTCTCTGAGATTTTCTCGTAGGCTTTGATGTAAAAAAATGTGACAAGTTTGGACGGTAAATGCTTCTTCGAAATGAAATATGTAATATTTATTTCTGTAAGTAGATCATTAGAGACACTTTTACAAGTCAATGGTTTGTTTTTTTTATAGCTAGATGGCTTCGGCATTTCCTAACTGACGACCTCTGAGAAGAAACACCGAAACAAACTCAGAGAATTATGGTCTCTTTTAAAGTCCAGACATAAAATAATGCAAATAATGTGAGTGGGACAATGCAGGGCAATGTCTGAAATGGCCTTTTGAGGAAAGAACCATAGCAGCTTTGAGTAGACCAGTCCTAACTGACGGCAAGCATGGATCAGTCATCGTGTAGCTCAACCATATTTAAGGGAGCTCATTCACTTCGTCTATTGTATTCACAAAATGAGGATTGCTGCTTTTTAATACTTTCAAAGTCGAAATTTGTTAGATGTAAGCCGTCCAGACTTATAACTCTCGAAAGTGCCACGTAAGCTACCAGCCGGTCAGGATGTGAATACTGCCGAACCGATATCCATCAGCGCATTATGTAGACTTAGAACCTGACTTTTGTGTATAATTATAGCATAGGCTATACATATGAGAAACTGTTCGCGATGAACCTAAGCTCTATTAATAATTTCAATACTAATTTCTGAAGCTGGCGCACACAAACGCCGCCGATTTACCGTCCTCGCCGGCGAGGCCCGTCGCGAAGACCTTGTAATGGTAACCCCATTGCATTAAAAATATTTATCATCTACGAGAGAAATAAAATTCGGCGTACCGTAGGGCAGCGTTCTAGGACCGCTCTTGTTTTTGCTTTACCACTCCAAACTCCGCACCCTATGGTTTTGTTCGCTGATGATAGTACACTGCTAATCAATTGCCAAAATAAATTGTGTTACGAGAATGATATTTTTGCCCTTCATACTATAGTTAACCGGTTAGATGTGAATAAAACAAAATTTATGCACTTTTATCAGCGGACAAGCACTGGAAACTTAAACATATGTTATGATGGCCAAACTATAGATGAAACTAACGCTACCAAATTTTTAGGCACATTGATTGATAGTCAATTAAACTGGAAAGCACAGGCTGAGGATATCTGTAAAAGATTGAGTACTTCTGCTTATGCTCTATTTAATTTGGCCAAGAAAGGAAATACACAAACGGTATTAATAGCTTATCACAGCCTAGTAGTATCTGTTCTAAGATACGGAATCATATTTTGAGGCAATTGCAACGAGAGAGAGAGAGAGATATTTAAGGCCCAAAAACGTTGTATCAGAGCTATGTTTGGAATGAAAACTACGGACAGTTGCGTTCCTGTCTTTAAATCGAAAAAAATATTAACATTCCCATGCTTGTACATACTGGAGTTAGCTATTTTTGTAAAAACAAATAAAGACTTATTTCCTACTTTGAACGAAACAAGAGTCAGAAGCAGAACTACAGCTATGAGATCTCGGTACCAAAATTTGTTAAGTACGGGAGCATATAAAACTGCACTCTTAAAAAAAGTATTATTTGTATGGCACCAGTTGTGTATAATAAAATACCTCAAAAAATTAAAGAGAAGCCACTAGAAGAATTTAAAAAAGTTTTAACTAATCTATTAATAGAAAATTTTTATTATTGTATTACAGACTTTATATTTGATAAGCACCTATGATTTTTTGTTTTAACTATTAAGTACTTAATTATAAATTTTTGCATGCTTTTATGGCAGAATGTACATGGATTCACAAAAACTTTGTAACATCTTACCTACCTTCTCCTACATTCTATTCTATTCACTGGACGGCTTCCGTGCAAGCCCTTTAATTAAATAACATACCATCCATCACGCCTGTATTCCCCGAAGGGTTAGGCAGAGGCGTACTAATGTACACCCACAGATCGCCGGTGTGTTTAGGTCCCATGTAATAGGGGGCGAGCCTATTGCCATTAACCGGGCACAAATTCCTAGAAAAATTGAAATTGAATTTCATAGAAAAACCCAATAACACTTTGCTCTACCTAGGAATCGAAGCCAGGACCTCTAGCGTAGCAGTCGCGTTTAGGACCACATGGCTAATGAGGCAGTTTAAATAAAATCTTACATATTGGTGTATATCTGCAAGATTGATAGATTGCAATAAACACATTAAATAAAAATAAAAAAGTTTTGACCAGACTAAGCTCGTAAATATTCTTTATTAAATGTAATGTATATTTTCTTAATTATTTTTGTTCCGGATCAACCTTTACACTTTGCACTATACCGATAGAACCAAAACTCACTTGTTGATGTTTTGATTTTCTCTTCCAGGCCTGCAGTTACAGAAGCATCATCTTCATATTTTTATGCATTCACGAGCTTTTTTTGTTAGGTATTTGAGGCAAAATGGTTACTGAAAATGCAGGCTTCTAGTTTTATTAACGCAGTTATAGGGGGTCAAAAATGGCCTAAACTGCTTTCAGAAAAGTATGGTTCGACCGCCCGGCCGTGCCGCTTGTTTTTGTTCTACTTGGCTGCGGCACTGCCGTGCACCCAGTTTTTAGTTTTTCCTTGATTTGTACACTAAATACTAATTGTATTCTATGTCTGCTAGCAGTGCCTTAGAGTTTATATGATCGGTCAGTCAGTGCGTGACAAAATTAAGAAACTTTGACTAGTTATCATTCTTAAACTACCGGTCCAAATTGAATGAAATTTGAAATATGCCGTGTTTATACAATGCCTGCTTAGTTACTGATGAATGAATTCAGGCTTCTAGTTTTATCCACAACGAAGTTATTGGGGGTTGAAAATGGCCTAAGCTGCGTCGAGAAAAAGATGAACAGGGGCTCGAAAATGGGCTGAATTGCTTCGAGAAAAGGATGGTACGGCCGTGCCCCTTGTGTTTGCTCGACTTGGGGGGGGGGGGCACTGCCGTGCCCCCAGATAAAATACGACGAGCTCTTTCTGCGTGATTGCTAATAATTAACCATTTAGCAGTAATTTTAGCATTAAGACGTACAACACCTCAGACACGGGTATCTGTCACTATGGATAGGTACTGTAGGTTTCGAAACGTTGGGAATGAAATAATGTCAATACAACGCGATAAAATCCATGAAAAGTAGTTTTATTTCAATATAAAAAAAAACAATTTAAATTCGATATTCTCAGTAGGTAACGTAAGTTTTACATAATGTTTCTAACACATCATACATTAACGAAATATTGAAAGCTGACACAAAGTTTTTCTATAAGATACCGGATACTGGAACTGAAAATATAATTTGAACACATTTTTTACCCACGAAGAAGGTTTATGCCTTTAAGGCGAGAACTTGTTTGTTCGTTTGTGCAATCGAATGATACCATTCATCTCCAAAAATAATAATCTGATTTTTATGATATTTGGTCAAGGGTTTGTGATTTACAAATTGACCTTTGGTTATATAAATGGTCTTTTTCGTTCGTTTCTAAGGTTTCATTGTTTTATTAACTTTTGTTTCTTATTTATATTTTTGTCTTTAACCATATTGTATGCCATACCATATATGGATAAAGTGTTGACAATAATTATTGTGTTGTCTTTAAATAAGCGCAATATTATGCATCACCTATTATCATATCAGCCGCTTTTTCAGCTAATGCTAACACTGCAGCATTTGTAGCACTATTAGGCAAGTTATAGAACGCGCTAGCATCAACTACACGTAGCTTTTCCATACCTATAACCTTCAATTTACTATCAACGACGCTTCCCATAGCACAAGAACTCGTATAAAGGAACGGACTGATTGCCCTATGCAAAATAAAGCATTTCCAAAACTCGTCAGAATCCGCCTCCTTGTCAGCGCACTCCGATAGGTCTAAACCAACAATTTCAGCACCAATCTCTTTGAAGAACGTCGTATTTCCCACTGAAATAAAGCTTCTAATTATGGCTACCATGCTATCCAAATCTTCTTCATTGGTAAAGATCCCGGTTGTAATCAAAGGAGCATCAGCAGGGTCAGTACTATTCAAACGCACTGTGCCATTGGATTTTATGTCGAAATCTACCAAAACGGAATATAATGAATCTCTGGATACCACTTGAGCTTGTAAATCTATGCAAATGCTACTTTCATAACCATAAACAAGGGTGCAAGCTAAAGTTAAGAGTATGACATCGTGTGGCAGCACTAGATTATAAGACTGAGAATTAGGTGTTGTGCTTGATTTATTTGAAGACATTGATCCTACAAAGAGGGAGAAAGGTAAGTTCGAAAGATCTGTCAGCGCCGTAAGACTTGATACACTTGGTATAGGACTTAAATGTTTTTTCGTCTTGTGAACCAAACAGACGGCAGGTGGGACGATCAAATGATCTCCCACAGGAAGATCAGCCACGACACTAATATTCAATGACTCCAAATGTTCTCGTGGCCCAATACCTGAGAGCATCAGTATTTGTGGCGAATTGAAGGCACCAGCGCTTAGAATAACTTCTTTATTTGCTCTGAATGTGTAAGTGGTGTTTTCATAAATAGCTTGCACACCTACCGCAACATTATTTTCAATAATAACCTTAGAAACTACGGTATTTTTAGAAACGTAAAAATTAGAATTGTTTTTAACTGAATGCAGGTAAGAAAGTGCTGTAGTCTGTCTGGTACCATCATATATGGCTAATTGAGGTTGTGAAAAACCAAGGATAGTATCGTTAGCGTTTAGATCCAGCACAGTAGGAAAACCAGCTTCCGCGAAAGCCGCCAGATAATCATTAACCTCGTCATGAGTTTGTCTCGATAACCCTATTGGGCCATCCTGACCGTGATCATTTGGATATGCTGTTATGATCTCATTATCCGTAAGATTTTCACTCTTAATGAAGTATGGAAGGAGATTTGCGTATGACCACGTATCGTCACCAATTCCTTCTGCCCAAGTATCGTAGCTTAATGGTGAGCCTCTTAAGTGAAGGAGGTGATTCAAAGAGCTACTTCCACCAAGCATATTGCCTGATGTCAATCTAGTGTAATTTCCTTGCCCCATTGCTGCGTATTCATCTAAAATTGATTTGTAATTGTGGTCAACACTTGTTGTTGGTAGTGCGATGAACGAAGCTGGTTTCTGAAAAAGATTTTCACAGAAACGTTATTATTTTTTTACCTCACCTGAGAGGCAATAGGCTCGCCTCCTATTCCATGGGCCCTTAACATACTGCCTTAGCATACCGTCCAAGACTACCAGAGCAAAAGCAACCTAGGGCGAATTGACTCTCACGCACAAAAGTGCTCCGACGGTGATTGCTAGCTAGACAGACGCCAAGAGATCTTAGCACCGAGCAAGTTAGACATTATCTCACCTCTTGCGAGATGCTTATCTCTCTCTGCATGCGGGGTAATACTTACAACGGAGAAGTAATTGGGATCATCTCCAGATTCCAGCATAGCAACGGTGAAGTTTGCCTCTATTAGTCTCCTGGCAAGCACACAGCCTGCTGTACCACCACCTACTATTATGTAATCATACGTCGCATTATCTGTAAAATATAGAACAGGTTATTAATATACTCCGCGATAAAGGAGTGAGTTCTGTATTTTACCCGACTGCGTGGCAATTAGGAGGGTAATCTTTATACCAGCCTAAATATGTATGTTTGTTTGTTACTGTGTGGCTCTCTAGGAACAAAACGCGTAGGTTGATTTTGGTGATTCTTACGTCAATACGATTTGTCTTAAAGAAATTACAGTTAATCAAATTCAATGTAGCAGTACCGCTATATTGTGGAAAAGAAAAGAAAATCGACGAACAATGTCAAGAGGGGACGAACTATATCCTGCAAAAAAGGCAGGTCAGTTATACTGGATACCATATCGTCGGTGTAGAATGGTGCTTCGTATATCAAAAAAATCATTTTAATTTTTTGGAAACATCAAATGAAAACCACGTATTTTATAATACGGCGAATTTTATAGTAGCCTAGTGGTCCTGACCCCGACTGCTATGCCAGAGGTCCTGGGTTCGATTCCCAGGTCGAGCAAAGTGTTATTGGGTTTTTCTATGAAATTCTCAGTAGCAGCTCGGAGTTTGGAATTGTGCCCGGTTAATGAAAATAGGCTCGCCCCCTATTACATGGGACCTAAACATACCGGCGAACTGTGGGTGTACTAAATTAGTACGCCTCTGCCTAACCCTTCCCGGGGAATACAGGCGTGATGGTATGTATGTATGTATGTACGGCGAACCCAATACATGACCTCTACGAATATCAGTGAATTAAATATTATGAAATCAAAATTGGTCATTAAAAATAAGTATTAAATAACTTTTTGTGATTTTTTACATTTTTTATGCTAGATTTTATAAAGTTATTTAGTGAAGGAATACTTCGACTCGCAGGCAGGATTCGAACCTGCGTCTTCTGGCTAGATAAAGTAACTTGCCTTTCAATAGATGTTACTGACGTCACCTTTAAGACGTAAGTTGAGAATGTGAAGGCAAATTTCGACATGGCAGGTGGGACTCGCGGTGTCTTAGTGGTCATAGCGTCTGGCGTACCTAGCCAGAAGACGCAGGTTCGAATCCTGCCTGCGAGTCGAATTTTTCCTTCACTAAATAACTTTATAAAAAGTATTAAATACCTATAATTGACATCTGCTGTGGAAACAGTCCTTTATCCAATTCCAATAAGGACAGCCCGAAGCCTAATAACGTACTTATTGTACTCAGCACACCCATGATTTCTATAAAAACAAAGAATAATAAGTACAACATAGTTATTGACTAACACTTTTACTAGCGGCCCGCCCCGGCTTTTTTTTATGGGATGGGGGCAAACCAGCAGACGAATCACCTGATGGTAAGCGATAACCGTGACACCCTAGTGATATGACCAATGGACTGCCAAGTCAAAGGTATCGAGTTCAAATCCAATGCACGCACCTCTGACTTCCCGAAGTTATGTGCGTATTCATAATTAACTATCACGCGCTTAAACGGTGAAGGAAAACATCGTGAGGAAACCTGCACGTCTGAGAGATTTTCTCGACGGCGTGTGAAGTCTACCAACCCGCATTTAGCTAGCGTGGTGGACTATAGCCTAATCCCTCTCATTGTGAGAGGAGACCCGTGCCCAGCAGTGGGACATATAATGGGTTGATTATAAGCGATAACCGCCGCCCATATACACCCGCAACACCAGAGGAGTCACAAGTGCGTTGACCGCCTTTTAAAAGGGTTTGGGCCTCCGGTAACCTCACTCACTCGGCGAAACACAACGCAGGCGTTGTTTCACGCCAGTTTTCTGTGAGGCCGTGGTATCACTCCGGTCGAGCCGGCCCATTCGTGCCGAAGCATGGCATGAATATTACAAAAAGATAGATAAAAATAGATAAAGAAACATACCTGATCACCCCGCTCCTTTAATTTAAAATTAATTTTAAGATGATCAATACTTACGTATATCAATGACGATATACGAAAGAATATTCGAGCTCATTGACAAAAAATGTGTCTTTATATCCTTAGTTAAACACACACATCTATATTGTATTCAGCTGAAAAAACAACGTTATGAAGTATAAATAATTGTGATGTTAATTAATATGGCCACTAAACAGGAAGGTTAAAGTATAAGCACACACGTATGATTCGATGTGTTTCTAGAAAAGTTTTTAATAATAATTCTTCGACATTTTACACAGCACCACCTAGTCCCAAACTAAGCAGAGCTTGTACTGTGGGTACTATACAATGGATATAATACTTATATACTTTTTTTTTGTAAATACATACTTATAATACATAAGAAACACCCAGACGAACACAAACACTTATATTCATCACATAATTATTTGTGTTCTGTGGGAATCGAACCCACGACCTCATGGTCATGGTTAAGTAGAAGTGAATAATTAAATGAAATGAAAAGTGAATAAGAAAGGGGATTTTTTTAAAAGTTAAATGATAAATGATATTTATTTCTATAAATAAATCTTCTAAAGACACTTTTACATAACATACCATCACGCCTGTTTTTCCCCGAAGGGTTAGGCAGAGGCCAGAGGCGTACTAATGTATACCGACAGTTCGCCGGTATGTTTTGGTCTCATGTAATAGGGAGCGAGCCTATTGCCATTAACCGGGCACAAATTCCAAACTCCTAGGCCTTACTGGGAAAATCATAGAAAAACCCAATTTAACACTTTGCTCGACCTGGGCATCGAACCCTGGACCTCTAGCGTAGCAGTCGCGTTTAGGACCACTTGGCTAATGAGGCAGTCTTTAACCGCTTGTAAAAGCTTATTTGAAAACATATGAATTTTGACCAGATGCGCCAGGATTTTAGTATTTTATACGAAGCGATTGCTATCAGTCCCCAATCTGCAAATAGTAATAACACTTTACTCGACATAGGCATCAAACCCAGGACAGCTAGGGAACAGACCACTGAAATAATGAGGTAGTTAATAACAAATTAAATTAAAAATTTAAAAAAACCCCCGACACAAAAATAAACCTGAATCCCTATAAAAAGAAAAAAATAAACTTGAAATTATAACCCTTCGTAAGTACGTATGAAGTTTTTTGATTAAATTTTGTCGCGTCGGGGGACCGCTCTCTAATTATGTGAATCCTTTCCTTTCCTTTTGCTTCCCGAACGTGAATCGCGCGAAATCAGAATTGATGTGGATGGCGCGTACATCGCCGCGACGCGCGGGAGGGTGTAAAGTGGGCGGAGCGTAACATATTCAAGTTTGGCGACCCGAGCGGGCAGACACGCGAGAGCTAGAGAGCGGTCCCCCGACGCGACAAAATTTAATCAAAAATCTTCATACGTACTTACGAAGGGTTATAATTTCAAGTTTATTTTTTTCTTTTATAGGGATTCAGGTTTATTTTTGTGTCGGGGGTTTTTTAAATTTTTAATTTAATTTGTTATTTCACACTTTTTGTAGGGACTCCTTAGTTATTTTGTTTAATTTCTTTTATTTTCTTGCGTTTTAAGATCCAGGTAATTTAGTGTTTAATTAGGTATTTTCTTCGTTTAGTTATTCAACTTTTGTACAATTATTTCATAGCTATTAGATATCTTATATCATAGTGTATAGTATTCTACTTATCAAGCCCTTTCATTTGATACCTTTATTGAGGGAGTAGTGAAAAAACATAATAAATTCACCATTTCGTGGAGGCGGCCATCTTGGATTTGAAATTTTTCATAGTGTATAGTATTCTACTAGTCAGGCCCTTTCATTTGATACCAATATTGTGGGGGTTGTGAAAAAATATGTAAACCGCCATCTTGTGGCGGCGGCCATCTTGGACCGATTTTCATCAAACATAGCTAATAACACTCCCCACTTATTCACCTTTCAAACAAAAAAAAACAAAATTAAAATCGGTTCATCCCTTCGGGAGCTACGATGCCACAGACAGACACACACACACACACACACACACACAGACAGACACGTCAAACTTATAACACCCCGTCGTTTTTGCGTCGGGGGTTAAAAATACGTATAGGTAACACACAAACCCGCAGGCAATGACAAGTACATACAATAAACATAGAAGTTCTTTTGTATAAAATCTTTATAATTATATTCACGTAACGAATTAATAACAACTGTAATAACATATATGATGAATTAGTTTAAAAAAAAATTACTGGCGTTCTTTCCTTGACAGGTTTTGAACACTTCATGATGGCAGCTTGCGACCGGCAACCATAGGTACTAAACAGGTAAATAAATAAATAAATATCTAAATAAATCGCATACCTATAATGAGAATTAATAATATCACTCAATTACCATAATAATTATATAATACAATACAAAGTCCTACAAATTTATTAACAAAACTGTATTATTAAAAATAAAAATGGTTTGTACTTATTTAAGAACTATAATTTAATATAATATAATCTTTATTTTTCCCAGAAAAAAGTACAATGCTATGCTAAATGCTATTACAATATAGACAGTGATAAGTACACAAAAGTTTTAGCATCTGGAGCCGAACTAGGAAGTACCTGTATTTCGGCTTACAGCGCCAACCCCCTCGAGTTACATTAAGGCCCACTTGCACCAACTTTTTAAATATGTTTAAATTGCATTTAAACGAAATTTTTCATAGCAAAGTTGTGTTTAAATGCAACTAAAACATATTCAAGAAGTTGGTGCAAGTGGGCCTAAATGAGGTTTCTTAAATGCTAGCATTTACATTACTTTGGAGTATCTATTTAGGAATTAGTGGTTGAGTTTGATTTGAGTCCTCTCTTTGTGTGATTTGCTAAGGTGAGTGAGTGAGTGTGAGAGGGTGTATCTATTGTTGAGTATGAGTGTGTGTGTGTGTGCTATTTTGATTCGTATTGAGATTCGTTTATATGATAATTTAGATATAATATGAATTATTTATTGTGTGTATAATATTACTAATTATACACACATTCTATTTATTATTCTATTAATTAAAAAATATTAACATTATATAATTGATTTTTTTCTTAATTTTATTTTTGTCGTACCATAAAACCAGTACCTACATGTTTATCTCTAATTTTTGCCGTACTTTTAATAATTGCCAGTAACACAATATTAGTTTGTAATTGCTTTGTATAATTTCTTGCATGCTGTGGTCTCTCATAATTGAAGGAGTACACTGGCTATATAATGTATGCGACTTATTTACTACCAATATTTTTTGTGTATATCCTTTGTCAGAGATCCTTAATTAAATAAATAAAAATACTATATTAACACTATGTATTGTATATATTTATTTTATTATATAATTAACACAAACACTAAGATTGTTTAAACTGTATATATATAAGAATTATAATAAGAATTAGAGCCCTCGAAATTTACAACATCTGAAAAAGGTGCTAAGCTGTACAATGTTATATTTAAGAACCATAATAACATTGGTATGCAAATAAATAGTTTGAGTTTCAGTTTGAAATTCACATCCATAAAAATCCAAGATTTTTATACCTACCTACCCTTGGTCGCCAAACAATACGAAAACCTGGTTGTTGCGACCATAATATGTAGGTAGTTCATTAGCCTAGCGGTCCTGTGAGCGACTCCTGTGCTAGACGTCCTGGGTTCCAATCCCAGGTCGAACAAAATGTTATTGGGTTTTTCTGTGCAATTCCCAGTTCGGAGTTTGGAATTTGTGCCCGGTTAATGGCAATAGGCTCGCCCCGTATTACACGGGACCTAAACATACCGGCGAACTGTGTGTGTACATTAATACACCTCTGCTTAAACCCTTCGGGAAATACAGGCGTAATGGTACCTATGTTTATGTAAAAGTAGGTAGTGGCCACTACCTACTGACCTAGCAAAATTAATAAAACAAATTTACATAAAACATAAAATATCATCGCGCCAGTATTCCCTTAAGGGATTATCAGGTATACTAAAAAATGCATCCACGCCGGTATGTTTAGGTCCCATGTAATAGGGGGCGAACCTATTACCATTCACCGGGCCCAGAACCAAACTCCGAGCTGCTACTGAAAAAATCATCGAAAAAAAAACAATAACACATTGCTCGACCTAGGAATCCATCCCAGAACCTCTAGCGTAGCGGTTGGGAAATGAATTATATTCTAGATTTATTGAAATGAAACATTTAACTTTGTCTTTGACTCAGACCTCTGCCCACCCCTTAAAACTGAAGCGTAAAAGCAGGACGGAAACAGTCGATTTACTGTGGAATGCAATATCTTTCAGCTAAGACGGAATAACTCTGAGGAATTTCGTTATGTAGGTATATAATATACACCGTTTATTATATACTTGCTCGGTTTTCAAATGTCATCCTTTAAAGTGTTCTAGAAGTGATCCAAGTATGTTGAAATAGTGAAACAGTAATAGTCAAAGTCAAAGTCAAAATGTTTTATTTCAATTAGACCATTAAAGAAGGTACTTTTGAAAAGTCAAACTAGTTGCACGGTTCCAAAAAGTGGGTCTTATGGAGAAGAGCCAGCAAGAAACTCCGTAGATACTCTTTTTCTATTTCTTTCTTTTCTTTTCTCTTTCTTTATTTCTCTAATATTATAAAATTGTACAGACAAAAAAACAAGTGGGTTAATATATAAACGTTTCCGAAACCAAAAATGTGATCTTTAAAATTCTTGTCTGTTTGTCTGTTTGTTACGGGTTGGCGCAAAAACTACTGGATAGATTTGAATTTTGTTATCACTGTTAGAAAGTATGTGCTCCAACTTAAAAACTGGTATACTTCTTATCTCAAAAACGGAGCCTGAGATACAGCTTGACCTCTCTAATGTATAGAGACCCATACAAAGAAGAGATCATCACTGTTGGTGTTTGAGCTTCAAGCGAGCGAAGCCGCGGGCAGAAGCTAGTTTTAAATATAATCACAATAGAATATTACAACTTTGTTTTAAATAGTTGCTGAGAATTTTGTAGTTTGATGTGTAGGTTTTTTTCGTTACATAAAAAAATAGATTGCCACAGCAGGTAAGAGCTGATCAGCCCCGGCAGACAGCACCCGTTCACAAGCAAGACGTGTGTATCAGCGTGGTTCGTCTCAACACTCAACCATAATTGTAGGGAATAAAATAGAACCTCTGCTGATCCTTTGGCGAAAACTTGCGTAATTATACGTGCATATCGTTAGCGTAATTTTCTAAATAAAATCAAATACTTATTAATTAATTAAAGAACTGCCTTATTAGCCAAGTGGTCTTGAGCGCGACTGCTACGCAAGAGGTCCTGGGTTCGATTCACAGGTCGAGCAAAGTGTTATTGGGTTTTTCTATGAAATTCGCAGTAGCAGCTCGGAGTTAGGAATTTGTGCCCGGTTAATGGCAATAGGCTCGCCCCCTATTACATGGGACCTAAACATACCGGCGAACTGTGGGTGTACATTAGTACGCCTCTGCCTAACCCTTCGGGGAATACAGGCGTGATGGTATGTTATGTTAATTAAAGAAAAGTTAATCTCTCGAGGTAATCTATATATACTAATATATAAAGCTGAAGAGTTTGTTTGTTTGTTTGTTTGTTTGTTTGTTTGCTTGAACGCGCTAATCTCAGGAACTACTGGTTCGATTTGAAAAATTCTTTCAGTGTTGGATAGCTCATTTATTGAGGAAGGCTATAGGCTATATATCATCACGCTAAGACCAATAGGAGCAGAGCATCAATGAAGAATGTTTCAAAATCTGGGTTTTTTCCTTTTGAGAGCTTCCGATGCGTGCGCTGCGTAAACGGTTAAAGTTTCGCAAAAATCATATATGACAGAATTGTTCCTCTTCAAAAGTTCTAAAAAAAAGTCCGCGACAGCATATGTCTATCTTTTAAGGTTGGCTCACAATAACCTTTTTTATGCTAACTTTGTTCTAAAATTCCAAATGCATTATTTGCGTAGGTGTTTTTATAAATTCATCAGCCTTTAGAGCGTTTGTTTTGTATCCGTGTGGACCGAGCTTGGGTCCGCTCAGACCCAACAAACGCTCTATAGGACATGTCCTCATTTAGCGTTCTTTTATTATTCCTGTCCCCGTGACATATTTTACTAAAGTTCCGCTCGGATACTCAATTATCAACTAACAATATTGGCTATATCTTGAAGTGAGTTTCAATCAAAACATACTACAAGCCGCTGAAGGGGATCATCATCTTCTTACCACCTGTCAAGTGCCACTTGCCAAGTTTGCTTGAACGCGATAATCTCCAGGAACTATTGGTCCGATTAGAAAAAATCTTTCGGTGTTAGATAGTCCATTTATTGAGGAAGGCTATAGGCTATCATCCCGCTAAGACTAAGTAACTATTCCACGCGGACGAAGTCGCGGGCGGAAGCTAATCTATATCTATATCTATACTAATATATAAAGCTGAAGAGTTTGTTTGTTTGTTTGTTTGTTTGTTTGTTTGTTTGTTTGTTTGTTTGTTTGCTTGAACGCGCTAATCTCAGGAACTACTGGTTCGATTTGAAAAATTCTTTCAGTGTTAGATAGCTCATTTATCGAGGAAGGCTATAGGCTATATATCATCACGCTAAGACCAATAGGAGCGGAGCATCAATGAAGAATGTTTCAAAATCGGGGTTTTTTCCTTTTAGAGCTTCCGATGCATGCGCTGCGTAAACGATTAAAGTTTAGCAAAAATCATATATTACAGAATTGTTCCTCTTTAAAAGTTCTAAAAAAAAGTCCGCGACAGCATATGTCTATCTTTTAAGGTTGGCTCACTATAACCGTTTTTATGCTAACTTTGTTCTAAAATTCCAAATGCATTATTTGCGTAGGTGTTTTTATAAACATGATTTGATGATGAGCGTTTGTTTTGTATCCGTGCGGACCGACCTTGGGTCCGCTCGGATCCTACAAACGCTCTAAAGGACCTACAGTCCGTTTTTTTGGACTTGTCTTTTTTGGTAAACAAACCCTGCCCGATGCGAAAATCACAAGTTTTTCTTTAATCACGCACTTGATGTAGGAAACGATTTTATTAACACTTACACTATACACATACACTCTAAATTACACCAAAAACTGCTTCGTAATCACTATAAAAGTCTATTATTTTTAATAAAAACTAAATTTTATGTAATTACATTTTCACAGAATAAAATAACCATGACAATTTGACATTTCAAAACTCTAGAATATCTACGAATTTTAGGGGATGTGACAAAATAATGAATGATTTTGTTTAAGTGAATGAGCAAAAAATCCAAACGGTCCTTATCTTCACAAAAATAATATTGTTATTGTACATTATCCATAGTATTTTTTTGCTATTTAACATAGTACGTTTTTAATCATGAACCCTGTGCTGACATCAAAATATAAAATATTACAGATGGAATTAATAAGAATTAGAATTAAGAACAATAATAGTTGTAGCTAGGAATTTTGTCAAGAAGGGGCAGACATTCCGATGCGGACCACAGTGACGACGTTGTTCCCGAGGTGAACGGCGTAGAAATGAGTGGTGGTTGAAGTCTCAAGGCCAGAAATACTGCTCCAGGACCCGACGGCTTGCATGGCAAAGAGTGGTTCCCGGCCTTGGCGGCTCTCGGGCCTCGATTGAGGAAGTTCCTTAGCGCACAAGGGGCCCACGGGGCGCACGGGGAAGCAGATCCTCTGCGAAGCCGGGACGCCCTGCAGATTCTCCGATAATAGGCATTCCGATCCTAGTGCTGCTCGTCGAGGTGGGCAAGCTAATCGAAAGTCCTTGTAGACTGCCTTTGCGGGCACCTGGTGGGGGTGGGTTTACTCTATCGGGTACAATGATACTGCATCAGATGAACCGAACCAGAGGTTCATAATACATGTGTCGGAATCTGATGACTCTTTAGAGCCATCAGATTCTGACACGTGTATTTCAGAGGAACTACTAATAAATTAATGTTTTGCAGTTATCGTTTTATTTCTTCATATTCACTTCACACACTCACTTCATATTTAAAATTAAAAAACAAATCAGTACTTGTCAAGGTGAGAATCATTCTTCAATAGTCTTGGCTAAGAGTATTTAGTTCAGTCATTCATTCATGATTTCCCAACATTATCTAACCACTATCAGTTATCTCTGGTTACTAGGACGCCATATTTGTTTACCAAAAAAGACAAGTTAACTGGGATAGACTGTATCCTCATTTAGTGTTCTTTTATTATTCCTGCTCCCGTGACATATTTTACTAAAATTCCGCGCGGATACTCAGTACTCAATTATCAACTAACAATATTGGCTATATCTTGAAGTGAGCTTCAATCAAAACATACTACAAGCCGCTGAAAGGGATCATCATCTTCTTACCACCTGTCAAGTGCCACCTGCCAAGTTTACTTGAACGGGATAATCTCAGGAACTATTGGTCCGATTAGAAAAAAATCTTACGGTGTTAGATAGTCCATTTATTGTGGAAGGCTATAGGCTATCATCCCGCTAATACTAAGTAACTATTCCACGCGGACGAAGTCGCGGGCGGAAGCTAGTTAATATATAATGCTGAAGAGTTTGTTTGTTTGTTTGTTTGCTTGAACGCACTAATCTCAGGAACTACTGGTCCGATTTGAAAAATTCTTTCAGTGTTAGATAGCCCATTTAGTGAGGAAGGCTATAGGCTATATATCAGCACGCTACGCGGACGAAGTCGCGGGCAGAAGCTAGTATTTTATAATATTTTTGTGATACGTATGTTAATTGTTCTTTCAAAAGTTCATGCAATTGGGTGCCTATTTCAGACTACCTTTATTTTGAAGTGACCGA
This sequence comes from Acronicta leporina, assembly GCA_947256265.1. NCBI lineage: Eukaryota > Metazoa > Arthropoda > Insecta > Lepidoptera > Noctuidae > Acronicta > Acronicta leporina. Next base: position 1,498,357 of record OX366537.1, on the reverse strand, counting down.
CATAGAAGTCTGTCAGTCCCACAAAGAGACAATGTCACCTTGAAAATATATTTACGGTTAACAAAACTATGCACATCAGTTGTCGGGTATTTCATAAAGAAATAGTTTTGGGGCTACCGAAACTACGCGTTATACCTACTAATGAATCTCGAGTCACGGTTCTTGTTTTCTCCCATATATTAGGATCGCCTTCCATCATAAATGGGCTATCTAACACTGAAAGAATTTTTCAAATCGGACCAGTAGTTCCTGAGATTAGCGCGTTCAAGCAAACAAACAAACAAACTCTTCAGCTTTATATATTAGTACCTATAGATGATGGCATATTTCAACAATTTAAGCGGCGGTAGCCTAATGGCTAGGGCGCCGGACTTGCAATCATGTAGTTGCCGGTTCGAAACCCACCCACTGCACTACCGACGTGAACCCACTCGTAACACAAGCATTTAACTTAGCACGAGGGGTTAACAAGAATACTAGTAATGCGATCCACATTGCTAGTAAGCTTTTAAAAAAAGAATTACCTACCTCTGCGTACCTTCGGGGAAAACAGGCTATGAAAAGTATTGCTTTTTTTTATGGGATAGGGGAGCAAACGAGCAGACGGATCACCTGATGGTAAGCGATAACCGCCGCCCATGGACACCCGCAACAACAGAGGAGTCACAAGTGCGTTGCCCGCCTTTTGAAAGGGTTTGGGTCTCCGGTAACCTCATTCACTCGGCGAAACACAACGCAAGCATTGTTTCACGCCGGTTTTCTGTGAGGCTGTGGTATCACTCCGGTTGAGCCGGCCCATTCGTGCCGAAGCATGGCTCTCCCACGTCAAAAAAGCTTGCTTAGACAAGCTTTTCACATTTTAAAATCATTACTTAGCTGATAAGTCAAAAACATTAATCTTGAACAATTCAACACCTTCGTCCTGTAACCATTTGTGTCGGAAAAGGAAGTCACTCGTTTCCCACCAAAAAACGCGCGTAATTTTTTTCACCGACGCTTTAGCTGTTATGACGTCGCTTCCGGTTGGATTTCCCGCGCCGTGACGTCACGTGTCGCGTCACGTTCTTCCGGTAGGATTATGTTATGAATATACAATGTGGGATTTATATTATTGGGGGTTTTTAATCATAGAAAATGGTTTTCTTATCTCAAAAGAAAGAACTGTCATAACATTACATGTTATGACAGTTCACGCTTGTGTCACGCTTGTGTTCCCTGAAGGACTGGCAGAGGTGTACTGAGCTGCTACTGACAATTTCATACAAAATCTCTAACACTGTGGTGCTCGTCCTGGGAATCAAACCTAGGACCTCTATCGTAGCAATCGCGCTTGGGACCACAAGACTAATGAGGCAATTCTGATAGGTATATTTATGTTAGTATTTGTAGGAAGGTAGGTTTTCCTATGTAAATCTCTACTATTATAAAATTATAAAAAAGCGGTGTCTGTACATTGAAGATAAAAAAAATACAAGTGCAACCCAAAAATTTTGTATTTTGAAAGTCTTGTCTGTCTGTTCGTCTATTTGTTACGGGTTGTCGTAAAAACTATAGATTTAGTTTTTTATGACTGTAAGAAAGTATATGCTCCAACTAGGTAGACTTCTTATCTCAATGAATTAATCGGAATCCGAGATACAGCTTGACCTCCTTGACGTAGACCATACAAATAATCGAGATCATCACTGTTGTTTTTTGTTAAATTATTTTTAGGATCCATTTCTAATCCTAATGACATAGGGTTCTTAAATAATGTGAATCCTCGTTTAATATTGTCGACTTTGGTCAAACTTGGACATCTTCCAACGTTCACACATCTTGTTATCTTGTTATCGTAATATTGTACCAATGAAGATTGTAACTTATTTTATTTTAAAAGAGTGTCCATGGAGTTTCTTGCCGGATTCTTCTCCATAGGATCAACCTTTTGGAACCGTGCAACTAGAATCATAACCAACGTTTCATAAACGCTTGTAAAAGCTTATTTGAAATAAAAAACATTTGATTTGAAAATAGTTTCACGTGAGCGAAGGCGCTTGCAATAGCAAGTAAATAATAGAAAAACAATCCTAATTGTGCTGACAGCACATATACCAGATGTCGTTCCCTCATTACACAATCAGTATGGTAATCAAAACGCATGGAATCACTGGTAATATTGCCCATGGCGCTCACTAATGCCATGCTACACACAAACGACCCGGCTTTGCCTACAATCTGTAGCATCTTTGATCACAAAACGTGTTATTTGTTCCTAACAAAATGATTATAAAGTTGGTTAAGTTTAGATAGAGGGACAGTATTCATAGTGCAATCTAGCAGTTTGATAGTTTGGATTTTAAAGATTATTATATTCTGATTATATTTCAGAAATAATTATGGATTAATAAAAATACGTGTGGCACTCGGGGACTGCCGCGGTAAAACTATTGCTTAGGATTTTTTATCAACTTATGCAATTACTAGCTGACCTGACAGACGTTGTCCTCTCCAAGTTTCAACTAACTAGGTACCTCGAGAAAAATCTCATAGAAAAAATGGGTTTCCATATTTTTAATACACTTAGCGCCATTTACCTCTGAATACCTTATTTCTGACCTTTATATTACTAAATTTCAAAAATGTGTTCACATGGTAATAACGTGAAGCCTGGAAATATAAACAGACTTCCATAGATACAAATCTCAAATAACTGTTTCAGCATTAGTAAAGATTAACGCATGTTGCAATTATTATTATTATATGACCCATTTTTTTATTTATTATACATATTTAAGTTGTATATTATTTTATGATTTGATTAGATGGAAACTCTTTAGTTTCTCAAATATATTGTGCGCACTGTATCTACACTATGGAGGTTTCACATTATAAAATGAGTTGCTTTATGATTGGCTGCTATAAAGAAGAAAACAATAATTGTCAAAATTGTCAACTCAAAATGACACTTGTTATGGAATCAAATTTCATTGAGGTAATAACGATGTCATGTTAGTCGTCTAGAGAATAAGTTGTCATTATTTGTTTACTTCTTTACCCTACTCAAATCTTTAGCTTTAACGTTACGGATAAATCCTATGTATGTCCCGTGATGCCCTGTATAAGTAGAGATAGAATTACTGTACTAATAATCAATTCCTGGTCACAATATTGGTTTCTGATTTATCTGCATTATTTTCTTGTTTTATCTCATTTAGTCCCTGTAAGTGTATTTTTTTAATTTTATTACTTGATTCTGTTATAATTTTTGACCCGTGCTAGTCTAGTACAGAAATACTTGAAAAAGAAATTCATTTTAACCTTTTTTACCTATCCCAAAAAGTGCACAACGCCGCTAAAGAAGTTTTCTCTTCAATAAATTCCAATTACCGGCCGGCACTGATTCTACACTATGAATATGGCGCGACATCCTTTCCCGGTGAAACCAGTTTATACGACGGTAGCTGTTTTTTTGTTACACGCTTATAAATGTATACATTATACATAATACAAACTATATTTTTAATAGTTGTAATATACAGGGTTCAATTTCAAAGGTAGATAAATTTTCCGTGCCTACATAACCTACATGGAGAATTATTCACGTGGGAGAGCCATGCTTCGGCACGAATAGGCCGGCTCGACTAGAGTTATAACCACGGCCTCACAGAAAACCGGCGTGAAACAACGTTTGCGTTGTGTTTCGCCGAGTGAAGGAGGTTACCGGAGGCCCAAACCCTTTTAAAAGGCGACGCAATTGCGACTCCTCTGGTGTTGCGGGTGTCCATGGGCGGCGGGTATCGCTTACCATCAGGTGATCCATTTGCACGTTTACCCCCCCATCCCAAAAAAAGAATTTGAATTCACAGGAATGTATGACCTACAGGTTGTACCGGGTCTGGGCGTTGTGTATGTGAGAATTTGTGTTTGTAAAAGCATCCACGATACAGGAGAACATCCTACTGTGGCATGGTTATAAAAAAAAGGGTTAACCGATGCTACCATTTCATGTCTGAAGTTGAAAGTATCTGTTGACTGATTTTCAGTCAATAGGGTCTTTTACACCATGTAAGAAAAAAATATAAAAATGCATGTTTCTCGTTTACTTTTTTAAAAATCTATCAAGATTTTTAAAAAAGTAAACGAGAAACGTTAGTATTTATTTATAGAAATGCAATGTACATTTTACAATTCAATTTCAAAAATAGTCTTTTTTAATCTGTTTTAAAACGCCATCCGCCATATTGGATTCCGACGTGATGTCACTCCGATAGTAACTTGACGTTACTTGGTCTTTGGCAGTTGTATTGTTTACTAACGAAGTGACGTCACGACCCGAAGTAGCATGGCGGCTAGCGTTTCCGCGCGAAAATTCAAAATCATAAATTAAAAATAGTTTTTAAGGCATTTTTCGGTTTTATAAAACTGAAATAAAATTTCTACTGGTTCATTACGATCTAAGGATTAATTTAACCAGTTTTCAAAAAAAGGTGTAATACCCTATTGTCCAAGTAAAACTTATGACTGTAACAAATAAACTGAATCCCTCAAAAACACACCTCTGATTCTCTCACCCAAGCTTTACAGCTCATGGGAAAAAAAACAAGTACCTAAATGGTTTTTAATTAATGCTAATTACTTCTACGCTCACTTACCTTCGCGGGATAGCAATTAATCAATTAGTAAATCACCACTGCTAGTTAATTACAAGTGGTGTTTCTCCGGTCTGTCGCCAGACTCACTTAGCGTAACGTAACATACCATCACGCCTGTATTCCTCGAAGTGTAAGCAGAAGTGTAGGTACTAATATATGTATACACCCACCGTTTTCCGGTATGTTTAGTAGTCCCATGTAATAGGGGGATGAATGCTCAAATCACTTTGGTGGTCTGGAAGAAATCGCTTTAAGTGATAATAAATAAGTAAGTATTTTAATTTGTATTTTTGGTGTGCAATAGTGTTAAATAAATAAATACACTTCAATAACGCTACATAAGTCTAGTGGTCCTAAGCGTGACTGCTTCGCTAGAGGTCTTGGGTTCGACTCCTAAATGGAGCAGTGTTATTCGGTTCGTCTATAAAACTCTCAGTATTAGCTCGGAGTTTGAAAGTTAATGGCAATAGTCTCGCCACCTATTACATGTGAACTTAAAATACTGACAAACTGTGGTATTTAATGTAAATACTAACGCCTCTAATACCTAACCCTTCGAGAAATACCGGATTGATGGTACATTTATGTTACGTAAAAACACAAATTCTCCATTTAGAACTAGCACGAATTTTCGCTTATCGTCCTCGCCCGGTCTCTACCTCCGTTCAAACAACAACAAAAGATATTACCCCAAATAAAGTATAAAGGAAGACCCTTAAATAAAGCTCTCCTGTGTCGAAATCCCTAATGAATGAAGTAATTAGGACACTGTATTATTAAAGAACAAAAGCCCAGTTGGTCCTTGGCATCGATGTAAAAATCTAAATAAATAACTCATTTATAAATACACTAGCGGCAAACCCCGGCTTCGCACGGGTGGAGAAATCTCTAACTTTTTTCAAAATATTCTATAGCCTATGTTAATATGGAATAATGTAGCATTCAAATGGTGCAAGAATCTTTGAAACCGGCCCAGTAGTTTTTGAGTTTGTTCGTAACACACATACAAATCATTCCTCTTTATAATTCTAGTGTGGCAACGTTTAAAAAAATAATAAATAAAACCGTAGTAGAAATACTTGCTTTTATAAAAATCCGCCAATTAGAGACGGACACCATTTTTAGGTTTAAAAACTGTGCAATGTGCCACGCTTAGGGTCAACTCACACTTAGATAGTTATTACTGGAAGCTAAGCGAGCTGAGATGTGCGTACCTCGGTTACACTTCAAGCCATTTGCAATGTAAGATGACCTTTTTTTTTAATCCCTCGTGCTAAGCTAAATGCTTGTGTTACGAGTGGGTTCACGTCCGTAATGCAATGGGTGGATTTCGAACTGACAACCACATGATCGCAAGTCTGTGGTACCACCGCTTCATTCTCATTAAACCGAGAGCCTATATAAAGCTTAATCAGTCTACACTGGATTTTTGTAGCCGTTAGGTAAACGTTAGGAAAATGCAAAATCTCCAGCTAACTCATAATACCTTAATCAGGTCTAAGCGACATCAAAAAGTTATTTTCAGATTTAGCATAAAATAGTCTTTATTGTACACTATATAGGGATTAAAAGTTAATATACCAAGCATTACAAGAGTATGGACGACAACTGTATGGTTTTTGCTCGTATTGTTCTTCTGTAAGTGACTGTGGTGTTATATGAGAATAAATCTCTTTGTAAATTAAGGATTCAAGTGCTCTAAGAGTGCACTTGTTTCCGGTAAATAGTCATTGTCTCCCCCTTAATTACACGGGACCGTAAACAGTGCAGAGTACCTACACATCTGCCTAACTCATCAGGGAATACAGGCGTAATTATATTATGTCAGGAACAATTAAGTATTGTGGTGTAATTTTAGTTTCAATTTCAACTGGTTATAACTGCACTACCGCGTAAGATTTGCAGAAGTAAACTTTCATTTCAAATGTGTAAGAGACACGAACATTGTTCGGTTCAGTGTGAATCGACCCTTATTCCACACAATGAAAACTAACCTTTATTATTACTATATTTGGTAGCATCCAAATAAAATATTTGCGGCTGGAAATAGAGCTGTAATTCAAGGTTAATTTCATAAAAATAGTGATGGGACAATTTAATTATTTTGTTATCGAGAAATTCAGAGGCTGCAAATCAAAACTCAAAGTAGCTTTGAAGAATTTCATTGGAAAAATATAATTAAAATATTTTGTTTGACCTGGGATTCTAAACCAGGACATCTTGCTTAACAACCATAGAACTAATGAAATAAATATACCTACTTGGTACATTATTTTCTAAAAAAATCAACACTATATTTTAAATGTAATAAAATAATATTTGCATTAATATTCGAACCTGCCTCCTCCGGTTCAGTTCATCGGACACTTTAGGCTACTAAGTTATTGAAATCACAACCTGTGATGTCGAATAATCGAATTCGTCTTTCATATTGTACATCTAGGGACGCAGATAATTCCTCAAGTCTAAAATATGCGTTAGTGGCAAATTGTGATGTCCCATCACTAGAACCACCCAAATATAGGAAGACTCTAATAAAATAGTGCAATAACAATTTTTACCACAAAATCCATGTTTTTATGACCAAAACTATTTTTAATTTCACAGTAAAAGCGGTTAAAGTTTTTATGTCATAATTTCCAAATGGTTTGATAGGATGAGTTTCGCACTGAAATATGGTCGTTAACACCAAGAACACGCAATAATCAATAAAGTCAATAAGAAGAACGATTGTTGCACCACTAACAGAGTAATCTTTAAAAAGTGACATACCAATACTTCATTTAACATTGATGTATAAAAACTTTCGTACTAGAGCAAAAAAAATGCTGATCTATTCTTAAAATAACATTAAAGGTTTACCCACGGAAATCTACCTTTTGCCTGGAGTCGCCAGATTCACAGGTCATGTGAAGTGTTATATGGGTTTTCTCTAATTTTTCAGAAGCAGCTTGAAGTTTAGTTGAGTTTGGGTTAACGGCAATAAGTCTACCCCCTTTTATGGGACATGATAGATGGGACCAAAAACATAAAGATCATAGCGTTAACTCTATAAAAACATTTTTGTACGCTCTAGTTTTATAATACCTCAATTGACTTTACAGGTGATTAAACCGCAAGAAGTGACTTTGTATAGAGATCTATATTTATAAGAAAATATATTCTCCTTTATGTGCATTCTCACATAATTTTTCGCTAACACCACAGAAAGATTACACAGCCTTAGAGGTGGTTAGCTGTATGACCACCCAACACATTTCAATTGAACCTACAACTCGTAGCTCAGAAGCTTCGCCTTGGCAGGCGTATGTTTGGTATACTGGCGCTTGACAGACAATTTTAACAGAGAAACATAGATTTCTATAATTCCAAATCGGCCAGAAATTGCGTGCCAGTCCCACGGTTTAAAAATAGTTCGTATATCTTTATTGAGTTGGTTGTCGATTTCCGCATACACCAATTATGTTAAATGTCAACGTAACTACAACATAAGATAATGCGTTTCTCACTATTAGTTAAAATGTTAATAAAATAGATACATTGATAATGCGATGAGGAGAAATGAAAAAAAAAATCGACCAATGTCGCGTCCGGTCTACGATGCACTTCAGGATGGCGTTATGTCAGATGTACACAAGAAATGTTATTATTCATTAAATAAAATAAATTATTTCTTGAGGTGTTTGGACTCAGTGTTTGATTTCTCACTCTCCCAATACTATCTATGTGTTTTTAGTATGATGGAGCTGATGTTTCTATGTAGGAAAATAGCTCCGAAATAAAAATAAATTTAAAATAATAAGGTCCGTATGACCGTATTTACCACTTACGTGTACGACCGTATGTACCACCTTATGTACCACTGTTGTTGCTGGCGTCTATAGGCTGCGGTTACCGCTTACTGTCAGGTGGGCCGTATGCTAGGCTTTAGTGACACTGCGATCTACGATGGAGCTCGCTTGCCGAAAAGAAACTAGTCATCTTTTATCAATAAAAAAAGATTCCAATTGTACTATAAATATACTTTTTCCATAATCAAATAAAAAATACATTGATTATGTGTCATTTTCACAAACAAAAACTGTATTTGTTTCTCTCTCTTTTAAAATAACTCAAGTATTCCAAAATACATTTGAAACAGCATTTTTTCTTTGTTCTCGAATGTTTGACGGGGCGAATGGCAACGTCACGTCGCAGATAGCTTAGCTCAACAAAAACGGTAATGACTCTGTATTTCTGAGCCCTCTAAAATTTGGGAGGCGTGGAATATTTGCGTCACTTTTTAGAGATCCGTAACCAATAGGTAACATCGAGAAAAGGTGGCTATTTAAACTTAAATTGCCTCATTACTGACTAGTTGTTTTACTCGCGAATCAAATAGATGTTATGTTACAAAATATTTAATTCAATATTATCATTTTTATACATAATCAACCCATATACTGTCCCATTGCTGGGCACGGGTCTACTCTCAAGATTAGGTTATAGTCCACCACGCTTGCCTAATGCGGGTTGGCAGACTTCACACGCCCCTCGAGAAAATCTCTCAGGTATGCAGGTTTCCTTGCGATGTTTTCCTTCACCGTTGTAAGCGAGTGATAATTAATTATTAATACGCAAATGATTACGAAAAGTCAGAGGGGCGTGCCTTGGGTTCGACTTCGAGACCTACGACATGGCAGTCCAGTGGTCATACCCCAAGGCTATCACTGCTTTTATCATTTTTATAGTTCTTATTAAAATATCTGATACTCCCAAATAAACTACCGACAAACTGCATAGCAGTTTGGCAGACTTCAGAATCTTTATCACTTATATATATATTTGATAAATAAAAACTGATGTGGCCCGCCTGGTTTAACACCAGCCAGTCGGAGAATCCCTTTGGTTGGAGAGGCAACACACGTCGCCCCCTCAACACTGGTGACCCCGACGGAACCCTCAACACCAAAAACACACACACACTTGTCCGGTTTTTAGGTATTGAAGTAAATAATTATAGAATTAGTTGAACATTTAGAAATTTGCTTGTCATGAATAGCTACCTGTCTAAGATGTGAAAAGTTTGTTTAAGCAATACTTTTCGTAACTCACGCCTGTATTCTTCAAAGGTAAGCAGAGGTAGGCAAGGGTGTCCAAATGTACACCGAGAGCTAGCTAGTACGTTGAGCTCCATCATCACATAAAATACCAGCAAACCTATTTTTTATTTCTAGTTGCCATTAATCGAGCGCAAATCCAAGCTGTTAGCGAATTTCATAGAAAAACCTAATAACACATTAATACTCGACCTGGGAATCGAGGCCAGGATCTTCTAGCATAGTAGTTGCAATTAGGACCAATACACTAATAGGATAGTTAAGATGAATTAAATACCCGAATTGTTTAACATCTGCAAATGCGCAGTATAATTTAAAAAGATGCCTGCTTGCGGGAAAATTACAATGATCAATCCATTACTGTCCCACGGCGGGGCACGGGATTTCTCTCAGAATGAAAGGCAATAAGGCTATAGTCTACCACGATAGCCTAATGCGGGTTGGTAGACTTCACTCACCGCCATCGAAAAAATCTCTTCTCTTTGGCAATCAGGTTTCCTTAAGATGTTTTCTTTCACAGTTTAAGCGCGATTGAACTCGAGACCTTTGACTTGGCAATCCAATGGTCATATCATGAGGCTGTCAATGCCAATATCTAATACCTTAACATTTAAAAGTTAAAAGATAATAATATTCTTTTCTTTATGGGACAGGGGAGCAAACGAGCAGACGGATCACCTGATGGTAAGCGATAACCGCCGCCCATGGACACCCGCAACACCAGAGGAGTTAAGTGCGTTACCCACCTTTTAAAAGGGTTTGGGCCTCCGGTAACCTCACACACTCGGGGAAACACAACTTAAGCGTTGTTTCACGCCGGTTTTCTGTGAGGCAGTGGTATCACTACGGTCGAGCCGGCCCATTCGTGCCGGAGCATGGCTCTTCCACGTGGAAAAAAATATTTTTTTTTTGGCTATGTGCATCGTGCATACTGTGGACCACGACCGCTGGGACCGGTTTGGCTATAAAAAGCGACAGTAACAGGTCGACAGCCGCAGGTGCATCGCGCCGGACAGATGTGGTGCGTGGGGTAGGCAGAGTTGGGCTTAGGGCAAACAACGAAACGACTACTTTGATGATAAGAGATTCTAAGACATTTTTGGGAAGCTTTCAAAAAAGGCTTTATGAAAGACAGGAGTAATAAGTTAAGTTTAGATTTTAAGGGGAGCCCGTGTCTAAAGTAGGTAATGCCCTGGTTATTTAATACGTGTGGTGGTTGTTAGAATAGAATAGAATAGAACAGAATATCCTTTATTGTAAAATAGTTAGTTGGTTCTCAGAGGCAGCGTCATCTATAGAAGCAGCAGCATCTATAAAAAATATTAATAATATTTAATTGAATCAATATCTACCTAAAATATTTTCTTTTTATGATCCTTATTTTTAATTTACAGTAAAGTTAATATCATTTTGAACTCAAATAGAGTACAGTTTCGTTTACGCATTTATCATATGTGTAGTGGAATCTAGAAATTTTATAACATGTCCAAAATACACTTTGTTCCGCTACAAAAATCAAGTTTGTATGTGCTGTGGCTCCGGAAGAGATGATTGATACAAATGTTGAAATATTTTCGGGACTTAATGAAGATACGGTTGGTTTAAGAACTATATAGGTAGGTATATATAAAAGACTTATTTAAGAAAAAGTATACTGTTAATAGTGTGGGGGGCTTGTGGCAAAATTATACAGGATACATTAATAAACCCCCCCACCACAGTAAGTTTTGGCGTGGGAGAGCCATGCTCCGGCACGAATGCTGACTCGACCGGAGTAATACCACGACCTCACAGAAAACCATCTTGAAACAACGCTTGCGTTGTGTTTCGCCGATTGAGTGAGGTTACCGGAGGCCCAAACCCTTTTAAAAGGCGGGCAACGCACTTGTGACACCTCTGGTGTTGCGGGTGTTCATGGGCGGTGGTTATCGCTTAACATCAGGGGATCCGTCTGCTGGATTGCTCCCCTATCCCATAAAAAAAATAACCCCCCCCCCCCCCACAGTAATAGAAAAAAGTTTCTCCCCCAGTTAAAGAAAAAGGTAGACCAAGCCGAAACTGGCATAGATTTCATCATCACCATCAAAAACTACGCGGTTCAATCGGTCTGTAAGGTTAAACCTTGCTTGCTACAGTCAGTCTGTTGATGGGTGACCATTCACCTTGGACAGCACGCTATATTGGTACTAGTTGTCATACGATTACCAATAACATTATTAGTCTAGTGGTCCAGAGCGCGACTGCTATGTTAGAGTTTCCGGGTTCGATTCCCAGGTCGAGCAAAGTGTTATTAGGTTTTTCCATGAAATGCTTTCTTATTTGTTTATGGTAGATAATCTTATTTTTTTTATGTAACCTCTGTTATTCGAGGCAAAATTAAACGCAGTTTAAATAAAACCTCCGTAACTAACATTACAAATCAAGATGGCAACCCTATTAACAGGGCTGTCACTCAAAACTTTAGTTGTCACCAAACACCTGTACCCAATTATGCAAACTAGCCATCGGAACACCAATATCCGGATGTAATCCACATTAAACCAGTTTAATGCAGTTCTAACCAACCGGTTAACCGGTATTCCCCCGGGCGTTTTCGATAAGCGAACTATCCTACTAAATGGTTATGGGTTGAATTATTACATTTTAATGGAACAAATTGGTAGGTTTAGGACAATAATAATAATAATAAATTAATAGTTGATACTATTATTTCGATATTCGGGATTATTTAAATGGGTTCCGGTCAAATGTTGGTTTGGGGGTTTGTTATTTAATATTTAAGGGTCCATTGCAGGGTTAATCTGATGGTATTAGGATCACTCCAATTAACATGTCATAAATACATGGATACCACCGCTATCCATGTATTTATGACGATGTTGTGTGTCAGGTTTTTTCTCTAAGTACAACATGGTCGAGGCGAAAAATATTGACACACACATCATGCTTGTGAGCTCGAGACTGGTCAGCTCCTAAACACCTTGGCAATCCGAATCCTGAAAAAGTTGCTTCTGGAAGACAATTATTGATCCTAATCTGTCCTTATCTTTCACATCTAAAGAATAAGTTCTTACATACACAGAACTAATAAATATATATACAAAAAAAAAAAAAATTTATAATTTATTAAATATATTATCTTGGCAATAAAGCCCCAACAAAGGCGATAATCCCCTCTATAATCTACAATGCTACAATTTTCTGTAGGCGTGTAATTAAAAATTAATTTCCTACCGTTCTTTCGCACCGGTTGGCGGCGGACGAAACCGGATCCATCCAGTTAGGACCGGTACATAATCCGGCTATAACTGGCTAATTGTCGCTAGATAGAAACGCAAATAATTTAGGAAGGGAGACTGTTTCCGACCTTAAATCTGTGGTTTTTACCGACTTTAAAAAAGGAAGGGGTTATATATTCTTATGTGTACAATGTGTTATGCGATATTTTTGCCGATCGTGAACCGATTTCTGTGTTTATTTTTTTATCTAATTATACTGTGAAGTTGGTCCCCTTTTAATTGGTCGGTGTCTGTCTGACCATCAGTACTGAAGTTACACTACACAATGCTTGAAGTCTGTTGTCTTTTACCCGTGACGGAACGGAATACTTATAACATACCATCACGCCTGTATTCCCCGAAGAGTTAGGCAGAGACGTACTAATACACACGGGCGAGCTTATTGCCATTTACCGTGCACAAATTCCAAACTCCAAGTTGCTAATGAGAATTTCATAAAACATCCCAATAACACTGCTCAACCCGGGAATCGAACCCAGACTCTATAGCGTAGCAGTCGTGCTCAAGACCACTAGGCTAATCAGGCTATTTGAATAAAACCACTTTATCACACGGATTTATCTCGCTATATTTACATTTACAAAGTTATGTATGTTTTTACTGTGGGAGAGCCATGTTGCGCCACAAGTGATACCACGGCCTCACAGAAAACCGGCGTGAAACAACGCTTAAGTTGTGTTTCGCCGAATGAGTGGGGATACTGGAGGCCCAAACTCTTCTAACGCACTTGTGACTCCTCTGGTGTTACGGGTGTCCATGGGCGGCGGTAATCGCTTACCATCAGGCAATCCGTCTGCTCGCTTGCCCTCTGTTGGATATTTAAACTTTATTTTTTTTATTTTATTTTACTTTATTGGGACATAAAACAGTTACACATTGTAATTGAGGTATGACATTTCAATTCTAAAAACTAAGGTAAATGTGTAACCCACACCAATGTCCGCGAAATATACTGAGAAACTGTAAAAATCATGCGTTAATATAGCAGTTGGGAGCTCACCATTCACGAGTAGATGATAGATAGAACCTAGTCATGTAAAAATTTCAATAGCCATTCTTTAATCTTGCAACACCAACATTAAAATGTAATGTTTTATCTGTGGCAACACGGCCCCTTCCCTACTGTGACACTGGTCCATGTATACACGTACAATTTATTCTCCGCCGTTTTATTTCTTCAACGTCGGCACCAGCGTACCAGCACCTTCCAGCACTCACCATCTGCATTACTACACCTCCACACCTCCCTATCCCATAAATAAAGGTTATGTTTCAAAATTAGAGTGAATCAATGCGTTTTTATTGGCTATACCACAGACAACTAATTATAATTAATGGCGAATCAATAAAGCTCGTAAATATGATATCACAGCATTTATTTTGATCACGCAAACTGTTGGGCAATTAAAATTGCCCGCATATTAAATGTTTTCAATAATAAGGGAATTATTTTGTTGTTCTCATGTTTCATGGAACGTATTAATATTGATGCAGTAAATATTATACGTAGATCAGATACCATCGCGTCTCTGTACCCCGAAGAGTTAGGCAGAGGCGTACTAATGTACACCCACCGTTTGTTATTGGGTATTCTTGGGTCTCATGTTACAAATCACAAACTTCAAGATGCAGAAACTATTCTTCTTCTTCTTCGAGTGCCTCTCCACTACTGGAGGTTAGCCGTCAGCTCAGTGAACTTCTCCCGATCTTGTGCCAAGCGAAACAGATCTTCGACGCTGGCAATACTGGTCCACTCGCGGATGTTTCGCAACCAAGACTTCTTTCTCCGTCCAACACGTCGCTTGCCTTCGATTTAGAAACTATAGATCGCCACTTACTACGATCCTTGCATAATTCTCTTGCTTCTGTCACATTCTTACATCTTCTCATACATACGCGCCGGTTGCGAGTACTACGCACCTGAACCTTTTGAAGGACCTCGCCATTAAGATCGGCATATGTCCTTCTAGGACGACCTCTTTAGACGCTGCCGCTGATATTCGCCTTATATTTTATCTTTATTTAATCGTATTTTATTCATTCTGTTTGAGAATTTAATAAGCTGGTAAGTATTTTTATAGAAAACAAGAGAAAAGAGAAAGTTCACTCGGACTCCTTTGAAGCCCAAACGGTTCTAAATAGAAAATATGAAAAATATAATATAACATACCATCACGCCTGTATTCCCCGAAGGGTGAGGCAGAGGCGTACTAATGTACTCCCAGAGTTCGCTGGTATGTTTTAGGTCCCATGTAATAGGGGGCGAGCCTATTGCCATTAACCGGGAACAAATTCCTAACTCCGAGCTGCTACTGGGAATTTCATAGACAAACCCAATAACACCTTTTGACCTGGGAATCGAACCCAGGACCTTTATCGTAGCAGTCGCGCTCACGACCATTTATCTAATGAGGCAGTTATAAAAAATAATATCATCATCATCATCATATCAGCCTATTGCCGTCCACTGCTGAACGTAGGCCTCCGCCAAAGAGCGCCAGCCATCCCAGTCTTGGGCAGCTCGCATCCATCCGCTGCCAGCCACCTTCTTTAAATCGTCGGTCCATCGTGTCGCAGGGCATCCCACACTACGCTTGCCCAAACGAGGTTTCCACTCTAACACTAAAAATTATCCGTAAAAAGTAATTTTACTCAAATTTTATGATCACCTTATAATTTGAACACTAAGATATCTGTTCAACCCACACGAAAAGAGGTGTGAAGCTATAATAAATTATGCTTGCTTCACAATAAGCTTCTCATTTGCAGCGAACATATTTTGCTTTAAAACTGAATGTATAGCGAATGATTTATGTTCAGTATGTCGCTTACAATGTGCTGGTGCCTTTATATTTGCTTTGTTCATTTTCTGCCTGAAAAATAGGAAAGTAATTATGTAAGTATTACCGTGGGAGAGCCATGCTTCGGCACGAATGGGCCGGCTCAACCTGAGTGACACCACGTCCTAACAGAAAACCGGCGTGAAACAACGCTTACGTTGTTTCGCGGATTGAGTAAGGATACCGGAGGCCCAAATCCTTTTTGATTCAATTACAAGTTCAAATGTTTTTATTTCAAAAAAGCTAAGTATTTATTTACAAGCGTTTATGAAACGTTATGATTCTAGTTGCACAGTTCCAAAAGGTCGATCATATGGCGAAGAATCCGGCAAGAAACTCCATGGACACTCTTTTAAAATAAATAAATTACAAACTTCACTGGTACAATATTGCGATAACAAGATGTGTGACGTTGCAGGATGTCCAAGTTTGACCGAGGTCGACTATATTAAACGAAGATTCACGTTTTTGAGAACCCGATGTTAAAAAGCCTTCATCGCGCCTGTGACTCCTGGGTGTCCATGGGCGGCGGCAGCCTAATGGCTAAGGCGTCGGTTTTGCGCTCATGTGGTTGCCGGTTCGAAACCCATCCATTGCACTACCGAGGTGAACCCACTCGTAACACAAGCATTTAGCTTAGTACAAGGAGTTAACAAGAATACTAGTAATGAACAACCCACATTCCTAAAAAGTAAAAAAAAACGTTTATCATCAGGCGATACGTCTCCTAGTTTGCCATTCTATCCCATAATCAATCAAATCAATCAAATGTTAAATTAATTTGCATGCTTTATTTAGGCAGAATATGGTATTGTTTCAAAACCACCAATTTTATATCTGGTACCACCTGTATTCTACGCAAATAAATTATTTTTCTTTTCTTTTCTTTCTTTTCTTTTATCAAATGTTTTTTATTTCAAATAAGCTTTTACAAGCGTTTATGAAACGTTATGATTCTAGTTGCACAATTCCAAAAGGTTGATCCTATGGAGAAGAATCCGGCAAGAAACTCCATGGATACTCTTTTAGTTACAATCTTCACTGGTACAGCATTGCGATTACAAGATGTGTGACGTTGTCCAAGTTTGACCGATAATTTTTACACCGTGTGGGAACGAGTGATAATACAATTCTGCGTTGCCATTTAGATAGGCATTTTGTGCCTCTCTGGTACCACGAGGTAGCATGACCAGTCCAGGTAACTTCAAACTTACAATTTGGACGTCTAACCCTACATTATTTTCATATAGTTACATGAAAAATAACAGCCTAATAAAAACTACGCTAAATGCCTTACGATTTACAAGCGTAAATTGTAATAATAAATCATTTTGCACCCGTTAAGTTTAAAACTGAATATATTGCTTGCAAATGAATAGCATATTATGTATGCCATGTTATTTATAGCCTGTTCTTGCCTTCGTTTAATTATTGTGAAAATAGATTACTTTATCATCATCATGATCATTTATATCATGGGGAAAAAATCTTAAACTCGACAAACAAACATACATACATACATACATAAAGTCACGCCTCTTTCCCGTAGGGGTAGGCAGAGACCACAGACTTCCACTTGCTACGATTCTGACATACCTCTTTAGCTTCATCCACACAAACAAACAAGTGAAAACAAATGTTTTCTTAGACAGTACAACTGAACATTATCATTTTATTGAAGTGAAATAAACATACCATCACGCCTGTATTCCCCGAAGGGTTAGGAAGAGGCGTATAATGTACACCCACAGTTCGCCGGTATGTTTAGGTCCCATGTATGGGCCATTAACCGGGCACAAATTCCAAACTCCGAGCTGCCAGGACCTCTAGCGTAGCAGTCGCGCTCAGGACCGCTTGGCTAATGATTCGTTAATATTCAAGTTTTCACTTCTGGCGGCACTCCCGGAGTGCAAACCGTTGTTTTTCTTTGTTATACTAAGACGAAAAATAATCAAAAGGGCCACCTGATGGTAAGCGACAACCGCAGCCTATAGACGTCAGCAACACCATCATCATTCAGTTCTCTTTTGTCCTGTTATATATATATATATATATTTTTACTAATAATGGTTTTGCTCTTGACGTCAATCTTGCCGAGGCAATGATGAAGCCGACGGTGGAGCGAGCGCACCCAGAAGATGCCTATGCACTCAAAATTTGAATAAGTTCGGGTTATATTCACTCGGAAATACAAACGCAGGGAGGGAGTTCCACTGCCCAGCTGTGCGCATTATGAAGGAATTAATATTAAATATCGCTGGCTACATTACCCTTTAAACTGAAACATAATAATTCTAACATATCCTAGTTTAGTGACCTTGTTCAGTAGAAAATCACTACTCAGTATAAAACAAAGCCGCTTCCCGCTGTCTGTCTGTCGCTATGTACGCTTAGATCTTTAAAACTACGCAACGAATTTCGATACGGTTTTTTTTAATAGATAGAGTGCTTCAAGAGGAAGCTTTTAAGTTATTTACCATAACCCTACGACTTTGAGAACCTCTTTTTTATTACGGTTACAATACTCCTATAGCAATCGATTGTAGGCCTTACTACGACGCCTATACGGTAGTCAGAAAGCGCAAAAAAGGGAACACTAATTTGTATACACGCAAAAATAATCTCAAGCGAATCTTCTCCCCGTAATATAGCACACGTTCACCCAATTTGGCACAAAATCATCTGAGAAAAATCAACAGTAAAATTAACAAGAAAATGCCCAATTTTTAGGCTCCATTTACTCCGCAGCCCCTAAGGAAATCCCCCAAATGGCACCCATTAATTAATGGGGCCCATAATGGCAGTTTCTCAGTGTTGCCAGCTATAAATTTATTAATTAAGGCAAGTGGTCTCGCGTTTTTTTCGGCAGGTAACACTGAATTATTTGCGAATTAGTTTTCGTGTGTAATGTTGTGTTCTTAAGTTCGTAATCATTGTGCGTACGTGTTGGATTTTCTTTGATATGTGATGATACTTAATGATTGTTTAGTAACAAAAAAATTAGGAAGGAACAAATGATCTACATAGGAGAGAATGAACTATTAATACGCAATTTTTTTATGGTATCTCATCAATCACCTGATGGTAAGCGATAATCACCGGCCATGGACGAGTGTCCATGGGCGGTTGCAACATCAGAGGCGGCAACACCAGAGGAGTCACACGTGTGTTGCCAGTTTAAAAGGGTTGGGGCCTCTGGTATCCTCACTCACTCTGCGAACTCTGTTTTTTCACGCCGGTTTTCTGTGAGGCCGTGGTATCACTCCAGTCGAGCCAGCCGTGGCTCGTCTGGGGTTAAAAGAAAGAACATAGTCGCCAACTTTACTATGAAAAACAATGCCTAAATTTTACTTTCAAGCTTTTTGAAGGGGTACCTTTGACCTCGTACATTGTAAACTATAGTTATAATTACATCATATCGGTCTAGTTGTTGTGAGTGTTACAATCGAACAATTACGCGTGTGAATTGGATGTGCCCAGATCACTGGCCCACGGTGTCTTGAGGTTTATATACAGGGCGTGGATTTCTGGATGCAACATTATTTTTTCATTTGAAATTTGCTTTCATCATCTTCCTCGCCTTTTGCCAACTGTGATGGTGCCGGCTTCCGGTGTACCCAATTGCGGCTGAATATCAGTATTTTATACGAAGCGACTGCCATCAGATCTCAAAAACCATCTGGGTGATACTCCCGGCCGATATTCGGAAGATAGACTGGTTGACGGGCTTACTACTAACAATTGTCACAGATGATGTGGGCGAGCCTATTGCCATACCGGGCACAAATTCCAAACTCCGAGCTGCTACTGGGAATTTCCAAAAACACTTTGCTCGACCCGGGAATCGAACGCAGGACCTCTAGCGTAGCAGTAGCGCTCAGGACCACTAGGATAATGTAATTTTTTATTTTACACTTTTTAGCTTTTGATATACGCATAATTGAGACGAATCTAACAATGCCTTTCAAACTATTCATCTAGACGTTTAGGCTATAGAGCGTCAAGCAAACATTCAAAAAGCATAAACCTTCTGATACAATTGGGTACAAAAAAAAACAAAATACGAAAATTAATTTAAGCGAATTCTCTAAGGGATATTTTCGACCCAACCTGTACGCAATCGGGCAGCTATCTCGGTAACCCTACGCCGCCCGTCACACTCCGTGGCCCAGTGTGGGACGGTCCCACGGACCTACACTGTTGTTTTAATAACCCGTGGGTTACAGGTTACAGATTAATGACCATAGCAAGATGAGGGTTTAAGAAAATATTAGGGAGAGAGTGAAAGAAAAAAAACTTCGTTTAACGTAATTGAATAAGCTTATCCTAATACTTATTACTATACTTTGACTTTTAATTGTATTCAGTAACTTGACAGTTCTAAGAAAAATAATGTTACCACACTACAACAAATAGTGTTGGGGTAGTTGGTGTTTTTGCGTAAAGAATGAATGATAAAAATAGTTTAATATAAAATCAAACAAAAAATTCGTAAATAAGACGTGAAATATATTATAAGAATAATTATTAATAAAAGTATAATTTATTTTTTTATATTCTTTTATTAGAAACGAACCAAAAATAGAAATCATGTAATTGCACTTTTTTACTTTTGTAATTTTTGAGATTTTGTAAAATTATCATTTTTGCGAAACAAATTCTAATTTTTTTATAATTTAGTAGTTTGATTTTTTTTTAAAAGTTATTAAATATAAATAAAAAGTTTGTTCATGAAAGTACATTGTTTAAGTTCATTCATTCTTAGACCACCTCACTATCTTTTTGTTGTCAAACACTGGTAACCCTTCAACTGTCAAGTTACTGAATACAATTAAAAGTCGAAGAATAGTGGTCGCCCGGTGCCCGAAATTCGACCATAAATTGTAGTCCATACTTACAACCTTCATACGTTAACTAACCATAGACAAAAGGTGTGTGTCAGTGTGTCAAACGTGCGTGTCAAATGCATGGTATTGTGGGTAATGTTTTCTTTAATAATTTAATTTTTTTTTTAACATTATTATATTCATCGCATACTTGACATTGTCAGAATTGCCGGAATCGGCACATTGCCATTTCTAAAAATTGAATTGTAGCATTATTATAAAAACATTGTGCATTCTGCATTTTTCATCCATAATAAACTTTAATATGCGCGCAATATGCTTATAAAGGGGTACAAAGTTTACTCTTCACATATTAATATTATAATACCAGTTCAAACTATGCTCATATTTATAACAATTTTATAATAGTAGTGATATTATGAAACGTACTGATTTCTGACACTTTACGCGAATAAGACATTGAAATGAAACTACTTTTTACGGTTTTTTTTTATCACGTTAAATTGATATTATTTTATTCCCGATGTTTCGGATCCTTTACAGCATCCATGGTCACGGGTAGACTGAGGTGTTGGACGTCTTAAATTTACCATTACTAACAGCTACCTTACATTTTTGTCAATTGTTTAGCGATCCGATTCACGTGAAATGAGCTCACCGTGACCATCTTGCAGTTTGGGGCTTGGATTTAGATTTAATAGATTCTATAATGGAGTTTCAAGCAGCTGGTGGAAACATTAAATAAACCACCTATGATATGTTTTGTCTCCTTTTCCCCTGTCATAAAATATCACGGGTCGAAACAGGACAAAACATAATTAGCTTTAAGAGATTTATAAGATGTTTAATCGTTATGATGCGACCGTAATGTTGTAAATTCGAAACTAACTCTAACTGTCTATTTGTTACGGGTTTTTCCCTGTCACACAATTTTGTTTTCTATTTGGAATCATGGAACTACTTTTTGATATTTCAAGGTTACCATTACAATGTTATTATTTAAAACAAAAAATGGGCTTACTCTAGAATTCGATCTTCGGCTCAGGGGCAAGGAGGAAGTTGACAGTGGAGCTAGTATACCCAGAAGACCCCTGTTCACTCTACTTTTAAATAGATTCGGGTTATTACGTACTCGGAAATACACACGCAGGAAAAGAGTTTCACTACTTGACTGTGTCGCCTTATAAAAGATGTTTAATACGCTGTGTGCGAATATATAGAATATCAACCATGTAGCAATGATATCCTGCGGTACGTCTAGTACGTAGCTCCGATAGTAGAAGAGGGAAGGAGGGATGAACTCACAGAGTTCCTAAGTACAGGCTGTAAAAGTCCGTGGAACAGCAATGCTTTGGTACGGATGTGCCGACTTGACCGGAGTGATACTCGGCCTCAAAAACCGGCTTGAATCAACGTAAGCATTGTGTTTCCCCGAGTGAGTGAGGCTACCGGAGGCCCAAACCCCTTTAAAAGGCGGGCAACACACTTGCTGCTCCTCTGGTGTTGCGGATATCCTTGGGCTGCCGTAATTGCTTACCATCAGGTGATCCGTCTGCTGGTTTGCCTCCCTATCCCATAAAAACATAATTAACAAAACATTATATACCGAATGAAACTTACATACTTAGTTTCATAGAAACATAAGTAATTTTTCTGCTTTACGTGGCGTACAAGTTTATCGATGTAGTTGATGTAGTTTTATTGGGAACGGAAAGTCGGTCACAGCGAACGATACGACTTCAATGAAAAGATTTCTACATGATTAGTTGAATGAATTGGGTATTGGAAATCTTATTTTTAATTTAAGAAGGAGAGTTTTCTGAAGTTGATACTTAATCTTTATCAAATTCGGACAACATAATCTACGTCCTTCGATTTGCTATATACACCACACTATATAGCTAATTTAATACAAGACAACACAAAGCATCTAAATTTCATTTATTCTCATTTCCACAGAGCGAAGTGAAGGGAGATAACATTAAATTTAAACTTTAAAAAACGCCCACAGCATCAAGTCATAAATACCAATTAAAAATTATCAACCCCACTACCAGTCCCACTACTGGGCACGTGTCTCCTGTCAGAATGAGATGGATTAGGCTATAGTCCACCACGCTTGCCTAATGCGGGTTGGGAGACTTCACACACCGTCGAGATCTCTCAGGCATGCAGGTTTCCTCGGTCAACTCAAAGCTGCTAAGGCTCTTTCTTCAAAAGGCATGTCCAGATATTGCCCTACATCGTAACACTCGCATAATATCTATAAAATATTATTGTAATACTATTACTGTCTGGACTTTAAAAGAGACCATGAGTCTCTGAGTTAGTTTCGGTGTTTCTTCTCAGAGGTCGTCAGGTAGGAAATGCCACCTAGTTTAAAAAAAAAAAGTAAAACTTGTAAAAGATCTATTTACAGAAATAAATATCATTAATCATTTATCATTTACCAAATTTCAAATGAAGCAGATCTGTAGGAGTTGTCACATCTCTTCATGAATTAGGCAAGAGCTTATAATCTTCTAACGTTTGGCCATTTTTTTTTTAAATCATAGAGAACACTCTCGTTTTAGATAGTTAGTAGGTATGGGAGCATCGTACGACATAGAACTAACCGTAAGGTAAGTCGTGTCGGTTGAGAGGCAAAGTAACTTGCTTGTCAATAGATCTTTTTGTGATTTTTTTGCATTTTTCATGCTAAGATTATAAACTTATTTTAGTGAAGGAAAAATTCGACTCGCAGGCAGGATTCGAACCTGCGTCTTCTGGTTTGATACACCAGACGCTATGACCACTAAGCCACCGCGAGTCCTACCTGCCATGTCGAAATTTGCCTTCACATTCTGAACTTACGTCTTAAAGGTGACGTTAGTAACATCTATTGACAAGCAAGTTACTTTGCCTCTCAACCGACACGACTTACCTTACGGTTAGTTCTATGTCGTACGATGCTACCATACCTACTAACTATCTTTTTGTGATTTTTTTGCATTTTTCATGCTAAGATTATAAACTTATTTTAGTGAAGGAAAAATTCGACTCGCAGGCAGGATTCGAACCTGCGTCTTCTGGTTTGATACACCAGACGCTATGACCACTAAGCCACCGCGAGTCCTACCTGCCATGTCGAAATTTGCCTTCACATTCTGAACTTACGTCTTAAAGGTGACGTGTCGGTTGAGAGGCAAAGTAACTTGCTTGTCAATAGATGTTACTAACGTCACCTTTAAGACGTAAGTTCAGAATGTGAAGGCAAATTTCGACATGGCAGGTAGGACTCGCGGTGGCTTAGTGGTCATAGCGTCTGGTGTATCAAACCAGAAGACGCAGGTTCGAATCCTGCCTGCGAGTCGAATTTTTCCTTCACTAAAATAAGTTTATAATCTTAGCATGAAAAATGCAAAAAAATCACAAAAAGATAGTTAGTAGGTATGGTAGCATCGTACGACATAGAACTAACCGTAAGGTAAGTCGTGTCGGTTGAGAGGCAAAGTAACTTGCTTGTCAATAGATGTTACTAACGTCACCTTTAAGACGTAAGTTCAGAATGTGAAGGCAAATTTCGACATGGCAGGTAGGACTCGCGGTGGCTTAGTGGTCATAGCGTCTGGTGTATCAAACCAGAAGACGCAGGTTCGAATCCTGCCTGCGAGTCGAATTTTTCCTTCACTAAAATAAGTTTATAATCTTAGCATGAAAAATGCAAAAAAATCACAAAAAGATAGTTAGTAGGTATGGTAGCATCGTACGACATAGAACTAACCGTAAGGTAAGTCGTGTCGGTTGAGAGGCAAAGTAACTTGCTTGTCAATAGATGTTACTAACGTCACCTTTAAGACGTAAGTTCAGAATGTGAAGGCAAATTTCGACATGGCAGGTAGGACTCGCGGTGGCTTAGTGGTCATAGCGTCTGGTGTATCAAACCAGAAGACGCAGGTTCGAATCCTGCCTGCGAGTCGAATTTTTCCTTCACTAAAATAAGTTTATAATCTTAGCATG
Source organism: Acronicta leporina (assembly GCA_947256265.1). Classification (NCBI taxonomy): domain Eukaryota; kingdom Metazoa; phylum Arthropoda; class Insecta; order Lepidoptera; family Noctuidae; genus Acronicta; species Acronicta leporina. The sequence continues at coordinate 1,473,639 of OX366537.1, read as the reverse complement.
AAAACTGCAAAAAAATCACAAAAAGATAGTTAGTAGGTATGGTAGCATCGTACGACATAGAACTAACCGTAAGGTAAGTCGTGTCGGTTGAGAGGCAAAGTAACTTGCTTGTCAATAGATGTTACTAACGTCACCTTTAAGACGTAAGTTCAGAATGTGAAGGCAAATTTCGACATGGCAGGTAGGACTCGCGGTGGCTTAGTGGTCATAGCGTCTGGTGTATCAAACCAGAAGACGCAGGTTCGAATCCTGCCTGCGAGTCGAATTTTTCCTTCACTAAAATAAGTTTGTCAATAGATGTTACTGACGTCACCTTTAAGACGTAAGTTCAGAATGTGAAGGCAAATTTCGACATGGCAGGTAGGACTCGCGGTGGCTTAGTGGTCATAGCGTCTGGTGTATCAAACCAGAAGACGCAGGTTCGAATCCTGCCTGCGAGTCGAATTTTTCCTTCACTAAAATAACTCTCGTTTAAGTCTTCTATCAAACAAAAAAACTGAAATCATCGGTCCATTTGTTTGGGCGCTAGAATGTCTTCGACAGACACAGTTACACACGTTTAAACACACTTCTTTTTGCTTTGAAGGATAAAAACATGGAAAGCTGTCAGCATATGGGACACACAGCAAGAAAGATAAAGAGAGAATTTACCCTGGCATGTGGGAGATCCATGCACAGTAGTGGGAGTGTTGTTGGAATTGTTATTATAAACAACAAAGACGTGACGTAAAGTCAACGGTTTAGTTTGAGAACAGCCGGCGACGCAGGTGCCGACAATGGTCGGCGTGAGTCATGTGCAGTGGCGGACAGAAAAAAGCGCACCTCACGAACTTTTATTATCTTTATATATTTTTTTTCTTAGACTATAGTACTACTATATTGGTATTATTTTATTCATTGACTGCCTCGTTAGTCTATTGGTCCCAAGTGCGACTGCTACGATAGAGGTCCTGAGTTCGATTCCCAGGTCGAGCAGTGTTATTGGGCTTTTCTATGAATTCTCAGTAGCAGCTCGGAGTTTGGAATTTGTGCCCGGTTAATGGCAATAGGCTCGCCCCCTATTACATGGTACCTAAAAACACCAGCGAACTGTGGGTGTACCTTAGTAAGTACACCTCTGCGTAACCCTTCGGGGAATACAGGCGTGATGTTATGTATGTTATTCATTGACTTGCCAAACGAACTGGGGGCAAAAGCTACCACAAATTTGACCCCACACGGAGCGAAGCGAAAGCATGGTCGGCTCAGACGGAGGTGGCGCGATAAATTGGACTCTTACGATAGAGATTGGATGGCTAAAAGTACAGACAGAATGATTTGGAAGGAGGGAAGGGAGGCCTTTGCCCAGCAATGGGACCAAACGGTCTAGGAAAAAAAGCACTGAAACGTTTAAGCAAAAATACAATTATTTTTCTTCGCTAAACTGCCTATGCATATTTTAGGCGCTCATTTTAATCAATAAACTACCGATCTACAACTTAGTTATTAGACCACTTTACGGATTCTATCGCGTTTTTATGTCGCTGTAAAGGATCTGAATCGTCGGGATTGGACAATAATGCGATAGAATCCGTAAGACGGATTTATTTAAATCGTTTTAATCATACATAAAATGTATCCTTTTTAGTAGTTAACCTATTTTATTCATTAGTAGGTAAATAATCCGATCTGCCTTTTTCCTATACATCAACGGCCTTAAAATTTTAAATAACTTATAATAAAATGAATTACTTATCTGCTTTAATAAAATTTCTTATAAATGTAAATTAGCAGCCATTTGTAGCGTAAATCATAAATTAATGAACGTATTAATTCGGCGAGTGCTCACCACCCGCTAACCTTTTCACCAATTAATCAAATTCGCGCTATGCTAAATAAAAGGGTTTTTAATTGTTAGCGACAAAATCTCGTGTGAGAAAGGGTTTTTGTGTGAGGGTTGAAAAAATGTCGGCGTCAATTTGGTAATGGATGAAAATATGGGTATCTAAGTATAAAAAAAAAGAATGTAAATGTGCTAAGTTAATTTTCCTCAATTGGAAAATAATATTATCATTCTTTTAGTTAGAAAATCAAAAGCACTAGAAAGTATTATAGACACCTTATTATTTACGTAAATAAATACGTAAAAAAAATTTTTTTTTCTGTTGAGCTATGCCTTTCTATTATTTAAAAAAAACCTTTACCAAGACAGCAGTTTCTCCTATTTCGTCAGTGAACTTACAAACATAAATTTTCACATACAACGTCGTACAAATATTAGTCTTGTACGGGGATCGAACCCACAACCCATATCCTTAACGCAATTCGTCAGCTACCACGCCAAACGTTTTATTACCTAAACTAATACTTTAATAATGAAAACCATCTTGGCTATCTTTTTGGCCAGCAGTGTATCTCACCACCTGTTCCTTAGGGTGTTTCGGCTCAAAATGTCTGTATTTGGTCGAATGTAAACTTAAGTTATGATACATCGCTTCTTCGCAACTTGTGCTACGCAATATTAGACTTATAAAAGTCGCAATGGACATAAATGTTTTCGATATAACCGCTGTTTATAAAGGCATTAAGGAAAGATGAGTTCGTTGGTACTTGGTACTGTTTTTTAAATTTCGAATGTGGTTTTCGATGTCTTGTGGAGTCCGCTCAGTATAAACGATTCATTGTTTGAATTATTTGAATCCGTCAACATTATAGCGTAAGTTCTTAGGTTCGATGCCTAGGTTATTAAGGTTTTCTTAAAAATATATATTATTCTTACTAGCTTTTGACCGCGGCTTCGCTCACATGAAGCTATATTAGGATTAAAAATGGACTTTAAACTTGACCAACGTATGTTATTACATAGCCATAAGACACTCAGCTTTTAGGCAGTAAATACACTCATGCCTTTCTCCCACAGGGGTAGGCAGAAACTATAGACCGCCACTTACTACGATTCTTGCATACTTCTTTTGCTTCTGCCACATTCATACATCTTCTCATACATACGGGCTAGTTGCCAGTACTACGCACCACATATATACCTATATAATTATTTAACTACCCACCAGACAGCTAACATTCCTACCATAATATCATGGGAAATAATCCCCTTATTAAATACTAGACCACTCATTTCAGTTGCTTCCTTTCCTGAGGAATGCGGCATTCGATATAATAATTGCTTAGTTTTGAAGTCAGGAACTGAAGTATTATAAAGACTGCGAAAGCTCTAAGCTTCATTCGGATTTATTAGACTAGCTTTTGCCTGCTGTTTTACTTGTATTCTGAAGGATTTTTTGAGACGGAACGTAGGCTATGACCTTTTCCAAGGTTTATACCAAAATTCATAAAAATTAGTTGAGCGGTTTAGGCGTTGTTCAGAACAATCTGAACATATAAATATATTAAATATTATCATATAATAGCTATAAAGTTACACAAAAATTGTCTGTTAAATTAATTTGCTAAAGTGGCAATGCTAACATTAATGTAAATTGTTTTTATGTTATGGCAACACTGGTTGTCTTTGCTCTCTTACTTCTAATAAAGCCGGCGCTAATTAATAAATTTTATGTTGTGTTCTGAAATCATGCAGTTTCTTTAGTGTTATTCTAATCCTAAACAGACGTGAAATGTAACTAAAAAACAGGAAGACGAAGGAAACGGAGATCGAGTCATATCAAGAAGAAAAACGGAGAGCGAAGATAGAAGAAAGAAGAAGAGAAACGGAGATAGAAGAGAACAGTGGCGTTTGGTCCACCGACAAGAGAAAGACATAACTAGTATGGAAACCGTTGCGGCAGGGAGTTTTGATGTGCTACAATGGACGCCCATTCAAAAATTTACCGCGGCTAGCACAGCTCAGCCTCATTAACTGAATGACTATCGATCAGCTAAGCATGGTCACCCATCCAAGAATTGACCGCGGCAAGCGCATCTTGAGCAACGAGCACAGAAGAAAACCTAAGTATCAATAAAAATATTGCAACGTAATTATTAAAATCATTCACCCATGTATGGTCCACGCTTGAACAGTTTCCGAAGGTGTGAATTCTGAAAAAAGTAGCTACAAACATATCTACATGCAAGAGATATGTAAATATATATATATTATGTTAATTAAATAGTGGTGTCTTCATGGGAAGTTGTCTTTTTATGATTATGGGGATGCGGTAAACATAGAACAACAAGAAAGCCAAGCGGTCCTGAGCGTGACTGCGTGAGCGGTCGAGCAGTGTTATTGGGTTTTTCTATAAAATTCCCAGTAGCAGCTCGGAGTTTGGAATTTGTGCCCGGTTAATGGCAATAGGCTCGCCCCCTATTACATGGGACCTAAACATACCGCGAACTGTGGGTGTACCTTAGTACACCTCTGCCTAACCCTTCGGGGAATACAGGCGTGATGGTATGTTATGTTATGTTAGCAATTTATTAATTAATTTATCTAACCTATGGGTACTAAGAAAATAGGTCGATATTGGTACTTTTTTTAATTGGATTGGACAAGGATTTTTTTTAATGGGAAAGGGGAGCAAACGAGCAGACGGATCACCTGATGGTAAATGATAACTGCCGCCCATGGACACCCGCAATACCAGAGGAGTCACAAGTGCGTTGCCCGTCTTTTAAAAGGGTTTGGGCCTCCGGTAACCTCATTCACTCGGACGAAACACAACGCAAGCGTTGTTTCACACCGGTTTTCTGTGAGGCCGTGGTATCACTCCGGTCGAGCCGGCCCATTCGTGCCGAAGCATGGCTCTCCCACGTAAAAAAAATATTTCTTGAAGCTTTGGTATTTAAGGCGGTTTTAATATTTGTTGTAAGTTTTAATGTATAAATTAGCGGCGGGTATAATTATACATAAGTTGATGATATCATCATTAATTATAAAGGTACGTGTCATTGTTGTTTAATTTAAAATTGGGTTCGATTCCCATTACAATCATTTAGGTATTAGATTTTTCGATGAAATTCCCAGTAGCAGCTCGGAGTTTTGATTTTTCGGTTAATGGCAATAAGATCGCCCCCTATTACATGGGACCTAAACATACCAGCGAACTGTGGGTGTACCTCTGCCTCTGCCTAACCCTTCAGGGAATACAGGCGTTATTAGGCTTACGTTTGAACACCAGTTCGCCTGATGTTAAAGACACGATGCGATCTACGATGGAGCGCGCTTGCCTTAAAGACACCCAGATTATATTTATTGGTTTTTACAAAAATCCTCCTACATTCAGTGTCATTACAATCATACTCCAAATTCATACCATCACGCCTGAATTCCCCGCAGGGTTAGGCAGAGGCGTACTAATGTACACCCACAGTTCACCGTTATGTTTAAGTGCCATGTAATAGGGGGCAAGCCTATTGCCATTAACGGGGCACAAATTCCTAACTCCGAGAATTTCATAGAAAATCCCAATAACACTTTGCTCGACCTGGGAATCGAACCCAGGACCTCTAGCGTAGCGATCGCGCTCAGGACCACTTGGCAAATGAGGCAGTTTTAAAGACACCTTGATTATATTTATTGGTTTTTACAAAAATCCTTCTACAATCAGTGTCATTACAATCATACTCCAAATTCAAGTAAACTAAAACCCACTCCCGCGGACCCCTTATAAACAAAAGGCCATAAAAACTACCTCCCACGGTAGTCATACAAGCATGGCAGTGACCCATGCACTGAGTCACTTCGACACGGTTCAAAACACACCTTGAGTGCGATGAATAAGACCAGTTTACTTAACATGAGGTAAGGTGTTTCATTGGAACACTCTGTATATTTATTTCGATCACTTGAAGCTAAAACCAACAGTGATGATCTCTTTTTTGTATGGGTCTCTATAAATTACAGAGGTCAAGCTTTATCTCAGGTTCCATTTAATTATTTGAGATAAGAAGTATACCAGTTGTTAATTTGGGGCATATATTTTTCAAAATTAAAATCTATTCAGTAGTTTTTGCGCCAACCCGTAATAAACAGCCAAACAGACAAGAATTTTAAAAATCACATTTTTTGGTTCGGAGACGTTTATATACCATAACCCGTGTTTTTTTTTAAATATCTTCAATGTACAGACACAGCTTTTTTACAATTTTATAATAGTAGAGAAGAAGATAAATCATATTAATCAATCAAATTCCTCATTAGCCTAGTTCTAGTTCTGAGTGGGACTGCTACGCTAGAGGTCTTGGGTTCGATTCCCAAGTCGAGCAAAGTGTTATTGGGTTTTTCTATAAAATTCCCAGTAGAAGCTCGGAGTTTGGAAGTTGTGCCCGGTTAATGGCAATAGGCTCGCTATTACATCGGACCTAAACATACCGGTGAACTGTGGGTGTACATTAGTAAGCCTCTGCCTAACCCTTCGGGGAATACAGGCGTGATGGTATGTTATGTTGTATGTCTTCCGAGCATTTTTCCACCTATATTAGGGTTGATTTCCAATCTACCCAGATGCGGCTGAGTATCAGTATTTTACACGAAGCGACTGCCATCAGACCTCCGCAACCCAATTTCTGGGTTATACCGATATTCGGAGGCTTGTCTTCAAATAAATGCCAATGAATAATAATTAATTATACAATGCGGTGGTAGACCAAACGAACTCAGCAGTGAAGAATTTCCACCCTAATGCATTCGAAAATACCCAAAAAGTGTCATTTTAAGAACCACCAATAAGATGTCATAGTTAATTTCCACCCTAATGCATTCGAAAATACCCAAAAAGTGTGTCACTTTAAGAACCAATAAGATGTCATAGTTACGGTTGACGTCACTCGGTAATTTCTAGGGTAACAAGACAGGTGGGTCGCCATGCGTATACGCAAACTTGGAAGTTACAAATTGTAAGAGCGCTCGCGCACTTGTGATTTTTTAGTCGGGCGATAGTTTGATCGTTCTGGGATTCACTATGGAGTTATATGGCAGTGCGCGCATTTGACGATTAGAATTTGACGCGAAATTATACAGGACTACTACAGCGACTAAACTATCGGTCGACTAAAAATCACAAGTGCGCGTTAGCCCTAAGACGAATATCTATAGCTAATTCGCAACGCCCGCCCAATAGGGAATAATGCATAAAATTCAAATATGAGATAGATATTTTTATTTGTAACTAGCGACCCGCCCGCGGTTTCACCCGCGCTGCCCCGGTCCTAAGAGTCATAGCGTGATGTTAAATAGCTTAAAACCTTCCTCTTAAATCACTCTATCTATTAAAAAAAACCGCATCAAAATCCGTTGCGTAGTTTTAAAGATCTAAGCATACATAGGGACAGACAGCGGGAAACGACTTTGTTTTATAATAAGTAGTGAGTAGTGATCTTTACAGCTATAGAATGATGTTCATGTCATAACTTTAAGTAAGTAAGTAATCACCATTTAAGCAAGATTTTGATGACCTCTGTGGTTGAGTGGTTCGAGTACCGGACTGCTGACCATGAGGTCGTGGGTTCGATTCCCACAGGACACAAAAATGTATGTGATGAATATAAGTGTTTGTGTTCGTCTGGGTGTTTATAAAATAAATAAATATATAAGAATGTATTTACAAAAAAAAGTACTTATATACTTAAGTATTATATCCATTGTCTACTACCCATAGTACAAGCTCTGCTTAGTTTGGGACTAGATGGTGCTGTATAAAAATGTCCCAGAATATTTATTTATGGCAAAAACGGAACTACGTCAAAACGGAACTTACGTCAAAACCTACGATGTGATGCTCTTGTGACGTCACCGTAAATATTGAGGTTTGTAATTACTAGGTATTAAATAGATTTCAGTCCTCTCCCATGTTCTACTTAGTTAGAAAACTTAAAAATATCGATAATTAATATTTAAAAAAAGATGAAAAAGTTACAGAAACTGACATCAAAGTACACGAAGCAAAATGGTTTGGTTTACATACTACTAGCGACCCTAGCGGATGATACAGGCACCGGTGTTGTCTAATTCAATGTGTGCGTATCTACGTACAGTGCGTATTATGCACACGCTCAAGCGACGATTAATAAAACGACTTGCACACAACTATAACCAAACCAGAAATTAATCTCATACATAAAATGAATATGATGCAATATTTTAGCTGACAAGATAATAGCTTCCGTGGCGTTACGGTGAGGTGACTGGAATCGAAGCACAAGCGGCGTGTCGTGAGTTCAAATCACGGTAGAGGAAATTATTTTTGTCATTTATGTCATACTTTTTATATTTTAAAAAAGTAAATTGTGTAAACTCTTTTGGTTTAATTGACTTGTTTTTATTTGTGTTGTATTGATTTGTTTGTTATTGAAATAAAACAACAAAAATTGTATATTAAAACATTTAATTAACTAAATAACGGATCGATTAATATACACAATAAAAAAACAATTTTATCGAGTCTCGAGGCAGTTATTATTTATTTATTTATTATTACACACACTACTCGTATCGTTACAGGATAACCTCCACTACAATAATGGTTGAAAAATCAACTTACAGTTAATCGTTTCTTTAATGAAACGGTTACTATTTTATCAGTTATGAATACAAAGTTTTGTTTGATGGGTAAGTATGAGCGTAATATTTTGTTAGAGGTGATCAATTTAATCAAAAATAAAGACGTCAAGTAAGTAAATAAAAATTTACAAGTTAACATTTCACATCATAATAAGACAAAGTTATTTTTGTTGGATATGGATGGACGTAATATATTTTGTCAAAGTATTGAGTATGGGTATATCAATTTAATCATAGTAAAATAAAATGTGAAGTGAATCAACATGTTACAGGAAGAAATTATGGCAATTTCTAACCTCAGGAACAATAACATCACTCACATTACAAAATGGCTACATATTAACTAAAGACTTTCATTATTTATGATACACACGTCGTTTAAAACAGTGTGATCACTTTTAAAATATAGTGTGAAAAATATAACACGTCATGGCAATTATTAACCCGTAGCGACTCCCAAGTGGACGTAACTAGGTCATCTAAATTAGATTTTGATCTTGTATTCGATGAGTCCCAGTTTAGCACCATGTGACCCCATAGGTTTTCTATGGGGTTTAAATCTGGACTTTTAGCAGGCCAGTCAATAATAGTCATGTTTTCTTGGTTGTCAAATCTTCTGTGCTGGTTTGCTGCATCGTAAACCAGCTGCACGCAAGTGGTTTCGCACGGTTTGTAAGCACACATGAGCTGTTGCGGTTATTCGGGTGGGGAGGAATGGGTCCGCTCTGTGCCTAGATATGATGTCCCGGAGTCATTTGAAAAAATCGCCGATGGTTTTGGCCCACGTCGGCGATGGTCTACGTCACCGGAATCTGCAAATCGTCGAACCCATAACTGCACGGTTCTTCTCTGTAATAAAAAAGAAATGCTCAGAAACCAGTAAGTATATAAATGCTGATATGTGTAAATAAATATTAATCATAATTTAACATGTCATATTAATATAATTATAATACTCAAAACATTGATTCCAATGATATACCTATTATTTGTATCATCATTAGTAAACATAATTAATATTAGTTACTTAATTCGAATAATTGAATCTTGGCTAAAATCCTATGCCATAAATTTAATTTATTTATATATTGTGTTAAGTCAGTATTATTTATATGACACTTTCCTAAATGAATTAATTATTATGTGTTTTAATATACTTACTATATTAATTAATAATATAACTAATTATAAGTATTATGTGTTATATATATTATATATATATATATATATATCATATTATAATATATTATTAATATAATTAATTAATTATATTATTAATTATAGTTTAATAAAACACATAATAATTAATTCATTTAGGAAAGAATAAAATATTTAATATACTTACTATATAATATAGTATAATTTAACATTTACAGGCAAGAAGAGCATAGGTTCATAATGAAAATGTCCATAAATGTTACTCACCGATATCATTAATCGCCTCGCTATTTCACTAATAGAAATGTTTTGCTCGTGTAATACAACAATTTCGGCCTTCTTAAACATCGTTAAATGTTGCATGATGAAGCAATAAAAAATAGGATAACACCGCACACAAATTATTACAGGAGTTGTAAGAAGCAATCTATGCTTAAACGAAGGTCGTAATGGTTAATGCAAATAGACTGGACAAATGACGACGTTCAATTCTTATAAAATAAAATAATTGAAAAATTGTGGGTAGCTTTGTCTACTAAGGACACAAAATAAAATGCTTAAGTAGTTAGTTTCGATGGCATATCTCAAACGTTGCAAAACTTCGATTGTCTTATGAACTGGATTAATAGTAACTTGTAAAAGATTTAAATAATATTATAAAAAGAATATAATTCGCAAGTGTGGTTTGATCATACGGCATACGATTTACCAGTCAGAGACATTAGCAACGGTGCTAAAGCTGCTCTAGTAAAACTGTTTGAAATAGTGCAATGCATTCAACCACACCAATTAGTAATAAGGACTATTATAGCGTGTTAGCCATGCCTAAGTATTGATGTAGGTGTGTGTGTAGTAGAACTCGCTCGCTTGGACGTTAGTATGCTTACTGATTTACATCGTCTTATTAGTTTACGCACACAATAACAACGGCAGTTATCCATGTGTTGATGTAAACTAATTAGGTGGTTCCACTGTACACGGGGCCAAGATCGCGGCGTTTCAATATCTCGAATCTGATTGCTATTTTGAATATAGGTATACTATTTTAACTAATATTTTTGTCTAAGAAATATTTTTACGGCGCTTTAATAATGTAAACTATAACATAACGCCTGTATTCCCCAAAGGGTTAGGCAGAGGCGTACCTACTTAATTTACACCCACAGTTCACCCGTATTTGTTAGGTCCCACGTAATAGGGGGCGAGCCTATTGCCATTAACCGGGAACAAATTCTTAACTCCGAGCTGCTACTGGGAATTTCATAGAAAAACCCAATAACACTTTGTTCGACCTGGGAATCGAACCCAGGACAGCGTAGCAGTCGCGCTCAGGACCACTTGGCTAATGAGGCAGTTGTAATATAAACTAACGATAAAAATTAAAAAAAAAATGCGTTCAACATTCCCTATGAATGTTTTTTCTGGGCAATTAAAAAAAGCGTTACTGCTAGCGTACTAGCGGTCTTGCATTCGATTTCTAGGTAGAGCTATGTGTTATTGGGGTTTTCTTAAAATTCTTAGTTGGAGCTCGGAGTTTAGTTTTTTGTCCGGTTATTGGCAACAGGCTCACTCCCTATCCCTATACTACTCGCCTGCGCACTTAGCCGGTTTTTGCTTAGCTTAAAGTTCTACTGACCCTTATAAGAGCTAATGCCTGTAATGATAAGTCTTGTATGTCTATCCTACTATTATCTCTACGTCATTTCCTTTAGACACCGGTCTACCGGATGTCTTATAAGCACCAACTTTTTGTATTTGTACTTACTAATCTTTGTTGAAAAGATTAATATGGAGACTTAGAGCGCTCGCGCACTTGTGATTTTTAGTCGGGCGATAGTTTGATCGTTCTGGGATTCACTATGGAGTTATATGGCAGTGCGCGCATTTGACGATTAGAATTCGACATGAAATTATACACGACTACTACAGCGACTAAACTATCGGTAGACTAAAAATCACAAGTGCGCGTTAGCCCTAAAAGTTTTAAATAAATATTCTTTCTTTCTGATAAGCCAATGCAGCTTTATAGAATCTATATTATATTGGTTTCTGACACTTAAGCTTAAAATAAAACTACTTTTCATGGATTCTATATCTACACATAAATCACAGGAAGCGGTGAAGGGCGGGCGTTTTGGGGGCTGTCTATAATGTAACAATGACGTTCAAAAAGTACTACCTAGTAGTCTATATTGAATAAATGATTTTGACTTTGACTTTGACTTTGACATATCAGTCCAAGGCGATAAAATCCGTAAAATGTAGGTTTATTTCACAATTTTTATTTGTTTGTTGAGTTTTTTATAAAAAAAGTTATGGCAGCTCGGTGTGCCTCCTAAAATGGCAAGATTAACTCTTGCATTTGAGACCTAAAACTTACCGACCTCCTCTGCCTAGCTTTATGACGTAAACAGGCGTGATGATAATATTCCCCGTAGTCGGAAAAACACCCGTCTATTAGCAGATAATATCTACATTTAGCTTAGAATTCTGCTAACCCCTTTGATAACCAACGTTTCTGAAGCCATATTTAATCATTTAAAACACAAATCAGTATCCCATACATTAAAAGCATCTTCAAAACAAAAGCCTTACTTTCAGTTCACACGCATCCCTAAAAAAAACGTCAAAATAAAAAACATGGCGGATTCTAGGAGCTCACTTAAAACTCCCGCGCAACGTTAGAGTGAGACACAAAGATGTACTTAGGCGTGCGCGCGAAAGAGACAGTCGGGAGTCGTTTAGCTCCCACACACCGGATCTTAAAAAGAAGAAATTATGAATGAAACAAGTTTGTAGTTTCATTTAAGATTGCTTAATGACAAGATATGGTGCTGATGCTATCTGAGCATTTAAATTGTTGAATAACATTATGTATCTAGGTATTTGTAGTTTAATATAAATAGAAATAAGTATTAGGTTATACTAATATTATCTATAAATATGAGAGTTTGTGAGGATGTCTCGATGTTTGTTCACTCAAAAAGTATTCGACTTGCGGGCAGGATTCGAACCAGCGTCTTTTGGTTAGATACACCAGACACTATGACCTCTAAACCAAACCGAAATTTCGACATGGCTGGTGGGACTCGCGTGGCTTAGAGGTCATCTGGTGTATCTAACCAGAAGACGCAGGTTCGAATCCTGCCCACAAGTCAAATTTTTCCTTCATTAAAATAACTAATGTTACCATGGAAAATGCGAAAAAAAAAATACAAAGATATAGTGTATTGTATGGGTTATAATGAAATTTTACAATAATATAGCTCATCGCAGATTCATAATAACACATAGTCGTTATAGATATTTTAGTGAAGGAAAATTCGACTGCTAGCAGGATTCGTACCTGCGTGTTCTGTTCGTTGACCAACTAAGACACCGCGAGTCCCACCTGCCATGTCGAAATTTGCCTTCACATTCTGAACTTACGTCTTAAAGGTGACGTCAGTAACATCTATTGACAAGCAAGTTACTTTGCCTCTCAACCGACATGACTTACATTACCGTTAGTTCTATGTCGTACGATGCTACCATACCTATTAACTATCTTTTTGTGTTTTTTTTTGCATTTTTCATGATAAGATTATAAAGTTATTTTAGTGAAGGACAAAAAGTTGGCATTTTAGTGTTCTACATTAACACCTCTGCCTATCCCTTCGGGGAATACAGGCTTGTGATTAAGTAAATGATTTACAATCAATAGCAATTCCCATTATCATGAGAAAGAAAGAAAAGTAGCTCGTGTGGTTGTCGGAAGCCTTCCATGGGAATTGGGTTGCGTGAAGCAATTATATCCGATAAGCTAATCGGTTTCCGGTTGGCTTAGGAACTGGATGCGCGCGCGCACCTACACGACCTGTTTGAAGAAACGAAGTTACTGGTACTTTAATACCACGTTCGAAATTCAAAAGAGATTCTAACCGAATAACTGCTCCAATTTTGAATTCATGTTTGGTGTGACGGTTAAGATGTTCATCTGTTACACCGCGGATTGTTGGTTCAATTGCCACCTGACGCAAATTTACAGTACTCCAATATGTTTAGGTCCCATTTGTTAGGGGGCGAGCCTATTGCCACAAATCTTAACCAGGTACGAGCTGCCACAAAAAAATTAATAGAAACACCAAATAACATTTTACACGACCTGGAAATAGAACCCAGAATCTTTGATGGTATATTTATGTGTAATATATCGATTATAATCGATATAAATTAACGAAAACATCTGTCGATATTGGACAGAAAATAAATAAACCGATTCAAAATAAGAATGACTATAACACTCGTTGTTCCCTAGTGTTGTACCTATATTTAGCAAATTATCGATACAATTTTACGAGCACATCTGTCGATACTCGATGTTACACTTGTCTAGAAGCGAGACATAACATTAACATTTTAATGGTGTCCACAGAAGCGTGACAGGTGGCTGGAATGCTACCCATCATACCTCTGCTGTACCTGCCCCGGCTAAAAAATATCGTTTCAAGTGGATCTTATGATCCATCTGCGCTTTTTGACTTAGCTATTAGTATTTTAATAATTTTAAACTGCCTCATTAGCCAAGTGCTACGCTACGCTAGAGGTCCTGGGTTCGTTTCCCAGGTCGAGCAAAGTGTTATTGGGTTTTTCTATGAAATTCCCAGTAGCAGCTCGGAATTAGGAATTTGTGCCCGGTTAATGGCAGTAGGCTCGCTGCCTGTTGCCGCTGGCTGTTGCATTTCAATAGATGTTACTGACGTCACCTTTAAGACGTAAGTTCAGAATGTGAAGGCAAATTTCGACATGGCAGGTGGGACTCGCGGTGGCTTAGAGGTGATAGCGTCTGGCGTACCTAGCCAGAAGACGCAGGTTCGAATCCAGCCTGCGAGTCGAATTTTTCCTTTACTAAAATAACTACAGGTTAGTTGTTCCAGGACAGGGCGTTTGTGTGTGTGAGTAGAGTAGAGTGTAAATATCATCCATAATCTAAGCTAATGCAACTTAGCGAGCAGCTTGACCTATCCATACGAGTGTTATGTAGCCATTACCTCCTCTGCTATTGCGTATGCGCAAAGGATAAAGATCAATTGACAAACTAAATTACGTAAAAGGAACATCTCGAAGGACGTTCAAACATTCACTAAACACCAATCTATTGAAATGTCATCTGGCTTTGTACTGTAAATAATATTAGCAGAAGTTTCACAGTCATAAAATTCATTTATACATAACATACCATCATACATATCATTACGCCTGTATTCCGATTAATATTAGAATAGAATAGAATAGAAATATTTTTATTCAGACGAACAGACGGATACAATACAAATACATACACATTAAATTTTTATAGGTACAAGTAAAAACAAAAGAAAGAACATTCGTCATGTCCGTACCGAATGGGTAACCAACTCAGCATGTGCTGGGTATCCAATGCCCAGCGCTGGTTTTCAGTTGGCACCCTTGCAGTGACGCACGGAAGCGGGAAACATAAATGATACATAAACTAAAATAATAACAATACATAAATAATAATATATATTTATTCGAACAATAATTTTATGTAAATATATCTTACAAATAAGAAATATAAAAAGAAGGAAATGTGAATTCTTAAAAATATAACACATACATAGATTAAAATGGGTGGGTAGTTAGTATATTAAGAGGCCGTCCTAAGAAATAGTCATTCCAAATGACGCGTCGCGTCGTGCTAGTATACAGCAAGCTCAAATTTATATTCTGCCAACGGAAGAAAATAATATTATCGGAGACAGTGAATGAAGAAATTAGAAACAATGGAACAAATGGCGCAGTTTACGGGCATGGCTTTGAATAAGGTAAGTAATTAGTCTAAAATATATCTACGCCAAAGTCAATAAATAATGTGTATTTATAGTTCAATGAGTTCGAAATAACAATGATAGCTTATTTTATTATAAATATTAAGTATCTAAATAAAAGACAAGTCCATATTAACTTGACCATTTTCTATTTGACGAGAAAGTATATATATTTTTAATTTATATTTAAATGAATTTATATTTCGCAGATTTCGAATAGGCGGAGGGATGTTATTCCAGCATTTGGATGCAGAATACCGAAAACTACCTCGAAATGCAGCGGTCTTGTGATGCGGTATCGACAATTGCTGAGCACACAGCCTACCCTCACGCTATCGACTTCTGTCAAAATTAAACACGTGTGACTAAAAGAGTGATCTGATGAATATGAATGTGCAGGGACAGAGAGGTAGAGGGAGACCAAAGAAAAGATGGATGGATTGTGTTAAAGCCGATATGATGGGAAAGGGAGTGAATGGGGAGATGACGGCTGACAGGGATGAATGGAAGAAAAGAACATGCTGCGCCGACCCCAAGTAGATTGGGACATGGGCAGGGAGAAGACAGAACGTCCAGACATCTTGTTATCGCAATATTGTACCAGTAAAGATTGTAACATAATTTATTTTAAAAGGGTGTCCATGGAGTTTCTTGCCGGATTCTTCTCCATAGGATCAACATTTTCAAACCGTGCAACTAGAATCATAACGTTTCATAAACGCTTGTAAAAGCTAAGATATAAAGCTGATATAAAGAAAAGATATAAAGCTAATATATAAAGCTGAAGAGTTTGTTTGTTTGTTTGCTTGAACGCGCTAATCTCAGGAACTACTGGTCCGATTTGAAAAATTCTTTCAGTGTTAGATAGCCCATTTATTGAGGAAGGCTATAGGCTATATATCATCACGCTACGCGGACGAAGTCGCGGGCAGAAGCTAGTTTGAAATAAAAACTTTTGAACTTCGCAGAAAACCAATGACACTGCTCGACCTGGGAATCGAATCTAGAACCTTTAACACAGCAGTCGCGCTTAGGACCACTAGCCTAATGAGGCAGTCTTTAATTTAATGAAAGTATCTTTGAATTTCCATTCATTTTAGTATTTCTTTGTGTGGGTACTGTTTTTAGTTCTACAAGACTTGATATGCGATAGAGAGAGAGAGAATAAATCATATTTCTTACATTGAATGGTACTAACATCAAATTACTTCGTGTATATTCTGCCTTAGACGTTTGCAAAAATGAATGAAAAAAATTAAAGCGGATTTCCTTAATTAACGTAATTAATTTAAATCTATATATATAAAAGAAAGTCGTGTTAGTTACTTCATTTATAACTCAAGAACGGCTGAACCGATTTGGCTGAAAATTGGTGGAGAGGTAGCTTAGAACCAGGAGACGGACATAGGATACTTTTTGTCCCGTTCCCGGGGGATGTGATGACAGACCGAATTCCACGGGGGCGAAGCCGCGGGCAGAAGCTAGTTATAATATAAAACTAGTACATAAGTAATAATATCTCAACATTTAATGCATTTGGAATCAAACTGGAATAATACTAGATATTAAATACTGAATAGCTTGATAAATATTATCGTTAGAATCCTTGATTAAATAATCATTAAAAATTGTATGGTAAATTGTTAGTAAACATATAAAAACATACCATCACGCCTGTATTCCCCGAAGGGTTAGGCAGAGGCGTACTAATGTACACCCACAGTTCGCCGGTATGTTTAGGTCCCATGTAATAGGGGGCGAGCCTATTGCCATTAACCGGGCACAAATTCCTAACTCCGAGCTGCTACTGGGAATTTCATAGAAAAACCCAATAACACTTTGCTCGACCTGGGAATCGAACCCAGGACCTCTAGCGTAGCAGTCGCGCTCAGGACCACTTGGCTATTGAGGCAGTTAATTTGTTGTTCTTAATAAGACTGGGACGGCCTCTTTAGTGTTGTGGTCGTAAGGGCGAACTGTAGGTGGGTATAATTATACTGTCTAACTCTTCGAGGGATAAAGGCGTGATGGTTTGTTCTTTTACTTCTGTATCATGCCTGTATATAATACCCTCTCACTTCAATACACTCGTTGCATATACCACAGGTGTTTTACCCGCCAAGGCTGCAGCAAATAGACGATTGGAATAGTGTTATTAGCCATATTTATTATCTATTGAGAGTAACGGAACTTGACGGGCCAGCTGACTCAGGCTGTGTCCGGGTGCCCAAGATTGCCGACCTTCGGAACTACTGATAAGTTTGAAAGAAAACCACTTTATGTACGGACTAGCTGTTACTTGCGACTTCGTGCGAGTCGTATTTAAAAAAATATAAAAAAGTTTCCTGAGTTACTCCTTGTTACATCAGCTATCTGCCAGTGAAAGTCCCGTCAAAATTGGTCCAGGCATTTCAGAGATTAGCCAGAGCAAACAAACAGACGGAGAGACAACAAAATGTTGTTTTGGTACCGCGTATACATCCAAATGCGCATAGTACATGGCGGTTATTTTAATATTACAAACAGACACTCCAATTTTATTTATTTATATAGATTATTGAAATCAAATCCCAACGTTTCGGTCCCTTTACACCGACCATGGTGATATTTCAATACGTCCAATTTTTTTAAATAAGTTTACTAGCAATGTGTGTCGCACATTACTAGTATTCTTGTTAAACCTTCGTGCTAAGCTAAATGCTTGTGTTACGAGTGGGCTTCGAACTGGTAACCACATGATCGCAAGCCCGTAATATTCGCATAAATCTCAGAAATCAGTACAGTATAAGACTTAATAAATCTATACATTTTTTTGCCTCAATAGCCAAGTGGTCCTGACCGCGACTGCTACGCTAGAGGTCCTGGGTTCGATTCCCAGGTCGAGCAAAGTGTTATTGGGTTTTTCTATGAAATTCCCAGTAGTAGCTCGGAGTTAGGAATTAGTGCCCGGTTAATGGCAATAGGCTCGCCCCCTATTACATGGGACCTAAACATACCGGCGAACTGTGGGTATACATTAGTACGCCTCTGCTTAATCCTTCGGGGAATACAGGCGTGATGGTATGTTATGTACATTTTTTTGCAGTTTCCCTGCTAACTACGATTATAGATTTATTTTTGTGTAGGAAAAAATCGAATGCGGGCAGGAGTCGAACCTCCGTCTTCTGGTTAACACCAGACAGAGAATGTGAGAGCAAATTTCGACCTGGCGGGGAAGACTCGCGGTGGCATAGTGGTCATAGCGTCTGATCTAGATATTTTAACCAGAACAAGACGCAGATTCGAATCTATACAATAAATATGTTAAGAAAACTTTGCCCAACCCGTTAAGCAGGCTGATAGGAGTACCTCCTTTATTAAAAAAAACAAAAAAACAGAAAACCGACGTGAAAAAACGCTTGCGTTGTGTTTCGCCGAGTGAGTGAGGTTGCCGGAGGCCCAAACCCTTTTAAAACGGGCAACGCACTTGTGACTCCTCTGGTGTTGCGGGTGTCCATGGGCGGCGGTTGTCGCTTACCATCAGGTGATCAGTCTGCTCGTTTGCTCCCCTATTCCATAAAAAAAAAAATGCTTGAACTGGTGGTCGAACCCTTCACGCTCAGCAGCCGTCCATACAACCAATTCCCTAATTAAATTAAAAAATTAAAACTTACAGTTTCAACACAGTTAAAACCAAAATAAACATTATTCAAATAAGCGGCGGTAGCCCAATGGTTAGGGCGTCGGACTTGCGATCATGTGTTTGCTGGTTCGAAACCCACCCATTGTACTACCGACGTGAACCCACTCGTACCACAAGCATTTAGCTTAGCACGAGGGGTTAACAAGAATACTAGTAATGTGCGGTACTAAAGTACAGTCAGCGCCAAAAGTCCCTGAACACGATGTTTTCTTATATGCAGAAAACTGGTACTAACTTCTCAGGTCAGAATTTTTTGGTTAGTAATGATGTAAAAACGTTTTGAAGATTGCATCGTGTTCAGCGACTTTTGGCGCTGACTGTACCTATACCCATTCATGTTTTAACGTATAAAAAACTAATAAAAAAGAGGGCAATGACCTTTTAACAACCATTTAATCATGACCCCTTCTTGCGTTAGAATTGTTTCAAAACAGAGATCTACTTAATTAGAAAATTATAATAATCCAGTGTAATTAGAGCTAGCATTGCAAATAATTTGTTCAGTGTAAGAGGTCTTATTATATATGGTGGTATAATGTCTTGCGTAGGAGTTCACATGTAATATTAGTAGCTAATTGTAATAGGCGAAACAAAATATTATTAGATTTCATAATATTTCTTCATTATATATTTTATGAAGTTATGCTTAAGAGAAGTGATATCCTCGTGATATGACAAGGGGGATAGGCAGAGGCGTACTAATGTATACCCACAGTTCGCCGGTATGTTTAGGTCCCATGTAATAGGGGGCGAGCCTATTGACATTAACCGGAGACAATTCCAAACTCCGAGCTGCTACTGAGAATTATATAGAAAAATCCAATAGCACTTTGCTCGACCTGGGAATCGAACCCAGGACCTCTAGCATAGCAGTCGTGCAGCGTGCTGGACTAATGAGGATTTTCATAATATTTTATTAAATAAAATTAAGTAAAGTATTTTCTAGATATTTATCATGGAATTTCAGACTCCTACCTACCCTTTCAAAGCAACACTAATTACATTTACAGTTAAAAAAGTTAAAAATGAATATTAATTCTTAATCCAATTTCGTTAGCTCGGCAACACTTTTTCATTATTTTTTTAAAAACGAGATTGATTTTCATCGTAAAGTTATGTTTAAAAAAAGATAAAATTGTGATTGATGCGTTTATATTGTTAAATTATTAGATGGTACTTTAATTTCATTGGTTCAGTTTTGTAATCAATTTTGATTACTTTTCTCTTTACAATAATATTTTCTACATGATGAGTTATATTTCACGGCATAACGCATAGTCCCCTTATTTATATAATATACATACATACACACGCTTTTCTCCCACAGGGGTAGACAGAAACTGTAGACCGCCACTTTAGCAAGTGGCGGTGCGGCACTTTAGCAACGTGAAATATAACTAACGATTCTTGCATACTTCTTTTGCTTCTGCCACATTCATACATCTTCTCATACATACGCGCCTGTTGCGAGTACTACACACCTCACCTGTTTGAAGAACCTCGCCAATAAGATTGGCGTATGTCCTTCTTAGGCGACCTCTTCTGACGCTGATTCATGCTGACTTCTGATTCGCCTAATAAATTCCTTTTGATAATCGTCTTTCATTCGTTCTCTCAATCTGTCTCGGTTAGGCTGAGATATAATAGAGGGAAAGCCTATAAGCATACCATGATTCTCTGAGTTTGTTTCGGTGTTTCTTCTCAGAGGTCGTCAGTTAGGAAATGCCGAAGCCATCTAGCTATTAAAAAAAAACAAACCATTGACTTGTAAAAGTGTCTCTAATGATCTACTTACAGAAATAAATATCATTTCATTTCATCATTTCATAAACTGATGGTAAGCGTGACTCTAGGTGCTCGGTTTGATTTCCAGGTAGGGCAATGTTATTGGGTTTTTTAATTAAATTCTTAGTAAACTTCTATGTGTGTCCGGTTAATGACAATAATCTCGCCCCCTATTACATAGGGGGACCTAAATACCAGCATACTGCGGAGTGTGAGTATGTATCAGAAGCTTTAACGACACCTTTGCAGAATACATTTTAGGTATAGATAGATAATATTATAATTTTGTAGGCATTTCGGTACCAGATAAACCTTCCTTTGTCACAGATAATATAATACTAGGGAACACGTGAATAAAAGCAACACATAATATGGTGTTCACAGCTCGTAACATCGGCAAGGCAATAGATTGCCTCCAATTATGTAATTACTTCAACTACTGACTATACAAAGCGTACATAGTTAGTAAGAATATTATTACCATCAAACTAGCTACAGACAAAACACCTGTTCATCAAACACGGCATCAAAAAACAAAAAAAAATAAACCAAAATACCACTTGACATCGGTCGGATACCAGTACCGATAAATTCACATCACTAACAAACAAAAACACACTCGAAACTCAACTCTTGTACTCACCAAATAAGTCCCTCATTAGTGACGGGAAGACGCCAAAATTAGTTGGTATCGAATACTAAAAAAACGGGTATCGGAAAAAACGAAACGGGTTGTGTGAGAACAAAAAATCGGAGTAAGATGCTACCATTTTTTTTATGATGTTTAAAATATTGTTGTTTACGACCTGTTTTAGTAAATAAATCTTTTTTCGTACCTATTAGTATTTGTAAATTTATTTTCACTGTGATTGAATTAATTAATAAAAATCATTCATTTCATTATTAATCATACGTCTCGTTACTGGTCTCGTTTAGTCTAAGTAACATATAGTTAATTATCTGATTTATGGGTTTAAACGGTGATGGATAACATCGTCAGGAAACCTGCATACCAGAGAGATTTTATCTACGGCCAGCGACGTCGTGGTGACTATAGTCTAACCTCTTATTCTGACAGAAGATCCGTACCGAGCAGTGGGACAATAAATGGGTTAAATAATGAACTGACTAAGCAATTAGCTACTGTGATTTTGCTATCCGACTGAATTTCTAAAGCGATAGCTATATTCATGTTCTTTGTCTACCAATTTGTTAGCGTTAACAAAGCTTCAAAGTTTTCTCAAATAGAATACAACGTTAAATTCGGAACCTTGTCTAGACGCTACGTGTAATGTTGCAGGTTTGTTTCACATACAATACAATGGCCTGCGTACCTAATACGAGCGTTTTACTGACTTAATCGTTTGTTTAAATCTGATCGCAGATTTAGACACTTCACAATTGTCAATGGAAATTGATTACAATCAAACAAATTGATGCAAATGAGACAATAGTTATAGTATCAAACACTATGCATTGTCACTAATGATATTGCATTGATATCAATTATATATGGTGGTACCATTAGTACTAGAGTACCCTCTCTATTATCATATTTGATGATCCTAAAAATAATATTGACAGGTTGCTGATGTTATGTCTACAAATTTTGTTTATTTTAAGCTAGGGTAAAATGTGAAATATGTATATTTAATAAAGTGTGAAAATAATCAGCTATGCGAGAGCCTTAAATATTAGGAGCCTTTTAGCTAAAATGGCAAGTAGTGATAATATTATATATTTTTTTATGATTGCATTGCAATTTCAAATAAATTTAAGGGCACGTATTAGGGCTTCCACAATAAGTAAGCACTTAGCTTATGCATGCTTGCTTGCATGCTACAGCATTATTTTTACGTCGACGCCTGTGTTCCCTGAAGGGACAGGCAGAGGTGCACGAAAGGACACCCACGGTTCGCCGGTATATTTAAGTGTCATATAATAGGGACGAGCCCATTGCCATAAACCAGACATAAATCCGAACTCCGAGCTGCCACTGAAAACTGATAATCAAACTAAGAGCCTCTAGCGTAGTGGTCACGCTTAGAACTACTAGACTAATGATGCTGATGATCTACATCCTCTGACTATATTATCAAACGTTATCTTGGCATAATTATTACAAAAGGTAGATTATTTTATACATTAAAAATTCACTTTGATAAATTAATATTTGTAAAAAATATCCCTGAATTTCCGTTTTATTTCCGATGAAAGATTAATCTCCACAGTCTACATGATATAATATATCACGTTATTTTAAAATTAGCGCCATTTTTCAGGAAATGTAGGATATAAATTAAATAGGTTATGTGTATCTCGGAAGCTTTTTAATTAGCTCACGTTTTTCTTTGGGCTTCCAGGGTATCAACGTCATAACATACTATTACGCTTATATTCCCCGCAGGATAAAGCAGAGCAGTACTACCCACAGTTCGCCGGAATGTTCTGATCTATGTAATAGGGGGCGACCAGGCTCATTATAACTGATTTGTATGCACTTAATTGATTTCTGTTGATTTCTGACACTTACGCGAATATTAGACATTGAAATGAAAAACTACTTTTTACAGATTTTGCATTCGCGATGTATTATTGGTATTATTTTATTCCCAAAGGACACAGTGAGGTCATTCTGCGTGAACCGGATCGCTAACCAATTAACAAAATTTAAAAATTATCTTTAATATATTTATCAATTTTTTTCTCGTCTAATTTTCTATATACTAGTAAATTTTTCCTTAAATTTATGTCAAATCGTAATACGAAATCATGTTGGTGGTTTTTTTATAACACAATACATGAGATAAACAACAATTCAGCTTCTTTTTAAAGACAACTTACATGAGAACTAACTAATTTCCTGTATGATTAATCAACCGTTATTTAAACTACAAGTTCAACTCGACTACTGCTAGCGTACCATGTTTATCGTTAACTGGAGTGAGTAAACTGAAATTATTGCGTCGAAAGCGCCATTGAGAGGAGTGTTGTAATACGCATTTGTAATACGGTTCAGTTATTAGAGCTTTGCAATGGAAACGATGGTATGTAATATATCTGTGAACTACGTATATGATGTTACATGGATACTATTCAATGGAATAACGTCTTAACTATCTGAAATTTCGCTTAGCTGTAGGATATAGCTACGGGTTATAATAAAATTCCTCGATGCCATTCAAATAGGCATCTAGTAAGAGGTGAGAGGTTGGATTACTTGAGGTCTACTCAAGACCCAACCACCTCAACCACCCTTACTTACCCACTCCCACCCTTACGTTGGAGTCTATCATAAAGCACCTTGAAATATCTTTGACTTTTGCAAGTAACAGCCAGTTCTTCGTCTGTTGCTGTGGCTCTCGCAGTCTGCAATCCATAGGACTTCTAGTACAGCACCGTAAGACCAACAAAGCAATTATTATAATTGAAAACTGACGTGAAACCATCACTATTATCATTGCTATCAGAAGATCCATCGGGTCATTTGCCCGCCTATCCCATAAAAAAAATATCTAAATCAATAGGTAGGTACCTAAATATTCTTTAAACACAAATAGAGACATGATAGGAACAAATAAAAAGCACTTTTCGGTGTTAATTATTATGGAATACAGTTTGAAAACTAATGGGTTCGACCATTAAAGTTCACTGCAAGACTGATTCATAAAACTTTTTATTTACTACGATCTTATTATAATAATTTGTTCAGTAATGCAATGTTAAGTATATTTTACAGTTCAATTATTTCAACCTGCTTTTCAGATAAATTAAACTAACACAGTTTAACATATAAGTTTCTTTACACAAAAAACATAGATGGAATTCAGTGAATATCATGTAAATAGAATTCACATTCTTCAATGCACTAAAGGTATCCCATTTGTACCCACATAAAAACAAGCATTGCTTACTTAGTAGCTACGGTAAGCAAGAAACACATCGGAGTTGTAAGCAATCCATCATGATACGATGAAAGGCGCAAACAGAACGACTTTGTACGTAGGTACCAGGCCAACAATGATCTGGTATCGGAAATCGGTACATTTACCGAAAAACCGAAACCACATCTCGAATAGTAACGCAACACATCACAAATAAATAAATTAAAAAATCGAATGAAACGACAGATGCGCACAATTCAAACTTCGAACTGTCAACGCGTAGGTAGAACTGTTGCAATTCCAAGTTCAAAATTTTGAACATGATACCTACCTACCTTATTAGATTTGCAATGAAAATTAACGGTTCTATTTCGATAATAAAAGATATCATAATGCTATATCTCTACGCAATACAGACCCAAATTATCAGTACGCAACAAAAAACCGCCCCGGCGGCGTAGCAACGTCAGGGGCGAACACGCAGGCTCTGGCGAGAGCTCCCCGGGACGCTGTAGTGATCATCCCCCCCTCGCCCCCGCTGTGAGACAGCGCACGCCCCAACCAAACGGCATTCGTCGCTCGTCGAGAGCGCACGTGTATCCCTCCGCGCGGTCACCTGTGGCGCCGACCCAGTGTTTACGGATTACAGTGAAAAATTGTGCCGAAGTGTGTGCTACTCAGTGTTTTTATGAATGAATGAATGAAAATCATCGTGGATAACCGGTCGCCGGATGGTTTGACTGTGGACCGGTTCCGATTTCCGCCGATACGAGTTTCGTGGGAGTAAGCCTATGTTTTATATCTTTATGCTTGGAACTGGATTTTAATGTGTCTTTAATTAATGAGTGGTCTAGGATGTGAGAAACTAAACCTGTGTCACCCTTTGGTTATTTTTTTTTTACTTCAAAATGACGCAGTTCGTCCTGTTCGATATTCGAAAAATGATAGGCGCGTGTGTACCGAATTCGTTGTGATTGTGACAGATTGTGTATGAAAAAAGATATATTCATAAATATTTATGACGTGTCCATACGTAAACTCGCATTAAAAAAACGAAATGTAGGTAGGTAGGTAGGTATATTGTCAAAACAGAGCATACAATTTTACGATGGCGATACTTACACCAATATCATTTGTGCGGAAAAATATATGCGCTACCCACAGTTTAAAAAATAGTGTTAATTCTTTTGTTAGTGATATTATTGAGTTTCTATTTGTTACAAAATACGATATTTCTGTACCTATCGAATATTCCAGAAAATGGTCTGGTAAATACTAAACACTATGATTTTTCGCGTAGGCGACAGGCTAACGAGACATTGAGAATTATTGCGATATTCAAGCTTACAATTATTCCTACTAGATTATAATTATGATGTCGGTAGTAATGATACCTACCTACTTGAAATAATATTATGATCTCTTTCCCACAATTGGTGAAGGTCCCCCGACCCCCAGAAAGGTTTCAATCATTCAGGAAGTAGGGCCGAGGGTTTCCTAAAGGTTTCAAAGGTTTCCCACTCAATAAATAAGGGCTAGGTACGTAGGTAGATAAACATCTGTGACTATTTCAAATTATGTGTAAGTAAATATAATCATCACTTGCTTCAAATTTTAAACCTACTATCATCACGCTTGTCCCCGAGGGGTTACACAGAGGCGTGCTTAATGTTATTCACAGCAATATACCGATATGTATAGGTCCCATATAGGTAATAGGGAGCGACCCTCAACAAGCTGCTTTGGAATTTGTGGTTAACGGCTGCTACTGAGAATTTCATAGAAAAATCCAATAACACTGCTCGACCTGGGAATCGAACCCAGGACCTCTAAGGAGAGGGACAACGAGAAGGAATCATAATTGTGAGATTTTCACGAAATTTTGGAGTCTGCACTCTAGCGCACCTGACTATAAACTCTTATTCTGAGAGATTTGTAGTAAGTACTAAGTAGGTAGGTACCTATACCATGCTTCGGCACGAATGGGCCGGCTAGACCGGAGTGATACCATGGCCTCACAGAAAACCGGCGTGAAACAACGCTTGCGTTGTGTTTCGCTGAGTGAGGGAGTTGTGACTCCTCTGGTGTTGCGGGTGTCCATGGGCGGCGGTTATCGCTTACCATCAGGTGATCGTTTGCCTGCTCGTTTGCCCCCTATCCCATAAAAAAACGTAGGTAACTACCTAACACACTTTTTTATTCCTGATTACGCTTATGCTTGATCGCCAGTTCGCCTGACTGCGATCTACGATGGAGCGCGATATCTAGAAGAAACCGATTCACTTGTGACTTAAAGACATAACATACCATCACGCCTGTATTCCCCGAAGGGTTAGGCAGAGGTGTACTAAGGTACACACACAGTTCGCCGGTATGTTTAGGTCCCATGTAATAGGGGGCGAGCCTATTGCTATTAACGGGGCACAAATTCCAAACTCCGAGCTGCTACTGGGAATTTCATAGAAAAACCTAATAACACTTTGCTCGACCTGGGAATCGAACCCAGGACCTCTAGCGTAGCAGTCGCACTTGGGACCACTAGACTATCGAGGCATTTAAAGACACTATTCGCTAATGTAATGACAGCATTACAGCAGGTCTTTGGTATCATATGTCCCTGTCTAAGGCTCAGTGTAGTTTCCAGTTTTTTTCCTGTCCCGTGTAACCCGTTTAGATCTTATACCTAGTTCTATTAATATGGACAGTACCTAGGTACCTACGTAGTATAAGGGCGCGCGTCAGACTGAAGTAAGCAGTCGCAGAGAAAAAAACTTAAGTGTTCTTATTCAAAAGATGCCTAGTGGTCTTGAGCGCGACTGCCATGCTGCAGGTCCTGGGTTTGATTTCTAGGTCGAGCAGTGTTATTGGGATTTTCAATGAAATTCGACCTAAATAATTTTTGGGATCCATTTCTAATCTTAATCACAGTCTTAATATAGCTTCCGGTGACCAAAGCCGCGGTTAAAAGCTAGTAATAAATAAAATAAATAATCTACCTTTATTATTATTATTATAAAAAAGTAGGTATACTAGCAATGTGTGTCGCACATTACTAGTATTCTTGTTAACCCGTCGTGCTAAGCTAAATGCTTGTGTTACGAGTGGGTTCACGTCGGTAGTGCAATGGGTGGGTTTCGAACCGGCAACCACATGATCGCAAGTCCGACGCCCTAGCCATTAGTAGCGATATCTATTTTATAAAATATTTTATTATATTTAGAGGGTAGTTTGATACAATGTGCTAATAACTACATAGCGTATAAATAACAATAAATACGACAATAACATATAAATACGAAGGCGAATAGGCATGGCTAAAACAGCAATGACTCAATTGAACAAAATATGGAAGGACAGGAATATCACCAACCGTACAAAAATCAACTCGGTCCGCACACTTGTGTTCTCCATATTTCTTTATGGAGCTGAGACGTGGACCATGAAGGCAGCCGACAGACACAGAATCGACGCCTTTGAAATGTGATGCTGGCGCCGTTTACTGAGGATCCCATGGACGGCGCACCGCACAAATGTCTCGGTCCTTAAAGATTAAAAAATGAGTAGAGCTCAACGACTGTCGTCAACCTGCCTAGAGCACGTGATGCGATACTTTGGCCACATTGCTCGTAGAAATTCCGATAACCTGGAGCGATTGATGGTGACGGGAAGAGTCGAGGGCAAAAGATCTCGAGGCCGCAACCCAAAGCGTTGGACGGATCAGATATCCGAACAGCTGGAGATGCCCGTCAGCGCCGCACTCCATCAAGCGGCTGATCGTAACAAATGGAGGCATATAATCTGCAGACTGAAACAGAGTCACGATCCTCAGCAGTGAGGGACTGACTGAGAAGAAGAAGAAGGGATACAGTAGTTTGATATAATAGTAATAAGAGAAATCTTTAAGTGACACTGTTGCCGTAAGAGTTGTGGGGGTCGATCCCCTCACGGAGCAAATATTTGTATGACCTACAGGTAGGAGAAAATCCTTGTGTGGGGCATAGTTTTTTAGAAAGAAAAAGAAGTAAAAACCGGCCATGTGCGAGTCGGACTCGGGCACGAAGTGTTCCGTACCATGTAGCGTATGTAGCCAGTGACATTACTGGGCAAATAAGGCTTAACAACTGAGCTGTCAAGATGACAACGCGCGAGTGATACCACTGGTGTTGCTGGCGTCTATAGGCTGCGGGTACCGCTTACCAACATTCTTGCGTTATGATTCTACTTGCACGGTTCCAAAAGTTTGATCCTATGGAGAAGAATCTGGCAAGATCAGGCGGCCTATATGTTTATCATCTAACTAGCTTCTGCCCGCGACTTCGTCCGCGTAGCGTGATATATAGCCTATAGCCTTCCTCAGTACATGGGCTATCTAACACTAAAAGAATTTTTCAAATCGGACCTGTAGTTTCCGAGATACGCGCGTTCAAGTAAACAAACAAACAAACTCTTCCGAAACGTTATGATTCTAGTTGCACAGTTCCAAAACGTTGATCCTATGGAGAAGAATCTGGCAAGATCAGGCGTTCTATATGTTTATCATCTAATTACAATAAAAAGCTATGCCTGTAATTTGAAACGCTCATTATATAAAAATATCAATAGGTATAATGATTGTCGCATATTTTCACGGTGAGATTTCCTGATTTGTATTA
Source organism: Acronicta leporina (assembly GCA_947256265.1). Classification (NCBI taxonomy): domain Eukaryota; kingdom Metazoa; phylum Arthropoda; class Insecta; order Lepidoptera; family Noctuidae; genus Acronicta; species Acronicta leporina. The sequence goes on along the minus strand of OX366537.1, from coordinate 1,444,156 downwards.
CTTTTTAAATAAACATCAGAGTAAAGGGACATTATTGACATATCGCGATTTCCGTTTGTGTGTCACGGGGGCGACGCGGAAAATTAAAAATAAATCTTTCAGCTGGAAATCGTGACGAATTTGTGATACTTACATCGCAAAGGCATTTCAGTTATCCGGTAGATTAGGTACTAGTTGTTCCCCGCGGATTCACTCGCGCTCTAAAATTATTTATTAATAGCTTCCGCCCGCGCGCGCAAGCATACAAACAATCTCTTCAGCTTTATATATTAGTATATAGCAGGGGTGGCCAACTTGATTAGACCCAAAATCTCCTGTTTACTAACGAAACCCTGTGCGATCTACCAATTCCATACTTATTGAAATCTTAAATGAAACAGCATAGTTCAGTACAAAATCATATAGTTTTTTTTGTTTTATTAAGAGAAAAAATATAAATGTGAAAATTATTCTAAGTAACTACTTATACTAATATATAAAGCTGAGCTATATGTTTGTTTACTTGAACGCGCTAGTCTCAGGAACTACAGGTCCGATTTAAAAAATTCTTTCAGTGTTAGATAGCCCATTTATTGAGGAAGGCTATTTATATAGGCTATATATCATCACGCTACGCGGACGAAGTCGCGGGCAGAAGCTAGTATATATATATTAGTGTGAGCATTGCGTTGGTCTACGTATTTCTATTTTTTGCCTTGCCACGATCGATTGGACTAACAGTTGCGATCGACCGGTCGATCGCGATCGACCTGTTGGCCACCCCTGGTATTGAGTATAGATGTATGAGATTTGTAGCATAAAAAAAAACGCATTCGTTATCGATACGAATTCGATAGTTGTTTGTGCTTGAGCTACTGGGTATTGTGTAGCTCTACCCTAATCTAGGGATCCAAACAACGAACAAATGAAATCAAAAACAGATATTGAACTATGCTGTATCATTAAACTATTAATTTTAGGGGCGTTTCCAATATCGTGTGTTCTGTTATTTGTCAATGGGATTAGGACGGTCGTTATCGTCCGTACGAAGCGATAAAATTTTATGTATGCATATTGGTATTGGATTTGTGGATTTTAATGTGTCGTTATGAATAATAAGTTAATTAAATATTGTTTAAAATTAGTAATGATTATAATATACTAGCTTCTGCCCGCGACTTCGTCCGCGTAGCGTGATGATATAATATAGCCTATTAGCCTTCCTCAATAAATGGCCTATCTAACACTGAAAGAATTTTTCAAATCGGACCAGCAGTTCCTGAGAATAGCGCGTTCAAGCAAACAAACAAACTCTTCAGCTTTATTATTAGTATAGATGTATTTTTGTACGTGGGAGAGCCATGCTTCGGCACGAAAGGTCCGGCTCGACCGGAGTGATACCACGGCCTCACAGAAAACCGGCGTGAAACAACGCTTGCGTTGTGTTTCGCCGAGTGAGTGAGGATACCGGAGGCCCAAACCCTTTTAAAAGGCGGGCAACGCACTTGTGACTCCTCTGGTATTGCGGGTGTCCATGGGCGGCGGTTATCGCTTACCATCAGGTGATCCGCCTAATCGTTTGCTCCCCTATCCCATAAAAAAAATAACCAGATTATTTAGCTATTGCGTCATTTGTCTGGTTAGAGAGTAGGTTCGATTCCTAGGTCGACCAGTGTTGTGTAGAAAGTTTCAATAGCAGCTGAGGCATCAAGGCCTCAGTGCACTTCGACCCAATGGGATCTTATGTGCTTCCCCTAGATAATCTATTCCTCATCCCCTCCCAGTTCTACAAACAGCTCTTTCATGAGCTTTATAATGAGGCCTGGGGGAATGAGTCTATAGTCCTCTGGTCTTGGATAACCCTGACCCAAGAGGCACATTCGCTTTCCAGCCATTGCATCGCATGTACACAGAAGATGTTCCATGCTCTCAATTTACCTATTTACTAAAAAAAACAAAATTTACTCAGAAACCGAGACTAATAAGCAGAATATACTTACCAATAGAAAAAGTTAAAATAATATGGTTCGACTGGAAATTGAACTCACGATCATACACTCAGTAATCCATAGTTGCGTTTGCAACGTAAAAAGTGAATAGTGTTCCTGAACGCGACTGCTACGCTTGAAGTCCTGGGTTTGATTCCCAGGTCGAGCAGTGTCATTGGGTTTTTCTATGAAATTTCCAGTAGCAACTCAGAGTTTTGATTTTGTGCCTGGTTAATGGCAATAGGCTCGTCCCCTTTTACATGGGACCTAAACATACTGGCGAATTCTGTATACCTATATATATTTTTTTCATTTTAATAATAAATAAATATTCTGGGACATTTATTTTCACACAGCACCATCTAGTCCCAAACTAAGCAAAGCTTGTACTATGGGTACTAGACAATGGATATAATACTTATATACTTTTTTTTGTAAATACATACTTATAATACATAAGAAACACCCAGACGAACACAAACACTTATAATTCATCACATAAATTTTTGTGTCCTGTGGGAATCGAACCGAATGAGGTCGTCTCATGATCAGCAGTCCGGTACTCGAACCACTAAACCACAGAGGTCGTCAATATTAGTACGCCACTGCCTAACCCCTCGGGGAAAAGAAGTCGTGATGGTATGTTATGTTATTTTATTTCTTTTCACAACATTGTACTGAACCTAGAATCCAATATTCTATGGTCATAGCAGGCTCTCTTTAAAAATAAAACCATCTAGTAAGTACTTACAAGAACCGCTGCAAACCAGTTTCGAAGACATACAAGTTTCGCGTCCGGTGTACCTCCCACTTAAAGATTAGTGCGGGTTCGGTTCCCATCTTGAGCTTTTTATTGTAACAGGATGGGCGCTTGCGTTGTTTTGTTAGTAAGGAAAGGATTTTTATGCAGGTATTCCAATTGATGTATTGAGTTTATTCCGAACTCTGTCTGGACTGGTAAGCTCTGAAATGAAATGAAATGATATGAAATGAAATGATGAAATGATATTTATTTCTGTAAGTAGATCTTTAGAGACACTTTTACAAGTCAATGGTTTGTTTTTTTTATAGCTATATGGCTTCGGCATTTCATAACTGACGACCTCTGAGAAGAAACACCGAAACAAACTCAGAGAATCATGGTCTCTTTTAAAGTCCAGACATAAAATAATGCAAATAGTGTGAGTGGGACAATGCAGGGCAATATCTGAAATGGCATTTTGAGGAAAGAACCATAGCAGCTTTGAGTAGACCAGTCCTAACTGACGGCAACCATGCATCAGGCATGATAAATTATGGCTATTTTCAACCGATTTCAAAAAGGAAGAGGTTCTTATTTCGAGTGTACTGTTTCTTGTATTTTTGTTACGTAATTATTCGGCTATTTATAAACCGATTTGGAAAAAAATTCTTGTGTCAGGTTAGTTTTTTTAATTGTTTTTGAAGTTAGTTTTACTTTTTCTTAAAAGTATTTTGTTTATTATCTTAGAGGGCATCTATTAGCACATACTAACATGACTGTATTCCCCGAAGGGTTAGGCAAATTTTATTAGACTCTGACTACTCACTTTCTGTAGGTACGAGTAAATATTATTTTGTAAATTACCAATTGACGTAATTTAATGCTTAATTACATACATACACTCATGCCTTTCTCCCACAGGGGTAGGCAGAAACTATAGAACGCCGCTTGCTACGATTCTTGCATACTTCTTGTGCTTCTGTCACATTAATACATAAGCGCCGGTTGCGAGTACTACGCACCTGACCTTAATGCTTAATTATATTTCTTATAAGATTATATTAAACTAGCTTCTGCCCGCGGCTTCGTTCGCTTGAAGCTCGATAACCAACAGTGATGATCTCTTCTTTGTATGGGTCTCTATACGTTACAGACGTCAAGCTGTATCTCAGGCTCCGTTTAATTATTTGAGATAAGAAGTATACCAGTTTTTAAGTTGGAACACATACTTTCTAACAGTGATAATAAAATCACATTTTCGGATTCAGTGACGTTTATATACCATAATCCACGTGTTTTTTTTAAATATCTTCAATGTACAGACACAGCTTTTTTACAATTTTATAATACTTAGTAGAGAAGATAAATGTAATTATTTAATGTACAAGTGGGAGATTTATATTTACTGTGGGAGACCCATGCTTCGGCACGAATGGTCCGGCACGACCTGAGTGATACGGCCTCACAGAAAACCGACTTGAAACAACGCTTACGTTGGCGTGAGACACCTCTGGTGTTGCGGGTGTTTATGGGCGACGGTAATGAAACTGCCTCATTAGTCTAGTGGTCCTGAGCGCGACTGCTACGCTTGAGGTCCTGGGTTCGATTCCCTGGTGTTATTTTAAACAAAGTGTTATTGTGTTTTTCTATGAAATTCCCAGTAACAACTCGGAGTTTGGAATTTGTGCCCGGTTAATGGCAATAGGCTCGCCCCCTAACCTAAACATACCGGCGAACTGTAGGTGTACGTTAGTACATCACGTCACGCCTGTTTTCCCCGAAGCGTTAGGCAGAGGCGTACTAATGTACGCCCACAGTTCGCCGGTATGTTTAGGTCCCATGTAATAGGGGGCGAGCCTATTGCCATTAACCGGGCACAAATTCCTAACTCCGAGCTGCTACTGGGAATTTCATAGAAAAACCCAATAACACTTTGCTCGACCTGGGAATCGAACCCAGGACCTCTAGCGTAGCAGTCGCGGTCAGGACCACTTGTGCGATCACTACGCCAATTAAGTATTGTTATAAATAGATTTTGATGATTCTGCTTTGTTTGTTAGGTCAAACTTCAGAGGTGGACTGTATTTTGATTGACATTCAAAATCTGATCACAATATTTAGAACCTAACAACAATACCGTTGGAATTAAAACACTAACACGTCACTAAAAAAACATACTTTAAACAAAACCTAAAACCGCCAAAAACCTTTAAAACCTTTAAAAAAAAAATTGCTTATGTGCAAACAGTTTTTGAAGTCGGTGGTGAAAACAAAAAATCCTACCGAGTTGAAGGCACCAACTTCCGAGACTAAGGGCCACTTGCACCAACTTCTTGAATATGTTTAAATTGCATTAAAACACAAATTTACTATGAAAAGTTCAGTTTAAATACAATTTAAACATATTTAAGAATTTGGTGCAATTGGGCCTAACTATTTTGCAAATGACTAAACGTAAAATTTTATTAAAATTTATTGAATTCATTAAAATTTATTGAATTCATTAAAATTTATTGAATTCATTAAATCGTATTTATTTATAACTAGCTTCTGACGTCGTCTGCGTGGACTTCAGATAAAAAGTAGCCCATGTGTTATTCCAGACTATAATCTATCTCTGTGCCAAATTTCATCCAGATCCGTTCAGCCGTTCTGGCGTGAAAGAGTAACAAACATCCACCCATCCATCCATCCTCACAAACTTTCGCATTTATAATATTAGTAGGACGTACGATTGTTAGGACCTCCAACAAGAGATATACATAAAACCATTTACTGATTCATCTACACATGTACTGAAAAATGCATTTTCTTAATTATATGAGGTCACAGCGTCCAAATTAAATTAATCTTAATTCAATTTTAATTTTAATTCAATTCAAAGGTCCCTAAGAGACCATTTTATGATTTACTGACTTTGTACTTGATATTTTTTTATGTGCAATCAAGAACATTATTCTATAGATCTATTAGTAAATTTTGAATTAGCGCCACGTGCGTCAATAATCGTACGTTGTCGCGTTGGTCTGTGATGCTATATTTTTATCATAAGCTTGCTTTATCTGGGTACATATATCATATACAGGCTGTTTCAATGCGGTTTTTTTGTTGTAATTTATAGTTTTTTAAGTGAAAACTTCTTTATTTAGCGGCGCTGTACACTTTTGTGATGGCGAAAAATTTTAAACTTGCGACAGATCAAGTGACCGTCTTTTATATATTGATAATTAAAGTAATTTTTATTATTTAGCGCCATCTATGAATGCATTACAGTTGGGAGACAGTAGTGTTAATTATACCACTAAAAGACAACAGATGTCGTAGATATTTAAAGTGAAAACAAATATTTTCTTAGACAGTAGGTACAACTGAACATTATCATTTATTGAAGTGAAATCTTCGTTAAGATTCAAGTTTTCACTTCTGCCGGCACTCCCGGAGTGCAACCCGTTTTTTACGTACCCTATATTTTAGATGGGCAGATCTTATATATGACTGGACTAGCTTCTGCCCGCGACTTCGTCCGCGTAGTGTGATAATATATAGCCTATAGCCTTCCTCAATAAATGGGCTATTCATGGGCGTTCAAGCAAACAAACAAACAAACTCTTCAGCTTTAATATATTAGTATAGATATAGATTTGAAGTAAACTTGATTTTGAACTGAAGAGCTAGGCAGAGGTGTAAGTTAATGTAAACACACATTTTGCCGGTATATTTTTGGTCCCAGGTAATACGGGGGCGAGCCTATAGCCACTGAAATTTTGAAAGAACACCAAGCAATACTTTGCTTCTTTTGAGAATTGACCACTAAGAGAGGTAGGGCATAGTGGAATTGTTATAGGGTAAAAGCAAAAGCAAACGAGGTGAGTTCTTCACACAAAAAATATAATAATGGACAATTCGACTTGATACAGATTAAGAACAGAAATAGTATATTGGACACATGATGGACACAGATAAAAAGGAGAAAGTTTACTCGCGGCGCCGGTAGGTGGCGTTGCCGATTTATATATTAATAAATAACTAAACAGGAATTCAATAATTCCACTCACGGCTGCGGAAGTACCACCAGCTTGCAGAAAATCGTAGCCAAATAACATAGCTTCGTGCTATGACGGTGAGCAAGATCGGCAAAGCTCCGCGAGGAAGCGTTGTGTTGTCAGTGGGAGGACCGGTGGTGTTTAAGCATCACATTTACTATCTCCTATGCTGCCAGCCCAACTATTCCTTCTTAATCTTTACCCCATCCTCTCAAGAAGAGCGTGAAAAGATTTTTGCAGGGTCGACAACGCACGAGTGATGCCCCTGGTGTTGCAAGAGTCCAAACCATACGTTAGTTTGCCTACCATATGTTAGTTTGCTATATTAGACACTAGCGACCCGCCCGCGGTTTCACCCGCGCTGCCCCGTCCCTAAGAGTCGTAGCGTGATGTTAAATAGCTTAAAACCTTCCTCTTGAATCAATCTATCTATTAAAAAAACCGCATCAAAATCCGTTGCGTAGTTTTAAAGATCTAAGCATACATAGGGACAGACAGCGGGAAGCGACTTTGTTTTATAATATGTAGTGATAATATTATGAGATTATGTAGGTACTTATTTTATTAGGTTATTTACAAATTGCGATATTAATTTAATAACACGTTAACCAACGTTATTCTAGTGAAGGAAAAATTCGACTCGCAGGCAGGATTCGAACCTGCGTCTTCTGGCAAGATAGGCCAGACGCTATGACCTCTAAGCCACCGCGTAACTTGCCTTTCAAAAGATGTTACTGACGTCACCTTTAAGACGTAAGTTCAGAATGTGACGGCAAATTTCGACATGGCAGGTGGGACTCGCGGTGGCTTAGAGGTCATAGCGTCTGGCGTATCTTGCCAGAAGACGCAGGTTCGAATCCAGGCAGGATTCGAACCTGCGTCGAATTTTTCCTTCACTATAATAATTTTATAATCTTAGCATGAAAGATGCAAAAAAAAAATCACGTAAAAAAGATACGTTAACCAAAGTTTGTTTTAACTACTAAAGCATTAAAAGTAGACCCCAACATTGTTGGAAGAATTCTTTGAGGATAATTATTGAGGGAAATATTTTAATAAATAATTTTAATTTGGTTCATGTTAAACTGTTGCGGTTAATATTTATTCAATAAATTTTGCTATTATGTGCACAAATATATTTTATAATCTGTGTTGGCTTATTAAAATCACCGGAAATGATAATTGTATCGGACGCGCTGATTGTGGCTTTTGGAAAACGGCGATAGGGATATTTTGAAAAGTGAAAAATATCAACATACATACCATCACGCCTGTATTCCCCGAAGGCTTAGGCAGAGGCGTACTAATGTAACCCACAGTTCACTGGTATGTTTAGGTCCCATGTAATAGGGGGCGAGCCTATTGCCATTAACCGGGCACAAATTCCAAACTCCGAGCTGCTACTGGGAATTTTATAGAAAAACCCAATAACATTTTGCTCGACATGGGAATCGAACCCAAGACCTCTAGGGTAGCAGTCGCACTCAGGACCACTAGGCTAATGAGGCAGTTAAAAAATATCAATGATAATTGAAAATTTTTCCACTGAAAAATAACATAACATCTGTAGCCTTCCTCAATAAATGAGCTATCTAACACTGAAAGAATTTTTCAAATCGGGCCAGTAGTTCCTGAGATTAGCGCGTTCAAGCAAACAAACAAACAAACTCTTCAGCTTTATATATTAGAATAGAGTAAAGAATAGAGTATAGATTTCACGTGTGAAATCTGCCAACCCTTACTGACCCAACACTGTGGCCTATGGCCTGATAACTGTCATCTTCTAAGACCAGGTCAGACGGTCCTAAATTAAATATTGAGATATAATTATTCACAAGTTTCAATAAAAAATTTACGAGTAAAATCCAATTACATTTAACTTTGAGAAGTCAATGTTAAAATTATTTTTTAGATAAATTGTCGTGGCTCCATCTCAATAACTACTAAATGTAATTTTAGCTTGAGAAGTTAATATAAATAAGTGGATTTTGAACTTAATTTTTGATGTCTAATAAGGTTACTACAGCTTAAATTATATTATAGTCTGTCTCAATCTTTTTAGACCTAATGGGATGTTTCGCATTGGGTTTAAAAAGATTGAGAAATATAGAGAGTTAGGGAGTTGCCTGCTTGGTTAAAAATTAATGTATCAAACTATATATTTTTTACTAGCTTACTGTTAGAAGTGTTAGAACTGTTATTCGTTTTTATTTTTAGAATCTTAGGGCCACTTGCACCAACTTCTTAAATAGGTATGTTAAAATTTTATTTAAACACAATTTTTCATAGAAATTTCGTGTTTAAATACAATTTAAACACATTTAAGAAGTTGGTGCAAGTGGGCCTTAGTTGGTGACATTGCTAACATGATTTTTTTGCTTTCCTGTAGTAAATTTAGTACCTACTGTATGTTTCTTATACCTCAATAAATGAATACATATTTTATTTCCCCGTGTAGACAGGACTTAGAATAATATTCCTCACTGCCTTTCAGATAATTATGCATTTCGTAAGAAGCGAGAAAATATCTGACTTGCTCGGTGGTAGGATCTAATTTTTTAATTATTGAATTTTTACGAGTAATCTTACTTTTTAAAGTTTAACGTATAAGTGACATCCAATTAGATTAAAATACAAAATTTTGCCTTCAGATTATGATAAAGTATTAATTAATTCTGCAAACTAATTAGGTTTCAAGACAGCGATGCCGTAGTTCATTTAGTTGATTAATTAGAATTAACTGTATAGTTAATAGTTAACAGAATAATCTTATGTGATGCATTCGGTTAGATTAGAAGTTAATAATAGTAGTATATAATCATTGTTATTGAACAGATTGAAAAATTTTGTAAAAAAACATCTTTACGCATATTATCGCGTTATATTAACAAAATCAATTCCCGACGTTTCGGACCCTTTACTTACAGCGTCCATGGTCACGGGCAAGCTGGGATTTGTTTTTTTTTATGGATTAGGGAGGCAAACGAGGAGTCGTATCGCCTGATGGTAAGCGATTAACGCCGCCCGGGGACACCTGCAACACCAGAGGAGTCTTTTAAAGGATTTGGGCCTCCGGTATCCTCACTCACTCGGACGAAACACAACGTAAGCGTTGTTTAGCGCCGTTCAAACGACCCTCCTACTAAATTATTTTTTACAGATTTTAAGGTGTTGTTGAATTCTTCTGTTCAGTCAGTCAGTTCTTATTATTTAATCATCGATCAGTAAAGTAGCTATTAGTACTTCATTTAAAACACATTAAGAAGTCCAACACCTCAGTCTATTAGATTTACCATGTATTACTATATATTATAGTGTATATGCTATATTACTATATATACTATATATACCATGTATAACTAATAATAGTATATTAGTTAGTTACCATGGATGCTATATGGGATCCGAAACGATATCAAATTAAATAATATCAATACACCGCGATAAAATCCGTAAAAAGTCGTTTTATCTCAATGTCTAATATTCGCGTAAGTGTCAGAAATCAGTATGTTACATTTTGAACCGTTACAAAAAACTGTCAAATTTGGAACACGAATTTTTTGTTCCATATTTGTTTTGATAGTCAAAACTTTTTTTTTGCTCCGAAGACAAACGCGCGTAAATATTTTTTTTCAATATGGCCGCTCCAAACACCCTGTATATTCAGTCGGCAACACTCGTCTCCCACGTAGCAATGTGTTGACCATATTTAGAGCACAGATGTGTCAAGAGCAACGTACTTACCTACCTAACGCTGTTTTGATCTGACGGCTTTTAAGGGGTAAGCAGATTTGCAGGTTCACTGTTAAAACGTAAAAAAATGACTTAAAGAAGTCATAGTCAGCCCATAACATAACATAATCAACCCACTATATGTCCCACTGCTGGGCACGGGTCTCCTCTCACAATGAGAGGGATTAGGCTATAGTCCACCACGCTAGCCTAATGCGGGTTGGCAGACATCACACGCCGTCGAGAAAATCTCTCAGACGTGCAGGTTTCCTCACGATGTTTTCCTTCACCGTTTAAGCGCGTGATAATTAACTATGGATACGCACATAACTTCGAAAAGTCAGAGGTGCGTGCCTTGGATTTGAACTCGAGACCTATGACTTGGTAGTCATATCACAAGGCTATTACGCCACTCAGTCAGTCAGTTAGTCCATAATCCCCTTTAACTATGCGTACTGAAACGTGGAATGCGCTTCCCGAGTGGGTCTTCCCAGATAGATATAATCTGGGTGTCTTTAAATCTCGAGAGATCGGTTTCTTCTAGGCAAGCGTGCTCCATCGTAGATCGCAGTGTCGCTTAACATCAGGCAAACTGGCGATAAAAAAAAAGCCTAATATAAACCGTGAGGAGTGGAAGAAGGGTAGGGAGGCCTTTGCCCTGCAGGACGATAACGGCTGAAAAAAAAATTATAAGTGTGAGACAACCTCCAACGCTATGACGGACTACCAGGGTGCCGAGTCTACTATTTAGTTGTGTCAGAATTGTAATTCAGTGACTTCAAAATTGTTGATTTTTGACAGTTTTGTCTACGAAATCTGTCATTTAGTGCCATTGGACGGTCATTCTGAGGCAATTGAAATAGTAGACTTGGGCCCCTGGTGAAGGTTGCTGGGAGTAGTTGGATGCAGGCGACATACAACCGGTCCTTGTAGAAGTCTTTGGAGGAGGCCTTTGTTCAGCTGTGAATCTATTTTGGCTGAAGCAGTCGCGATCAGAACCACTAGGCTACTGAGGTTACGGTCGTGGTGCATGTCATATATCTCATGACCGTGGCTATAGGGCAAGAGAAGACAAGTACGGTTTTTGGTCCGACATACCCCACCACCCCCCAAGTGGCGGACGATCCATAAGGATTCTCCGTACTAGAAAAAAAAGCTACTGAGGCAGTTAGGAGTTAATTAAAAAGGAAGATGATATAATTAATGATCTCTAACTTGTGTTATTGTACACTGTAATTCCTGCCCCGATATGATATAATTAATTAGGTCACCTAACAAAATTATTTGTCTTACAAAATATAAACAAGTAAACAAAAGCTGTAAGCCTAAACAGACTTACGTATTGTGTTTCCATAACAAAAGAATATCTTACATAATGTATATACGTGTTTATTTTTATAATCTGTGGTCTTTGTTATCGAGTAAGACATGTCCTTTGTAGGTCTCTCTTGAAGTCTGAAAAGAGTTTGCATATATAGGTATAAAAAGGTATTTATGGATAAAACTATGTAACATAACATAACATACCATCACGCCTGTATTCCCCGAAGGGTTCGGCAGAGGCGTACTAATGTACACCCACAGTTCGCCGGTATGTTTAGGTCCCATGTAATAGGGGGCGAGCCTATTGCCATTAACCGGGCACAGATACCAAACTCCGAGCTGCCACTGGGAATTTCATAGAAAAACCCAATAACACTTTGCTCGACCTGGGAATCGAACCCAGGACCTATAGCGTAGCAGTCGCGCTCAGGACCGCTTGGCTAATGAGGCGTAAAACTATGTACAAGGTGATAATAAAATCCTGTAGTGTAAGCTCGAAGAACTATCGAATTCGTATCGAGATTTTTTCTGCTACAAACTCCATACATATTTTCACGCCTGTCTCCCAATTGGGGTAGGCAGTGACTATAGATTTCCACTTACTACGATCCTGGCACACCACTTTCGCTTCATCTACGTTCAGTAACATCCTTATACAAATTACTGCTGCCTCATTAGCCAAGTGGTCCTAAGCGTGACTGCTACGCTAGAGGTCCTGGGTTCGATTCCCAGGTCGATCAAAGTGATATTGGGTTTTTCTATGAAATTCCCAGTAGCAGCTCGGAGTTAGGAATTTGGGCCCGGTTAATGGCAATAGGCTCGCCCCCTATTGCATGGGACCTAAACATACCGGCGAACTGTGGTATTGTGTACTGTGGCGGTGTACATTAGTACGCCTCTGCCTAACCCTTCGTGGAATACAGGTGTGATGGTATGTTATACAAATTATTCTCGATTTCGATACGAATATGTTTTCGCAAATATGAACAACTTGCGCTATTGGCTAGGCTCTCACGCGCAAATGTGGAAACTCCCCAAGGTGCTTTACGACCGACTCCGGCATAAGATGATGATAATGATCATATATTCGAAGGATACATTGTTTTTTTTTATGGGATAGGGGAGCAAACGAGTTGACGGATCACCTGATGGTAAGCGATAACCGCCGCCCATGGACACCCGCAACAACAGGAGTCACAAGTGCGTTGCCCGCCTTTTAAAAGGCTTTGGGCCTCTGGTAACCTCATTCTCTCAACATCAACAACAACATCTCTCAACTCTTAATTTTGACGACCTCTGTGGTTTAGTGGTTCCAGTACCGGACTGCTGACCATGAGGTCGTGGGTTCGATTCCCACAGGACACAAAAATTTATGTGATGAATATAAGTGTTTGTGTTCGTCTGGGTGTTTCTTATGTATTATAAGTACGTATTTACAAAAAAAAAAGTATATAAGTATTATATCCATTGTTTAGTACCCATAGTACAAGCTCTGCTTAGTTTGGGACTAGATGGTGCTGTGTAAAAATGTCCCAGAATATAAAAAAAAAAATATTCACTCGGTGGTTTTCTGTGAGGCCGTGGTATCACTCCGGTCTAGCCGGCCCATTCGTGCCGAAGGATGGCTCTCCCACGTCAAAACGTGTTGGTCGGGTTTTCAGTGTACCATTAACGAGTTTTGTATGACAACCGGAGTCATCTGCTTTACCTGCTCACCGAGGCACGGAGGACTCTCGACAATTAAGTACTGCTTAACCTTGCAAATCGGTTGATAAGCGTAGTTATTACTTCAGTCACCATTAAAAACTGTCTCCCAATAAAAATGTCGATAAAATTACTTGAAAAAGTTTCATCGAAAGAAATCTATAGGCATTATTAAAAAGTTTCACGAACAGCAAATACATAAAAAAGTCGAAATTTTATATATAAGTTAGATCATAAAAACTTGGCTCTAACAATAATTAGGCGTGATAATATTCCCAAAAGTTTTCTACGGTGTAAAAATATATATTTTTAGGATTTTTTCCTCGAAAAAATCTGATCTATCGTGAGTAATATTTGGGTCTTCGTAGTTCCGTAAGATGTAATATTTATGTTATACTTATATCTTCTCTAATATTATACCATCACGCCTATACAGGCGTGATGGTAGACCCTTCGGGGAATACTCCCCGAAGGGTTAGGCAGAGGCGTACTAATGTACACTCACAGTTCGCCGGTATGTTTAGGTCCCATGTAATAGGGGGCGAGCCTATTGCCATTAACCGGGCACAAATTCCAAACTCCGAGCTGCTACTGGGAATTTCATAGAAAAACCCAATAACACTTTGCTCCACCTGGGAATCGAACCCAATACCTCTAGCGTAGCAGTCGCACTCAGGACCACAAGGCTAATGAGGCAGTTCTCTACTATTATAAAATTGTAAAATAGCTGTGTCTGTACATTGAAAATATTTAAAAAAAAACAAGTGGGGTTAGGTTATAATATAAACGTCTCCAAACCCAAAAATGAGATTTTTGAAATTCTTGTCTGTTTGTCTATTTGTTACGGGTTGACGCAAAAACTACTGAATATATTTTAATTTTGTTATCACTGTTAGAAAGTATATGGTCCAACTTAAAAACTGGTATACTTCTAACTTCAAATAATTATTATCAATAACACACACAGCTTTTTTACAATCTTATAAACGTAGAAAAGAAGAGATAGCAACTATTATATTTACATAGCAACTAGTACCTACAAGACTTAGCACTCAATAATGCCTATAGTACTCAAGTAACATCGTGTGAACACCAAACATCTGCCGCACGGGTGCGCTTGCGCAACTTTTTTTATACTTTCAATGGCGTTTTCTGACCCATCCTTTTAAGCACGCCACAACTTTTTTGTCAATATGGCAATAATTAACAAGACAAACGATTTAATGGTTTATTATTTTTGCTTTTCGGTTCGTTAATTATTCTTCTTGCATGTTTGAAGACACAGTTGGCTTAGCGAATGAAAGATCGGCTTCTGCGCGACGGGTTTTGTGTTCGATCCCCTCACGGAAAATATATTTGTACTACCTACAAGTAGTTGTTGATGAATTTGGCTGTACATTGGTAATTTTGTCTCATAAAACCAAAAACTGCCTCATTATCATAATGGTCCTGAGCGCGACTGCTACGCTAGAGGTCCTGGATTCGATTCCCAGGTCGAGATTAGCAGCTCGGTGTTTCAAATTTGTGCCCGGTTAATCGCGATTAGATCGCTCCCTATTACATGGGACCTAATACCGGTGATCTGTGGGTGTACAGTATGCCTCTGCCTAGCCCTTCGGGGAATACAGGCGTGATGGTATGTTATGTTAAGTCGTAACAAAGTCTAAAAAAAAACAATCAGCGGCGGATTGTAGTTGTTCAAATGCGTTTACAACCCTTCGAGGAATACAGGCGTAATAATATGATTATCATATCAGCCTATTGCCGTCCACTGCTGAACGTAGGTCTGCCCCAAAGAGCGCCAACCATCCCGGTCTTGGGCAGCTCCATCCATCCGCTGCCAGCCACCTTCTCCAAATCGTCGGTCCATAGTGTCGCAGGGCGTCCCACACTACGCTTGATAATTCTTAATCAAATTGCTTCTAAGAATCTCCTGAAAATCTATAGTATTACTAAAGTTATTTTAGCATGAAAAATGCAAAAAATCACAAAAAGATAGTTATTAGGTATGGTAGCATCGTACGACATAGAACTAACCGTAAGGCAAGTCATGTCGGTTGAGAGGCAAAGTAACTTGCCTTTCAATAGATGTTACTGACGTCACCTTTAAGACGTAAGTTTAGAATGTGAAGGCAAATCTTGACATGGCACGTGGGACTTGAGGTGGCTTAGAGGTCATAGCGTCTGGCGTACCTAGCCAGAAGACGCAGGTTCGAATCCTGCCTGCTGCGCGTCGAACTTTTCCTTCACTAAAATAACTTTATAATCTTATCATGAAAAATGCAAAAAAAAAACACAAAAAGATAGCATTAGTAAATCTGGGAATGGAACTGAATACAACGTTAAGCCTGCGCCTGCGCCGATCGTGTGACGGGACTTGGCTGGGTCGTCGGAAGTTGTGCAATAGTGAGTTTGTACGCGGGCGGAGCCGTGGGCGGCCACTAGTGTTATATCGCTTTGAATAAATGAAGAAAATATTTGTCAGTGGTGACATTTTAAATAATTGCAAAACATGGGTCTTTGAAAGAAACTACGTTGTACCGCAAGGTTAAGGTGCGCCGGTCGCTGTCAGTGGGTGGATGGGTGATTTTTAACACAAGAGACTCCTCCGTGCCTCGGACGTCACGTAAGTTGTCATACGAACATCTTTGACAATAATTGTTGGGGAAAGTCGGGAGCCCAAAAATACCAGCCAACCAATCTATCCATCGAAACTTATGGTCCTTCTCCAAGGGCTAATGTGTGCGCCAATAATTTTCAAATTAGAGGTCCTGGGTTCGATTCCCAGGTCGAGCAAAGTGTTATTGGGTTTTTCTATAAAATTCCCAGTAGCAGCTCGGAGTTAGGAATTTGTGCCCGGTTAATGGCAATAGGCTCGCCCCCTATTACATGGGACCTAAACATACCGGCGAACTGCGGGTGTACATTAGTACGCCTCTGCCTAACCCTTCGGGGAATACAGGCGTGATGGTATGTTAATGTTATGAAATATTAACCGAAAGGTTAACGATAGTAACAAGAACGTTAAAATCAAATTACATTGTGCATAAACCTGCGGAGATTACATAAAACTATGATATGGTACTTACTAAAAATGTAATATTTATTTTATTATTATTTTATATTTATAAGCGGCGGTAGCCTAATGGCTAGGGCGTCGGACTTGCGATCATGTGGTTGCCGGTTCGAACCCCACCCATTGCACTACCGACGTGAACCCACTCGTAACACAAGCATTTTAGCTTAGCACGAGGGGTTAACAAGAATACTAGTAATGTGTGACCCACATTGCTAGTAAGCTTTTTAAAAAAAAAAAAAAATATAAGCACTTTATTTGTTAATAAAATTATTATATGCGCCACTAAAAGTGTCATTTTGGTACGTTAAATTTATCGTGTTGGGTCGTATTTGAATTTATTTTAACGATTCAGTATTTAAGAATTTTTCAACCGACTTCAAAATGAAGGAGGTTCTCAATACGTCTGTATGTTTGTTACTCGATTAATCTGCCATTTATAAACCGACTAGCGACCCGCCCACGGTTTCACCCGCGCTGCCCCGTTCCTAAGAGTCGTAGCGTTATGTTATATAGCCTAAAATCTTCCTCATGAATCACTCTATCTATTAAAAAAAACGCATCAAAATCCGTTGCGTAGTTTAAAAGATCTAAGCATACATAGGGACAGACAACGGGAAACGACTTTGTTTTATAATAAGTAGTGATTTGGATGAATCTTGTTTTGTGTGATAGAATATACTCCCGAGGTGGTTCCATTCAAATTTGGTGACGGTCTGATGACAAATTTAGAAAAAAATTACATTAACACGTACTGATCGAATAAATTTAAGCGGCGGTAGCCTAATGGCTACGGTTGCCGGTTCGAAACCCACCCATTGCACTACCGACGTGAACCCACTCGTAACACAAGCATTTAGCTTAGCACGAGGGGTTAACAAGAATACTAGTAATGTGCGACCCATATTGCTAGTAAGCTTTTTTTTTAAAAAAAACACAATATCTTCGAGGTACGTCTGATTATATTCGCACCAAAAAATGTTGAAATGTAATAACTTTTGATAAAAGGAAAACCGCTATTCAAGGAAAAATTCGACTTGCGCGCAGGAACGGGCCGTCTTCTGGGGCCCAAGTCTGCTATTTCAGTTGTATCAAAATGGTCGTTCAATGGCACTAAATGACATATGAACATATGAACTGACAGATTTCGTAGACAAAACTGTCAAAAATCAACAATTCTGAAGCCATTGAGTGACGATTTTGACACGACAAAATATTAGACTTGGGGCCCTGGTTAGGTACACCAGACGCTATGACCACTAAGCCACCGCGAGTTCCACCCGCAATGTCAAAATTTGCCTTCACATTCTGAACTTACGTCTTAAAGGTGACGTCAGTGACATCTATTGAAAAGCAAAGGTACTTTGCCGCAGCTTTTTTGGTCGATGTTAAAGTTACAGCTAAGTATTCGGAGAATAGACTGTCCAGGCATCCAGTCTATCCTCCAAATATCGGCATTGCCCAGAAATAGGGTTGCGCAGGTGTGATGATAATCGCTTTGTGTAAAATACGAATATTCAGCATTTGGTTAGACTGGAAGCCGACCCCGATATATAGGTACCTAATTGGGAAATGGCTCAGAGGACGGCTTTAAATATCACGCATCCATGAACTGACCGCGGCAAGTGTAGCTTGACCTTACAAATCTATTAGCATTATATCTTCTATCATATTTCTTTGACGACCTCTGTGGTTTAGTGGTTTGAGTACGGGACTGCTGACCATGAGGTCGTGGGTTCGATTCCCACAGAACACAAAAAAATATGTGATGAATATAAGTGTTTGTGTTCGTCTGGGTGTTTGTTATGTATTATGAGTATGTAAGTATTTACAAAAAAAAGTATATATAAGTATTATGTCTAGTACCCATAGTACAAGCTCTGCTTAGTTTGGTGCTGTGTAAAAATCTACCAGAATATTTATTTATTTATTTATAAAAAACTATTACTCAAACGTATAAGCCACCCATCTTCTATTTTTGCTGCGAGTTACACTACTTTCTTACATCGAAATGGCAGACTTCACACCGTGTCTACATAAAACTAACAAAAGCAATACAAACGGACAGACAGACAAAATAATTGTCTCTCACAAACATTATGCCGCCTACATCTGACTTGCTGGAAACGGTGCGAGGCATAAGCGGTAGCGGATTCGTTAGATATTTACCGATTTCAAAAAGCTTTTCTGTCTTGCTTTAATTTTTTTTGCCCGGATATTGACTAGTTTTAATTTAAATAGGTACGTATTTATTTTTTTGTTACAATTGTGTCCCAAATATTTTATACCTATACTCAATACAAATACATATATAAAGCTGAAGAGTGTTTGTTTGTTTGCTTGAACTCTCTCAGGAACTACTGGTCCGATTTGAAAAATTCTTTCAGTGTTAGATAGCCCATTTATTGAGGAAGGCTATAGGCTATTTTCATCACGCAAAGTCAAAGTAACTATTCCACGCGGACGAAGTCGCTGGCAGAAGCTAGTATCTTAAAAACTACTGAACAATTTTGAGTAAAAATGGCCATGGATTGATTAAATGACATCCTGTCTCCCAAAATAAATAGTAAAAAGTTGTTTTAGACCGCGAGCAACACCATGGACAACAGCATGGCTTTTATAAATATATTTTATAAAAACTGCTTCAATAGCCAAGTGGTCCTGACCGCGACTGCTACGCTAGAGGTCCTGGGTTCGATTCCCAGGTCGAGCAGTGTTATTGGGTTTTTCTATGAAATTCCCAGTAGCAGCTCGGAGTTAGGAATTTGTGCCCAGTTAATGGCAATAGGCTCGCCCCCTATTACATGTGACCTAAATATACCGGTGAAATGTGGGTGTACATTAGTACGCCTCTGCCTAACCCTTCGGGGAATACAGGCGTGATGGTATGTATTTTATAAAAAGAAAATTGTTTCGTTCCTTATATAATTTATTCTACGTTATTAAATACATAATGTATGCCATTAATAAAACATGTCCAAGATATAATGTTTCATAATTAAACAAAAACACTCAGATTATTATCAACTGATCATAAGTTATACAATTAAATAAATCCAAAATGAAAGATGTTAAATTAAGAATAACAAATCGATGTGTTTCATTGCGTACAGTTAATGAGTAGATATGTTTGAGGTATAAAATTGTTTTAAATTTTAATTTAAGTATTTATATTAATTTAAGAAAGTAACATGCACAACGCAAACGTTGTTTCACGCCGGTTTTCTGTTAGGCCGTGGTATCACTCCGGTCCAGCCGGCCCATCGTGCCGAAGCATGCCTCTCCCACGTGAAGTAATAGTAAGTATAGTAATATTATAGATTAACAAAGTTACATTATATTTAAACGCTCACATAATATAACTTGAACCACACGTCAAAGTTAAACTGGGCTGAGCGTGGGTTAAGTTGTGTCGTAAGCAGAATCAAGTTTTTAACGTAATTATATTTTTTTCGAGTGGGCACCGGCTGGCTAGTTCTGTTAAGGCAAGGTGATTTCATTCACAAAACTTAGAAAGTTACTTGAAGAAGGCAGACTTGTCCTGAATTGTTAGATGCACATTGCAGATAACATTATGTTATTATCAAGTGGGAAAATCATTATTTTTGACTAGCTTCAGCTCGCTTCTTCGTCTGTGGTAAAATGTGTTATACCAGACTATAATCTATCTCCGTAGGTCCAAATATTATCCAGATCCATTCAGCCGTTCTGGCCCGAATGGGCCGGCTCGTCCGGAGTGATACCACGGCCTCACAGAAAACCGACGTGAAACAACATGAGTGAGGTTACCGGAGGCCCAAACCCTTTTAAAAGGCGTTCAACGCACTTGTGACTCCTCTGGTGATGCGGGATGTCCATGCGCGGCGGTTATCGCTTACATCAGGTGTTTCGTCTGCTCGTTTGCCCCCCTATCCCATATAAAAACCATACATCCTCACAAAATTTCACGTTATTATAATATTATTTTTGATTGATTCTGATTTCTGAGTCTTACGCAACATGACACAACTTTCCATGGACGCTGTAAAGGTTGGAATACATTGAGATTTAATAAGTTTAAGCAAAGGCGTACTAATGTATACCCACAATGCACCGGTATGTTTAGGTCCAATGTAAATTAACCTTTTACTTAACATAATACATAATTGTTATCACACTATATCTACAATGAATATAATTGCCTAAGCATTGCTTATTCCTTGTTCCTGTAGTTCTTGATGTTGCCCAGCACCCAGGCGGGGACTACTGTCCAGCCGATCACCATGGCTCCGGCAAGGACAATGAGCTCACCTTTGGACACCTTGTTCCTAGCGGGAGTGGAGACTACGCTCATGTTTCTCTGCTGAGCTACATTCTTAAGGATCTGGGCGTTGGCTTTGAAAAGGCTCGGCAGCGAACATTTTGATTTTAATGAATATTTCGATTTAAGAAACTGACACCAAAAATATTACACAAATGAGAAATCAATCGCAGTTTGAGTTTAGTGATGCATGCATGTAATATGGGACGAGCCTGTTGCCGTTAACCGGGCACAAATCCAAACTCCAAGCTGTTATTGAGAATTTCATAGAAAAATCCAATAACACTTCTCGACCTCTGAATCGAATCCAGGAATTTAAGCGTTAGCAGTCACGTACAAAAAACAAACAATAAAAAAAACAAAATCTAAAAACTGCCAAGCTTTAAATATAAGTAAGCAAAATTTTTTTTATCAAAAACCAACAGTGATGATCTCTTCTTTGTATAGGTTTGTATACACTAGAGAGGTCACAGCTGTATCATTAGCATAGCTATTCAATTAATTGTGATAAGAAGTTCACCAGTTTTTAAGTTCGAGCATATACTTTAACAGTGATAAAAAAATTAAAATCTATTTAGTAGTTTTTGCGCCAACCTGCCTGTGAAAAACGGACAAGAATTTTAAAAAACACATTTTTAGGTTCGGAGACGTTATAGGATAGAAACCCTTTGTGCGCGAGTCCAACTCGCACTTGGCCGGTTTATTTAATATCTTCAATGTTACCTGCAGACACAGATTATTCACAATTTAATAATTATAATAAAAATACAAATTTAATTATCAAATGGTGAGATCATACATGATATCATTAATATGAGCAGCTAAATCAGTTGCTAATAAAATTCACACAAGACAGTTTATTAGTATGTGAATTTGCATGTTTTTTATGCTGTTCAATATTATACAGACTACTTTTTGTACCTAGATTATGTCACTTTTATATGATTGATACACACGCTAAAACTTTAGATATAGAATACCATCACGCCTGTGTTGCTAAATATGCAATAGACTCCTATGGAATAGCTATTTTTTATGGGAAAGATCGTACGTTCATAGGGTTGTCACATTAACGTACCGAAAATTTCCATTAAAAAATCAGCATAATCTTTTGTTTTTTTTATAGGATAGGGGGGCAAACGAGCAGACGGATCACCTGATGGTAAGCGATTACCGCCGCTCTTGGACACCCGCAACACCAGAGGAGTCGTAAATGCGTTTTCATTTAAAAGGAATTTGAGATTTGAATTTCATAGAAAATCACGATAATATAACACTTTGCTTGACCTGGGAATCGAACCCAGGACTTCTAGCGCAACAGTTAGGCTTATTAACACTAAATGAGGTAGGTAATTTTATTAGACATTCTATTATGTATAAATAATTTAATCAACCCATCCCACTGCTGGTCATGGTTTTTATAGATTGAGAACAATTCAGGTATATTAAATCTCTCAGACATTCAGGTTTTCTCACGACGGTTTCCATTACCGTTTAAGGCTAGACGAATTTTTTAAAAAAAGCTTACTAGCAATGAGGGTCGCACATTACTAGTATTCTTGTTAACCCCTCGTGCTAAGCTAAATGCTTGTGTTACGAGTGGGTTCACGTCGGTAATGCAATGAGTGGGTTTCGAACCGGCAACCACATTATAGAATAGAATATCCTTTATTGTACACCAAAAACTAATGTCAAGTATAAGTTTATCAATCTATATCTATATACTAATATATAAAGCTGAAGAGTTTGTTTGTTTACTTGAACGCGCTAATCTCAGGAACTTCTGGGCTGAAAAATTCTTTCAGTGTTAGATAGATTTATTGAGGAAGGCTATAGGCTATATATCATCACGCTACGCGGACGGAAGCTAGTCATAGAATATGTTACAATGGGCGGTCTTATCGCTAAATGCGATCTCTTACAGACAACCTTTGGATGGACTCAAGAGAAAGGAAAGCCAAAAAACTATATACAATTGATTACCACCCATGAAGTTAGGAATTAGTATGAAATTTCTGCTAACCTAGAGTGCTAGAATTTATAAAAGTAGGCATTTTTTATATTATTTTTCCAACTTTTCAATTTCTAGTAAACATTGTATGTTTGTTACACATAGCCAAGTATTTCAAATCAGACTTGCAGACTTGCAAGTTGTTAAAAATACACTAACAAGTAAACTTGAATCAAAAACTCGTAACTAAGTCCAAAGATGCAACAGAGTTGAAAAAGTTTGTCACAAAATTATGAATCAGGTAACGAAAGAAACAAAATTGTATAGGGAATGATATTTTACGAGCGTTCGGGGACACAATCATAATAATATGTCAGTTTTTATAACTACCTATGGCCTATTCGTCTCATAAACTTATATTACAAGTAGCTTCTGCGCGCGGCTCCGCTCACTTGAAGCTCAAAAAGCAACAGTGATGATCTCTTCTTTGTATGGGTCTCTATACATCAGAGAGGTCATCTTTCAGGATCCGTTCAATTAATTAAGATAAGATGTTCACCAGTTTTTAAGTTGGAGCATAATTATACTTTCTAACAGTGATAACAAAATTTAAATATATTTAAGTAAGTAGTAGTTTTTGCGCCAACCCGTCACAAACAGACAGAAATTTTAAAAATTTCATTTTTAGGTTCGCAGAAGTTTATGTACCTACCCAGTTGTTTTTTTTTAAATATCTTCAATGTACAGACACGGTTTTTTTACAATTTTATAATAGTAGAGATATAAGCGTCCATACCTTTAATAGACCATTTAAAAAAATGCTGTATATAAAAACAATGTTTAATTTTCGAAATAAACTGTCAAAAGATTTTTTCTACTCCTATTTTCGCTGCTTAAGCAAAAAAATATCTTAAAATGTAGGTAGTAAGGTTTTTGTTACGTTGGGTAGTTAAATTATTTTTTGTTACGTTCGCAAAATATGTTTCGTGTATGTTTATTTAGGATTCGGGAATAAAAGTTTATTTCCTCTTTGTTTGTATTTTTAGATAGGCACCTATTGGATGTTGTTATTTTTAATTTAGTCGATATTGATAAAATATTATTATGTATTGTTATGATTTCATCCGAGCGGGGGTTTTAATAATAAAAAGTAACTTTTAAATGTGTGTGCTGGCCTTAATCAAATTTTATTTCTTAAAAATTAATTGAATCATTTTTTAAATAAATAAATCATTTAATTTTCTTTTTGAAATAACTTGAATGATTTAATTTAGCTAGCTAAGTTGTGTAAAAAATATTGACTTTTAGGGCCACTTGCACCAACTTCTTAAATGTGTTTAAATTGTATTTAAACACAACATGTCTATGAAAAATTGTGTTTAAATACAATTTAAATAAGTATATTTATGAATTTGGTGCAAGTGGCCCTTAGTTATAAACATGACGGATATATAAATTACTAGCTTCCGCCCGCGACTTCGTCCGCGTAGAATAGTTACTTAGTCTTACCGTGATGATTTATAGCCTATAGCCTTCCTCAATAAACAGGTTATCTAACACTGACAGAATTTTTCAATCGTTCAAGTAAACAAACAAACTTTTCAGCTTTATATATTAGTATAGATTGTATTACACAGACTTAAAAAAAAAACTGTGTATGGCAGTGCCCCCCGCCAAGTTCAGATTTTTTTTTTAATAATTATATTAATGTTTCTTTTTTTTCTTTTCAGAATCACTGCGGACAAAGCGTGAAATGGTGAACATGAGTCAATGACGTGAACTATCGGTGGTTACTTTAGTGACAGTGTAGTGACATAACAGTGACAAAGTAGTGCAGTGCTAGTGTAAAAACGGATTAGTGACAATGTGGAGGTGATTCCCGCGACTGAATAAATAAATTATGTGCTGTATTGTTGTTATTATAAAAAATCAAAATGTGTGCCAAAATTAGAAATTTAATCGCCGTGTTTTGTGGTAAGTAGATTTTTTTTCCTAATCTTACATATAAAATGCTTTGTCCTGAATGAATGACTGACGGATTCAATGCACAGCCTAAACCGCTGATCGTAGAGACCTGAAACTTGGAGGGTGTGTTCTTTGTATGACGTAGGCATCTGATAAGAAAGGATTTTTCGAAATTCTACCCCTAAGGGCGTGAAAAACGGGGGCAAAGTTTGTATGGGGCAACGTGATTCTTTGGGTTCCAATCTACTTAAAATTTTGTATAAACATTTTAACAGAATTGATGGAAGACTTGGTTCGTATTTTATTGAAACTCATCGCCTAACGGAGTTAAAAAGGGGTAGAAAGTTATAGATAATAAACTCTATTGATTGCAGATTGAATTGAAAATCGATTGATGACATTTTTCAGTTTTGGATACTTAATGTGCTGGTAACCGTTTACAGTTAGCTGGTATGATAGATACACCAATAGAATAGTTGTCATGCTTTTTATAGGCTTCTGACTACCACTAACAATTGTCATAGATGTTCGTAAGACAACCGGGACCGACGGCTTTACGTGTTCTCGATGCGTTAATAATGGTCACCCATCGACACACTAGCCTCAAAGAGCGTAGCATAACCTTGCAGATCAGTTGATCAGCTTAGTGATTACTTAGCCACGTATAGAACAAAAAAAAATCTCTAACTGATTTGCGATTTTTAAAATCCATTATCATCACTACACACTTACTACATCACACACTTACTATTTCAGTCTCAAAAAGGTATGAGTACCCTCTTACTAGCGGATTGCAAATATTACCATTAATAAAGTACTGAGTGAATTTCATTAAAATAAGTCCGTTTGCATAAGTAGTAGAAAATCTAATGGAAAAATAAGCAGTGGAATTCATGAATATATATTTATGTAACTAGCTTCTGCCCACGACTTCGTCTGCGTGTACTTAATTGGGTCCGAACTAGATAAAAAGTGCCCATGTGTTAATCCAGACTATAATCTATCTATGTGCCAAATTTTATCCAGATCCGTTCAGCCGATCTGGTGTGAAAGAGTGACAAACATCCATCCGTTCATCCGCACAAACCTTCGCATTTATAATATTAGTAGGATAGGAAGTAGGATAGGAAGTAGGATAGGATTTAGATGAATTTGTTTGGTAGGTCATACCAGACCGAATTGATATTATAATACTAGCTTCTGCCCGCGACTTCGTCTGCGTGGACTTCAGATAAAAAGTGCCCATGTGTTATTCCAGACTATAATCTATCTATGTGCCAAATTTTATCCAGATCCGTTCAGCCGTTCTGGCGTGAAAGAGTAACAAACATCCATCCGTTCATCCTCAAAAACTTTCGCATTTATAATATTAAGTAGGATATAAAGCTGAACATACCATCACGTCTGTATTCCCCGAAGGGTTAGGCAGAGATGTACTAATGTACACCCTCAGTTAGATGATATGTTTAGGTCCCATGTAATAAATAGGTGATGAACCTATTGCCACATTGCGGGCACAAATCCAAACACCGTACTCCTACTGAGAAAACCCTTATAACACTTTGCTTGACCCGGGAATCGAACCCAGGACAATGTCTGCGAAGCCCGCTAGTATGTAATACTTTCAATCTAAAATTTTCCCCCATTTTTTCTCCCCTAAACAAAAAATAAATCGCAACAATTCTTTTTTTTTCTGTAAATAAAACTTGGCAATATTGCGAGCCATTGGGATTGTGTTAACAGGAGTTTTCAAATAAAAAAAAAACATACGTTTAAAAAAGTTCTATTGTGGAGTTAGTATTTATTAGGTTTGCCTTTGTAGGGCTAGGGTTGCCAGTGCGGATATTACCAATATCCGATGGATAATTTAATTTCGTCGATATTTTTTTAACATATAGGTATATCAAACTGCGTGTGTTATATTAGTGAAGGAAAAATAATTTTATAATCTTGGCATGGAAAAACTGCGTGTGATTAGTAAAAAGGGCCTTTTCTGGCCTTTTCTGACGATGTAGTCTGTACATAGTAGTCAGAGCATGTCATGCTCACTAAGAAGTCGTGCTGATGGTGGCGTTGTGTGTCGGGTCGTTTTATTCCCTACAACATGGTTGAGTCAGACGACGCTGACACACACGTCATGCTCGTGAACGGGCGCCGTCTGTCGGGACTGGTCGGCTCTTGGCATGCTATGGTAATCACTTTTCTTTGGAAGGCAATTGATCGTAGTTTATTAAATTCAATTGTTATCAGCACATCAAGCTGCATGATTCTCACATTATAACAACTAAATTGTAAAATAAATCAATGTTATAATCTTTGTTGAAAGGAGTATCTATGGAGTTTCTTGCCGGTTCTTCTCCATAAGACCCACTATTTGGAACCGCGCACCTAGTTTTTGACATTTCAAAAGTACCTGTATTACTGGTCTAATTGAAATAAAACATTTGACTTTGACTTTGACTTTGATGTAAAAGATGACATAGGTACTAATGTCTACATAATATAATTATTTTTGGCGGCAATATAAAATTTATCACTTTAATTACACAATATAAGCTTAAATAAAGTTTTCTCCGAATTACAATGGTTTTACAAAAATGTGACAATTTGCTGAAATCGAAATCAATTTTTGAGTGTGTTATTTCAAAATAACGGCCACTGCGTCTGTGATTTTTGAACTGAAATTATAAGTTTTTTTTATGGGATAGGGGAGCAAAAGAGCAGACGGATCACCTGATGGTAAGCGACAACCGCCGCCCATGGACACCCGCAACACCAGAGGAGTCACAAGTGCGTTGCCCGCCTTTTAAAAGGGTTTGGGCCTCCGGTAACCTCATTCACTCGGCGAAACACAACGTAAGCGTTGTTTCACGCCGGTTTTCTAGTAGCTTAATATATCTACCTATATAGGATGTTTATTTTGCTTTCGTCACGCTCTACTGGTATACGCGAGGTGTTCTCCAAACACATGTAATTATAAACAAATATTAACGTTTACTGACAATAATAATAACGAGTCCTGTGATATTACAATATGAGAAAGTGAAGTTCTAGTATTCCAATTAATTGGTTACTAAAATACTGACTGTATTTACTTTGTTGCCTGGCAACAACTTCTGAACTATTTTGCGTGGTGATGCACGTTTGCGCTCAAGTTACAGGCAGTTCTTATTAAAAATTACATGAAAAAATGAAATTTCATTCAATAAGTAATATGGCCACAAAAAAAACAAACAAAATACCATCACATAAAAATCCGCGAGAAATGCGAATATCCGCGCATATATCCGACTGCACAACCCTACCGTAACAAGGTAGGCGACCATTATTTATAGGGTTGGCCAGCCACCAATTAAACTTTAATTAAAATACTACAATTGCTACCTCTGCTTTATAATTTGTATTTAGAATTTGCAGTTGATTTGTATTGTTTTGCGTTATTTTTAAGCAGTATTTTAGTTTTGTTTTTGATTAGGGTAGGATATGAAATAAAACAAAATTTATATACAGTATGTACCTACATGTATTTTTTAAAATAACAGAAGGGGTTTGAATATGTACGTAATTTAAAGTGCTTTCATTTTTAAACCAATCATTCTTCCCATCACTTAAGAATATAATATAGTAGTTTCAGATTTTAGTTGCTTTAGTTTTTTTTCTTGTGTTAATATCATTATTATAGTTTTAAACATTGTATTATTAACTTGGGATGAAGTTAATGACAATCTAATATTTTTCAAATATTCACCAAGATATTAGCGTCATTGTATGTAAAAATACTTGTATGAAAATCTCTTTACAAGCGCCTTTAGTGGTACGCTACAAATTCTATTTATTTACAGCGAGAAACGATCTATTCTGATTTAGTAACGGTTGGATCCACATTCAATAACTCCTACGTAAATGTCAGTGCAAATAGATCGATAGTAGGTACTTACTAGATTGAGAACACATAGGTTTAAGAGCTGCATTATGCTAGGGTTTGACATTAGGTTAGTGATTATGAAGTCATTTATTAACTAAAATGTAATATACTAGCTTATGCCCGCGGCTTCGCTCACCTGGAGCTTATAAAACCAACAGTGATGATCTCTTTTTTGTTTGGGTCTTTACACATCAGAGGTCAAGCTGTATCTCAGGAACCGTTTAATTAATTGAAATAAGACGTTCACCAGTTTTTAAGTTGGAGCATACACTTTCTAACAGTGATAACGAAATTAAAATCTATGCAGTAGTTTTTGCGCCAACCCGTAACAAACAGACAAACAGACAAGAATTCTAAAAATCTCAATTTTGGGTTCGCTGACGTTTATATACCTTAACCCACCCAAATCGGATAGCATTGTTAAAGTCTATGGCAAAACCCCGGTCCAGACAAAAAGCCCCATTCAACAATTAGCCCTCAATTTTGTCGTTGAATTATTCAAAATGGCTGCCGTGAACTGAAATTTTCCTTGAAATTTAATAACAGGGCAACTGAATCCAGTAATTAAACAAGAGATTGCGCTAGATTTGAGACTAGACTGAAAGTATTATTGGCTAAAGTAATTTATTAATGCTGGGATAGCAATTAGGTCATGTAAGTACACATAGTTAAGGTTTTATTTATGGAGATTTTCAACGTAACTGCCTTATTAAGCCTAGCGGTGTTGAGCGCGACTGCTACGCTAGAAGGCTTGGGTACAATTACCAGGTCAAGCAAAGTGTTTTTAGTGGACCTACTGTGGAATTTTCTTTTGATTTAAGATTTTTGAATATTGAAAAAAGTTCGAATAGAATTTTATTTAAGAACTTATTCAAGTTTCATAAAATCCTGGGAATCAATCTCAGGAGCTAACGGGCAACAGCCGCCCTTGTGAGCACAAGTCGAATGAGGCAACTCTTAGTCTTACTTGCACAAAATTCTAATTCTAAAGTAGGACCGGTAATTCGTTCACACTTTTTGTGCAAAGTTTTGCACAATATATTGTTTGTGCAAGCAAGTCTGTGTGTAGCTAGGCCTTATTATTAAGGGGAACATCACATATCTAACCAACCTAATCTTTGTCTTATAAAAAAATCTACCGACCATTTTCCTTGATCAAAAAATCTAGATTGATCAGCATATTCAGAAAATCCTATCCGAACGAACATCAAAATAGGTCGATATATAGTAGCAATATCAATAGGATCAGTGCGCGTAATAAAATCTTCCCGGACCTCTGTACGGGAAGGGCATGACCTTATTCTCGAATACTTTGATCCCGGAGCGGAGAATGAAATCCCGGATAGTGATGGGCAGCGTATCGATACTTGTGTATGTAATATGTCGATTGATTTTGATTGACAGTTTCAATAAAATATATTATACTGATTTCTGACACTTACGCGAATATTAGACGTAGAAATATGTATGTGTGGTGCACAAAAGTGCTTTTAAACTATTTTTTTTTTGATGCAGCCGTAGCCTCTTGACTTGGACGTTGAACTTGCGATCATTTGGTTAACGGTTCGAAACCTACCCATTGCACTACCGACGTGAACCTACTGGCAACACAAGCATTTAAGTTATTAGTACGAGGGGTTAACAAGAATACTAGTAATGTGCGACCCCTATTATTGCTAGTAATGTTTAAAACAAAAATAAATTTCACATTTTATTAAATGATTTAAAATCTAAACTAACCTTTAAAACATTCAATGAAATCTATACACAAATGTACAAAATATAAAGATAAATAAATATTGTCACGCCTAGGCAAAGTATTGCTCCATATCACTGTTTAAAATTGGAACCTAAAGTTTAAGATTTATAATTAATAAGTC
The DNA here is from genome assembly GCA_947256265.1 of Acronicta leporina. NCBI lineage: Eukaryota > Metazoa > Arthropoda > Insecta > Lepidoptera > Noctuidae > Acronicta > Acronicta leporina. The sequence goes on along the minus strand of OX366537.1, from coordinate 1,413,548 downwards.
AGTCAAAGGCTTATTCAGGCTAGCATATTAACTGGTTTCTTAGCTTTTTTCTGATTACTAAATTTTCTCTCAGGTACGGTAATAACGCTTTATTAATTTTATCGACTATCGATATCGACACCAGTCAAGCACAATATTGCTAAAACCTACTTCTATTAGAAATTAATTTAACGTTATTTAAAACCAAATTACACTGCCCGGATAATTCGAATATTTGCCGGTCAAAACGGATGGTAAACAACAAAATTTTAATGAACTGACTTTTACCCTTGCGATTCGAAATGTAAATTAGGCATTAAAGTTTGAGCATTTCGTGTTGATTTTAGAGAAAAGTAACGAGAAGGCTGTTTGTTTTTTGTATACATATTAACTTATGTAAAAAGATCTCTTTGCAGAAATAAATTATGTAAAGAATAAGAATTAAGCGGCGGTAGCCTAATGGCTAGGGCGTCGGACTTGCGATCATGTGGTTGCCGGTTCGAATCCCACCCATTGTACTACCGACGTGAACCCACTCGTAACCCAACAATCTAGCTTAGCACGAGGGGTTAACAAGAATACTAGTAATGTGCGAACCGCATTGCTAGTAAGCTTTTTAAAAAAAAAAACAGAAATTCTCGCCAACTCAAACTTGTCCATGGCCTGATTATGAAGGGCCTGATGTACCTTTTTATGGGATAGAGCGGCAAAAGAGACGGATCACCTGATGGTACGCGATTACTGCTGCTCATGGACACCCGCAACACCAGAGGAGTCACAAGTGCGTTATCCGCCTTTTAAAGGGGTTTGAGCCTCCGGTATCCTCACTCACTCGGCGAAACACAACGTAAGCGTTGTTTGGCGCCGGTTTTCTGTGAGGCCGTGGTAACATCGAAGCATGGCTCTGCCACGGTGAAAAACTTGGTTGAAACTTTGCATATTTAGAATGAAGAAAAGAAAGAATAGCTTATTTTGTAACCCAACACAAGATAATACAGTACCTATTTACATATAATTATTTCTATGCACTTTTAATGCGTTATTTAAAAAAACCTAGCTGGGCTTGCTAGTCTATACTTATTATAAAGGGGAAAGATTTGTATGTAACGGATAAACTCAAAAACTAAAGGCCGATTTAAAACATTATTTCATCATTTGCATGCTACATCATTCCAGATTTTACATACAAAAAAGTTAGGGATTTTTCCACCCGTGCGAAGCCAGGGCGGGACGCTAGTTTTCTATAAAATAGGTTGTCCTTACTGAAAATAAATAAAGTTCTAGATCCCGACTGGACCGATACCTACCGGGTGCAATAGTATTTTCAAACTAAACCGCTCAAATATACACATACATTTTCATCCAAATCGGTTCAACCGATTAGGTGACAAACACAGGTTCAGAAGAATTATATAAAGATTTTCCCTTACGCCCTTTTTCTGCTAACACTGTTAAAGCCCCCATCAGTCTTGCACCAGTCCTTAAGAGATTCCAGCCATAAACAGGCTGTTTGATTGAATACCACGTCGGAACAATTAATAATAACTGGAAAAATAATGTGATCAATTATAGTTGATGGCGAGACGGTAGTGATGGATTGGGTACACCCTGTACCACCTTTTAGGGATGTGAGTTTCGAGCGAGAAATTCTCGAAAGCATATCGATAATTTAATTCGAGAATTATCGTTATGATTTCTGAATACAGCAAAATCATGCAAGGGCTTCGGGTGGTTTTTTATGGATGAGCAAATTTAGCTGTAAATAAAATACCTAATACATAGTATGGTGGTATGTATTTACTTCAAGACACTTACCATGAACCGTAGCACTATGGGAATGAGAACAAATTCACAATGGCTGGCGAAGTCAATAGAATTGTTGGTTTTATTGATAAAAAAGTATAATTGTTATAATTTGTTCGGCGATGTTTGATCATAAAATAACATACCTGCACGCCTGTATTTCTCAAGGGTTTAGGCAGAAATATACATCCACTGTTCACATGTTCCAGTTGATGTTCAAATGTTTTTCAAATCAGTTATTTTAAACTATAGGTATATTTACTAGAATAAAAAGTAGTTTATAGCACTCAGGGATAAACTCACGGGTCATAGTGTCGGAGACTACCCCGAACATCCAAACTCACGAACTTTACCTCTTTATATTATTGGTATCGATAAGCTTTTCCAAGCATTTAACGATACAAGTCTAGTTGATAAAATTTTATGTTTCGTCGAGTGAGTGAGGATACCGGAGGCCCAAACCCTTTTAAAAGGCGGGCAGGACACTTGTGACTCCTCTGGTGTAGCGGGTGTCCATGGGCGGCGGTAGTCGCTTAGCATCAGGTGATCCATCTGCTCGTATCCTATGCCACAAAAAAAAACATATCAACATGTTTATTTCTGAAGCATACGCGAATATCGAAATAAAATAACCTTACGTATTTTATTTTGTATTGTATTTTATACTAATATAACGCGACATAATCCATAAGGTTGTTTTATTTCAATCTATCAACAATGTTTTTTTTGTGACCTATGGAGAAGGATCCGGAATAAAACAGCATGGACACTCTTTTAAAATAAGAGGTGTAACCTCACTGGTACAATGTTGCGATAATAATGTCTGGACATTGAAGGTTAATGTCCAAGTTGGACCGAGATCGAGATTATTAAAAGAAGGTTCCCAGTACTCGAAACCTCAACTTCGTCCTTCTGTACTATTTGAGTGTCAAAAGACAACAAATAGTAAGGGACCGATATTATTCATTGAAGTATAGCTACAGGCTGTAACATTAATACAGGAATTAGGAGCGAGTGAACGAACGAACGAATGATAAATAATTCCCCCTGTATCGCTGTCAAGTGACGTCAGTAATCAATTGCCCGCCATCTTGGTGACGACGAAAAAGGGCTTTTTTCATTGGACTTAGATGAGGAACTTTATATTCTTGATAGGCTTGATCGCTAGTTGAACGCTGGATCGCTTGATCGCAAGTTTGCCTGATGTTAAGCGACATTGCGACCTAAGATTGAGCGCGCTTGCCTACAAGAAACCGATTCACTCGTGATTTAAAAACACCCAGATTACATCTATCGGGGAAGACCAACTCGGGAAGCGCATTCCACATTTCGCCGGTATACATTTATCATGCACATTGTGGACATTTCGGAATATCCACCTTGAATCGATGTCGCTTTTTAGTGCTTACGCATGACTGAATTTAGGCGGTAGCTGGGTGATAACACCACCTTGTCAAATAGGTCTCTCGGTAGGACCTCTTGGGGCCTGACTGGCTGGTGATTACGTCTTCGTAAAACACCTTGGTGTGTGTTTTGCCTTTTGCGCGTGAGAGCCAGTTCCCCCTCGGTTGCTGCGGCTCTGGCAGTTTGCAGTCCGTAGGGGCTCTTAAGGATAAGCAACTCTTCTGGTGTTTCAAGTATCCATGGGCGATGCTGACTACTTACCACAAGGGGGCACATCAGCTCGTTTGTTGACTTAAAAAATCTGCTGTCAAGAAATAAACGCCCATGTCTAGCAATAAAACACGTCGCAGTACCGCCTTTGAACTTTGAACTGTCGTTAAAACACCCTATCATATTCGCGCGATCGATCAAAACTTTAAGTTAACTTTAACTTGCCTATTATGTGATAACTTTGTTGTTTATTCGTACCATCCCCTAGAGATGAACTTAGAACCAAATGTATTAATTAATTAAGTTTTGCTTAGTGATGATTCGGAAATTCAATTCGTTATCAAGTAAATTATTGAAATTCCTTATCATCATATAGAAGTCCACAGCTGAACGAAGGCCTCCCTTCCCCAAAGACACAAGGACCGGTTATATGTCTCCTGCATCCAACAACTACCAGTGACCTTCACCAAGTCATCCGTCCATCTCATTTTAAGACCCACCTGTTTGGAAACTAGGTGAATTTAATTCAAATTCAAAAGATTTGTATTGTACCTTTAAATCGCGGGGAAATGCTGAAGGGCACAGTATCCATGGTTCTCGCTCGGTTCTTCTCTTTAAGATCAACTGTTTGGAACTGCATTTTCTTCTAGGTCCAATCTCTATACCAAAAAATTTATCAAAATTTAGCCAGCTGTTTATGCGTGAAAATGAAACAAACATACAGTTAAACGTAGTTACTTTTGCATTTATAATAATACTAGCTTCTGCCCGCGACTTCAAAATTGAGTGTTAACCCCTTAAAAAGCTTTTGTGTTATTCCAGACTATAATCTATCACTGTGCTCAATTTTATTCAGATCCGTTCAGCCGTTCCGTCGTGAAAGTGTAACTGTAGTAGTAGTAAGTCTGTTGTGAGTGTGTATGGATGTTTATCCATACATACTCACAAACTTTCATGTTTGATAACCATGTAGGTTATCTTTTTGTATTTTTTAAACATTTTTGATGCTAAGATTATAAAGTTATTTTAGTGAAGGAAAAATTCGACTTGCAGGCAGGAGTGGTGCGCAGTGGCTTAGAGGTCATAGCGTCTGGTGTACCTAACCAGAAGCTGCAGGTTTGAATCCTGCCTGCAAGTCGAATTTTTCCTACACTAAAGTAACTTTATAATCTTAGCATGGGAAATGCTAAAAACATACCTACAATAAGATATTTAAAAGGTAAGGTGGCATCGTTCGACATTGATCTAACTGCAAAGTAAGTTATGTCGGTTGAGAGGCAAAGTACCTACTTTGCTTTTCAATAGATGTTACTGGCGTCACCTTTAAGACGTAAACTCAGAATGTGAAGTCAAATTTCGACATGTCGGGTGGGACTCACGGTGGCTTAGAGGTCATAGCGTCTGGTGTACCTAACCAGAAGACGCAGGTTCGAATCCTGCCCGCAAGTCAAATTTTTCCTTCAAACCATGTAATTGTTACTCAATTCTTTATTGCATTCCATAATGTGTACAGATTGAAGGTTTAGGCAATAGGGTATTTTACACCATGTAAGAAAAAATATAAAAATGCATGTTTATGATAGATTTTTTAAAAAGTAAACGAGAAACGTTAGTATTTATTTATAAAAATTCAAAAATAGAGTTTTTTAATCTGTTTTAAAACGCCATCCGCCATATTGGATTCCGACGTGATGTCACTCCGATAGTAACTTGACGTTACTTGGTCTTTTGCAGTTGTATTGTTTACTAACGAAGTGACGTCACGACCCGAAGTAGCATGGCGGCTAGCGTTTCCGCGCGAAATTTCAAAATCATAAATTAAAAATAGTTTTTAAGGCATTTTTCGGTTTTATAAAACTGAAATAAAAATTCTACTGGTTCATTACGATCTAAGGATTAATTTAAAACAGTTTTCAAAAAAAGGTGTAATACCCTATTGGGCGACCCAATTACCATACATTTTTATTGGACCACACAATTAAGATGGTTTCGAAAAATTCCTAAACAAGTCATTTGACATTTTTGTGTAGAAGCATTTTTGACCCTTTTTACATTAAGGATATATCTTTTTTAGAAAGTGACCTTTTACTGGGGACCTTTCAAGTCGTATTTAGTCGTTGTCAGTCGCTATATTTCACGATAAAAGACTCATTATCTTGGAGCAATACTTTTTAAACTTACTTTTAGGGCCGTTCGACTTTTTGAAATTAGAAATTGATGTATTTTTTGTTTTTATGGAGTTATCTGTGGATTTTAGTAATGAGGTTATGAACCTTCGTTTTGGTAATAGACTTTTTGAAATTGTAACCATTACAAACGAAAATATTGTTTTAATATAACATACCATCACGCCTGTATCCCCCGAAGGGTTAGGCAGAGGCGTACTAATGTACACCCACAGTTTGCCGGTATGTTTAGGTCCCATGTAATAGGGGGCGAGCCTATTGCCATTAACCGGGCACAAATTCCTAACTCCGAGCTGCTACTGGGAATTTTATAGAAAAACCCAATAACACTTTGCTCGACCTGGGAATCGAACCCAGGACCTCTAGCGTAGCAGTCGCGGTCCGGACCACTTGGCTATTGAGGCAGTTAGGATTTTAGTAAGGAGGTTTGAAATGAGGTTATGAACCTTTTTTTGGAAATAGACTTTTTTATTGTTTTTAATATGCACCATATTTTGTCGTAATTTTATGGGAATGTAATGAAACTAGTGGACCCAGCAGACATTGTCTGACCTGACAATAAATAAAGCTCTAGAACCCGACTGCAGCGATATTTTATTCAAACCACCAATCGTATTTTCAAACCTTCCAGGAACACACCTTAAATCCAAATCGGGCCAGCCGTTTAGGAGGAGTTGGGTAACAAACACGTACAGAAGAATTATATTTATAAAGATATGTATAAGTAATGTTAGGAGCAAAATACTCAAAAGTAAACCAGTAGGTAGACATTTTACGAACGGAAAAAATTCAATTCCTCCGGAAGAAACCCCATTGATTACATCAATCAACACAAATCTGGGGATCGAACTCAAGAACTTCACGCTTAGCAGCGCCTGCGAAAACCAAAAAGATTAAATTAAAAACTCTCCCAGCAACTAAATATGTACTAAAGTTTACATCTAATATTGCAGCGTTTTTTCAACAAACTTAAGTTAGTTACCGACTTAGAAAAAGTAGGTTCTCAATTTTCGTCTATATTTTTAACCGATTCCAAAAAAAGGAGTAGCTTTTCTACTTTATGTTGGTTGGTTACGCGATTACTCCGCCAATTATGAATTAACTAGCTTCTACCCGCGACTTCGTCTGCGTGGACTTCAGATAAAAAGTAGCCCATGTGTTATTCCAGACTATAATCTATCTCTGTGCCAAATTTCATCCAGATCCGTTCAACTGTTCTGGAGTGAAAGAGTAAAAAACATCCATCCATCCATCCATCCATCCATCCATCCTCACAAACTTTCGCATTTATAATATTAGTAGGATTTATAGAAATTTATTCGGCGCTTTTTTAAATATTTGTTGCCTCAGAATATTCCGTCATTAATTTTAAATAAGTATGTTTTATTTGTGAAAGTATACTCCTAAAGCGAAGTGTCTATTGGGGCAGGGTTATCAAAGACCAGAGTACTATAGACTCACGCCCCAGGCCTCATTATAAAGCTTGGAAGAGCTGTTTGAAGAACTGGGAGAGGATGAGGGATCGGTTATCTAGGGAAAGCATAAAATATCCCATTGGGTCCTATCGCCTCCGCCCCAAATAAGATAAAATACTCCTGAAGTGGTCCCATTCAAAGGTGACGGAACTGGTCATAAAATTTAGAACAAAATGACAATGATAAAAGATGACTTTAAATAATTATATTCGCTACCCTCCACCCCATTAATTTATGCAGATGAATAAATTGACACCCTGTATATTCAATTGTTTTTACTGTAGACGCGCATGATAATTTATAAGACAACCATTCTAAATTTAAAATACACTAGCGACCCGCCCGCGGTTTTACCCGCGCTGCCCCGGTCCTAAGAGTCATAGCGTTATGTTATATAGCTTAAAACTAGTTAAAACCTTCCTTATGAATCACTCTATCTATTAAAAAAAACCGGATCAAAATCCGTTGCGTAGTTTAAAAGATCTAAGCATACATAGGGACAGACAGCGGGAAACGACTTTGTTTTATAATAATTTAAAATTAAAATACATTGAGACCAATTTGGAATTATATTTTAAACACTACTAGAATTCCTTTTGGTCAATATTACCTACTTAAGTATGAAAAACCGTTGCTCGCTTGTCCTCAATGTTTACCAAATCAGGACTCCCGCAAAGACTGTACCAAGTCGAGCTCTTGGGGGGGATCCTGTCAAAATAGCCACGCTTACCACGCGTACTGGTAACTGAAATTGGATATATTTAGAAACTTTTTAGAAGTCAAATTTTTTTGCAACCTTATAAAAGGAAGATTGTGCAAATAACCTTACATATTATGTATTAATAAAAAAAAGCGAGAAACAGTTCATACATCAAAAAAAAATATGTAGAATTTAATATCTCAAGCAGCGTTATTTATTATCTTTGTACTAGCCAATCATCATAAATTTTAATTAAGTGAACACTCAATTTTCTGTTATCCGCAATCTCGCCATAAGTAGTAAAAACATAAAATATAATAAATCATTAATTTACTTCAATTAATGTCGCAACTTCCGCCATAATCTTCTCAAAATCCATAAAAATAAGCACTGTGTTTACATGACATCCTTATTTCAAATCTGCATCTTAAGCGTTCTTAATAAGTGGCTTATATGCTAGGGCTGCCTCACTGGTACGAAATACTGGTCCGTACCATTGATGTATTATACATCAATAATGTATGTACTTGTACTCCTCGGAGCAACGAAGTCAAATGACAATATTTAACTTACCAGATGAAACCTTTTGCTTCGTTTTTTTAACTATTTGTATTCTCATGAAGTACATTGTTATACCTACTCCATATTTAGGTAGTATACTTAAAAAAAGGGCTAATGAAATATTGTTATCCATCTGCTATTATCTTTTAGAACTGAACCGACCAGTGGGTCAGCGAATGCCTTGCTGATGACATTAAGTGAACCAAAACTAATCCAGAGAAGAAAACACTAACGTTCTCTCATTATAATATTTTGGTATTTTTGTGTGCTCTAATAACTCAAACAACATTAACTTATAGAAACAATGTAGGAACTATATGGCCCCTACGGGTATTTATTATGGTACTTCTGGTGTACCTATCCCGCAGCTGGGAAAATCCTTCCCCTATTACGATTTAACTAATAATAACTAGCGTTTGTACGTTAATAATAATGAATTCCAAAACAATAAACTAAGTATTAAATAGTACGTGGCTATTTCAATTTGAACCAATTTTCTTTTCGAAATGTGGAAAGTATCGCATTTTTACTTAATCCAGCTTACCTAAGATACGCTCAGGTTTAAAACTGCACATATTGTATACCTGGCCTATACAACATTTTACGACATACAAATTACACGACATAATATACTTAAACGCTTGCAAACATAATAATATGTAATCTTGACTTCTAAACCAGTCTTTCTCAAAGTGGTCGATAGGACCCTTACACGGGCCCTGGATATTTTACTTACGACTCATCTACTGCCCAGTAGAAGAGTCTAACGAATAACAATGACTTTACAAAGTGTATTTACAAAACTGTTCTTAATTCGAGCAATAGATTATATGATAAAAAAATGGTAGGTCTAGAATGAAACATTCAAAACTGGGCAAATAGTTTGAGAACCTCTGTTCTACAGTAATATTACCAAGTTTAAACCGGTTGCCATCCAATCTACCCGCACTAATAAACTACATAATCCCTAGAACCACTTCCTTGAATCTAGATTAGCATGGACAATTTAATTATCATATGTGCATATATAAAATCCGCCAGGTGGCGCTGCAAAGTAAACATTGGATATTAGACGCTCTGTAGTTTTTAATTGCTAATAAATAAACTAATAGAAATATATACGCCAAAAGTGCTAAATAACTACTGTGACTGTGTTCGGCAGATAAAACAGTGATTACAACAGTGATAAAACGAAAAACCAAAATATATTAAAACAAAAACAAAACCAACAACAAATCTCTGAAAACACATTATTCTACCCTATAGTGAACAAATAAACTTAAAAAACAGTGCATAGTGCTAAAGCCCTTTAAAACTGAATTATAAACCACAGTGAAAAACTAAAATAAGTAAAATAAAATAAAAAGAACAAAATTGACCGTTTCAAAATATATTTTAAATTATCGATCCATCTCTCATAAATTTATAGATAACAGCGACATCTATTGTCAAGTAGCCACACAACAACTATCACGTCTAATGCACAAACTGAAATAATAGAGGGCGCTACATGCTGCTTATCAAACTGTGCCAATTAAATAATTTTTAATTATTCTAGTATAACTTCAAATTTAATATCTAAGCTACAACGTACAAAATGAGCCTAGATAATATAACGTTGCGTCCGAAAAAAAAGGTACCATTAAGTGAAAATAATGATTCCTTTACCACCAGCCCGTCATCAAATTATTCAATGGCAGATAGCTTACCAGACCTAGATACTATATATCGAGAGAGAGACGCTATAAACGAAATGGAAGAACAAATTAGAAACCTAAAACTTCAACTTGAAAGTGCGCACAATCAAATTGATGAATTATTACTGGAAAATAATTCCCTAAACAAGATTACACAGGAACAACAGCACAAAATTACCTATCTTAAATCTATTTGCATCAATACGCCAACGCCTAATAAGAAAAGATTGTCAACATTAAAAAAGAAGAGTATGACCTGTAAAAAAACGCTGGACTTTGATAAAAACGGAACCTCACAGCAAAATGCAAGAATGTTAAACAACAAAGCCGCAGGAATCGAAAAGAGTTGTAAGACAGACTTACAAGTAGCCCATAATATCTCCGAAATTTCAATAGAGCCAACAAACTTGGATGCCCAACAGCTTTTAAGAAACGATCTATCCTCCCACAAAAAGGCCATGGACAAACCAAAAATAATAATATTAGGGGACCAATATATACGTGGACTGGCTAGACACCTGATAGAAAGCAGGAAAAACACCTGGAACGATCGCTATACTGTCTCATCGCTGTGTAAACCTGGAGCACAAGCCTCGCAAATTCTAGGTAATACCCCTATCCTAACCGAACAAGATATAGTAACCATTTCAGTGGGATCAAATGAAAAAAACCCTTATATTTTCTTTTCTGAATTATGTATTGCCCTTAACAAATTAAGAATGTGTAAACAAGTATATTTGCTTAAAATAAAACATAACCCATTTCTAAATGTAGATCTATTAAATAATAATATTAAATTGTTGCTTCAAAACTATGAAAATTGTAAATTAATAGATATTAACGAAAATAAAGGACATAATAAGTATTACTTAAAAGACAACTATGTCCAAGCGCTGTGCTTCAAACTGAATGTCGAGATAGATCATAAACAATATAGCACAACATTTCTTACCAAAACGCACCAAAACACTACAAAATCAGTCACACACACTCAAAAAAATTCAAAAAATTACCGACAAAATACCATATTACAATACTTCAAACCCCAATCACTCATAAAAAAGCCCAGTTCATCATATAAAATAAACGAATATTACGAGGCCAATAAACAATCCGGCAAAAAGACTTTTCGTCCATAATATAAAAGTATTGTACCAAAATATGCAAAGCTTTAAAAATAAACGCCATTTATTAGAATCGATAACTAATTCAAATATGCTAGAGGTATTTTGTTTAACAGAGACATGGATCACCGAAATAAAGAAGGATCTACTACGATTAGAAGGTTACAATTTAGCGTCAAATTATTGTCGGGAAAACTACGAAGGCGGCGGTGTTTGCATTTTCCTAAAAAACAATATAGAATACAAGGAACGGGAAGATATTTTAAACATAACCGTAGAGTTCATATTTGAAACTTGTGCAATAGAGATACCAAAATTAAATCTTCTTATAGTTGTTATATACTGGCCACAAAAGAATAGGGAAGCAGAAATATTTTATAGCTCTTTAGGAAAATTACTAGAGTTCTTGAATATTAAGGATAGTCGAAAGCAAATAATAATAGGGGGAGATTTCAACGTGAATATCATGGAAAAAAGTATGCACACATTTACTCTATTAAACACAATGAGCAGTTACAATTTTAATCAAGTAATATCAGAACCAACTAGGGTAACTGTCAAAAGCGCTACATGCATAGACCTGATTTTTACTAACTTCCTACAAAAAACCAATATAGAGATATTAGAGCTAGGACTTTCAGACCACAAAGGTATTTTAATCACCGTACCAAATGATAATACTCTAACCGAAGCGAAAAAAATATGGTATATTAAAAAAAGAAGGTTTAACAAGTATAACGTAACAAAATTTAGAACAGAATTGAGTAAACTGGAATGGAATAACATCATAAACAAAAACAATAACACAAACGAGAATTATACGAAATTCCATGATATACTACAACACCTATTAGACCTACATATACCAAAAAAACAAACAAAACTCAAAGATAAAACATCAAAAACATGGTTAACAAGAGGTTTAAAAATATCGTGTCAACATAAGAGACTACTAAAAATCACAAAAACTAACAACCCAATACTAAAAAAATACTACAAACAATACGAGAAAACTTTAAAAAAAACCGTGACTCAGTCTAAAAAACTCCAATTTATCCATGAAATGACCAAATCTGATAATATATCAAAAACCATGTGGAAAATAATAAAAGAGCGAACAAATAAATTACCAAAAAAAACTAGAAATAATATTAAGTTACGTATAAATAATAATATTACGGATAAGGCGAATACTATTGCAAACGCCTTCAACGATTATTTTGTATCGGTAGGGAAAACCAATGCAACGAATGGAACCAGTTGCCCGTCAGGCCGTAATATTATATCTTCAAGCGAAAACTCTATTTTTGTACGACCCGTTGATCCCAGCGAAATTAAATTTATAATTCTAAAGTTAAAAAATAAACATAGCTTCGGGTATGATGAAATACCACCAACCCTTGTCAAATTTTGCGTTGAAGAACTAATAAATCCACTTACCCTTTTAATCAACCAATCCTTTACTGAAGGTATAGTCCCTGACTTAATAAAAATATCTATAATAAAGCCCATACACAAGAAAGGGGACAAAACTGACACAGGCAACTATCGCCCCATAGCACTGTTATCCACTTTTTCAAAAATCTTTGAGACCGCTATGTCAAAACGTCTTTATTATTATTGTGAGAAATTTAAACTCTTCAATGAGAGCCAAAATGGCTTTAGAAAGAGAAAATCCACTACACTAGCAGTATATCAGTACATACAAGAAGCGTTGAACATAATAAACACCAAGAAATATGCAATAGGCATCCTGCTAGATATGAGTAAAGCTTATGACCGGGTCTCATATAAAATATTGTTAGACAAATTATATCAAATAGGCGTTAGAGGTGTCGCCCATGAATGGTTTTGCTCCTATCTGAAAAACCGCACGCAATATGTCGAAGTGGATCATCACTCACAAAATGGCTCCATTACTCACGTGAGATCACAAAAAGCAGACGTGACCATGTCCATACCACAGGGTAGTGTATTGGGATGTTTATTATTTTTAATTTACATAAACGATCTGCCAAATGAAATAAATGCCCACAGTGTCCTTTTCGCCGATGATATATCTATAATATTTCCATATGACGATAACACTAACCTAAACTTAATTCTAGACAATATACTCTCAAAAATAGTTTGCTGGTTGCACGAACATAATTTAGAAATAAATTTTACGAAAACTAAATTAATGCAGTATAGACCATACCAAAAGCGACATTTAAATATTAACTTCACATATAATAATGTAAAACTGCAATGCGTGAATGAATTCACACTATTAGGCTTAACCGTGGATACAAATATAAACTGGAAGGCCCATGTTCAAACAACAGCCCAAAAGCTATCAAAGTTCATATATGCATTACGAGAATTAAAAAAGCCACTGACTTAAAAACAGCTATGTCTGCTTATTATGCTTATGCATATTCATGGTTGAACTATGGAATTGTGGTATGGGGTAATGGAGTAGACGTAACAAGATTATTCATCTTACAGAAAAAATGCGTTAGAATACTTGCAAATATTACAGATCCCATGGAGAGTTGCAAACCGTACTTCATTAAATATAAACTGCTCACCCTAACTAGCATTTATATATTAGAAACTTGTAAATTTGTCAAAAACCATCCGCTACTTTTTCCTTTAACAAAAGATCAACGCCCGCAACAACGAAACCTACGGTACCATAATAAACTAGCATTACCAAGCTCAAAATTAGCTTTATTTCATTCGGGTCCGTTGGTAATGTGTGTAAAAATATATAACAAAATTCCAGAAAATATAAAAACCATTGAGTATGAAAATAAATTTAAAAACGAATTACAAAAATATTTGATATTAAAATGTTATTATAGCCTAACTGAATTCTTTACTGATAAATAAATACTATTATAGAATAAATAAAATAATATACTAGAAATAAATAAAAATAATATTGATATGACATTTTATAACATGAATACATGGTACATATTACATAGACATTCAGATTGTAGTCACTAATTACTATTATTATAAAATGTACAATTAGTTATAAGATTAATTCAACATAGTCATGACAGTGATTTTAATCTTGTATAATTTAATTTAATTTAATTTTAAGCTATTGCTGTGCCCTAACGGGGTTCATGTTTGATACCATATAGTATTTACCATCTCTGTAAACAACATGAGTGCAAAAATAAATGAATATGAATATGAATATGAATATGAATATTATACACTGATATCCAACCGCATCCAGTTTTTCAAGATGCCAACGAAAATACTTGGAAAATGTTATGGAAACATATTAGTGCATTCCTTACTTCATTGGACCGGGTATGAAACATTGACATATTATTATTATAGTCAAGATGACGCTGCTAAGCGCGTTAGTTAAGTACCATGAAGAGTTGTAAAGAAAAATATTCAAACGAAAGAAAAAAATCCTATTAAGCCCATCAATTAATTCAGTAACACTGAGAATCGATGATATGGTGTCCCATGTAATATGCGGCGAGCTTACCTATGTCTATTAATCGGGCACAATTCAAGTTACTACTAATTCAATAGAAAATACTAATACTTAACACTTTTACTTTGACCTGGGAATCAAATCTAGAACTAGCATACCAAACGCGCCTAACGGAACGTCTGATGGTAAGCGGTAACCGCAGCGTATAGACGCCAGCAACAGCAGTGGTATCACTCGCGCGTTGTCATCTTGACACCTCAGTTTTAGTCTCATTTACCCAGGTATGTCGCTGCCTACATTAGACTTCAAACCAAAATACAATAAAAATATCACATTATTGCTTATCGGCAGAATATTTGACAGTAAACTATATTGTCAATACTATATTGACCATAAAACCACCCCAGAAGAATGAAACAGCAGAATTTAAATTGATTTATCATCCTGATCATAATATCAGCCTATTGTGGTCCACTAAACCCGATCTTGGGTAGCTCACATTGATTAGACAAATAAAAGATTATACTGATTTTTTTAATGGAAATATTCGGTACGTTGATGTGACAACCCTATGAACATACGATCTTTGTATTCCATAATTACCAGTAACTATTCTTTTAAAATCTTTCTTTATTACCAAGCGATTGAGTCTAAAATTGTTTACTAATAGTTTTTCTGTAGCTGGTAATAAAAACAGTAGTTCCGATAATACACTTTAATATACCACATTAAGGTCTAAAATGTTTTTTTAATAGCTTTCGTACAGATAAACCGCTGAATGAAATTTAACGATAATGGACTGTATTCATAGGAAATAAGGTCAGAAATCGTTCGTTCATAGATTTCTTCAGGAAGAAATAGTTCTTGCTATAATTGGTTCGGTTCCCGTAATATAATGATGGTAATTGTCGAATAGCATAGTAGAAAATTAAATAATAATTTCCTATTTGTGGTTAGAACTTCCTATAAAATATATCTATGTGGAAGAGTTCCTGCCTCAATAGTGTAGTGGGAACTGGGACTGCTACGCTCGAGGTCCTGGGTTAGATTTCTAAGTCGAGCAGTATTACTAGGATTTTTAGCAGCTCGGAGTTAGGAATTTGTGATCGGTTAAATGCAGTAAGTTCCCCCTCTATTGAACATACCTACCGGCGAACTGTGGGTATACATTAGTGAGTCATTATTTCAAGCATTTTTTTGGTCTCATCTCTTTAGCTATGTTTCTTTAGTTTGTGTATAATATCCACTGGACCTAATATCTATAACTAGCTTCTGCCCGCGACTTTGTCCGCGTAGCGTGATGATATATAACCTATAGCCTTCCTCAATAAATGGGCTATCTAACGCTGAAAGAATTTTTCAAATCGGACCAGTAGTTCCTGAGATTAGCGCGTTCAAGTAAACAAACAAACAAACAAACAAACTCTTCAGCTTTATATATTAGTATATAGAGTATAGATAATATCAATTGCACTATAACAGGACCACTAGGCTAATGAGACAGCAGAGAGGCAGGTTTTTTTTTAAATTAGTTTCTATCCAAAAACTTTTTTTTTTTTTAAAAAGCTTACTAGCAATGCGGGTCGCACATTACTAGTATTCTTGTTAACCTCGTGCTAAGCTAGATTGCTTGTGTTACGAGTGGGTTCACGTCGGTAGTGCAATGGGTGGGGTTCGAACCGGCAACCACATGAACGCAAGCGATAGACGAGATATCACGAACAAGACCGTTAATATATTCTTTTTTCCAGTTGGTAACAAGTCAATCTATCTCTGTCATATTATATTGGTGTGATAAAGAGAGAAAACAAATCAAATAAAAGAAAATTTTAACGTGTTACCAATATTAGGTCGATCTCTTTTGAATATCTTTGTTTTTACCTAATTTAAAAAACTGCCTCATTAGCCAAGTGGTCCTGAGCGCGACTGCTATGCTAGGGGTCTTGGGTTCGATTCCTAGGTCGAGCAGTGTTATTGGGTTTTTCTATGAAATTCCCAGTAGCAGCTCGGAGTTAGGAATTTGTGCCCGGTTAATGGCAATAGGCTCGCCCCCTATTACATGGGACCTAAACATACCGGCGAACTGTGGGTGTTCATTAGTACGCCTCTGCCTAGCCCTTCGGGGAATACAGGCGTGATGGTATGTTATGTTAAAAAAAAGTAATGTGATCAATGTAATCAAGCTCATACATAATTTATGATACAATAAAGCCAATGTATCTACTAAGAATCGTGCGCACACGCACCCTATTTAAATACGTTCAATTCAAATATACTGTCACGGATTTGTGAGAATCAATGGACGACCAATTTCATCAACACTATCAGCCTAAGTAGTCCACTGCTGGACGTAGCGAGGACGAGTTGTTCGTGTGCTTGGGCAACAGTTGTGCCTTTAGTTGGTATAACTAATTTCTTGAAAAAATCTGCTTACATGTCTCAAAAAGACATGGTTTTCGTTATCTTCTCTTCTTCTTCTTCTTCTCTTCTTCTCTTCTTCTCTACTATTATAAAATTGTAAAAAAGCTGTGTCTGTACATTGACGATATTTAAAAAAAACAAGTAGGATAACCCTCTCCGTATCCGAAAATGTGATTTTAAAAATTCTTGTCTGTTTATACTGATTTCTGACACTTACGCGAATATTAGACATTGAAATGAAACAAAACTATGGTCAGTTTTGATGTTCAGTCATTATTTACATGCTTACCAGTTGAAGATTGCATCAGAATTGTATCTAAGAAACTATTAGAGAATAACATGCCTATTGAATATGCTGAACTACTAAAACATTGCCTAACATCCGGCTATATGTTGTGGAATAATCAATTCTACACGCAAGTGGATGGTGTAGCAATGGGCTCTCCAGTATCTCCCATTGTCGCTGATATCTTCATGGAAGATTTTGAGGAGACTGCCCTGCAATCTGCACCTGTAACACCAAAATTCTACAAGCGGTACGTAGATGATACTTTCACCATATTACCATCTAATAAAGTAACAGCATTTTTGAACCACCTTAACTCCTTAAATTCTAAAATTCAATTTACTATGGAGGCAGAGGCAAACAACTCTTTAGCGTTCTTAGATGTTTTGGTAATTCGTTCCCCCAATAATACCTTGAGTCACACTGTGTATCGAAAGAAAACCCATACGGACAAATACTTAAATGGTGAATCACACCACCACCCAACACAGTTATCTACCGTCGGTAAATCTTTGTTTCAGAGAGCGCGTGGGATCTGTGATGAGCAACACCTGGCTGCAGAGCTGCAACATGTCAAGCAAGTGCTACATGACAACAAGCTCCGAATACCGCGCCCTCGTCACAGAAACCGCGTGAAACGTGCCACAGTTGAGCGTCTACCTGCTGTATTGCCATATGTTAGAGGAGTCACAGACAAGATTGGCTATATCTTGAAGCGAGCTTCAATCAAAACATACTTCAAGCCGCTGAAGAAGATTAGTCAGTTCTTACCACCTGTCAAGTGCCACATACCTCTTCAAGATGCAGGAGTATACAAGCTTGATTGTGATTGCGGACTCTCATACATAGGCCAAACTAAAAGAAGCATAGGGACCCGCGTAAAAGAACACATTGCCGATGTCAAACACCGCCGTTCCAGAAAGTCAGCAGTTTGTGAACATACCCTAGACAAGACCCAGCACTACATCAGATTTGATAAACCACAAGTCCTCGCAAAAGAAAACCGATTCCTACCCAGGATGATTCGTGAGGCTATTGAAATCAAAAAACACCCAAATTTCAATAGAGAAGATGGTTGGGTCTTACCAGCTGCTTGGAATCCCATTATAGAATCTATAAAATCTAAATCCAAGCCCAAAACTGCAAGACCAAAGGATACGGTGAGCTCGTTCTGCGTGAATCGGATCACTAATAATTAACAAAAATGTAAGGTAGCTGTTAGTAATTTTAACATCAAGACGTCCAACACCTCAGTCTGCCCGTGACCATGGATGCTGTAAAGGATCCGAAACGTCGGGAACTAAATAATATCAATATACCGCGATAAAATCCGTAAAAAGTAGTTTCATTTCAATGTTCTTGTCTGTTTGTCTGTTTGTAGCGGGTTGGAGCAAAAACTACTGAATAGATTTTAATTTTGTTATCACTGTTAGTATATGCTCTAACTTAAAAGCTGGTGAACTTCTTATCTCAATTAATTAAATGAATCCTGAGATACAGCTTGACCTCTCTGATGTATAGAGACTCATACAAAGAAGAGGTCATCAATGTTGGTTTTCAGTTTTACTCCTGATGTAGCTTCACGTGAGTGAAGCCGCGGGCAGAATCTAGTTGTTTATATGAATGTCGAGATGTAGTCTGAGGAGCAGTAAACTTTACCATAAACATTAAATTTCCAAATTGACACATTTAAAAAAGGAACATATTTATTAACACATACCTACAATTATTTCAACAACTGTCGTTTTTTTCAGACTTTTTATTAAACTACCCACTTTTAAGGAACTTGCTAAATCGTTACAAATTATTTAAGTACCGGTCAACTCCCAAAACAAGACACTTGAAATTGTCTCCAAAACAAATCAAAGTTGAGTGTAGTTAGTATGGTAAAAGGTAAATTTTCAAAGACAATTGTTTCCAATTTGAGCTTACCATACACGGTGGTTACATATGACAGACGGGTCGTGTTAATTCACGCAGTGAGTCGAGAGTGTGTAGTGGCCCTTAGTTGGTGACGTGTAGGGCTACTTTGTAGTCGGAGTCACAAGCGGTAGCGATTAAAAAAAATCTATTTTAACTTGAGACATTGTCTATGTAATTTTTATAAAAGGTATCCTTTTAACAATTATCATTAAGAAAGTAGCTATACTCTATAGTATAATTTACTATCATAACAAAAATTCCTATCGCATCTATCTGCTTTTGTGCCGAGTTTTTCTAAGCTACGCGAAGAGTTTTCACTATAATTTAAATTAATTCTTCCGGTTTTAATTTGCTTGATAGTTTAGTGTATGTTTTAATGCCTTCCGCAACACAACCTTTGTTTACTATTGCTAAAGCTGACATATTAAAATAAAAAATCAAAAAATATGTTCAAATTTTCCGATTCCTAAATTATACTGTTGCAGAAATTATGCAGATATAATAAAAATATAAAAATGAAAAGTCCACCGATATCGGGATCAGAATCCAAGCTAATTATAATTAATATTAAAAATACAATTATTTGTTCAATGTATGTGTTAATTAACGAATCCAAATTAAGTTTCACACATTTGTGAGGCTGTGAACATGTTTGTTTTATTGCATAATTGAATTCATAACTCTATTTCGTTTTACACACATGTGTAATGAGTAAATTATGTTTGTTAACACGATATAACTGTTAACGTTAAAGATTTTCTACATTCTACTATGAGTAGAGGGTTAGATTCTTGACTAAATAAATAAAAGGGACCTGGGAGAGCCATGCTTAGGCACGAATGGACCGGCTCGACCGGAGTGATACCATGGCTTCGCAGCAAACCGGCGTGAAACAACGCTTACGTTGTTTTTCGCTGAGTAAGTGAGGACACCGAAGGCCCAAACTCTTTTAAAAGGCTGGCAACGAATCTGTGACGCCGTTGGTGTTACGGGTGTTCATGGGCAGCGGTATCGCTTATCATCAGTCCGTAGATCCGTCTACTCGTTTGCTCCCCTATCCCATAAAAAAGAAACACTCTGCCACTCTCACAACTGAGAAGAAATGACACCTCATATGTTGGAATCCGTCAAACAGTTTAGGCAGTAGAAGATGCCAAAGAATTAGACAAAAACATCCACTCCAGTTGGTTTAAAATCGCTGCGTATCCGCTACCCGCTAACAGTGTTACCTACACAGTGTATTCACCTCGATTGTCTCGAAATCCACTCGAGACAACAATGTATTGACTACCGATATCCTGCCTTTGATATTATTGGAAACAATTGAACAGTTCATGGCTAAATGGTTACTGGACAATTCAAGTAACTAAGTCATGTTTCCGCGCTTAAGTTTTGGATTGGTGGATGGAAATAATTCTGTAGAACACTATTCCGGTTTGAATACATACTGCGTAAGTAAGAATCGTAGCAAGTGGCGGTCTATAGTTTTCTATAGACCGCCACTTGCTACGATTCTTGCCTGCTTCTTTTGCTTCTGCGACATTCATACATGTTCTCATACATACGCGCCGATTGCGAGTACTACGCACCTGATCTTTTTGAAGAACTTCGCCATTAAGATCGGTGTAGGTCCTTCTAGGACTCTTTTTTGATGATTGCTGTCAACAATTAATTATTCTGGACTGGTCATAGATTCATGTATCAAACAAAAAAATTTTAAGTACTTCAACATGACTCATGTTTGAACTTATCAAGAGCTCGTTTTCTCAATGAAAAGATGTCACTAGTCTTTACTCGTAAATATTTAAAGTTTTATAACTACAAAATCCTTAAATGTACTTTGATTGATGTACCTACCAACTTTTATATAAATCTCTTATACTTAGACACCCACCCATTTTCAATCTAATAATTAAACACTGCCTTTTGCTAATATCTTTGAATGAATTCAATTTCGGTCCAACTTGGACACTAACCAAGCGACGCGATGGTAGCCTGATGGTTAGGGCATCGGACTTGTGATCATGTGGTTGCCGGTTCGAAGGCCACCCATGGCACGACATAAACCCACTCGTAACACAAGCATTTAGCTTAGCACGAGGGATTAACAACAATACTAGTAATGTGCGACCCACGTTGCTAGCAAACTTTAAAAAAAAAACTTAAATGTCC
The DNA here is from genome assembly GCA_947256265.1 of Acronicta leporina. Taxonomy (NCBI): domain Eukaryota; kingdom Metazoa; phylum Arthropoda; class Insecta; order Lepidoptera; family Noctuidae; genus Acronicta; species Acronicta leporina. The sequence continues at coordinate 1,392,156 of OX366537.1, read as the reverse complement.
ACACATCCTTTTATCATAATCAGTATTGTACCAGTCAAGTATAGCTAAGAATGTTATGAACCATATCATAACATGAATATATAATATCAAGTACTTCGCAATAAATCGCCTCAGCTCAGCTCGTCGCTACCCGCTCGCAGTGGCGCCTACAGAGTACATTCACCTTGTCTCGCCGACACGCCACCCACTTGAGACAACACTGTCGTATTAGCCTCCAATATACAGTTGTTTGTTTGTGTTAAAACAATAGAGGATATTATTGGGACTGTATGGTAAAGATATTGATCCTTGGCATGGTTTAATTTAATGGTAACAAACCCCTAGCATGTAGTTACTTGTGACTCAATGTCAGAGCTAGTATGAGGGTTTCGTCTGGTCTACTCAAAGCCGCTATGGCTCTTTCTTCAAAAGGCCATCTCAGACATTACCCTGCATTGTAACACTCACGTATTGCTACTACTATGTCTGGACTTTAAAAGAGACCATGATTCTCTGAGTTTGTTTCGGTGTTTCTCCTCAGAGGTCGTCAGTTAGGAAATGCCGGCGCCATCTAGTTTAAAAAAAAATCATAACAATGATTTGTAGAAGTGTCTTTAAAACATCTATTTACAGAAAGAAATATCAATTACTAGCGACTCGCCCGCGGTTTCACCCACGCTGCCCCGTTCCTAAGAGTCGTAGCGTTATGTTATATAGCTTAAAACCTTCCTCTTGAATCATTCTATATATTAAAAAAAACCGCATCGAAATCCGTTGCGTAGTTTAAAAGATCTAAGCATACATAGGGACAGACAGCGGGGAACGACTTTGTTTTATAATAAGTATTGATAGTGATGATCGTGGCTATTTGTAATCTAGGTTAAGCTGCGTCCTCTGCGGTCAGTGTGTGGGTGGGTGACCATTCTTGACACAGGGAGATACCTCCGTGTCTTGGAGATTGCGTAAAGCCATCGGTTCCGGTTGTCATTCGAACATATTGACGATTGTTAGTGGTAGTCAGAAGCTCAAAAAAGCCTGACAACTTTTCTATCCTCCGAGTATCGGTATTGCCCAGAAATTGGGTCGCGGAAGTCTCTTTGTGTAAAATAATGATATTCAGCGTCATCTGGTTAGACTAGAAGCCGACGCCAATAATCAACCCAAATACTGTCCCACTGCTGGGCACGGGTCTCCTCTCACAATGAGAGGGATTAGGCTATAGTCCACCACGCTAGCCTAATGCGGGTTGGTGGACTTCACACGCCGTCGAGAAGATCTCTTAAGCATGCAAGGTTTCCTCACGATGTTTTCCTTCACCGTTGTAAGCGAGTGATAATTAACTATTAATACGCACATAATTACGAAAAGTCAGAGGTGCCTTGGGTTCGAACTCGAGACCTACGACATGGCAATCCAGTGGCCATACCCCAAGGCTATTACTGCTTTTTTTTTTTTTATTATTATTTGCTTGCGGCTATTGTATCACTGCGACCGAAAATGGTCTATTGTGATCGCCACTCTTTGATTTATAGTTCACCGCTAAATCCTGCAGCTACTATGAACTGCAGGATTTTCCTAGGGGTGAGCTCTTTTATTTCATCCGGGCTTAAGGTATGTTTCCCTAGATGAGCGCTACGCTTGTGCATTAGCGATCCACATTCCCCAAGAAGATGAAGTGGCGTTTCATCAGCCTCTTCACAACGTCGACAGGTTCGCGTATCGCTCAGCCTTAGGTTGAACATGTGCTTGTTTAAACAACAATGTCCCGTTAAGGCTCTTGTCACAATGCGCAGATTGTTTCTGTTCAGTGCAAGTAAAAGGCATGTATGCCTTATATTATAGGCTTTAATCAAAGCTTTGGAGTGGTCCATGCCTGGCGATTCCATCCAGAGTTTGGTAGCGTTCTCAAAGCTTAAGTCCGTTAGAGTTCTCTGAGCTAAGGCTTTAGGTATTCCACAGAAGGGTTCAGGGCCCAGCTGCGTGCTACTAGCCCCAGCTCTTGCGAGTTCATCGGCACGTTCATTGCCAACGATTGCCGCATGACCTGGTACCCATCTTAAAACTACCCTATTCCTCATCCCTAGAGAGTTTAATCGAGCCATGCAATCTTCTACCAGTTTCGACGAGATGACGTTCGAGCCAAGCGCTAAAAGAGCTGCTTGGCTATCCGAATTTATATAAATGGTGTGGTTGTTGTAGTGCTTCTGCAGATTGGCTTCTGCGCATTCCACGATGGCGTAAACCTCTGCTTGGAAAATGGAGGCGATCCGTCCCAAGTTCACATATTTGTTAAACCTTGGTCGCTCTCCATGTATTCCGCAGCCTACAGCATTTTCCATTTTCGAGCCGTCGGTATACCAAATTAGGCTCCCGGCCTCATAAGTTAACTGGTCCTTTGACCAGTCTTCCCTTGAAGGCATTTCTACGGTATATTGTTTTTCATAAACATGCCGCAGAAGCATGGCATCCGTTGTCATGCCAAGTATTGGAGTTGCCAACGTTGAGTTCTGTAGGGTCCTCATTTTTTTGGATAGCCAAGTTTTGCCCTGAATATTGGCTCTGTACATGGTGGCTTTCGCCTCTCTGTGTACGAATACATGAAGAGGCGGTAACCCCAGTAAGGCATTTAGTGCCATAGCAGGGCATGTGGACATGGCACCTGAGGAAATGAGACAGGCAGTTCTCTGCAGACTGTCAAGTTTTTTTATAGTGGTCACTTGGTAGGCCTTGTCATACCATACCACTGATGCGTACGTAACGATCGGCCGCACAATGGCAGTGTATAACCAGAGGGCAGTACTAGGTTTTACACCCCAGTTGCTCCCCATTAGGCGGCCGCTGACCCCAAGTGCCATCTTAGCTTTTTTAAGAACATTAGCTAAGTGCGGATTCCACGTAAGCTTTTGGTCGATGGTAACGCCCAAGTACTTGACCTCCGTGGAATGCTTGATTATTTTTCCTTTTAGCTTTGGCAGTGTAAGCTTGTCCAAATGGCGTCTGGTATCACTGGTATCGCTGCTTACCGACGGCCCCAATTTGGATGGGAAAAGGCTTGGAGGATGAGGAGCTTGTATAACAATGTTTATGAACTGTTAACTAATTTCATATTTCTTTGTTCCAGTCTTGGTCTCCGTCACTGGTTTCCAGCAGCAGTACTTCAGGGTCGTGCCTCGAAGTCTGCGCGTGCAGGAAGGTGCTGAAGCAGTGCTAGAATGCGCAGTTGCCAACCTTGCTGGGCAGGTGCAGTGGGCGAAAGATGGATTTGCACTTGGTAAGGTTTTTTTAAAACATTGCCCCTTACAATGATTTTTCTCCTATATCGTGGGTGCTTTTACAGACACAAATTCTCACATACACAAACGCTCAGACCCGGAACCCTTGATATTTGCTTATATTTAGGATATTTGCTCCGTCTGGGATTCGAACCCACAACACGTGGTGCAGAAGTCGATCGCTCAACCGCTACGCCAAACGAGTCGTCAAATGCATATAATGTGATTATTATGTATGTAATATTTAAAGTTGCCTCATTAGCCTAGTGGTCCTGAGTGCGACTGCTACGCTAGAGGTCCTGGGTTCGATTCCCAGGTCGAGCAAAGTGTTATTGGGTTTTTCTATGAAATTCCCAGTGGCAGCTCGGAGTTTGGAATTTGTGCCCGGTTAATGGCAATAGGCTCGCCCCCTATTACATGGGACCTAAACATACCGGCGAACTGTGGGTTACATTAGTACGCCTCTGCCTAACCCTTCGGGGAATACAGGCGTGATGGTGTGTTTTGTTGTCATGTTAATATTTAAAGTTATTATCAAATTTTGACGTCATAACATAAATACTTAGACTATTATTAATATTATAGAAGAAATATGCTTCAGCACGAATGGGCCGGCTCGACCGGAGTGATACCACGGCCTCACAGAAAACCGTCGTTAAACAAACAAACAAAAGCGGGAGACCCACTTGTGACTCCTCTGATCTTACCATCAGTTGATCCGTCAGTTCGTTTGCCCCACCGTCCCGTAAAAATATATATTAATGTACACCCACAGTTCGCCGGTACGTTTAGGTCCCACGTAATAGGAGGCCATTAATTTATTATCGTATTGCCATTAATTCCTTATAACCTTACTTTGTAAATCCTAATTGGGTTGCTTGCCAGTTCATATCAGAGAGTTAAGTAATTCCACTTCCAAGATCTCCACTCAAAAATATGATGATAAAATGTTACAAGTAGGTACATACCTATTTCCTTTTTTTACCTAAAGGTATGGTGGTCAATTGGGTCACTTATTGTAGCACAGGGAGTCAGCAATTACCAAATTCGGGTTTGAATATAATAGCCGTACAGTACTCGTCAATCTATACTAATATTATAAACGTACGTTGTATGTAATGAATACTTAACTAAACGCAAAAAACTACTGCGCCGATTTAAAAAATACTTTCACCATTTGAATGATACATTATTCCAGATTAACATAGGCTATAGAATATTATGAAAAACGTTAGGGATTTCTCCATCCATGCAAATAATATAAGTTGATAATGCTTGATTGTATGTACAATCAAGCCTTTTTCTTTAAAAATAGGGTTTCTAGCAATGTTGGTCGCACATTACTAGTATTCTTGTTAACCCCTCGTGCTAAGCTAAATGCATGTGTTACGAGTTGGTTCACGTTGGTAGTGCATTGGACGAGTTTCGAATCGGCAACCACATGATCGCAAGTACGACGCCCTAGCCAGGCCGCCATCCGATTTTTCCCAGAGGGGTAGGCAGAACCCACAGACAATTACAACGAAAATTGCAATTGCCTCAACAGTCGTAATGGCGACTGTTACGCTTGAGGTCCTGGGTTCGATTCCCATATCGAACAGTGTTATTTTGCCTATGAAATTTTCAGTAACAGCTCGAAGTTTGGATTTAGTTCATGTTAACTGACAATTGACTCGCCCCTATTACTTGGGACTTAAACATATAGGCCAATTGGGGGTGTAGATTAGTTAGTATACCTCTGCCTATTCCTTCGGGGAATACAGGCGTGATGGTATGTTATATTATCTGTATTTCTTGCCGTACCGGTCTTCCGTGCTTTGGAAGCACGGAAGCACACTGCCCAACTATTCTTGTCACAATGGATCCTTCTCGTAGTAATATTTGCAATAGATCTTGCTCACTTCAAATCATTCGATATCTCGTAGACTGATATGTAGTGAATGAAACGGATGTGAGCATTCATCGTCAATTGGTGAGCTCAGAGGTGACAGAATTTGCCACTACTGCCGGCTAATTATTGAAGCGCAAGTCATAAGCGATAGCGATTTAACCAAATTTTATTGGCACGCCGAAGGGTTTGGTATGGCAGAGGGAACTAATGTACACCATCAGTTCGCCAGTATGTTTAGGTCCCATGTAATATAGGGCGAGCCTATTTTTTTATGGGATAGGGGAGCAAACGAGCACACGGATCACCTGATGGTAAGCGATAACTGCCGCCCATGGACACCCGCAACACCAGAGGAGTCACAAGTGCGTTGTCCGCCTTTTAAAATGATTTGGGCCTCCGGGAAAATCACTCGGCGAAACACAACGCAAGCGTTGTTTCACGCTGCTTTTCTGTGAGGCCGTAATCACTCCACTCCATACCGGTATCACTCCGGTCGAGCCGGCCCATTCGTGCCGAAGCATGGCTCTCCCACGTTAATTAACCGGGCACACTCCGAGCTGCCACTGGGAATTTAATAGAAAAACGTAATAACACTCTGCTCGACCTGGGAATTGAACCCAGGACCTTTAGCGTAGCAGTCGTGCTCAGAACCACTTGGCTAATGAGGCGGTTCTTATTTGGCATTCAATCTGCCATAGTACATCCTAGTCGAATACTCTATTGCAACTTTTGTAAGGAACAAAATAAAACAAGTAAGCAACATTGTCGTTGTAATTTAAACATACCATCACGCCTGTTTTCCCCGAAGGGTTAGGCAGAGGCGTACTAATGTACACCCACAGTTCGCCGGAATATTTTTAGGTCACATGTAATAGGGGGCGAGCCTACTTGCCATTAACCGGGCACAAATTCTTAACTCCGAGCTGCTACTGGGAATTTCATAGAAAAACGCAATAACACTTTGCTCGACCTGGGAATTGAATCTAGGACCTTTAGCGTAGCAGTCGCGCTCAGGACCACTTGGCTAATGAGGCAGTTGTCGTTGTAGTTGCATCCGAAAATACCCTGTTTATTCCAATACCCTCGCTCCTCATTTAAATAGGTACTCGCTACCCATTCAAATAGCCAGCCATATAGTGTCTGTATCAGAGAGCATAAGTTCAGAATACGCAGTCACCGTCAATTGATACGGAACAGCTAGGTGACGGCGCATAGCGTTGCTAATTACTGACGTCTAAGTGAGGAGCGGAAGCGATTAAAGAATCTCTATATATATAAAAGAAAGTCGTGTTAGTTACTCCATTTATAACTCAAGAACGGCTGAACCGATTTGGCTGAAAATTTGTGGAGAGGTAGCTTAGAACCAGGAGACGGACATAGGATTTTTGTCCCGTTCCCGTGAGATGTGATGACTGACAGAATTCCACGGGGGCGAAGCCGCGGGCAGAAGCTAGTTTTATATAAAACTTTGGTTGCCAGAAAGAAATCGCGATACGGCTGCCTATAAAAATTGTACACATAATGTATCAACCCGTTATAATGTCCCACTGCTAGGCATGAGTCTCTTCTCAAAGGAGCTAGGATATAGTCCACCACGCTAGCTTAATGCGAGTTGGCAGACTTCACACGCCGTCGTGAAAATCTCTCAGGCGTGCAGGTTACCTCACGATGTTTTGCTTCACTGTTTAAGCGCGTGATAGTTAAATATTAATACGCACATAACTTCGAAAAGTCAGAGGTGCGTGCCTTGGATTTGAGCTCGAGACTATGACTTGGCAGTCCAATAGTCACTAGGATTTCACTTCTTTCGTTTCAGATTCAATTCAATATTTTTGTCATATCTGTATCTCCAATAAAAATAATAAATACTTTTGCAATAATAAATAAATGTTTGAATCCACAATGTGAAACGAAAACCAACATTTCAAAACATAATATTTAATTACGCTAATCAGTTATCCCGAAGAGGTTTTGTCAAAGTTGCACTAACGAAAGGTGACTGATTACCTATAGATCGCTGATATATTTTTAGGTCCTAACTAATAGGGGTTGAGCTTATTGCCAATAACCGGGCAGAAATCGAAACAGATTTTCTGCTAATAATAGGAATATTTAATAACAATTTACTCTACCTATTCGAACTAAGAACTCTGAACTCTCAGTAGCAAGTAGCAGTAGTTTTTTTTTAGTATGACTGCGTCAGTCGTTATTTTTAAAACTCTACCGCCTATAACCTGTACCACAGCTCATTGCGGCAGTTGTATAGCGCACAAACTCACTGTTGTTCCACACATAGGATTCAACGGGAAATCCTATTGAAAATCAGTGTTACGTCTGCATCTAGAGTGTACTCGGTGCCCGCTGGTGTCGCCTTATGACGTTACAGAGAACAATGTGACTATAATCCTATATGTATTAGTTTGAAAGCCTAGTGAAAGCGGGTATCTATATATATTTTCGTTTTCTTTAATAAACTCACTCTACAACTACTCTAAAAAAGTATTTTGATATTTTAGTAAATAAAAAGGCGATATAATTTTTTACGATGCTAATTACAAACAAGACTATTAACAAAGCACTAAGGCCACTCAGTTGGACATTTCTTCATCAGTAATTTTCCTAAGCATTTAATTTTTTTTAATATAACTTATATTAATATTTTGTAAAAAAAATATTATTTTATTTAAAGTAGTTAAAGACGTGAATGGAAATTATTATGAATACAGGGATAATTAGGAAGAAAAAATAATAAAATTCCTTAATGTCTACCTTGATGCCAGCACGCTTGTATTAAAATAAACTCAAATGGGGTTATAATAAACAAAAAAAAAAAACAATTAACGCTATTTGTTCAAAACCCTCCGACTTACCTTTTTTGAATATGAGCTTCTGCGGAAAAAATAAAAATTAAATATTATCGAAGGTGAATTAAATTACAAATTCAAATCAAATTTTTAAACGCTACCTCTCATGACTTGGGCCAAATACACTGCGTCAGGCGTATGGGTCACCGCCTCTGTGTACCTCGACGTCGGATTCAATGAGATTTATCAGCTTTATGTCTGCATTCGATGCTCCCGATAATGGGCCAGGCAGAGTGACAGTTGAAATGTAACATACTTTATGCAAAATGCGTGAGAAATTTCCTTACGTAATTCTGTACACTTTTTTTACATATTCAGCATAACTACTTCATTAGTACTGTGATCTTCTACGCTATAGGTCCTGGGTTAGATTCACAGCTCCAGGAATATTATGTTATTGCAGTTTTCTATAAAATTTAAGTAGCATGAACGTAACGGCCTCGCAGAAAACCGGCGTGAAACAACGCTTACTCGCCGAGTGAGTGAGGATACCGGAGGCCCAAAACCTTTTAAAAAGGGGGGCAATGCACTTAAGACTCCTCTGGTGTTGCGGGTGTCCAGGGGCGTAGCATCAGGCGATCCGTCCCCCCTATCCCGTAAAAAAAAGCAGTACCTCACTCTCTGCAGCCACGCTTGTGGTCATTGAAACCGTTGCCCAAATAAAAACGCCTCTGAGTATACGCCGAAAAAGGTTTTAATGAAATTAAATGGTATGTAATAATTTAATGATTCGGATTTAATGGCACTAGGCTCGCTCCCTATTATATAGGATAACTAGCTTTTGCCCGCGGCTTCGCTCACATGAAGCTATAGTAGGAGAAAAATGGCAAAACCAACACTGATGATCTATATATTGTATGGGTCTGTTATACATCAGAGAGGTCAAGCTGTATCTCAGGATCCGTTCAATTAATTGAGATAGAAGTTCACCAGTTTCTAAGTTGGAGCATAATAATATACTTTCTAACAGTGATAACAAAATTAAAATAATTAGTTTTTGCGCCAACACGTAACAAACAGACAAGAATTTTAAAAATCACAATTATGAGTTCGGATACGTTTATATACCCACCCACTTGTTTTTTTTAATATATCTTCAATGTACAGATACATTTTCTTTTACAATTTTATAATAGTAGAGATACCGGCAAGCTGTGCCTAAAAATGTCAACAATTTGCGTATACGCTACACTCTTTCTTTATCACATACTAGCTTCTGCCCGCGGCTTCGCCCCCGTGGAATTCGGTCTGTCATCACATCCCACGGGAACGGGATAAAAAGTATCCTATGTCCGTCTCCTGATTCTAAGCTACCTCTTCACCAATTTTCAGCCAAATCGGTTCAGCCGTTCTTGAGTTATAAATGGAGTAACTAACACGACTTTCTTTTATATAAATAGACTAGCTTCTGCCCGCGACTTCGTCCGCGTAGCGTAATGATATATAGCCTATAGCCTTCCTCACTAAATGGGCTATCTAACACTGAAATAATTTTTCAAATCCGACCAGTAGTTCCTGAGATTAGCGCGTTCAAGTAAACAAACAAACAAACTCTTCAGCTTTATATATTAAGTATAGATTATACGATAAGATATCGCCTACCCACGGTAAAAGAATTAGCTTAAAATAGGTACTAAAAAATCAGAAACAATACCCTAAAGAAAATTAACTCGCTGAGCTAACTGGGCTCACCGCCCTTCCCCCTCATGACTGCCTTGCACATCATAAATGCGCGCGCGGTACTTGATCATTATTTTGCTGCGATGTTATTTTAAAACTGCGATATCTCCTAAGATATTCATTGAAATCCAATGATGTAAAGGGCACTTTTGTTTTAAATTAAATACTTCTGATGAATAACGTATTTATTTGGATAAGGATTAATATCATGTTTATAAAAACACCGTCGCAAATAATGCATTTGGAATTTTAGAACAAAGTTAGCATAAAAAAGGTTATAGTGAGCCAACCTTAAAAGATAGACATATGCTGTCGCGGACTTTTTTTTAGAACTTTTAAAGAGGAACAATTCTGTCATATATGATTTTTGCGAAACTTTAACCGTTTACGCAGCGCACGCATCGGAAGCTCTCAAAAGGAAAAAAAAACCCCCGATTTTGAAACATTTTTCATTGGTGCTCCGCTCTTATTGGTCTTAGCGTGATGATATATAGCCTATAGCCTTCCTCGATAAATGAGCTATCTATCACTGAAAGAATTTTTCAAATCGACACAGTAGTTCCTGAGATTAGCGCGTTCAAGCAAACAAACAAACAAACAAACAAACAAACTCTTCAGCTTTATATATTAGTATAGATATATATATATATAGATTTGACCTCTTACACCACTACAAAAGTGATATGGGAACGTTCAAAGTTCTAGACCATTGCGTGACTAGAGATGTAACAATTTATCAATTAACAATTCGATAGAATCGTATCGATTGTCCGTCCGTCTGTGTCAAAACAATTGTTACGGTGCTCTTAATGATTTTGTTCTATTATTTTGTTTCTCGCTTGCGAAATCGATTTCTTTTTTTTGATAATCGAGGTATTCTGATTTTGTGTTGCGGAAATTGAGGCGTTTTGATGTGCGGTGAGCAATCAATGTTATTGAACGCAGTCACATTTTGAATGCATCTGAACACTTTTAATTAGAATAGAATAGATTTTTTTTATGGGACAGTGGAGCAAACGAGCAGGCGGATCACCTGATGGTAAGCGATAACCGCCGCCCATAAACACCCGTAACACCAGAGGAGTCACAAGTGCGTCGCCCGCCTTTTACTCGAAAAACTTATTCACTCGGCGAAACACAACGCAAGCGTTGTTTCACGGCGGTTTTCTGTGAGGCCGTGGTATTACTCCGATCGAGCCGGCCCATTCGTGCCGAAGCATGGCTCTTCCACGTTAATATCCTTTATTGTACATCAAAAACTAATGTCAAGTTTAAGTTATCAATCATAGAATATGGTACAATGGGTGGTCTTATCGCTAAAAGCGATCTCTTACAAACAACCTTTGGACTCAAGAGAAAGGAAAGGCGAATTCTTAGAAATTAGATTCTTATTAAGGTTAATAATTTAATTGTCTTAGAGATAGCCTAGTTATATGACCACTGGACTGCCAAGAAGATTTCGAGTTGAAATCCGAGTGCAAAGAAAACATGTCCTGCTGATCTGGTATTGCCGTGCAGCGGGTCGTTGAGCTCCCTTAATAATGGTTGAGCTACACGATGACTGATGTATGCGTGCCGTCATTTAGGACAGGTCAACTCAAGGCTACTATGGCTCTTTCTTCAAAACGCCTGTTCAGATATTGCCCTACATCGTAACACACATATCTTATAATACTACTACTACTGTCTGGACTTTAAAAGAGGCCATGATTCTCTGAGTTTGTTTCGGCGTTTCATCTCAGAGGTCGTCAGATAGGAAATCCCGGCGCCATCTAGTAAAAAAATGTAAAACGACTTGTAAAAGTGTCTTTATAAAATGTATTTACAGAAATAAATATCATTTATCATTTAACATCGCGAGGAATCCTGCAAACCCTGAAAGATTTTCTTGACGGTGTGTGATGTCTGCTGACCCGCAGTAAAATAGCGTGAATTGAATATACGAGACTAAGAAATGAGTCTTAATAGCAATTTCCTTTACCAATTATGGGTTGTATATATACCATAGTCTAATAAGATATGGCAGAATATTAATATTCTTATCGAAGTCATTTTTTGTGATATTTATGGCCATCCATCCCTTGACTTACCGCGGCAAGCACATAACGTTGCATGTCGATTGATCAACGTAGATACTTAGCGAAGAATCCACAGACAATAATGATTATTGATTAGTTAATTTTTTAATGGTTAATATCTCGTCAATAGATGTCGCTACCGTCACCTTAAGAGGAAGAAATGAGACATGGTGACTTAGTTGGTCAAGCGTCCAGTGTTAACCGGAGATATGCTAGGTTCGAAACCTGGTTTAGATAAATTTCTTACTGCCTCTATATACGTCTATACAAATATACATACATACAAATAAATAAAATTGGAGTGTTTGTTTGTAATATTAAAATAACCGCTTTTTACTAAGTCATACTTATTTATACCAAAACAACATTTTTTACAATTTCTGTCTATCTGTTTGTTCCGGCTAATCTCTGAAATGGCTGGACTGACTTTGACGGGATTTTCACTGGCAGATAGCTGATGTAACAAGGAGTAACTTTGGCTACTTTTTTTTTAATACCACGCCGATGCGGGTAACATCTTTAATAATGTTTTTTTTTCTTCGTTGCAGGTTTCTCATCAGTAATCCCGGGCTATCCTCGGTATACCATGTTTGGAGAACGACGCCATGGCATTTACAACCTTCGGATAGTGAACGCCACACTAGAAGACGATGCGGAGTACCAGTGTCAAGTGGGACCTGCTCAGATGCATAAAGTCATAAGAGCCAATGCGTCGCTGACTGTGATATGTGAGTACTATACATTTTATGTGTGTAATTGGTGTGCTGAATTGAACCTTATTTTAAAGGGAAAATAGGTGATAATCTCTTTTGTGTTTCAATTTGGAAGTGTTACAGAAATTAACTTATTTATCGATTTTTATTTTGTCATTGGTATGCCGAATTGACTCTTATTTTTAAGGGAATAGTGCTGAAAATCTCGGTTATTACGCGTTTTTAATTGAAAATGTTATAGAATCGTACTTCGTTTTCTATTTGGAACTGGTATGCTGAATTAAACCTTATTTATAAGGTAAAGAGCTGAAAATGACTGTTTTTGTGTTTGTATTTAAGGTGTTTTATAATTGAACGTTATTTATTTGTTATTGGTAAATAAGCTGAATTGACCCGTATTTTTAAGGGTAAAAGAGCTGATTATCGCTATTCTTTTGTGTTTGTATTGAAGGTGTGTTTTAAACTTACTCAACTTAGTTATTTTAGTATATAAATATAATATAAATAATATTAAGAGCTGCCTCATTAGCCTAGTGGTCCTGAGCGCGACTGCTACGCTAGAGGTCCTGGGTTCGATTCCCAGGTCGAGCAAAGTGTTATTGGGTTTTTCTATGAAATTCCCAGTAGCAGCTCGGAGTTAGGAATTTGTGCCCGGTTAATGGCAATAGGCTCGCCCCCTATTACATGGGACCTAAACATACCGGCGAACTGTGGGTGTACCTTAGTACACCTCTGCGTAACCCTTCGGGGAATACAGGCGTGATGGTATGTTTTTTTTCATTAAATTTTTTTTTTCAAGAAACCATGACTCATTTATTAGTAAAAAAATACTTATGCTATGTTAGTAAATTAAATTAAAGTAACTTAAATTAAATTAGGTAACTTATAATAAATAAATAATACAAGTAAATTAAATTAAATTAATAGGGTGCCATGTTTATCCTATGGGTACGGAACTCAAAAAAAACCCATATCTTACCTCATAATATTTTAATACACTTTCCCAACACGGGGCGCCTAACCAACGACTTCTTGATTCATTAACTTTACTGCCTGCTCCCTTTTGTCATAGCTTTATGAAGTAATAAAAACTCAAGAATTTTCTTTAGATAATGGGCAAATAGCATTTTATTGAGTTACCTTTTTTAATTATCGTAGAAAGATAAGATTTTGCGAGTTCAAGTACTTTTATTATACTCCGTGATCTATTTACTCTGGCAGTTAAATGAAATCAGCTTGAATGTTTTAATGAAGTTTGTTTATTACTAGCTAGCTTTTGACTGCGGCTTTGCTCACATGATGCTATATTAGGATTAAAAACGGATCCTAAAAATAATTTAATCAAAAACCAACAGTGATGATCTCTTCTTTGTATGGGTCTGTATACATGAGAGGAATACATAGTGAAAGAGCTGTCTGTACAGTCACGAGCACAGATATGTATACACTTGGCAAATTTCAAAAGCGATTTTCTCTTAATGTATTAATTGAAATTTTATGATGTTATGAACATAGTATTTTCGAACCAATGTTTTACTGATATTGTTATTATCTCAAAGTTTGCAATCGTCATTTCATAAAAAACGCTTTCGAATTTTAGTAAGTGTATACATATTGATGTTCGTGACTGTACATTGAAAATATTTAAAAAATAACAAGTGTGTTAGGGTGAATAAACGTCTGCGAATCCAAAAAATGTGATTTTTAAAATGTTTGTATGTTTGTTACGGGTTGTCGCAAAAACTAGTCAAAAAAGATATGCTCCAACTTAAAAACTGTTGGACTTCTTGTCTCAATAAATTGAACTGATCCTGAGATACAGCTTGACCTCTCTGACGTATAGAGACCCATACAAGGAAGAGATCATCACTGTTGGTATTCGATTAAATTATTTTTGGGACCCATTTCTATTCCCAATATACCTTCAGGTGAGTAGTATACTATAAATCAATGCCAATTTTCCTACGTTTACTTTAATCGATATAAAAAAAATAGGTGATAAGCGCCTCAACCCTCAATCGCTACCATAACCAACCCTTCCGCTATAAAAGCAACACCTGAAAACATTTCACTCGTATTTGAACCTGTCTCACAACCCTTAGGGTTCAAACGAATAAACTAAGCAGCAAAATAATAAAAAATTCACATCAAATTGAATGTCAGCCAGAAGGATGTTATTAGAGAATTTACGAGCGAAAAGCCGAGGACCATATTATGTTTTATGCCTACCCTATTCCATTGTGGGGGGTTATATAGCCGCGGTAAAATATATTATGCACGAAGCGAAGGGTTAAAAAGATTGAAACGTCACTTTTCGTTGTAATTGCTTGTAATAAGGGTTAAGAAGTAACACGCACAGGAATTTTCTTCGTTTGGGGATTTAAACATAACATACCATCACGCCTGTATTCCCTGAGAAGTTAGACAGAGGTGTAGTTATAATGTACAACCATAGTTTGTCAGTATGTTTAGGTAAGATGTAATAGGCGAGCCTAATTAATAAATAAATATTCTGGGACATTTTTACACAGCACCATCTAGTCCCAAACTAAGCAGAGCTTGTACTATGGCTACTAGACAATGGATATATAAATACTTATATACTTTTTTTTTTGTAAATACATACTTATAATACATTAGAAACACCCAGACAAACACAAACACTTATATTGATCACATAAATTTTTGTGTCCTGTGGGAATCGAACCCACGACCTCATGGTCAGCAGTCCGGTACTCGAACCACTAAACCACAGAGGTCGTCTAATGTGATTAACCGGGCACAAATCCACTACCTACTAAGCTGCTTTAATAAAAAAACAATACCCCGTGTGGAGACGGGTCAGAATACTATTTCTCACTGCCTTTCAGATAGGCATCTCGTAAGAGGCGAGAAAATATCTGACTTGCTCGGTGGTAGGACCTCTGGGGTGTGACTGGCTGGCAACCACCCTCACGTCGGAGTCTGTCGTAAAGCACCTTGGTATGTGTTTCGACTTTTGCGCGTAAGAGCCAGTTCCCCCTCGGTTGCTGCAGCTCTGGCAGTCTGCAGTCCGTAGGGGCTCTTGATGGTCGTCAACGCATCAGCAACTCCTCTGGTTACATACTGCTTACCATCACGTGGCTCGTCAGCTCGTTCGCTGGAAAAAAAATATTGCTCGACCTGGTAATCGAACCCAGGACCTCCTATTTGACATTAAGCTGATCATCCACCTGTGAGACATACAAATATGTCTGTCTGTGTATAATCATTGTATTTTTTTTATTGTTATAAGATGTATATCTGTATGTATGTGCACACTGTGTCTCCTATGCTGTGGCCAAATAAAATACTTCTTTCTTTCTTCTTTCTACAGTAGTAGTCGCGCTAAGGACCACTAGACCAATGAGATTAGTCTATACTTTCTAGGGCGTTTATATAATATATCATTTTCGTTAAAATTTACTTTGGAAAATCTACTAAAATACTTTAACTTTGATTTAATCGCTTTGAGATTAGTTTCAGATTTTATCGCTAGTCAAAACTTAATATCGTTAAACAATTAAACTTTTAGGAACTTAAAAATCTTAACCCAAGTTTAGGGGAGCGAAATAAATGGATTACTGAATAAAGGATGAAGTTATTTTTAAGTTAAAATCATTAAGTTAGACGTAGTATCCTGGGAGAGCCATGCTTCGGCACGAACGGGCCGGCTCGATCGGAGTGACACCACGGCATGAAAATAAATCACAGAAAACCGGCATGAAACAACGCTTACGTTGTGTTTGGCCGAGTGAGTGAGGATACCGGAGGCCCAAACCCTTTTAAAAGGCGGGCAACGCACTTGAGACTCCTCTGGTTTTGCGGGTGTCCATGGGCGGCGGTAATCGCTTACCATCATGTGATCCGTCTACTCGTTTGCTCCCCTATCCCATTAAGAAAAGAATATTATTATCTTTTAATTTTTAAATGTTAAGGTATTAGATATTGGCATTGAAATTTGCATTGGCCGTCTGTTTGTTAGCCCCCTAAAAATCTTGAAACAAAAGTTTATTTAAAATAACATACCATCACGCCTGTTTACCCCCAAATGAAAGACAGAAGTGTGATATCAATGCACCCACAATTCTTCGCCAATAATAATAGTTATATAAGGCCACGTAATAGTTAGTCACTATTTTTAACTATTGGTTAAGTTGAAGATCAAGATCACGGCCCTAAGTAGTCGTCTTTGCGTCGTGCAGGAAGCTCAAATAGGTCAGCTTAACAGATCTATTTACAGAAATAAACATCATTTATCTTTTAAAGAATTACTTAACGCAAATATTCGACCCACACATCGCTTCAAAGTGTCTTTGATTACAATTCAAACCTCCTTTCCCCAACAATTCCCGAAAAAACAAAAGACAGAATCCGTGACAATCCCCCAGTAGAACTCAGAAGCCAATATAACGGTAAGCACAAACTCTTGTAAGTAGGGATCACAGAAATTTCGCTTAAAGATACGTCATGTAGGATCGGTCGAACCCTGCGGGGTCAGATATGCCGCGCCCGGTTTATGGAGGGTTACGATGATAGGCCTCGGTTAGCTTAGGGTTAGATGTCGATGTTTTTTGGGGGTTAATTGTTGTGTTGTTCTATTTATTGGGGATGAAAGGTTGCAATATTTAATACAAGCTCTAAAGGATTGTTAAATAGTTTAATTTATTATATTTTTAAATAAAGAGGCGACCTACCCACTCTTTCACTTATCACGAAATATAAGAAACAATGATTCTCCAAATTATGTAGACGGTTTTAGGCATAGAGTTAAAGTAATACCAAAGATTATGCTGCGCTTACCGCGGTCAGGCTATGGATGGGTGACCATTCATAGTACCAAAAATAATTCATCTAAAAAGCCTAAGAAAATCTCGCACACAATTGAATGAAATTTCTTCAAATTTAACCCTAAAAAGGCATGGCACTTCAAATTTAAATATTATTTCACTTATCGATACCCCACTGTCGCCCCTAGACCCCCGTCACAATAAAGGACCCCGACTATTTTATGGCATCCTTTTATTCAAATTCGCCGTTTCTATGCCCAATAACCAATCGTTGGACCTTCTATATTTCTCGGACCTTACATGCATGACGGGCCCCAAAAATATAATTATGTAAAGTAACGTTTTATTGGAAACCTTCAGTGAAAAAGGTGAAAATTATACGTAATTTGGGCGTTTATTGGGATCCATTTTAAATTTATAAGAAGCTCCTTTAAGGAAAATCGTTTTCTTTTGTCTTTGTTTTTAGGAAGGACACAGATCTTTCGAGGATAAAAATACTTTAAGAAAACAAATATAAAATTTAAAAAAAGGCGTTGCTAACACCAATAAGAGACTACAGACGTTAACATAACACAATACAGCCAAACCTACCTACTACTAAGTAATGGGGTGACAATTGTCAACACCCAAACGGGCATCAAAAATTACGTACCTATCAAACAAATGTTTCGATGTTTTTTTTTGCATTTGAATCCGTCTTCAACGGGTTAGAAAACGATTCTACACTGTCATTCAAATAGGCAGCTCGTAAGAGGCAAGAATATATCTGACTTGCTCGGTGGCAGGGCCTTTGGGGTTTTGACTGGCTGGTAACAGAGTCAGTCATAAAGCATCTTCGTGTTTTTAGAATGCGGCTCTGGCAGTCTGCATCAGCATCCTCTGGTATTGGAGGTGTCGGTGAGTGGCGATGACTAACTTACCATCAGATGGCGAAGACCCCATCTCCACCGAATTCCCTTTTAAATAGTAATTATTAGTATCTCCTACTGCAGAATAGAAAAATCGAGATAAAAGATGTTTGTCGTGGCTTCTTTCTTACCAAAACTAACCACTTGCTACAGTTAGATATCCTATTATACGAGAAAAATATTACTTTCCGTTATCTCTATATTCCATTCTTTGGTAGCTATGGTTGGTTTTTTTTTCTGCTAAAGTAATTGCTTAGTTACTACGTAAGCTTAGTGTATAAATGTCATGAAAAAAAGTATTTATCTAACCAATCTTATGCCTATTTTATTAACAGAGGCCGTACCATCACGTGTTATTGCGATCGATTTGCGATTGAAAGAGAGAGATGGTGGTCTACGAATTAAATAGCCCCATTCCTTTCTAGCATAAAAAAATATTGGAATAACACGTTTTACGGTCTCAGTACTAACTAAAATAAACAGCGGTCGCTCTATTTTTCCAAACAAAAACAAATACATGAACCTATTTACACTTAAAGTTTTTTTCACTAAGCTCACAGGCCAATAAAATCACGTCCTTATTCAAACAAGCAAACCTACAGAAAATTCTAGTTAAACCAATACGCACGTAGGACGAAAAAGTCCGTAACACGTACTAGGAAATTATACTTAATGTTACGAATTCGGGGGCACAGAAGACCCCTCGCCATTTAGACCCCTCAGCGACATTCGCAGGGTTATGACATCATTAATTGACCGTTAAAGAGAAGCAGAGAAGATAGGAATGTTTATACATATTATAGCTTGTTCTGTGCGTATCTATAAGAAATAATGTTAAGCTGATAAGGAATGTAAAATTTATAATTACTGAAGTTAAATTTTATGGTGGGCGACGGTTTTAAGACTTTGATTCTTGCATAAAGGTACTTGACGATATTTCCTCCTCTATCATACCGTGACGGCTGTATTCCTTGAAGTATTAGACAAAGGTGTACTTATGGACACCCACGGTTCCTGGTTGTGTAGGTCCCATGTATTAGCGGGCTGAACTAATAAACTCCGAGCTGCTACTGAGAATTTCGCATTAAAACCAATCGAAGTCATATTATTTATTAATATTCAATTATCATTCTATTAATTTAGACCGTAATGCTCCCGGATACCAAGACAATAGATTTTGCATCGTGTCTATAATATAGGATGGTATGGGTTTAACGCTGAAGGAAAACATCGTGAGGAAACCAGCATGCCTAAGAAATTTTGTCAACAGCGTGTGAAGTCCACCAACCCGCATTAGGCAAGCGTGGTGGACTATAGCCTAATCCCTCTCATACTGAGAGGAGAACCGTGCCCAGTAGTTGGACAATGTAACGGGTTAATTAATTTAACAATGATGTGGTCTCCTAAAGAATACATGGATCAAAAGTATATTTAACTTGTTTTACGTAACAAATTGTAAACACTATCCCATCAAAAACATTCTGTAAAAAACTAGCCAAGTCTCGATGGAGCTGCTTGTTTATCTCTAAAAAGTAATGAAATCTAGACAAAGACGTGCCAAGTCTAAGGTTCCTTACTGCGATTTCTTTATTATTTATAGTTAATGTTGTGTGACTTGGCCATTGACTTGACGAATGACGAAAATTTCTGCGTTCTGGTCTTATCCAGAGGTTCTCAAATACGGGCCTGAAAATGCGGCGAAATGGTTCCCGTAAAGGATGGTACGGCAGTGTTTGCTTCGCGCTCGTCTTGGCGGGGGCACTGCCGTACCCCCAGATTTGTAGGAAGTCCCAAAATAAATAAATAAAAGTTATCTGGCAACATAAACAAGAAAAAATCGAATTATATCCTTCTTTTTAAGTTAACAAGAAGAGTAATTTAAAAATAAAGCTTAGTTCAAAAAGATTTAATACTGGTCTTGTCTCCATGTTTTATAAGAAACATGTTTCGCTAATGCTTTTTGGCAAATAACTATAGTTTTTATGGTTGTGTTTGGCATGGGATCCAGGGTGAAATAGCCTTGTGGCACCATTGTTCTCGAAGGACACGGATTCAATTACCCGCCCAACTGTTTTAGTATTTTGAATATGAAATTGTATCTACAATATGAAAGAATTTTTGTACTTCAGTTACTTGTTTATAACATAAATAATAAATAAATATTCTGCGACATTTTACACAGCACCATCTAGTACCAAACTAAGCAGAGCTTGTACTATGGGTACTATACAATGGATATAATACTTATATACTTTTTTTTGTAAATACATAAGAAACACCCAGACGAACACAAACACTTATATTCATCACATATTTTTTTGTGTCCTGTGGGAATCGACCCCACGACCTCATGGTCAGCAGTCCGGTACTCGAACCACTAAACCACAGAGGTCGTCAAACGAAATATAACTTAATTTCATGTTAACTGAATGCAAGCATTTTGTGTAAACTATTTCTTTACTGTGGGAAGGCCATGTTTTGTCGCTAATTGGCTACTTCAATCAAAATGATACCACGGCCTCACAGAAAACCATCGTGAGACAACAAGGGCAATGACATTACTTATTAAATAAGGCTTAACAACTGAGGTGTCAAGATGACAACGCGCGAGTGATACCACTGGTGTTGCTGGCGTCTATAGGCTGCGGTTACCGCTTACCATCAGGCGGGCCGTATGCTTCTTTGTTATCTTATTAAAAGCATCCTGCCCCTATCACGAATCACTTCCTTTATAGTCGAATTATCTCTCACAAAGTCCATCAAACTTTATAGTATATCAAGTATATCAATCTTCTTCTAAAACAATCACACATACTGGCTTAGAATCATAACCCTTTTGCTAGTCAAGTAACCTAACAAAGTCTATTGCGATAAAATTAATATCTAAGCGAGTGTTACGGGTAAAAGGTACTACTTCATAAATCTTACCTCCATATAACCCGTAACTTGAAACCTCCATAACTAACCCTCGTGGCAACACTACGCCAATAAACATGCAGTGTTATATTAAAACGCCGTCCAACCCTGTCAACGCGACCATGATCATTTTTATTGCTATCGAACCCGAGTTTTATTTTTGCATAAATATTTTCAACTTTTATTGCTTTTTTTATTGATATGGCGAAGAATGTTAGGTGTTTTTTTTATGTTAACTTTCGGAATATTAAAATCTGGTTGGTGCTCACGATTTTACTCGGATCTCAAAATATTTTTTGAGAGAAAAGGTAATATACGTCTAATCTATTTCGTATCAAAATTCATCAAAATTGGTTGAGTGGTTTAGGCGTGAAAACAAAACAAAATGTATTTTCGCATTTAAAGTTTGGATTTATATATACCATGGCGCCTGTATTTCCGGATAAGCAGAGGTGTATCGCTGACCACCTACATTTCAATGGTATGCTAGTCCCTAAATATTTTATATTGAAATCCAAAAATATTTTGCTCGGAATGAAACCCATGACCTCACGCAGCCGTTGAAATAGCGACCACTATACCAATCTTCAGTATATCTTTTCCAAATCCGTTTTAATTTTCACTATCGCAAGGAATCTTTACTGAGTAAATGCAATGGAAATGTTCTAACCTTTACTCCATCCCGTTACCATGGCAACGGACGTAGATCTAAACCAGCTTAACAAGAACAATTCTACCGCATGTACACCTGTCTCTTTCACGCTGCATACGTTTCTCTCGCTCGCACAATGCGAGTAATCGGCGGGTAAAATTTGCAATCGGAAGGGAGATCGTTTTCGCATTTATTGTAAACCTTCTGCATACCTACGTACCTTGGTACCTCACATAATGTATACTAAAATATTGACAGGTTGACTTCTTCATTATTAGCCGACTGTGCGAAGATAAGTAGATAATGTTTATCTTTCTAAAAGTCGAATGCGTTTTTTTCGTGAAATAACTATTGTAAACTTGGAGATAATACCAATATTAATAAATCATTAGTTGGAAAACTATACCTAACTGTATAAAATTTCAATTAATACCTTAAGAAAAAATCGCTTTAGAATTTTGCCAAGTGTATACATATCGTTCCCCGTGATTGTACATTAGTATACACTTAACCAAAACAAAGCTAACGCCGGGAGTGTAGGCGGGAAAATGTAAAGTGCACGTTGTCGATTAATTATTTTTCAAAACTTGATTTTCTCCGAAGTTTGATGTGTAATTATGGTGGATAATTAACCATTAAGTGTTCGTGAACGTGTGAGTGTAGGCAAATGACATAAAATTGAAAATAGTGACTTTTTGAGTTCTCTCCTAAACTCCATCGAAGCCTCAATAAAGTTTCTACCGTTTTATTGGGGCAACTGAACATTATACTTGACACTGGCGAACACAAAAAGTGTGGTGCCATAATCCCATGATGGGAAATATTACCTAGGTACTTGATTATTCTAATACTTGACACTGGCAAATACACAAAAAGTGTGGCGCCAAATTTTTTTTTTAAAAAAAAGCTAACGCCTTCAATGATACCGTAGTCTATTTTCAAAGTCTTTATTCGTTCCGTCTTGGCTAGACCGAACATCTTCGCGACTGGTTATGACTTCAAAAGTAGTTCTGTGCTCTTTATTGTGGAATATTTTGTTTGTACCTACCGGCTAGGGCTGTCATATTGCTGAGATGGCGATCTTTTCTTTTTTAATAACATAGCAGACGGCTCGCCTGATGGTAAGCGATTACCGCCGCCCATTGACACCCGCAACACCAGAGCTGAACTACATGAAATCTTATACTTAACTTTTTTAACGGCCTCACAGAAAACCGGCGTGAAACAATACTTACTTACGAGTGATGACACCGGAGACCCAAACCCTTTTAAAAGACCGGCAACGCTCTTGCGACTCCTCTGGTGTTGCGGGTGTCCATGGGCGGCGGTAATAGCTTACTATCAGGCAATCTGTCTGCTCGATTGCCCCATATAAAATAAATAAATAACTTTGAAAATAGGTTTCAGTACCAAAAAATATCGTTTAGAAAAATAAGTATTTACAAAAGTATTTAGGAAATATTCAAGAAAATAATTTTTCCACCAACATCAAAAGAATACTGACAATAAATAGTTCTTTCTGTAACTATTGCCAATAACAAAAAGACTAACGCGTAAGTATAGATTTTACTAGCTTGCGTCCGCGATTTCGCCCGCGTGGAGTTCGGTCTGTGTCTCACAAGGAATATTTTTTCCTGATGTTGCGACATTTTTCATTGATGCTCCGTTCCTATTGGTCATAGCGTGATGTTGTATAGACTATAACCTTTCTCGATTAATGGACTATCCAGCACATTTTTTTATAATTCGATCCAGTAGTTCTTGAGATTTGCGCGTTTAACCAAACAAACTCTCTAGCTTTATAATAATTACTAGCTTCTGCCCGCGGCTTCGCTCACGTGAAGCTATATCAGGAGTAATTATGAAAAACCAACATTGATGATCTCTTCTTTGTATGGGCCTCTATACATCGGGGAGGTCAAGCTGTATCTCAGGATTCGTTTAATTAGTTGAGATAAGAAGTTCACCAGTTTTTAAGTTGGAGCATATACTTTCTAACAGTGATAATAAAATTCAAATCCATTCAGTAGTTTTTGCTCCAACCCGTAACAAACAGACCAGAATTTTAAAAATCACATTTCGGATTCGGTGACGTTTATATACCACTAGCTTCTGCCCGCGACTTCGCCCGCGTAGCGTGATGATATATAGCCTATAGCCGTCCTCAATAAATGGGCTATCTAACACTGAAAGAATTTTTCAAATCGGACCAGTTGTCCTGAGATCAGCGCGTTCAAGTAAACAAACAAACAAACTCTTCAGCTTTATTTATTAGTATAGATAACCCACGTGTTTTTTTTTTATATCTTCAATGTACAGACACAGCTTTTTACAATTTTATAATAGTAGAGATTATGTATAGAAGTCTGCCTTATTAGCTAAGTGGTCCTGAGCGCGACTGCTACGCTAGAGGTCCTGGGTTCGATTCCCAGGTCGAGCAAAGTGTTTTTGGGTTTTTCTATGAAATTCCCAGTAGGAGCTCGGAGTTAGGAATCTGTGCCTGGTCAATGGCAATAGGCTCGCCCCCTATTACACGGGACCTAACCATACCGGCGAACTGTGCGTGTACATTAGTACGCCTCTGCCTAACCCTTCGGGGAATACAGGCGTGATGGTATGTTGTATAGAAGTGTCCTTTTCCGTGACATAGTTGGCAGTGCCAACCCTATGCGGGTCGTGAACTTGCCTTTGGATGCATTTGGTATTTTACAAATTTCAGGCTTGTTTTGAACGAGTATTTCATAACATAACATAACATACCATCACGCCTGTATTCCCCGAAGGGTTAGGCAGAGGCGTACTAATGTACACCCACAGTTCGCCGGTATGTTTAGGTCCCATGTAATAGGTGGCGAGCCTATTGCCATTAACCGGGCACAGATTCCTAACTCCGAGCTGCTACTGGGAATTTCATAGAAAAACCCAATAACACTTTGCTCGACCTGGGAATCGAACCCAGGACCTCTAGCGTAGCAGTCGCGCTCAGGACCACTTGGCTAATGAACGAGTATTTCATACGTAAATGTTCTATTTATTTTTGTAATGGCCGTGTTATTTGGAGAGCAATTCGATTTAATAGTGAAATGTCTGTGAGATAACGTTATATAAAGAAAGAAATAATATTAGATACTCAAATTACAATGGAGGCATTCGTGGGTAAAATATAATATTCTGCGACATTTTACACAGCACTATCTAGTCCCAAACTGAGCAGAGCTTGTACTATGGATACTAGATAATGGATATTTTAATACCTATATACTTTTTTTTTGTAAATACATACTTAGAATACATAAGAAACACCCAGACGCACACAAACACTTATATTCAACACATAAAAATATTTGTGTTCTGTAGGAATCGAACCCACGACCTCGTGGTCAGCAGTCCGGTACTCGAACCACTAAACCACGGCGGTCGTCAAAAGATCTAGTTGAAAAAAAAAAAAGACTTTTTAAAGTGTCCTTAAAAGATATATTTACAGAACTAAATTAATAATCTTTAATCTATACACATAAAACAGTATGAATGTGGCAGAAGCAAAAGAAGTACCTATGCAAGAATCGTAGATAGTGTCGATCTATAGTTTCTGCCTACCCCTGCCGGCTTAGTTACTGCATCCTTAAAAAAAAAACAATTCTAAACAATTTCTGAGATTGGTGTTCAACCAAACAAACAAACTCTTCAGTATTCTATATTTTTTTTTAATGTAAAAATGCACTGATGAGTCGCACTTTACTAGTATTCTTGTTAACCCCTTACTAGTATTATTTTTAACCCCTTACTAGTATTCTTGTTAACCCCAACTAAGCTATATGCTTGTGTTACGAGTGGGTTCACGTCGGTAGTTCAATGGATGGGTTTCGAGCCGGCAACCACATGATCGCAAGCCCTAGCTAAGGCCGCTTCAATAAATCATATTATAAGTATAGATTAGGTATTCTCCTACCTATCGTAACTACATTAATATATTATGAAAACACAAAGCCTTTTAAACTAAACAAAACACCACTCGGTAACTCCCTACATATTCGAAAACTTTAAAATAAACGGTTACACCGAGCTAACTGTTATAGTTTAGCACTCATGCTCCATGTTAATTTAAACTTAGTTTTCGCTGGTACTGAAGTTTGAAATAATTTAGATTCACGTAACTTATGTTCGCTTTGTATCTTAAGTTGTCTTCGCGACGGGTATTGGGTTTGGGGACGGTAGAGAAATATGAGAAGGTTGTTACCGTTTTTTCGCTCGTTTACACAATTTCATTAAATTTACACAATTTCCTTTTATGTGGGCAATTTAGCTTCCGCCTCCTTTACTAGTATTTTGTAAATAAGGGAACATAGGTATCTCTTTTCATTCTCCTCTCTTGGCACTCATTTCCTCAACCCTCGCCTGTCTCTAGATCCCTTTCTGACAACTATCTATTATCCTACTATCCCCCCTTTTGTCTTCCTCCTTACCCTCGATCATGCCTCTCTCGCTCCACCCGATCTCCTCCTTAATATAGTCGACCTCGGTCAAACTGGGACATCCTTCAACGTCCTCACATCTTGGTATCGCAATATTGTACCAGTGAAGTTTGTAATTTATTTATTTTAAAAGAGTGTCCATGGAGTTTCTTGCCGGATTCTTCTCCATAGGATCGACCTTTTGGAACCGTGCAACTAGAATCATAACGTTTCAAAAACGCTTGTAAAAGCTTATTTGAAATAAAAACATTTGAACTTTGAACCCTTTCTCGACTCTATCCCACTCTCTGACCTCTCAATTCATCTTCTGCCGCTTCTCTCAATGAAACGATATTTATTTATGTAAATAGATCTTTTAAAAAATCATTTTTACGATTCGATGTCTTATTTTCTTAAGTACTAGATGGCGCCATTATCATAGGCAATCTCACCTTTGTCTAGTTTGTCCCTACTCAGAGGGAGCAGAGATAGAGTTGATAAAACTTTTTCTTTCCCGCCTCTATTATTATCTCTATCTAATCTATAAAAGTAGTTGGCTGTGTTGCCAGCTGCCAATCTTTAAGCAACCTATAAATAAGTTTATAATAACATAACATACCATCACGCCTGTATTCCCCGAAGGGTTAGGCAGAGGCGTACTAATGTACACCCACAGTTCGCCGGTATGTTTAGGTCCCATGTAATAGGGGGCGAGCCTATTGCCATTAACCGGGCACAATTTCCTAACTCCGAGCTGCTACTGGGAATTTCATAGAAAAACCCAATAACACTTTGCTCGACCTGGGAATCGAACCCAGGATCTCTAGCGTAGCAGTCGCGGTCAGGACCACTTGGCTATTGAGGCAGTTTATAATAGGTACTTAATATTGTGGTATTTTTTGGTTTGTTGTGCGTATATGGCATATAGACAAAAATAAAAAAAATCTTTCTTTCTTTTTTTTATTCTTTCTATTGCTTCTGTCTCTGGCTGGCGACTACCCTTACGTCGGAGTCTATCGTGAAGCACCTTGGTTTGTGTTTCAACATTTGCGCGTGAGAGGCAGTTCCCCCTCGGTTGCTGCGGCTTTGACAGTCTGCAGTCCACAGAGGCTCAAAGCTCGGCAACGCATCTGCAACTCCTATGGTGTTGCAGATGTCCATGGACGGCGATCACTACTTAAACTTAACTTGGTTTGCCGACAAATAAATTAAAAAAAATCACACTAGGTCGATAGTAAATCTTAAGGCTCTCAAGTCTTGAATAAAAAAGGTTATTTCAAAAAGGATTAAATATATTCTTAGTCACGTCAAATAATTATAATCAAGAGGCCCAGTAAACTGCTTACTCAGTGGAACTTAATTTAACTTTATGAAGTATTCAAAGTTAAATTTATCATAACAGACTATTTTGTGGGTCGAATAATTAATTTTATCATAAAGGATGAAAGAGACAGTTATCTTAAGTAAAAAGGTTTTCTTAAAGGTAGAAAAAGTACCGCTTAATATTTTTTTTATGACACTAAGACGGCAAATAAAACTGCCTCATTAGCCAAGTGGTCCTGAGCGCGACTGCTACGCTAGAGTTCCTGGGTTCGATTCCCAGGTCGAGCAAAGTGTTATTGGGTTTTTCTATGAAATTCCCAGTAGCAGCTCGGAGTTTGGAATTTTTGTCCGGTTAATGGCAATAGGCTCGCCACCTATTACATGGGACCTAAACATACCGGCGAACTGTGGGTGTACATTTGTACGCCTCTGCCTAACCCTTCGGGGAATAAAGGCGTGATGGTATGTTATGTTAAGATGGCAAATAAGCATATGGTTCGCCTGATGGTAAGCGGTTACGTAGCCTATGGACGCTTGCAACACCAAGGGTATCTCTCGAGCATTGCCAACCTTTTCACATCCTGTTTGAGAGTTATTTTATGGGATAGGAGGGCAAACGAACAGGCGGATCACCTGATGGTAAGCGATTACCGCCGCCCATGGACACCCGTAACCAGAGGAGTCACAAGTGCGTTGCCCGCCTTTTAAAAGGGTTTGGGCCTTCGATATCCTCACTCACTCGGCGAAACACAACGCAAGCGTTGTTTCACGCCGGTTTTCTGTGAGGACGTGGTATCACTCCGGTCGAGACGGCCCATTGTGCTCTTGGCTCTCCTACTATGGAAAATGGGGTAAAGATTAAGGAGGAATAGTTGGGTTGGCAGCATAGGAGACAATAAGTGTGATTCTTAATTAGTAATTTTTCTATCGTTTTACTGGGGCACCTGAGGTATTCTATACCTCAAAAAAGACTTGAGCTAAAGCTCTAAGTGTCCAGGTCATAAAATAACCACCCAACCTTTTTAAGAATGTTGCCCCATACTAGGATTTTCACTTGTATAGTGGGTGCTTTTTCAAAGACAAATCTATCTATTTTTCTAATATATAAACCTCAAGAGTTTGTTTGTTTGCTTGAACGCGCTAATCTCAGGAACTACTGGTCCGATTTGAAAAATTATTTCAGTGTTAGATAGCCCATTTATTGAGGAAGGCTATAGGCTATATACCATCACGCTAAGACTAAGTAACTATTCCACGCGGACGAAGTCGCGGGCAGAAGCTAGTACTCACATACACAAACGTCCAGACCCAGAACCTGTAGGTCATAGAAATATATGCTCCGTGTGGGGATAGAACCCACTCAAGCCGATCGCTCAGCGGCTTCGCCTAACGTGTTAAAACTAATACGTCTATAACCTCCTTGAAGTTCAAGAACTACATAAACATAATAGTAGAAACCTCCTTTTACAAAACTTCTTAGTCAACGGGTAGGTCAAACTTTTTACGTCTCAAAGAGTCCAAGCTCAATGGGCCAACATGGAAACTTCCAGTCAAGTTTATTCAAGACTTCAAGAAAGACCAAAGTTTGAAATTAACCTGTTTGGACGGTGTTTTGAAGCAATAAGAAGTCTCGGTGAGACATTTTGTTTACTGAGCGGAGATAAAAAAATTGTTTCTTTTAAAACTTTTTACTCACTCGTTCATTATTTTTTAAACTGCCTCATTAGTTTACTGACAAGTACGACTGCTGTGTGAGTGGTCCTGGGTTCAATTCCCGAGCTGAGTAAACTGTTATTCAGTTTTTCTCTGCAACTCCCAGTACCTAGCAGCTGGGAGTTTCAGTTTAAGTCGGGCTAATTGCAATAGGCTCTCTCCTGTTATATAGGACTTAAATATAGGTGTCTAGCAATAGGTATTCTCTGCCTATCCCTTCAGAGAATATAGGCGTGCAGTCGACCCTAAAGACGACTGTTTTGAGTGCTCTCTGGGCACGTCTATAAAGGCAAGTTCAGTAAACAGTGTTCCCTATTGCATTGTTTGAAAGTGTTCTTCTAATACCCACAGTTCGTTGGTATGTTTATGTAACAGGGGATGAGCCTATTGCCATTTACCGGTCACAATGCGCTCCCCGAGTGGGTCTTCCCCGATAGATATAATATGGGTGTCTTTAAATCACGAGAGACTGCCTCATTAGCCAAGTGGTCCAAGCCGCTGCTACGCTAGAGGTCCTGGGTTCGATTCCCAGGTCGAGCAAAGTGTAATTGGGTTTTCTATGAAATTCCCAGTTGCAGCTCGGAGTTAGGAATTTGTGCCCGGTTAATGGCAATAGGCTCGCCCCCTATTAAATGGGACCTAAACATACCGGCGAACTGTGGGTGTACATTAGGTACGCCTCTGCCTAACCCTTCGGGGAATACAGGCGTGATGGTATGTTATGATAAATCACGAGTGATTCGCGCGCTCCATCGTATATCGCAGTGTCGCTTAACATCATCCGGCCAAGCGTGAGCCTATCAAGAATTAAAAAAAAACATATCCGACCTCCGAGCGGCTACTGAGATTTTTTTACAAAGACCCAAATAACATTGCTCGACGTGGGAATCAAACTCAGATCCTCTAGTGTAGCAGTCGTGCTTACAGCCACAAGACAGTATCGGCATTAATATAACGCGAAAAATTCCGAAAAAAAGTAACTTAGTGTTATTTATTTTGTTTTCCTGAATATATCTTTTTTTCTTAGAGACACTATCTTATATATCAGCCAACCAACTAATAATGGTAACACGCTACTAAATTGTACCGAATGTGTCGCTAGAGATGTGTTATGTGTCTTCCTGTAACACTTTACCGTGTCAAGAAATATTGTGTTTGTTCAACACACAAATTATTTGTCTCTACTCAAAGTTTTTTGGAAAAGGTAATAAAGACATGAGAGCAGTGTTAGTCTAGTGATATGTAAATGAGACTGCCAAGTCGAAGGTCTCGAGTTCAAATCCAAGGCACGCACTCTGACTCTTCGTAGTATTAATAGTTAATTATCACGCGCTTAAACGGTGAAGGAAAACATCGTGAGGAAGCCTGACGAGATTTTCTCGGCGGCGTGTGAAGTCTGCCAACCCGCATTAGGCTAGCGTGGTGGACTATAACCTAATCCCTCTCATTGCGAGAGTAGACCCGTGCCCAGCAGTGGGACAGTATATGGGTTGTTTATGTTAAGGCACGGAGGGACCTCAATTTCTAAAAACGGTTACCTATCCATAGATTGACCGCGTAAAGCATTCCTTTGCAGATCGAATGATTAGCGTAGTTTTTACTAAGCTTCTAACCCACATACGTAAGCAGTATCTAAGTCAAAATAATAAAGAAAAAGCTATATTCAAACGTATCTCTACCTGAATATCTGCCTACCCTACTGAAGCATCTTACATGTAAATAACCCCGTCTCAGTCTGTTCTGAAGATTAATGTACTGTGAGATATGGAAGATAAGTTATTTACACTGTGTGTCGCGGGAAAATACGACAGACACAATGTAGATATGGAGAAAAAATTTCTCGTGATATCATGATAAGTTAAAATTGGGAGAGCCATGCTTCGGCACAAATGGGCCGGCTCGACCGGAGTGATACCACGGCCTCACAGAAAACCGGCGTGAAACAACACTTACGATGTGTTTCGCCGAGTGAGTGAGGATACCGGAGCCCCAAACAATTTTAAAAGGCGGGTAACGCACTTGCGCCTCCTCTGGTGTTGCGGGTGTCCATGGGCGGCGGTTATCGCTTACCATCAGGTGATCCGTCTGCTCGTTTGCCCACCTATCCCATAAAAAAACACAGTTCTGACGCTCCACAACATCTTTCTGACACAGTTAGCTTGCTACAATTTTCTTTTTTTTATGGATTAAGTTGGTACACGAGCTGAAGAGCCACCTGGTGGTAAGTAGTTACCATCGCCCATGGACATCTGCAACACCAGAGGAGTTGCTGATGCATTGCGCGAGCCTTAAGAGAACTTACGGACTCTTTGGGTCTATCCCTGGGTTTTTTATGAAATTCTCAGTTGCAGCGCGGAGTTGCGATCTGTGCCCGGTTAAAGGCTCGCCTCATGTGAACTGAACATAAAGACAGACTGTGGGTGTACATTAGTTCATCTCTGCCTAACTCTTACAGGAATACAGGCGTGATGGTATTATACGTTATGTCCTTTGGTTAGGCTGAGAACCAATCTCAGCTTAGTTAGGAAGTGGCTAACAAAGGGATATCGATTCATGGTGGGCATTTCGAAAACTTGAACGAAACGATTTAAGTCCACATTTATCATGCGTATGCATCCATTTAATCACTGGGAAGTGCTCGGGCACTTCCCGAGTGGGTCTTCCCCGATAGATATAATCTGGGTGTCTTTATCACGAGTGAATAGGTATCTTCTAGGCAAAGTTTAAGTTCACTTTTATCATGCGTACCGCCAAATGTAGAATGCGCTTCCCTAGTGGGTCTTCCCCGATAGTTTTTTTTTAATCGGATAGGGGAGCAAACGAGCAGTCTGATCACCTGATGGTAAGCGATAACCGCCGCCCATGGACACCCGCAACACCAGAGGAGTCACAAGTGCGTTGCCCGCCTTTTAAAAGGGTTTGGGCCTCCGGTAACCCCATTAGATATAATCTAGCTGTCTTTAAATCACGAGTGAATCGGTTTCTTCTAGGCAATCGCGCTCCATCGTCGTATCAGGCGAACTGCCGATCAAACGTAAGCCAATTCAAAAATTCAAAAAGGCTAGGAATATGGTTTAGTTTTTATCTCTCTAACGTTCTCAAGAGCATTAGAACAGTTACATTACGGCATAAGGAACTGTCTCGTGGGAGAATTTGAAGAACAATGCGCTCATTGAGTAGCTGGAGCTTATCTTGGAGGTAAGCGAACATCGCTGCCGAGTCTTGACTCTCGAGTGATATAATTGATTTGGAGAGATGGGCCGCCTTCTCAGGGATATCAGGTTGAACAAGCGTTCACGTTCCCGCACTTTTCTGCAGCACTCGCGACCGTAACGAGGGTGAGGGTATACCAGTAAAACAACCACACGGTGTTATGGCTGTATATTGAGTACTTTGACTACTTTGCTTGACTAAAATAACAGACATCGCGAGCCTAGTCAAATCGCGGAGAAACTTAACACCGCGATTCAGGAATGGCCTAAAACCTAACAACGCCATCTATCGGGCTTAAATTGAACAATATTCAACCTGTATTGAATATTGTTTAATTTAAGCCCGATAGATGCCCGTAAACGCGAGGTCAAGAGCTGTGTGATAACTTAGTCCTGCGATGTTACTAGGGCTTCATACAATACGATAGATAGTTAAAGATGCATTTATAGTATTAAATGGTCTGGCGGTTTTAAGATTTTTTATGTGGCCTGCGCAAATGTTACACTGATCTGGTATCGTAGTGCGACGGATTGTTTGGCTCCCTAGATTGTGGTCGAGCTACTCAATGACTGATGCATGCGTGCCGTCAGATATGACTGGTCTACTCAAAGCCACTACGGATCTTTCTTCAAAAGCCACATCAGATATTGCCTTGCATTGTAACTCACATAAATATATTTGCTTCTAAGTACTGTCTGTAGGTACTTTAAAAGAGACCATGATTCACTGAGTTTGTTGCGGCATTTCTTCTCAGAGGTCGTCAGTTAGGAGCTAAAAAATTATATGAAAAACATTGACTTGTAAAAGTGTCCTTAAAAGATCTATTTACAGAAATAAACATCATTTATCAAGATTCTTACTGGTTTTACATTTAATTTTGCTATTAGTTACGTTATCGTCTGTCTGTCAAGATCCAATGGAATCAAAATCTACAGGGTACTTCCCGTGAACTCAGAATCTTGAAATTTGGTACGAAGCAACGTCTTATAGCACAGATAAAGGAAAAATTGCTAAAAGCATACATTTTTAGTTCCATCATATAATAAAAAAACAATTAAGTATGGAACCCTCGGTGCGCGAGTCTGACTCGTACTTGACCGTTTTTTTGTCATAAAAAATAGTAAAAATAGTAGGTATGGTGGCATGATATCGAGCTAACTGTAAAGAAAGTCATGTCAGTTGAGGAGCAAACTGACTTTTCAATAGATGTTACTGACGTCAACTTTTTTTATTTTATTAGGATCTCCAACAAAGAATACACCTAACGTGCTATAGAAGTGTTTACATTAAGGCGCTGACAACAGCTAAATAGGCATATCTCGAACAAGTTTTAGCCAAATCCATACAGTTTGTGACAGCGAAAAAAATGTATGTTAATCTTGAACGTATTCCGGAAAATTTCGTTGAATTTAAAACACGTTTTTGAAAAGTTTTCTCGATACAAAAAAATGGTAAACTGACCTCTTAAAACGACCTTCCAAATAAAATATCTGTACTACTAGTCAATGTTAGTTGGTAAAACTAATAACAATAACGTATCATATTTAAATACATAATTTCGTTGTCTTATATTTTCGACTACTTAACTTTTTTTTAAGTAATTAAATGTTTTATGGTTTTGTTAAAAGTTGCGAATGTCGCGTCATCGCGCTTCTCTTTCTGTTCTATGCAGTCCGACAGTGATCGCATAGACGCGCTGCTAGATGGACGTATGTCGCTTCGCCCCGCACGCTATCCGTTCATTACGTATTTTTGCCGTATTACAATTTCAAACATAACAATACCTACATACCTATTTTATGTTGTTCCCAATAAAATTAACACAAGACATTGCTAAAGGATATAACTGTACTATAAATATAGTTCTAAGCTGTAAATATAAACATTTAGAGTTCTACGTTGTAAATATAAATACAGTTCTAGGTAGTGTTCATATTGGCTGTGAAAAATGGAAAACAAAATAAATGAAAAAAATGCCGGAGGCCAGCCAAAAAGCGCTTTTACACTACAAACGAAAACATCTCATGGAAGTAGTAAAGTAATTACAGTTTTTATAATGTCATATTGTTTCTACAACTTATAGCGTAAATTCGTCAATATGAACAGTGTTCGTCTGGTCTAGTGGTATGCGCAGAGATTCGGGATCCGGAGTTTCGAGTTCGCTACTTACTGTTGACTATTATATTTATTTTAAGATTTTATTTTTATTTAGTTATTTTATTTTAAGATTTTACTTTTTTAGAATAATTATTAATTTATTTCCTTCAATTATTTAATTTTCTTTACAGGAATAAGAGACGTTTGGCGAACAGTTTAGAAACAGGTCAAGCGTCAGAAATTGTAATTTTATAAGTATATAATTATGTATATTATACGTAGCGTTGGTATAATTTTATTATTTAGCGGGGATAACGACAAAAAATAGCATCCCCTTTACTTTATGCAAGAAAGTCACAAATAAGTCCAGTTATAAACTACTCACATTTGCATAGACCTATGACTATCTTAGAACTGGACGTATAGGAAAATACTCGCAGCTTTGTCTATTGTCTCTTGCCCATTGAACAGGGTCAAAATAAGTTAGCTAGCGAAACTCCGCAGTCGTGATGGGTCTAATCTAAACATGATCAAAAAGACACAACCAAGTACGTGTATTTTTGAAAATTCTGTTTTCTTTGTTTAAACTTCACAGTCGTAATGAATATCGATATCGAAACCCACAATATAACATAATTTTCTCAGCTAATATTTTAAGTAAGAATTCCACCAACAACAACAACACTATTCCACAACCCGTACATTCTTGTGGTATATTTAAAAAATGAAAGAAAAAACTGAAAATAATATTATTCGAATTCACGTCACGGGACTTTTTTGGCGGGCCTCGCCTGAGTGAACACGAAATATTAAATTGGGGTAGGTACAGGCTTTTTTCTAGAGCCTAATACGTCATTTTAGAACCTCAATGAGAAATTACTCCATTACTACGACTATCATTCGATGATTAGTTGGCAATTTTTCTACAATTTCTTTCTTCTTCTTTAAGAAGTAGAGTACAGAACCTTGATTGTATAGATACAGTGTGTATCGTTTATTTAAGAAACTAAATAATTTATAAAAATCTACTAAAATGATGCAGTCTTTACAATACAACGTTGATATTCAGAAGTAACTTAGATAATGAGTTGAGAGTTCAGAAGAATTAACTAAAAAGTTTGACAAAAACCCACAACGTACTCGTAAAAGGATTAAATAACATTTTCGAAACCTTCGACTAACACACAACCTACACATATTCACTCACCTACGAGAAAATCTGGAGGAAGCTGTTTTTAGTTCTACCAGACTCATCACTTAATTATTGAATAGGTTTTAATTGAAATTCAGAACAAAAATGGGAATCGTAGCCCGGACCGATTTGTATGTAGGTGAGTGGATACGTCCCAAGTCGTGTGTCAAGATTTTTAATTTTTAAAATCACTTTTGGGTTCGCAGACTTTTATATATCCTAACCCACTTGTATTTTTTAAAATTTTATAATAATAGAGATAATTCATATATATACTTGTTTTTTTATTCGTCCTGTCTAATTTGTCTCAGCTCTTCGTACAGAGCAGTAAATACATACCAACGCCATCTATTGCCTTGATTGTTCATTCTTGATCGCGTCACTGTTTCTTATTAGGTAGTTCGCTGTATCACCGCTCTTTTAAAAAAGCGCTTAGTTATCGGAGTAATAATGGGCGTGGCTAAAATACCGAAACATCGAATTTCATTTAGCTGTTGTCAGCGTCTTAATAGATATTCCTTGTGTTTCCTCAATTACAGGAGATCACATCATGCAGTAATATAGCTCGCGTCACCTGTCGATTTCTTCTTTTTTGTTTGTGAATTTTAAACTACCCACACCGGGTCATTATTGTTATCATAATTAAGTATTCTCATGTAAGTGACAGATTGTCTTAATGAGAAATAAAGATCTTTAAACCGATATAAACAAACAGAAAGAAGAATTAAATGCACTTAGGATGTAAAATTAACAATAATATTGAATACTTAGCGCCACTTGCACCAACTTCTTAAATGTGTTTAAGTTGTATTTAAACACAAAATTTCTATGAAAAATCGTGTTTAAATACAATTTAAATAGAATTATGAAGTTGGTGCAAGTGGCCCTTAGAATTTAAAACTAATTACAAGTCATTTATATAATAAAAAAATAATAAGAAAATAAAATAAATTAAGATTTTTATATCCAGAATGTTTCCCAAGACAGCAAAAATATTTCGTATCTCCCATGTTAACTCAGACTGACAATCTTCTCGCACTAAAACAAAATGTCTCACATGAAATAGTCAGGGCTTGAAGTAACATTAACAAATCGTACCAAGATTTCCCCAATGAGATCTTTTTGGGTTTCTGGGCGCCTGGTAGCTACATCTTTAATTTAGATAAAGTTTTGTTAAAAAAGTTCTCATTTCCTGTTTTAAAAAGTATGGTTGGTTATAATTAATTGTAGGTTGTAGTTTTGCGGTTAAGGTGGCTACCGTTGCCCTAAGTATCGTGAGTTCGATTCTCATCCGATATAAAATATTTATTTGATAAACAGATATTTGTTTTGAGTGTTGGTGTATTTTGTGTATGTTTATTGTACCCCGCGATGCAGGGTTTATAGGGTAGTGTAAATAAAACCACGGGTTTAACATACTATTTCATATTGATTTCTGAAGCTTACGCGAATATCAGTATTGCAGTATTGTATTGAATACAAATATAACGCGATATAATCCGTAAAGTTGTTTTATTTCAATATACTATTTCATCTCTACTTATAAAATCACAAAATTTAAACAAAAACAACCTCTCCTTTTTTATGATAAAGGGGGCAAACGAGCAGACGGATCACCTGATGGTAAGCGATTACCGCCGCCCATGGACACCCGCAACACCAGAGGAGTCGCAACTTTTTTAAAAGAGGTCGGGCCTGTATCCTCAATCACTCGGCGAAACACAACGTAAGCGTTGTTTCACGCCGATTTTCTGTGAAGCCGTGGTATCATTCCAGTCGGCCCATTCGTGCCGAAGCATGGGTCTCCCACGGTAGCGTGATGGTACCTATATTATGTCATATTTGTTCTCATTTATTTTTACAATTCCCGTGTTTATTCTGTTTTGCTTAAACAATCTCTAGGGATACCCCGTTTTTGGAAGCACGGCGCCGACGAATGCCGCGGCTCATTTCCCAAGGGAAATTTCTTTCCGTTTTTTAATTTGGATATTTTCTCTCACTAACGAAGCCTTCAGTACCCAAGTATAGATACTAGATTTGAGAGTAGAGTTGGATAGTAGCGAAGTATACAAAATATAAATTTATTTTAGTTTTATTGCTAACCAGCTGTACAATTTTTTTTCTAAATACCTGGCTATTGCGCGAATATTAGACATAGAAATAAAACAACTTTGAACCGATCATACAACGTGATAGAAAGTTAATTTTACTTCAATGGCAGAAGGGTCTTTTCTGTTCTTATGTCCGGGGTCATTAGGTAAAACCGACAGTTGGGAATCGAACCCCGGAACTCCGCTTTCAACCACTAACTAGACGGTCAGACAGTTATTGGTAATCTTTTCAAAAAGATTAATGTTTGTATACTTAGTACGAAGTAGGTATTACCTCGATAAGAAGGGAGTCTATACTTCGAACATTTATCAAATAAAAATATGACTACATTCCATTTCTTATCAAATGCCATTTAGACGACGGTGTACCCGCCATAATATATGAAAAGTTTTGTAAAATATCTCAAAAATGTTTAATGTATTCTGAATATGTTCTATCTAGAAATTTATGGAACCTTAAAATGTTTCGATAAAATTGTTTGCAAAATGTATATGTTTGTAAATATGAAGACCATCTTGCCAGGAAAGTTTTAAGCATAAATGTTGATAGATATTTGGTTTAAAGAAGAATGTGTGTAGATATTTAAATAAGAAGAGACAGTTCAAGTATTTTATTTTTGATATAATAATATGACAAAGATAAGCATCACGTGGGAGAGCCATGCTTCGGCACGAATGGGCCGGCTCGACCGGAGTGATAGATACCTAGGCCTCACAGAAAACCGGCGTGAAACAACGCTTACGTTGTGTTTCGCCGAGTGAGTTAAGTTACCGGAGGCCCAAACCCTTTTAAAAGGCGGGCAACGCACTTGTGATTCCTCTAGTGTTGCGGGTGTTCATGGGCGGCGGTTATCGCTTACCATCAGGTGATCCGGCTGCTCGTTTGCTCCCCAATCCCATAAAAAAACGCCAACCAGCCAATAGACGCCAGCAACACCAGTAGTGCCACTCGCGCGTTGTCATCTTGATATCACAGAGCCTCATTTGCCCAGTAATGTCACTGGCTACATTACCCTTCAAACTCGAACACAATAATGTTTGCACATTATTTACTTAGCGGCAGAATATTCGGCAATGCGATGACCATCCTCCGACAACCATCCTCCAAAAACCTTTCATCCCTTAGCGGCAATTTGAGGAATGAAAACAACCATCACCTCTGTCTCCCAAAGAAGCAGGCAGAGTTGTACCTACTAATGTAAACGTATTAATCTTGATTTTGTGACAAAGAAATCTTTTTCTTTATTTGTAACACTGTAAAGAGGTCTGTTATGATTGTTCAATTTGCAACACAGCCTCCTCCGAGACCTGGCAGCACTCAGATACATTAAGTTTATCTCTTTACTCCTGACGTTTCCCCGTTTTCTTATTCAAGAGAAGACTTTAATATGATTCCTTTTTTCTCGATTTTTGCTTTTAAGTGTTGGGTTTTAACAGTTTTTCCTGAGTTCTTCGGGATTAGGGTTGTGTTTAAAATTCTTTGGTTGAGTGGGTAGTTGTTGAGAGGAAATGTTTTTAAATTTTAAGGATCCCGCGGAATTTGAAGACACAATATTTTATCTAATTGTGTTACTATTCGAGACACTGAGACTGAGACACTGTTAATCTAGGTTCCTGCCGTACGATTTCGTCTACTACTACTTCACTGTAAATAAACCACCAGAAAATCGTTTGAAACTTGACAAAGTTGTCAAGAATTGCATTCGCTTACATTTATTCGAAATGGTGGAGCAGAAACCTAGGTTAAGTGCCAATTGCATCAACTTCAAAAGTATATTTAAATTGCATTTAAACACGATTTTTCATGAATTGATTTATTCATCTCCAGGTTTCGGCTCGACCAGGACTCGTTCGACGACTTGACCAATATAAAAGTCTGTTGCTACCCGGTATTATTGCGCTAAGAATTTTGTATGTACCGCGTGTGTATTTTCATACACAGTTTCTTAAAAACTCGAATCTGGAACATTTTCTTTTAGGTTTGACCCATGATATGAAATGAAATGATATTAGGATTCGAAATGGATTCCAAAAATAATGTTACTTTATTGATTTCTGAAGCTTACGCGAATATCAGACATATTGAAATAAAACAACCTTACGGATTATATCGCGTTATCTATATACTTACTAATATATAAAGCTGAAGAGTTTGTTTGTTTGTTTACTTGAACGCGCTAATCTCAGGAACTACTGGTCCGATTTGAACAATTCTTTCAGTGTTAGATAGCCCATTTATTGAGAAAGGCTATAGGCTATATATCATCACGCTACGTGGACGAAGTCGCGGGCAGAAGCTAGTATTATTATACAATACAATACAAAGCCCGACGTTTCGGACCCTTTACAGCGTCCATGGTCACGGGCAGACGGTGAAAGTAAAGATATCTGCCCGTGACCATGGACGCTGTAAAGGGTCCTGAATGGAGAGACCACAAACATAACTGCTTGAAAAAACGTGCAGTCGAACTTGACAAAAACCTTTCATCCCTTAGCGGCAATTTGAGCAATGAAAAAAATTCAATTCTCGATTCCCCCAACAATATGGTATCCGAGCTTCGAGTAATAATTCATGGCAAGGTTCTTTACACTCGACACAATCATTTCCTGAATTACACTTTTTTGTCGTTTCCCGAATTCAAATTTGGTAGGCACCTAGCCTTTTTGCAGTCATAAGAAAAAAAACGGGAAAATTGAATAATTCTTTCGTCTTCGCGAATTGGCGCTGTAAAAGTGATATGGAGAAGTGGATTTATTATCCGATTTTATGGTGTAAATGGATTTTGTGAGACGAGTAATGGTAGGTTATCTTTCTGTCTCCTTTCACAATGTAATACATTCTAATAGGTTCATTTGGTATACTCATTTTTTACGCAGATTTTCCTGAAATATTTCATTTGGCAGCCTGGGGTTTAATTTTTTTATCATAATTTCAATATGTTTTCTGGGGAGACATGAGTGCAATTGCCCAGTAGTGGCACACCACACTAAATACAATAATATCGTATGTATTATTATCATATTTTGTACTATTTAGTTTAGGCTAAGTGTATCCGACATTTAGATATTTTTATTACAATTTATACACATAGCAATTGCTCATATTTTCCTTCTTTCTTTCATTCTAAAATGAAACCCTTAAACCCTGTATCAGTAACATCAGCTATCGTATAAAAGAATCAGTAACATCAAACAAAAGGAATCTAATTACATTTTCCCGCCCGAAAATTTAACTCCGTACAAAAAAATAAACCCTAAAATGCTCGGGGAAGAAAAATTTCCCATTACCCAGGTAAAATGGCAATATATCCGCGCAGAACAAACATGCCTATGCAAATTTGTAGGCTACACATTGAACGTATGTCATTCATCA
The DNA here is from genome assembly GCA_947256265.1 of Acronicta leporina. Lineage (NCBI taxonomy): Eukaryota > Metazoa > Arthropoda > Insecta > Lepidoptera > Noctuidae > Acronicta > Acronicta leporina. The sequence continues at coordinate 1,350,922 of OX366537.1, read as the reverse complement.
CGGTCGGTAGGGGTGGGGGGATGTTAAAACGGGGAAAATGGGAATAAGAATTTAAGTGAAGAGCACCGAAAATATCCGAAAAAAAAACGGGCAGCGACATTTTGAATAATGGGTCTGCAGAATTAGAAAAAGGGGTTTTATCTGTACTTAGTTGTTTTAGGGTTAAATTAATTATTCTTTTTGACTAATGATTTTTTCTTTGAAAATTTTACTAAGTATTGGATTGTAAGCACAGAAATGTAATTAAAATATCCGAGCCTTTTAAACAACATTTTTACCTCATAATTCAGCAATAACAAAGTGTATATGATACAAAAGATTCGTCATTCTAAAACCAACTCAGTTCCAAGTATTAACAGTTGATATTCGTGTGTTTAAGCAAGGTTTTGTTATTACAAAGGCTTTTAATATACGTAACCCTAAAATTTCGCGCCAAAACCTCGCACGCCGCACAAAGCCGGTGAGATAGGGTTATTTTTATTACGTCAAATAAAAAAGAAGATGGCGGTTATGCGTTATTTTACAAGTATATTGTCCCTGAGGATCTATTACGAAAATTACATTGCATGAATTGAAAAGGATAATTTCATTCAATTCCTATAGGCATTTCGGGTAAGCAGATGTGATGGTAGGGTGTAAAATTTACTGTTTTTTTTTTCAGACAGCAAAGATAGGAACTTACATTAATGGTATCCGAATAATAGCATAACATAACATACCATCACGCCTGTATTCCCCGTAGGGTTAGGCAGAGGCGTACTAATGTACACCCACAGTTCGCCGGTATGTTTGGGTCCCATGTAATAGGGGGCGAGCCTATTGCCATTAACCGGGCACAAATTCCTAACTCCGAGCTGCTAATGGGAATTTCATAAAAAAACCCAATAACACTGCTCGACCTGGGAATCGAACCCAGGACCTCTAGCGTAGCAGTCGCGCTCAGGACCACTTGGCTAATGAGGCAGTTAATAAGTTAATTAATAATAATAAGATAATTAATAATAATAAGATAATTAATAATAATAAGTTAATTAATAATAATAAGTTAATAATAATAGCATAAATTTGATTAAATTATCTTTGAATTACGATTTAATTAAGTTTGAATTGCGATTTATTTAGTTATTAAGTTACAATCAATCCGGTCCAGTGAACCGCATAACATTATACCTATAACAGGAAAATTTCTTATGATAAAGACTTCAAAATTTTACGTAAGAAAATGTAGCATTTAGAATATGTTAATGTGTTTTTGTTGCTCTATATAGAAATATTGAATTTCAAACCATAACCAATGAACTGCCTAAATTTGTATAAAATTATTTATACCGAAATTTACGTTCCAAACAAAACATAATCGTTTTGCTAATTATCCCAAATGTTTTTCAAATTACCTTTAGAAGTACAGCGTGTATCTGAAAATACATTGTATTATTTTTATTTATAACCCTTAAGAGGATTCCGTGGTCTAAATGGGTGTACATTTGTCTGGTGGAAAGATATTGCTCTGTATGAGTTACATGTGTTTATACCTTTACACAATAAATTAGGCTGTTTACCGATATTATTCTCTAAATCAATTAACTAGCTTCCGTCCGTGGCTTCGTCCACGTGGACATCGGTCTATCACTTAAAGGATCGGCGGACGCTGAATTGCCTATAAAAATATAATACTAAATAAATCGTAATTCAAACACAATTATTCACGTGGGAGAGCCATGCTTCGGCACGAATGGGCCGGCTCGACCGGAGTGATACCACGGCCTCACAGTAAACCTGCGTGAACAACGCTTGCGTTGTGTTTCGCCGAGTGAGTGAGGTTAGGAGACCCAAACCCTTAAAAGGCGGGCAACGCACTTGGGACTCCTCTGGTGTTGCGGGTGTCCATGGGCGGCGGTTATCGCTTACCATCAGGTGATCCATTAGCTCGTTTGCTACCCTATCCCATAAAAAAATATCAAATAGTGTTGTTATTCGGATTGCGATACCGTTAATCTAGATTCCCACCCTATCTACTACTACTTCACTGGAAGTTAAAAAAAAATACATTTACTTAAAATTATTTCCCGTGAAGTATTTTGCAAGAAATTCGTTGGATGGAAACCTAGATTCATTGTATCCGAATCCGAATATTAACATACTTTGATTAAACTCTCTTTGAATTGCGATTTATTTTGGTATTTACGTTTGTACGGTCAGTTAGGACCCTTAAAGTAGGACAACATTCAATTAACACAGAAAGGATTATAGTGAGTCAACTTTAAATAAAGATAGACTTAATGCATTCGTCGACTTTTTTAGAACTTAACACGTGATTTGTATTTGTGTCTGGTTAACGATAAAACGTTCGCCCCTATTCCGTACATGGGATAAACTGTGGAATAAATTAATACACCTTTGACGACCCCATATAGAAGTCGCTAGCTTGATGGTAACAAAAAACCTACTTGTGGTATAACCGACATATAATAACGTGCATAACTGCCATGTGGCTGCATTTTACGCTCAACTAAACAGCACAAAATATCAGACCATAAAATAACTATAAAATGTAACTAGCAAAGATGTTGACATAACATGGTATTGGAAAATACACTTAGCGCATCGTGGTACCCGATTACGGAAGAAAGGAGGGTAATGCTTTTTCTTATGGAGGTGTTAAGCTAGGTGATAGCGCGAAATAAGATCATGACCCTGTTTCCTAAAGTTTTAATGGTAGTATTTTTATAAATAACTTGCTAAAAGAAAAATAACTCTTGTGGGGACGAGTTAGAATACTATTCCTCACTGCCATTGAAATAGGCGTCTCGTAAGGAAACAAATATCTGACTTCCTCGGTAGTAGGACCTCTTGGTGTCTGACTGGCTGGCGACCCTTGATGGCCCTTACGTCGGAGTCTTTCGTAAAGCACCTCTGTGTGTTTTGTCTTTTGTGCGCGTGGCAGTTCTCCTTCAGAACCTATTACCATTAACCGGACACAAATTCCAAACTCCGAGTTGCTACTAAGAATTTCATAGAAATACCTAAAAATACTGCTGGAAATCGAACAAAAAGCCTTTAACGTAGTTTTGGGACCTCTTGGGGTCTGACTCTGTCGTCGGAGGCAGGTGCTCTACGAGTCTGTTTTAAAGCACCTTCGTGTATGTTTCGACTTTTGCGCGTCAGTGCCAGTTCCCCCTCGGTTGCTGCGGCTCTGGCAGTCTGCAGTCCGTAGGGGCTCTTAAGGGTCGGCAAAGCATCAGCAACTCTTGAATTGTTTCCGGTGTTTACCGCCATAATCTATGAAAAAACCACTCAATTGGTCGACCCGTTCTCAAATGACGATATTTCACATGTGGTAATTGATTATATCTAGCTATTTAAGATATCCTGTCTTTGGTCGTAGCCCTAAATATTATTTATATTTTCTTCACCATACCTGAACTGACAACCAGACAAATGTTGCCTACTAAGCAACCCACGATAATATTTACCACAAATTCCTGTAACACATTTCGCTCGTAAACGAGATTGAATTTAGGACCTTCTAAGCGTGGCGTGTTTTATTTTTTTGGCCTACCTACCATAATCCTCTTATTCCGAAATAAGTCGCTTACGCGTAGTTTACGCATTTTTTTTTATTTATTCCTTACCCTGTTATTCTGTATTTCATTAAAGTTAAGTGTTTCATACTTTGCGAAAAGTTTTCCTGTGATAAAAATCTTATTTGAGACGAAAAAAATACGAATTTTCCGAAACTATGTTTTAGTTTTTAAGTGGATTGCAAGTAGTTACTTTTTTCTGAAAGTTTAATTTAAGATCGAGTTTCGAAGTATGTTTTTTGATTTCAGAAATATTTAAGATTTAATATCTCGCTTGGTACAGTCGATGTGAAAGTTTTTGAGTGTAACTTTAAATTGCATTTAAAATTGCTTGAGATGACTGACTTTTTAAGTTTTTTTATTTTGTTAATTTGAACTTCTTAAAGTTAAACAAATACTGTAATAAAAAACTTTAAAGAGAGATTGATTTACTATATCACAAAATTCACTTGATAATACAATCTAAAATATTATTATTTATAGCTAAGTTACTATTATTTCCACCAATATGTATATTGGATATACACCCGAAGCATTGTTCTCCCACGGGAAAAGTGTAACCGTAGTTAAAAAGAACTAGGTAGTTATGATAGGTTCTACAAATTAAACACAGGAATAGTAGTGGTACCTACTATAAGCGTTTAACATTTTCAATATTGCTACACCTGATTGTTCGTGATGAGCCCATATTATAATAATTAATAAAGAAAATATATATCAGTCCATTACTGGACGTAGGCTTCTCCAATATGCGCCATTACACCCTGTCCTCCGCTGGTCGCATCCAGCTTCCGCCAGCAACCTTCCGCAAATTATCACTCCATCTTGCCGGACAGCATACACTACGTTTGCCGAGTCGCGGTCTCCACTTGAGAATACTTCTACTCCAGCAGTTGTCTGTCCTTCTACAGATTGGGCCAGCTCATTTCCACCTTTGCTTGCAAATTTGAATGTATTTAAGTATCCTCTATTACTTACTCCATAAAAAATCAAACCCAAATCCTTTCTTATTAGAAGCAAACATTCGTGCGATTTATAAGCAGACATTTGCAACAAGCGATCGTATTTCTCGTCCCCAAACCAACTATTCAATGTCCAATGATTACAGTAACAAACAGAAAAACTAACCGTAAAAGATAACTTTGTTTACGTAAAAGTAATAAAGATTACACACTAAGCCCATTTATAACGGCAAAGTGGACAATATCGTTCAGTAAAAAAGGAAAAAAGGTATTTCTTTGGGCTTTTTTTCGGTGTAACAGTGTATTGTGCCAACTTAACGAATGGTGGACGAAAATTGCCGAATCTAGCCGATTGGTGACGAAGTTAGCGTGATGCGAGTTTATTTATTGTTATGTGTTTTGTTCGTGATTGTACTATCTGTAACTGCCTCGTTAGGTGGTCCCAAGTGCGACTGCTGCGCTAGAAGTTTTGGATTCGAAACCAGCGTAAAATAATGCTTAAGTTGTGTTTCGCCGAGTGAGTGAGGATACTGGAGGCCCAAACCCTTTTTAAAGGCAACGCACTTGAGACTCCTCTGGTGTTTAGAGTGTCCGTGGGCGGTGGTTATCACTTACCATCAGGCGAACAGTCTGCTCGTTTGCCCCCTATCCCTTAAAAAACAATATCGATTCCAAGGTCAAGCTAAGTGTGCTTTGAAAAAGCTATGAAATTCTCAGTAGCAGCTCAGAGTGGTGAACTGAGGGCGTACATTAGTACACCTCTGTCTAAACTTTCAGGGAATACATGCGTGATGATAAATGGATTTAGAACATTGTCGTAAACCTTATTAGCAGCCACTACCAAAATATACTGAATCACCTTTTTTACCCCCATTTTCCACCGTTGGGGGCTAGACCGTGACCCCACGGTTGGTCGGTGACTTATTATTATTGGTATGCGCTATTGTGCGCGAGAAATATAGAGGAGGGTAGTCTTATTTTTATGTTGATTTTCTGCGGGTAGGCGTAGAGATTGATTTGTGTTTACTACTACTTGGGATGGTGGAATAAGTAAATACGCCAACTATATTATGTAAACAATAATTGAGAGAGTAAATTGTCGGGTTAAGCTGCACTTGCTGAGGTAAAATTTCGGATGGGTGAGCATTTTTATTTCTTTGTGATCTTCGCCAGCAATTGGTAGCGGAGGTTTATTATATATACCAGCGAACTGTGTGTGTACATTAGTACACCTTTACCTAACGTTACGTATTATGATATTATTTCAATATAACAATTATCTACTTATTCAAAACAAAAAAATAAGAAACGCACGAAAAATCTCGCGCTACAAAAAGAGCATTTTTTACATGAAAATATTTCCGCAAAAGAAAATTGCCACAGACGCCTGAATTTCAGGTGGTGGCCTGAAATGGCTCCGTGTCTGTTTGAGGGCGGAGGTATGGCCCAGCATGTATCTGGGCCACTCGGTGGTACAGGCAACGACAAAAGTGAATAAAAAAGATATTTATTCAATTTTATACCATTATTAAAAAACAGTAAAATGTATTTTGTGAATTTATATTAATTTTGTATTGTATTATTGTTTCAGGTAAGTACTGCATATTTTGAACATCCAGAAAAGATTTTGATAAATCACAGGTAACAGATATAAAGACCTAATATTTTATCTGAAAAACTCTTTACTATTTTTATCGTCATATTTTATTTTATTTTATTTTAGGAAAACTTACAGCTAATACAAACGAAAACAATATAAGTAATAGAAAATGGCCAATTAAAAGTTTTCACAGATAAAAAATATGTATATTATTGCGGTGTATAAGTATTTTAGTTAATAATGTTCTCGTCAAGATCAACTTTAGTCTATTCGTGACCATAGATATGTCAAGAATCTAAAACGTTAAATATATTTTGTTTTAATGTCAAATATTTAGTACAGTCATGTACGAAAAGCCGTGGACAATGTTAGTGTACTCATAAATGCCAAAAAGGACCGATAAACGTCACTTTGACATATCCTGTGTCAGATATAACCTTAATTATTAGCTTGAAACTGACACTTGACATATTATATAAGACATTGACGAAGGGATACTGATAATTGGATGTTACTGGTTGAAGGCGGTTGTTTCTAACATGAAATTGTTAGGAAATTTACTGATCAATGTTTATACAATAAGAAACTAATATGTCATGTAGAGAGAGAGCCTGAGAGATTTTCTCGACGGCGTGTGAAGTCTGCCAACCCATCACAAGACTAGCGTGGTGGACTATAGCCTAATCCCTCACATTCCGAGTGGAGACCCGTGCCCAGCCAGTGCAGCACAGTATGTATATGGGTTGATCATGTATGTTATGTAGAATCTCTTGTCATTGAATAACATAATGTAATCCAATTCTAGATTATCTAACAAGTGACCTATTCGAGCTTCACATGATTAGACGATTCTCTATTATAATAATTATGAATGTATTATACACTTTTAGTGAGGTGTAACACTAATTATGTGTGTGTTAGGGAGTAATGTCCGTCGAGAGAGATAAATAAAATAGTCTTTAGGTAACTCACGGTTATATTGCAGTCCACACACAGAAATATAATAGTCACAGAAGGAAGAAAGGCACAGTTTGTCACAAGCACATAAGTAAGAAATAGCACAGTGAAAATAGTCTAAGAAAGCAGAATAGAATAGATTTTATAATGTTCAGTAATACTAATTACAACACCAATAATTACGGCTAAAGCGAATATTATAGTGAGTACGTTAGCGGGTATATTTGCATATAAAAATTGTACAGAGCTGCATGAGCTTCGCGTCGCGTAGCGAGGTCTGGACTGAGGACATTGCAAGGTTAATGAGCCGGCGCTTCTCACTAAGTTCCCACCTCTTGTAGCGGCGGCTACGTCATAATACGTCACACAATCAGGTGTGCGGTTCCAATGTACCTTATTGTCATCGCGATCACATTCGTGCTAATTAATAATTAGTAAATAAGTAAATGTTATGTACATATTTTATTGGAATGTTTTATAAGATGTAAATAAATAGTAGAAGTAATAAATTAATAATAAGGTAATAGATATTTTTGGTATGTTAATAATGTAATTGTGTAAATATAGATATAAGTGTATATATATGTATAATGATGTTAGTGGACTTTGTTAATTTAGGAAATAGGTATTAACTATTAGTTGGTAAAGGGAATTATAGTGGTAAGGAATGCCACATCACTTGGTGACAAAAATTAACATTCCGTGAAAATGTCTCAAAATGATAATGAAAACCGTGTCAAAATCTGTTCCGCAGTTTAGAAGAAGTTAACGGAGAAACAGACGGACAAAAACAACGACTTTACTATATATTATGTAGAGATAAGTCTCTTCGATGATTTTTAATAATCTTGAGCCTTGCGTATCCAATTCGTCTTTTTAGAAAAATAGGACTTTAGTCTTAGAATAACGAATGGTATTAAGTACAGAGCTTGCACTCGCCATCCCTCCCTATGTTCAATACCTCAGTCGGCACTGAGGTCCTTAGTAAAAATCCACCATTTTGGAAATATAAGTCCTTTCTGGCAAGTTTTTTTTTCGTATTAGTTACCTAAATATCAACGTAGTGTTAATTTACTAGATACTAGATAATACTACGTGAAAATAGTGCCTTAGTAAAAATTATTAATTCAAGATAGATTTATTTCGTTATCATTAAATTAAAGAAGGCCCCAAAACATCAGCCCTTTAAGGCCTCCTAGTGTTTTTGCTTGGAATATGAAATGGCGCAACAAACTTCTCAGTATTATCTAAATATATAAAAATGAATCCTTATTTCTTCCCTATTCCCTATTTTCCTTGGCCACGGCATCACGCGTGATCGGCTGGACCAATTACGCTAATTCTTTTTTATTGTGGTTGTAATTGCAAGGAGAAGGTTTTATGAAGAAAAAATTAAGAAAGTTGCGAGGAAAATTACTTTTGACAGAAGGAAGTCTCTGGGGGCAGCTAGTAGATAATGAAAAAACTACAAAACAAGATGGAATTGCGCATTTTATTACAAATGCTTGTTAGTCTCCATTAACACATTGCAATAACAATTTTAGTAAAAAAACTGCAAGCCCCACCTATAATTTGGCACCTATCCTACCAGCAGTCATTCAGGTAACAATGAAATAGGCCAACGAGCCGTCACAAACGAAACGTCCCGAAAAATCCAATTACCTACGCGGAAAAATAATAAAAACGCCTAAAAAAAGGAAAAAGAAGCAGAAAAAAATGCCGCGAAAAAGAGCATTTCTGTCCGCGACTGTCCAACGGCATTCTCTTGCCAAGCGAAGCGTTACTTTTAATCTCGAATATTGCAATGGCGACAATTTGAAACCTACCCTACATCTGTCCTTTTCTCGCTTACAATGTTTTGTATGTTGGCGTCTCTTTTATTCAGTACGTTAATTTATTTTTCCCTATTGCCAGATACAAGCCCAATTATTGTGTAATTCCTGACGACTTTTGATACATAATTTCGGTATATTCGGGCGGAAATTTGGAATAGATTGGGGTGTTACCTTTTATATTTGTTTCTGAACGTAAATTTCTTACTACATTACTTTGAGCTTCGCATTAAAGAGATATTGAGAGCTGTTGCTATGTTTGAGATTATGAGTTTTATACCTACTTATAAGATACCAAATGTTTTTTCTGAATTTGTTATAAATGTAAATGTGAGTACTGTGTAGGCTAGTTTTAAATTTATATTCACGTTTTCTGACAGCTTTGAGTATTTTACATGACCTACGCAAATGTCTTGCTGATCTGGTATCGTCGTGCGACAGGTCGTTGAGCTCCCTAAATAATGGTTGAGCTACACGATGCCTGATGTATGCGTGCCGTCAGTTAGGACAGGTCAACTCAAAGCTGCTATGGCTCTTTCTTCAAAAGGCCTGTCCAGATATTGCCCTACATCGTAACACTCGCATAATGTCTAATAATATTATTCTTGTAATATCAACTATTATTGTCTGGACTTTAAAAGAGACCATAATTCTCTGAGTTTGTTTCGGTGTTTCTTCTCAGAGGTCGTCAGTTAGGAAATGCCAGCGCCATCTAGTTAAAAAAATGTAAAACATTGACTTGTAAAAGTGTCTTTAAAATATCTATTTACAGAAATAAATATCATTTATCATTTATCAAATGGTTATGCCATCACGCCTGTATTCTGCGAAGGGTGAGCCAGTAGAACACTCATAATTCCGTAAAAAAAATGTTAAACATTGACTTGTAAAAGTGTCTTTAAATATCTAAACGGAAATAAATGATCGTTTAAAATTGTATCTATTCTATTCTGATGTAGGAATATGTCTATATCTATCAGAACAATAGCGTGAACTTTACTCTCATCTTTGTTCGTCCCTTTCGCCCCTCGGAACAACAATAGCAAAGAAAATCAAAGCTAAAATAAACAGTCCTCGCGCCAAGTCAATCAGAAGGGGTGAATTTTTGCTCCTCTGTCAATATTAGCTCTGACGTCTATAAAGTTGGAAGTTGCAGATCCTGAAGGTCGATCTATATAGTTCGATTCTTGGTACGGCAAAATGGACCTTAAGTACCGCTCATCTATACTCTATATATAAATATATAAAGCTGAAGAGTTTGTTTGTTTGTTTACTTGAACGCGCTAATCTCAGGAACTACTGGTCCGATTTGAAAAATTCTGTCAGTGTTAGATAGCCCATTTACTGAGGAAGGCTATAGGCTATATATCATCACGCTACGCGGACGAAGTCGCGGGCAGAAGCTAGTTAATATATAAAGCTGAAGAGTTTGTTTGTTTGTTTGCTTGAACGCGCTAATCTCAGGAACTACTGGTCTGATTTGAAAAATTCTTTCAGTGTTAGATACCCCATTTATTGAGGAGGGCTATAGGCTATATATCATCATGCGTACGAAGTCGCGGGCAGAAGCTAGTATCTTATAAATTAATTAACCATGATACTGCGCGAGGTGGGAATAGAACCCAAGACGTTCTGAGTAGCAGCTCGGAGTTTGGATTTGTACCCGGTTAATGGCAATATACTCGCCGTAAATTACATGCCGACGGACTGTGCTGTGGGTGTACATTAGTACGCCACAGCTTTACCCTTTGGGGAATACAGGCGTGAATGGTATGTATGTAGTTATCAACATTTATCTTACTAGATTTTTTGGGGTCGCATTGCAGTCTAATCAGATGAAGCTGAATATCATGCAACTAAAAATTTATTCTCTTTAATGAATAATAATAATGGTCTTACCAGCTGCTTGGAATCCCATTATAGAATCTAAATCCAAGCCCAAAACTGCAAGACCAAAGGATACGGTGAGCTCGTTCTGCGTGAACCGGATCGCTAATCATTAACAAAAATGTAAGGTAGCTGTTAGTAATTTTAACATCAAGACGTCCAACACCTCAGTCTGCCCGTGACCATGGATGATGTAAAGGATCCGAAACGTCGGGAACTAAATAATATCAATATACCGCGATAAAATCCGTAAAAAGTAGTTTCATTTCAATAAAAAAATATTCTTTTATCCTTGCTTAGACGTTGCTTCGTACCAAATTACAAGATTCTGAGTTCACGGGAAGTTCCCTGTAGGTTTTGATTCCTTTGGGTCTTGACAGACAGACAGACAACAAAGTGATCCTGTAAGGATTCCGTTATTTCCCTTTTAGAACCCTAAAAACAAAAATGACCGTGGTAAGCACAACTTTTAATATGTATTCGTGGTTTATCGCTATGGCTTGTACGGTAGGGCCGCCAACTAATCTATATCTATATGGAGAGCCAGGCTTCGGCACGAATGGGCCGGCTCGACCGGAGTGATCACGGCCTCACAGAAAACCACCGTGAAACAACGCTTACGTTTTTTCGCCGAGTGAGTGAGGATACCGGAGGCCCAAACCCTTTTAAAAGGCGGGTGACGCACTTGTGACTCCTCCGGTGTTGCGGGTGTCCATGGGCGGTGGTTATCGTTTACCATAAGGTGATCCGTCTGCTCGTTTGCTCCCCTATCCCATAAGAAAACATTGCAACAGCAATCCAATCGTAATTCTCCAATAAATATAACCATGAAATATAACCAACCATGGTGTTACTAAAGGTTTAAGACACGTGCTAACTGTTACAGTTAAAACGATTACTAAACGTTTCAATTCGATTCGGAATCGAAATCTGAAGACAATTGATTTCATACGCCATCTTTAACTGCCGTAGAAGCTGCTTTGCGTGCTATATTTTTTTACGAAAGACATTATTAACTAATTGATTTTTATTAGGAAGTAATTAATCTAAGTATTCGTGGATTTAGATACTCGTGGTTAAGTAATAGCAGTACTTATTAATCTTCAAGGTTGCCTGTTTTGACGAATAAGTAACGACATCTATCGCGCTACATAGAAAAACTTTGACGGACAAATCCTGAATCGCGCAAGTGAAGTTTACAACGCAACTTGCATATAAACAACCGCCCGACATACACCGTAGGTTTAAGTTGCTCCTGGCTGGAGGCATTCGGTGCCTCGCCACTAAGTCCGGTTACGCTGTCAAGATTCCCTGAATCATCAGCTATTGCCATATAGGAAAAAAAAACAACCTTAGGGCCGTGGCCCGCCAAGCAAAACACCCGCCTGGTTGGAGGATCCTCCCTTTGGTTGGAGGTGTAACACACCTCGCTCCTCCACAAATATATATCACGCCTGTATTCCTCGAAGGGTTAAGCAGATGTTTATTAATTTAATAGACACTTCTCCAACACAAATCATCAAGCTTAGCAATCGTGCTTTAAGACCGTTGAGAGCAGTTTTTCATTTTATCACAGAGGTGGCAAAGGAGCAGACGTATCGCCTGATGGTAAGCGATTATCCGCCGCCCATGGACACCCGAAACACCAAGAGTCATAGGCGCGTTGTCGGCCTTTTAAAAGGGTTTGGGCCTCCGGTATCCTTCCTCACTCGGCAAAATACAACGTAAGCGTTGTTGGCCGTGGTATCACTCCGGTCGAGCCGTCCCATTTGTGTCGAAGCATGGCTCTCCTACATTAATACTAATAGGGTATTTTACACCATGTAAGAAAAAAATTAAAAATACATGTTTCTGATAGATTTAAAAAAAAAACGAGAAACGTTAGTAGGTATTTATTTATAAAAATGCAATGTAAATTTTATAATTCAATTTCAAAAATCGTCTTTTTTAATCTGTTTGTTAAAGGTCTAAAACGCCATCCGCCATATTGGGTTCCGACGTGTCGTCACTCCGATAGTTACTTGACGTTACTTGGTCTTTTGCAGTTGTATTGTTTACTAACGAAGTGACGTCACGAGCCGAAGCAGCACGGCAGCGAAAATTCAAAATCATAAATTAAAAATAGAATTTAAGGCATTTTTCGGTTTTATAAAACTGAAATAAACATTCTACTGGTTCATTACGATCTAAGGATTAATTTAAAACAGTTTTCAAAAAAAGATGTAATACCCTATTGTACGTTTTGACGAATCTAAGCTTTATAATATCTTGCTATCGGTTACAATCAAAAGCATAGTACTTGTAACATTCCTTATCGCTATTTAAGCGCTCGCTTGGATGCCTAAAGAGCGTACAGTCATTGTGATTCCATTTAATAATAACGTTTCAAGCTTTCGTGAACGTGGCAGAAGTTATTGTAATCGTTGCCGATGTGATTTTACGCTTTTTGGGGTTAATGGAGTAGGCAGTGTTTTAGGTAGGTATGCTTTAGTTTATAGAAGTATAAGTCATATTAGGGGAAAGTGAGGGAAATACGAACACTTATGGGAAAACTTAAATAAAACTGTGGAATTTTATCACATTTTTTTTTTCATAATTCAATAGTCAACATTTATATTTTTTAACTAGCTTCTGCCCGCGGCTTCGCTCACTTGAACCTCATAAACCAACAATGATGATCTCTTCTTTGTATGGGTCTCTATACATTAGAGAGGTCAAGCTGTATCTCAGGTTCCGTTTAATTATTTGAGATAAGAAGTACTTATACCAGTTTTTAATTTAGAGCACATAATTTCTAACAGTGATAACAAAATTAAAATATATTCAGTAGATTTCGCTCCAACCCGTAACAAACAGACAAGAATTTCAAAAAACACATTTTTGGATTCGGAGACGTTTATATACCCTATCCCACTTGTTTTTGTTTTTAAATATCGTCAACGTACAGACACAGCTTTTTTTACGTTTTTATAATAATAGAGATATTTCATCCATCCATTATGCTGACCTCAACAAATATAGTTTAACACTACAATAGGTATAAATCTCACAAAAACTCGATGCAAAACATGAAATGAGTTAAAAACAAGTATTTTACTAACCCTACAACAGTTTACGGGTCAAATAGGCCCACGGGACGGTTCGGTACCATCACGAACAGGTTAAAAAGCGGGAATTACAGAGTTAGTCCAGTTTTTATGACAGTTTGCAGGGTAATCCGGAAGTAATGGTTATTGCGATAAAATGGTAGGATATTATATTTTTGGGGACTTTTTATTTTATTTTAATAAAATCCCTGGTTATTCCCTGGCTTGCTAGTGTTGTGAATGTTATAAATACGAATGTTACTCTGTCTGTCTGTTCTTTGTTACTATTTTATGTGCTGAACCAATTTAATGATGTTATTTTAGTAAAGGAAAAATCCGACTCGCAGGCAGAATTCGAACCTGCGTCTTTTGGTTAGATACACCAGACGCTATGACCGCTAAGCCACCGCGAGTCCCACCTGCCATGTCGAAATTTGCCTTCACATTCTGAATTTACGTCTTTAAAGGTGACGTCAGTAACATCTATTGAAAGCAAGTTACTTTGCCTCTCAACCGACATGACTTACCTTACGGTTAGTTCTACATTTAAGTAGAACTAACCGTCGTACGATGCTACCATACTAACTAACTATGCTACTAACCATACTACTAACTAACTAACTACATATAACTATAGTAACTAATTAACTATGTTTTTGTATTTTTTTGCATTTTTATGCTAAGATTATAAAGTTATTTTAGTGAAAAAGACAATTTAATGAACTTTAGATAGATAGATAGATTGGAATTTGTTGAATGACATAATATCGTTATATTTTATTTCAAAACTCCCAAAAAGGTAACAACTAACTATTAATAACCACATTCTGAGAGAATACCCCTGCCCATCAGTGGGACAGTATCTATATACTAATATATAAAGCTGAAGAGTTGATTTGTTTGTTTGTTTGCTTGAACGCGCTAATCTCAGGATCTATTGGTACGATTTGAAAAATTATTTCAGTGTTAGATAGCCCATTTATTGAGGAAGGCTATAGGCTATATATCATCACGCTACGCGGACGAAGTCGCGGGCAGAAGCTAGTGAGTTAATAATTATACAGCGCACGGTTTCAAACAATGATCGGAACCTGGGATTTCAACTTGAGAACTATGCCTTGCAATCCATGGTTATATCGCTTCTATTAACAATTATGGCATTGTTTGCCCCTAATTTCTAGGACTTACAAAGTAATCACTGACGAATAGTCTTGAGTATAGCAGAAAGGTACACCTCTCCTTTCAGGGAATAAAGATCTTAATCATTATCAGTTACATCTTTAATGTTGAAAATGCAACATTATTTTTTGTTCTCCTTTTTATAATGTATCCTATTTCTAAACTGCCTCATTAGCCAAGTGGTCCTGAGCGCGACTGCTACGCTAGAGGTCCTGGGTTCGATCCCCAGGTCGAGCAGTGTTATTGGGATTTTCTATGAAATTCCCAGTAGCAGCTCGGAGTTAGGAATTTGTGCCCGGTTAATGGCAATAGGCTCGCCCCCTATTACATGGGGCCTAAAAGTAGCGGCGAACTGTGGGTGTACATACGCCTCTGCCAAACCCTTCGAGGAATACAGGTGTGATGGTATGTTATAATGTATTTTACAAAGCTTTTAAAGCCGAAATGTTAAGTTCCGAATTTTAACAGTAATTAGTGACGGCCTCGAGCCTATGCTAACCCATTTCGTCTGATATGAACTGCTTTGCTAGTGATGGAATGAATATGTGGTTTTGGCTTTCGGCTTACATGAAATACAATTATGAAATGTATTTGACTGCCGAGGAATTTCACGATTTAGCGTTAGTAATCAATGCACGAAAATCAATTCGCAGGATTCATTTTCGCTTGAAGTATTAAGTCCAATATGACTTGTTATTAATTGAATTCTACGGTTTGTGTTCTTGATATTCACAATGCAGTCGACTGGATTTTCATAAATTAAAAATAATAGTTCTATTTAAAAATTGAATTCATTATAAATATTATACTGAAAAAACTATAAGTACCTACCTATATAATCTTTAAAAAAACAATCTTAGGTGAGGATTATGAGTTCATACACTGTTCTTTTCCCATAAAACGTATGTCATGGCGTAAGAACAGTTTAATCTAATCATAGTTTTGCACAAAATTAAAATGCTTATAATATTTTTTCACCAATATTAAGTTTATTTTAGTTGTTTAGTACTGATTATGGTAAATTTTATCAACAAAATTATTCAGTGATATTTTTGCATTTCCCATGCTAAGATTGTAAAGTTATTTTAGTGAATGATTAATTCGACTGTGGGCAGGATTCGAACCTGCGTCTTCTGTATTATTCAGTTAACTAGCATATACAATCATATACACATTAATAGCTAAGTAATGTTGCAATTTAAAATATCAGAATAATTTTCGGCTTTCGGCCATAAGGAAAGTATAATATCCATTTCGGTCTCAATTTCTTTTCGCAGCACTACTGTCTAGCGTTAATCCCCAGGGCGTAACTCGGTACAATATTTTATGTAACAAAGAATATTATAATCACAATAGGGTAAATGGGTTTCTATTATTGAACCCTTAATTGCTTTGTTCAAGTAAATGTAGATAAGTTACATATAATATAATATTATATCTGAAATCCTCAAAGGTATAGCTATACTTTTGCCAGTGAAATATATTTCGCCCGTGGCTATTTTTTTGGGTCCCTGCTCGGTACTGTATCAAAGCATTCATCGTGAGATCTTTTGAAGCAAATTTCCATGGTAGTGGAAAGAAAAGGTGTAAAAACAAGGGTTTTTTTACTGCGAATCCAAAAGACGTTTAGTATAAACCGAAGACCAGTCATTTTATATATATATAATAATAATTTCGCAAAATTCAAAAGAAAGGTGGCTAACTTTAAAGATCTTTTTAATAAATCACTATGTAAATAGGGTTTTTAGAAAGTCGTTTTCCAAGTCATTGTTTATTTTTTATCTAGATGGTACTAGCATTCTAACTGACGACTTCTTTGAAGAATTACCGAAACGAACTTAAAAATGTCATGGTCTCTTTCAAAGTCCAGATAGTAGTAGTTTGTTATCAGATATGTGAGTTTTACTATGTAGGGCAATATCTGATTTCTATCTAACCACTGCAGCATAGAACACGAGTACTCAATAGTTCCCTTGACCATACTAAAGATCTAGTCTTAAACGTGTGCCCTAGATGTAATCTTGAACTGCAACGGCATCAAAGCCTAATCTATTCTAGACTACCCCAATTAGTTCGGCCTCTAGTTTAACCAAACACTACAATGTAATATTAGTAGTAATATTTGATAGTCCAACACTGTCGACCACTACAGTCGGTAGTTGGGAACATTTAATTAAACCGACCATGTAGGATAACAATTAATACGTGTTTGGGTAACTTCGCGGATAGCATAAGTTTGGGTAGATACTTTGAGGTTCAAAGCTTGATCGTCTGGTACTAAGGTACTTATATATCAATGCATATCTACAAACTGCCTCGTTAGTCTAGTGGTCCTAAGCGCGACTGCTATGCTAAAGGTTCTGGGTTCGATTTCCAAGTCAAGTACATTAGTACACTTCCTTAGGAGAGTACAGGTGCAATGGTACGTTATGATCCTACTTATGTACTCATTATATTGTTATATCAACAGGATGATGAAATGCTTTTATTTTTTTTAAACCTTAGGCCGGTCTTTCGGTGTGGTATAGTTTTTTCGGTAGGTATTATTTAAGGTTTCGGCATCGTATTGGTACCAATATAATAAAAATATACCGAAAAACTATACGCAATTAGTAGGAATATGGAAGTATATAGGTACATTTACTAAAAAATAATACTATAAAATCAAAAGATAAATTATTATCCTGGCAAGTGGTGGTATGAATGTTTCTGCCTACCCCTGTGGTGAAAAGGCATGAATATATGTATGGTTAAAAATTTCCAAATACTAATGACTTTATTTTTCGTAATTGATACCGATACCAAGTAAGGCCGAAACCAATTCCTTTCTACACAATAATTCAAAAAGCGAACGTCAAGCACTTACCGTTATCCTCCAAAGGACATTTAAAGTAGGTAAGTACATGTAAAACGTAATTAATTCCTCAAAAAGACAAAAATAAATTTACACGTTAAAAGCTGCGCGACATTAATATTTAAGTACACTCGGGCCGAAAAACATTATGTCGGATTCATTTTCGTGACGTGACTCTATTTTTTTGTCACTTTTTTTTGTCACGTCGGGTCTCTGTCACGCTTATCTCTCGAGATAAGAGTGACGCTCCCCCCTCGCAGTTTTTTTCGTTGGCAAAATGAAAATGTTTACTTTGTTGAGTATTATTTTTGCCCTGTGAAGGCCGCTGACGTAGCTAGCTTTTAGTAGTTTTTGAGGCTATTGTTAGATAGTTTTTTAATTGTGATAATATGACAATGGCAAAGAAAAAGAGGGATACTCTAGTACTGTGGCCACTGGACTACCATGTCATCTACCTAGAGTTTGAATCCAAGGTAAACCTCTGACTTCCCGTGTCCTAATGCCTAAGAAATTTTCTCGACGGTGTTACAAGTCTGAAGATCCACACTAGGCCGAGATGGTGGGCTGTAACCTAGAATCTCTGAAATAAAGCAGTAAAAGAGTTGATGAAGATGGCAAAGATGATGTGCCACCTGATAGTAAGCGGCAAATGAAGCCTATAATAGTATCACCAGCGCAGTCATTTCGAGTCGTGTCTACTAGAGTCGGAAATAGATGGAAGATGGATACTTCTCTCTCCCGCACTATGCGAGAACTCCATACTCCCACATATTAATAGATATCCATGCTAATACTCAGTATAAATTCGATTCAGACTACCATACTCCTCTGATGTTGCAGGTGTCCATGGGCGACGGTGACTATAAAAAAATAAATGTGAAAGTTACTCTGTCATTTCGTAACACTTTCCCGCCTAAAATGCAGCACCAATTTTGATAAAATTCAGTATAGAGATTGTTTAGACTTTGGAGAAGAACATAGGCAATCATTTATCTCCAAAAGTCCTATCGGAAGCGAGTGAAACCGCGTCCAAAAGCTAGTGGTCAATAAATGGCGGACCCTTTTCGTATCAGACAGCTATCTCGATTTACATTTAATTACCAGTGCAGAATATAGGGACACTCCCGTTTCAAATAAATAAGTCACTATTTAACAGGGTGTTGCTAATAAATTAGCTACCCTTAGGATGTAGTCCAAGTGTTAAGATATTCGTCATTAAGGGTCCGGGCTGCGGACCAAATTAACCGTACAAACGTAATTCCAAAATAAATCGTAATTCAAAGCGAATTTAATCAAATTTTATTATTATTCGGATTCGGATACCATTAATCTAGGTTACTATCCAACAATTTATCTCAAAATACTTCACGGGAAATAATTGTAAGTGAATGTAATTTTTGATATCTTTACAGTTTCGACAGATTTTCCAGTTGTTTATTTTCAGTGGAGTAGTTGTAGAGAAAATGGTTGGGACATAGATTAGCAATGAGTATCTGAATCCGAATAATAACATAATTTGATTAAATTGTGTTTCGTAATACAAACACAATTTGATTTAATTGTGATTGAATTTCTTTAGGCTATGAAGACAGCCATCACGCGGACTACATATATACTTGTTGTTTTAAAGCTTTCAAGCAATGTTGGTCGCACATTACTAGTATTCTGGTTAACCCCTCGTGCTAAGCTAAACGCTTGTGTAACGAGTGGGTTCACGTCGGTAATGTAATGGGTGGGTTTCAAACTGGCAACCACATGATCGCAAGTCCGACGCCCTAGGCTACCGCCACTTATGACTACCGACGTGGTACTTTGTTGTCTCAGATTTTTTTTTATATTAAATCGCTTCTGCCTCAAACTTGGATGACATGAACTCTTTAATTATAATTGAAACTGATACAGGATTTGAGATAACAGGGATAGGATGGGTGTGTGGAAAATATTATGTTGATACACAGATGTGGGCGTATCGGGATTCATATTGGGACTGTGATAGCCTAGTGGAGCAATAGGAAGTGTGCCAGTGTTGGCACATAATATTTTGGGCATAGGACTTAGGAAAGTGTCTAAATGAAACTATTTTTTTTTCGTCTGTTAACAGCAAGTTAATTGAAAAGATCGATAAAACAGATTAAGTACGCGATTGAACAGAATTTGCGCGAAAGTTGATGAAGTTTTCAACTTAAGATTGTTAAAAAAATATCACGTAGATCAAATAAGGTTTGATATATCTGGCCTAATGATTTAATCAGACTGCCATGTTTTAGGTTGCGAATCCGAATTTTAAAATAATTATCGACCTATTTACCGTATTCTTTGGCCCGGTTCTTTTCTCAGAATTAGAGGGATTAGGTTGTAGTCCACCACATCATACTCACACCTTTCTCCCACAGAGGTATAACCTACAGACCGCGAGCATCGAGCAGACGGATGGCTTAATTGTAATTCAGCCCATGGACACTCGCAACACCGGAGGAGTCACAAGAAAGCATTCTTACATACTTCTTATAGTTCTTCCACGTTCATACATCTTTTAATACACACGCGCCGGTTGCGAGTACTACGCACCTAAGAAGTACCTCGCCAATAACATCAGCACACGATCCTTCTAGAGCGACCACTCCTGACGCTGCCGCTGACGTTCGCCTTCTAATTTCTGTCAATATCTCTAAACCTTCTCAGTAAATGCATAAGTACCAATCTTTCACATAATTACAGCATTTTTCCACCAAAGATCATATCTCTCTTCAACAGGTACTGGTATTCTGCCTACCCCGTGTAATACACCCCTCCCCATAGAGCTATTAATAACGCCCGTAACAGAAAACATACGTAGCGTATAATAAATTAAGGCTTAGGATAGTATCAGGAAATTCAGAAGTACCACTCTACAAAACATTATGTATTTAAACATACCATCATGCCCGTATTCCCCGAAAGTTTAGCCGGAGTCTACTCGTAGGAGAAACTCGGTAGTTCGCCAGTATGGTTATGTCCCATGTAAAAGGGGGCGAGACTGGGCACAAATCTAATGATAATTTCATAGCAAAATCCAATAAACTTTCCTCGACTGTAAAATGAACCCAGATTTTTTAATGGAACTAGCAACAGCAGAGTTCTAAGAGGTCCATTAGGAAGCGTTGTATTGACAGTGGGGGTGACCGGTGGTGTTTAAGCATCACACTTATTGTCTCATATGCTGCCAGCGCAAATATTCCTCCTTAATCCTCTCAAAAAGGGTGTGAATAGAGTTTTACAGGGTGGGCTACGCGCGAGTGATATCCCTGGTGTTGCAAGCGTCCATAGGCTACGGTAACCGCTTACTATCAGGCGAGCCTTATGCGTGTTTGCCACCCTAATGGTATAAAAACTGGTCCTTCTGTCCTTATTCTTGTTATAAGACATAAGTTACAATGATGAATGGCACAAATGAGCGGGATCCGGTGGCTCATAATGCGTGACAGTTTTAGAACAATCAAGAAGTTTTTATTTCGTAAGCTTTTGGGGTAGTAATTGAGGTTGTAAATATGGCATTAAAATGACTAGTTGGCATCATTTATCCATGGGTTTAATTAAGCAATGACACTTATAAGCGGTAATAAATTAATCAAGAAATTACTAGCTATTGCTCGCGGTTTTACTCGCGTCTCAAAGGACCACCAGGGTCCAATATTTGTACTAAAATAAAAAAAATGTTTCCATGGTATAGTCGTGAAAAAATATGCAACAAACAGAGTCACTTTTGCATTTATAATATGCCATGCCTAGTGAAGGGAGAAAGTTCAAGGTCATAACCGTGAACTTTCAAAGCACAGGTTTATTCACAGCACAATTTTAGGTTCTCATTCAAGGCACCTAAAATTTTCACTAATTATTTACATATGGTATGGTATGGTGGAGGAAAGTATTGTAAATACTTTGATTACTAGATTGTAAACATTGTCCTTTATTAAAATTGATTTGTTAAAACCAGGAAATTTTCGTAAATAGTCCTTTTGACGCAACGCAAGTGAAACCACAGGGAATAACTACTCGATTAAAAATAACATTATATACAAACCATTCTTGTTTAATTATTTCTTTAATTACCCAGCTTTCCATGCTCAACTGAAAAACATCTTAATACAAAGTATAAAATAACTCATCTCAAGCAAGCCTGGAACAGTTAATTAGGCTGTATCTACATGAACGTTAATTAACAACGACTCAGAATATTCCAATACCGTGACGTGACAGTTCATGTCAGCGTGACAAAGAGCCCGTGTGCTCACGGCTTTATGTAATCTCAAGATATAATGTAAAATGAATAGAGTCGGTGCTGTAAGCGAATAATTTGTTCTGGTTTATTTTGGTAGTAAGCAGAAGCAATATTGGCTAAATTTTAACTACACAGATTAATCTCGCGCTTGCTACAGTGGCACGTATTTTGATTAGCCTATGGATGGTTGGCATTGTCACCTCATGAAACTTTCCGTGCTGCGGAGCGATCATTGAGGCATCCTCACGGCATGCCTCTGACAACAGTCATGACTCTGAAAAGCCTGATATTCAGCACCCTCAAGATACGAGTGTCTCACATGTTAGAGTTAATTCTAAACTACCAATAGTTAGCCACATCTAGTCCGGCTAGAAGCTGACTCTAACACAGTAGGGAAAAGGCGCAGAAAATGATGATGATATTTTTCTAAGAAATACAAATCTTGCCTTCGAACAACAAATGTTGGAGCGCAAGATTGATGCTCAACTTGTTAATTCTAAGGGTTCATAAAAATACCTTTCACAACTGACGATAGAATTATAATGATCGGTCTGAATCACCCTGGGCAGTAAAGAAAGATCATGATAATAATATTCAATTTGACATGACTTGGTGATTATTATAATATCTTGATAATTTAGAACATGATAATGTCATTAAAGTAATTGAGATGTCGCCAAACCTTGCAAACCCGATTAACGAAATGAAGTTTAAGTTTATTATACAAACAGTCACGGAAAAGCAAAAGGATTAGTCAGTTTAACTATCGCGTAATACAATTTGCTGATAACGGAATTACATCTCACAAGCCACCATAACTATATTTACTGGATACAATTAAATCCCTTCTTACACAGACATTTTCTGATCATGCAAATTTGATTCTAATTCGTCTGATATTAAAATCGAACCGAGACTTTCAAAATTCGCAGCGACGGGATTGATCATAAACATGGCTATACTAATAAACGGATATACAGAGGTAGCATAATCGTTAACTGTATCAGTTCCAAATCCAATGCATACTATAATTTCACTACGATCTAATTCCAGAAACTAATCTATGAAAGCAATCACAAATTCCTAGGATATCTCCTTTAGGTTGTTACATGAAACAAGGACGTCGTCTATATAAGTTAAATTGTTCTCTGAAAAGGTAAAGGTATCGTTCCAGAATATTATTTTAGTGTTTTGTGTCCTTATATTTATTTTGTATAGATTAGATAGATTTAACCGATACACGAGTAAGGTTCTACCTTCTAAAAAGCCTTATTTTATATGTTGTATTGTATTTTTATATGTTTCTGGTGGTATCCTTTTGCCAAATCACCTTAAGAAATATTTTTATTAGTTTTTACACATTGTAATTAGGACAGCTTTAGCGATAGCTCATCAAAATAAAGCCTTAACAATACCATATTGTTGTATTTAAGTGGCTTTACGGTGAATTTTGTATGTTTTATTTTTGATTGATGGTGGGCTGTGCGTTGTATAGTAGTCATAAACCTGTTACAAAAAATCTTTACTAATGAGACTATACAGGCATATTCAGGTGGAGGATGGAGTGGAGTCTTGATCACAATCATTGTGCATGGGGCTGAAATGACCCACTACGGTGCGCTACACAGAAAAAGCGTAAGAAATATGTAGATATACTTTTGCCAGGATTGAGACAGCTAATTAAAAAATTGTAGATATAGGCGGCTAAACAAAAAAAAAAAATTCAGTTCTGATTCAATACTACTTGTATCTATATTGTACAGGGCAGAATGAAATGGCACACATTAGAGCCTACCTCCAGCCGTGGACGTCTGATGTGCATATTTAGAACCCGT
Source organism: Acronicta leporina (assembly GCA_947256265.1). Lineage (NCBI taxonomy): Eukaryota > Metazoa > Arthropoda > Insecta > Lepidoptera > Noctuidae > Acronicta > Acronicta leporina. The sequence continues at coordinate 1,326,891 of OX366537.1, read as the reverse complement.
GGAATTCCTTACGATTTCTTTTTTGAATCTAGAAAAAGTAGCCATATAAGCACAGTTTGAAAATTTTGTATAGATAAAATACTCAAATCTAAATGCCATCAAACACAGAACAATAGTAACAAGAGCTGACAATGCTTCCACCAATAAAACTCGTATTGAATTCTAGTAATCCCTACATTCGTGACCGGATTAATATCCCCTGTACCTACCTACCTTTAAATCCAATAACAGACATCGAATTGAATCAGGTTGAATCGAATTCTATATAAACATTTGTTAGGTTTCAATAAAACGGTCATGACTGAATAAACATCGCGATACCGTTTGTATGTGGATGAAATTAACTTTACATACATACGTGAGGGTGTACTAGGGTGGGTGAGCTTGTTGCCATAGCAACGCTAATTGTCTTAATCCAACTATCCAAGGATAACAATAGGTACAGGCTGTTTATTTCTAGATGCAAATTCAGTCGTAGTAGATAAAATCTAGCATCTAGCATTTTCATTCTATACTGAAACATAACATACCGTCACGCCTCTCTTCCCCGTAGGGTTAGACAGAAATTAATGTAAGTATACAGTTCGTGTCATGTTTAGATCCCAAGTAATATGGGGCGAGCCTATTATTTTTTTTAAAACCTTACTAGCAATGTTTGTCGCACATTACTTATATTCTCGTTAACCCCTCGTGCTAAGCTAAATGCTTGTGTTACGAGAGGATTCACGTCGGTAGTGCAATGGGTGGGTTTAGAACCGGCAACCACATAATCGCTTGACCGACGCCCTAGCCATTAGGCTACCGCCGCTTAGAGCGACGCGAACCTATTGTCTTTAAACGGACACAAATTCAAGCTCCGAGCTGCTGAGTATTTCATACTCAGTAACGCTTTGCTCTATTTCGGAATCAAAGCCAGGACATGTACAACAGTCGTGCTTATTGTGTGTATATTTGGTACCTACGCCTCGGTCTAATCCTTCAGGGGTGTATGAAAAATGACACTGAGAAGTTTGTAAAACAGAAGTCGTACATCATTGTCTCTGTAAGCCCCCTCTGAGCTAACTAGTCCCGCTCACATTGCATAATAGCTTCGTTCATTCAAGCGACATAAATTTGGATCATATTGGGCTTAAAAGTTTTGGTAGTCGGTACTGCTATTAACTCCACATCGCTTCTGTGAAACATATTGCTTGTGATTTACAACTTATTAGTATTACGAATTACTTCCGTATGTTTCAAATCGTGCAAACCGAGCTCTGCGCAATTCACTACATTGTTACGATTTTCTTGATAATTAATTACTTTCTAACAGGTATTTTTAAACAAATTCAAACTCCGGGCTCTTATAGGGAATTTCATAGACTGTAGAGGCTTTGGGGCTTTAAGCTTTAGAGCTTTTTGAACATTATTTAACAAATCATTCATCTCATCTCTCATAATATTACTTATAATAGTTTCAGATTGTTCTTATTGCGTCACGACAGTGTATTCTGCATTTAAACTTTAGGATGACGTTAATGACGTTCTATTTTTTTTCTAATATCTACTACAAAACCATTGCTAGGCTGTGAGCAGCAGATCTTTGAGAAGCCCTTGTCTCTTGCATTTGAAATATCAACTTTTTCGAACTGTTTCGAGTCGAATTGTTATGCGTGGCTCCTGCAAAAAGTGCCAGGTGGTTGCCTTGCTCACAATGCCTTAAGGCCGCCTTTCTTCATAGAAAAACCTATTAAATCAAATTCAGGACTTCTAGCGTAGCCGTCGCACTAACGCTGCATCGAATATAGAAGCAGTCAGTTGTACACAGAGCATTCATTGCTCACATTTTTTTATCAGGCGCTGTAAAAAATATTTTGTTCATGGTTTTGAAATTCAATCATAATAAAATTACATTTATTTTTAACTTATACTTATATACATAGTCTCAATACTGAATGATTTTATAAAACATAACACCACTAATTATACTAAACTTATCTTAAAAATATCTCCCTATCCTCCTTTTCCCACATTATTAGATATTATATTTTTATTTTTTTACACTGAGGAGGCAAGCAGTTACCGTAGCTAATTATTATAATTATTATTCGAACAACATTTATTTGTTTGTATCCATTTATTTGTTTTGAAAAGGCCCGCAATGCACTCGTAATTCCTCTAGTGTTGCGGGTGTCTATGGGCGGCGGTAATCGCTTACCATCGGGTGATCCGTTTGCCCCTCTATACCATAAAAGAAAGAAATAAGGTCTATTTACAGAGATAAATTTCATTTATCATGACTGCTTACATCTATCCTGGGCAGAGCTTTGTCATTCAGGGAGGTATTATTAATCTTTAGTAAAATTTCATAGCCCAGATATACTTAACTAAATGTAGTCAGTAATCCTACTAATATTATAATTTCAAAAGTTTGTGAGGATGGATAGAAATTTATTACTCTTTCACGTCAGAACGGCTGAAGGGATCTGGATAAAATTTGCCACAGAAAGAAAAGAGAAAGATTATAGTCTGGAATAATACATGGGCTTTTATCTAGCTCGGACCCAATTTGAAGTCCACGCAGACCAAATGTGGGCAGAAGCCAGTATCTACATAAAAGGTAGGGTCAACTTCATTAACAAGATCACAGGATATCTGAAGTATCACAATGCCTTTGTATTCTTTAAGTCTGTTCTCTTTGTCTGCCCGTTGATTTCCTTTTTGTTTTCAATCCCGTTCGTCTGTTTCTTTCTGAAAAGGTTAAAGGAAACAGTTTGTTTAATGTATAAAAAAAATATATCTTGATTTATGTTTTTGATATCCTAATGATAGATTGTTTGACAAGCTATTTGGGCTTCTGACTACTCCGAATTACTAAATCTGTTTACAGAGTTAAATATATTTAACTAAATGCATTTAGGAATGATTTAAATAGAATTTGGTGCAAGGGGTCCTTAATATCGCTTGGTGTCTCACTTGTAACTATATTTAAATATTTTTGGAAGCATAATACAACATTATTGTTTTAGTAAAGGAAAAATTCGACTCGCAGGCAGGATTTGAACCTGCGTCTTCTGGTTTGATACACCAGACGCTATGAAGACTAAGCCACCGCGAGTCCCACCTGCTATGTCGAAATTTGCTTTCACATTCTGAACTTACGTCTTAAAGGTGACGTCGAATTTTTCCATCACTAAAACAATAACCAAATCTGGCGTAAAAATTATTGGAATCGATTCAGTTACTTATCTTAAACAAACAATAAGTATTCATGTTTCGTGTATACTCAAAATAATGTTGTATAGTCCACCAAGAAATACATTGTCTCGCCATAATCTATTAAGAACTTAAGCTGTACGTACATAGGGTTCAGTATAAGATTAGCCAAGTTGCTAAGCGGTGACTCCACAAACAGCCACAGCAGTATTGCAAGCCCTGCCGACGCAACCAGCACCCCAATTCCGTTAAGTATCTGAAATTTAATTACAAAGTTTGTTATGTTTAGGCTTTCGAGTTGGGTAGATTGTTAATCTACCGTTGGACAGTGTGTTTAAGATTTGATAAGCAACTGTAATTTTGTAACGTTTGAGTCTGTGATTACAATTTTATCAAAATGGTTGTTAAATGCCACTAATTTCATTTTTTCACGTGGGAGAGCCATGCTTCGGCACGAATGGGCCGGCTCGACCGGAGTGATACCACAGAAAACCGGCGTGAAACAACGCTTGCGTTGTGTTTCGCCGAGTGAATAAGGTTACCGGAGGCCCAAACCCTTTTAAAAGGCGGGCAACGCACTTGCAACTCCTCTGGTGTTGCGGGTGTCCATGGGCGGCGGTTATCGCTTACCATCAGGTGATTCGTCTGTTCGTTTGCCACCATATCCCATAAAAAAATGACATATAGATTGACGGTTAAGCTGTAAAAAATCTCCAACTGTAGCTATTGACGATTTTGACATAATAAAATATTGTAATTTTGTAACGTTTAAGCTGTGCTTTAAATCTGTTGTTTTTATTGTATCAAGATTGGTGTTCGAATGCCACTAAATGACATATAGATTGATCGTTAAGCTGTCAAAAATATCTATCTGTAGCTACTTATTGATGATTTTCACATAATAAAATGGCAGTCTTGGGTCTCTGAATGTCAGTATTTTGTTAGTAAAATCTATTCTAGAACTTTCTGTTGCATCCCGCACTTTGATTTAAAAACTGTTTAAGCATAACATACCATCACGCCTGTATAACCCAAAGGGTCAGATAGAAACATACTGCCGAATTGTGAGTATTCACAATGCGGCAAAGTGTTATTGGGTTTTCTATGAAATTCCCAGTAGCAGCTCGGAGTTAGGAATTTGTGCCCGGTTAATGGCAATAGGCTCGCCCCCTATTACATGGGACCTAAACATACCGGCGAACTGTGGGTGTACATTAGTACGCCTCTGCCTAACCCTTGGGGAAAACAGGCGTGATGGTATGTTCTTCAAATGAAATGTTAGCAAATCATTTCATAAATTATGTAGGTACTCGGGAATCTTAGATACATACATACATATTTTCACGCCTGTCTCCCATTGGGGTAGGCAGAGACTATAGATTTCCACTTGCTACGATCCTGGTTCGATCCTGATTTCCACACTACTTTCGCTTCATCTACGTTCATTAACCTCCTCATGCATGATCGTTGGTTTAGGGTGCTCTTAACCTGACCTTTTTTTAGAACGGCCGCAACTTGGTTGTGGTACGTTCGTCGAGGTCGGCCCCTTCCAACTCTTCCATCCGTACTCATCATGTATACTCGTTTCGTCTATCTCCGTTCATCCTCTCTACATGCCCAAACCACTTTAGGATAATCTTGGATACTTACGAGACTAAACATATCATATTGCATGGGATTTCGCATCGCGAACAAATTCCTCTCGAGTATCAAGGAATGCGTGATGTAAACTCCATACGCTAGCCGACTAGCAATTGTGAAGCCAGGCCACGCGATGAATTTCCTCAAAGCTTCTGTAATTCAACAATGACAATATTATCACTGACGTCAACTTTAAGACGTAAATTCAAAATGTGAAGGGTGGGAATCGCGGTGGCTTAGAGGTCATAGCGTCTGGCGTACCTAGCCAGAAGACGCAGGTTCGAATCCTACCTGCGAGTCAATTTTTTCCTTCACTAAAATAACTCAAACCATATTATTCTTGATTCCTGTCACTTTAATAAAAATATGAGTATATTCTGATGAAGTCTTATTCTAACATATCTTGGAACTGCAATTAAAACATAATACCGGTTTTGATGTCAAGAAACTAACGGTTCTCGCGTGAAATTAGGAAAAAAATCTCTCTGGACCCCAAGCAATAGTATATTAAGTTAACGGATTAATCGAAATATTGATATACATCTTACCTTTATTGTATAAATGTATTTAACCGTTTATTTTCAAAAAGTAGACAATCAGATTACAGAATGTTAGCAACTTTATAGTATACAATTTTCAAATTTGAAATCCAATTATAACTGTACACAGCATTGTTTAAATTATAATAATATGACTACATTATTATTACTTAATTATAAACAGACGTGCTAAGTATTACTAAAGCTAAATCAGATTATTATAATATAGGATAAGTTTTGCTCAAAGTGTATGAAACTGTTTTGATTTTGAAAATACCTATATGTGTTGTATACCCATTCCAATATTATCATATTACTAGTTTTTTTTTGTGTTAAATAAACCTCTTCTATCTTTCTATCTTTACATAACATACATAAGTTTAGGTAGAGACGTACTAATGTACACCCACAGTTCGCTGATATGTGTAGCTCACATAGGAACCTAAAATTCAAACTCCAAGCTGCTACTGAGAATTTCATAGAAAAACCATATAACACATTTTTCTCGACCTGGGAACCGGACTTAAGACCTCCAGCGTAGCAGATGAATGAGGCATAAGTTCTATTTCAATATCGAATACTTGCGAGTTTTAGAAATTAGCACAAAATATACATCTTAAGATATACATTTTAGTGACGGAAAAAATCTATCTCCAGGCATTTGAAGACCATTAGCATGCATTTATACCAATTATAATAAAAAATAGCTAACAAAGTATAACTACTTACGGATATCTCCGTACTCAATAATGCCAATGCAAACACAGGTTGCAAACGACCATATGTTTCTGTTTAACGATGCATATACTGCCGCATTCCATGCGTTGTATTCCCCAAGGCACCATGTTGGGGCCGCCGCTAATACCTTGAGACCCAGCATAAAAGCAGCCACCAGACCCAGGTAAGAGCACTCCTGGAATAGAAAAGAAGAAGAAGCTGATGCCTGCGATACCACACGAATCGAATAGATTTTTTTGAGACAAATAGATAACCTATATTTTTCGTCATGCTCTAATTTATCTCTATAGAAAAAATCATCAAAATTGGTTTTGCGGTTTAAGCGTGGAAACGTAACAGTCTGCTGGGCAATGGCCTCTCCTTATCTATCGTGATCTTGTGCTATTTGGACCCAACCTGCATCAAAGATACTAAAATCTTCACCCCATCTCGTTTTTCGTCTACCTCGATGCCGCTTATCGGTATCAAGGTCCCACTTAGTGGCAGTTTGCTACGTCAGTAAATTGAGGTTTGGAATGGAATGCAGTGTTTCATAATAATATACGATCTGTTCTAAGGATGGTGCGCTCCATCAGAAGACAATAAACAGTTACACTTACATTTTCGTCTGAATATTTGAATCGATAATTTGCAGTTTCACAATAAAGCTACGTCGCTTTAAAGCTTATAATTTCCGATGATAATATTCACGTTTCAAATACCAATTTGTAAATCTTGCCCAATTTTCAGCTTAATCTTGTACAATTACAATTTAAGGCACTTTCACCACACCCAGAAGACTATCTAGGTATCTAAAATCATCATTTTTGATGAAACCCAAGATATGCTGAGCTTTTCCATCTCCAATATTATCATCAGCAACGCCTCTGATGTTTCAAAGTCCAAGGATGGTGATGACTACTTTCCACCACCAGGTGGGTCGTCTGCTCATTTACCGACAAATCTTACCTTAGATATAATTCCTCTGTACTTGGAAGGTTTGTACACCGTGATGATGTATCCCATGGCCATGCCGAGGAAGTACGAGCTGGCTCTGTGATGGCTTTTCATGTAGGTGTCTGTGTAAACCTCATTGTCTCTCACGTCAATGAGTTTTCTGAAAATGGAGGAGGAATGATGGAGTTAAACAGATTAGAAGATAGGTCTGAAATGATGCAAAATGGAAACGCCCGTGTTGACGTGTGTGCAAAGGTGTACTAATGTACACCAACAGTTTTCCGGTATTTTAATAATCTTTGCCCTATTTCTAATAACCGAACACAAATCCTGAGACCACTAAACTCCGATCTGCTACTGAGAATTTTAGTGTAAAACCCAATAACGCTTGTCCTGGGAATTTAACCTAAGATCTCTAGTCTCAGCCGCTCAAAGGACCACTAGACTAATCTTTCGGAAAAGAGATAATAAACAAATAACTCACTCTACATCATATAACAGTATTCCCGACAATCTCTTCCAGTACGTGGTGATGCCAGGCAATATTACTGATAACACAACAGCTGTGATGGTGGTGATGTTGCCAACGCGCCTGTTCCATTGCCATAAGCAAAAGAGAGCAGATCCCATCACTGCTAGATGAAAATCACATGGGATGTACCATGATACTTGTTGACACTGTAAAGAAATTGTACGTTTCATAAGCTGAAGCAGTGATAGCCAAGTGATATGACCGTAGGACTGCCAAGTCTCTAGTTAAAATTCAAGGCACCTACCTCTGAATTTTCGAAGTCATTTGCGGATTAATAGTTGATTATCACGCGCTTAAACGGTGCAAGAAAACATCGTGAGAAAATCTTCACGTCTGAGAGATAATCTCAACGGCGTGTGAAGTCTGCCAAAGCCAACCCGCATAAGGCTAGAAGCTGTGTCTGTACATTGAAGATATTAAAAAAAACAAGTGGGTTAGGTTAGGTTAGTTATATAAACGTGTCTGAACCCAAAAATGAGATTTTTTAAATTCTTGTCTGTTTGTTACGGGTTGGCGCAAAAACTACTGAATAGATTTTAATTTTTTTATCACTGTTCTAACAGTGATAACAAAATTCCAGTTTTTATACCAGTTTTTAAGTTGGAACACATACTTTCTAAAGTATGTGTTCCAACTTAAAAACTGGTATACTTCTTGTCTCAAATAATTAAACGGAACTTGAGATACAGCTGGACTTCTCTAATGTATAGAGATCCATACAAAGAAGAGATCATCGTTGTTGGTTTTCAGCTTCAAGTGAGCAAAGCCGCGGGCAGAATCTAGTTAATTTATATAAATAATCTTAGTAGTATAAAAAATACTCACAATAGTATCACTGTTCACGTAGTTTCCAAGCATCAGAAGGCTGATCAGCCAGTTCTTTGAACACGCTTTCTGTTCTCTGCCAATCAATCTCTTCCAAATAGGGCCATCGCCAGTATATTCTGATACCGCCATTGTATAGAAAATTAATACAGCGAAGGATCCTATTAATCTGAAATATACATAAATATCGAAGTTATGCCCTCACACATGTATTTTCGGTAGGGAAGGTTATATGTTCAGCCTATTGCTATTAACCGAGCAGAAATCCAAACTGGATGTTGATACTGGAAATTTCTTAGAAAAACTCAATAAAGCTTTTTTCGTTAACCTGGGAATCGAACCCAGGGCTTCTAGCGTAGCAGTCGTGCTTAGGACTATTGACGTAGTTAGTCTGCGTCATAACACAAAAATATTTGCTACTTCTTTGTCTAGACTTTAAAAGAGTCAATGTTACTCTGAGATTGTTACAATGTTTCTCAGTTGGAAATGGCTGGCGCCAATTCTATAACTATTAAAAAAAAATCGTTTCTCGCACTAGGGTTTACTCCTGTGTGCTTTGCAAACAAACAAACACAAATTCTCACATACACAAACGCCCAGCTAACAACTTTATTTTTTTTTCTTTATCGATAGCTTGTAAACTATCTGTGGAGGCTTTTCATCAGCAATTTGAATAATTGTGTCCAGTTCAATCGTTATAATTTGTTATTAGACTGCCATGATAGCCTAGTGATATGACTATTGGACTGCCCAGTCAAAGGGTTAGAGTTCAAAACCAAGGCACGCTCTCGTCACCTCTCTTCAACTTCAACTTTGAAAAATCACCTCTGACTTTTCGAAGTTATGTGAGTATTAAACGTTAATTATCACGCGCTTAAACGGTGAAGGAAAACATCGTGAGGAAACCTGCACGTCTGAGAGATATTAGACTGTAAGCCTTCCTAATAATAAAAATAAATTTACAAATATTTGCTCCACGTGGGGATCGAACCCACAACGTGGTGCAGAAGCCGATCGCTGAGCCGTTACGCCAAATGAGTCTTCGTATACATAATTACGAAAATAAACATTATTTAATTGATCCTTTCGACCCTCTGGAAGGCCACGGTTTCTTTAATGAGTTAAATTTAAATCTGTTACCTCACATAACGTTGTATCAAAGCGATCATCGGTTGCCTCCTCTTCTCCATGAGTCCTTTCATGAGAAGTAGTCCTGATATGACGAAGAAGTTCTCCACCGCTGGCAGATCTAAATGCGGGATCGTATTTCCTAATGTACTGCTTTTGACAGTAAGTAGCTGAAATTGTGAGGATAGTTTTTATGACAACGAGAACTTCAAGAAACTTATTCAACCTAATTAGTCTAGTGGTCCTGGGTGCGACTGCTACGCTTGAGGTCCTGGGTTCGCAGGTCGAGCAATGTATTATTGGGTATTTATATAAAATTCCCAGAAGCAGGTCGGAGTTTAGAATTTGTGCTCAGTAATGGCAAAAGGCTCGCCCCCTATAACATGGAACTTAAACATACCGGCGAACTGTGGGTGTACATTAGTACGCCTCTGCCTAACCCTTCGGGGAATACAGGTTTGATTGTATGTAATTTATTTATTTTTTTAATAAAAAATGTTAGGATTGGGTTTGAACCTCATAATTTGGTTTGAAGGATTTGATCCACGCAGGAAATATGGCATATGCAACTATAATGAACATCAAATCACAGAGTTGTTTAAAAAGACTTGGACCTCTGTTTCAGAAATTGAAGGCAAAATAATGAAAAACCTCTGTCTGAAGTTTCCTCTTCTTGAGATGAGGTAAAGCGTACCATTACGATTGTATTCACTAATCAGTCAGGCAGAGGCTGTTGTAAACCCAAAGTTCGCTGTTGAGATCCCATGTCATAGTGGGTATCCTGCGTACAAAGCCAAACTAATTTCATAGAAAAACCAATAACACTTCGCTTGACTTGTGAACCCAAGACCAAACTCAGTAATCACGCTTAAAACCATTAGGCTAATGAAGCACTTCTTTATAAATTAAGTAATGGAAGTCCTACATCAACAAAAATTTCAAAAACTTACTTCATCGTAATCATGGCCATTGCTGATAGCGCCTGCGACGATGAACACAAAAACATGGAGACAAGTAGTAAATGTTACAGCCACGGTCTTCGTGAAACTGAGGCTTGGAATCTCGTCATCTGTGATCTTGACAAACGACGACCAATTCCGTTTAAGGCTGAAGGAATAGGCAATTCTTCTTACTAAAAAAACAAGCAACACCATTACTTATCGAATCATGACCCTGTAGATGGTTGTATGATGAATGATATTTATTTCTGTAAATAGACCTTTTAAAGACACTTTTACAAGTCAATGATTTACATTTTTTTTATCCAACTGCCGACCTCTGAGAAGAAACCCCGAAACATACTCAGAGAATCATGGTCTCTTTTAAAGTCCAGACAGTAATAGTATTACAATAATAATATTATTAGATATTATGTGATTGTTACGATGTAGGGCAATATCTGGACAGGCCTTTTGAAGAAATAGCCATAGCAGCTTTGAGTTGACCTGTCATAACTGACGGTTGACAATTTATTCTTGTTAGGTCAAGCAAAAATAAACATAACACACCATCACGCCTGTATTCCCCGAAGGGTTAGGCAGAGGCATACTAATGTACACCCATAGTTCGCCGTTATGTTTAGGTCCCATGTAATAGGAGGCGAGCCTATTGCCATTCCACAATTCCACAACAGGGCACAAATTCCAAACTCCGAGCTGCTACTGGGAATTGCATAGAAAAACCCAATAACACTTTGCTCGACCTGGGAATCGAGCCCAAGACCTCTAGCCTAGCAGTCGTACTGAGGACCACTAGGCTAATGAGGCAGTTACAAAATACAGTGTATTTTCTGTGGGGCATGTGTGTATTTAATAAAGAAAACTTACGTCTTGAATCTGAATCATCATATTGAAGGTAGATTGTTGATAAAATGGCTGTGACAATTAACGCTGCCATCGTGGTTCTGAAACGAATAACCAAAACCATAGATTTGACTGTCAAAAATAATAATTTGTTAAAGGAGGAGTGAAATGTTATTTGGATTAGTGAAGGAAAAAATCGACAGCAGGCAGGATTCGAACCTCCAGTAAATCCAGACGTGGTAGTAGCAAATATATGAGTTGCAGTTACAATGCAATACGCAAAAAGTGCTCTTTGATGAACTACGCCGGCTTTCAATACACCAGTTCCAGCTGATAGAAGGCATGCATCGGTCATTGTGTAGCTCGACCATAATCTAGGGAGCTCAACAACCCTTCGCGCGACTCTACCAGTAATATTATTGCTTATATAGCATTCATACATAATAAATAAATAATAGCCTTTATTCTACCACAATTATACATTGATATTCATACATTATTATTAATTTATTTAAACATAACATACCATCACGCCTGTATTCCCTGAAGGGTTAGGCAGAGGCGTACTAATGTACACCCACAGTTCGCCGGTATGTTTAGGTCCCATGTAATAGGGGGCGAGCCTATTGCCATTAACCGGGCACAAACTCCTAACTCCGAGCTGCTACTGGGAATTTCATAGAAAAACCCAATAACACTTTGCTCGACCTGGGAATCGAACCCAGGACCTCTAGCGTAGCAGTCGCGGTCAGGACCACTTGGCTAATGAGGCAGTTTATTTACTATATTATATTATTTATTTGCTTAATGTTGAATTAAATAGATTTTATTTATTTTAATTAATTATTATCATCATGCATTAATTTGTGGAAGTCGCCTCTTTGGCGTAGGCCTTCACCAGCTTCCTACAAATGTCTCTGTCCCTAGCTAGTCTTCTCCAATCTAGTCCACATCTCGCTTTGATTATGTCTTCCCAACGTCTTTTCGGTCTACCTCTACCTCGTTGCCCTTTTCTTGGAATCCATACACATACATAATAAACCCTCTATAATATTCTATTGCATATACCACGCGTATAGACTACCACGCCATCCTAATGGAAGTTGTCACACTTCACACGCCGTCGAGAAAATCTCTCAGGCATGCTGGTTTCCTCACGATGTTTTCCTTCACCGTTTACCGCGTGATAATTAACTATTAATACGCACATGATTTCGAAAAGTCAGAGGTGCGTGTCGTGGATTATTAATTAATTACATAACATACCATCACGCCTGTATTCCCCGAAGGGTTAGGCAGAGGCATAATGTAGATACACCCACAGTTCGCCGGTATGTTTAGGTCCCATGTAGGGCGAGGCTATTGCCATCAACCGGGCACATATTCCAAACTCCGAGCTCTTACTGGGAACTTCATAGAAAATCCCAATACCTTTGCTCGACCTGGGAATCGAACCCAGGACCTCTAGCGTAGCAGTCGCGCTCAGGACCACAAGGCTAATGAGGCAGTTAATATAGGTACTTACATAAACACATAAAATTGGAAGCTATATTCCACCTTCGCACCAGCTTTCTCACAGTAGTCCACGGTAATCTCAGGGTCCGTGGGCGTTATAGGGTTGACTGAGTAAATAGCCTTCAGGATCCTGGAGATTGACTGATGGTTGCAGACGGCAGGAAGACAGACACCCCAAGATATAGTGTCAGATTTCCGACCAGCCTTTGATTTTATCTGTAAATTATGTTTTACCTAGAGCTGTTCTACCTATCCATTATGCAGATAGTTACTACATGAAGTATGGCTATGCTTTGTACTTTCGGTTACCTATTTTTCTTTGATTTACTAGAACAGTAGAGGCGTTGCCAAACGCCTTTCGCAATAATAAGAAGTCTGTTAAAAATGTATAATTATTTTCTTAATCATGTGCTCTACATTTTCTTTGTTACACAAGGATTTTATGTTATTATTTGCCGAAGAATCTGGAAAGAAACTCCATTGACACTCTTTTAAAATAAGTGGGAGAGTCATGCTTCAGCAAGGATGGGCGGGCGCGTCCGGAGTGTTACCACAGTCTCACGGAAAACCAGCGTGAAACAACACTTACGTTGTGTTTCGCCGAGTGAGTGAGGATACCGGAGGCTGAAACTCTTTTAAAAAGCGGGCAACGCCCTTGAGACTCCTCCGGTTTTGCGGGTGTCCATGGGCGGAGGTAATCGCTTACCATCATCAGTGATCCGTCTGCTCGTTTGCTCCCCTTACCCATGAAATAGTGGTGGTTCTTCACACGGCTATCGAGTTCCCGATAAACACATGCAAGTTGGCAAAACGTTCTTTAGAAAAGCACTTTCAAAAATGAACCTACATAGTATTTCATAGCTCGTATCATCAGTTTGAAATCGAGTTTAGGCCGCATGATACTCACACTCAAAAACTCATCAGTCGTTCCAAACACATTGCCACTCCCATATTCCTCCTCTCGTCTCTCCGTCAATCTGACATCAGTTAGACAATACTGAGTGCTGATTTTAGGGTCACCATAGTTGGACGGCGCTTTAAGACATTGGTCATAGTTGCCTAAACTGTATTTGGATCCATAGAAACTGCCCACTGGGTGGTGCATTGAGTTCCATACTGAAAGAAATTGTGGTATTAGAAATTAGATAAATTAGTGGTTAGATCTCTAACACAGCATCACGCCTATATTCCCCGAAGGGTTATTCAGAGACGTACTAATGTGCATCTACAGTTCGCTGGTACGTTGAGGGTGCATGTGATTTGGAGCCTAGAGCCATTACCCAAATTCCGATCTGCTACTCAGAATCTTTGCTCGACCTTGGAATTTAATCCAGGACCTCTAGGATAGCAGTCGCTCTCAAGACCACTTGGCTAATGATATGGTGTTGATGATAACGATCTTTCATTACTTACTCCAGACAGCCCATACAGTGTAATTTCGGACATTATGCAATGTAAACAGCGTCTGGTCCAGACATTGTTTCTCGTTTTCAGCCCATTCCTGATCTTCCAAACCTTTTATTACTATATCTGCTTCTGTCTTTCTGGTGTTCGTAAAATATTCAGCTGCTGTTAAACCTGAAAGTATTTGGGATATTAAATACTCATTAACATAACATACCGTCACGCCTGTATTCCCCGAAGGGTTAGGCAGAGGCGTACTAATGTACACTCACGGTTCGCCGGTATGTTTAGGTCCCATGTAATAGGGGGCGAGCCAAGCGGGCACAAATTCCAAACTCCGAGCTGCTACTGGGAATTTCATAGAAAAACCTAATAACACTTTGTTCGACCTGGGAATCGAACCCAGGACCTCTAGCGTAGCAATCGCACTCAGGAGCACTACTAATGCTGCACTGCACTGCACTGCTAATGAGACAGTAGTCATAATGTTCTAATATATCATCACGGCTGTATTTTAGACAATGAGTGAGTAGTGGAGAATTGGGGTTCCTGGATCGGAGATCCAGGAACCCGCAATTCTCCCTCACTTGAACGTAGGCCATCTATCAATCACTCAATCACCAGTTTTATCGGTCCGAACGGTTGTTGTGTGTATCATAAACTGTATATTAATCTGATTGCATCGATTCAGATGCTCGATAATGCTTTGATTATTTTATTGTTAGGATTGTCATCTTCTGGCAGAAACTCAAAGCGTATAATGACATCTGAATCAGGTATCACTATTTCATGTATTAGGTTCGTTTCATTATCATTCATAATATTATGGTAAAATAAACCTTCTTGCATTGTATCGTTGACCTGATATTTTGATGAATTTGCTTTCGATTTTTTATGAGCATGCTTTATATTATTACCAACATATATAGTTTCACCTTTTGCATTCTTCATAATAACTTTACAAATACCTTTGGAAGTACATTTCACAGAATCTTGCATTGTGGCTAATATCAATTATTTTTTTTTATTTTTTTTTATTGTATATTTCCGTTTATGATTCAACCGTTCAACTACAATTGTAGGAATCTAATGTTAAAAATATATGTAATAAAATTATTATAAACAGTTTTATAATAGAGATTCATTAATACATTCATTCATTCATACATTCATTCATCAGACAATCTATCTGTCATCCTTTACTTTAAAATCATTTTACTTAAACTTTTTAGTAACATAAAATATGGATGGGGATTTAAATAGTCTAATAATTTAACAAGAAAATATTTATTTAAAAATTTTATTATCAAAGCACCATTTATTTAAGCACAATACATTTTTCAAAGCACATACAGAGTCATGATAAATACAGTTATACAAATTATTAGAACCTTTATATTGATCATACAAGCTTAAGAAATTAGGGCAACCCCTGTCTTCTAAATTACATATATTCTTATTATTATTTTCTAAAATAGTTTTTAGCCACAACACTTTTTCTAAACCTTTAGTATAGATAAATTTATCTCTTAAAATATCTGCAATTAAATTTTGATGGCTTGAATAAGGCACAAATCCTTCCCCCCAGCATATCTTTCTATTACGTTCAATCCAACAGACTTGCCGTCTTTCTAGTTTTGTCAAATTGTAAAACGGAAACGGAGGCTTAATTAAAAATACTTGAACTTTTTTATCACTTAACACAGCAATTTCTTTTAATATAAATTCATTTGTTTCTGTTTTAAAACCTTGAACGTCTACAATAGCATTCATGATAACCTACGCACAATGTTGCTGAGAGGTTTGTATTCCACAAGCCGATCGTTTATAATCAAACAGTAAGCAGTTGTCTTGTCTGGTATTGATGCAGAACATTCAATTTCTAACCGCACGTCTACTGGACCTGATTTTAGACTATCGTTTTGCCTTGAACAGTCTAATATAAAGAGGGGGGCTTTTTCTTTGAAGTCCCTTAAATCTAACAACGGGTCTATCGGACAGTTGTAATAAGACTGACGAAATTTCACATACATTTCATATAATATACTATATTTGTTCTCGAGAAACTTTAAACTCATAGGTTCATATGGATAATATTGTGAATTTAAAAAAAGAGTAACGTTTGTCACTTCACAATGATCGAATATTGAACTGTCTTTATTTTTATTGTTTTTTCTATTAGTTTGTAAACCAAAAATGACATATCTAGGTTTTTCTAATTGTGAAGCAGTCTTAACTGACCAAGAATGCTTCGTAGTTTTAGGGAGTAATGGGTACTCATATAAATCCCAATTCCTAAAAGCCATTTGAATAGGTTTATCTCTTTCTAAATATTTTAAAAGTGTCAGTCGTTCTCGATCTGAAACTTTTATGTGGGGAACCCTCCATTGAACTCTTTGTATATCTATTTCAAAACGAGTAATATCATCAGTAAGAATAACACTATTTAGGTTAGAGTTACTTCTATTCATTATAAGTTCATGTTTACAATTTATCACAATTCTGTTATAATCCTCTGCAAACCCTAATAACTTATTTAATGGTATCACAGCACTAAAATGCCCATCACTTTGGAACCCCTCTAAGTTCCAACCCCATATAGCGGCAACTCTATTTTCTGCTTCATTTAATGATATGTATGATTTTATTGTTGATGTTATTCCAGAATTTTTTATACGGTCGATTTCAATACCATTCATTTCATATCTGATGTCTTGAAACAGATACATAACAGGGTTATTAGTGAACGTAACAGTTTTCTTGATCGGATTCCCATCTTTACCGAAGAGCTTTGCTTGGCCTTCGATGTAAATTGAACTGGCTGATGGTAGCACGTATATGTCTTGTTGGTGTATGGGGATTCTGATTTCATCATTTTCTCTAAAGCTGTTATTGTAGGGATTGTATGTATGGACTTCATAACTTTCAATCGAAGTGTCGAAGTGCGGTAATTCAGTAATCTGTAGTATATTCATACTTTAAACCCTAGGGCTATAAGAAAATCTTTATTTGATTCAGTCAATTTCTTAACTTTTTTCTTAGGTCTTTGCACTTTGGCAATCGTAGAAGAACTAAGACGTTTTGTTTTCACTGGGATGTTTTTATAGTATACTATCATTTTGTTATTCTTAAATGAAGACGTAGTTGAATATATTCTTCCCCAAAGTTAATACAGTGGTCAAATTGATCAACAATCCTAACAGATATAGATGAAATTATATTTTTGTTTACTGGATAGTAAATAACGTTTTGCGGTTTTTCCATGCACTGATGACCTGGAGTAGTATCAGATACAAATTCATGAATGAAATGACTTGGTAATCCGTTGCAGTAGGAACCGTAAACAAGATCACATTCAATTCTGATCACAGACAGACTGCTGTTATCAATGGGAATATTTGGTGTTGAATTTAATACTGAAAAGTATAGCAAACCGCACTCGTATTGATCAGATAAATGTAGTGGCGGTTGAAAGTATGTAACCAGTTCCGATTTATTTCCAGAGATGGTAACCGTAGTAGACATGCTCGTATACTAAACTCTTTTGTAAGATTCTGTTTATTTTATTCATTCACTATACCAAAAATCCGTCAAAAAATTTAAACAAAGATGTCCACAATTGAAAGGATGATCACGCTGAATATTATCATAATTATAGTGAACATCGGAACCCACGTATTTTATAAATTCCTTTGGAGGCTTAAGATTTCCATAACTGTCAAAATACTCAATATAATCATTATATTTTACATAGGCTACCCAATGAGAACCATGATTTTTAGAGCTGTCTAAATTAATAACTCCACATTCTTTTTTAAATGGGTGTTTAGGGAGCTCATCTCTCATAAAGACACCTCTAAAATAGGGAATATTATTTCCATACTTCAAAATGTCCAAATTACTCAAGGCTCGTTTAGGTAGCCGATATTTTAGTTTTTTTCTTTCGATACGAAAATTCCGAGCCCATCTTTATGTGGTTTAAGGTGTAGTCCTTTGCCGATGCAGAGAGCCTCCATCTTCTCATTGTGCCTCTTCGATTCAGCATACAACTTTTTTGCCATCTTGAATTCATTTATGGTTTTAGCAATACCAGCTGCACCACCTACTAGAGCGCCTGCCGCAGATAAACCCGCAAAAATAGGAATCAGAGGTAATACTCCACCAGATTTTGGTATAGGAATAACACGAGGAAGTTTAATGGACGAATCATTAGCTAATTCTCTGGTAGCGGCCATAGCTAATTCTATCGCCACCTTTTTGCATTTTGGTTTTAATTTTTTTATATGTCTTTTTGTTTTGTTAATAACATTTTTAAATTTATTTTTCAACCCTTTTCCAGATGTAATTTTTGGAGAACACTTTTTCAAACTTTTTTTTAGACCAGAACCAGTTTTAATTTTTGTTAATATAGCTTTGCTTACTAAACGTGCTGCAAGTTTTTCCCCTACACTCGCATCCATGGCAACTGCTCGCTTTTTCGCCATATTTAACAGAACTAAATCTGCCTTGTGGCGATCTTTTAAGTTTGAAGAATTATGATAGGCAATGTCGTGTTCTTTGCAATATTCGTCTAATTTATTAATGCCTTTATCCCCGCATGAAAGCCTTTTTATTAATTTAGTGCCAGGTCCGCAGTAATTGTATCCTGGTAAATGTAATTCAAATGGTAAATTATTTATAAGCCAATTGAGAAGACTGCTCTCTCCAATACCCATCATAAGACTGATGCATCATGGGTTGAACACTTAATAAATATTCGATTTGTCAATCCAACTGTTTTCAGAAGAAGACAAACCTAACCATTTTACTAAAACCCTATTTCCTTTTCTTCTAAGAACTTTCTCGACTAGATATAAATTGGGATATTTTGTCTTTTGCAGCTCTTGTACATAAAATGCACCTAAAATGGGCTGGCCTCTGATTGCATCTTCAATTAAGTAGGTGATAGGAGTTGTATATTGTATTTTTCGAATTTTAAATATTTCTGTTGACCAGTTGGGGGTATATCCTTTTTCAAATGTTCCTTTGTACTTACTGATACGCACATAATCACCAACTTTAAATTTGTTTTTTATACTATTGGTTTTTATCAACCTGAAATATCTCCCTAATATGCGTTCTTTGTTAGTATCATCCACGTTTGCGGGGACTTCATCAATAGTCCGATGATAGGTATGATTGTATTTGATAATAACATTATTAAGGGTGTTATCTATCCAGTTATAGTCACCGTTTAAACTAAACTCCTTATACAGTTTCGACTTCAATGTTCTGATAAATCGCTCAACTATAGATGCTTTTTTTGTTGAGAAAGTTGAATAATGGTTTATATTATAAGAATTCATAAGTTTTTGAAATGTATTATTATAAAATTCTGTTCCATTATCCGTTTGCAGATTTTTAGGAACACGCCCTTTATGTAACAAAATCTTGAAAGAGTTGCATACATTATCTTTGTTTTTACTTTTCAAAGGATAGGTCCAAGCGTATTTGGAAAATGTATCAATAACAGTAAGAATAAATCTGTATTTTTTATTTTCTTTAGATAGTGATTGCATATCTATTAAGTCTGCTTGCCAAAGGTCATCAATATCTTTCATAATAACATGTCTTCGTGGAAAGTTTACCCTTGCATTTTTATGAATTTCGTTTACCACATCAGCTTTACTCATGTTCAGACTTCAGTATATAAACATTTGTCTTGAATCCAGCAATGATACTGAATGAAAACCATATTAGTGCTACTATTTATTCTTTAATTATGTCAGCTTCTTTTAATTCTTCTATTATCGATAAAATTTCATTATCATGGTTTGTATTGCCAGCATCTCTTGAAGCTACTAATAGTTTCAGTCTCTCAACTAATTCATTGGGGTCGTCCCAATATACTAGGTCGGTATTGTTTTTATATTTCTTTAACTTTGGCAAGTTCCCCCCCAGTTTAGTGTGAATTTTATCGTTTGATGCTTCGGAAAACAATGGTCTGATTATTTCGCGATATTTTATTCCTTTATCGCCTTTTATTTGCCCTTTAGGATTGAAGTCTCTTTTATGAGCATTTGTATAATGCAATATGTCCTTGTAGGCAAGTTTATCTTTGCTGGATATTAATTTTAAATCAGGTTTCTTTCGAAGTAAAAGTTCTTTCAGGCCAGGAGTTAAATTGTAGGATTTATCATCGATTTTAATCAAAATGACATCATCATTATTCAAACTATCAATTTTAGAAAATGATACCATTGAATTACCCATAAATAAAGTTTTATTTTCACTTCTTATTCCAAACGGTACATTCACACCATCATAAATATCATAGATATCATGATCCTCTAATGACATTTCTAAATCATCTGTTAAATTAATTTTAGGACACTTTTTAACCAATTGCGTAGAATTAGGTTTTGGTTCGTAACAGTCCTCAAACTTTGTAGACGAGCTGGTATTAATGTCATCCAATTCAATATCTTCAACATTTTGGAGGGTTTTATTTTCTAAATGTTTTATTTTTTCCATATTTATATTCGAATCAACTAGAGTTTTAAGAGGATCTGTGACAGGTTTTAGCATTTTATTGAATGACAAGTTCATCAAGTGTTCCTGGTCCTTCAACTGTTTTATTTTATTCTTTATGGAGTCTACAGACTTCATTAATTCTATTTTAATATTTTTTTCCATGTTATATTATAACAACTACGTTCAGCTAAAGAACAAATTATACTGAATTTGTTTTTATATATTAATATCTTATATAATATAAAACAATCAGTCAAATTTCAAAAAAATATCAAAATTCTGTCGATACCTTCCATTATTTGACGATGATTCTTTATTAATAACTAAAAAATTATAAGGTTTACTCCAAACAGTTTGACAAATATTCTTGAACTCTTTCCATTGTAAATCGGAACTAACATGCTCTTCATAAATATGTTTTAAATTCACATCATCTTGCTTGAATATAATAAGAAAATTAACATTGTCACGTAACAATTGTTTTGGAATTTTTGAATAGGTTTGAGATAAATAGAAACAATCGATTTGTTTATGCCTGCCCATACAAAAATAATTGCGGATATTTACTTGATTTTCACACACAACATCATCGAAAATAAATACAGAATTCGTTAAAGCTTCACTCGGAGAAATTACATCTTTGTCGTCATTGAACTCGTAGAAGTTAATCTGCGGTACTCTTTTCAAAACTTCGGTCAAGAAACGGTATTTTGGTTGAAATGTCGTTTTAGAGTAAAGATAAAGATTTCTAAATTTGAGCCCATTTTGATGGAGCAGTAAACTAATCATAACATTTGTTTTACCACAGTTTGATGGACCACATATTATACAGCGAATGGTATTTGGTAATAAAGCGCTATGTCTGATATGGTGAACGGGGTCACTTAATTTTATATTATTAACATTTAGGGATATGGGTTGCTTAATCAACTTCATCTTACCTATTAATTCAAAAACTACTTAACATGCACATATATACTTACTAGCTGTCCCCGCAAACGTTGTTTTGCCATAAAAAAATAAAATAAAATTTAGGGGTATGAAAAATAGATGTTGGCCTATTCTCAGACCTCCCCGATAAGCACAAAAAATTTCATCAAAATCGGTCAAGCCGTTTAGGAGGAGTATGGCAACGAAAACTGTGACACGAGAATTTTATATATTAGATTTATCTAACTAGTTGAAACTTGTGTTGCGTACAAGAAAGATGCTATTCTCATCAAATTTAGTACCTATGTAATCAGAGCTGAGTGTACTTAATAAAAAATAAGCAATCACTTCGCGTTCGCTGCCGACTTTTCAATAAGTCAGTCGTTTCGTATCGCTTTCGTTTATTAGGACATTGTCAAGGTAAATATTTTATGTTTATTGTTTAATTATTTTATTATTTGATCTAATAAGTCGTTTAAAAAAAAAAATTCATACCTACCTACTCTTTTTACAGCATCATGTCACGCTCACCATCCTACAGTCCGGTTTTAGATACAATTAACCCTCAGTGTAATGTAAGTATCTAAGCTAGTTTTGCTGTTATCAATTAAAACTCATAGTTGATTCTGTTTAATCACACAAAAAAATATCTTGTTCTTTTTCAGAATTTGATCTCCGACGACCCCGATCCAGTTATAAATCCTTTCTATTATGCTCAAGATAGAGAGAGTTGGTACACTGAAGTAGCGACAAGTGTGCGTGAAGAGAGTCAACAGCAAAAAATAAAAAAACAAAAACTGAAGAAGAAAAAAACTAAATCAAATGCTTTTAAAAACACATCCTTTATAATGCGTAAAGAGCCAGGGCATGGTCGCCAACTAATAAAAATTATTATACATGATTTGGACGGTCGTCACAAGGATGAAATGGACACTGAACCTGAAAGTGCAAGTGTGAATGTACAGTATTTAGTGAAAAGTGATTATGATGATATCATGAGTGAAACTGAGCATTTAGTAAGTAAAATAGTTAAAAAGTTAAGTTCGACTTCATAATATGGATTTAAAATGTTATTTATTAGGCTTGTGTAAGCTTGTGTATATTTAGAGTTTATTATAACTAAATGTAGATATTTAAATTCAATATAATAAAAAAATTCTTTATAAACTGTGTTTTATTCATAAAGAAAAAAACTAAATAAATTAAGTAAAAGGTACATAGCAATAATAATAATAATAAAAACCAGGTTGTAATTTCAAAATATTTTATTTAAATATTATATATCAATTAAAATACATCTTCCATTTCATACAAACACATGAAAAGTCATGTACAGAGGCCAGCACATCAAGCTACCACAATCTGTAAAATTTCTTTGATAGATATTCAATTTTAATACAATACTATAAGGTTCATTTTCAATTGTGAAAATTTCACAGTTTTGGATAACTTGACCTGCTGGCGTCTGTACCTATTGTGTTATGAATATTTTGTATAAGTAATAATTATTATAGAATATACAACATATAATTAAATTATCAGAGAACATTTCTGTATAAAACCACTTAACATATGTAATTACAATGTCCCCAAGGAACAGTCTCAATTTGATTTGATACGATATGCCTTTTATCGTCTATTCTGTTCAAGACTACTTTATTTACTTCTTGTGAGTAAAGTATATGTTTTATTGAATTAATCATATTCATTTTACGCTTAAGTGTTGTGTTATTAAATAAAACCTCCTTATAGTTACATGGTTTTAAACATCCGGTAATAGGTTTAGACACACCTTTAGCTTTTTTAATTTGTGTATTTAATGATTGAATACAATACAGTTTTGCTCTTAAACCTATAAATTCAGTGATTGGGTCTCCTCCTAATTCATCCTTAAACAAACCGGGGATGCTTTTATTCACCTTAGGAATACAGTAATGATTGTTAGTTTCAAAATTACTTGTGTCAAATTCCGACAAATTATCACACATATCTTTATAAAAGTCTTCAGTATGTATTAAATATAATAAGCTATCTGTGTCAGTGTAACACAACTTAGCTTTGCTACCATATTTTTTCTTAATATAATTATAATGAAAGTTATATACATGTTGCTTAGAGTATTCTAGTACCGCAAATCCGATATATATTGGTCTATCTAAAACAATTTTTTCGGGACTCAGCTGTATAGCTATAAAATTTTCATTAAATATAGAAACACTTTTTAAATTAGGCTTTGCGATTAATTTCTCAGCACCAATTAATTTATTCGTTTTATTGGAAGTGTCAGTCCATTTGCTTACTAATTTTACATCAATATGCTTACGTTTATTTTCTATTGTTTTTCCGAATATGGAGTTATTTAAAAGTTTAAAAAAATCTCTTTCAAATGATGTTGAAGCTGCTTGTCGTAATTTAGTATTCAAGTCTATGTACTTTTTCAAAAAATTTTCTTGTTTAAAACAAAGAATCCTATGAATTTTTATTAACACAAGACCATTTTTAATACATTCTTTTAAATGAACGAAATGAATGATGTACTTATATTTATCGTATAAACTTGCAATTAGTTTTTGAGTTTTCCCTCCAATGGGTATGAATTTTTCAGGAGCGAAAGGTAAGTCATTATGTAAATTATGTAAATGATCTGGATACGCTAAATCTACTTCTAAAATGTGTCCGTACTCCCCATCATCAGGAACATTAAGTACATTAAACTTTTTCACATCATTATTTGTCATGAATTTAAATCCTGATATCGGTAATTTTTTCGTCATAGCATATCCGTAAAGGTTATTACAGTCCAAGTATATTAAATATGTTGATGGTTTTGAATTATCGAATTGAGGTAAATAAATATTATTAGCTTTAGCGTATCGGTGAGAACATTGAGCTAAACCCCCACGTATTCCTTTTTCCAACATTTCATAAATTTCCAAATCATGAATCAATTCTAACTGCACGCCTGTATAAAGTAGCATAGCATCCCAACTCAATCCAGGTGAAGTTACATAATATGCAGGATCGAGTTTATAATACTGTAGACAAATGTTTCTAAAATTTTCAAATATATCACATAATAATAGTACATCACACTTTAAATACAAGTCTGTATATTCACCGAGAGAATTTATATTAAAATATTTCCACACAGTCTGAGCATGTTGATATTCGACGTCAGTTATATGTTTCATTTGTAAAGTGTTATAAAAATTATCCTTATCAGGTAGTTGCGTTTCATTGTATTTTTGCCATGAACAGATGTATTCATAAGGATATATGCCTTTCCTCCTCAGTAAATTGAATTGATTTTTATCTGGGAAATGTGATGATAAATGAATAAAATCATTTTCATTTAAACTTTTGCATAAATTCTCAAGACTTGAACTAAGAAATTTAAACGAGTCTATGAATTTTATCTGTATTGGTGTACATCCCTTACCCATATTTATTATTTTTGTTATAGTTATATATTTTTCTTTTGTTTCTGCTATAACTTTTATCTCACCATCATACTTTGATAATTCTGTTATAAATATATGAGAATCATAGCCAGCTAAGTTGTGAAATATAATAGGTATAAAGGGACACACTCTATAAATTAAATTACAATGCGAATGTGCCGCACCTCTGTACTCGGATGTAATGTGATCATGATCACAAACTTTATCATCAAATAACAAATGATTACAGATATGGCATGTAGTTGCTTTGTGATAATTACTAATTTGCTCTTTTGTCATAGAACGCATTGGTTTCTTTGTTATCAAAATTTTATGAATCAATTTCACTTCTTCTATCAATTTTTTAACAAATACTTCAACACAGTTAGGCCCTCTATATGTAATGTATTTATTTAAACTGTTGTCGTGTGAGCAACACACATAAAATGCAAAACAAGACGGTTGATGTATTTTCTTCTTTATCGTATTTTTATCACTCTGTTCTATTTCATACTCCATTAATATACTTTCAAAATCAGCGTATATAACAAAATTAATTTTTTGCTTTCGTTCATAATTTTTGAACTGTAATGCACTGTTTTTGTCAGGTAGTATGGTTAAAATTTTGGAGCAAATATGAGAATTATACTTTGTTTCGGAGGTAAAAAACTGCAAACAAGTCTCACATAAATACATTCGACCTTTATGATGTGAAACTTGTCGTCGCACTAAACGTAAAAGGTTTTTAATTAAACAGTAATGACCTTTGTTATTTTTACTGGTTTCTGACACTTACGCGAATATTAGACATTGAAATAAAACTATTTTTACGGATTTTATCGCGTTGTATTAAATTTTATTATTTCCCGACGTTTCGGATCCTTTACAGCATCCATGGTCACGGGTAGACTGAGGTGTTGGACGTCTTAATGTTAAAATTACTAACAGCTACCTTACATTTTTGGAAATAATAAAATTTAATACAACGCGATAAAATCCGTAAAAATAGTTTTATTTCTTTGTTATTTTTTTCAAAATACAGTAAGTTAACATGTTTATCTTTCTTACAGCTCGTCACATAAAGAGGACCGGTTACAGTATAGTATTCATTCAATCCGTAAACATTAATACTTATTTCACGGTTATTCTTTTCAAATAACTTGATATCGCTAAGTGAAGGTGGAAATGAAATCCCATTTAGATTAAATATTGAACTAAAATGTGGGTAGGAGTTCGTCCTGCAGACATTACTTTTGGCTGGATATAATGCTGCAACTATACTCCACAAAAAACAATACTCATCATTATTCTTTATATTCAAACAACTTTTTGTATTTTTAATAACATTAGGTAGGTTTATATAAGTACCGCCCCGTAAAGGGCAATATTTATTTATATTTATTTCCAAATGACTTATGGAAACAAATGACCATCCAGATTCACAATGCTCAAATTCGGTAAGTTTTCTTTTAAATACTTCTATTAAATTTGAGTATATATCATTAAAATCAGTACTGTTGTATATAATTTCATATTTCGTATTAAATGACTTTAACTGCTGCTCATTTGATTTAGGTAATATAAAATAAGCAAACAGTTCAAAGTTAACTTTGATTGAGGTATTTTTCGACAGTAAAAACTTAATAATTTCTGAGATACATTGTTGCTTATTATCTAAGAACACCTCTGGTATGAGGTTCTCGTCTTCTATAGATGGGTTTAAGCGATAAGTCATAATTCTATTCTTAAAAGCTGTTGCTATAATTTCAACATTTTTAAATATTGATTTCATTAAACAATTCGATTTATGGATATTTGTTCTCTTATGGTATCTGTATTTATGTTCTGGAATCTCGAGTTTACATTTGTCACAATAAATAGTCTTTGATAAACAATTAGGTCCATAAACAATCGTATCATATTCTTGTTCTGAGTTATCAAATTGGCTTGTATCATTATTAATAATAACATTAGAACTTTGCAAGATGTGATCGACAGGTTGAACTGGAAACAAAAACGATGAATGTTATACACATTACATATTTTAATCAATAGAATTAATCGATTACATGTGGATAGTTTAACATGATAAATGTTACAATAAAATATATGTATGGATTACATTATTTAGCCATGAATATGTAGTAAGATATGTAATATAATTAGATTAATTTATTGATAGGAGCTTATAAATGTGGGGGTACAATTTTTGAACTCTTTTCTAGTACTTGCGATAAACGCATTAATTTGGTTCCAGGACTCAGAACCTTCATTTGTTTTATTTTTAACGGTGATGATGGAATGACGCCATCTATTCACAGGGTGTACATTTTCTATCTCATCGGACCTATAAATTTTAAGTTCTATGTAGAACACACCTTTCTTTTCTTCGTCCATTTGACGGGAAAAGCCGTTCGCCAATCTCTTCGTAATATAGGAGTAAATAGCAGGAGGCTTCTTCCCTGCAGTAACTTGAAGCGCGTCATCATCGCTGTCACTCCCAAACAGCTCACGAGCAGTAGACTTGGTCACAGGAGTGATGGTGTGAGTCTTATGTCTCTTGCTGGTGGACGGCTGCGAGCTGGTCGTTGAGGCTAGCTTACGCTTCTTATGCTCCTTCGGCTTGGCTTTCACCGGTGTGTCACTCATTGATTCATCTTCCGACGGGAATAGATGGTCTGCTGTGTTCTTGGACCTGTAAAAATACGAAATCAAAGAATAAGTCAACAATTATGAATGGACTGATCGAACAATTGGGTGAATATTATAATAATTGAATGATTGAATGCTAAGAAATAAATAAAGTATGAATTTATTAATTGCTTGTATCAAATTATTATGATTGAAAGAATACTAGAAATAATTGAATAGTGAATATGGACTTCGTAAGAAATGCATCAGTTAGAAATTCTAATAGAAAAACTAGTAGGTAATTTGTTGCTAAAAATATTTAACTTTAAAAAAGTAATGGGCAAGTACTCACATTTTAGCAGATTGATTGATCTTAGGTAGGTTTGAAGTTAAAGATGTGACCGCTTGTAGCAGAAGAATTCTTATGATCCAGCTTCTTCAGGTTAGCTCTTATATAGTAGTAAATCCGTGTGATGATATTCCATTTAAGGATTAGGGCACGTGTAACTAAAAACGCTTTGTCAGATGTACCACCCAAATATGAAAGTAACTTAAGTTGCAGAAAAAAAATACTTGGCAACACATTGAGATCACGTAATTTCAACTTTATGTGCACCATATAGGATATCAAATACAAATCAATGATAGTGAATTGTATATCTAAAATACAGTTGTTCTTCAACCACATACTATTATTACACGTGGATTTGTCTTCTCCTTTTAAATGGTTATTGGAAATACAGATCGATATTCAGATTATAAACTATTTATGTGTTCAATTTCATTAAAATATGTTCAGCCAGTTTTGTGTGATTGAGTAACAAACATACAAACTTTCACATTTATAATATTAGTAGATAGGTGAACTCTAATATCAAAGCCATGTGACAGTGTTTAAATAGTCCGAACAAAGCCTAAACATTTGGTTTGATGGTATACCATCACGCCTATATCCCCCAATAGTTAGATCGAGGTGTACTAAATTACACCTAGGACCTTACGCACCGCAGCTGCGCTTGCAACCACTGAGTCATAGGTAAAAAAAAAAAAAACAATACCTAGTGCTAAACGTTGCATACACGTGCCAATAAGTAAGTAATGTAATATTACACTACTACCTACCGCAGTCAATGTTATTGTCATACGAGTTGCCTTTACTTTTATGGTATTGATATTTACTCATTATATTTTTGTATCAATTTTGAACCCTATGAACGAATATCATCGAATATATAAAGGGGGGCTTTCATAAAAATTAAATAATAGTTTAAACAATATTTTTCGTAACTGTGACTGTAATAATCCTCCTACAATACATGTCGGTGAGTAATATTTTTTAAATAAATAGTAATTTGAAAATATCATGTTATTAAATATGTACCTATAACTACTTACGTTATCCGAATGATAATTTCGTTGTTCTCTATTATATTTTATTAGTTAAGTACTATTCAATTCTTATCAATCTATTTTATGAGTTTTTAATATAAATCCTCTTACATTTTCAGGACTCCGAGAACGAACTCTTCAACTTCATTCCTATGAACACCGTACTCGAACCGAGAAGTGAAAAGAGATTAAATCTGGAGACTCCCCTCAAGAAGACGAAAAATAATCCTACTGCATACTCCTACGCAACAAAAACTAGGACGTGGCGTAAAAGTGATAAGAATAGAAATATACGATGTAGCACATTTTTCTTAAGGCACAGATTCGCTATGCAAATGTGATGCGGAAATTTGCGTTCAACACCTAGTGAAAAATATATTTGTGGACGAAATTTATAAATCTATTATGGAGCTCATTGTTAAAGCTACAGACAATGTAAATATTCCATAGTAAATAATATACATTTTTTATTTATCTACGAAACACCAAGCTAGTTGGTGGTATTAGAATTAATTACCTATATTAATGTGCATTTTGCACTCATCTTGATATGTGGTATAGAGGCTTTTGATTAGCAGAAAAATATTATATTAAGCGGCAATAGTTCAATGGCTAAGACGTCGACTTGCGTTCAAGTAGTCGCAGGTTCGAATCCAACTCATTGAACTGTTTATTTGACCCACTCCTAGCACAAACAATATAGCTTAGTTTGAAAAAATTTGATAAGTTCATAATCCATTTACCTACCTATATTACTTAGACGCAATAAAATTACAGATTATAGGGAAAGAAAAAGATTTATTCTCGTTGCCTGAATCTGTTTAAATAAATAAATAATTATATTGAACACTTATGCAATGACGTAATCTTGTGAGTTATATATAAACGGTATTCGCGAACAAGGATCATTTCAATTCGATTGATCCCATCAGGTAGTTATGACACCTTAGTAAAGAAATTTTTTACTCACGTGGTTATGTAAACATTCATTTATACTATGTCTAAATAGATAAACAGCGAATATTTTTGTATATTATAAGACTGAATGAATGAATGAATTGTGATTCGTTTGTTCTGGCTTAGATGAAGTTTGGATAAGATTGATTGAATGAATGAATAGTGAAAATTGCGGGTTTCCAGATCTTATGTGATTTGGCATCTTAATCGATGCAATCAGATTACTATTACAGTTTATGATACACACGACAACCATTCGGACCGATAAAACTGGTGATTGAGTGATTGATAGATGGCCTACGTTCAAGTGAGGGAGAATTGCGGGTTCCTGGATCTCCGATCCAGGAACCCCAATTCTCCACTACTTGAGTGTGATGCTTAAACACCACCACCACCACCACTGCCAATACAACGCTTCCTCGCGGAGCTCTGGCGATCTTGCTCATCGTTAGGAACACAACATAGCACGGGGCAATGTTATTTGGCTACGATTTTCTGCAAGGTGGAGGTACTTCCCATAACATTCAAGTTCAAGTTCAAATGTTTTTATTTCAAACTAGCTTCTGCCCGCGGCTTCGCCCCCGTGGAATTCGGTCTGTCATCACATCCCACGGGAACGGGATAAAGAGTATCCTATGTCCGTCTTCTGGTTCTATGCTACCTCTCCACCAATTTTCAGCCAAATCGGTTCAGCCGTTCTTGAGTTATAAATGGTGTAACTAACACGACTTTCTTTTATATATATAGATAAGCTTTTACAAGCGTTTTTGAAACGTGATGATTCTAGTTGCACGGCTCCAAAAGGTCGATCCTATGGAGAAGAATCCGGCAAGAAACTCCATGGACACTCTTCATCATCATCACTACTTCATCACTACTTCATCACTACTTATTATAAAATAAAGTCGTTTCCCGCTGTCTGTCCCTATGTATGCTTAGATCTTTTAAACTACGCAACGGATTTTGATGCGGTTTTTTTTAATAGATAGAGTGATTTAAGAGGAAGGTTTTAAGCTATTTAACATCACGCTATGACTCTTAGGACCGGGGCAGCGCGAGTGAAACCGCGGGCGGGTCGCTAGTTTAAAATAAATAAATTACAAAATTCACTGGTACAATATTGCGATAACAAGATGTGAGGACGTTGAAGGATGTCCAAGTTTGACCGAGGTCGACTATATTAAACGAAGATTCACGTTATTTGAGAACCCGATGTCATTTCTAGATAATAAATAAACTATGTGGTAAAAACGCACATCATCAAAGCGACAAATGTAACTAGGTGTCTACTTAGACAGGCTACAACGTACACACATTTACAGTTTCTGTTGTGGTAAACAATACTAACCATATGAAGACATCTCGATAATAATTGATAACTTATCTTATACTTTACAATAGTTTTTAGTACTTAGTTCGGTGGTGTTGAAAGGGTTTTTTCCAAATTCGATTCGAATAAAAACAAAATGACTAACAGTTGTGTTGATATTACGAAAACAAAAGTGTGTTACTTGTGTGTGTGTGTCATTATTATTTAATACGTAAAGAGAAAACTTTGTACTCCTTTTTAACGATATTGCGCGCATGGAGGAGCGTCCGATTCTACATAGTTAAAGTGCAGAATGCAATTTTTTTTATCATAATTATTTTATATATTCTTTTATATATAAGCCGTGATATCCTAGTGATATGACCATTGGACTGCCAAGTCAAAGGTCTCGAGTTCCTTTGACTTTTCGAAGTTATGTGCGTATTAATAGTTAATTATCACGCGCTTAGACGGTGAAGGAAAACATCGTGAGGAAACCTGCATGCCCGAGAGATTTTCTCGACGGCGTGTGAAGTCTGCCAACCCGCATTAGGCTAGCGTGGTGGACTATAGCCTAATCCCTCTCATTGTGAGAGGAGACCCGTGCCCAGCAGTGGGACATATAATGGGTTGATTATTATATTTATAATTCTTTAAGTAATACATAAATTAATAAAAAAACATTACATACACTACCATGCGTTTGACACACACATTCTTTCAAGCGATAACCGCCGCCCGTGGACACCCGCAACACCAGAAGAGTCACAAATGCGTTGCCCGCCTTTTAAAAGTTTTTGGGCCTCTGGTCACCTCACTCACTCGGCGAAACACAACGCAAGCGTTGTTTCACGTCGGTTTTCTGTGAGGCCGTGGTAACATTTGTGCCGAAGCATGGCTCATTTGCCTACATTGAAAATTATTTTCTATTCCATTCGATTAGCGTTCATATCACTTGTCTAGAAGGTCTGAATTCTTTACACACTACACCTATACTCTCTTGAATGAGTGATTCTACTCGACATACTGACTATCTTTCGCTATGAAACCCATACCATATTCAGTATTCCATTTTAGTATTTCTGTACAAAAGTAGCTTATCTCCTCTCCCTTAACGCAGCAGTTTGAAAGTACCTATATACAATCACAATCTCCCATACACAAACACTTATTTGTTCTAAAAGGAATCGAACTTGCGATATATCGCACTTACATTTAATATTAATTTCGGATATCATTAATAACAAAAGATTAAATATACTAAAAAAAACTTACAGAAAAAACAGGTTAAAATAATATGTATTGAAAAACACAACACCATTTTTCACTTTTCAATAAACACGTGTTTCCTTAATGCCTTTTGATTGGAACTAAAATATTTTCAAGGTACTCGATCGTATATAAAGACTTCGGTTCTTTAACACAAGTATTTGTAAGCTTAACGAGACTTTTTAACCAGGAAGTTTGGCGATAGCATTATTTTAGAATTCATTAATCTTCTCTTCTCTACTATTATAAAATTGTAAAAAAGCTGTGTCTGTACATTGAAGATATTTAAAAAAAAAAACACGTGGGTTATGGTATATAAACGTCCCCGAATCCGAAAGTGTGATTTTTAAAATTCTTGTCTATTTGTTACGGGTTGGAGCAAAAACTTACTGAATAGATTGGAAGCGTCGGTAGCCTAATGGCTAGGGCGTTGGACTTGCGATCATGTGGTTGCCGGTTCGAAACCCACCCATTGCACTACCGACGTGAACCCACTCGTAACACAAGCATTTAGCTTAGCACGAGGGGTTAACAAGAATACTAGTAATGTGCGACCCACATTGCTAGTAAGCTTTAAAAAAAAAAACAAAAAAAAAGATTTTATTATCACATATGTTCATCAGTTACAATGTCGGCTTCTAATGGTAAAATAATTCTTCAAATCGGTCCAGTAGTTTCGGAGCCTATGCAATACAAACAAACAATCAAATCATTCCTCTTTAAAATATTATTGGTGTAGATTAGGCGGATGGCGTTTTAGACATTTAAAAAACAGATTAAAAAGACGATTTGATGAAATTGAATTATAAAATTTACATTGCATTTTTATAAATAAATACTAACGTTTCCCGTTAATTTTTTTTTAAATCTTACATAAACATGAATTTTTATATTTTTGCTTACATGGTGTAAAATACCCTATTCTCACGCACTGACTTTCAGATATGCATCTCGTAAGAAGTGAGAAAATATCTGACTTTTTCAGTGGTTAAACCTCTCGGAGTTTGACTAGCTGGCAACCAGAGTCTGTCTTAAAGCACCTTGGTGAGTTTTTCGACTTTTGAAAGAAAGAAAGAAAGAAAGAAGTATTTTATTTGGTCACAGCATAGGAGACGCAGTGTGTACATACATACAGATAAGTATACATCATATAACAATAAAAAAAATACAATGATTATACACAGACAGACATGTTTGTATGTCTCACAGCTGGACCAAAAAGGTGCCCAGATCAGCTTAATGTCAAATAGGAGGTTCTACCTACTTGACGCTGGTTTTCATCTGGCTGGTTTTGCGCGTAAGAGCCAGTTCCCCCTCGGTTGCTGCGGCTCTGGCAGTCTGCAGTCCGTAGGGGCTCATAAAGGTCGGCAATGCATCAACAACTTTTTGTTGTTGCAGGTGTCTATGGGCGACGATGACTTCCTACCACCAGGTGGCCCGTCAGCTCGTTCGCCGTAGGTTCGATCCCCACACGGAGCAAATATTTGTATGATCTACAGGTAGTTGTTCCGGGGCTGGGTGTTGGTGTATCTGAGAATTTGTGTTTGTAAACGAACCCACGATACAGGAGAAAAACCTAGTGTGGGGAAAAGTAATTTAAAAAAAATACAATAAAAAAATTTGATTAATGGGTTCACAACTTGTCCTTAGAGCAAAGGAAAGCCTATCCTAGTGTAGGGCAACGATTTTTTTAAAAGAAGAAAGTGCGGTTTTTGCTATGAGTCTGATAAAACCTGCCGCTTTTCCCTATTATTAAAAAAATCGGTCAAGTGGGGGGTGGGTTCTGTAGCCTCCCAAAGCAAACTTTGCAGCGTAGATAGGTACACGTTTTCCCGCTCCCTCCACTCTCCAACTGCAAATGTAATAGGGTGAAAAATATAATTATATAATAGTTATTCTGAAAGAATAATTTAATTTGACTAATACAGTTATTTTAGTGAAGGAAATCGAATTTTACTCGCAGGCAGGATTCGAACCTGCGTCTTCGTGTTAGACACTCCAGACGCTATGACCACTAATCCACCGCGAGTCTCACGTCCGCGTCCCTGGCACGTCGAAATTCACATTATGAACTTACGTCTTAAAGGTGACGTCAGTAACATGTATTGAAAAGCAAGTTACTTTGCCTCTCAACCAAAAAAATTTCCACTAAATATTATGAAGTCAAATTCTATTTTGAAGCATAGGTTTTGTATTACTACCTAAATTGTCATATTTTTTTATAATGTTAACTAGAAGCTTGAATTTTTTAGATACACCTCCAAGAGACTATGTGGACCTAATGATTTGATGTAAATTTCGACTTAAAATCCTCTTAGAAGAGATCTTATAAGGGTTACATTTTTTTCTTTTTAAGGTGCGGTACCCTAATAATATCTAGACTTCAATAAGTATACTTATCTTTCTTCAAGGACGTATATGACGTCATATATATTATTAATTTAATTTAATTGATGTAACCTTTGGGATTACCCAAAGTCTGACGTCACGATTCAGGATCAAAAGCTTAGTTAGACATTTTGATTCAAATTCTCTGCAATTCGTTTTTAACTTCTTATAAATGTTTTACGTTACATATCAAAGGGGTATTTTAATGTCTACCCACAGATGATAGAGGCGAGCCTATTGCTAGTAACTTGGTCACAAATCCTAACTTTGAGATGCGTAGATAATTTCAGAAAAGCCTAATAAAGTACGGAAGTCTAAATAGCAATAATACTGTCTGGTTATAATCAAGGCACACAACAATCAAAACGAGTTCCTTTTTTGAATCTCAATAATGGAGGCACTTGCCCAACGATATTTTTTTTTATTGTTTTCTCCAAGACGTTTAAAAATCATACAAAGGCCGTTCCAACTCCGTCCAATCTTGGAATTATATTACTTAATGTGGTCGATTTAATTTACTTTTATAAAAATATCTTCAAATAGGATTAAGGGCCACTTGCACCAACTTCTTAAATGTCTTTAAATTGTATTTAAACACAATTTTCTATTGTCATTTTGTGTTTAAATTCAATTTAAACATATTTCAGAAGTTGGTGCAAGTGGCCCTAAATAAGGAAAACGGACTATGAAAAGCATTGTTTGCAGACTATTTTTAATATCACGCACCCAATAGACACACAGAAATTGTCTATACCAATATTTGAAAATCGAATCGGTCAAATAGATCTACATCGCTTATTCATTTTCGTCGTGTGCGCCTATTTTTAATTGAGTTATAAGCACTATCGTACTATTGTAGGAACGCTGCGCAAAGTATACAGGAAATCAATGTTCTTTTACCTGAAGTACAGTTAATTTAGCGAGCATTAAAGTGTTAGTTGTTTTTTAAATTAAAGTTAAATGGAATTTTCACTTTAATTAATAATTCCAGCATTACTTATTACGTTATACGAAACGAACTGCCTCATTAGCCTAGTGGTCCTGAGCGCGACTTATACGCTTGAGGTCCTGGGTTCGATTCCCAGGTCGAGCAAAGTGTTATTGGGTTTTTCTATGAAATTCCCAGTAACAGCTCGGAGTTTGGAATGTGTGCCCGGTTAATGGCAATAGGCTCGCCCCCTATTACATGGGACCTAAACATACCGGCGAACTGTGGGTGTACATTAATACGCCTCTGCCTAACCCTTCGGGGAAAACAGGCGTGATGGTATGTTTATGTTTATACGAAAAAAATATAATAAAGCATATTCCATTACTTTATTAGAAATAACCATAACAACATTTGGAATTCGATGGACGACGTAAGGGTACGCCCTTACGTCGTCCACCGAATTCCAAATTAAACTATTTTTTTTTTATTTAAAAAAAAGGCTTTGAAATCTGATTACAGGAAGTAGTGGTAAGCTTTAGCGAATTCTACACTGTTTTGCACGCTTCGTAGTACTTACTGTGTCTAGTACATAATACCTCAATGCTTTTAATCATATAAATTAATAAAATCTAAATATTTATCTATCTTAACTTGTGACTACAACGTGGACGGTAACCAACCACAGGATGACATCTGCTTTGAAAAGGAAGGTACTTGTTACAGAGATCAAAGTAAGCTGGCTTACCATTTGCTTAACCGACAATTTTGGTGTTGTATGACACTTGTATGCATCTTTTTTATTTGTATAGTGTAATAGACATCCTTGAAGTCTTAGGCCCACTTGCACCAAATTCAGAAATGTGTTTAAATTGTACTTAAACACGAAATTTCTATGAAAAATTGTGTTTAAATATAACTTAAACACATTTAAGAATTTGGTGCAAGTGGGCCTTATGGTGTTACTCATAATAATATAAAGCGGCATATATTCGTGATATATTAGTCATGCGTTTCCTTGACACAAAATATCAGGGTGTCAAAACAGATAGATAAAGATCATTTGGTTTATAGATTTTTTATGATTGATTAAGTCGATAAACGCGCTGACGAGTTTTTTTTATGTGATAGCAGGCAAACGAGCAGACGTATCGCCTGATGGTAAGCGATCACCGCCGCCCATGGACACCTGCAACACCAGAGGAGTCGCAAGTGCGCTTTAAAAGCGAGTACGCTCTTTTCTTGAAGGTTTGAAGGTCGTATTGGTGGAGTGACGAGCCACCTGGTGGTAAGTTGCCGCTAATAGACACCAGAGGAGTTGCTGGACCTGCCTACGGACTGCAGACTGCCAGAGCCGCAGCAACCGAGGGGGATCTTCTTACACTCTAATGTTGAAACACACTAGGTGCTTCACGATAGACTACGACGGAAGGGTGGTCGGCAGCCAGTCAGACCCCCAGAGGTCCTACCACTGAACTTATATTATTTTAACATAACATCACGCCTGTATTCCCCGAAGGGTTAGGCAGAGGCGTACTAATAAAAAATAAAAATAAATAAAAATAAAAATAGTTTATTTCATTAACATTTCGCGTATAACATAGTGTGGCTAGAACCACCCAGGAAGCATGTAGTAATGCTTGTGTTGGGTGACTCTGCTCCTCCCTAGGATTAGTTATATTAATTAATTAAATTAATTAAACTAATGGACACCCACAGTTCGCCGGTATGTTTAGGTCCCATGTAATAGGGGGCGAGCCAAGCGGGCACAAATTCCAAACTCCGACCTGCTACTGGGAATTTCATAGAAAAACCCAATAACACTTTGCTGGACCTGGGAATCGAACCCAGGATCTCTAGCGTAGCAGTCGCGCTCAGGACCACTTGGCTAATGAGGCAGGGGTATATTATTTTATTGTATTGTTTTTTTATGTACACCGCGACTAAATATTTTATATCTATCTATACATAGTAATAAATATTAAACTTTCAACGGAATTTCTTAGGAAAGATTCCTTCGTGAACCACGAAATAATTTTCAGAGTTGTTAATTTAATTACAAAGTTCCTAATAATTATTTATTGTCTTATTAATGAGACTAGTCTTGTCCCGTGGCGTTATCCATCTTCATCTGCATTTACCGAACACATCTCGTAAATGAAATAAATACCTATAGTATTACGCCTGCATTCCCCGAAGGGTGAGGCAGAGATTCCAATATTTAAATGAACCCAATAATACTCGGAAAGCAGGAATGGAGTCCTATGCTCAGCAGTAGGACGAAATGGAGTAGAAACAAAAATTGCATGACCTGGGAATCGAACCCCGGAGCTTTAACATAGCAGTCGCGCTTGGGACCACTAGAGTAATGAGGCAGTTTGATTAAGAAAATAGAAAAAAGAAAAAGATAATGATTAAAAATAAGGTTTCACGAGAGACTGTCTGTGGCAGCTATTTTAAAATCCAAGTTACCCAGAACAGCCATCAGAGGTCACCATATTTGATTAGTGTGTAAATCTAACTGTTAAAGTCATATATCCCGAGAAAGTATCCTATTTAGGTACCTACCAATCAAAAGGACGTATGGATTTCTATTTAATTATTCTAGTAGATAAACAAATTTAAATCGAAATTCGGCTAAAATATCGCTATAACATAAGTACAGTGGAGAACCATCACGTATTTTGAAAACGGTTAATAATACAAAACTATATTTATGTAAGTACGTAGGTCCCCATTTATTGCGATGTTTTTAAACAAAGAATGCGGTTTCAACGTCCGCCATATTGATTTTACTGTGACGTAAATGCTTTTATTTGCTTATTGGCATGCAGTAAGGTCATACGATCGTATGGCTGGTAAGATTCCCTTACGGAATAAATTATACACGACCTAAATGAATATTATATTAGCTACTTCCAGCCATTTCACTTTAAAACAGTATTGCGCTGTATTGATATTAAATTCATTATGTGTAGGTACGATGACTATAATTCCAGTTCTGGCACTCGCTGAACGTTCGCTCTGCTCGCTTTGATCGCTCGGCTCGTGCATTGTGTGGTCACAGTTCTCTCTGGGTAATTTGATGTGCAATTAGTAGGTATAGGTATTTAATCGCCCTGGGTAATTTTATGTACAATCAAATTAGTAAATTTGATGTCAATAAATTGACGGGGGATAAGTATTTTAATATAAGTACCTAACACATTATTAATATAAGTAACCTCCACATTTAGGTTTAGAGTTTTGAAGATAATAATTTGAGAAAAAATGACGTTGTCATTAATATTCTTAAAGAAGACGATTTATTAGAAAAACTTAGAATTTCGATACAAAAGCTGCCAAAATAGTCGATTTATTACGACGATAAAACTTATCTGATCATAACAAAATCGTTTGTGTAGCCTAAATCGATGGGCAGCGTAATGTTACGACTGTATTCCTTGAAGAGTTAGGTAGGAATATAGGTTAAATTTTGCCAGTTATAAAGACTTCAGTTTGAAGAGACTATCGCGTTGCCTAATTGCTATGCCGAGCTGCGGGATTTGGTTAGAATACCTACAATTCCTCTATGCTATCCTGATAGGGATCTCGTAAGAGGCCAGAAAATATCTGACTTGCTCTGTGGTAGGACCTCTTGGGGTCTAACTGGCTGACGACTAAAAACATGAAAATCCGTTCAGTAGTTTTTGAGTTAATCGCGAACAGATCGATTGTACAGTATTTTTATTTATTAATAATTTTACCCGAGGATAATCTTTGCCACGTTTGAAATAACTAGGCTTGTATCTTAGTCTCTATCTTTAAAAAAAAACAATGAACATTGTGAAAGAAATAAATATCCAAAAATAACCCGATAATGTCCCGATGAGACTTTATTTGGCTTTCCGAAAGAAATCCGAGTTAAAAACTTGTGACATATTATTAGAGAAGTTCAACAAAAGCTAAACTGATTGATCGATCGGTTTCCCCGCGTTGATACAAAGTATTTGTGGGGGCAAGTTTCACACAAATCTTGGGCCGAGATGTCTTCTTAAATTTTTTTAGTCACACACGGGCCGAAATTTTGGCGGACATGGCGCTTGGGCAATTTTTCCGAATTCCGAATCGCCCGATATTAAAAGATCTTGATATTAAAGATGATAGATTTTCGTGAGGCTAAATTGGTCTACACATTAGTTAATCTTTAAGTCACCGTATTTATTATTATTTAGTTTTAGTTTCTAAACTTAAGATAAGTTTATGATGGGGCTGACATTAACATGAACTGTGTTCAAAAGTCCCTTAAAATACAGATTAAAAAAATATATTAGATAATAGAATAGAATATCCTTTATTGTACATCAATATAATAATAATCAAATAATAATAATAATTTATCAAAGATATTAGATAGGTTAAGATGGTAAAAACTATGTTAGAGATATGAATAAAAAGTTTATGAATAAAAAAAAGTTGAAGATTGCGAATAAATAATTATTCGAGTACTATTGTCGCAAATAACTCATTGGTTAAAAATAAAATCTGTTGACAGAAATTACTTTCATTTTACTATAAAACACAATAGTGATATTGCGTTGCGGTAGGTGTAATTACTTTGCTCTCTCGTTTCGGTGACGTCACCCACTGAATGACGTCATATCGTTCACATTTAACCTTTGCAAAAACGTCGGCTTGTCACTTTGGTAAGTACAATATTCTAGTGTACAATTTAATAAATAAACGAACGTGCGATTACTCTAGTGGTCAAGGTTGAAGAAGTTAATCTTAAATACATACTTATTTTATTTTCAAGTTATCTCGAGATCTGTAATTTTGGCCGATTGTGTTTGTTTTTGCATGTGAGATTTTTGTTGGTACCCATAATTACAGGATAATGTCATCGCGTGGTGCAAGATCTTAAATGCAAAATTGATGTCGAAACATGTTTCTTCTGGGCAAGCGCGCTCCATCTTAGGTCGCAGTATCGCTTAACATCAGGCGAACTGTAACGTGTTATGATCGTGTTTAATGTTACCATTCCCATCTGTGGCCGTGGCTATTAAGCAAAGGAAGGCAAGTGCGCTTTTCGGTCGGTCCGAGTCCGAAATATTACCGGGTGCAGACGAAAAAGCCTTGATTCCCATAAAACTAAGTGTTGTTTATCTGCAAGTTTAAGAAATACACAAAAAAACTTATCTAATCAAAAAACCGACGGTACAATGGCAGCCGCTTCGTATAAAATACAGATATTCAGCCGCATCTTGTTACACTTGAAGTGAAAGCTAACATTATTGAAAAGTGATATGTTTTCCAAGAAGAACAAATGTTGGTTTTAATCATTTATATGAATAAGGCCCTAGAATGTAGGTACATCTTTTTTTTAAAGCTTACTAGCAATGTGGGTCACACAATACTAGTATTCTTGTTAACCCCTCGTGCTAAGCTAAATGCTTGTGTTACGAGTGGGTTCACGTCGGTAGTGCAATGGGTAGGTTTCGAACCGGCAACCACATGATCGCAAGTCCGACGCCCTAGCCATTAGGCTACCGCCGCTTAATCTTAAGTTCAACCAATAACCCAGTACTGAACTATAAGCATTTATCTCTCTAAATTGTTGGAGCCAACTTGTCGGGCATTTTAACCAACCGTGTGTATTCCGCAAACTTTTATGCATGTACCCTCTGAGGTGAAGTCATCAATCTCTAACTTGGCTGTTTGTTTAGAAAACTTTCTTTTTTTTTTTCTTTACCAACTTTCAATACTTCTCCCAAGATATCGTACAGGAGTGGAATAATGATTATTATTTGTTTACGGGGATCGTCGAGATTTTTATGACGCTATGGAGCTGTATAGAAATTGAACTAATTCGGAATTGATTTAAACTTGAGATGCTTAAATGATTTATTTTCTAGCCCATTTCGTTCGATTGCTATATGTTTATTATTTAGTTTGATCCTTGTTGTTGTTCTTTGTCTTTGTTATATATACCTACATGTATCTCGATGTTGGCCTAACAAAAAACTTTTCTTGCTTTCCTGCACAAAGCTTGCCTAAGCGACAACGGCAGCCCATAGACGCCTGCAACACCAGTATAATCACTCGCGCATTGCCATCTTGAAGTCTTATGCCCAGTAATTTCACTAAACGTTCACTAGCTATGTTATCGATAAGAGTCCTTTTGTTTATATAACCGTTTCACAGACCTGCACCGCCCTCTGAATCATTAATCCGTGTCACAAAGGAGCCGGCACTAAGACAAACATGCTCTGAAGTAGAATTTAGACTCGCAAGCGGGAATTTGGGCAAACATCCAGATGATTTCGGTAACTTTAATGGGTGAATAGTTTTAGAGTAGCCCGGAAATACATCACTCCTGTATTCCTTAGGGGTTAGGCAGAGGTGATACACCTTACCTGATTCCTGCGGGTTCACTCGCGTCTTTTTATAATCAACCCATTATTTAGTCCCACTGCTGGGCTCGGGTCTTCTCTCGCAATGAGAGGAAGTAGGCTATAGTCCACCACGCTGGCCTGACACGGGTTGGAAGGTTTACTCACGATGTTTTCGTTCACCGTGTAAGCGCCTGATAATTAACTATTAATGTTAAATAGCGACTTGGTGACGTTATTTAATTATTTAACTTAAGGCACTCCAATAGTCAAAGTCAAATATATTTGACAATGACTTATTCACTTTTATATATTTTTATATTATCTTATCTTTATTCTATTGTGTGAGTGAGTTTATCACTTATTGGTGTTCACAGCATTAAAGTACATATTTTAAATCGTACTTACAAAGATAGGTTTAGATTCACATAAGTTTAATTAACAAACAATTTTAATTAACAAATAATTTTAATTCACAAACATTTTAAAAACAAATCTTTCTTCTTTATAATATGATGATGAGTGTTACCAATATACCAT
The DNA here is from genome assembly GCA_947256265.1 of Acronicta leporina. NCBI lineage: Eukaryota > Metazoa > Arthropoda > Insecta > Lepidoptera > Noctuidae > Acronicta > Acronicta leporina. The sequence goes on along the minus strand of OX366537.1, from coordinate 1,283,971 downwards.
CACGCTTGTATTCTCCGTAGGGTTAGGCAGACGCGTACTTATATACAACCACAATTCGCTGGTATTTTTACGTTCTATGTAATAGGGGGCGAGCCTATCGTCTTTAACCGATGACCGACTATAGGCTATTGAGAAAAAAAATCATAGAAAGCCCCGTTCAACTTGGGAATCGCACCCAGTACCTCTAGTGTAGCAGTCTCCCTATGGAACACTAATCTAATTTTGTCAGGAATAAATCCCACTGAGCTAATTTGGTTGGCGTACTTTCGTATCTGTGTATACCATGCCCACGGCTTCCATAAATTTAATAGCCGAGAATAGTTTTAATAATACCCCCAAAACAGCTGTAACAAAAGTGATAAAACTCACCCGCCTGTCTCAACCGAGCGAACCTTTACATTTTATATTAAAGATTTATTATAGGAACAATAAATTTTACTGCCTGAAAACTTTTGTTGGGGAAGACGGGTACCGTCGCTGAGAGAAGTGATATGGAAAACATTCGTGGCTTATTTTTTTTGCTGTAGATTAGATTATATTCTGGTGACAATTAAAATGACTTAGCATATAAACAAACATAAAACATACCTTCACGCCTGTATTCCCCGAAGGGTTAGGCAGAGGCGTACTAATGTACACCCACAGTTCGCCGGTATGTTTAGGTCCCATGTAGGGGGCGAGCCTATTGCCATTAACCGGGCACAAATTGCTAACTCCGAGCTGCTACTGGGAATTGCATAGAAAAACCCAATAACACTCTGCTCGACCTGGGAATCGAACCCAGGACCTCTAGCGTAGCAGTCGCGGTCAGGACCACTTGGCTAATGAGGCAGCAAAAAACAAACAAAAAAATATTAAATTGGTGTTGTTAATTATTTACTAGATCTCTAGTAAGTTCTAGTTTCGATTCCCGTATTGGTGTATTCTTTAAATATTTCAATGTAAACATTGTTCTTCAAGTTTTGAAATACTTACCAACTGTCTTTACTTGACTTGATAGAAAAATTGTTTCAGAACGTTTTAGTACAGAAAAAAATATTTGAAATCGTATTTCCATATTAAGTAGAACGTTGCTATATTTTTTTTGTTAAATAAAAATCTTTACCGTTGTACTTTTTTTACATTCGCATCTAAGTATAAAATCTTTATCAAAACATAATAATTCTTCACAAAACATAAATTTATTATTTAATTTTAGGAATCGCGAGCGTGGAACGATAAAAAATTTACAACCTCATTTTTATTTTCTTTTTATTACGAAGATGATGTCGTAAAGGGTTTCGAGAACATTCTGGAATATTCTCGTCTTAAACAGGTCACTATTTTGACATTAATTTTCTTGCTCCTACTTTTTATACTTGTTTAAAAAATTAAAGAACATCCTATCTACAACCAATTAAATACAAAAGCCTCATGAAAAACACTAGAATGTCTGTCAGAAACCAGAATGGTGTTGGTTTTATATATAGAATAATTATAAACCAAGCGGGATAGGTTATGGACGATGATGATGGATGATAATGAATATGAACTAATAATTTCGATGTTGGAAATTATTGATATGGGCGTTACTTTCTAGTGCCAGGAGAGAAAAAAATGTATTCTTAGAAAAGTTTTACAGCATTAATTATAGGATAAATAATTAGTTCCAAATTAGTGGTATCTTATGGGGTCGAATTGCCAAGGAATTCCTCGCTTACTTTTTGAGTTATCGTTCTTGACATCGATGTTCTAGACAATATGCTAATATATGCGAGAACATTATAGAACAATCCATTTCCACAAAACAAAGTTATTTTCAACTTCGCAATATTTATCTAATTAAATAAAATATTCTGTGGACGTCTGTACATTATTTTAGTTGGACTAAACTTGAACCGTTTTGAGTGGATTAATGTCCAAAGTTTAAACACTGTAGGCCAACTTACTAAATTTTGAGAAGCATTTAAAAGCAGACATGTAGAATGAATTTTATTAAGTTAAACCCAAGTGTGGTCGCCTTTTCTTTTTGTTGAATTTTTAATTTTCATCGTGTTTCCTGTAAGCGACTTTAAATTTTTTGTTGGGGACGAAGACGAGATTCTGGTTTAATGAGTAGCTAAAATTGTTTTAATTATTACATACTAGTTTCTGCCCGCGACTGCGTTGGCGTTGACTTCATTGGGTCCAAACAGGACCATGTTGTATAGTGAGCAGACCGCCGATATTTACTTATTCGAACTTCGTTTCGCCCTCAGGACCACTTGGCTAATGAGGCAGTTTGTTCCATGTTATTTTTGTGCTAATTATTAGATACAATAATTTTCTTTCTTTCTTTAATGTCATTGATCTGCAAACAATATTCGAATAATTTTGTCCGCACGTGTAAGGTCTTCATTTTAAATTGAAATTAAAGAAATTAAATTCTTTAAGACGTAAGTTCAGAATGTGAAGGCAAATTTCGACATGGCAGGTGGGACTCGCGGTGGCTTATAGTTCTGAGCGTCTGGCGCACCCAGCCAGAAGACGCAGGTTCGAATCCTGCCTGCGAGTGGAATTTTTCCTTCACTAAAATAACTTTAAAATGTTAGCATGAAAAATGCAGAAAAATCACAAAAAGTTAGTTAAATTGAAATATTAATTTTAGTATGACAAAATAATTATTATTTTTCTCTTTTTCCAGGTAAGTAACTCATCAACTGAAGTTCAAAGCGGTTACAGGTAAAATATCATAATAATGGTATTATCTCAAGAAAATTGTGAAGATTTCTCAAATTGTTTTGCTAGAAGACACAGTTCCCATATGGTGTTGTGTTTCTTAGGAAAATTTGTTGAGTTGGTATAAAGGTTAGAAACTGTCCTTAACTGTTCCAGGTGACTTAATTTGCACCTTGTTTCAGCTTAATCAAGATGTAAGCAATAGCTGCTGTTGTCTCTGGTATTCTTCTGTATGGAAAACGGTCATTATAGACTAAATAAACTAAAATAGCAATACAAAATTTGTCAGGAACTCTAGTGCCAATGGCTAAAATCTATATATACTAATATATAAAGCTGAGGAGTTTGTTTGTTTGCTTGAACGCGTTAATCTCAGGAACTACTGGTCCGATTTGAAAAATTATTTCAGTGTTAGATAGCCCATTTATTGAGGAAGGCTATAGGCTATATATCATCACGCTACGCGGACGAAGGCGCGGCCAGAAGCTAGTCCGTAATAAAGTAGTAAACAGAATAATACAGGCAATGATTTGATAAAAAGGATACTTCAATCACTAACTAGGTATGTAGTACTTACAAGAAGTCTATAATAAACTATTTGTATGTAATGACAATATTTGTGTAGGAATTATTGTATAGGAGTATTTTTTCACGTGGGAGAGCCATGCTTCGGCACGAATAGGCCGGAGTGATACCACATCCTCACAGAAAACCGGCGTGAAACAACGCTTGCGTTGTGTTTCGCCGAGTGAAGGAGGTTACCGGAGACCCAAACCCTTTTAAAAGGCGGGCAACGCACTTGTGACTCCTCTGGTGTTGCAGGTGTCCATGGGCGGCGGTTATCGCTTACCATCACGTGATCCGTCTGCTCGTGTGCTCCCCTATCCCATAAAAAAAAGAATAAGACTTAGGGCTCATAATGTTGTACCTAACAAAAAAATATGCTCACTTAATTTCGCTTAAGTTTTCACTTAAGTTGGGGCAGAGAGCAACCGTTCAAGAAAATTATGTGTTAAAGCGTTCCAATTTCGATTGCATAGTTCCTTAGATACCCATCGTACCTTTATCACGCCTATATCAAAAAAGATTTCATGCTTTGGGCCTGAGGGCAACCCAATAAATCATTCCCCATAACTCGGGGCTGTAAAGTTACGAGTTCATTCAGTTTAGGGCGGGCTCACATAAATGTTTGGCGAATTAAAGGTGAAAAACTTTTTAACGTGGGAGAGCCATGCTTCGGCACGAATGGGCCGGCTCGACCGGAGTGATACCACGGCCTCACAGAAAACCGGCGTGAAACAACGCTTGCGTTGTGTTTCGCCGAGTGAGTGATGTTACCGGAGGCCCAAACCCTTTTAAAAGGCGGGCAACGCACTTGTGACTCCTCTGGTGTTGCGGGTGTCCATGGGCGGCGGTTATCACTTACCATCAGGTAATCCGTCTGCTATATTAGTTTTATGGTTTTTCGTGTTTAATTTTCTATCTGCTTAAAAATATATATTCACTTTGATATGAAATTATTAAACCCCCATAATAAATTATGACCAAACGCCGATAGAACAAAATGTATTTTATATTTCGTATTAAAAAATATTTTACCTCTTTGAATATTCTATATTTTTTTTAATAAAAAGTACCTATTCATATTGATGTGATACTAGGTAATCGGACGCGACAAAAAAATATTTTATGTTAAATAAAAAAAAAACAGCTAAGTATTTTTTAATAAAAGCATGTAAAAAAATAACTGAAATGTTTCTTAAAGATTTTTCACAATATATCACATTTAGCAAATTATTAATAGGTATTATTCATAAATATTATATTAATAATAATTATTATTATTATTCGAAATTATTTACGTATTAGTTTTATTTCATCGTGTGTGACAATGTGAGTGTAAAACATAAATACTTTTTCTTTCTTTCTTTCAAATATGTATAATAGACTGCCTCATTAGCTAAGTGGTCCTGAGCGCGACTGCTACGCTAGAGGTCCTGGGTTCGATTTCCAGGTCGAACAAAGTGTTATTGGGTTTTTCGATGAAATTCCCAGTAGCAGCTCGGAGTCAGGAATTTGTGCCCGGTTAATGGCAATAGGCTCGCCCCCTATTACATGGGACCTAAACATACCGGCGGACTGTGGGTGTTCATTAGTACGCCTCTGCCTAACCCTTCGGGGAATACAGGCGTGATGGTATGTTATGTTAAATATGTAATGTAATGTTAAATTTACAACCAACAAAATCCCAATTGATGTTTAGACACAAATAAATGCAAAATTTATATAAAAACATCGAAGGAATATAAAATAGGATTTACATTTATAAACAACAAGGCTTTGCACAAACATATCTACAGATGAATAGAGCATCTCCTCCTTTTAGGAGGGCGGTTAAGAAGATAATATAATTATAAACCTGTCCCACTGTAAGTAGGAGTAAAAGATTCCCTTCCGTGATCATAACAAATTTTTAATTTAAAATCTTGGCCAAGTTTAAAAAATATTGCCCGAGATAACTTGGTAACTTACTCCATTACCTATAGGCCTATCCATCATTTTAAGTGGATTTTGTACCAGATTTGAAAGTGTTCAAGATAAGTGATTATCTTCAGGTCTGACACGGCCGAATTAATATCGATATCGTTTAAATATTCGATATCGGTATTGTTTAAGCTTTTATAAATAAATAGCTTCTGCCCGCGACTTCGTCCGCGTAGCGTGATATATAGCCTATAGCCTTCCTCAATAAATGGGCTATCTAATACTGAAAGATTTTTTCAAATCGGACCAGTAGTTCCTGAGATTAGCGCGTTCAAGTAAACAAACAAACAAACACTCTTCAGCTTTATATATTAGTATAGATAAATATTCTGGGATATTTTTACACAGCACCATCTAGTCCCAAACTAAGCAGAGCTTGTACTATGGGTACTAGACAATGGATATAATACTTATATACTTTTTTTTTTGTAAATACATACTTATAATACATAAGAAACACCCAGACGAATACAAACACATATTCATCACATACATTTTTGTGTGCTGTGGGAATCGAACCCACGACCTCATGGTCAGCAGTCTGGTACACGAACCACTAAACCACAGAGGTCGACTAAGCTAAGTTATAAATTGTAGCTTAAAAAACGGTTCAGCTAAGTTATAAATAAAATGATTAAACAATACGCTCGGCTTGTTGTTAGGAAACCGGCGTGAAACCACACTTCGATGTGTTCGCCGAATGAGTGAGGATACCGGAGACCCAAACCCTTTTAAAAGGTGGACAAAACACTTGTGACTCCTCTGGAGTTGCGGGTGTCCATGGGCGGCGGTTATCGCTTACCATCAGGTAATCCGTCAGCTCGTTTGCTCCCCTATCCCATAAAAAAATATTAACTTATACTTGACATTAATTTTTAAAAATAACATACCATCACGCCTGTTTTCCCTGAACGGTTAGGAAGAGGCGTACTAATGTACACCCACAGTTCGCCAGTATGTTTAGGTCCCATGTAATAGGGGGCGAGGCTATTGCCATTAACCGGACATAAATTCCAAACTCCGAGCTGTTACTAGGAATTTCATAGAAAAACCCAATAACACTTTGCTCAATCGAACCCAGTACTTCAAGCGTAGCAGTCGCGCTTAGGACCACTAGACTAATGAAGCAGTTATTAATTGGTAGTATATTAGTTTTTGGTGTACAATAAAGGATATTCTATTCTATTGAGATCTTTCTGTGCAATAGGCTTATTACATAGGACCTAAACATACGGCGAGCTGTGGGAGTATCTTAGTACACCTCTGCCTTACCCTTCGGGGAATACAGGTGCGATGGTGTGTGTGTGAGATCTTTTAAGTGCCAGAATTTCAGGTGTATTTTTAAAACAAAGATAAGTGAAGAAGAATTATCCTTTAGAACCGTATCTACAAATTTTATCTCGGAACCACGATAACCACCCTAATATATTCACTGCTCGGTTCACATAAATTAGACTATGGTGTTGACCATTGATACTTAATTGGTTTTATTTTTCGATTTTGCTAGGCGTGTATTTTTTTATTATATAACTGCCTCAGTAGCCTAGTGGTCCTGGACGTGACTGCTACGTTAGAGACGCTAGGCAAAATTCCCAGGGCGAGCAATGAGATTTTTTTTAAAAAGCCTATATCAAGTGGTATTGTTTTTTTAAAGAAATTTCTCGACCTGGGAATCGAATCCAGGACCTCTAGCATAGCAGTCGCGCTAAGAAGTACAAGATTGCTGAGGCAGTTTTGTATTTTAAAAAAATGTCATCAATTATGTATACCACAAACACATCTGGACGGAAAAAAATAACAGCTGTGTTCACCAATCGCAAAACAAGATCTGAATCACATTTCAACCCTTACAAACGGCAAGTTGAACCACTCAAATTGAGCGTTGATAAGCATCATCCCCAAAAACTAGCCCATTTGAGAACTTCTGGCCTATTTGAGAACTTTAGCCCAATTAATTAATGAAGACCCGATCGCCATGGAAGTTTGGGAGCTTTTCCAAAATGCTTGAATCGTACGCCTTGAGGAGTTGCGTGTTAAGGTGGATATCATTTGGTTGTTTATGGGACAGTCCGGAGCTCATATAATATTTTAGAACGTTTTTTTCCAACTGCCTCATTAGCCGAGTGGTCCTGAGCGCGACTGCTACGCTAGGGTTCGATTCCCAGGTCGAGCAAAGTGTTATTGGGTTTTTCTATGAAATTCCTAGTAAAATTTGTGCCCGGTTAATGGCAATAGGCTCGCCCCCTATTACATGGGACCTAAACATACCGGCGAACTGTGGGTGTACATTAGTACGCCTCTGCCTAACCCTTCGGGAAATACAAGCGTGATGGTATGTAATTTTCCAAATACGCCTTTATTTCTGACCAAAATGTTTTCTTCGGTTGATGTGTTTTTTGGATGTAACAACTATTTACCTAGTTTCTTCCTGCAGTTTATTCGAGTATATTATACTTCTACTACTTTAGCTAAACCTTTGAGTTTGTCTCTCAAAATACAAACGAGAAAGCAGGGAATAAATTGACGCTAAAACGTAATAATAAACAATTTCATAAAAAATAATACAAAAAAAAATTAGGACAATAAGTAATCATTTTTCACCTATACACTATCAAATCGCTGGCCACGCGACTTTCAAATTGAGAGGGATTAAGACCTAATCCCTCTCAATTCAAACTCTACCACTACACCGTAAAATTCTCTCAGGCATGCAAGTTTCCTCGCGTTGTTTTCCTTCGCAGTTTAATCAAACTATAATTTTTTAATAATACACACTTGATATAAGTCGTTGTGTGCCTTGGATTCGAATTTGCGATTTATGACATACTAGCTTCTGCCCGCGACTTCGTCCGCGTAGCGTGATGATATATAGCCTATAGCCTTCCTCAATAAATGGGCTATCTAACACTGAAAGAATTTTTAAATTCGCACCAGTAGTTCCTGAGATTAGCGCGTTCAAGCAAACAAACAAACAAACTCTTCAACTTTATATATTAGTATAAATAGATGACTTGGCAGGCCAAAAAAACGTAAATCCTTCATGCACAGTTTCATAAACACAAGTCTTCATAGCCACCCTACTCCAACCAAATTAACTTTACTTCGAACCGATTGAAGGCTACGATATATTCCAGAAGTTTTGCCAGAAATTTATCTGGCAAACTTGAATTAACTCCGGTGTGGAGAATTTAACTGCGGCTCAAGTTATCTGTGAGTTTTCTGGTTAAATTGTGCAGTTAGCTTACGAGGTTCTATATTTTATACAAGGTTAAAGTTGTGCTTAGAATGACAGTAGACCTGGTTAACCTGATCTCTGCCTAGGACAGATGTAAGATGTCTAGCTAAATCTATCCTTACAAATTATAGAACAATGTCACCCCATCACATATGTTTGTCTGTCTGAACGCCATAAACTCAAAAACTACTGAACGGATTTCCATACAGTTTTCACAAATAGACGGCGTGATTCATGGGAAAGGTTTTAAGACATTTAACATCACGCTGCGACGTTCAGGAACAGGGCAAAGCGAGTAAAATTGCGGGCACAAAAGATACTTTTGTATAAATTTTTGTTCTTAATTTACTAACATACCATCATGCTCATGTTCCTCTAACGTTAGGCAGGAGTCTAAGTCCTAACATAGCTTTAGCTAATTGAGTTACAATGCAAGGCAATGTCTGAAATGGCCTTTTGAAGAGAGAGCCATAGCGGCTTTGAGTAGACAGTCCCAGCTGACGGCACGCAAGCATCAGTCATTGTGTAGCTCGCCCATAATCTAGGAGCAGGATTAGAATCACATTCGAGTTGCTCAGATAATAGTATCTACATCAGAAAGATAAGAGAGTTTAATCGTAAAGGCTTTTCAACTTAAAATACCTACGGAATAATTCTTTAGGGGTGTTTCCCACCCCTACCCCTTAAGGAGTCACCCTTAAGGGAGAAAGGTGACAAAACTTATCGATATTTTCAGTATTATGGAAAATATATTGGGTACTGTGAGGGCTGTTTCTTTAAAAGTAGTTTTTTTTTATGGGATAGGGGAGCAAACGAGCAGACAGATCACCTGATGGTAAGCGATAACCACCGCCCATGGATACCCGCAACAACGAAACACAACGCAAGCGTTGTTTCACGCCGGTTTTCTGTGAGGCCGTGGTATCACTCCGGTCGAGCCGGCCGGTCAAAACTGTTATTAGATGCACGGGACCATAGTTGCAGGAAAATGTATGATTCATTAGTATAAAGATCTTAACCGTGACTGTAACGCTAGATGTCTTGGGTTCGATTCCCAGATCGAGCAAACCGTAATTAGGTTTTTGTATGAAATTATCGTAAAGATCGAGCAAGGATCGTAGCAAGTCGTGTTCTGTAGTTCCTGCCTACCCCTAAAAATGTGTGAGTGTATGAATGCAAAGAAATGCATTTTAAAAATCTGACGTAGGTACCCCGAAGACGTTGCCAGTCACTGTTTTCAAAATTTTGTGATCAGATCCTCACCGAATTTGAAAGGGATCACCTCGAGAGTATAAGTTCTCTTCCATACATAAAAATATTTATCGAAAATGGTCCACAATTGACCAAAAAGATTGGTGAACGAACATAGAACCTTCGTCTTTTAAAAAAAAAACCAACAAAACAGCGAAACAAAATCTACTTTTTTACGTTGTGTAAAAATGTTAGCTTCATATCTTGAGGTCCTTTATCACTGGAGATAAATTGATCCACTTAGGACCCGACAGGACCCGGGTGTGAGATAGTGTTATATAGTTTTAGGGGGGTAAGCAGATATAGAGGTAGTTGCTATGTTGTTAGCCTGTTTTTATTATAAACTGCTGAGATCATGGCATGCGTAGCAGTTTCTCTTTGTATCTTTATTTTGTCATACTTTCTCAGATATCGGAGTGAATGATTAGTCTATAAAGTCGACTTGATATTACATGGATCTCACAACTTTTTACGATAGAAGAACTGAGTTGCGAGACTTGGGTTTTTTTACGAGATGTTTTTAGTGTTAGATTGGTAGTTGTTTTTTGACGATTAACGAAAGGAATATATAAGGCGAATATCAGCGGCAACGTCAGAAGAGGTCGTCCTAGAAGGACCTACACCGATCTTATTGGCGAAGTTCTCCAAAAAGGTCAGGTGCGTAGTACTCGCAACCGGCGTGTATGTATGAGAAGATGTATGAATGTCGCAGAAGCAAAAGGGGCATGCAAGAATCCTAGCAAGTGGCAGTCTATATTTTCTGCCTACCCATGTGGGAGAAGGGCGTGAGTGTATGTATGTATGTATGTTTTTAGTGGCATATAACTTTCCTTTTCAAAGAAGTTAATTATAACACCTTGTACCAGCATTGACTGTGACACATTTTCGCACGTATTCAGTAGTTTCTGCCCACCCTCAATGGAGAAAGGCGCGAGTGTATGTATCCGAAAACCAGCAGATTGTCATCACTATAGTATTATACATATTTATTATTTTTTAACCGTGGGAGAGCCATGCTTCGGCACGACCGGAGTGATACCACGGCCTCACAGAACACCGGCGTGAAACAACGCTTACGTTGTGTTTCGCCAAGTGAGTGAGCATACCGGAGACTCAAACTCTTTTAAAAGGCGGGCAACGCACTTGCAACTCCTCTAGTATTGTGGTTGTCTATGGGCGGCGGTATCGCTTACCTTCAGGCATAACATAACCTACCATCACGCCTGTAGTCCCCGAAGGGTTAGACAGAGGCGTACTAATGTACACCCACAGTTCGCCGGTATGTTTAGCTCCCATGTAATAGGGGCCGAGCCTATTGCCATCAACCGGGCACAAATTCCAAACTCCGAGCTGCTACTGGGAATTTCATTGAAAAACCCAATAACACTTTGCTCGACCTGGGAATCGAACCCAAGACCTCTAGCGTAGCAGTCGCACTCAGGACCACTAGGCTACCATCAGGTGATCCGTCTCAAAAAAAAATTATTCCCAGCTCTATCCCGCTCATTCCTCGCTTACCCGTTGAATGATGAAGCGTGAAGATAGAGGACAATATATCACGCTGCAGAATGAAAACAAGGAGGGATAGGGCTTATAAATTGCTACAGAAATGTTCCATACATATAGTCTACAGGGTTGTCCCTAAGAGTAAAGTGTTTTTTTTTTCTATAATAAAAATACTGCCTCATTAGCCAAGTGGTCCTGAGCGCGACTGCTACGCTAGAGGTCCTGGGTTCGATTCACAGGTCGAGCAAAGTGTTATTGGGTTTTTCTATGAAATTCCCAGTAGCAACTCGGAGTTAGGAATTTGTGCCCGGTTAATGGCAATAGGCTCACCCCCTATTACATGGGACCTAAACACTAAACACAAACTAGACACCTATTGCCATTAACCTTGATTGCTGTGCCCGATAGGGTCCACAGTGTACTTTAAATATTATGTATACTTACCATCCAAAAAACTTTGTGGAACGCAATAAATGACTGAATACCGGCGAACTGTGGGTGTACATTAGTACGCCTCTGCCTAACCCTTCGGGGAATACAGGCGTGATGGTATGTTATGTTATGTTAAAAATAAAATGAGCGGTGGTTAAAAAAGAATACCAGTTTGGTGCATTTAACTAAATTAAAATACTTTTATAGATAATCAGAGATTTAATCAGAATTCAAAATATAGCCTACTAGCCTCTGCCCGCGGCTTCGCTCACTTGAAGCTCAAAAACTAACAGTGATGATCTCTTCTTTGTACGGGTCTCTATACATTAGAGAGGTCACGCTATATCTCCGGTTCCATTTAATTATTTGAGATAAGAAGTATACCAGTTTTTAAGTTGGAACACATCCTTTCTAACAGTGATAATAAAATGTAATCTATTCAGTAGTTTTTGCGCCAACCCGCAAACACAAACAGACCCACTTGTTTTTTTTAATATCTTTAATGTACAGACACAGCTTTTTTACAATTTTATAATAGTAGAGAAGATGATAATCTGGAATAATGTAGCATTCAAATGGTGAAATACTTAGTTTTTGAATTCGGCCCAATAGTTTTTGGGTTTATTTATATGAAACTAGCTTCTGCCCGCGGCTTCGCTCCCGTGGAATTCGGTCTGTCATCACATCCCACGGGAACGGGATAAAAAGTATCCTATGTCCGTTTCCTGGTTCTAAGCTACCTCTCCACCAATTTTCAGCCAAATCGGTTCAGCCGTTCTTGAGTTATAAATGGAGTAACTAACACGACTTTCTTTTATATATATAGATTACAATTCTTGATGAAGGTTGAATATGTTATTTAACATCACGCTACGACACTTCGCAGTGCATCAAAATAAGTGAAACCGCAGGGCACGATTTACTGCTGCATTTATCCTTCTACCTTTTTTTGACAGCCCTGACGCCCAAATAAGATATATTTGTATGCCAGTTATCTTTGGGGAAATAATGTAGTTGGGTCACAATATTATGAGTTTACTATGTTCTGTGGTATATTATGTGGTACTTGAACATGTGGCTCTACCAAAAATAAAATAAATGACGTCACGGCGTAGCCGCTGAGCAATCGGCTTGTGCGACGCGTGTTGCGCGTTCGATCCCAACACGGAGTAAATATTTGTATGGTCTACAGGTAGTTGTTCCGGGTCTGGGTGTTTGTGTATGTGAGAATTTGTCTTTGTAAATGCACCCACGATACAGGAGAAAAACATAGAGTGGGGCAACGTATTTAAAAAAAAATACAAAAAGGTTAATTTTCAATATTTTAACTACCTATAGAGCACGTTTGGCATAGTGGTTGAGCGATCAACTATTGCGTCACATGTCGTGGGTTCCATCCTGACACGAATAACCAATATTTTTTCCAAACCATACTTATCTTGATTTGTAAAAGAGAATAATACATTTCAAAACGAACAATTTTACTTAACCTTTAACACACCATCACGCCTGTATTCCCCGAAGGGTTAGGCAGAGGTGTACTAAAGTACACCCACAGTTCGCCGGTATGTTTAGGTCCCATGTAATAGGGGGCGAGCCTATTGCCATTAACCGGGCACAAATTCTGTTACTGGGAATTTCATAGAAAAAACCCAATAACACTTTGCTCGACCTGGGAATCGAACCCAGGACCTCTAGCGTAGCAGTCGCGCTCAAGACCACTTGGCTAACGAGGCAGCTACTTACTTAACATTTCTTTCTACAAAATTAGCATCGTCCAGAAAACATTAACCCTACCAACGGTTCTGATTTAATTTATAGAAAAAGAGCCCAATTAGAGAAGCAGGGTTAAAAAGAAAAAAAAAGGATATATAAAATTCCTTTTTTCTTTGCGTAGTTAATAAAAGAATATTAGCCTTTTTTTGTTACCTGAGACGAGAAAATGTAATTATATTTTATCTTTCACTAGTACATATACATTGCAAAAGTACAATTCTGAACAATACTTCTACAAGAAATCACGTGTGAATCGTTTTCTGAGTTCTAGGCTAGAGTTCTCCATCGTAGGTCAAGCGAACTGACGAACAAGCGTAAGCCTATTAAGAATAAAAAGCATACTAACTTAACTAACTGCCTCATTAGCCTAGTGGTCTTGAGCGCTACTGCTACGCTAGAGGTCCTTGGCTCGATTCCCAGGTCGAGTAAAGTGTTATTGGTTTTCTATGATCCCAGTAGCAACTCGGAGATTAGAATTTGTGCCCGGTTAATGGCTCGCATGGGACCTGTAGCGAACTGTGGTTGTATATAAGTACTCCTCTGCCTAACCCTTCGGGGAATACAGGCGTGATGGTATATCATGCAATGCTAACTTAACTCAAAACAAAACTCAAGCTCAAATACTACTTCGTTCCATTTTCAAAATTAATTCCAGCGCCGTCATATTTCTTTGCGTATCTTATCATGGGTTTAACAAGCCTTCTGACATTATTTTGCGCGATGGCTCGGTAAAATGGTAGCATGAATGGCTATGTATTTCCTCTTGTAATTATTATCAAACTGCGCTGCTCGGTACAAATGAATTCGGGCGAGGTAACTTCTTGTGTAATTTCAAGGGAAATTCGTATTTTATCATATCTACTTTTCTTCATAGAAGTACATAAGTAGTATAAGTTATATTTGTAGGTTTTTTTTAGGGTTCCGTACCCAAAGGGTAAAAACGGGACCCTATTACTAAGACTTCGCTGTCTGTCCGTCTGTCTGTCACCAGGCTGTATCTCAAGAACCGCGATAGCTAGACAGTTGAAATTTTCACAAATTATGTATTTCTGTTGCCATTAAACGGACACAATTTCCAAACTCAGCTATTATTGGGATCTTAGAAAACCCCAATAAAACTACTCGACCTGGAAATCAAACCCAGGACCTCTAGCATAGCAGTCGCGCTTGGGATCACTAGACTAACGAGGCAGTAAGAAACATAGTTACTTAATGTACTAATTTAAATTTTAAGTCAATTTTTGGGACAACCCTTAAAAAAATTACCTACCTACAATTAGAAAAAAAGGATGGCCTTAATTTGTCTATCAATTACTTTCACCTCATAAACATGCTACAAACCTTTCAAGCCTAAATTATTCGAATTATTCCGAATAAAATTAAACAAACAGAGAATTGTTATCTAAGTAATTTATTGGATGAATAAATTTTATTCGACCCTCGGATGAACGCGTACCGATTTCATTTCGATATTAATTGGAATTTTAAGGGAAGTTTAGTGATGATCCGGTAGAAAATTACTTTTTAATACTATTCGATATCTTCGGATTATACAGGGTGACTTTGGAAATATTACCGTAGTGTTATCACTCAACCAGTGATACCACGGCCTCACAGAAAACCGGCGTGAAATCTTATCTAAATATCTGTTATCTAAATCTCTATTATAAAACCGTAAAAAAGCTGTGTGTGTATATTGAAGATATTTAAAAAAACAAGTGGTTAGGGTATATAAACGTCTCCAAACTTAAAAAGGAGTTTTTTTAAATTCTTGTCTGTTTGTTACGGGTTGGCGCAAAAACTACTGAATAGATTTTTCCAACTTAAAATCAGTTAAACTTCTTATCTCAAGTAATTAAACGGAACCTGAGCTACAGCTTGACCTCTCTAACATATAGAGACCCATACAAAGAACAGATCATCATTGTTGGTTTTTGAGCTTCAAGCGAGTGAAGCCGCGGACAGAAACTAGTTGTACATAAAATGCCTTATTTTTTATATATTAGATGGTGCAAACTAAGCTATTCTCTTCGGATAAATTATTGGTAATTAACTTATAGAACAAAAATAATTTCAAGCAAGTATCAAAGTTACTGCCTCATTAGCCTAGTGGTCCTGAGTGCGACTGTTACGCTAGAGGTCCTGGGTTCGATTACCAGATCGAGCAGTGTTATTGAGTTTTTCTATGAAATTCTCAGTAGCAGCCCGGAGTTTGGGATTTGTGCCCGGTTAATAGCAATAGGCTCGCCCCAATATAAGTGTACATTAGTACGCCTCCGCCTTACCCTTAGGGTAAAACAGGCGTGATATTATCTTATGAGTTATTTTAATTCGTCGCGTCTATTCAATTTCACCCTGTATAGCACAAGTGCTCTCGAGTTTGAATTCAAGCCTCTAACTTTTCAAAAATTACGTGCGTATTAATTATGAAGGAAAATATCGTAAGGAATCTTGCATGTCTGAGAGATTTTCTCGACGGCGTGTCATCATCATCAGCCTATACTAGTCCACTGCTGGACGTAGGCCTCCCCCAATGTGCGCCATTTCGCCCTGTCTTCGGCTTGTCGCATCCAGCTTCCGCCAGCAACCTTTTGCAAATCATCACTCCATCTCGCCGCAGGGCGTCCTACGCTACGTTTGCCGAGTCGTGGTCTCCACTCAAGAACGACGTGTGAAGTCTGCTAACCTGCTTTGGGCCGTCGTAGAATATATCTTAACCCATCTCCTTCTAGAAGGAGACTCATGCCTAGCAGAGAGAGAGAGAGCCAATGGCTTGATGATGATCAATAATACAGTATTTTTTTTTAATTATGGCTGTTAAGAGAATTGTTTTTCTAGGTTGAAGGTTAATGTAGGTAGTAAATTCGAGAGACTATTGTTTGCTCCATTTGTTTAGTGGTCGCAAGAGCGAATACTGAGGTTCTAACTTCAATTCCCAGCCGTAAAAATAAGTCGAAAAAGCAGTCAGATTGGATTTTTGCTGGTTATGCTCATCCTTTAATGGATCGATTGACGAACTGTAGGTGTAAGATCTTTGCCTAGTCATTCTACAAATACAGGCGTAATGATATGTTATGGAATATTTAACTATAAGCATTTTTTATTCCAATATCATAGGATGTAAACAAAATATATCGGAATAATATCTATTTACCGAAACCTCGTTGATACGGCTGAAATCTGTAGTTATAGTGATGTTACGTTTACGAATAGTCCCGGATTTTTCCCGGGATCGATATTTTGTGATGGCGAAAAATTAGGTCACTTATGTAGGTAAATCATTGCATGGATTAATTTATGTCATCAGTGAGTTTATCCTTGAGCATAACGCTATTTATTAATTCAACTAGCGACCCGCCCGCGGTTTCACCCACGCTGCCCCGCTCCCAAGAGTCGTAGGGTTATGTTAAATAACATAAAATCTTCCTAGTGAATCACTCTATCTATTTTAAAAAACAGAATCAAAATACGTGGCGTAGTTTTAAAGATCTAAGCATACATAGGGACAGACAGACAGCGGGAAGCGACTTTGTTTTATACTATGTAGTGATGATCAAATCAAATTTTTTCATTCAGATGTATTCATGAATAATAATAATATATAATATATCACTGGAAATGGCTAGCGTCCCGCCCATTGTGTATGACAAAATAATGTTTCGTGTATGAGTGTTTTAATTATTTCATTATTTGGTACCACACCCAAACTCGTATCAAACAATGATGTTTGAAACGGGCTTCTAACTTACGACATGTTCTCATCGCTCAAATTAACAAAAAAAAATCGAACCAACTGTCTCATAAATCTCGGGACACATCCGAAAATCCCGGGCTTTTCGCATCACTACCAACCCTTCCACTGGGAATCGTGTAGTCGTCAGCAGAAATTGTGATCGAAACAGTCTGCAGAAGAAATTGAAAAAGAACTGGTAACCCCTTGGGGATACTGAAGACAAAGGCACATTAAAAAACACTATATGACATTGGGAGGAATGGTCTCTATTGCTACACGTGTAGTTTTTTACGCTGGCAACAATTTGTTCATTATAGCCATTGAGGTATTATTCTTCATGACAGTGGTCGAGTGTATTAACAATAAAGAAGAAAAAAGTTTGTCTTGCCTACCTTGGTAAGCGACTACCACCGCCCATGGGCACCCGAAACCACAGAGGGGTCTCAAGTGCGTTGCCAGACTTTACAGAAATTAATATGATTTGAATTTGGAATATGAAAAGCTAAATGTTTTTTTTAACACTGCATTGAACAATCCAACGCTTTGTAAAGGACAATAATGTTTTAACCCCTAATTGCCAGTGCTGATTCTACCAATCAAATCGTCATAACATGCCATATGGCGTAAACACTGTGCGTATTGAATCCTATTGCTCGGCAAAACAAATGATGTGCAATCATTTAACATGTTTTCCACTAAAATAGACCTTAGTGTCTTTGTAATAGAAGTCAGATCGAGTGTAAAGTTAAGTTTGCTTTGTCTCCCAGTATATGGTCCAAGTTTCAAATTGGGTGGCATTTTAATGAAATGTTAATTAATTAATTAATTTTATCTTTAGAATATTGATTGGATATAGGATCTTGTTTGTTTTAAATTATTGTAAGTTATTTTTAGACTTTTTAATTAAAGTTTCCCATTATACCTCTCTTGCATTGCCTTAAAAATACTTCAAGTAAGAAAATGTCCAGTTCTTAAGTTAGAGCAAATACTTTCTAACAGTGATAACAAAATTAAAATATATTCAGTAGTTTTTGCACCCAAACTGTAACAAACAGACAAGAATTTTGAAAATTACATATTTGAGGTTGGAGACCTTTATATTCCCTAACCCACTTGTTTCTTTTTTTTAATCTTCAATGTACAGACACAGCTTTCTACGATTTTATAATAGTAGAGATAGGTAGATGACACAAATCATTTCAGTAGGTAACCGATTCTAAACAAACTAATTTCAGGCTTATTGGGTTTTTCCATGAAATTCCCAGTAACGGAGTTAGCAATTTGTGCCCGGTTAATGGCAATAGGCTCGCCCCCTTTACATGAGACCTAAAACGTACTGGCAAACTGTCGGTGTACATTAATACGCCTCTGCCTAACCCTTCGAGGAATATAGGCGTGATTGTATCTATACTTCTATACTTATTATATAAAGCTGAAGAGTTTGTTTGTTTGTTTGCTTGAACGCGCTAATCTCAGGAACTACTGGTCCAATTTGAAAAATTCTTTCAGTGTTAGATAGCCCATTTATTGAGGAAGGCTATAGGCTATATATCATCACGCTACGCGGACGAAGTCGCGGGCAGAAGCTAGTGATATATAAAGGAAGAGATAAATATAAATATTTTGTGCGTCTTGTCTATGTACATTTACAAAATACAAAGGAATTCCTCCACGAACGATTGCAAGATATTTGCACAGAAATCATGTCTATAATGTCCGACCAATAAAACATAGACTTGCATTCATATAGACGGCGAGTCTCACAGACCTCTTAGAGAATTCTAAAAGGTCTGTGACACTCGCTGTCTCTTGTAAAATAAGGCCATCAAAGCGATGAATGTGGCATTTGGCACGCTCCTCCTAATTGCTGTGTGTGCTAGCCTTTATTCTCCCTTTGTGTCTGATGGCTTAATGCTAGCATTTTTAATTACTGGGCCTGAATTATTGTCATTCAATTACTAACTTTTTATTGTTTTTTAAACGGTTCACATTGCTTTGTAGGGTTCACTGAATATTTGTCAAGGGGTTGTATTATTTGCAAGTACCTCTGCTACTCAAGCGGTTCTGAGTTGATTCTCAGGTCGAACAGTGCTATTGAGATGAAATTGTCAGTGGTACTAGCAGTGGAGTTAGGATGTGTCCCCAATTAATGGCAATGGCTTCGCTCTCTATAATATAGGACCTCACCATACCGGCGAACTGTACATCAGTGCACCTCTGCCTATCCCTTCGGGAAAAACAGGCGGTATGTATGTTGTTTAATGTTCGTAGCATTTTATATTTTGCTGTTGTTATCCTGCCCTGAAAATAAAATCTTAGAACCCGATTACAGAGTCACCTACCGAGTCCAATTGTATGTTCAAACCATCCAGTGACACACACAAAATATCATCGTAGTCGGTCCAGCCGATTAGGAGAAGTTAGGTGACAAACACAGGTACAGAAGAAATACTTTACAGAGTCACCTACCGGGTCCAATTGTATGTTCAAACCATCCAGTGACACACACAAAATATCATCGTAGTCGGTCCAGCCGATTAGGAGAAGTTAGGTGACAAACACAGGTACAGAAGAAATACTTAAAATTATATTATTATTATAATGCATCATTTTATTATGGTGCGAAAAGATCTCATGGATTATCTGCCATCTGGGGTAGAGTATTTGGCCTCATTACAGCTACCAAATCATATTTATATCTGCACCACCTTATGATTAAAAACGCCTGCCTGCCAATGTACGCTTTGTGTTGCATTAGTATTTAAGCCAGAGCAAAGAAACACCGTCATTTTTTCGCTAGTTTATCTAAATAAATAATAAAAAACTCAGCTTAACAATATCTTTGAAAGTAATGACACTTATATCATAAATAAGCTCTTGTCAACAAAATATTATGAACGACATATGTCTTATGGCTGATCGTCCAATTATTTGAGGCTAACGTCTGGTTCGGACGGGGCGCGCCACAGTATATAAATTACTTGACGTAGGTCAAATGATTGTGGTGCAATTCATAAGATTACTGTGATCATTGAGAAGTACATTTTTAATGTTGGTACTTACATATTTGTAAGTGAATAAAACCTTTTTTAATACTTTTCTGGGCTTACGGGATAGATTCTGGCAGGGAACTGCTTAGTAACGGGCACGGTTTTACAATTCCAAGGACCACAACCAAAGTCAATTTTGGTCCTTTGATACAAGTCACGATTTAATGACAAACTACAGGTTGGTTTATTTTTAGAAAATTATTTTAGTTGCAAAACGAAAGAAGGAAATAATAGCATAGTAAAAATTTCTATCAAATCAATCATATATTTATTTGCGTAATATGGGTACATAAGGGTGTCAGAGTTATACAGTGTAAGAATCACCATATACAACCTTGTGACATGCAAATACGAGTAAAGCATAATTTAATTTAACTAATCATATCTAATTACAAATATAAATAAAAGAAAAAAAGAAAATTCAATGTTATAATCTTTGTTAAAAGGAATATCTATGGAGTTTCTTGCCGGTTGGCAAGAAACTCCCTTCTCCATAAGACCCACTATTTGGAACCGCACACCTTGTTTTTGACAATTCAAAAGTATTACTAATTGAAATAAAACATTTGACTTTGACTTTTTGACTTTAAAATGTCAGGAAAACCTTAAATACATTCTATATACATAATGCTCCAAGAAAACCTTATTCAAACGGAAACCAAATGCTAGTTGTAAAATTAAGCCAAACCACTGACCCACACAATATTACTCCAACAAATCTTTTGTCCGAAATTGTAAATTTCACCCCAAAATGATTTACAACCGACATAAAATATAGGGCATTCCGCTTATGCATTACACCACAAGAAAATGCAGTCAGAATGCGTTCGTTATGGCCAGTTCTGGAGAAACGCCAGCAAATACGGACGACCAGCGGATAGGCACGAAATATATATGATTTGTTAATATCATAAGTTAGGGAGGAAATGAAAAATCTTCGCTGTGGTCTTTTGATCCCGATTTCTGGAGTTGTGACTTAGATATAAGAGATTGTCAACATGCTATTATTCGGAAGGAAGATTTTAGAAAAATATAAATAACTTCAAGTAATTTATGGATGATATAATGAAATGTATCGCCGAAATATATGTACGCGCATACTTCCGAACGATTGCACCAA
The DNA here is from genome assembly GCA_947256265.1 of Acronicta leporina. Classification (NCBI taxonomy): domain Eukaryota; kingdom Metazoa; phylum Arthropoda; class Insecta; order Lepidoptera; family Noctuidae; genus Acronicta; species Acronicta leporina. Next base: position 1,262,627 of record OX366537.1, on the reverse strand, counting down.
ATTAGATAATTCTTTTTTGTTACGTTTTTGTAATTTTACGATACGACGAACATGAAAAATTTACACAGGCGTCGCTTGTATCTAAATGAAATAGGAAAACTAAAATGTTTATTATCGAACCTTACAAAGGCAGCTTACTGATTTATAACGAACATGTAGGTATTTACTCCACGAGGCAAAATTCTTAGAATCAAATAAGTATTTCATCAGAACTGAAGAGAAGTCTTTACTAACGACTCATTATTTACAAGAACTTCCAAAATAATACCTTAGAAACATTAATTAACATTAATTTCCCATTAAAAGTAACAAAACATTGCACTCTTGAGTTTCTAAAAACTCACCAATTTTTAATGAACCTAATTAAAAGTTAAAAACAATTAATGAAGTTTACCTTCCTATCAAACATCAATGACCAAATAATATGATGATATGTAGGTTGAAACGTCGAGGGACAGAACTAACGAACTCTTGTTCCCAATGGAATTGGAGAAACGAAACATTTCTCTGTTTTATGGCGAAGAATTTGTTGTCATTTTGATTCGTAGAAGCCTTACTGGAAGGGTTTGTCAACAGACAAATTGGTCTTTTGTTCCTAAGCAGGGTTGCGTACCTTAGCAACGTAATTTTTTTATTATAAAATAATTGTCAATGAGCGTAAAATTATTCAATCAATCAAGTTTTCTCGATGATTCTAGAAATTTCATCATAAAAATATTTTTGTTGCTACATTTTAAGCCGTATGTCTTCGTAGGAATATCTTATGACAGTTTTTTTTGGTAACCAAAAGCCTGAAACCCTGATACTGGAATCTTTAGAATATTATATTTATTATTTATTATATTATATTGCCTAGAAACTGGGCTTCAGAGGTCTGATGGTATTCGCTTCGGGTAAACTGATATACAGCTGCATTTTTTTTGAAAGATAGTTTATATTGGGGTTACGTAGTTAGGAAAATGATAGAAATTACAATTTAATTTTGTTAAAGTTTCAAATAAAACCTACTAAAATAATTTTATGTCAGAGTAACTATTATAGTTAACCGTAACTCAGAAAGTGCCACTTATAAAACCCAACACCATTAATTACAAAATAACTATCCATAAAATAAATCTCATGGAAAATAAAATTTAATTTATCACCATCGCATTGTCAGTGATTGCTATGCGCTTCAGAAATATTAAAATGCATTGGTCATAAGTCATTATGAAACGAATGACGTTTTTATTGACAATGACGATCGTTAAATCATTAATGACGATTAACTTTGTCGACAGTGAACTGACGGGATCGTATTTTATGGTACGAAATGCTTTTGATGCAAATGCGGCTTTTTTAAGCACTCACACTTAGATTTTCTCCTGTGTAGTTAGTACGATTACAAAGACAAATTCTCACATACACCTAGACCTGGATCAACAAATTTTTGGCTATAAAAATACTTGATACGTACGGCAATCTAATCTGCTTATCAAGATAAGCCAGTCAAGATACTCGGTAGCTTCATTATAGCTTCTGGGGCACAGAAGCTGTTCGCTCAGATGTATCTCTGAAGAGTCAGGACGGATATGGTATTGTTACGAGCTGGGGTTCGGGATAAATTAATTAACGCTAATTTTACCGAAATAAACAAATAAACTTGACAACACACAACAGAAATCACGAATAAAGTCACTACACTATTACTTGTCGCACTGTACTGTCACACTGAGAATCCCTTGTCTTCACTTTGATGTTCACTTCACCTTGTCCAAAACTAAACTGCCCTAGCTGACCCTCACGACGGCTATTTATATCAGTCACGAAGATTCTGGAATCGAACAATCGCGAAAAGCCTACAAAATGCGAGTAGGTACTCGCATTACAGGTAGGTACATAGATCGTCTATTGTTTACGGGCATTGACCTTTGAACCTGACCTTGATCTATTGTTATTACGTGAGTACGTATTCGAGTACTTTCTTTCGAATATTCTACATGCTTCTACGATTTATCCAGAACCTTCGTGACCCATCCACGTCATTCTAATAGCTTCGCGGCGTAACACTGCCCCCTCCTAAGACATGCTCGTCCCGAGCATCATTTGATCCGTAATAACGCGCTAAACGATCCACATGAACGATCTTCGGTGCACCTCTTGTTCCTTTCTGTATCCTGTAGGTGACATCGTTGATCTTAGTCACGACTCGATAGGGGCCGTCCCATTTTGCCTGTAACTTGGGTGACTTTCCTTTACTGCGCACCGGGTTATGTAGCCACACTAGTGAGCCCTCATCGAAGCCTCTGTTGTTCATCTTTCGGTCATAACGCGTCTTCATTTTCTCAGAAGTTTGTTGGCCCGACTGTCTGACATGCTCATATATGTCATTCATTCTTGTTCGTAAGTCGTTCGCATAATCAGTCACACATTGTGGAGTATCTGGGGGTATACCGGTGATGAGATCTGCAGGCAACCGTAGCTCTCTTCCGAAGTTCGCGAAGGCTGGTGTCACCGTCGTACTTTCATGAACTGCACTCCGATACGATAGAAGGAATGGCTGGATGTGCTTATCCCAATCTCTCTGCCTACTTCCCACAACTTTTGCTAGATATCTCTCTAAGGTCTGATTAAACCGTTCAACCATTCCATCAGACTGGGGGTGGTAAGAGGTAGTTCTGGTTTTATGAGTACCCATTACTCGACACGTCTCCTGGAATATTTGAGACTCGAAATTCCTTCCTTGGTCACTGTGAATCTCCAAGGGTACTCCAAAACGACAGAAGACTTCATGAACCAATTTATCTGCGACCGTCGAAGCCTCTTGGTTAGGAATGGCGAACACTTCCGGCCACTTTGTGAAATAATCCATCACAACCATGAAATATTTGTTCCCGCCTTCACTCTCCGGAAATGGTCCTGCTACATCAAGAGCTATTCGTTCCCAGGGCGCACCAACATTGTAGACTTTCAATGCACCTCTGCTGCGCGTATGGGGCCCTTTTACAGCTGCACAGCTAGTGCATTTACGACACCAGTCTTCAACATCGTCCCGACAGTGGATCCAATAGAAACGCTCTCTAATCTTCAATAAAGTCCTTTTTACTCCTAGATGACCTCCTGAACATCCGTCATGGTATAATCGTAGGATATCTGGCACCTTAGCTTTAGGGACTACCATCTGCAGATGACTCTTGTCTCCCTTAGCATTTTCCCATTTCCGGCACAAGACACCGTTATGCATCAACAGACTGTCCCATTGTGCCCAATAACTTTTTGAGACTGTGCTCAATGCCGCAACAACACTCCATTTCGGCTTGGAGGCACCAGCTTTCATCCAGTCGAGAATCGGTTTAACATTTGAGTCAGTCTCCTGTGCTTGCTGCAGGGTTTCTTTCCATTCGTCACTAAGGTCAGTTTTCAGCATTTTCACGGGAACAGCTTCCTTAGCCTCTTGTCTGGAACAGTGCTTGCATATTTCCGGACAAGGTCTTCGTGACAACGCATCTGCGTTACCGTGAGATCTGCCACTGCGGTGTTCAATTATGAAATCGAATTCCTGTAGAAGCTCAATCCACCTCGCTACTTGTCCTTCCGGGTTCTTAAACTGCAATAACCACTTCAGTGCAGCATGGTCTGTTCGCAGGTGAAACTTCCGTCCCAATAAATATTTGCTAAAATGTTGCAACGTCTTAACTATAGCGAGCAGTTCTCTCCTCGTGACGCAATAGTTTCTTTCCGGTTTTGACAATGATTTACTGAAGTAGGCTATGACAACTTCCTGATCTCCTTTTCGCTGTGACAAAACTCCACCAATTCCAGTATTACTTGCGTCTGTGTCCACGATAAATTCATTTTCAGTGTCAGGGTAGCCTAAAATAGGTGTATTGCACAAACGTGTCTTTAGCTCTTGAAACGCACTTTCGCAGTTTGCGTCCCAGCAGAACTGTGTCTTTTCCTCGGTCAGTTTGTGTAAAGGCTTCGCAATGTCCGAAAAATTCTTCACAAACCGTCGATAGTACGAGCACAAACCCAAAAAGGCTCTGACTTGCGTCTTATCCTTCGGAACTGGCCAGTCTTTCACAGCAACAATCTTCTCTGGATCCGTTTCGACACCTTTTTCTGACACTACGTGCCCCAAAAAACTTACTTGACGTTTGAAGAATGAACACTTCTTCGGACTTAACTTTAAATTGGCTCCTCGGATTTTTGATAGCACACGTTCGAGGTTTTGAACGTGGTCATCAAACGTACGGCCCACGATGATAATGTCATCCAAGTAGACCAGACAGGCGTCTCCAATCAGACCAGTGAGCACTAGTTCCATAAGTCTCTCAAACGTAGCAGGAGCATTGCATAAACCAAACGGCATGACTTTAAACTGCCACACACCCTTTCCCGTAGAGAAAGCAGTCTTCTCTTTGTCATTGGGGTCAATTTCCACTTGCCAGTAACCACTTTTTAGGTCTAGGGTTGTAAACCACTTCATACCCGTCAGGGTATCCAGCGTGTCATCGATCCTTGGCAATGGGTAACTGTCTTTCTTCGTAACGTCGTTCAATCTTCGATAGTCCACGCAAAAGCGCATACTGCCATCTTTCTTTTTCACCAGGACCACCGGAGAACACCATGGGCTAGATGAAGGCTCTATCACACCATCCTTCACCATTCCCTCAATCATGGTCTCAACTTCTTTCTCTCGCGCAACTGGCAATCTTCTAGGTCGCTGACGTATTGGTGACTCGTTGCCAGTATTAATTTTGTGCTGCACCAGTCCTGTCTTTCCAATGTCGGCATCATTTGTAGAGAAAATACCAGCGTACTGGAGCAATATCTTCTTAGCCTTGATCGCTTCTTCATCAGACAGATCATTTCGACAGTCTTCTAAAAGAGTTTCAACGTTAAACTTTGGATTTCGAACGTTATTATCAGTATACTGATCACTGCAACGTCGCATCCAAGCTACTTCTTCGCAAGTACCTATCAATGTGCCCTTCTTGATAACTTTCTCTTTATCGCCTGGATTGAGTATGCGTACCGCTGATACATTGCTAGCTCTCACCAACGTTCGTGCCATCTTCCACGGTAAGTCATCGTCCAACCTCTCTATGAGAACACATCGATTTTTCTGCCCGGCATTCTGTGGCAGAGCGACTGGGACGATTGTTTCCGACTTAGGAGGAAGAACTATTTTCTTCAGACAGTACACCTTCCCTGTTGTTGCACCTTCCATGAAAATTTCTTCCGAACCGCACTTCAACACTCCTTGATTAACGTCGATCTCACAACAATGCTTTCGCATAAAGTCCAATCCCAGAATGCAATCATCTACTATATCGGCAACGATGACATTATGCCGATATATTCTGTTACCAAACTTCAATTCCACCTCCTTCTCGCCTCGGACGGATATGTGCTGGCCAGTAGCTGTTACCAATTGTATGCACTCGCGATCACTGACGCAGTCCCCAAGGACCCGACGTGCCAGCTGGGAATTAACTACCGTGCGAGAAGCTCCAGTATCTAATGTCAGCTTACAGGGTGTTTTGTTGACTTCGCCTCTGATGATCAGGCTGTTCCCGTCATGGATTTGTGAGATCGAAATCCTTGGGGCTCCTTTCACACTAGCCAGCACCCGCCCCGCAGTCCTGGCTTTTACTCGTTTCCCTGCTGCTCCTCGGTGGTGACGTTCATCACCCTTACTTTATCACCTTGAGTCTTTTCTCGCCACGAGATTCCCTTTGGACAATTAGCTCGGAGGTGGCCCTTCTCTCCACAAATGTAGCATCTAGGCGATGCTGCACCAACCCTTCGACCCTCGCTGCGCTTCGGGCAACCCGCCTGGAAGTGGCCCTTCTCCCCACAGAGGTGACATGTCGGTAAAACGACCTCACGAATGCGGTGTGCCCGATGGTCTTGTCTGACTGCCTCCACTTCTAAGGCATGGGCTAAGGCGTCTTTTAAGGTCTTGTGGTGCCCAAGCCTCACAGCAGCTCTGACTTCTAGGTCACGAACTCCATCAACGAAAGCCTGGACCAGGTTACCGTAGATAAGTGCAGGTGTGGACTGGTAGGCTTTTCGGACCAGCTTTTCAACTTCTACGGCCCACTGCTGCAGGGTCTCTGAGCCACGCTGTACCCGATCCTTCAGCTGTGCACGGAATACGTATTCAAGATGGGCGTCACCATATCTCGAGTCCAATGCGTCAATCAGCTGATCGTAGGACATCTCCTTGCCGAGGGCCTCCAGTACTGTCAAAGCCTGATCGCGGAGGCTTAGAGTAAGCGCGGTCTTAGCCTGGCCTTTGTCCCATCCATTCGACTCCATAAAGGCTTCAAACTGCATTTTGTATGCCGACCATGAGGAGGTTCCGTCAAATGGCGGCACTTTGAATCCGCGTAGCGAGGATGTTATGGGAGCAGCAACCGCGGAAGCCACAAGTCCGTTTCCTGCCTTTAGATCACCTAACGCTTTTGTCACGTTAGCAATCTGTTCCTCGGTTTTAGAAATCCGGGTCTCGTGCTGTTCCACCTGCTCCTTCATAACACCAAGCTGTTTTCCAAGAGTCCCATGAAGGTCTTTTATGAGGAGCATCTGATCCTCTTGGCGTTTAGCCTGCTCCTCCTCCCGACGGCGGGCCTGCTCTTCCTGACGGCGGGCCTGCTCTTCTTGACGGCGGGCCTGCTCTTCCTGACGGCGAGCCTGATCCTGCATCATTGCCATTAAAGCCGCCAGATCAACAGCTGGTACCGGAGAAGTTCCAGATGGACCAGCGACTGGGTCTGTTGTTGGTTGTAGATGACCCGCAGGAAGTGCCGGAGAATCTCCAAATCGTCTCTGGTCCATTTCTTGCTGCCGCTGACTTCTAGTACGGATACCTTCCGTATCGTCCTTCGGCAAAACCGGCATAATTTATCCCACTTCTGACACCAAATGTTACGAGCTGGGGTTCGGGATAAATTAATTAACGCTAATTTTACCGAAATAAACAAATAAACTTGACAACACACAACAGAAATCACGAATAAAGTCACTACACTATTACTTGTCGCACTGTACTGTCACACTGAGAATCCCTTGTCTTCACTTTGATGTTCACTTCACCTTGTCCAAAACTAAACTGCCCTAGCTGACCCTCACGACGGCTATTTATATCAGTCACGAAGATTCTGGAATCGAACAATCGCGAAAAGCCTACAAAATGCGAGTAGGTACTCGCATTACAGGTAGGTACATAGATCGTCTATTGTTTACGGGCATTGACCTTTGAACCTGACCTTGATCTATTGTTATTACGTGAGTACGTATTCGAGTACTTTCTTTCGAATATTCTACATGCTTCTACGATTTATCCAGAACCTTCGTGACCCATCCACGTCATTCTAATAGCTTCGCGGCGTAACAGTATTTAGGATGAAGTTGTCATTAACTGGGCACAAAGCTAAGCTCCGAGCTGCTACTGACAATGAAAGAAACTTGAAAATTAATTTCAGGATGATCATTCATCTCTAGTACTGTAGTGGTGATTGTGAATTGGAGAATTCACCGTTATTACAGTAAAAATATCAGTTCTAATAGCAGTGTCTGTGATCACATTAATCTTCATTACTAACTTGCCCCACAAAGCTAAGCGAGCTCGACCGTCCACGCCATATAACTCAAAAAAATCGATAGTCAACCGAGCCAAATTCAGAGACTACAGTAAAACTAAAAATTAAACAATCCAACTTGGTCCTCTGCCAACTATCTTTGTTTCATTGATGCATATCTTGGTCTCTTGGCACAAGGTTCCGTGAAAACGGTCTCCTTGACTGGTCCCAGCGTTGATTTTTTGATAAAAATTTACAATATAGTCGTATCGTTTTGAATTTGGTTGTCTTTGCATTTTTCAAACGAACGTATGCCTGATGTTGGATGAATATTTGTTTGGAAAAGAAATCAAGATGGGATTTCCGAATCTTGTTTTCGTCTAACCAACTTTCTGATTTGTTGGCAATTTTTTCTGGAAGAAACATTAAATATGGTCTTCAACAAAACTGAATTCTTTGACCATAGCTAAAACTACTCGTGTTTCTTTAGTATTAACATAAATAGTTAAACAGCAATTACTGTCAATTGGGCCCGACGCAATTTAAATAGGATTCAATAAAAACATGATTTTCGGGTCAAACAAGATTACTATTTTTGAATCATCATGAAATCTGCTGATTTAAGATCATGCATAGGCTTAGGTGTCAATTCTGTGTATACTTCTTATTATTCAAGCGTTTTAAAATCATCAACAGAACACTATTATAAAAATATAGACTTAATATGTATAAATTATCAATAGTAATACTACTCGGAATAATCCCATCATGTACTAATTATTGGATAGTCAATAAGACCCCTATTCCCATTTATCTTTGGACCACTCGGTCTGCAACAACATATTCCACCTATCCCGACCCGCGTATTTTAATTCTCAAAATACCCTCTTCGACTCTATTAAGTTTCTCGCATTCAAGTTTCAACAAAGCACGAAATATCGTTCCAATCTTAAATGTTGGCACTTATACCAATGCTGGGGCTCTATCAATACAGATTTTTATCTCTAGACTTCCTGTATAGTGGCGACCGTATTTTGTAGTTGCGTGCGTATTGTTGGTAGTTGCGTGCGTATTTTCTGCTGGGAATAAAAGTGGGCAGAGCTGATTTGGGAAAGGTTACCGTTCTTATTTAGGTATGAACATTTTTTTTCGCGGGGCAAAGTGCAATAGCATTTGATCGGGCCTGGTGATTGAGCCGAACCAATTCTTCCATTTGCTATGATTGACTGTTTAGTGTAGCATTGAACATTTGCACGTTTGGTGTAAGGATGGCTAGATATTGAACGATCTGTTATCTCTATGGATGAGTGTACATTTTTTCTTTCATTTCCTTCCTTACCGAATTCTTTGTGTCGGTCGTCATATGAACACCTTTTACAATCGTTATTGGTAGTCAGCAGCCCAAAAAGCCAGACAAACATTGCCCAGAAGGGGTAGTGGCTGTGAAGGTCTGAATACCATGTAAATCAATGCTAACCACATCTATACTAATCTATCTATACTTAATATATGTATAAAGCTAAAGAGTTTGTTTCTTTGCATGAACGCGCTAATCTCAGGAACTACTAGTCCGATTTTAAAAGTGATTTCTGTGTTAGATAGCCCATTTATTGAGGAAGGCTATATAACATCACGCTAAGACTAAGTAATCTTGGAATAGCCAAGCGGACGAAGTCGCGGGTGGAAGCTAGTCTTGTCATATAATCTAGTATTTAGTGGTAGCTGTTCACGTCTTTACGCGATAACGGCCAATAAAAATACACTCAATTAAAATTTCGCCATCATGTACAAACAGAAAAATTAAACTAAAAAAAATCATACCAACGTCACAACGAAAATTCTTTTTTTTTACATCCTTTGTGTCTCACGGATGTGCGCATTCGAAACGCGAAGTACCTAGTGCCTTTGAGGTGCGTCAATATATGCCATGTTGGTTATTAAAAAGGCTGTGACAATGTTTTTCTGTCCCGAATTTTTTTATAGAGGATTCGTGTTTTATTAAAGAGCACAGAGCACAGATTGACCCTTGGATCCGTGTTTGGACATTCGGTTGGGAAATATTTTACTTTTCTGCATACTCACATATCAAATATGTATGATACATATTTTACAACCAATACTTTAATGTTGTTACAGTTTTTAGCGTGGAACGTCATATGTACATAATTATACAGGTATCGAGCAGTGCTTGAGTTTTTCTATGAGTTTCTCAGTTGAAATTCGTATTTTTGATTTCTGTCCGGTTAAATGACTTTGCTTACGTGCCCAGCCCGTGGCGTGACTTCAGATTTGCTATGCGTGTTGAGCAATGGAGGGTGGTATTCGAATGAAATCCTTACTGTCGACCATCATTTTCACGTGGGCGAGCCATACTTCGGCACGAATGGACCGGGGTGATACCACGGCCCCACAGAAAACCGGCGTGAAACAACACTTGCGTTGTGTTTCGCCGAGTGAATGTGGTTACCGGAGCCCCAAACCCTTTTAAAAGGCGGGCAACGCACTTGTGACTCCTTTTGTGTTGCGGGTGTCCAAGGGCGGCGGTTATCGCTTACCATCAGGTGATCCGTCTGCTCGTTTGCTCCCCTATCCCATAAAAAAAAATCAACACACTATTCTCCAGTGCCAATATTTTCGCTGAAGTAAAAAAGTTTACATAATATCTCAATGTAGCCTTGTAGATTTGGGTTTTTGTGGCTGTAAGGTTCTTCAAAGGAATCCTAAGCTCATTAACAATTGAAGTGGCATAGCGGATTTCTTGGTTTTTGCATGAAATGCCTTTTGAGTTTGCCTCTCAACCCTAGAGAGAAAAATTCTTTGAATTTATTGAAAATTAAATTATTTCGTAGAAATGGCTTGCTATTTTCTTATGTTGTTGTTGATTACGAAGGCTGTGTGAACTTTAATAAGCACCTGTTTGCTTAGAAAAACCCAAATCAGTGTTTTTAGTCATTGATTTTTGGAAATTGTGTTTTATTTTTTTTATGATTAACAGTTTCCTCTAAACAAAACTAAATTTAATTAATTCATATTTGGCTAAAGAAAGAAAAACGTCGCGTATGTTCATGGAGTGTGGACGATTCGAGACGATACAAAGACCAAATTACCATGTGAAATTTCATTTAATAATTAACTCATTATAGTATTTTTCATTTAATAATTAACTCGTATTAGTCTTAAGCGACACCGCTGAGTAAAAAGTACTGAGTTCTATTCACGGGTCAAGAAAATTATTATTGGGTTTTTCCATTAAATCCCAGTAGCCGCTCAAAGTTTAGATTTGTGTGTGGTTAGTGAGCTTGCTTTCCATTAGGTACATGAGACGTAATATTCCGGCGAGCTGTGAGTGAAGCAAGCTTAACTGCTTAACTCTTCGAGGAATACAAGCATAATAGTATCTTATGTTAAGTTTTCCTATAAATTAATGTTGTCTCTTATTATATTATTCAGCTTTATATATTATTATAGATTACTTTTCATTCAACTTTGAAAAAGTCTATTACATAATCATTGCTTTCCTACCGGTAACCGCCTGTTATTTATCGATCTTTCGACACAATTTTTTAACTTGAGCTTAAAAAGCCTCTTTAAATTACATTGGCATGTTTCATGGCAATTTTATATATCATAAACACACTCAAATGAATATAATACCTTCCCAAATTACTTTACAAAAGTCCCCGAAAGCTGGCAAGCGTCTAATAAACAACTGGAGTCAAAGCCAGGGCTCGCAATCAAGCAACACACAATAGGTCCTCAAATAGTGGGGAGAGGACAAATAGAGCTCCAAATGAGGTGCCTAAGTGGAGGTCAAGCCTTCATTGTTCTTATTTAGCGCTGGTCCTTATTTCCGAATAATTTTTTGCTCTCCATTTCTGGTTCTTATTTAAGAATATTTTTTGTTTTCATTTTATATCCTTCAACTTCCAACGCTCCCGGATTGATTGAGATATTAAGTTGTGATATAGGCGTAGTTATTTAGTAGATAGTTTTCAAGGATAGTGTCTGTCTCTCTGATATCAAACTAATTTTGCTATTGCTTTATTTTCCGTGACATGTAATAACACTTTATATGAGTCGGTACTCATAATCAGTCTAAGGTACCCTATTGCGACATGAAATCGCGCATCAAATTAATAACCGTATATACTCGGGTATGTTAGATCTTTCTATTGACAAATTTTCTTATTAATGGAAATCAAAATTTGGTCCTTCCATACAAAATCAACAATTGCTGCTTATTCACAATATTTTTGCGATTTCATCCATTGGCCAACCAAATTGTGGCTGGATCTTTCAGTCGAAAGAACAACAGGATTCTTGTTCCGCCAGATCTTTTCAAGATCCTTCAATACTTTCCGTGTTTTCTTACTCGAGCACGTCAGTCTCGGAAAGAACTACACAGCCGGGTTTTAATTAGGCCCGCCTTATCTACTTTCGCCAGGCGTCTGGGGGGAAGGAAGTTGAAAAAGTCAATAATTACCTTTTCCCACGGTCAGAAGTGGCTTTTAGTGTGCGGGTATGGGCACAGTAACAGCGACTAGCGATTTAAAATTGCACAAGAAAAAGTGTGCACACACACACACGCCTTGTTTTTCTGAAAATATGGATTCGGTATCTTTCTTTTAAGTTTCTTTACTATTTTGCATTTTTGTGATAGGAAGTTTGATTCTAGGAAGTCAAACTTATTGTCCATCGTACCGATACTATCAGGTAAGATAGCACTGAAATGAATACCGCACCGCATAATTCTTCCTATATTCTTAAGAAATAAAAAACGCTACCGCTTATAACTAAGCCCCAACCTTTACCTTACAAGCGGCAGTTCTAATTGCATTATTAACCTGGCACATTTCGATCGGCGGAACCCTTTTGTTTTTTTCGTTTTTTAGGGTTCCCTGGAAGCTTCTTCGGAATTGGATTACGGAATTATTAAAATCTATTCTTACGAAAGAAGCGCTTAAGAAGTTATTATTAGCTGAATTTTTAGATAAAATTTCAGTAGGATCTGCTTTTAATGTTGGAGATTGTTAATACGAAGTTGCAAATCTGGATTTTGAGATACTTACAAAGATTTTTTTATATCCTTAACAATAACAGGAACAAAACCTAATAGCATTTAGGTCAACCTAGGAATCGAACTAAGGAACTAACATATCACAGTTTGTTTCCTATAAATTAAGACTTCCCATCTTTTATTCTACACATCTCCCGTAGTTTGAAAAAAAGAAAGAAAAAGGGTCTAACTAAAGAATAAGTTTGCGAGTTAGTTTAGTAAATGTTTAGACGGAACTTGAATGGTAAGTAGATAACTGAGTGTAAGTGTTAGGAAAAACTGTTTTTGGTTTACACGGCCTTACAAAAGTTAAGTGTAGGCTTCGTTGTAGAATCTACATATGTATAGAAATATCTATACGGGCTAGACAGCCCAGAAGTATTCATTTAAATTGTGTGCTCCATAATAGACCTTGCTTGTGCCTTTCACTAAGATAATCAAGGATCAAACGATTTTAAGTGAATAATACAACTAACTGCCTCATTAGCTAAGTGGTCCTGAGCGCGACTGCTACGCTAGAAGGTCCTGGGTTCGATTCCCAGGTCGAGCAAAGTGTTATTGGGTTTTTCTATGAAATTCCCAGTAGCAGCTCGGAGTTAGGAATGTGTGCCCGGTTAATGGCAATAGGCTCGCCCCTATTACATAGGACCTAAACATACCGGCGAACTGTGGGTGTACATTGGTACGCCTCTGCCTAACCCTTCGGGGAATACAGGCGTGATGGTATGTATGTTATACAACTAAGATGTTTGTTTTAAATAAAACTCTTTAAATAACTACTTATTTTATTGAATAAGAGGTCTATTTTTTATTTGAAATTCCTTTACTTACGTTTGTATTGATAAATTAATAGTATTCTTTATTCAACTGTAGCTAATCCATCAACCGCATTGAATTATCATACATAATACATCTGCATATACATCTAAAAGCCGTCATATATTACGAGCAATATCCCCCACTATAATCTAATCCATATTTTATTGTTGGAATCTTCCCGTACATCCCCCGTTGCCATGGTAACGGAAGCCATAAGGCTCACAAAGAACTCGCCATTCATGGAGTATTGATGGAATGTACTGTGGCATTGTGTATAGCTTTGTGGGGATAGTTATTATTTTATTTTACGGACATAAGGACCAGATTCAACAAAACGGTGACCACTGTTTTTTTATTTGGTTCTTATGTCCTGTGCATAAGCAGCGTAATCGTAATTCTATTTTCTTAGTAGACTTACTATTTTCAAATATACATACAGTATATTAAAATAGAACTATGGACCTGCTCATGCTGTCTTGTCCTCCAATTGTTATTTGATGTTTCGTTATTTGACAATATATTACTTATTAATATCCTGATCAATGGCAGTGATATCCTAGTCTTATGATCAAGTCATTAGACGACCTCTGTGGCTTAGTAGTTCGAGTACCGGACTGCCGACCGACCAGGCAGAGACCACAGACTTCCACTTGCTACGATTCTGACATACCTCTTTAGCTTCATCCACACTCATCAATCTTCACATGAACGTCGGTTTAGGGTACTCTCGACCGAGCCATTTTTCAGAACGTCCTCAATCTGATTTCGGAACGTTCGCCTAGGCCTTCCCCTTCCTACGTTCCCATTCACTTGACTCTCGTATATCCGTTTAGTCAGTCTCCTTTCATTCATTCTTTCAACATGACCAAACCATCCTAACATACCTTTCTCGATTTTAATCACTACATCTTTATTCACACTACTTACAACGTTCCCTTATCACACTATTTCTTATCCTGTCACTGAATTTCACTCCAATCATGCTTCTCAAAGCTCTCATCTCAATTGCATTTATTCTACTTTTATGCTTCTTCTGCCACAGCCAACTTTCACTACCATACATTAGTGTCGGTACTAACACTCCTCCATGAACAGCCAAATTTTGATATTAATCGTGACATTTTACGCTATGGAATAGCATTTAGGCTATCAGCGTAATGAATGTGATTTGGAAACTCATTATAAAGCAAGACAAGGCTAGTCCAATTTTTAGTCGCCACGAATCCTACATACCTCGCCGCCTTTGAGTAACTCATGGCATCACAATAGAAAACAAAATTTGAAAAAACCCAACTGTCATAAAAAACAAAATAGGTCTGCTCTTTAGGCCAAACTGAAACATTTACCCACCTATTTATTTATTTTTCTAGCAACAGAACCAATACAAAGTGCCACATAGACCGCAACAAAGCTGGGTTCCCACCTTTGTGTTGAGCGTCGCTTGTCAGACAGCAATATCCGGTTACTGACCGTAAGCTATAAGTGGGGAGCGGGCATTACATTTTGAGTAATTTTGGAGGAGGCGTAGTGATAGTGAATGTAGGAGTTACTTGATATTATAACAGGTCGTCGTCGATTCTTCCATGACTAGCTATTTGAGATTATTAATTACTGAAGGCAACAATGTCTGCTCCAAGTTCACCTCATTACCCCATTCGCAAAATATATACGTGAAAAATAGTTTGGTCCTTCTGGTCTTTTGATACGAAAGAGCAACATAATTAAGACGGAAGTTTCCACTGGACAAATTGTGAAAATTCCGTGATCCCGGCTAATGACTTATACTTTTGTATGTTTTAGACAGGTTCTCGTTCTTTCTTCGCCTTCAAAAACCGCTTAAGCTTATGAATTATTTCAGCGTTCATCTCTCTGTGCTTATAAATGTTTGTGGCAGGTCTCACCAAGAGTTCGGTTACAATTACATTATAATATTCAACTCTGTACAAATTGGAGTGTGGAAAATATATGGGGAAAGTCAACGGTTTGATGAGCATAATATCCTTACTCGTATTACGTATATCTGCTTAGCTGCTCTGTTTCCTAGGTTTCTACAAAATCATGTAGTTTACAGACATAGCGTTTAACGATGAGCCTTAAGACTCAAATTGTGGCGATGTAATGGACCGACAATAGACTCAATGTTATCGTAGACATCTAGGCATGTCTGACCTACTTCTACGCAAAGGCATCTCTTAGGTCCTTGCAGGTAATATAAAATTTGCTTGCTCGCAATCTGGTACCAGCTCTCGCAGTCTACATCATCCGTCCGCTTCTTCCCGGTCCAGCCTCCACGAACAGTTTCCATCTTCAAAACGTATTATACATATTTTTTATTTTGCTGGGCAGAAGCATAGTTTAAGTTAGTCCAGATTTTTTTTGGCTCTTGCTTAAATTACACACTAAATTTACTTTCGTAACAAAACATACGCCGTTGGATTTATTTTTGTTACCTGAAAACATTGTAAGTGGCACCTAGCGCTGCTGGGCATGTAAAGTTATCATATACTACTTAGACTGAATATTTACGGACCTGTAGACTAAAAGTCTAACTTCAGAAACCTTCCGAAACCCGATCATAGTTAAGCTAAAAAGGCAATAAAAAAATTACATATGTCGAAAAATTATACGCAAATGAGACTTTTACTACTGACGTCCCAAGTATCACCCCTGGTGCTGCTTGCAGGCTACGGTAATCGCTTATCATCAGGTAGACAATAAGAATGCAGGTTTTAGTAGAAAAAATATAGCCATGGATTGAATAAAACTGAAGCAATATAAAAAATATATATGTAGATGTCACAATGTGGTCAAAAAAAATTCAGGTTACCAAAATTGGAAGATGAGAATGCTACCCATTTTTTTATTAAAATTAATGACTGAAACACGACATCATTCAGGATTATTATTTTAATTTACGATGTTCAGTTTTTCATATCCACCCCAGAATAATTATTAATCATAATTAATGCTTTTTGAATTAATCAAACAATGTTTCTCTGTTGATAAAGCCATGTGGGTTGAAGTTATATTTAGCCGACTGTGCATTAAAAAGAAGGGATTTGTTGTTTCTTTATATCCAGTCCCACTACTGGGCACGGGTCTCCTTTCAGGATAAAATAGGCTAGTTAGATTTACTAGGCATATTAACCTTGTTCTGGTTAGCAGACTTAACACACCATTCAGAAGATATTGTCAGGTATGGAGGTTTCCTGACACGATTTTCGTCGAGGGTTTAAGCTAGTGAAACCATTCATTATTCATTCACACAAGATTTTGAAAAGTGAGAAAGTAAGAGATGCCTATTATATTCAAGCTGAATTCTGAATTCAACACATTCACTAATTTACTATTTACTTAGCGCTACTTTGTTTCCACAATTTACTGATTTTGTGTTATAACTATGAAACTACATATATTTTAGGCAATCGCAAAGTTATTAAAAGGTTGTATTTTTGTTCGCAGCGCCGCCAAATGCAGTGGAGATCACGAACCACCCCCCAAACTCCAAGCTCGAAGTCAAAGAGGGGGAGGACGTGTCGCTGGAGTGTCTGGTCAAGAACGCCAAGCCAGCAGCCAAGATCGTGTGGTTCAGGGGTAATGTCGAGCTCAAGGGAGATAAAGGTAGGCATTTGATTTCTGAAGCTTACGCGAATATCAGACATATTGAAATAAAACAACTTTACGGATTATATCACGTTATATTAGTATCAAATACAATACAAATCCCGACGTTTCGGACCCTTTACAGCGTCCATGGTCACGGGCAGACTTTGTATTTGATACTAATATAACGCGATATTATCCGTAAAGTTGTTTTATTTCAATAAGGTAGGCATTTTTTAAATATGATCTTAGCCCTTAGAATTTAACATTTTTAAGAAAAAAGGTAACAAACTATGTCTTTGCTCAGGCAATCTGTCCCCTTGTCAAATTTTATCGAAATTTGTTCTATGGTTACGGTGTGAAAAGGTAACAGACAAAGTCACTTTAGCATCTATAATATTATCAAGGGTTTGTATGAATGTTTAAATGCATTTATTTAAACATTATCTTATGGGTATTCTGCCCAACCTCACCTTGGTCTTCAACGAAATATTTCAAGTTTCGAGGTTTGCCAGCGAGCCATGCAGCGCAGCATTTTAAGAGTATATACCAGACAGTATTAGAATTGCAATTGCTATCGCTAAAACGGTTTCAGACTTACACAGGATACCAACTATCTCGGGGGACGTACCTTTATCTCACTGAAGTGTCGACAGCACACCTCTAGTGGACCCCTATGGGAATCCGTATTATATTGCTGTAAGTTAGCAATATTACCAGTCAAGTAATTTTTAAGATCTTAAGTCTGCAAGACAAGAGGGACTGGCTTTACGTGCTCTCCGAAGCACGAAGGCTCTTTTTGTTCTAAGAAGGTTCACTCATCTAGAGACTGAGTGCAGCAAGCGTAGTCTTACCTTGCAGATCGAATCAACATAGTTATTACTCATCTTTACAAAAAACACCAGAATCCCTAACAACTTTTTGGGACAAAAGTTAGCCTTTGTCCTTTTCTAAGGTACTAGATTGTACCTTGGAAAAGGACATAGGCTAACTTTTGTCCCAAAAATTTGTCAATAGAGATAGATCTCTATACTTAAATACATCAAAATTGATTCAGCGGCTTAGGCGTGATAATGTAACAGACAGTCCGTCCCTTTCACATTAGTAATATTTGTTTAGATTTGGATAATTACCGCAAAACACCACTTTAGAACTTCTCAAAGCTGGTAAAATAAATACTGAAACTTTTGCCCTGATCCGTCAGCGAAAGAACGGATTAAAAAAAACCAATAACGCTACCAGTTACCCAGGCATTTCCAATTAATAACAGATCATATCCATGTGTATCGTGTATATTGGAATCACCAAAAATATAAATTCTGATGTCTGAAGTTGTGAAATGAAACTTTTTTATATAACTTTTATTAAATCTGAATTTCAGTAGCGATCAATATGTAGGTATTTTCTATCTACTGAGACTGCTGCTAACTAATGATTGTATAAACAACAAATATGAGGTATATAATAAACACTTTACTCAACTTTGGAATCAAAACAAGTACATATGGCTCAGCATACCTATCACTATTGACAATAAAATTCATCAAGCAATTATATTTATAATACGATGCCGGTGGTTCAAAACTAAAAAATCTTATCACCCTTTTTACTTCATCGGATATTAAAACTGTTATTATGATTAGTATCAAAAGACACAATAATTAACAAATGATCTTTTAAACACAAGCATAACATTATTCTGTTCTTAATTAAGTAATGAATAATTAAATACAGACAAAGTAAAACTAAGTACAATATTCACGCGTATCAAAGGACCAACAATCTTTTGCAAGTACCTTCACATAAATTTTCTTGCAGTAGTTCTCCAACGCTGCTCTCTCTCCACACGAGTGTCAAACTACCCCCAACAAGACAATTAAAATAAGTTTATTAAACTCTCCATTCGATAATTGGTTGGCCCAACACTAATTGGCTCATCGCTACGTCTCTACGGTCATTAATTAAACAAGTTTTCGATTTCAATTAGTAAACAATTGCACTGTGCTATTAACGAGGCTCGACGGCTAGTGATGGGGTGATATCGATATAATGAGTAGTGATTAAAGTTTCGATAATATGTGATGGTAATTAGTTTGATAATTTGCTCGTATATCATTATTTGTGTGGCGCTCGTGGGTAAATAAGACTTCGTTGTATAGCGTCAAACTTTCCACGGTCAATCTATAGATTGTATCTCATGTCTCATCAGCCTATTAATAATGACAAATTATTTGTAACTATCGTGTCTATACCATATGTTAGCTTATCATTAATCTTATTACAGAAAATATTTAAAAAATATGCCTTGGAAAAATCCATAATTCAAATTTTTCGCATATTAAACAAAATAATACGAACTGACACGAAGCTTGAGTTTACTGACAAATATTAATAGAGAAAAAAAACCTCGATATCGATGCCCGCATCTACACGCAAGTGTGAGTTTCGCGGCATAAAATATTAGATGTCGATATTCGTTACTTGCATCACTAGAGATTCAGTTTTGTGACATAACTGGATGTGGCATGTATTAAATTTATATGTACCTACGCTTATAAGTAAACTTGTTCTGTAAAAACGGAATTGTTTAAAAAAATATTTAGCAACAAGCATGGAGGACTTAAACTCATCTGTTGTTTGCAGTGTAACTTGGGCTTCTTGTGTGACGAACTGATTTTAACTGTACAATGTATGAAGGAGCATCTTATCTTTAATGACCAGCACCTTTGCATGTAAGATACTTGCATAAATTTATTCTGATTGGCGTTACAGAATGATTGGGTTTTGCATGTTGGGTCGAGGGAAACTCTCGTAGAATAAAAAAGATGTGTGACTTTTATACAGGAATATTTTTTAAGCAGTGCGCAAAAAAATTTTGGTAGTTCAGTATCAGTAATAGAACACATTCCCATTATTAGTTCAAAACTTTTTTTTAAATTTTTATCCGGCTTGAAATCAGCAAAATATGGACACATAATATCTATTCGCAATAATAACAATATGCACGTGTGCCAGCCGACTCACGCGCCGGTGTACAGCTGATGTAGGTACTAAGGCGCGCGCGCTTTGCCGTGCGCTAGCGAGTAACCATAAAATCAGTTTCAAAGTAAACATCTTTCGTTAACGATAACTTCGATATTTTGTACTAAGACATATCAAAATAACAAATTGGTGTTTAATAAAAGTCGTTTAAGTATCAATTGTCAAAGTTTGCGCACTGAATAAAAAATATTCCGGTATACCTACCTAATCAATAACTATCCAAGAGCAACACGTTCACAATATTTAAGAAGGAATGGAGTTTCTTAGGGGTAATGTTGTAAAAAAAATAACATTCTTAAATAAAATTATTATTAAATTAGCGGTTAAAGTTTTTGACGGGGATTGAGAGAGGATTCTTTGTCCTGTAAGAAAAGTATAAAATTTGTATGGCGTAAGTTGTGACTTCACAAACTGTTGTTGTCTTTCTGTCTAGCATAATATTAACATGGTTATCTTTATTTATATGTATATATTAACTAGCTTCTGCCCACGACTTCGTCCGCGTAGCGTGATGATATATAGCCTATAGCCTTCCTCAATAAATGGGCTATCTAACACTGAAATAATTTTTCAAATCGGACCAGTAGTTCCTGAGATTAGCGCTTTCAAGTAAACAAACAAACAAACAAACTCTTCAGCTTTATATATTAGTATAGAAGTATAGATAAAATACCTATATTTAATTTAATTTTAGAGTAACATTTTGAAAGAATTAACACATCTTTACACATAATTATTTCCAGCGACAAAATTTCCTGCCACATCTAGTATCTATAAGTCTGTCTCGCAGCAACGTTCGTAATATCCGCGTGTGACATTGACGTGACCCTGCAAAAAGTTCGCCGCCTCATATTCCGAGGTATCTCGGAGCTAAAAAGCCGAATTTCCTCCTTTCTCGCGTTTTATCCGACATCGGGAAGTCATTGAAGTTTTAATTTGATTTCTTATTCGGTTTATGAAGTTACGATTGGGTATTGGAAAGCTATATACATATACCATCACGCTTATATGCTCTGAAAGGTCAATTAGAAGTCAGATTTTTTGAGTTCTGGACCACAGATAGACACTTTCTGGTAAGAACAGATTAGACTATTCTTCCAAACTAGCCTAGTGAGTTTTGGCTGTCTTCACGCCTTCAAAAACTTTAGTCGTAAAGGTTTCATTAGCGACATTATGCTTAACCAGTAAGTGGAAATCCTCAATCCATAACATACATACCATCACGCCTGTATTGCCCGAAGGGTTAGGCAGAAGCGTACTAATGTACACCCACAGTTCGCCGGTATGTTTAGGTCCCATGTAATAGGGGGCGAGCCTATTGCCATTAACCGGGCACAAATTCCTACCTCCGAGCTGCTACTGGGAATTCAATAGAAAAACCCAATAACACTTTGCTCGATCTGGGAATCGAACCCAGGACCTCTAGCGTAGCAGTCTCGCTCAGGACCACTTGGCTAATGAGGGAGTTCCTCAATCCAATTACGTTATAATTCGTTTCGAAGTTAACTGATAAATCTGGAACAACGTTTCAATTGCAGACGACAATTGACCGTTCAAATACAGCTCAATCGTATAAAATTATGAAGTTTATAATTTTACCGCATGAATAGAGTATACGACATGAATTATCCGTTGCGGATAAAGTATAACAAGGATGTGGGTTACGGAAACCTCCGCTTATATATTGAGGAAAATGAAGCAAACATTTGTTGTATAATACACCACAATATTTGGACAAAAATGCCAGAAGAAACATAAATAAGATTATTGATAAGCGTGGAAGATATGGTCTTTGATTTTGTTTAGAGAAACGAGTTTGCGGCGGCAAACATTGGCACATAATCATCAACATTGCCATATTATTGGCCTCAGATTATTAACGTGATTTTTTTTAAATGAACACTGAAGATCAGTATTTGAAATGTAGTTCTTAAATTCATAAGAAATCTGCTTTACTGCTTCGCAGGCTACGTAGCAGTCCCAACACCATCCTACATGCGATAGCTGCCCGCGCAGACAGGGTGCCGAGTCTACTATTTAGTTGTGTCAGAATCATTGTGATTCAGTGACTTCAAAATTGTTGATTTTTGACAGTTTTGTCTACGAAATCTGTCATTTCTTATGTCATTTAGTACCATTGGACGGTCATTCTGAGGCAATTGAAATAGCAGACTTGGGCCCCAGCTCGCTTGTGTGGGCGTTAGTAATGCGGACCAAATTTGTTTTAGTTATTAAGTACTAACATAGGCTAAGTCATTGTTACTAACAAGATGTCTAAATTGATAAATAAATAATAATAATTATCTATGTCCTAGAAATAAAGTGTATAGGCTTCTGAAAACGGGATCATTGAAGCAAGTGATAAAAATACATTCACAATATTACTTTTGTCTTATGTAATAAACTATTAACGAATGGTATGATTATTTTGCAAAAATATAAATTTAGGTAAGAAAAATCTACCGAATACTGTAAAATAATAAGTGGTCGACAAGCTAAAAAAAGTTTGAGGAACTCCGAAGTAGATATTTGGTGTAACGCTTTGTTGGTTTAATAATAATTATGTACATTATAAGGTGCTTGCCTTGAATTCGAAGAGTCCAGAGAGGATTTGGAAATCTCTAGTCTTATTTATATATTTAGCAATATTTGTGCCGTGAGCCAGCAGCCAGAGGTGCCATTATAGAACTTCTTTCTACAAAAGGAATTCTTGGAAATATCTTCGTTTCTTTATCCCGAAAGCAATTCATACAAGCAAAATGTATTCTACACAAAATATATGCTGTTATATATTGTAGATAATGGCAGCAATAACAGAGATACAGAAACCATCAAAGGGTCGCTACTGAGAGCTCGTTTTGTTAATGTGTGGCGTAAGACATAGATGGAAGCGATAAAACTGTATTACGTTAGTTATTGTAAGAAATCATTAATAGGGAGAGCCAAGCTTCGGCAGAATGGGCCGGCTCGACCAGAATAATACCACGACCTCACAGAAAACCGGTGTGAAGCAACACTTACGTTGTGTTTCGCCGAGTGAGTGAGGATACCGGAGGCCCAAACCCTTTTAAAAGGCGGGCAACGCAATTGCGACTCCTCTGGTGTTGCGGGTGTCCATGGGCAGCTGTAATCGGTAACCATCAGGTGATCCGTTTGTCCCCCTATGACATAAAAAAAACTGGAGGGATTCGATTTTTCAGGTCTGTTATTGAGTTTTTAAGCGGATTTATAAATAACAGCTTGGAGTTTGGATTTGTGACCGGATAATGGGGATAAGCTATATTACATGGGATTATAGTATCTAATTATACCAGCAAAATGTTAGTGTACTAAAATACAGGCATGATGATGGTATGTTTAAATTATTTTGTGTTATTCAGATTTTTTCCCACCATTCTCATAATTTCATTATGAAAACAGAATTCAATGGTTATAAATTATAATGCTTCTAATATTTTAACTATATTAATCTCATTATCGCTTCCGCGTATGACTTACTACACCACTAAGACATTTGTAAGCGTTTTGCGGTTTTCAAACCATGTATTTATTGGAAGGAGGAGTTTTTGTGGTTGACCCAATAGCGGGCTTATGGAGACTTCGAGACGTTACTTATATCATAGAATGTGAAGAGTCAATTATACAAAATGTCTCTTAGCCGGAAATTACTTTTTTTCTATAATTTTGGTCTCTTTAGGACAAGGATTTATTAGTGAAACATTTCTTATCTATCGTATGAAATGTTTCAATAGAATATTCAGACTAGAAATACTGGAGGATTTTATGAGATCAACTGAAGCTGCTCTAATTTTCTCTTAACCTTCTGATCCTTTGCAGAATATAAGGTTTCTGCTTACTCTTTCTCGCATGACAGTCTAATAGTGACTTTATGATCACTATTAGACTAAAACAAACCTAGTTTATAAAAAGATATATTAGAGTATTCTTAAAACAAGTACTCGTAAGAGTGCGAAAGTCGTGTGGCACTTTACAATGATTACAAGATCTTTTGCGATTCTCATCTTTAATTTCATTTCATTTTAACATTTCGACTGCTACGCTAGAAGTCCTGAGTTCGATTCTTAGGTCGAGCAGTGTTTTTAGATATTCTGTCGAATCGCCAGTAGCAGCATGGAGTTTGGATTTGTGTGGGTGCACATTAGTACACCTCTGCCTAACCCTTCAGAGTATACTAATATTAATAATGTTTTCTACAAAACCTGGAAACACAGATGTACTGATATCCACACCATGCGAACTACTGCTATCGAAAACCCTCGATCGAGTGCCCTTCAAAATTTTCAATATCCCCCGAAAATCTTCGCAAAGATTCGCACTAATTAATACTGTCGGAGCGCATCTGTCGAATACACGTCGACTTTCGATAACTTGGCCCGAAAATTTTCATTACGACCGCACAGAAACGGGCCTGACAGATTTAAAACGGAGATATTTAATTGGCTCTCCAGATCCGTACCAATAGTGAGGATTTATTGGGAATTAATTATTTCTGGCGCCGCTCCGGGAATTTGGATTTTACAAGTGCGTTTCACCAATTCGAGTTGGAAGCAATTGTACTGGAAAAGTTTCGGATATTTGGATGATTTTATTGTCTTTCTTGTATGATTCTTGTTTGAATTTTGCTTTTAGCGATAAGGCTGGGTATTCTAAAGTTTGTGTTTACTTAATTTTATTACACGGATTTCAGTATAAGAGCTTAGCTAACATGACTTACCGTCACGCCTGTATTTTTCGAAGGGTTTTGCAGAAATATAAAGTCAATTTGAAGTCAAATATTTTATTTCAATTAGTCCATTATTATAAATAGGACTTTTGAATTGTATCGCCGGTAGGTATATACAGGTATGTCGATATGTCTCATTTAATATGGAGGCTGTTGCCATTAAAAGGCACAAATTTAAACTCTCAGCTGTTACTAATAATTTAAGAAGGAAACGAGGAAATTTTATCAAAGGAACCCTCTTATAAAAGGAAAATTATTTATATTTAAACTTAGTACGTGTGCAACCATTACACCAATGTAGTCTCTCATTTTTGTTATCAAATTATAACATATCAAGGACACTTCATAACGTATCCAGAGATACACAACCTTCGCGTAATGTTACAACAAACTAGTTTGAGTCGAATGACAAAACATCAACTTTAAGGATAAAACTTAATATTCTATTCCCCTCTCTCATCCACATTCCTGCTAGCACCCCCGATGAACAACTAATATTCGACTCAGCATATAAACAGAACATTAACGTAACGTAGCGCTTTATTCTGCACAAAATGGCGGCGTTTCGACAAATTCGCGCGCCAGAGATCGCGAAGTATTACAGCCGTATGACGTCATCGCTACTGTATACACACGGCAAGGAGGATAATTTCTCATTTCTGTAGGCACTTACCGCTTTTTGAACAGAGAACAATCACGGCCATTTTTTTTCTTCTTATTGGATTAAATTTTGTGCTTTAATGTACTTTGTGATACCCTAGTGATGAGACTATTGGACTGCCACGTCAAAGGTCTCGAATACGAATCCTCTGGTTTATTGAAATCATGTGCGTATTAATTATTATCTACACGCTTAACGGGTGAAGGAAAACATCGTGAGGAAACCTGCATTCCTGTGAGATTTTATCATCGATGTGTGGATGTCTGCTAACCCGCATTAGAGCAGCGTGGTGGACTATGGCCTGATTCTTCTCATTCTGAGATGAAACCCGTGCCCAGCAGTGGGATATATAAAAGATAAATGGGTTGATCGCAATGACGGTGGTACCTACTCAGGAGTAGTTCTACTATCAAAAATTTTTATATACATCATAATTCATACTTTTGAAGGTCACATGTAAAAGGGGGCGAGCCTATCGTTAATGGGGCACACATTCCAAAGCCCGAGCTGCTACTGAGAATTTCATAGAAAATCCTAATAACACTTGCAACAAAAAAAAATCCTGAATCGCGCAAGTGAAGTTTGCAACACAACTTGAATATATACAACTGTCGGCCGGACGGCCGTGGCTCGTCAGGCAAAGACACCCACCTGTTTGGAGGATCCTCCTTTGATTGGATGGATTGGAGGGGCAACACACCTCATTACACTACCAAATTATAGTCCATATAATATCCCGTATTTTAATACCGCTACAGAGCCCCCCTACACTCTCAGTAGGCTACTGTCAGTAGCTAGATAGCTTAAATTAAGTACAAGCGTTCCCCAACGTGTGCTCATACCTTAACAGCGCTGGAATAAAGCGCTCGTTTAAAATATGTAGTTATGTTAATGTGTGGGGCCGGCTTACTGTTTAGTAGTTTTAATTGTTGAATTGTTATTTCAAAATGTTAAGGTTGCTTTTTCAAATGGGTTATTCTTTTGTGTTGTGAGTTGGTCATAATATTACGGACTTATTTTTTTAATGTTTTTTTTTTGTTCATCGTTTATCAACCCACTGCAAGGCAAAGGCCTACCTGGGTTCCTTCCACTCATCTCGTTATAGAGTTGTCTGCGGGCAATCTGTCAATTCTTGTCTGTTTGTTACGGTTTGGTGCGGAAACTAGTCAATAGATTTTAATATGTTTATCATTGTTAGAAAGTATATGCTCCAACTTAAGACCTGGTGAACTTCTTGTCTCAATTAATTGAACGGATCCTGAGATATAGCTTGACCTCTCCGATGTATACAGAGTCGTACAAAGAAGAGATCATCACTGTTGGTGTGTTTTTAATTATTTTTGGGATCTATTATTAAACCTAAAACAGCGTCACGCTAGTAATAGTAATAATTTCATAGTCATATAACTAATGCTTGATATCGAAAATTCGGATTGCCGAGAACAATTTTAGCTAAATAAAAATTATATTTCGGATAGGTTTTGAACCTGCGTCCTCTGGTTCGGTACACTAGATGTTATAGCCAAATATACTGTAGAGTTCCCTGCCTGAATTTCCAAATTATCAGTCATAGGTACTACATGACTACTCAAAGCTGCTATGGTTCTTTACTCAAAAGGCCATTTCAGACATTGCCCTGCATTGACCCACTCACATTATTTGCATTATTTTATGTCTGGACTTTAAAAGAGACCATGATTCTCTGAGTTTGTTTCGGTGTTTCTTCTCAGAGGTCGTCAGTTAGGAAATGCCGAAGCCATCTAGCTATATAAAAAAACAAACCATTGACTTGTAAAAGTGTCTCTAATGATCTACTTACAGAAATAAATATCATTTCATCAATTGATCATTTCATTTCATTTCATGAGCGACATCTATTGATGACACAGGGTAACTATCTTTCAACTGATGAATTATTATAATAAGTGTTTTTTTTGTTTCAGTGTCCAGAGAAGAAGTTAAGGAGGTGGAGAGTGCTAATGGAAACCCCAAGGGTCTGAGATACACCACCATATCCAGGTAAGCCAAGTTTTATTCAAGATTTTTTCACGCCTGTCTCCCATTAGACTAGTAGGCAGAGACTATAGATTTCCACATGCTACGATCCTGGCACACCATTTTCGCTTCGTTCATTAACCTCCTCATGCATGATCGTCCGTACCTTTTTTGAGAACGGTCGCGATATGTTTGTTTGTGGTAAATTCGTCGTGGTCGGTCTCAACTCTTCCATCCGTATTCGGCATGTATACTCGTTTCGTCAATCTCTGTTCACTCATTCTCTCTGCATGCCGACCAGAAGCACAAAAAAGCGACATAGATTCATGGTGGATATCCCGAAAATCCGAACGAAACTCTTTAAGTCTACATTTATGATGCGTACCGTGGAATGCGCTTGCCGAGTGGGTCTTCCCCGATAGATATAATCTGGGTGTCTTTAAATCACGAGTGAATCGGTTTCTTCTAGGCAAGCGCGCTCCATCTTAGGTCGCAGTGTCGCTTAACATCAGGTGGACTGGCAATCAAGCGTAAGCCTATAGAGAATAAAAAAAAAACTGAGTAATTTATGAGTTACAAGCAGGCCCAGCAGACATTGTCCTGCCTTGAAAATAAATAGTCCTAAACCCCGACTGCAACGCCACCTACCGGCTCGAGTTGTATTTTATTTAACGACGCGGCTGAGTGATGGGCTTCTCCGACACGTGTTGTGGGTTCGATCCCCACACGGAGCAAATATTTGTATGATCTACAGGTAGTTGTTCCGGGTCTAGTGTATGTGAGTATTTGTGTTTGTAAATGCACCCACGATAAAGGAGAAATACCACACCGCGTTTTTTACAAACATCAATAAAAATAACATCTAGGGACCTACTCAAATATACACACAAAATTTCATCCAAATCGGTTCAGCCGTTTAGGAGGCGTTAAGTGACAAACACACGTACAGAATAATTATATCTATACTAATATGTTGTAATTGCTTGAACGCGCTAATCTCAGGAACTACTGGTCCGATTTGAAAAATTCTTTCAGTGTTAGATAACCCATTTATTGAGGAAGGCTATAGGCTATATAGCATCACGCTACGCGGACGAAGTCGCGGGCAGAAGCTAGTGTATATATATAAAGATAGTGCAGTATATTTCTTCAACTGAACTCTAAAGGGCAAGTTATTCTGAGCTATCCACACTAGCTTCGCCAACCGGTTTCACCTGACGTCATAACTGCAAAGGAGTATTGCTAGGACGAGTTTTTACTAACACGTTATACCATCCAGTTGTCAATTACTGGCGAAGAGTTGATAGGTTCCTGTTGCCTTTAGTTTTTGTTCGTAAACCTTTATAGGAGAGTTGTTTTAAAATGTTAGTTTTATATAAAGACTAGCTTTTGCCCGCGGCTTCGCTCGCCTGAAGTTATATTGAGATAAAAAATGGAACCCAATAAACTATTAAACCAAAAACCAGCAATGATGGAGCTCTTCTTTGTATAGGTCTCTATACATCAGAGAGGTCAAGCTGTATCTCAGGATCCGTTCAATTAATTGAAATAAGAAGTTCACCAGTTTTTAAGTTGGATCACATACTTTCTAACAGAGATATAGATATTCTATTTTACGAACTTTATTTCAATTACATAAAGGACATATAACAGAATTAAAATCTATTCAGTAGTTTTCCAACCCGTAACAAACAGACAAACAAACAAGAATTAAAAAACAGTTTTGGGTTCGGGGACGTTTATATACTCTAATCCACTTGTTTTTTTTAAATATCTTCAATGTACAGACACAGCTTTTTTACAATTATATAGTAGAGAAGACTATGCGACATTGTTGCTATATACTCTGTTTCTTTTTTTATGTAAAAGTTCCTGTAAATACCGACAAACCGTTCATTTGTTTTTTTTTTATGGGATAGGGGAGAAAACGAGCCGACGGACCACCTGATGGTAAGCGATAACCGCCACCCATGGACACCCGCAACACCAGAGGAGTCACAAGTGCGTTGCCCGCCTTTTAAAAGGGTTTGGGCCTCCGGTAACCTCACTCACTCGGCGAAACACAACGCAAGCGTTGTTCCACGCCGGTTTTCTGTGAGGCCGTGGTATCACTCCCGTCGAATAGGCCCATTCGTGCCGAAGCATGGCTCTCCCACGTTTAAAATTTTCATTCTATGATTCCAATCTTTTGGGTACGGGTTAGAAAACTTTTCCTCAATGCCAATCAGATAGGCATCTCGTAAGAGGCGAGAACATAGTATCTGACCTGCTAGGTGACAGGACCTGTAATCTGACTGGTTGGCCGCCACCCTTACGTCAGTCGGTCGTAAAGCACCTTGGTGTGTTTTGATATTTGCGCGTAAGAGCCAGTTCTCCCTTAAAACTAGCGTAGCAGTTACGGTTATAACCACTAGATAAGTGAGGCAGTTCAAATGATATTTGCGCGTAAGAGCCAGTTCTCCCTTAAAACTAGCGTAGCAGTTACGGTTATAACCACTAGATAAGTGAGGCAGTTCAAATCATATTTGCGCGTAAGAGCCAGTTCTCCCTTAAAACTAGCGTAGCAGTTGCGGTTATAACCACTAGATAAGTGAGGCAGTTCAAATGATATTTGCGCGTAAGAGCCAGTTCTTCCTTAAAACTAGCGTAGCAGTTACGGTTATAACCACTAGATAAGTGAGGCAGTTCAAATGATATTTGCACGTAAGAGCCAGTTCCCCTTCAAAACTAGCGTAGCAGTTACGGATATAACCACTAGATAAGTGAGGCAGTTCAAATCACACAAATATTTGTCTTAACCTTACAAATACTACACTCACACTCAGCCCCGTTTTTGACGTGAGAGAGCCATGCTTTGGCACGAATGGGCCGGCTCG
Source organism: Acronicta leporina (assembly GCA_947256265.1). Lineage (NCBI taxonomy): Eukaryota > Metazoa > Arthropoda > Insecta > Lepidoptera > Noctuidae > Acronicta > Acronicta leporina. The sequence continues at coordinate 1,232,263 of OX366537.1, read as the reverse complement.
ACCGGAGTGATACCGCGGCCTCACAGAATACCGGCGTGAAACAACGCTTGCGTTGTGTTTCGCCGAGTGAATGAGGTTACCGGAGGCCCAAGCCCTTTTAAAAGGCGGGCAACGCACTCGTGACTCCTCTGGTGTTGCGGGTGTCCACGGGCGGCGGTTATCACTTACCATCAGGTGATCCGTCTGCTAAAAAAAAAGCCACACACACAAAAACACACATACATAGATTATTAGACAAGATAATTATAAACTTTATCTAAATAAGTATGTATATTATTTTGTTGCTCAAAACTTATATCATTGTAACGATGTAAAAAAACTTGTATATCAAAAGTTTTATATAATTATAAAAACAACCTGCTTAACTTATCATAAACATTATCAAAAAACATTTATTCATCTTAAAACAAAATAATAATAGAATCATTATTATAATTTAATATTAAAATATATTCATAAAGAAATATTATAATATTCCCTCTGTACCTCAGCTCGACCTCTGTCAAGATTTTGACAGCAATTGTCATAGAAGCAAATTAGTTTTGGCTACGGAACCATTTCCTTAAAATTATGTTCAACCATCGTATTATACTGTTTAGGGTAGGGACCATAATTTTGTTTGCGTAAACTGAGTAGATAGGAATTATAGTACATACGAGTTTTTGCCCGCAGTGATGCTCACCTGAAGCTTTATGATTCAAAATGGATCCCAAAAGTAATTTAATAAAAACCAACAGTGATGATCTCTTTTTGTATGGAGCTCTACATATCAGAGAGGTCAAGCTGTATCTCAGGTTCCGTTTAATTATGTGAGATAAGAAGTATACCAGTTTTTAATTTGGAGAACATACTTTCTAACAGTGATAACAAAATTAAAATCTATTCAGTAGTTTTTGCGCCAACCCGTAATAAACAAACAAACAGACAAGAATTTTAAAAATCACATTTTTGGGTTCGGAGATGTTTATATACGCTAACCCACTTTTTGTTTTTTAAGAGCGCTCCGTACTTGTGATTTTTAAGTCGGGCGATAGTTTGGATCGTTCTGGGATTCACTATGGAGTTATATAGCAGTGCGCGCATTTGACGATTAATTCGACATGAAATTATACACGACTACTACAGCGACTAAACTATCGGTAGACTAAAAATCACGAGTGCGCGTTAGCCCTAAATATCTTCAATGTACAGACACAGCTTTTTTACAATTCTATAATAGTTATACATTAAATTTCGGAGAAATTCAAGTTCTGGATAATAATGTGAACTTTAAATTGATCCACCTAAAGTCCCACTTTGATTAACTGACAACAACAAAATACGTCGCACTAACTGAAATGTCACGTATCTGAAAATTACTAAAATGCACTTAATTTATTACGGAGTCGCTTTCTCGCAGTCTCAGCTAAACTGATTACAATACAGTGGCGCTAGAAATGTCTAGCGTGTGTGATTTTGCGGAACAAATTGTATGCTTATTTTCGACCGACTTGAAAAAGGACGTTCTTAATTCGTCTGTATTTTTTTTGTAGTTTGTTATGCTATTATGCCGCCATTTATGAGAAGTCGAATTTAAGATTAGCGAAAACGAAAGATCCGACAAAATCAATGGCACCGACTTCGGAAACTGTTTCGCACATAATATTATTATTTGTTTGTTTTTGTAGTCAGTTTCTGACGTTACCTTTAAGACGTAAGTTCAGAATGTGAAGGCAAATTTCGACATGGAAGGTAGGACTGAGGACTGGGTGGTTTAGAGGTCATAGCGTCTGGTGTACTTAACCAGAAGACGCAGGTTCGAATCCTGCCTGCGAGTCGAATTTTTCCTTCACTAAATAAATTTAAAGTTATTTTATTTTGAGAAGCATTGTATAGTTGTATTACGGATATACATATAGAATTGAGCATGGTTTTTCTTGTCATCAAACACATTATAATAATTAATGTACAAAAAATCGACACGCTTTTAAAAACACCTATTTAGTACATATTTGTGGTGTATACATTTTTTTATTTAATGAGTTTTGTAAAACGTGTATACCCTGTGTAAATACATCTATTAGTTTATAATACACTTTAATGTAACGAGAGGGAGATACAACTTGACGACCGTCATCTCCTTTCAACAATGTGTACGAGTGTACGTGCCTCTAGCTGATATCAAATGCCATACATTATCTTCGTAATAAAAATGGCAGACAGTAGAAAAGCAATGTATAAGTCATTTTTTCTCCTCCCAGATTATCAGATATAAAACCTTTAGGGCCATAGCACACATGATACTTTTAGCGTGGGTTAATTAAATGACAGTCATTACAAGACAAAAATAATATACCATCACGTATCCATAAAATTCCGTTTGCCGGTACGTTTAGGTCCCTTTTAATAATAGGGCAAGACCCTATTGCCATTAATCGGGTACAAACCTGAACTCCGAGCTGCTATTGACAGTTTAATAGAAATATTCAATAACACTGCTCGACCTAGGAATCAAATCCAGGACCTCTAGCGTAGCAGTTGCGCCCAGGACCCTAATTCACAGTTCCAGTTTTTGAATTTAACTTTGAACGTAGCGTTTAAACGCTGCATCGAGCGTCCTAAATACGACTTGGCGTTTATGGGTAAAAGTAGCAAGTCTGCACCAGCCCTTACGGGAAATATCCGATATAAGCATAAATATACGACTGTGTCCGGCTGTCAAAAAATGTTTAACACGACTTTATTCGTTTAATTTTTGTCAAACGCGACGATGTCAGATACGCCTTTGTATTTTTGCACGGTATTTTTATTTGTATCGGTGGCGAATTAAAATTGGAATGAATGTAGTTTTTGTTTTTTAAATTGCACGCGTATTTAAATGTTATAGTTTTTTTTACATTCTATAGTTGTTTTGTGGAATTTGAAAGCGATGTTGTACCTACCTATGTTTGTTTTGTGCGCGGTTTTGCTTGCCAGTTTAGATATTTTGTTTTTAGGGAAATATTTACCGTGTTTATTGGAAAAACTTTAGCCTAGTTGTTCGAAGCTCGACTGCTACGATATAAGTCCTAGATTCGATGCCCAGGTCGAGCAAAGTTATATTGGATTTTTCTATAAAATTCAGGGATTGGATTCTCAATAGCTCTGTGCCCAGTTAAAGAGCTCCGGCGAACTATGGGTGTGAAATTAGTATACCCCTATCTAACCCTTCGAAGAATACAGTCGCTATAGCAGCGTAAAGCGTACGCATGGTCGCCAGAAAATCTCTTTAATCGATTTTCAATTTAATCTCCAAATTATAGAGTTTATTATTCATTGGGGAAATTTGACAGTTTGTAGTAACTGGATAGCTGGCCATTATACGTATGTAGCAATGTAATGTGTTGAAAAAATCAAAATGACTCAATTACCTACCTACCTCGTTCGTTTTAATACAATTTTTGGCATTGATATTAGAAAATGAATCCTCAAATACCTATAACGGACTTATAACGATTAACACTGTGAGCCACGTAAATATTTTTCGTACTAGAATAGAACCTTGGTCTATAAGCCGTTCGTTTAGCCACTGCGTATAACTACATACTGATAGGCATGTAAGCCCTCTTCAAACAGGTGTAGGTAAACAATCAACAAACACAAATCAATCCATTCCACTACAAAAACATGTCCTAAACTAACACTGCATCATGGTCACCACATTCATCCGTAAAACATCAAGCTATTGTGGCCACGCATTTCATTCTACATGGGACACGTCCCGTAATTCCCGCGCTGTCACTTGCGCGACACCCGGGATCCGGTTTAATCCAGTTATATCTGGTTTATATCGGGTTAAATCTGCAATAATGTAGAATTCATTTCGTTGCAGACTTTCTCCGCTGACTTTTAATCGTACATTTAGACATTATGGAATTAGATTGCTGTCTTTGTTTAAAGAATAGGGTATTTAAGATTTTAGCAAGTCTGTTGTTAGCTACAAAAAAAATATTTGAATGCAGTTTCATGTTTGAAGCTTTGACGAGGCTCTGATGCAGAGGCTCAGGGCGGGTGGGACTCGCAGTGGCTTAGTGGTCATAGCATCTGGTGTATCTTACCAGAAGACGCAGGTTCGAATCCTGTCGGCAAGTCAATTTTTTCTTTCACTAAAATAACTTAATAAAAAACAGGCTTTATAAGCTTACAAACTAAACATCTGGCCGCAAACATTCACTCTCGTATCCGAAACAAGAATTTCTTCAAACATATAATATGCATAGAATATTTATACAATCATGAATCTGAACTGAATTTCCTTGAAGTCACGTTTCGTAGATACGATGCCATATATATTCTACACACATTCATATCATATGAATGTGTTAGTTATATACCTACTTATTTACTTTTTTAGTATATCGACGTGATTTTCTCTTGTATAATACATATTCCAGCCTGTTTTCCCCGAAAGGTTAAGCAGAGGTGTACAAATTAACATCCACAATTCGTCAGTATGTATAGTAATACATCATATCAACCTATTGCCGTCCACTGCTGAACGTAGGCCTCCCCCAAAGAGCGCCAACTATCCGGGTCTTGGGCAGCTCGCATCCATCCGCTGCCAGCCACCTTCTTTTTGCCATCGTGTCGCAGGAATTCAGGGCGAGCTTATTGCCATTAATCGGACACAAATCCGCACTCGGAGATGCTATTTAAAATCTTATAGAAAAAGCTAATAACACAGTTCGACCTACCTGCTAAATACCTCGACCTGCTTCTGGGAATCGAACTCAGAACCTCTAACAAAGCAGTCAAGCTCAGGGCCACGAGGCTAATGGGGCAGTCTGCTTCTAATTATCATTATTTTTACGACATACTCTTAGAAATAGGTAGAATCAACAGACCTACGATTCTCTCTTGCTTCATCCATATTCAAACATCTTGTCTATGAAGGTGTACTAATGTACACTGTGGGTGTACACACAATGTCTACCTAACCCTTCGAGGAATACCGGCGAGTTAATGGTACGTCGTCGAAATTATGCTGATCGCTTATCCAGACAGTAAATAAACTGTCATTGTTTGTATTTTTATATGTAAACGACAGGGCAACAGCTGTGTGGAATAGCTCCTTAGGAATTCAGAGTAATATGTTCTCAACAGGAAATGCGAGACCACTACGTGAATATGTACAATCTTTATGTTAAAGCCTTCACGAAAAAAAAAACAAACTTAAAATCTTGAACAAAGGTTTGCAACCTCTTTCGACGCTGGAAACAGGAAAGTTGGCAATACGGACATTCTCTTTTTAAAAATAAGAACGAAGTCTTTTGGCGCTAGAAATGCGTACCTAATGTTGGTAATACTGTGTTCTCTTTTTAAAGTAGCGTTAGAAGTCTTCATCCTGACGTTATTTTTTTTTATTCGACGGAGTATTTTGCTACAAGGATCGAAAAAGGTTACTATAATAGTATTTATTTGGCATTTTCTTTGCAAATTTCTTGTAGCGCAGTTGGGATATGGGCTAGATTGGCAATAGAACTTCTTGCATGGGATTTAACCCATGCTGGCTAAATACATCAATACAGCTGTACCTATCCCCTCACGAATACAAGGGCCTTACTTATATTATCATTAGAGTAATATAAAATCCAAGTATCTCCTTCTGTATGTTCAAAATCTTTATTTTCTCTTTACACGTGATTTTAAACCCTAAACTCTTGTTCGCAGAGTGCATTTCAAGGCGACATCAGAGGATGACTATGCTGACTTCACTTGTGAGGCGAGGCACGAGGCGCTACAACGAGATAGCCCAATGAGGAGTACTGTGCAGCTCAGTGTGCTATGTGAGTATATAGTTATAGCCTTTTAGAATCGAAGCGAAGCGTCAAATTCTTCAGTTACTGCGCGAATGCATGTTCCTACGAATTCGCGCGTCTTAATAGGCACGCACCAATCGGCACTAGGATTTTCTCCTGTATCGTGGGTGCGTTTACAAATACAAATTTTCACATACACAAACACTCAGACCCGGAGTAATTACGTGTATGTCATACTTACAAATATTTGCTCCGTGTGGGGATCGATCCCACAACACGTGTCGCAGAAGCCGATCGCTCAGCCGCTATGCCATACGTGTCGTCCATTTTATTTGTTGGTAATTTTAACATTAAGACGTCCAACAACTCATTCACCCGTCAACCATGGATGCTGTAAAGAATCCGAAACGTCGGGAATTAAATAATAGCGATAAAATCCTTAAAAACTAGTTTAATTTCAATATCCCACCTATCGTGTTTTAGTTTGTATGCCTATTACACATCAGGCTTTGGGCTTATAAGGCCTCAGCAGCAAACGAGCAGATGGATCGCCTGATGGTAAGCGATACCGCCGCCCATGGACACCGGCATCACCAGAGGAGTCACAAGTGCGGTGCCCGCCTTTTAAAAGGGTTTGGGCCTCCGGTAACCTCACTTGGCGAAACACAACGCAAGCGTTGTTTCACGCCGATTTTCTGTGAGGCCATGGTATCACTCCGGTCGAGCCGGCCCATTCGTGCCTAAGCGTGGCTCTCCCACGTTAAACTAGCTAGTACTTAACTCCTATCTACGCTGAGTTTTTACCCATTCTTTTTATAACTAAATGGTTATACACATATCAAAAAAAGTTTGCGATCACTATCTTAAGCTGATATATTTTTTTAAATAACAGCCTCACTAGCCAAGTGGTCCTAAGCGCGACTGCTACGCTAAAGGTCCTGGGTTCGTTTCCCAGGTCGAACAAAGTGTTATTGGGTTTATCTATGAAATTCCCAGAAGCAGCTCGGAGTTAGGAATTTGTGCCCGGTTAATGGCAATAGGCTCGCCCCCTATTACATGGGACCTAAACATACCGGTGAACTGTGGGTGTACATTAGTACGCCTCTGCCTAACCCTTCGGGGAATACAGGCGTGATGGTATGTTATGTTATTTTTTTAAATTGTACTTTATCAAGAAAAATTCTTTGTTTTGTGTTTTCTCTAAATAGAAATACCCTGTTTGAAATTAAAAAACAAAACTACTTTTTATTTTTTATGAAAAAATTGCTAAGTTAATCATAATGTAATTGTAAACGATTTCGATTTTTCAGAGTGATCCCAAACTTTTTTTGATGTGTGTATGTATTTGTCTCTCAGTGGGAGAGCGACCTAATTTTGATGGTATTGTTATAGAAATATCATCTGCCCAGGAGATCTCATTTTTATATTATTATCCTCATTATGTTCCATCAAACGTATTTGTTATGATATTTGTAAGAGGGAAGACCTTGGAAATATTTGATGGATTTATTTTAGAATGTGTGTCATATAACATCAACTGCCTCAGTAGCCTAGTGGTCCTGGGTTCGATTCCCAGTTCGAGTAGTTTTATAAATATTTCAGTAACAGCTCGGAGTTTGGAATTTGTGCCCGGTTAATGGCGGCGCGACCCCTATTATATGGGACCTAAACATACCGGTGAACTGTGGGTGTACCTTAGTACACCTCTGCCTAACCCTTCGGGGAATACAAGCGTGATGGTACGTTATGTCATATTTACCTTGATGGAAAAACACGTAATTGAACTCCAATAATCAAAAAATTAACCCCAAGTAAGAATGAATGTTTGTGACTTACAAGGGTTGCCTCAAACTTATTACGTTGAATACGAATGACTTATTATGATGAATATTTGTTACTCAATCACACCAGAACGACTGAACGGATCTGGATGAAATCGGGCATAGCGATAGAATACACTCTGGAATAAGACATAAAATATGCTACTTTTTATTCAGGTCAGACATAATTCTGAATTCCACGTAGACGAAGTCGCGGGCAGAAGCTATTCATCTATAAAACTAAAATACCGCTTTCTGATTGTCAGAAATCCAAACTGCTGCTCCGAATTTTTGTATAGAAGTAACCCAATAACACTTTGCTCTTTGCCTGATCTGGGAATCGAATATAACTAGACCAAAGAGACAGTCTATTTGAAGGAAACGTGTGACTTTGTATTTTCCAACTCTCTCTCCTACGCTTTTGTAAATGAAAACAGCTCAAAATTTACGCAGTGGCGTTCCATAAACAAATTCTAAGCGAAAGGCTTATTTGAACACCACGACACGACCCCGGAACGGTTTTACATGTGTAGTATTATAGATCGCCGGAATAGCTGGGATCTGGTGAATAATACTACTCTGGGACAGACTGGGGTCTGACGATAAAATACGATCGTTGTCCCTCCGCAATACAGCAGCAACAAACTATAATACGCGCACGTACCTTGGTATGCCGCTGCTATCGCTGAGCCGCCTTTCGATGATTTCACGAGCCGATGTTGACTGTTGATGTTGACTTAGGGTTGACGAGGAGCTGGATTCACGGTAAGACTAGCTAGAGAGTCGCGCGCGTTGATGACCAGCCCGAGTCTTCAAATATAACGAGAATCCGTTGTTCGGTGAAGCAACGTGTCGTTCGAAACGGACTGCAGATAACACAGTGGCGCCAACTTTGATGAGTACGGCGCGTATGACAACTGGGCTGTCAGTTGCTACGTTTTGTTGCCGCTTATACAACGACGGAACACCGATCGCATTTCATTTACGTTTAGTGGTAACGAAACATACCGCCCACCAAAATAGCAATGGTATTTTCTGGATTCAAAAAAAAAATGTAATTATACTGAGACGGAACAAAAAAATTAAAAATTAACTAAACCGAAAAGCTTACTAATCTAACTTAATCGATAATGTAGTGTAAGGGAGAAAGTAATTAGTCCTCTATTGGTAGAGGGCATAGCTTGACTAAAGGTCTTTTAACTGATTGACTGGTAGCAGTCTTAAGGATAGCGACTCTTACGACCCCATCAACACCTGGGATGAGTTCAACAACGCGACCAAGGGGCCATGAAAGGGGAGGATGATTGTCATCCTTGATGATCACTAGGGAACCCACCTTCAAAGGCTTAGAATCTTTGGTCCATTTGGCGCGCTGAGTGAGACCATTTAAGTAATCGGTTTTCCATCTGGACCAAAAATTCTGTTGGAAAGCCTGTAACAACTGCCACCGATGAAGCCGAGTAATATTTATGTTAGAAAGATTCTCATCGGGAACAGCGGTCAAGGGCTCAAGCGTAAGGAAATGGCCCGGTGTTAGGGCTGATAGGTCATTAGGATCTGAACTAATGGGACACAATGGCCGTGAATTTAGAACGGCTTCAATTTGAACGAACAATGTAGTCAGCTCCTCGAAAGTTAAAAGTTGATCACCGATAATACGATATAAATGTGATTTCGCTGCCTTAATTTGTATCTCCCAAACACCTCCAAAGTGGGGAGCAGATGGGGGGTTGAATTTAAACTCAATTCTCTCTGTGCTAGACGCTTCCTGCATATATTTCGATAATTGGTTTCTAGCACCTATAAAATTGGTTCCGCAGTCAGCATGTATGGTATTACATCGCCCACGACGGCCAATGAAACGGCGTAAGGCAGCAATGAAACCGTCCGTCGACAACGTAGACACGACCTCAAGATGAACGGCTTTCGTGGCTAAACAGACAAACAGGCACAAATATGCTTTATCTATTTTAGCCCCGCGATGCTTACTTAACTTGATACGGAATGGTCCAGCGAAGTCCACGCCAACCACGGAGAACGGTTTTACCTGATTAACGCGGTATGAAGGTAGATCGCTCATTACTGGTTGCAATGGCACAGGATGAGTGCGGTAGCAGTAAACGCACTTTGCGAGACATCGACGAATACTACGCTTTGCAGAAATTATCCAAAATTGTTGCAAAACCAAATATAAAGTCGTATTAATTCCTGTATGACAATGATTCCGATGAACAGAATCTATTATTAAAGTTGTAAGGGGATGATTAGATGGCAAAAGAGCAGGATGTTTGTGCTCATATTGTAATTCGGATCTAGCAATACGACCGCCCACCCTGAGGATACCACGTTTGTCTAAGAACGGATTGAGCTTACGAAATGACTTCATTAGAACTTGATGTGAATTTAATTTATTAATTTCTTCAGCGAAAACACTACTCTGCACATGCTTAACAATATTCAATAATGCAGTATGACGCTCTAAATAATTAAGAAAATTATGACGATTAGCATTGGCTGGATTGCGAGTGTTGTTAATAAAACGGTAAATATATGTTACGACTCTTATTACCTTTTCCAAAGATGAAAACCGCTGCACGATGAAATCAATTATTGATTGATCGTTTTCCGTCGTACATGAAGACACTAACACGGGTGATTTACGAGTTTCCGCCTCAACAATCATCTGCTCTTCATGGGAGACGTTATCAACGCAAGACGGCCATGATTCGTGATGTGCTGACAACCAACATGGTCCCGCCCACCATAGCGAATTGTTTAGGAGTTCGCTTGGAAATTGACCACGCGAACAAATATCTGCAGGGTTGTCAGCAGAAGGCACATGATGCCAATATTCAATAGGTGTTATTTCTTGGATGTGACTCACACGATTTGCAACAAAAGTAGTCCAGCGATAAGAAGGAGAACGCAACCATGAGAGGGTGACCGTTGAATCCGACCACAAGAAAACAGAATCTATTGGAATACGAGACAGATAAGTTTCCTTCACGAATTTGTACAGATCCGAGAGCAACACCGCGGCGCAAAGTTCAAGGCGTGGAAGAGAAATTCGCTTTAGCGGAGCAACGCGAGCCTTTGAACAAACTAGAAATGTGCGGTACTGTTTATTGACGTCTATTAGCCGTAGGTAAATTACAGCACCGTATGCAGTTTCGGAACTATCACAAAATCCATGCAATTCATACAAGTGTACACTATTGCTAGTTAATTTACGAGGAATTATTAATTGTTTTAATTGAGGTAGTTGGTTCTGATATTTGTGCCATGTACTGATAATGTCGTCGGGTGGAGTTTGGTCCCACGTAGTACCGATAATCCAAAGTTTCTGGATTAAGCTTTTAGCTTGAATTGTAATAGGGGATAGAAAACCTAATGGGTCGAAGATTCTAGCGAGCTCGCTAAGAATCGAGCGTTTGGTACATGGTCCTTGCGAAGATTCCACTTCAAAAAGAAATGAGTCGGATAACGGATCCCATTTGAGACCCAATACCTTAAGACAAGTTGGTTCCGAGTTATCTAAGGAAATAGAACCCTTTAGACAGTCTTCGGGAGGGATGTCTGCTAAAAGACGATCATCGTTAGACACCCACTTCCTAAGTTGAAATCCTCCCGTCTTGAACAGTGCGATAAGTTGAGACTTCACCTCATGTGCCGTAGCCAGATCGGTACACCCAGTGACCACATCGTCGACGTATATGTCCGACAAAATTGCACGTTTGGCTAACGGATATAAATCCCCTTCATCGTCAGCAAGCTGTCGCAGGGTACGGCAAGCGAGATACGGGGACGATGAAATGCCATACGTCACCGTGTTCAAGCGAAACTCTTGAAGAGGTTCGCTAGACGAAGCTCTCCAGAGTATTCGTTGATAATCACGATGGCCGCGAAATAGTGCAATTTGTCGGTACATTTGGCGAACGTCTGCCATGAAAACGATATCGTGTTCGCGAAAATGCAAGAGGATTTCACAAATGTTAGCCTGTAGTTTTAGGCCGATGAATTGACTTTCGTTCAACGAGCGAGAATTTAAATCCTTGGCAGAAGCGTCAAACACGACACGGAGGCGAGTTGAAGTGCTATCAGGGCGCAAAACACAATGATGAGGAATATAATATTTCCCTTTACCTACATCATCTGGTGAGACTAATGACATATGACCAGCACTAATGTAATCAGACATGAATTCACAATATTGACGATATAGATCGGGATCACGTGACAGTCTACGTTCAATTGAGTGGAATCTGCGCAACGCCAAATCGCGGGTACCACTGAAAATTGGTTCAGAATCGTCTTTAAAGGGCAATTGCACGGTATACCTTCCCGAAGGATCGCGCGAATGTGTAGATTTGAAATGTTGTTCGCACAATATCTCGTCTGAAGTTAATGATGGAGCCCTCGGCAATGAATCCAATTCCCAAAATTTTTGAATTAATGAATTTAATTGATTGTCAGTTGACGACGTGTGTAGCAGTGAATGGGATGCTAGAGGAGTCTTTCCAAAAAGAAGCCACCCGAAAACTGAATCGAATGCGATAGGTTGATGTGAATTTCCTTTAATATGACGGTCACGAAGGGAATCGGCAAATACATCAGCACCGAACAAGAGGTCGATCCGACCAGGTATGTCAAAGCCCGGGTCGGCTAATGGTAGCGAATTAATGTGAGACCAACCCGATGTGTTTAATTTAGCAATTGGTTGATCTCCACAAATCCTTGAAATTACGTGCATGTTTAAATTAAAGAGAGTTTTATTGTTAGTACCTACCGAACACGTTATATCTCCGAGTAATGAGGCAGACACCTCGCCGATACCGTTTATGTTCATAGAAGCTCGAGTGGGTTTTAATTGCAATGCATTGATAGCACATTCTGTAATTAAATTACTTTGACTACCAGAATCGAATAGTGCGCGGAACGATAGGAAATTGCCTGAAGCATCCTTTACTTGGACAATAGCAGTCGCTAGTAGAACCGTAGTGTGTTTTTGGGAAGATAAGAGAGTGGTCGAATTTGACTCAACTTGGTTCTCCTTGTGTAGTAAGGTGTGATGTTTACGTTTACATTTACGACACGAAAAAATGGAATTACAATTTTTTAACTGATGTGAAGGCTTTAGACAGTTGTAGCACCAATTATTTTTGGTCGCTATGGACATACGATCTTCAAGAGATTTATCAAGAAATTGTTGACAAGAGGAAATAACATGAGCTTCACTACAAAAAGAACACTTAATGCCTTGTGGGTTGACAACATTTAACGAGTTTTCGGATTTACCTATGCTACCAACAAGCGTATGAGAAATATTAGAACGTTTGATATGTTGGGCAGATTTAGTAATTTTATTAGACTCTAAAAAATGTAAATCACGTGTTAGTGCCTCACACTTTGACTGTAAGAATGTCTTTAATTGTGCGTATGTAGGTAATTCAATGTCTGAATGCTTCTCCTCAAAACTACAACGTAACTTTGTATCCAATTTCGACAGAATATGATATACCAATATGAAATCCCATTGATGCGTCGGTAAGTTAATGGTTCTTAAAATAGTTAAGTTTTCGTCAAATGAATCTAAAGATTTTCTAAAATCACTACCATTATTAGTTTGAAAGTTTATAGCTAAGAGGTCCTTCCAACATGAAAATGCTAAGTCTCGTTTATTTTGATAACGGGTCATGAGCGCTTGATAGGCATCAAGATAATTTTCTTGAGTCAATGGAAACGTATTAATCACTGATAATGCATCACCGTTTAAAGACGACCGAAGATAATGGAATTTTTCGGTTTTTGTTAGCGAAGTAGAATTATGAATAAGCGAATTAAAGGTATCAAAATACATGGGCCATTGTTTGATATCCCCACTAAAACTAGGAAGAACGATTTTCGGCAATCGAATGTTTGATGAAGAGCTACCACTATTATCGGTACGAACCGAATTTTCACATTTAGTTAAATTGCGATGAATTGATAAAACCTTAAAATACATATCATCAAAACTATTTTGGAGGTCATTGTCTTCGTGATCCGGATCATCTAAAAGTTCCAATATAATGAGATGGGCATCTTGAAAATTGGTTGAGATTTGTTTCAGTTCCTGGCAGTATGACAGAAACAGGTCACGTTGGGTGTCATCGCTAGTGGTCACTAAACCGATCTCCAAAGCCTTACACAACCGCTTATAAGCTATAGTACGTTTTCTACGCAAGGTTGATAAATCATGAATCGAATACTCAATATCAACAGATTTCGATTTAGTCCTCTTCAAAGAACTGAGTTTACGTGAAGAATGTTTACTTAATAACGACATTATTATGATCAACCAATATTACGAAACGAAAACAAAACGAAACCGCTAACAGTTATTACTAAGCGGAGGATACAAGCACCTACTAAACAATACAAACACCTACAAACAAAATAAGTGTATAGGTACTCCCTAGGTTCGCAATGGGTAGACACCCACTGATAAAACAATGTGATAATTAATAATGTTAAATGTTAACGAGTCTAATTATTACTTTTACAATATGGACTTAATATCTGTAACAATTAATTTTAAAAGGTAATTAGGCAACAAAATTAATGTTCCGTTTTGCTATGTAATAAACTAATAATGCTTCTTTGAACTAATAACAGGCCGTAGCTAGCTTACGGAAAAGATGAAATTGTAGGTAGGTTGGTATAATTCGATGTAGGTATGTACTGCGAGCGAGCGAATGCGAACGACTATAACCTACCTCCGTTTCGAAATATGAATAAAATAAATGTATTTGTTTTATGAACTGAATAGTAAAGTTGATGTAGCAAGTTATGATTGGGAAATTAATATAGGCCGATAGTAATATTAGGCACCGATTATTGAGTGATTGCCTAATATTGTGTTCCTACAATAATTTTTACCTAACCCTGAAAACTACCTAACTTGCGATTCAAAAACGTGTTATAAAATGTTTTTTTTTTTGTGATCTCGTGAAATGTAATGTTTTATACGATTGAATCCAGAAATTACGATACACTTTTACGATGATAGGTATAAAACACATGTAATGGCGGAGCTCCCGGGTTTCGGCACCAAAAAGATGTAGTATTATAGATCGCCGGAATAGCTGGGATCTGGTGAATAATACTACTCTGGGACAGACTGGGGTCTGACGATAAAATACGATCGTTGTCCCTCCGCAATACAGCAGCAACAAACTATAATACGCGCACGTACCTTGGTATGCCGCTGCTATCGCTGAGCCGCCTTTCGATGATTTCACGAGCCGATGTTGACTGTTGATGTTGACTTAGGGTTGACGAGGAGCTGGATTCACGGTAAGACTAGCTAGAGAGTCGCGCGCGTTGATGACCAGCCCGAGTCTTCAAATATAACGAGAATCCGTTGTTCGGTGAAGCAACGTGTCGTTCGAAACGGACTGCAGATAACACAGTGGCGCCAACTTTGATGAGTACGGCGCGTATGACAACTGGGCTGTCAGTTGCTACGTTTTGTTGCCGCTTATACAACGACGGAACACCGATCGCATTTCATTTACGTTTAGTGGTAACGAAACAACATGAATTATTAATTCGCCGTTCGATACGCAAAAGTTTTGTTAGTACAGCGCCATCTAGTTTTAGCTTATGTAATTAACATGTAATCTTCATTCAATAGTTTAGTTGTCGATGTTGTTCCGTTTACAATCTATACATAATAATTATTATAAAGCTGAAGAATTTGTTTGGTTGAACGCGTTAATGTGCAAGAACTACTGTTCGAATTGAAAAATATTTTTGTGTTGGATAGTAAGTACATAGGTATATCGAGGAATATTTAGGCTATATAATATCAAATGAAATCGCATGGAACAGCTAGTCCATAATAGGTTGAAATTATAAATGTGAAATTAGCTTAGCGGCAGCATAGTTCTACCACATCAAAAAACCTACCTCTTCTTTACAATGCACAGAGGCTATTGGCTTTTCTAAGCTAATGATTCGCCAAGCTAATAACAACGTTCGCAAAGTCTACAGCTGCTGTGGATCTCCGACCTCTAAAACAACATTTCCCCTTCACGTAACAAATTCGCAACCGGAGGTTTGTGTTGTCCGCACAACACGACAGACATGAATTATTAATAAATCGTTCGATTGAGACTCTCTGGGCAGACGTTTACATTTCGAGAATATTGTAACAACGCCATCTAGTTTTCAGTTCTGTAAGCTTTTGTTTGTTTTTTAATGCACCAGCATTCCTGGTCTTCGCTGAGGCACAGCTGAGGTATGTCTTAATGCCATTAACTGGGTACAAACTTAAAATTCTGCCACAGAGTATTTCGTATGAAATCTAGTAACACTTCGCTAGACCTGGGGTTGTATTCAGCATCTCATCTCCCTAGACACGCTTGCCTAGCTAGACGCTTATATTACGTTTAATTATGCCTAGCAATACGTTATAAATTGGTATTTAAATAAATTTCATAAATACATGTTTTTTTTTTATAATAATGACAAGACAGTCAAGACAGAATCAAAATATCGTTAATATCCTTACCTTCAAAAGGAAGCCATAATTTTCAGAATGTCGCTAATATTACTGGTTCAATTACGTTTTCTAAGAAAAATGTGTTCAATCATCTTTTCGCTGTCGTTATGGAAACATGATTATGTAATAGACGAGTAATTTTACTGATTGACATATTTATTTTTCTGAAATAAAATCTCTAGAAAAGTGTAATTTACAAAAATAATCCAGCTCCTTACTGTACCATTTCTGGGCACAGTTTTTCGCTAAAATGGACCGAAATATAACATATACCTAGATAAATAATAATAGAAAGATGTTTTGGAATAAGTTTAAACCGATATTTCATTTTATTCTATACTGCGGTAAATTTTCGACTCAAATCGACTACCGCTGTGGGAGACGTCGGGGTATACCGGACTTATATCGACTAAAAACCTTGCCTTTCCGAGCCTTATGGTTATGATAAATTATATTTATTTCTGTAAAAAGATTATTTAATACTAGATGAGTCCGTCATTACCTAACCGAAGTCCTCTGAAAAGAATTGTGTTCTCTTTAAGTCAAGACATCATAGGTATTAATTATTATTTAAGCGCTTTTTTTAGAGACACTGTGATCTACAATGGCAATGTACCTATTTGAAAGAAACCCAGATTAGGTCTCTCGGGGAAGACCCACTCGGGAAGCGCATTCCTCATTTCAGGAGTACGCATGATATAAATGGACTTAAAGCGTTTAGGGTTTCTGGAATGTAGGGCAATATCTTAGAAGGCCTTTTGAAAAATAAAGCCTTAGAGAGTTTGAGTAGACCCATTCGGACCAGTCGATAATATAGTAGTGAGCTCGATGACCCGATGTTTCGTGAAACTTATTAACTACACAATATTAACTTATACAAAACAAATAAAACGTCTTAACATCTCTAAGTAACTCAAGTGAGCACATGTTTCCTTAATAGTAAGTGAAATTTCCTTAAAATTTAAATTGGGTAAGCTGGGGCAAAATGGAATAGCCGTTGTTAGTTCTCTGCAGCTTTAATTTTACATTTTAGAACTGAAATTGTGTTGGAATATTCTTATTTCTTCATTGTGGAACTTTAAGAAAACGGACCGTCTGATTTACTATTTAAATACCTATTTTGTTTATTCTTTCAAGTTGCTTTGTGTTGGTTTCAAATGTTTTAAATTCTTGAAGAAATTGCACGTGCCTTGTGTTCACTGTGACATTTTGAAATTGAAATCTGTTTTTACTTCCTAAACAAAGAAGGCAGATACTATAAAATGAATGCAGCAATGATTGTCTCACTGGTCCCCTCTAATGTAACTACTGTATTTCTGAAAGTCCGTTGTCTGAACAATGGTTAAACTGATTGTTATGGTTATAAACAAATAAATAAAAAGAAGCAATTTGTTCTAGAGGAAGGCGACTATAGGTCCCACACAGTCTGCTTCGTGACGTCATCATCATCCTCTAAATAAAGTGTATGGACCCTTAAACACAACGTCCTACTAAATAAACTGTGTAGTTGTACTGTATTTAGACAACGTCAATACATTACGAAAACTGTACCTACTTCGAAGATAATGTAAAAAAATACTCCATTTTCTGATTTTCCCAATGATTTCTTTTCCTTAAGCTTAAAACTCGAAGCGGATCTGCCAATATCTTGATCACGAAATTCATTCTTAAAAACCATTGCTTTACTTTTAAAAGTAAATCTTTTGAAACGCTCCTTCTGCCACTCAAAGGCCTAAAAGCTACAATCGAAATTGATCAGTCTCGAAATTGTCGACTGGCAAACGTTACGCAATTAATTCCCCCACCATCGAATAGCGATAAAGTCAATAGGGGACATCGGGGCAAAGCAAACATAGCCGGTGCCGGTTTAAATGGAAAATTAATAATTCATGCGCCTAAGTCCGTGTCCGCGTCGCTCCCGTGTCGTTGCGTTGGAGTGGTGTGTTTGTTTTACCCCAACCTACCCTGCAAAAATGTAATTGGTTAGAAATTATGATTGGATTCTGTTTGTTGCAAATATTTTTAGCGTCGACAGGGATTTTTATGGGGTTGGATTGAATCAGCTGGTTATTTTATGACCTTTGTAAGGGTTGAAAGGCATTCCAGGTGTACGTGCGAGCAAATTGCCACATTATTTTCGTTTTTAAAATACTTCGTACATCGAACATCTATACTACTAATATATAAAGCTGAAGAGTTTGTTTGTTTGCTTGAACGCGCTAATCTCAGGAACTACTAGTCCGATTTGAAAAATTCTTTCAGTGTTATATAGCCCATTTATTGAGGAAGGCTATAGGCTATATATCATTACGCTACGCGAACGAAGTCGCGGGCAGAAGCTATATTATATAAAGGTGTATTAATTCGGAGAGTCTTCAGACACAACTCTGTTCTCCTGAGGAAGTTCTGGAGATATTTTTAACGGAATAATAATTACTAAACCCACACCCACTCTAGGAAAAGCTCTAGGTTGAAGAGCCACCATGTTGCTAATCATAAGAAGGTTGGACAGACTATAATAACAAACAGAATACATATACTGCCTTATTAGCTAAGTGGTCCTGAGCGCGACTGCTACGCTTGAGGTCCTGGGTTCGATTCCCAGGTCGAGCAAAGTGTTATTGGGTTGTTCAATGAAATTCCCAGTAGCAGCTCGGAATTAGGTATTTGTGCCCGGTTAATGGCAATAGGCTCGCCCCTATTACATGGGACCTAAACATACCGGCGAACTGTGGGTGTACATTAGTACGCCTCTGCCTAACACTTCGGGGAATACAGGCGTGATGGTATGTTATGTTATGTTAGAATACACAAAACAAAATATCATTCTTGGAATAGTAATTTATACGAAATCGTATGACATACATACATACATACATAAAGTCACGCCTCTTTCCCGTAGGGGTAGGCAGAGACCACAGACTTCCACTTGCTACGATTCTGACATACCTCTTTAGCTTCATCCACACTCATCAATCTTTTCATACATGAACGTCGGTTTAGGGTACTCTTGACCAAGCCATTTTTCAAAACGTCCTCAATCTGATTTCGGAATGTTCGCCTAGGCCTTCCCCTTCCTACAAATCGTATGACTATCAAATATTTATAAATAAGGCGTTTCGCGATTACTAATTATTATTTATATTCGGAGAAAATTAACTCTTAATAATATTTTTACCCACTCATATTCCTGTTTTAATTGAAGTATAATATATGTTATTAGTATACATGGTGTTTCATTATGAGCTTGCTAAGTAAATTCCTTCGTGAAATTACATCAAGCACTTTGTTTTCTTTCCCCTATACTCAGCTTACATAATGTAGTGAGGGGACTCTTTCGATATCGATATTTTAAGTTCGATTTTTTTTAAACAATTTGTGTTTGAATGTTTTATTTCGATTGAAAAAAAAACCTTAATACATATAAAGCAAGATTTTTATTGACAAAATTCATTGGTGTTTACACAGATTAGAATTGTCTTAAAATACTTAGTTATTTGCAATATAAAACGATTTGATTCTGTCTATTTTTCTCTTATTTTTGATAGCTTTTACAAAAAATACTACGTACTTACGCTTTCATATAAAAAATTGTTTGCTGTGAGAGAATTTGTCCAGACTGTATGCATAACCTTATATGGAACTAGTTTCTGTAATTAGAAATTAGTCTCAAGGTTTTTGTTGATATTGACATATACTATGTTCAACGCCACCTGTCAAAATTACCTTTTTTATTTTTACTTCGAGACTGCTATGCCCCAAAAGGCTCAGGGTTTAAATGAAATAAAACCTTTTTTTCTTACCGCAAGTAGATAATATGATTTACTGAAACTTGGAATTTAATTTGTTACTCCGTATTTTATTTGCTAGAATCAAGGCACCTTAATTTATTGAATAAGGCGTTACTTTGCAGGTATTTCTTGAGAAAATGATGGTTGACTGAATGTTTTTTGGCCTTGGATTGGTTAATAAATCGAATAAGGTTGGTTAGAAGAATCCAATGTGAAGAGTAAAGGTCATTGTTTTCTGGAAATTCCTGAAATACAATTTTATTGGAATTTAATGAACAAGTAATTTTTCGGTGAATAGCTATTTTAATTTGGTTCATAATGATAAATCAAATACAGAGCTGTCTGTTATGAACTATCTTTCTATAAAAAAATTTAATCTTAACTCTTGTCTGCAACACTGACCTTTGGTAGTTTCGAATCAAGGGTAATAAAAATATTGGAATGGCTTACAATCTGGTCTGGCTATTTTGTAAACTCACCTGCTAAAATCCTTAATTAGCAGTCATATCTTTCTTCTATCTATGATCATATCGATACAAATCAACATCAAAATATCGATAACACGAGCAAACTTTTCGCCGCATCCCATCTCTATCCTTGACAAAGGCTACAGGGGGATGAAGTATTTAAAAAAGAGTATAAAAATTATAAAACATTAAAAACAAGACACAAAAACAAAGGCGTGCTCTACAAAGGGAATATACAGGCAGACGAAATAGCCCTAAGCCAATAATGGTAACAAGGAGAGACTGCGCCATTGTAATTTCCTATAATAACATCATACTTTTTTATTACAAAAATACGAGCACTCGTGTATTTCAGGTTTTTTCCTACTTTTTGTTGTAATTAAAAGGATTTTTGGATAAGATTTTTTATGAGGGGCTTGGCACGAGATTTTTGTTCATTATAATATCTCACAATTACTTGAACGGTGTAGGTGCTAAGGATATTAAGTGAATGAACGGTGAAGGAAAACATCATTCATCCTTAAAATATAAACTAGAAAGTTCTCGAATGTGTCTGTATTCCGCCAATTCACGCTAGACTAGCGCATTTGTATGTCTTGAGCTTCTTCTCCGAGGATAGCATGTCTAAGTGGACACCTAGTTTTTTATACTTCGATGATGTGTGTGTTTTTCATATAGTTTAGGTATTTTTTTTTTTTTAAAATGACGTATAAACATCTATTTTTATATTTTTTAGTTCTCTCGACAGCCGGAACCTCCTTTTATTATTATCGATTTTGGTCCCACTTAGATTCCATAGGACCTTCAATGTTCACACAAGCTGTTATCGCAATATTGTAGCAGTGAAGATTGTAACATATTTCATTTTAAAAGAGTGTCCATCGAGTTTTTTTCCGGATTCTTCTCCATTGGATCAACATTTGGAACCGTGCAACTAGAATCATAACTTTGCTTGAACGCGCTAATCTCAGGAACTACTGGTCCGATTTGAAAAATTAATTCAGTGTTAGATAGCCCATTTATTGAGGAAGGCTATAGGCTATTATATCATTACGCTACGCGGACGAAGTCGCGGGCAGAAGCTAGTTAGAAATAAAGTAATTTGAACTTGAACCTCTTATGAGATGCCTATCTAAGTCCCACAAGGGACGAAACTAAACAGACTAAGAAAACTCAACCCTTTAAAACAAATAATAATTGCAACTTCTTTCTTGAAACTTATTAATGTTTTGCCATTAGCGTTCGTGTTTCTCATGATTAATGAACAATTTATGCGAATTATAATAAAAGTAACACACGCCGACATGGCCGAAGTTTTTACAGCGTAACATTGTGTTTGTTTGGCATCGTATTACACCGACACGATACGGTAATAATTTTTCAATGTAAATTGGTTGATTGAAATTATTTAAAGTACTTCATATTAGATTGACGTATTCAGCTGCTAATATTGTGTTTCGGTTTGAAAAGTAATTTGTGTGACGTCTCAAGCTGACAATATGATAGAATATTAATGTCAGTATACATATTATTCTGCCCGCGACTTCGTCCGCGTAGCGTCGTGTAACGTCTCAAGCTGACAATATGATAGAATATTACTGTCAGTATACATATTATTCTGCCCGCGACTTCGTCCGCGTAGCGTGATGATATATAGCCTATAGTCTTCCCCAATAAATGGGCTATCTAACACTGAAATAATTTTTCAAATCGGACCAGTAGTTCCTGAGATTAGCGCGTTCAAGCAAACAAACAAACACTGTCGAATAAAAAAAAACCTATAGTAATTTTTGTTGAATACTAGATAGATAACTTTCAACAAAAATACTCGCATTTCATAAGGCTCCTCTTCCATTTAACATCTCGTACGTAACAGCGAATGGTGCTCACTCAATCCCGAGCTAAGTTCCAACATAGAAACTCAATTACCGTTACACTTCGGTGTGACAGCATTCCGAAGTAACAAATTCGTCGTTTCCCGCTACAATGCCCGCTTAATTACAAACGCTAGACTTGACATGCGTATTACTTGCGTACCGCGTACTACGAGATTTGCCATACGAATAGGGTTAGCGTATCAGCGAAGTTTTAAACAAATTAAGGCGGTGTTTTGCAATTGTAAGGAAGGGCCCCGAAAATTGTTTACAAGATTCGGTTTTTGGGGTTTAATATTTTGTAAGAGTTTGGGAAATTGTGTACTTATTGTTTTAATTTTATTCAACTGTCTCTCGCGCGTACTTTTTGTATTTAAAGCGGAACATAAGCGGAGCGGTATCGTGCTATGGGTCACAAGTTTGATTCTCGCACATAACTAATATTTGTATGGCCTACGGCCTACATTTTATCACCATTAACACTATTTTTTTAAAAACACGAAGGGTTACGATAATTTAAGTTTTTAAACACTATGCGATACAGGAGGAAATCAAACAACGTAAAGGTCATTGTTTTCTGGAAATTCCTGAAATACAATTTTATTGGAATTTAATGAACAAGTAATTTTTCGGTGAATAGCTATTTTAATTTGGTTCATAATGATAAATCAAATACAGAGCTGTCTGTTATGAACTATCTTTCTATAAAAAAATTTAATCTTAACTCTTGTCTGCAACACTGACCTTTGGTAGTTTCGAATCAAGGGTAATAAAAATATTGGAATGGCTTACAATCTGGTCTGGCTATTTTGTAAACTCACCTGCTAAAATCCTTAATTAGCAGTCATATCTTTCTTCTATCTATGATCATATCGATACAAATCAACATCAAAATATCGATAACACGAGCAAACTTTTCGCCGCATCCCATCTCTATCCTTGACAAAGGCTACAGGGGGATGAAGTATTTAAAAAAGAGTATAAAAATTATAAAACATTAAAAACAAGACACAAAAACAAAGGCGTGCTCTACAAAGGGAATATACAGGCAGACGAAATAGCCCTAAGCCAATAATGGTAACAAGGAGAGACTGCGCCATTGTAATTTCCTATAATAACATCATACTTTTTTATTACAAAAATACGAGCACTCGTGTATTTCAGGTTTTTTCCTACTTTTTGTTGTAATTAAAAGGATTTTTGGATAAGATTTTTTATGAGGGGCTTGGCACGAGATTTTTGTTCATTATAATATCTCACAATTACTTGAACGGTGTAGGTGCTAAGGATATTAAGTGAATGAACGGTGAAGGAAAACATCATTCATCCTTAAAATATAAACTAGAAAGTTCTCGAATGTGTCTGTATTCCGCCAATTCACGCTAGACTAGCGCATTTGTATGTCTTGAGCTTCTTCTCCGAGGATAGCATGTCTAAGTGGACACCTAGTTTTTTATACTTCGATGATGTGTGTGTTTTTCATATAGTTTAGGTATTTTTTTTTTTTTAAAATGACGTATAAACATCTATTTTTATATTTTTTAGTTCTCTCGACAGCCGGAACCTCCTTTTATTATTATCGATTTTGGTCCCACTTAGATTCCATAGGACCTTCAATGTTCACACAAGCTGTTATCGCAATATTGTAGCAGTGAAGATTGTAACATATTTCATTTTAAAAGAGTGTCCATCGAGTTTTTTTCCGGATTCTTCTCCATTGGATCAACATTTGGAACCGTGCAACTAGAATCATAACTTTGCTTGAACGCGCTAATCTCAGGAACTACTGGTCCGATTTGAAAAATTAATTCAGTGTTAGATAGCCCATTTATTGAGGAAGGCTATAGGCTATTATATCATTACGCTACGCGGACGAAGTCGCGGGCAGAAGCTAGTTAGAAATAAAGTAATTTGAACTTGAACCTCTTATGAGATGCCTATCTAAGTCCCACAAGGGACGAAACTAAACAGACTAAGAAAACTCAACCCTTTAAAACAAATAATAATTGCAACTTCTTTCTTGAAACTTATTAATGTTTTGCCATTAGCGTTCGTGTTTCTCATGATTAATGAACAATTTATGCGAATTATAATAAAAGTAACACACGCCGACATGGCCGAAGTTTTTACAGCGTAACATTGTGTTTGTTTGGCATCGTATTACACCGACACGATACGGTAATAATTTTTCAATGTAAATTGGTTGATTGAAATTATTTAAAGTACTTCATATTAGATTGACGTATTCAGCTGCTAATATTGTGTTTCGGTTTGAAAAGTAATTTGTGTGACGTCTCAAGCTGACAATATGATAGAATATTAATGTCAGTATACATATTATTCTGCCCGCGACTTCGTCCGCGTAGCGTCGTGTAACGTCTCAAGCTGACAATATGATAGAATATTACTGTCAGTATACATATTATTCTGCCCGCGACTTCGTCCGCGTAGCGTGATGATATATAGCCTATAGTCTTCCCCAATAAATGGGCTATCTAACACTGAAATAATTTTTCAAATCGGACCAGTAGTTCCTGAGATTAGCGCGTTCAAGCAAACAAACAAACACTGTCGAATAAAAAAAAACCTATAGTAATTTTTGTTGAATACTAGATAGATAACTTTCAACAAACACACTCGCATTTCATAAGGCTCCTCTTCCATTTAACATCTCGTACGTAACAGCGAATGGTGCTAGCTCAATTCCGAGCTAAGTTCCGACATAGAAACTCAATTACCGTTACACTTTGGTGTGACAGCATTCCCAAGTAACAAATTCGTCGTTTCCCGCTACAATGCCCGCTTAATTACAAACGCTAGACTTGACATGCGTATTACTTGCGTACCGCGTACTACGCAAGATTTGCCATACGAATAGGGTTAGCGTATCGGCGAAGTTTTAAACAAATTAAGGCGGTGTTTTGCAATTGTAAGGAAGGGCCCGGAAAATTGTTTACAAGATTCGGTTTTTGGGATTTAATATTTTGTAAGAGTTTGGGAAATTGTGTACTTATTGTTTTAATTTTATTCAACTGTCTCTCGCGCGTACTTTTTGGTATTTAAAGCGGAACAAATTCCGTGGTTAGTGGCTAAGTCAATTTTATCGAGCTATGGGTCGCAAGTTCGATTCTCGCACATAACTAATATTTGTATGGCCTACATTTTATCACCATTAACACATTTTTTTACGGCTTACGACAATTTATGTTTTTAAACACAATACGATACAGGAGGAAATCAATCAAAAAGGGAAGTTTGTTTAAAGAAATAAACGGATTACCTATACATATAATATTACTAATATTACTTATAATATTTTTTTTTCGGTAGGTAGCTATTTATCTTGATTCTCAATTGAAAATAGTAATAGCTGCATCTAGTTAAAAATCATTCAAAAGGTCTATGTACCTAAATTAATAAAAATATATAAGTACGCTATGACAATACAAATATATTTTTATTGTAATCTAGCTTCTGCCCGCGACTTCGTCCGCGTAGCGTGATGATATATAGCCTATAGCCTTCCTCAATAAATGGACTATCTAACACTGAAGAATTTTTCAAATCGGACCAGTAGTTCCTGAGATTAGCGCGTTCAAGTAAACAAACAAACAAACTCTTCAGCTTTATATAATAGTATAGATAAGATGATGAAGAAGCGTTGATACTGGTCGCCTGATGGTAAGCGACAACCGCAGCCTATAGACGCCAGCAACACCAGTGGTATCACTCGCGCGGTGTCATCTTGACACCTCAGTTGTTAAGTCTCATTTGCCCAGTAATATCACTGGCTATACAGCCCTTCAAACCGAAACACAATCATCTTAGCACATTATTGCTTAGCGGCAGAATATTTGGTGTATCACCTCAGATGCAGATACTCTAGCAGCAGACTTCTAGAATAGAATATTCTTTATTGCACACCAAAGAATGTTATGTAAAGTACAGTTTTATAAATCACTAGCAACCCGCCCGCGGTTTCACCCGCGCTGCCCCGTCCCTAAGAGTCGTAGCGTTATGTTAAATAGCTTTAAACCTTCCTCTTGAATCAATCTATCTATTAAAAAAAACCGCATCAAAATCCGTTGCGTAGTTTTAAAGATCTAAGCATACATAGGGACAGACAGCGGGAAGCGACTTTGTTTTATAATATGTAGTGATGGAGTTAGACAATGGGCGGTCTTATCGCTAACAGCGATCTCTTACAGACAACCTTTGGATGGACTCGTGAGAAAAGGAATATAAAATGGTACATGAGTCTAAAACACAATATTTTACTAGAAAAATAAGAATAAATAAATAAATACATACATAGGTACTATTTAAAAAACTTCAATCATCTGACGACCTCTGTGATTTAGTGGTTCGAGTTCCGGACTGCTGACCATGAGGTAGTGGGTTCGATTCCCCAGGACACAAAAATGTATGTGATGAATATAAGCGTTTGTGTTAGTCTGGGTGTTTCTTATGTATTATAAGTATGTATTTACAAAAAAAAAAGTATATAAGTATTATATCCATTGTTTTTATTTATTGTCAGCCCTAGTCGCCCACTCTCTGAACTTAATTATTCGCTCTCTGGCAAATGGAATGGTAGAGGCAGAAGGGCGTTTCACACAGAATCTGAGTCACCATATTTTATAATAGACAGTTTATTTGAGACATTACAACTTGTAACTGTATAAACGTAAAACCTCAAACACGTCGATTATACTATTATCACTATTGAACCTTTGAACTAGATAATTATTGGAAATGAAAAATACATTGTATGTTTTTCCAGATATTTTTTTACTGTCAAACCACAGCAACCAACTATCGAACTCAGTGACATCTAGCTAGTTTTAATTTTTGGTTTGGTCGTGAACACTTTTTAACCCTGCCCAGCCGTAGGTCTAAATGGATAATGTCATCTTATGTCCATCCAATCGCTAGAAATTCTGTCGATTCAAAAAAGAATGGGGTCATATATTCGCTAAATAGGGGGCTGTCATAATATTATAGTGGATGGTTCATATCCTATGAATCGACCTCTTCAATCGAGAGAGCGCATAAAACTATTGGAGCTTAAATATTAGGGTTCCGTGATAAAAATATATCGCTTTTAACCCTAAGGGGTTAAGAAAGCTGTAGATAGTTGTGAAATTTTGTGTGAAGAAAACAGATCGCTAATAATTGAACATAACATACCATCACGCCTGTATTCCCCGAAGGGTTAGGCAGAGGCGTACTAATGTACACCCACAGTTCGCCGGTATGTTTAGGTCCCATGTAATAGGGGGCGAGCCTATTGCCATTAACCGGGCACAGATACCAAACTCCGAGCTGCCACTGGGAATTTCATAGAAAAACCCAATAACACTTTGCTCGACCTGGGAATCGAACCCAGGACCTCTAGCGTAGCAGTCGCGCTCAGGACCGCTTAGCTAATGAGGCAGTTAAATACTATAATAATTGAAAACAATGTAATGTAGCTGTTAGCAATTTTAATGTCAATACCTACCTACTGATTTCTGAAGCTTACGCGAATAATATCTGTAAAGTTGTTTTATTTCAATATCAGTACCTAATTTCAACTCTTTAGTAGGTATACCCGTGACCATGGATGCTGTAAAAAATCCGAAAATCATATTTAAACCGAATTATATTTTCATCACATTGATCGAATATCGATCGAAGTGGCGGTAGCCTAATGGTTAGGGCGTCGGATTTGCGATCATGTGTTTGCCGGTTCGAAACCCACCCTCTGCGCTACCGACGTGAACCAACGCGTAACACAAGCATACTAGTAATGTGCCACCCACTTTGCTTGTAAAGATAAAATCCGCAAAAAAAAGATAAATTTCTGTGTGATTTAAATGATATTTATAAATAAATAAATATTTATTTCAGTAAAAAGGTTGGTAGGTATTTTAAAGACACCCTTTTGAAGATAGAGCAATAGCGGCTTTGAGTATACCAGTCTCAGGCATGCATTTGCAGCTCGACCATAATCTAGGAAGCTCAACAATCCGTCACTAGACATAAGGTTTTTTTTGGTGTTGACGTGCGAAGGTAACTAACAAAGAGACTTTATTAGTGTGAATGTAGCCTCCCCACTGAGAGCTTCTACCTCAAAATGCAATATTAATCAAGTCCCACGAAGTAATTTATCAAAATTCCAACCAAAAATACGAACGCAGTCATCGGGCAAATTTATATTTTTAACGCAAAATGATTAACAGTCTTATCGGAGAAACAAATGATGTGAACCCTTAGACAGGGAGCGTTTTAATATTTTTCTTGGGGAACCCTGATTAATAATGTTACGGAACCCCGTTACGGGGTTAATGAACTTACTTCGAAGGCAATTTTCCTGTACAGTCTTACGGAAAAGTGTATCTTTGTAGTAAAAAATCTTTTTCTGTTTTTTTTTTTTTTGTTTTTAGATTTCCCTTCGCGGTAACGGAAGGAGATTGTTAAAACAAAGGAGTTGTGTACATACAATGTCAGTCAGAGAGATTAAAGATAGTATCCACTTGTTACTTTTTCTGGTTTTTCGTAAGTCCTGTTGCGGGTTCCTCATTAGCCAAGTGGTTCTGAGCGTGACTGCTACGCTAGAGGTCCTCGGTTCGATTCCAGACCGAGCAAAGTATTATCGGGTTTTTCTATGAAATCAGTAGTAGCTCGGACTTTAGGGTTAGCCCGGTTTAATGGCACTAGGCTGATCCCTTATTACAGAGGACCAAAACATGCCGGAGAATCGTGGGTATTATATTAGTAACTTTTTGTGATTTATTTTTTTTGCATTTTTCATGCTAAGATTATGAAGTTATTTTAGTGAAGGAAATTATATTAGTACCTACACTTCTGCCTTCTGCCTCCCCTTCGTGTATTCCCCGAAGGCGAGATGGTAAGTTATGTTATTAAAAGCTCAAGCTTTTTGTGCTAGTCTGTACGTTATGACGTCACTTGTTTTCCATTATAAATCATTATCTGATATTTGTTTGCTGCTCAACTCATATTAGACAAATACATATATCTACGTAGTTATTTTCTTATACAGAACGAGAAACGTTTCTGATTTGCCCCCATAGGTCGTAGCGTGATGCTATATTGTCTTTGATGAATGGACTATCCAACACAAAAATATTTTTTCAATTTGTACGAGTAGTTCCTGAGATTAGCACGTTCAAACAAACAATCTATTCAGTCGTACCTGTCTCGCCATCAGAAGTGGTACCTACTTAGGGATTATGGCCTGTGGGCTACTGTGGGTCTTTTTTTATGGGATAGGGGAGCATACGAGCAGACGGATCACCTGATGGTAAGCGATAACCGCCGCCCATGGACACCTGCAACACAGGAGGAGTCACAAGTGCGTTGCCCGCCTTTTAAAAGGGTTAGGGCCTCCTGTAACCTCATTCACTCGGTGAAACACAACACAAGCGTTGTTTCACGCCGGTTTACTGTGAGGCCGTGGTATCACTCCAGTCGAGCCGGCCCATTCGTGCCGAAGCATGGCTCTCCCACGTTACAAAATGCTTGTTCAAACATTAAAACAAACATTTAGAAGTCATCCAATCTCATATGATTGAATGGACTTCTTAGTAGTACTTTGTACGTCAATATTAGTACACACACGGTTGTTCGCCGTGTGTAGGCACGGTCGTCAGTGTTGTATGGATCACTATCGAAGCTTGTAGACGTGCACGGCGGTGCCACTGCACGGCGCCGCCGCCGTGTGCGCCGTGTCTGCCCCTCGGCGCGCCGCGTCTACGCACGGCGTGATTTTCAACAGTGTTGTATAGGGGTGGGAGTGTGTCGACGGCGCCGGACCTATGCACAGAATCGTGATGGCTTACATATGCTGATTCCAGATAAAACGCTACTGAGCCGTACTTGACTGATGTCTCGCCCGGTGATTTTGCCGTGTTATGTACAAGCTCTCACGTTTTTTCAACTGTACGGCTAACACGCCGTACGGTTGAACAACCGTGACGTGGACAAGAGGCCTTAGAATACAGACAACTCCCAAAACGCCCACTCTTCGTGGCGTAGTGTCATTGGGAGAAGAAGCCACAAGAAACTCCCAATCAACGGTAATGGTTTGTTACGATTATCAAAACGACTTTCAAACTATAACGTTAGCAACAACTATGTAGGTAGATTTATATAGGAACTCGCGATAGTATGACAACGCGCGCACGCGACGTAAACATACATTCAAACTGTGAGTGTACATTAATATACCTCTGCCTAACCCTTCGGGGAATACAGGCGTGATAGTATAAATAAATAATTAAATAAATATTCTGGGACATTTTTACACAGCACCATCTAGTCCCAAACTATGCAGAGCTTGTACTATGGGTACTAGACAATGGATATAATACTTATATACTTTTTTTTTGTAAATACACACTTATAATACATAAGAAACACCCTGACGAACACAAACACTTATTTCATTCATCACATAATTTTTTGTGTCCTGTGGGAATCGATCCCACGACCTCATGGTCAGCAGTCCGGTACTCGAACCACTAAACCACAGAGGTCGTCGTATGTCATGTTATTAATGAAAAACATCTCCCTTTTCTGCACAGATCCTCCAGGAGCCCCCTACATCGAAGGCTACGCGGAAGGGGAGACTGTCCGGCGTGGACAGAGCTTGGAGCTGGTCTGTAGAAGTCGTGGGGGCAACCCACCAGCACAGCTGATCTGGTACAAGAACGGGGAACAGATCCGCATGGCATACAGGTAAGTTATTTCTCCTCTTTTCTCATTATGGCTGCCATGTATCGGAACGCAGTGACACCACGGCCTCACAGAAAACCGGCATGAAACAACGCTTACGTTGTGTTTCGCTGAGTGGGGATACCGGAGGCCTAAACCCTTTCAAAAGGCGGACAACGCACTTGCGACTCCTCTGGTGTTCGCGCGCTCACGATCAAGCGATCCGTCTGCTCGTTTGCCTCCCTATCCCAAAAACAAAAAAATATCGCTCGTTGTCATCTTGACACCTCAGTTGTTAAGTCTCACAGCCGCTATGGCTCTTTCTTCAAAAGGCCATCTCAGACATTACCCTGCATTGTAACACTCACATATTGCTACTACTATGTCTGGGCTTTAAAAGAGACCATGATTCTCCGAGTTTGTTTCGGTGTTTCTTCTCAGAGGTCGTCAGTTAGGAAATGCCGGCGCCATCTAGTTTTCAATGACTTGTAAAGTGTCTTTAAAAGATCTATTTACAGAAATAAATATCATCATTCCCTTCAAACCAGAACACAACAATGTTAGCAAATTCTGAACAGCGGAATATTGTTCAAACGAACTCTGAGTAAAAAAATACAAGAATTTTGCTTGATCTGGGAATCGAACCTAGAAGCTCCCTCTGTCTCTCTCTCTCTCTGAAAAATAATTTTATCAAAGCAAGTCTCTCAGGTCAAAAACATAAAAAAACTTTAAAAGGAATCTAATTACCTGAAATGTAATTAACCAAAGTATCTTATTAGAGCAAGTTTAATTAGTTTTTTTTCTAAAAAATGGATCTTAATTAACAGCCTGAAATTAGATTTTGTTTTTAAGAGACATTTTACAGAAAACTATTTATTTTATGTATCTAATTATGCATACTCTAATATAATATAATAAAAGCGAAAGTAACTGAAATTTTTGTCATCTTAGCTCAACTAAACCAATCTATATATATAAAAGAAAGTCGTGTTAGTTACACTATTTATAACTGAAGAACGGCTGAACCGATTTGGCTGAAAATTGGTGGAGAGGTAGCTTAGAACCAGGAGACGGACATAGGATACTTTTTATCCTGTACGCGTGGGATGTGATGACAGAGCGAATTCCACGGGGGCGAAGCCGCGGGCAGAAGCTATTTTTAAAATAAATGATTTGGGTGGTTTTCAAACCACATGATCGCGAGTCCGTCGCCCATGCCATTAGATCTATCGCTGCTTGCTTGCTTGCTTGCTATACAGTAAACGTAGGTACTATATTGACGACCTCTGTGCTTTAGTGGTTCGAGTA
The DNA here is from genome assembly GCA_947256265.1 of Acronicta leporina. Lineage (NCBI taxonomy): Eukaryota > Metazoa > Arthropoda > Insecta > Lepidoptera > Noctuidae > Acronicta > Acronicta leporina. The sequence goes on along the minus strand of OX366537.1, from coordinate 1,199,963 downwards.
CCGGACTGCTGACCATGAGATCGTGGGTTCGAATCCCACAGGACACAAACATTTATGTGATGAATATAAGTGTTTGTGTTCGTCTGGGTGTTTCTTATGTATTATAAGTATGTATTTACAAAAAAAAGTATATAAGTATTATATCCATTGTCTCGTACCCATAGTAAAAGCTCTGCTTAGTTTGGGACTAGATGGTGCTGTGTAAAAATGTCCCAGTTTATTTCTTTTTTTATATATATAATTGTGACGTCACATCTCACTGCTTAGCGCAGTCGTCTCACACTCGTTTTGCGGGAAAGGGACAAAGCATCTCCTCGCAATTCCCACCATAAACTTTAAATGGTTAATATCTTTGAGCTTTACTATACAATTTTTTTCAGAATGCTAATTGTCTTACATTACATTTCTCACTAAGCCTGTTATTTTACCCTTACATTATAATCCATCCAACCAATCTATACTCTGACCGTAGCAAGGATAGCTTAACCTATCAGATCGATATATAAGCGCGACTTCCCCAAAAGTTTCTTACAGCAATATTATTCCTGAAAAAATAAAATCCCAAAAATCAGGCGTCACTCCTGAATTTTTTCCGCAAAATTTTCGGTAACCTCGTGAAAGTACGCACATAAATATTTATATGTACTGAAAAATTCAGTGACGCGAACATCGAACCTCGAACCTACTTCCGTTCGCTGCAAATCAATACGAGGACAGCTTTTGGAATGTTTTTGAGCGGAAAATGTCACGTTATATTAGTTTTCTGACTTATTGCGAAATAACTGGTACGCGTTTGAAAAAATATAAACCTAGTTATTTTTAACTGCCTCATTAGCTAAGTGGTCCTGACCGCGACTGCTACGCTAGAGGTCCTGGGTTCGATTCCCAGGTCGAGCAGTGTTATTGGGTTTTTCTATGAAATTCCCAGTAGCAGCTCGGAGTAAGGAATTTGTGCTCGGTTAATGGCAATAGGCTCGCCCCCTATTACATGGGACCTAAACATACCGGCGAACTGTGAGTGTACATTAGTACGTCTCTGCCTAACCCTTCGGGGAATACAGGCGTGATGGTATGATGGTATTAAGATGGATTAAAGAAAAAGATTAAAGGGGTCGCCACCCATGGACTCCTGCAACACCAGAGGAGTTGCTGACGTATTGCTGAGCCTGAAGATTCCCTATGTAATGTAGACTAACAGATTTGCAGCAACCGAGAGTGAACTGGCTCTCACGTGCTCTAGCTAGAACCGCTGTCAGATTTTTTTGACAAAATACAGTCGCACTGTGCATAATATTCCGACATACAAAACATACATGCACCCACATGGGAGAGCGATGCTTCGGCACCAATGGGCCGGCTCGAGCGGAGGGATACCACGGCTTCACAGAAAACCGGTGTGAAACAACGCTTGCGTTGTGTTTCGCGGGGTGAGTGAGGTTACCGGAGCCCTAAACCCTTTTAAAAGGCGGGCAACGTACTTGTGACTCCTCTGGTGTTGCGGGTGTCCATGGGCGGCGGTTATCGCTGTACCATCAAGTGATCCATCTGCTCGTTTGATCCCCTATCCCATAAAAAAAACATGCACCCGAAAATCATTGTTTTATTTCTAGTAAAAGCTGTGTAAAAGAAAGTGAACAGTGAACTTGAAAATGGTTAATAATATATTTGCGGTTATAAAATTACAGACATCCCAAACTTCTCTATCAAAAAGGCGGAAAGAAAATCTAACAAAAGTCCTGTAATTAAGTTTTTCTTAAAATCTGCTGAGTAATAACGTTTAAAGATTTCCAATATAGTGTATAGACACAATACGAGAGCAAAGTCAGCTTTTTGCCTATAAAAAACATCCCCCACCCCTATTTGGGGGATCGTATTAAGCTGGCAACAGATAGGGCGTATGTCCCCATGATTTATGTAAGCTGAAGTTCAGTGATGGGATGAGCTTATCGATAAAATTCGGAATGAATGTATCTTGTCAGTATAATATTTTGCTTTATAGTAAACAAAAGACGGATTCATCAGTGAGTGTCGATAAATAAAATTGCTAGTTGTAAAAAGCCGGGGTCACGTTGTGTTAGCGTTGTTTCCGACAAAATCTCAAGTGTTTTCGTTTCACGTCGAGCCAATATTTACCCTGGCTAGCTTTAGACGATAACCGAAATGAGATTTTTAAAGTATGTCTCTCCTTTATATACTATTTCACAGATTACAGGATAAGTTAACTTTTTCTTCTTGGAAACATATTGATCAATTCATTCATTTATATCAGCTCAAAATAATATTTTTTCATACCTACTATACTATACTTACTGATTTACTCCCTTCAATTGAAATTATCGATAAGTAGTACTATTGAACAACAAAGTGTTACAAACAGTTCTGTGTGTGCCAACGATATCTAAAAGGGTCGTGACACAACGGATCATGTCTTTCAAAATATCGATACGATTGTATCGACAGATGCGCGTTGTTAGTACCCGTCACTTATAAAATTGTATTAAGACGTGCCTACGGGCGGCGGAAACTGATTTATGGGTCTTACTAACTGCACTTAATAGTGATGGGACACATATCGATACGTAACCTGAAAAAAATGAAGCTTATATTTGTTGAGTTTAAGTATGTATAGTAAGTCAATAATTTGTCAAATCAAATGTAGATCAAGAGGCGTAAGAAAATTTATTTCATTTTTTTATTTAAGTATAGTGAGGATTAGTATCAGAGATCCACCATTTCTGAGGCTATTATTAGAGTTGGTAATATTTATAATCTATTTTTCTAACATATTTTTAATTTCTAACTATACCGTTAACTTAAAATGTCAACCTCAAAATTAGTGTTGTGGCACAAACTTCCTATTTAAACATCGATATGTTATTTCCAACCAACTCAAGTTCGACCTCGTTTTGGTGTGGATATCAATAGAAATGTTTGCCAACTATAATTGGGACTGTAGTAGAGTGAAATCCTACATAATGAGATGTTTCTATAAGCACCTAAGTAAATATTCATTACCAAAACTGTAATTGAATATTGTATTGTATAGTTGACAATTTATTATGTTGTTTTAGGCTGATTAGTAATTGATAAGTTTTGGTGGTGGGAAAAGATCGAAAGCTTACGATATGATATTAAAAATTAAATTGAATTTAAAATTTAAAGCTTAAAAATCTCATGGGCTTTGCTGAAAATACTTGTAACAATTTCTGGCTAAAAAAAAATAGATTGGCATCAAGGGGCTAAGAAGATAGTAGGAATTAGTTTCACGGGAACATGGTAAATAAAAAATCAGTGAAGTTAAGCTGCTTTTGCTGCGGTTAATGATCGGATAGGTTGCGAAGCTCTTAACTTCCTTTTGTGAGTTTTTTTTTTTAACATTTTAGGCTTTTATTGTAAATATGGCTTAAGTATAATTAACTGTGAGTTGAGTGAGACATTAAGGTAAAGTGCCGTATTTAAAAAAGTAAATAGAAAGTTTAATTATAATGCCAGTTTTCCATCAAAGAGCACACTTGTAAAGAACTGAAAAGTAACTATTTCTAGACACACTGAAAAGTTATATTACAATTCTAACCTAGACTTAAAGTTCTCAGCTCTATCTCTCAGACAATTAAATAGGACGCACTATTAATAATTTTTAGTTGTGTGACTTTAATTATGAAGAGTGAATTATGAATTTTCTCATTGTATGTAATTCGCATTCAATGAAAAAGAAGTAAAAGAACATTGTTCTTCTTTCAAGTGTTTAATTAATTATTCATTTTTACTTTAATGCATACTAATGTAAAATGAGTACGTTTCTGTGCCGCCTGAAACTATTTCTCTATAGAACACAAGTTTTATTTGTTTATTGTAACATACAATGACTTCTGAATTCGGATTTTAATTATTTAGAGCCACTTTCTTCATATGTTTAAATTGTATTTAAACACAAAATAATAAAAATGTATTCAAATACAATTTAAACATATTTAAGAAGTTAGTGAAAGTGACCCTAATTGATTGATCGACGGATTTTTGGTAATTTGTCAATTAAATCTGAAAATCCATATATGGGTCATTTTATAACAACAACGTTCAGTATTTATGAGTAAGTAGGTATGTACCGATACGATACTAAAATGTTACGTGCATTCCGATGATTATTTTCAAAAACATTTCGATATTTTAAAACCCAAAACGAAAACAAGATGTAATGCCGTCTAATACATTCAAAGCTTGAACTGAACAAATCAATACTATAATAACAATTGGATACTCGACGTATTTCGCTAACGTAGCGGAAAATGGCCCGATCGGTTTTATCGATAATAGATTCCCAGCACTAGCTCTAAAAAGTGGCCCTATCTCGATAATATTTTACTTTTTCCCTTCACTTTTTACCTGAGTTAGACTAGTCTGTCGATTTATTTAGTTCAGGGAATTTATTGAGCTTTTTTTTCTTTATTCATTTACCTTTTTTCAAAGGACAAGTAGTTTGCTTTTTTTTGTTTGATAGTCATTTAAGGAATTGCGAGCTAAAATATCTTGGACTTGTTAAGGCAGTATGAAATAAAACATCATAGCATTTTCACAATTACCAATCTTGCTAATTAATTTCGGCCATTTTCTCTGTACTTCAGACTCAATTGCTTTATCCTATTATTTTACATACACTCACGCCTTCCCACAGGGGTAGGCAGAAACTATAGACCGCCACTTGCTACGATTTTTTATTTTTTTATGAGATAGGGGTCAAACGAGCAAACGGATCACCTGATGGTAAGCGATAACCGCCGCCCATGGACACCCGCAACACCAGAGGAGTCGCAAGTGCGTTGCCCGCCTATTAAAAGGGTTCTCCTGTAACCTCACTCACTCGGCGAAACACAACGCAAGCGTTGTTTCACGCCGGTTTTCTGTGAGGCCGTGCTATCGTGGCCCATTCGTACCGAAGCATGGCTCTCCCACGTGAACATGCATACTTCTTTGAGGGACGGAAGCAGCTGAGGGTTGCTAATTATTTTATAAATCAATATTATTCTGTAATGTGTGTATAATATTAAATCTATATCTATACTAATATAAAAGCTGAAGAGTTTGTTTGTTTGTTTGCTTGAACGCGCTAATCTCAGAAACTACTGGTCCGATTTGAAAAAAATATTTCAGTGTTAGATAGCCAATTTATTGAGGAAGGCTATAAGGCTATATATCATCACGCTAGGTGTACGAAGTCGCGGACAGAAGCTAGTCATTAATAATCTCCTGAGACCACACGAATGCAAGAAATAAGTTGAAAAAAATATCTTTATGCCCTACATTTGAACTCTGATGAACTGAATAAGTAGGCCAGCTTTTAATCACTATGTTATCAAGGCTTTTTATAATAATAATAAATAATAAATAAATATTCTGGGACATTTTTACACAGCACCATCTAGTCCCAAACTAAGCAGAGCTTGTACTATGGGTACTAGGCAATGGATATAATACTTATATACTTTTTTTTTGTAAATACATACTTATAATACATACAAGGCTTTTTGTCATTGTATTCGTATGAACTTCCAGAATTAATATTCTTCTAGCGTCACAAAGGGATCCTATGTGTAGATCGTGGTTCTTGACAATATCTTCGCAAATATTGTCAGCCCAGTGGCAAGATTACCACTAATATCGCCGTCTACATGAAAAACAGGTCTAGACATTATGAAAGAAACGTGTTCAATCATATAGGCACGCTTTATTGGATATCTCCAAAGCTTATTACCTTATTTCTTAAAAGAATGTAAATAATTAGCAGTTAATCTAGTTAGATTAACATATTGCCTCGTTAGTTAATATTAAGCCTAATTGACTCGTTAGTCTAGTGGTCCCAAGTGGGACTGCTACGCTAGAGGTCCTGGGTTCGATTCCCAGATCGAGCAAAGTGTTATTGGGTTTTTATATGAAATTCCCAGTAGCAGCCCGGAGTTTGGAATTTGTGACCGGTTAATGACAATAGGCTCGCCCCCTATTACATGGGACCTAAACATAGCGGCGAACTGTGGGTGTACATTAGTAAGCCTCTGCCTAACCCTTCGGGGAATACAGGCGTGATGGTATGTTTTTAAAAATATCACGATAATAGACTTCCTACGTCTTTTCATTTATTGTACTGACTTTGGAGATACAGCCTGCATCCGCGGATTCACAGGGACACGAAATACCTGATGGTAAGCGGTAACCGCTTGCCTGAGAGATTTTCTCATCGGCGTGTGAAGTCTGCCAACCCGCTGACCATGGCCGTCAGCTAACCTGAGAGGAGACTCATGTCCATCAGAGAGGCAATATACATAGTTATTGATAATCAATTGTAAAATGCAAAAGGGCTACTTCTCTACACCATTAGAAACAACTTTTGTTGTAATAAATTATCAAAAGACTTTGATAATTTATTAATATTTCTTCAAAAAAATTAAAAATCTACACTAAGGGCCACTTGAACCAACTTCTTAAATATGTTTAGATTGCATTAAAACACAATTTTTCATAGAAATTTCGTGTTTAAATACAATTTAAACACATTTAAAAGTTGGTGCAAGTGGGCCTAAATTTATCAATTCCTGCTGATTATAGACAAATTGCAACTAAACACATCGACTTTATATATTAAGTATAGAATTACTGACACACTTTAACACAATCTATTCCCCTATAACTTATACCATATTTCAACTATACGACTGAAAGTATCACGAAATACGACGCCATATTTTCTCGTGAAGAAAACTCTTGAACATTGCATGCATATTATTGACGTTAATATAAGGAGCTTGCCTCAAAGGCACGTGTACGGAATACACAATGTGTTTTTACATATATACAACATATATATGTTAGTTTGACATGTTTGGTGTGCCGCTAAACCTTATCAACTAACCTTGATATTATCAAAGTCAAAGTCCAAATTATTTATTCAATTCTACTAGGTATCTCTCTCGCTCTTTCATGCCAGAATTGATGAACGGATCCGGATGAAAATTGTCACAGAGATAGATTATAGACTAGAATAACACATGAGGTACTTTTTATCTAGATCGGACCCAATTCTGAAGTCCACGCAGATGAAGTCGCGGGCAGAAGCTAGTGTTTCATTTAAGCAGATATAGTGAGGGTAGTAGCAGCAGATCGAATTTTTTGACACGAAAGTCTTTCAAGGCTTCTCGTATCTTTTAATCCATAATTTGCATGAAGTAATAAGTACCTAACCCTACTTTTCTATAACTCCCACCCACAGGCTTCGCCATAAAAGAAAAATTCGTGACTACAACATAAATAATATTATCCATATAAACAAGATACTAACGAATAATAATGTTTGCTCCTAGTGATGGGAATGTATCGACAATTGTGTTATTTGAATTTATTGGACAAACAAAGCGTAACATTCGATGAAAGGGGAAAAGTCTTTCGTAAATAGAATCTTTTTTTGTTATTTACTTGTAAATTGGTTACGTAGTATGTAGGGATGGCACTAAAAGTTCACAGTAGCTGTGAGGGTATTGTGTCTACAAATATGTTTATCGATTGATCTGCAAGATTTACTTGCTTGCCGCGGTTAATGAAAAGATTTTTGACCATTAAAGATAGAGCAGCGGTGCCTGTGCAAATATAAACTGTGCGACAGACACCAAAATATCAAATAAAAATCGAGAAATCATATTTTAATTAGTTAATATAAAAGAGAGTCCGGTTTTTACTTGAAAGACATAATTTTTTGTAAGAATTTAGTAATTTTTTTCAGGTTGAAGTAGTTATGTTTATGATTTAAATTTTAAAAAACAGAATCTGAATGATTTTTTCACGCTTATAATAAAACGTTGTACCTAGGTACTCACATTAAACATATATTTTACATAAACATTTGCACTGTGACCCTCAATGGTACCCTTCATAAAATTAAGCCATCTGGGTATTTTAACTGGGAGCATTTTGCACGCACCCGGAATACAAAAACTGTCGTCTAAGGACGCACACAGACGACACGTGAGGCTAATGCGGTTGCATGATTTTCACGATTATGGTAATACACTACCACTTACTACGAAAAGCTTCCACTTCGTCAGTATTCGCTCTAAGAGAAAAGCCATGTGGTATTTTATACATTTAAAAAATAAAAAATTAAAGGCATAATAAAGAGATGGTTTTTAACAAATAAACTATTCGAAAATACTTATCTATTACCGTACTAAACCTCAGTGTTTACTGTGTAACATACAAAAATGTGGCAATGTTACAATGAAAATTCACTTTAATCTTGAAACAACAATGTTTTTCGAGCCATAAAGCAATATTTATTAAAGTCGAAAACTTTCTTAGCCAAAAATATACTTTGTACGCCGACATCGTAAAAATGTCACAGCTTCCATTGTTAGTTGCTACAATAGTATCGACTGTCGATAAATATTACGTGTTGCACGTCACTACGCTAGTTATATTGAAAATATGTTTTTATTTTTTGTTTGGTCATTTTATTATTATGGCTGGGGAGTATGTTTAGCTGTTCTTTTTTTCTTAACTAGTGCTGAAGGGTGGGTTATATGTTTTGTTGTTGACATAAAAATGAATTCTATTTTATTAAATAAACAAGTGTTGTACTGAATGGCTGATTGCATGAACTGCAGTTTAAACCTTCAGCGCGGTTATTTTTTTAACACGAGGTTGAAACAAAAATTAAATACACTTTGAACCAACCTTTTGGAGTTCTAACTAATATCAACTATTTATGGATTCTATATTATTAGTAAGCAATTATATTTTTGAAACAATTAGTTTTTTTTGCACTAACGCATGTTAAATCTGTCCCAAGATATAATTTTTAATTGAAGAAGACGGTCTTAGTCAGGGTTCGAACCTGCGTCCCTCCATTTATGTACATCGGATGCTTTTAGTCAACTAAGCTACCAAGCCCAATAATAGTATATCAGTACCTTAAAAAATTTCTTCAGTTAAAAAGTTAAACATCACATTATTGATGAAACTGTAGCGTTTCCGAAAACCTTTTGTACAACGCCATCTAGTTGCGTATTTGGAACTAAAATTATTAGTCGTTAATTTAAATATAATATCCGACGCTCTTTTGTGTAAAAAATTGAAATAGACTAAGAGATTGAAAAAATATCCCGTCCATATTTTTTAAAAATTCTTGAGCCCTTAATGAAATCTGAAAGACCCGTAGCAAGTTGGCCTCTCGTCGACCCCACGGCCGCGTCCTAATCTCGGGCCATTTATCATGATGTCGGCTCCCTGTCTAACTGTCGCGATAGCAACATTATCAGTTTATTTTGCATCTAATAGATACGTTTTTTTTCTACATTGTAATTATATTTTTTGCTGCGTTTTGCAAGGCGAAAAAGCGATAGAAATAAATTATAATCAGCCCTTATAACGAATGTTGAATGAAACTACGTCTAGTTTATTAAACTATGGTTTATTTATAACTGCCTCATTAGCCAAGTGGTCCGGACTGCGACTGCTACGCTAGAGGTCCTCGGTTCGATTCCCAGGTCGAGCAAAGTGTTATTGGGTTTTTCTATGAAATTCCCAGTAGCAGCTCGGAGTTTGGAATTTGTGCCCGGTTAATGGCAATAGGCTCGCCCCCTATTACATGGGACCTAAACATACCGGCGAACTGTGGGTGTACATTAGTACGCCTCTGCCTAACCCTTCGGGGAATACAGGCGTGATGGTATGTTATGTTATGTTTATTTATAATCTGGTGATGAGTTAACAAAGCTTGAGAAATGTATGTTAAGGTGGTTTGGGCACGTAGAGAGGATAGGTGAACGGAGATTGACGAAATGAGTAAACATGGCGAGAATCGATGGAAAAGTTGGAAGGGGCCGACCTCAGCGACACAGACCATATCCAAACCCATATCCAAACTCCGGGCTACTAATGAGAATTCATAGAACTACACAATAATCCTGCGAATCGAACCCAGGACCTCCAGCGTATAATTCGTGCTTGGTACCGCTCTATGAAATTCTTAATAGCAGCTTTAAATTTGGACTTGTGCCCGTTTAATGGCAATAGGCTCGCCCGTTATTACATGGGACCTAAAGATACCAGCGTACTGTGGGTGTACACCTCTGCCTAAACCTTCGGGGAATGCAGGCGTGATATTATGTATAAAAAACCACTGGATCCATATAGCAGCTCCCAACTATCATCTTCCACCAAAAAATAGATCTACGAAAATGGTAATGCTCATGGTTCATATTATTTTGATTTCTAACAGGTCTCTTTGTAACATTGCAATTTAAGATCCACTTACCTTAAATGTGAGAGATATAACAAGATACACGAATAGTAGGCTCCTTTGAGAGTAGAGTATCGCGGCATCACACCAAAAGTAGTAAGATAATAGAAGGTGATGACGTACGTGGTGGTTTAAGTTATAAAATACCAGCGATTTAGCTGTTAATCGCGATTTCGCTCGCGACACCGGTGATTTCGCTAACGTCGTCGGTGATTTCGGTAACGTCATCGGTGATTTCACTGACGTCATCGGTGTTTTCGCTCGCGTCTCTCAAAGAGTATTTAATATATTTTTTTGAGATAAAGTGACCAGGGTCGTCTTAGGGCATCAAGGGGCCCTTGGTCATAACAAAATTTGGGGCTCTTTTAAAAAATGGATAAATTTTAGTCCTTTTGTAGGCCCCCCGCGAGTTTTCTACCATCCTGGGGGCCCTGCATTTGTGTCCCTTATGGGAAAGATGGAGCGGAAATAACGCTTTTATGTTCATAAAAATGAGAATTTTATGCCAATCCCCTTTGCCTAATATATGCGTGTTGTTAACAAAATGCGTTTTGTTGTTGTTATTATATAATGCGCCAACATAATAATACGTAGGATTACGTCAAATCTCTCTTTAAAAAAAGAGTAAAGATTTGGCTGCTTCATTGGTGCAGTGGTCAGGAATCGGCTTCTACACTACGGGTTATGGATTCAATCCCCGCACTAAACAAATATTTTTATGACTTACATTGTATTTACATGACATATCTAACTTTTCTATTAAACTTAAGATTGTACAAAATTTTTATATTTGCTAACTCAATCGGACAATGCTTTTAAGTTTGCTAAATCCTTTTTCTTATAAAGAAAATGCAATGCAATAACTGAAATGCCAACTCAATTCAAAATACAAATCGAGCTTCAAACGTTTAACAAAGAAAAAAAAAACATGACATTCGCTTATAACTTAAACCTTAGCTCTACGACTTTAGCGTCGACAGTTTTCCTTTGTAACCGTACACCAAACTCGATTCTGAAATACTAGGGAAAACGACTCTAAGCGTAATCGCTCCTCATAGTTTTGATTTTCTTTGTGAGACTGTCAGGGTTTTGTCTAGATGTGATTTTGAATGGTACCTAACGTTTGGAGCTGTATTTTGTTTAGCTGTAATTGAATAAGGTTGGGGCCGGCCTAGGAAAAAGTTGGTCAGTTTTGGTGGCTTTTAATCCGCCTTGTACAGTTGCCGTTGCATCACGCTATCCGGAACTAAAATTCTTTCAATCGATTCTCATTCTAGTCTCTAAACAATTAAGAGTTTATTAACCATTGAAGAACTTTGACAGTTGGCAGTAACTTCATTGCTTGAACAGCGTTTGTACAATCAGTACATAAATGATATTTAGTTTTATGAAAGCAACTTCTACAAGTCAATGTTTTACATTTTGAAAACTAGACGGTGGCCGACATTTCCAATTCTACTACCTATTTTATTGTGTAAAAATCGTCATTCACGACTTTCGAAAACGTATTCGTATCGAAATCGAGAATAGTTTGTATGAGAAGGAGGTTAATGAACATAGATGAAGCGAAAGTGGTGTGCCAGGATCGTCGAAATAAATTTCAGAGAGGTAGAGAAATAGTTAGATATAGGGAAATAGTAGAATTTAATAATTTCTCTCTCAATTGGACCTGCCCGACTGAGGAAGTACCTAGAACCGTACCCCCTACCTAAAATCTTAGTCAAATAACATATCTCCGTGCTAAGTTGTGTTCCTAACGGTGAGCAAGGTCGCCAGAGCTCCGCGAGGAAGGGTTGTTGTCAGTGGGGGGGGACCGGTGGTGTTTAAGCATCACACTTATTGTGTCCTATGCTGCCAACTGAACCATTCCTCCTTGATCTTTACCCGATACTCTCAAGAAGGGTGTAAAAAGATTTTTACGGGATCATGATATTTTATTTTATTTTATAACACAAGGTTTGCTAACAAATGTAATAATAGTCAATACCTACACATAATAATTACAAAATGAAAAGATTTACAAGCAAACACCACTTGCACTATTAATACAGGATTATTTAAAGGTTCCAAAAATTTTTTTACAATCTTACAATTTTAATCAGTAATCGGCCAAGAAGTTGTTAATGGATTTTCGAAAAGAATTGAGAGTATGAGCTTGTATATCTACGGAACTACTACATTCATTTATTAACCTACACAGGCGTGGGATAGGAGAGGAAAAACCAAGAACCGTTCTTCTAGGAGGAGGGTATGTGTGTATATCATGTATAGCTTGCAGTACTTACATTTTCTTTTTAGAATTATGTTTATTGACAGAGTGCTACTTAAACAGTTGTAGTACGTATCCTGATATAGAATATTAGCCTTTAAACCCACCTACTATGTGTCGATATTTAAACAATAATCAACATCAGTACTTACGCCTTAATTTTTTCCCCAAACACGTCTCTTAAAGAAACTTTTGGACATCTCAAGATCTTTTCTTGACGTAACCTTGTCGCGGGGTAGAACGAAGAGCGTCTTAACGATAGATTGATTAATGGACACCCGCATCTCGAGAATACGTGTGACTTTGGCGCGACGTATCTTTTTGTATTTTCTTGCGCGAGTTTTTGAAGTGTTATGGGAAAATAATAGATTTTATAGGACCTTCTTTTTTTGAATGATCTTATTTTTGTAGTGGGGGATGGTCATTAGATTATTAGCTGCGATTAAACTGGTTTTAATATTTTTATCTGCGCCCTACGCTTTCAAGAAATAACATGGTCTATAGGACATGCATACCATCGCGAATGCATTCCCGCGAAGTAATGCTGAATTGTACTGAGGAAGTACACCCAACAGTTCGCCGGTATGTTTTAACACACCATCACGCCTGTATTCCCCGAAGGGTTAGGCAGAGGTGTACTAATGTATAGGTACAACAATTCGCCTGATTAGGTCTCATGTATTAGGGGAATTTGGGACCGGTTAATGGAACTAAGCCCATATTTCCATTAACCGGGAACGAACTCAGACTCTGAGCTGCTACTAAGATTTTTATAGAAAAACCCCAATAACACTGCTCGACCTAGGAATCAAACCTAATATCTCTAGCGTAGCGGTCGCGTTTGGGACCACTAGACTAATGAGAAAGTAGAATGTGTTTTAGGTGTGACCCACTATGGGCAAATCTATTGCCATTATTCGGCCACGAATTCAAACTCTAATCTCCTGCTGAGGAACATTGCTCAACTTGGGAACAGAACCCACGAACTCATGTTCAGCTGCAGTATTGAGGCAGTTCTAATCAAATCACTCGGCATAATACTAGTAGTGCTAGTTGCAAAGTCCTAAATCAAATCACTGCTTACCCACTAGGAATAAATAGCGTGAAGCGAAGACTTCTAACTGAGAATAAAAAGGACATTTCAGTGGATCTTAAAAAGATATATCTTCAGCAGTTAGCGCTTAAAACATTTACCGAGCTTCGAGATTAAGTTATAAATAACGCCTCGAAAAATTTAGAGAGAAATTTATAAAATGCAGCGGAATTCATAAGCGGCGGCGGTTAAATAAACTGTTCTATTTTTGGCCCTTAAATAGATGGCGGCGATATTAAATATATGTACTTGTACTGGATCTGAGCAAAAGTAGATATTAGGAACTTATAAAAACTTTGATCCTAATTTGATTTCGTTCTGTTAGGCTGACATATGACAGATAAGGCAATATGTTTTCTATGAGAAATGAGTAGTAGGTAATGATTAACTAATACTAACTTGTGTGTGTAAAAAATTAAAGGAGATAGACTTTGTTCATGTCCCGTATATCTTCTTCTAATCTAATCGAACCTAGCGACGTTTATGCAGAAGCCGATCATTCAACCACAACGCCAATCGTGTTGTGAATTAAACCTTTAGACCCAGGTTTTTTTTACATTGATTTGGATCGAATGGACTTACTCTATGAGTATGATAATTGTATAATAAATATTTAGCATCTGGGATTCTAATATTTTGAGGGATAGAGAATTATGTTTCCTTTTGTAATATCATTCGTAAATGTCAGCAGGATAATACATTTGCGCGATAAACGGATCGCCTGATGGTAAGCGATCACCGCCGCCCATGGACACCTGCAACACCAGAGGAGTCACAAGTGCGCTGCCGGCCTTTTAAAAGGGAGTACGCTCTTTTCTTGAAGGTTTGAAGGTCGTATTGGTCTGGTTGTGGACTGCCAGGCATCATGATGATGGGGATGGAACTGTTGTCGCGTAGAACGATGGCGAAAATAGGCTGCAGGGATCAATCCGAACAATCAATCAATCATATTTGTGTTTGTAAACGAACCCATGATTGAGGAGTATATCCTAATGTCGAACATTTGTTTTTAATAGAAAAATAAGCTATATTCGTAAGTGTCGCTTCCGTTTACAACTTGCGCCATGCACTATAGCACTTGCAACGTCTTCCACACGTTCAGTTTGATTTATTTGAGTAATAATAACTAAAAGATAGCAGTGCTTTATATAAAGATTAACAACAATGCCTCTTCTGTGGGATTGTATCTACCATTGTCGGAGAACGTGGGCTACTTCGAAAACCTAGTTTATTTTTTTTATCTATGTTTTGAATGATTGAAGATGGATTACGCCATAAACACAAGACGAATCTTTTTTCCGAGGCATATCACAACATACCATCACGCCTGTATCCCCGAAGGGTTAGGCAGAGGTGCACCTAGTGTTGTACACCCACGGTTCGCTGGCATGTAGGTCACATGTAATAGGGGGCGAGCCTATTGCCAGTACATAACATAGCCAACCATTGTATTGTCTCATTTCTAGGCACGGGTCTTCTCTCAGAATGAGAGGGTCTATAGTCCACCACGCTAGCCTAATGCGGGTTGGCAGACTTCGCAGGCATGCAGGTTTCCTCACGATATTTTCCTTCACTGTTTAAGCGCGTGATAATTAACTATTAATACGCACATAACTTCGAAAAGTCTGAGGTGCGTGCCTTAGATTCGAACCCGAGACCTTTGACTTGGCAGTCTAATGGTCATATCACTAGGCTATTACGAGGCTAAAGCCAAACTGTTACTGAGAATGTCATAGGACTAGTTTGGCTTGAGAATCGAACCTGTCATAGGCAGTCACGCTTGCTACCAGTAAACTTATAAGCACTTAGTTTTAGAAAGATAAGGATATATTTGAAACCTTAGTTCAGCCTAAACTTGATACTTAAAGGAATAATGTTTTACGCGTTGCGCCAACGAACAATATCTAAACCCTAAAATGTAAGTTAACTTGCTAAGCTGACGTCTTACAATAACTGATGTAAATCCCATTTCAACCCACATCCTTTCCAGGGTTGAATGCCAGGGTTGAACAAAGCATAATTGGGTTTACCTGTTACGAAGTTTCCGTCTTCTTAGCGTCTTTGAAACCTAATATTCCGTAGATATTGTTGGCAAGAGGTATGTTTAAATCATGTATATAGTAAACTCATTTCAAAATAGCTTTTTCATTGTCTATATTTGTTTCATCGGTCTGAAGGTCCCTTGGCTATTGAGCGGAAGGTCTTAGATTCGATTCCCAGTTCGAGCAGTGTAATTGAGTTTTCTTATGTAATATGTCTAATGCTTGAAGTGAGGGGTTAATAATTATAAAAATGAAAGTAATACTTTTCGGCTGTCCGTCTGTTGGTAAAGTTTTAGTGTCTAAATTGCTAAACCATTTTCGGTATACAGATAGTTACTTAGATTGTACCCTGGAGAAAGACATTGGCTTCTTTTCTTTAAAATATATCAACCGCCACAGATGTATAGTAAATAAATTACGCTTCGGAGCGTCAAGTCCATGATTTGTATCCCATGCTGAGCAAAATATTTTTAGGATTTTATGGGTTTTGCTTAGCTTTGGAGCCTCACTGCCTCATTAGCCTAGTGGTCCTGAGCGCGACTGCTACGCTTCAGGTCTTGGGTTCGATTCCCAGGTCGAGCAAAGTGTTATTGGGGTTTTCTATGAAATTCCCAGTAGCAGCTCGGAGTTTGGAATTTGTGCCCGGTGATGGCAATAGGCTCGCCCCCTATTACATGGGACCTAAACATACCAAGCAAACTGTGGGTGTACATTAGTACGCCTCTGCCTAACCCTTTGGGAAAAATAGGCGTGATGGTATGTTATGTAGGTATGTTACATTTCTCTCCCACTCTCTCCCCCATCTCCCAAAAAACAAACTCAAAATTAATGGAACATTAAATAAAAACACAACTTTCTCAAATAATTATCTTTTAATTAAGATTACGTAACATAAAAACTAATTAAAGTATATGTGTAGGTACCACGTAAAAAGTACTTGCACCAATAAATCTATTAGTATTCACGTTCACGGTTGAGGGGCTGCGCCGGCGCATCGTGGGAAGATGCTCTTGTGAATGGGGCGCCTTGATTTAGATTTGAGTATTAATATTCTATGGCTGTGTTTAAAAGAGACAGGAATATTGGTGGTATTGATTGAACAACTGCGTCGTTAATCTAATGGTTTCAAGTGCGACCACTACGCTGGAGGTCCTGGGTTCGTTCCCAAGTCGACCAAAGTGTTATTGGGTTGTTCTATGAAATTCACAGTAGCAGCTCGGAGTTTGGAATTTGTGCCTGGCTAATGGCAATAGGCTCGCCCCCTATTACTTACATGGGACCTAAACATACCGGCGAACTGTGGGTGTACCTTAGCACACCTCTGCCTAACCCTTCGGGGAATACAGGCGTGATGGTATGTTTATGTATGTTGATTGAACATTCCTATAGGAATAATACGTTTTTTTAAAGTTTACTAGCAAAGGTCGTTAATTGGTGGTGGTGGAAGGTGGCACATTACTAGTGTTCTTGTTAATCCCTCGTGTTAAGCGTAATACTTGTGTAACGAGTGGGTTCACGTCGGTAGTACAATGAGTGGGTTTCGGACCGGCAACCACATGGTCGCAAGTCCGACGCCCTAGCCTACTACTAAGCCTTGCTAGCCTACTAAGTGAGGATACCGGAAACCCAAACCCTTTTAAAAGGCGGGCCACGCACTTGCGACTCCTCTGGTGTTGCAGCCGCCCATGGACACCCTCCATGGGCGGCGGTATCGCTTACCAGGAGGCGATCTGCCTGCCCGTTTGCTCTCCTATACCATAAAAAATAACCAGATGCTATTCCAACTAAGCGTGAGCGCGAGGTTTGAATCCTGCCTGCAGTCAAAATTTTGCTTTCACTAAAATAACTTTATAATCTCAGCATGGAAAATGCAAAAATACAAAAAGATAGATTGTTTGGTTGAACGCGGGCAAATTGTATCCAAATCAATAAAACAAATACAAAATCAGCTGTGTCTGTTAGCTTTTGATACCTAAACCGCCGAATAGATTTCGATAGCACATCATATGCCAAAATGAAGAAAAAAAATATACAGATAATAATATCATATTAGGCAAAGTTCGAAATAAGTATTTGGTTGTTTCATAACAACTAAACCTGCGAACTTTGTAAAATATCGCCGAAAAAGGTTCAATATAAAATATTAGATGGCTTTTTAAGTAGTTCTCAGACGAACCCACAAAACCCTTAATCACTCGTACCCACCAAATGTAACCCTAAACTGCCTTCGTGCGTAATAAAAAAGTTTTGTGGTCACTTCTGTATCCCACGGGATCGAATTATGGGTATCTGTTTATGGGAAATGGGTTCATAGTTTTGTTTATTATAAAGTGGGATGCGGTTCAAAGTTACGGTGTTTATATCTATAAGTTTTATTTGATTGCCACATTGAATAGATTAGTCTGGCACAGTAAATGTTGTAAAGACATCATTGAATGATTAAGTACCTACACACTTATACCTAAAAAGTGAGAATAGGGTATTTTACACCATGTAAAAAAAAATATGAAAATGCATTTTTATGATAGATTTTGAAAAAAATAAACGAGAAACGTTAGTATTTATTAATAAAAATGCAATGTAAATTTTATAATTCAATTTCAAAAATCGTCGTTTTTAATATATTTTAAAACGCCATCCGCCATATTGGACATCGACGTGACGTCACTCTTTCACTCGATGACGACGTTTGTCGTCTCAGAGTAACAATTCAACAATAATTGTTTGTCGTGCTGTGTTAGTTTGATTAAAATCGCATCATGGAAGACGGTTTTGTGAAAGCAGAAAGTACAAATCTACCAATGATCAATACGTTGATGGTGGCAATTTTTTTTGCATCCAATCCCGATTTCTGTTCTGCCGAGTTGAGAAATATTAAAACAGTAATGTAAGTACCTACCTAACTATCGTATCAAGTTTTGTCTAACAATAAGACCCAGTTTCACCAATTTCTATGTAACAAGGCATTAACTAATCAGCATTTAAAATTAACAAAGCTGAAGCAAACTAAGCAAAGCTAAATTGCTAAGGCTTCGTCGTTCACCTGAGCCCGCCAAATTCCCGCCAAAAATTGCGAAAAACCAATTGAAATTTAATTGTTTTTTCGCAATTTGTAGGTCTATAACACATTCTAGATTCCTAGCTGTAGTAATTGCGGCATTAGCTATACAATATTCACAACTGAGCATTAAAAACTTTGCTTAATAAACGTTAAAGAAGCTAAACTCACTACTTAATATAGGTACATAATATAACCTATAAATACATTAGGTACAAATTATGAAATTGTAATATTAACGAAGTTTTTTTGTTTATTAGTTAACATACTATTTATAACGCATACTTACATCAAAGTGGTCTTCACAGAAATACAGTACCTATAGTCTTTGTGGACAATAATTTTGGATCTCTTCTTGCCAGTTCCAACCAAGGGTTTCTCATTTTAATACCACTTGGCAATTGAATCCACAATTTTTGTGGCGTTTTTACACTTGTATTATTGCATTCAGGCACAAGACACCAATGATAAACATTATAACTCATTATTTTCACAAATCGTGTTACTTGGTCTTTGGCAGTTACAATACAACTGCTTCACTTAATAATGAAGTGACGTCACGAGCCGAAGTAGCATGGCGGCTAGCGTTTTCACGAGTAAATTCAAAATCATAAATTAAAAATCGTTTTTAAGACATTTTTTGGTTGTATAAAATTGAAATAAAAATTCTACTGGTTCATTACGATCTAAGGATTAATTTAAAAGAGTTTTCAAAAAAAGGTGTAATACCCTATTAAAAAAAAACATCATCAGTCATCTTTAGCCACGGTTAGGTTAGAGATTCTCAGGTAAAGCAGTGTTATTAGTACTGTCTATGAAAGAACTAATAGCAGCTCGCGAGCCTAGGCGGGAAAATGTAAATTGCACGTTGTCGATTTTATATTACATACCATCACGCCTGTATTCCCCGAAGGGTTAGGCAGAGGCGACTAATGTACACCCACAGTTCGCTGGTATGTTTTTAAAAAATAGTTGGTGAATATAAGTGTTTGTGTTCGTCTGGGTGTTTCTTATGTATTATAAGTATGTATTTACAAAAAAAAAGTATTTAAGTATTATATCTATTGTCTCGTACCCATAGTACAAGCTCAGCTTAGTTTGGGACTAGATGGTGCTGTGTAAAAATGTCCCAGAATATATATATATATATTTTTTATAATATAGCTTCCTGTTACGTAGGACCTAACCATACTGGCGAACTTTGTGGGTAAATCTCAGCCTGACCCTTCGGGGAATGCAAGTGTGATGTTCGAATCGAGTCCGGGAACACTGCGAAAAGCTTAATTATTCACAAGAAAATCCGCGCAGAAAAACACTTAAGAATCTTGAACAAAAAAATCTAAATTCTTCCCAACTCTATCGTTCAGGTATTCGAACTAAGTAGGGAAAACTTGGCGAAAAACCGCTCAAACCATATCCTTCCTTGTTCTATATTTTCTATAAATATCGTGGAAGCACTACCAACTCTGCCGACCTCAGTTTCGAAACTTTGCCCGCTTGTAAAATGAATAATTTTCCGCGGAAATTCCTTGGATGTTTAAATTTTAAAGCGTCAGATTTTGTTTCATGCCTTGACGGATTCAAAATCGCCCTCAACAATTTAATACCAAAATAAATCGTAAACCGAACAATATTTTACCAAATTGTGATATTATTTGGATTGAGATATCGTTCTAGGTTTCCTGCCGTACCGTACGTACTAGATCGGAAAATCGTAAACCCAAACTTAACATAACATAACATAACATACCATCACGCCTGTATTCCCCGAAGGGTTAGGCAGAGGCGTACTAATGTACACCCACAGTTCGCCGGTATGTTTAGGTCCCATGTAATAGGTGGCGAGCCTATTGCCATTAACCGGGCACAAATTCCTAACTCCGAGCTGCTACTGGGAATTTCATAGATAAACCCAATAACACTTTGCTCGACCTGGGAATCGAACCCAGGACCTCTAGCTTAGCAGTCGCACTCGGGACCACTTGGCTAATGAGAGAACCCAAACTTAATAAAGTTATCAAAAATAGCATTCGCTTACACGGTAAGATGGTACAGCAGGAACTAGATTGACGGTATCCGAACGTACTCCGAATTAGAACACACTTTAAAATGTTGCGTTTATGTGTGTGTGTGTGTGTGTGTGTGGCTGTGTGTGAAGGTGACTGAAATCCTTAGTAGCTCGGAGTTTTGGATCGTGGGATTACGTGGGACCTAAACACCTAAACATACCGGCGAACTGTGAGTGTCTTACAACACACCTCTGCCTAACCCTTTGGGGAATACAGGCGTGATAGTATGACGATTCTGGAATTTATTTCAAAGTTCAGACATATAATTACAATGTCGTGTTTCGTACCTACTAATTAAATTAAATCGATTTCGTAATTGTTATTTGCATTCGATACGAATTTGTTTCGTGGGTTGTTAAATTAAGGACATATATTATATACCTACTAGACTTTAATTATAACTGTTTGGACAAGTTATTATTAGCATGTTGGTTAAAAAAGTTGTCCCGTCACCCCGTCTGTCTGTCTGTTTCTGATAAACTCAAAAACTACTGTACGGATTTTCATACGGTTTTCACCAATGGACGGAGTGATTCATGAGGAAGGTTTTATGCTATTTAACAACAAGCTCTGTCTCTTACGAACGGGTGAAAAGTAGAACTAGAACTTTATTGCTGAGTTCGTATTTAATTGGTATATTACCTCAATGCCAAATATTCTCCCGCTAAGAAATAATCCCGGTTCGATGTAGTCAGTAAAATTACAGGGTGCCGAGTCTACTATTCAGTTGTGTCAGAATTGTGATTCAGTGACTTCATAATGGTTGATTTTTGACAGTTTTCTCTACGAAATCTGTCATTTCTTATGTCATTTAGTGCCATTGGACGGTCATTCTGAGTCAATTGAAATAGCAGACTAGGGCCCCTGGGCAATTGACTTCAACTGAGGTGTCAAGATGACAACGCGCGAGTGATACCACTGGTGTTGCTGGCGTCTATAGGCTGCGGTTACCGCTTACCATGAGATGGCCTGTATACTTGGTTACCAGCGCGACACGTCTGGTGTAGCGGCTAAAGGATCAGCTCCAGCACCTGTGTTCAGACGACGCGACTGCCATTAGACCTCAAATATGAGAATAGACTGGTTTTCAGGGTATTTTTGGGCTTCTGACTACCACTAACAATTGTCATAGATGTTCATATGACAACCGGGTCCAACGGCTTCATTTGTTCTCTGAGGCACGGAGAGATCTCGATGTGTCAAAAATGGTCACCCATCCACACACTGACCGTGATGAAAGCTTAACCTTGCACATCAGTTGATCAGCTTAGTAATTACTTAGCTACGAGCCTCTTCAGCCATGATGATGAATGTTTTGTAAATAAATATATAGTACTAGCTTCTGCCCGCGACTTCGTCCGCGTAGCGTGATGATATATAGCCTATAGCCTTCCTCAATAAATGGGCTATCTAACACTGAAAGAATTTTTCAAATCGGACCAGTAGTTCCTGAGATTAGCGCGTTCAAGCAATCAAACAAACAAACTCTTCAGCTTTATATATTAGTATAGATAAAATCATAATACAGTACGAGGATTCCCCGTGGCGTTGATTATACTAATTTGATAAGTAAACATCGAGTTGAATAACGTGATTAATGTCTAGTAAACAAATATATTTGCTGATGACCTTTAGAATAAGAGATATACTCGTATGTAAATTAGTCTTCTTAGTGAATATGATAAATTACATTAAAGTGTTTTTACCATGGGAGAGCCATTTTTCGGCATGAATGGGTCAGCTCGACCGGAGCGATACCACGGCTTCCCAAAAAAGCGGCGTCAAACAACGCTTACATTGTGTTTCGCCGAGTGAGTGAGGATACTGAGGCTTACACTCTTATAAAGGGTGGGCAAAACGCACTTGTAACTCCTCTGGTGTTACGGGCGGCAGTAATCGTTTACCATCAGCTGATCCGTCTGCTCGTTTGCTCCCCTATCTCATAAAAAAACTGTTCACTAAATAAAACCACAATGCAGTTATGAAAGATCTTTACAAAGTAGGAATATACTCGCGAACTAAACTCAAAAATGCAATTAAAAATTCAAAAGCGCCAACTTCAAAGGAAAATAGCGGAGATAAGTCAAACTTCCGTTCTGCGATATTGTTTTTGAAGTTCTCACCCCTTTGAGGGCTTCAAATGTAATGGAGAATTCAACGGAATGATCTTGTTTTGATGTCCTTAACGGTGTAATAAAGGTATTTGTGGATTAGATGGGATTCTGATAACGGAAAAATAAATAAATCTTTGAACGGTTTAATAAGACTGCTTCATTCGCATATTGGTCGTAAGTATGAATGATTCACTAATGAGGTCCAGAAGTATACCTAGTAGATATTGTTGAGATTTCCCGCAAAATTTGTGCGATCTAGTTAAAAACTTGCAAAACAATGACTTGTAAAAGATCTGTTTACAGAAATAAAAGTTACAATATTACGCCTGTATTCCACAAAGGGGTAGGCAGAGCTGTACTAATGTATAACCACAGTTCGCCGGTACGTTAAGGTCCCATGTAATCGGAGGCGAGTCTGCCATTGACCGAGTATAAATCCCAAACTCCGAGCTGCTACTGAGAATTTCATAGAAAACTCAATAACAGTTTACTCGACCTGGGAGTCAAACCCAGGACTTCTTAACAGCCCTCAGGATCACTAGGCTAACAAGGCAGACAAATATTGTTCTTTTAATTTCCAGCACCAGGTCACTTTCAATTTGTGGCTGGTGAAATAGTATTGGTTTGCCTCTCATTACATGATATTAAAAACATGCGTACATTAGTACAGCTCTGTCGATCCCTTCGGGAAACACAGGCGTGACGGTACTTTGTGTAATATAATCTAGAAAATGCATGATATAAACATCCTAGTTCCTACAATACAAACAGAACCTAAAACTACAGACAGACATGTACAAATATTTAGTATTATATCGGAATTGAACCCCTAATCTCATACAGAAGCCAAGCCTTCAATCATTATATCAATCAAGCTTGCAATGCATGCTTAGAAAGAAGATGACGGCTTTATAAAATATCAAATATCCGAGCAAAAGATTCCACTCCACACAATTCAAAGTATATTCCACAAGAAAGAGACAGAGCTATTTTATATCTCACCGATAATCTACTCCCTAGCCGTGGGAAGACTGACGGACCATGAATTTCAATATTAATACGAAAACCTTTCTACCGAATAATGGTCTATTTCATAAAAAATCTATTACCTATTCGTGTTCTTGGCGTTTTACCAAGCTAATTCGACTGGGCTACCCTTTTAAGTATTTCTCTGTCGTGGATTTTTAGATTTTGGGAGTCTATTTGCCATTATATTTTATAAGATACTAGTTGTCGCCCGTGATGTCGTTTGCGTGAAAATGCTGCCGCTATTTCCTCTCGAATCTTGTAGTTTTTTTGTACTCAATTTTGAAAGCTTATCAGCTAGAACATTTTCGAGTTAGCCAGATAGAACTGCACATAACAGGCTGACGTTAATGTGTTTTGTGGGTCAAACTGGAGTTACTAGACAAAATACTGCAGATCTAATATCTTGAGAAACTTAATTGTGTTGACACGATGAACTTTTTTAATTGGTATCTTCACTATGTGATTTAATAAACCATCACATGGTAAGTGCGGTATAAAAAATAAAGAAATTGACAGACAATCTTGTTGAGTTTCTTAAGAAAATACCATACCATCACGCCTGTATTCCCCGAAGGGTTAGGCAGAGGCGTACTAATGTACATCCACAGTTCGCCGGTATGTTTAGGTCCCATGTAATAGGGAGCGAGCCTATTGCCATTAACCGGGCACAAATTCCTAACTCCGAGCTGCTACTGGGAATTTCATAGAAAAACCCAATAACACTTTGCTCGACCTGGGAATCGAACCCAGGACCTCTAGCTTAGCAGTCGCACTCGGGACCACTTGGCTAATGAGGCAGTAGTTTTTAAGAAAAATATTATTTTTTTATCAGCATTCCAGTCTCAGATCATAATAAGGATATTATCGTCATAAAATTAACTGTTCTATCTCTTGAAACTTTTACAGAAAATAACAGTAATAGTAACAAGAATTTAGATTAAACTAGAAATGGAGGTAACAAAGGTGGGCTAGGAATTTAATCTAAAGATCCTAGGGTTATGTTTGAATAAGAATATTGTAGATAAAGTGGCAGTTTGAATAGGTATAAAGACTGATAATGTTTTTGAAGAGGGTTTGATGAACTTAGACGTAATAATTGACGTCGATATTAGCCAATCTGTGTTTGTCTTTGAAGGAAATTACGTACCGTGAAAAGCAAATACCTTTGTATTTCATTACGTCCGGATTTTCAGATAGCGTATTTTCTATGCAAATTACTGATTTTTATCTTTAATTGTATATCTGTTTACTTTTCCTGTTTCCTTGTGCTTGATTTCCAGTCCAAACAGATGCGACAGAATGTCAGAATTTTTAATATACTTTGACTGTTATTTTACCTTTTACACTTAAATTACTCCTTAAGCCGAAGTTCAGGATACTTTATCTAGGTCACGTAAACTTGTAATAAATGACGACGATGCTGACTTAGAAGTATTACTGGAAATAATAAATAGTTCCTACAAAATATTGGTGACTTATAACTGTTTCTATTTAAGTGCTAACCCAATAGATCAGCTATTTTTATACGACCATGTTCTGCTGTTGCAGATCATGAGATCGAAATTAAAGCATGTAATTTTGTCTTTTAGAAATCATATCTGTAGTCATTAATAATGAAATATTAGCACTCGTTTCAAAACTGAATGAATCCTGCAAGCTCGAAAGCTTGATCTGAGATACTCAATACTCAAATACTTTATTGGATTCCATTATGTGCACAGCAAAGTTTATACAGTTCAGTATATGAGAGGAATGTTTTTTAGAATAATATGTTCTTGAAGACAAGAGAAGTCTGCCAAACTTCCTCTCTTGTTTTGTGAAGAGACGAGTAAGAGCAAATAATAAATGGATCCATGGTGGAATGATGATGAGGTGCAATACAAAACAGAAACTCTAATTCAATATTTTTCTCTTGTTACAGAACTAGCGGGCGGATGTCAGAAAATGTGCTGTCATTCAAAGCTGACGCATCAGATAATAAGGCGCGGTATACATGCGAAGCTAAAAATGTGATGATCAGCAACACATTGAAGGCTGAAATAGACCTTACTGTGCTATGTGAGTATTGTCTTATAGTTAGGTACAAATTTTAATTAAAAATAATTATAAAAATACAGTTAATTATAATTAAAATAAGATACTTGCTGAGAATGCCCTGGTAGATCCAGACTTCAATATTGAAAAAATAGATGATCAAAGACATAATTAAATTAGAGGATAATATTATGCAATAATAACCTAGATTTTTTTAGAATTTCTTAAAAAAAAATATTGAAATTGCTTCCTAAAAAATGTAAGATTCATCACAAAATGGCGATATTAAGTCTAAATTAACATAAAATATTCAAAACCAACATAAACTTACAAGCTTATATTTGTCAAAATCTAATAAGAGGTACAAGCGACGATCGCATTTTGAATAGGAAGCATCAAAGACTGAATCCCTTTGGGAAATAAACGGAACAACCTCAAAGCAATTAGATTCTATCACAAAGTAATAAATAGGGAGAAACGTGCCAACAGTAAGATTTTAAACTCGACATTTTCAACGGTTACTTGTGTCTGTGAACTTTATATTTTGTAATTACAGCGATAATGCTCCTATAATAAGCATCTTATCTTATCTAATGTGGGGCCGAGGCAGCAAGGCCTCAGTGCACTTCGACCCAATGGGATCTTTTGTGCTTCCCCTAGATACCTACCTGATCCTCATCCTCTCCCAGCTCGTCAAACAGCTTTTCCATGCGCTGTGTAATGAGGCCTGGGGGTATGAGTCTGTAGTCCTCTGGTCTTGGATAACCCTGCCCCAAAAGGCACATTCACTTCTTAGACATTGCATCGCAAGTACACAGAAGGTGAACATGCAATGCAGTGGCTGGTGGTCTGTAATAACTAAAACCTTAGTTGTAAATTCAGTGTTGGTTTATGAGGTTGCAATTATGGACAGTATTATTAAACATACATCACATCTGAATTCCCTGAAGAAGGTATTTTAATCTCAAAAAATCACAAACCTAAACTCCGAACTGCTACTGAGAATTTTATTGAAAAACCCATTAACACTTTGCTCGATCTAGGAATTGAACCTTTGTTCTCTAGTGTAGTAGTCACGCCTACGACCACTAAACTAACGAGGCATTAAAATGTCCGTATTTTCCTCTACGTACTTAGGATTATTAGCTTCTTTTAATAGCCAAAGCCTAGTTAGTCTTCGTAAATAATTGATTTATTACAAACCTTAATATTTTTTAGCATCTTCTGTACTTGATAGCGTGAAGAATACAGTCAGAAAATTGCTATGTTGCTAATATTGCATTTTTATACGTATATAAACGCAACCACGGTTAACTCCATACGCGATATCGTTACCATTTCGATCTTCAAACCTGTTATTTGTTTGAAAACAACAATAAAACGATCCCCCTTAACTCATACCGCACATTTTGAGGTCGCTACGCCATTCCCCAATCTCTTAATCCCACCGAAGAGGTCCAATATCAAAACGAATAATTCTGTGAAGAACCCCAGCATCATCCCTTAGAGCTACCAATCCTTTGATAATATAACTCTATCAGGTGCGGGCGTAGTCGAAAAGCGCAGTAATTTGACGTCGCTTGGAGTAAGACATAAATGAAGTGTTCTTTTCGTTTAAACCAAAAATATACATCGTTATTCTCAAGTTTTTTTTCCAAATCCGAATTTTACGTTTCCTATTGTTTGTTCTTATACATACGCACGCTGGTTACTTATTAGTCCTATTTGAACGACTTCAGCAATGATCAAACTTGACCGCTAATCACTCCTTATATCATCATGTTTTAATAACACTTGAAAGTATTTTGCCATTCATCTATGTCTCAAAAGAAATAAAACTTATAGCCTAAAAAATAATTACTCAAACTTTTTTATTAATTAACTTTAACAAAGTTTTCTTTTCTATTACTTTATTTATTACTGTAGAAGTCTTTGACTTGCACCCCATCACAAACAAGTGTCCCCAAAATCCTGTCTCATTGTTTATTTACAAAGAACAGGTAGTCAGGGTAATCGTCCAACCGTGGCGGAGGGGACCAGTTTTTTTCTTTATAAAACACATTTACTTCACTCGTCAAAGACTTCTGAAGTTGAAGATCAAATCGAAGATCTCAGGTAATATAATGTCGATGGCGCGGTATTAATAAATGATGACAAGGCCAATGTACTATGTAGATGTTTCTTGTGATTTAGATACTCGTATTGATAGAACAAATGGAGCTTTTGGAATTTTTTAAAACATTATATCAATCAATCTTGACATATCTATACTAATATATAAAGCTGAAGAGTTTTTTTGTTTGTTTACTTGAACGCGCTAATCTCAGGAACAACTGGTCCGATTTGAAAAATTATTTCAGTGTTAGATAGCCTATTTACTGTGGAAGGCTATAGGCTATATATCATCACGCTACGCGGACGAAGTCGCGGGCAGAAGCTAGAATAATATAACATTTATGATGGTATGTAAAATATTTTTAGTAATACATCAATAACGAATGCCGAGTATTATTTTATAAATCATTGAATAGTACATGTATAATTCGCAGTCATTTTAATAATAAGAATCTAAGTAAATCAGAATATAGACAAGTCATCCATATATACATATGATAATTGACTTTTCCTTTAAATTGCCTCGTGTATACTTAATAAGGACCTAATATTTAATCATTATAATTGACTATATTACTAAGTCATGAAATAATAAATCCATTAACGCTCTTGTTTTGTTTTGATGGACAACCGAAACATGGTGAAACCCGATGTCGAGATCCACAGATTTAGACATTACCGTCTGCTTTATCCCAAACTAATTAGTGTTAATTGGCTTTTGCTCGCCCTTTAAGAGATAAAGGCGTAACTGATACTTAATTGACTTTCGGTGGTCTGGCCTATGAGTATCGTAAGCTTTCGATACACTAGTGAATTAGCCGGGCTTATTTATTATTGATTAGCCTAATTGAAGTCTTCCATTACAGTCATCAATATCGTAGTAACTAAATAAAGTAGTGTTTTCAAGTGTTTGTATTTTCCCAGGCTACTAATTATTTAGTATAAATTTTAATTATGAACACTTTAATGATAAATTGTGATTATTTGTCTAAACAAAATGATCATTTGCACACTTTCTTGGGTATAATATCGCAATCAGCTCTTAATAAGCTAAAACTATTTGAGAATTCTTAAAACGTACACGCAATTACATGAGTTGATTATAAAGCATTTGAGTAAATACAAATGCTTAAAGTTTTGCAAGCAAAAAACCCTTTTACATCAAGGCTTGCATGTAGAACCAAACTTACAGCAAGGGTTGTTTGCCTTTTGTTTCTGTTAACTGGGAGTAACTCGTATATTATTTAAGCTTCTAAAGGTTGGCAAACGTTTTGGCTCTGCTTACTAAAAACTCGAGGCAGACTTACAAGACATGCATATGAATGAAACATGTTTAACTAAATACTTAATATGTAGTAATGCAATTTGAATTTAAATGAAAGTCTTTTTAGTGTTTATCTGTATATTAACGACATATTCATCGCTGTATGATATCGCCACATAAATGTTATCAATTTTCCTACCTTCTATCATTTTACCTTTTGTATTGTTGAGTATAAGAGCCAAAAAAGTTGGGCGGGGATGGTCAGTATAGCCTATTATCACGAAAAAACCTTCTTACAAACTTCTTTCATATCTATGTCTATCCACATCTAATGTCTATATAGATATGATTGTAACATAGACATGATCGGCTCTTCTTATATTAGGATTAAGTTATTAAAATCTAGAAATGGTTCTTTTTCAAAGGACACTTCTGTACATTTTTCTTGTACTATAATATTATTCACGTCTTCAGTGAAACGATCTAGGTTAATAAGTCCTCTCGGTTTCAACAGTCGCACGTTTCATTCTTTAGTCTTGCTACTATTATATAAAATACTAGCTTCTGCCCGCGGCTTCGCTCACGTGAAGCTATATAAGGAGTAAAAATGGAGAACCAACATTGATGACCTCTTTTTTGTATGGGCCTCTATACATCAGGGAGGTCAAGCTGTATCTCAGGATGCATTTAATTAATTGAGATAAAAAGTTCACCAGTTTTTAAGTTGGAGCATATACTTTCTAACAGTGATAATAAAATTAAAATCTATTCAGTAGTTTTTGCTCCAACCCGTAACAAACAGACAAGAATTTTAAAAATCACATTTTCGGATTCGGAGACGTCTATATACCATAACCCACGTGTTTTTTTTTTTATATCTTCAATGTACAGACACATCTTTTTTACAATTTTATAATAGTAGGAATTTAAACGTCAATCATATAATAAGACACGTACCAACAAATTCCCTAAACGATACAGCTCAATGATACACGCATAAATCACAAACTCCCACAACGACATTCAAATTTATTTGACATTTATTCGAAGAGGGCAAAGTTTTAATTTGTTCCGTCGCCATTGACGCCCCCCAGAAGTTGGTTGAACATATTTTTACCTTAAACTCTTACTTCTATCGCTTCGAAAGCCCTCC
The DNA here is from genome assembly GCA_947256265.1 of Acronicta leporina. NCBI lineage: Eukaryota > Metazoa > Arthropoda > Insecta > Lepidoptera > Noctuidae > Acronicta > Acronicta leporina. Next base: position 1,169,441 of record OX366537.1, on the reverse strand, counting down.
ATTTTGAAATGTACACTAAAATGGAGTTTTATTTTTCGAAACGTTATATTTTTAAGTGGTTTGTGTTGAAAAGGTCGGTTGTCAAGCTATTTGGATTAACTTTGCCGAGTGTTGTAGATATGTAGTTTGTAACGAAGAAATGCTTTGTTTTATTTTTGCTTATGAATTATTTATTCGTTCTTTCAAAAACAATATAAACCTTAAGTGTTTTGTTATTGTCTGATACCACTTTTTATAATAGAAAAGATGCTTTGTCTGCAGCTGAGAAATGGCAAAGAAACTGAGAGTAAAAAAAAGAAAAATAATAATATTCTACATAATTATGCTTATATTTAAGTTTATAATAATAAATCTAAAAATATAATAAACTGCCTCGTTAGTCTAGTGGTCACAAGTGCGACTTCTACGATAGAGGTCCTGGGTTCGATTCCCAGGTCGAGCAAAGTGTTATTGGGTTTTTCTATGTAATTCTCAGTAGCAGCTCGGAGTTTGGAATTTGTGCCCGGTTAGTGGCAATAGGCTCGCCCCCTATTACATGGGACCTAAACATACCGGCGAACTGTGGGTGTACCTAAGTACACCTCTGCCTAACCCTTCGGGGAATACAGGCGTGATGGTATGTTAATGTTAATAATAAATCCGATATAAATGTTAACAAAAAGGCTATAAAATATAAAGTTATAATAAAAGACACATCACAGTATTTCAACATTTCGATTTTCTGTTTCATTAGTCAAATATCTCAACTTAAACAAGAATATCAATAATCCGAGATTATGAAGAAATGTCTGCTCATAATCTCGAAATCTGCTCAAGACGACAACTAAATAGACATTGTAAATTTATCTTTAAAACCCATTATACTTAAACCATTCATTTTGTCTGAAACATTTTCAACCACGTTAAAATTGCATTTGAAATAAGAATCTAGTTTTTCTCTAACTAATTCGAGTCTGATAGTGGATCTTGTCCCAACACCCTTGAGACAGCCTTGGATATATTAGATATAATTAATTCAGCTCATACATTACTCCTAGACTTAAAGTAATGTTTATTAAATTGCTTACTTTGTTCTTACTTACACGTTATATTGGATTAATTGCAAAATAATGTTGCATACATTAATAAAAAAAGGATATTCGTTTAATAAAGGGAATGACAAAGGTCATCTTAAATGAGATTGTGAAAATGAATTCACGAGCGAAACTTTTTTCTTTTATTTATGTTTTACAACACTATGGACATAAATTAAAACTTTATTAAACTTTGCTTGACATAGCATACCATCACGCCTGTATTCCAAGAAGGGTTAGGCAGAGGCGTACTAATGTACACCCACAGTTCGTCGGTATGTTTAGGTCCCATGTAATAAGGGGCGAGCCTATTGCCATTAACCGGGCACAAACTCCGAGCTGCTATTGGGAATTTCATAGAAAAACCCAATAACACTTTGCTCGACCTGGGAATCGAACCCAGGACCTCTAGCGTAGCAGTCGCGCTCAGGACCACTTGGCTATTGAGGCAGTTGCATGACATGAATAGTTAATTAATTGTTAACCCGCTTCAAAAAGGATGTCCAATTGGACTGTTGTTTTTTTAGTTTATGCTACTTAAATTCGAACCTGATTTTTTACTGTACGCATTTTCCGTTATGTGTTTTACAATTGTACTGCCTCATTATCATCTCTATAATATGTAAGTCATCATTATTAAAAATGTGGCTAGTGGTCTTGCGTTCTGTTTTAGGCCAAGCAAAGTGTTCTTGGGTTTTTCTATGATTCTCAATGCTATCTCGGAATTTGACCTAAACATACCGAGGATTTGTGGGTGTTCATTTTTAATAATGAACTTGGAGGAATACAAGAGTGAAAATATAATTATTTTTTAATAATTGGTAGAGTTGAAATAACTTCAGATAAATAGTTTCATTCAACGTCTTTTCTTATCTTAACTTGTGTAGGGCCGAGGCAGCAAGGCCTCAGTACACTTCGACCCAATGGGACTTTTTGTGCTTCCCCTAGATAACCTATTCCTCATCGCCTCCCAGTTCTACAAACAGCTCTTCCATGAGCTTTATAATGAGGCCTGGGGGTATGAGTCTGTAGTCCTCTGGTCTTGGATAACCCTGACCCAAAAGACACATTCGCTTTCAACGTCAATAATATCATCAATTTTAATTTGTCCTTTTTCTATCATAGAAATTTCTATCAAATTATAAAAATATTTACATGAATGTCTTCATATTTATTGATATTAAAGGCTTCATTAGGGTATAGCCAATAAGATTTGGACTCGAATAAAACCTGTCTATACGTGAACAACACCGTTCTTTACAAAATCAAAGTTGGTTTGACACACTCATTATAAAATCAATAAACTTTGGTCCGATAAAAAAAAACTGAAACTATAATTTTACTCCATATCTAAACGAGTTTTATAACAAAAAATAACTGATCTCCATTCTCAGCTATCACAGATTTGATTTTAAATATAAAACGCATCACCTACTCGAAATTCATATAAATCTTCTGAATAAATCGCATTTTTATGGCGATTGATCTTTCATAGGCTTTTTACAACATCGAGTTCGCTCCTAATAAATGTTTCATTATTCAATACCGTACTTATGCGGCTGAAAATGATATTAGTGATGCATTAAATTACTATGCTGCTGAATTTGTTATCTAATAAATTCAGCGTCGCTCGCTCTTTTGTTAAAATTAAATTTATATCATTGTCATGCCTATCTGACGACAGCAAATGACCCATTTTATTCTCAATTTTCTGAAATGGACGTGTTGGATTGATTTTGTATAATACTTTTTTATTATACACCAAGGTGTGTTGGAATTGGCAATTTCAATCTGAAACTGCCTCATTAGGACAATTAAGTATGTAAATGATAATAAAAATGAATTAAACCAATCTTCTCTTCCAGATGCTCCAACGCACGTCACCATATCGGGACCTTCAGAAGCCAGGGTCGGAGATCCAGTACCTCTGACTTGCAGTACTGCTACATCAAACCCTGCAGCTGATATCAAGTGGCTGGTACTTGGAAAGCATCACAATGAAGCCAGCAACAGGACCGTTATTTCGCCTGAAGGTACATTCACATAGACTTATTATTGTCTTAACCGTAAATGAAATCATTTTTAACCCTTAAGAGCTCCTACGGACTGCAGACTGCCAGAGCCGCAACAACCGAAAGGGAACTGGCTCTTACGCTCAAAGTTGTCAAAACACACGCCAAAGTGCTTTATGACAGACTTTGACGTAAGGGTGGTCGCCAATCAGACCCTAAGAGGTCCTACCTCCAAGCAGGTCAAATATTTTCTCACCTTACGATATCGAGCAGTGAGAAATAGTATTCTAATTGGTTAATTAGTCTCATTCTGTCATTTTATTTAGTACCCATCATAAGATAAAACACAAGAGGCATACAAACAAAAAAGCCTGGGAGGCTAATATGGTGGTAATCTCAGCTGATGCTACAACCCTTACAGCCGCATAGTTAAACTGAGTCCATCACGTGACTTAATCACCAATATAAGCTGACCTCGTCTTGCATAAGCTATTCGTATTATGAGAAGTCATCTGGCAAAGTATTGCACTTGGTGTAACTGTGTGTAAGTTTCATTTCACCTCTCGACTCGATTTTAAGCATCAATCATTGAATAGAATAGAAACATTTTTATTCAAACGAACAAACGGATACAAATACATACACATAAAATTTTGATAGGTACATTGCAATATATATTTGATAGGTAAATGTATTGTGTGATAGGTGGGACAGCCCCATGTGGCTCACTGGATACAGCTGCACGTGTAGTTGTACCTTTCTTAACAGTAATTTACTAACAGTAGGTTTAAGTTTGTTACTAACAACATATGGATCTTGTACATGTATTTGATCTGAAATAAACTATATTTATTATTATTCCATTTATTCAAATATGATCATATTATTTATATTTTTAAATATTTTTATAAAAAAGAACAAGAGAAATAATAACTTTCCTTCACTATATAACTTTATAAAAATTAGCATAAAAAATGCAAAAAATCACAAAAGTTAGAAATAAAAATATTTAAAAATATAAAAATAGTTGTCCACCGGCATGGGGAGCAGGGTCCAAGCTACCGCTGGTTAGGGCCCCAGAGACAGGAACCTCCTCACAATACGCGCCGTATCAAGGAGTACTGCCTTCTGAATCAGGCCCTTAACCCAGCCATCCAACTCGAGCCTCCTGAGGTGTTGGTCGAGGCTCTTGGCGATAAGTCCATTGATTATTATTATTATTATTGCTAATTGACGTGATCCGAGACCTTCACCAATTAGATAGCCTATCGCGGTTGATGCCGATAATCAAGATGGACTCTCGGATGGATGGACTTAAACAATAACATACCATCACGCCTGTATTCCCCGAAGGGTTAGGCAGAGTCGTACTAATTTACACCCACAGTTCGCCGGTATGTTTAGGTCCCATGTTATAGGGGCGAGCCTATTGCCATTAACCTGCCACAAATTCCTAACACCGAGCTACTACTGGGAATTTCATAGAAAAACCCAATAACACTGCTCGACCTGGGAATCGAACCCAGGACCTCTAGCGTAGCAGTCGCGCTCAGGACCACTTGGCTAATGAGGCAGTAATGGATGGACTTAGCCTCTCAATTTTCGTCTCTCTTCGGTTTTAACATGTTCAATTTGTTTATAGGTGGCTGGATTACAACCTCCAACATCACAGTGGTGGTTGAAGCTGGCAAGAAGTCCATCGTGGTCGTTTGTCACGGCATCAACGGTCAGCTCACTGAGAATGTGGTTGCTACCCACACGATCAACGTATTATGTAAGTATATTTTACTAGCTACATGAAATTATATTAGAAGTGAAAATTTAAACCAACATCGATGATCTCTGCTTTGTATAGGTCTGTATACATCAGAGAGGTCAAGCTGTATCTCAGGATCAAAAACAAGGATCAGGAACAAATTAATTATAATATTATATAGTTCCAGCCGTTCTTATGTTGTAACTAATACGACTGATTTTTTTGTGTATAAAAATATATAGATATAGATGACTCGTAAAACTTTCTTTAGCAGAAGCTTCTTCTGAAAGTGTAGATTCAAGTGTTTGAAAATCAACGTCAGACAGTCCTTTTGGCATATACTAAATCAGATCCTTTTCAGTTCAACCGAGAGGCACTGTGCTATCTACCGTCTATTTCTTTTATTTTAGTCTATATATCGAAGTTCAATACGCAATTTTACGTTACCGAGCAATAGCTAGATTAATAGCTAGATTTTACAAGACCGCTCTTTTTTCTCTAACAGCTGAATGTCGTTCAGCACTTTTGTATAATTACTGACACCCGGAATCGCGTGAACATTTTGCGATCGTATAAATACAGTATGTAAGTTGTATGTCTCATTTGTGCAGCTGAATAAATGTTTCTTTATTTTATACTAGCTTCTGCCCGCGACGTCGTCCGCGTAGCGTGATGATATTATATAGTCTATAGCCTTCCTCAATAAATGGGCTATCTAGCACTGAAAGAATTTTTCAAATCGGACCAGTAGTTCCTGAGATTAGCGCGTTCAAGCAAACAAACAAACAAACTCTTCAGCTCTTCACCATAATTACAGCTAGAATCTATATTAGTATATAGATTCTAGCTGTAATTATAGTGTTTCTTATCAAAAGATATATTAACTTGAATAAATATAGTTTACCTTTATCACGTCTTTAGAACGATGCAACAATTTATGTAAATAGTTGAGCTATTAAAACCATAAATTCAATAACATTTTGCCTATCGCAGACGCATATAGCCAAATTCCATTACGGTACAAAATATGATAGTCCATGGTTTAAGTAAACAGGTCGGATTTTCCGTCAGAAACCTATTTGATTACAGAGCTGTCATGTACACGCGAAGGCCCCAAGCATATTGATATGCGAACAAAATAAATCGCGCCGCCTCTGAAATTTTCAGGAGTAAATCTGTTCAAAAGTTATTAACATACCATCACCTGTATGCCTTAAAAGGTTTGGCAGAGATTTACTTACGTACCTACAACCACTGTTCGCCGGTATGTAAGATCTCATGTATTAGGGGGCAAGCCTATTGCCACTAACCGGGCACAAATCCAAACTCCGAGCGGCTACTGGGAATTTCATAAAAAAAACCAATAACACTTTGCTCGACCTGGGAATCGAACCCAGGACCTCTAGCGTAACAGTCGCGCTCAGGACCACTAGGCTAATGAGGCAGTAGCTTCTTCTTGCAGTTACACGATGTAATATTTTGCATAAAAAATTTAGACACTTCATTTCATATTATGTTTCTGATACAGAGCGTTTGACCATTTGCTTATAACATTAATTTTAATTCATTCATAGTTCAGGAGAGTGTAATAGCTCACGGTGTGACACTTAATCCGTAGTCCAGGAGCTGAGCCATAAATTATTCTCTTTGATTACCTCTTGAAGTTTAGTTGATATACTGTAACTAGGAAATACTAGCATCTAGGATAATAAATATAGGATTAGCTGTTTGTCTAGCTGGCAAATTGCATCTCTTATTGATAGGGCTTTTTGAGTTATAAGTTAGCCTATGTCCTAACTTAACAAAGGGGGAATTATAAGTCAAGCCACAGTTTTTTTTTTTATCACGTATCACTGTATTATGTGTGTACGTTGTAGCCTATCTAAGTAGACACCTAGTTTCATTTGTCGCTTGATGGTGTGCGTTTTTACCACATAGTTTATTTATTATCTAGAAATGACATCGGGTTCTCAAATAACGTGAATCTTCGTTTAATATAGTCGACCTCGGTCAAACTTGGACATCCTTCAACGTCCTCACATCTTTTTATCGCAATATTGTAACAGTGAAGTTTGTAATTTATTTATTTTAAAAGAGTGTCCATGGAGTTTCTTGCCGGATTCTTCTCCATAGGATCGACCTTTTGGAACCGTGCAACTAGAATCATAACGTTTCAAAAACGCTTGTAATAGCTTATTTGAAATAAAAACATTTGAACTTGAACTTGAACTTAAACACGGAATCAAATCTCTGATTTTATATCTGAGCAACTGGAAAGTAAGAAAGCTTTTAATTAAATAAATATTTTCACGTGGGAGAGCCATGTTTCGGCACGAATGGGCCGGCTCGACCGGAGTGATACCACGGCCTTACAGAAAACCAGCGTGAATCAACGCTTACGTTGTGTTTCGCCGAGTGCGTGAGGTTACCGGAGGCCCACTTGCGGGCAACGCACTTGCGACTCCTCTGGTGTTGCGGGTGTCCATGGGTGGCGGTAATCGCTTACCATCAGGGGATCTGTCTGCTCATTTACCCCTATCCCAAAAAAATAATAACGAATACATAGTATGTATTTGTAATACTTGCTTACGTGTTATTTATATGTAATTTTTACTAACATCGAAACTTCGTGAGGACTATTTGACTTTAATATATAATATTATAATAAGTCTTTCGCCTGAAACCTTTGCAAACGTGACTTGAAATCATAGTGGTACTCAGACGCTGTTGTGTTATATATATATTAGGTATTATGTGTTACATATTATATCCAGGGTGATTTTTTTACATAACATAACTTACCAACACGCCTTTATTCCCCGAAGGGTTTGGCAGAGGCGTACTAATGTACAACCACAGTTCGCCGGTATGTTTAGCTCCCATGTAATAGGGGGCGAGCCTATTGCCATTAACCGGGCACAAATTCCAAACTCCGAGCTGCTACTGGAAATTTCATAGAAAAACCCAGTAATACTGCTCGACTTGGGAATCGAACCCAAGCTCTATAGCATAGTAGTCGCACTCAAGACCACACGGCTAATGAGGCAGTGTTTTTTTTTTCATTGGAGTCAATAAACCAGTCAATAAATAGATGTTGGGAAACCTAGTTAGAAACCTAAATTTGCGATGGTGTACAGACGTACACCGGCAGTTCATAGATTTGTTTTTATAATGTAGTAACGAACTTATTAAAAACAATCCAAGAATTGATAAAATTAATTAACATAACATTGCTACTGAGATTTCTACAGAAAAATCCAATAAAACTTTTCTTTACTTGGAAATTGAATCTAAGTCATAAGGCTAATAAGTTAGGTATTTTAAGAAAAATCTAATTCACAAAACTATCCACAAATATATCTAAGAACTATTATTACCTATCCATCCAAATGTATGACCTCGGCAAACAACGTTGAACCACGCAGCGTTCAATCAACAATTTTGGCCAAAATTTTAGCTACAATATCGATTTACAAGCAAAGTTTTTAATGCTCAGTTGTGAATATTGTATAGCTAATGGCGCAATTACTACAGCTAGGAATCTAGAATGTGTTATAGATGTACAAATTGCGAAAAACCAATTGTAATTTGAATTTGGCGGGCTCAGCTAAACGATGTCCATAAAATATTTTACCTCATCAATGGCGTAGTTGCGACAAGTGACGCTTAACCTCTCATTTTTCACAACTCCTGAGTCTTTAAACTTTCCTTTTTCTCTTGAAATAAATCTTTAAAATATCGTCGCTGGAGCTGAAAGCCCTTCATACAAGTAATTGGAAAAATAACGCTCTGAAACACTGTTGAAAACTGAAATATTTGGTTTAAATGCACTGAGCTACAAGCTTAGGTTTCTTTTTAGAAAAAAAAGGTTTTTGCTCTACACGTGAGCCAATGTGAGGTTTTCATGCTGGTTTTTCCTATTGGAGTTTTTCTTTCAGTTAAACTTGTTAGGATATTGGTGTTTCACTTTGTAGAAAATAGTTTTTATTTAAAGATTTTTAATTTTTATCTTATCTTGTGTAGGGCCGAGGCAGCAAGGCCTCAGTACACTTCAACCCAATGGGATCTTTTGTGCTTCCTCTAGATAACTTATTCCTCATCCCCTCCCAATTCTACAAACAGCTCTTCCATGAGCTTTATAATGAGGCCTGGGGGAATGAGTCTGTAGTCTTCTGGTCTTGGATAACTTTGACCCAAAAGGCACATTCGCACATTTCTAATAGGTATGGTAGCATCGTACGACATAGAACTAACCGTAAGATAAGTCATGTCGGTTGAGAGGCAAAATTAAGGCACCTTTAAGACGTAAGTTCAGAATGTGAAGGCAAATTTCGACATGGCAGCTGGGACTCGCGGTGGCTTAGAGGTCATAGCGTCTTGTGTACCTAACCAGAAGACGCAGGTTCGAATCCTGCCTGCGAGTCGAAATTTTCCTTCACTAAAATAACTTGTAGAATGTATTATAGTTATTATTGGAGATTTATACCACGAGAACACATATTTCAATAATAGTTACTGAGTGGACTAACTTAGGTATATTATTTATTATTATATAACATACCATCACGCCTGTATTCCTCGAAGGGTTAGGCAGAGGCGTACTAATGTACACCTACAGTTCGCCGGTTTTTTAATTCCCATGTGGTGAACCTATTGCCCTTAACCGGGCACAAACATCAGAGTTACTTCTGGGAATATCATAGAAAAACCCGATAATATTGCTCGACCTGGGAATCAAAACCAGGACCTCTAGCATAACAATCGCGCTTAGAACCACGAGACTAATGAGGCTGTTAATATTTTATTTCAAAACTCAAAATAAATTTCGCGAACAAATCCGCGTGCATCAACTAGTTATAAAGCAACTCCATCCAAAATAGGAATCAAAAGTCTTGACCCCGGGATTACCGTTACCCACACGTCTAACCCTTCATCTGTTGTGGTCTTAACCCTTGCGAACTCGTGGTAACTTAGATTACCCTTTAAATCATTTCTAGTGGGGGGTTAGGCCCTTGAGAGCCGTTGTGGTCAAGCGAGGGTGCTTTGTAAATCGCGTATGGACCGAACACGGTCTTTGGCACCCCGTGTATACTTAAATAGTCTTTATTTTATTCACCAATAGCTGTTAGGCGTCAGTTCGTCCGCGTGGTATTTAAAAAAAAGTAGCCTAAGTTACTCCTTGTTACATCAGATATCTGCCAGTGAAAGTCCCGTCAAAATCGGTATGTATAGATTCAAAATAACATAACATAACATCACGCCTGTATTCCCCAATATTCAGGACTTTCTAAGGCCCCCTCCTATGCATTAATGTTTACTAGGTTTTGCCCGCGGCTTCGCTCACCAGGAGCCAAAAACCAACAGTGATGATTTCTTCTTTGTATGAGTCTATACATCGGAGAGGTCAAGGTGTATCTCAGGGTCCGTTTGATTATTTGAGATAAGGAGTATACCAGTTTTTAAGGTGGAGCATATACTATCTAACAGTGATAACAAAATTAAAATCTATTCAGTAGTTTTTGCGCCCACCCGTAACAAACAGACAAGAATTTTAAAAATCACATTTTTGGGTTCGTTCGTTCATACCGTAACCCAATTGTTTTTTAAATATCTTCAATGTACAGACACAGTTTTTGTACAATTTTATAATAGTAGATATCACTATCACTACTTATTATAAAACAAAGTCGTTTCCCGCTGTCTGTCCCTATGTATGCTTAGATCTTTTAAACTACGCAATGATTGCGTGTTTTGATGCGGTTTTTTTTAATAGATTGAGTGATTTAAGAGGAAGGTTTTAAGCTATTTAACATCACGCTATGACTCTTAGGACCGGGGCAGCGCGGATGAAACCGCGGGCGGGTCGCTAGTTTGTTATGAATCAAAGTTATGATAAAAAATATCTAATAATACATTATCTTTCACCATATCATTATATTGCGGGGCTATCCGCGTTAATGGGTTGAGGTAGGAAATGTTATTTTATAATCTCTGCCTAACTTACAAGGAATACAGGCGTGATAGTAAGCAGTCAACCATAAAACCCGGAAAACCGCACATACTTACTTATATATAAAACATATTAAACATAAAATGATAAAACTATTGCTATATAAACAACCGGGGGAACGTCCGGCCTGTGCGAATTATCATAATATTTGCGGAACCGGAAGCGCAGCTGACGTCACGCCCGCTGCCGGCGTTTGGGGTTCAGTGGGAAATTGTGTAAACCATTTGTGGGAAGAAAATTTTGGTTACATACATAATATATTTCGACCTGTATTATCTATCCCTGAAGCGGGGACTCATGGACGTATCCATTCTTCCTGTTCTCACACATGGTGACTAGGCACTCAAACATTGTCGTTCGAGGTTTATCAGAGAACAATGGATCAGAGTTTTTTTTTTTCAATAACTTGCCCCACACTGTATCGTGGATACTTTTACAAACACAAATTGTAATGTACACAAACGCCCAGACCCGGAACAACTACCAGTAGATCATACAAATTTTTCATCCGTGTGGGGTTCAAACCCACAACACGTGGCGCAGAATCCGATCACTCAGCCGCTAGCCAAACGTGTCATCAAATCTATACTCCGGAGTATACCGCAGAAACATTATTACCATCCAGTTTGACGGGTAATGTAGTCATTACTGGGCATATGAGGTGTCAAGATGACAACGCGCGAGTGATACCACTGGTGTTGCTGGCGTCTATAGGCTGCGGTTGCCGGTTACCATCATCGTTTGACGGTTTTTCATAAGTATTTAATTAGAATTTTTAAAGGCAAATTTAAAAAATAAAAGACGTGGTATATGTATATGTCTCTACTATTATAAAATTGTAAAAATCTGTCTGTACATTGAAGATATTTATTTTTTTATTTATAATTTTTGGACCACTATTCCACCCTCCATCATTTAGTTAGTGTACTCCTTCAATTATAAGAGGCCACATCATGCGCAAAATTATTGATGGTATTAAGAAAAAAATATTCGCATGCAATCAACAGTGCAAAAATATTATGTTTAAACTAAAGTTACCTAATCAAATTTGAAATTTACGCTAATTGATAGTGTATTAAAAAAAAACAAGTGGGTTAGGGTATAAAAGTAAGCCTTTTTCGGCATTCGGCTTTCGTCTAACCCAAGCGCACGTCCTAGCTTCCGACTATCAATTCACTTGCCGATTTTAGGCAAGTATGCACACCAAAGGACTTGTCGGCAATCCAACTAGAGTAACCAATCACTGAAAGTTTACTTTTCATCTATAAAGTGTAACTGGGGCACACAATTTTTTCGTTCGTTATTTATCTGGCAAAGTGGCGAATTGAAGGCAGGTATTTCATTTTTTTTAACAGTTTGGTGCCAATTGCTGACAGAAACAATACAAAAAATTAAAAGCTGTGAAAGAGCCATGCTTCGAATGCATGAATGGGCTGGCTCGACCGGAGTGATACCACAACCTCATAAAAAACGGGTCAAAAACAACGCTTACGTTGTGTTTCGCCGAGTAAGTGAGGAGACCGGAGACCCAGACTCTTTTCAAAGGCCGGCAATGCACTCGCGCCCCTCTGGTTTTGCGGGTGGCCATGGGCGGTGATATCGCTTACCATCAGGCGATTCGTGTGCTCGTTTGCCCCCTATACCATAAAAAAAATAACGAATACATAGTAATGTATTTATAATATGTACTTGCTTGCGAGTTATTTAAAATAATTATGTAATTTTTACTAACACCGAAACTTCGTCAGGACGCTAATTTCCAATCACTTTCAAATACAACGGAACCCCAGACTTGAAAATTCATAACACTGTATTTTTTCGTCGGCCTAACGCGATAAACTCTAGGTCGGATTAAACAGCTTTTTAAACTGTGCTTTCTGTCCCATTCTCTCTTACTAATATTATTAGCTGTCCCGTTTTCGCATAGCGTTTTAGTCCACTTTTTTGCGGTTTAAAGTTTGCGTACCAGGTTTTTTGCGGTATGGGGAATTTGGGGAACGACGTGTGTTTGGTTTGGTGTATAAATTGGAGAAAAGTTGCTGAATTTTTGCTAGGTTTTATATCGCATGAAAAATCTGAAAACTCGAATCGGAATATCCTTGTAGAGCGCTAGAATTTCTTGTCGAATTCTTCTCCATAAGATAAAATTTGTAAATCTATTTGCGACCAATACAAAAGTAAGTATACATACCATCACGCCTGAATTCCCCGAAGGGTTAGGCAGAGGCGTACTAATGTACACCCACAGTTCGCCGGTATGTTCAGGTGCCATGTAATAGGGGGCGAGCCTATTACCATTAACGGGCACAAATTCCAAACTCCGAGCTGCTACAAGGAATTTCATAGAAAAACCCAATAACACTGCTCGATTTGGGAATCGAACCCAAGACCTCTAGCGTAGCAGTCGCACTCAGGATCACTAGGCTAATGAGGCAGTAAGAAAGTAAAAGTAAGTATATATTATGTTACTTCTACTGACAGTTGTGTTGGTTGTACCTATACTTACTTTGTCAAGAGCGTCTGCTGATCGTAAGATATTGTGTTCAATTGCCAGTTTGAGTAGTGTTTTAGGGATTTCCTTTTAGTTTGCAATAATATCTTTAATTTCGTCATACTTGTTTAATATGAATGAGTTTTGCCACCTACCTACATTTTCGTTTTCCCTGCTGTCCCTTTGCTTAACAAAGCCCTCTCCAAGTCTTTCTAGTTACTTCGAACCATCTTAGTATGTATCTAAGCCGTCTCACCCCATTTTTCTAGGCCAGCCTCGACAGTGCCTACCGTCATTATCCGTGAGGAGTTATTGAGGAGGCCCAGTGGTTACCAGCCCCAATCCCATTTGAGTGTTATCTTTTACCCCACGTCTAACATACCCGTTTTGAAGCGCAGCTTACGAAAGTAATGTCTACATAGGACTTAAAAATACTTGCAATCTGAACGTACTTTTCGAAGAATACTATCAATGTAACCTTCCCACGTTAGAGTTGACATAGGCTCTCCCCTAGATTGCTTTGGGAGGTACCTGTGTCGCATAGGGAGGGAGCCGGACGCCCGGTGCCATCACTGCGTCCATTGTCGGGAGGACACGGCGCTGCACACGCTGGTGGAGTGTGCAGCATGGGAGGAGCCGCGCCGTGCCCTCGTCGCTGCGGTGGGAGACGACCTGTCGCTGCCGGCCGTCGTTCGATCTATGGTCGGCAGTGCGGCGTCTTGGGACGCAGTGATCGCCTTCTGCGAAACGGTCATCTCGCAGAAGGAAGCTGCGGAACGGGAGAGGGAGTGCGTCAGCACTAACCCGATCCGCAGCCGGCGCACCGGGCGTCGGAGGAGGGCCGACAATGCCCTCTTCCAGCCTCCGTGAATGGGTCCGGGGGTGGCAGACGCGGGGACGTCCTCCACACCCCCCTTATAGGACCCGAGGCGGTGGCGCGTAGTGTTCCACGCGCGCCCCTCTAAGGCGATGGGGGGGAGTCCAACGCCTCACTCCCCCCCTCCACAATCTGCAGTCGGGGCCCGCTGCGGCGGGCCGGCACCAGTCGGGGGCCGCGGACGAATTCTCTGTTTCCCGTAGCCCCCGACGCAAACGTGCAGGAAGGAACACCGTGTGGTTTTTAGTCGGTAGGTCACCCACTCTGGGTGGAGTCCGACACGCCCCGCCGCCTCCCCGGGCGGCGGAAGTCCATGAGGATTTTCCACACGCACAAAAAAAAAAAAAAAAAAGGCTCTCCCCTAGATCCCCTAAATATCTCTTTATGTAACATAATCAGTTAAAACCCTGTTATTTCAAGCCACCATTAGCATCACACTAGTTAAAATGTTTAATTCAGCGGCCATCTTGGTTTTCGGGTCAGGTCGCAGTGTTAAATGAAATGACTACGTTTCGTATATATACGCTCCTTTTTTAATAAGATCGGCTTATCTCCTTCTAGGGTGACCTCTTCTGATGCTGCCTCTGACATTCGCCATATAAATTCCTTTCCTTAATCGTCTTCCATTCAGTCACTCAACATGTCCAAACCATTTCAGCATATTCTTTTCAAAAGTGTCACTAGATCATCTTTCAGTCGGCAACATTGTCTTATGTCACACTTTTCTTGATAGTTTGAGCTCGCTTTACACTTTATAATATAACAAAACATACCATGAAGCCTGTATTCCCCAAAGGATTATTCAAAGGTGTACAAATATTTACCCATAAATCGCCGGTATATGTCCCACTCCCATGTAACTGGGGGAGCCAATTGTCATTAACCGGGCACAAATTCCAAACTCCGAGCTGCTACTGAAAATTTTATAGATAAACCCAATAACACTATGCTCGACCTGGGAACCGAACCCAGGACCTATATCGTAGCAGTCTTTTGAGACCACTAATGACTAATAAGGTACTCTATTATTTGCTTTATTTATTGTTCCTACATATTTATGTTTACAAAAAACGGCAAAGAAAAATACTTCATACGTATTTACCCTCGCCGCTAACCTCGTTCATTTCTCGCTCATCTTCCAACAAGACCTTAACCTCACGCGTGTTGTTTTAGTATCCCACACGACATAGCAGCGCTATTTACAAAGAATAATTGTAATTTAAATTAGACCCAAATTGTATAAAGGAATTGTAGAGATCAAAGTAATTTTGAATCAGTCTTTACAAAACTTAATCTAATTACCATATCTTCAAGCGTGTATTCCTAAAATGGTTTGCAGAAGTATGTAAGTACCTACTCGTATATCTTTGGTTTCTATTATCGAGTAAAAAAAGAATTACACTTTGCTTAAACCGGGTAAAAAGAAGATATAAGTGATACAACGGTGTGTGCGTGTTGCCTATGTAAATACATTTATTTTCTTTCTTTCTTTCTAATAGCCTAGTGATATGACCATTGGACTGCCAAGTCAAAGGTCTCGAGTTCGAATCCAAGGCGCGCACTTTCTGACTTGTCGAAGTCATGTGCGTATTAATATATTATCACGCGCTTAAACGGTGAAGAAAAACATCGTGCGGAAACCTACATGACTGAGAGATTTTCTCGGCGGCGTGTGAAGTCTGCCAACCCGCGTTAGGCCAGCGTGGTAGACTATAGCCTTATCCCTCTCATTAGGAGAGGAGACCCGTGCCCAGCAGTGGGACAGTGTAATGGGTTGATTATAATAACCTGGGTATAGTCTTTAGTGTAGCATTTCCGCTTACAACCATTTGTAGACTGAAAAAATAGCATGTAAAATAAAAAAATCTTTCTTTCTTCTTATAAATCTATACCTGCCTGCGGTTTCACCCGCGTTGCCCCATTCTTTATAGTCGTAGCGTGATATTAAATATCTTAAAACCTTCCTCATGAATCACACCGTCCCTAAGTGAAAACCACATGAAAATCCGTACAGTAGTTTTTGAGTTTTTTTGCGATCAGACGGACGCAGCGGGGGAGTTTATTTTCTGATATTTCTAAAACAATCTTTTTTTTGTATTTTTTTTGCTTTTTTCATACTAGATTATAAGTTCAGAATGTGAAGGCAAATCTCAACATAGCAGGTAGGATTCGCGATGGTTTAGTGGGCATAGCATCTGGTGTATCTAACCAGAAGACGCAGGTTCGAATCCTGCGTGCAAGTCGAATTTTTCCTTTAACATAACATAACATACCATCACGCCTGTATTCCCTGAAGGGTTAGGCAGAGGCGTACTAATGACACCCACAGTTCGCCGGTATGTTTAGGTCCCATGTAATAGGGGGTGAGCCTATTGCCATTAACCGGGCACAACTCCGAGCTGCTACTCGGAATTTCATAGAAAAACCCAATAACACTTTGCTCGACCTGGGAATCGAACCCAGGACCTCTAGCGTACCAGTCGCGCTCAGGACCACTTGGCTAATGAGGCAATTTTTCCTTTACTAAAAATAAATTCCTAAAATAATTTACAACTCCAGTTTCTAGGTTGAAACCTTAGTTAAACTGTGTTCCTATACAAATCGCGTCTCATTCAGCATACGGCGCGTAGTGGCCAACTTGTTATCTGCCCTACATTAATCATTTCTTAAGGGTGTGGTGCAAAGTGTAAAGAAAAGCGATTATAAAATGTAGAACTTAACATACCATCACGCCTGTATTCCCCGAAGGCTTAGGCAGAGGCGTACTAAATAACTTATTCAACCCATTATATGTACCACTTCTGGGCACGGGTCTCCTCTCAATGAGAGGGATTAGGCTATAGTCCACCACGCTAGCGTAATGCGGGTTGGCAGACTTCACAGAGAAAATCTCTCAGACGTGCAGGTTTCCTTACAATGTTTTTCTTCACCGTACAGTATATTTAGGTCGTATGTTATAGAGGGCGACCTATTGCCATTAACCGGGCACAAATTCCAAACTTCAAGCTAGGAATTTCGTAGAAAATTCCAATAACACAACTCAATCTGAAAATTGCACTACGGACTTCTAGCACAGCGGTCACGCTCAAAACCACTAGGCTAGGAAATATAGTAGGTATCATGTTTTATTAATTGTTACAACTAATACCCAACAACTCACCCAAGTTTAAAATTTTGAGTCATGTCGGTTGAGAGGCAAAGTAACTTGCTCTTCCATAGATGTTCAATTGACGTCACCTTTAAGACGTAAGTTCAGTATGTGAAGGCAAATTTCGACATGACAGGTGGGACTCGCGATAGCTTAGTGGTCATAGCCTCTGGTGTATCTAACCAGAAGACGCTGGTTCGAATCCTGCCTGCGAGTCGAATTTTTCCTTCACTAAAATTACTTTATAATCTTAGCATGAAAAATGCAAAAAAAAAACACAAAAAGATATTTTGAGTTTGAATACAATCTCAAAGTCAAATGTTTTATTTCAATTAGACTATTATTATATTCCCGAATAGTAATTCGGGAGTTTGAAGTCTATATTCGATTTTCGTTAGCTGAGCTCTAAGACTGGGATTTTGGGAAATTCTCACGGCGTTGGGAAAATAAGATCATTGCGTTCACTATAATCCGCTTTTTCTATCCCCATAGCCCATAGAACAAGAGATTAGTAAACAGCACATATCTGTGGTCCGCTGGCCAGCACACACTAAGATAGGACCAGGAAACTGATCTGGGGATAGTCTTATCTTAATATTTGGGCAAAACTAGACATTTCGCTTATCAAGGGACTAGCGACCTTATGTATGTACATTGTGTAGGTACGTAATAAAATATTTGAATATAAAAGAATATAATCTGTGACTGAATTCATTAGTAATTCGTGATATTTGGCATGAAATAAGAACCTAGATTAATAGTATCCCGAATCCAAATAGTAACACAATTTGATTAAAATCTGTTCTAATTAGGATTTATTTTGGAACTAGCTTTTGCCCACGACTTCGCTCACATGAAGTTATAAGTATTAGGAGCGAAAATAAAAAAAATAACATTAATGATCTCTTCTTTGTACGGGTCTGTATACATCAGAGAGGTCAAGCTGTATCTCAGGACTCGTTCAATTAATTGAGATAAGAAGTTGACCAGTTTTTAAGTTGGAGCATATACTTTATAACAGTGATAATAAAATAAAAATCTATTCAGTAGTTTTTGCTCCAACCCGTAACAAACAGACAAACAGACAAGAATTAAAAAAATCACATTTTCGGATTCGGAGACGTTTCCCTATAACGCACGTGTTTTTTTTTAAATATCTTCAATGTACAGACACAGCTTTTTTACAATTTTATAATAGTAGAGAAGTATGAGATTTGTAGCAGAAAAATATTCATTCGTTTACGATTTCAAATTCGACAGTTGTTCGTGTTTGCCGGATCCTTGAACGATCTTACGTCTTAAAAAGGATCTTGTCGCTTCAATCCTAAACTTGGACTTAACATTTTTAGGCCACTGCCAAGGTGACGCTGCAAAAAGCCTATTCATATGTTGTTTACAGACCCCCTTTTGGGGGGCGTCGCGATAATGTGCCGTTTTTGCTTCCACCGAGCTTCTTTGTAAACGTTTATTTGCGTTTTCATGCTTCTGTATGGAGGTTTTTGTGGCTATCTTATTTTATCGTGGAAGAGATTATAAGGTGGGTAGATATACTCGGATCATTGAGTAGTCACATAGGGTTCTTTTTGGATTGATTGGTTGTAAATTTCTAAAGATAATTATGTTTTTTTTATGGGATAGGAAGGCAAACGAGCAAACGGATCACCTGATGGTAAGCGATAACCGCCGCCCATGAACACCCGCAACACCAGAGGAGTCGCAACTGCGTTGCCCGCCTTTCAAAGGGTTTGGGCCTCCCGGTAACCTCAACTCACTCGGCGAAACACAAGGCAAACGTTGTTTCACGCCGGTTTTCTGTGAGGCCGTGGTATCACTCCGGTCGAGCCGGCCCATTCGTGCCGAAGCATGGCTCTCCCACGTGAAATATATGATCTTGAAATAAAACTATTTTTTACGGATTTTATCGCGTTGTATTAATATAATTTAATTCCCGACGTTTCGGATCCATTACAGCATCCATGGTCACGGGTAGACTGAGGTGTTGGACGTCTTAAGTCTCAGAAATCAGTACGATAATTATGATATTATTTTTTGTGAAACAAAAAAATGTATCTGTGTTCCTCCGGCTAAGCTTTCTGGATGTTTTAGCCACTAAGCTAACGAGACCACTGTTAGTCAAAAAGTGATTTCAGGGGCTTGGTACCTAATGCGTAGATACTTGGCTGGAGGGACGCAGGTTCAAAGCGAGAGATCGAATTTTTTTATTCCACAAAAGTGTTCAAATCTTTATTGTAAAAAACTCTTGAAATAATAATAATATGTTATTGGTCCTCCCTACGCTTCTTTTAGCATTCTGACTACCAATAACGGTAGTTATAGATATGTATTGACAAACAACGGCAAAACGTACCTACTCTCCGAGGCACGGAGTCGGCTCGATCTGTTAAAAATGGCGACCCATCAATGGACTGATCGCGGCAAGCACAACGTAATCTTCCTGATCGATCGAGCAGCCCAGCCTCTTTAAGCTAAAAAGAATCAAAATCCATCTAATCTTATCACTAAAAAACTCAATTATATTAATTGAATCGTTATACACAACCTTATATGTAGGGTTGTCCCGTCCAACACGTTCCCCTCATTAAAGTAATGAGTCTGTGGACATCGCACGAATTAATTGCTCAACCGTTAGCTCCCTGCGGCGACAGCCCTATTCGTGCACAAGTGCGACCATAATTGTTGCAGGACAACCCTGAAATTTTGCGTTTTAATGTACTTACTGTTTGTTCGTGTTGTTTATGTTTTGTAGATAAAAACGTTGTGTTTTTTTAACGGCGTGGTTTTTGTTTGCATGTGAATTTTATTGAATTTTCTTTGTTGCATGGAGGTTTGAATGGTGTTGTTTAATTTTTGGGACACGCTGTATTTAAAAAGTACAACTGTAGGTACTGGTTGTTTTGAATACCGTATTGCATACGTTACTGTTTTTTTATGTTGCAAATCTAGTGTGTTTATACACAACACACAACATACCAACATATTTGTTTAGTAGCTTCTGCCAGCGACTTCATCTGCGTGGAATAGTTACTTGGTCTTAGCGTGATAATATATAGCCTATAGCCTTCCTCAATGGGCTATCTAACACTGAAAGATTTTTTTCAAATCGGAGCAGTAGTTCCTGAGATTAGCGCGTTCAAGCAAACAAACAAACTCTTCAGCTTTAGAAAGAAAAAAAAAATATTTTTTTACACCAGGACGCGTTAAAAGTTAAAACAACAAAAAAAAAGAAAACACGAGTGCACCTTTAATTAAAACTAGATAGTCTGAGGCATAGCCTAGATGGACCAGGTGCCAAAGACCAATAAGTCCACGCTATTATTAGAAAAAAAAGCTTGTCATATTTATGGTGTGGTCTGTGGATGGTCTGTGGTACTGTGGTTTAGAGGTACATAATTATTATAGTAGTATAGAGTATAGATGATTCGATATTCCAATTGACGTGTTTGAGATCTTCCGCTTATCCAGTAGCACGTTGTATCGAAACCCATCAGCTCAATCATTGCGATCACTACTATTCAAATAACTAACTTATAAGCTAAAAACATTATTAGATCAAAAATACTATCAAAATTATCAAGTTTCTCCCCATCTATCATTTCTGCTTAGCCCCCAAGGGATACAGTTATCCACATGATTAATGGCGTCGATAACATGACAGTTAGTAGCGGGTTTGATGCCCCAGTGAAGCCGTGAAGACGGTTGAACTAGAATTGGCGATTGTTATATTTTTATCTCGGGAATTATATATTTAATGGTTTTTTATCATTTCCTTTTTGGCTATTGTAGGCAATGGCTGCTAAATTAGAGGTTTTCGGTTTGAATTCCAGGCTCACCTGAATCGTCCCTAGTGCGACTGCTAGGCGAGAGGTCGAGAACTGTTAATCGGGGTTTTCTATGAAGTTGTCAGCATCTCGGAGTTTGAGATTTTTGCCCGGGTACTGGCAATAGGCTCACACCCTAATATATGGAACCTAAACATACCTGCGAACTGTGGGTGTACATTAGTACGCCTCTGCCTAACCCTTCGGGGAATACAAGCGTGATGGTATGTTATGTAATGTTCTCAGTAGCAGCTCATAGTTTTGTGCGCCCTATTACATGGGACCTAAATACACCAGCGTAGCTCAGCTTCTAGCAGCTTGACGGTATGATAATACAGGGTGTTTGGCGCATGGACCGACAAAAATTTTTGGGGGTCCATGCGCCAAACACCCTGTATAGAACATTCCAGAAATAAGACCCATAACTGGTTTGAATATAAATATCAACATCACTTAGCGGAATCGTGTATCGAGTTCTTCACAATAATGGAACGCATTAGTCGGTTCTAGAGAGCAAATACATATTATAAATATGTATATAAAAGTAGGTACTTATACAAGTAACTGATGTTAGGAAACGTGGGTTTTGTCGCGTTGAAGCTATAGAATATAATCTCAAAAAGGTATATAATTTGACCTTTTTTGCCTGACCTTTAATTTTAAATACCTTTACTTACCATTCCGCTTGTATTCCACGAAGGGAAAGGCAGAGGGATACTTTTATATGACATAGGGGGCAAACGAGCTGACTTATCGCCCGATGGTAAGCGATTACCGCCTCCCATGAACACCTGAGGAGTCGCACGCAAGTGCGTCGCCGGTCTTTTAGAAGGGTTTGGGCCTCCGGTATCCTCACTCACTCACGCCAGTTTTCTTTGAGGCCGTGGTATCACTGCGGTCTTTGGGTTTCATAAAAAAAAACCGAAAATACTTAGCCTGACCTGGGAATCGAACCCAGAACTAGCAGTGTCTAGCGTAGCAGTCGCGCTTAATATTACTAGGCTCATGAGACAGCTAATGTAATTTAAAGAATTTTTTATAAATTCATTTTCTAGGACATTCTATAATTATATAATTCATTCTATAATTATTAAAATAACATGGAAACCGGATCACGGTCTGACAATCCCGAGTATACACGAAAAACATTCGGTTTGAGAACCCCTCCTTTTTCTAAGTCGGTTAAAAATAAATGTGCCTACAGACGGAAAATCATGCCACTTCCTCATACCTAATGACAATATTTATATAAATATCTAAATGTCAGTTGTATGAACGCAAAAACATTAATCATGGCGGAATGCTAGCACAATCATAGGCAACTTCTTGCTTATACGAAACAGTTATATGGCTTATATGATGGAAAAAGCTATTCTGAACTGAGTTGAAGTAGTTATAAGGTATTTTACATTACATACTATCACGCCTGCATTCCTCGAAGGGTTAGGCAGAGGCAAAAGAAGTATGAATAGATGTACCTAGTATGAATAGAGGGTTAGATGTATGAATGTGGCAGAAGCAAAAGAAGTATGCAAGAATCGAAGCAAGTAGCGGTCTATAGTTTCTGCTTACCCCTGTGGGAGAAGGGCGTTAGTGTATCTATGTAAAATAGGCAGAGGCGTACTAATGTACACCCACAGTTCGCCAATATGTTTAGGTCCCATGTAACAGGGGGCGAGTCTATTGCCCTTAACCGGGCACAAATTCCAAACTTAGAGCTTTTTGAGAGCTTGAGCTTTGAGCTCTGAAAATTTTATAGAATACCAATACCACTGCTCGATCTGGGACTTGAACCCAAGTCCTCTAACGTAGCTGTTGCGCTCAGGGGCACTGGGCTAATGAGGAAGAAGAATAATTGTCGTGTACTTAACTATTCTTAGGATTTAGTTTTTTTTTATGGGATAGGGGGCAAACGAGCAGACGGTTCACCTGATGGTAAGCGATTACCGCCGCCCATGGACACCTGCAAGACCAGAGGAGTCGCAAGTGCGTTGCCCGACTTTTAAAAGGGTTTGGGCATCCGGTATCCTCACTCACTCGATGAAACACAACGTATGCGTTGTTTTACGCCGGTTTTCTATGAGACCCATTCGTGCTGAAGCATGGCTCTCCCACGGTAAAATTAACTTATGAACAAATTCAATTACTAGTCTTAATTCAAGTACTCAAGTACTAGTCTGCTCTTGTCCGCCATTTTTATTGGTGAGTGGACTTAACTTAAAAATACCCTACATTTGACATTTTTACCTTCAATCTTTCAGGTTGTTGATCTCAAGATATTCTAAGATCTTTTTTAAGTATTTTTTTATACAAGCCTTGAATTTTAAGCGTGTAATTCTAATGCATCGCCTGTCACTATTATGATCACGTCTGAATGCCTTCAGGCGTAGGCAGTAATGTGATTCGTATATCTAATACTTCTTATTCTGAAAGTTATTTATCTCGATAATAAAATTCGGTACTGTACTTATACTTACATTTATTTAATATTTTCTTGTGATCTCTGAAATATTAGGCGTGTTTTTTTTATTATTTGATCTTTTAAACATAACTTTTCATATTCATTCATTCATATTTTTATTTGCAATCCATAATGTAATACAGGTGTTAAGTATCGTAGTTAGAAACAATTATGGACCCTGTCGGGCACAGCAACATTAATAACTAAGTAGGACAGAGGAGGAGCTCTTTAATTTTTATTTCCTTAAGTTTTCATTTATTAATCAATAGTAATTAGTGTATATATAGTAATCTTACATATAATAAGAATGTAAGTGAGCCGTGTCTGTACATTGCTTATATTTACAAAAAAACTAATTTGGGGGACTCAGAATCAGTAACACAATCCATTTCTATTATTTTTGGAACTTTTGTCTGTCTGTTTGTCTGTCGGTTTGTCTGTCTGTTTGTCTGTCGGTTTGTCTGTCGGTTTGTCTGTATGTTTGACCGCGCATCAAATGAAAACTACCAAAGAGATTTGGAGGAAGTGGACAGGAATTCATAGCCTGTTTCTTGGATTAACATTTAGGCTATATTTCATTAAAATCGGTTCACTCTATCAAAAGTTATTAACATTTTAACGATTGCAAACGTAGAATTTGAACAATAACCATTGAAGTTAATTTCCTTTTTAAGTATTTCCGTATTAGACTAGCACGGTTCAAACATTATAACAGAATCAAGAAATAAAATTTAAAAAATACACTCACAGGTACTAAATAAGATAAAACAAGAAAATAAAACAAAGAAATCAGAAACCATTATTGTGAACGGGAATTGATTATTAGTACAGTTATTCTAACTCTACTTAAATAAGGCATCACGGGACATACATAGGACATATCCAGCGAGCATCAACCGGTGTAAAAACTAAATATTTGAGTAGGGTAAAGAATGACAATTTATTCTCTAGAAGACTAACACGACATCGTTATTACCCCAATGAAATTTGATTCCATAACAGGTGTCATTTTGAGTTGACAATTTTGACAATTATTCTTTTCTTCTTTATAGCATCCAGCTTTAAAGTAACTGATTTTATAATGTGAAACCTCCATAGTGTAGATTCTAAAGAGTTTCCATCTAATCAAATCATAAAATAATATACCACCTATGTACCTATGTATAATAAATAAAAAAATGGGTCATTTAATAATAATAATAATTGCAACGTGCGTTAATCTTTACTGATGCCGTAACAGTTATTTGAGATTTTTATCTATGTAGGTATGTCTGTTTATATTTGCGAACATTTAAAAATAATTAAGTAATGAAAATTAAGTCAATGGCGCTAAGTGTATTGAAAATATGGAAAACTAGAATCCTTTTTTCTTAGTTGAAACTTGGAGAAGACAACGTCTCTCAGGTCAGCTAGTTAGTGTATATAAATGTAAAATATTTAAAATATCTATAATATTATTACTTTCCCTTATCCTTCTATAATAATATTTATTATATTCTTTTACTTTATATTTATTTATTCACTAGAATTTTTTGTGTTGTATGTAATTATTATTATTTATTTATATTTAATAATTTTATTATTTAAATTATGTATTAGTTTCATTTTATTATTAATTTTATTTAGATTTAGGTTATTATTATTTTTTGCTTAAATATTTTATATTGCAATTATTGTGTTTATACTAATAATGATTACCACTGTGTATTTAAAGTATTGCGTACTCCTTTTTTTCTTTTTTATAAATTATAGAATTTATCAGTTAGATATTCGTCTAACGTATAATAGCTTTTATTTATTAAGAAACGTTTTAGTTTATTTAAAAATATATTGTTTTTGAATTCCTTTTTTAAATATTCCGGTAATTTATTATATATTTTTATTGACATTACATATGGACTAGAACTTACAAAGTAATTCATCACACCTGTGGTTTCGAAAAGTTCAGCCAAGGCAGTGTAGGGCATCTAAGCATATCATTTAAAATTTCAATCAATTGATTAAATAATACTATTATTAATTGGGTTTTTCTATGTAATTCTCAGTAGCAGCTCGGAGTTTGAGATTTGTGCCCAGTTAATGGCACCAAACATACCGGCGAACTGTGGGAATACATTAGTACGCCTCTGCCTAACCCTTCGGGGAATACAGGCGTGATGGTATATATCATGTTTGTTAGAATTGAGTAGCATTTGAATATTTAGGCAGGAGGCAGCGTACCTAGTCTAATAATACTATTTTCTTAGAACACAATGATTAAGGTAAATATTTATACATTTTTAGTATTTTGAAAAGAATTTGGCAATGTCTCATGCGCCTTTACTATAAATTTTCTCGTGAATAGTAAACAGATGTAAATGATTTTAAGTGCAATGTGTTACCATACTTCACTTAATAACAATTTGCGTAGTGGATTTATCGGGCGAAGGAATAGCTTTGTTTGCACCATCTTAGATGTAATTTCGATTATTGAAATTATATCTTAAAACTAGCTGACCCGACAGACGTTTTCCTGTTTTAACTATGAATATTCTCCAATTCCCTTCTCACCGTACAGGTTTCATCGCTAATTCCTTCGCGGTCTCTGCTATAAAGCTCTGGAACGGTCTTCCACTTGATATTAAAAAAACTACGACAAAATTCTCATTCAAGTGCAAAGTACGTGAATACTACCGCAATTCGGCGAATCAATAACTGTACTTTGTTTTAATCATTTATTCATTCTTTCCTACTTTATTTATTTCGTCTCTGGCATAAATAGTTATATTATATATACCTATGTATGTATGTATGTATTTAAGTATATATTAAATTATTTGTGTATTCTTAGTCTATCACTAGTCACTCAAATATTTATTGTTTGTACCTATTACAACATTTCCCAAACCCAAAGGTTGACTGGTAGAGAATGCCATATGGCATTAAGTCCGCCTTATGTACTACTATTATTGTGCATAGAAGTATAAATAAATAAATATTGAATTGGCAAGTATTTTTAATTGCAGCGTGCATTCTGTCAATTGCATTAATGTTTTGGCGCCATCTGTCACATAACTGGCAGTTATGTCAAATGCCATAAGGTTAAAAAAGTGGAAAAATTAAAAAAATAATGTTTTAATAAGGTCAAAACTAGGTTTTCTTAAGGAGAGTTTAGGCGGGAAAATGAAAAGTGCACATTGTCGATTTTATATTATTTTTCAAAACTTGAATTTCTCCGAAGTTTAATGTGTAATTATGGTGGATAATTAACCATTAAGTGTTCGTGAACGTGTGAGAGTGTAGGCAAATGATATAAAATTAAAAATCGTGACTTTTTGGTTCACTCCTAAACTCCATCGAAGCCTCAATAAAGTTTCTACCGTTTTATTGGGGCAACTCAACAACTTATACTTGACACTGGCGAACACCAAAAGTGTGGTGCCATATTACAATCCCACGATGGGAAATACTTGATTACTCTAATACTTGACACTGGCAAATACACAAAAAGTGTGACGCCATAATAAAAAAAAAAAAAGTTTTCTTAAATTTGCTCATGTTCCACTCAACTTTCTTAGTTGTTTCTTTCATAAGAACTTTCTCCTTACAATAACAAACTCAACGAAAATAGAGTAAGCAAAATTGGTCCAGCCATTCACGTGTGATACCGTGACCAACGGGAATAGGGATTTATTTTTATATATAGATGAATAAGTAACGGTTACTGAACCTGCTATTTCGATTTGGCGCATGTTTTCAAAGTCACCTGTATAAATAAGAACGTATGAATCTAGTCTGTTGATCTCAATGTCACCTGTACGTACCCTGACGCGACTCTTGTTAATACAGAGTATCGTAAAACAGCTTACGAGAGCTGCGCAAATTAGAAACGCGACTTTTTGTGAGCGATGAAAACGTACGGGCGTAGAATTCGGGCGGGCACGTCGCGGTTTCCTGGCGTCTTAGGCGATCTACTTTGAGAATATCTGCAATACTTAAAATTAGTCAGGGTTCTCATACAGTTCGCAGGTATATCTTAAATTCCATATAAAAAGAGGCGGGTCTATTAATCAGGTACAAGTTGTTATTGAGATATTTGTTGTTATATCCTATATCGCTTAACTCGATCTGGGAATCAACTTCTTTCTTTGTTTTGCCCTTGGACTTTGGATCCTGTATCGTGAATGTTTTTACAAACACAAAATCTTACACACAACTATCTGTAGATAATACAAATATTTGCTCTGTGTCGATCGAACCGACACTACGTGGAGCAGAAGTCGATCATTCAGCCGCTACGCAAAACGTACTGTTTAAGTTTTTACCGAAAAGAGTCTTAATATCTGTGATATTATTTCTTAACTCTATGAAGAAGACAAGTTTATAAAATGTATATATATAAAACACTTTTTTCCTTTATGAATCGCTACTCGGCCGGCCCAACTATTTTCCCGTATTTTTCAACAGGGTTGTCGCATGAATCCTGATTGCAAGCGGCACGTGACAAGAATAACACTTTAACCGTTATCTGATACCGTAAACGGTTATTTATTGGATAAATCTCTAGTTATTTCGGCTGGTTATGTCTTGACCGAAAGGTTTTTCGGTCTAGTTTGATGGTCGTGATTTGAATTTTCGTTTCGGAAACTTTTGAATAAAAGTTACAGTTTTGTTGAGAGGTAATTCGATTTGTGTTTTGTGTTGTGGTATGTTTGGACTTCTGCTGTTAGAAGATGTTCAAAAAATTAATCACGTCTCTTGGGTGAATTTAGGGATGTATGTAATTGTAAAATACACTACAATAAAATTAAAATTATTGATTGACATTAAACAGCATTATAACCATAAAATAAACGAAATTTGTTATCAGATAATGGCAGTCACTTCGTGTACAACACTGATACTTAGCCACATCAGAGTAGACTTGATTTATGTCCTGAATTTTACATTCGCCCATAATAGAACTTGATATTAAGATTAATAATTATTATATACTGCATAATTTTGGCATACTGCACTATGCCTGCCCACCATATTTTGCCTGCAAACATTATTTTCCAAAACTAATAAACTCGTGATGCTTATAATATAATTACGATGTTATACAAACACGTACATGAGATCCAATTAGTGACAGCCCTAAACTAGGGTTGTACCCATTATTTTAATCACCACTCCGTGACTCGACCCTTCCTTATAATTATAGGACCTGCCAACAACTCGCGACAAACTTTGAGTGACATTTTCAGTTTGACATTTCTTAAGTTTTTTTTTAAGAATCTTTTGCAGTATATATTTTTGACCACGGTATTTCTAGCTTTTTACTATATGCATCTTCACTGGACCTTATTTCTTATTACTTATTTGTAATTATTATCTGTGAATTTAATTGTATTTTTACGAAGGTAAATTTATAAAATAAACCTTATTATTAATTAGCCTGTAGTGTCCCAGAATTGAGCAAAGGCCGCCCCCCGCCAATTTAAAAAATAAACTGTGCTTCTTGGAAGCATATAGCAGGAGTTTAGGCGGGAAAATGAAAAGTGCACATTGTCGATTTTATATTATTTTTCAAAACTTGAATTTCTCCGAAGTTTAATGTGTAATTATGGTGGATAATTAACCATTAAGTGTTCGTGAACGTGTGAGAGTGTAGGCAAATGATATAAAATTGAAAATCGTGACTTTTGGGTTCACACCTAAACTCCATCGAAGCCTCAATAAAGTTTCTACCGTTTTATTGGGGCAACTGAACATTATACTTGACACTGGCGAACACAAAAAGTGTGGTGCCATAATACAATCCC
This sequence comes from Acronicta leporina, assembly GCA_947256265.1. NCBI lineage: Eukaryota > Metazoa > Arthropoda > Insecta > Lepidoptera > Noctuidae > Acronicta > Acronicta leporina. The sequence continues at coordinate 1,139,988 of OX366537.1, read as the reverse complement.
ATGATGATTGCCTACTTGATTATTCTAATACTTGACACTGGCAAATACACAAAAAGTGTGGCGCCATAATTAAAAAAAAAAAAAAAAAAAAAAGCATATAGCAGGAATGCATGATTTAATATTGATGAATATTTTTTTTAAGATAAATGTAAAAAAAAATAATACTTATTTCTTTTGATTTTGAAATTCTTTTATAAATTTACTAGTACCACATACATCATAGCGAAAAAGAAAAGCATTATAATTAAATAGATTGCTTGTGACGCTAACTTGTGACAAACTTAAAATCGCACGACTCGATCGTAAAATCGCAAATGTGTGCCCAAAATCTTATGTAGTGACGGCCTTTCATCTTACACTGATAATTAACGATAATTAAGTACATAATTAAGATTGAAATGACAGGGTTTGCAATGAAAGAGATCGCGCTGTAATTGTGTTTTGATCTGGGGGTTAAGTTGTACGAAATAAGGTCTGTATTTTGATGGGTGGCCGCTCAAACGTTAAGCTTCGGTCTTTAATTTGAAGGAAAGTGCGGTAAATTGAGGGAAATGGGGCAAATTGAGGATAATTTAGTACAATAGGCATGCATTCTTGATACTTGTTTATAATCGCTAGGCAATTTTGTAATGGCAAGGAAATAATACTTATGTAATTATATTTTATTAGACAGGCAATTTTGACGATGAAAAATCTTGTAAAAATGTTGTTCTTTTATTAATTAAGTGTTTCATAAGGCAATAAAATTATTGCTTCATTAGCCTAGTGCTGCTGCGCTAGAGGTCCATGGTTTGATTCCCAAGTTGGGCAAAGGGTTATTGGTTTTTCTATGAAATTCTCAGTAGTAACTCGGAGTAATGGTATAGGCTCAGCTCCTTTTAAATGGTACCTACATTAGTACGCCTTTGCCTAACCCTTCGGGGGAAACAGCCGTGATAGTATGTAATGTTATGTACCTATGTAAAATATTTTTTTTTAAACTAAACATAGGTAATTAATGCTGTGGTATTAGAAAAAAAAATATTAACCCACTACCTCCCTCATGGGGATAATAAAGTGTCATGAACTCATGTGTTATAATGCCCGAAGCAAAAAACCTTCAAAGTTAAGCAACAGGGTCCGAGGTTAAGAAAATGATGGGTGCCCGCTAATTTCTTTTTCGCTTGTTCTAGATCCACCAACGGCTCCAATGATCACCGGATACGTTCCTGGGACCACCCTTTCAGCTGGCACTGTCCAGAGATTGTCGTGTATTTCTTCAGGAGGCAACCCACTAGCGACACTCACGTGGTTTAAGAATGATAAAAAGGTAAGCCGTGACGTCATAATTTATTTTAAAGATTGGCAACGACTCCCTTGTCAGGGCTAAGCTCCAAAGTCTGGAACATCACCACAAAGATTTTTTATGGGATAGCTAGCTTATTATATTCTATCGCATAAATTTCAGAGAGAGTGCATCAGATCGGAGAGAGAGAGAGAGAGTTTCGGATTATTATCCGAAAACCCGAATGTATTTTTCAATCAATGTCGCTTTTTATTTATTTATTTATTTAAGGACAACCAACAAAGCATACACTATAACATTGAGATTATACATTCATTAATACATTACTTAGTGCTGCCTTACTTATAGGCTGCCACGGCTGCATACACAAAAATATTACAATATAGCAATGTACTCCTGTTTACAATAACATAAAAGTAAAACACAAAGTAGGTACATAAAAAACAATGAAGTTTCACATAATTTACCCATAAAATTTTACAAAAGATATGAATTATTGATATTAATTATTTTTTGTGCTTCTGGTCGTCCGATGGTAGAAAGGGCAAGAGAGAATAAAATCTTGGAGATCTGATGCACTCTCTCTGAAATTTATAATTAAATAGTGCAGTGCAGTGTATTTTTAATAGTGCATAGTATTTCAAACACATTAAACTAAGTCTTCTATTTCAGATACATTCCGTAACAAAAACCACAGAGCGTTCAGTGTCCGCTGAGATCTCGATCCTGACGAATGTCACTGACAACCAGGCCCAGTACAGATGCGAAGCCACCAACAGCGCCACTGAGATACCACTGTTTGAAACTGTCACATTAAACGTTTATTGTAAGTATTTTTAACACGAGCTCAACAAAGCGCTCCATCTTAGGTCACAGTGTCGCTTAACATCAGGCGAAATAGCGATCAAGCAAAAAAAAATTTAAGACCTAGGCATAGGTTTTCCGGGTCTGGGTGTTTGTGTGAGAATTTGTGTTGGTAAACGCACCCTCGTTGGATGCAGGAAAAGAACCTAGCGTGGGGCAACGTTTATAAAAAAACATCGGCGTATTAATACTTAATTATCGCGCACTTAGACGGTGAAGGACAAACATCGTGAGGATACTCGTATGCTTGAAAGATTTTCTCGATGGCGTGTGATGTCTGCCAACTCCTACTAGTGGTAAACTATTTTTTTTTATGGGATCGTGGGGCAAACGACCTGACGGATCACCTGATGTTAAGCGATAACCGCCGCCCATGGACACCTGCAACACCAGAGGAGTCACGAGTGCGTTGCCCGCCTTTTAAAAGGGTTTGGGCCTCCGGTAACCTCACTCACCCAGCGAAACACAACGCAAGCGCTGCTTCACGCCGGTTTTCTGTGAGGCCGTGGTATTACTCCGGTCGAACCGGCCCATTCGTGCCGAAGCATGGCTCTCCCACGTTAGGAACCATTATAGCCTTATCCCTCTCAATCTGAAAGGAAACTCGTGCCCAGCAATGGGATATTATACCGAGTTGATTATTCAGTATTTTTATATGACGAACGTCGACTCTCACAGATTGGGTCGCTTTATTGGCGCCCAAATGGGACTGACGTTGGCTACTGTTTTGGACATCAAAAACATAAACGTTGTATTAACTGTTTCTTTGTCATCATAACTTCAGAAGAACTGATTTAACTACGTATACTTTTTTCTCTAACAGTCGCCCCTGAAGCGGTGAAAGTGAGGGTAGAACCAGAAGAGCTTAAAGTGGGCATCGAAGCTACATTGTTCTGCGATGCAGCCAGCAGTAATCCTCCGGCTACGCTATCGTGGTGGAGAGATGGCATTCCTGTTCAAGGTGAGAATCAAAGTCGAGATTAAAAATAGTAAAAACCCCTGAATCTAAGCTCTTATGACTCCATATGTAAAATTTAACATTGAATGCAACGTAGGTTCAATTCCATGGATCGTCAATTCAAGCGGTATTATTGTGCTTTTCCATTAAATTCTCGAGTAGCAGCTCGGAGTTTGGTTTTGTGTCCGATGAATAGCAATAGACCCTATTACGTGGGACCCAAAATATACCAGTGAACTGCGTATATACCTCTGCCTAACCCTTCGTGGAATATAGGCGTAATTTTAAACACCTGTTAACATTGTGGAGTGCGAATTGAGTATTGTCAGTAAACTTCTTCCTTCTTCAAATATTTCATTCCAGTCTCCTTTGCAGGTCTACCAATGCAGCTAAAGAAAGGCCTTCACGGAGGCACTGTGTCCACGATTGAGCTGAAACTCAACATCACCAAGGAATTGAACGGAGCTGTCTACACCTGTCAGGCTATGAACGAGGCTCTGCAAAGGAGTGTTCACGATGCACTCCCTCTCAAAGTTTTGTGTAAGTGGTTTTCGGTTAATGTGCATAAAATCTCCCAGATTGTATTCCCTCTTGGGCTTTCTACTACCGAACGATCAGAAGCACATAAAAGAGACAACGATTCAATGCGATTCCGAAAAACCAAAGGAAATGCTTCAAGGCCACTTTTATCGTGATATATCGATTATTTATCGGTTGTGATAATGTCAATTTTTTTTTTATATCGATAGATACCTATAATCTGGGTGTTTTCAAATTCCTAGTGAATTGGTCTCTTCTAGGCAAGCGCGCTCCATCGTAGATAGCAGTGTCGCTTAACATCAGGCGAACTAGCGGACAATCTTAAACTACTATAAAAATGCACCATTTAAAGCGTATAAGCGTAAACGTGTATAATTTAATTGTATTCAATCAAATGTCCGCAGGACGAATGATAAAATATTTATATAGTTTCTCCTCAAGGTCATCGGCTAGGAATGCCGACACTATTTAGTAGGTACTTAAAAAATAAAAACATTGACATGTAATCATAATATCATTTCAATAATGGGACACCAAATTAGTTGATTTTAATGACCTTGACCAACTAACCTTCACTATTATTTTTAGATGCTCCTATATTCGATGAGACAACGCCCTACACGACAGTTGGAGTGGAAAATGAGCCTTTGATCATAGTGTTAAGAGCTGATGGTAACCCTGGAAGCATCACCTACACCTGGACAAAGGATGGGTTACCAATCACCCAGTCTTCATACAGTACTGGAAGTAAGTGGCTATAGTAATTAAATACTTTATTCTGTACTGTTATTAATAGGAAAACAGTTTTCTGAACTCATAATAGTCTTATGGTTCCAAGCAGCAGTAAGAAGAAGAGAGAAAGAAACAGTAAAGGTCAGGAAGTAATATCGGAATTCTCAGGAACAGCTCGAGAGTTTGGGTTTCTGGCCATTTAATGGCAACAGGCTCGCTCTGTATTACATATGAGACCTAAAACATAAAGGGAACTGTGAAAGTACATTAGTAAACTTCTGCCTAATCCTTCGGAGAATTCAGTCGTGATACATGAGGTGCTGACTGCTAAGTTATAAAAATATGCTGATCAATCGATGCTTGCAACGGTCAATATATAAATGGCTGATCATGCGTAACTGGATGATGGTAGCCCAGGACAAAAAGAAGTGGAGGGAGATGAAGGAGACCTGTTTCCGAGGACGGATAAATTAAAGGCTGTTGATAATGATGATGATTATCATGGTTATTCTTAACTCAAACAGACCATTTTTGTGTTTTATTTGCATTTTTCATGCTAAGATTATAAAGTTATGATAGTGAAGGAAAAAATCTACTTGTGAGTAAGATTCGAACTTGCGTCTTGAGAAGCAAAGTAACTTGCTTTTCAATAGATGTTACTGTTGTCACCTATACATATACGTATATGGCGTAAAACCAGAATTTGATGGCAAATTTCGACATGGCGGGTGGGACTAGAGGTGGCTTAGTGTTCATAGCGTCTATTGTAGACGCAGGTTCGAATCCTGCCCGCAAGTCGATTTTTTCCTTCACTAAATTTTTTTACATCGAGACCCCTTAGTGTTTCTCATAGTCAGTGTAATTGACAATCATTAATAGTAGTTATAGCTAGTTCGTCTTTAGAATATTGGTATTGCCCTTCATTTGAGTTACAAAAGTCAGATGGTAATCATTTAAAAAAAAATTGTAAGATCCTGATATTCAAAGGTTAAAAAAAGAAAAATACACTTGAAATTTCTAAGTTTAAATTAGGACTAAATATTTTATTAAAATTCTAAAAGAATACCGAAAGGTTGGCTGAACTAAATTAAAATTTCATTTACAATGAAACCCTGTATTCTTTTTTTCGGTTCGAAGAGCTTATTAGAAAGTCGTGTTCAATTAGAATTTCTTGTAAATTACTTAAGGCTTAAATTAGAATGTGCGTTCAGGTTTTAACTATTGTAGAATACTAATAACTATTGAAACTTATAAACCATATAAAATTTAAAAGCAATCAATTATTTGCACATCCTTAAGATATTAATATTCAAAACCAATTTATTATTATACAAACAGTTTAATTTGACCAAATAGTTTTGTTTATCTAGCTTTTAAATGATAACTGTATATAGTTTAACTAATGATAACCGATACCCGTATAAAGCGTTAAATTTAGGATTACGGGTCTTTAAATACATAAGACAACACTATGAAAGAATTTATTTATTTTCATTTAAAGATAAACGAAATACTAGAAGCTCTGCAACTCTTTCGTTAAAATAATATTATTTATATCATGATAGAATGATAGTAAGTAATGTTTAAAATAATGTAACTTTTAAAAAACAACAGAAATTTATAAAATAAGATGAAGTTATATGGTATTAGTCTAATGTGTACGAATGTGCGTACTCAAAAGAAATATATATTTCAATCGTAAATAATGAATATAGGCTAAAATTGTTTAGAAAACGAACAAACCTTATTTGTCTACCATGTAAACATGCGGGTTTCCTAAAATTCAACATAAAAGACATGTGAAAGGTTCTATTATACATTTTCCATTTCAAATATTGTGTAGGTAGGGACATTTACAATGAATTATGTTTTGTTTTAAGGAAGAGAGCTTTCTATTTTGAGATTTGGTCTGAGGATATTATCAAATTGGAATCAAAATTATCATATATATTTTATCTTCTTTCTGAAAACTGACAGGCGACAAGAAATTTAATAAAATCAATTGTATAACATATATCAAATAATAAATTAGTTCCATTGTATGAAAATCATATTTACTAAACTACAGATCATATATTTATCTAGACGACATAATGACTAATACAAGTTTTTTTTGTAGGTGATAGAATTATCTCCGAAGGTAGCATGCTGAATATGACTCGTCTGACACGACATGATGCTGGTGTCTACACTTGTGAAGCAGTAAACTCACAGGGAGCCGCTATTGCAAATATCAGCGTTTCAGTACATTGTAAGTATTTGAGACTGTGATCAAACATTCTAAAAAGATCATAGAATACATAAGTGCTTTTTGGATCTCAATCCCGTAATGCGAGAAAACATCTGACTTGCTCGACGGTAAGACCTCTTGGGGTTCGACTGGCAGGCAACTATCTTCAGGTCGGAGACTTTAGTAAAGCACCTTGGTACGTTTGTGACATTTGCGCATGACAGCCAGTTCTCGGCTGCTGCGGTTCTGGTAGTCGGCACTCCTCTGCTGTTGCAGGCAGGTTCAACTCCTCTGGTAACGCCGCAGGTTTATATTGACGATTGATGACTACTTACTGAGGTGGTTGTTCTGCTCGTTTGACATGAATATTATAGAAAGGACTTTGACCTTCCAAAATGGAATTCCAGGCACATTAACTATTTGCATATATTTAATATGCTGTAAACAACAGCGTATATATATGTATGTATCATTTGTCATATTTAAGCATAAATAAGCAATTTACATTGCTTTGCCAATCAAATATGCTACCAGCTCACTCCAAACATAATCATAGCTACATAATACCCCTAGCATTTACTTCATCGCTTCCCAAACGGAATTGTTGATCAACTATTGTACGTAATGTACCAATCAAACTTGCAAAGGGTTACAAATTGAAGTATTTTCGGAACCCTCCCCAGCTAATGGAAACTCTAAAGACGTTCTCAGGTTAATTACATCTTTCTTCAGTGGTTAATTCGTTTAAGAGGCTACTAGTCTAGGAGGAAATTGAGTACTCCGATGTATAGTTTGATGTACTTTATTAAATTGTGACCAGCACTTTAATCATTTAGATTTAAGAGATCCTGCAGAAATGTTAGTGCTGTTTCCTGGTTTTATCAAGGCAATTACAGTAGCAATTTAGCTAACAGATGGAGTAGTGTTTCTTACATATTATCTGGAACTTGATAAGTTAGATAATTTTATTTTATTTTCTACTTATAAAGTGTCTTACCTTTCTGCAACTGATCACGCGTTGATGTTCTTAATATTTATATTGATGTCTTCTGAAACTTGCAAGATAATACGGAACATACACGAATTTCTAAAATTCTTATTATAAACCATGTAATTTTTATTGAAATTCATTGAGCCGTTTCGACGTCTGTTTGAGACAAACTTTCAATACAGTTTTTTTTTATAAAATATATGTTTTTGGTTTTATAAAATATAATTATTTTTGGCTCGTTTTTACTTACAACTAGCTTTTCGACCGCGGTTTCACCTATGTTGTCCCGAAGAATGATAGAATTCGAAGCATGATATTTCATAGCTTCAATCCTTTCTTATGAATCACCCTATCTATTATGTAACCACATGAGAATCCGTTCTTTCATTTTTGAGTTTATCGCGAACAGACAGACCGACGTGGAGTTCGTTTTATAATATTATATGTAAGGATTATTCTCCCAAATTATATATTATAAAGATATTAAGAGCACTCTGTCAAAATGTCTTGTGTATTTGTTTAGTGAAATTAAGTGAGATTTTAATTACAGATCCAGCGAGCATAAAATCAGTGTCACAATATGAGATCTCAAGTGCTAATCAAGACGTTTTATTATCTTGCACAGCGAATGGTAAGTCTACTGTATATTCAACATTGCTAGTAATTAACCCTATACTCAGTAATTATGAAACAATATATATAAATTGTATAGTTTGTATTTTCTTGTCTACATGCAATTTATATTTTGGTTAACTATAGTGTTGACTTACGTTACTGTAAGCCAAGACTATAGTTAATTCTAATGAATACTATTTTATTCTAGAAAACAGTAATTAGTTGATTTAATAACCACAATATAGGATATTAATCAAATCTATGAATCTCTGTGGTAAAGCGTTGCTATTAATATAATTAATCTTGCATTTCTAGTTTCATATATTTCCATTACGTGATAATAATTTTGCAAAACTCGTCACGTTTGCAAATAGTATTTCTGGTAGGTTGTTTTTTTAAATAATTTGTGTCAGGTAATGCAGCCAATGAAATTACCGTACAAATGACACTTATTAACTGAGTTTTCAGGATACAGGATGAGAGTGATTCCACTGAGGTTACCAGCTGTATATAGGCTGTTTGAACTGTTCCATTAGACTAGTGGTCACTGCTGGTCCTGAGGTATTGGATTCGATTTCCGATTGAGCAAAATATAATTGTCTTTTTCCATTCATAAATTCTCGGTAGCAGCTCAGAGTTGGGATTTGTATCGTATTAATTGGAAAACGCTATTTATGATCTCTGCCTTTTGGAGAAAACAGGTGTGCTATGTTACATTAAATTGTTTAATTTTTTCCCAGGCAACCCTCTTACAGCCGACAACATTCGCTGGGAGCGAAAAGGCTACAAAATTGACCCGAACCACGTGACATTTGAACCACGCAATCTTACTAGCACATTGTTAGTAAAACAAGCGACTAGGGAAGATGTGGGTAACTTCCAATGTGTTGTTGACAACGGAATTGGAGGCGAAACGAGTCAAGATGTGATGCTGGTGGTGAAGTTCAAGCCTGAGCTGGATGGGTCTCCGAGCCTGATGAAGTCAGCCTCCAATGTTGGGCAGGTCGGAAGATTGACTTGCAAGTAAGTGCATTTTACGGTACTTTACACAATCACTTGCTCTTAGAATAAAAGGGAATTAGGCTTTAGTCCACTACGCTAGCCTAGTGCGCGATGGCAACCGCCGAGAAAATCTCTCAAGCATGCAGGTCTTTTTTGCTCCCGATGTTTTCCTTAGCGCGTGATAATTAACTATTAATATTCTCACGACTTCGAAAAGGCAGACTTGCAACAAACCACCTTTGACTTGGCAGTCCAATGGTCATATCACTAGGCCATCACTGCTATGAACATTACCAGTGCAAAAAAAGACATACCTACAAATCTTGTCCTGGCAATTAGAAACACGACAAAAAGTTGTCTTACTCAAAAAGTTGCAAAAGTTTGGAGTATAATAAAATAATTCTAACATCTGTAATTTAATTAATTAAATATGTAAAGCTACGCATTAATAAATATATTGTTACCCTATAATTGTCTGAGGAGGCGTATATCTCATGGAATCCTCCGCCTTACATTCTATTTATACTAAAAGAGAAAATATTGTTATAGAATAGGATAGCGAAAAAAGGTACCGAAAGACTGAATTATTGCTATCAAATGGGACGTACGGACGTACACTGTCAGAAAAAAAAGATATATGATTGTCTTTAACAGCCCTAAAAAGAGTTTTTAGTTTTTTCCTGATAATAATATAAAAAAGCAGTGACAGCCTTGTAAGTAATATCTATAATGAGGTTCCGTTTCAAATCATCCCTTTTTAGTAACACTGCTGGGATTTGAAAAAGGACCGTTATATTTAATGCTGTGGCTCTTTTTTTAAAATGCCTTTTAAGGCTCTAGCGGAGCTTGTATTGCACACAAAACCTAATAGCAAAATAAATCATAATCCAAACAATATTTTATCAAATTGTGCTATTATTTAGGTTCCTACCGTACCATTTCGTCTACTACTACTTCTCTGAATATAAACGACCGAAAAATCTTTTCAACCTTGCTAAAGTTATCAAGAATTGAAATCGTTTGCATTTATTTCCGATGAAGTATTTTGGGCGAAATGGTAGAGCAGGAACGTAGATTAACGGTTTCGGAATCCGAATAATATCACACTTTGATAATTACGTTTGTATTGAAAATTCGGTCCGCCGATTCGGACCATTATGTTCACTTGCACATTTGGATGGTTTGATCCCCACACGGAGCAAATATTTGTATGATCTACAGATAGTTGTTCCGGGTCTGGGTGTTTGTGTATGTGAGAATTTGTGTTTGTAAACGCACCCACGATACAGGAGAAAATAAAAAAAAAATATTTTGATGCTATTATGTAAGCATGGATTTCCTTAAAAGAGACCATTATTCCCTTGAGTTTTTTCGGAAGGGTTGTCATTGTCAGGTAGGAAGTTCCATCGCCATCAAGTAATTACAAAGAGTAAGAAACACATAACCTTTTTTTGAAGGCGGTGTTATATTTTGCTAAAAGTTATTTTATTTCAATATTTTGAGTGGCGAGTAGAATCTGTCATACCTCGATTACGTTGTCATTTCTTTGGTCGCCTGATTTTAGGCGACACTACGATTTAGGTGAATTCTGTCTATGTAGATTAAACAAGCTCTTAAACTATCTTTTTGAATAGAAGTCTGCAGTGGAAGGGTTAACCATATGGTCCCAGTTTTGTTCAATAATCAAATGCATACATTAATCGATTATGGTTTAATTATAGCAATTAGATTTAGTGCACCTGTGCCTTACAATGCATTAAAGGATCAAAACGATTATTGAAAATGTGATTTATTAAGCGCGTTAACTGCTAATGATTTACTGATAATTAAACGATAGCTTAGTGTCTAATAACAAAGCATCACGCCTGTATTACCTGAAGGGTTAGGTAGAGGCGTACTAATGTACATCCACAGTTCGCCGGTATGTTTGGGTCTCCCATGCATAGGGGGCGAGCTTATTGCCATTAACCGGGCACAAATCCCAAACTGCGAGCTATTACTGAAATTTATTAAGAAATCCCAATAACACTTTACTCGACCTGGGAATCGAACCCACGACCTCTAGCGTAGCAGTCGCACTGGCGAATGAGGCAGTTACCAAAATTACAAAATTATATTTATCATTTGATTTGTTATACAGAAATACAATGGTAATTGTGAAGTAAATTTTTGTACTCGTTTTGCAAATGGACAGAGCATACCATTCCATACCATTCTCAATTCTAAAAATAATTTTAAATTTTTTAACTATCTAGTTTTTGTGTTCCGTACCCAAAGGGTAAAACGGAACCCTTTTACTGAGACTCCGCTGACCATCCGTCTATCACCAGGCTGCATCTCATGAACCGTGATAGAAAGTTGAAATTTTCACAGATGATGTATTTTTTTCTGTATATTATCTTCCAATAAACCGAGAAATGTACTCTATTCTGTATCATATTGCTGCAGCAGGGCCGGACCGTGAGTTTAGGGGGCCCTGGGCTAATACTATTTAGGGGCCCACCTAATTACTCAAAGTATAGAAAAAAATGTGACAGTAAAATATTTGATTTATATTATAATTGTACCTATATTATTGGCCCCTTGAATCCACGGGGCCCTGGGCTGAAACCCAAAAAGCCATATGGTAGATCCGGCCCTGTGCTGCAGTCCTTAAATATATCTTTAACTGCTAGATCCTTTGTATCCGTAAAATTTGCAGTTACTGGATCAAAAGCCACCACATACTAACCTCTCCTCCCTTTCAGATGCAAATCAGCTCCCGCACCGAACTTCACCTGGTCCAAGAATGGCGCGAAGTTGCCTGTCAACACCTCCACCAAGTATTTCGCGGAGTACCACAAGCTAGACCCCATCACCTACACTTCGGTACTTCTGATCAATGACGTCAGCACGTCAGACTATGGTTCCTATGAATGCGGAGCGAGGAACGACTTGGGATTCTCTACGACATCCGTTAAGCTGGATATCACTAGTGCCCCAGGTAAAGTTTTAATGTATAAATATTCCTTTGAAATTTTGTAATTTGGATATGTCATGAGCACATTTTCTGACACTTATGCAAACATTAGTCTTTGAAATAAGACATTGTAAAAACTGACTCCAGCCCAGAATGATTGGCAAGGCTATTATGATTTAAAAAAATACTCACATTTCAATAGATAACTTGGCTAGGCCTTACCATCTGTTTTAAACCCTATTATAGATTCCATTAAATTTAATGCTAAGCCCAAAACTGCAACAGTAAAAGGCACAGTAAGCTCATTCTACGTCAATGGGATGGCTAATAAAAATAGTTTTATTTTGATTAACGTCTTGATTATATTTCTTCTCAGTACTTATTATATAGAGTTTCATTTAGTGCTACGTTCACTTCGCTTTTCTTCAACTTTTTCGTCTGAATTTGTGTTGAATAAGTTCATAGAATCATCAAATAATTGCTATAAAATCTTGCTCCAAAAATATTTGCGGCATTAAGAACATCTCATTTCATACCTACGCAATCACATAATTGACGATTCCCAAAAATGTGGAGGGTTTGAGCTATGAATAGGATGCTTGATAATATTATTCAGATTGGCCATCTTTATTTTAGATCAAGTGATATCACTGATGGTGACGAACGTGACCCATAACACTGTGACGCTGCAGTGGGTGCCAGGATTTGATGGTGGTCTTCCATCATGGTATAGAATACGATATAGGTAAGTCTGATATAGGTGATGACTTAAAGTTGATATTCTCATACATATGACGTTTGGTATATTAAAATCTAGAATAGAAGACAAACGGAAGTGGAAAGGAAGGATTTTAAAATTTGGAGTCTTACTAGCGACGAATATTTTGATATTTTGCTATTAACAATATTTGTAATTTTAGAGTTATCCATATGATTTATTAGACTTTTCAATAATAAAATAAAATAATTATTTTCTAAATAATATATACCTGAAGAGAGTATACCAGATAATAAAAGTTTTGAATATTTTAACTGTTTTTCATAAAATCAACATGAAAATTGTCTCCTAAAGACAACATGATCCAACGTTTTCCTAAAATCAAAAAGTTGATCGATAGCATTCCGATGTATTCAGTGCAGCAAAATACCAAAATTCTCATCATAACTCTTACTTGCAGGAGAATCTTCGAAGAGTCCTACAAATACGAGGATGTGGTGCCCAGGAATGCAACCAGCTTCACCATCGGTGGTCTCGAAAGGAGTACAGACTATGTGTTCTCTGTGATGGCTATTAACAAAATAGGCCAGAGCAAATACAGACCGGATGACACCAAAGCTACCACACTGAGTAAGTTTTGAATTCATGTGAATATTCATTTTTATTTATATTCCGAAAGTATTGTGTGTATATGTCCGAGAAAAAATATGATGCACACGACACACAAATTTTAAATAAGATTAAAGTTCAACATTTGATAAGCTATTTCAATATTCGATCTTCAAAAAGAAAAAAATTGAAAAATAGCTGACACATTTCAGCTATAAATTATTTTTGGCCAATCATGTGCACCAGAAAGTATATTTAAATCCACAGTTCTCAATGTAATACTCAACCCCAATTACTATCAAAGATAATAGCCGCATAGGAGTTCCTCAAGGTACAATACTCGGTCTAATCTAAATCAAATATTTCCACGCTGCCCAGATATGATTCCATCATCAATACAATCATCTTCAGAAGAATATAACTACAATGTGCCAGGAGTGTTCATCATCACTGGCACAATAGTGGGAACAGCTCTGATACTCTTGAATGTATTGTTGATTGGATTCTGTCTACATAAAAGGACTAATAAAAGGATCAGAGGTTTGGATTCTTATTTGAATCAATTCTTTTGGATGTTAGATTTAAGTTATTTAGTTTTAATTTTTGTTATAATTTTGGTTTTGTGTCTGTAGTTTTTATTATTGCCATGTAAAAATCTTCAAGTTTCCGTTTTTTTTTAAATATATAATTCTTATAATTATCTTCTTTCTTTGACGCAGCACGTGCTTAATTGCTTATTAATTACTTCGACTTCATTAAGTACATTCTTATTTTAAATGCGTGATATGTAAATCACTACTAAATATTTCTTTTGGATCGTTTCAATATTCATAACATTTCATAAATTATTGTAAATGCTTAACTATATATTTGAAATAAACATGATTGAGCTAGATTTTTTAACCATTTAGATGAAAGTTTGTGAGGATGTAAGGATGTTTGTAACTGTTTCATGCCAGAACGACTGAAAGGATCTGGCGAAATTTGGCATGCTAGATAGTCTAGAACAACACAAAGGCTACTATTTATCTAGGTCGGACTTAATTCTGGAGTCCATGCTGACGAAGTCGCGGGGAGAAGTTATAATTTAAATATGTATGTACGTAAATATTGTATTTCATGTAGAAGAACTCATTTTCTCTTCCAACTATAATATTTTCAAACATAAAACAAAAAATGTAGGGCGAGGTACAATAGTAACATTAAAAGCATGTCTGTTGAGACGAAGGCTCTTCAGTCACAAAGAGTGACCGTGAAATGATATTACAGTCAAGGGCATCATGAAAAGTTCACTGAAATTCCAAGTGTCTTGAATTATGTTTTAGTAAGTACCAAGTCAGATGTTACAAGTGAAGGTAGTTTTAAGAATGTTGTGACTTTTTTAGATGTTCATTATAAATCAAAAAAGGTTCTCTATTTGCTGTATTTCGTTCAAAGCAGCGGTAGGCTAATGGCTAGGGCGTTGGACTTGCGATCATATTGTGGTTACCGGTTCGAAACCCACCCATTGCACTACCGACGTGAACCCACTCGTTACACAAGCATTTAGCTTAGTACGAGGGATTAACAAGAATACGTAGTAGTGATGTGCGACCTACATTACTAGTAAACTTTAAAAAATATCTTTTTTATCGTATTTGTTCGTATCAGTTATGGTTTTTCATAGGAAAAGTTAATAACTATGTCGAGACATTCATCCTTTTTAACTAAATCGGCACCTTTTATAAGTATAACGTGCGTAAGAAATATATCATATTCAATTGAACGAAATCTTCTAACTGCTGACACAAAACCAAGGTTATCAATATTTCGCTGCATTATCTATTTCTTTTGCTAATTATTTTTATTTTCTCTTCTTTTAAAGCTTCTTCTGAAGTAGGCGAGCCGAATGTGGTATCAACCGAATTCGTAGAAACAGCTGACGTTTCCAAGTCTGTTATTTACGTATCGATCACTGGCGTTGTGTTAGTGTTGATTAATGCTGCTTTAGTTGCTTGTTTTTTATTGAAAAGGCGATCAAGACGATTAAAAGGTAAGTTTATAGTTTTTATTTTTGTATTTTTAACTGTTTTTTACGTTGATGTTGTAATAGTGTGTTGTAGAACTGTTACGGTGAAAGTTTCTTTTTGTTATTTTATAAGTAGTTACAAGTCATCATACTCCTTCTGTCAGACTTTTCCCAAATATATTGGGGCTGGCTTCCGGTCTAACGAGATGTGGAAATTTATCAGACCTCCGCAATCTAATTCCTAGACCATAAAAAAAATCCTGAAGATATACAGGTTGAGGTATCTTCAGGATTTTTTTTATGGTCTAGGAATTAGATTGCGCAGGTCTGATAGCAGTCGCTTAGTGTAAAATACTGATAGTTAACCACATCTTGTTAGACTGGAAGCCGGCCCCAACTGACGAAAAACAACATTTTTACCGTCTCTAAGGGACAAACGTCTATGAATTCAAACATAATTATTATTTTGTATCAAATTTTCGTGTACCTATTTTCCGTAATTAATTCAACCATGTTATATTGTTCAGAAATTGTCATTACATAACGTTTACACAATCTGAATACATGGTTATAAAGATTCCCAATTCCAAATTTACGCCTTATTGATCTGTAAACAGAGGCTTTTCTTAAAAAAATCGACCTCTTACAAAAATGGAACCTACATGAAGCAAATAAGCATATGCCTGAAGAGAGATTAATGATTTTACTTGAATACTATTCATGTAATTTGAATTGATTGTACATCATATCTAGTATAAAAACAGTAACACAAAATTAATAAAATACACACATGGTATTATAATTATTTTTGAAATCAAAAATTTATGGCCAATCCCAGTTTTAATGATTACATCAATAAATATTTACGCTTCGGTTAAATAATTATTGTTTGGTTCGACGCCTCAATTGGTATTGTAATAATGTATATTATTTTTTCACTGTAATACATCAACTTACAGTATATGTGATTGAATTTTCATATTTTATATTGGAAATATTGGAAGCTTTTCATATACCTACTCGTATATATTTTATTTTATCTTTATGTAAAGCGCGCAAACGCGACATCGATTCATAGTGAACATTCCAAAAACCCGAACAAAACGCTTAAAGTCCACCTTTATCACGCGCTTCCGTATTTAGAGGTTCAATACTTCCAATCAAATACTTATTATTCAAACTGCGGGTCGTAAACTTATCGTGAATTAAAAAAAATCGTTTCACTTATCAATAAATACTACATGCAATAGTATTTTAAAAGAAATATCAATGAAAGATAACTTGTATTCCCTTTTGTTAGATTGAGTTTCTGGGTTATAGTGGCAATGAAAAAACTACAATGCAAATAAAAAAAACAACGGGTTGCACTCCGGGAGTGCCGGCAGAAGTGAAAACTTGAACATTAACGTTGTGCATTTAGCTTAGCACGAGAGGTTAACAGAAATACTAGTAATGTGCGAACCAAATTGTTAATAAGCTGTTAAAAAAAACATTGTACTAAATACAAAAATACTTATGTCACAGAGCAAGCTGGTCAGACTTCGAAGTCAGCTACAATAGAAATGTACGCTCCATCGTCATACAACGATACTATGACGGGGGAGACATTGAGCTCCGTCTCCGAGAAGTCAGAAACTTACTCTCAAGATGACGGAACTGATGATAGGCAGCCTCCACCGATTCCTGAGGTCCCATCAATGCCGACCAGACATATGCTGAGCCAGGTAAGGGGATTTTACTAAATTTCAGTTTTCTGAAAGTTGCTTTTGACAATTTTGTATTTTGTCTTTTTCAACATAACAATTCGTATAGTTATTGGTATAGGTGTAGCTTCACATAGACTACCAGTCATAATAATGCTTTGATGAGGCTTTGAACCTCTGTCTTCTATCACGTAGTTTTTTTAAATTTTCATATGGCGCCACAGTTTTTGTGTATTAGGTATACTATTTTATAAGCTTAGCACATTAAATTAAATTTAAATGTTTTTGATCTTGGAAACTGCATTTTAAGATGATATTTTGTTTTCATAATTGTTTTTAAGATATGATGCTTTCATACATAAAATCACATAACATGTAAGTACCATATATATTGGAAGAAGAAGAAGAGACACTAGAAGGTTCCAGAACTTCTAGTGTCAGTCAGAGAGAGTCTTCCTATAACTTATAACTCATTTTATGGCAATAAAGAATTATATTATATTATTATATATTTTCTTCCGTACAGACGACAGACGCATTCCTGATGGATGACCAAGGCCTGGTGATCCCGCCTCCTTTGGACTATCCACCTCCTAACTACGCGGTGTACGATGGAGACCATGCCAGGACCTTGCCGCATCCTCACAGGCATAAGGATATGAGTGGCCACAATACCTTAGGAAGGAGTGCCGGTAAGTGTCTAACAGACTCCTATACAGGGTGGCGATTTAATCACCTGCATCCTTCTAGCAGGTGAATCAGACCACGGAATACTACGAAAACTATGAAAATTTTGAATAATTATCAAGTCCTTTAACACGGGATTGCTTAAAGATACAAATTATAAATTATGTCTAATATGTTATCAATACTACACCATGTTGAAGCAGTGCAGGTGATTAAATCGCCATCCTGTATAATGTAACAGAGCAAGTGCAAGACCTGAAAGTAGTTGGTTCACAATCAACAACGGATTGATTTCAAGAAAGATTATTACAATACATACATACACTCACGCCCTTCTCCCACAGGGGTAGGCAGAAACTATAGACTGCCACTTGCTACGATTCTTGCATGCCTCTTTTGCTTCTGCGACATTCATACATCTTCTCATACATACGCGCCGGTTGCGAGTACTACGCACCTGACCTTTTTGAAGGACTTCGCCAATAAGATCAGTGTAGGTCCTTCTAGGTCGACATCTTCTGACGTTGCCGCTGATATGCGCCTTATAAATTCCTTTCGTTAATCTTCTTTCATTCATTCTCTCAACATGTCCAAACCATCTCAGCATATTCCTTTCAATACGTGTCACTACAT
This sequence comes from Acronicta leporina, assembly GCA_947256265.1. Lineage (NCBI taxonomy): Eukaryota > Metazoa > Arthropoda > Insecta > Lepidoptera > Noctuidae > Acronicta > Acronicta leporina. The sequence goes on along the minus strand of OX366537.1, from coordinate 1,121,454 downwards.
TATCTTTCAGTCCACAACGTTGTCTTATCACACTATTCCTCAATCTATCATTCCGAGTTACACCACAAATACTTCGCAAGGAACGCATTTCCACCGCATTTATTCTACTTTCATGCCTCTTCTGCCACACCCAACATTCACTTCCATACATAAGTGTAGGTACCAGCACACCATTGTGGATAGCCAACCGTGCCTTTTTCGACATAGACTGATTAGCCACAACCGCATGCATAGCACCATTCACTTTATTTCCCGCATTCACTCTCCTGAAACTATAGCCCCCTGATCCATCATTGCTTCGAGCTATTGAAAACTAAAACCTATTTGCACAAATTGTTAATCTGTGCGTTCTCGCGCCGACATCGTAGTCGTTGTGGGTACGACTGTAGTACTGTACCGAGTTTTGCGTTTACCTGGTATACTTAACTATTTTCTTGAAAAAATATGCTTACTTGTCTCAAAATGATCGTTATTATAATTATAACTCAGTATTTTAATTCAAGTGTGTATTTCGCTACGAACTTAGAACGTTATTAATAATGTTTTTTTTAAAGATGCTATGTGAAATTAATAATATTTTCCCGACTAGTCCAGTAGGAGGGTTATGTTTTTTGATAAAGTTGTTTATTATTCGTCTTCAGTTTTCTTTATGGGATTGGGGAGTAAACGAGCAGACGGATCATCTGATGGTAAGCGATAACCTCCGCCCATGGACACCCGCAACACCAGAGGAGTCACAAGTGCGTTGCCCGCCTTTTAAAAGGGTTCGGTAACGTCACTCACTCGGCGTAACACAACGCAAGCGTTGTTTCACGCCGGTTTTCTGTGAGGCCGTGGTATCACTCCGGTCGAGCCGGCCCATTCGTGCCGAAGCATGGCTCTCCCACGTTGGACGTCCCACGTCTCCCACTGGTAGATTTTATCCAGATCCGTTCAGCCGTTATGGCGTGAAAGAGTAACATACATCAATGAATCCTCACAATCTTTCACGTTTATAATATTAATAGGATTTTTAATAAATCAAACATCAATGAAACTAACCTTCTTATCGGTTTTATTTAATTCAACAGGCAAACAGAACTATGTTCCCGCTCCAAGCCCGATGCCGCCATTAGATGGTTCTTATTACAATATGGCGTCTGACAGATATCTGTCATACCCGCCGCTGATCGGAGAATATTTGCAACAGGTAACAATAAAATTATTATACTGCTTTTATGGTTTAAGACATTTATTTCTCAAAAATAGAATACAATTCACTTAGAATGAGAAACACTAGGTTCTTAAGTAACTGTGAATGATATTTATTTCTGTAAATAGATTATTAATTAAAGACACTTTTACAAGTCAATGTTTTAAATTTTTTTGAACTAGATGGCGCCGGCATGTCCTAACCGACGACCTCTGAGAAGAAACACCGAAACAAACTACAAACTACTTACAAAAAAACAAATAATAGTTGATATTACAATAATAATATTATTAGATATTATGCGAGTGTTACGATGTAGGGCAATATCTGGACAGGCCTTTTGAAGAAAGAGCCATAGCAGCTTTGCGTTAACCTGTCCTAACTAACGGCACGCATACATCAGGCATCGTGTAGCTCAACCATTATTTAACTATTCTTATGGAACGAGTATAAAAACGGTAGGTCTTAGTTTAGGTAATTAATTAGCTTAGCTTAGTGTAAGTAACTTTAAATTAAATAAATCAATATTCTGGGACATTTTACACAGCACCATCTAGTCCCAAACTAAGCAGAGCTTGTACTATGGGTACTAGACAATGGATATAATACTTATATACTTTTTTATATTATATATTATATTCATCACATAAATATATGTGTCCTGTGGGAATCGAACCCACGATCTCTTGGTCAGCAGTCCGGTACTCGAACCACTAAACCACAGAGGTCGTCACAATTCTAATTGTATTAACAAAATAGCAATAAATTGTAGGTAGGTACAGTTACAAGTAAAGAAGATTGTACGGTTCTTATTACGTGTCGAAATATAGATGCTATAATAGTGATCAGATGACAATGAAAGTAACTAACTACTACGAACTTACGAAAGTAACTGAATTGAACTTTATGGGGCTATACATTTTTATATGATTGATGATTTTTGTTGTGTTTATTTATCTTTTATAACATACCATCACTACTGTATCCCAAACGGTTTGGGAGAGGATTAGTACGTACAACATAACTTTTTACAAATTTGTTCTCGACAACGAAAAAGTGTAGGAATGAGTTTAACACAACACCTACAACCAACACCTCAGTCTACCCGTGACCATGGATGCTGTAAAGGATCCGAAACGTCGGGAATTAAATAATATCAATACAACGCGATAAAATCCGTAAAAAATAGTTTCATTTCAATGAGTTTAACAGTCTACGTAGGTATGTATGGATGTCCGATCCTAGCTCAAAAACTACTGATCAGATTTTGACAAATGAGGTGTCGATTGATTTGTATATAGGCTCGCCCCATATTACTTGGGACCTAAACATAACGGCGAACTGTGGGTATACATTAGTATGCCTCTACCTAACCCTTCGGGGAATACAGGCGTGATGGTATGTTATGTTATGATAATGTTGTTCCATGAAAAATAATTCATCTTCAGACTCCTGTATTTAATGATCTCAATTTCCATTCAGCAACAAGGCCGCACTCCAACTCCTCCTCAGCAGTATGGTGGCCAGCCCCTCCCGAAACCTCACCTGATGAACGGAGGACTGCCTGTAGGATCCCCCTCTCACATGGCCAGCCCCCCTCATAGCTATGCTCTTGATGGTAAGTAATTTATTTACTTAAGTCACATCCTCAGCGTTATCCTAAGTGCTGATGCTGCGTCCTGTGTTCAATTACCAGGTCGAGTAAAGTCTTATTGAGTTATTTATGGGATAGAGGCAAACGAGCAGACGAGATCGCCTGATGGTAAGCGATTACTGCCGCCCTTGGACACTCGCAACACCGGAGAAGTCACAAGTGCATTGCCAGCCTTTTAAAAGGGAGTACGCTCTTTTCTTGAAGGTTTGAAGGTCCAATTGTTTCGGAAATACTACAGGCGACAGTTCATTTCATTTTCACAGTTTTGTTGCGCGAGGCAGAAAGTTTCTAGAGAAACGCACAGTTGTGGACTGCCATTCATCTAGATTTTTCTATGAATTTCTCAGTAGCACCTCGGAGTTTGGATTTTGTGTTTGAATTCGTCCCCTATTAGCACTTAAACATACCGGCGAACTGTGGGTGTTCCTTAGTAAAAGTCTACCTAATTCTTCAGGGAATATCAGCGTACCACCAAACCCCTCGTGTGGGGACGAGTTAGAATATCCTCGCTAGCGCTACTTTTCAGATCTCATGCATCTCGTAAGAGCCGAGAAAACATCTGACTTGCTCGGTGGTAGGACTTCTTGGGGACTTCGTCGAAGTCTGTCATAAGCACCTTAGTGTGTGTTTTGACGTGTGTGAGAACCAGTTCCTCCTCAGTTGCTGCGGCTTTGGCAGTCTGTAAGATCTCCCAAGACTCGGCAACAGCTCTGGTGTTGCTGATGCGAAAAACTAAAGAGACAATTTTAGTTCCATCCAGTTCCATTGATGGCTGGCAGTCAACAACTGTGCGTTTCTCTAGAAACTTTCTGCCTCGCACAACAAAACTGTGGAATGAACTGTCGCCTGCAGTATTTCCGGACCAATACGATCTTCAAACCTCAAAAGACCGTACTCTCTTTTAAAAGGCCGGCAGCGCACTTGTAACTCCTCTGGTGTTGCGGGTGTCCATGGGCGGCGGTTATCGCTTACCATCAGGTGATCCGTCTGCTCGTTTGCCCGCTATCCCATATAAAGTGCCCTGGTCTCCTCTCAAAGAGCTCAGATACATTAAACAATAAAGAATTCTATCTTTAGACAGACAATCAGCTGGTGGCACTCTAAGGCGGCAGAGAATGGACAAAATGGCCGCCGTGCCGCCGCCTGACGTCACTGTTCTTCACCAGGGTAACTGCACACAGGTAATTTATTTATTTATTGACGCCGACACTAATGTATGGTAGTGAAAGTTGGGTATGACAGAAGAGACATGAAAGTAGAATAAATGTTGAGAAGTATGTGTAGGGTAACTTTAAAAGATAGAGTGAGAAACAGTGTGATAAGGGAGTGGTGTGGTGTGAAAGAAGGTGTAGTAACAAATATTGAGAAAGGTATGTTAAGGTGGTTTGGGCATGTAGAGAGGATGGATGAACGGAGATTGACGAAACGAGTATACATAATGAGTACGGATGGAAGAGTTGGAAGGGGCCGACCTTTTTTTTTTTTTTTTTTTTGTTGACGGGGTTGGAAATGCTTTATGCACTATCCACCACTCCGGGGAGAGCGGTGGGGTGTGTCGGACTCCGCTCTGAAAAGAGCGATCTACCGACTAAAACCAACCTCGGCGTTTCGCGTCACCACTTTGGTGCCGGGCCTACGGGAGCGCTGTAGCATTCGTCCGCGGACCCGGCAGTGGCGGGCCGCCTTTTGCGGCCCCCTTCGCGTAAGGGGAGACAGACGTGGACTTCTCTCTCCCCTTCTTCTACCGATCCGCTGAGCGGGGCGCGGAAACTGCAAACCGCGTTGCCAGCTCGGGCCTTGTGAGTGGGCGGTCGGACTTCCCCAAGTCCGCCGCCCGTAGCCCTTTATGGTGGTTGGAACAGGGCGTTATCTGCCCTGTTCCTACGCCCAGCGCGTGTGCGCCGGGCACGGATCGGCAGGGTGGAGGCACTCTCTCTCACCCTCTCTGCATCTTCCTTCTGCGAGAGAACCTCCTCGCAGAAGGCGACCGTTGCCTGCCAGGCTTCGGCGTCGCCGACCATAGCAGATACTACGGCCGGCAACGCAAGGTCCACTCCAATTGCATCCCTGAGGACACGGCGCCGCTCTGCCCACGCTGCACACTGCTCGAGCGTGTGCTGCGCCGTGTCCTCAGGGCAGTCGCTGCAATGATGGCAGCGGGCGTCCGGCTCCCTCCCGGCGACGCGACACAGGTACTTGCCGAAACACCCATGTCCGGACAAGACCTGCGTCAGCCGGAAGGTCAGCACGCCGTGACGCCTGCCCACCCATGCCGGCAGGACCGGTCTGAGTGCCTCCACGGTTCGGAGGCCAGCGCCCGGGCGCTCTAGGCGCTGCCTCCACTCCTCCACTGCCGCTGAGTGCAGCCTCTCCCGCTGGTGTTCCACCTCCCTCGGGGCGGGCCAGTCACCGCGCTCCGTCACCCGCTTCCGCCAGGTGTACAGCGACGCCAGAACGCGGGCGTCTATGTCCCAAGGGAGGGACCCAGCAAGGGCGCATGCCGCCTCCGCCGATATGGTGCGATATCCCCGTATCACTCGGATGGATATCGCACGCTGTGGGCGCCGCAATAGTGCGGCACCGACGCCGGTTAGCTCGGTGGCCCAGACAGGGGCTCCGTAGAGGGCCATCGAGCGGATGACCCCCAGGTAGAGTCGCCTGCAGGTGACGTTCGGGCCACCGAGATTCGGCAGCAGACGCCCCAATGCACCGGCTGCACCCAGCAGCCGCGGTGCAAGGCGCTGGAAGTGGGCATGAAAGGTCCACCTTCCGTCCAACACGAGCCCCAGGTACCGCATAGATGGTTTGACATCGACCTGGACCCCACTGACGACTATGTGGGATCCAGGTGGGGGTTTCCTCCGGGGCCCGTGAAAACAAAGGGCCTCCGTCTTCGTCAATGCCACTTCCAGCCCCAGCCCGCGGATTCGCGCCACAGTTTGTGCCACGCCCGCCGTGGCCAGACAGGCCGCCTCCCCGAACGACTGCCCGCGGGCCAGAACGAGCGTGTCGTCCGCGTAACAGACGACCTCGACGCCCGGGAGCGTCGCCCCGCGCAGCACCCAATCATATCCGATGCTCCACAAGAGCGGCCCGAGGACCGAGCCCTGTGGAACACCGCACACCATCTCCCTCGTGCACACGCCGTCCCGGCCCACGTACGTGACGGCGCGGTTGCCTAGGTAGTCCCCGACTATCCGTCGCAGGTGGAGCGGCACCCGGTGGTACCGAAGCGCCTCCATGATGCAGCCCCAAGGCAGAGTGTGGAAGGGGCCGACCTCGACGAACGTACCACAACCAAGTTGCGGCCGTTCTTAAAAAAGGTCAAGTTAAGAGCACCCTAAACCGACGATCATGCATGAGGAGGTTAATGAACGTAGATGAAGCGAAAGCAGTGTAAATCTATAGTCTCTGCCTACCCCAATGGGAGACAGGCGTGAAAATATGTATGTAATTTATTTATTTATTTTTGCCGCTGGGGCAGAAAGATTCTCGAGTGGGACCTTCAACGAGATGGACAGACAACCTAGTGGTCGTTTGTCGTTGGGAGTCCTTGTGGAAGTCTTTAGGGGAGGCCTTTATTTAGCACTTGACGTCTTTTGGATAACATGATGATAATGAATTATTAGACATCCTGTACTTTAGTGGTTTTCTTTTTTCTCAATTCTATATAAAAATAGCGGCGGTGGCTAATGGCTAGGGCGACAGACTTGTGATCAAGTGGTTACCCGACCGAAACCACCCATTGCACTACCGACGTGAACCCACTCGTAACACAAGCATTTAGCTTAGCACGAGGGGTTAACAAGATTACTGCGAGGGGGTGTGGGGTTAACACGAGTAATGTGCGACCTATATATTATAAGTAGTAAGATTTAAATCTTACAACAACCTTTTTTTTTTTTTATTCTTTTGGCCATAAACTCCCACGTTATGTGAAACTATGTAACATACAAAATATATACTTCGGGATTAAATTTAACTGTAGACTTCAAGGTTTGCTAATTCTGCAAGTTAGATAATTATTTATGAGTTAGATAATTATGTATGTCTTTAAATATTATATACAAGCATACGTATATAAAGAAAATGTTTGAAACCGCTGCCTAGGTAAAACCTGTACTATGGGAGACATTATATTGTAAGAACCTTTATAGAAACACGTAATTATCTTGTGTGTGTAGATATTTAATAATTCACGCCCATTTTATAATATAAATTGTTTGTGTATATGTAATTTTATTAACTCTCCATTTCTTTAACCATATGTAAAACAAACGTATAATTGGTAAACCAAATTAAATACAGCACTCGTATAATTTTGAACTCGAATGAGTACCAATCCCTTTTATAATACCCGTTTGGGCATAAACGATTTCATAATTTCAGATTAATTAACAACAAATTTTCATTCTATTGCTAAAGTTGGTAAATTCCAATCTTAGTGAAGTTTTCAATGGGCACTGGTGAAATCCCAACTTTTTCCAAAAACTTTGTCATTCCACGCCTAAATCGTAATTGAGTAAATGCCGTAAGAAATTCGGACGTGACTGAAATTCTATTGGGTGTAATTGAAATGGACTGTTTTGAAGGTATTTTGTAATTTTCGATTCTTAAAGCGAAATGAATGTAAGCCCAATAATAATTTCAGTCTGCAATAAAGTACAAACGGCAATAGATTTAGGTCTGCTACCAACGAAATATGTGTTTTAACAATGGCTGTTTTATATTAAGCAATACGTCAAAAATCAGATGTAATTAGCTGCATAGATAGTGATTTTTTTTTAAAAAGCTTACTAGAAATTTGGGTCGCATATTACTAGTATTCTTGTTAACCCCTCGTGCAAATGATTATTACGAGTGGGTTCTATCTACACTGCCCCGAAAAACTAGGTACTACACTTTTAAAATTTCTTTTTTTTTATAAACTATAGAAGTTAGAGATTTAAAATATAAAATGTCATGTAAAATTGAATACAGTTCTTTTTATTTCGAAAGTTTATCTTGTGTTCTTAAAAAGTTATTGCAATTTTAAGTGTGATAGTTTTGCAGGTCAGTGTATTATGTAATGCCATCTAAGTAAAGATGAAGACGTAAGTAGATGGCGTGAGTTACCTGCATACATAACTCTTTTGTCGACTGTATATATGAAACTATTAGGCGTATTATAGGGATATTACAAGTGCTAATATTAGTGTCTCATAAATTCTTTTGTTTCAGCACCTAGTCCAAACGCCGGCGCCAAAGCAACCCCAGTCCATCTTAAAGGACCCATCTCGCCACAAATATGGTAACCAGTATGGTAGCCCCATATCTTCGAGCACGCCGCAAAACTCAAGTCAGATCCTCACGGTCCAGAACCTCACTTCAGACGTCCCGCAATACGGGACGATCAAAAAAGAAAATAAAAAACAAAACGTCACAATCGACGAGTCTTACAACAAAAGAAGTGAGACTCATGTAGTCTAAAATAAACAAACAATATCCTAAAGTGAACACTAAAATACTGTAGTGTACTGTAAAGTGTAACTAAAACTATAAAGTGACAACTACAAATGTAAAGTGACAAACTAAAACTGTAAAGTCGGCTATGAGTGCAAAGTGAAGTGGTGTAAATAAATGGACTAGATACAAATTGTAGATAGATTTAAAATAATTGAATGTGATACGAGAACGAACTTTCAAACGATTAGTGTCCATCGCGTAGGTAGATATATGACAATGTTGCCTAAATTAGAATTTGGGCTAGTCGGGTTGTATTAAAAAATAATCGACTGACTTATCAATATTATAATAGGTACGTCCAAATGACATAGGCAAACAAAAAATATGATTTTTTCAATGTCCAATTGTAAAATCAATTTAGGTAAATACATTTAGATGTTAAATGTACGATTTATTCTTTTATAATTTTGTTTAAAGGCTGGATCTTGTGTTGTTCGACAATTTGATGGACTTTGCTAAAATAAAAATACATTTAAGTATTTAAAAAATCTTATCTGACAACGTTGTCAATTTTAACTAAAATTTCTTAATTTTGCTGATTGTGAATTTAGAGTTTTATTTCGTTAAAATCTTCTGCCAATTGTCGAACACAATACTTATAAGCGAATCCAAATTTTTATTGATTCCATGAAAGGATCTCTCGTAATTAAGTTTTTAAGATAATTATGATTGTTATAAAAATACGATTTTTGAATAAAACATGAAATTATTAGATCAGGGGAAAATTTAAAATTTTATCCTCTCATCGTTTTTAATTAAAAATTGTCCTCTAAAAAATGTTGAATACATTTTTAATTGTTAATAATGGTTTTCCAAACTTGAAAAGTTGTTCCTGTCGATTTCTCCTCATTGATTTTGAGACATTTTTATAAATTACATTTTGTATTCTTCTTTATTTTTGTATTTTTACATATGTTTTTGGAATACATGTCTCCAAACTTTTCAATTAGGTAATAAAAAAGCTATTATATAGACCCCACTACCTAATGTGTCAAATATTGAATAACTGTCATTTATAAAATTGACATTTTTACAAAAAATAACTGTATAATCATATTTGCAGTTTTTATTATTATTTTGTAAATTTTTACTCGTAAGTTACTTTTCTCTGCATTTTTACGATGTAAATAAGTAAAAATAATAATACTCAAACGCGAACTGACAATAAAAAATAAGTTCAATTAATTTTTTATTTATGTCCATCTATGTAAATAATATTATCTACGTAATTGTATTTTTTTACGTTAATAGCATTTCAACCCCAAAATTTAATCGGTCATAATACACATGCCAAAGTTTTATTAATTTTATACTTTAAGTTATTAAGATACTTAATTATTTTCTATAGATTTTTTGTTTACATCGAATTTGTAACAATTGAAATGATTTTCACAAAAAATCGACTGATTGTCAATTCTTTTTTATTAGTTCTCCAAATTTGAGAGTCCATCCAACGACAAAATACGATTTTATATTTTACAAAAAGGTCTATTGTTACATTTCGAATAAAAATAAAAACCTAATAATATTTTTTGTTTTATTTTTTCCTTTATATTTCCTTTCTTACATGAAAAATCCAATTATTAAAACATATCAATCGAAAAAAGAAAATCTTTTTTCAATTTTCTTGTTTTAAAAAGTTATGAACTGAAATTGTGCCAAAGTTGATGTTTTTTTTTCGCGAATAACCAACCATTTAGATAATAATCATTAGCTGGGTTGACGTCCTTCTACATTTAAGTAAATTTAGTAAAATATTAAAACCGTGCCTTATACTTTTACGCCATTTTGAGAATAAATATCACTTTAACTATTGCCAATTTAGAATAAAAATATTAAAAACGAACTTTTTAGTAATAAGTGCATTGTTTTCATTACAATACTTAATTTTTGTCAAATTTACAACCTTTGCGTAACAAGTTTGATTTGTGTAACAAGTACTAGGAAATAAATAATGATTTACCGGTTTTCAGTTTTTACCTCGTGTCGAAGTTAAATTAATTATTTTTTATATAATGATGATGGCCTCTTGTAAAAATATTTTCCATCATAATAATTTTGTTGCAAAACATGATTGCTATTAATTTTTTTATTAAAAAATATGAGCTTGTCATTTAGTGGTAAGTGCTAATCAAATGTTCAAAACATATTGTCAATATTAATAAGGTAATTAAAGTAACTAATTAATTAAACAAGTCAATGTTAAAACTTCGGTATTAATATTCGGGTTAAAAAAAATATTGGGAAGATATCGTTATGTTAAAGGTAAAATATTGTTTAAATTAAATCAAAATTATTTTGTATTTATGGAAATTTGATTTGAATCCAATCCACATTCATTAAAATAAAAGTATTTTTCAAATTATTTAATGATGTTAAATAAAAATATTAATATAATTAATTAATCTCTAAGGTTTTATCGACTTGTTTAAGAACTTTTGGATAATTTTTTCATTAAATATTTTCGATAATTTATTAATAATTGTTAATTCATACATTTTAATTCATTAATATTTAAAAAAACAAGTTGGTAAAACCGTATTTCTGATAACTTCATCTTCAGCGATCATTGTAAAATAAGCCCAATCGATAAAATTATAAGGTTGTAAATTGTTCTGTAATTCAAAAAAAATATGTGACTTTGATATTACGTAATTACATAAAGCTCATTTGTGTAATCAGCATAAAATTGAATTAAAGCGTGTATGTTAAAAGAATATCTTTTAATTACATTTTTTTATGGGATAGGGGGGCAAACGAGCAGACGGATCACCTGATGGTAAGCGATAACCGCCGCCCATGGACACCCGCAACACCAGAGGAGTTGCAAGTGCGTTTCCCGCCTTTTAAAAGGGTTTGGGCCTCCGGTATCCTCACTCAATCGGCGAAACACAACGCAAGCGTTGTTTCACGCCGGTTTTCTGTGAGGCCGTGGTATCACTCCGGTCGAGCCGGCCCATTTGTGCCAAAGCATGGCTCTTCCACTTGAAAAAAACATAATAATCTTATAACACACATCGAGGAGTTATAAAAACACATCATTCATACTTTGCCCGGTTAATGGCAATAGGCAGACCTATTACATGGGCTAAACATACCGGCGAACTGTGGGTGTACATAAATAGTCTTCTGCCTAACCCTTCGGGGAATACGGGCGTGATGGTGTGTATGTTCATACATTAGGTAGGTACTAAAATAATGTATTTATTCATTAATACTTTATGTACATAAATGTGTACAAAGGCGGTCTTGCCTTAGGCATTTTCTACCAGACGACCTTAGACCTTTAATAATTCTTTTATTGGCAACAGTGACACAGAACTAAAGATGACATAACTAACAGGGATTCAATAGGGACCAGTGAACAGAGCCTTTGCTGGCCGACCTAGGAGCTAAGGATTACCTACGAGTAAGTACATAATTATTCCTAGTACTAGGTCTTAATTTGGAAAAGATGATAACCAGTTTATTATTCCATATGATATCGGCCAGAAATTGCATTATGAAATTAATGCATATCTACTACATAATACTGTACATTGGGTAACTGAATAAGCACAAGATTACAAACACGCCAATTAGAATATCAAGGCATAATCGTGGGTTCGATTCCCACAGGACACAAATATTGATGTGATGAATATAACTGTTTGTTCGTCTGGGTGTTTCTTATCTTTATAAATATAATTCTTCTGTAGGTGTGTTGACAGTGAACTCCTCCTAAACGGCTGGACCGATTTGAATGTTTTTTTTGTGTGTGTTCAAGTGGATTCGAGGATGGTTTAGATTCACAAATAAGCCCGGCAGATGGTGCTGCAGTTGGTATCTAGGTTATTTATCTATACTGCAAGTAAACTACTGAATCGACTTGAATGAATTTTTGTGTATGCATTTATGCATTCATTTCATTCCTAATCGCTTGGTATATCATGCAGGACAACGTCTGTCGGGTCCGCTAGTGTATTATAAGTGCCTATGTATTTACAAAAAATTATATAACGTATAACCTTTTTTATGCTAACTTTGTTCTAAAATTCCAAATGCATTATTTGCGTAGGTGTTTTTATAAACATGATATTAATCCTTATCCAAATAAATACGTTATTCATCAGCCTTTAGAGCGTTTGTTTTGTCTCCGAGCAGACCGAGCTTGGGTCCGCTCGGACGCAACAAACGCTTTAAAGGACATATTCTCATTTAGCGTTCTTTTATTATTCCTGTTCCCGTGACATATTTTACTAAAGTTCCGCTCGGATACTCAATACTCTACAACCAACTAACTTACCAACTAACAATATATATTAGGCTATATCTTGAAGTGAGCTTCAATCAAAACATACTACAAGCCGCTGAAGGGGATCATCATCTTCTTACCACCTGTCAAGTGCCACCTGCCAAGTTTGCTTGAACGCGATAATCTCAGGAACTATTGGTGCGATTAGAAAAAATCTTTCGGTGTTAGATAGTCCATTTATTGAGGAAGGCTATAGGCTATCATCCCGCTAAGACTAAGTAACTATTCCACGCGGACGAAGTCGCGGGCGGAAGCTAGTATCTTATACACAAGTCTGCAATCTCTTGGAGCGGTGAAAAAATTCAACTTCTAAGTCAAGGCAATCAAAAGATATGCCTTTTATGCTCCATTTACTTATGCTGGATCTTTTGATACTCAAGAGTATCAATGCTTTTAATGCTTTTAAGTGACTTCCTATTGACTGAGCCTCATGAAGTTTGGCAATAAGCGATGTGACGAATAATAAAATCCGAAAACCGTAATTTTTAGTTACATCACAAAAAAATATGATTACAAACTTAATTACAGTTGGTAAACTAACTGCGAGGTATATCGATGTATGGAGACAACAGTTTTCCAACGGTAAAATTAAGTTTGTTCCTCAATACAAGTTTGTACGAAACCCTTGCTGCACGAGTCTGACTCGCCCTTGACCGGTTGTTTTAATTTCACAATTTCTACGCAACGAGATAACACGTCTCATCACAGATGATCCTTTACCCAACAATTAGGTAGGTACATAAATCCAGCAAAATACAGGCAGGTCGGATTGGAAAATGGAGAATCATAATTTCAGAAAGCTAAGGGAATTACTCCTGTTAATTCGGAAGTGTAAATCCGTGCCTAATATGCTAAATACAGGTCTGGCGTCAAATGCAGATCTCTGTGATGTGTGGTTTAATTGATGAGTGGGAGCGTTTTGTTGGTAGAAATCTGCTGTTGAGTTCTTTTGTGGTGGTACCACGGTATTGCCAAAAATTCTACCGCTAAACAATAATGCTAGCATTACTGTTTTCAAGTAAAATGTAGCCAGTGACATTAATGGGCAAATGAGACTCAACAGACTCAAACTTATTATGTATATTACATGTTTGTTCTCCTACATATTCTCTCGTCTCGTCTCGTCTCGTCACGTCACTTCACGTCACGTCACGTCACTTCACCTCTTCTCGTCTCGTCTCGTCTCATCTGAGTTTATTTAGTGATCCTGTATTATTTTTTTTTCCGACAGAGAACTAAAGTTACCGACATAGCTCAAAGGATTAGCAAGTTGAAGTGGCAATGGGCCGGTCACATCTGTCGGAGAACCGACAATCGTTGGAGCAAACGAGTTCTCGAGTGGAGACCGCGACTAGGCAAACGTAGTGTAGGGCGCCCGCTGGCCAGGTGGAGTGACGATTTGCGGAAGGCAGCTGGCAGTGACTGGATGAGGAAAGCCGAAGATCGGGCTCTGTGGCGTTCACTAGGAGAGGCCTACGTCCAGCAGTGGACGAATATAGGCTGATGATGATGATGATTATTTTTTTTGTCATGTTATTAATGGTAATTATGGTCCTAACTAAAAACCAGCGCTGTGGCATCATGCTTTTTAATGTCGCAGCATTAAGCTGAGATATAGTTCTTTTTCAGCCAAGTGCAGGGGTGAAGTTCCCAAACCATTTGTTTATATACCTACTTAATTTATATATCTAATATGAACTTTATGTGCGAGTCTGAAATAAAATGTTTTTTTTTCTTTCTTTTTACAAACTTACAACAAATAAAAGTAGTAGTGGGCTTAAAACGTATAAAAAAATGACAGTGGCGATCATTTATATGCAAGAAATATAAACATACTACTGATATTATAAACTCAAAAGTAACAATCTGTATGTGTGTAAGTAATCTGTTACCATGAGCTAAATTGCTGAACAGATTTCAATTAGAGGCAAGAATATCTATAGATCCAGAAGATGAACGTGAGTTTAACTAGTCCCAAAAAATATAGTAGTACCTATATAGTAGTCCTACATAGAAACGTGAAACTATCAACAACAGCTAGCAAGTATAAAAAATATTTTAATAAATTATACTAAAAAATCTCAATTTCAGATAAAATAACCGTAAAATTTGCCTAGACTAAAGTAATAATAATTACCTAAGCTTAATTCACAAATCCTAATTCATATTCAAGTATGATTATAATAATTATATAAAGGAGGCCTTAGCTACAGATCTAGATAACGCCTGTTCAGTTTATTCAGTCAAGAGTTATAATTTCTAATCCATTATACCTACTATTTGTTGGATGTAATGGATTGGCTCAGATTATCTACAAAAGGATTTCAGATAGATTGGTACCTACATAAGTTGAATGGTTGGAAATATTTCAGTTCATATTTTATATTTCTTTACAAGCTTTGTCCCGCTGTGTTACCCGCGGTCATCCACGGTCATCTGGGCGTTTATTTATTTATTTTTTATTTCTGTCTATGAGTATCTATTGTATTCTACAGTTTTGTTTTTTATTTTACACCTGCATGTCACTTATATATATGTAACTTAATACTTACACGTACATTATTTATATTATGCTTGTTTTATTTAAGATTATTATATAACTTAGCTTCTTTTTAAAAAAAAACGTTCTGCACTATGATTTTCTCCATAAACAAAAAAAACAAATTCTAACATTTACAAACGCCCCTCCCGGAACTACCTGTAGATCATACAAATATTTGCAACGTGTGGGGATCGAACCCACAACACATGTTGCAAAAGCCGATCGCTAAGCCACTAAGTAAATCGTGTCGTAGCTTTATATCGGTCACTGAATATCAGCGCTTTGTTATGGTCTTGTACCATAACAATAAATTTTCAAAATTCCTGCTTGAATCCTTATTTGGAATGAAATCTGATAAAGCGTTTCAGAGGGTATTCGTGACAAACTTTTAGACGTACAATAATTCTAAAAGTGGTCAATTACAATCAGAAAACGTGTAAATAGCAGTATTCACTTAAAATTTTGCATTTAAATTCATGATTCTCTGAGTTTATTTCGGTGTTGGTTCTCAAACTTTCAAATCAAATCCTGAAAGAAAATCAGAGGTCCTGATCAAAATCAGATCAGAAAAGATCAGAGGTCCGTGCCATCTATGAAAAAAATGACTTTTAAAAGTGTCTAAACAAATATTCGCTAAACGCTTCCGCGTATGGCTTGGGCCACCGCGCGCGATACGTATGAGTTCAGTGCCATATTGATATGTTAATGGTAGCGCACACGGCGCGATAGCAAGCGAACATGCTTTTACACCCCTGTTGTTTTATAGCGAAATATATGGAAGATTCTGGCAATAAATAGAAATGAAATAGAATATATTTGCTTTATATTTCAACGATTTAAGATTCAAACGTTTTGGTTTTAATATAAAACTCATGTGATTTGGTAACGTTTGGTTTAACTGTGAGTAATGTGGAGCTACTTTGTACCAAATACTCCTACTTAGTTATTATAATGTTGCTGTGCCCGACAGGGTCCGTAATTGTTTCTTACTAATATACTTAACACCTGTATTACATTATGGATTGCAAATAAAAATATGAATATGAATATGAATATGAATATTAAGGGCAACCTTTCCAAATATCCACTATTCCAGGTACCTACCTACACTGATTTATATTTAGATGTTTCTCCAAACAAAATCAATAAAATTATATACAGTTACGAAAACATTTATTGGCAATTTGGAATTCAATTATTCAATATAGGTACCTACTTACTTTGTATTTCCATTAGTCTTGGCGTAACCTTAAAGCAAAAAAAGTTTATAAATCAATAATGTATGATCAGAAATAATCTGACACTTTCTGAAACGCGAATAGAGAATATTGGACTTTGAAATAAAAATACTTTTTACGGATTTTATCGCGTTATATAACTTAATAAATGAATACATTATTTAATCGTAGGAAATTCACACTTCAAGAAATTAAAAAAAAACGACGTCAATACCTACTGTAAAAGTGTTTCTAAAGAGAGGTCTTTAGAAATAAATATAACTTTATTTCATATCGCTAGTACCTACTGCTTATGCTTAATATATCAATGTGTTTGATCTGCACAGACTCGCTCACGTTCTATGCACATCTCTATGGCAGTCACACCGTGCTTAAAAGCCAAACCCTGTAGTTCATATTAAGGTTTCCTGCTCAACGAACCGCGACGTGAATCGACATCTGATGAATATTGAAATTTTTCACAAAATTGACGGCTATAAGCTATTTGAGCCACTGAGCTATTTAGGCTACCGCTTGCTTCGGCACGAATGGGCCGGCTCGATAGGAGTGATACCACGGCCTCACAGAAAACCGGCATGAAACAACGCTTACATTCTGTTTCGCCAAGAGAGCACTTACGACTCCTCCGGTGTTGCAGGAGTCCATGGGTGGCGGTATCGCTTACCGCGAGCAAATGGATCACCTGATGTCAAGCGCCGCCGCACATGGACACCCGCAACACCGAAGGAGTCGCATGTGCGTTGCATGGCCTTTTAGAAAGGTTTGGACCTCCGATATCCTCAGTCACTCGGCGAAACACAACTTAAGTAAGTGTTGTTTTACGCTGGTTTTCTGTGAGGCTGTGGTATCACTCCGCTCGAATCGGACCACTCATGCCGAAGGCCTGGCGCCCCCACGGTAGGTAATTTTTTTTGTAAGCTGTAATGCTAAATAATATATTTTAAAACAGCTGTGAGATAATACCAAGGCTATATTTAACTATTTCAAACTGAAAGAGATACCTAGTTAGAGATATATTTGCATAGCAATAAAATGCTTTGAACATAAAACGAATATTAATATTTTAGGAGTCTTGATAGCTTCAAACTGCTATCTTTACGAGTTGTTAAATACAGCCTTCAAAATATCCATAAAATACCACCACGTCGGTATTCCCCGAAGGGTTAAGCAGAAGTGTACTAATATATGTACAGCCACAGTTGGCCGGTATGTTTAGGTCCCATGTGAGAGTGAGTGGGGTGACTCACAAACAGACACTCCCAAGCTGCTTCTGAGAATAGGCAAGTTGACGTTATTGGAGATAGCATACTAATGTCAAAATCTAATGTCATTGTCAATATCTAATGTCAATGTAAATATCTAATGTCAATGTCAAGTTGTTGAATTTGATTTGTGATAATCTGTGAACTTCCCCTTCCTGTTCTCTCTGCCGTCAACTATAGAGAGTGCAGCTATACTCGGGGCTCGACTCTGCAAGGTCAACTGCTCTGCAAGGTTAAGCTGCGCTCGCTGCGGTTGTGTGAATGGGAGACCATTCTTAACACATCGAGACCCCTCCGTGCCTAGGAGAGCACGTAAAGCCGTCAGTCCCGGTTGATATACAAACATCGTTGGCAATTGTTAGTGGTAGTAGCAGCCCAAAACAGAGCCTGACAACCAGTCTATCCTCCGAATATCGGTACTACCCAAAGATTGAGTTGCGTAGGTCGGATGGCAGTTGGTCTGATGGTTGGGTAAAGGCTGGGAAGTGCAGCTATACGGACTTATAACTAGAATAAAGAGGTAATAGGCACTAGGTACTAGGTAATAAATATAAAAATCTATAAAATACAAAATAAGCAAGCAATATTTATCATAGTATTATTATTTGAACCAATAAAATATGATTCCAGTCCGCTCGGGTTTCGCATCCAATAAACGTTTGCGATTTTCCTCTGGCCATCCCGCCCTACCTATCTTTGATGAAATGCGAGTACGGTCAGCAAAAAAAGATATATAAAAATATTTTTTCTGCGAGTAATAATTTTAGTGTATGTTTTAAAATTTGTGTTTGAATATGCATCAACATGATACAGGAGAGAAAACTAGTGTGTGTAAACGTTTCTAAAATAAAATTTATTTTTTTGGGAATAGCGTTGAATTCAATTAAATTGATCGTGGCAAGAATAAATATTGTTATCTTGCAGATAGATTTTTCAATGAAGCATTTATTCAAATTAACTTAATAGTTTAACTAGGTACATTCAACTATAATTAAGATCTATAAAAATATAACTTAGAAAAGACAAAGAAAAATAGACACGCCTAGGCGTCAAAGTACTCCTCCACATCACTGTCATCGGGTAACGTACCCAGAAGACTGGCTGCATTGCCACGTTGAATGGCAATGCTAATGCAGATAGATTAGCTTATTATGTCATATTTTTTAATTTATAACATTCTATATACATTAATTAATATACAAAAAAAATCTTTCCTCTATCTTTGAGAATTGTATGTAGTAAATATTTAGTTTTTCTGGTATCGTCATGCTATAGGTTGTTGACCTCCTTAGATTATGGTCGAGCTACACAATAGCTGATGTATGCGTGCCGTCAGCTGCGATTGGTCTACGTCGCAAACCGCCATGACTCTTTCTTCAAAAGGCATAAAATATACATACTTTGAAAGTGATTATGATTTTCTGAGTTGGTTTCGGTATTTCTGCTCAAAAGTCATAAGTTAGTAACACTGTCTACGGAGATGTAGCTTCAAATATGCTTGAAAATACGCCAAAAAGCTTTGAGTCACTGGACCCTCTCATTTGTGAGAACCTAGATTAACGGTATCTCAATCCAAATATATTATTAACTAGCTTCTGCCCGCGGCTTCGTCCCCGTGGAATTCGGACTGTCATCACATCCTACGGGAACGGGATAAAAAGTATCCTATGTCCGTCTCCTGGTTCTAAGCTACCTCTCCACCAATTTACAGTCAAATCGGTTCAGCCGTTCTTGAGTTATAAATGGAGTAACTAACACGACTTTCTTTTATATATATAGATAACACAATATTATAAAATATTGTTTTAATTATTATTATTTTGGTATTACGTTTTACGGGCAATTGAAGCTCAGCCGGACCCTTAATATTTCTTTTGCTGACGCTACAATAGCTTAGTTTAGATTCCGTCACAAGTTCTTTATGTGAAACAATATGGGGGTCCCTTAGTAAGGTCAGCAGTTTACATACCTTATATTTGTGCTATAAACGAAAATATTTTCAAAGGACACTTATTTACGAGGTTTTATTATACTGACGCATACCTCTGGTTTTGGTCGGGTTATCTTTTTAAATTGAGAATGTGATGTGATTGGAAGATTATTAGACTTTGCTGTTTTTTATTGGATATTTATGAGTTTTAAAACATTTGACAGTTTTTGTTTTAAAATATGAAGCAGTGATGGCCTAGTGATATGACCATTAGACTACGGTCTCGCGTTTGAATCCAAGGCACCTCTGACTTAGAAGTCATGTGCGTATTATTAGTTAATTCTCACAAGCATAAACGGTGAAGGAAAATATCGTGAGGATACCTGTATGCTTGAGATATTTTCTCCCGGAACTAAGATTTTCTCCTGTATCGTGGGTGCTTTTACAAGAACAAATTCTCACATGTAGAAACGCCCAGACCTGGAACAACTAGGTACCTGTAGATCATACAAATATTCGCTCCGTGTGGGGATCGAACCTACAACACGTGGCGCAGAGGCCGATCGCTCAGCCGCTAATTCAAATACTGTAAAATTAAAATAACTAAAAATGAATTGGAATATTCAATTCTACCCAGGTATTTTTTCAGTAATAAAATTATAAGCGGAGGTATTCCTTTATCCGTCGGACCCATTCATACAGGGTAACTCATAAAATTTAATTGCCCCATATAAAAACAGAGTTAAAATTCAACTGTTAGGCCATGATAGAGTTTGTACGGCTTCTGGTTAAATACCGTGGATACTTTTACGAGTATATAAGAAGCTCTTGGCTAAGTAAAAACTGCACGGTTCAACCGGTTTGTGAAGTTAAGCTTCGCTAGCCGCGGTCAGTCGGTGGATGGGTGACCATTTATTAAATATATCTGCATATAAATACCGTGGATACTTTTACGAGTTTATAAGAAAGGGGCTCTTGGCTAAGTAAAAACTACACTGATCAACCAGTTTGCGAAGTTAAGCTTCACTAGCCGCGGTCATTCGGTGGATGGGTGACCATTTAAACATCGGCACATCTGTGTATACTTATATACCGTGGCCTCTAGGCTAAGTAAAAACTACACGGATCAACCGGTCTGTGAAGTTGAGCTTCGCTAGCCGCGGTCAGTCGGTGGATGGGTGACCATTTAGACATCGGCACATCTGCGTAAAATACCATGTATTTTTAACGAGTATATGAGAAAGGGGCTTGTGGCTAAGTATAAACTACACGGATCAAAGAATCTACAAGGTTAAGCTTCGCTTGCCACGGTCATTCGGTGGATGGGTGACCATTGGGACATCTCCGCACCTCGTGAAATTTTATCTAGTCAGTCTTTTTCATTCGAACAGCTATGACGTCATTAAACGCCCAAAAAGACAACCAGTTTATCCTAAGGACATGTCGGTAATGCTCAGAAATTGAGTTACGAAGGTCTGATGGCAGTCGCTTCGAATCATCATCATATCAGCCAATAGAACAAAGGCCTTCCAAAAGACTTCCACAAGGCCCGGTTATATGCCGTCTGCATCAAGTTAAGTTCAAGTTCAAGTTCAAATGTTTTTATTTCAAATAAGCTTTTACAAGCGTTTATGAAACGTTATGATTCTAGTTGCACGGTTCCAAAAGGTCGATCCTATGGAGAAGAATCCCACGACTGCCAGAAACCTTTATCAGGCCGTTCGTCCATCTCGTTGGGGGTCGTCCCACACTGCGTTTTCCGGTGCGCGGTCTCCACTCGAGAACCTTTCTGCCCCAGCGGCCGTCAGTTCTACGAGCTATGTGCCCCGCCCACTGCCACTTAAGCTTGCTAATCCTTTGAGCTATGTCGGCAACTTTTTAAAACTTTTGCTTCTACATAATAAATTTATTAATTTAATTTGAATATTATTTAAAGTGATAAAATCGTAGATTATTATCGCATTATACATATTAGTTGCATTAAGACTCATAGTACTAATTTATTGATTCGAGTAATTTTATACCATAGATGACCATAGATGAGGTCATAGATAATTAGATAGCGAATTGGCGTAGGCGCACGTTTACCACAGACTAACAATCGTTTCTGCGTGCTCAATTCATGAGTCGCGCGGACAACGATATGGAATATGATCACTACCTGGTTTTTAATTCTAATTTATATATTTAATAATAATTATGTATGAATTATTTTATTATACACATCTATCTTTGTAATAATAAGGGTTCGCACGTCCGACGTCTTTATGTCAACGCCGGTTATCGCTGAAAATCAGCGCCGTGGCTCTGCCTCGTGCATGAGACACTGCATCATGCTGAGCGATGGCCGTTTTTGCGTGGGTGTGACGCATGTTTTCCACAGTTTTATTTTATATTATTTTTGTTTTTAACCCAATTTTTCGTGCGTCATGTCGACGTAAATAAAAAGTATTTTCTTTTCTTTCTTTTTTTTTTGTTAAAATCTGATGAGTAGTTTTTGAGCTACGATCGAACATCCATACGATACATAGACTGTTAAAACTCATAACCCTTCCTTTTCGTAGCTGGGTAATTTTTTTTATCAGCAAACAATATAAACAGCAGTCTTATATCTATTCAATATATAACACTATTATAATTATTATAACATAAAGAAAGACTCCTCAAAATTAACATGCATTCAGCACTTACTATCATTCGTTATTGTTGTTTTGGACCCCAATTTAATTATTTCCTTCGCTCTTCCCCTTTATGGAAGCATCCTGAACTTTTGGTAAAAATTGACAGTATCATACTCAAAACCCTATCCAACATTTTGAATGTAGCTTTGGACGACCGAGCCTGGACACAAGCTTCCTTGCCCATCCGTTTTGGAGGCCTTGGCGTCCGAAAAATTTCCAGTATAAGTTTACCGGCATTCTTATCCTCGGTCCACGGTACCGAGAAATTAACCAGGAATATCCTAGCTTTGTCACTGGTTGATTTCGAAATACCGTACGTGACCGAGGCTAAGAATGCTTGGGGTAGCATGTGCCCGAATGCCGACCCACCCTTGAACCCATTTTCCCAGAGGCTGTGGGATGAGCCGCTCTGCAGTTTGATACGGAATGAACTTATTAAAACGTCAATCAATACTGCAGACAAGGCCCGCCTGCTGGCTGTGGGTAAATGGGAGTCAGGGCTGTGGCTACAAGCACTTCCGTCTCCTAACATAGGTACTATGTTGGACGACTCAACTTTCCGGATCGCTGTTTGCCTTCGTCTGGGAGCTCCTTGCTGTGCTCCACATCGCTGTCAGTGTGGTGAAGCTGTCGACAGCCTCGGACACCATGGTTTGTCTTGTAGCAGGAGCGCAGGTCGCATAGCGCGACACGCCAGTATTAATGAAATCATACGTCGTGCTCTTGCCACTGCCGGCGTTCCGGCCATTTTAGAACCGAATGGCCTGGCCCGCGACGATGGCAGGAGACCGGACGGGATGTCATTGCTACCTTGGAAGATGGGTAGGCCTTTAGTGTGGGACGCGACATGCGTCGACACTCTTGCGCCATCCCATCTTCCTAGCTCGGCGGGTTGCGCTGGCGCTGCTGCTGCAACTGCGGAGACCAACAAGCGGCGAAAATATAACAATTTTATTAACTGTTATATTTTTGAACCGTTTGGGGTTGAAACGCTAGGACCGTGGGGTCCGAGTGCACTTTCCCTCTTTAAGGGTATTGCCAAACGCCTGAACGACGCTTCACGTGACCCAAAGGCTGACGTATACTTTGGTCAAAGAATCAGCATTGCCATCCAACGTGGCAATGCAGCCAGTCTTCTGGGTACCCTACCGGCTGATAGCGATGGGGAGTTCTTTGACGCCCTTTTTTAGTCTTATTTTTCTAGTTTTAATTTAGTTAGTTTTTGTTTTATTTAGATATTTAGGTAGTTATTTTATAACATAATAATATAATATTATTATAACAATATTCAAAGTCCGTGAGTTATTAGGCGTATGTAATAAACACTTTGGATGAATTGTACGTTTTCAGCCCTCAGACGGTCAATAACCCGAGACAGGGTCTTTGTTTCAGAAGGCTCTTACTATCGCCTGGGAAATCGCTTGTTGCTACTACTCGTAAATATACTTTACAAAATAAAATAACGTTTTCTTTAAATTGTAAGGCAACAAATTAAAAAAAAAACAATGATATGGATAGGTATTTTAGTAAAGGAAAAATTTGACTGCGGGCAGGATTCGAACCTGCGTCTTCTAATTAACCAGACGCTATGACCATCTAATACACCGCGAGTCCCACCCGCCAGGTCGAAATTTGCCTTCACATTCTGAATTTACGTCTTAAAGGTGACGTTAGTGGCATCTATTAAGCAAGTTACTTTGCTTCTCAACCGACATGACTTACCTACTCACCTTACCTAGAACTATCATATTGTTGTTCACTTTTTTTCTATTTTTTTCATGACAACCTAGAGTTATGACCTTTTTGTGTTGATTCGAATACAGTGGTGTGGACACAATACTATCACGCCTGTATTCCCCAGAGGGTTAAGCAGAGGTGTACACCCTCAGTTCACCGGTATATTTAGGCCCCATGTAACAGGGGGCGAGCCAATTGCCATTAACAGAATTTCATAGAATAACACTTTGCTTGACCTGGGAATCGAACCCACGACCTCTAGCGCAGCAGTCCCGCTTGGGACCACTAGACTAATAAAATAATTTCGCCATAGTGTACATATTAATAAAAATATCACTCTCTTAACCGTTGAAAACCTTGTGAGGAAACCTGCATGCCTGAGAGATTTTCTCGACGGCCGCGATGTGTGAAATCTGCTAACATGTTTTCACCTGTTTTCCACTGAACCAATTTTAATAAATTTTGCCATTCAAGTATATTGTACCTAACTACCTAGGCGAAGGAAATAGGCAACCTTTTATCTTAAAAAGTCCTTTGAAATGCGAGTGAATCCGCGAGCAACAGTTAGTAGCAAATAAAAAAAAGAAATATTGGGAGAACTGCCATTGCTGTAACGACTTCACATTACTATTACTAAAAAAATTATATCCAATTTTTGAAACGACTCCATTACGCTTAGGATTTATTTTCATTCCAAGGTCGGTTTTTTTTTCTATTTAAAAAAAATCCTGCCTGTAACTGCCTCATTAGCCAAGTGGTCCTGAGCACGACTGCTACGCTAGAGGTCCTGGGTTCGATTCCCAGGTCGAGCAATGTGTTATTGGGATTTTCTATGAAATTCCCAATAGCAGCACGGAGTTTGGAATTTGTGCCCGGTTAATGGCAATAGGCTCGCCGCCTATTACATGGGACCTAAACATACCGGGTAACTGTGGGTGTACCTTAGTACACCTCTGCCTAACCCTTCGGGGTATACAGGCGTGATGGTATGTTACCTTATGTTACATTAAAAAAATATTTTTCCTTTTAGCTACATTATTCAGGAGTAACATAGGCTATATTATCAATCAAGTTTAACGTACAGTCACCAGTAAAGTTAGCCACATCACATATATTGAAACCGGTAATAACTAGTTTTAAATAAAGATACTTGAGCTTTATCTTTAGTGTTGCCTTGTCACTTTCCCAGAAGACAGGATAGAGGGAATTTTGGTATCCATACAAGAAGTCCATCCCGTTACGTAGATAACAAAGCGTGGCCAGAAGACATGAATAATTATGATTGGAGATGCACCAAGAAATGGCGACAGAGCCTCTTTTCCGACTCGCTACTAACGTTAATGATATTTTCTCGCAAGCTTGATGAGTTTTCAAATGGATGGTGTTATGCTGTAAATGAGAATTAAAATATATTGTATTAAAACCTCATTGGCGGTTTCAGCTATGATATGAGCTTACCAAAGTGGGGAACAGTGGTGTTTAAGCATCACACTTATTGTCTCCTATGATGCCCAACTATTCCTCCTTAATCTTTACCCCACCCTCTCAAAAAGGGTGTGAAATGATTTTTACAGGGTTGGCAACATGCGAGCGTTACCCCTGGTGTTGCAAGCATCCATAGGCTACGGCAACCGCTTACCATCAGGTGGGCCGTATGTTTGTTTGTAAAAAAATAATATATGAGAGGTGCCATGAAAAGAATATGCAAGAATATTCTGCCGCCAAGCAATATTTCTATAGTATAACTAGCGGCCCGCCCCAGTCTCGCACGGGTGGAGAATCCCTAACTTTGGCCTATAATGTTAGGGGTGGACAACCCTTATCACTTAAAAAAAATAGAAGAATAGATAGTAGCCGATTCTCAGAACTACTGAATATGGATATAAAATTTCATAATAATGGTCAAGCCGTTTCAGAGCAGTATGGTAACTAACATTGAGACAAGAGAATTTTCTATAAAAGATTGTAAAAAAATAAAACTTATTGAACTACTTATATGTTTTACATTTTTTTTTCTAGTAGGAAACCAATCACTCTCAATATCTAAGCCTGATTAAGAAGCTCGAAGTTTTGATCGAATTTTCATAAAACATGTGCAATCCCTATAAATCCCTTTGATTTCAAGTAATAGCAATAAAAAAATGGAAGATTTATTTCGATGTCACGTCTAGCATAACACCGTCCACTAACCGACTGTATCTCTACAAATTAATTCTGTTACTTACTTCCACCGTGAGCACAATCGTCGCCTGGCCCTCAATGAACATTTAACATAATTATTTAGTGGGAGAACGAATGAAAGGAACGAATGAGATGCTAGAGAATACTACTTATTTGTGGTCAGTGAGTAGTGACGAGGGCCCATGGCTAAGTAATTATTACGCTCAATCGATTTACAAAGTTAAGCTGCGTTTGCCGGGATTATTCTGTTGATGGGTGAGTTCACATGTGCTTGAGATAACCAAAAAGATAATTACAATACCTGTAACTATGAGCTATGGAAAACTGTAACCTATTTGCACAATACTGCCTCATTAGCCAAGTGGTCCTGAGCGCGACTTCTACGCTAGAGGTCCTGGGTTCGATTCCCAGGTCGAGCAAAGTGTTATTGGGTTTTTCTATGAAATTCCCAGTAGCAGCTCGGAGTTGGGAATTGGTGTCCGGTTAATGGCAATAGGCTCGCCCCCTATTACATGGGACCTAAACATACCGGTGAACTGTGGGTGTACATTAGTACGCCTCTGCCTAACCCTTCGAGGAATACAGGCGTGATAGATGGTATTGCACATTTTTTTATTGTATTGGAGTCATTATTGGTAAGACTGGGACAGCCTCTAGTTTTTATCATTTAGCTGGTATAACTAATTTCTTGAAAAATTACGTAAGTATCTCAAATTAATTATGACTCGATGTTCTAATTGACGTGTTTTCTTGCGTTGGTTCGGTTACACGTTATATAGGTAGGCACACACAGTTCGTTGGTAGGCCTATTAAGATCCCATGTGATCCAATAGGGTGTGGGCCTATATCATTAACCGGGCACGAGGCACCGGGATTCAAATCGTATTCAAATAATAACATTAATTCGATATTTGAATACATAGCTTCCAAAATTAATTACTAAAATAATTCTATTTGACAGTTGTTATATTTGTTTGACATTTACAGTTCTAACACACGCGAATTATTAGAAAACGACATTTATCATATGGTATTACAGGAAATCCTATATAGCGAACATTGGAGTCATGGAAACTGTCCGTCTGTGAATTTCTTACTACTAGCGCCATCTCTTGAACTGACGAACAATTATTTATGTTTTGCTATTTTTCTCCCATCCCATTTTTTCACCCATTGAAATAAACTGCGAATCTTGCTTCCTGGTACATGAAGTAGGCACAAGTCACCAAATAGTATCAAATAAAATTCGATTTTATTTTATACTCGAAATAAAATTCGAGTTGAGAAATTTATTTTGACTGCACGATTGGCGTAGTGGTCGAGCGAACATCTTCTACGCTACATATTGTGGGTTTGATCCCCGCACGGAACTTATATTTGCCGATAGTTGTTTCGGGTCTGGGTGTTTGTGTATGTGATAAATCTATATCTATACTAATATATAAAGCTGAAGAGTTTGTTTGTTTGTTTGTTTACTTGAACGCGCTAATCTCAGGAACTACTGGTCCGATTTGAAAAGTTCTTTCAGTATTAGATAGCCTATTTATTGAGGAAGGCTATAGGCTATATATCATCACGCTACGCGGATGAAATCGCGGGCAGAAGCTAGTTAAAATATGTGTTTGTAAACGCACTTATGATACCGGAGAAATTCCTTGTCTGCCTGTTCTTAGAGATACGAAATTCCATTATAGTCAAAGTGAATATTAAAATCAACGCGCAATTAATAACATACTTTGTTTGTTTATTCATGATTGATTTCAAATAGTTATTGGTGGTTATATTCAATAACATAAATCCCAATAAAAACTCGAACATACGCAGTATTACTGTTTTAATAATGCTATCGGGAGTTCTTTAACTCATTACGCGGCACAACAGTTGTGGAATTTTAATAAAATCTCATATCCTATCCTACTTCCTTCCTACTAATAATATTATAAATGCGAAAGTTTGTGAGGATGGATGGATGGATGTTTGTTACTCTTTCACGCCAGAACGGCTGAACGGATCTGGATAAAATTTGGCACAGAGATAGATTATAGTCTGGAATAACACATGGGCTACTTTTTATCTGAAGACCACGCAGCAGAAGCTAGTAGATATATAAATTATATATTTATTTCTGTAAATAGACCTTTTGAAGAGACTTTTAGAAGTTTTACCTACATATTTTTAACTAGATGGCACCCCCATATCCTAACTGACAACCTCTGAGAAGAAACACCGAAATAAACTCGGAAGTCACGGTTTCTTTTAAAATCTCGACCTTGTTGGTTTTACAAAGTAGGGTAATATCTAAACGTAACTTTTAATGAAACAGGCATAACAGATTTGGGTTGACCAGTCTTAACTGACGTCACTCATACATCAGTTGTGTAGCTCAACTATTATTTAGGGAGCAAAACAACCTGACGCACGACGATACCAGATTAGTAAAACATTTCTGTCAGTTTTGAGTATTTCATGCATATCTACGATAAAAATACTCAAAACTGACAGTAATACTCAGACTGACTACAAATGTACTGTTTGTAAAGAAATACATGCATGCAGGTTTCCTCACGATATTTTCCTTCACCGTATAATTGAGTGCTGAGACTGCCTCATTAGCCAAGTGGTCCTAAACGCGACTGCTACGCTAGAGGTCCAGGGTTCGATTCGCAGGTCGAGCAAAGTGTTATTGGGTTTTTCTATGAAATTCCCAGTAGCAGCTTGGAGTTAGGAATTTGTGCCCGGTTAATGGCAATAGGCTCGCCCCCTATTACATGGGACCTAAACATACCGGCGAACTGTGGGTGTACATTAGTACGCCTCTGCCTAACCCTTTGGGGAATACAGGCGTGATGGTATGATGGTATGTATAATTGAGTGATGATTAATTAATTAATTCGCACATCTTTTTGAAAAGGCAGGTGGATTCGAACTCGAAACCTTTTACTTAGAAATCCAATGATCATATCACTCTGCTATAATTACTTCACATGGAATCACATAGAAATAAAAACAAGAATCATTTTTTACTAGTTTTTGTTCATCACAATAAACGAAAAACTATTCTTGAATTTGTGTACCGAGCTATACGAAAGATTTAAAGGTCAATAATGTTAAACCGTTCGAAAAACGACAGGGCCCCGAGTTTAATCGAATGGAATATCAGTTACGCTGCACTCGAGTGGGGTACGTAGAGACCCCACTTGGGTTTTTTTAAAATTATTATATTGATGTTTGTGGTTTTTTAAAAGTCGAAGATATAATAGATTTAAAAAATATATAAATAATAATTTTAGTCTCAAAGTCTAATCATAATAATGTCCAATATAATAATGATTGGGGTCATCAGTCAGCCCATGAGGTGAGAGGCCTGTGGTTAAGTTACAAGGTTAAGCTTTGTTTGCCGTGATAATTGTGTTGATGGGTGACTGTACTTAACACATTGAGACCACTCCGTACCTCGAAGAGCATGGAAAGCAAACCTAGTAACTATTCGTATACATATGATAATCTTTATTGATAGTTAGAAGCCCAAAAAGCAGACAACTAGTCTCTCCTCAGAATATCGGTATAGAAATTGAGTTACGGAGGCCTGATTGCATACAGATATTTAGCCGCGTCTGGTTATACTGGAAGCAGACCCTAAAATAATTGAGAAAAGTCTGCGAGAATTATTATGGGGGCAACAGTCACTTGACGGGGGTCTCAAGTTTAAGTTCAAAGTTCAAATGTTTTTATTTCAAATAAGCTTTTACAAGCGTTTATGAAATGTTATGATTCTAGTTGCACGGTCCAAAAGTTTCATCCTATGGAGAAGAATCCGGCAAGAAACTCCATGGACACTCTTTTAAAATAACTGCACTTGTCAATGATTTAATTTATTAAATATATGTGACTTTGAAATATATTCTAACAAAGTATCATTTAAAATATAACTTAAGATTTATTACACATTCAGTTGTAATATAAAAATATGAATTCGAGCTGCACTTGACTGTGGTTCAAGACCCCACTTGTGAAATATGTGTCCTCAATAATAAAATAACATTAAAACATGAAAGACCTAAACGTAATAGCTTTATTACTTTTAACATAACTCAGTATCTATTATTAAAATTCATAAAATATCTGTCTGTGCGCTGCACTTGACTGAAGTACCCCACTTGTGGAATACACATACTAAAGTTCTAAAGGATTTTCAATAAACTTTTATTAAAGGGCGCATTATTGAAATTACTTTAAAACAATGTTACCGTGAGAGAGCCATGCTTCGGCACGAATGGGCCGGCTCGACCGGAGTGATATCACGGCCTCATAGAAAACCGGCGCAAAACAACGCTTACGTTATGTTTCGAGTGAAGCCACCGGTATTATTTATTTATTGCCACTGCACATATTTTTTATGGCATAGGGGGGCAAACGAGCAGTCGGATCACCTGATGGTGAGCGATTACCACCGCCCATGGACACCCGCAACACCAGAGGAGTCACAAGTGCGTTGCCCGCCTTTTAAAAGGGTTTGGGCCTCCGGTATCCTCCCTCACTCGGCGAAACACAACGTATGTGTTCTTCACGCCGGTTTTCTGTGAGGCCGTGGTATCACTCCGGTGGACCCGGCCCATTCGTGCCGAACAAAATATAAAATATCTACTGCCATTCAGACTAACAAAAAATGACATACCATACCAAAAATAACCATAAATCGTAAGTAATAAAAGCTGATATCGAGTAAACCACCTTACAATCTATCTACTCAAGTTTTATAAAATGGGAATATCATTTGAGAGTGCACTTGAGTGCGATATCACGGGCAAGGACCCCAAGATTCAATTTTACGGAGATTTAGTAAGAGGCGGATAAACGTATTGATAAATATTGTAGGTAGCAGTTTTTAGCCAAGTAGATGGTGCCGAGTTCGAAACCAGGGACCGCACCTTATGATTTTTCCAAGTAATACATACCAACACGCCTGTATTCCCCGAAGGCGTGAACGTGAGCGCGACTGCTACGCTAGAGGTCCTGGGGGCGATTCCCAGGTCGAGCAAGGTATTATTGGGTTTTTCTAGAAATTCCCAGTAGCAGCTCGGAGTTTGGAATTTGTGTCCAGTTAATGGCAATAGACTTGCCCCCTTTTACATGGGACATACCGGCGAACTGTGGTAGTAAGTACATCTATATATATAAAAGTCGTGTTAGTTACACCATTTATAACTCAAGAACGGCTGAACCGATTTGGCTGAAAATTGGTGGAGAGGTAGCTTAGAACCAGGAGACGGACATAGAATACTTTTTATCCCGTTCCCGTGGGATGTGATGACAGACCGAATTCCACGAGAGCGTAGCCGCGGGCAGAAGCTAGTTAGTACTAAGCCTCTGCCCTAACCCTTCGGGGAATACAGGCGTGATAGTATGTATGTATTAAATGATACATCGTTTTTTTTATTTTCAAACTGCATCCATCTGTCGCAAGGCGTTGACCTTTCCTTTTCAAAGTTGGTTAAACATACTTCTTTAATCAATGTAGACACAAGTTAATACTTGAGCATTCCTTTTACTAAGAAAAAATAAATCAAAGCGCTGTTTCCTACAAGGAGTGACCTTAAGCTGTGAATTTATTACAGAGTTGAAAAACAGAAGGTCAATTACATACGCATGCCTTCATCATCATCATCATTGCTTCCCGAGTGGGTCTTCCCCGATAGATATAATTTGGGTGTCTTTAAATCACGAGTGAATCGGTTTCTTCTAGGCAACCGCGCTCCATCTTAGGTCGCAGTGTCGCTTGACATCAGGTGAACTGGCGATCAAGCGAGAGCTTCACAAAAAAAACCTCATTATGGTGTGAGTCTCCTCTCAGATAAGAGGATTTAGGCTATAGTCCACCACGCTAGCCTAATGCGGGTTGGCAGACTTCACACGCTGCCGCCGTCGAGAATATCTCTCAGACAAGCAGTTGTTACGATGTTTTCCTTCGTCGTTTAATCAATATAATTGACTAGCTTCTGCCCGCGACATCGTCCGCGTAGCGTGATGATATATAGCCTATAGCCTTCCTCAATAAATGGGCTATCTAACACTGAAAGATTTTTTCAAATCGGACCAGTACCTAGTTCCAGAGATAAGCGCGTTCAAGCAAACAAACAAACAAACTCTTCAGCTTTATATATTTTTATAGAGTATAGATCTACACTAATATATAAAGCTGAAGAGTTTGTTTGTTTGTTTGCTTGAACGCGCTAATCTCAGGAACTACAGGTCCGATTTGAAAAATTCTTTCAGTGTTAGATAGCCCATTTATTGAGGAAGGCTATAGGCTATATATCATCACGCTACGCGGACGAAGTCGCGGGCAGAAGCTAGTTATTAATACGCACATGACTTCGAAATGTTAGAGGTGCCTTGGATGGTAATATCACTAGCCAAATCTGCCTAAGGGGCAGAAATTAAAATTATAACTGTTTAGCATTACGTGTTCTGAGTATAAGATTTTTTGCAAGTCGTTCGTATTACGTAGTTTTACACACAAACGCCCAGACCCGGAACAACTACCTATTATTGGTAATACAATTTTTTTTTCCGTGTGGGGATCGAATTCACAACCCGTGGCGTAGAAGTCGATTGCTCAGCCGCTGCGTCAAACGATTCTTCTGCATAAGCTTCACAGTTATCGAGGTCAACCAACCCACCTTTATCTTGAAGAAACAAAGTCCTGAAAGCGGAGTTTCAGTCCCCCTTTGTCGGTGCGCAATATCCGTGTCCGGCGGAAGTTCAATCAACAGTTTGTTCCACCTTCAACGGCCATTTCCTATTTAGTATAGTTTATTATTGGATAAATGATAAATGATATTAATTTTATTTCTGTAAATAGATCTTAAAAAGACACTTTTACAAGTTGTGTTACAAATTTTTTTTTACTAGATGGCGCCAGGCTTTCCTATCTGACAACCTCTGAGAAGAAACGCCGAAACAAACTCAGAGAATCATGGTATCTTTTAAAGTCCAGACAGTAGTAGTAGTATTATAGGATATGTGTGTTACGATGTAGGGCAAAATATGAACAGGCCTTTTGAAGAAAGAGCCATAGCAGTCTTGAGTTGACCTGTCCTAACTGACGGCACGCATGTACCAGTCATCGTGTAGCTCAACCATTATTTAGGGAGCTCAACGACCCGCTGCACGGCAATACCAGATCAGCAGGGCATTTGCGGAGGCCATATGAATACTCAAGACCGTCAGAAAAATATTATTGGTATTATTATTTGATAATAATAGCCTTTATATGCGGGTAGCGTTTGAAGTTGTCAGAAGTTTGAGACTAACTTAACCTACTTAGCATGGTTTGATAGGGACTTAGATCTTGATATTCATCAAAGTTTTGGTTGGGCTTGTTTGGGTTAAGTTGGTTGGTAGACTAGTTGGTTGATGAGTTGGTAGATGTGTCGGGTACAAATCCAAACTCCGAGCTGCTACTCAGAATTTTATTAAAAAAACCTAAGACACTGCTCGATTTTGTGTGGTATATGGGTAAAACGAGCGACGGATCGCCTGATGGTAAGCGATTACCGCCGCCCATGGACACCCGCAACACCAGTCACAAGTGCATTTTCGTCCTTTTAAAAGGGTGTCTCGAAAGGAGTCTCAAGTGCGTTGTCCACCTTTTGAAATGGTTTAGGCCTCCGGTATCCTCACTCACTCGGCGAAACACAACATGAGCGTTGTTTCACGCTGGTTTTTTGTGATGCCGTGCTATCCCTGCGGTCGAGCCGGCCCATTCATGCTGAAGCATGGCTCTCACGGCAAAACTAAACTTGGGAACAGTAGTAGTAGTAGTAGTGGTGGAGGTAATAGCAGAGCAGTAGTGATGGTGGTTGCAGTAGTGGTAGTAGTAGTTTCGTAGCAGGTGCGCTCAGAACCACTGGACTAATGAGGATTACGCTAAATCCTCATTTATTTCTGGCAATTTTACAAATCAATTTATACTGCAAATGAATCTATAGTAGCAACCATGCTGGTGAATACAACTATTTTCATGTTGACTCAGTTGAAAGTTCTAGGCCGAAATGTAAACGAAACCGGGACATTTCGTAGTCAAAAATACATTTTTTTCTGCGTAAATAATGTTTTAATAATGGTCTGTGGCGGTCAACGAGAGCGTGTACGGCGCGACTAATGTGGCAAGGGATTCTCTTTTGGATTTTTTTCCCAATTTCGCAGTGAAAGAATGTAAGATACTTAAACATAAATTCTCACATAGAAAGAAGCTTAGTTATAACACGCCTAACGTTATAATTAATATAAAAAAATCTATTCACATCTGGAAAAATAAATGCATTGCATGGGACATTTTGTATATACGAAGATACCAGATAACATTTTCACGATAAACCAACTCATCAAATTGATTAGTTTTGATGAGTTTTGGTGTAAAGATGGATAGATCCTCGGAGAAGCAATTTTTTGTCTCAAAATATCAATTGAGTTGCTAGTTGTTTTGGTTTTTAAAAATAAAAATACTGTTTTTTAACTTGTATACTACATTAAATAATAATTAACAGTAGGTAAACAATTCATATTTAGTAACTTTTACAGGCTAAAGACACCTTTATAAGTTTATTAGAAGTATAGCTTAGGTACTTATTAAAACATGTCGATTTGTATGATCGTATTGTATTCTAAACTATGACATTTTGAATGTTTCATTTTTATAATGAGTTGCGAGTAAAACGTGGGTTACAGCAACTTTTTCATAAATCCTCCTTCCATACTTGACAGCTAACCCCCGAATGCGGACATGTCATAAAATTCTCATTTGCGCAGTCCCCGTTGTCGTAGTCCCCCGTTCTCGTATATTATCCACTGTTTCGTCCGCTCCTTAGTTTTTATCTGTCGCCCCCACCTATTATGATAACGATATTTTCATGATATAATACATTTTAATGATTGAAGACGGGTCGGAGAAGGTCAAGAACGTTATAGAAATATCTAGTTTTAAAGGTCAAATCTGGGATCGGACAATACCACAATACTAAAGATTCAAGGTGGACATTCTAAACATCAAATGAAACGCTAAGTCAACTTTTATCATGCGTAGGCACCGCTGAAATGTGGAATGCGCTTCCCGAGTGGGTCTTCCCCGATAGATATAATCTGGGTGTCTTTAAATCACGAGTGAATCGGTTTCTTCTAGGCAAGCGCGCTCCATCATAGATCAAGCGAACGGTCAAGCGGTCAAGGGTAGGTCTATCAAGAATTAAAAAATACATTATTAGAGGAGGTTTTATTGATTGATTGCCTATTTAATATTTTTTTAGTTTAAGCATTGATTTAGCTTAAATGGGACTGGGCGGGACATGTATGCCGCATGCCAGACGAACTATGGGCAAAAGCTACCACAAATTGGATCCCACACGGAGCGAAGCGACAGCGTGGTCGGCCCAGACGGAGATGGCGCGATGAATTAGACTCTTACGATAGAGATTGGGTGGCTAAGACTACAAACAGAGAGAATTGGAAGGAGAGAAGGGAGGCCTTTGCCCAGCAGTGGGACGAAACGGGCTAGAAAAAAAAAGCATTGATTTAATGCTGTTGCTACTTTGAATGTTGTGTATACCTATATTTGGCATACACATCAGATTTTGTACCTATAAGACGGTTTATTTCTAATGCATGATGTATATGCTGTTGGTGTACCTTTCTTTATATATAAATAAAATAAAAATAAATAAATTAGCCTAGTGGTCCTGAGCGCGACTGCTATGCTAGAGGTCTTGGGTTCGATTCCCAGGTCGAGCTAAGTATTATTGGGTTTTTCTATGAAATTCCCAGTAGCAGCTCGGAGTTTGGAATTTGTGCCCGGATAATGGCAATAGGCTCGCGCCCTATTAGGTACATTTTACCTACACATAGAGGCGAACTGTGGGTGTACCGACATTAGTACGTCTCTGCCTAACCCTTCAGGGAATACAGGTGTGATGGCATGTTTTTAGAGGAGTTCGTGGTTAAGTAATAACTACGCTAACAATCTTTTTGTGATTTTATTTGCAATTTTCATGCTAAGATTATAAAGTTATTTGAGTGAAGAAAAAATTCTCGAAAAGACTCGCAGGCAGGATTCGAACCCTGCGTCTTCGGGCTAGGTACGCCGGACGCTATGACCTCTAAGC
Organism: Acronicta leporina; assembly: GCA_947256265.1. NCBI lineage: Eukaryota > Metazoa > Arthropoda > Insecta > Lepidoptera > Noctuidae > Acronicta > Acronicta leporina. The sequence continues at coordinate 1,085,081 of OX366537.1, read as the reverse complement.
CACCGCGAGTCCCACCTGCCATGTCTAAATTTGCCTTCACATTCTGAACTTACGTCTTAAAAGTGACGTCAGTAACATCTATTGAAAGGCAAGTTACTTTGCCTACGCTAACCAATAAGTTTGCGAGGCCTGAAACGTTTAGCAAACTATCCTATTATTGACAGTAATAATTGCGTAATTAGCTCAGCAATCCGCTTCCGCGCTATCTGTCGTTGGTTCGAGTTTCGCGCGGAATAGATAATTTTAATGCCTAAAGTTAGATATTTTAATGACGCATATATGGCGCGCATGTTTTCTACAAGTGCATTTTTAGGTAAATGCTACTTTTTTGTGTAGAAAATAGGATATTGAATCTAAATTGTTGGAAAACAGGGTTCAATACACAGGGTACAAATTATGATATTACTTTTCCTGGAATCAGAAAGACGTCTTTCTATCTTCAATAGGTATTTGCCATAGAGGTATAAAAATTTCGTACTAGATTGCTCTAGTAAGAAATTTTTATACCTATATATATATAGTTGCCTACTGACCTAAGTTTCGCACACAAATATTAGGAACAATACAAATGGCGGTTTGAAATTATTCATTTATTTATTTAGAATTTCAATCAAAGGATAAAAGGTAAATTATTAAAAATATTCGCTACTAATTCAACTATAGGAGATCACAATATTCACACAATAGCGAACTATCTCACATAAACAATTTAAAAATATTTTCGTCAATAAAATATTCGACAAAAAATTGAATGCAGAGTTGAATTATGATAATAAAATTATAATGAACTAGCTTCTGCCCGCGACTTCGTCCGCGTAGCGTGATGATATATAGCCTATAGCCTTCCTCAATAAATGGGCTATCTCACACTGAAAGAATTTTTCAAATCGGACCAGTAGTTCCTGAAATTAGCGCGTTCAAGCAAACAAACAAACAAACAAACTCTTCAGCTTTATATATTAGTATATAGATAAAATTATAATGAATATAGATAAAGTGTGTGTGCTAAGATCGTAACAGGTTGAAGTCTGCCTACCATAGTAGAAGCGGAATAAACGGAGACCCGTAGCGCATTGCTCGACCGCTGGCTGTGGCAATAAAGTCATTCGTACAAAATTACAACGTGCAGTTCTCGCGGTGTTTTCTCTAAATGTAATACCTCAATGGTATCGTACAGTTTTCCTTCACTTGTGGGGTTACAATGTCTCGATAAGGCACGGAAATGTTGGCCTCTAAACCGATGCGTTGCGTATTATCCAACAGTTTTTTTTTAAAGAGTAAACAAAATGGAAAAGTGTTATAATAGGTACCATCTCCTCTGTATTCCACGAGGGGTTAAGCAGAAATGTGCTGAACTACACTCACAGTTCGCCAGTATGTTTTTAGGTCGCATGACCTAGATGAATCTATACTCTAACTATAAAGCAGGCTCCAACTGAGAATTTTATAGCAAGAACCCAATAACACTGCTCGAACTAGGAATCGAACTCAGGACCTGACATCCAGCAGCCGCACTTGCAACCATTAGATGCTAACGAGGGATTTTATATTGAAGAAAAATTTAAGTTTTTATTATCCTTTATCGTAATTTCCTTACTATATATACTACTAGCTTCCGCCCGCGACTTCGTCCGCGTGGAATAGTTACTTAGTCTTAGCAGGATGATAGCCTATAGCCTTCCTCAATAAATGGACTATCTAACACCGAAAGATTTTTTCTAATCGGACCAATAGTTCCTGAGATTATCGCGTTCAAGTTCAAGCAAACTTGGCAGGTGGTAAGAAGATGATGATCCCGTTCAGCGGCTTGTAGTATGTTTTGATTGAAGCTCACTTCAAGATATAGCCAATATTGTTAGTTGATAATTGAGTATTGAGTATCCGAGCGGAACTTTAGTAAAATATGTCACGGGAACATGACTAATAAAAGAACGCTAAATGAGAATATGTCCTTTAGAGCGTTTGTTGGGTCCGAGCGGACCCAAGCTCGGTCCACACGGATACAAAACAAACGCTCTAAAGGCTGATGAATAACGTATTTATTTGGATAAGGATTAATATCATGTTTATAAAAACACCTACGCAAATAATGCATTTGGAATTTTAGAACAAAGTTAGCATAAAAAAGGTTATAGTGAGCCAACCTTAAAAGATAGACATATGCTGTCGCGGACTTTTTTTTTAAACTTTTAAAGAGGAACAATTCTGTTATATATGATTTTTGCGAAACTTTAACCGTTTACGCAGCGCACGCATCGGAAGCTCTCAAAAGGAAAAAAAACGAATTTTAGAACAAAGTTAGCATAAAAACGGTTATAGTGAGCCGACCTTAAAAGATAGACATATGCTGTCGCGGACTTTTTTTTAGAACTTTTAAAGCGGAACAATTCTTTCATATATGATTTTTGCGAAACTTTAACCGTTTACGCAGCGCATGCATCGGAAGCTCTCAAAAGGAAAAATCCCGATTTTGAAACATTCTTCATTGATGCTCCGCTCCTATTGGTCTTAGCGTGATGATATATAGCCTATAGCCTTCCTCGATAAATGAGCTATCTAACACTGAAATAATTTTTCAAATCGAACCAGTAGTTCCTGAGATTAGCGCGTTCAAGCAAACAAACAAACAAACAAACAAACAAACAATCAAACAAACAAACAAACTCTTCAGCTTTATATATTAGTAAGTATAGATAGTATTGATAAATACGAAAGTTTGAATGGATGGATGTTTGTTACTCGATAACGCTAGAATGGCTGTACGGATTTCGATGAAATTTGTTATGGCGATAAATTATATTCTGAAATAGGAAATAGGCATTTTATCCAAGTCCAACCCATTCCGAAGTCCATAAAACATAATAAAGTTCTATTCATACTCATTACCCGTTAAGCCGTCAAACGCCGATAGACGTTTATAATGCGGTATTATAAACGTCTATCGGCGTTTGACGGCACGTAATTTTTAATTTTAAAATTTCAAAAGCTGACCAATTAAATATAAATTACGCGGGCGACTGAGAGCTCACTCGACGCTCGGCGCATTTCCACGTGGAAATACGGAATTCCACGTTCTAATTTCAAAAGGTGGCGAATGCGTTCATGAAATTCAAATTTTAGAAGTCGTGTTCCATCGTTCTTTTTTTATAAATCCCGGGATTAAGCGATGTCAAACTGATAGCTTATTCTTTTGGCGGGATTCGCATTGTTAACATTTGGGTGTTAGGAATTAAATTTATTTTTTTACTTTTTATCTGTGCTGAATGATGTAGGTATGTGTTTTGGCGGGAAAGGATGAACTTTGGGAATTTCTTTTAAATAATTATAATTTAACTAGCTTCTGCCCGCGACTTCGTCCGCGTAGCGTAATGATATATAGCCTATAGCCTTCCTCACTAAATGGGCTATCTAACACTGAAAGAATTTTTCAAATCCGACCAGTAGGTCCTGAGATTAACGCGTTCAAGTAAACAAACAAACAAACAAACTCTTCAGCTTTATATATTAAGTATAGATTATCAGCTTTATATATTAAGTATAGATTATACGATAAGATATCGCCTACCCACGGTAAAAGAATTAGCTTAAAATAGGTACTAAAAAATCAGAAACAATACCCTAAAGAAAATTAACTCGCTGAGCTAACTGGGCTCACCGCCCTTCCCCCTCATGACTGCCTTGCACATCATAAATGCGCGCGCGGTACTTGATCATTATTTTGCTGCGATGTTATTTTAAAACTGCGATATCTCCTAAGATATTCATTGAAATCCAATGATGTAAAGGGCACTTTTGTTTTAAATTAAATACTTCTGATGAATAACGTATTTATTTGGATAAGGATTACTTAATATCATGTTTATAAAAACACCTTCGCAAATAATGCATTTGGAATTTTAGAACAAAGTTAGCATAAAAAAGGTTATAGCGAGCCAACCTTAAAAGATAGACATATGCTGTCGCGGACTTTTTTTTAGAACTTTTAAAGAGGAACAATTCTGTCATATATATGATTTTTGCGAAACTTTAACCGTTTACGCAGCGCACGCATCGGAAGCTCTCAAAAGGATAAAACACCCCGATTTTGAAACATTTTTCATTGGTGCTCCGCTCCTATTGGTCTTAGCGTGATGATATATAGCCTATAGCCTTCCTCGATAAATGAGCTATCTATCACTGAAAGAATTTTTCAAATCGAACCAGTAGTTCCTGAGATTAGCGCGTTCAAGCAAACAAACAAACAAACAAACAAACAAACAAACTCTTCAGCTTTATATATTAGTATATAGATTAATATAGATTGTTGTTATCAAACATGGCAAACATTCTTTCTTGCTTCTTTATTAGTATTGTCAATTAGTAATTTTGAAAATATTACTTTTTTAACTAAATAGACGAAGAATACTAGACAACAACAGGCTTGAAACAGGCACTTACGTTGTGTTTGCCCGAGTGGGTGAGGATACCGGAGACCAAAACTCTTTTAAAAAGGCGGCAACGCAGTTTTGACTCCTCTGGTGTTGCGGGTGTCCATGTGCGGCGGTAATCGCATACCTTTAGGCGATATGGATGTTCGTTTGGCCCTCATATAAAAAAAATAGCCGTCAAAATTTCAAAATACCTAAAGATTATTCGTCCGAATCCGAATGAGTAGGTATATACCTACACCTTCAAATCATTCTTCAAGAGTATCGTTGCTGCCAAAAACCATTCTCAAAGAAACACTACAATATTTCAAACTTAAAAAATTACCCTTACATATTTTACATAACAATTTAAAACATTTTACATAAAACAAGTGTTGTTATCACACAAAATAAATGTTGTTGGCTCTGTGATAAGCAACTACTTACTAGGAACGACGTACTCCATCATAACACAACCCTTACAGAGACAAAAATAAATTTAACCACTACTAAAGGGTTAAATGTCACATTAATTTAATATTCGAGCTTCATTATTCTAGTGATCTTAAACGCGATCGTTGAACTACAGGTTCTGGATTTGATTCTCAGATGGAATAAAGTGTCATTGAGTTTATCTATGAAATTCTTAGTAGCAGGCTTAGTATATTAGGTTAGTTTAATTGGATATGAACAGAATCCATACCGGCGAACTGTACTTCTATGTAGAACGTAACTAACACTACTACCGCAACCATTCGGAAATACCTGCGTGATGGTATGTAAGAGATTTTACCCTAACATTTTACACTATGCCTAACATATTACTATACATAATATACAAATATACGCACTATAGGTGTGTCAATAATTTGAACACTGTTTAACAAAGTATAGCTTTTAGCACAAGCATGGAATCAAACCCAGGACCTACCGGTCAACTGATGCGTATACCACTAGATCATTGAGTCAGTAATAATGACCTTCTATTTGAAATCGGTTAATATTCCATTGTCATTTTTTTATCATGTCATCATAATTTTTTGAAGTCTTAAAAATTCCTTCATAATTTTTTGAAGTCTGGTAAGAATACATTAAAAATACATTTTTTTAAGTTTTTTAATAATTAATTATCATTTTTGACATTATTTTATCACTAGGTTTTGCCCGCGGCTTCGCTCACGTGAAGCCATATTAGAATTAAAAATGGATTCCTAAAATAATTTAATCAAAAACCTACAGTAATGATCTGTATAGATTTGTATACATCAGAGAGGTCAAGCTGTATCTCAGGATCCGTACAATTAATTGAGATAAGAAGTTCACCAGTTTTTAAGTTGGAGCTTATTACTTTTTAACAGTGATATCAAAATTAAAAGCGTAGTTTTTGCGCCAAACCGTAACAAACAGACAAGAATTTCAGCGATGGTTCAGCAATGTTTTTATACCCTAACTTACCTTTTTTCCTCTAGTAAAATAACTATATTTTTTTAAGTCGGTTAAATTTGCATCAAAAATTTCCCTTAGTAGGGGATTTCACTATTTTAAATAATTCATATCAAGTCCTCGTGTGTTTGCCAAATATAACCTTGATTTTATATAAAATATTCATTTCTAAACTTAAATACTCTACATAATTATAACTTAGGATTTACATAATTATATAACATACAATCACGCCTGTATTCCCCGAAGGGTTAGGCAGAGGCGTACTAATGTACACTAACAGTTCGCCGGTATGTTCAGGTGCCATGTAATGGGGGCGAGCCTATTGCCATTAACCGGGCACAAATTCCTAACTCCGAGCTGCTACTAGGAATTTCATAGAAAAACCCAACAACACTTTGCTCGACCTGGGAATCGAACCCAGGACCTCTAGCGTAGCAGTCGCGCTCAGGTCCACTTGGCTAATGAGTTGAATTGAGTTAGAATTCTTCTTCCTCGTCATATCCTCATGACTGAGGGACGTGACGGCTGTGGGCTCTCTTCAGCATCGCTCGCCAGGCTGCACGAACTTGGGCTTGGTGTACACTTGCCTGTAGAGTAGCTCCAGTTGTTGCTGTTACTGTATCCACCCATTGCATAGGCATACGACCCCTACTCGTCTTTCCCGCCATGCGCCATGGGTTTTTTTTTATAAAGCGATTTCTTTCGTCCTCTGACGTTTGTCAGAGTCCTTTTTTGCAATTTTTGTATATTAAAACAGCAACCTTACATTTAGTTAGTAATTTTAACATTAAGACGTCCAACACCTCAGTCTACCCGTGACCATGGATGCTGTAAAGGATCCCAAACGTCGGGAAATAATAAAATTTAATACAACGCGATAAAATCCGTAAAAATAGTTTTATTTCAATGTCTAATATTCGCGTAAGTGTCAGAAACCAGTCAATTTTTGTATATATTATTTGCTTTGGCTTTTATTGCTTTTTATGTGGTGATGGTAATGATTTGATGAAATATGAGATGATGATATATTTTCTTATTGCGTTTTATTCCTTTCGATGCATATTTTTGCTATTGTTTCACAGTATTTGATAAAATCTGGTCTTTATTCTGCGTCTTTTATGAATATCTGAATTGTTTCCTGATTTATGGGAAGGTCAAGTTTTGATTCTAAGTTATATCTGTTATAAGGTGTTTTACTGTCTCTTCTTTTTCAGGGTCGCAGATGCATTGTGGGTTTTCTTTAAGTTTGTATTGCGCCATGGGTTTTTTTTTTTAAGTATGATATATGGAAAAGGAAAGGGTAACGCTAAGAATACGTCTGCGCCTTTCCTATGTGAAAGAAGATCAAAAAGGGTTTGAGAGAGAGTTGGTGAGAATTGTGTGGGAGTGGGCAGGAAAGATGGAAATATATACATATAAATAATAAATAAAACACTATGACCCCCTTTATTGCACAAAGCAGCAAGTGGTAAGCTTGCTAAATTGTGCCGTAGAGGGGGGCACTTGTAGAGAAGTGGGAGAGAAATAACAGAGACATAAAAAAGTATATATTTGTGTTTTTGGGTTAGAATATAGTTCCTTAATTGCCATCGAGATAGGCATCTCGTAAGAGACGAGAAATCTGACTTTCTCGATGGTAAGACCTGGGTCTGACTGGCTGGCGACCACCCTTACGTCAGAGTCTGTCGTAAACCACCTTGGTGAGTGTTTCAACATTTGCGCGTGAGAGCCATTTCCTTGCGCTGAGCTAGTTATGTTTGATGAGAAATAACTTCAAAATTACCATTTTTACCATCTGAAAACTGCTTGTGAACGGCGCGGGGTTAATTCGGACGTCCATATGACGTCATAAGAGCCACATAAAAACTAATAGGAAAGTTTTTCATTTTTAAATGACTGCGATATGGGGTTTTTATAATTATTAAAATGTTTAAGTTAACATTTGGGTTTTAGTTATGTTTTTCTGATTGCTATTAAAATATAATATTGCCTCATTAGGCTAGTGGTCCCGAGCGCGACAGCTATGCTAGAGGTCCTGGGTTCGATTCCCAGGTCGAGCAAAGTTATTGGTGTTATATATTAAGGGAATGCATCAATAGATTTGAATGCACCTTAGCACGGCCGTCTTGTCAGCTTGGGAGCTGTCAATGTCACGTCAGGTTTGACAAGCGACAATAAAAGAAAAAGGGCGCCAGTCCGATTTTGACCAACAAGTTATCAAGTTGTTTTATTTCAGACTAGCTTCTGCCCGCGACTTCGTCCGCGTAGCGTGATACTATATAGCTTATAGCCTTCCTCAATAAATGGGCTATCTAACACTGAAAGAATTTTTCAAATCGGACCAGTAGTTCCTGAGATTAGCGCGTTCAAGCAAACAAACAAACAAACTCTTCAGCTTTATATATTAAGTATCCTCAATAAATGGGCTATCTAACACTGAAAGAATTTTTCAAATCGGACCAGTAGTTCCTGAGATTAGCGCGTTCAAGCAAACAAACAAACAAACTCTTCAGCTTTATATATTAAGTATCCTCAATAAATGGGCTATCTAACACTGAAAGAATTTTTCAAATCGGAACAGTAGTTCCTGAGATTAGCGCGTTCAAGCAAACAAACAAACAAACAAACTCTTCAGCTTTATATATTAGTATAGATTTGCCCACCGCTGCCCTGGTCACAACTACACAACAATTGGTCTTTTCTATGAAATTCCCAGTCGCTGCTTGGAGTTTGGAATTCATGGCCCGGTTAATGGCTATAGGCTCGCCCCCTATCACATGGGACTTAAATATACCGACGAACTCTGGTAGTACATTAGTACGCCTCTGCCTAACCCTTCGGGGAACACAATCGTGATGGTATATTAAAATACTCACTGTCATAGTCACACACACACACAATAACGTTTTAGTAAGTCCTTTCGTTTGAAACAACCTAACTACCAGTAGACGTGACCTACTCTATAGTAATCAGTATGCAACCCACGTTTCACGAAAAATACCCTTTTTTCAGGTACAATGTCACCTGCACTTATAATTTTGTTTGAGTCCTTGAAATAGGGCCTCTATTATGAAAAGGATTTTGTTTATATAGGACTTCAGGAGAGTAATATAGGGTAAAATAGCCACAAACATTACTGGGAAAATGAGACTTGAATAACTGAGGTGTCAAGATGACAACGCGCGAGTGATGCCACTGGTGTTGCTGGCGTCTATACGCTGCGGTTACCGCTTACCATCCGGCAGCCTGTATGGTTTTTTGGTACCTTATTACAATGAAAAGCTTATGTTTAACGAACCACCAGATCTAGTAAAATATAACGGCAAAAAATCACTTTATATCACCAAAAAATAGTAGGTAAATGATCATCAAAATAAATCCCCATGTTAGCGTGAAATTAGAACCAAAAATTTTACAACTTTCGATACTACTTTGAGCAACCAACTCCAAATTATGATTGTGTAATCCAAATAGCATCAAAGAGCGTCTATCGGCAATCGTCCAAAAACACATTTTGACATTCTTTGGCCACGTGTCGCGAAGAGGTGAGGGATCCATCGAGCGACTGGTTGTGCAGGGCAGGGTTGTCGGTACAAGACCTCGCGGTCGGTGTCCAATGTGATGGACTGACCTAATCAAGAAGGCAGTTGGTGGCCCCATAAGTGAGTGTACCAGGATGACGGCCAACAGAGCGAGTTGGCGGGACATCGTGAGGCGAATAACATCTGCCCCCAACTGACACATCTACATGACGGCCACGACCGCTCTGCCAAGAGCGAATCAGCTGAGAAGAAGAAGAGGAATCCAAATAAATTCACTTACAAATATAATAGGTAGAATTCGGCTCTGGCTGGTGGCAGTTCTAACCTAACCTAAACATAATATTTGGTGATCATTTATCCATTTTGGTAAGAATTTGGTGATCACTTAATTTGGTATTCATTGTATGTATCCCCATAAAAAAATGTGGTATCCGTTTTGATTAATTCATGATCTTTTTGCGTAGATATTTTTGAGTTAATTGCAAAAAACAATCCATTATAAGATCATCATCATCAATTTATCCCATCCCCAGATCCCATTGGATCGAAGTGCTTTGAGGCCTTGCTGCCTCGGCCCCACATAAGATAAGATAAGCCTTTTCCTAGTAAACGCCACCACTTTGACTTCAAGACTTCTTCTTCTTCCTGATCTAGTAACTACGCTGCCGACAAGTCGTAACTCTACCAGCCGGCCAGCGTCTTATACTATGCTTGCCTAGATGCAATCTCCACTCGAGAACTCATTTGCTCTAATTAAAAATACCAGTTTTAAATATGTTTGAATTCAGAACGCTACCCACCTTACTTAAGCGTTTGTTTTTGCCTTAAAAAAAGATTACTAGCAATGTGGGTCGCACATTACTAGTATTCCTGTTAACCCCTCGTGCTAAGTTAAATGCTTGTGTTACGAGTGGGTTCACGTCGGTAGTGCAATGGCTGGGTTTCGAACCGGCAATCACATGATCGCAAGTCCGACGCCCTAGCCATTATGCTACCGCCGCTTCACATAATAAAAACTATTTTATTTTAGACTCGTACAGAGACCATTAACATAAAATATGTAGGCATACATTCTTGGGATCGATCCCCAGGTCGAGCAGTGTTATTGGATTTTTCTATAAAATTCTCAGTAGTAGCTCGGAGTTTTGAATTGGTGCCCGTTTAATGGCAATAGGCTCGCCCCCTATTACATTGGAACTAAACATACCAGCGAGCTGTGGGTGTACATTACTAGGTAACGCCTCAGTCTAACCCTAACACTGCTCCCTACAATGCCATGTAACAAAACCCTAAAATACAGGCGCGACGCCATACAAATTACTATTGAATCCCTGTGCGAGGCCGAAAAACGACCCTAACTTAGCTTAAATGCTGATAGGTTTGGGTTTTAAATACTGATATAAGAAACCCCAACCCTGTTTTAACATTAAAAAATCCCACTCATTTTGTCTGTAAGAATCCCTACAATAAATCTCCCATACGAAAAAGGCCGTTAATTTGAAAATTCTTAGCCGCTAAAACAAAAAGGTATGTACATAAAAATCGTATAAAATCTCATCGAATATCGCTCTGAGTGTTAATTTGGTTCAAATTTATCGCAGGCCAATTGTGAATATATAAGGGTGGTTGGGGTAGAAAAGTGTTCCTGATTTATGTGCCGCGGTCGCTTTAAAACTGGTAGTGCGGGAGCGTGGACTGGCTTTTAGTATCTGAGATTAAATGTTGGCATATTATTTTCATTGTAATAAATGACAAACAAGCTTAAGCTAATGGTAAATAAATAAATCAACCCCGCCGATATGCAATGCGTTCACGATATGTAAATACACTCTCGGTCCCACAATCAAAACTACAGTCCGTTTTTTTGGACTTGTCTTTTTTGGTAAACAAACCCTGCCCGATGCGAAAATCACAAGTTTTTCTTTAATCACGCACTTGATGTAGGAAACGATTTTATTAACACTTACACTATACACATGCACTCTAAATTACACCAAAAACTGCTTCGAAATCACTATAAAAGTCTATTATTTTTAATAAAAACTAAATTTTATGTAATTACATTTTCACAGAATAAAATAATCATGACAATTTGACATTTCAAAACTCTAGATTATCTACGAATTTTAGGGGATGTGACAAAATAATGAATGATTTTGTTTAAGTGAATGAGCAAAAAATCCAAAAAGTCCTTATCTTCACAAAAATAATATTGATAATGTACAATATTATCCATAGCATTTTTTTGCTATTTAACATACTACGTTTTTAATCATGAACCCTGTGCTGACATCAAAATATGAAATATTACAGATGGAATTAACAAGAATTAGAATTAAGAACAATAATAGTTGTAGCTAGGAATTTTGTCAAGAAAGGGCAGACATTCCGATGCGGACCACAGTGACGACGTTGTTCCCGAGGTGAACGGCGTAGAAATGAGTGGTGGTTGAAGTCTCAAGGCCAGAAATACTGCTCCAGGACCCGACGGCTTGCATGGCAAAGAGTGGGTCCCGGCCTTGGCGGCTCTCGAGCCTCGATTGAGGGAGTTCCTTAGCGCACGAGGGGCCAATTCCACTCCGATAGAAAACGGGGAAGCAGATCCTCTGCGAAGCCGGGACGCCCTGCAGATTCTCCGTAGGCATTCCGACCCTAGTGCTGCTCGTCGAGGTGGGCAAGCTAATCGAAAGTCCTTGTGGACTGCCTTGTCGGGCACCTGGTGGGGGTGGGTTTACTCTATCGGGTACAATGATACTGCATCAGATGAACCGAACCAGAGGTTCATAATACATGTGTCGGAATCTGATGACTCCTTAGAGCCATCAGATTCTGACACGTGTATTTCAGAGGAACTACTAATAAATTAATATTTTGCAGTTGTCGTTTTATTTTTTCATAATCACTTCACACACTCACTTCATATTTAAAATTAAAAAACAAATCAGTACTCGTCAAGGTGAGAGTCATTTTCAATAGTCTTGGCTAAGAGTATTTAGTTCAGTCCTTCATTCATGATTTCCCAACATTATCTAACCACTATCAGTTATCTCTGGTTACTAGGACGCCATATTTGTTTACCAAAAAAGACAAGTTAACTGGGATAGACTGTAAAACTCCATAGCTCGAGCCCCCAAATAACATCGATTAAAATTTATAATAAACTACCTGACGATTAAAAAAATGCAACGAATGATAAAGTATTCAATAATCGACTTAAGAATCTATTGCTTAATAAATGCTATTGTACATTGAATGAATACTTTGATGATGATTTTACTATTCAATATCAATAATACCTACTTATACATAAAATCCATCTACCTACTTTTATTATTTTGATACTACTTTCCAACCTAACTAAATTGTTGTGCCCGACAGGGATCATGTGAACTGTAATATTATTAAGACCTGTAAACACACTTGTAAACGGCAAAGTATTGAGTATTGAGTATTGAATGGTAGACACCAGCAAGTTTGACGACACGTTTTGGCGTAGCAGCTGAGTGATCGGCTTCAGCGACACGTGTTGTGGGTTCGATCCCCACGCGGAGCAAATATTCAATTCAACTTTATTGCGTTCCATAATTTATACAGGTGGTCAGCTTAAATCTAATGAAACAATTATGAACCCTGTCAGGCACAGCATAGTTTAGTAGGAGAGAGGAAGAAACTGTTAATTAATATGTATGTTTATTATTATTTTGTATAAATAGACGTGGTGAGCATGATTTTGTACGGACAATCAGGTAATATAACAAGCTTATAACTTTGTGATTTTTCGTTGACATTTTGTAGATACCTACATAGATTCTTTACATAAAAATACTAAGAACGTGTCTCTTGTTTCACAAATACCACAAGTAACGTTGTTTATGAAACTACTCAATTTAATTTTAAAATAGCTTTTTTATAATAAACTATTTTACTTTTTATAAGGGGCGAGCTAAGGCTGAATTCAAATTGCAGAAATAACCCAGGACCTCTTACGTAACAGTCGCACTAACAACCATAAGTCTAATAAGGCTTAGGTATAAAAACTGTATGTTTATTTTTTAATATGCTATTGTTTGTTTTCCCAAATTTAATAAAATAAAATAAAATAAGGCAGAGGCATTGAGGTTACCTATATAATTGAACTCGAAAACCATTATAATGTGCAACTAGTTTGACTTTTCAAAAGTACCTTTTTTAATGGTCTAATTGAAATAAAACATTTTGACTTTGACTTTGAATGACCCAGACAATTCCACGCTCCTGGTCTATTATGCCGGTCGATTCCAGAGCCGGTCACGACTGGCTTTATCCGGCTTGTCGCTTCTTTGGCTCAAAATGGCGGCATAATTCAGTCTACTTTGTGGTCCAACGGACGCCACAATTCGATCTTACTATATTCCTAATGTAGAACTGTTTAAGTTAGAATTAATGGTGATGTTTTTATAGGACTTTTGTTTGTGCAAATGCAATATTTCACAAATAATAACATAACATACCATCACGCCTGTTTTCCCCGAAGGGTTAGGCAGAGGCGTATGTGTGGAAGCGGCGGTAGCCTAATGGCTAGGGCGTCGGACTTGCGATCATGCGGTTCGAAACCCACCCATTGCACTACTGACGTGAACCCACTCGTAACACAAGCATTTAGCTTAGCACGAGGAGTTAACAAGAATACTAGTAATATGGGACCCGCATTGCTAGTATGCTTTAAGAAAAAAAAATGTACACACCACCATAGTTCGCCGGTATGTTTAGGTCCCATGTAATCCGATCCTGGTCCTGGCACACCACTTTCGCTTCATCTACGTTCATTAACCTCCTTATACAAATCATTTTCGATTTCGATACGAATACGTTTTTGAAGTGTTTGTGCTTGGGCTACTGATCGATTCAAAATTATCTTTCTGTTATTTTCATAATCTCGCAAGAACATGGCAACCCAGATCGCACAATTTGGAGGTTTTTTTTTTACATTTTACACATTTTTATGGTATAGCAAACGAGCAGACGGATCACCTGGTGGTAAGCGATTACCGCCGCCCATGGACACCAGAGGAGTCATAAGTGCGTTGCCCGCCTTTTAAAAGGTTTTGCCTCCGGTATCTTCACTCACTCGGCGTATGACTCTGGTCGAGCCGACCCATTCGCGCCAGAGCGTAGTATATTTCTTCACATATTATTTGTGAAAACTGCCTCATCAGCGTAGTGGTCCTGAGCGCGACTGCTACGCTTGAGGTCCTGGGTTCGATTCTCAGGGGTCGATTCTCAAAGCGTTATTGGGCTTAGATGAAATTTCCAGTAACAGCTCATGGTTTGAAATTTGTGCCCGGTTAATGGTAATAGGCTCGCCCCCTATTACATGGGACCTAAACATACCGGCGAACTGTGGGTGTACATTAGTACGCCTCTGCCTAACCCTTCGGGGAATACAGGCGTGATAGTATGTTTATTTTATTATTGTAGTAATATAACAAACATGCTTAGCCAGCTTGATGGTAAGCGGCAACCGCAGACCGTCAAGCAAAATTCTTGATTCTCGACTTTATCCAAAGATAAACTTTTAAAAGAATTCAATACCGATCTGAAGAGGTGAGATTTCACCCACCGGTGTTTCACCAAAGTATTCAAGTTTTTTTATTTAAAAGAGCACTTATTGTTGAAAGCGAAAGGGAATTAGTGTAATGTAGTATCCCGATTCTTTACTTATTATTAACTTTTTGTACATTTTCGTGTTATCTACTATATAAAGTCAAAGTCAAATGTTTCATTTCAATTAGACCAGTAATACAGGTACTTTTGAAATGTCAAAAACTAGGTGCGCGGTTCCAAATAGTGGGTCTTATGGAGAAGAACCGGCAAGAAACTCCATAGATACTCCTTCCAACAAAGATTATAACATTGATTTATTTTACAATTTAGTTGTTATAATGTGAGAATCATGCAGCTCGATGTGCTGATAACAATTGAATTTTATAAACTACGATCAATTGCCTTCCAAAGAAAAGAAAAGTGATTACCATAGCATGTCAAGAGCCGACCAGTCCCGACAGACGGCGCCCGTTCACGAGCATGACGTGTGTGTCAGCGTCGTCTGACTCAACCATGTTGTAGGGAATAAAACGACCCGACACACAACGCCACCATCAGCAAGACTTCTTAGTGAGCATGACATGCTCTGACTACTATGCATATATACTACTATAACTGGGTGTAATAATACATAACATGGTAGATAATGCCATAAATGGAATAAAATCTGCCTTATGTACCATTTCTTTTCGTATCTATATAACCATAACATAACACACCATCACGCCTGTATTCTCCGAAAGGTTAGGCAGAGGCGTACTAATGTACACCCACAGTTCACCGATATGTTTAGGTCCCATGTAATAGGCGGCGAGCCTATTGCCATTTACCAGGCACAAATTCCAAACTCCGAGCTGCTACTGGAAATTTCATAGAAAAACCCAATAACACTTTGCTTGACCTGGGAATCAGACCCAGGACCTCTAGCGTAGCAGTCGCGCTCAGGAGTATTTGGCTAAGGAGGCAGTTATCTTTATATACTTGGTCTTATCACCAAAAAACTCTTGTAGGCTGTATGTAGTAATATTATTTTTCACGTGACTGTACAACGGGTGCATCAGTTCGGAAACTCTTATTGCAAAAGGGCTCAGTTACGCTTCTCGAACTTTAATTCATCTATGTACCTATCTCATTCAAAACACTTTAGAACGAACGAAACGCAACTTTTTTATTTTTTATTCCGCCAATTTGATCATCAACAGTACTCGAGTAAAACAATGCGTAACAAATAGGCATTATTTTCGCTCAACAGATGAAATAAAGATTGATTTTCATCGCGTGATTGATATCACATTTTGTTTTTATTTTATTTCAAATTGATTATTTCGATAACGACTTTGTATTAGACTGTACGAGTACGTCGTAGGCTACAATATGATTTTTATTAAATCTAAAACATACTTTTAATGTTTTTTAAATGCATTTTTTTATGAAAATAGATAGAGGATTCGGTTTTAATTAGTAACAAAGACGGTTACCTGCTGTGTTAGTAAAGAGATCGTATATTATCAACCCATTTACTGTTTCACTGCGTGGTAGGGTCAATCCCCACAATGATGGCCTGCTAGCATTTAGAGTGGTATTTGATGTCACACGCCGCCGGTCAGAAAAAGTTTCAGGCATCATTTGACAATTTCAATGGCAAGCGAAAAATCACTCGGTAATTTAAAAAAATCTCAAATCACTACAAACTAGCTAATGTGTTTTTAGATAGAATATATCCGCTAAGAAAGGATTAACACAATTACACACACAATGCACATAATAATATTCAATATGAGAAATTCCCGCGCTATTAAAAACCACAGATAGTCACAATATTCATTCCACTAACAAACAAGTCTTCTGGTACTGGTCCAGAGTTCCTCTTTCTGGAAGTTAATGTTAGAGGAGTCAAAACCGTTGTTGGTGTTGTTTATTGTCCCCCTACTATTGATTATTTCACAGAATTCGAATCTGTTTTAGAATCATTGGGTTCTGAGTATGCACATCATATCATCATGGGTGATTTCAATACGAATCTCCTTGCCCACAGCTCTCCCAGATCCCGTAAACTTCTAAACTTAATTGAGTCAGCTAGCCTGCACGCTTTACCCCTTCAAGCCACTCACCATAATACTGTCGGTGATGACACTTGGCTTGATTTAATCCTCATCTCGAATCCTCCCCTTGTTTCTTCTCATGGACAACATATTGCTCCTGGTTTCTCTCACCATGACCTTATTTTCCTTTCATATTTACTCAAACCTCCTAAACCTAAACCTAGGATACTGTACAGGCGTTGTTTTGCGCGTATAGATGAGGAAGCACTACGTAAGGATGCCGCTGAACTAAACTGGGACCCATTGGGTGAGGTGTCTACAGTGGACGATAAAATTTGTTATTTTAATGATTCTTTGCTGAAACTATACGATCTGCATGCGCCGGTCCGGAAAATTAAACTGAAGCGCCCACCTGCACCATGGATGACCAGAGGCATCCATATGGCCATGAGACGTAGAGACCGGGCCTTTCGCAAATTTAAGAAAGATCGGACCGATGACAATTGTATTGCTTTCAAATCTGCTAGGAATCGGTGTAATCAGATGATACGTAACGCCAAACGCCGCCATATTCTGGAAAATGTCACTTCTTCATCTTCTGCTAATGTTTGGAAATTCCTTGGAACTCTAGGCATTGGCAAGTCGCGACAATTGGACCTGCCTATTTCTGTTGGGTTAAACGATCTCAACCGCCATTTCTCCACTGCACCTGCTATGGATCGTTTAACCCAAGAACAAACTCTCATGCACATATATAGTCTAGCGCGTCCTAATATTGATCGTTTTCACTTCTTTCCAACTGGAAAGATCTTTTTGATCTCTTTGATCTTTTTGAAAGATCTTTTTGATCTCATCGGGGTCAACTGACCCCGATGAGATCAAAAAGATAATTGTCTCCATAAAATCCGATGCGGTGGGGTACGACTGTATTACCCGTCGCATGATTATAACTATCCTGGACCAAGTCCTTCATCCTATCGCGCACATCATCAACCACTCTCTGACCTCAGGAGCATTCCCTTCCCTGTGGCGCAAAGCTTATGTTTTCGCCCTACCAAAAATATCAAACCCTTCCCTACCCAGTCACTATCGGCCAATCTGCATCCTTCCTTTCCTTTCAAAAGTGCTTGAGGCTTGTGTTCATAGGCAACTATCTCAGTTTATTTATAGCAACACCCTCATTAGCCCATTACAATCTGGATTTAGACCTGGGCACAGTACTATATCCGCTCTCCTGAAAGTGACTGGCGATATTAGGGCTGGTATGGAGGACACCAAATTCACTGTTTTAGTATTGGTAGATTTTTCCAATGCCTTTAATACTGTCAGTCACGATATCCTTCTTTCAATTCTTTCTTATCATCTGATCTCGCCGGAGGCACTAGAATGGTTCTCCTCATATCTTCGGGGACGTCAGCAGTCTGTTCGAGCTGGTGAAGCCTCATCAAGCTGGTGCGACTTAGAAACTGGCGTTCCACAAGGCGGTATTCTTTCTCCTCTTCTGTTCTCAATTTTTATAAACTTCTTAACTCCTGAACTTCAATGTGCGTATCACCTGTATGCTGATGATTTACAATTATACTGTCAAGCAAGACTAGAATGTATATCCGATGTCGTCGACAAATTGAACCAAGACCTGGCAGCTATCAAAAATTGGTCTGATAGATTTGGTGTAGCAGTGAATCCTACAAAGTGCCAAGCTATAGTTGTGGGGAGCAAGCGCAATGTGAGCAAGGTGGATAGTTCAGCGTTACCTCCTATCATTTTTAATGGTAACTCTATTCCCTTTGGCTCTGAGCTAAAAGATCTTGGCTTGCATATCGATACGACCTTAGACTGGCAAACTCAAGTTACCAATGTAAGCCAAAAAGTCACTGGTACTTTGCGGTCGCTTTATCGCCTGAAGAATTTGCTCCCATCTAACACGAAAGCAATGCTTGTGCAGACTTTAATATTTCCCATGTTTGACTATGGTGATGTGTGTTACTATGACCTGAATGCAGATCTACTCAACAAACTTGACCGTCTTCTTAATAACTGCATTCGATTCGTTTTCAATCTCCGCAAGTATGATCATGTTTCAGCTCACAGAAAGCTTTTAAAATGGTTGCCCATACGTCAACGTAGGGAGCAAAGGGCGCTGACTACTTTATTTTCGTTTCTTGATTCTCCTACTTCGCCTACTTACCTTTCTTGTTATTTTCAATATTTATGCTCTAACCACCATAAAGATCTCCGTTCCTCACATAATCGTCTCCTGCAATGTCCTACTCACTCTACTGATTTCATGCACTCTTCTTTTTTTGTCCAAGCTGTTCTTCTGTGGAATGGGCTACCTCAGGAAATTAGGATGGCCACCAGTCGCTACTCCTTCAAATGTAAACTTCGTAAACACCTCCTCGGTTCTTTGGCAGATTCATAATATTAACCTCTCCTTTATAAGTTTTTATATATATTTATTATATCATATGTCTATATATTGTTCATAAGTACAATATTCTATATATTTATATTTAGTAGTTGTATATAGTGGGTATTTATTTATATATGTATATATTTATTATATTTATGTATGTAACTCAACAGAACCACTCTTTTAATTATACTGCTGCACCTACCTTTTCCTGTCTCTGCATCACCCTAAGGTCGACTGGTAGAAAATGCCTTTGGCATTAAGTCCGCCTCTGTACACTAATTGTGCATAAAGAATAAATAAATAAATAAATAAACAAGTCCAAAGAACCTAGAAACGTTTAAAACTCCAGTTATTCATGCCGAGAAATTTTACACGATATCTTGGCGGCAACTCAGAAGATACATTTCAACAAATTTCCAAGTGAAATCATAAAATTCACAGCGAAACTCTCGCCTCGGACTGGGCGCAGGCCTTCGTGCCAGTTTGCCTTTAGTTTCGTGGCCAACTCATGCGTGCTTGAAGCTATGCATAAAGTTTATAATAACGCCATCTGTTGGTATAGTGTGGAAGCACGAAGAGATTTGTACTGATAAAATATTGAATGGGTGTCAAAAAATCCTCTTGTTGATTCATGTAAAATGTTATGTACGTATGATATTTTACATGAATCAACAAGAGGTTTTTATGATATCTATTAATTATAATTGTTATTTAATTGAATGTTATTTTTATGAGAGATGATTTCATAATGGTGACAACATTGTAAATATATTTTTGTGAGAACTCTAATAGCTACCAGATCACATGTAGCCACAATAATAAATCCGAAGGAGAAACGAGGGTAGTTTGAAAACTATTTTAATTACAATTCACACTGCATTGTCTGAGCTGGCCCCAACTGGCATAGTTTAAATCAAAATTTTGCATATCTTATCCAATTTGAATTTTAAAATTCATTCTTATTCGTCGCTCTAAGTTGTAGCACCCAGAATTTGACTTTAGTGTTATTGAATGTTTAAGTTAGGACTTCAAATATCATTGCTTGTAAGGAATCTTCTTTGAAAAACTACGTTTAAACTTAAAGGTAGATTTAAAGAATCACGAATATTATTACGGAGAAGATTTTTAACTGAAATATAATAAATACTTAATCGTTGATACAAAATCTTTAAAGATCACAACTGTAAGCATGAGTTTACATTTTATCTTATAATTATTATTTTATGTTCACGCCTTGTCGTGATGATTGAATTTATAAAAAAAAATAATGGCAATTATGCACCTAAATACCTAGGTTATTTAAAGTAAATAAATAATGTTTCTCATAATGAAATAAAAAAATCCCCACTAGCTTCTGCCCGCGACTTCGTCCGCGTAGCGTCATCACGCTACGCGGCCATTTATTGAGGAAGGCTATAGGCTATATATCATCATATATAGCCTATAGCCTTCCTCAATAAATGGGCTATCTAACACTGAAATATTTTTTTAAATCGGACCAGTAGTTCCTGAGATTAGCGCGTTCAAGTAAACAAACAAACAAACTCTTCAGCTTTATATATTAGTAGGATATAGATTTAAAAACTTCATAAGTACCGAATTCATTAAACTTTTGTACCGCATAAGTATAATAAGTTAAAGTATGATTCTATGGGAAAGGATGCTTATCAATTGCATGAAATGCTAAGCTGAGCTATTGATAAATAGACTCAATTTTATACAGCTGAAATATCAGTACTTAGCAGCTATGAATTCTTGTATTATCTTTTATCAAGTGGTCTTCAAATTCACTGCCTGTTATCGGACTCCCACTCTACAACTACAGGTGGAAAACTACGTAAAGGATCAAGTAATTTGCTTTTTGACTGTCTATAGGACAAAATGTCCCACGGTGGGTGCCACTAAAATTATTTTTTTATAGCCTTCCCTTACACGTGCTAATTACCTTTTTTCTTATTAAACTTTAGCTATAAACATCATTCCAAGACTTTACTTTGGCAGAATACGTTTTTGTTACAGAGGGTAGGGGCCCCTGTTTGGGCGCCAACAGCGTTCATCGTTACTGTAATCTTACAGCATTCTTGAACGAGTCAGATTTAAAAATTCATTAAGGTTGAGATAAAATGAGGTTGGAGGCCCCTTGGGATATTTTAAATTTTGTGGATGTACATAATTAACTTCATGAAAAAGATTTTTACAAAGTTATCATGAAAGTGGAAAGAAAAAAAAAATCATTAACATATAACATGAAGTTGCATTGTACATTTTATAATATTGACTAGCTTCAGCCCGCGACTTCGTCCGCGTAGCGTGATGATATATAGCCTATAGCCTTCCTCAATAATTTTTCAAATCGGACCATTAGTTCCTGAGATTAGCGCGTTCAAGCAAACAAACAAACAAACTCTTCAGCTTTATATATTAGTATAGAAGTATAGATTCGGTCAATATTGAATACTAATAGAATACTAATTTAACAACTTTATTTTCATTGATGATCTTCAAAATATTACAAAACTATCGAAGCGAATGTTTTCTCTGTAATTTGTGGACTAGGCACCATAACTTAATACATGAGACAAGAATTGATTGTTATAATCTATGACCTACATTTGTATTTGGACTTATTGTCTTACAATAAATAGGTAACCACGAGAGAGGATTGGAAGGTCAAATATCAAATGTTTTTATTTCAAATAAGCTTTTACAAGCGTTTATGAAACGTTATGATTCTAGTTGCACGGTTCCAAAAGGTCGATCCTATGGAGAAGAATCCGGCAAGAAACTCCATGGACACTCTTTTAAAATAAATAAATTACAAACTTCACTGGTTCAATATTGCGATAAGAAGATGTGAGGACGCTGAAGGATGCCCAAGTTTGACCGAGGTCGACTATATTAAACGAAGATTCACGTTATTTGAGAACCCGATGTAATTTCTAAATAAAAAACTATGTGGTAAAAACGCACACCATCAAAGCGACAAATAAAACTAGGTGTCTACTTAGTCTCAGTTTCTGTTGTGGTAAACAATACTATCCATATGAAGACATCTCGATATGAGATTATTTCGTCCATTACAGAAGTTCTGGGTTCGAGTTCTTTGGTAGAGTACCTAATGACAGGCTGAGGTTCGAATTCTGTCTGAGGATAAATTTTTCTTTCAGCAAAAACATTTTTGTGTCTAAAAATAAATGTATAAACACTTACATTTTTAATTCATCCCGTCATCTTTGCTCAGGAAAATGAATGAATGATTAAATAAAATCAATTTTGTTACACCCAGAACAGAATATCGAAGCAAATTGTACCATAGCTTGCCAATACCAGCAGTATGTACTATAGAGTAATTATGTTTTGGAGACGATACCACAATGAAATTGTTGCTCATGAGTTGCGGAGTAAACGCCTTAACTTTCGGAGACCTGAATCGTTACAATGCATCAATAAGAACTGTGCATTGTTATAGTGGAAATATTAAGTCTAATTATACTAAATAGGTACTGTCGACGTAGGTAAAGCAAATAAT
The DNA here is from genome assembly GCA_947256265.1 of Acronicta leporina. Classification (NCBI taxonomy): domain Eukaryota; kingdom Metazoa; phylum Arthropoda; class Insecta; order Lepidoptera; family Noctuidae; genus Acronicta; species Acronicta leporina. The sequence goes on along the minus strand of OX366537.1, from coordinate 1,062,117 downwards.
CTTAATGCGGCAAATAAACTTTGCGGAGCAAGCACGGGCAGAAATCACAAAAATATATTAGACTGGTTTGGAAGGAAGTCAAATCAAAATGAGGACCTACTTTTATAACATAACATACCATCACGCCTGTATTCCCCGGAGGGTTAGGCAGAGGCGTAAGTACTAATGTACACCCACAGTTCGCCGGTATGTTTAGGTCCCATGTAATAGGGGGCGAGCAGTCGCGCTCAGGACTACTTGGCTAATGAGGCAGTTACTTTTATAACACACTGTTTAATTACATATTAAAATTTGTCAAAACAATTCGAAACGTTTAAGGTTACTCCGTTGTCGTCGCGACATACGTGACTTAATTACATAGCTAAAACAATAACAAAGTAACGGTACTTATTGTCGAAGTTTCTCTCGTACCACAGCATATTAAATTTTATACCTCAATGGCAATACTTGTTAATTAATGTTTTAACACGGAACGGCGAAGGCACGGGCCTGTGATTTCACAGTGATTTTATAGCAGTGATTTTTGTTCAATATAGTATTTATTCATTCGTCTCCTTATTGGAAATCAAATTTAAATTTCATTGTGAGAACTTGAGTGTTCAGAAGTTATTTTCATCTGTTCGAATTCAATTAGTAGCTTAGCTTAGGCTCAAACGAGATGGACAAACGACCTCGTAAGGGTTGCTGGGAGATGTTGGAGGATTGGATGGGCCACGTAACAGCTCCTAGTAATTATTTAAATATTAAATAATTACAAGGATATACCTAAATAATACCTAAATAATTTTCACGTGGGAAAGCCATGCTTCGGCACGAATGGGCCGGCTCGACCGGAGTGATACCACGGCCTCACAGAAAACCGGCGTGAAACAACGCTCGCGTTGTGTTTCGCCGAGTGAATGAGGTTACCGGAGGCCCAAACTCTTTTAAAAGGCGGGCAACGCACTTGTGACTCCTCTGGTGTTGCGGGTGTCCATGGGCGGCGGTTATCGCTTACCATCAGGTGATCCGTCTGCTCGTTTGAGAGGCTTTTTCCTATAGCTGATGATGATGAAGAATGATGATTATGACTAATATTTAATATAATATTCAGTACTGATTTTTATTATTCAGTACAATAACATACCGTCACTCTTATATTCCTTTAAGAGTCGTCAGAGATGTACTAATATACCTCAGTGTTCATGTCCCATATTATTATGGACTATAACTGCCTTATTAGTCCTGAGCACGACGGCTACGCTAGAGGTCCTGGGTTTGATTCCTAGGTCGAGTAAAGTGTTATTGAGTTTTTCTATGAAATTCTCAGTAGCAGCTCGGAATTCGGGATTTGTGACTGGTTTATGGCAATAGGCTCGCCCCCTATTTCATGGGACCTGATCGGCGAACTGTGGGTGTATATTAATTAGTACGCCTCTGCTCAAACCCTACGGGAAATACAAGCGTGATGGTTTGTTATGTTATTTTTTTTTAAAAAAAGCTTACTAGCAATGTGGGTCACACATTACTAGTTCTTTCTTTTACATTCTTGTTAACCCCTCGTGCTAAGCTAAATGCTTGTGTTATAAGTGGGTTCACGTCGGTAGTGCAATGGGTGGGGTTCGAACCGGCAACCACATGATCGCAAGTCCGATGCCTTAGCCATTAGGCTACCGCCGCTTCATCTGGTGACTCAACCATACCGCTACTTTCATTTCGCTATAAATATAGCGAAATGAAAGTAGCTGGATAAGTGGATAATTGAAATAATTTGTGGCTAAATAGCTACAAATTATTTCAATTATCCACACGACTTACTAATACTTAAGCTGTTAAAATCGCTGTTACTTATAACTGCTAAAATTAATCACAGTCTGGTACTCCCATAATAGAGTGACGGACATTTGGATAATCCGCCCTTAATCCGCGGGAAATCAGTCCGCGTTTAAATATAATGGGGAGTCAGCCCTCAATTTGACAGCGCTGAAATAAGGCGTGTTGTTTTTATCATCTGTTGTTTTTATTCAGAGATTGTAATGATGGAAATGATTAACTTTTTAAATATATTGCTTGTATATTTTCGAGGAAATCGGAGCTCAGTAAAATGGTAGCAGATTATAAACCAGGTAATAGATTACCCGCGATAGATGGCTTAGAAGTGAAGTGATTTTAGTGAAGGAAAAATTCGACTCACAGGCAGGATTCAAACCTATCTCTTCTGGTTAGATACACCAGACGCTATGACCACTAAGCAACCGCGAGTCCCACCTGATATGTCGAAGTTTGTCTTCACATTCTGAACTTAGGCAAGTCTTAAAAGTGACGTCAGTAACATCTATTGAAAAGCAAGTTACCTGTTAGTTCTACGAATTCGTCAGATAGGAAATGCCGGTGCCATCCAGTAAAAAATATATATATATAAAACAACTTGTAAAAGTGTATTTTTAAGATCACAGAGATTTTGAGAGATTTGCAGAAATAAATATGATTCATCATTTATCATTTCAACTAATTTTTAAAAGTCAAAGAATTACAACATCTATACTAATATATAAAGCTGAAGAGTTTGTTTGTTTGTTTGTTTACTTGAACGCGCTAATCTCAGGAACTACTGGTCCGATTTGAAAAAATATTTCAGTGTTAGATAGCCCATTTATTGAGGAAGGCTATAGGCTATATATCATCACGCTACGCGGATGAAGTCGCGGGCAGAAGCTAGTGTAAGATAAAGGCCGAATGAAACTCAGAGAATCATGGTCTCATTTAAAGCTTTGGACAATTTTCGGATCAAGCAAAGTATTATTGTTTTTAGGGTTCCGTTTTTTTCCTTTTGAGGTACAGAACTCTAATGGTAGGACTCGCGGTGGCTTAGAGGTCATAGCGTCTGGTGTACCTAACCAGAAGACGGAGGTTCGAACCCTGCCTGCAAGTCGAATTTTAACTTCACTAATAAAGTTTATACATATTTACATCGCTCGGGTACATTAGAACATCTCTGCCTAGCCTTTCGGGGAATACAAGCGTAATGATACGTGGTATAGTGCATATGGGAAAACGCCATAAGTTAAAAATGCCATGAGATTTTACAAGCGCCAGTTGAAACCATTACTCAGATCGGAATAAAACTCCACAAAAGCTTCGAGCCATTCATTTGACAATGGTGCTTCGGGAAAGATAAATCATAGCGGTATGTCGTGTCGGCGGGAACTGCGATTTTTTAGTCGCAGTCGGTTGCTTTACTGCGATTAATAAGAAGAAACATTTCAACGTTAAATCTTGCTCGTGTCCGATAAAATATCTTATTTTAAAACAACAACTGTGTCATTAGTCCGGTGGTCCTGAACGTGACGCTGTCCTGGGTTCGATTCCCAGGTCGAGCAAAGTGTTATTGGAAAGAGATTTGTGGACGGTGTGTGAAGTATCTCAACCTGCATTAGACCAAATGTCTATTGAGAGACCATTCTTAGTATATCGAAACAATTTCGTGCCTCCGAGAGTATTTAAGCCCTTCGGCAACCGTTCCTGGGTTCCTATGCAGAGCCAAGCGTTATTGGGTTTTTTCCATGAAATTCTGAGTAACAGTTCGGAGTTTGCATTTGTGCCCGGTTAATGGCAATAAACTCTGTGTGGAGTGTCTGTTAGTAATATTAAAATAACCGATTTTTACTAAGTGCATTAGGATGTATACACGGTACATAAATAAATACCGAAACAACATTATTTTTCAATTTTTGTCTGTCTATCTGTCTGTCCGTCTGTTTGTTCCGGCTAATCTCTGAAATGGCTGGAACGATTTTGACAGGCCTTCCACTGGTAGATAGCTGATTTAACAAGGAGTAACGTATGCTACTATATTTTTAAATACTACGCGGACGAAGTTGCGGATAACAGCTAGTATAATAATAAACCATACCGGTGAACTTGCTATATACTCGTAGATTCCCTGAATCAACAGACTACGCCATCCTAAAAAAAGGAGGAGTGTGAGATTGTACATAGTTATAGATTTTTTTACAAAAGCTTACTAGCATTGTGGGTCGCACATTACTAGTATTCTTGTTAACCCCTCGTGCTAAGCTAAACGCTTGTGTTATGAGTGGATTCACGTCAGTAGTGCAATGGGTGGGCTTCGAACCGGCAACCACATGATCGCAAGTCCGACGTAGCCATTAGGCTATCCCGCTTCAATACAAGTGCGATAAATGAATGATAAATGATATTTATTTCTGTAAATAGATCTTTTAAATACAATTTTACAAGTCATAGTTATTTTTAAAACAAGATGGCGCCGGCCCCTTGATGGTTTAATAATGTTTATGTCGAATTTCCTTAAATTTCCTTTCAAATCTAAGTAAACAAAGCACTTATAAGTTGATCAGGCTGTGTCTCAATCGATCACTGTACTTTGCCTGATTTTATAGCTTTGGGGTTACTCTTGTTTTCCTTACAAAGTTATGGGGGAATTTAATTTTGGGGAGCGTAAACAAACGTTTTTTTACAGTAACATAACATACATACCATCACGCCTGTATTCCCCGAAGGGTTAGGCAGAGGCGTACTAATGTTCACCCACAGTTCGCCGGTATGTTTAGGTCCCATGTAATAAGGGGCGAGCCTATTGCCATTAACCGGGCACAAATTCCTAACTCCGAGCTACTACTAGGAATTTCATAGAAAAACCCAATAACACTTTGCTCGACCTGGGAAACGAACCCAGGACCTCTAGCGTAGCAGTCGCGCTCAGGACCATTTGGCTAATGAGGCAGTTTTTACAGTACTGGGACTAAAATAGATTAATCTGGAAAGAGTAGTACCTACCTACCACTAGACTACTGAGGCAACTATTTATGGATTTAATATTACTAGTGTTCGCCCTGTGCTCGATATTGGACCTTAATCCATACCATACTTTCAACCTTCATACATTAACCATAAACAAAAGGCGCCTGTCAGTGTGTCAAACGTATGGTAGTGTGTGTGTTTTTTTAATTCAATGTATTTTTTAAGCATCGTTATACAAAAATATTAGCTTTCGGCGTTTCTTCTCCATATTTACTTCTCACACTCAGTGACTCACTCACTTGACTCAATCTCACACTTCTCTATGCGCGCAATATGCTTATAAAGGGAACAAAGTATTTCTCTTCACGTAATAAAAAAAAACATGACGTGACAAGACGGTGAAACGCGCCCTTCTCGCCCTCTAAAATATTCCAATGATACTACTACTTATACCGCGCTAAATGATCTAGTAACGCGGTGGGCTATCATCGGAGGCCGTAGTACGTTTTAAATTAATTTAATAATAAATTATTTAATTTTATATTATTTTTTTATTTAATAATTAATTAAAGTAGCGGCGGTAGCCTAATGGCTAGGGCGTCGGACTTGCGATCATGTGGTGCCCGGTTCGAAACCCACCCATTACACTACCGACGTGAACCCAATAGTAACACAAGCATTTAGCTTAGCACGAGGGGTTAACAAGAATACTAGTAATGTGCGACCCACAACGCTTGTAAGCTTTAAAAAAAAAACTATATTATTTAATTTTAGTCCACAACACATTCACCTGAGCCCGCCAAATTAAAATTTCAATTGGTTTTTCGCAATTTGTAGGTCTATAACACATTCTAGATTCCTAGCTGTAGTAATTGCGGCATTAGCTATACAATATTCACAACTGAGCATTAAAAACTTTGCTTAATAAACCATAAAGAAGCTAAAATTAGGTACAATCATAAATTTTGGCCAAAAATGACGATTGTACCTAATTTTAGCTACAATATCGATTTGCAAGCAAAGTTTTTTATGCTCAGTTGTGAAAAAAAAAATTGTATAGCTAATGCCGCAATTACTACAGCTAGGAATCTAGAATGTGTTATAGACCTACAAATTGCGAAAAACCAATTGAAATTTTAATTTGGCGGGCTCAGGTGAACGATCAGCCTTAATAGTATAGAATAGTTCCAATAGATGGCGATAGTGTGTCATATTTAGCAAACGCGCAAGTCAAATTGTTCGGCCGGCCGTTTCTTTACGATTCAATAAAATCAAAACCATAAAACAGGTTTTTATACCATTCAACCTTCTCTTTGTTTGAAATAGATTTAAAAATCCAACTAAAATCACCAACATAAACTAGTACACAACTCCAGTCGCCACTCGACAAACATTTGGCAACGTGAGTAACAATATTTTCCGAAACTATTCGGACAGTTTGAAACGGAGCCGTGCAGCACAAAAATGAAGTAAACACAAATGATTTTCAATATGCAGACGGGCGTGTCTCGAGTATTTTTGATAAAGTTCAACACACCACAACAGGGTTGGCAGTAAAATAAAAATAAAAAATAATTGTATCTTGCCCACATTGGCTGCCTCATTAGCCAAGTGGTCCTGAGCGCGACTGCTACGCTAGAGGTCCTGGGTTCGATTCCCAGGTCGAGCAAAGTGTTACTGGGTTGTTCTATGAAATTCCCAGTAGCAGCTCGGAGTTAGGAATTTGTGCCCGGTTAATGGCAATAGGCTCGCCCCCTATTACATGGGACCTAAATATACCGGCGAACTGTGGGTGTACCTTAGTACACCTCTGCCTAACCCTTCTGGGAATACAGGCGTGATGGTATGTTATGTTATGTTCTTGCCCGCAAACACGAAACATCAAAATAAATCGTAGATAGTCTGATGCTTAAAGTTATCAAGAAATTCATTCGCTTACGTTTTTATTTACGTTTATATTTTATGTGAAGAATTTTGGACGAAATTGTAGTGTACCTAGATTAAAGGTATCGGAATCCGATTAATAGCACACTTCAAATAACTTCAAATAACACACTTCAAATAACACACTTCAAATAACACACTTCAATTAATTTGTGTTCGAATTACGATTTATTTTGGTAATACGTTTACATGGGAAATTCAGTCTCATAATAACGCATATTTATAACGACCGTTCCATACTATTACAGTATAGACGAATTAAAAAAAACTGTTTCCGTATTTATTTTCAGATAGTTAGGAAAATATGCTGTTTAGTACTAAAAAAATTTAAAACTAATATATCTAACACGTAATTGGTACTGGTGGAGCTTCAGATATTTTCTCTAATGAAACTCCCGTAATGTGATTCGTCTGTTTAATACTGGATTTACAATATTATAATGTAGGAGCAAAATGATCGTGACTAAGTTGAATAAAGTATAACTGAAGGTGATCGGAAATATGTCGGTACATGAAAAAATTACGGCTATAAAGGCAACACGTGATTGATTAATTATAATGAATCGCAGTTAACGAAGGCGTCAACACGTACCTATAATATTTTTTTAGAATCTATTTACAGAAATAACTATCTACTTTTTATGAGCAGACGGATCGCCTGATGGTAAGCGATTACTGCCGCCCATGGACACCCGCAACATCAGAGGAGTTGCAAATGCGTTGCCCGGCTATTAAAAGGATTTGGGCCTCCGGTATCCTCATTCAATCAGCGAAACACAACGTAGGTACGCGTTTCTTCACGCCGGCCGGCCGATTCATGCCGAAGCATGGCATGAATCGTGCCATGGCTCTCCCACGGCAATTGCAGACTGTACTTCTAAGACAAACATGCATAGGCATACCAAGCATATTATGAAACGTTATGATTCTAGTTGCACGGTTCCAAAAGGTTGATCCTATGGAGAAGAATCCGGCAAGAAACTCCATGGACACTCTTTTAAAATAAATAAATTACAAACTTCACTGGTACAATATTGCGATAACAAGATGTGTGGACGTTGAAGGATGTCCAAGTTTTATCTGAGGTCGACTATATTAAGCGAGGATTCACGTTATTTGAGAACCCGATGTCATTTCTAGATAATAAATAAACTATGTGGTAAAAACGCACATCATCAAAGCGACAAATGTAACTAGGTGTCTACTTAGACAGGCTACAACGTACACACATTTACAGTTTCTGTTGTGGTAAACAATACTAACCATATGAAGACATCTCGATATGTAAATAATATGGAATCTGTCAAAGCCATGTCCATCTACTTATAGTGTCAGTGTAGTACGTGGAAGGAAGTGGCAGCCCTAAGCGGTCACAACTAAACAGCTCTCGAGATGTCACCGAAACGTTCATAGTGTCACCAACTTGTTTGTGAGCGTATATTTTGGTAAACTTTACCATGCTGATAATACAATGCACAATGACGGGATTGGGGGAGGTCAGATGCCCAAAAAATATTTGTATAAATATTCTTCAAATACATAGCTTGGTTTTATTTTTTAAGATACCATATAATTATCTACGCCTGCTTCCTCGAAGTGGCACGGTTGGGACATGTCGCCGGTATGTTTAGGTCACATGTTCCAGGTCAATAGGGAACGAGAATATTGCTATTTTTAGGTATATTATAATTGTATTTGGTACCTAATTATAAAATCCTGACATAATATTAATTATAATTAAAATTTGTACGCTCATTTTAATGTGGATTATATTGTTGGTTGAATGCCTTGAGGTGGAATATGGTGATAGATTTTTTCTAGAAAAAAAATAGATCTTTTAAAGACACTTTAACGAGTCATTTGAATTTTTTAAACTAGATAACATAACATAACATACCATCACGCCTGTATTCCCCGAAGGGTTAGGCAGATGCGTACTAATGTACACCCACAGTTCGCCGGTATGTTTAGGTCCCATGTAATAGGGGGCGAGCCTATTGCCATTAACCGGGCACAAATTCCTAACTCCGAGCTGCTACTGGGAATATCATAGAAAAACCCAATAACACTTTGCTCGAGAAAACTACGCTAGAGGTCCTGGGAATCGAACCCAGGACCTCTAGCGTAGCAGTCGCGCTAAGGACCACTTGGCTAATGAGGCAGTTTAAACTAGATGGCGTCGGCATTTCCTAACTGACGACCTCTGAGAAGAAACACCGATTGTTTCCGTGTTTCTTCACTCAGAATATCATGATCTCTTTTGAAGTCCAGACATAGAAGAACTGTTATTATTATATGTTATTATATGTTATATATTATATGTTATTGTTATATATTATATTATGTGAGTGGCAAAATCCACGGCAATGTCTGAGATGGCCTTTTGAAGAAAGAGCCATTGAGATAGATGCTAATAACTCAGCCCATTGAGCTAAATTCTGTCGTCGTAGATCCGTCTTTGTTTTAAGCTCAATCACAATAACTCAGACGAGCCAAGCTAGTCAAGCCAACATCGTAATCTCGCAGTAACATAATTATCGAATGGCACTATTCCTGGTGTTTGGCATTTGGCATTGTCACAGACAGACAATTAACATAACGTGATATTGTAGGCGTACCTAGGTACAGTTTTGTACTACAGTTCGCCAGTAAGTAACAGTTGAATTAATGAACGAAAATTCATGGAAAAAAGATGATTTATTTTTTATTTTATTGTTTACTAGCTTCTGCCCGCGGCTTCGTCCACATAGCGTGATGATAGCGCCTTCCTCAATAAATGGGCTATCTAACACTGAAAGAATTTTTCAAATCGGACCAGTAGTTCCTGAGATTAGCGCGTTCAAGCAAACAAAAAACTCTTCAGCTTTATATATTACTAGCTTCTGCCCGCGACTTCGTCCGCGTAGCGTGATGATATATAGCCTATAGCCTTTCTCAATAAATGGGCTATCTAACACTGAAAGAATTTTTCAAATCGGACCAGTAGTTCCTGAGATTAGCGCGTTCAAGCAAACAAACAAACAAACAAAATCTTCAGCTTTATATATTAGTAAAATATAGATATCGGCATAGGAGTTGCCGATGCGTTGTCGAGCCCCTAGAGACTGCAGACTTCCAGAGACGCAGCAACTGAAGGGTGACCGGCTCTCACGCTAAAAAGTCGAAACACACACCAAGGTGCTTTACCTCAGACTCTGACGTAAGGGTGGTCGCCAGACAGTCAGACCCAGAGCTCCTACCACCGAGCAAGTCAGATATTTTCTCGCCTCTTACGAGATGCCTATTTGAATGGTAGTGAGGAACTGCATTCTAACTGTAATGGATTCTAATAAAATAGTGACAATCAAATAGTTAAAATAATACAGATTTAGTTTGTTAGGTACGCTGTAGAATATGTTATAAGGGGCAAGCCTGTTGCCAATACCCGGGCAGATTCATCTCATCATGGGAGAGCCATGCTTCGGCACGAATGGGCCGGCCGACCGGAGTGATACCACGGCGTCACAGAAAACCGGCGTGAAATTACGCTTGCGTTGTGTTTCGCCGAGTGAGTGAGGTTATCGGAGGCCCAAACCCTTTTAAACGGCGGGCAACGCACTTATGACTTCTCTGGTGTTGCGGGTGTCTATGGGCGTCGGTTATCACTTACCATCAGGTCATTCGTCTGCTCGTTTGCTCCCCTATCCCATAAAGAAACAGTAGTTTTGGTTAATTTATTTTCAGATAATTCTTGGTCAATAGATATATGGCAATAGGCTCGCCCGCTATTATATGGGACCTAAACATACCGGCGAACTGTGGGTGTACATTAGTACGCCTCTGCCTAACCCTTCGGGAAATACAGGAGTGATGGTATGTTATGGTCTTGGTCAATATTAAGGTAGAAGCGCATACATCTAAAAGAGCCATCAAAGTAAACTTACAACCGCAGCATGCAATTTGGCCGTTTGACATCACAACAATTATTGGCTAATAGGCTTTGTATAGAGTAATTTGTAAATGATATTGTGTTAGCTCATTAAGCCTCCGATATGTGTAATGGGTGGGGAAAGCGACTGCGGGGCAATGTATAGGCTATAGGCAATGTCACATTGTGAGCGAGAGCGGAGCGAGAACGATACTCGCAGCAATCATGCTATCTATACTAATATATATAGCTGAAGAGTTTGTTTGTTTGTTGTTTACTTGAACGCGCTAATCTCAGGACCTACTGGTCCGATTTGAAAAATTATTTCAGTGATATATAGCCCATTTATTGAGAAAGGCTATAGGCTATATATCATCACGCTACGCGGACGAACTCGCGGGCAGAAGCTAGTTCTAAATAAAACTAGTATGTCTACTAATAAAAATACCCCTCATAAGAACCCTATTATATTATTGATTCCATAAAACCCAAGCACAAAGTTGCAAGATGAAAGGCAAAAACTACGGTGATATAATTTTGCGCGAAACGCTAATTTAAAAAATGGTATTTGTTAGTAATTTTAACTTTATAACGTCCAATATGAATAGAGCCTACTTACCCGTGATCATGGATGATGTAAAGGATCTGAAATGTCGGGAAAGGAATAAAATAAATATAATGCCATAAAAAGTAAGCTAAGTGTCAGAAACCAGTACAATCATACTAATATTCGTATAATAAAACTAGCTTCTGCCCGCGACTTCGTCTGCGTGGACTTCAAAATTGGGTCGGACCTAGATAAAAAGTAGCCCTTGTGTTATTCCAGACTATAATCTATCTCTGTGTCAAATTTTATCCAGATACGTTCAGTCGTTCTGGTAAGAAAGAGTAACAAACTTTCGCATTTAAAATATCTTTTAGTAGGATTTTAATTGGCCGATTTCAATACCTAATTAACGTAAAATATTTTTTAACGCAGGAGAGCATTTTAAGTGTCATCTTGACACTTAAAATGCTATACTTAGGGCCACTTGTACCAACTTCTTAAATATGTTTAAATTGTATTTAAACACAACTTTTCATAGAAATTTTGTGTTTAAATACAATTTAAACCTATTTCAGAAGTTGGTGCAAGTAGACGTTAGCATTTAAATTTAGCATCATTAGATATTACTATAATAATGCTAAATTTAAATTGCTGAAATTCGCGACCTGCTTTCTGTGTAGCCTGACCTATATTGCATGCTTTGCTCGTTAATGATGTGGTCTGCGAGGGAATTCAGTGCAATGACCATTTGTGCAGGCCCGGTGATTAGAAGTGGAGGGGGGAAATCGCTTGCTCCGGCTTTAAATATGGGGTAGGCTGTAATTAAGCGCCCGGTCAAAAGAGAGACCACTTTGGGAAAACCGTGTCCGCGTTCCCGCCTACAACACCATTGAGGTACACCACAGATTATACTAGCCACTCAATATTTTGAAATAAAATAAAAAAGTAAAACCGCCCTCAAAACTAATGTTATGTGCGAAAGTTTCTGAAGTCGGTGGCTAAAACAAGAGAGCTTATCAAATTGAAGGCACGAGAATTGGGTTTCTGAATGGCAGTTGCTTCGTGTAAAACTTGTTCCACTCCATACGGAATAGTGCTATGATAGTCGTGAAGTATCGTCAAGATAACGAGGTGTCACACTGACGCGATCGAAAACACGTTCAGTGTATATGACTGACGTGTTGCATTGATTTTTGATTGAAAGCAATACGATTTCTATCGTACTGCCCATAGCACCCTATTTGTAGGCAAATATTTTTCGCAAGCTTTTTCAACATTTTTGTCTTAAAATTTCATGATAATTTGTACTGGTTTAAAATCGTAAAAAGCTGTCTGTACATTATAGATATTAAAAAAAAACACAAGTGGGCTAGGATACATACACATGTCCGAACCCAAAAATATGATTTTAAAATTCTTGTCAGATAGTCTGTTTGCTATAGGTTGGCGCACAAACTACTGAATTTAATGTTATTATCACTGTTGAAATAAAACCTTTTTCTTACGGACTCTATCGCGTAATTTTGATTACATAACATTACATAATTAACCCATTACTCTGTCACACTGCTGGGCACGGAAAGAAGAGGAAGATTAGGCTATATATCACGACGCTTACGGGTTTGCAGACTTCACACGCCGTCGACAAAATCTCTCAGTCATGCGGGTTTCTTCGTGATGATTTTCTTCACCGTTTAGGCGCGTGATAATTAACTATTAATACGCACATGACTTGTGCTTTGCCTTCGATTCCAACTCAATTCGAATGGTCACATATCTAGGCCTATCAGTGCTCTTTATTAATATTTATGTAAAATTTATTGATATCTGAAGTATCAATTTATCTAATATTTTGCGTTAAATCGGTAAGTTAATAATTGCAACGAGTTTCTGTGCTTTTTCCCTCTACACATACGTAATAAATCCACAGTAATAGATCTCGCATATCACAATAACGCGGTGTCACGCTGACGAGATTGAAAACACGCTCAGTGCATATGACTGACGTGTTCCATTGAGCCTGGGTTTTAATTGATGATGATTTGATTAACATACACCTGTAAGGATTAGGCAGAGGTGTACTGAATGTATAACCACATTTTACCAGTATTTTTCGATCTCATGTAATAGGGCGGGACTATTGCTATTAACCAGGCAAAAATTTAAACTCTGAGCTGCTACAGAGAATTTCTTAGAAATGCTACATAATTCTGATTGACTTGAGAATGGAACCCAGAAAATAGAACGTAGCCGTCGCAGTTACAGTTTTCCTAGGCGCAAAACCAACTGAATAGATTTTAATTTTGTTATCACAGTTAGATAGTATATGCTCCAACTTAAAAACTGGTATACTTCTTATCTCAAATAATTCAACGGATCCTGAGATACAGCTTGACCTCAGCTTGAGATCATCAATGTTGGTTTTTTATTTTTACTCCTAATATAGCTTCAAGCGAGCGAAGCTGTGGGCAAAAGCTAGTACCTAGTTAATATTAATATTCCCTAAGTTAGTTATATTAATATCAATGAAATGTTCCCGTCCATATATGAAACTAAAAATCAATCACGTAGGTCAGAATATTGTGAGCGTGACAGCATTTTAGCGATATATCACTCTTAATGAATTTATTTACTAGCTTCTGTCCGTGACTTCATTTGCATGGACTTTAGAATTGGGTCAGAGCTAGGTAAAAAGTAGCCCACGTGATATTCCAGACTATAATCTATCTCTGTGTCAAATTTTATCCAGATCCGTTCCGCCGTTCTGGCGTGCAAGAGCAACAAATATCTATCCATCCATACTCACAAAATTGCGCTTAATTTAGGGATAGAGGGGCAAACGAGCGGACGGATCACCTGATAGTAAGCGATAACTGCTGCCCGCCTACGATAGAAGAGAAAATCCTAGTGTGGGGCAATGTTTTATTTAAAAGAAAAAGAAAGAAAGAAATGGTATGTATTTTGTATTTTTTGCCTACGCTAATGGTAAAAAGCATTGAATGTGAGTGACACTGTGGTACCTCCACATTGTCAAATACATAGATTTTCACCGCTACATTCTTTGCTTTTTTCATTCACCAAACCAGACATACTCAGCATCAGAATTCTCACCACAATAAAAGGGTAAGCATACCATAATCAAGGGAAAAAGGGAAACCTTTTGGCATCATCTCCTCGAGTACACAACACGAAAAGTCACAAAATATACGTACTTATCCTAAAGTTATAGACTGCCTAGATTCTGTACCTAACTAATTACTCTAAAAGTCAACTAAAGTACTTAGGTAAACGTCAGACGCAAGCGCGTAGGCTTCCTACACACGGTTGAGTTAGTTTGAAATTGAGGTTATAGGTAAATTAATTTTGTTAAGTAGCTATTTGTTGGAGGTACCTGGTTGTACCTTTTTCAGTCCACGGACCCGGTTTTTTTTTCTAGTGCGGATAATCCTCATGGATCGTCCGCCACAAACAGTACTTGCCTTCTCTTGCGCTATAGCCACGGTCATGGGATCCGTGACATGCACCACGACCGTGACAAACTATGGTTCAGCATGGGCTAGACCCCTTCAGAAGGCGGGGCTTGGCCTCGCAGTCCACGGACGCCTAGTAGATCAAGCACAACTTAAAAGAGTCCTTAATAAATATTAACAGCAATAAATTTCGGACCATTTATTTGATACTCCAAATGTGGAAACTAATTTATTATTGTCTAATCTTGTCTTGTCTGTCTGTTTTACTAATTTATAACTGCCTCATTAGTCTAGTGGTCCTGAGCGCGACTGCTACGCTTGAGGTCCTGGGTTCGATTCCCAGGTCGAGCAAAGTGTTATTGGGTTTTTCTATGAAATTCCCAGTAACAGCTCGGAGTTTGGAATTTGTGCCCGGTTAATGGCAATAGGCTCGCCCCCTATTACATGGGACCTAAACATACCGGCAAACTGTGTGTGTACATTAGTACGCCTCTGCCTAACCCTTCGGAGAAAACAGGCGTGATGGTATGTTATGTTAATTTATTATTGTTAAATGGTCCATAGATGAAATTGGGGACTTCAATAGTTATGTATGGGGGTCCTTCTAGGGGTCTGCGAACCACAGATTAAGAAAGACTGCGATGGACAAAGTGACATAATGTATGGTCGAACCCATTCATTATGTCACTTTGTCCATCGCAGTCTTAGTTTACCGCATGCATAACAAAATAGAATACCTATATTTAACCACCTCATTAGTCCAGCGGTCTTAAGCGCGACTGCTACGATGGTGGTGCTTGGTTCTATTCCAGGTCGAGCAAAATGTTATTGGGTTTTTCTGTTAAATTCTCAATAGCAGCTTGGAATAATTTGTGCCCGTTTAATAGCAATACCTTCGCCCCCTATTACATGGGAACTAAAAACAACCGGTGTGTTTTTTTTATGTTATAGCAGGCAAACGAGCAGGCGGATCGCCTGATGGTAAGCGATCACCGCCGCCTATGGACACCCGCAACACCAGAGGAGTCACAAGTGCGCTGCCGGCCTTTTCAAAGAAAGTACGCTCTTTTCTTGAAGGTTTGAAGGTCGTATTGGTCCGGAAATACTGCAGGCGACAGTTCATTCCACAGTTTTGTTGTGCGAGGCAGAAAGTTTCTAGAGAAACGCACGTTTTACATCTCTGCCTTACCCTTCGGGGAATACAGGCGTGATGGTATGGGTAACAAGATTTTGTCCATAACGTCACATCTACCGCTAAAATGTCTGCTTGAAGCTGGAGGTTCATGTAATATCATCCAAATTAAATTTTTCTTCAAGCCAAACTGACCGTATGTAGGCAGCCTTACAAAATGTTTCGTAGAATGTAACATCTTGAACTATGTCTTCTAGAAGCTTTGACATCACTCACAGTTTTGTGTGCGTGTGTAGAGAGCCTGTTAACTCCTCAACTCGGCTTACTTACCCGATATATATTTTTTCTGCTGTGGTGACCATGGTTTCTGACTTAGATGATTTTTTGCTAATACGTAGTGAGCAATAAAAATAAGCTATTAACGGCTCTGCAAATTTTGTCCTGATTCATAGACCTCAAAACATAAACATAAGATAATACATATAACCCTTAGAGGTAAGGAAAAATCCTCAAAGCCTACTTACGGGAATAAACATTAGTAGCATAGTTTTTGAGAAAAACTTCCGTGATAGACGAACAGACACAAGTGAGATCCGGTTATCGGAACAACATTTCATATCATACTAGCTTCCGCCCGCGACTTCGTCCGCGTGAAATAGTTATTTAGTCTTAGCGTGATGATATATAGCCTTTCTCAATAAATGGGCTATCTAACACTGAAAGAATTGTTCAAATCGGACCAGTAGTTCCTGAGATAGAGACAAACTCTTCAGCTTTATATATTAGTATAGAGTATAGATTCATATTAACGTTCTCCTGACGGTTTTGAGTATGTAAAAAAAACCCAACTGTCTTGCTGATCTGATATCATCGTGCGACGGGTCGTTGAGCTTTCTCAATAATGGTTGAGCTACATGACTACTATTGTACGCGTGTCGTCAGTTAGGACAGCTCAACTCAAGGCTGCTATGGCTCTTTCTTCAAAATATATAAATATTCTGGGTCATTTTTACACAGCACCATCTAGTCCCAAACTAAGCAGAGCTTGTACTATGGGTACTAGACAATGGATATAATACTTATATACTTTATTTTTGTAAATACATACTTATAATACATAAGAAACACCCAGACGAACACAAACACTTATATTCATCACATAAATGTTTGTATCCTGTGGGAATCGATACCACGACCTCATGGTCAGCAGTCCGGTACTCGAACCACTAAACCACAGATGTCGTCACAAAAGGCGTGTTCAGATATTATACCCTACATAGTAAAACTCACATATCTAAAAAGACTACTAGTAAAAGTGCCTATAAAAGCAAAATTCATCATTTAACAAAACAACAACAATTTTCTTCAATTATCCGCTAACCTATCTCCCAGTCCAATTTCCCGATCACAAACCATACTCACCCCACACTATATTTCCTGCGGAAGCATCAATCAATTCTATAATGACGTCAGAACAGAAAAACACGCGAGAGGCCGTAAGGTTATTTTTTTATTACATCTTAACAAGTTTCTGTTTGAAAATATTTTTAGCAAAAAGGTGGGGAATTTCGGGAATAAGGTTACAATATTTTTTCTGTATTAGGTATTTTTTATTTACTTCGACGGAAATTTTGGACGTAATTTATTATTATTATACCAGAGATTAACAATTATAACAGTTGGGTAGTACCTTCATACATAATTTCAAGTGTTTCTTATATTTTAGAGTCAAGGTTGGACCCATATTTATCTTACAGAAAAGGGCCATCCGCGCAATCTACGATATGGGCCCTCGCGATTCCCTAAGAGAAGTGTTTAAGAACATCAATATACTTACGATGCCGTCACTCTACATCCTTGAAAACATAATGTATGTGCGCAAAAACCTGCAGAAGTTCAGTGTCAATAGTGACTTTCACAACCCTAATACTAGGAATAAACATAAAATAGTGGTACCTAAACTTAGACTAACTAAAACAAATAAATCATTTCTAGGAAATTGCGTCCGTTTCTACAATAAACTCCCAAAATGTGTCACCGATCTCACTGGCAAAAAAATTAAAAGGCACGTCAAACCTATTATAAAACCAAGGATTACGTTGACGATAAGAATGTGTGGTCGTTAAGTACAGATGCACTTGTGGCCTCCCTGGCAAAATGAAACTATTGATTATTAGAGACTAATATGTTTATTAATTTTTCATGTTGGTCAGTTAGTAGCTATGGTAGGGACCTTATAAGTAGATGAACATAGCTTTGACAGATTCCATATTATTTACATATGGAGATGTCTTCATATGGTTAGTATTGTTTACCACAACAGAAACTGTAAATGTGTGTACGTTGTGGCTTGTCTAAGTAGACACCGAGTTTTATTTGTCGCTTTGATGGTGTGCATTTTTACCACATAGTTTTTTATTTAGAAATGACATCGGGTTCTCAAATAACGTGAATCTTCCTTTAATATAGTCGACCTCGGTCAAACTTGGACATCCTTCAGCGTCCTCACATCTTGTTATCGCAATATTGTACCAGTGAAGTTTGTAATTTATTTATTTTAAAAGAGTGTCCATGGAGTTTCTTGCCGGATTCTTCTCCATAGGATCGACCATTTGGAACCGTGCAACTAGAATCATAACGTTTCATAAACGCTTGTAAAAGCTTATTTGAAATAAAAACATTTGAACTTGAACTTGAACCCAAACTCAGACCTGGTAGGTACTGAGAATTTCATATCTGCTCGGCCTGAGAATCGAACTTTGCTCTGCAGTCGCGCTTTCCACAACTTCGTTCTTCGATCGTCAGCTTGTTCGCTGAGTTAATCCATAAAAAACTGCTCAACCAAGGACTTAGTAAAGCCCTCGTTAATGACCATTGAGACAACTACAAAGAAAACTTTATTCGGTAACAAAACAAAACTACTAAGTAAATACAAAAAAAATGCCCTTTGGAGGATAAAATTATGTCCTGACAACAAAGTTAGCCATTACCTTAAAGAAATTCAAAACAATAACACAAAACAAAATTGACTCGGCAAAATACACAAAAAAACCTACTTAAACACGTCACGAGCAGATTGATGACGTCACCCCACCGATTATGTCCACTTGTGGAAATTAAAAAAGTTGCCTAACATCTCCATCCGGTGGAGTCGAAAGTTATTCCGGGAATTTCGGATTTTCACCCCGTGATAACGGGATTGGCAAGTAAAAACTTCCTCTTAGGATTCCTCACACCAGGTGAAGTGGAAAAAACCTTATAGTTGTAGAACTATTTATATAAAGTTATCTTAGTATCTTCTTCAAAGTTCGATGTCGTACGATGCCGATGCCTATGAACTATCTTTTTTATTATTAACGCCAGAACGGCTGAACTAATTTGGGTCAAATGTGGCACAGAGATAGATTTAGTTATGCGTCCTGAGTCTGAGTCTTTAGTTATGAGACCTGCGTCTTCTGCTTAGATACACCACACGCTATGACCACTAAGCCACCGCGAGTCCCACGCGCCATGTCGAAATTTGCCTTCACATTCTGAGTTTACGTCTTAAAAGTGACGTCAGTAACATCTATTGAAAAGCAAGTTACTTTGCCTCTCAAGCGATCTAACTTTCCTTACGGTTAGTTCTACGTCGTACGATGCTACCATACCTATCAACTATCTTTTGTGATTTTTATGCATTTTTCACGCTAAGATTATAAAATTATTTAACATAACATACCATCACGCCTGTATTCCCCTAAGGGTTAGGCAGAGGTGTACTAAGGTACACCCACAGTTCGCCGGTATGTTTAGGTCTCATGTAATAGGGGGCGAGCCTATTGCCATTCACCGGGCACATATTCCAAACTCCGAGCTGCTATTGAGAATTTCATAGAAAAACCCAATAACACTTTGCTCGACCCGGGAATCGAACCCAAGACCTCTAGCGTAGCGGTCGCACTTGAAACCACCAGACTAACGAGGCAGTTAGTCTGGTGGTTTATTTTAAAATTATTTTAGTGAAGGAATAATTCGACTCGCAGACAGGACTCGAACCTGTGTCTACTCGTTAGGTAAACCGGACGCTATGACCTCTTAGTTAGTTCTATGTCGTACAATTTTTTTTTTTTTTTTATGGGATAGGGGGGCAAACGAGCAAACGGATCACCTGATGGTAAGTGATAACCGCCGCCCATGGACACCCGCAACACCAGAGGAGTCGCAAGTGCGCTGCCCGCCTTTAAAAGGGTTTGGGCCTCCGGTAACCTCAACTCACTCGGCGAAACACAACGCAAGCGTTGTTTCACACCGGTTTTCTGTGAGGCCGTGGTATCACTCCGGTCGAGCCGGCCCATTCGTGCCGAAGCATGGCTCTCCCACGTGAAAATCCATACCTATTAGAAATGCAAAGAAAAACTGAACTGCTCAAGTTAGATTAGATTTGCGCAGGTAGTATTAATGACGGGAACGACAGTATTTTCTACGGAACCGTCCAGTATAAAAGCTGTCGCTTGCCACTGTAGCGTCAATTTTAACTGCCTTTAAAATTGAATGGACAATTTACCGGGGTATCTTGTCTTATTTGTAAGTCTCAGACGGATATTTTCCGTTTCTCTGAACAAAAGTAAGTATCTACCGTATTGAAAGTAAGTAATATATGTGGATTACACAAATTGTTGAGTAGCGTCAGAAGAGTTCGCCCTAGTAGGACATATGTTGATCTTGGTGAGGTCCTTTTAAAAAAGGTGAGGTGCGTAGTACTCGCAACCGGCACGTATGTATGAGAAGATGTATGAATGTGGCAGAAGCAAAAGAAATATGAAAGAATCGTAGCAAGTGGCGGTGAATAGTTTCTGCTTACCCCTGTGGGAAAGGTGTTTATTTCTCATCTAACAAAAACTGTGACAAAAGTTTACAAATTAAGTACTCACAGCTTACAATATAGAAGCACGAGAAATATGCAAGAATCATAGCCAGTGTTAGTCTATAGTTTCTGCCTACCCTCGTGGGAGAAAGGCGTATGTATGTATTTTGGGATATGATGAAATGATGAAATGAAATGATATTTATTTCTGTAAGTAGATCATTATACATATCTTTTTGTTTTCCTTTTAACTTTATGAAGACATAATTTAATAATTTTTTTACGGTTATTATTGGCTTGTGGTCGCATAGTGGTTAGTTATTATAAATTCCTGGGTCCGATCGCGCAGTGTGATTTGGTTTTTTCTATAAAACTTTCAGTAGTCTTGAATTTTTTTTTAATTCGTGCCCTGTTAACGGTAATAGGCTTATAAGTAGTTTAAAAATATATTATATAGATTAACAGGTATACTTAGACCTATAGTTCTCCTCGGCTACTTATTATGACGTCCTGGGTTCGATCGCGCAGTGTTATTTGGGTTTTTCTATAAAATTTTAAGTAATTTTGAATGTATACCCTGTTAACGGCAATAGGCTTATAAGTAGTTTAAAAATACATTATATAGATTGCCTCATTAGCCAAGTGGTCCTGAGCGCGACTGCTACGCTAGAGGTCCTTATTGGGTTTTCTATGAAATTCCCAGTAGCAGCTCGGAGTTAGGAATTTGTGCCCGCTTAATGGCAATAGACTCGCCCCCTATTACATGGGACCTAAACATACCGGCGAACTGTGGGTGTACATTGGTACGCCTCTGCCTAACCCTTCGAGGAATACAGGCGTGATGGTATGTAATGTATATGTATAGATTAACAAGTATCCTTAGACCTATAGTTCTCCTCGTTCGTTATCTCCTGTATCGTGGGTGCGTTTACAAACACAAATGACATCGGGTTCTCAATAATGCGAACCTTCGTTATAGTCAACTTCGGTTAAACTTGGACATCCTCCAACGTCCACACATCTTGTTATCGCAATATTGTACCAGTGAAGATTGTAACATAATTTATTTTAAAAGAGTGTCCATGGAGTTTCTTGCCGGATTCTTCTCCATAGGATCAACCTTTTGGAACCGTGCAACTAGAATCATAACGTTTCATAAACGCTTGTAAAAAGCTTATCATCATCAATACTTATTATAAAACAAAGTCGTTTCCCGCTGTCTGTCCCTATGTATGCTTAGATCTTTAAAACTACGCAACGGATTTTGATGCCGTTTTTTTTGATAGATAGAGTGATTTAAGAGGAAGGTTTTAAGCTATTTAACATCACGCTATGACTCTTAGGACCGGGGCAGCGCGGGTGAAACCGCGGGCGGGTCGCTAGTTTGAAATAAAAACATTTCAAATTCCCACAAATAGAAATGCCCAGACCTAGAACAACTATATGTAGCTCCTACAAATAATTAATTAACATTTGTAACGCCAACGTGTCGTCAAATAAAATAAACGATGTTAATACCGTTCACCGTTAGTCTAGTGGTAGGCGACCGCTACGCTAGAGGTCTTGGGTTCGATTCCCAGATCGAGCAAAGTGTTATTGGGTTTTTTCTATGAAATTCCCAGTAGCAGCTCGGAGTCTGGAATTTGTGCCCGGTTAATGGCAATAGGCTCGCCCCCTATTACATGGGACCTAAACATATCGGCGAACTGTGGGTGTACCTAACTTAGTACACCTCTGCCTAACCCTTCTGGGAATACAGGCGTAATGGTATGTTTATGTTATAAAAAAAAATACATCAAAATTTTCTAAATTTGCTCGACAAGTTGAACGATCCGCCTTAGAAAGAAAGCAACCATTTGGCGAACAACATCACGAAGCAAAGCAAGCGAAGGTATAAAATTAAAAGTGTTCAGAGTGGCATGTCTCATTAGCTTGTTCGGAGTAGAATTAAACCGTTCCTGAGTTAATGAATGACCCGCATCGCTTGCTACTCGTCGCTTGGATGTGGTAGTTTTTTTTACTGTGGGAGAGCGATGCTTCGGCACGAATGGGCCGGCTCGCCCGGAGTTATACCATAGCCTCACAGAAAATCGGCATGCAACAATACTTACGTTGTGTTTCAATACCTACTATACATTACACTACAATATATATACTATAACTAATACACTTTTGTCTCCTCTGGTGTAGCGAGTGTCTATGAGCGGCGGTAATCGCTTACCATCAGGCGATCCGTCAGCTCGTTTGCCTCCCTATCCCATAAAAAAACTAACCAAATTGATTCTGTAACTATTTATTTATCAACTATGTTGGGATTGACTTCCCTACTAACCAGATGTGACTGCATAATATTAGAATTTTACACGAAGCGGCTACTATCAAGACATCGGCCACTACAACCCCATATCTAGGCAATTCGGACTTCTTAGGGCTTTTCGGGGTATGACACTCAGGACTAACAACTTTACGCTTGTTTTTCGATGTATTAAGAATAGTCACCAAACCATAGATTGACCAGGTCAAGCTCTGACTAACATCAACTTCACAGAAGTACATACATAGTCATAGGTCCATTTTACATTGTACATTTTTTCGGATAAAACTCTTGAAAGAACCTTTGAATAAATTAACTGTAGACATTGAACAAAAAACTTTCCCAAACATCTGCTGATCCTGTAAGTGATAAAAAGATTATTTTATGAGGTCATAGGGAAAACTGTGGGCCTGATTATAAACCATATCGATCTCATGGTCGTAAGCCGTAAAACAAATGGAGGAGTGAGTTTGAATTCGACAAGGTTTCGACGACGTTTTTAAATGCACATCCCGAGTGGGTCATTTTGGATGAAATGGTAGAGCAGGCACCTAGATTAACGGTATCTCAATGAGAATAATAACACAATTTGATAAAATATTGTTTGGATTACTTTATTGTGGGCAATTTATTACTTTACTAGCTTCTGCCCGCGACTTCGTGCGCGTAGCGTGATGATATATAGCCTATAGCCTTCCTCAATCAATGGGCTATCTAACACTGAAAGAATTTTTCAAATCGGACCAGTAGTTCCTGAGATTAGCGCGTTCCAGCAAACAAACAAACTCTTCAGCTTTATATATTAGTACTAGCATCTGCCCGCGACTTCGTCCGCGTAGCGTGATAATATATAGCCTATAGCCTTCCTCAATAAATGGGCTATCTAACACTGAAATAATTTTTCAAATCGGACCAGTAGTTCTTGAGATTAGCGCGTTCAAGCAAACAAACAAACAAACTCTTCAGCTTTATATATTAGTAATAGATTACTCTATTATTACTTTTTTGTGGGCAATACAAGCTCTACCGGAGCCTTAAAAAACGCGCTCTATAACTTATACATACTCCCAAGTCATAAAATAAAGGTCATACCATTTTTATGAAGAGTTTGTCGATAAATGTGAATTGAGTTCAGTGTCTCGATTGGAAAACATAAAATTGGAATGAAGGCTTTTGTTATGTTCTATGTGTGACTGAAATGTATGTTGCGTGGAAACATTGTGTACTTATGAGTAATTTTGTTTTGTGTCTTTGAGCTGGAGACCCTGGGTAAGATTCATAGGACCTCTTGGGGTGTGACTGGCTGGCGACCACCCTTACGTCGGGGTCTGTCGTAAAGCACATTGGTCTGGGCTTCGACTTTTCCGTGTAAGAGCCAGTTCCCCCTCTGTTGCTGTGCTGTCCGTAGAAGCTCTTAAAGGTCGGCAAAGCATCAGCAGCTCCTCTGGTGTTGGAGGTGTCTATAGGCGATGAGTACTACTTACTACCAGGTGGCTCTTCAGCTCATTTGCCGTCTTAATCCATTACAAAACTATTTTTACAGATTTTACCGCGTTTATCATCATCCTCCGAGCCTGTTCCCAACTATGTTGGTGTCGGCTTCCAGTCTAACCAGATGCGGCTGAATATCAGTATTTCACACGAAGCGACTGCCATCAGACCTCCGCAATCCAGTTTCTGGGCAATACCGATATTTGGAGGATAGACTGGATGTCAGGCTTTTTGTGGGCTTCTGACTACCACTAATAATCGTCAAAGATGTTCGTATGACAACCGGGGCCGACGGCTTTACGTGCTCTCCTAGGCACGGAGGGATCTCAATGTGTTAAGAATGGTCACCCATCCACACACTGACCGTGGCGAGCGCAGCTTAATCTTGCAGATTGGTTAATCAGCTTAGTTATTAGCCACGAGCCATTTCCGCACGAGCCCATTCTACCGCGTTAATATTGATATTATTTAATTCCTGACATTTCGGATCCCTTACAGCATCCATCGCTGTGATACTTTTTTTTTATGGGATAGGGGAGCAAACGAGCAGACGGATCACCTGATGGTAAGCGATAACCGCCGCCCATGGACACCCAGTCACAAGTGCGTTGCCCGCCTTTTAAAAGGGTTTGAGCTTCCGAAACACAACGCAAGCGTTGTTTCACGCCGATTATCTGTGAGGCCGTGGTATCACTCCGGTCGAGCCGGCCCATTCGTGCCGAAGCATGGCTCTCCCACGTGAGTACTGAGAAATCTGAGGAAACACGCACTTGTGTGTTATTTTTGCCACCTCCATTTCTGTCTTCCGACCTCCTTTATCCCTCATCAAGGGAATTCCATTGTATCACTTGAAATGGGTGCTCTGAAAAAAAATATATAATCAGTGTCCGTAGAGTACACGGGGCGGATTTAATTATTGGATGAAATAAGATTTTAATTCTAACGACCGGTTCTTTCTTGTTTTGGGTTAAACGACTAATTTCTTTTGTCTTTAAGCTTTAGGTAAATGGAGGTAATCAGAGACTTACTGAAGTTTTTTTTAAAGATGGCTTGGTCATGTTGAGATACGATTAATTTTTTGTTTTTTTAGGTTTAATAGCAGTTGATTTTCCGAAGATCCTAGAATGATGTGCATCAAATGGGTGATATCAAAATATACTTATGGTATAACGTACTATCAAGCATATACCCTGAAGGGTAAGGCAGAACTGTACTAATGTACACCTACAGGTGGCTGGTATGTTTAGGTCCCATGTCGGGAGTCAATTGCCATTAACCGGGCACAAATACAACTCCGAGCTGTTACAGAGAATTTCATAGAAAATCCCAACAACTTTCTGCTCCCCAGACCTTAAACCTAGTATATGCTTGTCATGTTTTATTAACAAATGAATCATTTTAATTTCCCGTGTCTCGTAATTAATAAATAAGCTGATCTACGGATCTGCAAGGTTAAGCTGCGCTTGCTGCGATCAGTGTGTGGATGGGTGACCATTCTTAAGCTTAACGGAGTGTACATAAAGCCGTCGGTCTCGGTTGTCATACGCACATCTTTGACGATTGTTAGTGGAAGTCAGAAACCCAAAAAAGTCTGACAACCAGTCTATACTCCGAATATCGGTATTGCTCAGAAATTGGGTTGCGGAGGTCTGATGGCAGTCGCTTCGTGTAAAATACTGATATTCAGCGTCATCTGGTTAGACTGAAAGCCGTTCGCAAAATAGTTGGAAAAGGCTCGAAGGATGAGGATGATATTTCTTTTTATAAATTTCCTGTACTTTTTTCTAAAGCATCCATCTTCAGCGTTTCCATTAAGACCCTCCCACTGGTTTTAAAAAACTATTTGTTAAACACTTTTCTTTAAACCGGATCAGACTCAAAAACTTTGATCGATTCTAAGAGAATTTTTAATCGCGTCGAGATTTTCTTGTGGGTAGTTGGAAAAGTATTAAAAAAATGTTGCAGTAAAATTTTATAGCTTATAAGACTTGTGCTGATGGACATTACCTTTTTTATGGGGAGAAACCTTCAAGAGGCGGTCGGTCTTCGGGGATTAAGACCGGGAATGTGCGCCAGCTGACAGTAGCAATGAATAAATTATTAAGTACCCCAAACAATGATTTGAAATCTTGTGTATCGCCTTAGTAACTTAACAGACAGAAATGTGTTTGCTGGGGAGTTTGTTGCGCCGCTTCTTCTTCCCAGCGAAAACGCTAGGAAGCGGTGAAGGGCGCGCGTTTTGGGGGCTGTCTATAATGTAAAAATGACGTTCAAAAAGTACTACCTAGTAGTCTATATTTAATAAATGATTTTGACTTTGACTTTGGAAGTGTGGAATTTTTACCCACTAATACCACCCCGGTGGCCACTATCAGCATAATACGGGGGGCACTGTTCCCTCTTAAAAGACCACCCCAGAACCCCCCTGTGCAACGCCTGTTTGGGCACATCGCTGGGGAATGGACAGTGCCTGGAAAGAGGGGAGAGACCTCGCCCTTTGATGCTTGGTGGTTGCACCAAACCACCTTATCAAAATAAATGTTTGTGGTTGAATGTCACGAAGTGTAAATCTTAAAATACTCGTACATACCATCAAGCCTGTATTCCCGAAGGGTTAGGCAGAGGCGTACTAATGAACACCCACAGTTTGGCTGGTATGTTTGGTTCCCTTGTCATAGGGTAGAGCCTATTACCAATCCCAAACTCCGAGCTGTTACCTACTGAGAATTTCATAGATAAAACGTGGGAGAGCCATGCTTCGGCACGAATGGGCCGGCTCGACCGTAGTGATACCACGGCCTCACAGAAAACCGACGTAAAACAACGCTTTCGTTGTGTTTCGCTGAGTTAGTGAGGTTACCGGAGGCCCAAACTCTTTTAAAAGGCGGGCAACGCACTTGTCACTCCTCTGGTGTTACTGGTGTCCATGGGCGGCGGTTATCGCGTACCATCAGGTGATCCGTCTGCTCGTTTGTTCCCCTAACCCATAAAAAGAAACACCATAATACTCGACCTGGAAACCTTGCCTAGAATCTCTAGGTAGCATAACAGTCACGTTAAAGACCACTAGAATAAAGGCAATTAATACAAGTTTACAATACATATTATTCACCTAAATCCAAGTAACAATCAATTTTGTAGTAAAATCCCTACAGTAAAACTACACACTC
This sequence comes from Acronicta leporina, assembly GCA_947256265.1. NCBI lineage: Eukaryota > Metazoa > Arthropoda > Insecta > Lepidoptera > Noctuidae > Acronicta > Acronicta leporina. The sequence continues at coordinate 1,034,535 of OX366537.1, read as the reverse complement.
ACGTTATAAAGGTAGCTTATACGAGTACATAGGTAGCGACGATGGTAAAAGCCTCCGAAATCCTATTAAATGCGCGATGGCGCGGTCTACCATACTTGAGTGGGCTCGCGGCCCAAATTGCATCTAAGCTGTGCAACTATTTATGTGGCTTAAGGCATGAGATATAGCGGGGCGAGCAGTATGTTTTTGAAATCAATAGATTTTATTTTGTGTCCAGCAGTTTCCCTAGCAACATTGTGTTTGATTAACAATGTAATCTTGATCTTGTTTTAAATGATATTTACTTATTTCTGTTAATAGATCTTTTAAAGACACTTTTACAAGTCATGGTTATTTTTTTTTAAACTAAGTAGATGGCCCCGGCATTTCCAACTGACGACCTCTGAGAAGAAACAAACTCAGAGAATCTGAAAAATGGTCTCTTTTAAAGTCCAGACATAGTAGTAGCAATATGTGACTGTTAAAATGCAGGTTAATGTCTGAGATGGATCTTTGAAGAAAGAGCCATAGCGGCTTTGAGTAGACCAGTCCCAGCTGACGGCACGCATGAACAGCAAAATACGCACGCAAAAAAGTCCTCAATTAATTATTAGATTATTCTAAATTAACACTTTCACTTATGAACTAAAGTGACATCATATTTGCCTATGTTACTCCGTAATAATATAGCTTTTTTGCTTTAAAGAATTCTTAAAATAGGTTGAGTACTCTTTGAGTTTAACTATTACAAACAATTAAGATATTCTTGAAATTATACTACTTTTTACGGATTTTATTGCGTTATATTGATATTATTTAAAGTTAGTAAGTTTGTAAAAAGTAAGTCGTGTCAAAAATCAGTAAATTAAATATTATTTTTAAGGACGCCTGACTACCTACTAAGTATCGCCTTTCATTTTCACACGAGTCCATCCAAAGGATGTCTGTAAGAGATCGCTGTTAGCGATAAGACCGCCAATTGTACCATTCAATGATTTATAAACTTGTACTTTACATTAGTTTTTAGTGTGCAATAAAGAATATTCTATTCTGTTCTATTCAACTCTTTCTTCTTTATATTTTTTCTATTAGTGTAGAAAGAATGATCCTGATTGTCTCGCTATTCGAGGGCTCGTTAGCGCGACTGCTACGCTAGAGGTCGCGGGTTCGATTCCCAGGTCAAGCAAAGTGTTATTAATTTTTATGGAACAATCAGTAACTTGGAGATTTTGCTATTACACGGGATCTTAACATGGGAATCAACGAGAGCTCTGTATCGTAGGGGACGTTCAAAAATACAGTATATGGTACGGTACCCAAATCGCTTCCGCTTATGACTCGCGCCGCACTGCTGGCTAGGGCGAGTGGTGTAATTATCGGCTTCACTACACAAATTGAATTAAAATGTTATTTAGTTTTTATGATACATGCACTCTTGGAAGGTGAAAATATATATATGCGCAACGGCTTAAGGAACTAAATATGTATGAAAAGGGAGGAGATTTTTTGATCGTGATACATACAGACCATCACGCCGTATTCCCCCTGTATTTAAGAGTTAGGCTGAGGCGTATAAATGCAACCTACAGTTCACCGATATGTTTGGGTCCCATGTAATAGGGGGCGAGTCTGGGTACAAATTACAAACTCCGAGCTGCTACGGAGAATTTGAAAAACCTAATAATATTTTTTCTTGTCGAGGGTTATCGAACTCAGGTCCTCCAACGTAACAGTCGCGCTCAGGACCACTAGACTAATGGGAAAGTTTTTAAAAAGATTTTTAATGTGATATAATAAAAAGCGTATGGGCCACCAAAACCATAATCAAGTACTTACATAAACAGAGCGACACAATATTTTAAGCGGCGGTATCCTAATGGCTAGCTGGCGGTATCCTGGCAATGGCTATGGCGTCGGACTTGCGATCATGTGGTTGCCGGTTCGAAACCCACCCATTGCAATACCGACGTGAACCCACTCGTAATACAAGCATTTAGCTTAGCACGCGGGGTTAACAAGAATACTAATAATTGCGACCCACATTCCTAGCATTCCAAGCTTTAAAAACAAGTACCATCTCAAAATAATCCTCTTTATAAATCACTTACAAGGTTTCGCAGTCTTATTGAATAACCTTCGCCTTAAAACACGAAAACACAAATTAATTAACTGAATTATTCATCAAATAGTTCATTCATTCAGTTATAACATTCGTTCATTAATTCACGAGAAAACTAGAACAACATTCAGTATTATCCTAATTACTAATCCACTCGCGTTCTAATTAGTAAGCTTACTAATTGGGATCGGGGTCGATTAAGCGTAGTAATTTTATTTATTAACTATTTATCTTTAATAATGTGTATTCTGTATGCTGAGAAGCAAACGCGGCGGAATGCGTGGGCGACGCTTACAGCCTTACTTCTATTTGCTACTAGAGTAGGTGAAATTCAATACATTAAGAAAAAGGATAGGGACAAGCCGCTCTTCAAACGACTGGCCCCCTTCCGACAGTGTAGGCTATGACCATAGCGTCACTCCTAAGTAATAAGCGGCTATCCGCTGGGGCTAATCCCCATTGCTTCATCGTTATCCTCACGTAGATTTATATAACTAATGTAATACGAGGAAACGACTAGAATAGGTTTCAAAAGCATGCGGACACCACCTTGCGGACAAAATGGAACACGTAACTTTGTAAAATTAAATTCATTATTTAAGTGACATGTTAGATTTATAATACTAGATAAATAAAAAGCATTCTGACAGCCTTACAGTCCGAGAGACCTAGCACCCATCGTACTTTTTTTATGGGATAGGGGAGCAAACGAGCAGAAGGATCACCTGATGGTAAGCGATAACCGCCGCCCATGGACACCCGCAACAACAGAGGAGTCACAAGTGCGATGCTCGCCTTTTAAAAGGGTTTGGGCCTCCGGTAACGTAACTCACTCGGCGAAGCACAACGTAAGCGTTGTTTCATGCTGGTTTTCTGTGAGGCCGTGGTATCACTCCGGTCAAGCCGGCCCTTAAGCTTGATCGCCAGTTCGGCGACCTAAGATGGAGCGTGCTTGCCTAGGAGAAACCGATTCCCTTGTGATTTAAAGACACACAGACCTTTTTTGAGAACGTCCGCAATTTGGTTGTGGTAAGTCTAACCTTCCAACTCTTCCATCGATTCCCAGGTCGAGCAGTGTTATTGATTTTCTATGAAATTCCCAATAGTAGCTCGGAGTTTGGAATTTGTGCCCGGTTAATGGCAATAGGCTTGCCCCCTATTACATGGGACCTAAAAACCATACCGACGAACTGTGGGTGTACATTAGTACGCCTCTGCCTAACCCTTCGGGGAATACACATGTGGATCCTCGTTTAATGTTGTCGACTTCGGCCAAAGTTTCACACATAAGTTACAATCTTCGTAAAGATTCGTGAAGATTGTAACTTATTTTAATTTAAAACAGTGTCCATGGAGTTTCTTGTCGGATTCATCTCCATAGGATCAACCTTTTGAAACCGTGCAACTAGAATCATGACGTTTCATAAACGCTTGTAAAAGCTTATTTGAAATAAAAACATTTGAATTTGAATACTGGCGTGATGTTATGTTCAATTTCTTCTCCGTCTCCCCTATTCTCGAGATCAATACATTTCCACGTACAAACCGACCTACAGTTATATCAGCATTAAATAGTGCTAGCTGAACTACATTGAAACCTCACACAGTGCTCTGAACGTGACTTCAAACACCGCCAACGCACGTCGAAGCCGAATAGAATGGTTCAATATAACGTTCATCGAATGAACTTACAAACAACATACATACCTACATAGATTATATCTTCAACAGAAATGCTACTATGTAAAATAATGTATGTCGAATGAGTGTTGAGTGTTGGCTCGTTATACATACACACATCAAAAAGAGTTTGTGATCCCTTTGAAAAATCGAAATCTTTTTTGTTACGGTTGATTATAAATTATGATTTCTTTTTACATTCTTTCAAACAGGATATTTCTATTTAAAGAAAACACACAACAAAGATTTTTTCTTGATAAAGTTCAATTAAAAAAAAAATATCAGCTTAAGCTTAGTGATCGTAAACTTTTTTTGATGTGTGTAATTGTGTATGTATGTCGTAGTTGAATGACTTAATTCGCTGTTTTACAAAAAAGCTCTGTACTGTAAAGGCAAAAATAAATATAAAGCAAAGATATAAAGGAAGACGAAGACTGCATCATCAGCATAGTGCTCCTGTGCTCGACTGCTACGCTAGAGGTCCTGGGTTCGATCCCCAGGTCGAGCAGTGTTTTGGGTTTTTCTGTTAAATTCCCAGTAGCAGCTTGGAGTTGAATGGCAATAGGCTCGCCCCCTATTACATGGCACCTAAAAATACCGGTGAACTGTGAGTGTACATTATTACGCCTCTGCCTAACCCTTCGGGGAATACAGGCGTGATGGTATATATGTAGATATAAACTGTACTGCTTCGTTAGCCTATTGGTCCTAAAGCCTGGGTTCGATTACCAGGTCGAGCAGTGTTATTGGGTATATTTATAAAATTCTCAGTAGCAGCTCCGAGTTTGAGATTTGTGCCTAGTTAATACATGAAGAAAATATGGTTCGTTCCGAGTCTGGGCGTTTGTGTGTGCATACGCACCCCACGATTCAGGAGAAAAAAAAACATATTTATTAACTACTCTTTGAAGAGCCGTGTGTATTAGAACCTAGTTAAACTCATTTAAAACCCCAATGTAAATGAAAAACTCAATGGTCTATTCACAGAAATATAATTAAAACCTCAGTCAAATCCTTGTAATTCGCACACAAAGCTTCTGTTTACTTTAATACTAATACGCCTCTTGATTGAATCCACCTAAAATTGGTTTCGACCGGTGAGAACCAGATTTTTCCAGTTCCTTTTTTTATACACAAGACATGAAAAAGGAATACACAGAAGGTTCGCTATTAAATGAATTTTATCACAACATACACTTATAAATAAAAAGATAATATTTAAAAGTTATAACACACACACTATCACGCCTGTATCGCTTAAACGTTAGGCAGAGGCGTAAGTACCTACCGAATGTACCTGCAGCTCGACAATATCTTTTTTAAGTATAGAGGGTGAGCTTACTGCCATTAATCGCGTAACTCCGAACTCCAAGTTGGTAGTGTGCATTTAATTTTTTTTAACGTTGCCCCACACTAGGTTTTTCTCCTGTATCGTGGATGCATTTACAAACACAAATTCTCACATACACAAACACCCAGACCAGGGATCGAACCAACACGATGGTCCGACGATTTGAAGGCAGCGCGGATGGATACGAGCTGCCCCAGACCAGCATAGTTTGCGCTCTTTGGGCGAGGCCTATGTTCAGCAGTGGACGGTAATAGGCTGATATGATAAAGAAACAAATCCTAGAATACATTTTGACCAGCTGAACTATGTGAATGATAGTAGAAAATTCTATATTAACCCGTCCCCATACGGGTATGTTATTTTTGAGTATCTAATAGAGTTAAACTTCTGTTTTTACCTATTGAACTTAAAAAGGTAACATTCCTCACCTATAAAACAGACCGCCTGTTAGCATGTAATTGGTTAGGAAACGGCTAAAAATAATATTGATCCCTTTGATGTAGCGAGAGAGTTAAAAAGATTGGCGCTGTACATTTTATTTGAATGGGTATCTTTTGAAGAAATAAAGGGTTACATCGTGTTTTTGGTTTTATGTGAAAGGATTAACACAAGGAATTTATTAACTGATTGAATGGTGAAGAGGAATTAGTGATAGCCTTAGATACGATTATTGGACTGCCAAGTCCAGTCTCGAGTTAGACTCCAAGGCATGCACTCACTTTTTTCTTTCTTTTTTGATTGATATCGATGGCAAAACAGCTGACGAGCCACCTGGTTGTATGTAATCATTTTCAAAGTCAAAATCAAAATGTTTTATTTCAATAAAACCATACTTTTGAAAAGTCAAATTAAAAAAAAGGTTTCCAAAATGGGAAATGGAGAAGAGACGGCCAGAAACTCCATAGATACTCTTTTAAAAAAAATCAGATTACAATAATATAATAATATGTAGGTACACCTGTCGCCCATGGATACCTGTAACGCCAGAGTAGTTGCTGATGAATTGCCGAGCCTTAAGCCCTATGGATTACAGACTACAGAGGCTCTGGCAAGCCTTAGAAACCGTGGACGAACTGGCTCTTACCCACAAAATTCTAAACACACTAATGTGCTTTACGACAGAATCCAACGTAAGTACCGAGAAAGTCAGATATTTTCTCGGCTCTTTCGAGATGCCTGTGTGAATGGACCAGCCCCCACACCGGAAGACTTTGGAATCCTGTGCTTATTATATAATTACTACATTAGACTGTAATGGAAAAATATGTAGGTACGGAAATCTGCATGCTTAAGAGATTTTCTCCAGGGCATGAGAAAATACCGTACCCGGCACTAAATCAGTGTTGAGACTCAATTTGAGAGATGACCCGTACCCAGTGTCAGATTTCCACATAATTTATCATGCTATGCTGCTAACTGCTTACACCCGAAGTTCGCTGGTATACTGAGTTCCCATGTCATGTCCTCCACACCGTATCCGGTGACGGCGACTCCTACATGTTCAGTTGGTAACCGAACTTCGACTTGAAGACACGATCACAAAGCGCACAATATAGCTTGCCAGATGCATTATACGTGTAGGTATAGGAGTGCTTTGGTCGAGTTTTCCGTACTTGGCGTTTCGTGTCAAGGTCTTCTAGACGTTTTCCTTCATAAGTATTCACACCAGTGTGGACGGTATTACGCCATACCGGCCTAAGACGGGCAAGTTCCTCCCAACCATCAGTAGAGATGTTGCATGCCGCAAGATTGCGTTTTAACACGTCTTTGTAGCGCAGGTACTGACCTCCTTTTTCGTATTACCAATAACCAGGCATAACTGAGGATCTTATAGCAAAACCCAATAAGACTGCTTAACTTAGGAATTAAAACTTTGTACAAAAGTAATAGTTTTTGGATTCAACTTAGAGATATCACAATAATCATGTAACAATTTTTATTATCATTCAAACTAATACATGTTTTTGCTAACGCTACCTCTGTGTACCCCTAACTATATAAAAACCCACGTTCAACCACCAATAGACACGCCTCGCTAATAAAACTACAATGACGGAATTATTTCTGCCAACTTGGGTAGCAAAAAGTTTTAGAGTTGCCATGTTGGGTAATTTTCCCTGGTATATGGGAAAATAACTAGTGTTGTAGCTCATTAATGTAAAACTAATATAGAAATAGAATGCTCTAACTAAGCTGACGATGACGCGACAATATTCGCACGGCCGTCTCACGAAATAAAATAAAAACAAAATGAAATAAATCAACTTTACGGATTTCAGTCTGCCCGTAACCATGGACGCTGTAAAGGTTCCGAAACGTTAGGATTTGATTTTTTAATAAACTTTAAGTAAGTAAGTAAATTTTTAAGTAAACATAAAAGTGATACCGTTATACACAGCGATACAGCGATACAATGTGTCTAATGTTCGCGTAAGCTTCAGAAATCTGTAAAAAAATCCTTCTCCCAATTATACAAGATATTGCCCAGAAATTGCAGAGGCGGTCTGATGGCAATTATTATAGCTTCGTGTAAACTATTGATACCTAGCGGCATCGGTATACATTGGAAGCCGAGTTTAGTTGCATTGGGAAAAGGCTGGCCATATCTGTAGAAGAACCGATAACCGCTGAAGTAGACGTGTTCTTGAGTGGAGACCGCGACTCGGCAAACGTAGGACGCCCTCCGACAAGATGGAGTGATGTTTTGTGGAATGCTGCTGGCAGAAACTGGATGCGACAAGCCGTCAGAGCTATTACTGGGAATTTCATAGAAAAACTAAAAAAAACACTGCTCGACCTGGGAATCGAACCCAGGACCTCTAGCGCAGCAGTCGCGCTCAGGACCACTAGGCTAATGAGGCGGTTGATTCTAAAAATATGGTATTATTTTTTGAAAAAGTTATTCTAGGGTAAATTTTATAACACGGCTTGCAACCCAGCGAGCTCAGAGCGTTGCTAACTACATAATCCGGGATGTTAGTTAGTTACTTGTTATAATTCAACGCGATCGGTTCTCACCCATGGATTACTCTTTATTTTTCTCTTTTATTACTTGTTTCCTAACAACACTAAGCATATGTGTCTAGGGGACTTTTTTAAATATTATATAGGTATTAGCCTTGTAGTCCTGAGCGCGAATGCTATGTCTGAGGTCCTGGTCAAGCAAAATGTTATTGGGTTTTTCTGTGAAATTATCTCTAGCTGTTCGGAGTTTGAAATTTTTGCCCGGTAAATGGCAATAGGCTCGCCCCCTATTGCATGAAACCTAAACATACCGGTAAACTGTGGTTAAACATTAGTACGCCTCAGCCTAACCCTTCGGGGAATACAGGCGTGATACTATGCGATTTAAAGCGGCCTGTGTTACTAACTAACCCGCTAACTTAGAACCGTCACATTATGTGGGATGTCTTGAATCAGACAGTATGTCACTGAATGCTATTACAAAACCAATCAACAATAAGTATGAAAAAATTAAAACCATTAACTATACCACCGTACAAAAATAGGCGAGAAATAAAAATTCATTCTGCGTACTAATGAACTTTCAAAGCTTGCAATTAGTGACGGAGTTATTTTGCGGAAAAACGCAATTAAGGATGGGCGGTAGGCCGAAGGCCGAACGGTTTGTTCCCCTCTACCGTTTCTTCGGCCCATTGTTAGGTTTGTGAAAGGAACTAATCGTGCGCTCACTAAGTACGTGGCCTCGGATAATTCATTTGTTCATGTTATGGGGAATATCTGGTACGGCACGGAAAGTTGATTGCCTGCGACGTATATAAAAATGAATTGAATAATAATATGTACATAGCTTTTTATCAACTTAAAGTTTGAATAGCAGTCGTTGTGGGCCGGAACCTTAAATTACTAACGCAGTAAAAAACCTTGCGCCATTCTTACATTATCCTGCATGTTTTGGACAATGTTGTTTTGAATCTGTAGATAACAATTATAAACGTATTTTACATTGCAAACTATTTTAATTTCGGCTTGGATTACAACTTTGTGAAGTGTGGAATATCCTCATGTTTCGCCTACGAACTGGGCAGGTGGCAGGGTCGACTAAACCCTTCTTACCATACTACCGACTATGATAGGCTGGGGTTTGGCTATTCAAGCGGAAGGCTTTGCCTCACGCCCCACTTATAGGCATACCTGTGGTTATCACGCATGACGCCTAGAGAGGCTATTTTTGGTGGGGTAGTGGATTCCCCTACTGAGCCGGCCAGAGCTCAAGGAATCCGGTGGTCTTTATCGCCATCCGACGTCCAGTGCATCTTCTATGAACCATAATGTTACTTATAGCAACTTACGTAGGTACAATACGAATTAAAATGACTGTTTTATTTTTCTGTTTCTTTCAAAATTAATGTGTACTAATAGAAACCCACAGTTCACCGATATGTTAACGTCACATATCAGACAATAAGAAGCAGCCCATTGCCAAAAAAACTCCAGTTACATCTTACATTGGGTAACAGTTTCGATTCCCATGTGTAACAAAGTTAAAATTAAAAAATTACTGCGTCTTGTGGTGTTTTTTTTTTTCATTTCTATATGCGGATTTATTTATCACAAAAAATAAAAGATAATAGTCTTTTATGATTCAAATCCACTTTCTTTCTTCATTAAAATTCCGGAAATGTATCAATTAATTAAGACGAGGCCGAAAGCCGAACACATCCCGGCCCTAGTGACCTTATTATTCTAGTGAACGACCAACTCTCGCCTCTAGTTATTTATTTCTAAGTTCTTGGCGTTTTTTGACAGAAATTATAAATATGGCGGATTTATTTTGATTATGAAATATATTATTTTCCGTGATTCTTGCTTTGTAAATAGTGGGGAATTATTAATATGAACATTTGGAACAGTGACTGAGTAATTTGTTTGCGAGATAAATTATGATCGCCTTTTTCCCCAACATGGTAAAATATATGCTGGATTTGATAAGGGGAAGCCTTTACCCAAACGTGGGATACGAAAAAAAGTTTTAATAATAGTTCAATGGTCGTAAGCGCTACTGCTATGCTAAAGGTTCTGGGTTTGATTCCGACGTCGAGCAAAGTGCTGTTGGGTTTTCTAGAAAATTCTTTTAGCAGCTTGGAGTTTAGATTTATGCCTGGTTAATGGCAATTACGTTTGCCTTCTAAAATACCAACGAATTTTGCACATAAGCAGCCCTCTGTCTTACCGTTTCAGGAATTCAGGTATGATGATATTTTTTACACTGCATAATAAATGGGGCTCATCGCTGGCCAGGCGGTAATTTTTTGGATGAGTGCCAATTCTTACGTGCGGAGTTTATGCCCTCAATACAACGCCGAACTTGTCGTATAACTCCTTAAAAACTCTTTAATTTCAAATACATGTAAATTCTACCCATAAAATAAATTTCAAATCATCGTTTCTTTTACAAGCTTGCAAAATCCGTGAGATAGTATATAGTACGTGTATAGTACGTAATTTATCAATATATATACATTATCAGTGTCCATAAAATTCTAGGGATCCTCTCCGCATAGAAATCGCCCGTTTAATATTAAATTATAGCTGTACCCAAGCGGACCCTTAATCAGTATTGTACAAGTTTGGGGTAAGCAGTAGTCTCAATAATGTGTGGTGTAGGCGAAAATATGTTAGGTAACATTGTTCATTTTATAAAGGTCTTCTTAAATCTGCTATGATAACATACATAACATACCATCACGCCTGTATTCCCCGAAGGGTTAGGCAGAGGCGTACTAATGTACACCCACAGTTCGCCGGTATGTTTAGGTCCCATGTAATAGGGGGCGAGTCTATTGCCATTAACCGGACACAAATTCCTAACTCCGAGCTGCTACTGGGAATTTCATCGAAAAACCCAATAACACTGCTCGACCTGGGAATCGAACCCAGGACCTCTAGCGTAGCAGTCGCGCTTAGGACCACTTAGCTAATGAGGCAGTTATCTGCTATGATTCTTTCCTCAAAAGGTCATTTCAGATTTTGCCCTGCTTTGTCCCACTCACATAAATTATACATGCGGTCTTCTGTGTCCGGACTTTAAAAGAGAACATGATTCTCAGAGTTTGTTTCGGTTTCTTCCCAAAGGGTGTCAGATAGGAAACGCTGGCACCATCTATTTAAAAAAAAATTGCATTGACTTGCCAAAGTGTCATCAGAAGATCTATTTACAGAAATAAATATAATTTATCATTTATCGATAATGTATTTTTTTCTGAGGAGTTCCCTCGTTAGGAGTCAACCTTCAATGTAGTATATATAGTACTAGCTTCTGCCCGCGACTTCTTCCGTGTAGCATGATGATATATAGCCTATAGCCTTCCTCAATAAATGGGCTATCTAACACCGAAATAATTTTTCAAATCGGACCAGTAGTTCCTGAGATTAGTGCGTTCAAGCAAACAAACAAACAAACTCTTCAGCTTTATATATTAGTATATAGATAAGCCAAGTAATACTAATATTTTAAACCGTCTATCACAATTAAGGTATGCAACATTTCGTCTCTGTGCTGTGGAGTAAACTTTTGAAATTTACCCGAGGGCCAAACCTTTTTAAAAGGCAGGTAACGCACTTGAGACTCCTCTGGTGTTGCGGGTGTGTCCATGGGCGGCGGTTATCGCTTACCATCAGGTGATCCGTCTGCTTATAAACCAGACTATATTTAATATAGATAAATTCACACGCATATGGCATATGACATCCTCTTTGGGGATAAGAAAACGAGTTAGGAGTGTACAAAAGTAATACGGTTATCAAAACAGAACATATCATTGTCTCTTCAGCAAAAAAAAACAATTTTAATCTGCCTAATGTCGGGAATCACTTTATATCTCACGACTTTTAATCATTAAGGAAAAAGAAGTCGTTAAAACATACGTTTGTATTGATTGAATTAATGATTAGTCTAGTGGTTCCAAGCGCGACTGCTACGCTAGAGGTCCCGGGTTCGATTCCCAAGTCGAGCAATGTTATTGGGTTTTTCTATGAAATTTTCAGTAGCAGCTCGGAGTTTGATTTAGGACTTGTAAAAATAATGAATAAGTACTTAATAACTACATTAGGCGATTTTTTATTATATGTAATACGTTTTTAAGTAGATACACCCTCATTAATAATATGGTCAAACATGTCGATTTGTTCATCGAAAACCAATCAATAAACGAACATTTTTTTTACATTAAGTAATAGTTAACTATATGTATCTTGAAATACCTGCCATTTAAAAAAATTGACGAAGTCTTCATTATCTGGCCACATTAGATACATCAGCTACGAATCGTAGCACTTCGTAGCGCGGCTACGAATATGCGTAGACGCATTTACTACGAGAGATTCCGAGATATTCGTAGCAACGTTTTTGAGACAGACTTAAAGAAAGTCAGTGTTTCTTAATTAATTTATTCTAATTCATTAATGTAAGTTGTTTAAACCGCTTGTAGTGGTACGTACATTATAATGTGTAGAAATTAAACAAGAAATTCGCAATTTATCTATACTTCTATACTAATATATAAAGCTGAAGAGTTTGTTTGTTTGCTTGAACGCGCTAATCTCAGGAACTACTGGTCCGATTTGAAAAATTCTTTCAGTGTGAGATAGCCAATTTATTGAGGAAGGCTATAGGCTATATATCATCACGCTACGCGGACGAAGTCGCGGGCAGAAGCTAGTTTTTTATATAAGTAATGAATAAAACTTACAGCAATTATTTGAAAGAGAGCTGTAAGGCTTAATATTGTAATTGCGACTTATTAAAAATAATTCTCTGGAGTTTCTTGCCGGCTCTTTTCTATATGACTCACTTTTTGGAACCGGGCAACTAGTTATGACTTTCAAAAAGTACCTAAATTAATGGTCTAATTGAAATTTTGACTTTGACTTTGAAATATTGCCAAATATTTTGCCGCTAAGCAATAATGTAGACACTATTATGTTCCAGTTTAATGGGTAAAGTAAGCCGAGAAATTATGAGCAGATAAGACTTTACAACTGAGGTGGCAAGATGACAACGCGCGAGTGATACCACTGGTGTTGCTGGCGTCTATAGGCTGCGGTTGCCGCTAATCTTCAGGCAAGCCACGTCCTTGAATGTCATCTTAAAAATATCAAAATAATCAACCCATTAATCTGTTCCACTGCTGGGCAAGAGTCTCCTCTCAGAATGAGAGAGATTAGACTATAGTCCACCACGCTAGCCTAATGCGGGTTGTCAGACTTCACACGCCGTCGAGAAAATCTCTCAGACGTGCAGATTTGTTCACGATGTTTTCCTTCACCGTTTAAGCGCGTGATACGCACATGACTTCGAAAAGTCAGAGGTGAGTGCCTTAGATTCGAATTCAAGACCTTCGACTTGGCAGTCTGATGGCCATATTACGAGCTTTGATCTTATTAAAATAAAAATATCGTATCGTAGTCGTACGGACTAAAATGCTCCCCATTCATCCTTCACGTTTGTCTTACCGCGAACCAATTTTCATAGGTTTTATTTGTATTGAAACTTACTGCTGATGTGAAACTTTTGGACCCTTTATAAGTCATGTCATCGAGATTATGTGGGGTGTGTTCGGAGGCTTTTTGCTGGTTGGAAGGACAGCAAAATTGCAAAAAAATATTAGCTAGAAGACAATACTCAACCAACAAGAAGTATGACTTTCTATTAATTCTAATTTTACGTAGTTACTTACGTTTACCTAGTTACCGGAAGCGCAACTACAGAGCAATAAGTCTTAGGTTCGATTCCCAGGTCGAGCAAAAGTGTTATTGAATTCATATCATATCATCATACCATCACGCCTGTATTCCCCGAACGGTTAGGCAGAGGCGTACTTTAGTACACCCACAGTTCGCCGGTATGTTTAGGTTCCATGTAATAGGGGGCGAGCCTATTGCCATTAACCGGGCACAAATTCCTAACTCCGAGCTGCTACTGGGAATTTCATAGAAAAACCCAATAACACTTTGCTCGACCTGGGAATCGAACCCAGGACCACTAGCGTAGCAGTCGCCCTCAGGACCACGTGGCTAACGAGGCAGTCATTGTATTGAATTTTTCTACGAAATTCGTTAATATCAGTAAATTAAGTTTTTGTGGGTTCGATCCCTACACGGAGCAAATATTTCTGTGAACTACAGATAGGTGCTCTGAGTATGAGTGTTAATGTATATGAGAATTTGTATTTGTAAAAGCACCCACGATACGGGAGAAAATCCTAGTATGGAGCAACGTTTTATTAAAAAACTAGCTTCTGCCCGCGACTTCGTCCGCGTAGCGTAATGATATATAGCCAATAACCTTCCTCAATAAATGGGCTATCTAACACTGAAATAATTTTTCAAATCGGACCAGTAGATCCTGAGATTAGCGCGTTCAAATAAACAAACAAACAAACAAACTCTTCAGCTTTATATATTAGTATAGATTGGTTACTTTTGGTTACATGTTATGTTATATTTTGTGAGATTTGTGTTTCTAACGATATAGGAAAAAAACAGCGAGGAGAGGCATTATTTTTTCATAAAGAAAGATCCTGGTGACCTGCTTTTTCCTCCTATCTCTACTTTAGATACTCATATTATAATACGTCACAGTTCCCTCCATCCTTAGACTGGCTAGATCTGTGCTAACCCTGTCGATAACTGCGTGTTGACTGGCGTAGACAAATGGCAGCCATTTTACACAGTACGACGGATCCCTATACCTGCATAGTGATGTCGATATATCGATAGTTTGCATTATTGATATAATAAAATAATAAAAAGTTTTGTGATACATATGAATGATACAATAAGTACCTAGACTATGTGTAGATAATTTTTATTAAACATTAAATTCCGTTTTTTTATATATGATTAGCTTCTGCCCGCGACTTCGTCCGCGTAGCGTGATGATATATAGCCTATAGCCTTCCTCAATAAATGGGCTATCTAACACTGAAATAATTTTTCATATCGGACCAGTAGTTCCTGATATTAGCGCGTCCAAGCAAACAAACAAACAAACTTCTCAGCTTTATATATTAAGTATATAGATAAAAATATTATTTATGAAAGCGATAAGGGCCTCGTGTACAATAACTACACTGATCTGCGGATGGGTGACCATTTTTAACCCATCTAGATCTTTCCGTGTCTTGGAGAGCATATAAGCCGTCAATCCTAGATGTCACTGTCACCAATAATAATCATTACTGGTAGATAGAAGACACCAATAATAATCGTTCTGGTAGATAGAAGACACCAATAATAATCGTTACTGGTAGATAGAAGACACCAATAATAATCGTTACTGGTAGATAGAAGACCAGAAAGCCTGATAACCAATTATTTCATCCATTTCTGCCCAGAAATTTAGTTGGCAGTTACTTCATTGAAATTTGGTTTTCATTCGCCGAAACAGAAAAAGACTAAGAATATGGTTTTTATTTTTTCAAAAGACTCACATACATCTCTCATTGGGGTAGGCAGAGACTATTGATTTCCTCTTGCTACGATTTGCTTCATCCACGTTTATTAACCTCCTTCTGCATGATCGTCAGTTTAAGTTAAAAGATACACAAAGATGCCCGGAAAATGAAATAATAGCCCTCGCAAAAAAATGTCTACATAAATATTCTCATTCATCGACATTAGCATAATCACATCACTACATTAGACAAAGAGCTGGCCATTTGTTTCAAACAATGTTTTTTTCTTGATTCTTCGGCAGGAGCGAGGCTTATTTCCCTTATTACGACGTGATTTATATATTTGACTCCATTTTTATTGCACAATGAGAGTATGGAGATATCCCTGGGCCTGTAAAAACAAACAAGTTGCAAACTGAAGTTCCAATAGACAAACAAATAGAGAGAGAGTGTCATTTGTCGACTCACCTCTACCCTACCCTTCGGGGAATGGCGTTGTAGTATTTTTTTATGGACTAGGGGAGTTAACGAGCAGACGGATCACCTGATGGTAAGCGATAACCGCCGCCCATGGACACCCGCAACACCAGAGGAGTCGCAAGTGCGTTGCCCGCCTTTTAAAAGGGTTTGGGCCTCCGGTAATCTCACTCACTCGGCGAAACACAACGCAAGCGTTGTTTCACGCCGGTTTTCTGTGAGACCAATTCCGATTTCGATTCGTGCATGGCTCTCCCACGTTACTAAGTAGGTTAAAAGTTGTCAGTAACAGCAGTGATATCCTAGTGATATGACCATTGGACTGTCAAGTCATTCTCGGGTTCGAATCCAAGGCACACACCTGTAACATTTCGAGGTTATGTAGGTATTAATAGTTAATTTTATTATCACGTGCTTAGAGCTTTTCTCGACGGCGTGTGAAGTCTGCCAACCCGCACTAGGCTAGCGTGGTGGACTATAGCCTAATCCCTCTCATTGTTAGAGGAGACCCGTGCCCAGCAGTGGGACATATAATGGGTTGATTATATTATAGTCTGTGACAACGGTACCGCCAAATTAAAAAGCTAGATTAAAACTAAAAATCCCACATCAAAAACCAATCTAAAAATTTAAAAATTTACAACAGAACTACTAACTATACACGGTAAATGGGACAAAGTTTTTAAAAGTACAAGCAATCTCACTTAGAGGGCGCTAGTGATCGAGTCGCTATAATTGAAATGGGTTCCGTGGAATATTGGAACAGCCCTGAATTATTAAAGAGACTGGAATGGGAAACTAGTTGCGGGCCCTGAGTACGTTTGTAATTGAGGCATGTTTAATGTTAGAAGTACCTTTGTACTTTGTTAAATATACATACATACATACCGTCACGCCTGTATTCCCCGAAGGGTTAGGCAGAGGCGTACTAATGTACACCCACAGTTCGCCGGTATGTTTAGGTCACAAAGTAATAGGGGCGAGCCTGTTGCCATTATTGGGCACAAATTTCAAACTCCGAGCTGCATGCAAAACCTGTATCAAATTCTCGTCAGCGTTGGGTCGGCAGGCCGCAATAGGGCAGTCATTCTAACCGCAAGCACATTACAATTCAAATTGCGGCTCAATGCCACTCTATAGTCATACCAACTGTTAGGCAGGCCTACTATTATGTACCTACAACTGTCTCATTAGCCTAGTGGTCCTGAGCGCGACTGCTACGCTAGAGGTCTTGGGTTCGATTCCCAGGTCGAGCAGAGTGTTATTGGGTTTTTCTATGAAATTCCCAGTAGCAGCTCGGAACCTTTCCTTAATGCTATTTATAAACTAAAACCCGAAAATGAAAAGAATATCATCATCATCATCATATCAGCCTATTGCCGTCCACTGCTGAACGTAGGCCTCCCCCAAAGAGCGCCAGCCATCCCGGTCTTGGGCAGCTCGCATGCATCCGCTGCCAGCCACCTTCTTTAAATCGTCGGTCCATCGTGTCGCAGGGCGTCCCACACTACGCTTGCCCAAACAAGGTCTCCACTCTAGCACTTGTCTGCTCCAACGATCGTCTGTCCGTCTGCAGACATGACCGGCCCACTTCCACTTCTTGGAGGCTTGCTAATATTATAAGTACTGCTTGGAAAATAATAATAATAACATGTGTACCAGCTGATATGTAGCAATGAATATCTCTCTCAAATACAAAAAATAAAATAAAATATATATTTAAGGGGGGTCCCATACAACAAATGCGATTTATGATGCGGAACACTTCGTGCGCGAGTCTGACTCGCACTTGGCCGGTTTTTCGATTTGGGCCATAACTAGTCAAATTATATTAATTGAGAATTATTTTATTTTCAATTTTTCATGCCCAGAATAGAACAGCATTTTCAGCTGAGGTGATAGATGTATCAACACTGTAAACAGAGCTTTCTTAATTAACAGCAGCACAAAGAGTGGGGACTTTATGTGAATCATGAGTGATAGCTGAGATGTGCGCAATGCGTAGAACAAAGAGAGCCTTGGAGACGGCGCGAAAGTTATATTTTTTGAGATTAGAACGTTCCTATTATGGGCTTATTTCCCAGTGTTCTGTTTTCAAAAATCAACGTCTTTAGCATTATATTTTGAATGATCCAAGCTGCTTTTTTAATAATTACAAGTCGAGGCTGCAGACTATTTCCATAATACTTATATTCCACTATTACAAATATATTTTTTTATGTATATAATCGTAGCTAATCTACCCTACCCATAAACCAAACTCCAAGCGGCTATTGAGAAATTTCTGATAGAAAAACCTATGCTACTAGGTTAGACAACAAACCATCAAGCCTGTATTCTCGGAACGGTTATACAGTGGTCTACTAATGTCCAACACCCTCATTTCGCTGGTATGTTTAGTTCTCATGTTATAAGGGGCGAGCCTATTGTCATTAGCGGGTACAAGTATCAAATCGAGCCGCTACTGAGAACAACCTAATACCAATTTTCCCGAATTTAGAATCGAATTTAGGACGTTATAGGAGCAGCAGTTGTAACTGCTAGACCAATCATATAATCTTAAGTTTACACCCCTTTATGTAAAACCACAAAAATAAATTTAATTGAATTTTTATCATGATGTTGACTCCACACATTTCGCTGTGTTATCTCATTACGACGATGTAATAAACCGGGGTGTGCAGTACGTAATTTGTGTCTTTTGATATTATGTACACACCGTTAGGCATCTTCAGGCGTATGTTAAACATGTCCTTATGTGGTAAGCAGAGATTTAATATTTAAGACAATTTAGTTCTCAGTAATCATGTTTTTTTAAATAGGATCTATGGACTTTGAAATGAAACTACTTTTTACGACTTTTATCGCGTTATATTGATATTATTAAATTCCCGACGTTTTGGATCCTTTACACATCATCATGGTCACGGGTGTTGGACGTCTTAATGTTAAAATTACTCACAAATCAAACAATATAACGCGATAAAATCCGTAAAATTTACTTTCATTTCAATGTCTAATATTCGCGTAAGTATCAGAAATCAGTAGGATCTGTGGAGTTTCTTGCCAAAAGACCCACTTTTTGGAACTGTGCAGCTAGCTTTGAGTTTTCAACACCAGAAGATTCACATGGGCGTTACCTGCCTTTTAAAAGGGTTTGGGCCTCCGGTATCCTCACTCAATCGGCGAAATCTATACTAATATATAAAGCTAAAGAGTTTGTTTGTTTGCTTGAACGCGCTAATCTCAGGAACTACTGGTCCTATTTGAAAAATTATTTCAGTGTTAGATAGCCCATTTATTGAGGAAGGCTATTGGTTGTATATCATCATGCTACGCGGAAGAAGTCGCGGGCAGAAGCTAGTACAACATAAGCGTTCTTTCATGCCGGTTTTCTATGAGGCCTTGGTATCACTCCGGTCAAGCTGGTCCATTCGTGCCGAAGCATGGCTCTCTCAAGTCTCAAGTTCCATTCAAAAATTCTAGTACATATGAAAGACGAGAGATTGAATGGACATTCAATTCGTTGAAATTCACTCCGTCTTCAATATCTTCCTTTCCTAGACCAGTCTTCAGCAGTTTTCGTCAGCACAAATAAACAATGCTATGAACAAAATGATCAGTTTCGAGCTTCGAGCTAACGAACAAATATTTGTGTGATGTCATAGTACTGTTGCCAAGGACTGCCAGCAAAAGCAATACTTTGAATAAATATTGTGTAGTTCTGTTTGTTCTGAAGGATTGTTCGTTTTCAGGAGTGTGTTAACTGTTAACTTGTGTTTTATTCTGTAGTAACAAATCATCTATTCGATTTTTTTTATTTTTTAACTTTCGAACGCTTGCACCATTTTCAATAATTATTTTTTTGTTGTGTTCACCTACAGGACTAAATTTTTAAGATGGTTCAAGGCCAGGTCACGTTGGGGCGTCAGTGCGCTAAGGTCATCCCTATTTTTATTTTATTTTTATTTTTTTATTTTATTTATTAGGGAAAATAAACAGTAACACATTACATAATATTTGATATAAACATACAGACAAAATGTGAGTAAATGTGAAACCAACAACATTTTCCACAGAATATAAAACTAGAAATACTTTTTTAATAACATGCGATTTTTATACGTAAAAGCCTACAAACTAAATCAAATAGCATGTTCTATATAAAAAAAAATACAGCAAAATATTAATCCTAACTGTAATATTAAACAAAACTAACTATTAATCCTTATGTAACTACTTAATCGACATAATACTTAATGTTTTTTTTAAATATGTTAGCGGAAAGGGAAAACATATCAATATGATGGAATAGTTTGTTGTAGTTGGTTGTAAGTCTGCGTAGAGGCGCTCGTAAGCCCGCATTAGTGCGACAAGAGGTGACGGCAAATAGAGGACGTGCACGCACCCCACGACAAACCGTAGTTCTAGGCACTATGTAACTTATTCTATTCCGGATATCAATACAGTCATATACATTGCTACAAAGATCGAACAAAAATACTGTCTCTAGGAGAGTGCGTCTAGACTTTAAATTGATTATATTGTACTTTTTAAGTAAGTTGTCATAAGATAAGGAGGCATGAAAGCAGCGGTAATGCATTGCTTTTAAAAATTTGCTTTGCACTTTTTCTATAATATCCGAGTATTTACTGTAAAAGGGATTCCATACAGAAACTGCATATTCCAACTGCGACCTGATTAAAGACTTATATAGGTATAAGTAGGTTGAGGGGCGCAAAAAGTCTTTCGCAGATCTCATAACGAAACCGTACATGCGATAAGCATTATTTACAATTTTGTCAATGTGAGCATCAAGGTGAAGTTTTTCATCAAGTAGAATCCCAAGATCACGAACGAGGGCCACTCTTGATAGTACGGTACCATCTAGTGAATACGGGTATTTAATAACATTCTTATTTTTCGTAAAACTAATACAACAACACTTCGATAGGCTCAGTTGCAATTTATTCCTGATACAATAATTAGTAAAGCGGTCTAAGTCTTCCTGAAGCAATCTACTGTCTTGCAAATCCTTGATTGGCCTATATATTTTAAGGTCATCAGCGTAGAGCAGTAATTTAGAGTTACGAAAACAGGTACTAATATCATTTATAAATATGACAAACAATAGGGGCCCCAGAATCGAGCCCTGAGGCACACCAGAAGTGACCTGAATAATAGAGGAATGGAAACCATTGATTACTACTCTCTGAGTTCTGTTTTTGACATATGAGGAGAACCAGCGCAATAGATCACCACGTATACCGTTAAACGAAATTTTAGTAAGTAGCAAATTGTGGTCAACCTTGTCGAATGCTTTTTGAAAGTCAGTATATATGGCATCCACTTGTATGCGAGAATCCATATTATTAAATAAATAATCTACAAAGTCCACCAGGTTCGTTGTGGTTGACCGTCTTTTAATAAATCCGTGTTGTTGTTGGATAATGCTTCTGTGTAATGTAGGATATATTTTACTGTGGACTAACTTTTCAAAAAGCTTCGGCAGGGTTGACAGAATGGAAATGGGACGATAATTTTTTATGTCTTGTTTAGAGCCTGATTTATACACGGGTGTAATATTCGCGGTTTTCCATGCTTCAGGGAAATTACCTTGCGTTAATGATTTACGAAATAACATTTGCACGGGAATACAGAGATTCTGTGCCGTAGATTTTAGAAAAAATACGGGAAGGCCATCTGGACCTGCCCCCTTCGATGAATCCAAAGATCTTAAGGCTCTAAATACTTCACCTACAGTTATGTCGATCTGACTTATGATGGAACTATTTTCAGAAATATTCTCATTCAAATATGAATTATTATTAGGGGACGTGTGCTCATACACAGATTCAAAAAACCTAGAAAAGAAAGAACAAATTTCTTCAGGGTCGTTGGTGGTCTGGTCCTCATATGTCATTTCAGAGGGGATGCCTGTAGAAGACTTACGGTTGGCAATATACGTCCAGAAATACCTGACATTGTTGCGAATGCCATCTTCAACCGAGTCAATATACTTGTTATAGCAGCGTTTGCATTCGACGTGAAATCTGGTTCTGTACAGTGAAAATTGTTCATAATCAGATATATTATGATACATCTTCCATTTAACCCAAGCTTTATTTTT
Organism: Acronicta leporina; assembly: GCA_947256265.1. Classification (NCBI taxonomy): domain Eukaryota; kingdom Metazoa; phylum Arthropoda; class Insecta; order Lepidoptera; family Noctuidae; genus Acronicta; species Acronicta leporina. The sequence continues at coordinate 1,012,381 of OX366537.1, read as the reverse complement.
ATTTTTGTTTATGTGAATAAGAGACGGTGAAAACCAAATCGGATATTTTGTTGACTTAGAATTTACTAATGGTACATATAATTTAATTAAACTAAAAATAGTATTATAAAATGTCTGCACCGCCTCATCTATAGGTTGATCAGGTCCCAGTTTCTCATTCCAGTTAATGTTACTTAATTCGTCATTTAATTTCTCATAATTAGCCTTGTAGTAGTTAAACCTTTTTACCGACCTGCGAACCATGACTGTGTGGGTTAATTTGGATGGTACTAATGTACAAAATGGCGGATGAAAATTGTCTATTGGTAGTAAATAATCAGAAGGCGAAAAAACCGAGCATTCATGGTTACTTATGACTAAATCTAATAATCTACCACTCGAATTTTTAATAGTATTATACTGATAAGCGTTAAGACAAGACATAAATACTCCCAGATGTCCACCAACGGAAGAAGTTCCCCTACCAATTTGACCCGAAGATGGCAATACGCTATTATTACAGGAAACCCAGTCAATAGTGGGTAAATTATAATCACCCAGCAAATCAAAATACTCAACATTATCTTCACTAAGTAAATGTTGCAGCAATTCAAAATACTGAACATAAATGGATTCGGGTGTTCTCGGTGGAATATAAGATGCACCTATAATTTGGTGTTTTCCGCTTGTAGTACTAGGTAATTTTAAGAAGACGAATTCAATATTCGAGTCTAATGTTAAAGGAAAATTAATTCTTACAGTGTGCAAACCTTTCAAAACTGCCACAAGGACACCGCCTCCATCCTTTTTATTTGCGGCCGTACGGTTACGGTCGCAACGATATACAACATAACGGTTGTCAATGAACATATTCCTGAATATATCCCTATTGTCAGGACATATTTTTTTTAGTGAAGGACAAATTCGACTCGCAGCAGGATTGGAACCTGCGTCTTCTGGTTAGATTCACCAGATGCTATGACCACTAAGCCACCGCGAGTCCCACCTGCCATGTCGAAATTTGCCTTCATATACTGAACTTACGTCTTAAAGGTGACGTCAGTAATATTTCTATTGAAAAGCAAGTTACTTTGCCTCTCAACCGACATGACTCGCCCTGGTATTGGTATTGGTATTGGTATAGCGGGCTTTTTTCCGCAACTCCACGACTAAGCGCGTATTTTGCGTGTGGGTGGGACGATGTGTGATGACACCAGGACAGTGCAGGAGCACGTGGGCCGCTGTCTCGTCAGCCCCCAGGCAGGCTCTGCAAAGGGGGCTGTCTGTGATACCTATAACAGAAAGATGTTTATTGAAAGGACCATGGCCAGTAACGGCTGCAGTGACTGTCCTCAAGTGTTGTTTGGGCAGCTGTAGTAGCTGCCTGGTGATGCGGTCGTCGATGGAAGGGAGAGCCTCCTTAGCCTGCCTACACTCACCGTGGTTTGTCCAGTAGTCGTTGTGTTTATCCCTAGTCCGTTTTCTTACCAGGGTGCCTATCTGACCGAAGGGGAAAGGTACAATGGGTTCGGGGCCCACAGCACCTGCGGCTGATACCCGTCTGGCAAGCTCATCCGCTGCATCGTTGCCTCGGGAGTTGCTGTGTCCTTTGATCCATTGGATGGTTATTTTATTTAGCTCACCTACCTGGTTTAGTCTTTGGTGGCATTCGTATATCAACCCTGTATTTACCGTGTGGCTTTTCAAGGCTTGTAGGACTGCCATGCTGTCTGAGAGTATGCGAATAGAGTAATTCATTACCTCCCTTGCTGCAATGGCTGTTGTTGCCATTAGGATACCCATGCATTCGGCTTGGAATATTGTGTTGTGGTGCCCTAGTGGTAAGGACAACCGAATGTTCAGATCTTCTGAGTAGATACCACATCCGGTGCCCATGCTTGTTTTTGATCCATCTGTGAAGATACTCACCTCTGTCGGGTTTAGACCCTCACATCTGTGATCCTCATAGAGCTGGATCTTGTATTTCTTGTCGAAGATGAACTCCTTCGAGATGCGATCGTTAATTGCACGCGTGATTGGGTAATCGGTTTTAAGTTCATCTAAGATTTTAGTATGTCGCGTGCCGCTGCTTTTCCATAGCGTTAGTGTCTTGAGACGTGCTGCTGCCATTGCTGCCTCTTGTTGTATAAACAGGTGTAGCGGTGGCAGGTCCAGCATGACTTCCAGCGCTGCAGTTGGAGTGGTTCTCATACAGCCCGTGGATGCTAAGCATGCTAGCCTCTGGAATCGCTGTAGTTTATTCTTTGCGGTGTCGAGTGTAGTTCTAGGCCACCAAACTACGGCGCGGTATGCGACTAGGGGTCTGATCACTGTTCTGTATAGCCATAGGGTGATTTTTGGGGATAGGCCCCATCTTTTCCCTATCATCTTCTTGCATTGCCAAAACGTTATACAAGCCCTGTTTAATTTATTCTCAATATGGCTACTGCATTTTAATTTACTGTCAAGAATGACACCGAGGTACTTGACCTCAGTTGACAGTTGGAGTTCAGTGTTGAACAACTTTGGTAGGCTATATGATCCAAGTGCTCGTTTCTGGGTGAACATGACTAACTCAGTTTTGGTGGGGTTCACCGCTAAGTCAAACTCACTGCACCAGCGCTCTACTATTCGTAGAGCCTGTTGGGTGAGATTGCAGATGGTTCCGGTGACTTTCCCTGTGACAAGGATAGTGAGGATGACTCGCCTTACGGTTAGTTCTATAACGTACGATGCTACCATACCTCTATTAATTTAATCATTTTGTATTTTTTCTGCATTTTTCATACTAAGTCACCTTTAAGACGTAAGTTCAGAACTCTCGCGGAGGCTTAGTGGTCATAATGTCTGGTGAATCTAATCAGAAGACGCAAGTTCGAATCCTGCCTGCAAGTCGAATTTTTCCTTCAGTAAAATAACTTCATTATCTTAGCATGCACAGCACAATCACAAACAGATAGGACATAATATGTAGAAAAAAATTTTCCACCGGAAAATTCGAGAAAACGGTTTATGCGTCACAATGTAACAAACAAACAATCTTACAGACGCCTAAACCGTTGACCACTCCTTTACAGACTAACAGAAGACAGTTCTTCCATTAAAAATTACAACGGGCTGTTTCAGAGCTAGCCTCGGGGATTGCGGTCGCATAAATCTGCCTGAGACCGCACTTAGATGGATGAGTAAATCGTTGCTAATTTGATTTATAGTGTCTTAAACTTTAATCTCTAGTTCTACGGGTCATGGGTTTCGTTCCTGCATGGAACAAATGCATTTATGTAGCTTTCAGATGTTTATGTAAACCAGATGTCATTTCTTTTGGCTAAGACGATAAAGGTTATTTTTATGGGGTACGAGCAGACGGATAACCTGATAGTAAGCGATTACCGCCGCCCGTGGACACCCGCAACACCAGTGGAATTACAAGAGCCTTGCACTCCTCTATCTCTCATCTAACAAAAACGGTGACAAAATTTAAAAAAATAGTGTCTATTTACAATATATTTTGTGAATTGAAGTGGCATGGTAGTTTTGACTCTAATCTCAACATATCTAAAATTGAGTACATACTTCACGCCAAATAAGGAGGTGACCAATCTATAGAACACCGGCTGCAAGCTTTAGCTTGAATGATAAGTAGGTAGTTATAATTTAGCCACAAGCCCTCTAACTTTAACGTTGAAACTATTGAAAAATGTTTAGAAGCGAAGACGAAGGCAAGCCGAACTAAAATGGTTTTAATCAGTATTACAGCTCGCAGAGCAAATCTAATTTCGGAAACCGACAAGCGACTTCCACAAAATGCGGTTTGCCGAGCAAACGGATTAGTGATGGGGAGATGTCGATAGATTTTTTATAAAACTTTATAATTTTTTTTAAATAAAAATATCTTATCAGGCACTTCTTAAAAATACGATTTGTTAACTTTACAATCCAGACGAACTATTTTTGATACTATGACCCTTTTCAGTGTATGCTGCAATAAATTTGATTGCCCCGACTTGGTAAATAGTTACCTAGTCCCTCGTACAGTTCATGGGCGGGAGGTGCGCACCAGACGCTTATTTGCTACTAGGTTTTGTAAAATGAACTCTGGCGAGCGCTCACCCCTGCGTCGTATAGTTGACACATATAATGAACATTTTGGTGCGGTCGACATATTGTATCTCAGTAGACTTAGTTTTAAAAATAATATAACCAAAATATTAAAGGATCGGCATTAGGTTTCTGTTACTTTTGTACACCTTGTGTTTAAAAATTATGATGGTATAATGGCAATTATGCACATGTTTGGTGCATAACACATGAAAATGAGAATATTATTATGTTGACTAATTTTCATATATAAGTACTGTAGAATTTGATAACGTACTTTTGTTTTAGCTACCAACTTGTAATTATTTCTCTATTTAAATGAAGCTACGTCTACAGCTAATGTCTGCTAACAGATGTAGTATTTTATATAGTAACTAGCTTCTGCCCGCGACTTCGTCCGCGTAGCGTGATGATATATAGCCTTCCTCAGTAAATGGGCTATCTAACACTGAAAGAACTTTTCAAATCGGAGCAGTAAGAAAGAAAGAAAGAAAGAAAGAAACCTACTCTATATCAATCTAGGCCACGAACCATGTACGCTAATTCGAAACGTTCGGAAGGTTCAAAACGTCGGGAATTCAATATTTTCAATACAACGCGATAAAATCCGTAAAAAGTAGTTTCATTTCAATGTGTAATATTCGCGTAAGTGTCAGAAATCAGCATGCACGCTACATTAATTTATTGAGCAGTTTTTAATTGAGATTGTTGATGCAAAAATTAAATTTCAGGAGTGATCCAATGCGGTGGTATATTTGTCCTTGTATTTTAAAACAGAGCATAAAATTACCCTCTCTTATTTCCTTGCCACTGAAAGAGGTCATTTGGAAAATCCCGTTATATGCACGTATTGCATTTAAAAATTGTCCTGACATGGGATGTTGTCTAGTTATAAGCGATTTGAGTGGTTCAGGGGGCTCCTGCAGAGGTTCCAACTTAACTTTTCCCGCTGAGCAACATAAACCTTTAGGCTCTTGTCTCCATTTTAATGCTCTACAATACATACATATATCTGTCATACGACCTATTGAAGCGTATTCCTCGTAATTTATATTGATAGTATAGCAAAAGCCACTCATACATTATTCAGTCCACGGCTGTGGTACCTCATCAATGCTATCGTAAACCGGAGACGCATCTATTTCTGTTTCTAATGTTGTCATTCTTGTCAGCGCATGTCTAAGTAGATCTCCAGTCAGTCTTTCAGCTCGTTGCTCAGCACTTTCTTCACGGCGCACCTCATTGATTCTGTCGCGTTCAGTACGTGCATTATCCAATACCTGTTCGCGCATTCTCACATAATGTTCTCTGGCACTTTCGAGTCGGGATTCACGCTGCTCATCAGATTCTAGAGAACGGTTATGTGCGTGATGTGTACGATCCAAGGCTAAACGTATATCATGGACGCTAGCAGACTCCGTAGTTCTAGTAGCAGCTTGACGATCTCTCTGAGAGTTGAGGCGGGTCTGACGCTCTGGTGAATTTTCCATTGACCTGAAATTCGCGTGGTTGTTACGATCTGCAGTCAAACGGGCAGCGCGCTCTTCACTACTCTCTGGGGCTCTCTCTGCACGTTGACGATTTCGTTGACAGATGAGCCTCATCTCACGCGCTTGTGAGTTTTCCTCGGTCCTGGAATTATCTTGTCGCACACGATCTCTCGCCAACCGCGATTCATACTCACTTCTTGTTTCTAAAGATCTAGTCAATGCTTGACGATTTCTTTGTATTACAAGGCGGTCCTGGTTTTGGGATTGACTTTCGTTACTCCTATGTAAACGCATTGTTTTTGGGTTTTTTGAAATAGATGAGAGACCAGGCTTTTCCTAAATGGCATGTTTGAGTATTCAACTGAAACTTAATTACCAACTTCCTTATAGAAACTGTACGTATGCTAGTTATACTTTGGCAAATTCCTGTCATTATGTCATAGGTACCTACTAAGATACCTACTGAAACTTAATTACCAACTTCCTTATAGAAACGGTACATATGCTAGTTATACTTTGGCAAATTCCTGTCATTATGTCATACATACTAAGAACGTTAGCTATTCAGCACAAGACTTTGTATTTAAAAAAATAGGAAATTTGGATTGGTGTTCCAATTTATCTTTGATGCCTCAAGAACATAAATCTATTTTTTTAACTAAAAAATCATGGCAACATTTGTATATTAATAAATCAAATGTTTACTGCGGACATTTGATCATTATACATTCAAGCTATCATGTAGTAAATGCTGTGTATTCGGAGAACCTCAACATCGCCATCTATCAAGCTAAAGAGTATTGTGACTCAAAACAAAACTATTAAACCATTCAAAACCTTTAAAAACCACGCCAGCCATTTTCATGATTATTACGTAAACTTATGTATATTTTATTTTATTTTATTTTTATTTTATAACCTAACATACCATCCCGCCTGTATTCCCCGAAGGGTTAGGCAGAGGCGTACTAATGTACACCCGCAGTTCGCCGGTATGTTTAGGTCCCATGTAATAGGGGGCGAGCCTATTGCCATTAACCGGGCACAAATTCCTAACTCCGAGCTGCTACTGGGAATTTCATAGCAAAACCCAATAACACTTTTCTCGACCTGGGAATCGAACTCGAGCGTAGCAGTCGCACTCAGGATCACTTGGCTAATGAGGCAGTTATGAGGCTAATGAGAACTTAAGTATACTACTATAAATAACTCCAGTTCCAATATAAACGCAAATAATTCAAACCGTAAATCTTTTAAAATACTGTAAGTAGCAGCGTTACAGATTATATATGTTTGAGTTTAAGTAATTTTATACGACAAAAACTTATCAAGTACCTACTGACTTACGTGAATCAAGAAAAGAATTGCATTTGATAACATAATTTAATTAACCAACAATAATGATCCCTCCTTACTATCAGAATGTATACGATAGAGAGGTCAAGCTGTATCTCGGGATCTCCTCAACCGAATAAAATGAGACATACCTCAATTATTTAGTTGAGTTAAAGTCTATCAAATAAAAGTTATTAAATAAATAACCAACAGTTATGATCTCTTCTTTGTATGGGCCTCTATACATCAGGGAGGTCAAGCTGTATCTCAGGATTCGTTTAATAAATTGAGATAAGAAGTTCACCAGTTTTTAATTTGGAGCATATAATTTCTAACAGTGATAATAAAATGAAAATCTATTCAGTAGTGTTTGCTCCAACCCGTAACAAACAGACAAACAGACAAACAGACAAGAATTTTAAAAATGACATTTTTGGATTCGGAGACGTTTATATACCCTAACCCACTTGTTTTTTTTTAAATATCTTCAATGTACAGACACAGCTTTTTTACAATTTTATAATAGTAGAGATCTGTGGAAAATGTTGTGGGTAGTATATTTTCTAAGTTTAGGTATAAAAACTGTATGTTTATTTTTTAATATGCTATTGTTTGTTTTCCCAAATTTAATAAAATACGATAAAATAAAATAAAACATAGTAGGTATATCGATAAAAAGTATCAAATATGGCTTTACGAAACACAAAGAAGTGTAGTCTCTAATGGCTTAATAGCGAAAAATATCGAAAATACTAGAAAAATAACCACAAATGTGAAACATTTTTATCCTAGACTGTCATCTAAACTGAGTGAAGCGGGACAATAGAATGATGGAATGTAAGAGAGTTAGGAGATAGCACGCGATGACCACGCAGGTCGTGTATGAGCCCTATCTTTTTTTTCTATTCGGCTACTGCGCATCCGTTTGCGTCTATAGATTGTATATCTATAACTTAGAGCCTATAGTTTAGAGTTATAACTGGCTCTCTGAAGTTGTAGACGCAAATTGTCCCTACCATTTATTATACATAACATGCGAAAGTAAATACAGAATTTTGGTATAAAGATTATAAATAGATTTTTATCTTCTGTCACAAAACACAGGCAACAGTTACCAATATAGTAATATTACAGTATTGGTGACATCATTATCCTCAATTATTAATCGCTTATTGTTTCATCTCCAAACTATCGACACTTTCCCATCCCTAAACTCAAGCAAAGAGTTTCTCCCTCACAGTGAACGTCGGCAGGAATCTGACTTGTAAACATAATATAACGCTCAGGCACTGGAGACTTAACCTTTTGACGCTGTTACACATTACTAGGTTATTAATATCTACCTAGACTAGCCAGGACACCTTTAAGAAGTAATTTTTTTTCTGTCCAAAATCTCATAAGGAAATTTCTTGGAAATTGGTTGATCAGAAAACACCACCATCTGAATGAAAAATATAATTCGTATACTGAAAAATCGATCAATACCATTTTATTAAGTTAGTTAAGAAACTTAAAAGCTTTGAATGTTTTTGGTGGGGCTTGACAAGACCTGGATAGGGATAGGCAAACGAGCAGACGGATCACCTGACGGTAAGCGTTTACCGCCGCCCATGGATACCCACAACACCAGAGGTATCTTCCAGTATACATACTCACTCGGCGAAACATAACGTAAGCATTGTTTCACGCCGGTTTTCTGTGAGGCCGTAGTATCGCCCATTCGTTTCGGCACAAATATATATAAAGGTAGGTGGCTCTCCCAATATTTAAAGTTCGACCACTTCCCAACAGTTCGATGGGGTATAATGCGGTAAATGTGTTTTGTTTGAAAGGTAATGTAGCCAGTGAAATTACTGAGAATTAGATGTAACAAAGGTAATATAAAATCTGCATAAAAAAACACTATGACATTAAATAACTAACACAATAATTACATAAGTCGTATGTATTAAAGAAATTAAAATCGTTCAAAAACTATAAGAGCTGCGGTTGCCGCTTACCATCAGGCAGGTAGCCCGTATGCTCCTTAGTTATATTATTACAATAAAAAATAAGGAATCGTTAAGCTCTCATTGGGACTACGCGCTTAATATCTCAATGTATATTTTTAATAAATAATGTATAGAAATAAAGGTCACATTTCCCGGCCTCGTGGGACACAGTGATATTTATGTAAGAGTCGCTTTAAACCCCGTTTAAGTGAACGTAAACACAGATAATATTTAAATTATTGTTTATCCATTATTATATGGCATGCAAAGTTAAATGTACTGGATGTGACTCTCTTTTTGTACTTAAAAATTATGAGTAGAAGTGTAATGGATAAATATTTTTGTGTGATATTACACAGATATGTGTTGTACTTTGTGTCCATTAATTGTATGTTTATAAAAACCCCGCGACTTGTCCCTAGTCCGCACTAGGGACAAGCTCTGTCTTTTAATATATTTTTCAATTATGAACGAAGAATTTTTTTTTATGGTATAGGGAGGCAAGCGAGCAGACGGACTGCCTGATGGTAAGCGATTACCGGAGAGGATTACAGAGGAGTCACAAGTGCTTAGCCGGCCTTTTAAAAGGGTTTGGGCCTCCGGTGTCCTCACTCACTCAGCGCAACACAACGTAAGCGTTATTTCACGCCGGTTTTCTGTGAGGACGTGATATCACTCCAGTCGATCCGGCCTATTATTTCGTATTTCGTAGTCGGTTTTTTTTTATCTATTCATTTCATAGGGAAATATAAGTAGTGAAATTACTGTGCAAATTATGTTTAAAAACTGAGGTGTCAATATGACAATGTGCGAGTGATAGCCCTGGTGTTACTGTAATACAGTATAGCGACATCTACCAAGCTACATACGGAACTACAACGGACAAATCCTGAATCGCGCAAGTGAAGTTTGCAATGTAACTTGCATATTGGTCGGGTCGTAGCCCGCTAGGTAAAAACACCTGCCTGGGGCCCAATTCTGTTATTTCAATTGTATCTGAATGGTCGTCCGATTGCATCAGATGACGTAAGAACTGACAGATTTTTTAGACAAAACTGTCAAAAATCAACAATTCTGAAGTCATTGATTGACGATTCTGATGTAATAAAATTACTGACTTGGGGCCCTGGTCGGAGGATCTTCCCTTTAATGGGAGGGGTAACATACCTCGTCCCTCCACAAAAAAAATGCCGCATCCAGTACTTAGATGTCTAGGTGTGTATAGTTATGCGCGAGCACGTGTTACTAAACTGACTAGGTCGACAGTCGCTGCGTATTTTTGTGTTTATACTCGACATTTTGCTGCGTTGTAAGTCGTGACTTGTGACTTGAAACGGGGAAACAGACATCATAACATAACATAAACATACCAACACCTGTATTCCCCGAAGGGTTAGACAGAGGCGTATTAATGTACACCCACAGTTCACCGCTATGTTTAGGTCCCATGTAATAGGGGCCGAGCCTATTGCCATTAACCAGGCACAAATTCCTGACTCCGAGCTGCTACTGGGAATTTCATAGAAATACCCAATAACACTTTGCTCGACCTAGGAATCGAACCCAGGACCTCTAGCATAGCAGTCTATCTCTAAAAATCTGGTTTTAATTATGCATTTTCATACAACTTGACTTCCATAAAGTACCAAACACATACTGTCTTCTTTCGAGAATAGTGATGGGACATTTTCAAATAGGTGAACTAAAATAACTATAGTAAACCTTCTTTAGTTTCTAAATAAAACTTGAAAAAAGGCTCAAAGCAGGATATAAGCCGTTCACCTATGAAGACACGCTATAACTTTCCACCCAGACAAATCCTTTACAATGTCGTTATTCTGGACAATCTAGAAGAATGATATGGTTTCGTTAAGTCGGATAATCCTGTCACTCTTTTCACACAATGCACTATTTTATTACTGAATTCTCGTACAGATAATTCAGTACTTACAAGTACATAAATTAATCACCATAAAACATTGTAAAGACAGTTGACATGATTTGAACTAAACTTAACCGCCAAATTCGGATTTATCCGATAAAAGAACTACACTAGGTACACAAACGATATACATAATAGATATCCAAACCAATATAATAAATACGAAAGTAAATTTGTTTGTTGGTTACGAGTTCACACCCAAACCAATGAATCGATTATGATGAATTTTGGTATAGATGTTACAGTCAAAACTCATAACCAGTCAAAACCACTTTTGACTGCGAAAATCAGTCAAAAGTGGTTTTGATGATAACATGAAATATGTTTATATTGGTTAGGTTAGGTTAGAACTGTGACCAAACCGAAACCTTGGTTTCACTGTAACATAGATATAGATGGGATCCTGGAGACGTTTTTTTTTATAGAAAGGGTAGCAAACGAGCCGACGGATCACCTGATGGTAAGCGATAACTGCCGCCCATGGACACCCGCAGCACCAGAGGAGTCACAAGTGCGTTGCCCGCCTTTTAAAAGGGTTTGGGCCTCCGGTAACCTCACTCACTCGGCGAAACACAACGCAAGCGTTGTTTCACGCCGGTTTTCTGTGAGGCCGTGGTATCACTCCGGTCGGGCCGGCCCATTCGTGGTGAAGCATGGCTCTCCCACGTCAACCACGTTTAGTGTTGTGAAACCACGGAAATAAGTTTCTTCTTTAATTAAAGAGCTCAGCTCTTGCCGGTGGAGGTTACCACTGTTCTGCTTTCCGTTTTACCTCTTGATACGACTCGATCTCCCTTTCCTTCACTTGTTCCACTAAAATTCGTCTAGGTCTTCCCCTTCCTCGTTTTCCTTCAATTTTACCTTCTAGTAAAGTTCTGAAGAAGTCGTCATGTCGTATAAAGTGGTCAGACATCTTTCCTCTTCTATTCTCTATGGTTCTTAACAACTCTTTTCTCTCCTACAATTACTAATACTTTCTAATTAGTTTTCATTTCCGTCCAACTGATCCTCTCCATCCTCCTCCAGCATCACATTTCAAATGCCTTTAACCTTTCTATATCCCTTTGAGTTATGTCCAGGTTTCACAGCCATACAATGCTATGCTCCAGACATAGGTCTTACATACATACATAAAGTCACGCCTCTTTCCCGTAGGGGTAGGCAGAGACCACAGACTTCCACTTCCTACGATTCTGACATACCTCTTTAGCTTCATCCACACTCATCAATCTTTTCATACATGAACGTCGGTTTAGGGTACTCTTGACCAAGCCATTTTTAAAAACGTCCTCAATCTGATTTCGGTACGTTCGCCTAGGCCTTCCCCTTCCTACATTCCCATTCCCTTGACTCTCGTATATCTGTTTAGTCATAGGTCTTTATCAGTATTTTTCTAATACTGGTTTTTATCTTCGATAAAAATAAATGTATTTTTCCTGTTATAAGCTTGTTTGGCCGTTGCAATTCTAGCTAGCTATTATATCAATGGAACATTTTGAGTCATGCGTTATTTGGTTTCCTAAGTTTTTGAGACTGGTGGAAAAAAGCTGGTTAATGATAAATGCGACTCGGATGAAACTGACCTGACTTGATCTGGTATTATTTTTCGGATAAATCCGACTATAAAGTTAATCAACGCAGACACAATATTTCATTCTCAGAATAAGCCTCTCAGCTTGGAACAAGCTTGGCATATAAACTCCAGGACGAAGTTTAATATATGCATTTTGCGCCCTCAGTGCACTCCACACACGTGCATTACATAACATACATGCAAAATGTATGGATATTTATGCATGGAACCGCTCTACACACTTTTAGCAAATTGCAAATCAATGTTTCATATATTAGCTGACAGATGGCGGTAGATTTGTTTTTGTTTCAAGTGGGGGTAAACAGAAGTAATGATTAATAACTTTTGTAAGATTTTTAGGCCCACTTGCACCAACTTCTTAAATACGCAACATTTCTATGAAAAATCGTGTTTAAATACAATTTAAATATAATTTTGAAGTTGGTGCAAGTGGCCCTTAGTATTTAAATATCTTTTATAACTGCCTTACTAGCCTAGTGGTCCTAAGTGCATCTGCTACGTTGGAGCTCTTGGGTTTGATTCCCAGGTCGAGCAAAGTGTTATTGGATTTTCCTACGAAATTCTTAGTAGCAGCGCGGAATTTGAATTTGTGCCCGGTTAATGGCAATAGGCTTGCCCCTTATTACATGGGACCAAAATATAACAGCGAACTGTGGGTGTACATGAGTACGCCTCTGCCTAACCCTTCAGGGAATACAGGCGTGATGGCATCTTGACATATAATTACGCCTGTATTCCTCTAAGGGTTAGAATATTCTAGAACAATCTACTTAGCTACGCCTATGACGTAACATACTACTTACATGGAATATAATATAACACAAGAGTCAATGACCCTAATGGATTAACAAATCGACAAAGAGACAGAACCCATATTAACATATTAACTAGTCCAATTAGTGAATTAAGTGCTTAGTGTTGCCCTGTGAACACCGAATGAAATGAAATGATAGTTATTCCTATATATAAATCTTTTAAAGACACTTTTAACATGACTTACCATCACGCCTGTATTCCTCGAAGGGTTAGGCAGCGGCGTACTAATGTACACCCACAGTTCGCCGGTATGTATAGGTCCCATGTAATAGGGATCGATCCTATTGCCAGTAACTGGGCACAAATTCCAAACTTCGAGCTGCTACTGGGAATTTCATAGAAAAACCCAATAACACTGCTCGTGCGTAGCACTCGCGCTCAGGACCACTAGGCTAATGAGGCAGTTATAAGACACAGTTATATGTCAATACTAGCCTCTGCCCGCGGCTGCGCTCACTTGGAGCTCAAAAACTAAAAATGATGATCTCTTCTTTCTCTTCAAAAGTGACGTCAGTGACAACTATTGAAAAGCAAGTTACTTAGCTTCTTAACCGACATGACTTACTTTGCAGTTACTTCGATATCGTACAATGCCCCTTAACATTAACACAATATAAAAGATACTATCATTATAAACCACAACAAACCATAATTAACCCTTCCATCCCCCCAGATTTCAACCTCAACAACTTGCGGGCCACCCCCTAAATTATTAAAGGAACATTTCGCAATATCCGCTGTGTACCGGAAGTTGCGACATCAAAAACAAAATCCATTCCATCTTTGAATTTTGTACTTTTATTTGTTTGTGATTTGTTGGTTCCGTAGGACTTAGGGTAAATGATTTTGAATTAATCTCGTAATATCCGACTGTGTATGCTACAGTAGGGTGATGTTTGGCACTGCCGGGTCCGCGGACGAATGATACAGCGCTCCCATAGCCCCGGCACCAAAGTGGTGACGCGGCGTGAAACAACGCTTACGTTGTGTTTCGCCGAGTGAGTGAGGATACTTGAGGCACAAACTATTTTAAAAAGCGGGCAATGTATTTGAGAGCCCTCTGGTATTGCGGGTGTCCATGGGCGGTGGTATTCGCTTACCATCAGGCGATCTTTCTGCTCGTTTGTTTCCATGAAAAAGACATGCTAATTCTATTTTGTAAGGTTTTACTTTTACAGAACCCTAATTCTGATGTTAAATAATCGATGTCTCCAATGGATTAAACTAGATTGTGAGCACAAAGTGCGTCGTGAACTCGTGACAGCCAAATCCGTGACCTCCGCATTTTGTTTCCGCTATTTATAACTTTTTTATATAAAAATTTGACCGACTAAATACTAGCTCTAAGTTATATAGTTATAATAGCGAAGAAAAAATTCGATTGCAGGCAGGATTCGTACCTGCATCTTCTGTTTAAATATACCAGACGCTATGACCACTAAGCCACCCGCCAGGTCAACCTAAATATTTTTTTCTGGTACTTAAAAAACTTAATGGTTTTAAGTAGAGGCGAACTGTTCATCGTGGGAGAGCCATGCTTCGGCACGAATGGGCCGGTTCGACCGGAGTGATACCACGGCCTCACAGAAAACCGACGTGGAACAACGCTTGCGTTGTGTTTCGCCGAGTGAGTAAGGATACCGGAGGCCCAAACCCTTTTAAAGGCGGGCAACGCACTTGTGTTGGTGTTGCAGGTGTCCATGGGTGGCGGTAATCGCTTACCACCAGGTGATCCGTCTGATCGTTTGCCCCCCTATGCCATAAAAAAACTTTATGCCTAAGGCTTTCTACCAGTCTTCATATTTTTTTAAGTTTCAGATTGTAAAGGGCTTTCGGCGCCCATGGGCACCAAGACCTCACCTTTAGCCAGCGCTTGTGGCCACCAGACCAATATGGCGGACATCCATTTTTAACCATCTTCAGAAAGGGGAAATTCTCAAATTTGTCCTATAATACATATATGCATAACTTCGTTGTTTATGAATCGATTTCGACTATTCTTAATTTATGCATTAGGTTATACCTCCAAGATAGATTTGGTGTCTGAAAATACAACACAATTAGCTAAAAGTCAGTAGGTATTCTTTTTCTAATTAATCTTCGATCTTTGCACTAAACGCACCCCTTACAAGAATCCCCAACTCCCTGATAAGATAATAATATACTAACAAACAATTAATAAAGACTTCACAAAGAGCCCTGCATCTCTTTGTAATAATACACTAGATAGGCACTTGGTACTCTGTCAAACTAACTTGCGAACTCGTGACCGCAAAGTAAGAAGGAACAATGGACCGCCATCCGATGCGATAAGGTTCCAACTTATAATAAGGAACCTTACTTTCTATAGGCCGTGAGCTCGGGTGCTAGTTTTCGATTCATGTTTTTTATTTTTTAGTAAAGCGAACGCCAAACAGAATTAGAACTTTGAATTAATCTAATCTTTCCATTTATTAGAAAAAAAAAACAAAACCCTAATTGTTAAAAGAAAAAAAGTGAAGATAAGAAGTGTGTAGCCAAAATGCCGTGCCAATCTCAGCTGATGCCGCAGCAACATAGTTTCTGATGCGCTGTCAATACACAAAACGCTGATGACATTGCAGATATTTTAGATTATTATATAGCGGTAATCCTGGTTTATCTTAAGTTAAGATCTAAACTATACCAGATACCAGAACTTGCGTTTCGTAAAAAAAAAAACCAAACACAATTATCTAAAAACCTATTTTTTGTAAATAAAATCACGACTATACCTAGATGGAAAACCATATACAAAATATTGCGTAAAACCTTCACATTTTATTTTTATTTGAACATAAATAATAAAATATACACCAGTTTTATGGTAATAAAAATTATATTGAATTATAACTTACTAAATCGATGAAAACTATTTCAAATCGTAGTACATCACAGTCATAATTATTATGATTTGAAATAATAATAGGTAACAAAATAAACTAATAAAAACATCTGTTGTGATTCCCAATAATTTGGTGCCAGTGATATTATTTTTTATGAATATTAATGACATGTGATAATTAAAGACTTTCAATTCCCTGAACTTTCTTAGTGAGTGGAGTACGTGAGTTATCTAATAATTATACGCAAATTATATTAATTAAGTCATTACATTGTCACATTGCTGCTCTCAGACCTTTCCTCACGATCTTTTCCCACCACCGTTTAAGCGAGTGATAATTAACTTTATACACACATGACTTTGACATGAAATCAGATGTTCATGCCTTGAAGATTCGAATTTATTAGGTTGTAATACTACTTGAGACAAAAGGCCTGTGATCTTTTCAAAGCAAAAAATATATCGCTACTCCAAAATTCTCTAAATTTGGAACAGAGGTTTAGACGTGACTACGTAACAACAGACAGAGTTACTTTCAAATATTCAAGAATTATAACACGAAGCATTCTTTAGTTCTTACCGTATGATATGAAAAGGTTTGATATAATAAAACAAATATTAAATAAAGATGGCTGCGTTATCATAAAAAGTTCTATAAAATATACCGATTTCCTATTACTTATCAACATTAATCTTTCAAAGTCAAAGTCAAATATTTTATTTCAATTAGACCAGTAAAACAGGTACTTTTGAATTGTCAAAAACTAGGTGCGCGGTTCCAAATAGTGGGTCTTATGGAGAAGAACCGGCAAGAAACTCCATAGATACTCCTTTAAACAAATATTATAACATTGTTTTTTTTACAATTACTTTTACATTACAACTAAATACTTTAGCAATCATACCACCTCCCTGTCTCCCGGTCTAGGCATAAGACGTACTTTAGCAATAAATAACAGTGAACGCTGCACTAACGTCATTTTCTTACTAACAAGACTACTTCACACTTGTATTAGATTTTGAATAGTTTTTATTAAATCAAACGTTATTTAATAAATAATTGTATTTCAGAATTTTTTTCGTTGGAAGATTTTTCTTGTATCCTTGATGATTTTTTTATTTTAATGTTTTGTTTTTATTTTGAGTGTTGAGTGAAGTGATGTGATAAAAAAAGTTGTTTATTGCTGATAGATATTTTATATTATTTACGGTAAGTTTTCTGCTTCAATAAAATATTATTTAGTACAAATATAAGTAAATAAACGTAAATATTGTTTGTTAGTAATGAAGTAAAAATGTGTGTTATAATAATGGCCAATATTATAGCCAAATTACAACTTAATTATTTTAAAATAAAAAGTTATCGCAATATTGTAGGTACCAATGACGATTGTAACGAAATTTATTTTAAAAGAGTATCCGGTCCATGGAGTTTCTTGCCGGATTCTTCTCCTTAGAATCAACTTTTTGGAACCGTGCAACTAGAATCATAACTAGTTTTATTAACCTAACTCTGTTGGGATCGGCTTCTCGTCTAACCAAATGCGGCTGAATACTTATCAGCATTCAGATGTTCACAACCCAGTTTCTAGACAATACCGATATTCGGAGGATAGACTGGTTGTCAGGCTTTATTTGGCTTCCGACTACCGCTAACAATTGTCAAAGAGATGTTCGTATGACAACCGGGACCGACGGCTTTACGTGCTCTCAGAAGCACGGAGGAGTGTCGCGAGAGACCCCTCTAGAAGAATGGTCACCCATCCATACACTAACCGCGGCGAGCGCAGCTTAACCTTGCAGATATATATTTTTGTAAATTTTTAGGTTAAGTATTTAAAAAAAACTGTCATACAAACCTTTTCCCGGCAATTACGTTTATTGTAAGTATTTTATTTATTTATGCAATAGATAGATAGATTCATAGTTAGATATTTACCCAAAAATAAATCCTATCAATAATTACTTTGTCCCAATCAATCTTAAAACAATGCGTCACACATTAATTTGATTCATTGTTGCGTGGGAGCCCGTGTGTCACAAATATCCGCCATATTGTCGTTGTCATGGCAACCAATTGTTCCCGCGCACCGTGCGAACGCCCGCCATTTGCATTTGCGTGGCTTTTGTTAGGATTTTTGATGAATGAAAGTAAATACAGTTTTTATTTACATCCGATGATATATTATAAATGTATCGGGGTTTTATGACAAATATACCTATCCAGTTGATATTAAAAATATATTAAAAATGTCTTGATATTTCAAGATATTTTTAATATATTGCGAGCGAGCGAATTCGTGGTTTATAAGTATTTTACCGAAAGACTATAATTATGTGGTTATATTTGGCAAGAGTCCGAAATACCTAAACCTTATCCAGACAGTTCCGAGTATCGCCTGGAATTAAATAACAGTTTTGTCTCTATACATTGTAAATTTGACCCATAGACATTATACTAACTAGTTTAATGTCTATGATTTGACTTAAGACAATACTATTATGTATACTATTGTCTATGATTAGATGTCAAAGATTCTTGACATTAGAAGACGTTATGTCAATTTTCGATCACAAAAATGAGATGTCTGCTATTGTTCTTTCACAGATTATTTAATTTTAATCTGTCAGATTGCCATCTGTCAAGTTCTATAAAATGTGTCTAAATCTGTTTTAGATATTTTAGGCGGATTGTTCGGAGAGCCCATACAGCCGTCCGTTCGGTTGTCATACAAAATACCTGTGACAATTTTTGTTTGTAGTCAAAAGCCCAAAAAGCCTGACAACGAATCTGTCCTCAGGATATCAGTGGGTATTACCTAGGAAATGGGTTACGGAGGTCTAATGGCAGGCTTTTTATGTTAAATACTGATAACTGCCTCATTAACCTAGTGGTCGCGAGTAGTGGAGCGCGACTGCTATGCTAGAGGTCATGGGTTCGATTCCTAGGTCGAGCAAAGTGTTATTGGGTTTTTTTATGAAATTCCCAGTAGCAGCTCGGAGTTAGGAATTTGTGCCCGGTTATTGCCAATAGGCTCGCCCCCTATTACATAGGACCTAAACATACCGGCGAACTGTGGGTGTAGGTACATTAGTACGCCTCTTGGTTAGATCGTCGGCGATGGCATTTTTTCAAGATTGCCTGCTAAAAAACACAAACTGTGTCAATAAACCGCTGTCTATTGACATATAACCAAGATACAATACCAATCCGTGTTGTTTTAAGAATACAAAGAAACAATGTACTATGAGATTGCTATCACATCACGCGAGTTATGCGTGAGAATTAGGTAACTATTACATCAATGCGATGCGCTAACGAACTAACTATTTAGTAGAAATGCTGGTAATCTAGCCCCATTCACACGTCTAGAGTAGTCCCCAGTAATTAGGAGAGTGTTTTGCCTGCCTCCAAAGTCTGTCAAAGTCTCCAGAGCCTGTATCCAAAATATTATACAGATCCAGTCCCGTGTGGGGTGGGTTAGAATACAAATTTGAACTGCCATTCGGTTAGATAGGCATATCTACGATTAAGAATTTCATAAACAGCATCAGCACTAAGTGACATGGACGCTAATCGAAAATAATAGAATAGAATTCTCAATATAATTATGCAAATGACATAACATAAGCTTCCGACACGTCGAGCATGCACAAATGTCATCTCCATACATTTTGTTTCTATTCGTTTGTCTATTGACCTCTGTGGTTTAGTGGTTCGAGTACCGGACTGCTGACCATGAGGTCGTGGGTTCGATTCCCACAGGACACAAACATTTATGTGATGAATATAAGTGTTTGTGTTCGTCTGGGCGATTCTTATGTATTATAAGTATATATTTACAAAAAAAAAGTATATAAGTATTATATCCATTGTCTAGTACCCATAGTACAAGCTCTGCTTAGTTTGGGACTAGATGGTGCTGTGTAAAAATGTCCCAGAATATTTATATTTATTTATTTTATTTATTTATTCGAACCTCAGATTTCCTACGCGAGACATACAGTGTAGCAGTAATATTTACCAAACTTTCATCTATTTTTAGAGCAATGTTTATTAAAATTGGATCAATTGTTTAGGCGTAAAAATATAATAAACGACTGTCTCATTGATTCCGTTGTATAATTCCTGTGTACCTAAGCGGAGGGAAGCAGGTTCGTGACCTGCCTCAGATCGACTTTTTGTTCCACTAAAAATGTATATACCTATTTAAAATGAACTTAATTTTGTGGGCTAGACGAACAATCAGCCTTAATGTCTGAATGTTTGAACTTTACCGAACAAACTCGGAGAATCATGGTCTCTACCATGATTCTCCGAGTTTGTTTCGGTGTTTCTTCTCAGAGGTCGTCAGTTAGGAAATGCCGGCGCCATCTAGTTTAAAAATAATTAAGACTCGTAAAAGTGTCTCTAAAAGATCTATTTACAGAAATAAATAATTATCATTTATCTATCTATACTAATATATAAAGCTGAAGAGTTTGTTTGTTTGTTTGTTTTTATGTTTGCTTGAACGCGCTAATCTCAGGAACTACTGGTCCGATTTGAAAAATTCTTTCAGTGTTAGATAGCCTATTTATTGAGGAAGGCTATAGACTATATATCATCACGCTACGCGGACGAAGTCGCGGGCAGAAGCTAGTCATTTAATAACTCCGATTCTAGGCGAACTTTGTAATACTCGATCTCTAATTGAATATTAAAGTTGCTCAACGACAACGCTTCGATTTTCACATAGTTCTATTATCATTGTTAGGAGGTTTTTGGTTCACTCGGTTACTGAACGGATTACGTTATGTGAGATAAACCAATAAACCTATTAATTATGGCGTGTGAAATTGTAAGCTGATCAAGAATCAATTTAAAATTGATTCAAAACTAAGGAAGGAAGTTATAAGCCTATATAATACCTGTGAAGGTGAACATTGAACGCCATGTTTTAGTTGCGTCTCCTCCAGACAAGTCCATAAACAAAAATATAACATACCATCACGCCTGTATTCCCCGAAGGGTTAGGCAGACTGAGGCGTATACCATAATCTATACTCTATACTAATACTAATCTATAAAGCTGAAGAGTTTGTTTGTTTTTGTTTGCTTAAACGAGCTAATCTCAGGAACTACTTCCGATTTGAAAAAATCTTTCAGTGTTAGATAGCCCATTTATTGAGGAAGGCTATAGGCTATACATCATCACGCTACGCCGACGAAGTCGCGGGCAGAAGCTAGTATTATATAAAGCTGAGGAGTTTGTTTGTTTGTTTGCTTGAACGCGCTAGTCTCAGGAACTAATGGTCCGATTTGAAAAATTATTTCAGTGTTATATAGCCCATTTATTTAGGAAGGCTATAGGCTATATATCATCACGCTAAGACCAAGTAACTATTCCACGCGGATGAAGTTGCTGTCAGAAGCTAGTGTACCATAAAATAGGGGGTGAGCTTATTGCCATTAACCGGGCACAAATCCCAAACTCCAAGCTGCTACCGAGAATTTTATAGCAAACCCAATAATTCATTAGTCTACCTGGAAATCAAACCTACGATGTTTCCTTCACCATTTAAGTGCGTGATAATTAACTATTAATAAGCACATGACTTCAGAGGTGCGTGCCTTGGATTCGAACTCGAGACCTTTGACTTGGCAGTCCAATGGTCATATCACTAGCCTATCACTAGATCACCTGACTGACACTGAACCCTATTTTATTGTACTGGAAATATACAATATGCAGGTAGAACTCAAACTGCGTTTGTATAAATAAATAAATATTCTGGGACATTTTTACACAGCACCATCTAGTCCCAAACTAAGCAGAGCTTGTATTATGGGTATCTACTAGATAATGGATATAATACTTATATACTTTTTTTTGTAAATACATACTTATATTACACTAGCTTCTGCCCGCGATGATATATAGCCTATAGCCTTCCTCAATAAATGGGCTAACTCTAACACTGAAAGAATTTTTCAAATCGGACCAGTAGTTCCTGAGATTAGCGCGTTCAAGCAAATAAACAAACAAACAAACTCTTCAGCTTTATATATTAGTATATATATTAGTATGGATAAGAAACACCCAGACGAACACAATCACTTATAATCATCTCATAAATTTTTGTGTCCTGTGGGAATCGAACCCACGACCTCATGGTCAGCAGTGCGGTACTCGAACCACTGAACCAGAGAGGTCGCACATAAACTTCAAGCCCTAAAAGCAAGATAAGAGATTTAACCACAAATACAACAACTATTTTCCATATATTGAGGTAAGGCCTCCATGCAGGCTGTCCATAAGTCTTATCGAATGCATTTCGGCGAGAACACGTAGGAATTACACAAAGCCCTCGAGGCCATTCCATCATCAGACGTCCGTTGATTCGCTACTGTTATAACATAAAATATAACGCCTGTATTCCCTGCAGGTTGGACAGAGGCATACTAATGTGCACCATAGTTTGCCGGTATGTTTAGGTCCCATGTAATAAGGGCGATTCTATATCAGCATAGTATGGTGCATATTTTTGATAAATGCACAAAACGCTTTGCAAATACTTTTTGGATTTCTGATGGAAGCAGTTTTCTTCTTTCTGCCAATATCCCAATTTATTTGTGGTCGACGCAGCATATATCCTTTTCTTCCATTCATCCCTGTCAGCTGTCATCTCATCATTCACTCCCTTTCCCATCATATCGGCCTTAACACAATCCATCTATCTTTTCTTTGGTCTCCCTCTACCTCTCTGTCCCTGCACATTCATATTCATCACTCTTTTAGTCACATGCGTTTCATCCCTCCTCATCACATACCCATACCAAGACAAACGATTCCGTTTCAACTTTTCTGTCACTGGCGCACTTTCAGACTACCAAATGGTATATGACAAATTATGTTAATTTTTGTAAATAAATCTTTATGACACTTTCACAAGTCAATGTTTTTAATTTTTTAACTAGATGGCACCGGCATTTCCTAACTGAAGACCTCAGAGAAGAAATACCGAAACAAACTCAGAGAATCATGGTCTCTTTTAAAGTCCAGACACTACTTAGTAGCAAATATATTGTTACGCCGAGGGGCTATTAGAATGACGTAGATGGGTCACGAAGGTTCTAGATAAATCGTAGAAGCATGTAGAATATTCGAAAGAAAGTACTCGAATGCGTACTCACGTAACAACAATAGATCAAGGTCAGGTTCAAAGGTCAATGCCCGTAAACAATAGACGATCAAGAAAAATGTAAGGCAATGTCTGAAATGGCCCTTTGAAGTGAGAACCGTAGTGGTTTTGAGTAGACCAGTCATATCTGAGAGCACGAATGCATCAGATATTGTGTAGCTCGACCCTAAAAAACCCGTTGCATTACGATACTAGATCAGTGTAACATTTGCGTAGGCCAACACTCAACACAGACAACCAAGCAACTCGGACTCCAACAAAGTTATTGGGACCAAGTCGTTCAAAGGAAACATGCGATATTAATACCCATTTCTCTCTTCCAGATAACCACATAAGAGACCATGTTCTTCCTCCTTCTCCTGCTTCTCCCTGGAGTGAGGGGCCAGGCACCTACAGCTTCCAGTCTCTTAGGACCCACGAATTACCAGAGACTTCCATTCAATACTGTACAGTTTGTACAACCTAAACCTACAAAGTAAGTAGTAAGTAGAATTATACTACGATTTTCTACTATCGCGGGCATACCTCTGACTCTCTACAGAAATACCTCAATAGGCTAGTCCAAAATGGCTTCATGAAAAAGTTTACCATATATGGCCGATACAGAAATAAAACAAGTTTGAAATCGGTTTAACAACAACGAACTTATAAGCAATTTACCACATATGGGGACGAGATAAAATACAATTTTCCCTGACATTCAGATAGGCATATCATAAGTCTTTAAAGTTATATAACAGATGTTGATGACAGAGATGTTGATACAGAGAAAATTTTGCATGTGGTGTTTACCTATATATAAAATAAATAAATATTCTGGGACATTTTTACACAGCACCATCTAGTCCCAAACTAAGCAGAGCTTGTACTATGGGTACTAGACAATAGATATAATACTTATATACTTTTTTTTTTGTAAATACATACTTATAATACTTAAGAAACACCCAGACGAACACAAACACTTAATATTCAACCCATAAGTTTTTGTGTCCTGTGGGAATCGAGCCCAGAATCAGCAGTCCGGTACTCAAACCACTAAACCACAGAGGTCGTCAAATAATTGACGACCTCTGTGCAGTTAGATTTAAGACACAAATACATATCATTCATATCTATATTTATCTGTAACAACTGTTGGTGAACCATAACTAAATAATTAAATAAGAGGCCAGAAAGGATCTGAATTTTTCGGTGGGCCTCTCGAGATTCTTGGGATTTAATTGGCAGGTATACGGTTGACTTTATCTGTTTTTTGATACAGATTGCTTTAAATAATTATCCTCCAAAGGGTTTGACATGAATGCAGCTTGAAATAAAACAACTTTACGGATTATATCGCGTTATATTAGTATCGAATACAATACAAATCCCGACGTTTCGAAAACGTTAAGACGCATGACACCTCAGTCTGCCCGTGACCATGGATGCTGTAAGGGGTCCGAAACGTCGGTATTTGTATTGTATTCGATACTAATATAACGCGATATAATCCGTAAAGTTGTTTTATTTCAATATGTCTGATATTCGCGTAAGCTTCAGAAATCAATATGAATGCAGCTGACAAAACCTGCGTTTTGACAAATGATATATTGCCATAACATGTCACAGAATAAACGCAAGATCTGAAAGTAGTTTCTTCAGAATCGACTACTGATTCGATTAAAGAGATTTTTTTATGGGATAGGGGGATTACCTGATGGTAAGCGATAACCGCCGCCAATGGACACCCACAACACCAGAGGAGTCACGAGTGCGTTTCCCGCCTTTTAAAAGGGTTTGGGCCTCCGGTAACCACACTCACTCGGCGAAACACAATGCAAGCGTTGTTTCACGCCGGTTTTCTGTGAGGCCGTGGTATCACTCCGGCCGAGTCGGTCTATTCGTGCCGAAGCATGGCTCTCCCACGTCTTTAGCTGCCTGCATACCTAATTCTTTGTTTATACCTATTGCAGGAATGTTTGTGAATCCATATCAATCTTTCGAATAAGTACCTTCCTTACCTATTAATATTCTTTAGATGTCATCATAGAAAATTCCGAGATGTGTTTTTAGAACTGAAATACATAACATTCATGTTATAGTAATCTCCTATTCAATATTATGATTTCATTATCTAGACAAAACGTTGTTATAGTCAATAGGTTATTACCTTAACTTTATAAGCGTAGAAGGATTAGTTATAACCTATCTAAGTCTCAGTAGTCTAGTGATAACCCGTGGTCCAATTTCTAAGCAAAATTTTGATCAAATCAAACCATACCATCACGCCTATATTCCCCGAAGGGTTAGGCAGAGTCGTACTAATGTACACCCACAGTTCGCCGGTATGTATAGCTCCCATGTAATAGGGGGCGTGCCTATTGCCATTACATACATACATACATACACTCACGCCCTTCTCCCACAGGGGTAGGCAGAAACTATAGACTGCCACTTGCTACGATTCTTGCATGCCTCTTTTGCTTCTGCGACATTCATACATCTTTTCATACATACGCGCCAGTTGCGAGTACTACGCACCTGACCTTTTTGAAGGACTTCGCCAATAAGATTATTAGTATTATTAGTTATTGCCATTAACTGGGCACAAATTCCAAACTCCGAGCTGCTACTGGGAATTCCATGGAAAAACCCAATAACACTTTGCTCGACCTGGGAATCGAACCCAAGACCTGTAGCGTAGCAGTCGCGCTCAGGACCACTTGGCTAATGAGGCAGTTTCAAATCAAATCAAATCCTATTTACATGCGTATGCATACAAAAACATGCAAGATTTTTAAATGTTTCAATTTTAGTCCAGTCAATTTGATGGATTTTTCTATGAAATTCTCAGTAACTGCTCGGAGATTTTTGCCCGGTTCATGGCAATCAATCGCCCCTTTAGATGGCATCTAAATATACTGGCGAACTGTGAGAGTAACTAGTACTCTGCCCGCCGCCCATGGACACCCGCAACACCAGAGGAGTCACAAGTGCGTTGCCCGCCTTTTAAAAGGGTTTGGGCCTTTTTTTTTTTTTTGTTGACGGGGTTGGAAATGCTTTATGCACTATCCACCACTCCGGGGAGAGCGGTGGGGTGTGTCGGACTCCGCTCTGAAAAGAGCGATCTAACGACTAAAACCAACACCGCCTACGGGACGTGCACGCCACGTGCCGGGCCTACGGGAGCGCTGTAGCATTCGTCCGCGGAAAGGGTTTGGGCCTTTTTTTTTTTTTTTTTTTTTTTTTTTTTTTTTTTTTTTTTTTTTTTTTGTGGCCCCGTGGAAAAATGCTTAATGCACGAACACCGCCGCGGGGGATGCGACGGTGAACAGTGTCGGACTCCTCGCCCTGAAAAGGGCGCCCTACCGACTAAAAAACCACGGGAGGTCTCGTAACACCACTGTAGCGCCGGAGTCACGGGAACAAAGATTCTTCCGCGACTCCGGCAGTGGCGGGTCGCCTGAGACGGCGACCACCTAACCTTAGGGGGGAGGCGTGCTGCACGCTCTCCCCACAACTCACTCCCACTCCCGGAGTGGGACGCGGTTGCCAGCCGCGCCACTTACCCGGGCCATAGTGCCGGCGACACGGTCCCCCTGCGTGTCACCGGCGGCCCCTTCCTACTGGGCCGTTCTCTGATCGGGCGGCCGACGACCCACGTCGGCCGCCCGCAGGCCACAGCTCATGGAGGCCGGAGGTCAGTGAGCGCCCTCCGGCGCCCGGTGCGTCTCCTTCGGGACGGGAGAGGGGTTGAGATTTCTCTCTCCCTCTCCGCCGCCTCCTTGGCGAGCATGACGTGCTCGCAAAACGAGGCGGCGGCGTCCCACGCGTTCTCGCTCCGGACCATGGAGCGAACCAAGGTCGGAAGCGAGAGGTCACCACCGGTGGCCGCAACGAGGCCACGGCGTTGCTCTGCCCAAGCGGGGCAGGCGGTCAGCGTGTGCTGCGCCGTGTCCTCGGCGCAGCCCTCACAGTGGTGACAACCGGGCGTTGGCTCGCGACCGATGCGACACAGGTACCTGCCGAAGCATCCGTGTCCGGACAGCACCTGCGTCAGCCGGTAAGAGAGGGCGCCGTGGCGCCTCTCGAGCCAATCCTCCATGACGGGTCTTACCGCCGCTATAAGGGCGTGCCCCGCGCTGGGTTGCGCAAGTCGTTCCCTCCATTCCGCCACTAGGACCCGGCGGAGCGCGTTGCGCCGCTCCATAGTTTCGCGGGGCAACGGCAGGTCGCCCCGCTGCAGGTCCTCCACGCGCCGCCGATACAGCGACGCGAGGACCATTGCCTCCAGGTCCCAGGGCGCGGATCCGGCAAGGAGGCTCGCCGCCTCGAAGGAGATCGTGCGATAGCCCCTGACCACTCTGACGGCCATCGCCCGCTGCGGCCTCCGCAGCAGAGCGGCATTGCGGGCCGTCAGAGTGTACGCCCACACTGGCGCCCCGTAGAGCGCCATTGATCGCACGATCCCCGTATAGAGCCTCCGGCAGGAGGCACTGGGCCCCCCCAAGTTGGGCAGCAGCCGCGACAGAGCTGACGCGGCGCCCATCAGCTTGGGGCCCAGTCTCCGGAAATGGTGTCCGAAGTCCCATCGGCCGTCGAGCACGAGTCCGAGGTACTTCATCGTCGGCTCGACGCCGATGCGGACACCCCCCACCACTATGTGGGATCCCGGTGGTGGCGCCCTCCGCGGCCCGTGGAAAAACAGGGCCTCGGATTTGCAGAGCGCCACCTCCAACCCCAACTGCCGGATCCTACCAACAACCTGCGCAACCCCCGCTGTGGCCAGAACGGCCGCCTGCTGGTGCGTTCCCCCCCTCGCTGTGACTAGCGTGTCGTCGGCGTAGCAAGTCACGCCGACGCAGGGGGGGAGCGCACCACGCAACACCCAGTCGTACCCGATGTTCCACAGGAGCGGACCCAGGACCGAGCCCTGTGGAACACCGCACGACATCTCTCGCCGACCCCAACCTTCGCGACCCGGGTAGATGACGGATCGCTCCGTCAGATAAGCCCCGACAATGCGGCGGAGGTAGGTCGGCACTCGGTGATAGACGAGTGCCGCCCTGATGCAACTCCAAGGCAAGGTGTTGAAGGCGTTGGCGATGTCTAAAGACACCGCCAAAACAACCTCGCCCCGGGCAACAGCATCCTCCGCCTGGGCCCTTACGCGCATGATTGCGTCGATGGTGGAGCGCCCGCGACGGAAGCCAAACTGGCTTTCTGCCAGATCCGGCCCAACACACGTGAGGTGTGCGACGAGGCGGCCGGCAATGACTCTTTCGAAGAGTTTGCCCGCCTCGTCCAGCAACACGATGGGCCGGTATGCGGACGGACTGTCCGCAGGGCGCCCCTCCTTCCTCAGCAGGACCAGCTTCCCGGTCTTCCACCGGCTCGGAAACTGGCCGCGCTCGAGGCATGCGCTGAAGAGCCCCGCAAGTCGGGGCCCGAGAGCCTCTAAAGCCAGGACCCATGCACGGCCTGGAATGCCGTCGGGCCCTGGGGCGGTGTTTTTGGCTTGAAGCCGTTGCACCGCCACTCTCATATCCACCCGGGTCACTTCGGGCACGTCGTCGTCGTCGTCGTCGTCCGCGTCGGGCGCGGGAGACGGAGCCATTGGCGGGGGTGAGTGCTCACCCCGCGAGGGGAACAAAGCGCTCACCACGCCCTCCAGGAGACCAGGAGTGAGACTCTGGGACAGCGGGGGGGCCCACGGGCGAAGTTTGCCCCGTACCATACGGTATGGGCGCCCCCACGGATCGAGGTCCAGAGTCGCCACCATCTCCTCGTGGGCCAAATCTTTGGCCCGCGTGATCTCCTCGGAGAGGGCGAGCTTCGCAGCCACGTAACCCTCGTACAGCTCCGCCTCTACGGCTTCCGCATCTGGTGTGCGGGTGCGCCTCCCGCGATGCCTGGTGTACTGGCGTCGCACCGCGATGCAGGCGCGCCTAAGGCGCTCGATGCCCTGCGACCACCAGTACACCCGACGTCTCGCGGCTCCGGGACGAGCCCGAGGCATGGCCGCATCACAGATGCGCGACAGGGTCCGTTGGAACCATTGAGCCTCCTCCTCGATGTCGGCGGGCCTGCCCGGTGCTGTCACCCAGGCCTGTACGATGGAGGCTTCCAACAAGGCGTCCCTGTCAAGCCGCTTCACAACCCAACGCGGACCGACCCCAGCAGGGGCCGCTCGAACCGGGGGCGCGTCGGAGGTCTGGGCGGAGACGTCGAACCGGATATACCGGTGATCGGACAACGTCTCCACCTCCTCGACGACACGCCAGTTCCGAACTCGGCGCGCCAGTGCGGGGCTGGCGAACGATATATCGACGATCGATCCGCCCCGCTGGCGCACGCACGTGAGGACGGAACCTCGGTTGAGGACCAGTAGGCCCATTGAAAGGGCCCACTCCTCCAGCTCCTCGCCCTTGGCGTCCGTGACCGGGGAACCCCAGGCCGCCGACTTGGCGTTGAAGTCCCCGAGGGCCAAAATGGGGCGAGGGTGGCTGCGACCGACGACTGTGCCCAGTTCCGCAAGGAACACCTCCATGTCGGCGAGAGATTTGTTGGGGGAGAAATACACCCCCAACACCACCACCCCATCCAACTCCGCCGCAACGTATCCCCGTCCCCTGGTGATATTTCCGAGGAACGGGGACCCGGCGGCGGAACTAGAAATAATGATGGCCACCGAGCCATCAATGTCCGCGACCCAATCGTCCCTGGACGGGACGAAGTATGGCTCGGCAACCACTGCGACGTTTATCAACCACTGCGCCATGCTCTGGAGAAGGAGATCCTGAGCTCTGGCGCAGTGGTTGAGATTCGCTTGGAGGAGGCTAAGGTTTTGGTCCATCACTGGGTGTCCATCCTTGCCTCCTCTTGTGCCTGGCTTGGCACAACAGCGGCCGCTGTTGACTTTGCGGCCGCTGCGTTGGCGGTCAGTCCGTCCTTGCGCCGCGCGGGTGGGACGCAGGCTTTGCTGCCCACGGGATGATTGGCCGGCTTGCCAGCCGCCGCGCACACACGGCAGTGTGGCGCGGCGTCACAGAAGCCGGCCGTGTGCCCAGTCCGGCCGCAGCGGAAGCAGCAGCCGCTGCAGTCCACTTCGGAGGTGCACCGCACACCAACGTGACCGCTGATGTGGCAACGGTAGCACCTCCTGGGCCGGGCCTTGAGCAGCTTGACCCGCACAATACTCCACCCCACCACCAACGTTTTGCCGTCCAGCACTCGGCGGACCGCATCGACGGGACAACTAACGACGGCTGTGCCCGAACCGTCGAAGGTGCGGCGCACCGGTCCCGTCTTGACCTGGTCCGCCGTGCAGTTGCCGGCCTTGGCAACTGCGACCCTGATGTCCTCGGCAGTCACTGTGTCGTCCAGGTCCAAGAGGCGCAGATCCGCGCTCTTGGTTGGCCTGGACACCTTGACCGCCTCGGACTCGAGTGCCGCCCTCAGCTTTTCGGCGAGGGCGTCAGCCTTTGGGCCACTGGTGCTGGCAGCGCCGGGGATCTCCAACATGCGGGCTCCGGTTGCTGTCGTCTTGACCCGGATACCCGCAATGCCCAGGTCGCCAAGGCTGATATCAGCCCTGGCTTTGGCCAAGATCCCCAGGTAGGTGGCGCCCCGCTCTGTTGCCTCGGGCTGTAGCGTGAGTACTACAGCCGAGGAGCGAGGGGCGCGGAGCCTGGCCGCCCTCCTTTCTTCTGCTTCTTTAGCCTCCTTGGCCTTTTTGGAGGCCTTTTTATTCTGTTTTTGGGCCTGCTTCTTGGCGCCCACAGTTTCCCAACCGTCCTGGTTGGGAGTTTGGGGCGCCTGGCCCTGGGTCGCCTGAACCCTCTGTCCCTCCTCCTGGGTAGCAGCTGCTGCGGCAGCACTCGCTTTGCCCCCGCGGCCTCTCCTCCCACGCCCCTTTCCCTTTGGCTGGGATGTGGCAATGTGGGAGGCCGCGGCCGCGGCGGCGGTCTGCGCCGGTGGCGGCGGCGGCGGCGGTGGCGGCGGCGGCGGCGGTGGCGCTGTGGTTTGCGCCGGTTTCGCAGCCGCCGCTGGTCGGACAGCTGGGGCACCCGTCCGCGGCAAGGCGGTTTTGGCCGCGTAGGTAGCAGGTCCCCCCGCTTTGGCGGACTCCTCCGCCCTCCGCTTGTCTGCCGCCAGCGGCGGTCGGAGGTTTTTCTCCTGGAGGAGCCTCGGCTCCAAGGCCTCCAGGCGGGCATTAATCATATCGCCAGTCTGGCGCATGATTGCCTGCACAATCTCCTGCACCTGGTCGGCCTGTAAAAGCCCAGGTGCGGGAGTGGGCACAGCAGGCGCGGGTGCGGCGGCGGCCTGCGATGGCCGGCCCTGCTGCCGACGGAATTCGGCCTTTAGGGCGGCCATTTCCCTCTCGAGGGCTCCCACCTTGGTTAGGAGACGGGCATTCTCCTCCCTCAGCTTCGCCGTCTCCTCCGAGGCGGTGCGGTCCACGAGGATCCTGACCGCCTCCCCAATGCCGTCAGCCGCCTCTTTTAAGGCACGCGTGAACGTGCCCTTCAGGTTGCCAGACTTAGTGGCAACCATCCGGACGACGCTCACGCTGTCGCCCACCATTTGGCTCAAGGCCACTGCCGTCGGGCCACCCGCAGTAGAAGCAAAGGCTTCCCGCCGCTCTTTGGCCCGACGAGCGAGTTCGGTGACCTCGTCCACCACCGCCGTCTTTCTTTCATCGCGCCTGGCGGTGCGCAGCTCCGCCTCAGTGCGCAGGACGAAATCGTCCGTCTCCATTTGCGGGAGACCGGAGTCGCTCTCCCCCCCGCTGGCGACGGGCGTACCCGGGCGCTTGAAGCGGCCCTGGCTATCGCGCACTGGTGCCTTGGCGCGCCCCCCCCTTCTGGCCGTGGGCACTTTGGCGGCCGATAGGTTTTCCTCGCTGGAGGCGGGGCCCATACCCGCCTCAGTCGCGTCCCGCCTTCTTGGCGGACGGTTGAGTCCTCTCGACGACTCGGTGTCGGAGAGGACCTGGTCCCCAGAGGGACATGAGCCTTCTCGGCTCCCACTGCGATGCACTACGGCATCCTCCTCATATTTTTTATTATCTAAATCCATACAGAATCCCACGAGTATGGGGGAAATAAATGTCCACCCGGGCAGTGCCCCCTGTACCCGGGTAAGCGTATAGTGTGACCCAACCAGGGGGTCCGCAGGTACCCTGGTGGGGGTCGCACTAGCGACTGGCTTCTCCGGAGAGCCCCGCCAGCCACTCATCTCCTCGCGGTGCGCCGCCGCTTGAGATTGGGGGTGATTTTTGTCAAGGTTGTCTTCCTCGCAGTCCGGGCGGTTAAGCCGAGACTGACGGCGGACACCTTACGCTAAGCCGCGAGACATGACCACTGCACTCAGCGTGTAAGGCATCCTCCGATTTGGCGACGGTGGCAGAGGAGACAGAACTCCCGCTGCCTGCTCGACGGTAGGGTGAGTACACGCCGAGCCCGCCCTTGCTCCTCCACTGTACCCTCTGATGAGCAGAGGGATACGTGGAGCAACCCTCCCTGTGGCCATTGAGTGACCCCAGCCACGTCAGACTTCGCCACGAGCAACAAGACCCCCCAAAACCAGGGAGAGTTATTGCCCGTGCCCGGTGTGCACCGGCCCCCACAGCTGCTCTTCCCCCCGGACTAGGTTCCATAAGGGATTAGCAGCTGGGGAGCACACGAGGAGGTGTCTGACTTGCACCCCAAAGGGTTTGGGCCTCCGGTAACCTCACTCACTCGGCGAAACACAACGCAAACATTCTTGTGTAATTTCAAGGGAAATTCGTATTTTATCATACTTTTCTTCTTAGAAGTACTGTAGTATATGTTATATATGTAGGTTTTTTTAGGGTTCCGTACCCAAAGGGTAAAAACGGGACCCTATTACTAAGACTTCGCTGTCTGTCCGTCACCAGGCTGTAACTCAAGAACCGCGATTGCTAGACACTTGAAATTTTCACAAATTATGTATTTCTGTTGCCGCTATAACAACAAATACTAAAAACAAAATAAAATAAATATTAAAGGGCAGCTCCCATACAACAAACGCGAGTTATGGTACCTTCGTGCGCGAGTCCGAATCGCACTTGGCCGGTTTTTTATGGGATAGGGGAGCAAACGAGCAGACGGATCACCTGATGGTAGGCGATAACCGCTGCCCATGGACACCAGAAACACCAGAAGAGTCACAAGTGTGTTGCCCGCCTTTTTAAAAGGGTTTAGGCCTTTTTTTTTTTTTTTTTTTGTTGACGGGGTTGGAAATGCTTTATGCACTATCCACCACTCCGGGGAGAGCGCTGGGGTGTGTCGGACTCCGCTCTGAAAAGAGCGATCTACCGACTAAAACCAACCTCGGCGTTTCGCGACACCACTTTGGTGCCGGGCCTACGGGAGCGCTGTAGCATTCGTCCGCGGACCCGGCAGTGGCGGGCCGCCTTTTGCGGCCCCCTTCGCATAAGGGGAGACAAACGTGGACGTTCTCCCTCCCCTTCTTCTACCGATCCGCTGAGTGGAGCGCGGAAACTGCAAACCGCGTTGCCAGCTCGGGCCTTGTGAGTGGGCGGTCGGACTTCCCCAAGTCCGCCGCCCGTGGCCCTTTATGGTGGTTGGAACAGGGCGTTATCTGCCCTGTTCCTACGCCCGGTGCGAGTGCGCCGGGCGCGGATCGGCAGGGTGGAGGCACTCTCTCTCACCCTCTCTGCATCTTCCTTCTGCGAGAGAACCTCCTCGCAGAAGGCGACCGTTGCCTGCCAGGCTTCGGCGTCGCCGACCATAGCAGATACTACGGCCGGCAACGCAAGGTCCACTCCAATTGCATCCCTGAGGACACGGCGCCGCTCTGCCCACGCTGTACACTGCTCGAGCGTGTGCTGCGCCGTGTCCTCAGGGCAGTCGCTGCAATGATGGCAGCGGGCGTCCGGCTCCCTTCCGGCGACGCGACACAGGTACTTGCCGAAACACCCATGTCCGGACAAGACCTGCGTCAGCCGGAAGGTCAGCACGCCGTGACGCCTGCCCACCCATGCCGGCAGGACCGGTCCGAGTGCCTCCACGGTTCGGAGGCCAGCGCCCGGGCGCTCTAGGCGCCGCCTCCACTCCTCCACTGCCGCTGAGTGCAGCCTCTCCCGCTGGTATTCCACCTCCCTCGGGGCGGGCCAGTCACCGCGCTCCGTCACCCGCTTCCGCCAGGTGTACAGCGACGCCAGAACGCGGGCGTCTATGTCCCAAGGGAGCGACCCAGCAAGGGCGCATGCCGCCTCCGCCGATATGGTGCGATATCCCCGTATCACTCGGATGGATATCGCACGCTGTGGGCGCCGCAATAGTGCGGCACCGACTCCGGTGAGCTCGGTAGCCCAGACAGGGGCTCCGTACAGGGCCATCGAGCGAATGACCCCCAGGTAGAGTCGCCTGCAGGTGACGTTCGGGCCACCGAGATTCGGCAGCAGACGCCCCAAAGCACCGGCTGCACCCAGCAGCCGCGGTGCAAGGCGCTGGAAGTGGCCATGAAAGGTCCACCTTCCGTCCAACACGAGCCCCAGGTACCGCATATATGGTTTGACATCAACCTGGACCCCACCGACGACTATGTGGGATCCAGGTGGGGGTTTCCTCCGGGGCCCGTGAAAACAAAGGGCCTCCGTCTTCG
The DNA here is from genome assembly GCA_947256265.1 of Acronicta leporina. Taxonomy (NCBI): domain Eukaryota; kingdom Metazoa; phylum Arthropoda; class Insecta; order Lepidoptera; family Noctuidae; genus Acronicta; species Acronicta leporina. The sequence continues at coordinate 977,448 of OX366537.1, read as the reverse complement.
TCAAAGCCACCTCCAGCCCCAGCCTGCGGATTCGCGCCACAGTTTCTGCCACGCCCGCCGTGGCCAGACAGGCCGCCTCCCCGAAAGATTGCCCGCGGGCCAGAACGAGCGTGTCGTCCGCGTAGCAGACGACCTCGACGCCCGGGAGCATCGCCCCACGCAGCACCCAATCATATCCGATGTTCCACAAGAGCGGCCCGAGGACCGAGCCCTGTGGAACACCGCACACCATCTCCCTCGTGCACACGCCGTCCCGACCCATGTACGTGACGGCGCGGTTGCCTAGGTAGTCCCCGACCATCCGTCGCAGGTGGAGCGGCACCCGGTGATACCGAAGCGCCTCAATGATGCAGCCCCAAGGCAGAGTGTTGAATGCGTTTGCGATATCCAACGACACCGCGAGCAACACTCCGCCGCCTGCTACCACTTGGTCCGAGAGGGCCTTGACGCGTAGGACAGCGTCGACGGTCGAACGGCCCGCTCGGAAACCGAACTGGTTCTCGGATAGATCGGGGCCAGTCCTCACCAAGTGCTTAACGAGACGCCCCGCGGTGATCCGCTCGAGGAGCTTGCACGCCTCATCAAGCAGCACGATGGGTCTGTATGCAGAGGGAGTGACCGCGGGGCGACCCTCCTTGCGCAGCAGCACCAATCTGCCCGCCTTCCAGCGCTCAGGGAAGCGACCCTGCCTAAAGCACTCTGTGAACAGCTCCTGCAGCCTCGGGCCCAGCACCTGAAGGGCCAGCGCCAGTGCGCGCCCAGGGACGCCATCTGGCCCCGGGGCCCGGTTCCGTGCTCTCATGCGCCCCTCCGCCGCCTCAAACTCTGCCCGCGTGACCGCTGGGACGTCGTCCTCTTCCCTTTCCTGCGGCCCCTCAGTGCGGGGCTGCATCGGAGGTGGTGTGTGGTCCGCCCTGTGCGGAAACAAGGCGGAGACGACGTCAGTCACGAAGGCGGGCTCCAAGCTCTCTGTGAGCGGAGGAGCCCATGGGCGAAGCTTGGCCCTCGCCACCTTGTATGGCCGACCCCAAGGGTCACCATCCAGAAGCTGCAGGAACTGTTCATTCGCGGCCTCTTTGGCTCGGCTTATGCCCAGCTGCAGCGCCTCTTTCGCCCTTTTGTAGGGCTCGTACAGCTGGGCATCTAGGGACTCGTCCCGTAGGCGACGTCGGCGGTGTCTGCTGTACCGGCGTCGGGCAGCAACGCATGCCTCGCGCATCCCCGCCAGCTCCTGAGACCACCAGTACACTTGACGCCTTTGAGGTCCTGACCTGGCCCGGGGCATAGCTGCGTCACAGACTTGCTGCATCGCCTCGCGGAACCAGGCCACTTCGGCGTCAAGATCCATCGCCGGTCCCCCAGGAGTCGTGGAAAACCAGGCCTGCACGATGGCTGCCTCGATGAGGACGTCTCTGTCGAGCTTGCCGAGGACCCACCTCGGGGTCGCTGCATTGGCTCGACCCGGGCGGCTGCTGCTGCTGCGGGCCGCCGAGGGAGCGGAGATCTCGAACCGGATATACCGGTGGTCTGAGAGAGTCTCCACCCCCTCTAATACCCTCCAGTCCTGGGCGCGGCACGCTACCGCTGGGCTGGCGAATGAGACGTCCACAATCGAGCCGCCGTTGTGCCGCACACACGTGTGGACCGTCCCGCGGTTGAGGATTTCTAGCCCCGCCGAAACTGCCCACTCCTCCAGCACGTCACCACGAGCGTTGGTGACAGAGCCACCCCAAGCCCTGGATTTGGCGTTGAAGTCGCCAAGGAGCAGAACGGGACCGGCGGGGCCCCGCCCAATCAAAGCCCCCACATCCCCGAGGAAAGCCTCAAACTCCGCAAGGACTCTGCTGGGCGAAAAATAAACCCCAACCACGAGAATGCCCCCGATAATGGCCGCGACACAGCCCGATCTCCGGTCAAACACCGCCATTGTGGCTCCAGTAGAGGGCTGACATATTATGGCCACAGTGCCATCTGCGTCCCCCGCCCAGTTATCCCTTGGCGGAACCCAGTATGGTTCCGCTACTACGGCCACGTTGATCATCCACTCCGCCATGCTCTGGAGTAATAAGTCCTGAGCTCTGGCGGAGTGGTTGAGATTACCCTGGACAACTGACAATGGTCGTAGGGCCATTATTGGGTGTCAGTAGTCCGGTCCTCCACATCCATGGCCTGGGTGGCCGCAGGTTGGGTCAGCTGCTGCGACAGGGCCTGTGTGACCCTACTCCTGCTTCCCTTCTTCTGGTTTCGGGCCACACAGGCCCTGGCGCCGATCCTGTGGTCGGCGGGTTTCCCCTCCTCCGCGCATAGGGAACAGTGCGGGGTGGCAGAGCACTGCCCAGCCTTGTGCCCCCGCTGGCTACATCGGTAGCACAGATCGCTCCGATCGACGGTCGATGAGCATGTGTGCTGTACATGCCCACCGTGCAGGCAGCGGAAACACTGTAGGGGCCTCGATTCCAGCAGCGTCACCTTTGCCGAGACCCACCCAACAAGCAGCCGATTGGCGCTGCTTACTTTTTTGGCCGCCATTACAGGGCAGCGGACCCAGACCATATACAGACCATCAGGTCCCAAGCGACTGTCTCCCACCCTGACGTCGGCCTCCGCGCATCCACCGATGCGCGCAACCGTGGCGGCCACTTCTAGAGGGGTGACGGAGTCATCCAATTCCGACAGGCGCATCTCTGCACATTTTGTCGGTCTGGAGACCCGCACCGCCTCATTCCCGAGGCACTCTCTCAGCTTTGCCGCTAAGAGGTCGGCCTTTTCGCTCGTCTGTGCCCCGGGAATCTCCAATATGCGGGCGCCAGTGACCGCCCGCCTAAAGCGGAGGGGCGGGATACCGAGCTCCGCCAGCCCTATCTTCGTCTTGGCCTCTGCAAGGACTGACGCATATGACACGCCCCTCTTCTCGGCCTCAGGCTGCAAGGTCAAGACCACCGCGGATGAGCGCGGCGCTTGCAGTTTGCGCACCGACTGCTTCTTCCTGGCCTCTTCCTTGTTGGCCTTCTTTTTATTTAAGACCGTCTGCCATTCTCCCTCTTTGGGGGGGTTGGCATCTGGGTTGGCCTCGCCCTTCTTCTTACGTCTCCTTTTCTTTTTGCCGTTAGTCTGCGCCGGTGCAGCTTGCGACGATGTAGCCGTAGGGGCAGCTTGGGAGGGCACTACCTGTGAAGGTGCAGCCTGGGCGGTTGTCGCCTGGGAGGACCCAGCCTGCGAAGGCTCAGCCCCAAGTAATGGCGCAGCCTTAGGCGCTGCCTTAGACGCAGCCTTAGGCCCAGCCTTAGGCGCAGCCTGCAATGGCGCTACCTTAGGCGCAGCCTGCGATGAATCAGTCCTCGCTGTCTTTTTTGCTGCTGTCTGGGCATATGTTGCAGCAGACTCCTCCGCCCTCCTTTTGTCCGCCGCTAGGGGCGGCCGAAGAGTTGCAGCTGGAAGCAGCCTTGGCTCCAACGCTTCGAGGCGAGCATTCATCATGCTCCCGGCTTGGAGCATGACGACCCGCATTATCTCCGCAATTTGGTCGGACTGCAGCGACCCGGGAGCCACCGGAGCAGAGGCAGGCACTGTGAGGGTGGGCCGCTCTTGCCGCTTGTGGAACTCTGCCTTTAGAGCGGACAGTTCACGCTCAAGGCCCTCCAGTTTGGCTTGGAGACGGCAATTCTCCTCCAGCATCTTCACCATCTCCTCTGAGGCCGTCCGATTTAGGAGGACTTCCACCGCCTCCCTTATTCCCTCTGCCGCCTCTTTTAAGGCCCGCGTGAACGTTCCTTTTAGGTTGCCTGACTTTGTGGCAACCTTCAAGACGACGTCCACGGCGTCAGCTACCTGGCGGTTTAAGGCCGCTGATGTTCGGCCCTCCGCGGCGGTCGCGTAGGCAGACCGCCTTTCTCGGGCCTGGCGTGCCATTTCGGCGACCTCGTCCAACACCAAGGCCTTGTCCTTACCCCTCTTCGCGGCACTGGCCTCTGCTTTATTGCAGAGGAGCACCGCATCCTCTTGTTCCGGCTGGGTTGTGCCGGAATCGCTCTCCTCACTTGGCCTCGGTGTGCCTGGACGCTTCACAAAGCGACCCCGGGTGTCGCGCGATACCGAGGAGGCGGACGTTCGCCCCCTGCTGGATGTAGCCACCTTGGCGGCTGACAGGTTCTCCTCGCTAGAAGAGAGACCCAGTGCCTCCTCATCGCCCGACAGCATAGCGCGCGGGCGCTTTCTCAACGATTTGGAGAGCTCCAAATCGTTCTCCTGCTCTTCAAAGTTAATAAATTGATGATCCATATATGATCCCACGAGTATGGGGGAAAAGATGGTCCACCCGGGCAGTGCCCCCTGTACCCGGGTAAGCCTACAGTAACCCGCCAGAGGGTCGGCTGGTACTCTGACGGGGGTCGCACTAGAGACTGAACTCCCTTCAGCCATTCGTCCCATCACGGTGCGCCGCCGCTTGAGATTGGGCGGTCCGGGCGGTTAAGCCAAGACCGACGGGAGGCACCCCACGCTGGGCCGTGAGACATGACCACGACACCCAGCACGCTGTGAAGTACTTCCCGATTTGACTGACGGTGGCAGGGGAGACAGAACTCCCACTGCCTGCTCGGAGGTAGGGTGAGTACACACCGAGCCCGCCCTAGTTTCTCCACTGTGCCCTCTGCTAGGATCAGAGGGACACGCGGAGCAACGCCCCCGGCCCCTAAAAGGGGGGCCCAAGCCCTGCGTAGGGCTTCCCGGCCCTGAAAAGGGCCCTAGGTCAGACATTCGCCACGGGCAACAAGACTCCCCATTAAACAGAGGAGAGTTATTGCCCGTGCCCAGGATGCACCGGCCCCACACGACTGCCGTTCCCCACGGACGTATCCAGAAGGGACAAGCAGCCGGGGGCACACGAGGAGGTTGCCTGACTTGCACCCCAAAGGGTTTAGGCCTCCGGTAACCTCACTCACTCGGCGAAACACAACGCAAGCGTTGTTTCACACCGGTTTTCTGTGAGGCCATGGTATCACTCCGGTCGAGCCGGCCAATTCGTGCCGAAGCATGGCTCTCGTTTAAAAGAGAAACAGTCATTACATTAAATTTTTCATTCCTTATTACGTACCAATGCAGCCGAGGTGTACTATAACAAGAAAATAATGGCTTACTAATGTGAAATCAATACTGCAGCTATCTACTTTAACCGATGGTTTTAACTGTTCGATTTAAACTTTGCGAGTTAACGCTAATGACCTTATATCGGTACGTGGAATATTCCCGTGTTCATTTCGTAAAAATCACTTAGCCACAACTATTATAATATTACTAGCTTCTGCCCGCGACTTCGTCCGCGGTCTTAGCGTGATGAACGTGGCCTATAGCCTTCCTCAATAAATGGGCTATCTAACACTGAAAGACTTTTTCAAATCGGAACACTTCAAGACTATTAACAACTGCCTTAGGAATTTTCGATCAGGCTACCATAAGGTGTCCTCACGCGAGTTTAAAATTTTTTACCCATCCCAAAAAGTGCACAATACCGCTTTTTTTATAGGATAGGCAAACGAACAGACGGATCACCTGATGGTAAGCGATAACCACCGCCCATGAACACCCGCAACACCAGAGGATTCACAAGTGCGTTGCCCGCCTTTTAAAAGGGTTTGGGCCTCCGGTAACCTCCCTCACTCGGCGAAATACAACGGAAGCGTTGTTTAACGCCGGATTTCTGTGAGGCCGTAGTATCACTCCGGTCGAGCCGGCCCATTCGTGCCGAAACATGGCTCTCCCACCGCTAAAGAAGTTTCCACTTCAAAAAGCTATGGAAGGTTCATATTTTTATGAATATGGGGTTTAAACTCTATTGTTTGCTTCGACAGTGAAAAGATTACGACTCAGCATAAATGCCTCGCTTGGACAGCAGAACACAGTAAATTTGGCACCGGTATTACAAGTGAAGGTGTTAGCTAGCCAGCCAAAATAATTAGATACTATTTCCAAGCTAGCTTTCTGTCTTTTGTTTATTTCACAGCTATCAAGGTACAAAAATCTCAGTAGCCCTTCACCACTTAAGTGTCAGAACAATGGCCTCAACGTTTTTCTTACTTCGTGGGAATGTACGCAACTATGATAAATACTATATACCTATAATCAATACTAAGTAATTATATTTATTTCTGTAATTAAATCTTTTAAAGACAATTTTATAAGTCAATATTTTAATGATACCGCCAGCATTTCCCTACTGACGGCCTCTAAGAAGAAACCCCGAATCAAACTCTAAGAATCATGGTATCTTTTAAAGTCTACCCTGAGAGAGCCATGTTTCAGCACGAATAGGCCAACTCGACTGGAGTGATACCACGGCCTCTAACAACGCTTACGTTGTGTTTCGCCGAGTGTGGGAGGAGGCCTAAAACCTTTTAAAAGGCGAGCAACGCACTTTAGACGTCACAAAGTATTAAAAATTGTGTCACATAATTGATACTGCAGTGTACAGGCAATGTCTGATATGGCCCTTTAAAGAAGAATTAAGATTTTTCTCGCCGGCGTCTGATGTCTGACAAATCAAATCAAATCAAATAATCAATTATTTATTGTCTCAAAAAGATTACATTCTTACATGGATCATTCCCTAGATCCCACACTAGGATTCCCTGTGTCGTGGGATCTAGTCTCCTTCAGTCCGACATAATAGCAGACAATAAAGATCACAATAAGAAAAAATATTATGAAAAGGAAAAAATAACAATTAATATAATATCATGAGTATAAAAAGCCTATTGGGTGTGTGCATGTGTGTGTGTACGTACGGTGTGTGGGGGGGAGGTATGCATATGTCTGTACGTTTGGTGTTTGTTGAACTGCCTCATTAGCCAAGTGGTCCTGAGCGTGACTGCTACGCTAGAGGTCCTGGGTTCGATTCCCAGGTCGAGCAAAGTGTGATTGGGTTTTTCTATGAAATTCCCAGTAGCAGCTCGGAGTTAGGAATTTGTGCCCGGTTAATGGCAATAGGCTCGCCCCCTATTACATGGGACCTAAAACATACCGGCGAACTGTGGGTGTACATTAGTACGCCTCTGCCTAACCCTTCGGGGAATACAGGCGTGATGGTATGTTTTGGTGTTTGTTACTGTATAATTGCTAAAATAGCTTCTGTTAACTTTCACACTTTCTGTTCAACTCGCATCTGCAAACTCCTTTAATTCTGATTAGAGATCTGTTCTCAGCCAGGGGCCACAACACGTCAACAGGTCTCAGGTCAGGGACTAAATAGGTTGACGATAATGATGAAACTACTAATATTTTATTTCAGAAAAGGACCAATCTTATTTCCCAACGATGCCCCTCCACCCCCGCCACCTCCCCTCATCGTGACCTCAAGACCGCTGAGCGAATCCATTGCCAGAAGCGAGCTGAATCCCAACAACAGCCTGGCAGCCCAATCTGAACGCCACCAGGTTGCCTTCAAGCCAGAATTCCTGGCTAGAGGCAAGAACTATAGGCCGTTTTCGTATGCCTTGGCTACGGTAACTCCTGTCTATAACTTTGGGCAGCAATCTACCAATGATGAATACCCAGTGAAGAGCCGAAAGGATAATTATTATAATGATTATGAGGTAAGGAATAGTAAATACCTAATCCTTGAAATTCTCAGTATCAGCTCGGAGTTTGGGATTTGTGCCCGGTTAATAGCAATAGGTTCGCCCCCTATTACATGGGACCTAAATATAGCGGTGAAATGTGGGTGTATATTAGTGCGCCTCTGCCTAACCCTTCTGGGAATACAGGCGTGTTGGCATTATATGTTGTTATTTAATAAAATTTCACAATAGAACTGTATTTTTTTACAAATTTTACATACATACCATCACGCTTCTATTCCTCAAAGGGTTAGGCAGAGACGTACTTCTGTATACTTACAGTCCGCCGGTATGTTTAAGGGCCATGTAATAGGGGGTGAGCCTTAATCGAGCTCAAATCTCAAACACCGAGCTGAACCGAATTTCATAGAATAACCCAATAACACTTTCTCGACCTGGAATGGAACCCAAGACCTCTAGCGTAACAGTCGCTCACTAGGCTAATGAGGCAGTAAAATTTTAACAACTAACAATTTATGTTCGAAATGAGACACGATTCCTTTGAATACATGGAATCGAACAATTTACATCTTCTAGCTAGTTTTATCATCTAAGATTTCTAGATATTTCCATTCAATAATTTAAGGAATGGCCAACATAATCCAGTTCGCCTAATATTCGTGTCTGTTCCATTCTTAAGGTGACTCGCCATCTTTTCTTAGATCTATGTTGCGACGTGTGGGGCTACAGAAAACGCGGATATAGTGAAAAGAAAGCTTCAAAATATTACTCCAGAAGGTTCAAGTTTGTGTGCACTCTCAGTTAGTTTCTCCTATTAAGTCCTTATTAATAGGAGGCAAGTCTATTGCTATTAAACGGGCGTGGAGCTCCAAGATGCAAAAAAAACCCGATTAATATAAAATTACCTTAAATAATAAGTAGTTAGTACAAAAACTGAGGTAGTAGACATTACAGGCTGTGACTTTGATAGCTTAGTTGGCTAAAGCATTCAGTTTGCCTAACTGCATGACGGAGATTCGAACTGATCCTAGAACCACACTACTAGGACACTAGACCAGTAAGACATTTCATTTGATACTCTTACCATGTGAAGGACTATTTTAACAATAAATTAGCGTAACAGATTTATAAAGTAATTTTCTTAAAATTATCAGAAACGTCTAATGCAATCGATCCATCCAAGAAGAGACAGCACGTACCGAAAACGAACGTTATGGGAAGAACCGATACATCGCCGTAAAATAGAACAGGTTAATTTTATGATAACGTAGGTACTATGATACTCTCTTCTTAAATAAATAAAAATAAAATAAATATTCTCCGACATTTTACACAGCACCATCTAGTCCCAAACTAAGCAGAGCTTGTACTATGGGTACTAGACAATGGATATAATACTTATTTACTTTTTTTTTGTAAATACATACTTACTTCTTAGAGACAATGATCTTGTTTTTACAAACAAGCATACATACCACTTGATGGTAAACAACAACCGCAAACTATAGATGACAACAGAACCAAATAACAAATGATAAGCCTATCAAAAGGGGAGGCAGATATGAGGTTTATACCCAGCAGTGTGTTGACTAGAGTTGAATATGATCTTGTTTATGATGATGTTGTTTTTCACGTGGGAGAGCCATGCTTCGGCACGAATGGGCCGGCTCGACCGGAGTGATACCACGACCTCACAGAAAACCGGCGTGAAACAACGCTTGCGTTGTGTTTCGCCGAGTGAGTTGAGGTTACCGGAGGCCCAAACCCTTTTAAAGGCGGGCAGCGCACTTGCTACTCCTCTGGTGTTGCGGGTGTCCATGGGCGGTGGTTATCGCTTACCATCAGGTGATCCGTTTGCTGGTTTACCGCCTAGCCCATATAAAAAAAAAAAGATGAAGTTACGAAAGCAGCAGAGGACATACCCAATGCTAAATAGCACACCATTTCATATCATTACTGCCATAAGACATATTTTTGTCGAACATTAAAATATTGGTGTTATTGTAGAACACCGATCACCAAGCAAAATTAAGAAGTCTCATAATACCTATAATTTTACCGAAACCTATATTTTTTCAACCTTAACTTAGGAACAAAAAATAGCGGGAATTACTTAAACCAGGCGCTTTTCAAAGGAGGGAATAATCCTCGTTTGGGTACCTAAGGCAAGGATCAAAGGCTGTCATATCCATACCAATTATGCACTATTCATGAAATTGCAACAGATATTTTTATAAGCTGCAGACACCTAATAAAAAAAACATTTAGGTGCCTACAATAATAAAATATGCTCTCTAAATGAAAGCGTCCGCACACCAGACTAAGGCTCTGATGGAGGGGCGAATTAAACTCCTACTGAAAGGACTGACCTTCAGTAGCAGAAAACATGGATATGTGGAAAAGGCAGGGGGGGCTTTTGCTCTGCAGTGAGACAATACGGGCTGTTTAGATAGACTGGGGTGGGTGATATAAGTTTGAGAACTTGGCTTTAAATAAATAATAACGTTATCTTTACAATAGAAACCTCCAAGACGGAATGCGAGGAAAACAATATTTGATGATGATGCAAATAGTATGGAAATTAAAGTGAACCATAGATCCTTATACAGCAGAGAAGTGAATTATGGCGTTGATGATGATAAGGATTTTGATGTTGTTGTAAGTTTATCTTGTAAACTTTTTTATACAGTTGTGGTAGCAAACGAGCTGATGGTAAGCGGTAAATATAGGCCACACACGGCATCATAGACTTATTCCTTTTACTGTGTTCTTAAGTCTAAGTGGTCTAGTAATTTTACCTTCTAAAAGAAATTGATGTTTAGTGGCAGAATGTTCGGCAATAATGAATTTAAAAATAAAGGACTTGGATTAGTTATGATTAATGATATTTATTTCTGTAAATGGGTCTTTTATAGACGCTTTTACAAGTCAATGTTTTTTGCGATATTAAAATATTAAATTATGAATTTAATTCATAAATAGGCGTTGTGAAGCTCAACATCTAATTTTACAGCTGATCTCATTGATTACATTGACAAAAATACGTTATAAGTGCGTAAAAGTTTACGAACTAGCTTCTTAAGCACTATATTCCAGGTTCAAACCCTGTCCGCACTAATGTAGTGTTTTCAATGCCACAAATAGTAAAGATAAAGATAAATTTTATACATAATTATCTTATAACGCTGACCTTGTTAAATATGTTATTAAAGGTCTTAAACGTAGCATAGTTTTTGATAACCCAATATTAAAAACTTTTGAATACTTAATCAGTTTCGAAGATCAAACAACGGGGAAATTAGAAAAAGAATACCTAGTCACGGATCAGAAAACTATCACTACAGAAAAAAATATAGAAGGTTATATGTAAGCGACGAGACTGACAAAAAACCTAAAGTGAGACCTGTATATAGTCTAAATAAATTAAACGCCAATGATGATATAAATCAACAAATTCCTGTAACGGAGGATGAAGATAAGGGTTATGAAAAATCTCGTAAGAGGAGACCTCTGCACAGTCCAGAAATATTAAGTGAAAATGACGAAAGCATTCTTAAACAAAGAACTTTACAAAATCTGAACGACGATACTAGTAAAATTCAACGAAGACCTCTACGCGACCTAGGGCCTGCGAGCGAAGAAAATATAAAAAGGGCACATAGAAAGAGAAGTTCTCATCATCTTGAAGAACAAAGTGATGGAAATGAAATAGTATTAAAAAGACGACCACTACACAGCCCAGAATACATAAGTGATAATAATGATAGAATACCATATGAACCTTTGCATAAAACAGGGTATAAAAGGAATCATGGTAAAGGTATACCTCATAGAAATTCTAGACTTGAGAGGAATATTCCTCATAGAAGGCCCACGCATAGTGCTGACAGTGAAGAAATTGTGCAAAAGAGACCAGTATATAATCCAGATAGCCACAGTCAATCTGAGTATAGTGAAGAAATGAATCAGGTTTTTGGATTAAATTATCATTTCTCTAACATCATCAGCTCATACATTCTCTTTCTCTCGTGAATCATTAACCGTTTCGTTTCTACAAACATATTAAATGTTATGACGTAATATCTACTGTGTGACTTGAAATATTGAATAGGCTGTTCTTTGTTTTAAGGTTATGTTCCTTTTTCTTCATGACAGCACAGGTAAGTTCCAAATTCTCAAGTTTTTATGAGATGGTTCACAGTTCAATCAAGCTTGGAAAGAACTGGCATAGATAATTCTCTACTCCATCAACTCTATGTCCAATATGGGATCAGTAAATACCATCCTACTATCCTACTAATATTATAAATGCGAAAGTTTGTGAGGATGGATGGATGGATGTTTGTTACTCTTTCACGCCAAAACTCGGATCTGGATAAAATCTGGCACAGAGATAGATTATAGTCTGGAATAACACATGGGCTACTTTGAAGTCTACGCAGACGAAGTCGCGGGCAGAAGCTAGTCATTATATATATCGGGAAAATATTTCTCTAAATAAGTTTCATTATTATTCTAGTAGATTCTCATTGAGACTCATCATCCTCTGAACCGTTTCCCATCTTTGTTTGGTGTCGGCTTCCAGTCTTACGAGATGCGGCTGAATGTCAGCATTTTACACGAAGCGACTGCCATCAGACCTCTATAACCCAATATTCTGGGCAATACCGATATTTGGAGGGTAGACTGGTTGTCAGGCTTTATTGGTTTTCTAACTACCACTTACAATCGTCATAGATGTTCGTATGACAACTGGACCGATGGCTTTACGAGGGGTCTAGATGTGTTAATAATGGTCACCCATCCACACACTAACCGCGGCGGGCGCAACTTAACCTTGCAGATCAGATGATCAGCTTAGTTATTACTTAGCCACGAGCTCCTCTCTAGTCGATATGTCATAATCTTAATCTACTTACACTATTATAAAATTGTAAAAAAGCTGCGTCTGTACATTGAAGATATTAAAAAAAAGTGGGTTAGGGTATATATACGTCTCCGAAATGTGATTTTTAAAATTCTTGTCTGTTTGTCTGTTTATTACGGGTTGGAGCAAAAACTACTGAATAGATTTAAATTTTGTTATCACTGTTAGAAAGTAGGTATATGCTCCAACTTAAAAACTGGGGAACTTCTTAATCTCAATCAATCAAACAGATCTGGAGATACAGCTTGACCTCTCTGATGAATAGAGGCCGATACAAAGAAGAGATCATCACTGTTGGTTTTATTTTAATTATTTTTGGAATCTTTTCCTAATCCTACAATAGCTTCAGGTGAGCAAAGCCGCGGAAAAAAAGCTGGTATAACATAATGACTACCTCGATAGTCTAGTGGACCCAAGTGCGACTGCTACGCTAGAGGTCCTGGGTTCGATTCCCAGGTCGAGCAAAGTGTTATTGGGTTTTTCTATGAAATTCTCAGTAGCAGCTCGGAGTTAGCAATTTGTGCCCGGTTAATGGCAATAGGCTCGCCCCCTATAACATGGGACCTTAACATACCGACGAACTGTGGGTGTACCCTTTTTTTTTTTTTTTTTCGACTTCGACGGACAAATCCTGAATCGCGCAAGTGAAGTTTGCGACGCAAGCTGCATATATACAACCGCCCGACATCAACCGTCGGGCCGCGGCTCGCAAGGCAAAACTCCCGCCTGGTCAGAGGATCCTCCCTTTGGTTGGAGGGGCAACACACCTCGCTCCTCCATAAATTAAACGCTCGTTTCATAACCCGACATCGTAGAAATGAATCCGTGATATTATTTTTTCTATTCAGCGCCATAAGGCCGGTGATTGATTATGTCCTCTTTTGTATCCGTGGACAAGAACAGGTGTGTTTGTTTATCCCGGGATAACTGTAAACGGCCTCCGGTTATTGGTCTAATTTGTGTCTGGATTTTTGGTTCTTAGTTGGGTTCATAACCATTTTATTTGATGATCAAATTCTCAGTAGTGACTCGCAGTTTGACGGCTGGTTAATGGCAATAGACTCGCTTTTTAAGGTTCCGTATCTCAAAAGGAAAGAACACTTATAGGATCACTTTGTTGTCTGTCTGTCAAGACCCAAGGGAATCAAAACCTACAGGGTACTTCCCGTGAATTCAGAATATTGAAATTTGGTACGAAGCACAGATAAAGGAAAAATTGCGAATACCAAAAATTTTTAGGTACATCATATAATAAAATTATTTTTATGTACGGAACCCTCGGTGTGCGAGTCCGACTCGCACTAGGCCAGTTTTTTTTTATTACATTCATACATACATACCATCACGCCTGTATTGCCCGAAGGGTTAGGCAGAGGCGTACTAATGTACACCCACAGTTCGCCGGTATGTTTAGGTCCCATGTAATAGGGGGCGAGCCTATTGCCATTAACCGGGCACAAATTCCTAACTCCGAGCTGCTACTGGGAATTTCATAGAAAAACCCAATAACACTTTGCTTGACCTGGGAATCGAACCCAGGACCTCTAGCGTAGCAGTCGTGTTTGTTCGTGCGTCTCTGCCTAACCCTTCGGGGAATACAGGCGTGATGGTATGATGTATTTTCAACCAATACCGTAGAGTCGAGCTTTATAATAGTTATCGAGTTTTCCTATAAAATTCTTAAAAGAAGCTCAGAATTTGGAAATGTTGTTTCTTCTTCTACATTAATAGGTACATCTCTGCGTACTTCTTGGGGGAATACAGGCGTGATGGTATGTTTTATTAATTATTTGTTTGTATGTTACAGCAGCGTTTGGTGCAACCACTGTACAGCACCGCGGACCGCGGACACGTCGAGCAGAAGGTACCGCCCAAACCAACTCATTTCAAATATCAGGTTGGTACTCTTAGAAATCATGATGACTTTCAAAATCACTGTTAACATTTCAGTGGTTCAAAATACTTATTAGGTATTATAAATATAATTTGACGACCTCTGTGGTTTAGTGGTTCGAGTACCGGACTGCTGACCATGAGGTCGTGGGTTCGATTCCCACAGGACACAAAAATGTATGTGATGAATATAAGTGTTTGTGTTCGTCTGGGTGTTTCTTATGTATTATAAGTATCTATTTACAAAAAAAAAAGTATATAAGTATTATATCCATTGTCTAGTACCCATAGTACAAGCTCTGCTTAGTTTGGGACTAGATGGTGCTGTGTAAAAATGACCCAGAATATTATATTATAAAATATTTTTTTTCTTTTCCTCACTGCCATTCTGATTGGCATCTCGTAAGAGGCGAAAAGTTTTCTTACTTCTTCAGTGATAGGACCTCTAGGTCTGACTGGCTGGCGACCACCCTCACGTCGGAGTCTGCCGTAAAGCACCTCGGTGGGTGTTTCGACTATTACGCGTGAGAGTGAATTAACCTTCGCTTGCAGTCTGCAGTCCGTAGGGGCTCATATCGCTTGACTACGCATCAATAACACCTCTGGTGTTACAAGTGCCCCATGGGTGGCGAAGACTACTTACCACCAGGGGACTCGAATGCTACCTTAATAAATCAAATCAAATCTTTCCCGAAAACCCTGAAATGTACAAATAAAAAAGTGTTTGTATAACAGCTGATACCTGATTAATCTTTGCCAATTTAAAGAGTTTACTTGTTCGAACTTGCTAATCTCTGGAACTACCAATCTTTGGGAAACTCTTGTTGCATTTGATAGCCCAATTATTGAAGAAGGTTATAAACTATTTAATATCACGCTACGACTCTCAGGGGAGAGGCAAAGCGGATGAAACAGCACAGCTTGTACTGGATTCAATAAAAATAGCTACTAATATTACATATGTTTCAGCAACGCTTCAAGACTTTGAATCGCAAAGATAGGCAGCCGGTAATGATTTTCATATGATAATTGTCTGAATGTTAATTAGCGTAACAAAAACACAAACAAATTAGCTTTTTAGAAACCTTTTATTGAACAAAGGCCTACATCTACTCATATTACGTGTGATGTGTGATTAGTTGCTTGGTTCATGCGAGAGGGTTATGATGATATTTAGTTCTATAAATAGAAGATCTTTTAAAAAAAACATTTACAAGTCGATATACTTATATATTTTTTTATTTCAAGTGAATGAGCTTCCTCTTGTATTATCCGTCTTACGCTATTTATCTGTTAAAGATTCTATCAATTTATTGCTGCATTTGATATCGACATTTTGTAGTCTTCATTCAATTGACGATAAACAAATTTAAATTGAAGTATTGCTGGGATTCGACGATTTTATAATTTTTGTCTATAAACATTATCAAGTAATGAATCAAGCATGACTAATAGCAGCAAAAAAAATATGCCACGCTGGCCATGCAATAGATTTGTCCACTACACTAATTATAAATATCATTATATTTTTCTTTGCTCATCAAATTATAAAAACGACATATTTTGTACCTTTTTTATTTTAATAATATTAATTTTCTTTGTTTTTCAGACTAATGCAAATTATTATAACACACATGACGGTGACCACGATATCAGCAAAGATTATAATCACGTAAGTTATCCAATACCTACTAAAAATATAAGGATTTAAGGTTAAGCCGCACGCGGCGCGGGCAATCTGAGGATAAATGACCTTTCTTAGCAAAGAGCATGTTAAGACGTCCTCATTAATACACGAGTTCTGAAGACAATTTTTCGTGGAAGTCAGAACAACAAAATCCTAAAGTTAAATCCGATATCTAAAAACCTGGCAACCAGTTCATCGTTAGAACAATTATGTAGGTAGTTAATGTAATAAATTCATTAAGGATACCTCGTAGCATACGTTTCGTACCAAACACTGATGCTCAGTCACATTTGGTAAAATTAGAAGGTGATCCTAACATAGAAAAAGGCCAAGATGATAAAAAAGCAGAATTTAAATAAAGAGTAATGTATTCTATAATTTTCTTTAACAGGGTGAGAACTACGCCTTCTCCTATACAGTAAAGGACCACAAAACTGGCGATGACTTCTCCCACTCACAACAGAGCACAGGATCTGGGACCAACGGAGAGTACAGAGTCCGACTCCCCGACGGACGCATGCAAATAGTATCATACACAGCCGACGAAAACGGATACAAGGCTGATGTAAAATACGATGACCAACATGAGAACGATAATAGTATTGATGTAGATACCAGTAAAGGAAACCGATATCGCAATGATGATCTACCAAAACCATACCAACATAATGATGCTGCCAGTTTTAATGATCATTTTGACAGTCGTGATACGTCTGATAGAGAATACTTAACTCATCACCATAAGGGAGATATATCACCAAGTTATATCAAGGAATACTCAAAACGTCCAACTGTTTACACTACCCATCAAGAATTTAATCCCAAAAATGATTTTGTACATCAAAATGACTTCACAGATACAACAAAAGTAGAAATAGATGATGTTAAAAGCGGTGAGTTAACAGAAAACAACAATGATTACTTAGATCATTACAATGATAAAAATATTGAAAGTAACGACAATGTACTTAGAACTCACAATGATGATTATTTTCAATTCACTGATGAAGTGCCGCTATCTAAAGAAATAATGGATTATTCAGCTGAATTCAGCCATGGATATGAGCCTCATAGAAGCAAGTTTTCTTCATTTAAACACCATGATAGTGTAAAGTCAACTGTACGACCATCTTATGAAGAATTAAAAGATCTTTTTGTAACTAATCCTAACGGACGTCGATACAATAATCCTTTGCAAGTAGTATCAACTGCAGCACCTCATTACGATGCCACAACTGAAAACGTAGTTGTTATTAGTCCAAAAAAAACTAATTTATACACTAATATTAGAAATATTGCAGTTCCCGTAACTCCAACCCCTCTGGCATATTCAACACCATTCGCGGCGACACCTAGCGGTTACTTATTTTCAACAATAACAAATTTGAAAAATAAAGTAAGTTTAGCAACTAAACCAGTATTGTCCCATGCGTATATTAACAAAATTAATAAATATTTGTCGTATAAATAGTTTGTATGTAGTTTTAAGGATGTAAATAATTTATTTTTGTATATTAAAGAATAGTTGGAAGTTTGTGTTCGATCTTATTCATTTTTTAATCAACCACGAAGTTTTTGTAATTTTGTAATGGGATAGGGGGGCAAACGAGCAGACGGATCGCCTGATGGTAAGCGATTACCGCCGCCCCTGGGACATCCAACATCAGAGGAGTCTCAAGTGCGTAGCCAGCCTTTTAAAAGGGGTTAGGCCTCCGGTATCCTACGTCATTCAGTAAAACACAACATACGCGTTGTTTGACGCTAGTTTTCGGTGAGGCCGTGGTATCACTCCAGCCCAGTCTTGCCGAAGAATGGCTCATCCACGGTAGAACATCATTTTCATTGATGGATGGATAGATCGTTTCCAATCGACTCGCATGTTATGTTCTAGGACCCATATGGTTATTATTGTTTTACTAATACGTAACTTCAAATCACCGCTATTATTTGGATCCAATGTAATAGGCTGCGAGCCTAGAATCGGACAAAAATTCAAACTACGAGTTGCTACCAAGAATTTCAAAGAAAACCTCAACAACACTGCTCGACCTAGGAATTAAACCCAAGACTTCACGATCCGCTTGTCACAACAAAACACAAAGTTAAAGTCAGTTTAAAAAATAACTAAAATATCTTTACAATAACAAAGAGAGATGAACTCTCGCAAGACTTGTACAAAATTAATTGCACTAATGCCACAATATATGGACTATAGCTAACAGAAGGTAAGCATTTAAACATGTGCTCGTTCATCAGTCGTCAGACAACTCCAAACTTGAACTACAATATACCTAATAACGAAAATATTTTGCGAAGTTAAAGCATACAGATGAATTGTATGGCAAGCGAATTAAACGAGCAGACGGATCGCCTGATGGTAAGCGATTACTGCCGCCCATGGACACCCGCAACACCAGGGGAGTCGCAAGTGCATTGCCCGCCTTTTAAAAGGGTTTGGGCTTCCGGTATCCTCATTCTAAAAATCTACAGAGTAATTAAAGCAATTCTGTCTGTATTTTTTTGTAATTGGCAATAACACACGATACATTTTTAAGACAATTATAACGAAACGAAAGCAGTTTGTGTGCCTACCTATAATAGCTTAGATATCTAAAATGTCTAATGTACTGGAGGGACGCAGGATCGAACCTTACTTGACATTGAATTTAGATATTATTTTAAAGAAAGTTAAGTAAGTATATATCGTATATCGAAGTATATACGACCTCAACCACGGGTTCGATTCCCACTAGACACAAATATTTATGTGATGAATATAAGTGTTTGTGTTCGTCTGGGTGATTCTTATGTATTATTATAAGTATGTATTTACAAAAAAAAAGTATATAAGTATTTTAAACATTATCTAGTACCCATAGTACAAGCTCTGCTTAGTTTGGGACTAGATGGTGATGTGTAAAATGTCGCAGAATATTTTATTTTATTACTAGCGACTTCGCCCGCGTAGCGTGATAATATATAGCCTATAGCCTTCCTCAATAAATGGGCTATCTAACAGTGAAAGAATTTTTCAAATCGGACCTGTAGTTCCTGAGATTAGCGCGTGCAAGCAAACAAACTAACAAACTCTTCAGCTTTATATATTAGTATATAGATATAACATACCATCACGCCTGTATTCCCCGAAAGGTTAGGCAGAGGCGTACTAATGTACACCCACAGTTCCAGCCTATTGCCGTTAACCGGGCACAAATTCCAAACTCCGAGCTGCTACTGGGAATTTCATAGAAAAACCCAATAACACTTCGCTCGACCTGGGAATCGAACCCAGGACCTCTAGCGTAGCAGTCGCGCTCAGGACCACTTGGCTAATGAGGCAGTATTTTATTATATAAAAAGTTTTAATTCAACGCTGTCCATCCTACCCACCCGTGAGTCTTTAAAAGTAAAATTACCTCAAGACAGCGTTCAGGCTCAACTTAGATAACTGTTGAGTTAACGATGTTACAGTTATTTCGGCTTATATTCTGGAGTTCAAGTTACAAAGTTATTATGTGCCGTAAAGGATGGAGTTACAGGTTGGAAATAATAACGACTAACCCTTAGTTAAGTTTAAAGATACTTGTTCAACAAAAGTTAGTAGGTACGTAGGTACTTGTTTCGTGTCTTTTGGTACTGCGGTATATTTTTGAAGTATCTATATTTGTAAGAAAGCATAGTGATTTTTTTAATTTCAAAGGTGACAGTTACACAAAATACAGACCGAGAGATCCGTCAAAAATAGAAATTCCATTTTGTAGGACAACGTTAAATAAATCAAATGTCTATCACATGTGTATATCACTGTTTAATAAATTGCCAAAGTCCTTAAGGGAACTCCCATTCAAATATCTTAAAAATGATTTATGTAAATGGTTGATAGATAAATGTTTCTATACTGTACAAGAGTTTTTACAGCATGATTGTCACTAAAAATCTAATGTAAAAGCATCTGTCTCTGATTTGTATAAATGTGGTTCTATATTTTATTGTGTCTAGTGTTTTATATATAATAATATTGGAATTGGTCCCCCCCCCCCCCGAATTAACCCTAATCAGACACCTAGTTACGCGCACATTTATAATATACAATATTGCCTTTTTGGATTTATGAGCATATATATTTGTAATAGAAAGATTCCCTCCTTTTTCAAACTTTAAGCGGGAAAGTTAACTTACAAAACTCTAAAATAAATACCATTTCGCTTCGCTAGGTCTGGTCTACGCCAATATGGTTCAAAATACACTCTTCGAACTCCAAGCATTTGAACGGGACCACCTCTTGAATATAAAACAGAGGCTAGCATTCTGCTGGCCCAGCAAGGAGCAAGCTTGAACATAAGAGTAGTAAGTATACGAGCTAGATAAGGCGGAGCTGCGGTCTATACCTAGTCGATTATTGACAACGATTCTTGTAGGGATGTGAAATTGGTATCGATAAATATGAGGTAATCTAGAATAATTGCACGTTTGGTGTAGCGATGAAAGTGGTTACTTCACTTCTAACTTGTCGTCGTTTAGAATCCCACTCAAGGCAAATAATTGATCGAAAAATACCTGTAGGTATAGGTATAGGCAGCAACAAATATGTGTAAGTTTTAATTTCAATACAAGGGATGTTTGGCTAATAGCAATAGCTTCCAAATCTTCATGAGACAAAAACTTTCTTCTTTCTTTCCTTAGCCAAAACTATCAAGAAACTGGAAAATGCAAGGTATATGTAAATAATAATAAGTTTGACTCAGCTTCTGCTCCAAGTGTTGTGGGTTCAATCCCTACACGAAGTAAATATTTGTATGACCTAGTTGTAGTTGTTCCGGCTCTGGGTATTTATGTATCTGAGAATATGAGTTTGTAAATGCAACCACGATAGCAGAGAAAAACCTAGTGTGGGGCAACGTATAAAAAAGTATTAGATATTAAGCAAGCATATGGACTGTTGCTTAATATCTAAGGTAAGTGGATTATAGCCTAATTCCTCTTCAGAGGAGACCCGTGCCTAACAGTAGGACGTTATCAAAGGTTAATTATTATAGATATTAACAATCTTCGAATACTACCATCTCTAAATCACGTAACGCTATCTTAACCCAAAATCGTGTGGAGTCACGTTCGTTATCGATGAAAATTATCGATGATTGGTCCCTCACTAAGGTAGTAGTGCATGCCTCGTTCAGCTGAGTCGCGGCTGGCGTCATGCCAGAGATGCGCTAACACAAGGCAACCTACCCTCACATGGTAACATTGAGAAAAAACGAGGAAGTAATTATTACGAACTGTGTGTTTTGTTTAGTTTTTTTAACCCCAATGCAAACAAGGATTTTATACCAACTTATAAATTTAATCTGTGACATCGTAACTCACAAACGGATGATCTGAGGCTGTATTACGACGTGTAATCGCCATAATTTTTACGTTGTGAGAATGTGAAAGCGCTATTTAATCTGTAGAGCGGCATCCCTCTCTTTCAATCGGAAAATGATGGCAATAACACATCTTAATACGGCCTCAGATATAGTTTCTTTTTTAAATAATGTCATTGGTTTGAACGATGACTTTATGTAGGCAGAAAATCAATGGGAGCTAAAATTGTGATTTTTGTTGAATGCGGTTATAGAATTAGCGGTAACACAATGGGCGTACGTTTCTGGACGTTCATGAGTGTTGTTACCTCATTATTTAATCTTGTAGTCGTAAGCAGGAGTGCCACACTAGCGGCCCTACATTCAACTCACAGTTCAAATTTTTATTGAATTTTTCTATATAGTTCTCAGTAGCAGCTCGGAATTTGGGTAACAATCCACCCCCGCATAATCCTTTGTAATACAGGCTTGATGGTTTATTATGTTATAAATATTATGACCATATACTTAGCTCGTGTTGGAATGGATTAATTGCTTAATACAACAAACGTTACCATGGTTACCAGAGTCTATGTATTGTTATAGCTCAATGGTTATAGCTAATAGTGTTTACTTAATTACCAATATTATAATTAAGTGTGTATTGTATGCACCAATTAATTCGGCTCATTAGACAATTATGAATTCATTGATTGATACTTATAGCATTACGCTTATATCCTATGAGTATGGGTAGAATTATTTTTTATGTAACAAACTGCTTCATTATTCTACTAGGGGCAAAGTGTTAGGGGTTGTTTATTAAATTCTCAATAGCAGCTCGGAGGTTGGCTTCGCGCCCGGTTAAAGGCTTGCCCCTTATTACAAGGTACATAAACATACCAGCAAACTATGAATGGATGTTATCCTCTGCCTAACCCTTCAGGGAATTGACACATGATGGTACCTATCTGCGTGTTCAAATTAATTGACACATTCTGTATTTTATAATCAGACGATTTTATTTGCTTCTTTGAGCTACTCGCCGTTGGCTAAACCTCTTTTTTTATGGGATAGGGGAGCAAACGAGCAGACGGCTCACCTGATGGTAAGCGATAACCACCGCCCATGGACACCCGCAACACCAGAGGAGTCGCAAGTGCGTTGCCTGCCTTTTAAAAGGGTTTGGGCCTCCGGTAACCACACTCACTCGGCGAAACACAACGCAAGCGTTGTTTCACGGAGGTTTTCTGTGAGGCCGTGCTATCACTCCGGTCGAGCCGGCCCATTCGTGCCGAAGTATGGCTCTCCCACATGAAAAAACCTCTACCTAAGTTCTAGAAATACCGTTTTATTTTATGATCTCATTATCCCGACTAACCGCAGTCAAAAAACCGGAGACCATCTAAAGTATACTGAACCAGCACTTGTTATAACAATGAAACAAAACGCGCGCGATCCAGTTCATTTCTTAAATGGGAGAACACAATAACAGTTAGGTACTTCAATATTTAAAATATATATTACAGAAGTACAATTCAATTATTAGTTTTGAATTTCTCCGTAGAAACAGTGATAGCTTAAGGCGCTAAGTAGCCTGAATGACCTTGATGAAATGTAAACCGCCGAGTAGCTAGCCGACGCCAACGCCATCTAGCGCATACAATCGATACTGCTTAGGCAGTCTTCGATTAGGTCAAATATAATTATTGCAGAGGGAACAAGTGTATTATTTGAGGGATAATTAAAACTCTCAAGTTTGAATTCAAGGCTCATATGAGTTTTCATTGAAATCAAGTGCGTATTAATATTAATAATCTTGCTTAAAAGAAGAAAACGCAGATTTAGAAATGCAATGCATATTAATTTAGCCCTTATTCGTAAAAATAAAATAAAAAACATCTATAAGCTTTGTTTTCTAGATTTTCTGGATTCTAGTTTGTCCCAATTGTTTATAATTTTATTTTAAGGACAAAATTTCCTACTAAGGTTTTATAAGCCTCATGTCACTGTGCTACATAGTTCCACAGTGTCGACACAGATGTCGCTACTTACACTATATTGTTTGTAGTGGGACTTCTGCTTCATTCAACTGTACAGTGGCATGCATTACTGAAATTAGTACTTTTGTTTTATTATATTAAAGCTAATTATTATTACTGGTAAATGTTTGCATACCGTAGGCAGCGTCGAAATGTTTCAGTCATTATGTTTGTCTTAAGTATTTCTTCTAAAGTGAGGGTAGGAAAAATACCAAATGCCTTTTGTTGTACTCGTAAATAAGTGGGTAAGGGTTGTTTTGGCAACGATAGTACCCAATCGAATAAAACATAATATATATGTACATACACTCACGCCCTTCTCCCACAAGGTAGGCAGAAACTATAGTCCGCCATTTGCTACGATTCTTGCATACATCTTTTGCTTCAGCCACGTTCATACATCTTCTCATACATACGCGCCGGTTGCGAGTACTACGCACCTGACCTTTTTGAAGGACTCTCAATATACTGTCCAAACCATCTCAGCATATTCTTTTCTATACTTACGTGTCACTACATCATCTGTAATAAATCTCACAAGGATAGGCAGGAACTATAGACCGCCACTTGCTACGATTCTTGGATACTGAGAATCTAATAGAAAAACCCAACAACTCTTTGCTCGACCTAGGAATCGGACCCAGGACCTCCAGCGTAGCAGTCGCGCTCGGGATATAGCAGGCTGCACTAACGAGGCAAAGGTTTAATATGTGGAATTTAATTATTAATTATTAAAAAGTTAATATAAAAGTAAATATTAGCATTTTTTTGGCATTGGAAAGCGCTAAACCGGAGTTAGGTATTCAGGGTATCCATTTTATTGATATGGTATTAAGTCCATTTAGATATAAAGAACTTTTGTTAGAACTATGTACCTACTTAAATTTATCATACCATCACGCCTGTATTCCCCGAAGGGACAGGCAGAGCCGTACTAATGTACACCCACAGTTCGCCGGTATGTTTAGGTCCCATGTAATAGGGGGCGAGCCTATTGCCATTAACCGGGCACAAATTCCTAACTCCGAGCTGCTACTGGGAATTTCATAGAAAAACCCAATAACACTTTGCTCGACCTGGGAATCGAACCCAGGACCTCTAGCGTAGCAGTCGCTTAGGACCACTAGGCCAATGAGGCAGTTTTAAATTTATCCCGCGGAGGAATACAGACAAATTTTTATATAATATCTTATTGTAACATTATTTTGGTTAAAAATGTCATACGTCATTATTTAGTCTAGTGGTCCCAAGCGCGACAGCTATTCTAGAGGTCCTGGGTTCGATTCCCGGGTCGAGCGAAGCGTTATTGAGTTTTTCTATGAAATTCTCAGTAGAGGTTGGGATTAAGTAGGGCAATTCAAATTTCAAACACAGGCGTGATGGTATGTATGTAGGTAGATATGTATGTAGGTAGGTATGTATTATTTCAAAACATGAAAATTGCAGGTACCTACTATAATACCTACTATATTCTTCTCCAGTAGTCCCCAGCAAAGCTTACCCCACTTCCCAACACTAGCATATTTGAGAGTTTCAATTTAGATACAGATTCGTTTAAAATTTTCCAAGCAACTAATTTTAAGTAAATAATAAGGTTGTTTAGCGTAAAACAAAAACAGGGCACGATGATAAGGGTTGTCGATAAGCTCAATAGTGGAGGCTAAAGCAGACGATTCCGATGCGACGCCTCGCTATGGACGCATCGATGATGAGAGTGCTAGGGATGGGGATATGTCGATGATTTGGATTATCGATATTGGTTTGATTTAAATTACTTATTTATTCTAATGGATGTGAGCCAAACTACTGAGTAAGAGGTTTTAGGTTCAATTCTCAAGTTGAGAAAAGTGGGATTTTACTGTGAAATTCTCAATAATAGCATGGAGTTTGGATTTGTAGCCATTTGCCCGGCAAGAGGCATTAGTCTCGCCCTAATTACATGGGACAAGTGCCTTAATATATCGGTGAACTGTGGATGTACGGCAGTACCTACCCCTATTATATTTTATTTTATTTATTAATTTAGAAAACTTACAGCTATTGGCAACGCACTTGCGACTCCTCTGGTGTTGCGGGTGTCCATGGGCGGCGGTTATCGCTTACCATCAGGTGATCCGTCTGCTCGTTTACCCCCATATCCCATAAAAAAAAGTAAAATTATAACAAAAATAAAGCCAATTTATCACTAGTGTCCACTTACCTACTTATGTACTTATTACTTACCCTTATGTCTGACCCTTTGGGATACTATGTTACACCTCACCTAACATCAGTTTGTTGCTGTAGTATAACAACAATCCTGCTTTCCTCTAAACTTTCCTAAGAGTTGTAAATTGTTGACCGCTAATAAGAATGTTGTATTCGAAAATCTTCTCCGACGTAGGAATCGAATCGGTAAAGCTGGTATAGTTCTAAAATTTTGGATGGTTTCAGTCTTTCATTGTTCCCGTTCCAATTTACACAATAGGATTATTTTTTCGGCTGTGCCATCGAATCCGTGACCCACACAAAATATTAAATAGCATACCATCACGCCTGTATTCCGTGAGGGATTAGGCAGATATGTAGCAATGCACATGCACTATATGTCAGTAGGTACGTTTAGGTCCAATGTAATGGAGGGTAAGCCAATTACATGCACAGACTCATAAAAAAATATTTGCATTAAAAAAACATTCCCGAAATTCACATCCCCACACGATAACCACATCAACCAATCCAAAATCAATTACGTCTCAATTATACATCGATATGTCCCACCTCTATTCGCTGGGGAAAACACTCTACAAATAAGCGAGCGCAGACGGGCGCAGTTTGCATAATTGCCGCGTCGGGTGGCACCTCTAGTTAGGGCTGCTACCTAACAAAATATATCGTAGGTTTTAGCATGTTAGGTCAATAAATATCAGAAGGACTAAATCGAGCTTAAAATACCTAAATATTGGTTTGCATAATAATATGTAGACATACCATCAAGCCTATATTCACCGAAGGGTAAGACAGAGCCAATGTACCTACAGCTACAGTTCGCTGGTAAGTAGTTTAGCGGGCCAATTATAAAAATATATCATAGATAAACCCAATGAGACTGATAGAAATACCCGCTGTCGTTTGTCCTGTTTGTCGTACAAACATCTATTACCTACAATCATAATACTAACACTGTATTTTATCAAATCAAATCAAATGTTTTTTATTTCAAATAAGCTTTTACAAGCGTTTATGAAACGTGGTTATGATTCTAGTTGCACGGTTCCAAAAGGTTGATCCTATGGAGAAGAATCCGGCAAGAAACTCCATGGATACTCTTTTAAAATAAAATAAGTTACAATCTTCATTGTTACAATATTGCGATAACAAGATGTGTGACCGTTGGAGGATGTCCAAGTTTGACCGAAGTCGACAATATTAAACGAAGATTGACATTATTTGAGAACCCGATGTCATTTCTAGATAGTAAATAAACTATGTGGTAAAAAACGCACACCATCAAAGCGACAAATGGAACTAGGTGTCCTTAGACATGCTACAATGTACACACATTTACAGATTCTGTTGAGGTAAACAATACTAACCATCTTGATAATTATGTAAATAAGTAAAAGTGTAATAGTTATGTGTTTACCTGATGTCTTAAAATTAGGTTACAGAGTTATAACAGTCGCTTCGTCTCTAATACCGATATTCTGCTGCGAAAACGTAATTAGGAAAAGGTTTATGGGAAGGAGCTCAGCAAAAAGTAGCAACCCTACGTTACGAGATGACTTTAAACTCTTTTGTTTCAGAGCAACTATTATATTAAGGCAGTTGCTTACAATGAATAGTAAAACGAATCATTTATTAAGTACGTACACTTTTTACTTACTTGCTCGTGCCCTACGGAAAAAGCCTAAACCTATTAGTCTCTATGCAAATCCATCACAAACTAATAGCACCGACGACGCCCTTAAAATAAAGACATTACACAATTTTATACCCGTCGTCGTACATAATATATTTTATAAACGTCCTATAACTATGATAATTATGTTTTGTCTTATTAAGACACGTAAAGACATAACTTAATAAAGGAGGTTTATTAGGCGTTACATATGTCAGTTTTATAATAAGTTTTTTAAGGCCATCTGCCGAATAATTTGTAATAGGTTTCTAAACGAACCAAAATTCGTCATGAAGTTTTGTCACTTGTCAAAGTTGTCAACCTTCAACGTCAAGTGAAACTAAACTATATTGTAAACAAACAAAAGTTGGATCATGGTATATAAGATGTGTGCTTTATTAGTGTTTCCTGAAAAGTGAATTTAATTAAACGAAAACATGAATAACTTTCAACAAAGTCCTCTAAAACTTTATATTCAAGACATATTCCGCGCCAGAATAACTGAAAATAAGTATATTTATGAGTTATTCCGACTTACATTCAAGAATGTCATGATACATGGCGTTATTACGTCTATCTACAATACATTAGACAACACAACAAATATAGAGCTCTCAGACGCCACGGGATCTGTTCAAATTTATTACGATAGCACAAAAAGTAATATAAACACATCACCGGCCATTTTGAAAGATTTATATTATGGTTTTTCTGAAGCGGCGAGAGGAGGCAATGACAATGTTAACATTATGTCTACTTTGTTGGACCGTATTGCGAAAAAGCCATTCAATTTTACGGAAGGGGACTATTTAAGTGTAGTTGGAGATATTTTTGTGGATGATAAAAATATGAGAATGATATCGGCATTCCAGTGCCTCACAACATCAGTAGAAAGAGATATTGTGTGGATGGAAGAACTCAGATATTTGTACGAAAAGTTTTACCTTTGGAATAAGTAATGTTTTATTTAAATAGATTTATTATTTGGAAATGCAACATCTTTCATTTTTTTAATGACTCGATAATTACACATAAGTACATAGGTATTTACTGCTAGTTATAAATTATGCTGATGCAGCTGTACCTATCCCCTGAGGTAGACCTAATTTTCAATATTACACAATAAAATTGACAACATTTCAATTTTAACACCCAAATATTATAATGTTGATTGAAACTTGATCGTTCGAGATGTTTAAATAGTCTGGCTCTGTACTGTACGAAATATAAACTGTCGCTCGCTAGCAAGAACCAGCGGGAATGATATGGAAACAGACTGAAACAGTACACTAAAGGTGCGAGCTATTTTGAACTTTATGTTCTTGAATATACTGATTATTTTTGTTCACTATTCCTTCAGTGAGCTACTGTACTAATAGTACTAGAAGACCGAACTAGTACATTTGAAAGATTGTACAGTACTAGTACGGAGCGCTCCGTTCAGTGTCAATTCATTTTAAGTGATTATCCTAGTTATCTTTTTGTGATTTTTTTGCATTTTTCGGTTTAAAGAATTTTATTTCCCAAAAAGAACATTACAATAGTTCACTTAAAAATGAGAAACTTAACTAATTAACATCAAAGTACAAAAAACTTTATCGATCCACCATAGCGATATACAATCTTTGACTATTATAGATAGCCAAAGTATACAATAGACGAAATTTTCATGCTAAGATTATAAAATTATTTTAGTGAAAAATATTCTAGTTTCGTACTTGATTGATTTATCTACCATGCATGAGAGTTTCGGTAGCATTTCAAGTGGCCGACAACTGGAACAGCCGGAATTAGAATAACAGGATTTTTTTTTTTATTCGTTGACCAAGACAAGTTTATTCTACCATACAAGTGACGTCATCACACGTTTTATGATTTTTATTTTGTTTCTCCGAGACAAAAAATATCGGAACTCAGGTAATCTGAGGCTTCAAGCATTGGTTCTAGGGATAATAATTATATACTTGCATAATTCAATACCGGGGCTTTCAAGTACGAATATGTAAAAATACCAGGGCGAAAACCATGCCAATACTTGAAATATTATATTTGGCCGCGGCCCGCTCCACAGCGTACGGCGCGCGGCGCCTCGAGCGCTCAAGCAACGCGATGTCGTTTGTTTGCTAATACGACAACAAACGATGCTTGCTAATACGATTACAATTTTTTTTTTGCTAATACGATTCTGCACCTTGTGTGTATCATAATATGGATCGATTTTCTATGCATGCGAGTATTTTTTAATCCACGCACGGCTCGGCGGTCTGGTGTTGTGCCAAACCCCGGTTTGAAAACCTAGTAAAGTAAATAATGTCTCATCCTTAGTTGCTGTCTCTTCAGGTCTTCACATTGGCAGATGTCAATGTCAATGACTGACGGACGTCAGCAGTCAGACAGTGACTGACAGTGAGACGTCATACGGTCATAGTTAGCGACCACCAGTTTGATCTCAGTGAGTCAGTGTGTTAGAATCGTCATAATTAATTAAATACCTAGTATACCCCGAGTAAACCTTTAGGCAGATAATGTAAGTAAAACTGTGTACATATTAATAACGGCTAAGATTATCAAAATAAAAGTTATCATTCATATTCTGCAAGATGAGGTGCGGTGTCTCTAGGTTAGATCCGAAGTGAATACATAATATTATGCTATAGTTATATTTTCTTTCTTTTCTAACTAGAACAATGACCAACGAAGGAATTTCGCCGCAAGAGATTGAGGCTCTCTGCCAGACTCCCGATCCTTCGACCAGGGTAAGGTTTCTAAGTTATAGTTATGATTTTGGTATTTTAATGCCATGTAGCCATGAGATTGATATGAATTGTTATCAATTCTGCCACACGCACGCTTAGAGGAAGTCAATATTAGAAAACAACAGCAATTTATTTATGTGATTTTTTTATTTAATATATACTTAAATTATATTTGCTCACACCTATAACATTAGCACAATAGATAAAATACATAACATATCAGGACTTGAAAGGCCTTTACCCAGTCGTGCAACAGTAATGGCCAAATAAATAAAAAAAACAACATTTGTAAGTTAATTTAGATAATGTTTTATATTTTTATGGGTGAAATCCTAATACAGACTAGACAGTTCTACTTCTGTCATATCAAATGAATAAAAATTTAATTTATAATAATAATAATATACCAGCCAATTATGTATACAGTGTGTCCGGACATGGACTAGCGATATTCTAAATACTTACTTATATAACAAATATTTTAATACACAAATACACTGTACACTTTGGCCTAATTCACTTCCTCGCTATGTGGCAGCTATTTTGCTGTATGTACAAAAAAATCATATCTCTCAAAGTTTTGGTCTCATTGAGTTGAAAATAGGCTTATTCGGAGGGCAACAATACTGTCTACCGTCTGCATTACAAAACATTACTGTCTACATTATCTTTTTTTACTAGATCGAAAGATGTTGAGCTAAGCTATACTACAACATTAAATTTACAACTATGTCTCTGGCCCAAGTGTACTTTATTTGTGCATTAAAATAGGTGTTATATAAGTATTTAGAAAATCGCTAGTCCATGACCGAAAACACTGTATATATAATGATGCAACCTCCTTGCACCGGCCTCTACAGTACCATTAATAGATATCACAATTTTAGGTATGTGTGTTAATCTTTATCTATTATTCACTATTATAACTGAACAAGTCAAAAAATCTATTCTTAAACCATTACCATTATCTTGTAACATATTATCTTCACTGTTATCTGTGACCTATGACAAAATTTGTGTGTCAATTAATACCTTGGTATGCTCTCTTTGTACATATGTATTTAAATAATTGTACAATTAAAATAGTAGTTAGTTATATTAATCTAGCTTGTACCAGCAAATTTGTCCACGTGGAATAGTTACTTGGTCTTAGCGTGATGATATATAGCCTTTAGCCTTCCTCAATAAATGGACTATGTAACACTGAAAGAATTTTTCAAATCGGACCAGATCAGACTAAAAATAAAAATTAGAATCCGATTGTAGTGCCACCTACCGGCTCAAATTGTTTTTTTTTTTTTTATGAGATAAGGGGGCAAACGAGCAAACGGATCACCTGATGGTAAGCGATAACCGCCGCCCATGGGCACCCGCAACACCAGAGGAGTCGCAAGTGCGTTGCCCGCCTTTTAAAAGGGTTTGGGCCTCCGGTAACCTCCTTCACTCGGCGAAACACAACGCAAGCGTTGTTTCACGCCGGTTTTCTGTGAGGCCGTGGTATCACTCCGGTCGAGCCGGCCCATTCGTGCCGAAGCATGGCTCTCCCACGTGAATCTCAACCATTCAGACTAACTTAGACTAAAAAAATATTAATCAAAATCAAACCATCCGCTTAGGAGTTTGGACAATGCACACAACACCATCTATTGGGCTTACCAAAACACCATACAACACCATGTTTGTTTCATGATACAAAATGTACGAGAAAGACAAGTTTCCAGTTCTTGATTTTTCATCATCATAAAAATTGTTCTTGATTTATAAATGGCATCACGAACCTGACTTTTGTTTCCACAAAAAATAAATATCATTGAACTACACACTAAACATTTATCAATATCATTCCAGGACTTCATGTTCCAACAAACAATGTACCGGATCAAGGACCCCCGCAAGTCCATTCCATTCTACACCGGCGTGCTCGGCATGACACTATTGAAGCAGCTCCATTTTCCTGAAATGAAGTTCTCATTATTCTTCATGGGTTACGAGAATGCTGCTGAGATTCCACCTGACGAAGCCACAAGGACTGCCTGGGCTATGACTAGGAAAGCCACTTTAGAATTGACATAGTAAGTATACTGGTAATATTACTGAAAAAGCCTATTTCGCAACAAACTAAGCAAATGCAGTTAAGGGTGTACTCTGTTGTAATTACATACAATAATTTTTATGGCATATGGGGGCTAACGAGGAGATGGTAGTAATGAGTTCCAGTTCTATTTATATAATAGATTTCATGTAACGAGTAAAAGTAAATGGGATAGGGGGCAAACGAGGAGACGAAGACGAGGTAAAGTTCCTTTCTATTTATATAATTTTCACTTAAAAAGTAAAAAAGTTTGATTGAATATGGAGAAATTTCGATAATTTAAGCAAGATATTTGTAAATTTTATAACTTCGTTAATAATTATGTTTGGGTTTTCTTTTGGATTGGACAGGGTTTTTAGAACATAATGTATTTTTTTTAATAGCTTACCGGCAATTTGAGTCAAATATTACTAGTATTCTTGTTAACTCCTCATGCTAATCTAAATGCATGTGTTGAGTGGGTTCACGTTGGAAGTGCAATGGGTGGGTTTAAATCCGACAACCGCATGATGGCAAGTCCGACGCCCTAGCCATTAGGCTCCCGCCGCTTACGGCTATTTGACCTGACTCTCAACAGGTTATTATTTATTTATTGATAAACATTTTTGTTTTAAAATAATTTCCAGTAACTGGGGTACGGAGAGTGATGACTCTAGCTACCACAACGGCAACTCGGATCCTCGAGGCTTCGGACACATCGGTATCCTTGTGAGGAATGTGGATGAAGCTTGTGCCAGGTATGTTTCACTAACTGTAGGGGTCGCGATAGTCATGCGTAGCAGTTCTCGTGACTCCTCTATGAAAGCGGCCGTAGGCAATAACTGTTTTTTTGTGGGTGCCTTTCCCTGAAGGTGTCGTACGCGCCAGGCATTTACTCCAACCAAAAAAAATGGCATTGGTAAACAAGCTTATGGCCCGCCTGATGGTAAGCAGTTACCGTAGCCTATGAACGTCTGCAACACCAGAGGGGTTGCCCTTCACGTTGCTGACCGCGTAAAAACCTTTTCACTCCTTTTTTGAAAGAACCCAATGCTGTTTTCTCCGTAGCAGATTGGTTACTGGTATTTGACTCGCCCCCTATTAAATGGGACTTAAACCTACTGGTGAATTGTGGCCTAACCCTTCCGGGAATATAGGCGAGATGATATTGATGATATTTTATCCTATGTTTTTTGCGACAAAGTAAACCCTTTTTCTTTTGTTATTTTTTACTACTATTAGTTATTCTGTGATCAGTAAGCACAGCGGCAGAATATTTTCATCTAAACAAATAAATAAAATTGGAGTGTATGTTTGTAATATTAAAACAACCGCTTTTTACTAAGTGCATTAGTATTTATACACGGTGTCTGCCTGTTTGTTCCGGCTAATCTCTGAAATGGCTGGATCGATTTTGACGGCACTCACTGGCAGATAGCTTATGTAACAAGGAATATTTAAGGCCACTTTACATACCATGCGGACTAAGTCGTGTGTAACTTCTAGTAATAAATAAAATAATAATATAGATGGATATTATTATTTACTGCTATATTTTATATTATAGCTGCCTCAATAGCCAAGTGGTCCTGACCGCTACTGCTACGCTAGAGGTCCTGGGTTCGATTCCCAGGTCGAGCAAAGTGTTATTGGGTTTTTCTATGAAATTCCCAGTAGCAGCTCGGAGTTAGGAATTTGTGCCCGGTTAATGGCAATAGGCTGGCCCCCTATTACATGGGACCTAAACATACCGGCGAACTGTGGGTGTACATTAGTACGCCTCTGCCTAACCCTTCGGGGAATACAGGCGTGATGGTATGTTATTATTATTTATTTATTATGAAAATATTTTCATGACATTTTCTTCTAATGTTTCCAGGTTTGAGCAGCAAGGCGTGAAGTTCATCAAGCGACCAAATGATGGTAAAATGAAGGGGCTTGCCTTCATCCAGGACCCTGACGGCTATTGGATAGAAATATTTACCAGCAATGTTGTATAACATAATCATGGACGGCTATTAGGTACAGTGTGGTACAGATAGGGTCTATGAGGTTAAGTCTAGACTTCCAAGTCAGCATAGGAAGATCTATACCGGAAAATATCGGATATCCCTCCACAAAAATAAGTAATAGTGTAGATTACAGTTTTGTTCTTGACATCCTATTTATTACTAGCAATACGTATTTAAAAATCTCCTATAAGCCCAGCTTTAAGCCCACACTGTACCAAAATAATGTAATTAATTATACCAACCGTGTATAAAAATATTAAAAATAAGTTTGCCCATTGTTGGGTGATCTTCAAATAACTTACTATTGTGATACAATATACTATTAATATAATGATTTAAATCATATCCCACTGCTGGGCAAAGTTCTATCTAACTGATTTATCTGTGAATTGAAATTGTAATTTCGAAAATAACTTTAACTTAGGAAAAATAGCCAGAGTTGGGAAGTATGCACACAAATATCGACTTTTATACTATAGACACTAAGTCAATTTTAGAATGACAATCATAAAAGCTATAATTTACAACGAAAACTGAACTATATATTATGTAATTAAAATTGCTTATCGCAAAGCAAATTTAGATCGAATAAAGTTTTTTATTGGCAATATTTTTATTACCCAATATTGGGCAATTGTGAGCAATATGTGATTAATAATTATAAGAATAATTTTGTATTTGTTACTCCAAAATATTGGTTCTTCTGTGCAATTATTATCAATTAAATATTATAATACTGTTAATTATTAATAATTGTATTATTTCTCGAAATTGTAGTCTTAAAAGAGTTGAGAGAACGATATAATAATAATAATCAACCCATTACATATATGTCCCACTGCTGGGCACGGGTCTCCTCTCACAATGAGAGGGATTAGGCTATAGTCCACCACGCTGGCCTAACGCGGGTTGGCAGACTTCACACGCCATCAAGAAAATCTCTCGGGCATGCAGGTTTCCTCACGATGTTTTCCTTCACCGTTTTTAAGCGCTGATAATTAACTATTAATCGCACATAACTTCGAAAAGTCGGAGGTACATGCCTTGGATTTGTACTCGAGACCTTTGACTTGGCAGTCCAATGGTGAGAGAACGATAGATGAATATTTAATGGTTTCACCATCTCGCCTGTATTCCCCGAAGGGTTAGGCAGAGGTGTACTATGTATATCTACAGTTTGTGTATATTTAGGTCCAATTTAATAAAGGGAGATCATATTGCCATTAATTTAGCAAAAATTCATTTTAAATGCTGCTAATGAAAATTTCATAGAAAAATTCGACCAGAGAATCTAACTCATGACCTCGAGCTTAACAGTCACTCCTACTTAGCAATAAGTAGTTATTATCACGAGGCTATCACTGCTTTACTTTGAGATAATTTAGTCAGCATATTTGCTACAAGTTTACCAGGAATAATGCATTATAAGTACAATATAGTGCCTAGTTACATGACCAATAAGATCTAATTTGGCTTCATGGAACAATTCAGTTCCAAATTAACAAATTTAAAATAAATGTAGCACCAATTTGCCGCATTTTCGTATCATTAAATAAGTTTATAATGCTCATAGAATAAGTTAAATAATGCACAGACAGTAACTTAGTGTTTCATTTAGAAAATGACTTGCCAAATAGTTTTGCCTAATATTATGTTGATGTAAGTAGGTAATTCGCACCAATTTTCTCGCCTTTATTGTTATGATTCAAAGACTCTTATTGCTTAGATTTTTGGGCCGCGATACGTAAGGCGGATCGTTCACCTTCCCAGGATGATTCGAGAGAAGATTGTTGGGTCTTACCAGCTGCTTGGAATCCCATTATAGAATCTATAAAATCTAAATCCAAGCCCAAAACTGCAAGACCAAAGGATACGGTGAGCTCGTTCTGCGTGAATCGGATCGCTAATAATTAACAAAAATGTAAGGTAGGTGTTAGTAATTTTAACATCAAGACGTCGAACACCTCAGTCTGCCCGTGACCATGGATGCTGTAAAGGATCCGAAACGTCGGGAACTAAATAATATCAATATACCGCGATAAAATCCGTAAAAAGTAGTTTCATTTCAATGTCTAATATTCGCGTAAGTGTCAGAAATCAGAATATTAAATGGAGTTCGATTAAAGGATCCTGGCATGTCGGCACACGTATTGTTCGCCTGCACGGACATTATCAGTATTTGCTTCACTTTTTCGGGACCAGAACAGGCGGGATAAATAAATGAATTAATTTGATTCGGTTTGTAAACTAGGTAAACAACGCATAACTTTTATTACATTCTTTAAAGGAATTGTCACCTCTGTGATATCTTAGTGTTTTTCAAGTCACGCTCTATATAATTCGCCTAATAAATCTCGCATTTTTCTAAATAAATAGGCTACACGCGTGTAACAAGGACGTTAAAATCTGGATTTCGTTGATTATGCGCGGGTGTCAGAATGAATAATATTCTTCATAGTTTGTGCATTAACATTGTATTTATTATACTAACATCGGTAAGTTTTAATTTTATCCTTGTAAATGCGATCAGGGAATTTAAGTTTTTGACTTTCCGAAATTGAAATACCTAGACACCCTCTAGTAGCGTAGAATCCAAGAGAATTTTCCGCATTACATATTAAGAACATAAATTGATGGGGACAAAATTATTAGGTACTTATGTAAACTTGATAATTTTATGTCACGATTCCATATTTCTTCTTCACAGGCAACAGACACTGTTAAACTGATACCAGGCGACCACAGCGTAATAAAGAAAGATGGGGTCACACACTCTATCTCTAAGTACTACGTAGTCCCCGCAGATTTCAATATAGAAGCTAATGCCAGTGGAACATCTCACAAAACAACACAAGATAGTTCTAATAGAAGGTACACTAAAAATATGGATGATGGAGAAACTGAAGAAACTGATGCCGTAATAGCAGAGGATAAATTAGATGAACACGGTGTGGATTTGGATAACAAGGAAGTTAACACACCACTTAGCGGTGAAACTGAGGAATTAGCAGAAGAAACGGTTGAAGAAAATGAAAATACTAATAATACATCGGTGAGTGAGAAAAAGGCTGTATTTATCATCACTTTGTTGAATTCTTGACATCACACTGATCAAGCGATTTGTAAGATAAGTTGCGCATTCTGGGGTCGTCCTATGGCTGGATGACAAATCTTAACCCATCGAAACTAGGACTTATTATACAGACACCTATGACAGTTGTTAGTGGTAGTCAGAAATCTGAAGAGCCTGACGATCTGTTTACCCTTAAGATATAGATAGATAACTTTATGAGTGCGGGGTGAAACTTCTAGTCAGTCGAGTCTTCTTCTAGTTACCTATCCGTCTAGCTTCGGAGCTTCTGATACTCAATAAGTTCTGCTAGTTCTGTCGATAAATATTATCTGAATAAAATAATTACGTAGAGTAGTCTCGAGGACTTGTTTTCGTAATGAATATTTTTTTTATTAATTATGTTGGCAAACGAGCTGATGACATAACATACCATCACGCCTGTATTCCCCGAAGGGTTAGGCAGAGGTGTACTATGTACACCCACAGTTCGCCGGTATGTTTAGGTCCCATGTAATAGGGGGCGAGCCTATTGCCATTAACCGGGCACAAATTCCTAACTCCGAGCTGCTACTGGGAATTTCATAGAAAAACCGAATAACACTTTGCTCGACCTGGGAATCGAACCCAGGACCTCTAGCGTAGCAGTCTCGCGCAGGACCACTTGGCACTTAGCTTGGTAAGTAGTCATCGTCTCTCATAGACACTTGCAACACCTGAGGAGTAGTCGAGCATTTTAAGGGCCCCTACGGACTGCCAGAGCCACAGCAACTGAGGGGAAATTGGCACTTACGCGCACACCGAAGTGCTTTACGAGAGAATGTGAACTAAGGGTAGTCGCCAGCTAGTCAGACCCCAAGAGGTCCTACCACTGAGCAAGTCAGATATTATCGCCTCTTACGAGAGCCTATCTGAATGGCAGTGAGGAACAGTATTTTAACCAGTCAGAGTAATATCATTAATGTAAGAATAAAAAGTATTGTCTCTTCTTTTCAGGTGGCTAACCGTTTTAATGTGGATTCTGAAGAAATAGGTAACCTTCAAGTTGAACCTATTACTAATAGCATAAGTAGTAATGGCACTAACGATGAAATTGATGTTAATAATGAAGATGGGGTTAACACTGTTGATAGAATGGCTGAAAAAAATGCTACTGTTAATACTGAAAACGATTCTGATGTTTCTAATAATGATCAATTATTAAAAGATTTTTCTGTCATAGTTTATGATAGTATTGACCATAATCTAGACAGCTTTTGGCGTGTTTTTGACAATTATGTAATTAATATATCAGACAAAAACAAGCAATTGGAAAGGATGGAAAAACTATTCATAATATTAAATGTCTTTTCAAATTTATATGAAGCAATAGATATGAATATTCCAATTGACGAAATTATTGATGATTTAACTGAAGTAATCATTAAATCTAATATCAAAAACACTGATAGTAACAGGAAAGATCCACATCATCACCATTCAAATCATCATACTAAAAAATCTAAAAAAGAATGTGTTAAGAAATGTTACCAACAACCCTATAGACACGATTTGGATTCAAAAGATGTTTCTATTTCAGAAACTGATGGCTGGGTAGAGCACAACCGTATAGAAAATTATAGCTCAAAGACGTTCTTGCCAAGAAGAGATAGCAATACTGACAATTTGATGCCGGATGTATCAGATGAGTATAACGTCTTGTCTCCTACAGTTTTTACAAAGGATAATCATATTGCACGTGAGAGTAATGTTAATGATGATGCTAATTTAAACCTTAACAATCTTGATACGGCGGAAATTAATAAGCTACCCTGGACTACGGGAAATAGTGAGTTTTACTACATGCGTAGGGCTGT
Source organism: Acronicta leporina (assembly GCA_947256265.1). Classification (NCBI taxonomy): domain Eukaryota; kingdom Metazoa; phylum Arthropoda; class Insecta; order Lepidoptera; family Noctuidae; genus Acronicta; species Acronicta leporina. The sequence goes on along the minus strand of OX366537.1, from coordinate 938,341 downwards.
AAAACCCAAAGCTGATCATAACTCGCTATGGTCTGTAAAATACAAAGGGGGTCATAATGTACCGTCGACTATAGGAGATCCAGATGTTAATAATTTGCCATGGATCATTGATGATAATCAGTTCAATAACGCGCTGTGGATGATTGAAGATAGAAAGTATAATAAATTGCCGTGGATAATTGAAAACAAAATAAAACATAACCTGCTTCGGAATGCAGGAAATAAAATAAGGACTATACCATTAGCATTATATCCACATGATGCTTCTCAGTTGACCGTTAATGGCGACAAAGTCTTACTAGGCACTTCTCAAACTCCTTTGGCTTCTACAGTTAACGGTGTTACCCTCGCAGATCATTTTAGAAAACCGTACCTCTACGCATATGTTCTAAAGCCGCGTAAAATTGTATATGGACCCAAAATCACAAAAAATATCATTCAAATTAAACCTGGTAAATATGCAACTAATAATCTTCAAGCATTACTGAAAAATACTTATGGATTGTCTTCTAAATATGGAAAAGGCTCGGGTTCTAACATACAATATAATAAGCCCAAAAATAAACCAGGTTATTACGAGCCTGTCTTAAACATGGAAAAAGACGTCGATTTATTTGAACAAGATAAAGAAACTTTTATAGAACCAGAAATTCCTTCTCAAACGCCAAAGGATTTTTATGAATCTGTACTTAAAGTTAAGAATCAAGGAACAGAAAATTATCCTACGATTCTACAGCCGAATGAACTTTCTGAATCTTCAATTAATCAAGATCTCGAAGAAGTCGTCACCGTCGTACCTACAGTTGAACAACTAAGTGAAAATTTAGAAATTCTGCGTCCTAGTGTCCCCTCAAACCCATACGAGTTTACAGTTGACGAGACGTACACAGATGTTCAAATACCTACAGATCAGGAATTTATAGACGTTGGAAAACCATCGTCTTCTAATCCTGTATCTAACGATGAATCGCATTTAGGTTTTGATACCGATGACAGTGCTGCGGAGAGTAATTCTTTGGAGTCTGAATATGCAAAATTGAAAACAGGTGATGCCAATGCTGAAGAGCTTGTTTCCAAACAGCTGTATGGACACATTGAACCGAGTATTTCAACCTACTTTTATGGTAATCAACCATCAGAACAAGTAAAAACAACATTAGCTTCAACTTATCAATTATTTTCCTTTGAAAATTTGATAAGGCTGCGTAATGCGCTTTTCAAAATTCAACAATATAGCGAACTTGATGTTTATCAAGTCAGGGCACTGACAAATTTGACTAAAATTAATAATTTGTTACTGATACTGGCCCAAAAATTAGGCGAGGCCCGTGGAAAGCAAAGATGGTATGAGGAAGTATTTCATAACGTGAGAAATGGGAATCCATTGCAAATATACGTCTATAATTTGCTTCGACAAAAATGGTTGCATGAAATTATTTTAACACTGTATAGGAATAACTTTAATCCCCGTATTCTCAGCGATCCTAGACTATTTTCGTTATTGGCATCTTGGCAGTTCCCAAACTACGTCCTGAACTTTTTGGAAACCGAAGAAAACAACAAAGTTGTGACACCTGGGATCTTAAATGATTATCAAACTGAAAATACATTTGATGGTTATAAACCGCAAGGTAACGGTTTACGCTTTAGTACAACAGAACTCAACGCGGGACTAGATGCAGAGGTAATAGTAAATATACTTAAACATTACTTCATTTCCAAACAATATATTGAAAACCAGGAAAATATAATCAACCGTAAGAATAAGATTGAAATGTTTAAACAAATTGTGTTATTTTTAAAGAAGAAAGGATACCAGGGTAGAACTATACTGGATTTGATCAGGAAACTTTATGGTACAGTATTTTCCGTTGATGGAAAGGGATGTACTAAGCACTACAATGATTATATACAAACTGCGTACGATATTATAGTGCCAGTTTTGAAGAGTTCAGGCCGGTAAAACTTCATTTAAAATCTTTTCCATCCATAGAACATACCTATACACAATTTTGCTATAAACACAACAGGAAACGAATAAAAATATTTATATTTTCTTAGTATTTTATTCCGGTTAATACTCACATTATGACTCTTTATAAATAAAAATGTACATATCAATATTATTCTTGTACCTACTTTTGTATAAATTGTAACATTACCTAAACTTATATAGAATCTTTATATTTGTAGGTATTTTCGTTTTTGTGGAATTCTCTCTCTCTTCCAGCCTTCTAGTTTTCTCTCCACCACTTTGCCCTGTACATATTCTGAAACCTTTGACTCTGTCATGTCCTTTGTTCTTTGAGTCTAAAACTAAAAATGTATTTTATAAATCTCATACATAATCTTTAGGCTTATCTATTTTAAATTGTGTCAGTCTGATTATATATATTTTTTTTTTTTCTAGAAACTAGCATTATTTATTTTACGAATTTTCTTGTACCTACCTGTTGTAAGTATTGAAAAATATGCATATTATTTCAAAATAAATATTATTTCATATTTACGAGTTTTCTTTAACAGTCCTACCAACTACGCTTATTAGATTAAAAGCATTAATTATACAAAATCGTAACAAAGCATAAAATAATTTAGATTAGGATGTAAAAAATGTACCTACCAAACGCATTATAGTTATAAAATTTCAATTAAATAAAAACTGAAAATATTTCAGAGAAGTTTCGTAGTAGCACAAATAATGTCTTCAATTTCACTTTTATCTACATAATTTTGATTTTGTCTTTACTCTAGTGGTCTTAAGGACGGCTGCCAGGCGAAATGTCCCGGATTCGATTTACAAGTCAAGCAATGCTATTGAGTTTTACAAGATGTGTTAGTTGCACGGTTCCAAAAGGTTGATCCTATGGAGCAGAATCCGGCAAGAAACTCCATGGACACTCTTTTAAAATAAATTATGTTACAATCTTCACTAAGTACAATATTGCGATAACAAGATGTGTGGGCGTTTAAGAATGTCCAAGTTTGACCTAAGTCTACAGTATTAAACAAAGGTTCACAATATTTGAACAATTCTGCTTAGGTCATTTATGACACAAACCTGATGGTATGTTATTTAAATTTTAATTCGGCTCCTGCGACACGTCTTGTGGTATATCTTTGTATGATCTACATCTTATCTTTCAACTTTCTATAATATTAGATATTAATGGCCTTGTTGATAGAAAGATATTTAAAACATTTTTCTTTAATTGTATAGTTCTTACAAAAGCCTTCGTCACAGTAAATTATAATTTTCTACTGTGCACATTGCGTTTTCAACATATTATAACCAAATGCAATTTTATTAGGATTATAATTCAGTCTATGTCTGCTGAAACGAATTAAAATAAGGATGAAAATCTTTTTAAGTAATTATTATTCAGGTGTGCCCCAGGGTAGCATATTGTCTCCCTCTTGTTCTTTGTAATAATAATCGATGATAGATTCATCAATTACATACACACATCACAATATATATTTTCACGCTGTCTCCCATTTGGGTAGGCAGAGACTATAAATTTCCAGTTGCTTACGATCCTGGCACATAATTTTCGCTTCATCTACGTTCATTAACCTCGTCATGAATGATCGTCGGTTTAGTAAAGTGCTCTTAACCTGACCTTTTTTAGAATGGCCGAAATTTAGTTGTGTTCTACCTACATAATTTATTGCGTGGTGTTAAAAAATAAGTATTAAAGATTTTATAGAAACATGTCTTTTCTACATGTTGCGTAAATCTCTTATTTTGTACAATGATTCGCTAATTACTTATATCATTACGAACTACCGTAACCAATTTTCTCCAGAATCCAATTTATAATGTGGAATTTTAATTTGCGCTTCTATAAATCTTATATTATTTCTTTTATAAGGCTTTAAATTTCATGCATGAAATCACAACCAAGTAGGTAATGCTTTTGCGTCGCACCAATCTTCATAAGATTCTTCCATATTTTATATCTAGTGTTTTTCTATATTTTCCAGCTTAAATTTAAAAAAAGAATCAAATAAAACAACGGTAACGATAACTTAGCTAAAGGTAACTCAATTTGACGCCTCACAATTTGACGCCGACTGCCGTTAAGGCTGATCGTTTCGCTCAGCCCGCCAAATTCAAATTTCCATTGGTTTTTCGCAATTTGTAGGTCTATAACACATTCTAGATTCCTAGCTGTAGTAATTGCGGCATTAGCTATACAATATTCACAACTGAGAATTAACCTTTAAGGCGGATCGTTCACCTGAGCCTGCCTAATTCAAAATTCAATTGGTTGTTCGCAATTTGTAGGTCTATAACACATTCTAGATTCCTAGCTGTAGTAATTTCGGTATTAGCTATACAATATTCACAACTGAGCATTAAAAACTTTGCTTGCAAATCGATATTGTAGCTAAAATTAGGTACAATCGTCATTTTTGGCCAAAATTGACGATTGTACCTAATTTTATTAACGATTTTACTAACGTTTATTAACAAAGTTTTTAATGCTCAGTTGTGAATATTGTATAGCTAATGCCGCAATTACTACAGCTAGGAATCTAGAATGTGTTATAGACCTACAAATTGCGAACAACCAATTGAATTTTGAATTAGGCGGGCTCAGGTGAACGATCCGCCTTAAAGGTTAATTCTCAGTTGTGAATATTGTATAGCTAATGCCGCAATTACTACAGCTAGGAATCTAGAATGTGTTATAGACCTACAAATTGCGAAAAACCAATTTAAATTTGAATTTGGCGGGCTGAGTCGCAGTTAGAAAACCCCCGTTTCCGCAAAACTAGAAAAATACAACCGTTTCTTAATAATAACAGGTTTTTAGTTTAAAAACCTTTGAAAAAATCGAACATGTAGGTATCACAGCAATTCTCTTAATTTGCCAAATCATTGAAAACACAACAATATATTATATTCTAATATAGCATTCGATTGTGTTCTAGATGCAAAACAGGACGTCGATATTATACATAATAGGATTGCGTTTAAATCATTCAATTATCGTTTTCGATTTCACGGTATATAATGTGACATGTCAATCAATTATATACTGTGTATATTTCAAATATTTTGCAGACGCTACGGAGGTTCCGATACGCCATAATGATTTTGCGTCTGGTGTATAGTTTTTTTTTCTTTAGTTTAGTAACGGGAAACAATCAGGTAAGTATTTTTTAATTGAACCTACAATATTCCTTATAAGTGTGACGTTCAGAAACAATATTTCAAGTTTTTTTTTTAATGTCAACACACGGCTATCGATAACAATTTAAATGAGAATAGGTAGTTGGACCGCATTGATTTTAATCGATTTCGAACGATCTTAAGGGTCGCGCGAGAATAATCTAATTATATGCTTATTTTATTAACCCGTTACTCTTCCGGATATTGGAAACAACACACACACAGGCTCCTTATAACGAGTAGGTACTGATGCATTCTCCATCATCATCATGTTCAAATTTTCATAACTAATAAAAACCTTATCAAAGAAACATCTGCGTAACATCTGATCTCCAAAAAGAAGAAAACATGCTTCTGATTGCTCTGTAAAAAGCTGATGCGATAATTACATATTAAAATTTTTTTGATCTCTACAGGGTCATATGCTTATTTTATCTCGAGTATCTAATCTTGATCACATTTCTCCATTTCATTTATCCTTATCCTCTGGTCATTATTTGGCTGGAGGTCATATAGATTCCTAAATTCATAGTGACGTCGTCTGACACATTACCTACCCTCTGAGTGTTTTGCTTTCCCCTCAGAAGATTGTCAGTCTTATTGCAATGGCTTTACGGCTTTGTAATTATTGCACGTCAAGCTGTCGTTTTGATAAGAAGAAGAAGAAGATAATAGCGTTTGTTGTCAAGCTTAGACCCTGTAAAAGTAAACATACCTTCACATTACGCCTATATTCCTCGAAGGGTTAGGTAGAGGCGTACTTCAGTACACCCACAGTTCGCCGGTATGTTTTAGTCCCATCCATGTAGTAGGGGGCGAGCCTATTGCCATTAACCGGGCACCAATCCCAAACTCAGAGCTGCTATCTTTTTGTAATTTTTTTGCATTTTTCATGCTAAGAGCTGCTACTGATATAATAAAAAATAATATTGCTCGACCTGGAAATCGTACCCAAGCAAGACTCTAGCGTACTAAGCAGTCACGCTTAGGGCCACTAGGCTAATGAGGCAGTTTGTAAGTACGTAAATGTAAAATGTGAAGTTTTTTTTACTGTTGGGAACTAGCTTACGGGCTGCCTGATGGTTAGCAGTAACCTCAGCCTTTAAACACCAGCAAAACCCCTTGTATCACTAGCGCGATATTATCTTGGAGACCACAGTTGTTAAGACTCATTTGCCCAGTAAAATGGTACCTACATTTCACGAATAGATGCTTTTTTAATCGAAATTGTCACGATTTGACATCGATTTGATGTTTGTATCTGGCCTACGAACCTCAGGCATACGAAGCTGAGGGATGCTGGTAGCGAATGATCCACGCTTCCACGCATATTGAAGAATTCATTCTTGCGTGATTCATACATATTTCACAGCATGAAATCCAACCAATGACCGTTTCGAATGTACCGTGAACATTGCGTTTAGGCACTACATTATATTTTAATAAGAAGTTTTGTTTTCTTCCATTACGACATCCATTTTTTTTCCAATTAATAATACAGGTGACATGGGACCTAAATATACCGGCGAACTGTGGGTAATTGCGTATTTACCGTAGCCACACTAGAACCAATAATCATTGTTTTATTTAAATCATTTTTAAGAATAAATAAAAATAAATAAATACCTTTTGCTTATGCTAGCGCCATTTTGGAGGATGGAGAATTATTTGGCTGAATATTCGGTTCGGTGCATTTTTGAACGAACATTCGTTTTATGCAATTACGCAGAGATAATTCAACTCCTGGATCGCCTATAGTAATTAGGTTTTTGAAGCCCGTTTCACTTTTGTGATGTCATCTATTTCATTTTCACAGGGAAATTACGAGTATGCTCCGAAGGTAAGCTCGGGCCAAGGATATCTTCCTGGCGCCCAAATTGAAACAAAAAGCTTCGATGTCGACGTAGTGTCTGACAATGACAATCCAAGATATCAGGTAAATTTTGGTACAATATAAGTACCTGATTGTAAATCTCTTTGAAAAAAGCTGGAATTTTATGGCAGTTAGTTAATAAATTTTCTACTTTAGGTAAGAGTTCTGACGACAGTTCTGAGTAGGTTTGACGACACGCTTGGTGTACCGGCTGATCGATCGACTTCTGCGACACGTGTTGTGGGCTCGATCCCCACACGGAGCAAATATCTGTATGATCTACAGGTAGTTGTTCCGGGTCTGGGCGATTGTATCTGTGAGAATTTATGTTTGTAAACGCACCCTAGATAAGATTATCTTCATTGTTATATGACTTATCTTCATTCACCTGTTATATGGCATTGAATATTATTCTGATTCCTATAAAGATTCTATTTAAGATCTAACAATTTGGTTGAAATTACAAGAAAGTTTTTGAATATAGTAATTTCACTAAAAGGTCTACTCTTAATATTTGAAGTATTAGAGCTATATCTTCTTGCTTAAAGGAAGAATGTTGTAATTGACTACACCAGCCCAATCGGGATTGATGGCTGTTACTGGCCTTTGAGTTTCAAAACTTGTTGATCCCGCCCAATATTTATCTTGATGTCCAAGAATAGTACTGCGAATAAATTAACAGAAATAAAATAAAAAGTATTTCTACATTTTAGATACCACGAACCGCTCAACATGTCAGTGAGGATTCGTCAGAGAAAACTATATGCTTCGCACCCAGAATGGTGCGCAGAATAGTAAAAGCAGCACTTGAGTACGTAAGCGAAATACCAGCTGATATAAGAAACATCGTAGAAAAATTAGAGAAAGAGTTAAATACAATACGGGATACGGATTCTTTCGAGAACATTTATATACAGAAACCACTGTATCCATTAGATTCTAGAAATATATTCCAAACGTTAAGTAAACCAAGTTCCGAAGCAAGAAATAATTTAGTATTAAAATATGAATTGCCAGGCGTACAGGAACCTCAATGTAAAGACGCGCTGGATAAATTAATTGGAATAGCATACAATGCATTTTTGGAATTGGAGCAGCATCCACAATGTCGAGATTATTTATATAAATTCGCCAGCCACCAACAAGAAGACCGTCCTAAAGGTCATCTAAACTATGGGCCAGATATGCAGTCCCTGGTGGGTTCAATTCTGGAGCAAATAATCAAACAAAGACCAAAGCCTCCAACGGAATTTAATCGCCCTGATTATTACAATACAGCTGAAATAGATATCCCAATTCCAGAGATTCAGATTCCGCAAATCCAAGAGATTCGGGAAATTCATGTACCACATAAACTTAAGATTCCACAAATTCCTGAATATCATATACCGCAAATTCATGAAATTAATATTCCGCAAACTCCTGAAATTAATATTCCACAAATCCATGAAATTATATTTCCACAAATTCATGAATACAACATTCCGCAAATTCGTGAAATTAATATTCCAGATTTTCCAAAAGCGCACGAATTTGAAATTCCCAACATAGAAGAAACTATACAGGAAGTCATACCAATGCAACCTGAAGAAACGTATGATGTACTCATAGATCTTTTGAAAAACAGCGACAATTCTGATAATGGGGACTTACTCGATCGTTTCATGAATATTGTAGTAGATAATCAAAATAATTTCCGTCCCAAAGTTTATAATATCCTAACCACCTTATTGAACAGGCAAAAACATAAAAAAAATCCAAGGTTGGATGATATAATATTATTGATTCTTGATTCCGAGAGAAAGAAACAATGGCCTTGGAGTGACAGAATAACTGAACTTATCCTCTCTTTATTAGTACCTGATCGAAACGGAAATATTGATTCCAGAATAGTTGACATTATACTGGACTTGAGCGTTATACCCAACAGTGCAGAATACATAGAATATATATTGTCTCTATTGAGACCGATTAAAGAAGGAAAATTGGATTCCAGAATAGCTGATACCATAATCAAATTGATTAAATCATATCTAAATAATTTGTTGCCTTCGGGACATATGAACATTTTAGGCAAACTTCTACAACCAACTCGGAATGGTATTCATCCCAAAAAAGTAGATATTGTGGATAACCTATCGAGATGGAATGAAATAGGAATAACTCCGAATCAATTAGACAAATTAGTGACACTTTTGAAACCAGATATTAACGGGAACACAGATCTACGGCTGATTGATATTATTCATTTCTTGATAACTCAAGATAAATATTTAAGTCCAAGGCATTTAGATTTCATACTTTCGTTTTTGTATCCTGAAAACGGCATAGTGGATGCAAGACGAACTGATCTCATACACTTCTTGCTGAACAGTGCACTACACCCTAAACATATAAATAGACTACTTCGATCGTTACAAGACAATCCACAAGGAGTCCTCAATTCAAGATTTTTGGATCTACTGCTGTTCTTAAATAATAATAGGTTATTGACTCCTGAACTTACGGAATCCATTATACAACTTTTGATCAATGATATAACTGGACAATTAGATGATAATCATGTTAAGTCCCTCTTCTACCAATTGACACCTTTCAAACAGACTAATCCTAAATTAATAGTCGATATTCTGACTCTTTTAAATCAAGGTGGACTACATGATAATATAGCTGAATGGCTGGAGTCTACGAACAATAATGTAGATGTACCAAATCACGACGCCACACTGCCGACTTATGTTCTTCCAAGTAATGTAGAGAGTTTTAAGTTAGAAGACCATGGACATGAGAATCAATACAGACCACCAGACGAAAGATACCAAACTGATGACGACTTTATGGAAATTTTGAAATGGTTAGACACCCAAGGATTATTGAATGCAGATCAGGAATCAAATAATGATTTAGTTAACAATTTATTAAAGATCTTGAATATGGGAGAACGCGAATTAGGCGTTGTCGAATTAACGTACATGCTGAAACACGAGAAACCTCTAATTTACCAGCCTGTATATTATGTCAAATATAGGCTCCCTATATTGAATTTCATAGCCAACATGAAAAATATACTAATGGAGAATCCACAGTTAACAGCAGATCCCATGAAACTGTTACAAGAACTGATACTTAATTCCAACCTAACAGAAGTTTCGCCTAACTTACAAGGGTATCCGAAGGAAGAAATATTGAAATTAACTGTCAAAGATGGAGATTTAGTTCAAGCAAAGATTTTGGATGAGCAAAACCTGAGTTTGAATGAACAGATTACACACGTACACGACTTAAATTCTAATATATCGCCTGAAGAATTATTACAGCTGAATAGAATAAACGAAGCAAAATACTACCAAGATGTTTTACAATTCCAAGGTGCGTATCCCGAGAAAGTGACCATGGACGAAAATAAAATAATGAAGTTCCCTACGGTACAATATCAGCAAATACAGGTGAAGCAGCCAATAACCAAGCATCAGACACATTCGCTTCATTACGTTGAACCGGTTGAACGAACGAATCGCAGGAATTCTTGACAACTCGGGTCATTAAAATAGAAGAAAAAGCAATAATTTTGTGTATTAAACAATTAAAAATTAAGAACAAATATTTGTGGTTTTATTTGAGTGGGACAAAGCGTTAAAAATTCTCTATTCGGACTCAACATTAGGAGAAAAATTTAGTTAGGTGAATTTTACGTACACGTACACAGTATAAGTACCTACTTGTATTGTATTATAGGTACTTGTAGTGACACGTACTTATTAAATATAAGAGTTCTACAACTGTTCCTCGCGATTAAAATGTAGCATATCCTTCACCAAAGTCCAATCATCTCTAGCAAAATTCATCTAGACACGCGGCAGCGTGTCAAGCTAAGTTCAAGCAAAGGAACTGACTAGCCAGCGATTTGAATTGGCCAGTTTTTATCAGAATTAAAATATATAAATATATTTTGAATAACTTTACAAAATGACTGATGTAATGAAAACTGGCCAAGTCAAATTTCACCTACTTTAAGATCTCACATTTTTAAATAACAGCAATTGTTATAGGTATCCAATAAAGCAAAGTAATAGAGTTTAATACTTGTTCATAATGTTTTTTTTTCCTATAAATACATATTTGGATTTTGCATAGAACTTGGCTCTCCTTTTTAACATTTATGTTTTTGGTGGGATTAAAATTACCTAATGCATCAATTTTATCAGTCAGATTCGCAGTCGTGAAAACATGAAAAACAGGTATTAACAGTAGGTATATCAACTTTTTGGAACCCTGCAACGTGCAACTAGACTTAATAACGGTTCTTATTAAACGCTTTAAAAGCTTATTCGAAATAAAAACAATTGAAATTGGTCTTGTAAATTGGTTGCCTTGGGTAGGTGTCTTCCTAGCGTACGTACCTAAATAATAAAAATCTTACCAGCCAGACATCCAGAACAAGTAGGAACCCAAGCCTGCAGGCTGCAAGCCTGGGCCACTAGGCACTGCAGAGATAGCAATACTGAATACCTATTAGGTACCTAATCATTATGTAGTTGTAGTTATACTACGGCACTTGCATGTCCTTTGGATTACCTAACCTACCAAACTGAGAATATGGAATTCAACTACCAATGGTATTCAAGGGTTACATTCTTCAGTATTCAAGAATATATTTGTGAATGTGGTGGTGATTAAATTATCATTAGTCGCTCATAAACTTAATAAAGTCTTGAGGCCACTTGCATCAACTTCTTGAATATGTTTTAATTGCATTTAAACACAAAGTTTAATGTCAAACATCCTTAAAATATTCTCGAAAATAATCCTGAACCGCTTAACAAAAAAGCTAGACCAAGAGCAACCAAGAGAACACGCAGGGTTTCGGTCCGGCTACTCCACAGTGGACCATAATAATATACATACACTAAAGCAACTAATTGAAAAATGCCAAGAGTATGGATACCCACTACACATTGCCTTCGTGGATTACAACAAGGCATTTGATTCCTTAGAACACAACTACATTTGGAAGGCATTAGAGACACAGGGAATAGATAACAAATACATCAGAATAATTAGAAATGTATATACCAACAGCTCGGCACAAGTAAAACTGAAAACTATTGGTGACATCTTCCCAGTGCAAAAGGGAGTCAGGCAGGGCGATCGACTTTCCCCTAAACTGTTCTCTGCAATCCTTCAGGAGATCATCAGAAACTTCGAATTGGACAATATTGGCATCAATATTGATGGCAGGAGACTGAACCATCTAAGATTCGCAGATGACTTGGTACTAATAGCAGAAACCCCGGAAATATTACAAAATATGCTAAATGAGCTAGCAGAAAAAAGCAAGGAAGTAGGACTAACGATGAACAAATCTAAAACAAAGGCAATGACAAACCGAATAGAATCTATCATCATGGTGGAAAATATAAACATAGAATATGTTAAGTCATACACCTACCTAGAACATCTCATCTCCTTTACAGACCAAATGGAACTTGAGATATACCAAAGAATTTCAAATGCATGGAAAAGGTACTGGGACCTTAAAGACATTATGAAAAACAAACTATACTTACAGTATGGCAATAAAAAGGCGTATATTGAACATATGTATCATGCCAATACTGACATATGGTTGCCAAACGTGGGCCACAACTGCGCGCCAACTCCAGAAAATGACTACATGTCAAAGGAACATGGAGAGAAGCATACTAGGATACAGAAGATCAGACAAAAAACGGGCTGATGTCATACGAAGAATCACTAAAGTAGAGGACATCACAATAAAAACTAGGAAGCTAAAATGGAATTGGACGGGCCACATGCTCCGGGAAAAAACCGAGAAGTGGTCCAAAATATTAACAGAATGGATCCCCCGCCTAAACGTAAAAAGACAAAGAGGTCGACAAAGGAAAAGGTGGTCGGATGAAATAAGAAAAATAGCCGGCCCACTATGGATGCGTCTTGCTAGAGACAGGGAGAGATGGAGAGAACTGGAGGAGGCCTATGTGACACAAGACACACCAACTCAATAAACAACGGCATCCGATGTGCCAAAATTACGATTAACTTATAATTAATAGCAATAGTAAAGTTATAATAACATCTATCTAATTAATGTAATAGTTGGTAAGAAAGGCTAATAAATAAATAAAAAACACAAATTGACTAGGAAAAATTTAGTTTTTATGCAATTTAATATAAAATTATTAAGGAACTAAATTCAAAATTCAACGTATGGTATTTAGATGACGGGACCTTAGGGGGTGATGCAGAAACAGTTTTGGAAGATTTAAAAATTTTAAAACGTACCTAAATTTAGTTCTATTGGCCTTGACCTCAATCCCTCCAAATGCGAAATCTTTGTCCCAGACACTACTAACAGACACCTGACTATACAAAAATTCAATGCAATTGCTCCTCATATTAAAATTGTAGAAAAAGGCTGTCTTCACCTCTTAGGGTCCCCAATCTTTGATGAATCCTTTCCGATTTTTATCGAAGAGAAAATACAAAATTTTAATGATATTTCGGAAAGACTGTTCAAAATTAATACACATTCAGCTTTTACCATCATTCGATTCTGCTGTTTTGGACCAAAATTTACTTACTTACTCCGCTGTTCACATTTGTGGACACACCCACATCTTTTGGAAAAAGTCGATAAAATTATACGAAACTTTCTTTGTTCTATTTTAAATGTGGCTCTGGATGACCGAGCTTGGTTACAAGCCACGCTTCCCATTCGTTTGGGTGGCCTCGGTATCCGCAGTCATCTCCTCAGTCCACAGTACTGAAAAATTAGTCAGAGATATCTTAGGACCTTCTCTGGCTGATTTTGAAGTACCGTTTTTGGCTGATGCAATGAACGTTTGGAGAATGGCTTGTCCCAGTTCGGATTTACCCCTGGTCTCATCTTCCCAAAGGCTTTGGGACGAGCCGCTTTGCAGTTTGACGTGGAAAGAACTTCTTAATACGTCAGTCAATACTGCGGAGCGTGCTCGTCTGATGGCTGTGGGTGAATGGGAATCAGGTCTCTGGCTTCGGGCACTTCCATCATCCAATACAGGGACTATGTTGGATGACATAACTTTTCGGCTAGCTACCTGTCTACGTCTAGGCGCTCCTTGTGTTGCTCCGCATCGCTGTCACTGTGGCGAGGTTGTCGACAGCCTCGGACATCATGGCCTATCGTGTTGCAGGAGTGCAGGCCGCATAGCGCGGCATGCCAGTATTAACGACATTCTTCGTCGTGCTCTTGCTACCGCCGGCGTACCAGCTGTTTTAGAACCTAATGGCTTGGTACGAGACGATGGGAAGAGACCAGATGGTATGTCCCTTTTGCCATGGAAAATGGGTAGGCCTTTGGTATGGGACGCAACCTGTGTTGATACCCTTGCGCCATCACATCTTTCAAGCTCAGCTGGCTGCGCTGGCGCTGCTGCTGCTGCTGCAGAGACCCTCAAGCGGCGCAAATATAGTAACCTATCTGGTAACTATATTTTTGAGCCGTTTGGGGTCGAGACGCTCGGGTCGTGGGGTCCGAGTGCTCGTCTCCTTTATAAAGAACTTTCAAGGAGACTAGTCGACAATTCGCGTGACCAGAGGGCTGGTTTGTTCCTAGGGGAGCGTATAAGCATTGCCATTCAACGTGGCAATGCTGCCAGCCTTCTGGGCACGTTACCAGACGACAGTGATGCCGATGAATACTTCGACGCTTAGCCGCGCCTCAGTCTTTTAGTTTTAGTTTATATAATATATATATTAATTTTATGTAAATAGTGTAAGTGTATAGTGTAATAGGTTTTAGTTTTTTTTACATATACTGTAAAAAGTAGTTTTAGTTAATATTTTAAATAGAATAGAACAAAATTAAAAATTAAATATAAAATTTAAAAAGTTGGTGTAAGTGGCCCTTAAACTGATATCATTTTTTTATTGGATAAGCGAAAAATTAAATTGCATCTTGGTAAGTATAACTCATACATAAATCTTCTGAATCTCTATTTTAGAACGATAATTTAAATGTCAGTCAATGTCAACGGTACAGATTATATTGATTTTTAGCGGATACAATCCCTTCGACGTATTATTTTTATAATGTTAAGTATTATTAGTCCTTTATCCTTTGCTTTTGCTATGGGTTAGACAAAGATAACAATACATGAGATATTCATAAATCTCAATATGTCTGCACCTGAAACACGGCTCAAAAATCAATAACACATCAATCATGGATTCATAGTAACGCGCGTTGGACTTTTGCGAATTCTTATTATAAATAAATAAAATAATAGTGTAAATACGTATACTATAGTGATAGAATTGTACGTGAAGTGTTCCTTATTATTTGCAATCATGTTAGGGCAAAGACCAAGGTTCATCAAGCCAGGTAATATATTCATTTTCTAACTAATAAGTTACAGAATGAAGCACCGCCTTTAAACCTCTCTCTGTAATTATAGTAGAAACAAATTGAGCTAGATTTGCTCATAATCTGTTCTCTGTTCTATTCATTTTTAAGTATAGGTACCTAATGTTCTAGCAGTCAGGCTGTTATTCATATTTGCATTTTGGGCAGAGTCGCGATAGGGCGTGTCTACACATTTACAATGCCTGTGTATCTGTGATTAAATAAAAATCCTAAAAGACATTGAGACTTCTCCAGCTGGTGATATTAAATCTGTTTGGCAGGCTTGACCTAGTGTGGAGGTCATAGGAAACATTATTTCTCCATACAACATGTCATGCTCAATAAAATTTAACACATACCTACCTCTGTATGGAAATGTAATACTTATTTTTGGCAATAAATTTTTCTTATTCTTTCTTATTCTTTTTAAGCTTGTTTTAATTAAGCAACACCTGTAAAGACCTCCGCAGACCAAATTAAAATATTTCGCATTGTGTCCGTAATATAGGACTTGATGTTTTAAATATTATTTATGTAAGTTGAGTGTACACTGTACACTGAGTGTTGTACACTCATAAAAGGCTTTCTGCTGAGTAACTTTGTACCTCAATCACTCTTCAGACCTAGTAGAGCCATTATAAAGGTCCAGTCTACATACTTATACCAAAAATCATCAAAATTTGTTAAGCCATTTTGTTGAGAAAACAAAAAGAACATACAGTAGCATGTGGTTATAAGGAGCCGAGGAATATGTTGTCCTAAACAGGAGACATACCTAAACGAACTGTTGATTTTAATAATTTTATTTTTCATTAATAGTAGTAATAATTACAAACATAATGTATTTATTAATATCTATGTGAGCATCAGAGTTCAACAGAGTCAATAAGCGGTTCCCAGATTTATGTCATACATCATTTTCAAAATTTTGCTTACTTGAAACTGTCAGTGTCGAGTCTCCTGTGGACCCCTGGCCCACTTTGGGAAAAAATGGAGTAAACAAAAGATTAAAACCAAATAATATATTAAGGTATTTATAATAATCAGCATACCTATTATGTATTTTCACATAAACATAGGGGTATGTGGGGTGAAGATAGCTTCTCACTTACCATAAGAATGAGAATTGAGGATGACCAGTACTTGAAAAATATCTTTTACAGGAGAAGAAACACTATACCCAACAAGAAACAAAGATGGTGTTGTTGAAACACTGGTAAATCCTAACATAGACTCGGCGTTAACCATTGATAGTGACTCTAACACATCCTTTGTTTACAACCGTTACCACCATCTACCGTTAGATGCTCAACGTCAGAGGCTACCAGTGTTTCAATACAGAAACCATATTTTGTACCTGCTGGAGAAGTATCAAACATTGGTGCTGATCGGTGAGACGGGATGCGGGAAGTCTACTCAAGTTCCTCAGGTGACTTTTTTTTTATTATTAATTATCATTAGTATTATGTATTCTTCTGGCAGACACTTGCAACCGCCAGAGTAGGCTTTTACATAATTATACTTTTTGAACTATTAAAAGAATAAATCCTCAAAATTTCAGCCTTGTGGGAGATGGTTATGAAATTACTATCCTGATGACAATTTTGCTATCGTCTGGCACATACTTGCAATCCTCAAAATATATTTGCAATATTTATTTTAACCTATACGGTTGTCCCACAAGGTTGAAATTTTTATGTGATTTACATAAAAATTTCAACCTTGTGGGAAAAAACAAAATATTTTTAACATTTTCGAAAATTTTAAGGATGATGACGCAACGCGACATCGCTATTTTCTTAATTGGACGATAATAAAACATCATTAGAATAAAAACTAGCTTTGTGGGAAGTGGGTTATTCAAATGGTTCAGTAGCTCTCCTGTTAAATAATTTTAACTGAAGTCGCTAAATATAAGTATATAATTTTGACATTACTTATGGCGGGAAACACCGCCACGGTAGTCGCAAAACAACATAAACAGAGCATCTCCCGCATTCAATTAGTGTTGCCAGGTTGTAGAGGTTTCCCCAAGTCGGGGAAAGTAAGTACTTAAACTTTTTATTCTAGTCTGAAAGTTTCAAAGAATTGAAATATGAAAATAAATATTATTGAAATAGTATGAAAGTGTCTTATAAACTAACTATGAAAAACCTGTATGTCAATGAATTAAACATAAATCTAGACAACACAGAAAACCAGCGTGAAACAACGCTTGCGTTGTGTTTCGCCAAGTGAGTGAGGTTACCGGAGGCCCAAACCCTTTTAAAAGGCGGACAACGCACTTGTGACTCCTCTGGTGTTGCGGGTGTCCATGGGCGGCGGTTATCGCTTACCATTAGGTGATCTGTCTGCTCGTTTGCCCCCCCCCCCCCCTATCCCATAACAAAAAGTGTCTACTAACTAAACGACATTAACATAATGTCGTTTAGTAGTAAGCATGACTAGTGTTAAGCTTCCTTTGAATCAAATATATTAATATGGCGTTCAAACAGCCTTTGTAAATTGCATCATTAAAAAAATAATAACAAAAAAAGTTACGGAATTGACTAGGGTCTGGCTACCCCGACTTGCAACTTTAGTTAGTCGGTCGGACGCGGCGTTTCATAGCGCACGTATGTGTATTGTACCGCATGCGGGCCGTATAGTCAATCAACAACGAAAATAAATACGATACGCATTCGTAAACGAAAACATTTAACACAAAACGAATTCACAACGGAATAACTGTTATGGTTCCAATGTTACAACAACACTGTTTTGACAACAATACCGCGAAGAACGATTGTGATTTTATGAATCGATCTTACACAGAAGACTACTTTTAAATTGAAGCTTTTGAAAAAAGTGAAGTTCTTAAAGTTCTCTAATGACAATGTCAAGTGCGCGAAGTGCATATAAAATGTTTCATCAGCTTTTTCAAAATAATTTTGTTATATAACTATGAAGTTTATGGAATTTATTTATATTAATTTTGTGCGTGCGTTGCCCACGCTAGTTCTGGTTCTAAATACTGCGTTTTGACCCATCTTAAGTGATCAAGAAGCCCAATAAGCAGCCCTTCGTCAGTGAACATGATGTGGCCTTCATCACGAGCCAGTAAAATATTAACATTGCTACTTCTAGCCATTCTTGCGTATTGTATTTCTATGGACACGTTATTTTTTTTAAGAATACAACATTATAAAATAGATATATTCGATGTTCAAACTAATTTCACACAAGAAACTTCATCGCTGAGAGATAGGATAACTTTGCCGAGCTACGAAGATTTGACAACGGTTCCATGTTTTGTAAATCCCTTTTGTCATCCTACAGTGAAAGCACTAATGGTGGACCATATCAATCACTACATTTACGGGCCTTTGTGCGCGTTATTGGATATAGGTCTAGGAATTTCCGATACTATGCTTGTTATAACTCCAAACATGATCTCCTTTTTCCATGTTTTCGTTGCAATAATTGGCGCGAAATTACTGACGTGTCCGAATTTAGCATTAAGAAGATTCGCAATAGTTTTGTTCCAAATTCGAATGTTTTTGGACGATCTAGATGGTCACGTAGCGAGAGAAAGAAAGCATATAAAAGGTGAGAGATCCGAAGTAGGAACATTGGGGTATTGGGTTGATGGTTTCTGCGATTTAGTAAGCATCACAGCGATGATGATAGGTATAATTTGCCACCTCAAAAACAATCCGCCGAGACGTGGTTACGAAGGCACACCAGTCAGAACTCTTCCGTACCACCAATTAAAAGAAATTAATTCCACAGAGGACATAGAAAAAGAGCATAATGCCGATAATGGTATTTCTTACAAAACTAAAGTGACCTTCAAAAGGATTGTTCAAGTTATTGGTTTGTTTTCTGGACAAATATTGTTATCTTCTCTAGCCTGGAACAGATACATAGATATTTATCAAGATTTGTTAGAAGATTGTGCTGATTATGATGTGATTAGGCGCGAAGATACTTTTAAATCTGGTAAATTCTTCTTCGCGACGGGAATATGGAGGATAATGAATCCGCATAGCTATCTCCATGTTCTATCCTTAGCCGTATTTTGTGATAAAACTTGGTGTTTTTTAAAAGCAATACATTGCACTGGATATTTAGGGTTAGTTGTGGCGGTGGGTACTTCAGAATACTTTATTGATAACATTAGGAGCTACGTAATAGATGATATTGATGCGCGACGGTTTCTTTAGTTTTGTTTAGGAACAAAGATATAACTCACCTAAAAATACAACTGTCAAAGTAAGAAGGTCTATCTACTTAACTAAATAAAACATCTTATTGTCAAAAATTTGTTCGGATTTCAGTAAATTTAGCTGCGTTGAAGGGAGTTTAAAAAGTTCCTAAGATACGGGTGCTTTTCTACTTTACAGAAAACAATACTACTCTTTACAAGTGTCGTTGTCTTAACTGTAGAATACTAGGATAGTATTATTATAATTTAATTGGTAACTCCCAAAATTGACCAATATTTTTTTTATAGATTTCTCTTGATTAGTGATGAAATCGCAAGGGATTTTTGGCGCAAACGCACTATATTATGGGGCTTAAATTTTTATGGTATTTTGCCATTTACTCGTGCAGATTTCCTCTGGAACGACCATACATAACTACCTCATAGAGGGTGAAATGTTATGGTGACCATGATATTATCAAATCCCTAACTATTCCACCGACGTTAACAAATTACCAAATCCAACACCCTTTCAAAATTCAATTCAAAAAACCTGAAGAAAGGGTGTGACTAATTTGAGCACTGTGAAGACTGTAAAGTAATTATAGTTGATATAAAAGTAGGGAGTAGATTTGGGCATGTACAGAGGATGGATGAACGGAGATTGACGAAACGAGTATACATGATGAGTATGGATGGAAGAGTTGGAAGGGGCCGACCTCGACGAACGTACGACAACCAAGTTGCGGCCGTTCTTAAAAAAGGACAGGTTAAGAGCACCCTAAACCGACGTTCATGCATGAGGAGGTTAATGAACATAGATGAAGCGAAAGTAGTATGCCAGGATCGTAGCAAGTGGAAATCTATAGTCTCTGCCTACCCCAATGGGAGACAGGCGTGAAAATATGTATGTATGAGTAGATTGTGACAGATTTTGATATAAGTTCCATAATTATACAAACATAATCAATTATACTGTTCCACTGCTGGGCACGGGCCTCCTCTCAGAATGAGATAGATAAGGCTATAGTCCACCGCGCTAGCAATACAGAGAACATATTTTAAATAACGTTAAAATAATTATAAGTAATTGGGTTTGTAACTTCCGTCTTTATCTCATTGACATTGGAACTGGAACACTTGATATTAGTAGCATTTTGAAACAGCATTACCAAGTGAAGTTAGCCCTTCCTATTAGAGAGTCCTAAGCTATTAGATTGAAGTTAGTCCCTCAATCTATGTTACCGCTTGGCTATTTTGCTGTCCCTGAGCATTTGAGCACCACTTCAGATATCTATCAAGAGGCTTAAACTAGGTACTAGATAAAATTGTTATAATAACTGAACGTCTCTGGAACTTAATTGTGTAGTTTGTAGACGGACTAGTTAGAGGGGCTCGTGGCTAAGTAAAATCTGCAACGTTAAATCGCGCTTCCTGCAATCAGTATATTCATGTTGCAATCGGAAAACCTTCAGTCGGTTACCAAAAATATGGGTAGGTGACCCTTCTTAGAACAGGAAGACTCTTCCGTGTCTTAAAGAGCATGTTAGTTTTCGGTCCTGGATGTCATACCTAAAACAGTAGTTAGAAAGACAAGCCCGAAACTTCTGACTGTAATTTTATCCTGAGCAGTTGCTTAAAATTGGTTAGCAGTGGTCTGATAGCACTCGTTTTCGTGTAGGATACTCGATACTATTTTGTATCAAAATCCTATATTACTTGAGTATTATTTGTTTCAAAGTATCCCAAAAATGTTATTACAATAGTCCGGATTCAGTCACAGTGATACTTTAACTGCAAATCAATTCTTAAAATACAAATATTTACATTCCAACTTAGGATCTTACAAAACATCGGGTCTTCTACATTCAGACTGTTATCTACAATGCACATAGATTTGGGTCAGTCACGAATTGGACTTAAACTAAGCGGATTTTCAGTTAGAATATCATCGAAAAAATGTTTTTACGGTGTCTTACGTGGTAAAATTTGGCGTATCCTGATTTCTGCTTAGATTGACGTTTTTAATAAAACAGAAAAACAATATCATAAATACTTAATGATCCTGGCGATAGTCACACTTCGTTTCGATTCATGGTGGACATTCCGACAACCCGAAGGAATCGTTTTAAGTCCACTTTTATCATACCCCTGAAATGTGGACTGCATTTTGAAAGAAAGAAAGAAAGTGTGTCTGCCCTGATGGATGCAATCGGGGTCTCTTTTAATCACGAGTGAATCGGTTTCTTTCAGGCGAGTGCGCTCCATTGTAGATCGCAGTGTCGTTTAACATCATGCGAGTTCGGTCAAGAGTCAGAGCGACAAGAATTAAAATAAAGATTTTTTAATTCTTGTCAAATCCAAACCAAACATAAGAGTCACTAATATTACTCTTAAAAATAGGCAGAATCTTTTTATTGAGTGGTAGCCAACAAATAGTTATAGGCCATTAATGAAGCCTTAAATTGACAACATTTCAAAAATATTAAGCCGCTAAAACAAAAATACCGTTTCTCTATTTTCCTATCCTGAGATCGAAAAACATTTTTTTGTTTTTTTTTTATTATTTAATTTTTGAGAAAAAAAAAACGTGCAATGACGTCACATATACGGTGGAATGAGGAAGATGTCTTTGCCAAATGGTTACCCTTTTACTATTACTAAAATCACTACATAATCTTTGGTTTCTTGACGTCGAATGTCATTAAAGCAATGTATGAATGTATGATAGTAGATGACAGATGTCAAACGCTGAACTGTTATTTTTTCGGCGGGTCAGAAAAAAGCAAAGGCATCATCATCGTTCAACCGTATATATGACGTGATTTGGCACTTACGTCTGTTTAGAATAGGAAGAACTTCAAAGCCGAAAATAAATATGAAATCGATTGAATATCGGGAAAAAAAAAATGGGCACCTTATTTTTCGATCTAGTTTCAATAAAAAATAAAAAATATGGGTGTTAAAAAAATTAAATATTGTCAATTCACGATTGTTGTCAAATTCCCGCAACTACCCCAACTAGATTTTTTAAGTGTGTTAAAACCATCATAGGCCTTAGTATATTTGACACCAGGTGATGGCTGTCGCTGCCACCTGTATTGCCATATCAGTTTTCTCGTTTTACAAATTTTCTTTGGGGGATTTTCATTATTGTAATGTGAAAATGATTACTTAATTAGAACCAGATCTCGATAAGACGATACCTAACAATACCTTTACGGGTCGGACAGGGGTTTCATAACACGTCATTGTATAAAAGTTAATACATAATTATTATAGACGTTGTTGTTAGTCCAACACTCAGTAACTTGAGAGTATGATAGCATATTTACTCCAAATGTTACGATGTATTTACTCTTTCAATATAATATTAAGTGGTTTATACTTCTATTTTCCAATATGGCTTCCTGAAGCACAATTGTCTTATCGGATTGCTAAGTTAAATAACACTTGAATCGTTCTTACTCAGATATCATTTTCCGTTTAAGTTTGTTGTGATAATAATTTCTTCCTCTCCGCTGCTGTTGACAATATTTGATTGAACTTGAATCTCTTTAATTCAGATGTTCTCAAACTAATTTCGTTTATCGCCTATTTTCAGAATAAACTTTTTGTCGTTGTTCTCCCTTCCCCCTCGCGCCCGCCCTCCTCTTCTTGGTAGCGGCGCAGAATAGGCACTGCGCAGCGGACACGACTCGCGCACAATTTACCGATGAAGGTCATAGATGGCGTTAACAGTCTGAATGATTAGTGATTGTTTTGTTTTAAATAATCGATGCTTTGTGATACGAATCGCGGTGCCAACTATGTTTCAGTAAGTAGAATACTTAAGGTAAACGTAAATGCTAGATGATCGACTGATTTTGATGTTAGGAGCATCAGCTCAACTTAAAATGGCTTCGGGTTTCATTATAATAATATTTTGACTCGATATTCTTATTGAAGTATTTGAAGTCTTACGGCTATACAGTAACACGTTTGCACGGTAGAAAAAAAATTTTGAGAGTCAGTCAATTTGCTTAACTTTTAAAATTTTTCTTCAACTCTGTAATGAATTCACCCTAAGGAAGAATGTTTCATGTTTGGAATTAGTTGCTAATTAAATTCAACATTGTCATATAATAAGTGCCATTATACAACATTATTTTTAGTATAGGCGAAACCTAGATATAGTCTGTTCAGACGCCGTATTATGACGTTTTATTGCCAAAATTTTCCGATTGAAAGAGAGGGATGCCGCTCTAAAGATTAAATAGCGCTATCCCATTCTCACAACCTAACATAAATGGCGATAACACGTCGTAATACAGCCCCATAGTAAGTAACTGAATCGCTTCCAATAATTTTATACCATGTTATATTTTGACCCAAAAAAAATAGTTACAAATGGGTCACCGAGCGAACTAAGTCTTGTATCTTTCCGCAATCATACGCACATGACACAAGTCACGGCAGATCATAGCGGCACTAAGTGCGGGCGCACAGCGGGGCGGGGGTAATAAGACTTGGTCAGCATGGTTTTGTACGGACAACCAGCTTATGATTTTGTTATTTTTGAAATACAGTTTTGAATATTTGTACATAGATTCTTTACATAAAAATACAAGTGTCTCGGGTTTCGCGTATACTAAAACGAATGTTGTATATTTGATGTCAATCATAGTATTATAATCTGTGATTAATTGTTAAAAATGCGAGCAGTTTACTTACATTTGATATATTTTTAAGGTGAAAATGTTAAAAAGATTCTTGTTTATATTGTTGCGCGTGAGATAATTGAATAAGAGTGAGATTTTTGTTAAAATCTAGATTCTATTATAGTTTTCCGTCGAATTTTGAGGGAAATAAAACATGTTGATTTTTTTCCGATTTTTATTTTTCACTACAAAACAATGTAGAACTGCCTCATTAGCCAAGTGGTCCTGAGTGCGACTGCTACGCTAGAGGTCTTGGGTTCGATTCCCAGGTCGAGCAAAGGCTTTTTCTATGAAATTCCCAGTAGCAGCTCGGAGTTAGGAATTTGTGCCCGGTTAGTGGCAATAGGCTCGCCCACTATTACATGGGACCTAAACATACCGGCGAACTGTGGGTGTACATTAGTATGCCTCTGCCTAACCCTTCGGGGAATACAGGCGTGATGGTATGTTAAATAGGTAGATAATTATATGTATTTAAAGTTAGGTATTTTAGTGAAGGAAAAGTTCGACTGTGGGGAGGATTCTAACCGGCGTCTACTGGTTAGATACACCAGATGCTATGACTGCGAGTCCCACCCGCCAGGTCGAAATTTGCCTTCAAATACTGAATTTTAACTCTTAAAGTTGACGTCTGTGATTTTTCGTTCACTTAATGATCTTTGCATGGTAAATACAAAAAAAAATACACAGAGATGTGTATTTGGGGAGGTGTGGGGAGTCTGTGTTAGGATTAACTCTCCAAAGAACCAACCCGGAAGTATTTTAATAAAGAAGGTAATAAGTCTAAGCATACATAGGGACAGACAGACAGCGGGAAGCGACTTTGTTTTATAGTAGTGATCAGCACTAATAAATGGTAAACTCTATTTTTCTGTTTGTTTGTTTGTTATGTCTTTCATGCCTAAATCGTTGAAGTAGTTTTGATAAATTTTGGCAGACTGATAGATTGGGCTTTGGAGAGGGACATAGGCTACTTTTTGTATCAAAAAGTTCTTTGATATATGAGTGAAACCGCGGGCAACATATCATACTAAAGTTATATCAATCTTTCAACTTGAAGTCATAGCATTAATTTGGTGTCTAATATTCATTCTTCTTGAAGTTTATAAGATAGGAGTGATGTTGATAATCGCAATTGGTAAGTGTGTATTGATATTTGATAATTTCCAATAACAAACATAAGTGAAGTACGCTGGATGTTATCAGCGTCAAGTGTTTAGCTATTGTGGCGCAAACAAGGAAATCTCAACTATGCATGCACAATTATAGATAAAAATTGTTTAATAAAGTCCCGTGTCCTAGGTAGAATAAAGATTGGATGCTACAAACGCATAATATAAATTGTAGAGATTGTAGTAAATAGGTGGCTTTTATAGGATAGGGGAGCAGACGAGCAGACGGATCACCTGATGGTAGGCGATGACCGCCGCCCATGGACACCCGCAACACCAGAGGAGTCACAAGTGCGTTGCCCGCCTTTTAAAAGGGTTTGGGCCTCCGGTAATCTCATTCACTCGGCGAAACACAATGCAAGCGTCGTTTTACGCCGGTTTCTGTGAAGCCGTGGTATCACTCCGGTCGAGCCGGTTCATTCGTGCCGAAGCATGGCTCTCCCACGTCAAATATGGTATCAAGCTGAAATTCATATCAAATACCCAGGTCTACTGACCCTTGGAGTTGTGAAAAAATCAAACTTCTAAGCCAACGCGATCAATTAAAAGACACAACCGTTTATGCCGCAAATTTTCGTCACTCGCAAGGGAATCGAAACCTACAGGGTACTTCCCGTGAACTCAGAATCTTGAAATTTGGTACGAAGCAACGTCTTATAGCACAGATAAAGGAAAAATTGCGAAAAGCATAAATTTTTAGTTAAATCATATAATAAAAATATAATATTATAAAGCTGAAGAGTGTTTGTTTGTTTGAACGCGCTAATCAGGAACCACTGATCCGATTTGAAAAATTCTGTCAGTGTTAGATAGCCCATTTATTGAGGAAGGCTATAGGCTATATATCATCACGCTAACGCGGACGACGTCGCGGGCAGAAGCTAGTAATAAAAATATTTTTAAGTACGGAACCCTCGGTGCGCGAGTTAACGTCTTGCACTTGGCCGGTTTTTTTTAAATTGTAAGTGTTTTCTTTCTAGTATCTCCACGAGATTGGGCATAAAGTGTGCGTGACGCAGCCGCGAGTGGCCGCAGCAGTGTCGCTGGCGAGCCGCGTGGCCGACGAGCGCGGCGCCGGCCTCGGCCCGCAGGTCGGGTACGCGGCTGCCAACACCAGCTGCCGAGACGCTAACACCGGCATCGTTGTAAGTACTATACGGACCTAAATACTGTGGAAGTATTTTTAATTATTTATTTAACAGTAGTAAATCTCGACTATTATATAATTGTAAAAAAGCTGTGTCTGTACATTGAAGATATAAAAAAAAACAAGTGGGTTAGGCATATTGAAATAATACAACTTCTTATATGCCATAACCCACTTGTTTTTTTTATATCTTTAATGTATCTTATCTTGTGTGGGGCCGAGGCAGCAAGGCCTCAGAGCACTTCGACCCAATGGGATCTTTTGTGCTTCCCCTAGATACCTAATTCTCATCCTCCCCCAGTTCTTCAAACAGCTCTTCCATAAGCTTTATAATGAGGCCTGGGGGTATGAGTCTGTAGTCCTCTGGTCCTGGATAACCCTGCCCCAAGAGGCACATTCGCTTTCTAGCCAGTGCATCGCATGTACACAGAAGGTGTTCCATGCTCTCAATTTCCCTTTTACAGGCCCTGCAGGCTGATGTGTCCGTCAGACCCATCTTTTGTAGGAGAGCGTTAGTCCCGAAGTGTCCGGTCAGCGCCCCCATCAAAAGACGGGCCTGCCGCCTGCTTGAGTTCCAAATGGCATTTTGCCATTTCGATGAGGAACCTATGAATTTCTTGGAGTGAGCAAGTCCCGTGAGGCTCAACCACTCATCCATGTGCCTCGCCCTTGCGTACTCCCGAAATGCCGTTTTGACTGCGCTTGGGGCCAGTCCTACAAATGGTTCCGGTCCAATTAGTGAGGTTCCAGAACCTTCCCTAGTCAGCTCGTCAGCATGCTCGTTGCCCACAATACCCCTGTGACCAGGGACCCAAACAAGCCTGACCTTGTTTCGCTTTCCCAGCTCATTAAGAGTTCGGGCAGATCTTTAATGTAGGTATAGACAGACATCCCCATCATCTTGATGGCTGGCAGTCCACAACTGTGCGTTTCTCTAGAAACTTTCTGCCTCACACAACAAAACTGTGGAATGAACTGTCGCCTGCAGTATTTCCGGACCAATACGACCTTCAAACCTTCAAGAAAAGAGCGTAATCCCTTTTAAAAGGCCGGCAGCGCACTTGTGACTCCTCTGGTGTTGCAGGTGTCCTTAGGCGGCGGTGATCGCTTACCATCAGGCGATCTGTCTGCTCGTTTGCCTGATATCACATAAAAAAATAAAGTTGACGAATTTATAATAGTATTGATTAGGTCCCCAAAATTTTAAGTATTTTTATTTCAGTTCATGACGGAAGGCGTTTTATTGAGAGAGATGTTTGCTTCGCCTCTGCTTATGCAATATTCCTGCATAGTACTTGATGAGGTAAGTATTAAAAAAATATCAATAATATCAATATACCGCGATAATATCTGTAAAAAGTAGTTTCATTTCAATGTCTAATATTCGCGTAAGTGTCAGAAATCAGTATTATGGCAACACTATCATCACATAATACATATTCTTCGTATGTTTTCAGGTTCATGAAAGAACACAGATGACAGACGTTTTAATGGGACTATTGAAAAAAATTATAAAGGTACCAACTTTGTGTAAATTGCACAGTAATATGCATGAAATTATTCATCATTATCAGTTTTTTTCGACCCGCTAAAGCTTCCGCGTAAAAAGGAAGACCTTTTTACGCCATTCATCCCCGTTTTGCGCCAGTCTTATCCAGGTCTTTTCGACACACTTTATCACGTTATCAACTCACCTGGCTATCAGTCTCCCTACTCTCCGTGTGCCTACTCTCGGCCCCCATTCCGTCAGGGACTTACTTCACCTGCCGTCACCAAATCTACTAAAGTGTCCTGCCCACCGCCACTCGAGTTTAGTTATACGAATCCCAACATCTTCTACTTTGGTCCTTTTTTCCCTTATTTGGTTCTTTTGTCCTCTATGGCCCTTTGGTCCTTCAGTGTAATGCCTTACATGGCTCACTCCATAGCACTTGTTCGACTTGCATTTTCTGCAGTTTCATTGAAATGTATTACAAAATAGCAGAGTTTAAACACTCCAGCGCCATCAATTAATGAGGCAGGAAAAACTGATTAATGATTATTGGATTTAAGAATGTATGTTTTTGTGTATGTACGTTTGTCGTCATCTTAAATCTAACAACATAATCAACCCATTGTACTGGTGGACACGGGTCTCCTCTCAGATTGGAGAAATTGCAAAAGTTGCCCGGAAAATAGTAAAATTCTGGAAAATTTGAAAATGTATAAATGGTAGTAGTCGAGTTCTTATAGCTTACTGCAATGTGGGTCGCACATTACTAGTATTCTTGTGAACCCCTCGTGCTAATGTAAATGCTTGAGTTACGAGTTCAGATCGGTAGTGCAATTGGTGGGTTTTGAACCGGCAACCACATGATCAAGTCCGACGCCCTAGCCATTAAGCTACCGCCGCTTTGTTGTCATTATTATTTACCTTGTTTCTTTTAGAAACGCAAAGACCTGAAACTAGTCGTGTCTTCAGCGACCATGGACGCTGAGTTCCTTCGCGACTTCTTCAACCTGACTGACAAAAAGGAGCCAGACAGAGCCAGCACTTCTACCATTATGTCTATGCAAGGGAGAACACATCCTATTGACGTGTTCTACGCTGAAGGTGAGGACATTATTAGTCTATTAGAGGTGCTCGTAGCTAAGTAAAAAACTACAATATACTATCACGCCTGTAATCCCCGAAGGGTTAGGCAGAGGCGTACAACCACAGTTCGCCGGTATGTTTAGGTCCCATGTAATTGGGGCGAGCCTATTGCCAATAACGGGACAAAAATCCAAACTACGACCTGGTATTCAAAATTTCATTGAAAAATCTAAAAACATATTGTTTGATCACGGAATCGAACCCAGACCTCTCCGACCTCTTTCTATTTTGCGATTTTATACGTTGTCTTTTATCCTTATAGAGCCAGTACCAGACTACGTCAAAGCTACAGTAGAAACAGTCATTAAAATACACGAGAACGAGCCTTTTGGTGATATCTTGGCATTTCTGACGTCACAAGTAAGTTTTTTTATATCCATACTTATATTATAAACGCTAAAATCAGACAGTTTAACTTCGGTCTGTGTTTTTGACCGATATGTTGATTTTTCTAGACTAGGCAAAGGTGTTTCTAGAGTGGGCAAATAAGTTTCTAGAGTTTGTACAAAGGTTTCTAGTGATCAAAAAAGTAGCGAGACTACAAAGAGGTTTCTAGAGCGGGCAAAAAGGTTACCAGAGTTGGCAAAGAGGTTTCTAGAGTGATAAAATAGGTTTCCAGAGTGGGTAAGGAGGTTTCTAGTGTGGGCAAAGAAGTTTCTAGAGTGGGCAATGCCCACCCTAGTCCCTGCAGTTATGTGTCTAATAGTCCAATGATCTAAGATTATTTTGACCTCCATTTTTACCTACATAAGTCTTAGAGATGTACTGAATGGATACATCAGTACCCAAGCTCGCATCTTTTCCTTAACAGGAAGAAATCCAGGCTGCGCTAGAGACACTACGCACATACGCCGACCTCAATAACGACTCGAACAAGACTCGAACCCACTTCCCGAGCGGTATCAAAGCGGCCAACATGCTAGTGGTGCCTATGTACGGCAGCTTGCCGCATTACAAACAGATAAAGGTGTTCCAGAGGACAGACAGTAATGTCAGAAAAGTTGTTATTGCCACCAATATAGCGGAAACTAGTGTCACCATACCCGGCGTTGTTTATGGTAAGTGGATAACAAGTAATAAATAATACATACATTCCATCACGCCTGTATTCCCCGAAGGGTTAGGTAGACGCGTACTAATGTATGCCCACAGTTCGCCGGTATTTTTTGGTCCCATGTAATAGGGGGCGAGCCTATTGCCATTCACCATCCACAATTCCTAACTCCGAGCTGCTACTGGGCATTTCATAGAAAAACCCAATAACACTTTGTTCGACCTAGGAATCGAACCCAGGACCTCTATCGTAGCAGTCGCGCGAAGGACCACTAGGCTAATGAGGCAGGTAACCTAATAAATAATTTACATAGAAAAACTTTGCTTGACCTGCGAATTGAACCCCAAAAAAAAAGAAAGTTTTAACCTATTGTTATGAACCTATCAAATTAAAAGTTTTAATTTAAAACTTTAATTTAAATATAGCCATCGAATATTTAGGCCCACTTGCACCAACTTATTAAATTGTATTTAAACACAAATTTACTATGGAAAATTGTGTTTAAATGCAATTTAAAAAGTTGGTGCAAGTGGGCCTTAGGGCCGCTTGCACCAACTTCTTAAATATGTTTAAATTGTATTTAAACACAATATTTCATAGAAATTTCGTGTTTAAATACAATTTAAATACCTTTAAGAAGTTGGTGCAAGTGGGCCTTAGTTACTAGCTGACCCGGCGAACTTCGTACCGCCTAACAGTCGATTCTGAAACTAACGTCACTCAGTTGTTTTGCCTTCCCGGAACCCCTCCACTAACACTTAGGCTCACTTGCACCAACTTTTTAAATATGTTTAAATTGAATTTAAACACAATTTTTCATAGAAATTTCGTGTTTAAATACAATTTAAACACATTTCAGAAGTTGGTGCAAGTGGGCCTTAAACTTTATGGTATGGTATTAAATTTCAAATTGACTTTTAAGTATTATTACGAATCTTGTATATGGGAATATAGAAAAGTGTTGTTTTTAGACTTTTTCAGTTATTTTTTTATTTTTTTCTCCGTAAGAACCACCCTTGTACTTCAAGGAATATTGTAAAAAAAGAATTAGCGAATTCGGATCAGCTGCTCTCGAGATTTGCGCTTAGCAACACATTTGGTGATTCATTTTTATATAATATTAGATTTACATACCATCACGCCTGTATTCCTTGTAGAGTTCAGCAGAGATGGTGTATTAATGTAATATCATGTATCTTATGATTGATGATCTTTATGAGAGATGCTCTTATTAATTTTACCTTTACAACAAAATTAATAAGACCATCTCTATCCACTCCTTAACCAAATTTAAATGTGGAACCGAAGTCCACGATTGGCTGCAATCTCTTGACTATGATACTACAGAGAAGCTCTTAGAAGTTATCTCATAGAACTTATATCCTGACTAGACTAAACACACATTCGCAAGTCACACGCAAGCCCATAAACACACACACACACACATACGCACACACAAACGACACTATACACACCTTCACACACTCCTACACTCTACTTTGTTGTCAAATTACTTATGTCTAAATTTAGTATTTTCCATAATATTTAGTATTTTCCCCCATCCTAACATTGTCATCTATCACTAGCAGATGTTTGTATTTTTATAAGTTTCTTCGGGTAGTTGGAGTCCTGGAGACCTGTAACACAGGTATTCCTAGTACAGGCTCCAGTCTCCATTACATCAATGTATATTTTATACTCTGATCAATATTTCTGTAATATAAACTAGTATTTCATTGTGTGGTGGAGAAAAATAAATACATATTTTTTTTATTTATTTATTATTTC
This sequence comes from Acronicta leporina, assembly GCA_947256265.1. Taxonomy (NCBI): domain Eukaryota; kingdom Metazoa; phylum Arthropoda; class Insecta; order Lepidoptera; family Noctuidae; genus Acronicta; species Acronicta leporina. The sequence goes on along the minus strand of OX366537.1, from coordinate 906,200 downwards.
AGTTTATTACTTATTTAGTTTTCTTTTTGTTCTGGCCAAGTTAAGTTAGTATTTTATTTGTATTATGGTCTTAGTAATAGACAGTGGTTTCCACAAGCTGCCGTACTTCGAGCCGGCCGTGGGCGTTGAAAGCCTAGCCGTGGCTCCGCTGGCCCGCAACAACGCAGCGCAGCGCGCCGGGCGGGCCGGCCGGACCTGCCGCGGCAAATGCTACAGGTTACCATACTTAGGGCTAGTTGCACCAACTTCTGAATTATGTTTAACATAAAATAACATACCATCACGCCTGTATTCCCCGAAGGGTTAGGCAGAGGCGTACTAATCTACACCCACAATTCGCCGGTATGTTTGGGTCCCATGTAATAGGGGGCGAGCCTATTGCCATTAACCGAGCACTAATTGCTGTTCGTAAGTCTCGCTAAAACTCAAGAATGGCTGGGCCGATTTAGCTGGTTTTCGTTTTGAAATGTTTGTCGAAGTCCAGGGAAAGTGTAAAAGGTGAGTAAATATGAAAAAAATGTTTTTCTGATGCGGGACGTAGTTCGCCGGGTAAGCTAGTCAATCTATGATAAAAGTCTCCATGAATGCAAAACCACTATAATGAACAACGCACACACACAAACACACACACACACAAACCTACACACACACACACAAACACACACACACACATACACACACACACCCACACACACACACACATACGCATACACACAAACAAGCACAATTTTTAGATCTTGTTGTAATTAGTAAAGATTTGCTCAAAACTTTATATTATTATTTAGGTATAACATAATGTACGGAAGAGCGGGGGCTGCTGGCACAGGCATTTCTAAAGTTTAATTTCAATGTTATTGTATCCAGTTGTGAGTTTCATAGGGAAAGTTGGTCAGTGTGATAGGTATATTTACCTCGTTAATGATTATGAATTAGTAATTATGATAAATAGCCAAGTGGTCCTGACCGCGATTGCTACGCTAGAGGTCCTGGGTTCGATTCCCAGGTCGAGCAGTGTTATTGGGTTTTTCTATGAAATTCCCAGTAGCAGCTTGGAGTTAGGAATTTGTGCCTTTTAAGGGCAATAGGCTCGCCCCCTATTACATGGGACCTAAACATACCGGCGAACTGTGGGTGTACATTAGTACACCTCTGCCTAACCCTTCGGGGAATACAGGCGTGATGGTATGTTATGTTATGTTAATTATGATATTGTTTCCAGGTTATACACGGAAGCAGAGTATGAGAAGCTAGCTCCGTCCGTGCCTCCGGAAATGTGTAGGAGTGACCTATCTGGAATGCTGTTGCTATTGAAGGCTTTGGGAATACACAACTTACTTAGGTAAGATTAAAACATTATCGGAATGATAGTAGAGGAACAGTGTGATAAGACAACGTTGCAGTCTGAAAGATGATTTAGTGACATAGTGACATATATTAGGAGTAAAAACGGAAAAAACAACATTGATCTTCTCTTTTTTGAATAAAAATAGATACAACTTTACGCACCTTCCTGATGTCATGTATGGGGCAGTGGAGAACTGTTCTTCGCTATCCAGGATGTAGGCAAATTCAAGGGAACGACGAACCCATTGAGATTAAGCGGGGAATATTCCAGGGCGACAGTCTGAGTCCACTGTGGTTTTGTTTAGCCCTGAACCCCCTCAGCACCCTGCTGGAGGGTACAGGGCTGGGCTATACGTTGCGGAGAGGGGGTCAGGTAATATCCCACCTGCTTTACATGGATGATTTAAAACTGTTTGCCTCCACCAAATTGCAACTGATGGAGTTACTAAAGGCAACTGAAACTTTTAGTAATTCCATTAGGATGGAGTTTGGTGTAGATAAATGTGCGGTCATGCATGTAAGGCGGGGCGGGATTGTGGAATCTGAGGAACTACAACTCTCAGATTCTATAAACTTGAGATCATTCTCCGCAACTGATACCTACAAATACCTGGGAATGTCAGAGGGGTTAGGCATTAACGGGGCTGACATGAAACAAGCGTTGCGGGAGCGCTTCTTCGGCCGCCTGAAAAAGGTACTTAATAGTTCTTTGTCGGGCGGCAACAAGGTGCGCGCCTTTAACGGTTGGGTCATGCCGGTCCTGATGTACTCCTTTGGCATACTCAAGTGGACCCAGACGGAGTTGGACGCCTTGGATAGGAGAGTCCGATCGCTGTTGACCGCAAACCGGATGCATCACCCACGTTCGTCTGTCATGAGGCTGTACATCCCGCGGAAGTGCGGGGGTCGAGGTTTTTTAAATGCTAAGACCCTCCACAACCGCGAGGTGTGCAGTCTCAGAGAATATTTTCTCAAGGCTGACGTGGGTATGCACCGAGATGTGGTCGCAGTGGACAAGGGACTCACCCCGCTATCTCTGGCTAAAGAGAACTGGCGCAAACCTGTGGTGCTTAGTACCAACGACCGCAAGGAAGTATGGCAGAGCAAGGAGCTTCACGGACGCTTTTTCCGTGCCCTTCATGGGCCCGACGTAGATTTCTTAGCGTCCGTGGCCTGGCTACGCTTTGGTGACCTCTTCGGGGAAACCGAGGGTGCGGTCTGTGCAATTATGGATGAAGTTATGCTGACGAACAACTACCGGAAGTATATCATGAAAGACGGGACGATCGACATATGTCGGGCATGCCATTGTCCCGGTGAGTCTATCAGGCATATTACTTCTGGGTGTTCTCGTCTGGCTAACGGTGAGTATTTGCACAGGCATAACCAAGTGGCCAGGATTATCCACCAGCAACTTGCTTTAAAATACGGCCTTGTGGATTCTGAGGTACCGTATTACAGGTATGCGCCCGACCCAGTTCTTGAGAATGACCATGTCACGATGTACTGGGATCGATCTGTTATCACTGACAGGACTATTGTTGCCAATAAGCCTGATATAGTGGTAAAAGATCGATCAGCGCGCCGCACAATGATTATCGATGTCACCGTCCCGCATGACGAGAACCTCGTGAAGGCTGAGAAAGAGAAACAATTAAAATATCTCGACTTAGCCCACGAGGTGGTCGCCATGTGGGATGTGGACTCGGCCATCATTGTACCGATAGTCGTCACGGTCAATGGACTTATCGCCGAGAGCCTCGACCAACACCTCAGGAGGCTCGAGTTGGATGGCTGGGTTAAGGGCCTGATTCAGAAGGCAGTACTCCTTGATACGGCGCGTATTGTGAGGAGGTTCCTGTCTCTGGGGCCCTAACCACCGGTAGCTTGGACCCTGCTCCCCATGCCGGTGGACAACTATTTTTATATTTTTAAATGTTTTTATTTTCCCTTGTTTTTTATAAAAATATTTAAAAATGTAAATTATATGATTTTAAAGGAATAAATGGAAAAATAAATAAATAATAATAATAAATATTCTGGGACATTTTTACACAGCACCATCTAGTCCCAAACTAAGCAGAGCTTGTACTATGGGTACTAGACAATGGATATAATATTTATATACTTTTTTTTTGTAAATACATACTTATAAGACATAAGAAACACCCAGACGAACACAAACACTTATATTCATCACATAAATTTTTGTGTTCTGTGGGAATCCAACCCACGACCTCATGGTCGGCAGTCCGGTACTTGAACCACTAAACCACAGAGGTCGTCATAAGAAGTTCACCAGTTTTTAAGTTGGAGCATAATTATCCTTTCCAACAGTGATAACAACATTTTAATCTATTCAGTAATTTTTGAGCCAACCCGTAACAAACAGACAATATAATAGTAGAGCGATTGCTACGCTAGAGGTTCTGGGTTCGATTCCCAGGTCGAGCAGTGTTATTCCTGATGGCAATCGGCCCCTATTACATGGGACCTAAACATACCGGCGAACTGTGGGTGTACATTAGTACGCCTCTGCCTAACCCTTCGGGGAATACCTACAGGCGTGATGGTATGTTATAATAGTAGAGATAATATATTTTTTTCTGTTGTCAGGTTCACATTCCCAACCCCGCCTCCAGCTAAAAGTATACTGTCGGGTTTAGAAACTCTTTACGCGTTGAAGACTATAGACAAGAGAGGAGAGTTGACATCTATGGGCGAGATTGTAGCAGAGTTGCCTCTCAAACCAATGTGTGCCGCCATGCTGTGTAATAGTGGTTAGTTTTATTATTCTTGTTTTATGATTTGTGGTCCCAAGGACGACTGCTATGCTACTGTTTCTAGAAGAAGCTTTTTAGAAAAATCTAGCTGTTCGCCGGAACTGCGTGGTATTTAAAAAAAAAAACCTAATTTACTTCTTGTTGTAACAGTACCAGTGAACAGTGACGATTGCCACTACTTTTAGCTACAATATCGATTTATAAGCACAGGTTTTAATTCTCAGTTGTGAATATTGTATAACTAATGTCGCAATTACTACAGCTATGAATCTAGAACGTGATCTACAAATTGCGAAAAACCAATTGTAATTTGAATTTGGCGGGCTCAGGTAAACGATCAGCCTTATGGGTACTTTTGAAAAATGTAGAATAACTTTTTTATTACTTTTAATAAAGAGTACCTATTTACTGTGAGTTTGTAACCAAAAATAATGAAGTTTCACGACTTTAGGGGGTTGAATTTCCAAAATCCTTTCTTAAGGCGGATCATTCACCTGAGCCCGCTAAATTCAAATTACAATTGGTTTATCGCTAAAGAAGCTAAAAGTAGGTACAATCGTCAATTTTGGCCAAAATTGACGATTGTACCTACTTTTAGCTACAATATCGATTTACAAGCAAAGTTTTTAATGCTCAGTTGTGAATATTGTATAGCTAATACCGCAATTACTACAGCTATGAATCTAGAATGTGTTATAGACCTACAAATTGCGAAAAACCAATTGAAATTTGAATTTGGCGGGCTGAGCGAAACGATCCGCCTTAATGCTTGTCTATGGTGCAAAAAGAACCAGCATGCAAACTCTCTGTAGTGTCGGCTGTATCTCAGATAATAGAATACTAGTAGCTGTGTATCGATACGTCGTCACCCAGGTTCTTCTTCTATATAGATTTACATTTATTCATTTATCATTTCATTTTCAGCTGAATGGGGTTGTATAGATGAGGCTTTGTCAATAGCCGCCATGTTGCAAGTGGACAACGTGTTCGTTAAGCCCAGCAGTGGGAGAGATAGTGTGGCTGCCAAAGTAAGCAGGAGGAATAACTTTGAGGTTGGTATATCTATAACTAGCTTCTGCCCGCGACTTCGTCCGCGTAGCGTGATGATATATAGCCTATAGCCTTCCTCAATAAATGGGCTATCTAACACCGAAGAATTTTTCAAATCGGACCCGTAGTTCCTGAGATTAGCGCGTTCAAGCAAACAAACAAACAAACTCTTCAGCTTTATATATTAGTATAGATATAAAAATGAATCGCCAAATGTGTTTCTAAGCGCAAATCCCGAGAGCGGCTGAACAGATTTCGCTAATTATTATTTTTTTATAATATTCCTTGAAACACGAGGATGGTTCCTACGGAGACGAAAATTTAAAAAAGTCTAAAAACAACACTTTTCTATATTCCCATACAAAAGATTCGTAATAATAAGTTAAAAGTCAATTTGAACTTTAATACCATACCATAAAGCTTAAGTGGTAGTGGAGGGGTTTAAAATAAGTGTCCAGGTAGGTTCATTCAATTTCCTTCATTCTTACACCACCTCACTATTTCTTTTTGCCAAAAACTGGTAACCTTTCAACTTTAAAATTACTTAATACAATTAAAAGTCGAAGTATAGATCCTGCCATCAAAATAAATAATTTACATAAGATAACATACCATCACGCCTGTATTCCCCGAAGGGTCAAGCAGAGGTGTACTAATGTAGATAAACCAACAGTTCGCCGGTATGTTTAGGTCCCATGTAATAGGGGGTGAGCCTATTGCCATTACCGGCCCGAGCTGCTACTGGGAATTACATAGAAAAACCCAATAACACTGCTCGACCTGGGAATAGAACTCAGGCTCTAGCGTAGCAGTCGCGCTCAGGATCACAAGGCTAATTTTCATTATATTTCTCAGGTAGCGGAAGGCGATATAATAATGTACCTTAACATAATGGATGCTTATTTAAAACTGAGGAGTTCTCAAGACGAGAAGAGATCGAAGAAAGTGTGTAAAGAATGGTGTCAGAAATATTACATCAATTATAAGATTATGGAAAAGGTAATTTTTCGTTCCTTTTATCATTTTATATCCTTACTAGCTTCTGCCCGCGACTTCGTCCGCGTACCGTGATGATATATAGCCTATAGCCTTCCTCAATAAATGGGCTATCTAACACTGAAAGATTTTTTCAAACCGGACAAATTCCTGAGATTAGCGCGTTCAAGCAAACAAACAAACTCTTCAGCTTTATACACTGGTCATCAAAAAAATCGGCCCACCTGCAGTTTTTCCGCAAATCACATTTTTTCTTCAACTAAACTAATCAAAATGGTTTAGTACCGATATGTTTAAATTGTCTGGTTTATTTACACTAATTTTCACACGGAAAAAACCTGAAAAAGGTAAAAAAGCCTGAATTTTTCACTATAAAGTTAAACACTATGGTTTTACACTGTTTTTAATTAATTTTAAACACGCTCTAATTTTTCAGTCTGAAGTGCTGTGATCACAATTGTTCCAGTTTAGTATTGAGTATTCCCCCCTCTTGCTCGAATGACGGCCTGCATTCGCCTTTTTAGTGACCTGATCAAGGTTTTGATGGTCTCCTGAGGGATTCGTGTCCATTCTTCCCTGATGGCGATTTCCAGGTCTTCCAACGTTATAGGGGCTGGATTTCGGGCTCTAACTTTTTGTTTTAGCGTGTCCCACATGTGCTCTATAGGGTTAAGATCAGGGCTTCTTGCTGGCCATGACATAACCCGAATGCCAACTTCTTCAAGATAATCGGTGACAATACGCGCTACGTGTGGTCGGGCATTATCATGCATTAACTCAAAGTTTTCTCCAATATAGCCGGCATATGGCACCACGTGGTCTTCCAATATCTCGGTGATGTAGCGTGCCGCGGTCAAAGCACCATTCCTTATAAAAACCAGCTCCGTACGTCCGGTTAAAGATATACCACCCCAAAACATCACAGAGCCGCCACCGTAACTCACTGTTTCTCTTATGCAACACTGGGCATAACGTTCACCTGGTCGTCGCATGACATTACGACGGCCATCTGAACCATATAAAGTCATCCGACTCTCATCACTAAAAAGAACTGACTCCCATTGGCCTATAGACCAGTTGACGTGATTTTGCGCAAATTGAAGTCTGGCTTGTCGATGAGCTGTGGTCAATTGTGGCCCCGTTGCTGGCTTGTGTGGTCTTAAATTCTGTTCACGAAGTCTCCTCCTTACAGTACTGTCACTTATAGCCACACCCCGATCTTCACGTAAGCGTCGCTGGAGATCAACGCCAGAAAGGTGTCGATTTCGTAAAGCTGACACCACTATAAAGCGGTCATCCCTTTGAGTTGTCACCCTATGTCTTCCAGATCCAGATCTTCTTCGATACTGCCCAGTCTCCAGAAACCTTTGGTAAACTCGCCGAACTGCAGAACGGCTGAGATTTAACCTCCTGGCGACTACACGTTGACTTAAGCCTTGTTGCAGCAAAGCCACAACTTGGGCCGCCTCAGCTTCAGTGGTATCCATTATTTTTAGACAAAATTAGTCAAAACTACAGCCTCAACAATTAAACTTCACGACATTAACACCCAATCCCTAGAAAAGTCCGATTCTGACTGGAACAATGAGCCGATTCGTTCCCATGTAAAACCGTCAAATCAGCACTCAACAGTATTTCTGTGTAAAAACATTGTTAAGTACCTTCAAGTGCAGTAAGATTTATGGCAAACAAGAACTCAATCATCATATCGACCCTCAAAACAAAAAATAAACATGTGAAACAGTTTATCTGTGAAAGAATCGGTTAATATTGAAAAAAAGTGGGTGGGTCGATTTTTTTGATGACCAGTGTATATTAGTATATAGATAGATTACGTGGGAGAGCCATGCTTCGGCACGAATGGGCCGACTCGACCGGAGTGATACCACAGAAAACCGACGTGACGCAGCGCTTGCTTTGTGTTTCGCCGAGTGAGTGAGGTTACCGGAGGCCCAAACCCTTTTAAAAGGCGGGCAACGCACTTGTGACTCTTTTGGTGTTGCGGGTGTCCATGGGCGGCGGTTATCGCTTACCATCAGGTGATCCGTCGGCTCGTTTGCTCCCCTATCCCATAAAAAAAACATTCTCACTTAAATGTCCTGCTGATGGTCCTACAATATGGTTGAGTGGAACCACGCTGATGCACACGTCATGCTCGTAAAAGGCTCACCCGCCTATTGTGATAATGTATAATCGGACACTAAAGCAAACTCAGCTGGAAAAACCTAATACCGACGGAAAAACCTAATGACGACCTGTGTGGTTCAGTGGTTCGAGTACCGGACTGCTGACCACGAGGTCGTGGGTTCGATTCCCACAGAGCACAAATATTTATTTATGTGATGAATATAAGTGTTTGTGTTCGTCTGAGTGTTTCTTATGTATTTTAAGTATGTATTTACAAAAAAAAAGTATATAAGTATTATATCCATTGTCTAGTACCCATAGTACATGCTCTGCTTAGTTTGGGACTAGATGGTGATGTGTATAATGTCGCAGAATATTTATTTATTTATTAATAACTGCCCGACCTGGGAATCGAACCTAAGACCTGTAGCGTGGCAGTTGCGGCTATAATGACTAAACCAATAAGGCAGGTACTGAAAAAGTAAAAAACAGGTTAGACTTTGTGTTGATTATTAAAATACCATTTTTTCTTCGGCTTAAGGTTTTCTGGGTTTGATTCCCAGGTCGAGCAGTGTTATTGAGTTTTTCTATGCAATTCTCAGTAGCAGCTCGGAGTTTGGAAGTTGTGCCCGGTTAATGGCAATGGCTCGCCCCCTATTACATGGGACCTAAACATACCGGCGAACTGTGGGTGTACATTAGTACGCCTCTGTCTAACCCTTTGGGGAATACAGGCGTGATGGTATGTTATGTTATTCTTAAATTTTCAGGCTTGTGAAGTTCGAGACAATTTGGAGAAGTTAATAAAAAGGAAATTCCAAATGGAAAACAAAGTATATGACGGAATAGACTTGGTATCAGGTAAATATGGTATTTATTAATAATACGTGCATATACACATTCACCCTTTTTCCGATACAGGTAGGCAGAAACGGCAGTCCACTTGCTATGATTCTTACATACTGCTTTCGCTTCGCCTACGTTCATACTACAGATCTTCTTTTAAATACGTGCCGTAGTGGAACCAGAATTCTAGGCAGTGGCCATAACTAAGAAAGTAAATTGTTTCGAATGGGCTGACTCGACCGGAGTGATACCACGGCCTCACAGAAAACCGCCGTGAAACAACGCTTGCGTTGTGTTTCGCTGGGTGAGTGAGGTTATCGGAGGCCCAAACCCTTTTAAAAGGCGGGCAACGCACTTGTGACTCCTCTGGTGTTGCGGGTGTCCATGGGCGGCGGTTATCGCTTACCATCAAGTGATCCGTCTGCTCGTTTGTCCCCCTATCCCAAATTAGTTTTTATTATACACATTATATATATTTATTAACACTGACTGCCTTATTAGCCAAGTGGTCCTGAGCGCGACTGCTACGCTAGAGGTCCTGGGTTCGATTTCCAGGTCGAGCAAAGTGTTATTGGGTTTTTAGATGAAATTCCCAGTAGCAGCTCGGAGTTAGGAATTTGTGCCCGGTTAATGGCAATAGGCTCGCCCCCTATTACATGGGACCTAAACATACCGGCGAACTGTGGGTGTACATTAGTGCGCCTCTGCTTAACCCTTCGGGGAATACAGGCGTGATGGTATGTATGTATTATATCGGAGGTGGACCCAGATGCTTTGGGTAAGGGGGGGAAGGGGGGCTGAGATTGTGGTAATTTAGACGAGACGATCGTGCATTTTAAACTTCATGAATATTGTTACAAGCTGTGGTTCGGGATAAATTATTTAACGCTAATTTACCCAAACAAACAAACACTTTAATAAACTTGACAAACACAACGGAATCAGAAATAAAATCACTACACTATTACTTGTCGTACTGTACTGTCACACTGAGAATCACTTAACTTCACTTGATGTTCACTTCACCGTGTCCAAAATTAAACTGCGGTAGCCGACCGATCCTTATTTAAATAAATAAATAAATATAAATTATTCTGGACATTTTTACACAGCACCATCTAGTCCCAAACTAAGCAGAGCTTGTACTATGGGTACTAGACAATGGATATAATACTTATATACTTTTTTTTTTGTAAATACCTAAGAAACACCCAGACAAACACAAACACTTATATTCATTACATAATTTTTTGTGTCCTGTGGGAATCGAACCCACGACCTCATGGTCAGCAGTCCGGTACTCGAACCACTAAACCACAGAGGTCGTCAAGATCAAGATTTATATCAGCCACGAAGATTCTAGAATCGAACAATGGTTCTTCTTTTGCTATGCTATGCAAATGTGCTTTTCAAACAATGAGAGGTTAATTTATATTTGAAACTAGCGACCCGCCCGCGGTTTCACCCGCGCTGCCCCGTTCCTAAGAGTCGTAGCGTTATGTTATATAGCTTAAAACCTTCCTCATGAATCACTCTATCTATTAAAAAAAACCGCATCAAAATCCGTTGCGTAGTTTAAAAGATCGAAGCATACATAGGGACAGGCAGCGGGAAACGACTTTGTTTTATAATAAGTAGTGATGTATAGTTTGCTGTGTGTACAACCTAAGACGAACTAAACAGTAACAGATAATTTCTGTCATATTTTTTTCATTTTTCAGGTAAAACGGAGCGCATAATGAAGTGTGTAGTGTCTGGCTACTTTCCTCAGGCCGCATATTTGAGCACAGACGGCAGTTACCGCGGCATCCGAGGCGCTGTACTGCACGTCAGTACTGACAGCTGTCTCTACAGGGTCCAACAGCCCAAGTGGTGAGATAACATACTGTTACGAGCTGGGGTTACAAAGGGGGGAAAACATCCGCCTGGTTGGAGGATCCCCCCTTTTTTTCTGCACAGAAATAACTTTATATTTAATCTTATCATGAAAAATGCAAAAAAAAAATCACAAGAAGATATCCTCCCTTTGGTTGGAGGGCAACACGCTTCGCTCCATCACAGTATGATAACAAAATGATATAAAATATAATTAATGATTAATTAACGTGGGAGAGCCATGCTTCGGCACGAATGGGCCGGCTCGACCGGAGTGATACCACGGCCTCACAGAAAACCGACGTGAAACAACGCTTGCGTTGTGTTTCGCCGAGTGAGTGAGGTTACCGGAGGCCCAAACCCTTTTAAAAGGTTACCGCTTACCATCAGGTGATCCGCCTGCTCGTTTGCTTCCCTATCCCATAAAAAAACTCATCTCATGTGAAGTTCTATCATAATTATACGAAAAGTCCCGTCCGAATAGTGAAATATACCGCGTACCGTGTACATAATTAATTCACCTCTGCCTACCCCTTCAGGGCATACAGAGGCTGTATCATGATGTGTTATTGCCATCATTTTCCGATTGAAAGAGAGGGATGCCGCTCTACAGATAAAATAGCACTATCCCGTTCTCACAAACAAAAACTGATGGCTATAACACGTCGTAATACAGCCCCAGGCGTGATGTTAAGTATTTATCTTTTCAGGGTAATGTTCGCGAGTGTACAAAGTACAGGAGACAAGACTTACATGAGAGAGATGATGACGTTGCACCAGCAATGGCTGTTGGAGCTTGCGCCTCACTACTACAAACAAACGTGATAATAAAACTATCCACGTACCTACGTTTTTTTATTTAGAACTTGAAGCAAAGACAATATCAAGCATTTTTCAATATCAAGCAGACAAAGGAGTTTCTATATTTAAAAAAAAAAATACACAAACGTACACATAATTATTATCTGTGAAGATTTTTGATTGGAACTAGATTATTTATGTCTCAATGTTTACTGTTAGTATTTGTCTGTAAATTTCCTTAAAATTATACATCTCTCCGTCTAGCTTCATACGTCACAAAAAGTAAATTAATTGGACAGACATCGAACTCACTGTAAAGTAAATGATGTTGGTTGAGAAGCAAAGTAACTTGCTTTGCTCGACGTTACCTGAAAGATGTAAATTCAGGATGTGACGGCAAATTTCGACCTGGCCGGTGGGGCTCGCTGTGGCTCAGTGGTCATAGCGTATGGAGACGATTTTGACGCAATAAAATAGTAGACTTTGGGCGAAGAATGTTATTTTATGTGTCTTGTGTAACATATTTGCTTGGGGCTTAGAAACGGTGGTGCCGAAGTCAACCGAAGATAGCCGAAGACTGCCGAAGACTTCCGAAGATAGCCGAAGACTCGCGATCCGTCATGGTGCGGGCTGGAATATAATTATATGGAGTGTGATGTCGTCCATAAAATTATGTTCCAGCCCAAACCTGAGGAGACTTCTACTCATATGCCCTCCATCCATGGATTTACGAGGTAAACTAATAAAACTTAGAAAATAGTTTTTTTATAAAATCGTTATTAATTAAACTGCGTTGTAGTTTTTGTAATGGCGCGCGAAGGTAGTGCCAGTTGAAAGGTTATTTTATGGTCAACTTTTTTAAAGTATTATGACTTTTAAGAACAGGAAAACCGAAGAAATACCGAAGATTGCCGAAAACAATTCGTCAGGGGGTTGGGTGTAACATGGCTTTGTGAGGGTATTTTCACAAAATCATGTTCCAGCCACCTCCTTGCACGAACATTCTGCTCATCGCTAGTCCATCGTTGGATTTTAAGAAGGCCATAGCCGCTGGAGATTGATCTAAATATTTTTCGAATTGGAGCAGAAACTTTTTAGTGGCGCTAAAGTTTCTTCTAAAAAGTTCGATCTCCACAAGGAGTAATTTATGTTCTATAAGTACTATAGGCACCCATGATACCTGATTAGTTATATTACATACATGATTAGTTAGGTTTACCTGATCGGAAGCACAGAACAGATAAGATTTAAATTGGAGCACATACTTCATGAAAATACCATAATCCAAGGAGCTCCGTAAGAGCTCTGCCTCTCACGTGCACACACTGGAACACAGTAAAACTGTTTACATGCGAGGGTATTAGCTAGCCAAGCTACTAGTTACTTTACCAAGATACACTTTATTTCAGGCTATGTAACTTTAAAACTAGGTAACCATAAATTGGGAAGTGTGATTTAACAAATTATTGTAACTGTTAAATGTATTGAAGAAGATGTGTGAAGGACACATCAATCAAACACCACCGCTGGGCTTAGACTGTTTATTACAATTCTATTTCATCGTGTCTACACCGCCTTTAAACGATTACGATAATAATACGATATTTGACGACCTCTGTGGCTTAGTGGTTCGAGTACCGGACTGCTGACCATGAGGTCGTGGGTTCGATTCCCACAGGACACAAAAATTTATGTGATGAATATACGTGTTTGTTTTCGTCTGGGTGTTTCTTATGTATTATAAGTATGTATTTACAAAAAAAAAAGTATATAAGTATTATATCCATTGTCTAGTACCCATAGTACAAGCTCTGCTTAGTTTGGGACTAGATGGTGCTGTGTAAATATGTCCCAGAATATTTACGATAATTATTATTATTTACTGATAAAAATATAAGTAGAAACCTCCCTAAAAGTGCCCCATCACCAGGCATTCGCCTGTAATGTAACATTTTAGTTCGATTTGGAGCATTACATTAATCAAGTTGTGCACTGTAATGGATTTCTCTTCCCTCACTAATGTATGCACGAATCTGTAATGTTATATTACAGGCGAAGGTTCCCGTTGAGAAAGCACCTTATTACACACTTTTTGACAGGGAGCCTGTAAGAAGAATATGAAACTCCCTAAAGTGAATCTTTGCTATTAATTTTATTTCAGGCGTATTTATATATGGCTATGCGAGATAAGCTTATCCTACATTTACTTCATGTAAGATGTGTTTAATGACATTAAAAGACATTTTTGACAAAAATCGTGCTTTTTATTTATTTCAAACAGATTCGAAAGTATGAGTATGAAGTAATGAGAGTGGTTTTATCAACAAGCGGTAAATTAAACTTTCATTGAATACTTGTCATGCGTATTCGTCCGAGTTGCTCATGCGGTTTCTTTCGGCATATTTAGGCGGGGCGGGTTCCCTCAAAAGCCGGACAGACTGGACTTATGTATTTAACCAGATACAACCATAAAAGCCAAATCTGTAACAGCTGGCAACACCTAGTTCCATAGTGTAGTTTTTCATAACATACCATCACGCCTAGCGCCTGTATTTCTCGGAGGGTTAGACCAAGGTTTACCAATGTATCTGCTGGGGTCGCGGAGGAATGAAACCTCGCTGCCGTAACCCCAGCAAAAAGTGGTGAGGCGAAACACCCGTGTGGTTTTAGTCGGTAGGTCACCCACTCTGGGTGGAGGCCGACACACCCCGCCGCCTTCCCCGGGCGGCGGAAGTCCATGAGGATTTCCACACGCACAAAAAAAAAAAAAAGGTTTACCAATGTATATATGTCGCAGTTACATTGTAAATAATGCTAGTTAAATTACAAAACAGATTCGTTATGTAAAACAGCTTAACAACGTTCAGCATTTCTGCATAATTGGTGTGACTTTCAACACGAATTGCATGAAATTTTTGTGTTCTTAAAGCACGTTAACTTTTAGCTGTATTGTAATAAACCGTGAATTGAAATTGTAAAGTTTCGTTCCAAAATTCGGCGATCGTGGCGCTGTATGTCATAACGGTAAAAGTTCGTCAAAATAACCCTCATTTATTCCATGTAAGTATGCACAATGACTACAATTCGGTTCTGGCGTCGTGTGGTCGCGGTTCTAACCTAACCTAACCAATATAAATCTGTGGCTTGTTATAGATAAATAAATAAATATTCTGGGACATTTTTTACGCAGCACCATCTAGTCCCAAACTAAGCAGAGCTTGTACTATGGGTACTAGATAATGGATATAATACTTATATACGTTTTTTTTTGTAAATACATACTTATAATACATAAGAAACACCCAGACGAACACAAACACTCATATTCATCACATAAATTTTTGTGTTCTGTGGGAATCGAACCCACAACCTCATGGTCAGCAGTCCGGTACTCGAACCACTAAACCATAGAGGTCGTCAAATACAATCTGACTTCGACATATAATCACAGTTCGCTGGCACATTGCCATTTAACGAGCAAAATCCCGCCCCCGGCATCTCATCCTCGCGAGGCACTGATTATCTCGTCGTAACTCAACTGTAATGCTTGTCTGATTAGCGGATACTCTCATTTATAAACATATTGCCAAGCAATAACAATCCATCATTAACAGATACTGACGGGGGTAACGACTATTTATAAATACGGACTGTATTTATAGTTAGCAGACAGGCATGATACAGCCTATGATTCATGATTTTGAATTCTTCTGGGGCAGAGGTAGGCAACCTTCGGCTCGTGAGCTATATCCGGCTCTTTGGATTTGAAGATCTTTAGTTCCATACGCAAATGTTATTTATTTTGAAAAAAAATCATTTAAAACATTTGACGTGGGAGAGCCATGCTTCGGCACGAATGGGCCGGCTCGACCGGAGTGATACCACGGTCTCACAGAAAACCGGCGTTAAACAGCGCTTGCGTTGTGTTTCGCCGAATGAATGAAGTTACCGGAGGCCCAAACCCTTTTAAAAGGCGGGCAACGCACTTGTGACTCCTCTGTTGTTGCGGGTGTCCATGGGCGGCGGTTATCGCCTACCATCAGGTGATCCGTATGCTCGTTTGCACCATAAAAAAAATTTAAAAATCGTTCTGAATCGATTAACGAGGATTAGGCACCATATCTATAAAAAACTTTATTTATCAAGTACTAATTTATTGCTAGCAAGAAAAAAAAAATTGGGTCTTTAAAATCTTTGACATTTTGTAAATTGTAAGCCAATAAAAACCTTTAAAAAAGCAAGTCTCGCAACTCAGTTCTTCTATCGTAAAAAGTTGTGAGATTCATGTAATACCAAGTCGGTCAATTTATTCAGTCCCTACATAAGGTTCCTTCTTTCTTTAGTTATGACGTAGGTAATTAGCTAACCTAACAACATCTTAGATAGTGACCGTATCAGTATAAAAAATCTTATGTTCTAAATAAATAGATTGACTGCTAGACAGTTAAACAAAAGTTATCAATCGCGGTTCTTGAGATACAGCCTGGTCACCTGGTGACGGACAGACAGCGAAGTCATAGTAGGTAATAGGGTCCCGTTTTTACCCTTTGGGTACAGAACCCTGAATTCGATATAGGTACGTTTATGTAAGCATTTCTATTTATTTTAAAATTAAGTATTATTAAGTAGGTACCTTATTTATAAATAACTTCGTCTAATCTTAGCATGAAAAATCACAAAAAGATAGTTAGTAGGTATGGTAGCATCGTACGACATAGAACTAACCGTAAGGTAAGTCGTGTCGGTTGAGAGGCAAAGTAACTTGTCAATAGATGTTACTGACGTCACCTTTAAGACGTAAGTTCAGAATCTGAAGGCAAATTTCAACATGGCAGGTAGGACTCGTGGTGGCTTAGTGGTCATAGCGTCTGGTGTATCAAACCAGAAGACGCAGGTTCGAATCCTGCCTGCGAGTCGATACCTACCTACAATTTCTCGAGTGGAGACCACGCACCGGAAAACGCAGTAGGGCGACCTCCAACGAGATGGACCGAACTGCTGATATTACTGTACCCTGGTGAAACTCACTTTTTTGTACCATCTATATGTAACACATGAAAGCAAATAAATAACTTGAAACTTGAAAGGTCGCTGGGAGCCGTTGGATGTAGGCGGCATATAAGCGGTCATTTTGAAAGTCTTTGGGGGAGGCCTATGTTCAGTTGTGGACTTCCATTAGTGCGTTATTACATTACCTACATGAATTTGTCCCTACGTCCTACGAAACCCTACGCCAGGGGTCGGCAACCTTTTGAGTCCGGAGAGTCAATAATCGGGCACGGCAGTGCCCTCGCCAAGTCGAGCAAGAACAAGCGGCACAGCCATCCTCTACCATCCTTTTATAAAGATTACTAGCATAATGTGGGTCACTAGTAGGTATTCTTGTTAACCCTTTAAGTTAAATGCTTGTGTTAACTTGTGTCACAATGGGTGGGTTTACTAGGTTTCGAACCGGCAACCACGTGTCGCATTACATCACATTCTCCTCTTCTTCTTCTTCCTGCCCATGTCCCAATCTATCACATCACATTACTATTATACATATATGCACAAATACTTATAAGCCCATACCATATTTCAGTTATACCCTACCCCCATACCCAGCCATATTTCTCATTTCGATCATTCGTTTTTTAAGTGGCGCACATTTACAGCAGATTACGCACTAATTATACGTTCCACTCATATCACTCTAAGAGCTTCCCTGCCAGGGTAACGTAAACCTGTCCCCCTACTCTTAGACTTCTTAGAGGCTTAGGCTATAATCCACCATGCTAGCTGCGGTTACACGCCTTTGACAAAATCTCTCAGGCGGCAGGTTTCCTCACCATGTTTTCCTCGACCTTAATAAATGAATACTCACATAATTCCAAAATGTCACTAGGTGCGTGCCATGGATTCGAAATTGAGACATTTAACTTGGCTACTAGTATTCTATTCTGTGACTTGGCACTCCAACGGTCATATCACTAGGCTATATCACTGCTTATCACAGTAGGTAAATTCCTTGCAAGTTTCTCACCCTCGTAATGAGTTCACGATACGAATACTCCTTACCTTCGTCAACAGAAATAGCCGTTATCAGCACAATAAACCGTGGTTAATTTATTTATAACAATTGTTACAAATAATAAACAATGTCACAGACTCGTGGGTCATGCGCACCTGGTTTACGACTCCGGTTTATTTCCATAAATACTCACTGCGAAGAAAATAAGCGCGGGCGCAGACGGTCCTATGAATTTACTCCGTACTTAAATAATAATATTTAATTTATACTTAATAGGTACAAACTAACTAGGTTTTATGTAGGTAATAGAGGGCTATTAACCGGACACCAATCCAAACTTCGAGCTGCCATTGGGGCCCATGTCTGCACAGAATGGATCAAAGGACAAGATCTAAGTCGTAAGTAAAAAACTGTCAAAAATCAAGTATTCTCAATGTCTTCGAAAGACTACTTTGTATATGTAGGTACTTAGGTAAGTAGGTAATAATAGGTAGGTATAAATATAAGCTAATTGTTCTGACACAAGAAAATAGCCAACCTAACTATGAACTTTTGTCTTTTTTCAGGGGCCCTAGTCTGCTATTTCAATTGACTCAGAATGACCGTCCAATGGCACTAAATGACATAAGAAATGACAGATTTCGTAGAGAAAACTGTCAAAAATCAACCATTATGAAGTCACTGAATCACAATTCTGACACAACTGAATAGTAGACTCGGCACCCAGGTTCCATACATCAAAAGGAAAAAAGCGTGTTAAAAAGGAACCCTTTCGGATTATTTATAGGTATACTAGCTTCTGCCCGCGGCTTCGCCCCCGTGGAATTCGGTCATCACATCCCACGGGAACGGGATAAAAAGTATCCTATGTCCGTTTCCTGGTTCTAAGCTACCTCTACACCAATTTTCAGCCAAATCGGTTCAGCCGTTCTTGAGTTATAAATGGTGTAACTAACACAACTTTCTTTTATATATATAGAAAGGTCTCGAGTTCAAATCTAAGGCACGCATCTCTGACTTTTCGAAGTTATGTGCATTAGCACGGTGAAGGAAAACATCGTGAGGTAACCCTGCACGTCTGAGAGATTTTCTCGATGACGTGTGAAATCTGCCAACCCGCATTAGTTGATTATGTATGTATATAGCTTATGTAAGTACCTACCTGTTTAGCATATATGTTCGCACTCACACTTGTCAGGTTTTTATCTATCTATTATAAGTATACCTACATAGTAGGTATGTAGGAGTTTCAGCGCTAGCGCAATCAGATAATAAGTACTACAATTTAATAGGTATAGTATGTTTTATCATATTACAAACATATTTTTATAATTTGTATGACAAGATCAAATGATATAACCATGACGCGGTACATGATTGTCTGTCTGCTGTCTAGAAACAACACGAGTAGGTACATTACGTTGGTAGTACCTAAATATTGCAAAAAAAAAAACAACGGGTTGCACTCCGGGAGTGCCGGAGAAGTGAACCGGAGAAGTGAAAACTTGAACATTAACGTTGTGCATTTTTGAATGGTTAGGGAATAATTTCGCACAAATTGCTTTAATTATCAGTATAAAAGTAGGTACAGTCACGAGCAAAAAAAAATATATACACTTACTAAAATTCGTAAATGTTTTTTCGTGAAATTACAATTGTTAACTTTAAGATAATACCAATATAATTAAAGTACCTATTGGTTCGAAAATACTATGTTCATATCACCATAACATTTCAATCAATAGTTTAAGAGAAAAAAGTTTTTGATTTTTTCCAAGTGTATATCAGATCAGTGTTTAACAAAACAAAAGATTCTGCAAGTGTGCATCTATACATAATACAGGCAGTGCGTACAAACATACAGACAGACTAACAAAAATACTGAAGATAATTGTTTTAGCTTCTATTGCTATTATACAGACCCCTCATATTATTTTTTCTTAAATATGACCGATATCCTTACTTATTATTATTATAATCAAAGTCCCCCGCCGAGTCTGTCTGTCTGTGTGTTCGCGAACTCTACTGAACGGATTTTCATGCGACGACTCTTATGCGACCGCTACACTATGTTCTTTGCGCTGCTCATCGCTATGCTCTTCGTGCTGCCGCACTTTGTCGCGATGTTGCCCTCTCTGCCCACACACTGCTCTACTCGCGCAATTAATCGCGACGCTCCTTGCTTGTCATTTGCCTTTGTTGGACAATGGACGATGAAACTATGGCAGCGTGCGCGCTATGCATTTTTAGTATAGCTAATTAAATAAATGTCGTAAAAAGAAATATATATCGTCGTCATCGTCCTCGCCAACGGAGATGGTGGATCACATCTATACATGCGGACTGCGATCGCGTTATTATAGATGGCCAGCCACTCGCGCTCGTATTGCCGGTCCTTTGACGAGCGTGCAGAAAACCGACAAAATAGGGAGCGGTGGGCACGACGAGGAGCATGACGTGTGGCATGACGAGTAATGTTGTCACACAATATCATTGCCTCCTTTCCACGTTACTTCCCATGCCACTCGTCGAGTTTGTGGCAGGCCCATTAGGAGCGGTGCATGCGTGGGTGAAACCGCGGACGTAGTATTTTTTTATTTTTACTTTAGTCTGTAATATCTACAAAATATTATCTTTTAAAGCTTACCTAGGTACTATCAATGCGAGTTTCACATTACTAGTATTCTTATTAACCCCTCGCGCTAAGCTAAATGCTTAAATTTAGGTGAAGTTCACCTAAATTTTCAACTCCGATAATTGGAAATCCGAAAATGTTCTTCCTAACATTTTTCATCCTACCAATAACAATTCCTAACTACTCTGTCTCTAATGTTCATAATTCCGAAGCATTCAACTTCATAATGTCAGTAGCAATAAATCTCTATTATACTTTTATTTGTTTTCCTATATTTTCTCAACATCTTTTGCACTATTATTCAAGGTCATATATTTTTTGTTTAGATTTCTTTTAATTCATAATAATCAGTACTATATACATTGGTTTAGGTTAGGTTAGAACTGTGACCACAACGCACGAGCCGAGCGAGCGAAGCGAGCGTGCCGCGGCAGCGGCCGGCGAAGTGCCAGAACCGAATTGGTCCTATAGTTATTGGTTTAGGTACGTTGTTACACTTCGTAAATGTTTCTTTTTGAGTATGAGTGAAAATATTATGGTAAGTATGGTTAGGGATAAAAGCGTTATGATAAAAAACAGTAGGAGTTTAAATATATATAGGTACATTAATGATGTTATTAATTACAATTTTCGGAAATGTGAGTATTATGAACATCGCCGGTAGCACTACAAATAGTATGAATGAAAACTTTAGGATGAAAAATTTTAGGAAGAGTGATCATTCGGATTACAAATTTACAAATGATTAGGAAGAACAATTTCGGGTAAAGAACTTTAGGTGAGCCAATATGGACCCGCTTGTGTTACGAGTGTGTTCACGTCGGTAGTGCAATGGGTGCCGTCGCTATATTTTTGTCTTATGTAGGTAAGTGCTATCTATGCAAAAGGTTATCTGTGTAATTTTTGTTAATTTATGAAAAACAAAATATGCAATCAGCCTATTTAAGTATGTTAAGTGCGGAGGTAAACAGCTAAGGAAATATAAACATGGGTCATAGTTTAGCTTATTTTAAACACGCAGATAGTAATTAATTAAGTAGGCATGTTATTTTTAGCCTTAATCTTTTAATTAATAAAATGTTTACTTCTTTTTTTGTTTCTATGCGCCATATTCACGAGAAGTTAAAGATAAAACAGATACATTCCCGAACAGGAAATTCGGGCTGGTGGCTAAGTAAAATCTGATCAACTGATCTGCAAGGTTAAGCTGCGCTCGCCGCGGTCAGTGTTTGGATTGGTGACCATTCTTAACTTATCGAGACCCCTCCGTGCCTCGCAGAGCACGTAAAGCCGTTGGTCCCAGTTGTCACACGAACATCTTTGACAATTGTTAGTGGTAGTCAGCAGCCCAAAAAAAGGCTGACAACCAGTATATCTTTCCTCCGAATATCGGTATTGCCCAGAAATTGGGCCACGGAGGTCTGATGGCAGTCGCATCGTGTAATATGCTGATATTCAGCCGCATCTGGTTAGACTGGAAGCTGACCCCAACATAGCAGGGTTAAGGCTCGGAGCTAGTTACTTAAAAAAAAACAATGGGTTGCACTCCGGGAGTGCCGGCAGAAGTGAAAACTATTATAATGTTCAGTTGTTCTGTCTAAGAATTTGTTTTCACTTATATTAACGCCATCTGTTGTTTTTTAGTGTTATAATTAACACTACTGTCGTCCAACTGTTGAAAGCGCAATATATTTGTTAAATGCATCCATAGATGGCGTTAAATAATAAAAATTGCTTTAATCTATAAGCTGATAAGTTTGTTTAGCTGAAGATGTAACGTGGTGGTGGTGCACACGTTTTAGGAACGTGGCCGACCGGGAACTAGGTATTTAGAGGAGATAAATTACACTCGGAACACAAAATATACAAATTTATTGACACTAGGTTTAGAATTTAAACTATAAGTATTAATAAGTCAAGAGTAGGGTGAGTTAGGCTCAGGGTGGATCGATGAAGGCTTCGAGGCGAGGTCCGGCTGGTAGAGGGTGGCACTTAGCTTGGGCAGCTGCAGAAGGAAGAAGGCCCACGCGTCATCTGCCGATCCTTTTATAGCGACGCGCGGGGTGAGGCTTGAGGCGTGGAGGAGGGGCGACAGGGGCGGAACATGTTACAGTGTGTTGGTTTGCTTTAACGCACTAATCTCAGGAACTACTGGCCCGATTTGAAAAAATCTTTCAGTGTTAGATGGCCCATTTATTGGGGAAGGCTAACACTGACTACTTACTACTATATTTTATATCATCACGCTAACTCGGACGAAGTCGCGGGCAGAAGCTAGTTATCAGTATAAACGACGGTCACGTGTCCGTCTTACGGTGACGTGATCTGTCGCGAGTTTCACATTTTTCCCCATCACAAAAAGTCTTTGACTAAAGCAAAAAGTGCACAGCGCCGGTAAAGAAGTATTCACTTCAAAAATGATATTGATGCTTATGACACCTTCATACAAGCATCAGTCGAAGTCAAAGGTCAGCTATGTGCACCCGGACCTCAGCCGGACTTCGACTGGCTCTTATCACTATTTACTATCCATGTAAGTAATTTGTTGTTAATCAAAAATATTTATCTTGTAAAGTTGTCTGCTCTTACTGCGGTGATCCTATTGATATTTGGGGGCATTCCTAACATCTATATTATCTATTTAAATAAAAAATAATCAACGAACGCGACGGTACGTTTAGTGTACCTAGTGGCTGAGCGATCGGCTTGTACGCTACGTGTTGTGGGTTCGATACTACCACGGAACAACTATTTGTATAACCTACAGGTAGTTAATCCGGGCCAGGGTTTTTTGTGCGTGTGATAATTTGTGTTTGTAAACGCACCTACGATACAGGAGAAAATCCCAGAGTGGGACGTTTCGTTTCAATAAAAAAAAACTATTTTATCATAAAATGTATGTACTTACCTAAGTAGTTTCACGTGGGAGAGCCATGCTTCGGCACGAATGGGTCGGCTCGACCGGAGTGCTACCACGGCCTCACAGAAAACCGGCGTGAAACAACGCTAGTGAGTGAGGATACCGGAGGCCTGAACCCTTTTAAAAGGCCGGCAACGCACTTGCGATTCCTCTAGTGTCGCGGATGGGCAGCAGTATCGCTTACCATCAGGTGATCCGTCTGCTCGTTTTTTTTAGCATAGGGGGGCCCTATGCTATAAAAAACTACTTCCAAAATTATCTATAAGACGTAATAAACTATTAATCCTATGGAGGAGGATCCGAGATTAATCACAAATTACTCATGCAGGAAAAAATAACAAGTAAAAAATTTAATGTTTTTGACCTAAATAAATAAACACATTGGCATTGTTTACTAGAGCAGATGTGAACAACCGATATTAGGCTTAGGTTAACGCTCCCAAACCCAATTCAAGGGTATTAGTTAGACTGAGCTACTTATGAGGTTAACGAACAAGAAAAAAATATAAGTAAGTATTATATATTAGTGAATAACTATTTATGCTTTTAACAATATATAACTCTATACTTCTATACTCTGTACTAATTTATAAAGCTGAAGAGTTTGCTTGAACGCGCTAAACTCAGGAAATACTGGTCCGATTTGAAAAATTATTTCAGTGTTAGATAGCCCATTTATTGAGGGAGGCTATAGGCCATCACGCTAAGACCAAGTAACAATTCCACGCGGACGAAGTCGCTGGCAGAAGCTAGTGTTGTTATATTATCTCTCCTTCACATTCTGAATTTACGTAATAAAGATCAGGGCTCTAGGGTTGGCAACGCGCGAGTGATACCACTCCCATCGAATCCAGGATCCTCTCCTTTTGCAGTAGCGTTGGTAACCACTAGATAGGCAGATGTTTATTCGTGTGTCCGTGAAACATACACACATCAAAATAATGTCAATTTTCGACACACAACATTCCTGACGATATTTTCCTTTTTTTTTGTTTCATAATCAACCCGTTATTCTGTCCCACAGCTGGGCACGGGTCTCCTCTCACAATGAGAGGGATTAGGCTATAGTAGCTAACCTAATAAAAGTTGGCAGACTTCACACGCCGTCGAGAAAATCTCTCAGGCATGCAGGTTTCCTCACGATGTTTTCCTTCACCGTTTAAGCGCGTGAATAATTAACTATGAATACGCACAATGACATTATATAGTTAAAAAGAGGAATAGGCACATGACTTCGAAAAGTCAGAGGTGTGTGTGTAAATATAAATAAATAAATAAATATTCTGGGACATTTTTTACACAGCACCATCTAGTCCCAAACTAAGCAGAGCTTGTACTATGGGTACTAGACAATGGATATAATACTTATAATACATAAGAAACACCAAGACGAACACAAACACTTATATTCATCACATAAATATTTGTGTCCTATGGGAATCGAACCCACAACCTCATGGTCAGCAGTCCGGTACTCAAACCACTAAACCACAGAGGTCGTCACCTCGTGTGCCTTGGGCCTGGGTTCGAACTCGAGACCTTTGACTTGGCAGTCCAATGGTCATATCACTAGGCTATCACCGTTTACCGTTACTTAATAACTTAATTACATGTGTTTTGTGTACGACAGACTACCTATTTTTTCGCCTTTCCTTTCTTTAGAGTCCATCCAAAGGTTGTCTGTAAGAGATCGCTTTTAGCGATAAGACCACCCATTGTACCTTATTATATGACTAGCTTCCGCCCGCGACTTCGTCCGCGTGGAATACTTACTTAGTCTTAGCGTGATGATTATGATATATAGCCTATATGTTGACCCGACCTGTTAGTTATATTCCTGCAAAATTTTAAGTAAATCCATGCAGTACTTTTTGAGTATAACCCGGACATACATACAGATAAACAGACAAAAATTCTAAAAACTATATTTTTGGCTTCGATATCGATTGTAGATCACGCCCCAAGTATTCTTTAAAAAAATATTCAATGTACAGTTTTGACTTTCCTACGATTTTATTATTATGTATAGATAACTTTATACTTAACATTAGTATTTGGTGTACAATAAAGGATATTCTATTCTATTCTATAATCTTGTGGCCGATATAAATCAATATGGCAATAGGCTCGCCCACTATTACATGGGACCTAAACATACCGGCGAACTGTGGGTGTACATTAGTACACCTCTGCCTAACCCTTCGGGGAATACAGGCGTGATGGTATGTTCGGTCTATAGCATCAAGGACTCTCGCATAACCTGATAACCAGCTGTCGAGGTGTGAATCATGACGTGTTCACGCCGTTTCTTTTATTCAATAGAACATTAGCTAACACTAAAGGCAATTGTTATCTGCACGTGAAAATCATCTGTTTAATTTGTATTTTATTGCCTGTCAATTGATAAATAATACCTATTTCTTTCTGTAAATACATGGTGACTTTGAAAACATGCGATAAATAGAAATGGTAGTAAGGCAGGGAAGGGCAGGGCCTGCAAAAGGGAAATTGAGAGTATGGAACACCTTCTGTGTACATGCGATCCAATGGCTAGAAAGCGAATGTTCCTCTTGGGGCAGGGATATCCAAGACCAAAGGACTACAGACCTCATTATAAAGCTCATGGAAGAGCTGTTTGGAGAACTGGGTGAGGATGAGGATTAGGTATCTAGGGGAAGCACAAAAGATTCCATTGGGTTGAAGTGCACTGAGGCCGTGCTGTCTCGTCCCCACACAAGATAAGATAACACAGTGGTATTATGAAGCTACATTTTAAAAATGTAGTTTTAATAATATAAATTGTCCAAAAATTAATCTTTTTTGTATCTTGCAAACTATTGTCTTCAGGTAGGTATAACATAATCAACCCATTACATGTCCCACTGCTGGGCGAGGGTCTCCTCTCACAATGAGAGGAATTAGGCTATAGTCCACCACGCTTGCCTAGTGCGGGTTGGCAGACTTCACACGCCGCCGAGAAAACGTCTCAGGCATGCAGGTTTCCTCACGATGTTTTCCTTCACCGTATTAGCGCGTGATAACTAACGATTAATACGCACATAACTTCGAAAAGTCAGAGGTGCGTGCCTTGGATTTGAACTCGAGACCTTTGACTTGGCAGACCAATGGTTATATCACTAGGCTATCACGGCAGGTAGGTATTAATTATCGATATTTAAATAAAAAAAAACAAATAATTTTAAGCAATTATTAATTAAACTATTCGCGCAACGGGCCCAATCAATCCATCATGCCGAGTGTTACTACATAAACATAAAGTAGGTATTAACGCTTTACACTTACTATAATTTACCAATTTTTTTCTATTCGCGAGAAAAGTAAGTAGGTACATGTAGAGGCACACGAGACGTTGCCATTACTAAAAAAGTTGGTTTATATATTTTCCACATGTCCTAAATACTGTAGTATATATACCTGTTTCATTCCTTTCGCCTTTAGTTATCTTCACAATTATTTGTTCTTCAGGCATAATACACTTCTCATCACACCATTATTCTTAATTATTATAATTTTTCACTTTGCATCATCAACGTACGAGTTTTTAGTCTCAAACTGTAGCTTATGACATAATATGTTTATATATTGCTGCCATGGTTTGTATTTTTAGCTATTTTGTTTGTTTTTGCACATTTTATTTCTTTTGACATTTTAGTTATTAAATGCAACCATGGCAACGGTCTTTACTTTTCAGTAAAATCCGGGTGCTTAGATGTTCCGAATAAAGTATTTATTCTAATTTCGATTACAAACTTCTTCTAGCTACTAAATATTTGGTTTTAAAGTATACCATTTTCAAAATGATTCAAATTGTGGAACGACTCCCGCTGCCTATAAATACGGGAGCCAGTTCCTTAACCAGTCAGTTTTTAGTCTGGTCTCGACACGAGAACTACACCAGTAGCCTTGAGCGCCTCTTGGTTCTTCAAAACTCAATCGAAGACTTCGTGAACCTACGCCACCGACCCAGCCCTGGGACCACTGAGCGGAGCCTCTTTAAGGCGTGGTGCTGCAAACTGTCCACGCGCTCCGCCTGTCCGCGCGCTCCGCCTGTCCGCGCGCTCTGCCTGTCCGCGCGCTCTGCCTGTCCGCGCGCTCTGCCTGTCCGCGCGCTTCCCTTAGACGCCGTGCTGCGTGCGCGCTGTCCGCGCGCTTCGCCTGTCCGCGCGCTCCGCCAGACGCTGTGCTGCGTGCGCGTTGTCCGCGCGCTCTGCCTGTCCGCGCGCTCTGCCTGTCCGCGCGCTCTGCCTGTCCGCGCGCTCTGCCTGTCCGCGCGCTCTGCCTGTCCGCGCGCTCTGCCTGTCCGCGCGCTCTGCCTGTCCGCGCGCTCTGCTTGTCCGCGCGCTCTGCCTGTCCGCGCGCTTCCCTTAGACGCCGTGCTGCGTGCGCGCTGTCCGCGCGCTTCGCCTGTCCGCGCGCTCCGCCAGACGCTGTGCTGCGTGCGCGTTGTCCGCGCGCTCTGCCTGTCCGCGCGCTCTGCCTGTCCGCGCGCTCTGCCTGTCCGCGCGCTCTGCCTGTCCGCGCGCTCTGCCTGTCCGCGCGCTCTGCCTGTCCGCGCGCTTCCCTTAGACGCCGTGCTGCGTGCGCGCTGTCCGCGCGCTTCGCCTGTCCGCGCGCTCCGCCAGACGCTGTGCTGCGTGCGCGTTGTCCGCGCGCTCTGCCTGTCCGCGCGCTCTGCCTGTCCGCGCGCTCTGCCTGTCCGCGCGCTCTGCCTGTCCGCGCGCTCTGCCTGTCCGCGCGCTCTGCCTGTCCGCGCGCTCCGCCAGACGCTGTGCTGCGTGCGCGTTGTCCGCGCGCTCTGCCTGTCCGCGCGCTCTGCCTGTCCGCGCGCTCCGCTAGACGCCGTGCTGCGTGCGCGCTTTCCGTGCGCTCCGCCTGTCCGCGCGCTCCGCCTGTCCGCGCGCTCCGCCAGACGCTGTGCTGCGTGCGCGTTGTCCGCGCGCTCTGCCTGTCCGCACGCTCTGCCTGTCCGCGCGCTCCGCTAGACGCCGTGCTGCGTGCGCGCTTTCCGTGCGCTCCGCCTGTCCGCGCGCTCCGCCTGTCCACGTGCTCCGGCTGCACACCGTGCTGCGTGCGGGCTGTCTGCGTGCTCCGCCGGCTACTATCGTCTACTATACTCTCGTATACTACGTCCATCACCCATTTTTTTATAATAAATTGTATTTTCTGTTTTTTATTTCTTTTATCTGTCGCTTCACGACAATACTCTTTGTTACACATATAATCATAAATTTATTTAAACTTCTCACGTAGATTCAATTTCATCTTGCAGATCAGTGCTACCTAAAGTAGTCAACCTCCCATTGATACCCCAGGGGTCAAAGACGACCTACAAATGGATCTATGTCAGCGTGAAGAAAAATTAGGATTCATGACATCTAATTGGATATTAATTTCCATATGTAGGTTAATCGATTATCCTATTACACTATATACTTACACTATTTACATAAATTACATAAAATTATATTGGATATGGTATACGTAATATATTTGCATAAAAAGGAGGCCGAAAATTATGGCAAGTGGTCGACAAGATAACAAAGTTGACACTTTTAAAAGTCCATGTTTTATATACTTGAAACTAGATGGCGCCTTTTTCCTAACTGACGACTTCTCTGAGAAGAAACACCGAAACGAACTCAGTCATAGCAGTAGCAATAGGTGAATGTTACAAGTTTTTTTAATTCTTTATAAGCTTACGCTTGATTGCCAGTTCGCCTGATGTTAAGCGATACTACGACCTAAGATGGAGCGCGCTTGCCTAGAAGTAACCGATTCACTCGTGATTTAAAGACATCCAGATTATATCTATCGGGAAAGACCTACTCGGGAAGCGCATTCCACATTTCGGTGGTACCTACGCAGTATGTGGTAGTTGTCTTCAATAGTAAACCCAGTCTTAGCTTACGGCACGCAGACATCAGTCACCACCGGAATTTAATCTATTATGTATCTTGATAATTCATTGTTTCTACTTATCATAAAACATAATAATCTTATCACGTCACTGTAATCATATTATAATTGTAATGGAATGACTGACAGACAAATTTGGGTCATTCTAATCGGAGTTTTTTATGATGTTGGAGCTTGAAATGAAACTACTTTTTACGGATTTTATCGCGGTATATTGATACCTATTATTTAATTCCCGACGTTTCGGATCCTTTACAGCATCCATGGTCACGGGCAGACAGGTGTTGGACGTCTTAATGTTAAAATTACTACCAGCTACCTTACATTTTTGTTAATTATTGGCGATCCGATTCACGCAGAACGAGCTCACCGTATCCTTTGGTCTTGCAGTTTTGGGCTTGGATTTAGATTATATAGTTTCTATAATGGGGTTCTAAGCAGCTGGTAAGACCCAACTATCTTCTCTATTGTAATTTGGGTGTTTTTTAATTTCATAACCTCACGAATCATCATGGGTAGGAATCAGTTTTCTTTTGTGAGAACTTGTCGTTTATCAAATCTGATGTAGTGCTGGGTCTTGTCTAGGGTGTGTTCACATACTGCTGACTTTCTGGAACGGGGGTTATAATATTAATATTAATATTGTTAAGATATTATTGGTGTTAGACTTCATGGGGTCAATTACTTCGATTCGATTCGATGTGTTTCTGGATTCGATTCCCAGGTCGAGCGAGCAGTGTTATTGGTTTTTTTTAATGAAATTCTCAGTAGCTGGTTGGAGTTTACATTATAACCCTGGTAATAAAATTAAAGATACAATTAAAAAGCTTATCACACCGGCGATCTATGGGTATACATTAGTACACCTCTGCCTTACCCTTCAGAGAATACAGGCCTGATGGTAGGTGTAAATCTATTTTTTTTAATGTATTATACCTATCTAATTATTAATTTAAATCTATCGTTCGCTCTCGCACGGATATGTGCCATTTTTTATATGGGATAGGGGAGATAACGAGCAAACAGATCACCTGATGGTTAGCGATTACCGCCACCAATGGACACCAGCAACACCAGCGTAGTCTCAAGTGCGTTGCAGGCGTTTTAAAAGGGTTTGAGCCTCCGGTATCCTCACTCACTCAGCGAAACACAACGTAAGCGTTGTCACACCGGTTTTTGTGAGGCCGTGGTATCAGTCCGGTCGAGCCGGGACATTCTTGCCGAAGCATGGCGCTCCCACGGTTAAAATTGATTAAAGGAAGTTGAAGACATCCGTTTTGGTATTCAGTCAGTACGAGTTCGACATACCCTGACGCCTCCTTACATGGAAAACGATTCATGAGGATTTTCCGTATTATAAAATAGGGATCCTACTATGGAAAGTAGGTACATTTTGAGATTTGATTACAGATCGAGAGAGAAAGGAATATGGTACAAAACTATGCAATGTGAGCCTCCTCGCGTACCTACTCTGGTTTAGTGATATAAAGCTCAGTAGACAGTTATTAAAAATAGCCTTACGAACTTAGAATACGATCTGGACACATTCCGCTGAATAAATTTGGATACTTAATGAATAAATCCATTTCACCTAATTGTAGTACCTGTAATATGCCAGATGATGTTCAACACCTTCTTATGGATTGTGCTAGAAATAATGTCCAAAGACAAAATTTATACAAAAGATTCAAACTAAATAGTTTAGATTTAGGTGTGTTCCAGAGTTTGCTAACTAACGCTAGAAGTATGGATTCTATATTTGTTTATAAATTCATATATATATATATAATAGTTTTAAGAAGCTAAGTTGGTAATTAGCTAATGGTAAGATGGGGCTGACATAATCTTATAATGATTGTAAGTCCCTAAAAATAAAGAATAAAAAAATCAATTTGGAGCAAAAATAATCACTAAAATTCAATAAAAATAAACAATCGTAACGATAAATGGCCGGCTTTGTGTGATAACGAACCTATAGGTACTAATTAAGATAAGTCTAGACTTGAGTTGCTAGACTATGATAATATTCAAATTCTTGCACGGAACAAAGCACTCGAATGACCTACAAATTGTTGTTCCGGGTTTGGGTGTTTGTGCCTGTTGTTTTTTCACGAATAGAGTGCCTAACAGTATTCGTACTACCTACAAATTGTTGTTGTGGGTTTGGGTGTTTCAAATATGTTGTTTTTATAAGAATTCAGTGGCTAATATAATTACTGCCTGATCGTAAGCATTGATCGTAGTGTTTGGAAGCAATACTACATATCAACCCTTCTAATTTGACGTGGGAGAGCCATGCTTCGGCACGAATGGGCCGGCTCGACTGGAGTGATACCACGGCCTCACAGAAAACCGGCATGAAACAACGCTTGCGTTGTGTTTCGCCGAGTGAATGAGGTTACCGGTTAAACCCTTTTAAAAGGCGGGCAACGCACTTGTGACTCCTCTGGTGTTTCGGGTGTCCATGGGCGGCGGTTATAGCTTACCATCAGGTGATCCGCCTGTTCGTTTGCTCCCCTATGCCATAAAAAAAATATTCGGCAATACCAAAGTACACATTGTATTTGAGTATTCGGGAAAAATTAAAGTGCTTGTTGCTAAGGGGTATTTGTATTATGTAATGATATTTCTACTTGACAATGTCTTACAAGCAGCTATATTTTTAGTCTTCTTAGCCAAATACTACCTATATAGAAATAGTAGATATTATGCTTTATTAAAAGTGATCATTATCGATATTGAGTTCATTATCACTATTTCAGTCACATGATGGCAATTAAATTCGTTATTCAAGTTGTTAATTAATTAGAAACACCGCGCTAAGGTCAGGTAGAGCGACAAGGGTTATCTCTGAGAAAATTCTCAGTTGCAAAACGATACAAAATTAATGGCACTTTTGCGGATTTTAAAGTCAAGCTGCATTTTCCATGCCCAGTTTATCGATGGGTCAACTTTCTCAATATAATATGAAGACCCTGCCGTTTCTGGAATAAGTTAGAGATTTATTTTGCGAGTATGTAATCTCTCTTTTTATTCCAGAAAATAGCAAAGATTTTCATAACGTATTTAACATTATTTTATTCCCCGAGAGTTTAGACAGAGGTGTTATAATGAACACCCACCGTTTGTTGGTATGTTTGTCCCATGATTATAATAGTCAGTGAACCCGGGCACAAATCCAAAGTTAGAGCAGAGAATTTCATAGAAAATCCAATAACCCTCGATTTTGTGCTCAATCTGGTACAAGTTATGTAAACAGCGATTTCGCGAAACTATTTTTATCTATACTGTACCTTGACTGTTATTTGACCTCTGTAATTCATTAATAAGCTAGTTACTATCCGAATTTCAAAGTTTCCAACATACCTAGCTGAAAAGATTAGTAAGTTTAAGTGGCAGTAGGCGGGGTATATCTATACTATAGACTAATATAAAGCTGAAAAGTTTGTTTGTTTGAACGCGCTAATCTCAGGAACTACTGGTCCGATTTGAAAAATTCTTTCAGTGTTAGATTGCCTATTTATTGAGGACGGCTATAGGCTATATATCAGTGGTGGCCAACTTGATTAGAACCAAAAAACCCAGAAACCCTGTCATCATCATCATATCAGCCTATTGCCGTCCACTGCTGAACGTAGGCCTCCCCCAAAGAGCGCCAAACCTGAAACCCTGTGCGATCTACCAATTACATAGTTATTGAAATCTTAAATGAAACAGCATAGTTCAGTACAAAATCATATACCTACCTAGTTTTTATTTTTTTATTAAGAGGAAAGAATGAAAGAAAAGAAAGAATGAAATTTATTTGGCACAAGTTCAAGACACACAAAAACAAAGTAGACAGAAAAAATACAAATAAAAAATAATCTACAACAATAAAAATGCACCAAACTACTCACATATATTATTATGGCATATTGTGTGCCTCGCGGCTGCGCCAAATAGGTTCAGTTCAGCATTGTGTCAAGCCACTAGTGCTTGACGCTGGTTTTCAACTGAACCTTTACGAGATGTCACGGATGAAAATCAGTAATAAAAATAATAATATCAGTAAATAGATAAATTATGTAATAAAATAATAATAATAATTCATAAAATATAGCTTAAAAACAGTGATTAAAGAATAAAATATACTTACATAGATTATGGCGTATAAATAGATACATTTTATAATATTTATATTTGTAGAAGCATACTATACTGAATAGACTGAATTTTTGTTGGGAATTGGGTGCAATGCGATACAATAATGCAATACAATAATGCAGGCCGTTCCACACAACCACAAGAGAAAAAACATTCAGATTTATAATTTTTGCCTTGCCAGGATGGACATTAGGCCCGATAAAGGTCGCTGGGAGTCGGTGGGTGCAGTCGGCATATACTCGGTCCTCGTGGAAATCTTTGACGGAGGCCTTTGTTCTTCAGTCGAGGTTCTTTGTCTGCTATGATGATGGTTCTTCTTCTTCTTTACCAATAAATAAATAAATAAAGAAAGAAAGAATAAAATTTATTTAGCACATACATGAAAACGCACACGGTACATAGAACTTACACAATGAGATTTAAAATTCGCATCCGGGTGTGTGTCTCACGGCTGCACTAAAAAGGTAAATTTCAGCAATATGCCAGACAGGCTGACGCTTTCTGAAGCTGGTTTTCTAATGAACCTTTAAAAATAAAAATAAAATAAAAAAGGACGAGTGGCGGTTCATTTGAATGAATAGTACCTACATAATTTATTAATTCAATCAAAATAAAATAAATGAAAAAAGTAAAACAAATACATATAAATAATTTAACATTGAGGAAATAAAAAACAAAGTTAGAAAGATAATAAAGGATGTTTTTTTTTAAATTGATGACTGTGGTTGTGTACCTACAATCCCTTCTACTATTAGAAACGTAAAAATCTTGTGAGGATGTATTAATATGTATGTTAATAAATAAATAAGAGCTGAGCTCTTGTCGGTGGAGCAAACGCCACTGTTTTCTATCTTCTGCTTTCCGTTTTACCTCTTGATATGACTCGATCGCAATCCTTTCCTTCACTTGTTCCACAAAACTTCGTCTAGGTCTACCCCTTCCTCGTTTTCCTTCAATTTTACCTTCTAGTATAGTTCTGAAGAAGTCGTCGTGTCGTACCAAGTGGCCAAATATCTTAGACATGGTTAGATAAGAAGATTCCCCAACTTAATTGGCATGGCTTTTTGTATGCGAATCGGCATTGTTAATGTGCTATGTGAGGCACGAATGGCTCTCAATCATGATATTTTTTTTTAATGTGGTAGCAGGCAAACTAGCAGACGGATCGCCTGATGGTAAGCGATCACCGCCGCCCATGGACACCTGCAACACCAGAGGAGTCACAAGTGCGCTGCCGGCCTTTTAAAAGGGAGTACGCTCTTTTCTTGAAGGTTTGAAGGTCGTATTGGTCCGGAAATACTGCAGGCGACAGTTCATTCCACAGTTTTGTTGTGCGAGGCAGAAAGTTTCTAGAGAACGCACAGTTGAGGACTGCCAGCCATCAAGATGATGGGGATGGAACTGTTGTCGCGTAGAACGATGGCGAAATGAGGCTGCAGGGATCAATCCGAACAATTCCTCGGAGCGCTCCCCATAGTATAGGCGATAGAGGATGCAAAGCGAGGACACATCTCTACCCAGCGAAGGGGTAATTACGATGATTAGAATAAAGTGTTACCTAACTGCCTCATTAGTCTACTGGTCCTAAGCGAGACTGCTACGCGAAAAAGCGAGCGCTTAGTGTTACTATGGTTTTCTGTGATGAAATTCTCAGTAACAGCTTGAAAGTTGCATTTATGCCCAGTTTATGTCAATAGGCTCGCCCTCTATTGCATATACCTAAACATACCAGCTAATTGTGGATGTATACATTAATATTTATGTACCTCTGCCTTATCTCTCGGTTATCATCACGGGAATAGGTACAACCGTGATGGTTATGTTATGTGATAGCTGTGGTGATAGCTACAAGGAGTTGTTCCGGGTTTGTGTGTTTAAATGTATGTGATAATTTGTGTTTTTAAATGCACCCACGATACAGGAGAACCTTATCATCATTATGTTCAAAATTTAAAAATAAAATCTGCCTCATTAGCCAAGTGGTCCTGAGCGCGACTGCTACGCTAGAGGTCCTGGGTTCGATTCCCATGTCGAGCAAAGTGTTATTGGTTTTTTCTATGAAATTCTCAGTAGCAGCTCGGAGTTAGGAATTTGTGACCGGTTAATGGCAATAGGCTCGCCCCCTATAACGTGCGACCTAAACATATCGGCGAACTGTGGGTGTAACAGTCCGCCTCTGCCTAAATCTTCGGGGAATACAGGCGTGATGGTATGTTATGTTTAAAATTTCATTCCCTTAGCAATAAATTGGCTCATGAGAGAACCACGTGGGGTTTTGATAACATACTGATTTAATCATTTAGCTCCACAGACAGTGGTTACCACATGACATAATATAACAAAAAGCAAGTCATTAATGTTGTCATCGTTTTTACAGTATGGAAATCAGGTGCAAAAAATCATCGGTTAAGTACGAGTTGGAATCGCCCACCGAGGTTCCGTACAACACAAGAAATTTATACTTGTTACATCTCTGACTAACCGGGGCAGTATAGGAGTGATATTGAACGTGACGTTACGCCTGTATTTCTAGAATGGATAGGTAAAGATACTGACTGATGAAAATTGACAGTTCAGTGGATTTTAGGCCCTATGTAATGTATGTTAGGCACTAATTAATAATAATAAACTAATTAATCTTCTTGCCCGGAAATGGCACTCAGGATCTCACCCTCGAAAACTGACCACCAGACCCATGAGATGTGTATATTGTGTTGAATTTTTTAAGGGTTTTAAGGGTTTACACATTTATATTTTATCGGTCCGCTCAACTCACACGTTCATTTACATTTAAAATGGGACATGCGTTTAAAATCAAAGATAATGATCACCTTCATGATCAGTCTTCAAAAATATTCCTGTCTAGATAATATTTATTACCGTAAGTGAAAGTACAGAATTATTAAAAACAAAAACAATGTCTTATCTGTCACCTGAGTAGGGTAAGGTGTAAGTCAATGCACGGCTGTGACAGAGATTATAATAATGTACCTAATACTTCATCGTTAATTACAAATTAGCTATGTGTCATCAATTTTGTGATCTTTAGACTCATTATGGTTGATCAGAATAAATGTTTTTGCACGCTGTAGCGTAATACGATGATAAAAAGGTACGCAAAATGTAACCGATCCTTCGAAGAGATTTTTTCGTAAGTAATGGTTTTTTTAAATGAGACCTTTATTTCTGAAAGTTTGCAAGTTTAAGAGGTGTAATAATCTTACTAATTTAATGCTAATGAGGCAGATTTATAGCTTTTCGTTTATAGTATTTACAAAAATCATTATAGTATGTATGTGTTTTTTTTTAATATAAAATCTTGAAGACTTATTTGACTTTCTAGAACATTTGAACATTATTTTTCTAGAACATTTGAACATTTTGTTTCATGGAAAAATAATGTTTAAAAACGTGTTTATTTAAATATATTTTACAACCGTTTTTATATTAGATGAGGGGCCCCTAAAATTTTATAATCTATATCACTATTAAAGCACGCGACGTGCCGATGTTCCCGATATATAAGACGTACTTATATAAACAAATTATTTACTCAACACACACCGTACATACTTATCATTTTGTTTAAAACCTCGTGGTGAAACGCACCTCCGATACGGGATTTTTTATTCAAATAAAATAAACAAATCATTTATTTTCGAAAATTTTATTTATAGAATCTCTTATTTTCGGAACGGTATTTTAGTGATTGTGTATCCTGATTTATTTTTGGAATAATGGCCGCTAAAGTTATGTCGGTAAGTATTATTTATTAATTTTGTGTTTGCTTTTTTTATTTATATTTTTAACGTGGGTATGATTATTATTTTACCTTTTATTTGAATTTTTAGTTTTAAACTAGGTTTCTTGGTAAAATTAAAACTTTTTTATGCTTTTAATTTTTTGAAGAGAATTCTAATTTCTTAAATCTTATTTTACAATCTATACTTATATATAAAGCTGAAGAGTTTGAGGAGGTTAATGAACGTAGATGAAGCGAAAGTAGTATGCCAGGATCGTAGCAAGCGTAAATCTATAGTCTCTGCCTACCCCAATGCGAGACAGGCGTGAAAATATGTATGTATGTATGAAGAGTTTGTTTGTTTGCTTGAACGCGCTAATCTCAGGAACTACTGGTCCGATTTGAAAAATTCTTTCAGTGTTAGATAGCTCATTTAATGAGGAAGGCTATATATTACATAAGTCTACATAAGTCATAAGATAGCAATAGAGACGTGTAGAATTTTTTAGTAACTCATTAGTAAATGTTGTAGTTACCTATAATTGTTTGTTACACTTAGCATTTGTATTATTTGTTATTTTTATTGTAAATTTATTGGTGTAATCAGATGTTGGTAACTCTATTAATAAATAAATAAATATATCATCACGCTTAGACCAAGTAAATATTCCACGCGGACAAAGTCGCGGGCAGAAGCTAGTGTAGAGATAAATGTTTAAAATTTTCCAGATATTTTAAACGTATTATAATTCTTATAACAAGATACCTACAATGGCTACAATATAGTATATCCGTAGCTTGCGTCGTCGTCAATACGCTTGCGTTCTTTCAGCGGCAGTTTTACAGACAATATGTGACTAGAGCCTTCTAAATTTTCACGATATCTGTAAATATTTAGACGATAAATATGTAGGTATAAAATATGTTCGAATACCAACACTATTATAATTATGAGTTCAACAATATTCAGGTTCGGGTGCTTAAAAACTTTAAAATTATGTTTGTAGGTAATTTGTTGCTAATTAAAAGTTTGTTAAATCACTCAAGACGCCTTGTTCCCTTTTTTAATACAAAAAACGTAATGCCCAATATTTTCCCACACATTTGGTGTATACAGTATTCGGCTTCTATCCCACACGGAACAAATATTTATAGGACCTACAGGCAGTATTTCCGGGTCTGGGTGTTCGGGTTTTGTCAGAATTTGTGTTTGCAAAAGCACCTAAAAAACAGGTAGATGTAGAAACAGTCTGTGATGTCCTTACCGAGCAAGTTAGATATTTTCTCGCCTTAAGAAGCGAGTAAATATCTAACTTAAATATTTAACTTTAGGAGTTGTAAAAAATAAAGGTAAATCTTTAGGTTTGTTAAAATACATTAAAGAATTAACTTGCTAGTTTAGAATACTTTGACTGGAGCCACTACTGAAAATAATTATTAATTATTATTAGTTCATAAATAGATACTGATTTCTGACACTTACGCGAATATAAGACAAAATTCAAATTTCAATAGAGAAGATTGCGGTGTTTTACCAGCTGCTTGGGACCCCATTATAGAATATATTAAATCTAAATCCAAGCCCAAAACTGCAAGACCAAAGGACACATCGGATCGCCAACAATTATGAAGAATATGAGGTAGCTGTAGCAACAACTGTCTACCCGTGACCATGGATGCTGTAAAGGATCCGAAACGTCGGGAATTAAATAATATCAATATATCGCGATAAAATCCGTAAAAAGTAGTTTTATTAGTTTACTAGCTTCTGCCCGCGGCTTCGCTCACTTGAAACTCAAAAACCAACAGTGATGGTCTCTATACATTAGAGAGGTCAAGCTGTATCTCAGGTTTCGTTTCATTTTTTGAGATAAGAAATATACCAGTTTTTAAGTAGGAACATCCACTTTCTAACAGTGATAACAAAATTAAAATCTATTCAGTAGTTTTTGCGCCAACCCGTAACAAACAGACAAGAATTTTAAAAATCACATTTTTGGGTTCGGAGTCTTTTATATACCTACCCCTAACCCACTTGTTTTTTTTAAATATCTTCAATGAATCAGAAGAAGAAGAGATACAAAAAAATCTAATATTTTTTTTCTTAAAAACACGTGTTGTCTGAATGTCACAGTTGAAAGATCATAGTACTGTATCTTATCCGGTTACCGTGCTGTCTGTAGACGGTTAGCTGGAGACAGTTTATAATAACCGTTATCTAAACCCAAACAGTTGTTTCTGTCTCACCAACAGTATTTATACTTACTATTAGGGTTTTAACACTGGGTTTTAGCTAAGAGAAAGTTTTGACGCTCATCAACCTGTTTAGTCCCACTCCCAATGAATGAGCCTACTCGACCGGAGTGATACCACGGCCTCACAGAAAGCCGCAGTTTCGCAGAGTGAATGAGGTTACCGGCGGCCCAAATCTTTTAAAAGGCGGGCAATGCACTTGTGACTCCTCTGGTGTTGCGGGTGTCCATGGGCGGCGATTATCGTTTAACATCCGGTGATCCGTCTGCTCGTTTGCTCACCTATCTCATAAAAAAAAACTTTGCCCCACACTAGGATTTTCTCCTGTATCGTGTATTTTATGAACATATCAGTAGCATTGAAATAGAAATACTTTTTACGGATTTTATGGCGTTGT
Source organism: Acronicta leporina (assembly GCA_947256265.1). NCBI lineage: Eukaryota > Metazoa > Arthropoda > Insecta > Lepidoptera > Noctuidae > Acronicta > Acronicta leporina. The sequence goes on along the minus strand of OX366537.1, from coordinate 866,338 downwards.
ATTAATATTATTTAATTCCCGACGTTTCGGATCCTTTACAGCATCACGTCAGCAGGTCACGGGATCATAAAATCCGTGAAAAATAGTTTTAAATCAATGTCTAATATTCACGTAAGTGTCAGAAATCAGTATACCTATCAGTAACAGCTTGGAATTTGGATTTTAGCAGTAATTAAATGAAATGATGGATTGATATTTATTTCTGTAAGTAGATCATTAGAGACACTTTTACAAGTCAATGTTTTGTTTTTTATTTTATAGCTAGATGGCTTTGGCATTTCCTAACTGACGACCTCTGAGAAGAAACACCGAAACAAACTCAGAGAATCATGGTCTCTTTTAAAGTCCAGACATAAAATAATGCAAATTGCAAATAATGATAGTGGAACAATGCAGGGCAATGTCTGAAACGGCCTTTTGAGGAAAGAACCATAGCAGCTTTGAGTAGACTAGTCCTAACTGACGGCGAGCATGCATCAGTCATCGCGTGGCTCAACCATAATTAAGGGAGCTCAACGACCCGTCGCACGACAATACCAGATCAGTAGGACATTCGTGTAGGTCGTATGAAATTCCCAAAGCCTCAAGTAGGCTTAACAACTGCTAAATGGGACCTAAATATACCGGCAAATTGCCTAACCCTTCGGGGAATACAGGCGTGATAGTATGTACCATGTATGTATGTAGTCTATAATTATATTTATTTATATGAGTCACGGCAATGAGATGTTAGTATAATGTAACTAATCATATAATATATTTACATGATCTACGACCTAGCACGCGGCAAGCCGACATCGTAATCAGCCTTAAAGTGGGCGGTTTAGGGGCGGAGCTAAGGCGGTATTCTTTTTTTAAAATATTCTTTTTATAGGTCATTTATCTGAGAATAAATCAGCGCTCACGCAGTTCCGATAGTTTGACCCCGCCTTACTTCGATAAGTAAAATTTAATAGACGCGACCAATTATTAAAATATAATAATTATAAAATATAGGTACTTATACTTATTAATATTTGGAGAACGTAGGTAATTAAGGGTCTGACGGACGCTGAATTTCCCATAAAAACGTAATTCTAAAATAAATCACAATTCAATTTCATCAAATTGTGTTGATTTTCGGATTCGCACGGATACCGGTTTCATCATTGGAAATAACCGACCGGAAAATCGGTCGAAACCAAGTAGCTATCAAAAATTACATTCACTTACAATAATTTCCCAAGCAAGAAACATAACATACCATCACGCCTGTATTCCCCGAAGGGTTAGGCAGAGGCGTACTAATGTACACCCACAGTTCGCCGGTATGTTTAGGTCCCATGATAAATGACAAAATGATAAATGATATTTATTTCTGTAAATAGATCTTTTAAAGACACTTTTACAAGTCAATGTTTTTCATTTTTTTTAATCTAGTTGGCGCCGGCGCCGCCCATGTAATAGGGGGCGAGCCTATTGCCATTACTTTGACACACAAATTCCTAACTCCGAGCTGCTACTGGGAATTTCATAGAAAAACCCAATAACACTTTGCTCGCCCTGGGAATCGAACCCAGGACCTCTAGCGTATTTATTTTGCTATTACGTTTGTACGGTGTATTCGGTCGGCCGTAATTAGATTTTTACAACCTACGTAACGGATTGATCACGACAGTAGCTTAGTTAGCACCGTTGTTTTTGTTTTATTTAGATCATAGAAATTGAATTTAGAAATGAATAAGTAACGGTTACTGAATCTCTCATAGAAATAAAACTACTTTTTTCAGATTTTATCGCTTTGTATATTATTTATTATTGACCACGGATGCTGTAAAGGATCCGAAACGTCGAGAACTAAATAGTTTTTTAACGTGGGAGAGCCATACTTCGCCGCGAATGGGCCGGTAATTAAGATAAGTCTAGACTTGAGTTGCTAGACTATGATAATATTCAAATTCTTACACGGAACAAAGCACTCGAATGACCTACAAATTGTTGTTCCGGGTTTGGGTGTTTGTGCCTGTTGTTTTTTCACGAATAGAGTGCCTAACAGTATTCGTACTGCCTACAAATTGTTGTTGTGGGTTTGGGTGTTTCAAATATGTTGTTTTTATAAGAATTCAGTGGCTAAAATAATTACTGCCTGATCGTAAGCATTGATCGTAGTGTTTGGAAGCAATACTACATATCTACCCTTCTAATTTGACGTGGGAGAGCCATGCTTCGGCAGGAATGGGCCGGCTCGACCGGAGTGATACCACGGCCTCACAGAAAACCGGCGTGAAGCAACGCTTGCGTTGTGTTTCGCCGAGTGAATGAGGTTACCGGATGCCCAAACCCTATTTAAAAGGCGGGCAACGCACTTGTGACTCCTCTGGTGTTGCGGGTGTCCATGGGCGGCGGTTATCGCTTACCATCAGGTGATCCGACTGCTCGTTTGTTCCCCTATCCCATAAATAAAAATATATAGCAATACATTGCGATAAAATCCGTAAAAAGTAGTTTCATTTCAATGTCTAATATTCGCGTAAGTGTCAGAAATCAGTATGACTTTTCAAAGTCTTCCTGTCTATATAACCTGTATGTAGGATAGTGCTTTATGTAATAATTTCAGTAGGTATATGAAAAATATAGGATGATGGTTAAATAAAATGTAACTTACTTTCTTTAAAAAAGCTTTTTTATAGTGGTACAACTTTGCTGCTGACTTAAATAAATAAATATTCTGGGACATTTTTACACAGCACCATCTAGTCCCAAACTAAGCAGAGCTTGTACTATGGGTACTAGACAATGGATATAATACTTATATACTTTTTTTTGTAAATACATACTTATAATACATAAGAAACACCCAGACGAACACAAACACTTATATTCATCACATAAATTTTGTGTTCTGTGGGAATCGAACCGACGACCTCATGGTCGGCAGTCCGGTACTCGAACCACTAAATCACAGAGGTCGTCGTTAACATATAACATTATTTTTTTTCGTCGGTGGTTAAAAATACCGTTGAAAATGCGTAGAATTCTATAAAATATTTGCGTCTAATTTCGCTTTTCACACGATCGGTAACGTCAGATCGTGTACCGGAAATCGAGCATGCAGCAATGTTTTAAATGAGGCGATCCTATTGTATTCTTAAGCCCCAAGATAAGGGTATCTGTGTCGTCAGTTGCATCCGGCGTGAACCGGTTTGTTTGAGTTACGACAAGATAATAGTTTCGGATCATTGGCAAATAAACTATGTATCGCAACTGACTTCGATTGTTATACAAAACAATAACAGATTTCCGAATAAAATGACTTTTAATAAATGTGCGATTTATGTGCAAAACAGTTTCGAAAGTGATTTGGACGGATCATTTGTTTTCACCGTCGAGGCGTCGATTTCCGAAACTGTTTCACACATACTCGTAACATATTATTTTTTGAAACTACTTTTTACGGATTTTATCGCGGTATATTGATATTATTTAGTTCCCGACGTTTCGAAACGTGCCACCGTTGAGCGTCTACCTGCTTTATTGCCATATGTTAGAGGAGTCACAGACAAGATTGGCTATATCTTGAAGCGAGCTTCAATCAAAACACACTTCAAGCCGCTGAAGAAGATTAGTCAGTTCTTACCACCTGTCAAGTGCCACATACCTCTTCAATATGCAGGAGTATACAAGCTTGATTGTGATTGCGGACTCTCATACATAGGCCTAACTTAAAGAAGCATAGGGACCCGCGTAAAAGAACACATTGCCGATGTCAAACACCGCCGTTCCAGAAAGTCAGCAGTTTGTGAACATACCCTAGACAAGACCCAGCACTACATCAGATTTGATAAACCACAAGTCCTCGCAAAAGAAAACTGATTCCTACCCAGGATGATTCGTGAGACTATTGAAATAAAAAAAAAACACCCAAATTTCAATAGAGAAGATGGTTGGGTCTTACCAGCTGCTTGGAATCCCATTATAGAATCTATAAAATCTAAATCCAAGCCCAAAACTGCAAGACCAAAGGATACGGTGAGCTCGTTCTGCGTGAATCGGATCGCTAATAATTAACAAAAATGTAAGATTAATGTTTAATTAAGTAGTTTTAACATCAAGACGTCCAACGCCTCACTCTGCCCGTGACCATGGATGCTGTAAAGGATCCGAAACGTCAGGAATTAAATAATATCAATATACCGCGATAAAATCCGTAAAAAGTAGTTTCATTTCAATGTCTAATATTCGCGTAAGTGTCAGAAATCAGTATATTATTTTTTGTTTAAGGTGGTTTTACTTTTTGTTAAAAGTTATTTTATTTTAACATTTTGTGTGGCGAGAAAATCTGACTCTAACGTACTTCGATGACGGCGAAAAAACCATCTAAATTTGACAAAAACCATTTCAATATCGTGATGTTTACAAACGTGCCAATATCCACCATTTTCCTTGAAACAAATTCGAGATTCGAAGTAAACAAAATAGTACTTAAAATTAGGTTACAACTTCCCAATAATGACAATTTTATCAACGATCGATAACATTATGATTTATAGGAAAAAAGCTCTTGTTATCACTAAGTTGTTTACATTCATAGTTACTAGTGTCAATTGGGTTACTTTAGTGGTGTCAACTGGATAACAATAGTACTATTTTGTTGTGATTGTTATCTTATTCAATGTGAGTTTAGGGCGGGGTTACATTGAAGTTCTGAAGCGATTTTAGGACGCAATAAGTCTAACCTGAGGGGCAAAATTTGTCACTTTTGGACACATGTGGCACACAGGACATATATGACCCACTGGGCATATATGACCCACTGGACATATATGGTACATTGAACATATATGGCACACACAGGACATAAATAGCACATTGTGCTGCCGTGTATCAGTAAATCCAATTGTGATTTATCAAAAGTGTTCATTTTAACCCTCCTGTAGTGAGCTTTAGTCATTAACACCATCATCATCCTCTTAAGACCGGTCCCAATAAGAAAAATGAGTCGCTAATTTTTCTAGAGAAGGACCAAGACTCGACAAACATAGTGCTTTACGTAATCAGGAGAGATGATTTGCAAAAAATTGCTGGGGAAGTATTGACGTCCCACATGAATGTGTTATGGAGGAAAAAATACTGTAAAACTCCTTAACAAAGGGATAAAATATAATGACCACCGAATTTAGTAAATTGATCACCAAATTACTTACCAAAATGGCTAAATGGTCACCAAATATTAGGTTTGGTTAGATTTATTTTGTTGATCATTTACAATTTTGGGCAATATAAAGTGTTTTTTTACCGTTACATTTTACGCGATCTGGTGGATCGTTAAACATAAGCCATTAACAAATAGAGGAAATCTAAATTCATAATAAACAAAGCCGCAAGCCATGCTCTAAAACGAGCTTCAGTGAAATAAATACACAAAAGATTGGGAAAAACTAAATAAAGTTGGTCAATAAGGCGCTTGAAGTGTGTCACAAGTTACACCACTGTTTTTCAGATATGACCTCATAATATATTATTAAACTCAATTATTTTCTTGACCTGCTTTACAACCTGGTACTTACAGAGATGATAGGGCCCTAAGTATATGCCTTTGAACGTCATAATTGTCATGACCCATGCTTTGGTCATCCAAATAACCTAATTTCGTTACATAAACATAACGTGGCCTCTTTCCTAAAGACTTTTTTGTCATCAATATGACAATTATTTATTGATAATTCATTGTTTATTTCTGATAAAGTGGTTCTAGTAAATTTATTGTTTTAGATAAACTTATTGTTTTGGTTACAAAATAGTGTGTAGGTTATCATATGGTACTAGTTAGTGGGGTCAATGGGATGTACTTATGGGTAATGAGCCAATGGGATCTACTTACTTACTACACACACAGTAATTATGATGCAATTAATTTCTTTTACAAGCTTGTCCGAATTGCAAAGTTTATGCAAAAGCTTTAATATTAAAATAACAAACATAATACAATACAATACCACTTTTTGGTTTTACATTTTTATTGGAATATATTTTAATAATTTATTAATATTTAAATTAAAACGGAAATCATAACTATATTTTTGATTGCGATAAGATGTATATACCTATATAGTAATTATCTACGTATTTATATGATGAGTACCTAAATAATTAATGACAGGTATAGGATATAAGATCTTAAGATGACATCACACGTTATATTTTACATGTGCGCTCTGAGATAAATGCAAGTTGCCCAACTGCCCAATAAAACATTAGATTGCCATTCATCGTGGCGAAATATTCTCCAGGCTCCAGGTATACTCATACTCGTATACTTGCTTAGGTGAAGGTCTTTATGAAACTTGTATGTTTCAAAGTCAAAGTCAAAATGTTTTATTTCAATTAGACCATTAGAGAAGGTACTTTTGAAAAGTCTAAACTAGTTGCACGGGTCCAAAAAGTGGGTCTTATGGAGAAAAGCCAGCAAGAAACTCCATAGATAGTCTTTTTAAAATAAAATAATCATAATTACAATATTAGCTTTACAACTTTGTTTTAAATAGTTGCTGTTTAAGAGATTTTCTCTACTACGCGGCGTGTGTATTCTACCAACCCTCACTAAACCATTGTAGTCGCGTAATGCTTAACCCCTCTAATTTTGAGAGGAGAACCGTGCCTATTAGTGGTCTTATAGTAGTATTATCTTATATTAATTTAAATTTTCTTTGTTCGTAGAAAACCACGATAGCATGTGTCCTGCTTGTATTGTGCCTGGCGGTTCTCGTGCGGGAATCAAGTGCAAGACCGCCATGGATGGCACCAGGCAGCGGAGTCTTCACAGAATCCGCTGAATGTCATACAGACGTAAGAACATAAAATAAAATAATCATTTTATATTTCTAATCTTTTATACTACAAATAAAATTGTACCGTCTAGAGTGGGCATTACAAATGGCATTGGTTCAAATTTGAGTTTAGGTTCTTATTCATAGACAATGATTATTATTCAGAAGCTGTTATTGCCCAGTGATATGACCAGCTTATGCCAAGAATCCAAGGCATACATCATCATCAGCCTATAATAGTCCAATGCTGGACGTAGGCTTCCTCCAATGTGCACCATTTCACCCTGTCCTCGGCTTGTCGCATCTAGCCTCCACCAGTAATATTTCGCAATCATGGCATCTTGCCAGAGGGCGTCCTAGGCTACGTTTGCCAAGTTGCGGTCCCCACTCAAGAACACCTCAAATCCAGCGGTTGTCGGTTCTTCTACAGATATGGCCAGCCTAATTCTATACGCCATGTCGACAACTTTCGTACTCTGTCGGATAACTTTGTTGCGGAATAACTCTCTCTCTCTCGCTTAAACGTTGAAGGAAAACATTGTGAATTTTCGGCGAATATGACGGCGGTGGGTGAAGGTTACCAACTGGTACGAGGCCATATTGGTGGACAATAGCTTAACCCCACTCAATCTGAAAGGACCTGTGCACATCACAGTAAATTGTGATAGTGCAATTTATTCACCGTTGCAATATCTCAAGTTATTCTTAGTTTACGAATTATGAACACTGCAATATTTCTATCTTTTGTTACAGGATGAGCTACTAGACTTATGTCAGAGATGTGCGAAGCTCACGAAGTCCAAACTGGCATACCCAGCTTGCTGTTCCACAGACCTGCAGGCCAGGAAGTGGTGCTCAGACTACGTGTACTTCGGTAGAGGACAGTATGACTTCTACTAGTTCTTCAATAGTTTTTAAGTAGTTTTAAGTGTGAAAGATACAGTGACTGGTTTGGATGAAAAGGTCAAATTGCATTTAAATGTAGTGGCAGGTTCTCTACTTAAGCAGTAAGTAGTTTTAATTGATTCTGATGAGTGAATGTGTTTTTTCTAAAAGAGTGAATGACAGTTTCTTAAGAAACAGTCCTTTAAAAAAGTACTTGATTGATTCTGATACCGTGTGAATGCTACTTTATTTTAAAAGAAGGAATGTAAGTTTATACCAGAAAGCTGGCCTTAAATCTGAGGGCCGAAGGCGCATGGTTGCACAACGCTGCATTTATGGCGAAAGATGTATTGAACGTGGATGAAGTAAAACTACATAACACTCATTACCTATTCAGGCTGACGTAAACCGGACAGACGTGTGTCTTAAGTGAAGTGGTTTTATACGAGAGTCCAGACTCGTGACTGTTCTAAGATTTTTAAATATTTATACATAAAAAAGCATACTTACCAACTTCATAATGTTTATACAAGTAAAAATATCAAAAGTTTTTTTTTATTGTCATCCATTTTTACTGTTAAAAATTGTTGGTGCTTTATTTTTTAAGAATTATTATCTGGAATATTGAAGCTTTTAATCAATGAAACTATTATTAACATGGGAACCTAAATAATCGTGTGCCAGGTTTACTTACTTACTTGTATAAATGTGCCTGTATGTATGTATAATTATACATTGAAATTTAGTTATAGTTAATAACTAAGAATGTACATAATTATAGTAAATAAGTTTAGTATAGCTTTTGATACAGTGAGCATTTAAAACTAACTATTTAAAAATATATATATGATTCAAAATAAATATGTTCAAATTATCGCTTCAGTTGATAATCATAATAAATATTTTATTTGATCAGTTCGGGATGACATTGTTGAGACATTAGACATTTTGTAAAGTAATATATTGAAATCCTAATTAATATGACGCGTATTCGTCTAGCAGAAAACAGTAATTAATCTTAATTAGATTATATTAATTAGCAACCTTTGCCCAGCCGTGCAATGAGACATACCTATGAAACAATGTCAAGGCTAAGTTCTGCAAAATAAAATAATATTATGAAATTATTACATACTTGTCTTTGCCCGCGGCTTCGCTCACCTGAGGCTATATTAGGATTAGAAATGAATCCCGAAAATAATTTAATGAAAAACCAACAGCGATGATCTGTTTTTTGTATGGGTCTGTATACATCAGAGAGGTCAAGCTGTATCTCAGGATCCGTTTAGTTAATTGAGATAAGAAGTTCACCAGTTTTTAAAAGCTGGTGAACTTCTTATCTCCATATATCCAACTTAAGTTGGAGCATATAAATAAAACAGTAGTAACAAAATTAAAATCTATTCAGTAGTTTTTGTAGGTTTTTTGTCTCGTAACAAACAGACAAGAATTAAAAAAAAAACAAAGACGTTTATAATACCCTAACCCACTCGTTTTTTTAATATCTGAAGATATGTAAAGCATTTTTACAATTTTATAATTATAATAATTATTACATACCTATTTTTTATGACCTTTTGAATATAATGTCATTGTTTATGACTAAAACACTGTAAACCTCGAATTGTTCACACAATCTTAAAATGATTAATTATAATGTCTTGAAAGCTTAGATATTTAAAAATAAATGCATATTGAAACTAAATTTGTTTCAAAAATATAACTGTGATAGTGACATTAATTTTTGTAAATATTTTAGCAATTAATTTTGTAATTTCTTAAATACATTGGAATTTAAGTAATTATCAGGCTTTGATGGAAGGAGAATAATTTAATAAAATATAAAAAATAATATAAAATAATCTTGCTGTTTTATTTTATGTTGGTTGATTATTTCCACATCAGGACTTTTTCTGTATGCGTTTACAAACAGATTATTTTACTACATACTTACTCACTCAAACAACCCGTCCCTGTTTACTTTTAGGTCCTATAAGTGTGTACCATGCCAAGATTGAACTTGAGCAGGTACACATGCGAAGACACCGGTCTCACAGTCAGCGACTGCGTCAAACGTTTTGTATTTTTTTTAATTCATTGGCTCGCCTTTTTTGTGGTTTATAACATACCATCACGCCTGTATTCCCCGAAGGGTTTGGCAGAGGCGTACTTAATGTACACCCATAATTCGCCGGTATATTTAGGTCCCATGTAATAGGGGGCGAGCCTATTGCCATTAACCGGGCACAACTTTAAAACTCCGAGCTGCTACTGGGAATTTTATAGAATAACCCAATAACACTATGCTCGACCTGGGAATCGAACCCAAGACCTCTAGCGTAGCAGTCGCGCTCAGGACCACTAGGCTAATGAGGCAGTTTGAGGTAATTTGGGTTTAAATTTATTAATTTCCTGGTTATTCTTACCTTTATCTGTTTGTCGGACTCCCTAGCTCCTCTGTTATACTGTATATAAAATTATAAGTGTCATGGTTGACTATGGTAATTACCAGAGTTTTTATAAACTCAAGAATTGTAAGATTCAGCACATTCATTTCTTTCAATATAAATAATATAAACGAATCTTTTTTATTGTATTGCGCATATGCGCAATATATGCAAATATGAGTTTGCATATATATGCAAACTCCTTTTTTTTGTTTATAAATTGTGTGAGAAAAAAAATTACCACGGGTACTTATTATTTCGAACCGGTAGGTAAATGAATTCAAAAATTTTGAAGTTTTAATGAAGTGGCAAGTGAATAAAACGTCAATTAAAAATCCATAAATTAATTTATTAACACTATTCGACATATTATAACAAGTTTTTATGTACAAAACCTCATCTAATTCATTTTGTTTCTATATGCTGCAATGACACCGCAGAATTATATCAATATCTTTTTAGTAGATAGTGTCTGATTAAATACATGTAGGTATGCATAATCATTAAGATAGATAACAGAACGTTATCTTAATTTGTTATGATAAAAACATTTATTTAAATATAATTAAAACTTACATTATAAATTGCAATGTTTATAAAAAAATAAAATGAAATAAATAAGTACACGCAGTAAAAAAATTGAGCCAAGAAATAAAAAGTTAAAATGATATCACTGTTCTAAAAAAATAATGAATAAATTCCGAGCATGTCACGTTTAGCATATGTCTAGTGCTTTATTTAATACAGAAAAAATAGAAAAATATCGGCAGAATAATATTTCAATATCGAAAGTGCACTCAAAAGTAAAATTAAAAAATGAAACGTTGTTTTTTCGAAATTGGAAAATATATGCCGATATTTTGTAATTTTTTCATTGGTTATATTTACATTAGTACAACAATTAAACTTATTTGAGTACGAAAGATTTTTTAGTCTCACAAAGATTGTATTTAACCACGATTGCAGTTGTTAAAATATACGATGAAGCTACAGAGTGCGCGATATTGTAAAAACTAAACGCATAAATATTTTTTAATAGAACCAAGAAAAAGTTAACATTTCTGCCTATTATCACATTTAACTAAAATCGATATAATATTATGACTTAATTTTAACTTATTAAAAAAGATTTTTGTTTCGTTGTAATAAAACGTAAAAAAATCGGTGAGAAAAATAAATTAATAAAATAAATGCCTATTGCGCTACGGGCCATTATTGCTTGGCATTAACCTGTGAACACACGTCCTACTCGATCATGCCTTTTTGCACGATTACATAATTTCTGTGCAAAAAATCCCTATTTTCATCTATCTTTGGATAGTCTTAGGTCTTTCGACTAATATTTTACACGATTTATACTAAAATTTACAAAGATACGGTTTTTCGCTAAAAATCAACTAATATTCGTAGACGTTCCCGCTTGGACGGATATAAAAATCTCTATTTGTTGTCATTCTACGTGAAGCATTGCTGTGCAGTTAACAAAATTTTTTTTGTAGCTAAACACAGTAATAAAAAAATGATTCTAAAGCAAAATAATTTCTAAGCTACCGAATAGATTAGACCAGTCTATTTTCGTTAGTGTTTCCTCTGATAAATATAATATTATTGATAAATAATATTAAATTGGATAGATTTGGCTAGAATAAAATAGACTTCTCAATCATAAATATTAAAAACAAACATACCCTGTTTAACTTAACGTATTTTTTAAATTAAACAGATATTTTATAAATGCACTTATTCCAAGTAATAGAAATAGCAACAACACTTTTATTTGCTCAAAAATGTTTTAATTACGTCCCAACCGAATTAAAATTTGTATCGAATACCCAACATTATAAAAAAAGGTCTCGTATGTGTGTGTGTGGACCTTAGTATACACCTGTCTTATTATTACATAACATGGCATCAATATTAAATATCAATAATCATAATTCGATTTATCGTTAAATATTTAATAATAAGGATAAAGATATGAGAACCATGTACGTGCCACGTGACTAACTCTTATGGACGAACTCCTTTATTTTTTAATCGTTTTAAGTAAATGATAGCGCGGACGTGATAATATAATATTTAGACTGTTTAATACAATAATGATAATGTTCTTATAGCATTATCAAGTCGTTTAATTGATTGATGATTTGATCTAGCAGAGACTGGAGTCTGGAGGACTGAACTTGAAGACTGTTCTCAAAATTATTGACCAATACTTATATCTGAGCCAAACCGACCAGTTAGGTAGGTCGAACTTCCAGAATAGGTCATTCGTCGGAGCCTACTCGGCTAAGTAGCGTTCTAGAAACTTCGGAACGCCTTTTTGTCAACAATAGCGCAGTGCCTTAAGGCAAAAGTCTTTCACCAGTGTTTTGCCAGTGATGATTTAAGACGCAGAGACGAAGTCGCTCACTATGGGAAAGTTATGCTTGGCATTTCTTTACGCGACCGATTCAGAAATTAGATCCGTGGAAGAACAAAGTTGGCGACATAGCTCAAAGGAGTGACAAGCTGAAATACACATAGTCGTAGAACTGATGGCAGCTGGGGAAGAAAGGTTCTCGAGGGATCGCGTACCGGAAAACTTGTGGAATGGACGACCTGGTGAAGGTAGCTGAGAGTCGTTGAATGCAGGCAGCATATAACCAGTTATTGTGGAAGTCTTTGGGGGACAGTTTTGATCCGCAGTGGACGTCTTTCGGTTGAGATAATGTTGATTAGACTGGATGCTTTAAAGTTGATGTGTGTTACTTTTCTTTTTACTTGGATAAGTAATAATATATTATAATATTGACGAAAATGTTTTGTTTTTAATATGGTTCTAGTATTAGATATAAGAATTAATTTGTGAGTTCGTTTATTAAATTTCGTTCAGAGAATTTTCCAAAAATATTTGGAAACCAACAAATTTTACTAGTTCAAGTTTAGGTTCAAACAAAAGGTTATTTAGCGATAAATTCATACTAAAGCTGACAACTAGATATTTTAGTAGTTACATTTATATAAGAAATCTATTTTTATTTACAATATTTTTTGACAACCTCTAAAATGTACAAATACAGGATTATTTCGGCATTTGACTTCAATTTTACAAAATGTTTCTAGATACAGTTATTTTTGACTTTGATCACTTGGTTATTCAAAGACTTAAGAACGAAATATATTTAATTAACGACGAGTCAACATTTAAAAAATAATTCAATACGAAATTGTAAAATTATAAAAAATGCAGTAACATTCGTTGCTTAAAATAATAAACAAATAATGACGTTAAAACAATGTTAAAAGAGTTCAATAAATGTTAGCGGTTTTTTTTACATATTCAAAGCACCAAAAGAAAATACAATTACTTTTCACATTTTTTAACGGTCAAAAATCTCATTATAGTTTTATTTCACTGAAAACACGCAACATTTCATCATAAAAATAACAAAAACTAAAAAAAGTTTTTATGTTTTTCTTTGACAACCAAATCGTAATCACAACATATCTTCGTTCTGTTTATCATAAATTTCCTGTAATTTTTGTTGCTCTTTTACTTTTTTCATTTGAGCGTAGATCGATGCAGCTTTGTAATTGATGGGCCCGTAGTCTTTCATGTCAGCGTCTGCGTATATGAATTGGTCTTCGGGTCTAAATGGCTGCAGGAAAACATAAAAAAATATTAATAAAAAAAGTGGCGTGTTTTTGATGAGTAGAAAGTAGACAGTAAAACATATAATATAGAATACAATGGTAATATGTGTTAAGTGCAAAAGCCATAAGTATTTTTATTGTTTTCGTAAGTAAAATCAAAAGCCAATTAGTGTAATTTATGAACGCGTTTTAAAATTTTAGTAGTGATAAGATTCTGAATTACCAATTTTAGTATTGATTAGATTTTGAAATTTTATTTATAATTTATTTTAGTAAAATTTAAAAATGAGAAACTAAAAAGCGATGGTATTAAAAACGCAGAAGAGACCGAAATTAATTTTGATAAAAAAATTACCTTATTTTTAAAAAATGTACGTGTCACTCTTGGTAAAGCGTTCCTAGAAGAAAATATAAAAAAAAACGTCACAACACTGCGATCCCATGCTTGTTGGGAACTCATACATTTACATAAAAGTTTATTTAAAACATCATTATGGATTATTTCAATGATTGGATAAATATAATTTCATGTCAAAATCAAGACAAGCTTACTAAATTGACATGCATGTTATTTTTAATTTGTTTTTATTAGAATATATGTGGATTGCTAAATAATGTCAAGGTAACTAAGTATGTAAATGTATGAGTATTTTAACGAGTAGGTATGGCAATTTTTGGTAAGGCTGTATTGTGCGTGTCGAAAAATTCAAGCTGTGAAAGCAGATAGAATTTCACTTAGGCACATATTACCATCAAAATTATTGATTACAAGGGTAATTAAAAAGAAAAATTACATTAAAAAAAAACTAAAAGTCTTAAGAATTGTATCATCATACAATTTAATTATTAATCTGCTATTGATACTATAATTTAATCAAAATATTAAGGAGATGGCAAACAGATTTGAGACAGTAATTAGAAGAATCTGTTGACTGTTTAAAAGTACTAATATATCAGATTTAATACTTCATGTTTGATACATAAAATGCTACGCAGCAGATAATAGAAAATATTTATAGCATTCTATGGGTAAACAATGATAACACGGTGTACTCACCTTTCAGACATCGATCTCATTGAATTTCAGAGTAGCGTAGTCACTTCTCGGTTGCCCGGGACCATTTTTTCTCTGAGTACTAGACATATTCTTATAACTACTGTTAGTATCTTTGTTAGCACTATCTGAACCTACTGTATACGTATCGTACAAATGTCTATTTGAATTGACAGTGTTTTTAAACTTCATATTATGGTTTCCTAAAGCTAAATCAGCGTACACTAACTTTTTTTGTTTAGGCTTCTCATCTTTGGGACCCAAATAATTCGAACTGAAATTTTCTGGGCCCAAATTTCTCGTTGAATTTGATATGTAGTTGCCTTTGAGTAATTGTAAGTAGGATTTTCTTTCTGATTCATTGTATTCAGGCTCTGGGTAGTCGGGTTTCTGATAATTATCGTAAACACCGACACATGACAGCTTTTCTCTTAAACTTTCAGATTTTTTCAAGCGATTTAATTTCTGACTGTTCTTTTCTCTCGTCCTGTTTAATGTTTTTGTATAATATTGTGCTTCTGATGGCTGGTAGATGAGAGGTCCTATCGTATTGTTGTACGACCTCTCCTGATCAACAGGGATTCTCTTATCGACTCTTATAGGTTGGAAGTAACAAAAACTATGATGTTTTTGGAGTGGTATTTGAAAGTTTTTCTTGTTCTTCCCTTTGTTGCTTAAATTTGTGAAGTGATTACGTTTTTGCATATATTGTTGTTGGAGAATGTTAGTATTCTGAAAAGGAAATTAGTTTGTTAGTGATTAGAACACACATGTTAGCCAGAAGGAACATAAAAAAGAAAATAAAAAATAAAAAGCGTTATACCTGACCATTATCACTATCCACTGTAATACTACTCTGTACTGAATGACTACGTTTAATAACTGATCTTTTTGGCACAGGTTTCTCAGTCAACTTTGGTATTTGTAGCGTTTTATTTGGTGATATTACTTGCTTCTTTGGCAAACCAACTTTGTTTATACCCCCATCGTTCAATTGCTTTACCACTGATTTTACTAATGAAGTAGATGGTAATATTACAGAAAGATTTCTTTTAGGAGTTGCTCCTATTACATTTGGTTTGGATATATCAGCTTTGGCATCTTCACAATCTTTTTCGTTATCGCTGTCACTGGCATCCGCAGTAGTAAGATTTTCAAATTTTGTTTTAGATACATCCTCTGCAGATTTTGTTGGTCGTACTGGGGCGTCAATAGTGTCAATGGATTTTGAAAATTTTGTATTAATCAAAGGCATAGACAGATTGACATAAACGTGATCACTTTTGGAAGGTGACACAAAAGGCGAGATTTTAGTTCGAGGTGCTGGTATTGGTCTATTTAAAGAAGTAGTAGACTTATTTAGATTCGTTTCATCACACACTTGAATTGAGTCTGTTAGATTTTCAAATTGTTCAACACCACTGATATTAGATTTAACTTTCAGTAACGATGGGCAATTAACGTAGATCGTATCTTCATTGGCAGATGCGGAATTATCATTCTTATTATTATTGATTTCATTAAAATTCTCTCCATATTCAGTATTAGGGTAAAATCTTTCAATGTTTCTTTTCCTTACTATTCTCATTGATTGGAACTGCGGCGGTTTTCTATGCACTCTTGTGTTTAACGAAGAAAATTTTCTCTTGTCACCTTCAGGTAATTCCTCATCAATTGTTGGAAATTGTTTTAAATAAGATGTTTGCATTGGTGGCAAGTATGGATTTAGTAAAACTGTTTGATGTAACGGGTACATCTGTTGTATGGGAGATAGCATTGGTATTCCATATGGGTATTGTGAATTAGAAGACATGGGGTACCCAACAGCATTTTGCACGAATGGTGGACAAACGAGTCTTGGTGTGAACGATGGGTTTGTGGTTAATTGTTTTTGTAATGCTGCTATTCCTTTTGGCGTTTTTGGGTTGGTTTCAATGACCCTAGGCTGTATTGCTTGCACAGGCTTTACATGCAAAATTAATAAACATGAAACAAAAACAAATGCAAATTATAAATTAAAGCCAAACAATGATAAGTAGCACAACATGAAGGTTAAATTTATGTAAGATCGATATTTTTTTAAATATTTTATCTTTCAGTAACTAAAAGTGATTGGTATTCATTAAATTATTGGGATTAAACTACGCTATTTAATCAGTATTACTCATGAAATACTATAATAATACATGATCCGATGATATTGTTACATATATCCCAAATGGAAAATTAAAAAAATATTGATAATGCATAAAATAATAAATTCACAGGTTCTGAATTGATCTCAATTATATACCACATATTTATATCACGATGCATGTACTGATTTCAATCAGATATTAGAAATTTCCTGATTGGATAATTATTTAATTATGTCTGATGAAAACAGCTTAAGCCATATCAAGATCATCAATAAGTTTGTAACCCAGTTCACGTTAGTTGATATTTAATCTACGTTACTGAAAGATTAATCTTGGTTTAGAATTGCATCATTCTCGGTATCAAAAGAAACTGTACCTTATTAGGTGGTTGTTGTAGTCCGTGGAACGGCAGGTTCTCATAGAGCCCAGGGTTGTCCGTTCCAAGGTTCCCATTTGCTGCATTATCTACGCCATTCGTAGGTGGGCCTGTTAGAAAAAAAAACACATTAGTATTATATACTTACAATATCTTCTGTTTGTCTTTGGGGCTTTATATAGGGTACTTCGTTTGGTACATTGTTTAGATTTTTTTATTATTAATAATAGTTTAGATGAAACCTATATTTTATTAAATATTTTGAAAAACTTTACAAACAATTAGGTAGATATGCCATTTTAATAAAAAGGAAATCGCTATACATCATCGTTGATCTTATACTGTAGATGGAAAAAGTTACAAACACATCAAACCATGCTCTACTTACTGTCACCCGGTTTCTTTCGTTTCCTTGTGTTTCTCTGTTCTTCATCACTGAATGGTTTAATTTTGGCGCTAGTGGTGGCAACTCTATCAGGCCTTTTGAATGATACAACTAAAAACATGCGCACATTCAAAACATTGCCAAATAAAATCGTGCTTTATGATGAAAAGCGTAAAAAGCATACTCAAAAATTAGCTTTTGGAGGGTAGGTAAAAATTTGTTATCCAAAGATGAAATAAATGCTGAGAACATATTAAATATTTTTTATATTAGGAATTAAATAATTAGTAAAATATCACTTTCACGTTTATCATATAATTTTATTTCATCTTTAGGTATATAACATACTTTTATTAATACATTCTTTCGTCAAACTGTTTTGGCTCTTATTAAGATTTAAAAACGTTATAATTATATAATATTTAGGGCTGTCACTATAAAAAAGTCCCTTAGAAATCGTTACCCTCTGGAGAGTCAGAATAATTGATTTAAAATTGCGTCTGCTAATGATATTTAGCTACATAGACATAATAGAAAAAAAATGAACTTGGACAGGGTCACGGTTTCTTTAATGAAATTACATTTGTGGCATTCACCAAATAGTTTAACGATTTATACTATACGTTTGTCGATAAATATCAGTTGCTATTATGATTTACAGTTCATGCCCAAGCAATGTATGTTAGAAGCAAAAAAAATTAAATGAAGAATTTAAAATGTCTTAGTGATTAGTGTAGTGTTTCGTGATAATGCGTGATACAAACTGAACATAATACTGATATCAAACAAAATTATTCTTTAAAACTGATGGATTTGTTTTGGGACTATTGCCTAAACTGTTTGAAACATTGTTTCACTCATTACCACTGTAAAAAATATATTAATTACAACTACCTCCTTCGGTAACAATAATGTTAGGTTTTTCACTTTGAAACAATGATCTGAGTCGGTTTTTCTGTACAATATATCCTGGTTTATTCATATTGACTAGAGACATTGCCCTTTTATTTGTTTTGTTAATTTTTTTATATTTCCCACTATCGTCATCGGAATCCTCGCTCTTTCGCCTTAAATTCTTGAATATTCCAGTCATTACGTTCTGTCTAGGCTTTCCGTTTTTCTTAGAATATTCCACTTTAGTTTGTCTTTCTTCAGATTTATTTCTTTCTAATAGTCCCAAATTAGACTCTTCTTCAGTTGCGGCTTGTAATCTAGCTTGATTTTTAGGACTAAGAGTGTGGTTAGAATTGACGTGGACCAAAACGCCAGGTTTCAAAGGCCACTTGCTGGGTGTAACAACAGTTTGAGCTTTATTCCCATCTACTTTAGGTTCTGTTTTAGGAGTTTGTAGTTCAGTTTCTTGATTCGTTTCGATTTGAGTAATAATATCTTGACGTGTCTCGTTTTCTTCAATTTTGCTCATTTCTAAGTTGTGTGGGTAGCTTTGGGAGTCGACCAGTTTTGTTCTATCAGATGTTTTAGGACTGAATGATAAATTTATGCGAGGCGACAAGGCGGGCAATGCTTGCGATATTATCGATTGAGCAATTGAAACTTCGTTTATACAGCTACCATCTGGACTAAATTTTAAAAAAAAACTAATTTTGAGTACATGAAATGAATATTGGTGTACCTAATCGAATATTTTTTTGGCGAATCAGAGCAGTAAAAAACCTAGTCACAAAAATAAGACAATTATTTCCCGAAAATAAAAAATATAAATTAATTGAGCTGAATTTGTTTTTCATTTTACATCTAACAGAAAAAATAATAATATAATGTTTAGCAATATATAAAAACATACATATACTACCTATAAAAACTTCATAAACATACGTAAATATACATTTATATAAACAAAAAAGGAAGAAAATCCAAGAAGAATGCTTTCCAAAATCATGTAAGTACTCATGCATCACTCGATAAAATACTTATACTATAATTTTGACAGTATTGTAGGCTACACGATATATTTCTACTCTGGTCACACTTTCAGTACGCCAAAAAATCCAAAACAAACTAGCCAAACAGCGTATAAACAATAAGAAAGCATCCTCCGACTAAAAAACTCTTTTTTAATTCTTTTTGTTAGTAAAAATGTACCTGAAGTATTAATTGTTGTCAATCTGAGAACGTCCGGGGTTAGTGCGGTTAGGAACCTACACATTAATAATTATTAATAATAGTACACCATATTATGAATATAATAAATATTTTTTACGGAAAACAGTGTTATTTTGTCAAGGAGTATAAAAATAAAACATGCGCATATATTTTTTTTCTATTTTCAAGCCCAATTTTGCTAAAATATAGCTGACTTTTTAATGATTTGACAGCTAATTAAAAAAACAATTTTATATTAGTTTGCTTTTTAAGATTTAATAAAAAATGATGTAGGAAAAAATTATAATTATAATTAATTCTTAATTTATAAAAGTAGGCAAATATTTATAATTAATTCTTAATTTATAAAAAGTAGGTATAGCAGTTTTCCGATTGCTGCATTTCATTTTGTAAAACCCTTTTGTAAAACTAACACAATATTACTGTCAAACCATCAACTTAGCGCATTTACCAAAATATAGTTAGACTCTTAAACCAAAACTATCAGCCGTTGGTCCAAGCAATATAGCGTTTCACTCAAACTCAAACTCAGTGACCTTGGGTTCGTCCTTGACCTCCTAATGGTAATAAGGCCTCGGCATGGGCACAACTACGGGCGACCTTGAGGGAGGCATTGATAATGTATGCCATGAATCTGCTCGGACCAATGGCGTCGCTGTAAAATGTTTTATTATTTTTTACTACAAAAACAATATATATTGATATTCAACATGTATTAAAATAAAAATATATAAATAAAATGTAAATACAATAGATAAATCTATTAAAAATAAATTAAAGTTGATTTATATTGAAAATTTTAATGTGTCATTCCATACTAAACTGTATTTTATTTGAGTATATCTAACTACAGACTAGAAGTAATGTTTTTAAAAATATAGGGAAAATAAAAATAGTGTTCAGTTGCTTCAAAGTAAGTATATGTATGTAACTTCTATTGTTAGAAAGTATTATTTTAAAATAAAAATCAAAAACAGCTAAATTGGTAAAGTAAAAAAATCAAAACAATAAATAACTTTCTAACAATACCTAACTAAAAAAAACTAGAGATTTTTATAAATGGCTAGTACTAGACATTCTATATAGACAAAATAAACAAAAAAAGATAAAAGAAAAAACTTACTTCTCGCGCTCCTCTAATTCAACCGGATTATTGTCTATATGTTTGTTTGTTAGTTCACGATGTTGTGTTTAGTAGCAGCATCCGGGAAAGATAGGATGAAGAAAAAAAAGTTAGTTTTGGCCAAAACAGAAATAAATAAAAACTGCAAACAATGAAGGTAACGTTGCGTGATCATGAAATGACTTTTACTTATAAAACAAATCGTAAGAAGACCAATGAATATGTAATATTAATAATATGGCAAAAGAATTGACTCCATAAAAACGCTTAATAAAAACAGATGATATTTATAAACATGAATTAGTTACTTGACATTTAAATAAAATTTACAGTACACACGACATCATATCGAAAATACAACACTAAAACAAAACAAAAAACAAGCAAAAAAAGTCACTGTCAGTCTATATGACACGTTGGAAGAATGTAGAAATATATAGGTACTTTTATTTTACTTTTTTAACATAATATGATATAGAATGAGTATGACATATAAAATGAAATATCTACCATCATACTTAGCAATAAAATAAATTTTATAAAAAATATTTTTGTTCTATTTTCTTCACTGTTTCAAAGTAACTATTATAATATTATCTACTAAAACTACGTGCAAAAGGTCGTTTAATATAATATTATTTAGCAAATTAGAAATGTAATTAAATTTAACTACATTTAAAAATCTTGTACTTTTACTATAATAAATAGAGTTGTAAAACAAATTGGACTTGGAAATTACCTATTTACATTATTTTTTTGCCTTCCTAAATGTAGTATTGTCGTATTACGTTCAATTTTGATATACAACTTGTCGTATAGATTGACAATTGAGATTCAGCATGACTTACATTTAGACTTGGCCCTCATCCGCCGGCAGATGCAGATGATGATAATGCAGAGGATGACAGTGATGACAAGGATGGCGAGCGCTATTCCTCCGATGAGGATCAGCTTCTGTTGGTCCCGCCACCAGACTTTGGTACCTAGAGAACAAGGTTCAAACTTGCAAATTGTATGGCTTTCAAAATATTACGGCATATGAAAATGGTAATATTAAAACATAAAATAATAACAAATGTAAATATATTTCTTGTTTAAATAGATAAATGATAATACAGAAGGTTATTTAACCGAATCAAAGGTGGATATAGAAGATGGAATTAGGATGTAAATTTTTTAAAACGAATCGTAGAAATAAAATCCTCTATTCAAATCCTCACTGCGTCGTTATGTAATAGTAATCTATACTAATATATAAAGCTGAAGAGTTTGTTTGTTTGTTTGCTTGAACGCGCTATCTCAGGAACTACTGGTCCGATTTGAAAAATTATTTCGGTGTTAGATAGCCCATTTATTGAGGAAGGCTATATATCATCACGCTACGCGAACGAAGTCGCGGGCAGAAGCTAGTATTTTATAAGTTGCTTCTTTTTGTGTACTTCATATCAAAATCTCATTAAAAGCTGATAAAATTGCTTATTTAAAAATAAATATACTATATATAATATTTATTATACTTATTTATAATAAATATTATAACTAATAAATTTGATACTAATAACGCGTTTATATAATAACTTTTTAATATAAATAAATGCACAAAATTAAAATATTGCTGACACCCAAATTACCGATGCACTTACCGAAACTTTCCAAGTTGGCTGTAAACCAGAAAACCAGATTTACTAAAAAAATACCGCATTTATTTTAACTATTGATGGGGCAGCAAAAGTTTTTTTAGTCTCAAGTTTAGAATCTTGAGCTTTCGAACTAATCATTTCAATATAACACACTAGTTGAAAATTACAAATAGTAGCTGCTATTATTAATTTAACCAGTTTGGCACAAAGATTTAATTTGAAACTGTAATTCTGAAAGAAGACCCATACCCACCATGGGAGATTATGATGGTACAAAGACTAATATACTAGCATCTGTTTCTTCTATCTCTATCTGAGTAGATTTAGCCAACCAAGCTTTTGTGGAGAATCTCTACAATTTTACTGTTGCACGTTTGCTCAAGTCAGCTTCTTATAACTTATTATCCATGCCCATCACTGTTTCATCAATATCGATTCGTCCTTCTTCGACATTTTAATCTCCTTCGTAAATAAATAAGTAAATGGACATACCCATAACATCACGTTCGCACGCTCTAGACATTCCGACGGTGTTGTTGGCGTAACATAGATACGTCCTGTAGACGTCAACGCTTGTGCTCAGCCTAAGGAAGCTCTGGGTCCCAACTTGCCAGATCTTCTCATCCGTCAGACTATCGTTGTCATTCTTCAGCTTCCAAGAGAAGTTTACCTGAAGAAAAATCAGTATTTAATGTTTTTTGGTATTGTAATACAATTGAGTATACGGGCTGCAGTAATACCAGTGTTATCACTCATGCGTTATCATCTTGAGCCCTCGGTTGTTAGGCCTCAATTTCTTCAAGTAATCTCACTAGAAACATAGGCCTTCAATTCGGAATAAAATAATTTTAATTCATTATTGCTTGCTGACGGAATATTTGGCATCGCAGTGATACCTACACCAGAGACAAACTCCATTATCAGAATCCAATATGACCTTAAATAATTTAGTCAGCTATACAAATAATGATTGTTATCATTTATACTTACTGCAGTAGGATTAGCGTGTGCTGCGCATACAAGCACTTGATCTCCATTAATTTCAGTCTGTTTAATACCGCATTCAGGAACATCTGTTAATTGAACATAAGTTCTACAAAAGGATCCAACAACTGACTTTTCTATTTAATTTATTAAACATGTAAAACAATTATAATCGCAGAATTTCATAGGTCCTTATATACTACCCTGCGGCATTCCAAATTATTGGAACATAATTTAAAATACACTAAAATCATTCTAACTATCCATAATCTTCACTGTTTGAAGATTATGGATTTCGTTTATTTGAATTAATCATTTGATACTGTCGTATCAAATGCTTAATTCAAATAAACGATTAATGAAATTTTACTATAAAACTTACACATAACATCCAGATACACTGTAGTGTTAACAGAACCGTGTCTATTGTATGCTTCGCAGACGTAATTGCCTCCATCTTTCCTCTGCACTGGTCCCAGTAGCAATGTGTTCGATGATGACAGAATGAAGGAGTTATTTCCATGCTCCTTTCCAGCAGCCTTGCTAGGGTTCTCTCGACGCCACGAGTAGGAGGGCATAGGGAAACCTCTGTAATAAGCAAAAGGATGAGGTTCTTCAGGCATTAGTATCAAATAACCTACTCTCTACATTCCTCATTGGGAACCTTTGTTTTAGTTGAATTTGATGAGATTAATGAATTTATTTTCATAAAATGCGACTGTAAATCTTTTATCCTTTCACAGTTTTAAGAATTGACATGAATACTGTACTCATATGTATACAATAATATGAACTTTAATGTGCAGCTCATAGCGATACCGTAGAAGAAGATTAATTAAATACTAACGACTAATTAAATACTAACCTGGCTGAGCAAACTACTTTAGCCGGTATCTCATTTTCAGTAACCGATACGACTTTTGGTGTTACAGTGATGTTTTCTGGTTCATCTGTAAAATTAAATGCATTAGAGTGATATTTATAACTGTTACTATTTTTGTACTAAATTGTGTATTCATTTTAATATCTTAGTCACTATGAAATAAAAGTTATTTACTATTAAATATACTTGTAATATGAGGGAACAGATATTTTTCATTTTTTATCTTTCACTGACATTTCCGATAATTTAAACTTACAAAACTTATTTTTAATAAAACCAGTTTTATGCCTAAAGCTTTTATCAGATTATTAATTTTCATTTTATAAATTGGGGGTAGGTTACATCAGGTGGATGCATAATAATAGCTGGACAAGATTTGTATAGCGAAGATAGCTTCAACGCAGTTGAAGAAAAGAGCACATGGAGGGAGCAGGAGGAGGCCTGTATCCAGCGGAGGGAATTATAAAACACTCACATTCAACTGCAAACTTAGTGGTGCTGTTGACGGGAGGTCCTGCCAGGTTCCGTGAAGATCTGCAGGTATAGCTGGCTGTATCTGCTGCCCGATCCAAGATATTACCTGGCCATGCTGACATGTTCCAGTGCTGGGAGATAAAATGATTTAGAGATTAAGCACCATACATACATACACTCACGCCCTTCTCCCGCAGGGGTAGGCAGAAACTATAGACTGCCACTTGCTACGATACTCTCTTTTGCTTCTGCGACATTCATACATCTTCTCATACATACGCGCCGGTTGCGAGTACTACGCACCTGACCTTTTTGAAGGACTTCGCCAATAAGATCGGTGTAGGTCCTTCTAGGACGACCTCTTATTAAGCACCAAAGATGTTTTAAACTAGACAGTTTGTATCATAATGATGATCATCAATCATACGCGCATAACATATGTCACGGCAGGTCATAGTCATACAAGGCGCGGGCGTACAGCGGGGCGGGGGTAATAAGTCGTGGTGGGCATGGTTTTGTACGGACAACCAGGTAACACAACAAAAGTTATTTTTCAGTTTCAGTTTCATCATACAGTTTTGAAACTTTGTACTTAAATTCTTTACATAAAAATACTAGACACGTGTTGTATAGCGCCTTGTCTCATAAGCAACATAAGGCTACGGTAAACCTCTGCAGTTTTTCTTTACCAAATACTTTACTATTTACAGTTTCAATACTTACCAAAGTAGACTCAGTAGCTTCGAAATCATTTCTATTGACCTGAGGCTCAATCTTTCTCTCTACGATGTAGTATCTATCAGTCTTTTCTGGGTCTATAACTTGTCCATCCTTGAGCCATTGGACGCTGCAAAGCGGCGCACATTCTACCGTACACGACAGAGATATGTTCTGTGAAAACATAATAATAATCGTTTACATAATATGCTAGTTGACTCTAAATTAACCATAAATACAGCCGTACCACAAAAATAGATTTCAATCGGTTCAAAAAGGTATAAACATTTTAATTACGCTAGAGACAGCGTATTAAACTACACTGTCACATCAAGCCGTGCGTGTGCAATGTAAATTATTTAGAATTTTTTTTTCGAAATAGGGGCAGAGCGTAGAATAATAATTCAAGACATTATAACTATTATTTTAAATAAATCAAACACCCATCAACTATCCTGTTATAATTCACACCCAGGACTTGTAGACAAGGAAGTTCGAATAGACAAACGAATAGAAACAAAATGTATGGAGATGACATTTGTGCGCGCTCGATTTGTCTTAAGCTTACGTCATTTGCATACATAGAGAATTCTATTCTATTCGATTAGCGTCCATGCCACTTGTCTAACAGCACTGCACAGTTCTTTGTGTATCTCAGTGTTTATGATTTCTAATAAAAAATAATATAATTATGTAAAATCTCACCTGTGACTTGTAAAGTGCCCCGCTGTAGTGGTTCATCGCATATTTGAAGCTTGGTGGAGCTGAAAATAAAAAATAAATAGATTCTGATCTATGAGACAGAACTTTTGATATAACCAATTTTAAAATCAGACTCCCGTCATTTTTAATAGACTCGTTTTTCTAAAGACGCTGATGACTTGGGAATCGAAACCAGGAAGACTAGCTTAGATCGTCATCACTAAAGCAATGAGGCAGTTACCCTTTATTTCAAAGTCAAAGTCAAAATCATTCATTAACATAGATTTCTTACTAGGCATTACTTTTAATTTATATATTATAGACAGCCCCAAAACGCGCGCCCTTCCCTACCTCAAAGTGGTTTTGCTGGAAAAAACGGCAAAACAGACTCTCCGGCAAACTAACTTCCTATATCTCGAAATTAACATAAAACTACTTACCCAGTACATCAATAGAAGTGAAAGCTGGTTCCCCTCCTCCACCAGCGTTGGTCCCCCAGCACGAGAAATTGGTGCGATGGTCCAGGGTCACAGGATCGATGGTCCAGTTCTGAGACACGATGTCTAACACCGGCCGTCCACCGCGTGTCCACCGGAATCTGGTGATAACCGTGGGCAAGATCAAGTCGTTTCCTTTTTAGGGTACAGAATTTAAAAAACCTTAGATGTTAGACAATGATCGATATTTGGAGGAAAACTTCATCGAGCATTAACATAGCTAGACATTGGATGTCTCTCTCAAAGTAAGAAGAATTAAAGAAAGTTTTAATCAACCTTTTTTTTTCTTTCAACCACAAAGTAGAGATTGAAAGTAGCAAAATGAATATTTATTGTAAATATTTACGAATGTGTATTGGTCTGTAATGATGAACTGAGTGTTAATTATCATATATATTTTCTTCAGACTACAATAGAAATCGAGATCAAAATTTGCCTTCATATTCTGAATTTACGTCTCAAAGGTGATTTCAGTGACAACAATTGAATAGCACGTTACTTTGCTTCTCAACTGTCATTTACAGATATTTTGATGTCGTACGATACCACCGTAAGGTGGTATTTATTAACTATTTTTCAAATAATGACTCAGTAAATATTGAAAAAAAAAATTGTACCCATATAAATACGTACATAGGTACTAAATGCCACTTTTAAGCGGATTTTATATATTTCTGTTGTCGTTTCGATTATATTGGCCTCGTTTAAAATGAATTTTATTATTGAGACTTCAAAATGTGAACAAAAAATCATTGCGTCTATGTAAATTCTTTAACAATAGCCGTGCTTAAGTGCCATAAGTGCCGTGCCGTAAGTGTCATCATTGAATTAGAGTAATGCCTGTTTACCTGTGAGCTTCTGGTCGTCCCCGTTCCTTGATACTGCAACTGAGTACCAAACTTTTGCCTTTCACCACACGCCATGGAGAGTATGTTAGTTTAGCAGGGCCAGGTGGATCTGAAAAATATTTTTTTTCAGAACAAGCTCATCGTCAGTGGCAGGGTGGGGAGAGGTCGCCCTAGAAGGACATACGCTGATCTTATTTGCGAAATCCTTCAAAAAGGTCAGGTGCGTAGTACTCATAAACAGCGCATGTGTATCAGAAGATGTATGAATGTGGGAGAAGTATAAGTAAGTATTTTCTACCAGGGGAAAGGCGGAATGTGGGATTATCTTGTCAATAAGATAGTAGAAACTGAAAGTTTATCTTCTTACAGTGAGTCAAGTAAACAAGTTCTAGGTACTTACAATTTACTATCAGTTCAGTCTTGGAGCTCACATTACCCCAACCAGCGTAGTTCTTTCCTTTGCAGGAGTAGTTGCCATGGAAACTTTTTGTTGTATCTTGGAGAAGCAGCATTGAAGGATCCACTTCGTTGCAAAGGTTCTCTGTAAATATGGATGAATAAAATTTAAAGCATCCTTCCTCCTTGTTCTGAGCGCTTAAGAAAATATTTTGGATCGGTGATGCGGCTGAATATCAGTATTTTAAATAAATGACATCAGAACTCCACAATCCTATTCCTGGGTTATGTAATAACTAAGTGATAAATTAGTGGTTAGGTTTTCAGGTTTCTAACTACCATGATGATAACTAATTGTCAGAGGTTATTATGTCACTCTTGACGGATTATGTTTTACTCTTTGCAAATACTAGTACCATCTTACGTACCTTCACCCTCAGTGTCGTTGCATTCAGGGAGATGCTTCAGAATCTCTCCATCCAGATACCAGATGACCTCATCTAGGAGTGGAGGGTTGCCGGACATCACCTCGCAGGTGAGGGTCACGTTCATGTGGTCGGTTTCCAAGATTGGGCTCGGGGAACTCATGGTCAGGCGAACTTGTGGTTTGACTGGAATTATTGAAATGATCAATTAGAACAATAATTCATTGAAGAAAGATCCCTTTGAAGTCTGTGATAGTTCTATGATAATATATAAACTAAACGGCTAAACATAAGTAGAATTGGGCTGGACATGTCTGGGCGATACCGCAGCAGATAATGGTTAAGATGTAAGGACTATTTTGTCTCCTATCGAAAGGTTTACCCTGATTAGCAGAGAACGTGGAAGACTGAGATGGGATTTTTGCTCTGCAGTGGAATATTAAAGATAGAGTGAGCGTATAGGTGAAGAATTATATAAACATTGTATACCCATAAAGTCAAGAGTTGATTTCCCATAGAGGAAGAGCAAAGTAAGAACAAAGAATATGTGTATATTGGCACAAATAAAAAAACATGGTAGTAGTACAGGACCTATGTAATATAGTGCGATTTATGCAAAAGAATAATAATAATAGCTATGTAATAAACATTCTGCGACATTTTAAACAGCACCATCTAGTCCCAAACTAAGCAGAGCTTGTACTATGCGTACTAGACAATGGATATAATACTTATATACTTTTTTTAAATAAATACATACTTATAATACATAAGGAACACCCAGACGAACACAAACACTTATATTTATCATAAATATTTGTGTCCCGTAGGAATCGAACCCACGACCTCATGGTCAGCAGTCCGGTACTCGAACCACTAAACCACAGAGATCTTCAAATGACGAGAATGGGAGACCATAAGAGATTCCTTCTCTCTATTATTAAATTAACTGTCATTGAAAATAACATAGGTACTTACACAGAACATTGACATCAATACTCTCTTCGCTTGTTCCATTGCCGACTGCGTTGGCGAGAATGCAGGAGTAGTTGCCCATGTCATCGCCATTAGTATCCAAGATGATGAGTGAGTGCTGGTCGGTGGTTCCTCCTTCATAGTGCCTCGTATTCTGAACTGGAACTCGCTCGCCATTGCGGTACCTAAAAAATATGGTAAAATATTATTTCGTGAATAGAGGGTTTTGTCAATAAGCGTTTTACACAGAACTTGCGGAGGTATTTTGTTAGCCTTAGTTTTAAATTTAAACTCATACAGACAACTTATATAAACTTATTGTTATTGTAATAGACTGAGAAGTTATAGAGGTTCTTCTCAAGGAGAATGCAATCCTCTAAAGTTTTGATAAGTTTAAATATATTGGGAGATAAATTGATGTAAGTAATTATAGGTTGGTTTGGAAAATTACCCTGATCTAGCATTGATAATGATTGTAATAAAGTATCAATTGAGTAGAGGCTGACTGATCGGCTTCTGCGCCACACGTTGTGGGCTCAATCCCCACACAGAGCAAATATTTGTATTTGTATTAGCTACAGGTAGTCGTTCCTGGTCTGAGCGTTTGTGTAAGTGAGAGTTTGTATGTGTTTCTGAACCAAACCACGATACAGGAGAAAATTCTACGGCAACGGTTTTTTTATTCAGAATGTTTTTTTTTCTAAGGAAATCCTAAATAGTTGCTCTTATGCCTGGATAGTAAAACTATGCGTATAGCCATATATTTCTCTATTCTTTGCTTACACAAGAACAATGTTCACACAGCTTACCATATAACTCCAGTCAGTGATGATGGATTACTTTCGTATTCACATTTGAGTAGTAACTTTGATCCTTCTACAACTGTTACGTTCTTTGGTTCCACTCGGACAATTGGGGGATCTGAAAATGTTTTGTAAGTTAATTGAAACAACATTATTATATGACAGTGCCTCGTTGTTAGATCACTGGCAAGGATTGCGGGAGTTTTGATATTCCAATCTTTATAGATACAGGATAATAGTGATGAAACCTGTTTTGGTCACAAGAAATGTCGTGGTCGAAGATTTCAAAATATAGAATTAGTAAATTAAATTACAATATCGGTTATTTACCACGCCTGCCCGGTGTACCCATATAATGTCGGCAAGCCTATTGCCATTAATCGGGCACAAATGCAAACTACGACCTGCTAATGAAAATTTCATAGAGAAATCCAAGAGTACATCTCAGTCAGGAATTGAGAGGGAATCAAACCCCGGAACTCCAACATAATAGTCGCGCTTAGGACCACTAGATTATAAATGAGGCATTAATATCATCTACATACACCAAATTTCCAGTTCCTTCGTCGCATGCATCGGCTCATCCTTGGTTTGCTCGGTCACCTCATTAGAAGCTTCACAATGGAATTTCTGACCATTCTCAAAGCGTGTCGCTTCAAAGGTAAAGTTAGAACTGGTCTCAAATGTGGTGTCCTCCTGAAATTTAATTAAATTGAGATTTAGTAAAACCCTTAAACATGATCCAAAAGCCGGCAGCAGTTTTTTCACACCTTAGTGTGAATTTTAAAAATAATTGCAAATTTATGTGTTAACTATAGCCTACACAGTTGAATGATTTATAGAAATCTTTAGTAATAGTACCTAGTTTTTTTCATACTTCTTACATGTCATTTCTAGTAACACTGTGTTCTACTTGTATCCCTTACAGATTTAGTTTTTTCAATACTGACCCATCAATAATTTATTATATTATTGAAGCCCTTCCAACGTTATCAACAATGGCGACCCAAGTTAGCTTCAAGCGCGTGCTTCACTTACATTTGAACCATAGGCCCGATGTAATCATTCATAATTTTTATTCCGGAAATTTGCAACGACGTGCCCCCTACGTCCATAACCTGACGAAAACTGAGGAAGAGGGCTTCAAAATAGCGCATATTGATGAGACAGACATTATATTAGCCATTCTTTCAGAAACTTATTTGTAACAAGTACGATTAACGTAAAATTTTAAATT
The DNA here is from genome assembly GCA_947256265.1 of Acronicta leporina. Classification (NCBI taxonomy): domain Eukaryota; kingdom Metazoa; phylum Arthropoda; class Insecta; order Lepidoptera; family Noctuidae; genus Acronicta; species Acronicta leporina. Next base: position 834,783 of record OX366537.1, on the reverse strand, counting down.
CAATTTTGCATAAATAGTATGCTGTGACGGCAATTGTAGAACATATATATATACACTTATCTATGATTTAACTTTTTTTAAAGACAAGATATTCGGGGGTAAGGAAGCAGAAAATAGTCGTCTAGCTTATAAGAGCTTTTTAAAGAATAAAACCAGAGTAAGCGACGGTAAAATTTTAAATTCGGCCCGCCCCGCAGGGCGACAATCTCAAACTGTCAGGGCGTCTTTGTATAAAGTTTAGTTTGGATATAAAGTGAACTGAAGTGGCTTTACAGGCTGTAGCTGTAGTTGTGAAAAATATTGTTGTTCCGAGTAAGGCTTTATCCTGGGTTAGAGATGATGGACTATCATCAGTTTGTAAGATAAAGAGAGAAAAGAAAAATAAATGAGCTAGGAAGTTCCGATATATTTTCATAATATTTCACTCGCGTTCCGAAGGACTTACTTAGTCATAACTCAGTCTTTAGGTAGCGTATCAAGATGAAACATACATCAGATTTTCAGTCATACTAGACCTCTAGCAATACACCTGTAAAAACCGCATTAAATATCGTGCAGTAACTTTTGCATGGATAACATAAACAAAAAAAATATCTAAAGATCCTAAATATTTCATATTACTATTGTGTATAATTCCTACGTATAAAACATTAGCCAATACAATGTCATTATTTTAAAAAGTATTATGATCATTATGGTGGTACATTTTTGTGTGGTTTACTTTTCAAAATAAGCAAATTTACATCCATGCATATACTCATGCCTTTCCCCTACAGGTGTAGACAGAAACTATAGAACACTACTTGCTACGATTATTGCATACTTCTTTTGCTTTTGCCACATTCATACATCTTCTCACACGTACGTGCCGGTTGCGAGTACTATGCACCTGATCTTGTCGAAGTACCTCGCCAATAAGATCTGCGTATGTCCCCTTTAGAACGACCGACCTCTTCCAATGCTGCCGCTGACATTAGCCTTATAAATTCTTTAATTTATCATGTTTCATCCATTCTTTCTAATTTTTTTTTGTGAATAATTTAAAATGAATTATATTGTTCATTAAATAAACATCGGTCGATATCATATTTTTGCGCACTGTTTCATTAAACTGTATACTTACTTGGTCTTTCCAGAAATGTGAATTCAGTAATAAAGTCCCAACGGCCTTTCAATGAAAACTAACTCCTGGAGTTATACCGTTTTACATTTGCAATGTAAATGCTTATTAATTAAATATGCATAGAAAATAACAGGCCTTAGGGTTGCTGCGTCGGTAATCATCGTGTGTGCCTTTTGTTGCTAACAAATTATATTTGAAACTTTCTTTGAGTTAATAAATACCATTATGTTGTTAATTGTTATTGTGTTGCTGTGTTGTTTCAAGTTTTGAGTTTTGAATGTTTTATAGTCCTTTCATAATGTTACAATGACAGATTTATTATACCTATACATATACATTTTCACGCCTATCTTCCATTGGGGTACGCAAAGACTATAAATTTCCACTTTCTGCGATCATGTTACACTGTCACGTCACGCAATTTGGATGTGGTACGTTCTCCGAGGTCGGCCTCTTCCAACTCTTCCATCCATTCTCGCCATGTATACTCGTTTCGTCAATCTCAGTTCACCCATTTTCTCCAGATGCCTAAACCTCCTTAACATACCTTTCTCAATCTTTCTTATTACACTGTTTCTCACTCTATCTTTTAAGGTTACTTCACACATACTTCTCAACGCTTTCATCTCTACAGCATTTATTCTACTTTCATGTTTCTTCTACCATCCCCAACTTTCACTACCATACATTAGTTTAAAATTTACTATTTATAATCTTTTGTTTGTGATATTTTATGCTAAGATTACAAAGTTATTTTAGTGAAGGAAATATTTGTCTTGCAGGCATGATTCGAACCTTCTTCTTCTGGTTAGATACACCAGACACTATGACCACTAAGCCACCGCGAGTCTCACTTGACATGTCGAAATTGGCCTTCACATTCTAAACTTACGTCTTAAAGGTGACGCCAGTAACATTTATTGAAAGCAAGTTACTTTGCCTCTCAACCGACATGACTTCCCTTATGGTTAGTTCTATGTCGTACGATGCTACCATACCTATTAACTATCTTTTTTTGTGTATTTTTTTGCATTTTTCATGCTAAGATTTCAAAGTTCTTTATCTTTCTCCAAAATACTAGTTATAATGTCTGTTATAAATATTACATTGCATGCTCAAACCTTCTAAACATAATCTTTGTCAATTCTTGTTACTACATCATGTTTCACTTCACAATGCTCCTTTATGGCACTGTTCCTCACTCTAACATCATAGTGGTTTAATTTTCAATTCAATTTCTTCATAGTAAAAAGATCCTTAACGAAGATCCCATTTTTGCTTCCCTTTTACATCTTTATAAAAGTCACGGAGATTTCAACGTTTTCTTTTTGCAATGGGGTAAGATTTAAATATTTGAAGGTATAGTTATTTTAGTGATGGAAAAATACTATTTAGACTGCGGTCAGGATTCGAACGTGCGAATGCGTCCTCTGGTTCAATACACCAGACGCTATGACCTACTAAGCCATCGCGAGTCCAACCCACCAGGTTGAAATTTGCCTTGACATGCTAAATTTAAATCTTAAAGGTGACCTCAGACCTTTTAGTGTTGTACATAGATTCTTTACAAAGCAATACTAGACACGTGTCTCGGATTTTGCATATAATAAAACGAATGCTGTATAAATATGTACGTCTTTACAAAGACATTTTCAAATGTTTATTTGCAAATTCAAATGTGAGTAAATAATTTTTACTTACTGTTTCGACGTCCTTCTGCTGCTCAGCCATACATGAAACAAAAAAAGAGAATGGGTTAGAGAATATAAACATCGTGTGATCGAAGGAAGTGGTTCCTCTCTCTTATTTCTTCGATAATAATACTTCTCATTGCTCTTGTTTCCCAAACCCAATACAAAAATAAGGCTTTATCGGGGTCGCGAGTTCGATCTCCAGACAAATTCAGATTGGAATATGCTATTCGCAACAGTGGATTTCGATACCAAGACTTTTGTACTAGCGTACCATTCAAATAGTTTTTCGAATCAGCGTGCGTCGCAATAATGTCATTCGAATCTTCATATCACCCCCGGTTTTAAGCTAATTAACATAACCCTACGACTCTTAGAACGGGGCAGCGTGGGTGAATCTGGGGGCGCCGGGCGGGTCGCTAGTAACTCTTTAGATGGAGCTTTGTAATTACTGACGTCATATTAATTACCGCTTACCATCAGACGACTCGTTTGTCATCCCATTATTAGCAATAAAAAAAAGTTTTAATACGACTTTCGGAAAACAAAAGCATTTCAAGGAATTTTAATTGAATTATCTCTCTATTTTTGATGTTGAGCCTAAAGTACAATTTTAATTAACTACCCATTATTTATATTTGATGCGAATGGAATAAAGTACCCGGTAAAAGATCTAAATAATGAAAATTACTGTTAAAGTTGGAGGCTTTCACCGGAGCGCAATAGTGCGTTTCGTTATATACGTTTATTTTATTGTAATACTAGCTTCTGCCCGCGACTTCGTCCGCGTAGCATGATGATATATAGCCTTAGCCTTCCTCAATAAATGGGCTATCTAACACTGAAAGAATTTTTCAAATCGGACCAGTAGTTCCTGAGATTAGCGCGTTCAAGTAAACAAACAAACAAACTCTTCAGCTTTATATATTAGTACTAGCATCTGCACGCGACTTCGTCCGCGTACCGTGATGATATATAGCCTATAGCCTTCCTCAATAAATGGGTTACCTAATACTGAAAGAATTTTTCAAATCGGACCAGTAGTTCCTGAGATTAGCGCGTTCAAGTAAACATTAGTATAGATAATGAACAAATAGCGTCTGATAGTAAAGCCTATAGACGTCGAGAATACCAAAGTATCACCCATGCAATCGTGAGATGTCAGTTGAAAAACTAATTTAATCGATAACTTCTTTGATTATATTACTCTCCAAAATGCAAGACAAAAGAATGAGCATATTATTGCTTAGAGACAGCGGCATAATATTTCGCTATTGTGGCGGCAGAGTCCCACACACACACACTTAAAAAAAATACATCACACTTATTTTAAACCCAGAGGACCATGGACACATACATACTTACACATAAACACGTGGGAGAGCCATGCTGCGGCACGAATGGGCCGGCTCGACCGGAGTGATACCACGGCCTCACAGAAAACCGGCGTGAAACAACGCTTGCGTTGTGTTTCGCCGAGTGAGTTGAGGTTACCGGAGGCCCAAACCCTTTTAAAGGCGGGCAACGCACTTGCGACTCCTCTGGTGTTGCGGGTGTCCATGGGCGACGGTTATCGCTTACCATCAGGTGATCCGTTTGCTCGTTTGCCCCCATTTATTACATTAAAAAAAACCTCTTACATTTTTTTTAAATTTAGTCAAAACCAAGAAGCCGTAATATGTGGAATTCCGTAGAATTGTAAGAAGATGTAAGTAAGTTTTGTTATGACCACGGTCTTGAAATTTTTCATACACGTAGGTACTTGGTTCGCTGGCGTATCTTCTACATGTTTTTTATGGTAAACCTAGATTCTCAGATCAGGTTTCCTATAGTGGCACTATATATTTTTTACTGACAAAAAAGGAGGGTGTTCTCAATTCTGTAGTAGGTATGTTTTTATATGTTTGTCAGAACTGCTTCGTTTTTAAACCCATTTTGAATGTTTTTATTTAAAAAATATTTACTCATGAAGTTTCCCATTCAGCTCAAAAGGTCTTTTTACAAAATTTAGAACAAAATGACTGATCTAAATAACGATTAGAGCATCGTCAACATAGCTAAAATTCTACTTTCCACTTAAAGTAACTTTGAAAAAAAAGGCATCGATTTACGAAACTGACATGACATTATTTTTAAGGTTTTGTAGACGGTTTTATTTGTGTTAAAAGTTATATTTAAGTAATGCAGTGTTAAAAAACATAAATAAGCTTTCAGTGTCATAAAAAATACAGCTTATTGAAATGTATTAAAACACATTTTACAGAAAACATAATCACTCTTAATGACATGCTTAAAACTCTGTTTAATCATAAAAATAAAACGTCATTCGCAGAAGTTTTTGTGGCAAAAGTAACGTAATGTCATATGAAGCGAACGCGCCTTCACGAACGATAAATGGTATACGTGAAAAAGGCGGGAAGCGGCCATGTTCGATTTTTTTTCTGGCTTTGTACATTGAGTTACCCTGAACTAGAGAAGATAGTGCAATATGAAGTACTATGAGTTGAGGAGTTCACACCACGAATCTATACTGATAATAATAATAAAAGTAACTCTGTTTGTTAGGGTTTCAAGCCTAAATATTAATATAAAATATTTTTTTATGATTTTTGTATGGGAATAGATTGGACTTTGGAAAAGGTAAAAGATGCGAGTGAAATCGCGAACAATGGCTAGTTATTTATAGGTGCCAGTCCTAGGTTCGACCAGGTCAGGCAATGTTATTTGGTTTGTTTATTGGGTAATTCTCAGAAGCAGCAAATAGATTGGATTGGTTCCTGGTTAATGACAATAGGTTTCTCCCCTGTATACATGAGACCTACAACCAACCGGCGAACTTTACACGTTAGCAGAACATCTCCATACGTGACGCACGAATCTACGGTTCAGAGGTTAGGATATTGGCTCGGCACAAATATTGGTATAGCCTACAGGGTTAATTGATCTTGGTGCTTGTGTCTGTTAGAATTTGTGTTTGGTTGAAATTCGATTAGAATACGAGTACTTGTGTGGGACGAAGTTTTTTTGTTACTGGCAATAGGCTCGTCCCTTTTTTCTCATTATATGGTATCTAAATATACCGAAGACTGCGGTTTTTTCAGTTTTATTAGTATACTTCTGCCTAATCTTCCGGGGAACACAGGCGTGATGATATGTATGTACAAATATTTGCGCTCAAATTGCGTCTTTTTTTATGTTGAGGTTGGTTGTCTTAGTACGAAATACAGTGTACCTCAATGTCGTTTTATTACTCTTCGCTTAAGAATCCGCTTCAATTTCTTCCGCTGAAGAGTCAAAGGCTTGCGTCTGTTTGTTTTTTTATGCTTAATGTACTTGAGGTTTTATTTTGTCTGCGAGCTCATAATAATTTTATATAAAGAGTTAAATTATGAAGAGGTTTTAATAGGCAGTTTGTTGTGTCTTCTCTTCATATAATTATAGTAAAAACCAAGGGAAAAGACTCGTCCTTACATTTTCTAGTATCTTCTAGAAATATGGAAATTATAAAATTTAAAGCCATTTTTTTTATTAAGGACTATAACCGTCCAGATTTTATGTAATTAATAGGCAAAATATGACTTTAAACTGTACATATTTTTTGCCTGCCTCGTTAGTGTATTGGTTGTAAGAGTGACTACTCAGAAGATCCTCAGTTTGATTCCTAGGTCAAGCAAAATGTTATTAGATTTTAATATTCTCTATACCGGCTCGGAGCATGGCTTTGAGCCCCTTATTGGGAATAGGCTTGTCACCTATCATCTATATAAATAAATAAAATTGGAGTGTCTGTTTGTAATATTAAAATAACCGCTTTTTACTAAGTGCATTTTGATGTATACACGGTACATTTATCAAAACAATTTTTTTTAATGTTTGTCTGTCGGTCTGTCCGTCTGTCTGTTTGTTTCGGCTAATCTCTGAAATGGCTGGACTCTCTGTAACAAGAAGTAACTTAGGCAACTATTTTGTGTTTTTTTTAATATCACGCGGACGAAGTTGCGGGAAACAGCTAGTGTAACTCAAAATATTACGACGAATGTTGGGTGTATAATATACTACCTACCTAACCCTTCGGGGAATACAGGCGTGATGGTATGTTATCTTTCAGTACAAGACTGTCAGGCTATCTTGTAAAAGTGTGTAGATCATGCCCTACTACTAGATATAATCTTTTAGCGAGTTTTTACGACCCCCATGGGTTGAGGATGACACGTACTACCTACATGTAGTGGAGAACCGGTGGTTCACTAGAACCGTCTCGCAATCAAAAGTGATAGTGACTTTAGCCTGTGGGCTACTGTGGGTCATGCTAGTTGAAACATTAAGAAGTCATTAAATCTCTCATTTACTTACGACTTCTTAGTAGTACGAAAATATTACAACCCTCAAAACGCCCTTCGTGACTTCACGCTATCATTGGGAGAGGAAGCCACAAGAAACTCTCAAGCTTTTACCCGTATTGTCCCGTTCCTAAGAGTCATAGCGTGATGTTAAATAACTTAAAATCTTCCTCATGAATCGCTCCGTCTACTAATAAAAATCGCATGAAAATCTGTTCAGTACTTTTTTTACTGCATAGGGGGGCAAATGAGCAGGCGGATCGCCTGATGGTAAGCGATACAGCCCATAGACACCCGCAACACCAGGGGCCCTAGTCTGCTATTTCAATTGACTCAGAATGACCGTCCAATGGCACTAAATGACATAAGAAATGACAGATTTCGTAGAGAAAACTGTCAAAAATCAACCATTATGAAGTCACTGAATCACAATTCTGACACTACTGAATAGTAGACTCGGCTCCCTGAGAACTCTAAAGTGCGTTATCGCCTTTTAAGGGAGGGTTTGGGCCTCCAGTATCCTCACTCACTCGGCAAACACAACGCAAGCGTTGTTTTCTGTGAGGCCGTGGTATCACTCCAGTCGAGCCGGCCCATTCGTGCCGAAGCATGGCTCTCCCACGTGTAAGGATACAGTATATTTTGCACGTGGATATACCTAAATTTTATATTTATATTGGCTTCTGTTGCTCTAATAAAGTCCCCATATATAAGTTTTTTCAATATCTTTGATGATGATGATGATGATGATATGGGTCCGACCGGTTTCGGTCACGGCGACCGCTTTATGGACTCTGCTGCCGTTGGTGAGCTCGCATGTGGCTCAATATCTTTAATGTACCTACAGAGTACAGACATCGAACCGTTACAATTTTATTATAAGTATAGATGAGGAATTGAGGAGTTTTACTAGTCCTTCCCTTGAGATATCTACCTGGTTTTCTTTATAAGTCTATTTTATTTATACACGTAATTATTTTTTTTAATTGCAATGACATAACGTCCAATGAATTCTAAAAAGGGGAATTATAAACAGAGATGATGTTTAAATTTCCGTTTTTTGTGCGAAAAAACTTCACTTAAGCGTTAAATTGCTTGGAATTTTCACTTTGAGAGATTTTCGCTACTGTAGTGTTGTGATGATATTATTATGCATATGTTTATCGATAAGTATTAATTTCGGTGAAAAAATAACCAATTATTCCGCAGATTTAAATGTAACTTTTTTTAGCAAAATCAGCAAATCAAAGTAGTTCAGGAGTTGCAAGCGTGGCTGCAGAGCTTGAAGGTCTGGGTTCGATTTCCGAATCAAGCATTGTTTTAATATTTGCTACGAAATAATTTGGATTTGTAACCAATTTTGTACACTAGCTACACCTCTGCCTAACCCTTCGGGGAATACAGGCGTGTCATTATTTTGTCAGTTTATTTACTTATTTGATCCCTGAAGAGCTTCAGAGCATAGTATACCTTATATAAGAATTTTAGTAGCTCATTTCAGCTGAATCGTGATTCTGTTAACGAAAACACAATTTTTCAGCGCTGCCGATAAATTTTTCATGTAAGCGTGTGACAGGCGAGCATAATGATAAGGTGCTGTTGAAACCAGAATATATCATAGGCAGGTACTTTAACATACCATAATGCCAGTATTCCCGAAGGGTTAGGTAGAGGCGTACTTATGTACACCCAAAGTTTACCAATGAAAAGTTCAATTTCGTATTCAGGTTAAAAAAATAATAAAGAAAAACCAATGGAAATATTAATTCAAATGTATGCATAATAAATCTAGATCCTGAACTGATACTAAGAATTTCATATTCGTTTCATGGGAATCGAACTAAAATAAAATTGTAAATACCGTTAGATTATAATCTATCTCGCGAGATTATAAACTGTCAAAAGGATTGTGCACTGTTACCGCTTACAATTTAACCCATTATTTCGATTCTGGCATCATCGTGTTGTTACGGTTCTATCCTAACCATTATTTAACTTCGTTAAATTATAATTTACCGAAAAAAATGCGTTAAATGATAATCTTTCTAAATCTTTAGAGAGATCCACTCTCTTTAAACCTAATCATACCAATAAATAATATCGATACTTTTATTTCTTCTTTTTGTGTTTATCGATACCGAATGCAGTGCCTCTCCCATCACTAGTAAATAATCGGATTATCGTAGTTAGACTGAGCATTAAAGACTTTTTATATTGCCTCGCTATTGTTGTTTTATTTTTATTTTTAAACATTGTTGTTTACAATGTTTATAATATGATTAATATGACTTTAATTAGTACATACATACATACATATATATTTTCACGAGAGACTATAGATTTCCACTTGCTACGATCCTGGCACACTACACTCTACTACTTCGCTTCATCTACGTTCATTAACCTCCTCATGCATGATCGTCGGTTTAGGGTGCTCTTAACCTGACCTTTTATAAGAACGGCCGCAACTTGGTTGTGGTACGTTCGTTTAATTAGTAATATATACATAATAATATACCATTGCACCTGTATTTGTGTATGGATGGGTGACCATTCTTAGCACATCGAGACCCCTTCGTGCCTCGGAGAGCACGTAAAGCCATCGATCGCAGTTATCACATGAACATCTATGTCAATTGTTAGTAGTAGTCAGAAGCCCATAAAAATGCCTGACAATCAGTCTATCCTCCGAATATCGTTATTGCCCAGAAATTGGGTTGCGGAGATCTGTTCGCAGTCGCTTCCAGCCACATCTGGGTAGTCTGGTAGCCGACCCCAACATAGTTGGGAATAGGCTCGGAAGATGAATACCATCAGACCTGTATTTCCTGAAGATTTATAGGCAAGGGTCCATAGAATGTAGGTACTTATACCTGCATATAGGATTCGTATGGTATATTTTCAATGCTTATGGGAGCAAGCCTTTTTTTTAATAAGTCCTAATGTACATACCATCACGTCAGTACTCCTTGAAGAGTTCCCCTGTCCTTAATCAGGGCACAAATCTAAACTCTGAGATATTACAGGCCCAAGACTAATTTTCAAAATTAAAATGTATATTTGGGAATGAAAAATAAATTAGCTTGTGCTAAAACAAAATTAAAAGAATATACAGGACATTTCTATAGCCTGATGTAGGCGTGCCTAATGTTATAAATTTTGCAGTATACATTTCCCCGGTTTCTTTTACATTAAACGCAAAGGGATACCCTTAGGGTCCTATTTATTTATTAATGCTTCCACTTCATACGCAGATGACTACAAAAGGGTTTTTGATAATAAATACCGTGCAATTTGTGAGCTTTAGGTATATTTTGTTCAAAAACTTAGTGATATCTTCGGGGACGGGCGGTCTTGAAAAAACATGACAAAATCAAATCAATCGGGAGGATACTCCGATCTGGCAGGTGATTCAGGGAATCTTAACAGCGTAACCGAACTTGTTGGCCAGACACGGAATGCCTCCAGCCAGGAGCAAATTATAAACTAAGCAATAGCAGCTAAGGGCGTCCCCTTACGGGAATCGGGTGAAATTATTTCGGGGCAAATTTAAAGCTACTGGCTCGGCGGGGGCCGGCTCGAGCAAGAGTCAGGGGAGGTTACCGTTACAGGGTCTTCGCGATAGGGCTCGCCAGCGAGGACGGTAGATCGGACGGCCCCCGATGGTTCATGTCAGGTGATTATATATGTACAAGTTCTGTTGTAAATTTCACTTGTGCAATTTAGGATTTGTTCGTCACAGTTTTGTATACAGCGCGGTAGGTGTCGCTACAATCACCTCTGATATTTGAAATGTCAACCTATCTATTGCACTGCAGGGCACGGTTCTCCTCTCCCAGACACGGAACAACTACCTAAGCTGTATATTATACAAATATTTGCTTAGATCGAACCTGCAATACGCGTTGCAGAAGCCAAACGCTCAACCGCTACGTCAAACGTGTCTTCAAAACAAATATACTATGGATGCTTATTAGTAGGTAAACTTCTGTCTAGCCCTTCAAGGAATACAGGCGTTGTTGTAGATTATAGTACGTTCAAGAATTCTCTAGTAAGTACAGCTTGTTCGAACTAAGTACACGCGCACCTGCGGTATACATAATTGATTGTTTTAATTCAGTATACGCCTCAGATGGCTTACGGTAAACACATGTTGTACGGCATGGAATAGAGGGCCTGGTGGCTAATGGCTAGGTGATTGATTTGGTAGGTTAACCATGAGAATAATTCTCTATACGAATACTATGTCAGAAAATACGTTTTTTTTTATGTGATAGCAGGCAACCGAGCATACGGATCGCCCGATGGCAAGCGATCACCGCCGCATTCTTGTTAACCCCTCGTGCTAAGCTAGATTGCTTGTGTTACGAGTGGGTTCACGTCGGTAGTGCAATGGGTGGGGTTCGAACCGGCAACCACATGATCGCAAGTCCGACGCCCTAGCCATTAGGCTACCGCCGCTTACCGCCACCGCTGTGATTTTTCGTGATACAGTTTTGAAATTTTGTACATAGATTCTTTACATAACACAACATAACATACCATCACGCCTGTATTCCCCGAAGGGTTAGGCAGAGGCGTACTAATGTACACCCACAGTTCGCCGGTATGTTTAGGTCCCATGTAATAGGGGGCGAGCCTATTGCCATTAACCGGGCACAAATTCCTAACTCCGAGCTGCTACTGGGAATTTCATAGAAAAACCCAATAACACTTTGCTCGACCTGGGAATCGAACCCAGGACCTCTAGCGTAGCAGTCGCGCTCAGGACCACTTGGCTAATGAGGCAGTTTCTTTACATAAAAATACTAAACACGTGTCACATGTTTTGCATATACTTACTAAAACGAAGGTTGTATGTATACATACATTTACCTGTATCACCACGGCCTATCGGTTCCCATAATTTCCCGGCCGAGTGAAAGAACTCCCGCGGTGACACAATGAAAAATTGCGCCCTGCGACCTAATTCCCGGCACCATTAGCTCAACATTGATCTAAAGTGCAAGAGAAGCGGCCACGGTGGTTGGTATTAGGGATATATTAAATTACTAGCTTCTGCCCGCGACTTTGTCCGCGTAGCATAATGATATATAGCCTATAGCCTTCCTCAATAAATGGGCTATCTAACACTGAAAGAATTTTTCAAATTGGACCAGTAGTTCCTGAAACTAGCGCGTTCAAGCAAACAAACAAACAAACTCTTCAGCTTTATATATTAGTATATAGATTAGCTCCACCTTCCGAACCGCATTTCCAAAGTACCTACATTAAATATTTCCTAAGATAAAAAACAATATATTTATGTCCTATCCCAAGATGTACCTAGGTAATCTACATATTATTTATTAGGTATACGATATTTTTTTTATGGAATAGAGGGGCAAATGAGCAGACGGATCACCTGATGTTTAGTGACTATCGCCGCCTATGGACACCCGTTACAACAGAGGAGTTGCAAGTGCGTTGCCCACCTTTTAAAAGGGTTTGGATCTCCGGTATCCTTACTCACTCGGCGAAACACAACGTCAGTGTTGTTTCACGCCGTTTTTCTGTGAGGCCGTGGTATCACTCCTGTCGAGCCGGCCCATTCGTCACGAAGCATGGCTCCCACGGTAAGTGATCAATGATATTTATTTCTGTAAATAGATCTTTTAAAGACATTTTTCAAGTCATTGTTTATCATTTTTACCCGACTGCCGAAGGAGGAGGGTTATGTGTTTGACGTGTATGTATGTATGTATGTCCGTTCCTATGTCCGCTCGTAACTATTCAACGGTGCAACCGATCTAGATAAATGATACCTCATTAGATTTGTCTTGATGGCATTACTGGGAATTTTAGAGACGGACACGATTTTGAATGGGTCCCGACGGCAAAATTGACTTTATTCTACGTTATAATTTATTATTTTATGTATTTATCGATCATGAAAACATTTAAATGGTGTTGTTATTCAATATTACTGTACATAGGTCTGGGCAACTAGACTTGTTTTTGTCTTTTTAGTTTTTTTAAAGTGTTTTTATGCAGTCGGGTTTTTTAGTTATTTTTTTAACCAAGTTAAATTTTATCGTCTCGTTCTGAAAAGGAGCCCATATCCAGTATGTCACGTTCTCTGGTAGGCTGTATTCTTGCAAAATTCAATTTTCCTTTGGTGGTGCGATGTTTTAATTAAGAATGCCGCGATATACAGCGATTGATGTTCTCAGCTAATGTGGCATGACAACATGTGACATTAATCAATTTCAAGACAAAATCTTAGCAAAAAGCTTAAAGAACTTTATCACTATTTCTGTAAGTAGCTGTGAATTTTTCTCGGCTCTTAATTTTTTTTTAAGTGAAAACTTTTTAAGCGGCGTTGTGCACTTTTTTGGGATGGGTAAAAAATGTTTAAACTCGCGTCAGGACACGTGACCTGATCGAAAATTCGTAAGACGGTTGTAATAGTTCTGAAGTGTTCAAATTTTATAACATAACATACCATCACGCAGGCGTGCCTACGTGATGCGTGCGATACGTGAGGCGTACTTATGTACACCCACAGTTCGCCGGTATGTTTAGGTCCCATGTAATAGGGGGCGAGCCTATTGCCATTAACCGGGCACAACTTCCTAACTCCGAGCTGCTACTGAGAATTTCATCGAAAAACCCAATAACACTTTGCTCGACCTGGGAATCGATCAAAGGACCTCTAGCGTAGCAGTCGCACTCAGGACTACTTGGCTAATGAGGCAGTTGAGAGTGTTAAAATTTTAATGTACTATAAATTGACATGTTTGTGTACGATAGCGCATTAAATGAATATTGTATTTTACCACGTAAATGATAGTACTTTTATACTGATAAAGTAATTCATGCGAAATTCCCTAACCATTCCGAAATTTAAAAAATGCACAACGATAATGTTTAAGTTTTCACTTCTGCCGGCACTCCCGGAGTGCAACCCTTTGTTTTTTTTTCATCAATCCGACTGGTACTTTCAGAGATTAATACGTTCAAATAAAATTTACAAACTCTTCAGACTAATTATCTATGATTCTGCACAAATGTGCCTGAAATAAAAATGTATCCGGCCCTCAGATCCGGCCGATGTCTGTACATCTATACTAATATATAAAGCTGAAGAGTTTGTTTGCTTGAACGCGCTATTCTCAGGAACTACTGGTCCGATTTGAAAAATTCTTTCAGGGTTAGATAGCCCATTTATTGAGGAAGGCTATAGGCTAAATATCATCACGCTACGCGGATGAAGTTGCGGGTAGAAGCTATTAGATATATTTATAGAAGAAAAAAATATAAGGAGCGTCTTTATTGGAGCAACAAAAGCTAAAACAACAATTTTTAGAATTTTTTGATGTATGTCTGTTGATACCTACATCTCGAAAAAACTGCGTGGAATTCAATGCAATTTTCACTGATATATTGTTAAAGGTTTAATTTAAAAACTGGTGTATCTTTCATAATCCTTTTGGAAAGCGAACGAATCCGCAGAAAACAGCTAGTATTCGTATAGAATTATTAGATGATAAAGCTTGCGCTGTGGTAATATTTTGTCCATACACATTCCGCGACAACACTGCTTAGTTATAAAAAAAAAACTTCACGCCACAAAATTGAAACATCATGGTCCTTTTAAAAACACAATATTTTCTTTGCAACCGTCATTCTTATCGAGAGCTTGAAAAGTTGCAAAGTTAAAAAGAAAAATGTCAAAAGATACGACGATTCATGGTCCTGGAGCCAAATAAGCGTAAAGTGAAGGAAAACCTTCTTTGTCGTACGACTCACAATGTGATCAAATTAAAAAATAGTGATGCGCCACTAATTGCTGTGAGACATCGACATCGATATTATTGATAGTGGTTTTATCGTGTTTTTCATCGTAATGGGTTTATAGCTTATAGCCCGTGCCCCAGTAGTGGGAAAATAAATGGGATAAATTCTAAAAGTCAGTGGTACGTGTCCTGTTTTAAATTCGACCATTAATTTAAAACAGTCTGACAGTCCAATAACTAGGCTGTAACTTTTCCCTTTTTTATTCCAAAACATAAACAATGTAAACAAAATATAATGAGATTGGTAAGATTACAAAGATTTTGTGTAAAATAGGGCCTTACAAAGTAAACGGCCAATAATATTTTAGTGCCTAAGGGTAGCACCCTAATAACGTTATAAAAACGTCGATAAAATAAATCTTCGACCTTATTTATGAATAATACTTGGAATAGGAGAACGTGTAGCGTATCTTTGGATACAAAATGTTAAAATGTGTTTTACAGCTATATATATATTTTTTAAATTAGATGTTTAGAAACCGCCTCATTAGTCTTACATCCATCACTAAGGTCTAGGGTTCGATTTTTATGTTCAACAATGTTATTGGGTTTTTCTTTGCAATTCTTAGTGGCAGCTCGGAGTTTGAATAGAAAATCCAAACTTGGTCAAAGATAGAGCACGAAATTCATGGTTTTAGGTTCTGGCTCTTACATAATATGTATGACAGAATACCGTAATTTATTTGGCGCGCTCAGTGAAGGTAGTAACCAATCAGACCGATCATTAGATCTTACCACTAAGCCTAGGGTTTTATCGACTTTTACAACATGCGGCTAGGATGATTGGTAATTTTGGCCGTCTTGCCGCTGCAAATTTAACCTTGAATTCTATCGACACCGCCCCATCACTAGCAGCAAAAGATAACGGCACATAGTTTACTGGGTAAACTTTTGTGCAATTATTTTAATAGACGACATCTCAGAAACTGCGTAGCATTACTCATTCTTTCGCTTACTTTCTGCTCGCCTGTGTGTTGCTGGAGCGTGAAGTTATAAGCTTTTAGCGACGATGAAATAATTGTCCCGCCGGGTAACCAGAGATGGATCACGAAGATTCTAGAACACTCTATCGATAGTAGGTAATAATAGTTCCAGATCAACGTTACAACGAAAACAATAGACGAACCAATCTACTCGTGTTTTATAGAGTTATCAAGATTCTGAAAAGGTTCTAGAACTCTAGAATCAGTTCTAGAATCTTCGTGACAAGTATAATGCGATACAAATGCTATGTCAGAAAATACAAGTTGAATTGAACTTTATTGCTGAGTTCATCTGTGTTGGTACCACTGCATATCAAAATATTCTACCGCTAAGCAATTATGTGCTAATATTATTGTGTTCCGGTTTGAAGGGCAATGTAGCCAGTAATTAAAATAAAATATTACTGATGATTGCGACCTCAAGATGATAGGTATCGTGCTTGTAATACTACTGGTGTTCCTGATCTATATGCTACGGTTGCCGCTTACCAGCGGGTCCCTATGCTGGTTACAATAAATATAGTTTCCGCCCGCGACTTCGTCCGCGTGGAATAGTTACTTAGTCTTAGCGTGATGATATATAGCCTATAGCCTTCCTCAATAAATGGGCTATCTAACACAGATTAGCGCGTTCAAGCAAACAAACAACAAGTTTGTTTGTTTGTTTGCTTGAACGCGCTAATCTCAGGAACTACTGTTCCGATTTGAAAAATTCTTTCAGTGTTAGATAGCCTATTTACTGAGGAAGGCTATAGGCTATATATCATCACGCTACGCGGACGACGTCGCGGGCAGAAGCTAGTTAAGTATAGAAGTATAGATTAAAAAGATTGGAGTGATAACAATCGCTAATATCTTGTAACTCGGTCCAAACTAGTGTTGTGTTAAATTCGAGAGAATTGCTCCTCTCTGCTATTTTTTGCGAGAAAACTCGAAAGCATTCTATGCCCGGCCCTTCTATTGCAGGCTTTACAAATTACGAGAACATTCTATTGCGTTGATGTATCTGATACTTAGATATAAAGAGTTTGGTAATGGTATTCTTGATGGTAGCAATTTCAAATAGGTAGTTATAGATAAATAGTACATCTATGTTGAGGTCGGCTTCCAATCTAAATATATACTGAATATCAGTATTTTACGCAAAGCGACTGCCATCAGACCTCCGTAACCCAATTTCTGGGTAAAACATTAGTAATTTTTTGTTTTTACATTTTACACAGCGCCATCTAGTCCCAAACTAAGCAGAGCTTGTACTATGGGTACTAGACAATGGATATAATACTTATATACTTTTTTTTTGTAAATACATACTTATAATATATAAGAAACACCCAGACGAACACAAACACTTATATTCATCACATAAATATTTGTGTCCTGTGGGAATCGAACCCACGACCTCATGGTCAGCAGTCCGGTACTCTAACCACTAAACCACAGAGACCGTCTGACACCACAGAGAGAGTCATTATGACAGTGTGCAATATTTTGATAGGTAGCGTAAGAGTGGAAAAATTGAAAGAGTTTGTATAACTGGGTTCTATGTCTACTGGAGATGGTAAGCATGAGAGCGACATTGAAAAGAGAGTGAGTGCCGGTAATCAAGTGAATGGGGCGGTACACACTTTCATGAATAGGCGAAGAGGTTCCGAAAAGGCGCGGCGGGCTGTAATTGGGGGATTTAAAATATTTTTTTAGGATACGAAATATGTTTATTAGCGTCACTAAGCCCTTTATTTATATATCAAACACCACTCAACTGCCCTATTGTAGTAGTATAGGTACTGATTTCTGCCACTTACGCGAATATTAGACATTGAAAATACCCAAAACTGCAAGACTAAAGGACACGGGTGAGCTCATTCTGCGTGAATCGGATCGCTAAAAATTAACAAAGATGTAAGGTAGGTGTTTTTTGTAATTTTAACATTAAGACGTCACACACCTCAGTGTACCCGTGACCCTGAATGCTGTGAAGGATCCGAAACGTCTGGAATTAAATAATAGCAATACAACGCGATAAAAACCGTAAAAAATAGTTTCATTTGAATGCCCAAATGTATTCTTATAAGGCTTAGTCAGAGGTATACTGATGAATGCCCAGAGTTCTATTGGTTATTTGGTCACGTTACTTGCATGTCAGATTCTCATAGCAAGAATTATAACCCACGCCACATTTTTGAAAAACATTTATTAAATGCAAAATTTATTTCCTTACTTTTTCCTTAGTTTTAATTTTTTTACCTCTGCAAAAAGTCTCCGAAAATTTTTTCAACTGAGAGACTTAGCAACTTCAACAAATAAACGGAGAAGAAATTAATCCTGCCATTTCTCACTGTCACCATCGGTTTAACGTAAAAACTGGTGCCTTCGCATTGAGGTATAGGTACTTCTCACTAGAGCCGCTACGTGGTTACATTTTGACTCAATTTTTGAGTGCAGTATTTTTTAACGACGACTTTAATAACATTTTCTTGATTTTATTTAAGCCAATTTTTGGTCTCATTTTCAGCAACCTCGTTGGCTGAGTTGACTAAAGCGTCCAAAGCAAGCTAGATGAAGTTTAAATTGTTTTTCGGACTTTTCCGGTGGATCACAAAAAACTGTCATACAAGCCGTGTCCTAACATTAAGGAACGCAACAAAAAAGTAGTATACAATTTGTTGCAGTCATTGTTCGGAAGTTATGTGTGTACCTACATTTCAGCAATTAACTATTAATTCTTTTCAACGTGTGTATTTAAATGAGTTGTTGATTAACCACCAATTAATCAAGTTTTAATACCGCGTTGTGGTATCTTCTGTAGTTTATAATACCTCAATGTATTCCCTCAATATTATTCTATCGTCAATCCCTCAGGCAGAGGGTGATTAACCGATTTTTATAGAAAATTTTATAAAAATCTAATTATGCAAGTTAGAAAAAGTAGTAGATTAGTGGTTAATTACATTAAAATTATCTAAAAATCTAGGCTGACGAGATGAAAATTGATAAGCCTGAGGTATTTCATATTGGTGATAGGATATTGTAAGAGAGTAGGTTTGTTTGTTTTTGTGTTTTGTTAAGTTAACAAGAATTACTTTTTTAATAAAGACAGAAACCTATATCTAAGACATCATTGGTCCAGCGCTATGATGACTACTAGCAATACACAAAACTAATTAAAAGAATTCAAAGTACTTTCTTACCACAACATTGTGTAAAACGTGGTTCAAGAAACTATAGAAGAATAAAAAGCCAAATAATATCGGAGCTAGGAATCGAACATAAAAGAACCCAGTATTTTTATTAAAAATCAATAGCAGTTTCTAAAGTAAACTCCAAAACATTTTTCCATTTAAAAGTCCGTGGCACAAAAAGGTAGAAACTTTCTACCTTTCTACCGTGTCGGTGGGAGAAATGTAAAATTGTGCTGGAGACGCCTGCTGGAAGGCCGTTTCATTTGCGAGAATTATTGAATTTGAATTATTGGAGTGGCCACCTTGGCCGTAACAGAAAACTTATGGAGTTGACGTAAATTTATAATTTTTTGAGTATATTGACTGATTCAATGGTCTGAGTCTTTAGAGCGTGAGGTCTTGGGTTTATATTTTACAGGATTTTTTATGTTTTCTTTCAATAAAAATACTGAAAAAGTCGATACGGTTATACTTTTCATCCCTTCTCTCTCACCTATCTCCCATATAAATAATACCTATCCTTTCCAAAATACGTTGCATAAGAAACATTAAAAATATTTTGTTCCAAGACCTACATGTTAATTAGGTTGTTTTAAGTTTTCTACTAGCTAAACTACTACTACCTAAACTGAAAAATAAAGTTGTTTAATAAAAACGAAACTGTTTATTGACATGCGTATATTACTATAGTAATTATTACTATAAGATAGATAGATAGATAGAATATACTTTATTGCACACCAAAATAATGCTAAGTACAAGCTTCCAAGTATTAATCCTAGAATGGTACAAGCATATTTTTAAATCTGAGAATCTAACTAAAATTATGCTATATTAAAATTGCAGCCTAAAAAATATTTTAACGACTCCACTCCATTCTATGTGCCAAGTCCAGTAGCGGTGGCAGGTGAGCAGTCACTGCGAAAATTCTGTTCCTCAGCCATTTGAAATTACAACAGCGAAGATATATTATATAGCTTCAGATAGTATAGCACATATCTGACGGTGTGCTACCAACTTTTGGGAGGAATCGTGATATTAATAAACCCTTACACCCTTTTTCATAAAGGTCTAAAAAATCTTAGAGCTATAATAATGTTTGTCTTTTTCTGACACGTGATTCTGTAACAGGGAAAGAAGATAAAACATCTTATCTATATATATAAAAGAAAGTCGTGTTAGTTACTTCATTTATAACTCAAGAACGGCTGAACCGATTTGGCTGAAAATTGGTGGAGAGGTAGCTTAGAACCAGGAGACGGACATAGGATACTTTTTGTCCCGTTCCCGGGGGATGTGATGACAGACCAAATTCCACGGGGGCGAAGCCGCGGGCAGAAGCTAGTATTAAATATAGAAAGGTTTTTAAATATAGAAATTAGTTTGATGTTCGGTCATACTATTGTACCTGTTTTCCCAAAAGAGTAAGGCAGAAGTATACAGTAGTACACCAATATTTGGCCGTTAAGTAATATGCGAAAAGTAATACCTAGTAACCACAAAACATATATTTAAAGAAATATTTTTAATACAATAGTCTGTATGTCTCTGTATGTTTGTACGCGTATCACGCAAAAACTCCTTCATAAAATTGGATGCGGCGTAATTGTATTGCTGGAGGTCTCATTTAAATCTGGTGCATGTTTCATCACGTCATAGGAGTTATTCTATTGCCATTAACCGGGCACAAATCCAAATTTTACGCTGATACTGAGAAGTTCATAAAAATCCCTATAACGCGGCTCGAACTCTACTTATGACCACAAAGGTCTTTGAGAAAGCTTTGTTCTATACATTTTTAATTAATTCGTCTTTGTAAGATCAACAGCAAATTGTACTAGCAAGCTACTTAAGGAAGATTATATCCAAAAATAGCTTCATTAAAGAAATTGAGAACCATTTTTGTTTCCTGATCAAACAGATTCGCTGGTGATATTGGAGCATGAATATGCTATAGAGCCCGCTCATGAAAATGTTAATCAGTATTAAAACACAGAACACCTAGTGATATGATTATCGAACTATCAAGTCGAGTTTGAATCTTAGGCACTGTTGAATTTTCGCATTAATGTGCCAATACATAATTAATTATCATCACCTTGGTCAAAGGGCAAAATAAAATATCGCAAGGAAACCCACATACCTGAGAGATTGTCTCAACGCTGTCTTGTCTTTCCAAGCCGCAGTAAGCAAGCGTGGTGTATTACGAGTAGTATTGCCTAATCACATGGGATTCTGACCCGCTGTTGATAAATTAATTTACACTAGATAAACATCTATCATCTTCTAAAGTTTTACATTTTGTATTGCCAACCCTCGAACTTGAGCCACATCTCAAAGTCAACTTGATTTATTTATATTATAACATTATATTAATCGATTAAATTTAGATATTTTATCAACATATTAAATTTCTAAAAATACCAACAAGTATGGCGCTCTATAATTTATTCATACCCCAATATTTCCCAAAATATTTGAACAGACAGAAAATTAATTAGGCCTAAGGCTTGTTTTATTTCATAAAAAAACTTTTCTAGTTACGCCACGCACTGAATTTTCAGGTACGTTGATAAGTTTAGGAGTTTTCAGGATTCGCTGAAAACAAATTCAATTCTGTTTTCAGTTACTGAAACTTTTTTACAGAAAAAGGAAAATAGACGACTTTGTGAAGTACTTTCTCGTTCTGTGTTGAAATAGAAATGTAGAGATTCCAGTTGATGGAATTTTGAGAAATAAAGTTCCTAGTGAGTACTCAATAATGGTTAAAAATGACAAGGTTAAAAAATATAATTAAAGAGAGATGAAAAATAAATTGGTCATAAAATTTTTACGTAAGACACACGTTCATTAGGACCAAAAATGAATCAACGGCAACATTTGTAAATTAAAGTAACTAAGGACCAACAATTTACTAACGCTTGTACAAGATTGTGTCAAAGGACCAACATAAAACAATTTAAGGCCAGCACGGTGGACTATGCCTAACTACTCTCATTATTAGAGAAGACCCTAGCAGTAAATGTATTGCTAATATGTATTTTGTAATATTTCAGTTATACAGTTAAAGAAAAAACACTCTTTACAACACGGGGAATAAAAGCGTGTGTATAATTTTATTCATTAATATTATCAAATTGTAAGTTTTCCTTAAATCATTAAATTTATTGTAAGATAAAATAAATATGTCGGGAAGAAATCTCAACTCCCTAATGAAGTTCTCGCAATATTCAGGTCCTTATACCACTTAAATCATAAAGAAATAAAGCTTCATTTCCCCACACTCAGTATGACAGGGTTGTCACCGCGCTGGCACGAATTTGTCTTCATTACCGAATTTAAACTAACTCACGTACACCATCTCATTGCAATACGGTACGTCTTGAGCATCTTGTATACACCATATTTTAGGGTTGTCACATAGAATATTGTTATGTTCGTCTAAGTGATTTATGGGTTCGTTTAAGATTTTGTTTTGTATTAATGGGGATATTTTTATTTGATTGAGTAAGCAGTTGTGAATGATAAGAGCGATGTTATTTTGGATACAGTAAGATTGTTAGGACTGGTCTACTCAAAGCTGCTATGGTTCTTTCCTCAAAAGGCCATTTCAGACATTGCCCTGTATTGTCCCACTCACATTATTTGCATTATTTTATGTCTGGACTTTAAAAGAGACCATGATTCTCTGAGTTTGTTTTGGTGTTTCTTCTCAGAGGTCGTCAGTTAGGAAATGCCGAAGCCATCTAGCTATGAAAAAAAAAACAAACCATTGACTTGTAAAAGTGTCTCTAATGATCTACTTACAGAAATAAATATCATTTCATTTCATTGTTTGTTTTCTTTTTATAATTATTATTAATTTAGTTGAATATCTGTATTAATACCACCATATTATTATAAAATAGGCTATTTTTTAAGGTTTTGCTTTTATAATAGTTAAATGACTTAATATTTATTATTATTTGACAGCCCTAGCTTTTCTTCCCCCACCCAGGTATTTCGCTGGTTATTACCAAAATTCTGAAATTTCCTGCTTCCTGTTTTTTAAGTGTACTCAAGTCAAAGGTGACTTTTTCGTTAATAATTTTAGTTAAACCCGTTCTGATTTCTAAATATATTTGACATTCGATAATGCTATATAAGAGAATATCTATTTTCACGTGGGAGAGCCATGCTTCGGCACGAATGGGCCGGCTCGACCGGAGTGATACCACGGCCTCATGGAAAACCGGCGTGAAACAACGGTTGCGTTGTGTTTCGCCGAGTGAAGGAGGTTACCGGAGGCCCAAACCCTTTTAAAAGGCGGGCACCGCACTTGCGACTCCTTTGGTGTTGCGGGTGTCCATGGGCGGCGGTTATCGCTTACCATCAGGTGATCCATTGGCTCGTTTGCCCCCCTATCTGATAAAAAAATAAGAATATCTATTCAATTTCTATCTGATGCCCCGTGTTAAAAATTGTACTACATCGACTATTATAGTTTAGCTTAATTCATACCAGAACTAGGTATTCCAGCTGTAATCAGTTTTTCAAGCAGCTTAGTACAAGCACTTAACGTTACCGTGGTACAAGGCTGAATTATATCTTTTATACAAAATTGCATCATTTAGTGACAGTGAAAGTTCTTTATTTATTGATTTAATTACAACGGTTACAAGCAATTATAGTAACTAAAACAAAAATAAAGAGACAATTATAACGATGATAATTACGTTTTCACTTTATAATCATGAGTACGTTTACCCCCTAAATGGTTAAAAGTGAATTCGAAATCACAGTGTAAAAGAAAAAGATAAACACTAGTAGCAAGTAACAGACATACTCACATGAATATTCTGGTCAGCTGGGTCCAGTTCTTGTGTGCCGTTGTACCACACAATCTTGGCGGCAGGTCTTGCTCCTGATGCTGTGCACGAGAGAGTCAGCAGAGTCCCTTGAGTAGCGTGGTCCCCTACGCCGGATATTGTCGTCTTGTTCGGAGGTACTGGAAAAGAAAGAAATAAGAATCATCAGGGTTTGAATATGACCCTATGATAATGGTATGGTTTATCTGTGTGTTACATGATATTGACCTATTACAGGAGGCTTAAGAAAGAAGATCTCACTTCAAATTCCCAGACTTTCCAGAGAATAAATAAAGTGACTTTATTATGTAATTTAAAAAATCAATCCGATCTTTTTATGGCCATTCTGATCACAGAAAATTCTTCTGAATCAGCATTTCATTTTGCAAACAATTTTAAAAGCTCTACTCAATATTAGACATGATTTTGTGACTCAGGAGAATGACTAAAGCATCTTGTGATTACATCTTGACACCGATCTATCCAATTTTTGGCAGTAGTAAAAAAATGCAAGATCGGTGTCTGAGTTTATGATCGAACCCTAAAGCTATGTTTATACAGCGGCGGAGCGGATAGTCGGGAGAATCGCTTGACCGAATCTAGGACTAAATAAAGGCTACAGATGAACTGTTACTACACATGTCACCATTTTTTAGAATATTTTTTCTATTATAGTATACTGTGTACAGCATGAAATTACTCGTGACTATAAACCACTTTTAGTGTATTAAAAATTACCGTGTCTATGTATTACTCTTACTGTGTTCCCAACACATATACATAATTATAATACATCTTCTTAAAGATATCTCTACCACTTAAAAACAATAGTAAGTCATTTTCTCACATTCTTGATGAAACAATTTTAAGAGTAAGTATTTTCTTGACCAAATGATCCTTTGCACGCCTCACTGTCATGTAAACACAGCTTTATGTAACGAGCCATACTATGTAAAGAGCTTATAACATTGGTGTGTCTTTTGGTCCTGAAGTGAAATTGGTCCTTTGAGTATAAAAAGACCAAGTTGCTTAATGGTATAAGTCTTTCATACAGTTCTATTATTTTGTTATTCCTAATAAGTAAGACAATTATTAAAGTGATTCTAAGTTGTCTTGAAATATAAAAAAATACACTGACATAATAAAACCATAGTTAAAAGTTAAATTATAAAATTTAACACAATTCTTTACACTGAACCCTTCAGACACATTATGTTCTATATTTTCTCACACATTCTATCATTTCTTAAACAAAAGAAACGCGTCCAATTTCTGTAATACTTAGATATAGAACAGTAATAGGGTAGAAGCACCTATTAACGTCCGACTGATTGACTGTGATGACCAATCAGCTTCGTGAAGTAATACACAGTAATTGAAGGAAAAAAATACCTTTTGATACGTGAAAGGTCATTAATACCTTATTATGTCTTATAAGACGAATATTGAAAGAGAACTTTCATCTAAGAAATAAGTAGTAGTATAAGTTCGTATTTATTTTGCGACATTATATTCATATTCTGTAGCAGTATAATTAATATATGAACGCCTTTGCTTATTTACGTATTCAAGAACCAAAAAAATATAAAAAAAAACAGATCTGGTATGATCTTATATCAGGTAAGAGAGCACGCGGAAATTTGTTACCTTATATTGAGTAGAGTTGAAGTCGAGTTGAAGTAGACAACGAAAACGGTCAGAGAGTAGCAACCATCTTTAATTTATTTTATTTAAACACTGCATTTAATTAATGTATAATCAAATATGAATATTTGACTGCCTAATAAGGATAGTGGTCCCAAGTGCGACTGAAGCTGAAGCCTTCGGTTTGATTCCCATGTCGAGCAAAGTGTCATTGGGTTTCTCTATAGAAATGTCAGCAGGATCTCGGCCTTAGTAGTTTGGATTTGTGCCCTGTTTGGCAATAAGCGCGTCCCTTGTTATTTGAGACCGAATAGAATCATACTGGCGAACTGCAAAGATGTAGATTGGTACACCTCTACCTAACCCTTTGGGGAATACAGACGCAGTGGTATGTATATATTGTACTAGCTTCTGCCCGCGACTTCGTCCGCGTAGCGTGATGATATATAGCCTATAGCCTTCCTCAATAAATGGGCTATCTAACACTGAAAGAATTTTTCAAATCGGACCAGTAGTTCCTGAGATTAGTACGTTCAAGCAAACAAACAAACAAACTCTTCAGCTTTATATATTAGTATATAGATATGTAGACTAAGGTCTAACAAGCCAAAGAGAATATTTTTCTCGTCTCACTCGATAAAATATGAAGTAGGGAAGAATTAAGTAGCAGGAATCTATTAGGCAGACGATAAATTGGTGTATATTAAGGGCCTTAATTCATTTATCCTTACAGCTTCCTATTTATGTGGCGGGGCAACTAGAAAAGTTGGAGTATGGTGATATTTCTAAATATTTCAATTTTGTACTTGTGATAGGTGTACCATAATAACACGGTATACAATAACCGCCTTTAATTGAAATAATTGTCTTTTATTGTAAGTAGAGTAAAGCCTATAGTTTTTACTGTTTTCTTTGCTTCAATTAAGCGGCGGTAGCCTAATGGCTAGGGCGCCGGACTTGCAATCATGAGGTTGCCGGTTCGAAACCCACGCATTTTAGCTTAGCACGAGGGGTTAACAAGAATACTAGTAATGTGCGATCCACATAGCTAGTAAGCTTTTTTTTTAAATAAAAAAAGGTTTTTATTTTAGTCAAGGAGCGGATAAATTTTTGAAGACCAATCACAATACAAGAGAAAATCATATTGTGGGGCAATTATTTATTTTTAAGTTAAAATATTTATTTCTAGATAAACATTATTATGTAGTTATACAGTTAACTAGTAGCGTATATACAGTATTTTTTTTTATATAGTGCGTGTTTCATCTTAGATTATATTCAACGTGTGCTTTTCATTAAACGCATTCAAATTGGGAATGC
Organism: Acronicta leporina; assembly: GCA_947256265.1. Classification (NCBI taxonomy): domain Eukaryota; kingdom Metazoa; phylum Arthropoda; class Insecta; order Lepidoptera; family Noctuidae; genus Acronicta; species Acronicta leporina. The sequence goes on along the minus strand of OX366537.1, from coordinate 807,815 downwards.
ATGAAAATGCATTGTTATTGTACAAATTAGGGCTTTCAAACTGCATCTTTGCACCAAAGTAACAGGTAGCTATTCCGCCGTATTCAGAGTAACCCTATTTTCTCTCGACGCGTAATTTACGCGACATAATTAGCGCAGATACTGGTAATGAATATTCTAGGGTGAGATAACTTTGTAAAGAATGTCGTGTTGGGGAAGCTTAAATTTTATGCACGAAAATAAATTGTGGTGGCTTTTATACTCTCGGGTGTCGACAGAAGCAGTGATAGCCTAGTAATAGAGATTTATTTATTTATTTCGGCAATTACAACAGATAAGATATGATTAGTAAATATATTCGTAAGATTTGACAGAAGAAAGAAAGAAAAAGGTTTATTGACACGGACCCTACACACAGCAACATACAACCTAAGTTATCAACTTATAAAATAAATTAAAAATGAGATTTTACTTTCCATTTAAGAGCGAAGGAACATGGTATTTGAAAAGACGTGAAGTCTATAGAGACTCGTGTTAACAGATTGAAAATCGACGGTTTTTTTTAAGAAGTGAAATATACATAGAAGATACAATATTATTCTTAATATAAATTTATTTGCATATCTTTTATGAACATCTTTCAGTCTAGCAATTCCTTAAAAATCCTTTTACCATCATCACACTGCGACATATCATATTCCTTCGTACATATTCGTGTAGTGTCCAACATTGGCCGTCCCACCCCTGAGATCCAATCGACCCCCGATATTGCAAGGTGGTAAAATTCCCGACCCCATTACTTATAGTGATGTGACGGTATCGATACAATTAGGAGATAATTATTTTATCAATAAATTAAGTACATAGTTAATGTTGAGTGAAGTTGAATTACGATTAGCTTCAATGCGCTATCAATAACATTTCTGTCTTCGGTACTAATTACATTGAATAGTTAATATTTATTTAAAAGATGAAGTTATCGATATTAATTTGCGATATTTAACTGACCCGAATGGAGAATCTTAAGAATTATTCACACAGTTGGAATTTAAAGTGAATCTATTTTTAGTTTTAATAATACCTAATAACGTGGGTGTTTTCTTGGGAAGCCCAATAAAATCTCTCACTTCCATTTTTTTCCATCCCTTTTACCCTTATAGACTCGTAATAAATGTACCATCATCGATTTTTACCAATTAATCAGTGATCATTTACATATTTCGAGGCAATATTTTAGTAGAATTTGAATAGTTCATGTATCACCATTAGTATTAGTACCTACCTATAATCTATTTTATAACTAATCCAGGCAAATTTAATTCCATAACTGCTAATTCCTTAAGGGTTCTAATTTAACCGCATTGGGATCAGCAAGACGTAGGGTCGACAGCACAGATTCAAGTTGTGAGATTGCGGACGGCGATGGTCTAGATACAGTTCACTTAACCTGATTGTTGCAAAAGATAGATAAGCTAAGGTAGAGATATAGCTAAGGTGGAGAATACTCGTGAGAAATTGGACCATTTTTTGTGAGACTTCTCACCAGGCAAGTATTACTAGCCTGGTGAATGTAGCCTAAAACTATTGGGGTTATATTTTTTTATCTCTACAAAGATGACAGTGTGATAGAAGTCAGCAGTGATAGCTTAGTAATATGAACATTGAACTGCAAACTCTGTGGTCTGGAATTTGAATCCAATGCATGTACCTTTGAGTTTTCGAAGTCATGCGCATATTAATAGTTATTATCAAGCTCTGAGAGAAAACATCGTGAGGAAACCAGCATGTCTGAGAGATTTTCTCGACGGCGTGTAAAATCTACCAATCTGCAATACGCCAGCGTGATAGACTTATCCTAATCCCTCTCATTCTGAGAGAAGACCTGTGCCTAGCAGTGATGACATATTTATATAATACAAGTACACACTTTGTTACAAAAAAAGACCATTTAAAATCAAATTCGAAAGGGGCATATAGGGATCCCAATCACATCACCAAATGAAATAAATATTCATGAAAGTAAACATATTAAAATGAAGTTTAAAATGCGTAATTGTCGTGCTAAAATTACCGAATTTTCCCCAAAATCTAAGATTTTTTAAAATGTTAAAACACCATCACCCTGAGTATGTTTGGCACCCATTGAGGATTGCCACTGTATTGCCATATATGTAATAATTTTTCATTTTTGCTCACTTTATTTAATTTTTATATCAGTATTTTTTTACTTGTAATCTAAAGAATTAGATCTCGATAAATAATAATACCTTCACAGGTCTGACAGAGGTTTTTTGAACACAATTTTATTTATATGAAATTAAATTGTGAGATTATTTGTGCAATATTTTTTATCGATAACTTATATCCCAACACTATTACACTATCTTGCCACTTATTAGCTATATGGTCTCGCAATTTATCGGCTGGGCTCTGAAAATTGCTCGGCAGTGTAGTGCTGAAGTAAGTAAAGCGGTGCTTCAATGTGGCCTTACATGTAAAGTGTGGGTTGTTTAGTAGGATGGGTGGGTGGGGCTAATTGGTTTAGTCAGAGTAAATTATGGGCAGATTTTGTTCTGTTAAAAATGTTATCCTTAGCAATTTGTACAATAAGGTACTGTGATATATGTTTTAAAATAACTATAAATAAAAATACAATTATTATCTTTAGAAACTGCCTTTGTCGAGTGAACGTAAACGCGACTGCTACGCTAGAGGTTCAATTCCCAGGTCAAGCAAAAAATTACTGTTTTTCAAATTTGAAATTAGTGAAATGAGTTAGAACTCGTGGTCAGTTAGTTAACGGTAATAGGCTTGCCCCCTATTATATGGTAGTTTAACATACCGACAAACTGTGGGTGTACGGAAATTAGTACACTTCTGCCTAAACCTCCGGGGAGTACAGGCGTGATGGTGAAATTAGCCCCCTAGTAGTTCTAGCCAGCATTCCAAGACTTTTTGAAATAAAAAAAGGTTGCCTTTTTCAGTATTCAGTATGAAATCTATAATAATATAATCCACGGAGAAGTCTCGATGAATTCGAAGTGGTCACCCATCCACATTCTGACCGCGACCACCTTGCAGATTTGTTCAGAGTATTTATTACTTAGCCTCCAGCCCCTCCTGCTTACTGAATTCTAAATATTCCCATGTCTTTCTTTTCTTTCATTTTCCATGCTAAAATTATAAAGACACTCACCTCACCTTCAGAATACCTTTACACGTCTTACTTACTATTATGTTATTAATAGAAGTATATTTACAACTTACAACTAATTTAAAATAATTAATATGAATAACGTATGTTATAAGCAAAGTTTACCATAGTGCCTACTGTGTCATATCTTTTGACTAAGCACTGCCTCCCAAAATACAGGCTTTAGCCTAGTTTGGGAACCAGTACCAGTACCTTTTGGGAATAACATTGTACCATAGATTAAGCTTGTAAGCTTGTGACTATTCTTGTGAGAAATAAACTTGTTTTTTTTTAAGTTATTTAAGAGACGGAAAAATTCGACTACGGGAACCTGCGTCTTCTAGTTAGATACACCAGACGTTAAGCCACCCCGAGTCCCATCCGCTAGGTCAAAATACATATAATATTTCCTTGTACAAGCCCCCTAAGATTACCAAGTGTGAATTATTGTAACCCTTCCATATCCCCAGTAACCCTTCCCCGCCCCTACCAATAACAGTGAATTAGCCAATAAATTGTCAATTAATAAACAACTTTGTCGAACTACCGTCATTGACTGGATCGGGATCGAACCCACAACCCCTTTGATCCGAAGGGCACAATGTACTTCGTAATGAGTACATGGAGTTTGGGTTTGTTTCTCGTCTTGTCTATGGTTAGATCGACATTTTGATTATACGTAGTTTGTGTAATTAATATCTTCTCTATTATAAAATTGTAAAAAAGCTGTGTCTGTACATTGAATATATTAAAAAAAAACACGTGTTATGGTATATAAACGTCTCCGTATCCGAAAATGTGATTTTTAAAATTCTTGTCTGTTTGTCTGTTTGTTACGGGTTGGAGCAAAAATTACTGTATAGATTTTAATTTTATTATCACTGTTAGAAAGTATATGCTCCAACTTAAAAACTGGTGAAATTCTTATCTCAATTAATTAAATTAATCTTTAGATACAGCTTGCCCTCCCTGATGTATAGAGGCCCATACAAAAAAAAGGTCATCAATGTTGGTTTTCCATTTTTACTCCTGATATAGCTTCACGTGAGCGAAGCCGCGGGCAGAAGCTAGTTTATTAAAGATTTATTTATTCAAGTCATATATAACTGCCTCATTAGAGGGGCTCGTGGTTGATAAACTGAACCGCAAGGTTAAGCTGCGCTCTCCGCGGTCAGTGTGTGGATGGGTGACCATTTCTTAACACATCGAGACCCTTCTGTGCCTCGGAGAGCACGTAAAGCCATCGGTCCCGGTTGTCATACGAACATCTATGACAATTGTTAGTGGTAGTCAGAAGCCCAAAAAAGCGACAACCAGTCTATCCTCCGAATAATAGGGGGCGAGCTTATTGCCATTAACCGGGCACAAATTCCTAACTCCGAGCTGCTACTGGGAATTTCATAGAAAAACCCAATAACACTTTACTCGACCTGGGAATCGAACCCAGGACCTCTAGCATAGTAGTCGCGCTCAGGACCACTTGGCTAATGAGGCAGTTCTCAGAGGATGATAACTGCCTCATTAGTCCCCAAGCGCGACTGCTTTGTTAAAGTCCAGGGTTCGATTCCCGGGTCGGGCTGTGTTATTGATTTTTTTTCTATGAAATTCTTAGTAGCAGTTTGGAGTTTGAATTTGTGCCCGGTTAATGGCAATAGGCTCGCCACCTATTAGCCGGGACCTAAACATACCTGTTAAGTGCAGATGTAAATTTCTACCTAGCCCTTCGGGGCATACAGGCGTGATAGTAAGTTGTTTTTTTTTATTGGGATAGGGGAGCAAACCAGCTGGCGAATCACCTGATGGTAAGCGATAACCGTCGCCCATGGACCCCGCAACACCAGAGGAGTCACAAGTGTGTTGCCCGCCTTTTGAAAGGGTTTAGGCCTCCAGTAACCTCACTCACTCGGCGAAACACAACGCAAGCGTTGCTTCACGCCGGTTTTCTGTGAGGCCGTGGTATCACTGCGGTCGAGCCGGCCCATTCGTGCCGAAGCATGGCTCTCCCGTTTTCATAATAAGTATATTTCAGACTATCTAAATCTTCATCTACTTCAGAATTAAATTCATCTGAGAATTTCCAAAGCGTTCAACTCTACGCAATTCGTTGACTTTTTCTTGTTTAATTTTGTGAACGAATAAATTTTCATTAAGTCTGCTGATACCGCTTTATTAATGACTTCAATTATACAGACACGGCTCCTAAGATGGAGGGTGTTAGAAAAATTGGTTCTAATTTAAACGTTTAATAGCTACCTATCGAGTTTTAAAGAAAGAAATATTGCCATTTTTGTAAAAATTGCGGCCAGTATTTTTTCTTTGTTCTTCTAAAAAAATATACTTAGAAGTTTCTCCTATACAACCTTCTATTATAGTACCTACTGAAAGAGGTACCTATCATTCTGAACAATTTTCACTATGGAAAAAGGACTAAAATAGCGAATAAATATTATTGGTACAGTCCGTTTTTTTGGACTTGTCTTTTTTGGTAAACAAACCCTGCCCGTTGCGAAAATCACAAGATTTTCTTTAATCACGCACTTGATGTAGGAAACGATTTTATTAACACTTACACTATACACATACACTCTAAATTACACCAAAAACTGCTTCGAAATCACTGTAAAAGTCTATTATTTTTAATAAAAACTAAATTTTATGTAATTACATTTTCACAGAATAAAATAATCATGACAATTTGACATTTCAAAACTCTAGATTATCTACGAATTTTAGGGGATGTGACAAAATAATGAATGATTTTGTTTAAGTGAATGAGCAAAAAATCCAAAAAGTTCTTATCTTCACAAAAATAATATTGTTATTGTACAATATTATCCATAGCATTTTTTTGCTATTTAACATACTACGTTTTTAATCATGAACCCTGTGCTGACATCAAAATATGAAATATTACAGATGGAATTAACAAGAATTAGAATTAAGAACAATAATAGTTGTAGCTAGGAATTTTGTCAAGAAGGGGCAGACATTCTGATGCGGACCACAGTGACGACGTTGTTCCCGAGGTGAACGGCGTAGAAATGAGTGGTGGTTGAAGTCTCAAGGCCAGAAATACTGCTCCAGGACCCGACGGCTTGCATGGCAAAGAGTGGGTCCCGGCCTTGGCGGCTCTCGGGCCTCGATTGAGGGAGTTCCTTAGCGCACGAGGGGCCAATTCCACTCCGATGGAAAACGGGGAAGCAGATCCTCTGCGAAGCCGGGACGCCCTGCAGATTCTCCGTAGGCATTCCGATCCTAGTGCTGCTCGTCGAGGTGGGCGTGGGCAAGCTAATCGAAAGTCCTTGTGGACTGCCTTGTCGGGCACCTGGTGGGGGTGGGTTTACTCTATCGGGTACAATGATACTGCATCAGATGAACCGAACCAGAGGTTCATAATACATGTGTCGGAATCTGATGACTCTTTAGAGCCATCAGATTCTGACACGTGTATTTTAGAGGAACTACTAATAAATTAATGTTTTGCAGTAGTCGTTTTATTTCTTCATATTCACTTCACACATTCACTTCATATTTAAAATTAAAAAACAAATCAGTACTCGTCAAGGTGAGAATCATTCTTCAATAGTCTTGGCTAAGAGTATTTAGTTCAGTCCTTCATTCATGATTTCCCAACATTATCTAACCACTATCAGTTATCTCTGGTTACTAGGACGCCATATTTGTTTACCAAAAAAGACAAGTTAACTGGGATAGACTATATATCCTTTATTTTTATATTGATAAATTTACGGCGATAATCGAAAGGAATTTATAAGGCGAATATAAGCAGCAACGTCAGAAGAGGTCGTCCTAGAATCTCCGATCTCATTGGCGAGGTCCTTCAAAAAGGTCAGGTGCGTAGTACTCGCAATAGCGCGAAATATGAGAAGATGTATGAATGTGGCAGAAGCAACGTGAGTAGAAACTATGTAGGCACACACAGACTTTAACTCACTGATGGATTTTGTGGTCTTCGATCTGGTATCGTCGTGTGATGGATTGTTGAGCTCCCTATAATATAGTCGAGCTACACAATGACTGATGCATGCATGCCGTCAGCTGGGACTGGTCTACTCAAAGCTGCTATGGCTCTTTCTTCAATAGGCCATTTCAGACCTTGCCCAGCATTGTGTTACTCACATAATATTTGATACTATTTATTTTGTCTGGACTTAGAGACAATTACTTTCTGAGTTTCTTACGGCGTTTCTTCTCTTTTAAAGGCAGTTTTACGAGTCATTGTTATATTTTTTTAACTGGATGGCATCAGCATTTTTTAACTGACAACCTCTGAGAAGAAACAACGAAACAAACTCGAGAGAATCATTGTCTCTTTTAAAGTCCAGACATAGTAGTAGCAATATGTGTGTTACAAAGCAGGGTAATGTCTGAGATGGCCTTTTAAAGAAATAGCCATAGCGGCTTTGAGTAGACTAGACCCAGCTGACGGCACGCATGCATCAGTCATTGTGTAGCTCGACATCAATCTAGGATTTCAGAGGGATTCTCAGTCGTGAGCTAGGAAATGCTGGTGCCACCTACTCGTAGTAAAAAATTTGAAACATTGACTTGTAAAAGTTTCATAACAAGATCTATTTACAAAAATAAATATAATTTCATGTCACTATTTATTCCTTAAGTCACGTACCTACTAGTTATGCACTCATTTTTGCTCGTGAATAATCCAAGGTATCCAAGAAGTTACGTACCTCTAACATCCAGCTTGATCTTCTTGACGATGTCAGCGTCCAGAGCTGCTGAGCTGACCACGCAGGTCAGCTCGCCTCCTAACTCCTCGCGGGTCACTGTCAAAGGCAGCACTCGTGTGATCGTAGCATTGTCTGGTGTTACCGTTTCACCTAGAACAAAAAAAAACAAAGATTATTTTTTAACCGACTTAAAAATGCAAAAAGGAGGCGGTTCTCAATTCGGCCGGTATATATTTTTTTATTATTTTTTACTCTTTTTAGTTGTGAAGTCGGTTTTTTTTAACGTAGTTATTTTTTATTGATTTGTAACTTTGAACTTGAGACTTTTTCGTAGCGTTATATCTATCTAGAGAGCTGAAGAGTTTGTTTGTTTGTTTGTTTGTTTACTTGAACGCGGTAATCTCAGGAACGACTGGTCCGATTTGAAAAATTCTTTCAGTGTTGGATAGCCCATTTATTGAGGAAGGCTATATATATCATCACGCTACGCGGACGAAGTCGCGGGCAGAAGCTAGTTGAAAGATATAAGGCGAATGTCTGCGGCAGCGGAGAGGTTACCTTAGAAGAACATACGTCGATCTTATTGGTCCGTCAAAAAGTTCAGGTGCGCACTACCCGCAACCGGCGCGTGTGTATGAGAGAGGCTTGAATGTGGATGAAGCAAAGGAAGTATGCAAGAATCGTAGCAAGTAGTGATGGGTGTGTGTGCTTTTGACCACATAGTTTATTTATTATCTTAAATGAGATCGGGTTCTTAAATAAAGTGAACCTTATCGACTTCGGTCAAACTTAGACAGCCTTCATCGTCCACACATCTTGTTACCATATTGTAAAAGAGTAGCCCGGTGTTTCTTGCTGCATTCTTCTTTAAAGGATCAATCTTTTGGAACCGTGCAACTAGAATCATAACGTTTCATAAACGCTTGTAAAAGCTTATTTGAAATGAAAACATTTGAACTTGAACTTGAACCCAGGGGGGGTTAGGTACGTTTTATTGTAAAATTCTGCGTTTTTAGGGTTTACTGCACTCAATCTCGACTGCTGAGAATCCTGAGTTCTATATCCAGCTCAAGCAGTAGGAATTCATTTTTTTTTATAATATCATAGGCTTGCTTTCGTGGGACCTAAATAAAGCAGTTATCATTATCAGCCTATTTCCGTCCACTATTTGACGTAGGCCTATAGAGACCAATCTTCGGCCTCCCTCATCGAGTCACTGCTAGCCTTCCACAAGTAATCACTCCACCTGCCTGGCAGACCTGCACTACGCTTTCCTACTACTACTTTTGTATTTTGACGGCTTGGCAGACTTCACACGCCTTTGAGAAAATCTCTGAGGAATGCAGGTTTCCTCATCATGTTATCCTTCACCGTATAAGCGAATGATCATTAATGATTTGTACGTTGTAGCCTGTCTAAGTAGACACCTAGTTTCATTTGTCGCTTGATGGTGTGCGTTTTTACCACATAGTTTATTTATTATCTAGAAATGACATCGGGTTCTCAAATAACGTGAATCTTCGTTTAATATAGTCGACCTCGGTCAAACTTGGACATCCTTCAACGTCCTCACATCTTTTTATCGCAATATTGTAACAGTGAAGTTTGTAATTTATTTATTTTAAAAGAGTGTCCATGGAGTTTCTTGCCGGATTCTTCTCCATAGGATCGACCTTTTGGAACCGTGCAACTAGAATCATAACGTTTCAAAAACGCTTGTAAAAGCTTATTTGAAATAAAAACATTTGAACTTGAACTTGAACTTGATTCCGTAAAGTCAGAGGTGCGTACGCATTTGAACTTGAAGCTTTAGCAGTCCAACAGTCATATCACTAGGCTATTACTGCTCTAGGCTGCTACATTGTAGGCCAATTGTATATTGTACAATTTGGATACAAATCCCAAGTCAAAGAAACACATTTCTCAGAACAAAGACATGTAATTATGAATTCTCAAACTATTATACAATTTGCGGTAACGTAACCATAGCGCGATTCAGGAATTTGACACTTTTGATCAACGCCATCTAGGATACAAAAAGTAAAACCGGATAATACTATTATTTTTTATAGGGATCTTAACACCAATAAAAATAAATAAACAGCTTTATCACAGTCGATTGCACTGAAACTGTCCAAAAATATCCGAAATTTTCAGTGACTAAATGACCAAAAGTATTGCATACAAAACAAAATAAATGTGCACCACAAAATGGAGGTGCCCAGAGATTTATTATCATGTGTCCAACTCGATCACTGCGCTGAGCGGACGTGGATTGTGTACCTACGTGATATTCTGGCTTATATTTTTTCTATATATCATCACTACTCACTACTTATTATAAAACAAAGTCGTTTCCCGCTGTCTGTCCCTATGTATGCTTAGATCTTTAAAACTACGCAACGGATTTTGATGCGGTTTTTTTTAATAGATAGAGTGATTTAAGAGGAAGGTTTTAAGCTATTTAACATCACGCTATGACTCTTAGGACCGGGGCAGCGCGGGTGAAACCGCGGGCGGGTCGCTAGTTTTATTATAATAAAATATTTCTGCTATATATTTTTCTCATATCACTTAGATAGACATGTGACATGCCGTTTGACGTAGTGGCTAAGCGATCGGCTTTTTCGCCACGTGTTGTGGGTTCAATCCCCACACATAGCAATATTTGTGTGACAGGCAGTTGTTCCGAGTTAGGACATTTGTGTTTGTAAAAGCAACCACGATACAGGAGCATCTCCTAGTGTGGGGCAACGTTTTTTAAAAATAAATTAATAAATGATATAATAAATAGATAATGTAATAAATAAATAAATAATGAAATAAATAAATAATTTAATTAATAATAAATAATGATATAATAAATTAATAATAATTAAATACTATTACGCCTATATTCCTCGAAGCTTGAGTCAAAAGTGTTCGCCCCCTATTACAGAGAACCTAAAGATATCGGATCTTTAGGATTTAGGGGGCGACCCTTTTACCATTATCCGGACAACGAACTGAGAATTTCACAGAAAAATCCAATAATACTGCTTTTTTATTTACAGAAAAATATTTATAAAAAAAATTACGTAACATAATAATTAGGTAGGTACGTGAAATTTAGTTTGTTTCCTGACTCCACTAACCCAAACAATTCACTGTCAGTATCTTTCATAACTTCACAGTAACTGTAAAGGTTTCAACACTGCACAATGGAAAATTTATATTAAATCCACGCTTGAAATCCCGACAATATCGTGCAAAAAGCAAACTAGTGAAATCTTAGCCGTTTCAGCAGTTTACGGACTGAAAACTAGGCGTTTTGTTACTCCGTTGAAATGTTCAGTTTACAGATCGTTAAAGTTTTAGAAACATGATATCATTTTCAGTGAAAATTTATGTGTAAGTTGGCTTCTGTTAAACCATCACTCTATTCTACCATGCAACTAGTATTGACTTTTCAAATTAACTATTTTGTTGTCTAATTGATATAAAACAGTTTTACAACACATATAACAGGTTTTTATAACGCGGGAGAGCCATGCTTCGGCACGAATGGGCCGGCTCAGCTGGAGTGATACCACGGCCTCACAGAAAACCGGCGTGAAACAACACTTACGTTGTGTTTCGCCGTGTGAGTGAGGATACCGGAGACCCAAACCCTTTTAAAAGGCGAGCAACGCACTTGTGACTCCTCTGGTGTTGCGGGTGTCCATGGGCGGCGGTAATCGCTTACCACCAGGTGATCCGTCTGCTCGTTTGCTCCCTATCCCATAAAAAATAGAGCATACATCATTTTGATAACTCACAGCTGTATTTCAACCCTATATTGATACGGGTACAAAAGATCCCGTTTGTTATACGAAATGCGAAGGTATTCACACCAGCAGCGGGGGGTTGAATACAGAAAATATTAAATGTGATTCGCGGTTCGCCGATTTTGGGGTTTAGTAAACAGGTATGTACTTTCAACCCTGAAATCTATCATGGTAAAATATTTTTTTAAAGTTGTTTTATTTCAATAATTATGTCTAATACTCGCGTAAGCTTCATAAATCAGTATGTCCTACTAATTTTGAGGTTGTTAGAGTAACCTAAACCGACGTATAGTATGGAAAAATTGATGAGTGTGGATGAAGCTATAGAGATATGTCAGAATCGTAGCAAGTGGAAGTCGTGAAGTGAGTACCTCTACTCTGCCTACCCCTACGGGAAACAGGCGTGACTTTAGGCCGTAGGTATGTATGTATGTTACATACGCACGCCGCTTATTTCATACACACGCCGTTAAGAAAACCTCTTAGGCGTGTAGGTTTCCTCACGATGTTTTCCTTCGCCGTTTAAGCGCGTGATAAATTAATTATAATTACGCACATAACTTCAAAAAGTTAGTGGTGCGAGTTGAACTCGAGATTTTTGACTTGGCCGTCTAATGGTCATATCACTAGGCTATTATTTTTAACCGGTTTTAATTTGAGGGGCACTACTTATGGTATATATTTTCATGAGGCCCTAAAAATATTATTCAAGTATCCAAAACCTCGTTGCCTCAGCAGTTATGCGTTAGGCAATGAAGCATCTATTGAAAAATCCTAATCCCAAGAAATCCTTCGAAAACTAAAAATAAATCCATCCGATTGAACAGTAAGTCTTCGCATGACGGCATCAGGTGAGACGCTAAATCCAATGCGATGAAGTGAAAATTCCACCATCTGTTACAAGGAAGGACCGGCCTCATGAAATATGGATCAAGCCTTTCCAGTTACCTTTAAGTTTTGAGGAAAGGTTTGCGTGAACTACTACTACCTTTTCGTTGTTATGGAGTTTGATGAATGAATAAAATATGTGTTAATTGGAATTTTGATGGGGTTTTGTGAACTGATTCTGATATTCATATATTGCTGACTGACACGTATAATGGTTTCATTTCAATACTTACTTCATTAGACACCCACAACACCAGAGGAGTAAGTGCGTTACCCGCCTTTGAAAAGGATTTGGGCCTCTGATATCCTCACTCACTCAGCGAAACACAACGTAGCGTTGTTTCACACCGGTTTTCTGTGAGGCCTTGGTATCACTCCGGTCGAGCTGGCCCATTGATGCCGAAACATCAATGGCTCTCCCTCGGTGAAAACAGTTTCTCGTCAGTTTTTTTATTCTTTATCTATCTGATTGAATATGCTTATTAGATTGTTCCATTTGAGTTAAGTTAGTGTCTGACTATCAATTTTATGGATACATTACAGAAGTCAATTATAGACAAATTTAGCCAACCGTTGTGTATCTTAGGTTTCGTCCAAACATTATTGGGGCACGCGCTGAACACAATTCACAATTACTTCGTTTCCAAAAGCGGCTATTAATTTGTGTTGCCAGTAATAAATTCTTGTTAGCCGATAGCCAGCCGTAGTGTCGGTGTTTCCTGCTTTTTTTAAATGGTAGTTGATTTCCGGTGTGGACTGAATTGGAATGGGGTTTTACAGGTCGACGTGAGGTGGATTGGGTAAATGAAATGGAGTTATGTGTTTGGATAAATACATTTTGTTTTTTTTTTTCAGATAACTTCCTCAATAGCCAAGTGGTCCTGACCGCGACTGCTACCCAGGACCTCTAGTCCTGGGTTCGATTCCCAGGTCGAGCAAAGTGTTATTGTGTTTTTCTATGAAATTCCCAGTAGCAGCTCGGAGTTAGGAATTTGTGCCCAGTTAATGGCAATAGGCTCGCCCCCTATTACATGGGACCTAAACATACCGGCGAACTGTGGGTGTACATTAGTATGCCTCTGCCTAATCCTTCGGGGAATACAGGCGTGATGGTATGTTATGTTATGTTTTTTTCAGATAGCAATTATTTTGTTACCAAAGAGGTTCGATTAAAACCAAACTATTTAGTTATAAGAAACCTTAATAAAAACAACGTAGAATTTTGTACACAATTTCATTGATTTCCAAAAACTGTTTCTGATAATGAAAATGAATATCTGCCTCATTGGTCCTGAGCGCGACTGATACGCTACAGGTCCTGGGTTCGATTACCAGGTCGAGTAAAGTGTGCCATAAAATTCTCAATAGCAGCTCGGAGTTTGGAATTTGTGCCCGGTTAATGGCAATAGGCTCGCCCTCTATTACATGGGACTTAAAAATAGGGTATAAGTACATTAGTGCACCTCTGTCCACCCTTAGACGAATACACGCGTGATGGTATGTTATATAAAATGCAAATCATCTTTATACTCTGATTTCTGATACTTACGCAAATTTAGACATAAATTTAAATAAATACGATCGCCGTTACCTTTGCCTTACCCTTCGAGGATAGCAAGCGTGATAGATATGTGATATACTAGCTATGAATATGAAGAACAAAAACAAGCCTATGTTGGATGTAAAAACTATTAAAAACCAAGACTATAGCTAAAAGATCTAAGTACGGCGCACAATAAAAAACGTTCTCACTCGAAGACATAGAAATCCTTTCCAATAGACGTATAAGTGTGACGTCAAGGACCAATGGAGCGCACACTAGTTCAAGTGGGGACGGCATTATGCAATACGGGTTTATTTAGTTTTTTAGGTATTTCGTCTGAGAGATTTTCTCGATGTCGTGTGAAGCATGTAAGGAAATGCAGGCGTGATCTAGTAAAAAAAACTGAATAAAAATGTGTTTTAAGATTAGCACGCCAAATGCATACTATTTTAAAAGTTAAAATTAAAACCATGACGTTATACATGAATACAGGCGTGATGGTATGTTATGTTATGACGATGATTAAACATAACTTTGATGAAATAAAATTGATAATATAGAGATTTAAATCAAATTGTTAGGACCGAAAATAACGAATTATTGGTATACCTACCAAAACTGCGCAATATAATTTTGGTCACCTAGTAAAATTTGCGAAACATAACCAAAGAACAATGAATTTTTGCAAAAGACTACCTATTCACAGAAACTTTCACTTAATTTCAATTCTTATAAAGCCACCGCTATGGACTAAGCCCTAAACCGAAATCCTTTCATTTTGAGGAGAGACTTGAGCACATCAGTGATTCAGTAAATGTGCTGGCGATGACAAGACGAGATAAAAGTTTTTTTTAAAGTAATAAATAAAATTGCTCCAATAAATCAAATTACGCATCGTAGAAGATAATCTTTTGCTTCAACGCTCTCACTTTAATTTCATTTTGTCCGGAAAATTACCATTTTTATAGCTTAATATATTATACCAGACTAATAAACATAATAATATAGACGTAAAGAGAAGCCATTTTTATTAGAAGTTATTATAATTTATGTGACGATTCAAAATATGGGGGAAAATGTATTACTGTTTGTGAAATCTGTTATGCTTCCTGGCAACGATAGTTTTATTGGTAAAAACATGACGTTTCTCATTATTGTTGTCTTTTGATTTTTTGGATGGATACTTGAAGCGTGTGAATCATAATCATTTTATTTTTTACCAGTAAATATGACGTAATATTGGTTAAAACATATTTCTTAAATAATTGAAATGGTTAACATATCTTTTAGTTTAATAAAATGTTACTGAATATAACTTATATATATATATATGTATATATATATATATATATGTATATATGTATATGCTAAGACACAATGAAAACAATTCGGAAATCACTTAGAGAAAGAAAACACTCAAATCCCAAACTCGAAAAACAAAAAAAAACAAATATTTCTTCAAAAGTTTTACTTGCTCGCTGGCCCATAACGCCGTCCAACAAAAAGTCTACGCGCCGGTCCTTTCCCAGCGTTTAAACTGACTCAGGCCCTTAAGTAGCAAGTTCTGTGAACTTATTGTGATTGATTTTTCTTCTATTCTCTTATTTTCTGGCATTTGCGTTCTGTGCGCAGTGGAGTGTTTGCACAAGTTTCCAGAAATTTCGAATTTGGAAACAAATGAGTGTGAAATTGGTAAAAAGTTTCGAGTGACTGGTTCTTTATAAGGGGCGTCATTGTTTGTATTGAGAGACGTCTCGTCACTAAGAGTTACCTACATTATGAATTTTATCGTGTTTCTTTATGAGATAGGGGCAAACGAGCAGACGGATCACCTAATGGTAAGTGATTACTGCCACCTTGGACACCTGCAACACCAGAGGAGTCACAAGTGCGTTGCCGGGCTTTTTAAAAGGGTTTGGTCCTCCGGTATCCTCACTCACTTGGTGAAAAGCGACGTAAGCGTTGTGATCGGGATATGACCATTTTTACTGTCAAATCAAAGGACTAGAGACGAATCCAAGGTACGCACCTTTGACTATTCATGTGCATATTAATCATTAATTATCACGCGCTTAAATGGTGATGGAAACATCGTGAGGTAACCTGTATGACTGAGAGATTTTCTCGACGGCATGACAAGTCTGCCAGTTCTCATTGGGCCAGTGTGGACTATAGTCTTAATCACCCTCATTTTGATAGGAGATCCATGCCCAGGAAGAGGAATATAAATAGTTGATGATGTTCACAATCATTTACACTTAAAAATTGTTTGGCAACGTTGCTCAAAAGTGTACGTCAAGACGTTGGAACTCTAATGGTTTTAACACTGCATAAGATAAGGATGATAATGAAACTTCAATATCCAGAATAACTCATGAACTTTTTACCGTGGGAGCTTTAGAATGAATGGGCCGGCTCGACCGGAGTGATACCACGACCTCACAGAAAACTGGCGTGAAACAACGCTTAGGTACTTTGTGTTCCGCCGAGTGAGGTAGGTTACTGGAAGCCTGAACGATTTTAAAAGGCCGGCAACGCACTTGCGACACATCTGGTGTTGCAGGAGTCCATGGGCGGTTGTATTACTTACCATCAGGAGATCCGTCTGCTCATATAACCCAAGAAAAAAAAACAGATATCCTTGGTGGCCACCCGAAAATCGCCCGCCTTCTGAAGGTTCCCCCCGTAATCCAAAAAAATGGTAGGTACCCAAGTCCGGATCTGTCCGGAGTAAATTCCATATTATTATTCTGCTAACCAAACACAAGCGAAGTTCCAACATAACATAACACTGCATGAACTAACTTCAAGTTAGTCACAGTAACATAAGTGTTGTCAAATAATAACTAGCGACCAAACAAACCAGGGCCTAAGTTCTAGCTGAGCTAAAATCTAGCCAAGTCGTGAGGGTGTGGGGTTGAGCATAAGCGATAGCGGAAGAGAGCAAGTGACTAAAAAGTCAAAATATTTATCTTCTCTACTATTACAAAATCATAAAAAAACCGTGTCTGTACATTGAAGATATAAAAGAAAAAATAAGTGGATTGGAGTATATCTGTCACCGAACTCAAAAAATGTGATTTTTTAAATTCTTAACATATCAACGAACTGTAGGTATTCATTAGGACATCCTCTGCTAAACCCTTAGAGTATTGGAAGCGTGATGAATACCCACATCCTCATACCTCATATCTATACTAATATATAAAGCTGAAGTGTTCGTTTGTTTGTTTGTATGCTTAAACGCGCTAATCTCAGGAACTACTGGCCCGATTTGAAAAACTCTGTCAGTTTTAGATAGCTCATTTATTGAGGAAGGCTATAGGCTATATATCATCACGCTAAGACTAAGTAACTATTCCACGCGGACGAAGTCGCGGGCGGAAGCTTGTGCTAAATAAAAAGATTCCAACCGAAAATAGAACCATCACATAAGGCATTTCTTACCGTGGCAGAGCCATGCTTCGGCACGAATGGTCCGCTCGACCGGAGTGATACCACGGCCTCAAAGAAAACCGGCGTGAAACAACGCTTACGTTGTGTTTCGCCGTGTGAGTGAGAATACCGGATGCCCAAACCCTTCTAAAAGGCCAGCAACACACTTGTGACTCCTCTGGTGTTGCGGGTGTCCATGGGCGGCGGTAATCGCTTACCATCAGGCTATACGTCTGTTCATTTGTCCCCGTATCCCATAAAAAAGGCAGTAATTACTCAACCACTGTGCTATTGTCCTCATAATTCATTCTTTCTTATTTTCTTTCCGCCTATGAATTGTCGCTAGATCCTTATCTTCGGAACCCCTCCACTAGTATTACTGCAAGAATCTAGAGACAAAGCCGCTCCGGACCAACTCAATTACATACCAAATGCGACCATCAGCACTATATTTATACAAACAATTATGTGCTTACATGCTTGTGTAAATAAGGTCTTGTTTTGATATTGAAAATACTTATAAGAAGGCTGTCCCCGTCAGGTCACGTGGTCTTGATTCTTTTCATTTGTCTATTAGATGTTATGTAAGCCGGAACATCAATTAGGTAAATTTTTACAAGGTCTAGAAAAAATAAGTATTTGTTGCTATCGGCAACAGAAATACATCAACTGTGAAAATTTCAACTGTCTAGCTATCGCGGTTCTTAAGATACAGCCTGGTGACAGACAGACGGACGGACAGACAGCAAACTCTTATAATCTTCTTATAATCTCAGCATATCTCTAGTGAGCAAACCTATCGACGGATGTGATATCGGACCTACAATTACCCATCTACAGGCTGAGGGATTGCATATCGGACCAGCTTATTTATAAATTGGCGAAACCTTTCAATATACTCGTACTGCTATCAAATTCTTCAATAATATAGAATGATACAAAAAACTGCCTCATTAGCCAAGTGGTCCTGAGCGCGACTGCCACACTAGAGGTCCTGGGTTCGATTCCCAGGTCGAGCAAAGTGTTATTTGGTTTTTCTATGAAATTTCCAGTAGCTGCTCGGTGTTAGGAATTTGTGCCCGGTTAATGGCAAAAGGCTCGCCCCCTATTACATGGGACCTAAACATACCGGTGAACTGTGGGTTTACATTAATACCTACGCCTCTGCCTAACCCTTCGGGGAATACAGGCGTGATGGTATGTTATGTTGAAATAACAATCATACCCTGGTGACCTAAATAGTATAGCTTATTTCTCAGTCCCCTGTTTCTTTAGTCCAAGAGACGCGCAGTTTTAATTAGTCGCCAACGTTTGTAATTGTAGAGAGTTGTCCAATGTTCTGAACGCCACAGTTTTTCAGTCGAGTAAATAATCTGTGTTCATATTTAACGGGTAGAAACTACGTTTTAATTAATCTATTTATCCCAGTTTGTGTTAAAAGTATATTTTTTTTATCAAATACACACCTTAGTCGGAACCAACTTTATTGAACACGGTAAGTAGCAATTTAGTTTACCATCACTCCTGTATTCTTCGAAGGTTTAGATAGAGGTGTGCTAATGTACACCCATGGTTTGCTGGAAAAATTCCTGGGAAGAAATCTAATAATACTTTGCACGATCTGGGAATTGAACCAAGGAACTTGTTGTTATGTACAATACCTTTTTAAATGATAAATGCTAAATGATATTTATTTCTGTAAATAGATCTTTTAAAGACACTTTTACAAGTCAATGTTTTACATTTTTTTTTAACTAGATGGCGCCGGCATTTCCTAACTGACGACCTCTGAGAAGAAACACCGAAACAAACTCAGAGAATCATGGTCTCTTTTAAAGTCCAGACAGTAATAGTATTATTAGATATTATGTGAGTGTTACGATGTAGGGCAATATCTGGACAGGCCTTTTGAAGAAAGAGCCATAGCAGCTTTGAGTTGACCTGTCTTAACTGACGGCACGCATACATCAGGCATCGTGTAGCTCAACCATTATCAACTCAAAGATTTGTATGCCACGTCAACTGACTAAACATGGTGTACATTTTATTTACTCCTCCGTTTAATATAATAAAAATAATAAACAGCTTTTAAAATAATAACAAATAATATACCTAAATAACAAGTAATTATAAATTGACTACTTTTGATCAACAAAACAGTTATCATATTGTAAAATTAATTTCTATAGTAAAAGTTATTTAACCTAATTTGTATTTGGGACTACATCGAAAAATTGGTTCAAATATTTTCTTTTATTTCAAACTACTTATCAAGAAAATATTGAGGCCCACTTGCACCAACTTCTGAAATGTGTTTAAATTGTATTCAAACACGAAATTTCTATGAAAAATTGTGTTTAAATATGACTTAAACACATTTAAGAATTTGGTGCAAATGGGCCTAAGACCTTATTTTTAAATGACAGTAAAATCGCATTTAATTTTGTATACAGTTTATTTTTTTATTATAAGCTCTGTGGTGCATAGTTAATTTTCATTCATCCATACCAGAAATTCACCCTGTTAGCTAGAGCTCAACTTCAGCTCGGAATGACCTAGACACAGCGACAGGGGAAATCATAGTACCTACGTAAGTTTAATTAAAACTCGTGTGAGTATAGAGATATGATAATTTTCATATGCAGGGCTTTATTTTAAACTAGCTTCTGCCCGCGGCTTCGCCCACTTGAAGCTCAAAAACCAACGGCGATGATCTCTTCTTTGTATGGATCTCTATACATTAGAGAGGTCAAGCTGTATCTCAGGTTCCGTTTAATTATTTGAGATAATAAGTATACCAGTTTTTAAGTCGGAGCACATAATTTCTAACAGTGACAACAAAATTAAAATCTATTCAGTAGTTTTTGCGCCAACCCGTAACAAACAGACAAGAATTTTTAAAATCACATTTTGGGTTCGGTGAGGTTTATATACCCTAACCCACTTGTTATTTTTAAATATCTTCAATGTACAGACACAGCTTTTTTTCAATTTTATAATAGTAGATATAGAGAAGAGATAAGCATTGAATATATCAGTGTCCTCTTTTTAATTTAGAATGGACAAAAACTGCCTCATTTGACACCATAACCTAATAGTTCCTATTTCAAAACAAAAACCGTTTAATAGTTTCACATTTCGAATGACAAAACTTTTGTCCAATTATAATGGGCTGCGGAGAAATGCCGGAAAGAGATAGAAAGATACAGAAAACTTAATGCGAGAAGCACACAAAGAGTATGAAATAGTTCTCAAAAGTATCCGCGTACACTGCACGATTTAATTAAGTATTTTAATTAATTTTAATTAAACTTTCGGACCGTGATTTCCCTTGTCGCACTGTCGCTATATTCCGTTCGAATGTTTAAAGTTTCGATTGTTCGAATTGTGATTTACGTTTGAAATAGTCATTGTCCTTGATTTTTTCGAACTTTGTTGGAGTCGGCTTGCAATCTTGACGAGAAGTTTGGCGTAGCGTATGATAGGTATATGCTCCACGTGTTGTGGGCTTATAATTCGATTGCATTTGATTGTCTATGCTGCGGGGTGGTGGCTAACTGGCTAAGTAATAATACGCTTATCAACTGATCTACCAGGTTGACCAGCACTGGCCGCTATATTTGGATTGGTGACCGACTCCTCCGCGCTTCTGAGAGCACGTAAAGCCGTTGTCGGTCCCGCTTGTCATACGAACATCTATAAATAAATAAATAAATATTCTGGGACATTTTTACACAGCACCATCTAGTCCCAAACTAAGCAGAGCTTTTACTATGGGTAGTAGACAATGGATATAATACTTATATATGTACTTTTTTTTTGTAAATACATACTTATAATACATAAGAAACACCCAGACTTACATTCATACACAGAACACAAACACTTACATTCATCACATAAATTTTTGTGTTCTGTGGGAATTGAACCCACGACCTCATGGTCAGCAGTCCGGTACTCGAACCACTAAACCACACAGGTCGTCATCTATGGCAATCAGAAGCTTAAAAATACTTAAAACCAGAGGAGATAGATCTCCTTTGAATATCGATAATGCCTAAATGGGGCTATGAAATCTGCAACACCAGAGGAGTTGCTGATGCGCAGCCGATGCTTAAGAACCTTTACGGTCTGCCGACTGCCAGAGCCACAGCATCCGAGGGAGAACTGGCTCTCACGCGCAAAAGTTGAAACACATACCAAGGTGGTTTACGACAGACTCTGACGTAAGGGTGGTCGCCGGCCACTCAGACCCCAAGAGGTCCTACCGCCGAGCAAGTCAGATATTTTCTCGCCTCTTTCGAGATGCCTATCTGAGTGGCAGTGAGGTACTGTATTCTAACCCATCATGGATCAGAGTAAGCGATTAGGCTATAGTCTACCATGCTGGCCTAATGCAGGTTGGCAGACTTCACACGCCGTCCAGATAATCTCTCAGGCATGCAGGATTCCTCACGATGTTTTCCTTCACCGTTTAAGCGCGTGATAATGAACTATTATTGACGATCTCTGTGATTTAGTGGTTCGAGTACCGGACTGCGTACCACGAGGTCGTGGGTTCGATACCCACAGGACACAAATATTTATGTGATGAATATAAATGTTTGTGTTCATCTGGGTGTTTCTTATGTATTATAAGTATGTATTTACAAATAAAGTACCTATATAAGTATTATATCCATTGTCTAGTACCCATAGTAAAAGGTCTGCTTAGTTTGGGACTAGATGGTGCTGTGTAAAATGTCGTAGACTTTTTTTTTGACCTTTACAAACACTTACAAACACAAATTCTCACATACACAAACGCCCAGACCCGGAACAACTACCTGTAGATCATACAAATATTTGCTCCGTGTGGGGATCGAACCCACAACACGTGTCGCAGAAGCCGATCACTCAGCCGCTACGCCAAACGTGTCGCCAAACGTGTCGTTAATTTATTTATTAATACGCACGAACTCGACTACGAAAAGTCAAAGGTCTCGAGAACTCGAGACCTTTGAATTGGCAGTCCACTGGTCAAAACACTAAGCTATCACCGCTTAACTAACTGCTAACCCTTCCCCGTACGGGAAACACACACTTTTTTTGAAGTCGGTCAATCCACCTATTTCTTTTCCGGAAAGTGTCGCCTACATTTCAGCACGCAGGGGTGACAAACTATTGGCGTTTTAATTTAGAAATTTTAATTAAACTCGACCCCAGGGCTGGCGACTCTTAGTTTTGTAGTTAGAGGGAAAATTCGCACCCGTTTCGGTTAAATGCCAATTAGATTTAATAATTAACTTGTTTTTAATCTGTTGTTGTATGAGTTAGTTTATGGTGAGTTTTATTAAAGGGTTTAAGGCCATTTTTGTTTGTTGAATTTATTTTATAATTAACCGTGAAAACTTTTTTTTATAGTTAGTTTCTCTAGTTTAGTGGGAGATTCATGATTCGACACGAATGGGCTGGCTCGACGGTAGTGATACCACGGCCTCACAGAAAACCGGCGGGAAACAACACTCACATTGTGTTTCGCCGAGTGAGTGAGGATACCGGAGGCCCAAACCCTTTTAAAAGGCGGGCAACGCACTCGTGACTCCTCTGGTGTTGCGGGTGTCCATGGGCGGCGGTAATCGCTTACTATCAGGTGATACGTCAGCTCGTTTGACCCCCTATCCCATAAAAAAAATATTGGTCGCTATATTTAAACGGTCTCATTAGTCTAGTAGTTCTAAACGCGACTGCTAAGCTAGAGGTTCTGGATTCGATTCCTAGGTCGAGCAGTGTTATCGAGTTTTTCTATGAAATTCTCAGTAGTAGCTCGGAGTTGAGATCTGTGTTCAGTTAAAGGCAATGAGCTCGACCCGATTACATGGGACCTACATTAATAGAATTCTACGTAATCCTTCGGGGAATACATGCGTGGTTATATTTTGTGAAGTTGCCTAAAAACAATTTTTCACCGATTTGGATTTGGAACCCCTATAAAAACAAACACAGCTGTCAATATTTCGCGCGAATGAAAAATTCAGTGTACCGCCATTATATCTGCGTTCCGCTTTCGAAATTGGAATCGAAAAAATCCATGCAATACGTCAAAGGTTTCTATCAAAGCTTTGGTGAAAAAAAAAACTTGTAATCTGATCACACATTGCGATTGCAGTGTAAAAATCGAAAAAAAATACAGAAATATTTAAAAAAAGAATGAATCAAATCGGCCGTCAGCTGTCACGCGATTGGTTAACGATACGCAACTGGTCCATATCGCGTGGTTGACGGTCCGTTGATTGGTTTGAACAGCGATGCTCAAACTTTCCCTCCATCGGAAGCATCGCTCCCTTTTATCATAACATAACACGCAACAAAATTTTAAATTTATTATCTTCTTAAAAGTAACTATATAGAGTTTGCCTTAAATTGCATAATAAAGTACACATTCAAATATTTTTTGTATTTTTTTTTGCTAAACTGACACAACTGCTCAAGTGTGCTACATCTGGTATTATGAGTGGTGTTATGTTAAACTAAGAAGCAATGTAACTTGCTTTTCAATAAATGTCATTCATGTCCCCTTTAGGACGTAAATTCAGAATGTGAAGGTAAATTTCGACCTGCGGGTGGGACTCGCGGTGGTCATAGAAGAAGCAACTTTGAATCCTATCCGTAGTCGAATTTTTCCTTCACTAAATAACTACACATTCAAATAAAAAAAGGCTTATTTAACTTAGTGCTATTTCACTTTATAGACATGTCAAAGACATGTATATAGTTTTAAATATAATTTATATAATGATTAATAAGTAATAATTGAACTAAACAAATATGAAATTTTGTCAAAACAAGACAAAACGTTTTATAGCCATTTATATTTATATGAATAAGGAGATTGTTTTCACTTATGAATTAAATTGACATCACAATCAAATGTCAACTGTCAAAGTAGGTAACTTAAAAGAGAGAGAATCGTGAATCACGTTTATTTGGTTTCATATCTCTAAAAACTCCGAATCAGTTGAGAATCACTGTCAACCGAAACACGAGTGAGCTTGTCAAGTCTCGCTTTACGCGTCGTCTGCGAATTCCGAACGATTTTTTGACAACCGCCATCGATGCTGAACGTAATTCGGAATTTAAAAGAGTTCAAATGTGGGGTGAACTGATATTGTTTTAAAATGATTGTTGATTCTTTGTTCAAACAACGATTTTTTAATGTGATATTATTTATGCGGGGAAAACAAGCAGATGGATCGCCTGATGTTAAGCGCCGCCCATGGACACCCGCGAAACACAACAAAATTTTACGCGCGTTGCGTTGCGTTGTTTTACGTCGGTTTTATGTGAGGCAGTGGTATTACGTGGCACCTAAGCATAAAGCGTTTTTTTTTTTTTTATGTGTGCGTATACATTGGTATTCCTCTGCTTCTTAATTCATGCTCATTCTTCTTACACACAATAAAACCGTTCAATAGTTAGGTACCTCCTAACTATTGAAGGAGTAGTAGGAGGAGTAGCAGTAGGAGGGAAGGGAGGCCTTTGCCCAGCAGTGGGACGAAACGGGCTAGGAAAAAAGTTAGGTTCCAAAAACGTTACACTATGTATGTAAAATGATGAAGTTTTTAAGATAAAATGATGCAGTTTTTTTTTAATAGATAAGAGCGATTCAAGAGGAAGCTTTTAAGCTATTTAACACAACCTTCTCTTAGAAACGGGGCAGCGTGGATGAAACCGCGGGCGGGTCACTAGTTAATAAAATAAAAATAAATAGTACCGGATATGATACCTAACAACCTTCACGGGTCGGACAAGGATATCTTAACACATTATATAAAGCTACATAGTACAAGCAAGAATCGTTATATAATATACTAATATATAAAGCTGAAGAGTTTGTTTGTTTGTTTGCTTGAACGCGCTAATCTCAGGCACTACTAGTCCGATTTGAAAAATTCTTTCAGTGTTAGATAGCCCATTTATTGAGGAAGGCTATAGGCTATATGTCATCATGCTAAGACCAAGTAACTATTCCACGCGGACAAAGTCGCGGGCAGAAGCTAGTCAACTATAACACAAAACAATAAGTTTCAACAGAATTTCTATTTACAGTTGTATGTCAAAAAAGTTTTGCGCAGTCTAGTATTAAAATTTCATATTTACAATCCTGCAAGTACACTGCGACCGACACTCTTCCTGTCTTTTGTGTTGTTTTTCAGTTCTCAAATAGTTTGGAAATAAAGTAGATATAGTCGACAAGATAGTCCGACTTCCTATCCTACTACATACAAACCATCAATCACACATCACACACATGTAATAGGGGGCGAGCCTATCGCCATTAACCGGGCACAAATTCCTAACTCCGAGCTGCTTCTGGGAATTTCATAGAAAAACCCAATAACACTGCTCGACCTGGGAATCGAACTCAGGACCTCTAGCGTAGCAGTCGCGCTCAGGACCACTTGGCTAATGAGGCAGTTATAGTCCTATCCTACTATCTTACTAATATTATAAATGCGAAAGTTTGTGAGGATGGATGGATGGATGGATGGATGTTTGTTACTCTTTCACGCCAGAACGGCTAAACGGATCTGGATGAAATTTGGCACAGAGACAGATTACAGTCTGGAATAACACATGGGCTACGTTTTATCTGAAGTCCATGCAGACGAAGTCGCGGGCAGAAGCTAGTAATGTCTAATAACTTCCGAGTCTTGACGATGATATTATTACAAAATCTTTGTCAAAACACACGCGTTATTAGCTGCCTAAATATCAAAGTCTTCGGCAGTTTTTTTTCTTGATTCCCAGTTCACCTGTTGTTTTAAGCGACACTGCGATCTACGATGCGCTAGATAATCAATATTAACTAGCTTCTGCCCGCGACTTCGCTCACGTGAAGCTAAAGTTATTGGGAGTAAAAACGTATAAACCAACATTGATGATCTCTTCTTTGTATGGGTCTATATACATCAGACATACATAATTATATTTATTTATTTTATTCTATATGCACAATTAGTGTACAGAGGCGGACTTAATGCCTAAGGCATTTTCTACCAGTCGACCTTAGGGTGATGCAGAGACAGGAAAAGGTAGGTGCAACAGTATAGTGGTTCTGTTGAGTTACATACATAAATGTGATAAATATATACATATATAAATAAATATCCACTTCATACAAATACTAAATATAAATATATATCAGAGAGATCAAGCTGTATCTCAGGATCCGTTCAATTAATAAAGATAAGAAGTTGACTAGTTTTTAAGTTGGAGTATATACTTACTACGAACTCATCATTTCAACTAAGATCTAATTAGACTTCTACGTTGACTACTAAGAAGCGCTATGATCCTAATTTTAAGAAGCTGAAACATTAATTTTGCAGATCAAAGTTACATTATATTACTCAAAGAAGGGCTTTAATGTTCAAAAAGGTTTAACTGTCCTTAAATGAAATGATGCAAAATTTGTATGATTAATTACTTGGAAATTTAATATTACGTATCAGTATTGGGAATGATTATATCAATAGCTACTTTATGTACCTATCTACCTACTATTTTTTTTTATGCGATAGGGGAGCACACGAGCAGACGGATCATCCGATGGTAAGCGATAACCGCCGACACCCGCAACACCAGAGGAGTCACAAGTGCGTTGCCCGCCTTTTAAAAGGGTTTGGGCCTCCGGTAACCTCATTCACTCGGCGAAACACAACGCAAGCGTTGTTTCACGCCGGTTTTATGCGAGGCCGTGGTATCACTCCGGTCGAGCCGGACCATTCGTGCCGAAGTATGGCTCTCCCACGTGAAGTTAGTGTTAGTCTCCCAAGTGTATAGTGTATAGTTTCTAGGTCTCTATCAGTTCGTAGTCTCCCGGGAATTCATTAAACACCTTTCGATAAAATATGGGAAGCGGTGATAGCCATAGTGATATGACCATTGGACTGCCAAGTCAAAGGTTTCGAACTCAACTCCAAGGCACGCACCTCTAACTTTTCGATCTTAATTATCACACGGGAAAGGAAAACATCGTGAGGAAACTTGTATGCCTGAGAGATTTTCTCAACGGGCGTGTGAAATCTGTCAATCTGCTTTAGGCGAGCGTGTTACTTCAGTCTAAACCCTCTCACTCTGAGAGGAGACCCGTGCCTAGCATCAAAAATTTTGAGCAAATCCTTTTTCTACCTTTTTGTCTACCTAAAGATTTTCAATAAAGTAGAAAAACCACACAAGGAAACAAAGGCAGGGTTCCCAAAGCCAGATTCCGTAACTAAAATGCACAGAAACTTCGAGAAGGAATTTCGAAGTTTTATCAAAGTATTAGCAGTGGCTACTTTCGGTGGCCCCTGCACTCCAGTGGCCCTACCAAGAGTTCAACACACGCGATACTCGTTTGCGTTCCTCGACGAACGCAAACATAATAGGAATTATTGTTATAATACAAAACGTGAAAATAAATGACATGACGTGTAATTGACAAGGGGAATGAACATATTCAAAACAAAATGTGTACAAGAATCATACGCAAGGGCGTTATATAGATTCTGCCTATCCCTATGGGAAATAACGTGAGTGTATGTGTGTTTAAGTAGCTAAAAAGAAATACTTCGTAAATAAACTATTTTATAACTAAGGAATTCATTTTATCATCCTTTTAACTACTATTTAAGGGTTGGCTTCCAGAGTCGACGACATACAACTGAATATCAGTATTTTACACGAAGTTAAAGATTGTCAAAATAATAATATGTGTTCGTTGACTGATGTCTTATCGCTCGCCAAAGTATGACGCCATACCCGATCGAGGCGCTAGAATCTTACACGGATATTTTTACGTGACATGGTAGCGACTATCGGGCGTAGACCATTAGTAGGACCATAATTTTGGATCCTGCAAGTAGATTTACGTATGTATGTACGTACATATATATGTAACAGGTAATTTTGTGCAAATAAGTTCTAGTGTTGCCTGGTGTAATGAAAGAACTGAGGGTATTAATAAAGAGTTTTGAGTTCAAGAACTATGTAAGTATTGATTGGTTGTTTCTTAACTCTCAAAAAGCAATTGCTTTTTGAGAGTAAAGACAGAAACAGGTACTCCTGTTTCTGTCTCGTAGGTTATAAGCTTCTGGGCTGGCTGTGACGTGGACCAATCAAAATTATAGAAAATGCCAATTACTGGTCGCATGCTCGCTTCGCCTCTCAGACTTTCCTACCCATATTTATTGTAGAGTATAACCTACCGGGGTTTTCATGGGATATTCCATTAAAGGAAAATGCGCAATCAGAACGATAGCTTATATTTTTTTTATGAGATAAGCGGTAAATGAGCATATGCATCACCTGATGGTAAGCGTTTACGGCCGCCCATTGACACCCGCAACACCAGAGGAGTCACAAATTCGTTGCCGGCCTTTTATAAGGGTTTGAGTCTCCGTTATCCTCACTCACTCGGCGAAACACAACATAAGCGTTATTTTACGCTGGTTCATCGCTCATCACTCCGATCGAGCCGGCCCATTCGTGCCGAAGCATGGCTCTCCCACAGTAAAGTTTATAAAAATTGTATTCAAACAGAAAATCAATTGACCGATGCTTTTCAATTTTGAATCACTTCAAAACAGTCCAACGAATTCAAATGATTGTTTATTCTTTAATTTCAAACCATCAAACCCACACCAACTGATATCGCCTTTTTGCGGCGATCTCTACAGTATTCTACAACTTATCTTAGTATTTACATCTTCTATTTCTAGATTTAAATATTTCAAGCAGCGCTCACATTTTGTTTACAGCGCCAACAAAGAAACAGTTTATAAAATCAAACTGTCTTATCCCGTTGAACTTTGAAATATCTTTGTTTAATGTACCAACGTCTTGACCGTCTGGGGCTTCGACAGTGAGAAATAGCTCTACTGATGCCCTTTGACGGCTCACTTAGGCTTCGCCATATTTATCTTCTGATAGAACTTTAAATAAAATACAGTTTTCATCTCTAAAAGGAATGCTTGGGGCATTTGGATCTGACACGAATTTATATTTTTATTGCTGTTTTTTGTCAGTGAAATTCATTACTTTTTGATACAGTAAGATATATTTAGAATGATTGTGTTTATTAATTTTGAAATTCCTTATGCGCGTTTGTCTTGTCTTAAATTGTAATATAGTGTGATTAGTAAGTCTCGATGCCGAAGTTATTATTGTGTATGTCTTGTGGTTAATGTTTATTTTCATTATGATTCCATCAAGTTTATGTTAAGATAGAAAGAATGACTTTCATACCCCTCTCAAGATAACACGAAAATAAAACAAAAAGCATGCACAACAATAAGCATGAGGTCAAAATATGGTGCCATTAACAGCTGATGCTACAGCATGATAAATTAAGCATAGTTTAAAATCATATCTGATTAAATAGATAATTTTATTTATTATTGTCACATTGTAAGTTATAATATAACATAACATACCATCACGCCTGTATTCCTCGAAGGGTTAGGCAGAGGTGTACTAATGTACACCCATAGTTCGCTGGTATGTTTAGGTCCCATGTAATAATGGGCGAGACTATTGCCATTAACCGGGCACAAATTCCAAACTCCGTGCTGCTACTGGGAATTTCATAGAAAAATCAATAACACTTTGCATTATATTATATATTCAACAAGGAAATTATCTGGAGTTCTCAAAACGTAATAGAATCTTAAGAATCGAAATATCGGGATCATGATATTTATCCAATTGAATGCGGTACTTTATTTGGAATACCTGGTCTAATCTTAACCTCCCCTCAGCTGAAAGCTTTGCAAGCATTCCGCTACCAAGATTCAAGGCTTTACAAGTATTCCCAGAGATTTTTTGTTGAGCAAATTATTTTGGCAAGCTCACGTACGCCTGTAGGTTTGCTGTCTGATAGTTAATAATTCTTTTATAGTTACTATTTTATAGTTACAACTTACTTGCTTTTTGATAAATTTTGGGTTTGAAGCTTAGAAGAATTAGATATAGCTATGATTATAATGAACAAAACATAAATTGATTAAGTGTTAGGGTAATTTTATAAAGGAATCTGCTATCTAATGATAATTAGTCTAGTGATCCTGGGCGCGACTGCTACGCTAGAGGACCTGGGTTCGATTCCCAGGTCGAGCAAAGTGTTATTCGGGTTTTCTATGAAATTTCCAATTCCCAGCTCGGAGTTTGGAATTTGTGCCAGGTTAATGGCAATAGGCTCAACCCCTATTACATGGGGCCTAAGCATACTGGCGAACTGTGGGTGTACATTAGTACGCCTCTGCCTAGCCCTTCGGGGAATACAGGCGTGATGGTATGTTATTTAATGATATCTGTATAATATCTGATAATCTGTCATATAATAAATTAAAAAACATGGTTCACGAAATTTCGACAGATTTTCCAGTCATTTATTTGGATGAAATGGTAGATCAGAAACCTAGATTAACGGTATCGTAATCTGAATATTAATACACTTCGATTAAATTGGGTTTGAATTACGTTTTATTTAATTTCCAATATCTTATATTTACTATCCTCCTGTTCAAGGAACATTAGAAATATATAATATTCCTCCAAAAAAACTTGCTTCATTTCGAACTTATCATCAAATATATTTTGCGTCGATGACATCATTGCTTCGTACAGGTGGTAGGTACACGAAAGTACCTCATTGCGTATTCCTGTCTGTTGCCTATTGAATTGTCTCACTACCTTGTCAGCAAAGAAATTTTGTACCAAAAATATATTTTTACGAGGAGTATGGAAATTCGGAATATAATTGGCAACTATATTTCATATTCAACCGAGGAAGGGGGGCCTCAATGTATATTTTTTTAGTTTATATTACGTGACATCTTTACCGATAAATTAGTTTAGGTATCCCAATTGCGACTGCTACGCTAGAGGTTCTGGGTTCGATTCCCAGGTCGAACAAAGCGTTATTGAGTTTTTCTATGAATATTAAAATTTATATGAATATTTAAGCCATGGGAGAGCCATGCTTTGGCACGATATGAGTGATACCACGGACTCACAGAAAACCGGTGTGAAACAACGCTGACGTTGTGTTTCGCCGAGTAAGTGAGGATACCGGAGGCTCAAACGCATTTAAAAAGCCGGAAACGCACTTGCGACTCCGACGGTAATCGCTTACCATCTGGAGTTTGCCGTATCCCATAAAACACAGAGGAGTCTTGATGAGTTAAAAATAGACACCAATCCAAAAACTGACCGCGGTAAACACAACATAACCTTCCACCCGCCCAAACATTAATTAAACTACTATATCACAGTTGAATTGTGAATGAGTAACCCATGATGTCAGGTCTCCCATGACAATTGATAGGAGCTAACGAGTCGGAACAAGCCTGATATATGTACGTATGTAGGGTAGTTCGGATTTACTAGTATCGCTCTACTGGGACTCATTCCAATGCTAGACTAGATTGGGATCGATCGGGCTTGGTTTTTTCGTTTTTAGAACTTTTTTTGGTGCGAAAATGTTGTATAGAGTTTGATTACTATTTACATTGAGGATAACACACCTTCGTATTCCCCGTTAGAATAGACAGAAGTGTATTTATGTACACCCCACGGTTTGCCATATTCAGGTCCGATATAGGGTGCGAGCCTATTGGCATTAACCGGGTACGAATCTGAACACCGAGATGCTAATTATTAATTTGTCCGCACGGAACAAAAATTTGTATAATCTACAGGTTCTACCTGGTACCTCTATGTCATACTGTTGCACGTGCTAAGTCACCAATTCCTCGCACTCCGGCTGCGCTTAAGATCTCTTGGATTCTAATCCAACAGGCGATCTGTCTGCTGATGGGTGGACGAAGATTTTATTGGTATGTCAGAAGTACTGTGAGAGGAATTTATGAGTGTTGTTAATCTAATTTTTACTTTACTTTGTTTATTTTAATCATTGTTATAATAATTGTCTTTTTTAAAGTTTTAGTTACTGTAATTGGTTGCAACCGTAATAATTAAATATAAATAAATAAATCTCTAGGTACCGGGTGTGGGTGTATGTGTATTGTGTATGTGACAATTTGTATTTGTAAAAGCACCCACAATACAGGAAAAATCCTAGTGTATATCACAATAACATTTTAACAGTCATGAATACGACCAGTAAATGCAGTCTTATAAATTACTTAATAATTATAAGGTACTTGATTTTGTTTTGGTTAGATACATAGGTATCTTTTGATTAATTGTCTATCTATAGCTGAAACCAACAGCTGAAAGCCACCGACAGACCTTTTTTTTAAAAAGGACGGACAAGAAACTTACTATTTTACTTCGAAGAATAAACCAATAAGGAAGAATTAATTATTTCATCCTAATAAATATTCTAATAGTACCAAGATAACAAGACTAGAACCGAAATACGTAATACCTCAATATTTTTTCTAAACTATCTATTACTGCCATTCAATTTGAAACGTTACCTCTTATGATATAGAGTTGAAATTGGTTTATTTACTGTTATCGTAGAATAATATATTCTATAGATGTTGCCTCAATATTCTCAACCGTTTCTATGAATATCTGAGCTGGTCTGTTAGCACGGAATGGGTTACCATTTATTTAATTCAGTAAACCTATATGTTAGGAGACCTAAGTTGGCTATTGACCTGGATAAGATAGTAGAAACCTCCATAACTAAGGTTTGACATATCATATCATCAAATCTGTATCCCTGTCGCATTAAGTCTTGATTTTGAAGGTCGAATTTTATTGAGTTTTTGTATGAAATTCTTAGATATCATTGGAGTTTGGATTCGGGGCCGGTTCGCACCTTATTCCTTAAGAATATACCTACCGACGAACTGTTACTAGAATTAATGTCACATACGACTTTATAATTTCAAGACCTTCAAAGCAAATTCAATACAGAAAACAAAACAGGGCAGACATCAGTAGGACATTTGGATAATCCAAATCCCAAGTGGAATATTAAACTGAATTGGATCCTGTTAGTCCCAAATATTCTAGACAACAGAATCTAGACTTTGTTTGTGGAGTTTAATCTAAGTTGTGCAAAAAGTTGGACAAAATGGTCTCTTGTGTCTGTGATTCTATTCAGTAGTTATCGTGCATCATTAAATAAACAGTTAAATTATTTACTGGACACAGACATATATTATATATCGAAACTAGCTTCAGCCCGCGGCTTCGCTCGCTTGAAGCTCAAAAACCAACAGTGATGATCTCTTCTTTGTATCGGTCTCTATTACATTACAGAGGTCAAGCTGTATCTCAGGCCCCGTTTAATTAATTGATATAAGAAGTATACCAGTTTTTAAGTTGGAGCACATACTTTCTTATAGTGATAACAAAACTCAAATCTATTCAGTAGTTTTTGCGCCAACCCGTAACAAACAGACAAACAGAAAGAATTTAAAAAATCACATTTTTGGATTCGGAATCGTTTACCCCCACCCACTTGTTTTTTTTTAAATATCTTCATTGTACAGACACAGCTTTTTTACAATTTTATAATAGTAGAGAAAATTTCCCTAACTCCTGCACTAAAATTAAAACGAGGGAGAGCCATGCTTCTGCACGAATGGGCCCGCTCAACAGGAGTGATAACACGGCCTCACAGAGAAAGAAAGCGCAAACAAGCAGGCGGAACACCTGATGGTAAGCGATTACCCCTGCCCATGGACACCTGCAACACCAGAGGAGGCACAAGTGCGTTGCCCGCCTTTTAAAAGGGTAGGGCCTCCGGTAACCTCACTCACTTGGCGAAACACAACGTGAGCGTTGTTTCACGTCGGTTTTCTGTGAGGCCGTTGTATCACTCCGTTCAAAACGGCCCATTTCTGCCGAAGTAGGGCTCTGCCACGGTAAGATATTAACAACAAAGTTACATCAGGAGAAAATTCTACTTTTTTGGAAGTCGGTTAACAATAATTGTTTATTAAAAGTCTGAAGACTATTTTACATTAAAGTATTAAATTGTCTAATTCCGTAAAAGAGTTGGATAAGACACGTACCCCTTCAACTGTCAAGCGCGAGCCGAATTTTATGGTTCCGTATAAATATAATATTATTGACTTAGCATTTTGTGTATTTAACCAAAAATTGTGACTTTTTTATCTTATTTATATGGAACTGCTTGCCTCATTAGTCTTGTGGCTGTAGGCCTGAATGCTCGCACTGTGTCTTCTTTCGGAATAAGAGGATTTAGACTATAATCTACCACGCTAGAAGTTCACCAATTGTTTTGATCTTTAGACACAAAGTTGCAATCAAATACGCGCGTATTTGTAACTAGCTTTTGCCAGCGGCTTCGGTCACCTGAAGCTATATTAGGATTAGAAATGGATCCCAAAAATAATTTAGTAAAAACCAACAGTGATGATCTCTTCTTTGAATGGGTCTCTATACGTCCGAGAAGTCAAACTGTATTTCAGGATTCGTTTAATTAATTGAAGTTCACTAGTTAGTTGGAGCTTATACTTTCTAACAGTGATAACAAAATTAAAATCTTTTCAGTAATTTTTGCGCCAATCAGACAAAAATTTTAAAAACCACACTTGGATTCAGAGATATTTATTTACCACTTTTTTTATATCTTCAATGTACATTCACAGCTCTTTTACAATTTTATAATAGTAGAGATAGTAGCCGATATAACGATTACCGAAATGATTGCGGGACCCTAAAAAGCCGATATGAATGCATCATAGAGCTCACGTGCCAAGCCGTGTAATTTATCACCCGCCGTCGGGTTCCGCATACAAATGGTCCATGAGATAGCAGTGGAATTTTGAAGTGGGCATATTGTGGTCGATTTTGATGGCCTAGTACCATCTTAGCCAGATGGGCGATACAGGTGGAGTCAGGAGTCCATTTGGAGTGTATACGAAAAAACAAGCTTTATCTATACTCTATACTATTATATAAAGTACTAATATATAAAGCTGAAGAGTTTGTTTGTTTGCTTGAACGAGCTAATCTCAGGAACTACTGGTCCGAATTGAAAAAATCTTTCAGTGTTAGATAGCGCATTTATTGAGGAAGGCTATAGGCTATATATCATCATGCTAAAACCAAATAACTATTCCACGCGGACGAAGTCGCGGGCAGAAGCTAGTTTAGTATAAAATTTTTGGTAAGGGGTACCATCTGGCGAATTGTGGGTGTAAATTAATGATATAAATGATAAATGATATTTATATCTATAAATAGATCTTTTAAAGACACTTTTACATGTCAATGTTTTACTTTTTTTTACTAGATGGCGCCGGCATTTCCTAACTGACGACCTCTGAGAAGAAACACCGAAACAAACTCAGAGAATCATGGTCTCTATGTGAATGTTACAATGCAGGGTAATGTCTGAGATGGTCTTTTGAAGAAAGAACCATAGCAGCTTTGAGTAGTCCGACTCTGTCTAACCTTTGGAGAAATAAAGGCGCGATTGTACGTTAACTGCCTCAATAGCCAAGTGGTCCTGACCGCGACTGCTACGCTAGAGGTCCTGGGTTCGATTCCCAGGTCGAGCAAAGTGTTATTGGGTTTTTCTATGAAATTCCCAGTAACAGCTCGGAGTTAGGAATTTGTGCCCGGTTAATGGCTTGCCCCCTATTACATGGGACCTAAGCATACCGGCGAACTGTGGGTGTGCATTGGTACGCCTCTGCCTAACCCTTCGGGGAATACAGGCGTGATGGTATGTTTATGTTTTGTACGTTAATGTTTTACGTAATTTTACCGTAGTTTAAACTTTACAAGCTTTGACTTGTAACTTATCTACTTACCTACTCTATTATGATCCCAATCTGTCAATATGGTTACGGCTATTCCAGAATTCAATTCCGGAATTTTAATCCTAGATATTTCACTTCAAGTATTTCATTCCAATCTGTAGAGTGCCGGGAATAAATTGATTTTATTTCAGATGTCGGTAGAGCCAATTGAATTGTCACATTGTGGGCGTTCGGGCTTTTGAGGTAGACATGCACCTATTTATACTTGAAAAACTTGATATTTCTTAATAGTTATGTAATTATTTATTTCTTTTCTTTTCTCTAGGTACTATTATAAAATCAAAATAATAAATAAATATTCTGGGACATTTTTACACAGCACCATCTAGTCCCAAACTAAGCAGAGCTTGTACTATGGGTACTAGACAATGGATATAATACTTATATACTTTTTTTTTGTAAATACATACTTATAATACATAAGAAACACCTAGACGAACACAAACTTATATTCATCACATAAATTTTTGTGTTCTGTGGGAATCGAACCCACGACCTCATGGTCAGCAGTCCGGTACTCGAACCACTAAACCACAGAGGTCGTCAAAAAATGATACAAACAAAAAAACAAGTGGGTTTAGAGTATAGTTTAGAGTATATAAACGATTCCGAATCGAAAAATATGATTATTAAAATTCTTGTCTGTTTGTTACGGGTTGTCGCAAAAACTACTGAATAGACTTTAATTTTGTTATCACTGTGAGAAAGTATATGCTCCAACTTAATAACTGGTCAACTTCTTATCTCAATTAATTGAACGAATCCTGAGATATAGCTTGACCACTCTGATGTATATAGACCCATACAAAGATCATCACTGTTGATTTTAGATTAAATTATTTTTGGGATTCATTTTTAATCCTAATACAGCTTCATGTGAGCGAAACCGCGGGCAAAAACTGTACTAAGATAGAGGTAACACGTAAAACAAAAGATGATAACATAAAAATTCTATAAATTTTATTATCTATTAACTGCCTCATTAGCCAAGTGGTCCTAAGCGCGACTGCTACGCTAGAGGTCCTGGGTTCGATTCCCAGGTCGAGCAAAGTGTTATTGGGTTTTTCTATGAAATTTGCAGTAGCAGCTCGGAGTTAGGAATTTGTACCCGGTTAATGGCAATAGGCTCGCCCCCTATTACATGGGACCTAAACATACCGGCGAACTGTGGGTGTACACTAGTACGCCTCTGCCTAACCCTTCGGGGAATACAGGCGTGATGGTATATATGTTCTATAAATTTTCTGTGGGCGAGCCATGTTTGGGATGAAGCCTCACAGAAAATAAGCGCTTACGAACGCTTACGTTGTGTTTCGCTGAGTGAGTGAGGATACCGGAGGCCCAAACCCTTCTGAAAGGCCGGAAACGTAGTTGCGACTCCTCTGGTGTTGCGGGTGTCCATGGGCGGCGGTTATCGCTTACCATCAGGCGATCCGTCTGCTTGTGAGCCCCCTTATGCTATAAAAAATGCCATCCCAACTGTATTTTCTAAATTCTTCGCCATGTTTTGAGTTTCTATAAAAACATACTATCACGCCTGTATTTCCAACGGGTTAGGCAGAGGCGGACTAATGTACACCCACAGTTTTCTGGTATGTTTAGGTCCCATGTAATAGGGATTGAGAGGCCCAAATCCAAACTCCGAGCATGAAAATTTCATAGATAAATATTATTGATGTACATGATTTTGAAAAGTCAGGGGTGTTCCTTAGAATAGAACGCGAGACCTTTTACTTAGCAGTCTAATGGTAATACATACATACATACATACATACATACATTCACGCCTTTCCCCCACAGGGGTAGGCAGCAAACTATAGACCGCCACTTGCTTCGATTCTTGCATACTTATTTTGCTTCTGCTACATTCATACATCTTTTAGTACTACGCACCTGACCTTTCTGAAGGACTTCGCCAATAAGGTCGGTGTAGGTCCTTCTAGGACGATCTCTTCTAACGCTGCCGCTGATATTCGCCTTATAAATTCCTTTCGTTAATCGTCTTTCATTCATTCTCTCAACGTGTCCAAACCTTCTCAGCATATTCCTTTCAATACGTGTCACGACATCATCTTAATGGTAATATCACTAGGATATCTCTGTTTTTACCTTGCAGTACCTATGTGTTTTTTTTTAATTCTGTAAAAGACTAGCCTCAAAAAAAGCTATCTAAAACAAAGTCTGAAAAAAAAAATCTATGTGCGCTAACAAAACCAACTACTTTCAACGTTTTGTATTCAAATCTTGTGCGGGCGTAACCACAGACGTTTTAAATGCTACCCGGTGCAGATTCGATTCCCGACCCGTATATTTATTGTTTGTGTAGCTGCACTGAATGTAAAGCAGCATTGATTTTTTTTAGTTCTTTGGTCTAGCGATCGTAAGCGCCATTGCTAGTTACGGTAGAGAACGTGGGTTCGATTCTCAGGTCGTGCAAAGTGTTATTGGAATTTTCTATGAAATTCTCAGTGACAGATTGGATTTTATATTTGTACACGGAGAATGGCCAAAGTCTCGCCCCTTATTTTTTATGGAATAGGGGGGCAATCGAGCAGACGTATCGCCTAATGGTAAGCGATTACTGCTGCCCATAGACACCCGGAACACCAGAGGAGACACAATTGTGTTGCCCGCCTTTTAGAAGGGTTTAGGCTTCCATTCCACACACGCGGCGAAACACAACGTAAGCGTTGTTTCACGCCGGTTTTTTGTGAGGCTGTGGTATGGTGAGGCCAATTCGTGCCAAAACATGGCTCTTCCGCGGTAAAAACGTATTTTTGTCGACTGTACAAAGGAACAAATGAACAAAAACATTCCATCTCACCATTAACTGCTGTAAACAACATGAAACCTGAAACTCAACAAATCTACCTCAGTACAGCCGCCTGAATCCGGATACATTCTGATTCGAAGCCTGACCACAAATCTAGGCAAAGGCTTCAATTTCGACCTGATTCGAGGCCGATAACCGAGGTGGCTTAATTTATGGCTAGATAGAATTTTAGATTTGGCGTATTTGCATGTTGATTGAATGCTTATGAAGTATCCGATACAAACCAGCTTATGCGGTTACCGGTAGGAAATTATTAAGAGTGGTTTATGGCTATATCAGACATGCTATGATGATATAAAATAACATACCATCACGCCTGTATTACCCGAAGGGTAAGACAGAGGCTACTAATATACACCCACAGTTTGCAGGTATATTGAGGTCCCATGTAATAGGGGGCGAGTCTATTGCCACTAACCGGGCACAAATTCTAAATTCCGAGTTGTCATTGAGAATATCTAATAATCTGGGTTTCTTTAAATCAAGAGTGAATCGGTTAAGTGTTGCTTAACATCAGGCAAACTTGCGATCAAGCGTAGGCCTATCAGGAATAAAAACCTAATAACATTTTGTTCGACCTGGGAATCGAACCCAGGACCTCTAGTATAGCAGTTGCACTTAGTACCTCTACAAAGAAGTACCTCTTCAATAATTTAATCCATTTAATTATAGATCAATAAATAGCCTAGACTGCCTCAATTTTGTGTTTTTGGGGTTGTCTCGGAATTTGGAATTTGGCCCGGTTAATAGCAATAGGCTAGCAGCCTATTATATGGGACCTAAACAAACCGGTGAACTGTGGGTGTACATTAGTACGCCTCTGCCTAATCCTTCGAGGAATACAGGCGTGATGTATGTTATTATAGATTGACAAAAATATAAGTTCAATTAATTTATAGAGTATTTTTTTAAATTAATTTAGAGTGTCGGTAAATGGTTTTTCTTCCTTTCTGTACTAACCCCTGTGGTTTTAACCACTTTACCCGGTTCTTAAGAGTCGTAGCATGATGTGAAATAGCTTAAAACCTTCCTCATGAATCTCTCCGTCTAATGGTGTAAACCATAAGAAAATTTATTCGATAATATTTAAGTTTATAGTGTTCAGACAGATAGATACATAGACGCGGCGAGAGGACTAAGATTGCGATATGTATGGAGTAAGCCTACTTACCATTGAGTTCCCTCATATCACTGCCCCGATTCTTCCTGAAGTACCACACGACCTTCGGCTGTGGCTTGCCCTCACGCACAGTACAGCTAATGTTGACCTTCGCCCGTTCCAGCAAGGGCCCGAAGGTTGCCCCATCCGTTAGGCTCTTCCCATCGCCTGTCACAACTTCCACTGACTTCGGTTTTACTGTGAACAAAGAAAATAAGTGTTACTGAGTATGATCTTAGTGATTTTTACACTCAAGCGTCGCGTGGGACTATGGTACCCGGAATAAAAAACTCGTTTTCCGCCACGAGGGATCAAGGGACTCCGCACAGCATACCTAGTTAAAAAAATACGTAACAAAATCGAATAACCCGTTTTGCCTATTAAAATAGTATAACAATATTTTGCTAACTACCCTGCCGCCTGCCCAAGCCGTCAACGATCAATAAAACTTCTTTTCGACACTTCTAAAAAGGTTTATCGTCAAATTTAATTGCTTTTTCCACCAAAACACTTCAATACATACTGTTTTCCTGTTGCCTTTCTGAACATTTTTACATCTAAATGTATTTATTGCAAATAAAAGTATTTATTTCAGGTAAGGTCTGCAAAAAAGCAACGGAATAGGGACCAAACGGCCGTTAATTTGAACCCAAGGGTCTGGGCCACTAATGGAATTTTCAAACATACGTGCGCAATTTATCACTTACAACGGAAAATAATCGTGGAACCCTGCACATTGGGTAATAAAATGTGAGACTTTTGGCGCCATCTGGTGGTATTAGGACGAAGACACAACACCAAATCTGTGTGTTAGAGTCAGAAAGAGAAGTACATACATTGATGTACAACACCTAGGTACAGTTTTTCAGTGAGCTTTTACAATTACAAATTCCAAGAATGTCTTAGAAAAACTCAAACACACTTCCTCAACTTGGAAATCAAACCCATTCTCTTTTAACAGTCGCTTTTAACACGAGTACATCCAAGTACAATCCTGCTCAAAATACAATCTTTTAATGAAGATATTTCACGAAATAATGGCATTCGTTATCAAAAAGCGAATTAACCCGGTTTCTCATTGCACCTACTTTGTTTACGTATAGGCAACGAGATGAAAATGATGTTCGACTCGAAATTTATACGTACTTGCTATCATTAATACCTTGATCAAAATATATGTGCGAACAAAAGTGTTTGGAAAATATTTTTTATATTATAAGAATATTTTTAGGATAGCGTGTAAACATAACATGCGCGGCTACTGCTTATCAGGTCCTACGTTTATTTAAAAAAAAAACAAATAAAATACAAAAAAAGTAAAATGTTTACTCATGTAAATTGAGACCGACCGAGTATGTTATCTAATTATTTTCGTAAATTAAACACATTTTCTACAACTGCCTTATTAGCCAAGTGGTCCTGAGCACGACTGCTACGCTAGAGGTTCTGGGTTCGACTCCCAGGTCGAACAGTGTTGTTGTGTTTTTCTATGAAATTCCCAGGAGCAGCTCGGAGTTAGGAATTTGTGCCCGGTTAATGGCAATAGGCTCGCCACCTATTACATGGGACCTAAACATACCGGCGAACTGTGGGTCTCTGCCTTACCCTCTGGGGAATACAGGCGTGGTGGTATGTTATGTTCAATTGAATAATAATTATTATGTAAAATGCATATTTACTAATAAAAATACAAAAATATGTTTTGTTGAATAAAATCAGAAGACATCTATTGATTTCTGAAGCTTACGCGAATATCAGACATATTGAAATAAAACAACTTTACGGATTATATCGCGTTTTATTAGTATCAAATACAATACAAATCCCGACGTTTCGGACCTTTTACAGCGTCCATGGTCACGGGCAGACTCAGCGGGATTTGTATTGTATTTGATACTAATATAACGCGATATAATCCGTAAAGTTGTTTTATTTCAATAAGAAGACAACTATCTCGATATCACTCTTGTCGTTGTCTGTACAACATCTAGTGAACCGATCGAATCACGTAATGATGTTAGCTGATTGTCTCACTCGCGCTGCTGCACGCGACTGTACGCTTGAAGTAAAGGTGCCTGTTCATTAGTAGACTTTTGTTGTGAGTTTGGGTCAGTGTATTCAATATTCGAAAGGTTGGTCAGGTAACAATGCCAGCAGATTTTAAGTGAAATCAGGTTATTTCAATTGTATGTTTTCTTATCTTTATATTGAGAGTCTGGTATTTTCTTTAAGAAGAAGAACATAATTATCTATATTTTATTTCGTATTCCACACATTTTATGGCACTGCAAATTTTCAACATCCGTGCTCTTGGGAAAAGCAAGTATGCACATTACACATAAAATATGACGTCAGCTCGCACTTAAGACATACCTGCCGTTAAATGGTCGACATTAAAATTTGTCGTCACGTGAATGGATGGCATTAGTTTTAAAGGACGCTTACGTTTTTAGTATTTACAATTGCATTTATTTCATACATACATACATACGTTAAGTTGAAATCATTGTTTTTATTTTTATTAGTTTATTATTATTATTTATTTATCTATATTTATCTTATTAATTTATTTATATTACAACTTTTAAACAGTACGAAAACAAATACATAACACAATCAACCCATTATATGTCCCACTGCTGGGCAAGGGTCTCCTCTCACAATGAGAGGGATTAGGCTATAGTCCACCACGCTAGCCTAATGCGGGTTGGCAGACTTCACACGCTGTCGAGAAATCTTTCAGACGTGCAGGTTTCCTCACGATGTTTTCCTTCACCGTTTAAGTGCGTGATAATTAACTATTATTACACACATAATTTCGCAGTCAGAGGTGCGTGCCTTGTATATATATGTATGTATTTATATATATGTATTTGAACTCGAGACCTTTGACTTGGCAGTCCAATGGTCATATCACTAGGCTATTACGGCATTTACTGAAAAAAAAAACTATGATATCTACTGATATCGCTCAGTGCCCCAAGCTATTACAATTGTATCAAAATAACCATTCAACAGCACTAAATGCCAAAAAGACTTTCAAAGAAGTGATTTCGAAAAGATATCTGTCAAAAATCATCAATTCTGAAGCCGTTCAATAACGATTTGACACAATAAAATAGTAGAGTTGGGGCCTAGAATGCTGTCAAGCGCAAGTGCGACTGGGCAGGCCAGGTAAGTTGAATACTAGATCAGCACTGGGCCAGTCTACTAAATGCCAGCCCACTGCACGGTGACGACGCGGCGGGGTGATTAGGTTAGGATGCCTTCCAATTCCAACCATACTGGTTTATAGTTGCGGGCAACCGACTGACATGGAAAAAACAAGAGCGGGCCTTAATTCTGTGATACGACAGGCTAAAATAATAATAAGAAATACATCATTCACATAGGTACATAATCTCTAAAAAAATTAAATAAATAAATAAATAAATCTTTATTGGCCCAAATAACAAGTAGGTACATAGTAGTAGTATATACTTAATATAGGTACAGATTATCATAATTTTAATGTTCTGCTGGTACTTAAAATAGGTTAACCTGTGCTATAAGTACCAGCAACCTTCCAGTTTCACAATTCAACTATGTAAAAATCTACTGGTTACAATAAGAAAGTAAACCTACCTACATTACAAACTGTTGAAGTTAATATTAAAAGTTTAATGAATGGATGAATGAATAAAGAATTCATGGTAAGATTTATTAAACCTGCTATTTTGATATATTGGATGTGAGGGAAAGTTATGTATTGATGTATCTCTACATTATATGTGCGATACGTGTATGTAGTGTGTGAGTGTGTATGTGTGTGTGTATATATGTATGCGTGTGTGTATGGATGTGTGTGAGTGTGTGAGCGATTGAAGAAAATATGCGATCTGCTTGAGATTATTATTTTTGTATGTATCAAATATAGTTCCTTATGTTATTGGACGTATTAGTTTTTCGGTGTCGTCATAAGAGAGTTTTTGTAGCCATTTAATGAGCTTAATCTTACACTGATATTTATGGTTTGTATCAATATCTAGAACTTTACAGATTTTGATGTAAATGAATCGTCCGAGGAAGTAGTAAAACCGTTCACTGAATGTGATCCTATGACAATCAGCCGGCGGAAGCCTTAATGTACGCATTTTACGTCGCATAGTTGATGGTGATGATGTCCCTTCTGTTTTGCGTAATGAATGCTTCATTATGATTTGCAGAATGAATAACTGCCGTACTGTCAGCACTTCGCAGTATTCGTACAGATCTTTTGTGGGAAACCGATACGGTTTAAAAGTACATACTTTCAGGACGGCTCTCTGCGCCCGTTCAAGTTTTATTAAAGATGACTTACACACCCCACCCCAAGATAGAATACAGTACCCTAACAGGGATTGACACAAAGCGTAGTATATACCTTTTAGAACTGTTGGTTTTGCCACGTGTCTCAAGTGTTTAAAAATATATATAAGCTTCCGAATTCTCCCTGTAAGTAGGTCAATGTGCGG
This sequence comes from Acronicta leporina, assembly GCA_947256265.1. NCBI lineage: Eukaryota > Metazoa > Arthropoda > Insecta > Lepidoptera > Noctuidae > Acronicta > Acronicta leporina. Next base: position 762,977 of record OX366537.1, on the reverse strand, counting down.
TGCGAAATTCAATTTTTCGTCTATGATTACACCTAAATACTTTGTGCTAGTGACACTATGCAACCTGGGACAAGTGCATGTTAAATCAATGTCAGGTAGGTGGTTGTGAGCAGTAATATATCGAAGATTATTTGGTTTATTTGACTTTATTATACTAAATTGAATAATTTTAGTTTTGTCAACATTGAGAGACAAAGTATTATCTGCTAACCACTCAGTAACTATATTGAATCCGATTTGTGCCGCATCGAAGACCCGGTCCCACGTCTCACCTGTAAAGATAAGTGCGGTGTCATCTGCAAAAGCTAATAATTTGCCATCGGTAATTTTTAGTTTGCACATTTCATTGACATAAACTAGGAAAAGCGTGGGTCCAAGTATACTTCCCTGCGGCACACCGAATTCAACAGGAAGCTCTTTGCTGATGTACTCACCGATCTTTACGCACTGTGTCCTGTTAGTCAAATAGCTTTCAAAAAGTTTTAATTGTCGGCTTCTTACACCGATGCGCTCAAGTTTAACAATCAGTTTGGGGATGGAGACCGTGTCGAAAGCCTTAGCCAGGTCCAAAAAAATAGCAACACTTTTCATACCTTTATCCAAAGCCTGTACAATATGATTCGTTAGTTCAAAAACTGCGTCATTTGTGGACCTGTTGTTTCTGAAGCCATATTGGTCATTTGAAAGTATGTTGTTAACTTCCAAGTATTTCTTTAGGCGATTGTTCATTAATCTTTCCAGGACTTTAGACAAACAAGGCAAAATTGATATTGGCCTATAATTATTTACACGATCTGCATCCCCTGCTTTGTGTATAGGATGAATCAGGGCTTTTTTAAATAGGTCAGGAAATACACCAGCTTTTATACACAAATTAAATATAAATGTCAATGGCTGCACAAAGAATCTCCTGTACTGTTTAATTACATTAGATGAGATTCCGTCAACGCCTATCGCACAATCACTACGCAGTGTTTGGATCAATCGATCCACCTCAGACTCATCAGTTTCCAATAGAACTAGTGACTTACATGAAGGATTTATAGGTGTCTTGTTAGAAGTGCTGGTACCACTATCAAAAGTTCTAGCTACTTCCTCAGCTATGTTTTTCCCAGTTTCAACAAAAATTCTATTTATCTCGTCAATAGATTCTTCGCTAGAACCCTTTATCAAGAGTAGTGGACTAGCGGAAACATTTCTTTTTTGTGTATGAGTCACGCTTCTGACTACATTCCACATCCTCCTAGGATTAGATCTAGCTTTGTTTAACTCAGACTCCTCGTACTGCATTTTAAGGTTTTTTAAAATACGGCCACAAAAATTTCTATACCGTTTATAGGTAATGCAAAGAGTGTCATTGTCCGGTGATTTTTTAATTTTTATGTACATCCTGTCCCTATTGCGCATGCACCTCAGCATACCTGGCGTAATCCACGGTTTAAGAGTCCTCAGGCGATGTGGTATACTATAAGTCGTGGTACTGAACTGGATAGCTCTAGTGAGTGAATTAATAAAATATTCGAGTGCAATGTTAGCATTTGTACACTCAAATACGTAGGAAAAATCAGTATTATTTAGTTGATTCTCGAGTTTAATGTAATCTATTTTTTTAATTATCTTATTTGCGCTTTCAATTTTTATCTTACTTAATGTTAATAAAACTGCGTTGTGGTCAGTGACATTCGAGTCTATAACGACAGTTGAGGCTCTGAGTATAGTTTTAAGGAGGACATGATCGAGTGAAGTTTTTCCGTGTGTAACTAGATTATGGGCTGGTAATAAACCATGGGTAGCACTAAGATTTAAATATTCTGTTGTTTTATTGTCAACGTTACCATTCGAAATATCTAAATTAATATCGCCTACGACTGCTATGTTAGTGCAAGAAGAGTTTGCTGCCAGTACTTGATCCAAAGAGGAAATAAATATGGTTATATCTTTGAACGATGGAGGCCTGTAAAGTGCAAGAATACAAGTAGTTTTTCCTATTAATATCTGCAGACAACTAGCGTCTATGAATAAAGGTTCTGAGACAAAAATATGAGCAAGGTTACTCTTAATGTAAACTACGACTCCGTCATTTTTATTAGTCCATTTAGTAGTTGAATATGAGTTGTAACCATCAATTACAGGTATGTGCGGGTTGTACGCCAGCCAGCACTCTGTAAGTATGATGATATCTAATGATATGGACATTCTAACCAACAATGTCATAAAACTATGAATATTTGCCGATATACTCCGGATATTTTGAGTAAGTATCTTTAGACTGTCTAATGCAATTTTACTTTTACAGTTCTCCGGTTCGCATCTACAAGAATCGGAAACCTCAATCTCGTCTATATTATTTGTGTGGTTGTCTACTAAAGAATCGAATTTGGTATTATTAGATACATAATCATTATTAGGTCGCAAAAGTTTAGATTGTGTAGTAGACTACGTAGTATGGATCTGAGTGCAGTTTCTGTGTTTTTAAGATGTGTGATAGTTATCCTGCAATTATAGGCGGGAGATAATAATTGCAGTATATGTATGTCAAACAAGTAATATGTAAATGGAATTCTGAGTGTGGTGTATGAGTTTTGGTGTGTGATAATTAGGTTTACTAAGTGAAATTTAGATAATATAACATCTTGAGCTAGTAAGTTAGTACGAAAATAACAGGCAAGTAAACTATAAATTCTGAAAAGTAGATAAAACAAAAACAGAAAAACACTAAAAAATAAACATACTAAGCATAGTCATTGCTTTGATCTAAGTTTAGACAGATCTTCCTCGGTTTCAATGCGGATCGCGAGATCCCCTTCAGCTTTGCGTAAGTACACTAAACCCCTTGAGGTCCAACAAAATGAATAATTATATTCCCTCACAAATTGTCGTGCCATGTAGAATAACTTCTGAGCCTTGACTGTCAAAGCCTCAGAGATGAATACAGGTTTTATGTGTCCTGGAATCCCCAAGTGTTTAGTGCTCAACTTGTCACCAATTGTTTTCAATACATGAATTTGCAAACCGACAATAGTCTAAACGTTATTTTGTGTCACGTCCATTAATTGGTAGGCAGCGGTTCGTCAAATTGATTGCTGAATGAAAATAAATTCAAGTCGGAAACCAATTTCTTAAACACGATGTCTACGCAGTATAAGACACAAAGTGAGTATCCGAGACCACCCTGTATCATTTCTAATTAATTTAAACCAGACCGACTTTTAATTAACTTTGTGCAACTGATGCTTATCTGTCGTCTGCTAGTGGTGGGAACTGTCGATACATAGCTATCGATAAACTTCGCAAACGTCCGCTCGAAGTTGCGGTTATCGATATTTGGTTGCATCTCGTTATATCTTTTGGTCGGCAAGTGAAGTTCGTTAGTTAAAATTTAATGTAGGTAGATAAAGTTGTTTGTAGTTTTGCGGTTTGGAGATCGGAAATGTCGATAATGATGTTAAGTTTTGCTGCACTTGACAACTATTGGTGATAAATTTCATGAAAATATCTTGGTTATTTGTATTACCTACGTGGGATATAGTTGAATTTGATAAATATATTTGTATGCAATACTGATAACAATAAAATACTAAGTATTTTTATTTGTACCTGCTCGCAACCGACGCGTGTGTTTGAGAAGTTAATATATTATGAATTTAGAAGAAGCAATATAATTTTGCAAGTATGATAGCAACTTGATGCATGTAAAATACTATTCTATTATGTTTAATTCCAAATATTTATTAGCCTACTGGTCCTAAGTGCGACTACTACGCTAGCCTGAATCAAGTTCTAGGACGAGCTAAGTGTTATTGTGTTTTTCTATGAAACTCTCGGTATTTGGTTTCATGAACAGTTATTGACATGTGACCTAAATATATCGGCGAACTTTGGGTGTTCATTAGTACACCTCTGCCTAACCTTTCGAGTATACAAGCGTGATGGTATGTGTGTGTATTTTATTACAAATACAAACATCGTAGTGTGGGTCAACGCAGGTATTCTATCGATACTTTTCTCTCACAACACTATTAATTACTATCAGACTTCAAAGAGTAATAGGATAAATTGAGGAACTGGTTTCGAAGCTTTGTTTTGAACTTATTTTTATTTGTCGCTGTAAACGGTTTCCTATAGTTATTGTCAATTTAATTCCATTGAGTGTCTTCGTCTTGCTTTTATTTTTCAATCTTTTTAAGAGGTAGTCGGCGTTTTGTTGGCGCGTTTAGATTTTCTTGAATTGACTCGTTTAGTGTTTGTCTTTGGTCTATTTCTGATTGAAGTATCAGATTATTAGACATTTTATTTTAAAAAATACACAATATATACTATTCTGAAGAATACCCGTGTAGGTAAGTAATTTAAAGTGCCAAAAAATAGGCGAGTTCCTTCAAAAAAGTTAGGTCCGTAGTACTCGCAACCGGCGGCGCGTATGTATAAGAAGTTGTATGAATGCGGCAGAAGCAAAAGAAGTATGCAAGAATCCGGTTTCTGCCTGCCCCTGTGGGGCAAAGGCAGGGGTCGGTATATAAAAATAATATTTAAGTAGGTAGTTATGATGTCGAAAATAAGGGCCTTGGATTTAAACTACGCTACGGTCAGAAATTACATTAAAAAGTAGGTAGATACATTAAAAAATAATCCATATTATTTACCTAATAAATGTCTATTCAAACATTAAATTATACATATACTTACTATAATACGGAACATGATTCAATAACCTTCAGTTTAAAGGAGCTAGCAATAAACAATACATTTGACGACACGTTTGGCGTAGCGGCTGAGCCATTGGCTTCTGCGACACGTGTTGTGGGTTCGATCCCCACACGGAGCAAATGTTTGTATGATCTACAGGTAGTTTCCGGGTCTGGGTGTTTGTGTATGTGACAATTTGTGTTTGTAAACGCACCCACGATACAGGAGAAAATCCTAGGGTGGGGCAACGTTTTTTTTAAAAAAATAGTAACGAAAAAATTGTATAGATTTGTAAGAATCAAATATTTTCGTATAGGTATAATTACTCGACTTCGATATTGTATTACTAAGTATACTTTATCCTATTACAATGTATACATTTTCATTAAAAACTCACATCTATTTATAACAACAAGATTTTCCTTAAAATCATTTTGCCGAAATCAAAATAATATCGCCAAAGAAAAAAGAAACATTAAAAAAATAATATCTTGTTACCTTCACCTTGCCTTTGTCACCGTGATAATAAAATAAACACGTCACTTTTGACAGGTATTGCGGCACCATGACAGTTTGGGAATTAGCGCGGGAATTTTGACAGATACGCAATATAAGACGAGTACTTTATTTTACTTTTGTTTCTTTCTTTATAAACTATTCTACTTTTTCGCACGTGAAAATAAAGTAACAATTTCATATCAAATATTATACAGAAAAGGTGGCTCTCATATACTATGCCACTTGGTATTGATGTAATATGACGCTTAACTCTCTTCGTAATATTAAAACCGTAAATATTTCATGTAAATACGCATCTGAAGATAGCCATTATTAATTTCCCTAGACACTATCAAGATTAAGTTGTCAAGCCTTCGTCAGAACTTGTCATAATGAGCCATGGTGTTATTTAACCTGTCCCTGTGAGACAGTACTTGACAATGTTTTCTATTGATTCATTAATTACACGTATTTCTGCTTGTGCATGTAAAAACTGTTGTTTGAGAAAGGTATCTATGATACAGGAGAAAAGGCTAATGTGAGGTATCATAAACAAAGTTGTTATGCATCATAGCACCATTGGGCTATTAAATCTACATATTTAAATATAATATCTTGTAATCAGAGTACTTAATTCATTAATATATCCTAGATTAAAGACACAAACTTTCCCTGAGTTCCCTTTTTGCCTGTCTGCCTAATTTTTTTTGTGTATGTATAAGCCTAAGGTCGACTAGAACCAAAATACGCTGTTTTGGTCCTTAAGGGATGAAATAAATTAATAATTAAAATACTCTCCTTTACCATAAAGCAATATGCAATGAAATACTTTTATATTCTAGGTGTCATTAAAGTATTCAAAAAAGGTAGCGGATTGGGTTATCTCGTAAATTATCAATGTTGGCGATGATGATTATTATGTATTTACCATCAAATGGGCAGTTTAAGTGTATTTTCGTTACTTATAAAAAATAAATGTCATAAAACTGTCAAAAACATATCACTCCTAAACTACTTCCCGCGTAAATAAATCAACGTGCAATGAAAACACCTCACCGCCATGACAGTGAAATTGGCGGCAAAACTGACAGCGTTGACATCTGTCAGTTAGTGAGCGTTTATGAGGGGAGCTATTACTCGACCGGCATGTTTAATTGTTATTTTGTCCGATTGTTTGTGACGTGTTTCATTAGCGTTTGTGGGGCTAGTTTTGATGTTGACTTTAGTCATTTGTGGTTGTATTTGTTTTGAAGGATTTTAATGGTTTTTGGGCTGTTGTGGTTTAATGTTGAGTTAATTTTGTTAACTTTAGCAGGTTTAATTAGTTAGTTTGTTAAAAATTTTAATCGTGATTTTAAATGACTGAATTGAGATTGGTCGTTGAGCTGAAAATTCGTTTAGGAAATAAGCCTAATGCTTATTTATAAAGAGATTACCATGTTGATAACTTTTTTAATCAAAAGAGGGGGATAAACAGTATTTATCAAAAATGGAGGTTGTTTACGAAATTATTGTGATGAATTAATTTGCCCCGATTTATCACAAAAAAAACTGCTGTAATATTCATTGGAATTGGCAATACGCAAACTGCGCCGCCAACTGTACACTGGAGCTCTCATTTATATTCTCAAGTTGAACAGTAAATCACTCAAGTTCCGATATTCGTATAAGTTTTGGAAATATTTCGAGTTTACGATAAAATTTCAACTTTTGTCAAGTTCCGAAGTGAGTTATAGTGGTTGGATGCACGTCGAAAACAGGAGAAACATGTTACAATTTGATGTAAATTTTATTTCGTTTCGGATAGGGTTTAGTTTTGTTTGCTGAGGGATTTGTATTTCAGTATTGCCTGAAGTAATATAAAATGTTTGTGAAATCGATTCGAAAATGGATGATACAGATTTTTAGATTACATATATTGGGAAGTGAAACTCTTTTGGAGAGGAGAAAATTGGGATTGTATATAAATGGTAGCTACAATTGCACATTTCTGCATCATATAAAAAAGCAACGTCTGTCATTTTTTTTGTAAGGGAATGTCCTATACTTATTTCTCATTAGAGCAACTACACATTTCAGAAGCCGGCTTAACCGAAGTGATACCACAGTCTGACAGAAAACCGGCGTAAACAACACTTATGATGTGTTTCGCCGAGTGAGTGAAGATACCGAAGGCCTAAACTCTTTTAAAAGGTGGGCAACGCATTTGCGGCTCCTCTAGTGTTGCGGGTGTCCATGGACGGCGATAATCGCTTACCATCAGGTGATCCTTCTGCTCGTTTACCGCTCTATCCCATAAAAAATAAATTAATTATGTTTATCTCATAGACACTTACGAGTCAATGCATTTTTTTTAAACTAGATGGACTGACGATCCCTAACCTTTGCACACCATTGTATGGCATAATATGTGGCAACTATTTGGACTTAGCGACTTAGCAATTAGAACTGTCTGTACCCATATTTATTGCAAATAAAGTTATCTTATCTTATCTAAGAAGAAACACCAAACAAATTCAGATAATTATTGCAAGCATAAAAATTCTAGAATTTAGCTCAGCCATCTTTATGTTTTAGTAAATAGTAGGTACACGTCTTTTAGTTCAATAATTCCTCTAAAATTCAAGTGAAACCGAGAGCAATAGCTAGTTTAATAAATAATTCAGCACTTCAATACACTGTGAGTGGCTGTGACCTTCGAACAACCGCGAAGACTCCTCAATGTTGTCGCACCAACTTGTTGGAAACCATAACCCATATATATTAATTCCACCATCTTACCAGTTAGGGGTTCTCATAAATTTGAGAGGCGCCATGTGTCCTTAACGTTCTCCCTAATTAGGGATAAGCGGAGACGGTACAAACTTTTGTTCCAATGTATGTCCGACGGGCGACATTTTGAAAAGAAGCCCGAGAAAATAAATTTGCGTGTTATTAATTTTGATATGGGTCTGATGAAGCGAGGTAATCAGCGAAATAATTTACAGCTCTCTTGAAGACAAACAGAATATTAATATTTTCTTTTCATTGCACTCAAATTTCAGAGCAGTAATAGTCCTAAATTTTAAGCTATCGCGCTGCATGATAGATAGAACTAACAGGAATTAAATCGCAAACGTGCGCTTTTGACCACAATCAGTGCAACCTGACCGAAGCGATCCAAAAGTATTTATTGCGCGTTAATTCTTCTTAGTTCTATTGTGATAGCCTAGCCTATTGATATGAACGTTAGAATGACAAATCGTACGACTCGAGTTCAAATCAAAGGTATTCTTTAATCACTGGCTCGAAAAAATCTTGGAAAAAAACTAGAACTTTATTACCATTTATTGTAAGTAGCTGTGATTTTTGCTCGGCTCCTTAGGACTACAGCGATATGTTAAATATATAAAACCTATAACCTGCCTTAAAAATTAAGCTATCAAATATATATTTTTTCAAATCCGACTGGTAGTCCCTATTAATCGTTGAAGGAAATCATCATGAGTAAACTTACCCGAAAAAAATCTCACTATGCAAAGTCTGCCAACCCACATTAAGCTAGCGTGGTGGACTATGAGCCAAACTCCTCGCATTCTGGGAGGAGACCCGTGCCCAGCCGTGGAACAGTAAATGGATTGAAAATGGTATAATATCACATAAACCATCAAAAGCCTTTATCCATATTTGTCCTCTGACCCACACCTAAGTCAACAGATTAATCAAACTGCTATTTAATCCGACGATTAATTGCTATAGAGAATTATTACAATACAATTTAATTGTGTTGTGTTCCTTTTGTTCTGCATCCATTCACAGAATTCGGAAACAATATGTTTCGATAATTGACATCATTTCACTTTACCTGATGACAGCGATGCGGAGGAAGACGTGACGACATATTGCTGTATTTATTTTGTACCTAATATAAATAATTAATAAAGATAATCGGGTGGATTCTAAATAAATAAGAAAGTATTTTTACTTTTTCTATGGAACGTAAACGAGAGCCATGCTTCGGCAAGAATGGGCTGGCTCGACCGGAGTGATACCACACCCTCATAGAAAGTTGGCGTGAAACATCGTTTGCGTGAGGATACCGAAGGCCCAAACCCTTTAAAAGGCCGGCAACGCACTTGTGACTCCTCTGGTATTACGAGTGTCCATGGGCGGCGGTAACCGCTTAACATCATAGTGATTCGTCTGTTCGCTTGCTCCCAAAACCCATAAAAAAATGTTGAAACAAATTTTCTAATCTTCAAATGACATCCACTTGTTTCCGATAGAGAGGTTACCACAAAAATTACGTTCTCGAGGTATCATACTGATTAAAGTCTATTGATTTTTCATGAAAATAAAGGTTAATAAAGGGCAAGTAATGGTAACGTCCCAGTTTTTAAGGGAAAACGGTTATTGGCAGCAGATGGCCTTAAAAGCCTCATTCAGGAAGAGATAAGCTTTTATGGAGCCGCTAAGAATTTTTTGTACGTTGAGAGTGAATGGTTTTTAGTTATGCAGTAATTCTGACCTCAAAGTACAATGTTACCTACTTCAAATATTAAGAATCATGTTTACTGAACCAAGGAGAGTCAAGAGCTCATTTCTTTAATGGATAAATAACATTATAGATAAAAGTTGTAACTCAATTAAGAAAGAAAGAAAGAAAGAAAGAAACGTGTTTATTTTGCTCTCACATTATGAGCGGTACAAAAGAACGTGTTACAAATAAAATAAAAAGGAAAAATACAAAATATATAACAATAACATTTTTTTTAATATACTGTTTTGTGAGAACAAAAAAGGACCATAGCTCAGCATATGCCACATCAAAGCAATGAATGACGCAGCGCTGGTATTCTGCTAGGCCCTTGAGCGACTACACGGGTATCGGACAGCTAGGTACACTTATATACATACAATAAATACAATAAATATAAAAAAGTTGATATAAAACAGAATTATGCTAAAAGTCTAAGCGTCTACGCCATAAGCCTAAAAAAAAAAAACTGACAAATATAAGATATTATGACATTGACAATTTGACAGCTGACGTAAAATAAGCGCGGGGTTCTCACCAGTTCAAAATTCAAACAATGCATTTCTAGGAATTGTAGGTGAGATTATATTCAAGTTTTATTAGGTATTTTGAGTTTATTTTGTGACTATACTGCTATTAATTATTGTTTGTGTGCTGTGTTAATATGTTTAAATGAAAGAAACTCGTGCCGTGATACTATTTGTGTGCTATAACGTTTGAGTTGAATTGATTTTGTATTTTTGTGATTATTTTTTTCATTTTGGGACGCGACATATTTATTTGTAAAAGCTATAGAAACAAACAGATACAAAATCGACCGCTGGAATGACAACCGCCTGGCTTTTATGTGCATACCAATGGTAAGTTTATTTCTCTTGTTTTTGTATAGTTAGTAGATGTTCTTTATAACGTTTATTAAAGCAAGAAACTGATTTTAGGGCACGGAGTGGTGGCGGCAAGTCATTCCAGCATCTAGTGGCAGCAAATTTAAAACTACCACGAAAAGCAGCGGTTCGATGTCTAGGGGTGATAAGAAGATATGAAGAAGCCCTAGTTTTATGTTTGTTATGGTCACTGGACCATGTAAGCTTTTTGTAGAGGTATTCGGGCCTTTCAGATAGAATGACACCAAAGAGAAGGGTGGCCAGATGCAGTTTTCTTCGCACTGTCATTTTCATCATGTTCGCCTGATTAAGAAAGGAAGTTATATGTGAACGTGGTGGTACATGGAAACAATAACGTGCGCATGCATTTTGAACCCGTTGCAAAAGCCGCTCGGTTCTACTGAGTAAACAGCTCCCATACACTGTGTCAGCATAGTTGAGCTTTGACAGTATAAGGGACTCACACAGCATGATGCGCATATCTACATTAATGTATGGTCGAACTTGATACAGCAGCCTGAGCCGGTAAAAACAATTGCGTACAGCTTCATTTATGTGGGTTTCAAACTGAAGTAAGCCATCCATGACTACTCCAAGGTTACGCACCTCCTGAACCTGCTCTATCGGACCCCCATCAATTTTTACTATAGGGTTAGTATTTTTAATTTTTTTTATTATATCTCTAGAGCCTAAGATCAAGCATTTGGACTTTTTTGGGTTAAGCACAAGAGAGTTTTTTCTTGCCCATTCTGAAACTCTGTCCAAATCCTCATTTATGCTATTTACAGATGCTGGACAGCTCTGTGGGTGACAGGATATATACAGCTGTAGATCGTCTGCATACAAATGAAACCTACTGTTAATTATGGTACTGGCTATGTCTGCAGTGTAAATAATAAAGAGTAGCGGACCAAGAATGGACCCCTGTGGGACACCCCTTACCACTGGACTCAGTGAAGATACATCAGAACCACCATTTTTGTCAGTTGGCAGACGAACAAATTGATAACGGTCACTCATGTAGCTGTCAAACCAACGCAGGGCCATTGAGTCACAGCCGTAATAGGCAAGCTTTGAAAGTAGTAGAGGGGGACTTATTGAATCAAAAGCGCGCGAGAAATCGAGTAAAGTGAGTAATGTCCCCTGCCCCTGATCCCTGGCCTGCAGGATATTATCAACCACATCAATCAAGGCTGTGGCAGTGCTATGACCCACTCGAAATCCGGACTGCTGTACAGGTAAAATGTTATGGTCGTCTAAATACTTCCTAAATTGATTGCTAACAACTCTTTCCAATATTTTGGATAAACAGGGCAGCAGACTAATTGGCCTAAGATCTTCAACACCGCAAGGATTTACCTTTTTAGGGATAGGTCTGACTATGGCTATCTTCCACAGGTCAGGGAATGTAGAGGAGGTCAGCGATTTATTGATAATCCCAGTAATGGCAGTAAGGGTGTGTGGGAGTGTCATAAGAAGCATGTCAAGCGAGATATTATCAACCCCTAGAGCGTTAGACTTGAGACCTTGGATGATCCTCAGAACCACTGCCTCATTTGTTGGTTGGAGATGAAAACAGCCGGGACCAAATCTATTGTATTCAAAATAGGTCAATTCGGAGATGGTAACCCTACCACTGCCAGGTACCTCTAGAAAATATTTGTTAATATTATCAGGGTCACTGCAAGAAGTAGGTAATTCATTGCCTTTACTATTCTTATAAGTAATAACAGATTTTATGTTACTCCATAACTTTTTTGGGTCCCTGATTCCCATGTTTATGCTAGATTTAAAATAAGCTCGTTTCTCACTGTCAATTGCAGCTCTTACTATATATTTAAGGTTTTTATATGAATCACAGTGAGAATCTGTCCGGTCTGATTTAAACCGTTGGTGGTATTTGTCCCGAAGCTTGACCATATCCTCAATAGTGCCAGTAATCCAGGGACACTTTTTTTCTTTAATTAGAACTTGCTTAATAGGAGCATGAAGATCAAATAATGCCAATATATATGAGTTAAATGTATCCACCATGCTATTGACACTATTCAGACTAGTGATATGATTCCAATCAATTTTACTAAGATCTTTATTAAATAGATCCAACAAGATGTCCCTCAGTGGCCTGTAACTAATCCAACAGGGAGCAAGTTTCTCAATCTTAAAATTAAATTCAACTGCAATCATTGCATGATGACCAAGCTCGGGTATGTGTAACACAGAGGTACCACACACCCGGGCATCAGTGCATACTATATCAATGAGAGTCTCACTGTGATCTGTAAAATGGGTTGGTTCAGTTATAACATTGTTAAGACTGGAACAGTGAAGAAAGTTATTGAGAAGCTTGGTTTTATTAGCATCAGTATCTAGGACATTAATGTTAAAGTCACCAAGTAAAATGATTTTATCAGCATGTGCCAAGGAGGAGACAGTATCGGTGACCGCATCCAAAAAAGTGTTAACATCCAGCCAGGGTGGTCTATATGCAGTGCCTATAATGATAGATTGTGAGTTGATGGTTAATTTAATCCACACACCACAACCGTGGGTGCTGGTGGATGAGGGACAGTGCGCACCCGAAGATCCCGCCTCACATAGAAACCGACTCCGCCTCCACGGCCTTTGCGTACATTGTCCGGGCGCGGTGCATGTCGTAGGCGATAGTTAGGCACTTTGGGCGCACGACCCTCTTCACCCTCTCTGAGCCAAGTTTCATTGATTGCTAAAATATCAACCGAAACCCTGTCCATGGCCAATAGGAACTCCTCCTGGCGTGAACCAAGCGATCCTGCGTTAAAAAGCCCAACTCGCAATTTTTTATCTTTCTTCATATTTGTATATTGTCTGTAACTATCATTATCCTAGTAGTATATGTAGTGTATATAACTCTGTATGGTACTGTATTAAGAGATATTATGTTTGTAATTAAATATTTTATAGTTAGCATTGTTGTGTAAATAGAGTAATAAATGTGATGTAGTGTGTATAACTTAAATGTATAAATAATATAATCATACATAGTAGATAAAATCATAATACAATAAAATAGTTGAATAAAATAGTTGGAAGTAGTTGTAGTATTGTTATATAATAGTTTTAGTGATATTGAATTTAGAAAATTATCACGCACTCTGTCCATCATACTTAGGCGGCCGATAATCATTATGTCCTCACAAAACAGCATACTCAGCAAAAAACAAATAGAAAATATATCTAAGTTAATATTAATGTGATGGTTATGCAGTTTGCAACTATGTAACGTTTTATCCAACTGGGTTGTTACCAAAAACCCGAGAAATGTCTGCCTCTGATCGAATGCGTTGCGTGGGCAAACCATCTTCTTTCTTCACATAGATGCGTCCATCCCTCGTCCAGACATATCTATATTTGTGCCGCTGTCCCGCTTCACGTGCACTATGGAATATTTTACCATTAGTTTGCGTGAGCCGTTCATTGACATAGAACCTTTTTGGAGGTCCTAGCAGCTGTAGATCGTGTGTGGTGAGGCCGCGGCGCACGCGCGCAGCCCGCAGCAGCTGGTCGCGCACTGTGCGGCGCGCCAGGCGGACGGCCAGCACGCGCGGCCGCGCAGCACCGTCGTCCGAGGTTTGAAGGTTACGGCGCACCATACCGAGACGCTCCGCATTCACAACATCCCGCTCGTCGATTGACACACCCAGCTTTGCCGAAATAACGCTGACCAGATGTAACGGGCTCTCCTCCTTGACCTCCGGTATTCCCGTAATTATTAAGTCGTTACAGAGCAAATCTTGGTCACGTTCATTTAGCTGGATTTTGAGTTCCGCTATCGTTTCTCCGACACGGTCGCTGGAGACTGGCTCAAGCTCCATAAAACGTTTCTCCAGGGAATAAACTTTACCTTCAACTGCGTCTATGCGTTCCTTACATGACGTTACGTCGGTCCTCAGTTCAGCCATTTCTGTCCGGAACTCACGCAACTCTGTGAACATGGCTCGCAGCTCGTCCCTAAAGCAGCGGATCTCTTTTGCTACGTCGAGGCTGTGTGAATCAATCTTTGGTTCGCCATCAGTAGGGTTTGTTGCAGTCGATTGACATTGAGGCTGGCTTAAGTCTGTGCTATCAGTCAGGCTTTTAACAGGCGTGGAGGAGTTATCACCCCTGGGGATCTTAATTTTACAGCCAGGGCATAACCAGGTGGCGGACGTCCGTGCAGTGGGAGATATGCCGACACAGCTAGCGTGATACGTCCCCGGGAATTTATTACAACGTATGCTTTCGGCTACTGTGGACATATATTTACCACAACCTCCACACTTAGCCATTGTTGATGTGAATTAAAGATATTGTACCACAATATCAAACTCGGGTAGTACCTCAAGCGAATCACAGATGGCACTGCACGTAGTACACAATACGTACTGATTGTGATAATAATATGTACGATTGATTACTTTCACCGCGATGCCAAACAGCAAGTAGTCTTTTGTTTCGGTAAACTGATCACCACTGGTATAATCGAAACCTCTTAGTTTGCTTAGTATTTAAGAACTAATGTTATGTTTTTTTGTAAATATAGGGTAGAAATATGTTCCAGTCACTGTTACTAGGTTTAATTTTAAGTTTTATTGCTTTTATTCTATTCACTTGCACTTGTCCACAATAAATGTTATGTTTTGTATCACAAACAACACATTAACAAATACAGTTTTGCAAAAACACAAAATATTATTATTAAAACTTAAAATGTAGTATGAACTTCACAGCTGTTGCCGACGTCCGTGTCGTCCGTATGTAGGTTCTTGAATTAAGATTGGTATGTCTGTGTCCCAACTAAGAAGAGAGTACCCTGGTTTCATAATGATACCTAAGATATTGCACTTGAAAAATATATTATTTATGCAATGATCCTATTGCCATCATGGGAAATTACAAATCGAATTACGAGTTACAAGTGAGAATTTATAGTTCAAGATTACCGTACCGACTCCTCTGGTTTTGCGTGTGCCCATGGGTAGCGGTATCGCTTACCATCAGGCGATCCGTCTGCTCGTTAGCCTACCAAAAAAGAAATCTCAAATATGACAAAAGTATTATTTAGCAAAAACATGATGAAGGAAACTTTCCCAAGAAAATTATAAGATAAACCTCGTTGTTTTGAAAAAAGTAAGAAATAAAAGCGTATCTATATTAAATGCATTGTGCACTAACAAAGGCGAATGACTGCCTAAACAATAAAATTTTGTGATATACCTCTTATTAAATCGAGAACACAATGTGACAACCCTTATGTAGCGTTAACCCAAACTTTCTCACCAATATAATCACCCAAACAGCGATAAAGAACTGATTAAATTGCCATAGAAACTTGTAACAGGTTGGTAGTACTATAAAGCGTTCCTCTAGGTAATATACTCGGGCCCTTAGTGAAACAAGTTCCATACGCTAATATTGGAAACTTATGTAAAGTTGGATAAACTTTAATTGCGAGTCAGGCTAGTAATATTAATTTAGTGTTTGTGTAGACCGCTATTGGTGGCGGTCGTAGTGATTTGTTTAGCAATAATCAAAGACCGTTTTGTTGATTACAGTAGCAGTTAAGTATTAAGATTTGTTTACTGATAGTTTTGATTTGGTTATTAATGAATACCGATAAAAAGAAACAACAGTAATAGTACTCTTTGATGAAGTGAGGCTTTCCACATAGTTTCTTTTTTGGAATGCCATTGAGTTCCTGAATACTGGGCACCTTTTCGGTCCAACTTAGAACTTAACCTTCAATTTCCACACATCCTACTATCCCAAAATTGTACCAGTGAAGAATTTAACACCAGCTATCTAAAAAAATTGTGAAAAACAAAACGCAGTGGGACAACCTGAGTGGTTAGATGCAGGTGGCATAGAACCAGTTATTGTGGAAGTCTTTGGGGGAGGCCTTTGTTCAACAGAGGAATTCTTTTGTCTGATATGAGGATGATGACGGTGGCCTAATAGAAAGAGAGAAAGAAAGCCTAACCTCACTGTACGAGTCAATCGTACAATGTATCGTCCGCACTTTTACGTCGCCTTACATTATTTAGGTCATTACTCGGCACTTCACGATCAACCGACAATACGTGTACTCATTTATATAATATTCATATCATTATCAAGTGTAATCATTATCAGTGCATTTTCATCATAGTGACTGGATAGTTTAGTTATCTGTGAGTGTCATGTCAAGTAAATAAACTCACACACACTCAATAATAATAAGTACTAACAGAATCGTAACTCAGATTCTCTAACACTCATTATCTCTACCTCCCACAACTCTCTTGATACTCCAACGTTTTTATTTCCAAAATTATCGCATAAAGCCTCCACATCCGATGTTAATTAAGTCGTGACTATAGCAACGGTTAATGAAAATTCGAGCGTTAATTCAGGCGGAATGCTTAAAAAACTTAATTATCAGATTACAGGACCCGTGTCAAGGGTATGACAACCGAGTACCTTATTAAATGCTCGTATGATATGGAGTTATGATAAACGGTACTGTAATTTCGTTTTGAATGTTGGTATTACCTGGGAATATCAGGCTTGTTTGTTGGTAGGAACTGCCTCATAGCCTAGTGATCCTGCGTGCGACTGCTACGTTAGAGGTTTTTTTTTGGATTTTTCTATGTAATTCTCAGGAGCAGCTCGGAGTTTGGATTTATGCCCGATAAATGGCAATAAACTCACCCCCTAGGCTGTTATATATGAGACCTAAATATACCGGGTGCTTATGTCTATTATTGCCCTACATCGTAACACTCACATAATATCTAATAATACTATTACTGTCTGGACTTTAAAAGAGACCATGATTCTCTGAGTTTGTTTCGGTGTTTCTTCTCAGAGGTCGTCAGTTAGGAAATGCCGGCGCCATCTAGATTAAAAAAAAACCTATTAGACCAATAACGTAGTTTTAAACTAACAACATCAGCAGGAACTTTAATTTTTTTCATGCGAGAATCTAATTCAGGCCTAGTACGGCAGGAATTTATTTCTCAATGATTGCACCAATCGGGTTTTCAAGAATCAATAAATCAGTATTGCTCTGTGGTGTAGTGATTGCCAATGTATTCAAGATTACAGGCTGGGTGCTCGGGTCAAGACAAACATTTGTACAGCTTACAGACGTTCGTTCGTATGTGATATGTTTGTTTATTGATTCAATGGAACAGGGAAGTCTTGTGTGGGGCTATCAATACTGCATTTGAAGTATTCACGTTTAAAGTCAAGGTCAAAATACTTTATTGCAATTAGACCACTAAAATAAAAAAAATAAACAAAATGGTTTTGAAAAGTCAGCTAATTGGTAGACCACTTTGGGTAGCACTGATCTAGATGAACAAAATCATAATTTCGGAAGTATGTATTCTGTATAAGATAGGAGGGTACTTAATTAAATCTAGCAATATTGGGTGCGCCAACACGGTTGCAGAAGTTGGGGCAATAACGCCCAGAGAGCCGGGCTGCGTCTTCAGACCGAGAGGCTTAAGTTAGGGCTATGAGAACAGCGATTTTGTAAAGCTCGCACTTACAAATATATCAGGACTACCAAAGAGTGGGGATAAATACTATAGATGTCTTATGTCTTAAAGTGAACATGGGAAAGACAAAACTGTAGTGACCAAAGCCATATAGTGACGAAAGCCGCGGTAGCCTAATGGCTAGGGCGTCGGACTTGCGATCATGTGTTTGCCGGTTCGAAGCCCACCCATTGCACTACCGACGTAAACCCACTCGTAACACAAGCATTTAACAACATAAGCATTGTTTCTCGCTGGTTTGTGAGGCCGTGGTATGACTCCGGTCGAGCCGGCCCTTTGGTGCCAAAGCATTGCCCTCCCGCAGTAGCATGGCTCTCCTATTTATTATTTTATTTTGTTATTTATATACTATAAATACACCTGACAGATAAATATTACATAATGGCCACTGGATTACATAAACATAAAAAAAAATTGAGGGTAAACTATTATCGAAATTATTGGCGAATCATGTTTGTTTAAGATTAAAACTTGGGATCTCAACCTTATTTCGTCTACCCTTAGGTTTATAGTTCCTTAAAATACATTTTAAAATTAAAGTAGTCCCAATGGTCTTGTGGTTACGAAAGCGAATGTTAAGCTTGAGGGTACTGGGTTTAATTCCCAGGTCGTGCAAAGTGTTGTTTTACGATATTCCTTTTAGCAGCTCATAGTTCGGATTTCTGCCCGAATAAGTGCAATAGGCTCATCCTTTATTACAATACCGGCGAACTGTAGGTGTACGTTAGTACCTATATCTTTGGCATGTGCATGCTTAAGTCCCATGTAATAAGGGCCGCACTAATTGCTATTAACCGGTCACACATCCAACAAAAATCTTATAACACTGCTCGACCTGAAAATCGAATCCAGGATCTCTAATGCTGCAATCTCGCCTACGCCCGCTAGACCAATGAGACCGTCAATATGATTATTTAAATTTAAAAAATAACGAACTAACTGCCTCATTGGCTTAGTGGTCTTGAGCGCGACTAGACGCTAGAAGTCCTGGGTTCGATTCCCAGGTCGAGCAAATTGTTATTGGGTTTTTATATGAAATTCACAGTAGCAGCTCGGAGTTAGAAATTTGTGCCCGGTTAATGGCATACCGGTGAACTGTGGGTGTACATTAGTACACCTCTGCCTAACCCTTCGTGGAATACAGGCGTGATGGTATGTTACTTATGTAAATTTAAAAAGTCTATCCCCTCCATGAAGAAAAGTTTGCTTTAAAAATGAGAATTAAAATCTAAGTGGCGTCCATGCATCTATTAATCCACTGCATCACCATAAAAATCCAAACTACCCTCTTAAACCAGTAACAAAAACTCGGTTCGACCGTATATAATTATACCAGATTTAATAAAAACAAGTTAAATGAGCCGTTTTCATGTACAATTAATGCGACCATTAAGTATCTTCTTACAGCGATAGCCGTGTTCGTGGTATAACGTGGTTGGAAGTGGGGTATAAGGCGAGGTCACACTGGGGGCGATTAGCGATTACATTTTTTATTTATTTCTAAATAGTTACTTCACAGCTTATCTATACTAATATATAAAGCTGAAGTGTTTGTTTGTTTGAACGCGCTAATCTCAGGAACCAGCGGTCCGATTTAAAAAATCTTTCAGTGTTAGATAGGCCATTTATTGAGGAAGGCTATAGGCTTATATATCATCACGCTAAGATAAAGTAACTATTCCACGTGGAAGAAGTCGCGGGCAGAAGCTATTTATTTATATAGTCACTTCACAGTTTATATTATCTAATATAAATGGTTAAATAAATTTAGAAAGTGTGCTTATATTGTAGAACACAGAATATATTTTTAATTAAGGTTTATGATAGATGATAGATAGAGATGTAGATTATGATTTTTATTAATTTTCGAGCCGGCCCATTCGTGCCGAAGCATTGCTTTCTCACACACATAATTGAATACTAGTATGAGTGAACTAGTGTCTCTGCTAATACTTTTTGGGGATTAATATAATGATCACTTTTAAATTGATTACCAAAATGGATGGTCACCAAAATGGACAAATAGTCACCAAAATGGATAAATTGTCACCAAAATGGATAAATGGTCACCAAAATGGACCAGTGGTCACCAAAATGGACAAATGGTCACCAAAATGGATAAATGGTCACCAAAATGGATTAATGGTCACCAAAATGGACCAGTGGTCACCAAAATGGACAAATGGTCACCAAAATGGATAAATGGTCACCAAAATGGACCAATGGTCACCAAATATTAGGCTTAAATTGTTAGGTTAGAACTGCGACAGCACAGAATTTTACCTATTATACTTGCTTAGTGAATTTATTTGGTTTTTTTTTGGATTAAATAATTTGGAGTAGGTTGCTTTAAATAGGATCGCAAGTTCTGAAATTATGAAATCGCTTCCCGCTACCACAGCCGCCTGTCTCAAATGGGCACACATCGCAATGAGCTGCAGGCTAAGTGCCAAACACATGGTTTGTGTACGAATAAATTAGTATCTCAATGCCTTGTATGTGGCTTTGTGTGGAGAGGGATATTTCAGCGGTTAGATGGAGTGGAGAGAGATTTTGCATGATTAGAATAGAATAGAATATCCTTTATTGTACACCAAAAACGATAAGTATAAGTTATCAATCATAGAATATGGTACAATGGGTGGTCTTATCGTTAAAAGCGATCTCTTACAGACAACCTTTTCATTACTTAAATATCTTGAGACAAAGAGCCATAAACATAACATACCATCACGCCTATATTCCCCGAAGGGATAAATAGAGGTGTAGAAATGTTTTCTCACCATTCGCCTCGTAATAGAAGGCGAGCCTGCTGCCAATAACCCAGCTCAAATTCAATCTCCGATCAGCTACTGAATGTTTCATAGGAAAACTCAATAATACTTTGCCCGACCTAGGAATCGAACTTAGGGCTTCTACAGTAACAGTCACAGTTAAAATCACTAGGCTCACGTGATCCTCTTTGTTTGTGTATTGCATTTAATAAAATAAAAAGCTTTATTTTTATATAATTGTCGCGTCGCGCCATTCCACCCCACTTAAAGCCTTACTGCATACTTATCTTAAGCTCCAAGCCGTAATCTTTAATTTATTTTTAAAACATTAATAGCTACATTTAAATGCTTAACAGTATAAATTATCCGCTTAAACGTTTTCATTAAAACTGAAGCCTTGTAGTATTTAATTTAGAACTTGAGTTCTTGGTAATTTTTAGGTTGGCTGCGTAGGCGCTAGATAATTGTAAATATTTCGTAGAACTATTTAACAACAATTGTTTTCCTATTGTTCTCCTATTCTTTGATATGTTAATATAATAATTATAAACCTAGAAGAAGCCACGCAGATAGTTTATTCAAAGTTGAATTGAAAATAATTAACAAAACGCTCAGAATGGGTCTCATAAGAAAGCTCAAGGTCACTCAGCGAGGTGTGGAGTGGGCTATGCATGACATTTCCGAAATCCGCAGAAGAACTAAAATTGCCAACTCAACTCAAAGGATAAGCAAGCTTAAGTGGCAGTGGGCGGTGCACATAGCTTGTAGAACTGACGGGCGTTGGGGCAGAAAATGTTTTCGAAAGACCAACCACCGGAAAGCGTAATGTTAGACGACCTCCAACGAGATGGACGGACAACTTGGTGAAGGTCGCTGGGAGTCGTTGGAAGCAGGCGATATACAACCGGTCCTTGGGGAAGTATTTGGTGGAGGTCTTTGTTCAGTAGTAGACTTTTATGGCTTATATTTATTTTTATGGGATACGAGCAAACGAGCAGACGGATCACCTGATGGTAAGCGATAACTGCCGCCCATGGACACCCGCAACACCAGAGGAGTCAAGAGTGCGTTGCCCTTTTAAAAGGGTTTGGGCCTCCGGTAACCTCACTCACTCGGCGAAACACAACGCAAGCGTTGTTTCACACCGGTTTTCTGTGAGCCGGCCCATTCGTGCCGAAGCATATGGCTCTCCCACGTTCAGAATATGATGAAGATGGTAGACAAAATGGTTTTTAATTAACATTTCAAAGATCGGTGGCACATTTTGGGTTATTGGCTGGCTGTCTGAGACCGTATTAAACCTACGCAATAAGATGAAAAATAATCTGAAACTATCTTTTTGTAATTAGTATATTCTATTTTCCATGCTAAGATTATAAAGTTACTTTTATTAAAAAGTTATTTTAGTGAAGGAAAACTGCCTCATTAGCCAAGTGGTCCTGAGCGCGACTGCTACGCTAGAGGTCCTGGGTTCGATTCCCAGGTCGAGCAAAGTGTTATTGGGTTTTTCTATAAAATTCCCAGTAGCAGCTCGGAGTTAGGAATTTGTGCCCGGTAAATGGCAATAGGCTCGCCCCCTATTACATGGGACCTAAACATACTGTGGGTATACATTAGTACGCCTCTGCCTAACCCTTCGGGGAATACAGGCGTGATGGTATGTTATGTTATGTTAGTGAAGGAAAATTTGTAGGAATGTGTAGGCAAATTTCGACATGGTGCGTGGGATTCGCGGTCGCTTAGTGATCGTAGTGTCTGGTGTATTGTAGACAAGTGACAATTTCAACTTCGAATAGAAACAAAACGTATGGAGATGACATTTGTGCGCGCTCGATTTGTCGAAAGCTTACGTCATTTGCATACATTGAGAATTCTATTCTATTCAATTAGCGTTCTTGCTACTCACTTGTCTACGGGCATAAAAGGCGCAAGTTCGAATCCTGCCCGCAAGTCGAATTTTTCCTGCACTAAAATAACTTTATAATCTGAAACTACTATAATGTGAGAGATGAAAATAATGATTTGTTAGATAATGTTCGAATATTTATCAATTAACCGACGACCTCTGTGGTTTAGTGGTTCGAGTACCGGACTGCTGACCATAAGTTTTTGTGTTTCGTGGGTTCAATTCCCACAGAACACAAAAATTGATGTGATGAATATAAGTGTTTGTGTTCGTCTGGGTGTTTCTTATGTATTATAAGTATGTATTTACAAAAAGAAAAAAGTATATAAGCATTATATCCATTATCTAGTACCCATATTACAAGCTCTGCTTAGTTTGGGACTACATGGTGCTGTGTAAAAATGTCCTAGAATATTTATTTATTTATTTATTTAATTTATAAAGTAGAAAATTCTGATGGATCGACAGCCATCGCCAGGGGAAATAATGGTGAATGTTGGACTTTATTTCATTAACCACACTTCTCCATCCAAACTATGTGAACATATTGATCACGACAAATACATTACCGTAAGGGTACGGAGCCAGGTAAAAATATGTTAGCACACAATATTCCTACACGAAAACTATTCTCAAATTCAATAATGTGAAGCGCGAGTGTCGACGTCACATCCGCTGGTGACGTCAGAGCATCTTTAGGATGCGCTCAAATATTTTCTAGAATGTATAAAGGAAAGATGTTTTGAGCTATGCGACGGAGTGCCACGGAATTTGTTGGTGATATTCTGCGATGCTAGCTGAATAAATAAAATATGAAACGATGAAGAAATAATTTAATCACCTTCCGCGCTGCTAGCGTTCTTGTTGGAAATGTTAACTTCTACAAAGCTGAGCGATAGCCTATTTCGCGACGCACGAGAGACACACAACCTCTCCATTTTATGTTATTGCGTGTTAACACTCTTTTTTGTACTTTATATTTTGCAATGATATTTTAAAGTTAATTATGTTTATTCAAGTTTATTATATCATTCAAGCCGTGATAGCCTAGTGATATGACCATTGGACTGCCAAGTCAAAGGTCTCGAGTTCAAATCCAAGGCACGCACCTCTGACTTTTCGAAGTTATGTGCGTATTAATAGTTAATAGTTAATTATCACGCGCTTAAACGGTGAAGGAAAACATCGTGAGGAAACCTGCACGTCTGCGAGATTTTCTCGAAGGCGTGTGAAGTCTGCCAACCCGCATTAGGCTAGCGTGGTGGACTATAGCCTTATCCCTCTCATTGTGAGAGGAGACCCTTGCCCAGCAGTGGGACATATAATGGGTTGATTATTATATGTTTATTCATTGATAATTTGCGATTTATAATTTCGGATCTATAATTGATCTATTTGTCTTACGATTCATAAATGTCAAAGCATAAATGTCAGTCAATGTCAATGTCATCTATTCATCATCATCATTTAATTTTATTGTTTTAATTTTATTTTTTAAATTTAATTTTATTTTTATTGTTTAATTTAATTTAATGTTTTAATTTTATTTTTATTGTCTTAATTTTTCTTTTATATACCTATTGCTTTTTGTCTGTTGTGTGTCCTCTTGACCACGAAATAAATTATTTTTCTTTCTTTCTTTCTTCCGAATCCATTTCTAATGTCAAAGTCAAAGTATTCAACCCAGCATTGGGCAAAATTACATAGTTCACTCGAGACAAATAACTTGGAAAGCTTCAGGATCGCAAACACATTAGTGATGGGGCGTATGTATCGATAACTCAGAGTATCGCGTTGGCCTATCGCCACGTCTTGCACTCCGCTAATGCGGTGGGCGTGACTGGTTATCGATATACTGTAATTTATCGATGCTTGTGAGGATTTGTGTTGCGGTAACAAGAATTTATTTGGAGTTTTTGAACGGGGAGCAGTGAATTTAACTAGTGTAGGTGTGTTGTCGACGTATTGTTATGTAACTTAATAATTACTGTCATCTTACTATGAAAGTTTAAGAAATTTTCTATCTATGAGGCAATTAGTCCTACATGCGTAGTTAAAATAGGTAGGTTTTCATAAAATAAATATATTTTCTGTCTCAATTTGGAAGATGTAAAAGTGGTCAGCTAGACGTTGAAATTATGATTTATATAATATTTATTTCTGTAAATAGATCTTTTAAAGATATGTTTGTGATTTTCTTGGATTTTCATGCTACGACTCGAACCTGCGTCTTCTGGTTAGATACACCAGATGCTATGACCACTAAGCCACCGCTAGTCCCACCCGCCATGTCTTTTAAAGATTGATAAAGTCAATGTTTTACTATTATTAACTAGATGGAACCGGTTTCCTAACTGACGAAGTTTGATCCCTAAAATGAACAGATTTAATCGGTTCTAAAACCTCTGCTTAATTCTTTGTCTATACAGGCATTATGACATGTGTGTTAACCCATGATTTAATAACATAATAAAGCTAAAAAGAAATATAATAACTTTCGTAAAATTACAGATATTTAGATAGACTATCGATAAACCATGTCCCATCCCTACCTGGTTTGGCACCGAGTTCGCTGTCAGTGGCAAGCCGACAATGCATTGTATTTTACCATTGGCAAATCTAAACAGTAATAAATATCTTGAATTTTTACCAAGAAAACATTACGATGGAAGAGTTCTGCACATGTTGGGACTTTAAAAGTTAATAATTTTACACAAGACGCCCGATTTTTGCCAGGATATGAAATTTAGGATATTTTGGTGAGCTTTTAAACGTATATTATGTTCTTACATAATAAAATACACCTGTATCATCTTCATATCAGCCACAAGACGACCACTGCTCGACAAAGCCATTCAGAGTCAAAGTCAAAATGTCTTATTTGGGTACTACTAAATTGGGTACTTTTAAAAAGTCAAATTTTTTTTTTTTTTTAAAAAGCTTACTAGCAATGTGGGTCACACATTACTAGTATTCTTGTTAACCCCTCGTGCTAAGCTAAAATGCTTGTGTTACGAGTGGGTTCACGTCGGTAGTGCAATGGGTGGGGTTCGAACCGGCAACCACATGATCGCAAGTCCGACGCCCTAGCCATTAGGCTACCGCCGCTTTTGTTTATTGTTTTGTTTGTTCTACGGTTCTAAAAAGTGGGTCTTATGAATTATTCTTAGGTCTTATGAAGTATTATGAACCTTCAAGGAACTAAATAAATACTCTTTTTAAAAAAAAACACGATTACAATAATAAGCTTTACAATTACTTTGTTTTAAATAGTTACTGAGAATTATGCAGTTTGATGTAAAAGATTTTTTCGATACTTATATATAACTGCCTCATTAGCCTACACTAGAGGTCCTGGGTTCGATTCCTAGGTCAAGCAAAGTGTTATTGGGTTTTTCAATGAAATTCCCAGTAGCAGCTGGAGTTTGGAATTTGTGCCCGGTTAATGGCAATAGGCTCGCCCGCTATTACATGGGACCTAAACACATTACATTTACATTATAATAATGTTAGTATCTACTTGACAGTTTCCATATTAAAAGAAATTATGCTGTTAGTTTTTATTTCAATTTAAATTTTCAAGAAAGGGTAGAATATAGAAATAGATGATTCTATTTCATCAATATTTAAACAGCTAAAAACTTTTTTCTAGATTTGTTGGTCTTTTGACGAATTTTTTTCAATTCCAATAAAATGTATTAAGCATTAAAGGCTCTTCGTTCAGAAATAATTTCATAATGTTCATGAACAAATTTCTCTTTCAAAGATTTTAATAAAAACTTTTTGGAGCTCCTAATGGCTTTTTACATTTGATTTCGTTAAGTCTTCGATAAAAATTGAACGGATTCTTGGTTTAAATTTCGTTTTTACGGTCCTTTGGCTTTGAGGAGTGAGCAGTATTTATTTCTATAAAATTCTGTGCAGTTCTATAAATTATTCAATTACTAATCAACTTCCAAAAAAGAGGATTTTCTCATGTTGCCAGTTCGAATCCAAGGCACCTCTAAGTTTTCTACATCATGTGCGTATTAATATTAACTATCACTCGAAGAAAACATCGTGAGGAAACCAGCATATCTAAGAGATTTTCTCGTGTGATGTCTGCCAACCCACACTACGCCAGCGTGGTGGAATATAGCGAACCATAACTAACTATAGTCTTCTATTATCAGTGCTATGGTATATAAATCCTCTTAGAATGAGAGGATGTATCTATGTAATAGAGGACGAGCCTATTGCCATTAATCGGCCGAGATCCCAACCTCCCAGCTCCTACTGAGAATGTAATAGAAAAACCCAATAACACTGCTCAACGTGGTAATCGAACGCAGGACTTCTAGTGTAGCAGTCGCGCTCAGGACCACTAGGCTAATCAGGCAGATTTTAGGCACAACAAAATGTTTACTTTCATTAATATTTAATGTTTCTTATTTTATTTGGCTTCTGCCCGCGACTTCGTCGACGTCCGCGTAGCATGATGATATATAGCCTATAGCCTTCCTCAATAAATGGGCTATCTAACACTGAAAGAATTTTTCAAATCGGACCAATAGTTCCTGAGATTAGCGCGTTCAAGCAAACAAACATACAAACAAACTCTTCAGCTTTATATATTAGTATAGATTAGTCATTGGGATATCTATATGTCCCTTTCCTGCCTGCCTCAATAGCCAAGTGGTCCGGACCGCGACTGCTACGCTAGAGGTCCTGGGTTCGATTCCCAGGTCGAGCAAAGTGTTATTGGGTTTTTCTATGAAATTCCCAGTAGCAGCTCGGAGTTAGGAATTTGTGCCCGGTTAATAGCAATAGGCTCGCCCCCTATTACATGGGACCTAAACATACCGGCGAACTGTGGGTGTACATTAGTACGCCTCTGCCTAACCCTTCGGGGAATACAGGCGTGATGGTATGTTATATGTCCCTTTCGGATTGGACAGGGTTTTTACAGTGTATAAGAAAATTTGATGAATAAGTGCTTCGACATGGTCGGGGAGTGATACCACGGCCTCATAGAAAACCGGCGTGAAACAACGCTTACGTTATGTTTCGCCGAGTGAGTGAGGATAGCGGAGGCCCGAACTCTTTTAAAAGGCCGGCAATGCACTCGCGACTCCTCTGGTGTTGCGGGAGTCCATTGGCGGCGGTAACCGCTTACCATCGGCCATCCGTCGGCTCGTGTGCCCCCCTATCCCATAAAAAAACTTATTGACATATCGAATTCACATCGGAACTCTGTCAGATGTTAAAACCCCATCCAAGCAGAGCATACAAATCGCTAGAGCGCACCATTGCGGTCTATTAATTCAATTTAATGATGTCAAAGTAGTTTCGTTAGGGAATCGCCGAGTCTCATTATATATGAAATACTTTCAATACTAGATCGTTATCGCAAATAGTTGTATTTACATTCAACGAGACGGCAGCGAGACGACTTAATTTGCAATATTTTTTTAGTTATCATCTCTCTATATATTTTATGGATATCAAATAAACTTATTATTTGTTATCGATTACGACATAAATGTATTTAATTAAAAAAACTGCCTCCTTAGTCTGGTAGTCGTAAGTACGAGCAACGCTAGAGGTTCTGGGTTCGATTCCCAAGTCGAGCAGAGAGTTATTGGATTTTTCTATGAAATTCTCAGTGGTAGCGGTTTGAAATTTGTTGACTAGTTAATGGCAATAGGCCCGCCCCTAACATGAGACCTTGAATTGTGGGTGTACATAAGTACACCTCTGCCTGACCCTTCGGGACATACACGCGTGATGGTATGTTATATAGTTACTTAAAAACCTAGTGTTCTCATTATAAGTGTATTGTATTCTATTATTGAGAATTAAACCTCATACTATCCGTCTTATTCACAGATCACAAATTCGATTTCTATTCGACATGTTATGCTCAATAAAATATAACACATACCTACCTCTGTGTGAAAATGCAATACTTATTTTTGGCAATAAATGTTTCTTATTCTTATTTCTACACATAATCAAAACATTTATATGACCTTCACAATTAAGTAAGTAATATTAACATTTGTGTTGTAATTCAAAGGAGAAAGTTTTTGGCACTTCTGATAAAAATACTTGCTGCCCGTCCCTGCTTCGTATGGGTGGAGAAATCCCTTTTTCAAAATAATATTATAGCCTATGTTAATCTGGAATAATGTATGCATTCAAATGTTGAAACAATTTTTGAAATCTGCCAAGTAGGTAGTTTTTAAGTGTATTCGTTACTTACACAAAAATCTTTCCTTTTTATAATATTGACATATTTTAAAATAAGGGATAAAATATTTAAAGGTCTGATCCAAGATCTAAAGCACTAAACATTTCTATCCGTCGCATCGTTCACTAGAAATAGATTTAACTCTGTAATGAGATGGCGCACACTCAAAGCGTCCACGTCATAATTATGTATCAGCGTTTCTATTCGTGGTCTATTTGCGACGCTTTCAAGTACCCACTACTTGCGACCCCGCGAGAAGCATTTAGAAATGAAAATTTACCATCAAAAGAAAACATCGAGGTTTGGATTTAGTAAAATTATGAAAAAGCTTTTGAGTAAAATTAATAGCGGAGTGATATTGGAATTTTTCCCGTACTTTTATGGTTTCGTGTCGTGAAAGGAGCCCCAGATGATGGAAAATGTAATATGTAACTTAATTGCTTTAGGCACATAAATAAATTGGTTTTCCAGCAATTTCAGGCAATCTTTAGATGTCTACTAGAAGGTAATATATCAAACGTAATTAAAAATTTACACCAAATTTGTGTTATGTATAAATTTCATATCTAAAAAGGCAATCGTTTATTTGCTTTGCAACCGTGTATGGACATGACATGACAAAATCAAATCAGATGAATCAATGAAATCATAAAATATTTTAGCGTTGTTAAGTATATTTGAAATAAAGCATTTAGCTTGACTATGTCCAATTAAAGCCAATAATAGGCTCACCCCATTACAAACATGCATACCACTGCATAAGAGGAATGTAGGCGTGCTGCAATTTTGTCCCGGTTATGGCAATCATTGCAAATAATATGTCTGTAACTATAGGACAAGAGAACATGGGATGAGTCCATCATAAAGGTATGATGGACTCATCCCGTGTCTGAGCGCTTGGGGACAAGACAAAGGACCCTGCCACCTTCCCCAAGCGGTAAATGATCCATGAAGATTTTCCATACTAGGTACATAGTATAAAATAAAGTTGCTTCCCGCTGTCTGTCTGTCCCTATGTATGCTTAGATGTTTAAAACTACGCAACGGATTTTGATGTGCTTTTATTTAATAGATAGAGTGATTCAAGAGGAAGATTTTAAGCTATTTAACATAACTCTACGACTCAGAACGGGACAGCGTGGGTGAAACCGCGGGCGGTTCGCTAGTGCATTATAAAAACAAGATGGCCATGCTTGATGCAACTGATGTCCTTTGGGGCAGAAAGAAGAAAAGTTCTCGAGTGGAGACCATGCACCGGAAAAAGCAGTGTGGGATGACTTCCGACGAGATAGAAGTACGACCTGGTGAAGATCGCTAGGAGTCCTTGGATGTAGATAGCGTACAACCGGTCCTTAAGAAGACTTTGGGGGAGGCCTTTATTCAGCAGTGGACGTCTCTTTGCTGATGATGATGATGACGATGAAAAACAAGGAATGATGCATTTATAAAAATGCAGATATGTATTCAGTAAATCTCGCAAACCGAACACAATTAATATAGGAGTGTCTCCGTCCATATTTCTGGCTGCCTTCCAGGAAGTTCTGTGGAAAAACAGCGGCTTCCACTTCGAAGCCAGCAGATAATCACTGAGAGACGACGAATGTCTTGGCAAAAGTTGCGACATTATCTTTTGCAACTTTCAGTTTTACGATACTGTTTAAAATATTGTTTGGGATAACTGATTTAAAACGTTTTAAACAAAGTTGGAAATGTGAAGGTCGAATATTCTTGACATGAATGCGTTTTTTTCTTGCAATAAGATACACAAGCGTAGGTACGCGCCGCCTGATGGTAAGCGGCAACCGCAGCCTTAGACGCCATATGAGAAGATGTATGAATTGACGGTCTCTGTGTTTAGTGGTTCGAGTACCGGACTGCTGACCATGAGGTCGTGGGTTCGATTTTCGACCACTGTTATCACAAAATGTTTTCTAGTCTAAAATTTCCTCAATGTAATGAACTATTTTTATGGCGCCATTGTTATGATTAAAAATTAGAAATAAGAATTGTGGGTAGGTAGATACTAGGTAGTAAACACACCCAGAGTTTTATAGGTACCTACCTATACATATAGTTAGCTTCTTAAGTAGGTAGGTACTTCCCTACGTTTTTTTACCCACGCTGTGATTTTATTTAGAATTTTACCTAGGTAGGTACATAGAAGACAAAGACATTTTTGTTGTAGGTAGGTAGGTACGTAGTTGTTAAATAATAAAATAAATAAATGGGACGGGTTCGACAGGACACAAATATTTATGTGATGAATAAAAGTGTTTGTGTTCGTCTGAGTGTTTCTTATCTATTATTACTTTATTACTAATATATAAAGCTGAAGAGTTTGTTTGCTTGAACGCGCTAATCTCAGGAACTACGGGTCCGATTTTAAAAATTCTTTCAGTGTTCGATAGCCTATTTATTGAGGAAGGCTATAGGCTATATATCATCACGCTAAGACTAAGTAACAATTCCACGCGTACGAAGTCGCGGGCGGAAGCTAGTGTATTATAAGTATGTTATTACAAGAAAAAAGTATATAAGTATTATATACATTCTCTAGTAACCATAGTACAAGCCCTGCTTAGTTTGGGACTAGATGGTGTTGTGTAAAACGTCGCAGAATACCTACCTACCTATGAATGTGGTAGAAGAAAAAGAAGTATGTAAGAATCGTAGCAAGTAGCAGTCTATAGTTTCTGCCTACCCCTGTGGGAGAAAGGCGTGAATGTATGTATGTATTTCAAATTATTATTTCAAACAACTGCCTCATTAGCCAAGTGGTCCTGAGCGCGACTGCTACGCTAGAAGTCCTGGGTTTGATGCCAGGTCGAGCAAAGTGTTATTGGGTTTTTCTATGAAATTCCCAGTAGCAGCTCGGAGTTAGGAATTTGTGGTTAATGGCAATAGGCTCGCCCCCTATTACATGGGACCTAAACATACCGGCGAACTGTGGGTGTACATTAGTACGCCTCTGCCTAACCCTTCGGGGAATACAGGCGTGATGGTATGTTATGTAATAAAATAATTATAGTTTAATAAATTATAAACCTAATTATTATAAATTATTATGAATACCAATCTTGAATACTACACTTATGAATGAAAAATAAGTTCTAATCCATTGCTACGGCGTAGCGGACGCAAAATGAAGGAATTGCTACGGGTGCTACGCTTTCGTAGCAGAAAATCGATTTGCTACGCGATTCGTGTCATTCTGGGATTTTTGTTTAGATTGAAAGATTACTTTGTCGAACCCCGATTAAATATTAACACAATTAAATAAAGTAATTTCACATGAATGATTCTAATATATATTTAGTTTACATCGCATTTTTATTAATTTAATCTTTTAAGTAATAATACTTAGTTTCTACCAATTGTCAGAACAAAGAATCCACCCGGACGTTTTGGTGTCTGTAAATGCACTGAAGTTACAAAAGTTAAGTAAACGTAGAATACAAAGAAATTATTGCAAAGTGTCGCGTTGGCAAAAGGTGTTCGGTTGCGTTAAACCGAACAAAGTGTATTCGTTACTTACACAAAAATCTTTCCTTTTTATAATATTAACATATATTTTAAAATAAGGGATAAAATATTTAAAGGTCTGATCCAAGATCTAAAGCACTAAACATTTCTATCCGTCGCATCGTTCACTAGAAATAGATTTAACTCTGTAATGAGATGGCGCACACTCAAAGCGTCCACGTCATAATTATGTATCAGCGTTTCTATTCGTGGTCTATTTGCGACGCTTTCAAGTACCCACTACTTGCGACCCCGCGAGAAGCATTTAGAAATGAAAATTTACCATCAAAAGAAAATATCGAGGTTTGGATTTAGTAAAATTATGAAAAAGCTTTTGAGTAAAATTAATAGCGGAGTGATATTGGAATTTTTCCCGTACTTTTATGGTTTCGTGTCGTGAAAGGAGCCCCAGATGATGGAAAATGTAATATGTAACTTAATTGCTTTAGGCACATAAATAAATTGGTTTTCCAGTAATTTCAGGCAATCTTAAGATGTCTACTAGAAGGTAATATATCAAACGTAATTAAAAATTTACACCAAATTTGTGTTATGTATAAATTTCATATCTAAAAAGGCAATCGTTTATTTGTTTTGCAATGGTGTATGGACCTGACATGGCAACAAAATCAAATCAGATGAATCAATGAAATCATAAAATATTTTAGCGTTCTTATATTTGAAATAAAGCATTTAACTTGACTGTGTCCAATTAAAGCCAATATTAGGCTCACCCCATTACAAACTATGCATGTTTGTGCATAGGAGGAATGTAGGCGTGATGCAATTCTGTCACGGTTATGGCAATTATTGCAAATCCTATGGCTGTAACTGTAGGACAAGAGAACAGAGATATGGCATGAGTCCATCATAAGGTAAGGGGATGATGGATTCATACCATATCTAAGCGCTTGGGGATAAGACAAAGGTGGCTCCAGCCACCTTCCCCAAGCCGTAGATGTTCCATGAAGATTTTCCATCACTACATAGTATAAAACAAAGTTGCTTCCCGCTGTCTGTCTGTCCCTATGTATGCAGATCTTTAAAACTACGCCACGGATTTTGATGTGGTTTTTTTAATAGATAGAGTGATTCAAGAGGAAGATTTTAAGCTATTTAACATAGCTCTACGACTCTTCGGAACGGGACAGCGTGGGTGAAACCGCGGGCGGGTCGCTTGTGCATTATAAAAACAAGATGGTCATGATGCAACTGATGTCCTCTGGGGCAGAAAGAAGAAAAGTTCTCGAGTGGAGACCATGCACCGGAAAAAGCAGTGTGGGATGACTTCCGACGAGATAGAAGTACGACCTGGTGAAGATCGCTAGGAGTCCTTGGATGTAGATAGCGTACAACCGGTCCTTAAGAAGACTTTGGGGGAGGCCTTTATTCAGCAGTGGACGTCTCTTTGCTGATGATGATGATGACGATGAAAAACAAGGAATGATGCATTTATAAAAATGCAGATATGTATTCAGTAAATCTCGCAAACCGAACACAATTAATATAGGAGTGTCTCCGTCCATATTTCTGGCTGCCTTCCAGGAAGTTCTGTGGAAAAACAGCGGCTTCCACTTCGAAGCCAGCAGATAATCACTGAGAGACGACGAATGTCTTGGCAAAAGTTGCGACATTATCTTTTGCAACTTTCAGTTTTACGATACTGTTTAAAATATTGTTTGGGATAACTGATTTAAAACGTTTCAAACAAGTTAGAAATGTGAAGGTCGAATATTCTTGACATGAATGCGTTTTTTTCTTGCAATAAGATACACAAGTGTAGGTACGCGCCGCCTGATGGTAAGCGGCAACCGCAGCCTTAGACGCCATATGAGAAGATGTATGAATTGACGGTCTCTGTGTTTAGTGGTTCGAGTACCGGACTGCTGACCATGAGGTCGTGGGTTCGATTTTCGACCACTGTTATCACAAAATGTTTTCTAGTCTAAAATTTCCTCAATGTAATGAACTATTTTTATGGCGCCATTGTTATGATTAAAAATAAGAAATAAGAATTGTGGGTAGGTAGATACTAGGTAGTAAACACACCCAGAGTTTTATAGGTACCTACCTATACATACAGTTAGCTTCTTAAGTAGGTAGGTACTTCCCTACGTTTTTTTACCCACGCTGTGATTTTATTTAGAATTTTACCTAGGTAGGTACATAGAAGACAACGACATTTTTGTTGTAGGTAGGTAGGTACGTAGTTGTTAAATAATAAAATAAATAAATGGGACGGGTTCGACAGGACACAAATATTTATGTGATGAATAAAAGTGTTTGTGTTCGTCTGAGTGTTTCTTATCTATTATTACTTTATTACTAATATATAAAGCTGAAGAGTTTGTTTGCTTGAACGCGCTAATCTTAGGAACTACGGGTCGGATTTTAAAAATTCTTTCAGTGTTCGATAGCCTATTTATTGAGGAAGGCTATAGGCTATATATCATCACGCTAAGACTAAGTAACAATTCCACGCGTACGAAGTCGCGGGCGGAAGCTAGTGTATTATAAGTATGTATTTACAAAAAAAAAGTATATAAGTATTATAAACATTCTCTAGTACCCATAGTACAAGCTCTGCTTAGTTTGGGACTAGATGGTGTTGTGTAAAACGTCGCAGAATACCTACCTACCTATGAATGTGGCAGAAGAAAAAGAAGTATGCAAGAATCGTAGCAAGTGGCGGTCTATAGTTTCTGCCTACCCATGTGGGAGAAAGGCGTGAGTGTATGTATGTATTTCAAATTATTATTTCAAACAACTGCCTCATTAGCCAAGTGGTCCTGAGCGCGACTGCTACGCTAGAAGTCCTGGGTTTGATGCCAGGTCGAGCAAAGTGTTATTGGGTTTTTCTATGAAATTCCCAGTAGCAGCTCGGAGTTAGGAATTTGTGCCCGGTTAATGGCAATAGGCTCGCCCCCTATTACATGGGACTTAAACATACCGGCGAACTGTGGGTGTACATTAGTACGCCTCTGCCTAACCCTTCGGGGAATACAGGCGTGATGGTATGTTATGTTATTTCAAACTACAGTTCGGGGCATGCTAATTACAGTTTGGGCGTATTTTAGCTGATGTTTGCTTATTATAAACTTTGCTTTCGCATGTCGCGTGTAGTCTTTTGTGGAGTTCTTTGAATGGGGATGCAGTGTCGCCCTCTTTTGAGCGGGAATTTTGGCCTAATTAGGAGCTAACCCTGTATTTTGAGCTCTGTAGCTTGTTTTTGATCTCCTTTGCCGTTCACATTGCCAAAATGATGGTTAAAACTAATATAACTCTTTAAGTATTTCTGCGCGTATTCCACAATGCTAAAATTTGAATGCTAAATAATCCGTGTATAGGCATTAAGAGGCTGATCCATCAATCTTAAAGGTTAAGCTACACTTGCCGCGGTTAGTCTGTGGATGGGTGACCATTTTAGCACCTCGAGGACATCTCGTGCTTAGGAGAGTATTTTAAGCCATTAGTTCGATTATCATACAAACACTTAAATTATTGACCTGACTTCATTAATCTAGTGGTCCTAAGTGCGACTGCTACGCTAGAGGTCCTGGGTTCTATTCCCAGGTCGAGCAAAGTGTTATTGGATTATTCTACGAAATTCTTAGTGGCAGCTCGTTGTTTGAAATGTGGCAGTAGGCTCGCCATTACATTACATGCGACCTAGACATACAAGCAAACTGTGGGTGTACACCTCTGCCTAACCCTTTGAGGAATACAGGTGTGATGGTATGTTATGTTACCTAAATTATAGGCAGTCACTAACAACCAAAATAAACGTTCTCGCAAAAAAGTCAGGTTTAGAGCACTCTAAACCGATATCTAAATCAATAGTCTCTGCCTACCCCAATGAGGATACAAGAAGTGTCAAAATATATTATATTATGTATGTATGTAGATTATCTATCGATTCCAATAAATTCCTTTAGACAGATCAGAAAAGAAAATCACAAAACGCCGAGTTAATATATTTCCTCAGTGTTTTCTTTTCTTCACGGATTTAATTAAAGGCAAACTTTCCAAATTCTTTCGACCAACTTTTCTATCGGGTAACAATGCGTGTTGCTTAATTAATTTCCTTTTGGACTTCCTTAAATTGCACGTGCTTAAGTTAAGAATTGCCTCAATTACGTATGGAGATGTCTGTTTGAGGAAAATTTGCTGTTGTTGTAGGTCAGTATACTGTTTGAAATAGATGTTACATATGATATTTTAGCACAAGATTTTTGGGCCAGCATTAATAACCGCCCTTTTCGGATATATCCGAAAAAAAATACGAATAATGCATTAAACGGATAAATACGACTCAGACATAATTGATACGAAAATGTCCTTTCTTATCTGTAATGTTGTTATTTGAAGGGTATTGGATTCTTTGTTCTGACAATTGGTAGAAACTAAGTATTATTACTTAAAAGATTAAATTAATAAAAATGCGATGTAAACTAAATATATATTAGAATCATTCATGTAAAATTACTTTATTTAATTGTGTTAATATTTAATCGGGGTTCGACAAAGTAATCTTTCAATCTAAACAAAAATCCCAGAATGACACGAATCGCGTAGCAAATCGATTTTCTGCTACGAAAGCGTAGCACCCGTAGCAATTCCTTCATTTTGCGTCCGCTACGCCGTAGCAATGGATTAGAACTTATTTTTCATTCATAAGTGTAGTATTCAAGATTGGTATTCATAATAATTTATAATAATTAGGTTTATAATTTATTAAACTATAATTATTTTATTATGAAATAATTGGTTAACTGATCCATTATATAGAGGTCCTAAGCACGACTGCTACCTTAAAGATCCTAGTATATTTGATTCCAAAGTCAAGCAAAGAAAAATGATTGAACGCAATAAAAGTATTGAGATAAAAAAAAAAAGGGTTTTTCTATGAATTTCTCAGAAGCAACTTGGAGTTTGGATTTGTGCTTGGGTAGTGGCATTAAGTTCCCTATTACTCCAGAGCTAAATATCCCAGCGAACTGTTGGTGTACATTAATACACCTCTGCCAAACCCTTCAGGGGATACAGGCGTGATGGCATCTTATGTTTATGTAAACACACATCTTGTTATCTCAGGCTTTTAGTCACAAAAACCCAAAAATATGACAATAGGATAGTATATTCTTGTTTTATATATAGAATATTTCACTCAGACTTTCCAAGTAAACTAAAACAGCTGACTACAGCCACTTCAAAAACAGACCAAAAAATTTTACTACCAAAAATACAACACGCCGAAAACCTCTTCCAAAAGAAAATATAATTCAAGCTAGCATCGTTCGTTCTGTATATATTTATTTTACCCTGGCACCCTGGCTCCTCTCCAGGGGAGGTGTTGCCACAAACTGTTTTATATTCCGTTCTGGTGTTTTGCCCAAAACTGTCGATTCCCGAAATGCTATAGTTTCCAAATGATATTTATTTTAAAGGGAATTTTGTCGAATGCCGATCCAGCAGGAAAATGCCCTGGTTTGTTTGTTTCGCTCTGTTTAGCGATAATATGAATTTAAATTCAGATGAGGGTTTTTCGTTATTGGATTAAATATGCATTTTGAATACTGCCGAAGTAATTACTTTTCGGTGAATTTAATATTTTATGTAGAATCATCAGTGTGCTAAATATTTTGTAACTATGCATGTGTATTTCGCTGATTTATAAGTTTAATCATAGCTAGGCATAAGGTTTAATATTTCAATAAAAAAAAAAACAGGTTACAGGAAATAAAGGCTACGTTTGCCTATGTGTTTTTGGAATTGTATAGCTATCCAAAGGAGAAAGATTTGTTAAAATTAATTCAGTAGATTTTGACTTTAACCATTAACAAAATTTTACAACTCACAAACCATCAAATCAGCTGTCTTCTTTATAAGATCGGTGTAGATTGCAAAATATTTTGTAAGATTTTCACACGTTCCTGAAAACGAAATAAACTGTACATCTGATACAATATTAAAAGACAAATAGGTACCGCACCTATTGTTCATGGTGGTGAGACGGGAGCGAAATGGGAGTGAATAGAGAGTGACATGGGAGCTGTATGAGAGTGAGATGGGAGCGAGACAGGAGCTATACGATGACGCGGCCATGTGAACGCTTTGTAGTCGTTGATTTAATATCTTATAAGACGATAAATATAGTTGAATTGTGTTAGTAAAGATTTGTAGACTCAAACGGTCGAATGGGCCGGCTCAACCGGGAGTGATCACCGGCCTCACAGAAAACCGGTGTGAAACAACGCCTGCGTTGAGTTTCATCGAGTGAGGGAGGTTACCGGAGGCCTAAACCCTTTGAAAAGGCGGGCAACGCCCTTGCGACTCCTCTGGTGCTGCGGGTGTCCATGGGCAGCGGTTATCGCTTACCATCAGGTGATCCGTCTGCACGTTTGCCCCCTTATCCCATAAAAAAATCTATCACCGATTTTACTAAACACATTTAGGCAGTTCAAACAATACTATAAAAGTGTAAAAATACCATTCATAAAATTACTCTAACTTACTTATTTTCTTTCCCAATAAGCCAAAAACGTTCAATAAGAATTTACCATCAAATAATATCATAATCTGCACCATACATCGTGATCGCAGACAAATGCCTGGAAAATGAGCTCTTTATTCCACAAAATAACTCTTTCAGACGTAGCGGCGGCTTATCTTTGGCTTGCAAGTAATCCTGAGTAATGGTGGCCAAACTGCGACTATGTAAGTTTAATTGAGATTGATTTTTACAGTTTAATTTCTCGGGTTTATTGGTTTTCGATTCCGATTTGAGTTTTCATTGTTTGAGTATGTTTATATGGTGCAAATTTATAATATTTCCGTTTGTTTTCCTCGAAGAGGTATGCAGTGGGGAACCTATATACACCCAGTTTGCAGTTCGATTTGTTTAAGGCCCATGTAAAAAGAGGGGAATCTATTACCACCCACTGACGTGGGAGACCCATGCTTCGGCACGAATGGGCCGACTCGACCGGAGAGAGCCTCACAGAAAACCGGCGAAACAACACTTACAGCGGGGGTACACGATGCGTTGCGGCAGCGGTGCGGCGCCGCAGCGTTGTCGCTGCGTCGTCTTACATAGAAATATCTGTGGCATGCACACGATGCGTTCCGGCGCCGCACCGGACTTGCAACCACCGAGACGAAGCGGGGAGGGGTTAATGCGTTGCGACGTCGGAGCGGCACCGCTCAGTTGTTATACGATCCATTGTTAAATTATCAGACTGTCTAATGCTGCTACGGCGCCGCTGCGACAAAACAACGTTGCGGCGCTGCACCGCAAAGATTTCATCGTATTAGCCGGTACACGAGCGAGCGGTTTTCGCTTCGTTTGTTCGGTTGCGCGAGGGCATCGTGTGCTTCCACGGTTACGTTTTGTTTCGCCGAGCGAGTGAGTGACTTTTAAAAGGCGGGCAGCGCTCCTCTGGTCTTGCAAGAGCAACTGGGAGCCCATAGGCGACAGTAATCGCTTACCATCAGGTGATCCGATTGCTCATTTGCCTCCCTATCCCCTAGAAATACTACACCAACTTCAAAAAGGTGGAGGTTCTTATGCCCGTCATTTATAACAGGTATTCCTATCACATAGATATAATCCTCATCATTGCGGGCCATAGAGACCCGTTACCAGCTAAACGACGATGAAAATGTCCCATTTTTATCCCGGCCCAAAATCCGGGACATTTGTAAAAAATGCGCGGACTTTGGAGCAATGATTGTCAAATATTTGTGTAATGGGAGGGTTACAAGTCATAAGCGGGTTGCGTGAGAATTAGCGATAAGTGTTCAGTTTTTCGTAATACTAAATTAATTTTAAGCAAGGAACGCAAACGCTATATTGAAACAATAAAGCGGCGGTAGCCTAATACGTAGGCTAAGGCGTTGGTCTTGCGATCACACTCGTACGCGTTAACAAGAATACTAGTAATGTGCGACCCAAATTGCTATTAAGATTTTTTTTAAGTAAGGAACACATACATATTGTTCATTGAAATAGGTAGTTGAATTTAAAACATTAATTAATTATTGCTATATATTTTGCTTAATGTCAAGTCATTACGGTCCACAGCAAGACGTAAAAAAGATTTAAATAACCTCTTTAGACTTCATTTAAGTGATGTTTTGATGTGAGTGCTACCTCTAGTAAAGTTTGTCTAGGGGTCGCAAGTTCGACTGCTGGCTATGAGATCCTGGGTTCAATTCTCAGGTCAAGCTAAGTAGTTTATTTGTGAAATTCACAGTTATTGGGATTTTATGATAACAGCTCAAACTAATGGCAATAGAAATCATACGGAGACTCAAAATATACCGGCGAACTAAAGTGTACATAAGGAAACCGCTAACTATCTTTTCTGGGCACAGAGTGATGGTAAATGCGTAAAACAAACCATTTGTCTAATTTACCTACAAATCTTTAACATAATACAACTACGCTAGAAGTCACATAGGATTAAAACCCAGTATCATTAGGAATCAACCTGTCTTGATATTTGAAAGCCTAAACGCTTAAAGTAATTAATTGATGGTAGGTAGCAATAAAACTCAAATCACGAGGTAAATCGCTCCCGCTACCGCCTATAACTTGATACGCGAGCCATTCTACAACGGCCATAGGACGGGTCAACTCGAGTAATGTCACGTGAAATGAGTGTAGTAAGACCCTTTCGATTCCGTAGGGATGGGACACGTTATCGATAGTTTGAGATTTTTGTGTCGTCATAATTATAAAATACTAATAATCTTTTATCCTTCTTTGTTGTTGTTAGATAATTTCAGTATTCCAATTGAAAAGAAATTGATTACTCATAATTTCTTATATTCATTTTCGTATAAAAAAATGAAGACCGGAAAGATTATAAGAATTATTATAAGACTAGCTGACTCATCGAACTACGTACCCCATCAGAAAAACATGTTTTTTTCATATTTACTCCCCTTTTAAACCTTCCCTGGACCTCCACAAACATTTCAAAACCAAAATCAGCTCAATCGGCCCAGCCATTCTTGAGTTTTAGCGAGACTAACGAACAGCAATTGATTTTTATGTATATTCATTTATTCTTTTATCTGTATATTTTATTAAAATAAAAAGCATAATAAAAACAAAACAGTGTAACAAATAAAAACATTGGTAATTATAAGAAATAGTTTATTAATAGGACATCTATAATCTACCACCGATCATTTTAGGCTCCTCTTTTTACTAATAAATAACCTAACACTTTAATACTAACCTAATAATTGAATATACCTAAGCTATCAAATTCAGAAAATGGACTTGTTTAACACGATAATTTCAAGAATGTCTCAAATATTTATATTGTACCAAACCAACGAAACAAATAAAATATATTGGTATACATTATTTATAGCAATGATCGTTGATATTATTCGAACAAATTGCGTAGAATATGGTTTATTTTCCAAACACATCGACCGAGAGATTGTTGTTTCACCCCGGGGGATGAATAAAATGTTTTCCCTCATAAGTTCTATATTTACTTACGTTCATGTGAGCGAATTAAATTTTACGCCGAGGAACATTTCAGTTTTTCTTTTTATAATCTATACAATATGAAATACATCTGTAGCTATAGCCATTTTTTTATCTAACAAGGAATCTTACACGTACTAACAGTGACATCGTCAACGGGTGCCAAAAATAGGTACATGTTTTTACCGGGGGCCAATGTATTCTTTTTTTAAATTGCCCTAAGCTTAAACATCGATAAAGCGTAACTATCGACAAATCTCTTTCACATCACTACACATATACGTTGTAACCGCATCAGTGATGACGCTCATAACGCCACCTCGCGTGTAATGACGGTACCTCCATTACTGACCCGTGACGTCATAGCAATGAATACTTCAGATTCTAGTGACGCTTACGTCGTTATGGAGAGCCTTCGTTTAATGGCCGCATACTTAAGCGCCAATCAATTGTTACAGACGTGAATTAAATTATTTTGAGTTCCAATGGTCATTATCCCAATAGATGACGTCCTAGATTAAATTCTAGGAAATTAATTAACATATACCATAAGGCCATCACATTTGATACCACGGCCTCACAGAAAACCGGCGTGCGTTGTGTTACGCCGAATGTGTGAGGATACCGGTGGCCCAAACCCTTTTAAAAGGCGGGCAACGCTCTGTTTGTTATTGCGGATGTCTATGGGCGGCGGTAATCGCTTACCATCAGGTGATCCGTCTACTGGTTTGCCCCCTATCCCATAAAAAACATACCATCAAGCTTCATTTTTCCTGAAGGGTTAGGCAGACATATACTAAAATACACACACAGTTTTTGTATGTAATGTCTTGTAAGTAAAAAGAGTCTATTGCCATTAACCGGGATCAAATACAAACACCGCGCTGCTATTGAGAATTTCACAGAAAACTTTCCTCGTCTTGGGAATAGAACCCAGGATCTCTAGCGTATCCCCCCTCCCCCCGTTTTTAACCACTAGACTAATGAAGAAGTTGTTTTTTTTTCTATCTATCTATACTATATACTTTTAATATATAAAGCTGAAGAGTTTGTTTGTTTGTTTTTTTGCTTGAACGCGCTAATCTCAGGAACTACTGGTCCGATTTGAAAAATTACTTCAGTGTTAGATAGCCTAGTTAGATAGCCTAGTTAGATAAATTTTATTTTACAATTCTCCAACAATGTACCTTTTCATATCCTCATAATTATCTGCACTCTTTTGCATTTCTTATTAACCTAAAAGAGAGAATAGGCCAGATATATGTAGGTACTACTCTTGCTCTAATATGTGTCCGTTATTTAAACCTCTATGCAGCAGGGTCGTGAAGGTGTAATGGGTCCTGTAGCAACATAGTCAGTGTTTTAGCACCCGTCACGTTGCGGCCGAACGCGTCCGAGTTTAGGGTGGGGAAATGTCGATAGTTTTTGTTTTAGATAAAAGGATTTCAAGAGACGTGGCTTATTTTTTATTTGATTAATCCCAGTCTCATAATTAGTCAATAGTAATTTAAAAATATTTTTCTTATCCAACATTATCAAACTGCCTTATTAGTCTAGTGGTCTTAAGCGCGACTGTTATTATTTTAGGTCTTGGGTTCGATTCCCAGGTCAAGCAAAGTGTTATTGGTTGTTTCTATGACATTTGTAGTTGCAGCTCGGAGTGTGGAATTTGTGCCCGGTTATGCCAATAGGCTCGCCCCCTATTACATGGGACCTAAACATACCGGCGAACTGTGGGTGTACATTAGTGCGCCTCTGCCTAACCCTTCGGGGAATACAGGCGTGATGGTATGTTATGTTATGTTGTATCTTCCCAAAACAAAGGAAGCGCCAAAAAAAATCCCAAAAACAACAAATAATAATTTACTTCTCACATCCTCCATAAATCCGTCCAGTGTGTTACGATCCCACTGAATCACTTTAGCGCTATCGTGCGAAATACAATGCATCATAACCATTGTAGCCCGTGTTCCGGCGAGGCGTTTCCTGAACACAGCGAGCCGGCAATGTATACCATACATAGCGAATAAATCGAGCGACTAAAAGTGCATTTTTCTCCGTACAAGCGTGATATGTACGACGTTTCCTTCCTTTAGCGCAGTCGGTTAAAGTGTTATGTGTTTGCCTTTATTTTTGCGTAACAAGTCTTGTTTGATACCGTTTATTTTTCAAGTTTGTATGGGGTGATACGACCACATTGCCAAATAATCTTTGTTGTTGGCACATTGTTTGACGACCTCTGT
The DNA here is from genome assembly GCA_947256265.1 of Acronicta leporina. Lineage (NCBI taxonomy): Eukaryota > Metazoa > Arthropoda > Insecta > Lepidoptera > Noctuidae > Acronicta > Acronicta leporina. The sequence goes on along the minus strand of OX366537.1, from coordinate 718,646 downwards.
GGTTTAGTGGTTCGAGTACCGGACTGCGGACCATGAGGTTGTGGGTTCGATTCCCACAGGACACAAATATTTATGTGATGAATATAAGTGTTTGTGTTCGTCAGGGTGTTTCTTATGTATTATAAGTATATATTTACAAAAAAAAAGTATATAATTATTGTCTAGTACCCATAGTACAAGCTCTGCTTAGTTTGGGACTAGATGGTGCTGTGTAAAATGTCCCAGAATATTTATTTATTTATTATTGGGTTCCGATTTAAAGGGCAATGTAGTCATTACTGGGCAAATGAAACTTATAAGACAGGTAGGGCATAGTGGAATTTAATAATTCCACTCACAATTGGAGCTGCCCGATTAGGAGTACCTCCACCTTGCAGAAAATCGTAGACAAATGGCATAGCTACGTGTTATGTTGTGTTCCTAACGGTGAGCAAGGTCGCCAGAGCTCCGCGAGGAAGCGTTGTGTTGGCAGTGGGGGGACCGGTGGTGTTTAAGCATCACACTTATTGTCTCCTATGCTGCCAGCCCAACTATTCCTCCTCCTCTGAAAAAAGGTGTGAAGAGATTTTTTCAAGGTGGGTAACGCGCTGGTGTTGCAAGCCTCCATAGGCTACGGTAACCGCTTACCATTAGGCAGGCCGTAAGCTTGTTTGCCACATTAGTGGTATAAAAAAACTTAACAACTGAGGTGTAAGATGACAACGCGCGAGTGATACCAGTGGTGTTGCTGGCGTCTATAGGCTGCGGTTGTCGCTTACCATCAGACAGCCTGTAAGCTTCGTTGTCCTCTTATAACAATAGAAAAACTAAAAATTTGGACCACATGGCAAGCCAGCATTCTAACCGCTGGATTATCATTGCTTAACTCAATAAATTAACTGCTTCATTAGCCTAGTGGCCCAGAGCGCGACTACTACGCTAGAGGTCTTGGGTTCGATTCCCAGGTCGAGCAGTGTTTTTGGGTTTTTCTGTGAAATTCTCAGTAACAGCTCGGAGTTAGGAATCAGTGCCCGGTTAATAGCAACAGACTCGCCCCCTATTACATGGGACCTAAACATACCGGCGAACTGTGGGTGTACATTAGTACGCCTCTGCCTAACCCTTCGGGGAATACAAGCGTGATGGTATGTTATGTTATAAATTTACCAAATTAAACCGTAGATTATTATCGTAGTATGTCAAAACACTGCGTAAATTACAGCGAGTGTATTTAACACTTTCATTAGACGCGGCATAATCAAAGGGATTGAAAACCTTTGATCTTGCCGCTCGGCTTTGTTGCGTAGACAACGATATGCTAACATGGTACATGGCCTTATTGCGACCTTGTTGCTCTAATAAAGCCATTATTGGTTTAGTTAACAGGTGTATTAACGCTATTTTCGTCTTTGCTTTCAAAGCATCGAGTTTAAGTATTTTTTTATAGCAAACGAGCAGACGGATCGCCTGATGGTAAACGATACCGCCGCCCATGGACACCCGCAGCACCAGAGGAATCACAAGTGCGTTACCGCCCTTTTAAAAGGGTTTGGGCCTCCGATATCCTCACTCACTCGGCGAAACACAAAGTATGCGTTGTTTCACGGCGGTTTTGTGTAAGGCCGTAGTACTCCGGTCGAGCCGGCCATGCTGAAGCATAGCTATCCCATAGTGTATTATGCCCCACAGTATATTGCGTGATAATTTACCCTTAATACGCACATGACTTCGATAAGTCAGAGAACTTTGAATTGGCAGCTCAAAATAATCACAATAGCCGAATTGAGACCTTTCATTTTGTAAGATCGGTTCCAAAAGTCCCATAAAATAACTCGACCAGGTTAGTGATGAATGCGGGCCGTCTTTCAGGTATGCAGTCAGTGACATTTTAAATTCACCACCCGACCGAATACCGACTGAAAACCTTTCAGCTTCCACCAATATTTTCTTGATAAACCAACTGGTTGAATTTATAGTGTACGATCCTGTGTTCCGATTATAAAAGAAATCGGTAGTGACGATTAATCGTATAAGTTCAGTAGTAATGTACGTATACTTTCGTGGTAAGAGACACGAGAAGTAATTACATTAAAAAAATGTGTTTATTAGCAACCAAATAATGATTTTTTACAATACAATGGAGCTCTATATCATATTCATATTCATATTATTTATTGCATTCCACAATGTATAAAAGGTGTTACAAAATGGCTTAGAGCTAGGTTCAATCGTGGACCCTGTAGGGCACAGCAAAATAAAATTAATCCTCAACTAATCCTCAACTAATAAGGTAATATTCCGTATTAAATGAAACAGTGACATACATACCATCACGCCTGTATTCCCGAAGGGTTAGACAGAGGTGTACTATTGTATTCGAACAGTTTGTTATGTTTCCAGCTTCATCCCATCTCATAGGAGCCGATTCTAATGCCATTGCCGGGCACAAATTCAAATTCCGTGCTGCTACTGAGAATTTCATAGAAAAACTAAAAAATTTTGTTTGACATATTCAAAATACCTATGTAGTTTTTAATTTGAAAAAAATCTTGATAATCGTTCAGTAACTATTTAATTCAACTATTGTAAGCATCAATGCATTTAGAAAGAAAGAAAGAAAGTACTTTTTATTTACGTCGACATGACGCACGGAAATATAGGTTAAAAAACAAAAATAATATAAAATAAATCTGTGGAAAACATGTGTCACACCCACGCAAAAACGGCCATCGTTCAGCATGATGCAGTGTCTCATGCATGAAATAAACCGAGTAAATAAATAAATTAGAAAGTGAAGTATCGTGAACTCTAAAACGCTCAGTCTAAAGGCAACTGCATCAAAACCTTGCTTTCAAAGAGAAGCTGAATTAAAAGCAGCTATTTCTTTTTAAAAAATATGTCCTTTACTGATTACTCGATGTAAGAAAAATACGGCTTTGCCTCGTTGCCTTACATTAAAACATAAACATAATATACCATCACGCCTGTATTCCCCGATGGGTTAAGCAGAGGCAAATCCCGAGCTGCTGCTGAGATTTTCATAGTGTACCCACAGTGTAACACTTTACTCGCCTTGAGAATCGCAGGATTCTATAAAATCTAAGAGAACTCTATAATAATCCTAAAGGGTAAACCACACTATTCTAGTTCCTTAAACACTTCACAAACCCACATTTAACGATGACGTCATAACATAACATACCATCACGCCTGTTTTCCCCGAAGGGTAAAGCAGAGGCGTACTAATGTACACCCACAGTTCGCCGGTATGTTTTAGGTCCCATGTAATAGGGGGCGTCATAACCTTACAAATTTTTACATGAAAACGCCAACCCTATACCGCTTCATACAAAATAGATATACACACATTTTACCATCGTTAACTGTGGAAGAGCCATGCTTCGGCACGAATGGGCCGGCTCGACTTTAGTGATACCACGGCGTCACAGAAAACCGGCGTGAATCAACGCTTACGTTGTGTTTCGCCGAGTGAGTGAGTATACCGGAGGCCCAAAGCCTTAAGCCAGCAACGCACCTGTGGCTCCTCTGGAGTTGCGGGTGTCCATGGACGTCGGTGCCCCCTATCCCAAAATCCTATCGCAATCCTAGCCGAATTTTATCAATAACCCTCCATTGTCCAAGTCACACTTGAACTACAATGACGACACGTTTTGGTGTAGCGGCTGAGCGATCGGCTTCTGCGAAACATGTTATGGCTTCGATCCCCACACGGAGCAAATATTTGTATGATCTACAGGTAGTTGTTCCAGGTCTGGGCGTTTGTGTATGTGAGAATTTGTGTTTGTAAACGCACCCACGATACAGGAGAAATCGTAGGGTGGGGCGACGTTTTTTTTAAAAAAAAAACTACTTGGGATAGATCTGACCCATCATAATCCTTTTAAAAATAAGCGTTAACCATTTAAGGCAATTTTGTGCAGGTTTTGTGTCTATTTATCATTCTAGTACCCTTTCTACGGATAAATCTTATATGTTGCTCGGGTTAGCCCATATGTTTTTAATGTCCTGGACGTGTAAATATATGTTGTATATAAAGTTCTGTATTGTATATCTATGTGTTAAGGCCAATATGATTGTATTAAGGGGCGGCAGACGCTGAATTAATCTATACTTACTAATATATAAAGCTGAAGTGTTTGTTTGTTTGCTTGAACGCGCTAATCTCAGGAACTACTGGTCCGATTTGAAAAATTCTTTCAGTGTTAGATAGCCCATTTATTGAGGAAGGCTATAGGCTATATATCATCACGCTACGCGGACAAAGTCGCAGGCAGAAGCTAGTTATATATAAAACGTAATAGGTACCAACATAAATCGTAATTCAAACACAATTTAATCAAATTTTCAGATATTCAGATACTGTTAATCTAGGTTCTTACCCAATTATTTTCTTTTCAAAACTGGAAAATCCATCAAAAATTAAATTCCCTTACAAGTATTTCCCGTGAAGTATTTTGCAAGAAATTGTTGGATAAAAACCTACATTAATGGAATCCGAATACTTAATAACATAATTTAATTGAATTATCTTTGAATTATGATTTATTTTGGTACTAGCGACCCACCCGCGGTTTCACTCGCGTTGCCCCGTCCCTAAGGGCCACTTGCACCAAATTCTTGATTGTATTTAAATACGATTTTTCATAGGAATTTAGGGCCAATTGCACCAACTTCTTGAATGCGTTTAAATATGATTTAAACACATTTATGAAGTTGGTGCAAGTGGCGCTAAGAGTCGTATCGTGATGTTAAATAGCTTCAAATCTTCCTCTTGAAGCACTCTAAGTATCTATTGAAAAAAAAAACCGTATCAAATTTCGTTGCGTAGTTTTAAAGATCCAAGCATTCATAGGGACAGACAGACAGCGGGAAACGACTTTGTTTTATACTATGTACGAGAAGTGATAGTGATTATGTTTGTAATGTATATGTTGTCCCGTCAGCCGGACCCTTAAGGCCAGTATCTTTGAAGACAAGGACATGCTGCGTTGACCGCAAATAAAATGGGACAAAGGTATAAGGATGAGTAATAAAATAAATTTAATTATTCATTAATTTCATTAATACGTTTTTATAGGGTTCCGTACCGCGAACGGAAAAAACAGAACCCTCACTTTGTTTGTCCGTCCGTCTGTCAAGACCCTTTTTCTCGGGAACCCGTGGAGGTATCAAGCTGGAATTTATATCAAATACTCAGGTGTACTGTCCCTTGGAGCTGTGAAAAAATCAAACTTCTAAGCCAACGCAAATTTTCGTCACTCGCAAGGGAATCAAAACCTACAGGGTACATCCCGTGAACTCAGAATCTTGAAATTTGGTACGAAGCAACGTCTTATAGCACAGATAAAGGAAAAATTGCGAAAACCGTAAATTTTCAGTTACATAATATAGTAAAAATATTTTTAAGTACTGGGCCCTCGGTGCGTCAGTCCGACTCGCACTTGGCCGGTTTTTTTTTATATCAGCGGTGATAAATTGATGAACATGACCATTGGACTGAATAAAAAGTCAAAAGTCTCGAGTTCGAATCCAAGCCTTCGAATGTGACTTTTTTCTGACTTATTTTCAACAAATAATATAGATTAAGGACATTCAATACTACTAATTTAATTTATTATGTAAAATTGATTCCCTTACACAAAGAGAAAATACTACGAATAAAGTCCTCAGAAATATTCCAAATAAACGAAAATATATTCTCTTTTATCTTCCTATAATGTTCAGAGGCGAAAAATACCCACTTTTACGTTGAATTTTTTTATATAAATAAGTCTTCTTATCTCTAATTAGAACCATCAGTTCTTTTTCCAAACAAAATTCTCAGTAATACAAACATAAAAATCTGTCTCGTTTCGTTAATATTAGTTTAGGATCCTCTTAATTAATTAATTTTCACGTGTTTTTTCAAGCGTTTGAAGTACACTTTGGTAAATATTATGTTTTACCGTGAAAGAGTTCTGAAATACTCGGGTAAAGCCATGAGACGAATGAGGCAGATATCTATCTATATACTAATATATAAAGCTGAAGAGTTTGTTTGTTTGTTTACTTGAACGCGCTAATCTCAGGAACTACTGGTCCGATTTGAAAAATTCTTTCAGTGTTAGATAGCCCATTTATTGAGGAAGGCTATAGGCTATATATCATCACGCTAAAACTAAGTAACTATTCCACGCGGACGAAGTCGCGGGTGGAAGCTAGTTATTAATTAAATTTATTACATGCTGGCTGTTGCCCGCGCTTTTCACTCATTCGCATTTCACTCGCATCTCAAAGGAGTTTTTGAGACAAAAGATAGTCTATGTCCTTCCCTACAGTTCAATCTATCTAATACCAAAATTCGTCAAAATTGGTTCAGTGGTTTAGGCGTGAAAACATCATAAACAGACAGTTGGAAATAGTTTCACATCTATCTATATATATAAAAGAAAGTCGTGTTAGTTACACTATTTATAACTGAAGAACGGCTGAACCGATTTCGCTGAAAATTGGTGGAGAGGTAGCTTAGAACCAGGAGACGGACAGAGGATACTTTTTATCCCGTTCCCGTGGGATGTGATGACAGACCGAATTCCACGGGGGCGAAGCCGCGGGCAGAAGCTAGTTTATAATAATAGTTTAGATTGATATAGATGGTACACGAAACAAAATTGTTTGGTTTACATACTACTAGCGACCCTAGCGGATGATACAGGCAACCGGTGTTGTCTAATTCAATGTGTGCGTATCTACATACAGTGCGTATTATGCACACGCTCAAGCGTGGGTTGATAAAACGACTTGCACACAACTATAACCAAACCAGAAATTAATCTCATACATAAAAGGAATATGTTGCAGTATTTTAGCTGGCAGGATAATAGCTTCCGTGGCGTTACGGTGAGGTGACTGGAATCGAAGCACAAGCGGCGTGTCGTGAGTTCAAATCACAGTAGAGGAAATTATTTTTGTCATATGTCATACTTTTTATATTTTAAAAAAGTAAATTGTGTAAACTCTTTTGGTTTAATTGACTTGTTTTTATTTGTGTTGTATTGATTTGTTTGTTATTGAAATAAAACAACAAAAATGGTATATTAAAACATTTAATTAACTAAATAACGGATCAATTAATATACACAATAGAAAAACAATTTTATCGAGCCTCGAGGCAGTTATTATTTTATTTATTTATTATTACACACACTACTCGTATCGTTACAGAATAACCTCCACTACAATAATGGTTGGAAAATCAACTTACGGTTAATCGTTTCTTTAATGAAACGGTTACTATTTTATCAGTTATGAATACAAAGTTTTGTTTGATGGTTAAGTATGAGCGTAATATTTTGTTAGAGGTGATCAATTTAATCAAAAATAAAGACGTCAAGTAAGTAAATAAAAATTTACAAGTTAACATTTCACATCTTAATAAGACAAAGTTATTTTTGTTGGATAAGGATGGACGTAATATATTTTGTCAAAGTATCGAGTATAGGTATATCAATTCAATCATAGTAAAATAAAATGTGAAGTGAATCAACATGTTACAAGAAGAAATTACGGCAATTTCTAACCTCAGGAACAATAACATCACTCACATTACAAAATGGCTACATATTAACTAAAGACTTTCATTATTTATGATACACACGTCGCTTAAAACAGTGTGATCACTTTTAAAATATAGTGTGAAAAATATAACACGTCATGGCAATAATTAATAATGTGTCGGCAAACCATCGTTATCAATTACCTCTTGTAACCTTCTAGGCATGCTGGCTACCATACTCGTAGCGACTCCCAAGTGGACGTAACTAGGTCATCTAAATTAGATTTTGATCTTGTATTCGATGAGTCCCAGTTTAGCACCATGTGACCCCCTAGGTTTTCTATGGGGTTTAAATCTGGACTTTTAGCAGGCCAGTCAATAATAGTCATGTTTTCTTGGTTGTCAAATCTTCTGTGCTGGTTTGCTGCATCGTAAACCAGCTGCACGCAAGTGGTTTCGCACGGTTTGTAAGCACACATTATGAGCTGTTGCGTTTATTCGGGTGGGGAGGAATGGGTCCGCTCTGTGTCTAGATATGATGTCCCGGTGTCATTTGAAAAAATCGCCGATGGTTTTGGCCCACGTCGGCGATGGTCTACGTCACCGGAATCTGCAAATCGTCGAACCCATAACTGCACGGTTCTTCTCTGTAATAAAAAAGAAATGCTCAGAAACCAGTAAGTATATAAATGCTGATATGTGTAAATAAATATTAATCATAATTTAATATAATTATAATACTCAAAACATTGATTCCAATGATATACCTATTATTTGTATCATCATTAGTAAACATAATTAATATTAGTTACATAATTCGAATAATTGAATCTTGGCTCAAATCCTATGCCATAAATTTAATTTATTTATATATTGTGTTAAGTCAGTATTACTTATATGACACTTTCCTAAATGAATTAATTATTATGTGCTTTAATATACTTACTATATTAATTAATAATATAATTAATTATAAGTATTATGTATTATATATATATATTATATTATATATACTTATATTATATTATTAATATAATTAATTAATTATATTATTAATTAATATAGTATATTAAAACACATAATAAGTAATTAATTCATTTAGGAAATAATAAAATATTTAATATACTTACTATATAATATAGTATAATTTAACATTTACAGGCAAGAAGAGCATAGGTTCATAATGAAAATGTCCATAAATGTTACTCACCGATATCATTAATCGCCTCGCTATTTCACTGATAGAAATGTTTTGCTCGTGTAATAATTTAATTTCGGCCTTCTTAAACATCGTTAAATATTGCATGATGAAGCAATAAAAAATAGGATAACACCGCACACAAATTATTACAGGAGTTGTAAGAAGCAATCTATGCTAAACGAAGGTCGTAATGGTTAATGCAAATAGACTGGACAAATGACGACGTTCAATTTTTATAAAATAAAATAATTGAAAAATTGTGGGTAGCTTTGTCTACTAAGGACACAAAATATAATGCTTAGTTAGTTTCGATGGCATATCTCTAACGTAGCAAAACTTCGATTGTGTTATGAACTGGATTAATAGTAACTTGTAAAAGATATTTTAAATAATATTATAAAAAGAATATAATTCGCAAGTGTGGTTTGATCATACGGCATTCGATTTACCAGTCAGAGACATTAGCAACGGTGCTAAAGCTGCTATAATAAAATTGTTTGAAATAGTGCAATGCATTGAACCACACCAATTAGTAATAAGGACTATTATAGCGTGTTAGCCATGCCTAAGTATTGATGTAGGTGTGTGTATAGTAGAACTCGCTCGCTTGGACGTTAGTATGCGTACTGATTTACATCTTCTTATTAGTTTACGCACACAATAACAACGGCAGTTATCCATGTGTTGATGTAAACTAATTAGGTGGTTTCACTGTACGTATAATGGTATTCATACCTTACAATATGACACCTGTATTCCATTAAAGATTAGGCAGAGAAAGGATACTAACGTGCCTACGCCTATGTAATAAGGGGTTAATTGGCTTTTGAGGCCTATGTAATTCTATCTATCTATCTATCTATCTAATAAGGGGTTAATTGGCTATTCTCATCCATTCCGGATAGTTCGCTCGAAAGCTGGGCTTCTTCTTCTTCTTCTTCGAAGTGCCTCTCCAATTACTGGAGGTTGGCCGTCAGTTCAGAAAATAGTCTGTCCTTCGTGAGACGGAATAGTTCAACGGCGCTGTTCCACTCGCGAATATTGCAACTTTCTTCTTCGGCCTACTGATCTTCTTCTAGCCACTTTTGGGCTTGTTGCTACAACACAATTAAAATTTCTAAGATATCCGAAAGCATAGCAGCATTTTTTTAAAGACTTAATCTAGAGAAATTAATTAATACCATGACGCAAATATTCGCGCCAAAATGTTGAAGATTTTAGCGAGTCGCCCGCGGGTCTATTCACCCCGTCTTGTTCTTTAGCAACTCTAATTTCGCCCACAGCGTTTAAGTGTTACGTTCCGAATTAGAAACGATACAGCAAGTATAGGGTTAAGATTGTTAATTTACCCTCAAAGAACATCCCTTTATGTTTATGTTGCTTTTTAATAGCAAAAAAAAGCGTTGTCTTAAAATATTTTTTGAACAGTTTTTTTAATGCTTCATTAATCTAGTGGAACTAAACGAGACTGCTATGCTAGAGGTCCTGGGTTTGATTCCCAGGTCAAACTGTTTGTTGTTTTTTTTTTAAATGGCAACATCATCGCCTCTCGTTACATGGGACCTGATGCCGTACTATTATGTAATGTTGTATTTAATGCTATGTTTGTCTTATTTTACCTACCTATATCAGGGATGTGTTTGCATCAGCAAATTAATTAGAGAAAGCTAATTGGAGCATCAGCTGTAATTAGCTTAAATATATACTAGTAAAAATATATTCAGTGGGCATTTCTTGTTCTTAGTTCGTCAGTTTTAGAAACATTGGGTGTTATTTTAGTGAAGGAAACATTCGATAAAATAATTTTAGTGTGAATTCCAACTATGAACATTTTTATAAGTATATAATTTCAGATACAATATAATATAACGCGATAGAATCCGTAAATCCAGGTATATAAAATAACTATGAGTGCACATAAGTTATTACGTCTCTATTTATTACTTTTTCTTATTTACTCAGCTCTCATATTTTCTTCAACCTTCAACTCTGTGAACTTGATCAGGTCATCAACATAAGCTGCTAATTCTCAAATTGACAATAGCCCTGATCAAAATCTAAATATCACATTTATATGCAAATTCAAAAAGGTCTGTTCACATTGTTTATTGAATAGTGATGTCCTTTTGAAGTTTAATTTGATCTTTAATTTTATCATTTGAAATAAATCTGGGGGCACATAATAGAGAAATGGTATTTGAATAGAAATTTTAATCTATCACTGATTTAATATTGATCTTTATGCAAATTGGAGTGCTTATTTGAAATACGTTTAATCCTATTGAAGATGAATTCGATTAAATTTTGCTTAACGTTGATTTTACTGAGTCTGTAATCGGCGACTCTATTTCTATTTAATACTAAGTATAAAACTACATTTTAGCAACTTATTCTTGCAGACGCCTTCTAAAATGTACGTGATAAAAAATTGGAGCTGTCTTGGAAACGTGTCACTTGGTAGTTCATAGTTTATTATACATAGGATATCACAGCTCTTTCTTATCCGGAAATAATTTGTATCCATAAAATATCGTACAAAAAATATCCAGTAATCCACGGCAAAACCTTAAACAACAAAAGTATCAAATAAAATATCGTACATCCATTTGTTCCATAGAAAAGATGTATGTTGTAACGAAGGAAAGATATGTAATATGTTAGGTTACGTGGGTAGGACAGAGATGGAGTGTGTGGCACCTCAGTGAATCGAGTGGCCCCGGGCGGGACAAACGCAATATCCTAGAGAGAACCTCGCGGCAAATAGTGGTGGGATCTGTCGATAAATTTATCGTTACTACTGGTTTTTCGATGATATGTGTATATAATTATTAGCACTCACTTAATCGGTAAAAAAATCATTGTAATTATTAATGCAAGCCCAGTGATATTATTGTGACGTCGTGGAAAGTCTGCCAACCTGCACTATGACACGGTGGACTGGTAGACTGTAGTCTTATTCCTCCCATTCTAAAAGAAGATCCGTGTCCATAAGACAGTTAATGGGTTAATAAAGACAATATAAATCACTTTTGAACGACTGAAGTTAGTAATTTGTTTGTGAAAATGTATATTACAGACTGGCAGCGCATTAATCAATTAATAATGAAACAAAAGTTTTCAATTGCCAAAACGGACACCGTTTTCAAACTTCTGGTGAGTTAATTACTTTAATTTACTTTTATTGAACCAAAGTTTGTAGGTGATTTTGAAAATTAATGATTCACAATTTGTTTAATCTCATAGTCAAAATACAATGAAAGGAAAACCCTTCGTTGAGTCTTTTCAAACTGTTGTATTCTTTAAAAATTTATGGGATATAAAAAATTTAATTGACGTGGATTAACAAAAAAGGGTAGATTGGAACCCTTTTGATGTTAATTCCCATTTTATATTATTTGTCGTAAAATCATAGAAATAATAAAAGAGGAGAGAGAAAAATTTAATTTATTTTTTTCTGTTAACGTTTCATTTGATCAAACATCCTTTGAATGATTAAATGAATGCACATTTACTATGTTGACCACTAAATACTAGATGCTAGAATATTTAGCTATGGCGTAAACCTGAGAAAGTATATTACTTAATATAACAATAATTATCGATATAAAAAGAGGAAAGCAACAGTATGAATAACGGTGGATAATTAAACAAAATCTCAATTATCGATACCTATCGACTGTTTCCCCGCACTATATCACCATGCGCTCGTCTGATTGGCTGTCATGTTGACACAACTTATGAGAGCGATATGTCGTCCACTCACTTACAACGTACCGTTTCTGAACACCGAGTATCAGAAGTTACTTACTCGTAATATAGTATTTTAGGACGAAGAAAATCGTCAGGGAAATATATAATTGTCAGTAGCCTTAATTACTTATTAAGGTTGGTAAGTAATTTCATAAATTAGTGTTATTTAACAAAGAAACGAAAGTCGTTAACAAATATTATTATAGTTAGAGAAAAAACTTAGGTACTACTACTTACGTAGTTAATTTTTTTTATATGGTATTTTGAATATAATTTAATTTCCAATTTGTGTGAATTGTCCTTTATATCTTTCCTTCTACTACCTACCCTATGTCAAGACGAAATTTGACGTCGGCGCGGGCGTAGTGGCGGAGCGATAGGCTTCTGCGCTACGTGATGTGGGTTCGATCCCCACACGGGGCAAATATTTGTATGACCTACATGATAGTTCCGGGTGTGGGCGTTTGTGTATATGACAATTTGTGTTTGTAAAAACTATTTTATATCACTTACTGTATGTGTGGAAATCGGTGATCTGCACCGTGTTGCAGTCTTCACCGACTTGCAGGTAGGTGATCTCGCAGCGGTAGACCCCCTCATCTTCGGGCTTCACGTCGTTAATCACCAGCTCAGCATAAGTCATGTTCTTAGAGTGCAATATTGTTACTCTGTGGACAAAGAAATGGCGTTAAAATTAGTCATAACAAAACATCTGGCTTGTATCCCCGAAAAGTAAGCCAGGCATCGAAATATGTTAATAAACTTTTTAAATGTGTCAAATGTCAATGTCAAGTCAAAATGACAGCCGTCAATAGGTATAAAGTGTCGATTAAAAAACATTCCATGAGAAATTAAATCGTATAACCGAATAGATATTTTATTTTAAATTCGCACGGTAATTTTTATGTAATATCTACTACGTTGGCTTCTAAACCCATGCGGCTGATGATTAGTATTTTACACGACACAAATGCCATTACACCGCAACCCAATATCTGGGCAATATCGATATCCTAAGTATAATACTTACCAGCGTTCTTTACATCGTTTTGATTGCCACTAATACCTGTTATATTTCGTATGAAAAATGGGAGTTTGTTAGACTGATTAACATTACTTACATAAGGAAATGGTTTGGACATGTTGAGAAAATTAAAAATATTCTTTATTGATGCAAATAACCTTTTACAAAGTACCTACTTATTGATTAGGTTACTAGTTAAATATTAAGGTAGCTTAGATAGATGAAACCCTGCCTCCTAAACTAGGGGAAACCTGAGACTTAGGAGTCAGTGTTATATAATTTGTTACTTCAAATGTTCCAGTTAACCTTGCTGTGTTTGTTGTCTATAATGGAAAACCTGATTACATAATTGGAGTAATTCAAATTAACAATGAACGAAAGACAATTAATGAAAGGAATTTAAAGAGCGAATGACAGCGGCAGCGTCGGAAGAGGTCGCCCTAGAAGGACATACGTCGAGCTTATTGGCAAAGTCCTTCGAAATGACAGGTGCGTAGTACTCGCAACTTGCGCATATCTATGAATGTGATAGAAGCAAAATCAGTATGCAAGAATCATAACAAGTGGCAGTCTATAGTTTTAGCCAGGCGTGAGTGTATGTATAGAAATCACCTTGATATCTTACACTAAAGTTATTTAAAAAATCTTGAATATCAACATTCCTTCACCCTTAAAACGACTAGTCACTACCCGAAAACAACCCCCAAATCTGGAAACTTCATTGGGCATTAAGAACGAATTATTTACGTTTTTTTTTATCTCGAAATCCTTCCTTAATGGTCTATCCGTGAGACTGCAAGTTACAAGCCTCGGTTAATTAAGTGGACTGTCTAATAGATTGATAGGTCTGTGCCGTGGGACTTTGGGCCGAATTGTTTTTAGTTCCGGTAAGAATTTTTGTTGTGCTGAAATGAAAACTGTTTTTTAACTGATTAAAAAAGAAGAGGTTCTATATTTGTCTGTATGTATTTTTTTTATGTATGCTCACCGATATTTTTGTCTAGTTCCGGTAAGAATTTTTGTTGTGCTGAAATGAAAACTGTTTTTAAACATTTTCAAAATAAGAACAGGTTCTATATTTGTCTGTATTTATGTCTTTTTATGTATGCTCACCGATATTTTTGTCAATTGTGGAGTGATTTCAAAAATTATATATTTTTATTGTAAGAGTATAAATAGATCACAAAGTTTTGAACAAAACAATAGTAATACGAACTGCTTTACGTGTGTACGAAGTCGTTTGCGAAAATCAAATCGAAGGCCGACATCGATTCGAAGAAGAAAACGTACTTCCGAAAATGTTTCGCACATATGTAATACTAGCTTTTGCCCGCGGCTTCGCTCGCCTGAAGCTATAGTAGGATTCGAAATTAATTAAAAAAAAACCAACAGTGATGATCTCTTCTTTGTATGGATCTCTATACATCAGAGAGGTCAAGCTGTACTTATCTCAAGATCCGTTTAATTAATTGAGATAAGAAGTTCACCAGTTTTTAAGTTGTAGCATATACTTTTTAACAGTGACAAAAAAAATAAAATCTATTTAGTAGTTTTGCTCCAACCCGTAACAAACAGACAAACATACAAGAATTTTAAATCACATTTTTCGATTCGGAGACGCTTATATACCCTATCTCACTTGTTTTTTTTTTAAATATTGTCAATGTACAGACACAGCTTTTTTACAATTTTATAATAGTAGAGAAAAGAGAAAGAGATGTATTATTTATTATATTTTGTAGTATTTGATAGGGTCTTCCCTTTTTTGGCAGTGTGTTTGGAAATCTAGACCAATAGCCAAAAGAGAACTAGTAGCCTAAGTGAGCGATGCAGGTTAGAAAATTAGGCAGGTACCTACTTCGTTATAAATAGGTATCAAAGTCAAAGACAAAATGTTTTATTTCAATTAGACCATTAAAGAAGGTACTTTTGAAAAGTCAAAACTAGTTGCACGATTCCAAAAAGTGGGTCTTATGGAAAAGAGCCGCCATAGATACTCTTTTTAAAAACAAACACAGTTACAATATGAAGCGGCGGTAGCCTAATGGCTAGGGCGTCGGACTTGCGATCATGTGGTTGCCGGTTCGAACCCCACCCATTGCACTACCGACGTGAACCCACTCGTAACACAAGCATTTAGCTTAGCACGAGGGGTTAACAAGAATACTAGTAATGTGTGACCCACATTACTAGTAAGCTTTTTTTTTAAAAAAAAATAAAGCTTTACAACTTTGTTTTAAATAGTTTTTGAGAATTATCTATCTAATTAATATCTATCTAATAATATTATAATTATGAGATATAACGTGACCACTGCTATATAAATATACAAATACCTACAAATGCCAAAGACGCAAGAATCTATCAGATCACTTACTACATTCCTGTTTAAACTACAAAAAAATCCAAAAAATATCACAAAAACAAGCGACACCACATTTGAATGCAAACAAAAACCTCGCCTAAACAGACAACGGACTTTTAATCCAATTTTTCAATCGCGGACGATAAATAACACAAATAAATTGTCCACAATACCTGTACTAAATAGAGTGGAAATAAAAAAAATGGCTTCCTTTAGCGCCGGGCAGTTAATTTGTCGACGCCAGTCCCAGCCGGACTGTTTAGGGTCGTTTTAATTATTGAATGTCCTGCGCATTGTGCTCTGTGTATTGTCTATTCGATTCTGTAGTCTGTGGAATCGGAAAAAAAGGGGAACGTCATTGAAGATAATTATTTTGCTTGTTTTGTAGGTATAGTGAGAATCAAGATAAATATATCAGTCTATATCGCGCTTTAAGTTGCTTCGCGCTTCTTCCCAGCGACAACACATATTTATTTATTAATTATATTATATATTTATTAAAAAAACACGTGGGTTATGGTATATAAACGACTCCGAATCCAAAATTGGATTTTTAAAATTCTTGTCTGTTTGTCTGTTTGTTACGGGTTGGAGCAAAAACTACTGAATAGATTTTAATTTTATTATCAATGTTAGAAAGTATATGCTCCAACTTCAAAACTGGTGAACTTCTTATCTCAATTAATTAAATGAATCCTGAGATACAGCTTGACCTCCCTGATGTATAGAGGCCCATACAAAGAAGAGGTCATTAATGTTAGTTTTTTCATTTTTACGCCTGATATAGCTTCACGTGAGCGAAGCCGCGGGCAGAAGCTAGTTACATTATAAGAATAAGTAATACAAATTCTTTAACAAAACTTGTTATCACAATGTCACAGGACGGGTACGAGTATAGCGCACCCCGCAATGCAACAAACTTCGCATTGTTCAGGCAACAATACGTGCAGCTAATGCCGCACCTGTGTTGCCCGCTGTACTTTGAATAATTTTCCGTTACATTTGAATTTGTTGGTGTAAGTTTAATTCTATAAAGACATAGACTTCGGAAAATAATGGAAATTATATGTGCCTATGTCATATTTGAATTGTATAAGACGCTATTTTACATAAAGCCTAGCTGTTTTGACAAAACAGCTCTGTTATGTAAAAAAAACTGTACATGACCCATACATACATGGTGACAGTGGTCCTGAGCGCGACTGCTACGCTAGAGGTCCTCGAGCAAAGTGTTATTGGGTTTTTCTATGAAATTCCACGTAGCAGCTCGGAGTTTGGAATCTGTGCCCGGTTGGTGGCAATAGGCTCGCCCCCTATTACATGGGACCTAAATATACCGGCGAACTGTTTATGTACATTAGTACACCTCTGCCTAACCCTTCGGGGAATACAGGCGTGATGGTATGTTATGTAGATACAAGTAGGAAGACTTTTATCTGAATGTATTTAAAAGCATTTCTTAAAGTCTGTAGGTACTAAACTTTATAGCAAACATGTTTTTGTAAATAAATTCTTTTTATTCTTAGGCCCGTTTTTATACAATAAATTAAATAAGATTTTAGATATTTATACATTAAGTCACAAACGATGCAATTTAATAGTTACTAAGCACTAAAAACACTGACCTACTCCGACACGGAGAATCTGCTAGTAGTTGTAAAATAGCCGTAAGACAATATTAATTTTATTTTCGCTAAGTTTATGTACATTTACCACATAAATAATTGCAAAATTAATGTATAATTTAAGTACAGAAATCGCCTGAAATACAGGTCCAAGCCTAGTTCAGGCAATTCCTCCATAAATCCTAGATTGTAGTAAGCAAAATATATAGGCCAAGTAACATTCTAAGTTAACTACTTATTAACTATTGTTATAATTATTTTACTGTACCTATAAATGTATTAGCTAGTAGTTACTTGTAAGATTGACTATGTATTTGAATTTTGAATAAAGAAAGAATTTGAAATTTGAAAGAATATGGGACGTGAGAAAATATCCATATCCAAGCTACCTAGCTATTACTTATTGACTAGTTCATAACACAACCATAACTTTATTAAAAACTCCAACACATAAACTCGAAACGAACTTTCATAAAGGTCGGTATATTTTTAAACTTACAACTAAGATAGCTGCTACTTTACGGTGCTTTTAAGGGGATGAACTTCAATTTTATGGTAATAGAGAGGGGCCAATATTCATTAGTTGGGTAGTCTGGACTGAAGTTTGTAGTTTTATGGTGGGCATGGAAAATGAATTAGCTAATTATATTGGATGGCTTCCGCCCGCGACTTCGTCCGCGTGGAATAGTTACTTAGTCTTAGCGTGATGATCTATAGCCTATAGCCTTCCTCAATAAATGGGCCATCTAACACTGAGATAATTTTTCAAATCGGATCAGTAGTTCCTGAGATGAGCGCGTTCAAGCAAACAAACAAACTCTCCAGCTTTATATTTAAGTATATATATGACGAATGAAAATACTATTCCTCACTGCCTTTCAGATAGACATCTCGTAAGAGGCGAGAAAATATCTGACTTGCTCGGTGGTAGGACCTATTGGGGACTGAGTGGTTGGCGACTACCCTTACGTCGGAGTCTGTCGTACAGCATCTAGGTACATGTGAAATGAGATGATGAAATGATATTTATTTCTGTAAGTAGATCTTCAGAGACACTTTTACAAGTCAAAGGTCTTGTTTTTTTTAGGGTTCCGTACCTCGAAAGGAAGAAACAGAATCTCCTTATAGAACCACTTTGTTGTCCGTCCGTCTGTCTGTCTGTCAAGACCCTTTTTCTCAGGAACGCGTGGAGGTATCAAGCTGGAATTTATATCAAATACTCAGGTCTGCTGTCCCTTGGAGCTGTGAAAAAATCAAACTTCAAAGCCAATGCAATCAAAAGATACAACCGTTTATGCTGCAAATTTTCGACACTCGCAAGGGAATCAAAACCTACAGGGTATGTCTAAAATGGCCATTTGAGGAAAGAACCATAGCAGCTTTGTACTCAAAGCTGCTATGGTTCTTTATTATTATTTATGTTCTCAAATGGCCATTTTACCCACCAGCCCTGTGTGTTTCGACTTCTAGCGTAAGAGCCAGTTCTGCCTCGGTTTCTGTGGCTCTCGCAGCCTATAGTCCTTAAGGCTCCACAACGCTTCAGCAAGTCCAAGGTGTTGCATGTATCCATATGGGCGACGAACCTAATCCATAGAATACCGGTCAAGTGCGAGTCGGACACACGCACCGAAGGTTCCGTACTTAAAAATATTTTTATTGTATGATGTAAGTAAAAAATTATGCTTTTCGCATTTTTTCTGTGCTATAAGACGTTGTTTCGTACGAAATTTCAAGATTCTGAGTTCATGGGAAGTACTTTGTAGGTTTTGATTCGCTTGCGAGTTTCGAAATTTTGCAGCATAAGCGGCCGTATCTTTTGATTGCATTGGCTTAGAAGTTTGATTTTTTCACAGCTCCAAGGGACCGTAGATCTCAGTATTTGATATTAATTTCGGTTTGCCCACCTATCCCATAAAAAAATAGAGGCGTAACTTTATATATGTACTAGCTTCTGCTCGCGACTTCGTCCGCGTAGCGTGATGATATAAAGCCTATAGCCTTCCTCAATAAATGGGCTATCGCACACTGAAAGAATTTTTCAAATCGGACCTGTAGTTCCTGAGATTAGCGCGTTCAAGCAAACAAACTAACTCTTCAGCTTTATATATTAGTACTAGCTTCTGCCCGCGACTTCGTCCGCGTAGCGTAATGATATATAGCCTATAACCTTCCTCAATAAATGGGCTATCTAACACTGAAAGATTTTTTCAAATCGGACCAGTAGTTCCTGAGATTAGCGCGTTCAAGCAAACAAACAAACAAACAAAGTCTTCAGCTTTATATATTAGTATATATAGATAGAAGATGTACAAGCATCATAAATTTACTCAGTACAGCAGAAAACCCCTAATAAAAGCTTACATAACATTACAACGCACTAACCAACACTAGTTTTTACTGCAGTTTATTGTTTAACTAAGAGTTGCGGTCCACCAGTAAACCATTAACTAGTTTAATATGCTCCCGATGAACTCCCAACGAGTTTTTCATCCTCAGCTTTTAGTTTTAATATTTCAGCTCGCTTTTAATACATTTTAGTTAGGAATTTTGGAGTTTGAATGAATGAATATTGTAAAGTTGGATAGCCTACATGGATAATTATTTTAAGTAGTATGGAAGTATTAATTTAATGTACAAATAGCCAAAGCCATACGCGAGAAGACGTACGTTCAGAATGTGAATGCAAATTTCGACATGAAAGGTAGGACTCGCGGTGGCTTAGAGGTAATAGCATCTGTTGTACCTAACCAGAAGACGCAGGTTCGAATCCTGCCTGCGAGTCGAATTTTACCTTCACTAAATACGTTTACTCTAGTATAGATTCAAGATGGGCAGGTGTTTCAGTCGCTGGCGTGGACCGCACATCACTCTGACTTACAGCATAGTTTGTTACTTACCACAAACACGCTTCTTATGTGGATAGGGTAAGCTGGCGATATAATGGTTTACTAAGGGTTTGAACAATGCATTTTATATTGGTTTTTATTAAACTGCCTCGTTTGTCTAGTGGTCCCAAGCGCGACTGCTACGCTAGACGTCCTGGGTTCGATTCCCAGGTCAAACAAAGTGTTATTGAGTTTTTCTTTATAATCTCAATAGCAGCTCGAAGTTTGGACTTATGTCCCGCTAATGGCAATAGTCTCCCCCACTACTACATAAGAC
The DNA here is from genome assembly GCA_947256265.1 of Acronicta leporina. Lineage (NCBI taxonomy): Eukaryota > Metazoa > Arthropoda > Insecta > Lepidoptera > Noctuidae > Acronicta > Acronicta leporina. The sequence goes on along the minus strand of OX366537.1, from coordinate 697,985 downwards.
CTAATCATAACGGCGAAGTGTGAGTGTATTAGTACGCCTCTGCCTAACCCTTCGGGGAATACAGGCGTGATAGTATGTATATAAGAAGAACTGTCAACGGGAAGAAGAGATGGGGCTAAAACTGCCTCAATTGTATCCAATCTCAAAAATCTCAGAAAACAACGCGCGGCGTGAAACAATGCTTATGTTGTGTTTCGCCGAGTGAATGAGGTTACCGGAGGCCCAAACCCTTTTAAAAGGCGGGAAACGCACTTGTGACTCCTATGGTGTTACGGCTTTCCATGGGCGGCGGTTATCGCTTACCATCAGGTGATCCGCCTGCTGGTTTGCTCCACTATCTCCTAAAAAAAAACCCGAAAAATAGGAGTAGGGCTCTACTCTCTTCCCTTCTCCCTTTATTTTTTTTTCTATGAGCTATTCAATATCTCAGCTCAGTCCTCACTCCAGCACTAAAGACTGCTTCTCATAAAACCATGCGCGCCGCCCATCAGTCAGCTCAACACACGATTTGTTACGACACCACAGACAAAACACACAACACCACGTATAACATTGTCTGTTTGAATATCTCTAGCTGTTGCCCGCAGCTTTACTTGTACCCCGAAAGGGCTTTTTGAGATAAAAAGTAGCCTTTCCAATCCTCCCAAATCCATTCTACCTACCTCTCCTTGCCAAATATCGAAATATATTGTACGTTTTAGAACAGACCCGAGCTATTTTTGCATTTTATAGTACCTATCGATTTGTATACTGACTAACTGCCTCATTAGCCAAGTGGTCCTGAGCGCGACTGCTACGCTAGAGGTCCTGGGTTCGATTCCCAGGTCGAGCAAAGTGTTATTGGGTTTTCCTATGAAATTCCCAGTAGCAGCTCGGAGTTTGGAATTTGTGCCCGGTTAATGGCAATAGCCTCGCCCCCTATTACATGGGACCTAAACATATGGGCGGACTGTGGGTGTACATTAGTACGCCTCTGCATAACCCTTCGGGGAATAAAGGAGTGATAGTATGTTATGTTTGATTTGTATATATTCAGTAGTGATAGCCTGGTAATATGGCTTCCTAGATTTTAATTTAGAATCTAAGGAAAGTACCATTGACGTATTAAAAAAATCATTAACACTGAAACAAGCAAAACATATTTCGGAAATTAAAACTGTTTTCCCTCAAGGAGCGTGTGTCCCCTGGAGAGGAGGCAGAGTATGCTGACTCATACTGACTAAATACACTTGCCTTCCTTTAACCTTTCAGGGAGGGCATGGATTCATAACATTTACCACGGCCAAGAGAAAAGAAATTAAACCTGCATCATGTCTCAGAGATATTCTCAACGGTTTGGGAAGCCTGTCAAGGCGAGTGAGAGTATGAGGAGAAGACTACTAGAATACTAGACTAGAATATGGATTCTAGAGTCTAGTATTCTAGTAGTCTTCTAGTAGTCTTCCACTACTGGGCATGGGCCCAGCAGTGCATCATGAAGGTTTTCTTGAGATATTTTCCATATATTTAACTCTCTGGATTAGTAGTAAAGATAACTTTAATACATCAATGGCAGCAGTATTCCACCTAATTTATGTTGACCCTAAAGGTCTTTATTAACTTTAACCTTCATCCCGAAGTTGCTAAAATAACTTCCACCGCTTTGCAAGACTGTTAACAAAATACCCTTTGGTCTATAATGAAACTCGTACGACGTAGCAGAGGAAACAATCGGGCGGCTTCGGGCGATTTCGTGCGCCATCGGAGCGGAACGAGGCTGGTCGGGAAATGTATTGGTCGAGTATTTGAGGTGGAGTTGCAAGATTAAGATCTTTGGAAGTATTTTGGGAGATATTTGATAGGGAAAATTAGAATTTGAGATAATTTTAGAAATATAAATTATTTATTATAAAAATTCAAAGGCATTTTTTAGGAACGATTATTTACTGCCTCATTAGTCTAGTAGGTAATCCCAAGCGCTAAAGGTTCGACTCCGTGTTGGAACAAAGTGTTATTGTTTTTCTTTATGAAATTCTTAATAGCAGCTCGGAGTTTTGATTCATACCTGGACAAATAAGCTTGATTCCCCCTATAACACAGACTTAAATATACCGGCGATCTCTGCATATTAGTACATTTTACATTGCATTACCCTTCAGGGCATAAAGGCATGACGGTATCTACTTTAAAAAAAATATTATACAGAACGTCCTACAGAAAAAACAAGAACTGCCACGTCTACTCTTATAATAATGAAAAAAACAAGCAAAGAACAATTACAGTTCATCCTTCCTGGGTAATTTGAATTCACAGTTGGCAACATTATCCGGTTTTTTCTAACAAAAGGTGAATGTCAGTGAGTTCATTTGTAGGAGCCGCTCTGAACTTTGTAATTTTCAGGGTTATAATAGGATGATAAAAATGTTTCTTGAATGTCGGGTATCACTTTTAGGATGTTTTAACACATTTCTGAGGTTAAAAAAGTTTATTTAAGATGGGTAATTCTTGAATTATTCTTAAGACATATTTTGGAACATTCTCCAGCATAATAATCCATTTTGGAGTTTCTTATAAAAGAGTTTCTCAACCGAACAACCGGACTCTTTGGAGATAAAAAGCGCAATCCTCTAAAGTTATAAATTAACGGTAGGTCTCCTTAGCAAAATAAATAAGTCTGTTGATTTGCTTACTAGAGTACTAGAGTTAGAATTTTGACATAAGGTCCAAGATTGACAAGTAATGTCAATTAAATCACGCCTGTCTTATACTAATGTACACACACAGTTCGTCTGTATGATTTAAATAGGGTCTTCAGCGTATTTAACTTTGACAGGTCTTTCAACGTGTTTAACACGGAAATTATTTTGGTGCAAGACGAATGTTTGACTTAAGTCAAAAATCGTGTTTAAATACAATTTAAACGAATTTAAGAAGTTGGTGCAAGTGGCCCTTAATGTACAAATAGCCAAAGCCATACGCGAGAAGACGTAAGTTCAGAATGTGAATAATCCGTGTAAATCCCATGTAACAGGCGATGAGCCTATTGCCATTAACCGGACACAAATCCTAACTCCGAGTTACTGAGAATTTCATAGAAAAATCTAAAAACACTTTTCTTGAATCGGAAATTGAATCCAAAACATCTAGCTTAGCAGTTGTGATTGACTAGACTATTGAGGCAGCACAATTTTTTTTTAAATTAAGACTTGTTTGTCTTAGCGGCTGGTCGAACGGCTTTTCTACCACGTGTTGTGGGTTCGATCCTTACACGGAACAAATATTTGTATGATCTATAGGTAGTTTTTCTGATCTGGGTATTTGTGTATGTCAGAATTTGTAAAAGCACTAACGATATAGTAGAAAATCTTAATGTGAGGCCAAGTTTACAAAAAAATAACATTTAAATAAAAAACAGCGCTTTGAATCTATACTTACTTACTAATATATAAAGCTGAAGAGTTTGTTTGTTTGTTTGCTTGAACGCGCTAATCTCAGGAACTACTGGTCCGATTCTAAAAATTCTTTCAGTGTTAGATAGCCCATTTATTGAGGAAGGCTATAGGCTATATCATCACGCTACGCGGAAGAAGTCGCGGGCAGAAGCTAGTACTTAAATTATTATAGTCTAAATACCTATAGCCACTTTAATTTAGAATTTTGTTCTCTATTTTGCCGAAACAGCTGTTTCTGCACCCCCAAATAGTTATAAAAGTGCGTAAACATAGATTAATAGCTTCGACCATATTGGCTACCCGCAATTTTATGGTCACCACTAAAAATATTACGATCCAAACTAATTCCTTTGGATCTATAGAAAATTTTATTCCATACCATTTTATAGCATTTCTCCCGTTAGAACTTAATGTCCGCGAAACGTGGAATGTGTGGTAAACTACTGTAATTTCTTTTTTTATGTCCGCTAAAGACCCGGATATTATTATTAGAAATCTCAGTGTTTTTACGAGTGCTTTGAGGATGCATGAAAGTAATTTTAACTTTCATGCAGAAATTTCATGCAGACATGTATTTGTGTCTTTGCTGCGAGAACCAAAAGAGGTTTTATTGGTTATTATAAGATTCTAATGTTATTTCATTTCAGAACGTATCAATATTATACAGGAGGGAAGGTCTAACAGTCAAAATATTCGACTACCCTCACTCAACTAAATAACGCATACGCAAATCAGACTGTCAGATACGAGTTTACAGCTTATGACATAGTAAAGTTAGCTTGATATGCCAGCTATAGCTTGAAATATTCAAGCTATATAAACGCTGAGCTGATCATAAACGGTAAACCGAATAGACCTCCGTTATTTAAGGGGAGGTTCTCTACTCAGGACCCCACATATGACCGCGGCCATTTTGTTTCTCTAATGTGTCTGCTAATGGTTGGTTGATAGGCTAAAAAGGCTAGACACGAATATCGAACTTTTAGAATACAAACTAATGCTATAAATGCAAGAGTAACTCTTTCTGTCTCTTTGTCTGTTTCGTATTTACGCCTCAACCGTTGAACCAATTTTGAGGAATATTCATACAAGAAATTGCAGATATTGGTGTAGATAATTTTAGTTTGGGCGTGACGTTAAAGTTACTTCCTATAATAATTTAAATAAGAGACACTTAATAAATATTTCAACGATTATAAGCGGCGGTATCCTAATGGCTAAGGCGTCGGACTTGCGATCATGTGGTTGCCAGTTCGAACCCCACCCATTGCACTACCGACGTGAACCCACTCCTAACACAAGCATTTAGCTTAACACGAGGGGTTAACAAGAATACTAGTAATGTGTGACCCACATTGCTAGCAAGATTTAAAAAAAAAAAAAACAAGAAAATAAAAGTAGTATAAAGAGTTGACTTTTAGTTAATAACTAAAACCTAACTAACTAATGGCACATAGTTACTCATTATGCTCTTCCATGTTCATTACCAAATTTAATTGACATCTGTTCAGCGGTTTACGCGTAAAAGTAAAACAAACAAACATTAGTTTGGCTAGTAAATATAGTTGTACAACAATTGTATCTATAGTACTTACAAAGTTCAAAGGTCGTAAACTGATATTAGGCGCATCCTGCCCTTTGCTGTCCAAAGTTCTGGATTATGGTGACAAATTCCTTCCCTAACATAATACTCCCCCTTAAATAGTACCATCGTAATGCACCATAAAGGGCTGCTATCATCCCTCATGGAAATATAAAATCAAGTAGTATGGGGCCAAGGGCGGAATATTATATGGCTCTATAACCTACTCAAGACGTTGCAAAACCATCCAGGAAATTTCAACTATATCACCTGAGATATAAGGTTGAATTTTGCACGGTAATTAGATTTTATTAGAGCTGTTTTGGCTTTATTAATTCAAACTCTATTGTGGAGATAATTGGGTTGATTGTTGAGTGATGTATGTTAGCTTGGAAACTGAAATAGAATGCATTAAGTAGGTCAGTTGGCTTGATTTGTGGGACTGTCATGTTGTATTTGATTTGTTTGTTATTTATAAGCAAATTCCTATGCATGCAAACATGGTACAATCATGTAGCATAGGTTACTTCTACCTGCGACTTCGTCTGCTTTTACTTCAGAATTGGTCCGACTTAGATAAAAAGTAGCCCATATGTTATTCCAGACTATAATCTATCTCTGTGCCAAATTTTATCTAAGTAGATCCGTGGCGTGAAAGAGTAACAAACATCCACCCTCACAAACTTTCGCATTTATAATATTAGTAGGACTAGTTTTTTGACCGCAGTATCATCAGTGTTGCCTCTTTTTTGAGGGTCGTAGCGTGATGTTTAATAGCTTGAAAGCTTCCTCATGAATCACTCACAGTTTTCACACACATGGTGAAAACCGCGTGAAAATCAAAGATTCAAAGATTCAAAGATTTATTGAATTTAAATCCGAAATTAAATCCGGTCAGTAGTTTCTGAGTTTATAATTTATGAAGGATTTTTTCCATAAAACTCCTTTAAGCCTTATAAGCCTGGGCGTCTTAAATACGACAGCTACGCTAGAAGTCCTGGGTTCGATTCCCAGGCCAGGAAAAGTATAACTGCGTTTTTCTATGAAATTGTCAGTTGATCTCGGTGTTTGGAATTGGCTTGCCCCCTTTCACATGGAACCTCAACATACCATAAAAAAGTCATGTTTACCATAAAATATAAAGGTAACACATAAATACCATTTTCCATAAGTTTGCTACCATTGAGTGCGACACCTCGGAATTTACGGACACCTACCTACCCTCCAGGGAGGGGTTTATTTATGGGGCTCATAAAACTAGTAGTAAAGCATGGTAATGAGATGGTGTAAGTTTGTGCGCTCGTGTTACGTGGGGAGCAAGATGCCAGGTGCACTTCTTATACCTATTCCGTGCTACCTAAATAAAAAAGAAAGGTTTTATTGCAATGAAAATACCTTAATTATAATCCTACTAACATTATAAGCTTCATGTTATACGAGCAGATTGATCACCTGATGGTAAGCCATTACCCCCGCCCAAGGACACCCGCGCTCCAGGGGAGTCGCAAGTGCGTTGTCCGCCTTTTAAAAGGGTTTGGGCCTCCGGTATCCTCACTCACTCGGCGAAACACAAGGTAAGTGTTGTTTCACGCCGGTTTTCTGTGAGGCTATGCGAGTCAGCCCATTCGTGCCGAATCATGGTAAAAATAGTATGTGAGTATGTATTGATGTTTTTAACTCTTTCACGCCAGAATGGCTAAATGAATCTGGATAAAATTCGGTCCAAAGATAGATAATAGTCTAGATTAACACATGTTCCTTTTTTATCAAGGTCAGGCCCAATTTTCAATTCCATGCAGACGAATTCGCGGGCAGAAGCTAGTACAAAATAAAAGTATCTACCTTAAAATTAACAAAAATAAATTGTAAAACAATAGCAATAGTGTATACTTTTTGTATAACATTAAATACCAGTAGCCTAGTGTTCCTGAGCGCGACTGCTACGCTAGAGGTCCTGTGTTCGATTCCCGAGCAAAGTGTTATTAGGTTTTTCTATGAAATTCCCAAGTAGCATTTGTGCCCGGTTACTGGCAATAGGCTCGCCCCCTATTACATGGGACCTGAAAATTCTACTAGCACTTTACTCGGTCTGGAAATGGAACCCAGGGCCTATCCTATAGCTACACCTATCTAGCATAGCAGTCGCGCCACTTAGGACCATTAGACTGGACTTGATCACGATAATTTTGGCATCACACATAACATAACATAATCCATATTATGTCCTACTGCTGGGTACGGGTCTTCTGATCTTCTCTCACTATGAGAGGGATTAGGCTATAATCCACCACGCTAGCCTAATGCGGGTTGGCAGACTTCACACGCCATCGAGAAAATCTCTCAGACGTGCAGGTTTCCTCACGATGTTTTCCTTCACCGTTGTGATAATTAACTATAAATATTCCGGCAGCACACAATTGCACCAAACTCTCATCCATGATAAAGACGTAGTATTATACATTACCCATTCTCAAAATATCCCACAGCATTCCTTTACCGCCATTCCATTATAACTTGCGGCGCCGGCCTCAAATATGTGTGATGTCGTAAACATTTTACTGCTGGCTCTGAACGTGACACGTGCTGACCATTTACTGACTCAGTCCTGCTGATTGAAAATGTTTATGCGGATAACCGGAAGAATCTTCTTTTCATTTTTTTTTTAAATATTGATTTAATTTACTACTGCTGTAAAAACTAAATAATAAACTTATTGCAAGGTTCCGGACATCCAAAACCATCATAATCCTTTTCATACGCCATCGAGAAAATCTCTCAAACATGAAATCATGATATTGAAATAAAACTATTTTTACGGATTTTATCGCGTTGTATTAAATTTTATTATTTCCCGACGTTTCGGATCCTTTACAGCATCCATGGTCACGGGTAGACTGAGGTGTTGGACGTCTTAATGAAACAACATTAAGAAGTTTTAACATTAAGACGTCCAATGAGGTCAATGTCTAACATATAATTAATAAAAATACAATAACATATAATAAAATAATATAATTACATAATAGAATATCAAATAATAAAAATAATTATAGTAATATATCTAACTATAGTAAGCGCACCTTAATAATTACCTATAATAATATAATAGTCAATAAATATCAATTTATTATAAATATAATATGAAAATAATAAAATATGTAAAACTTCCTCCTCTCTCCTACATCTTGCCGTGCCGACAAGGCCCACACATGTTTCTTATATTATACCATTGTAACATCAATTTAACTTGTGCAATAAATGTATTGAACATTGAGTATTGAGTATTAATATTCGCGTAAGTGTCAGAAACCAGTATGAAATCATGATTATAAAGTAATTTTAGTGAAGGCAAATTTCGGCATGGTGGATGGGAATCGCGTGATCTGTCTGGTATATCTATCCGGAAGACGCAGGTACGAATCCCGCTCGCAAGTACTCTTCTCCATTTAAGTCTTGTACTAAAATAACTTTATAATAATTACTAGCTGACCTGAGAGACGTTGTCCTCTCCAAGTTTCAACTAACCACCTCGAAAAATTTTATTTTCCATATTTGTAATACACTTAGCGACATGGACCTCTGAATACCGTATTTCTGACCTATAAATTACTTAATTTTAAAAATTTGTTCACGTGGTATTGACGTGAAGCATGGAAATATACTTACATAGACAAAAATCTCAAATATCTGTTTCGGCGTCAGTAAATTAAGATTAACGCACGTAGCATTTTTTTTTATTATACTTACATAATGTGGTATATTCTTAGGGTATTTATTTAATTATTTGAATAAATGGAAACTCTTTAGTTACTTTCTCAAATAAAGTGTGCGCACTGTATCTACACTATGGAGGTTTCAAATTATAAAATAAGTTACTATATGGCTGGATGCTTTAAATAAGAAAACAATAATTGTCAAAATTGTCAACTCAAAATGACACCTGTTATCGAATCAAATTTCATTGAGGTAGGTAATAACGATGTCGTGTTAGTCCGCTAGAAAATAAGTTGTCATTCTTTGTTTACTTCTATAACCTACTCAAATATTTAGTTTTTACACCGGCTTGTGCTCGCTGGATAAATCCTATATATGCCCCGTGATTCCCTGTATACTTAAGTAGAGTTAAAATAACTGTACTAATAATCAATTCCTGGTCACAATAATGGTTTCTGATTGATCTGCTTTATTTTCTTGTTTTATCTTATTTAGTCCCTATAAGTGTATTTTTTAATTTTATTACTTGATTCTGTTATAATGTTTGATCCGTGCTAGTCTAATACAGAATTAATTGAAAAATAAATTGACATCAATGGTTATTTTTAAAATTCAGCGTTTTCAATGGTTAAAATGTTAATAACTTTTGATAGAGAGAACCGATTTGAATTAAAAATAGCCTAAATGTTAATCCAAGAAACAGGCTATGAATTCCTGCCCACTCCCTCCAAATCTCTTCAATAGTTATCATTTGATGCGCGGTCAAACATACAGACAAACCGACAGACAAACCGACAGACAAACAGACAGACAAACAGACAGACAAACCGACAGACATACAGACAGACAAAAGTTCCAAAAATAATAGAAATGGATTGTGTTACCGATTCTGAGTCCCCCAAATTAGTTTTTTTGTAAATATAAGCAATGTACAGACACGGCTCACTTACATTCTTATTATTTGTAAGATAAGATTAGCATTGAAAATGCAAAAAAATACAAAACGATATTAATTTATTATTTGTTATTCATGACCGTTTAAGCGTGTGATAATTGATTAATTAATAGGCACAGGATTACGAAAAGTCGAAAAGGTGCGTGCCTTGGCTTCTAACTCGCTTTGGACTCCAATTTTCAAAATACGACTTGGTTATCCTTTCTCATAAAAAGTAATAGGTATTTTATAGAAAATAATTACCTACTGCAATTCATTGTTCATTCCCAACTTTCAAAATTTCCAAACAAACCAAAAAGAAAATTCAAATCCTTAAATCACCATCTCACAAAGAGTTATTAAAGTCCAATCTAAATCGCCTTAAATTCAAATTAGCAAACCAAATCTTCACTTGTGGACATTATCTAAATTGCACCGCTCATATCCGGCCGAGAATTATGATTGATGACGTCAGAGCCGGTCCTTCGGTCCGGGCGGCCCTGATTGGGTGGATCTGTCCTTGTAAGGTTTAAGGGATAAAACTGTGACTGATGTGTCTACTTATGTGAATGTCGTATCTTATTATACATATTTATTTTTTACCAATAATAATTAAGCTATTAAAAGTTGTTTGTTATTATTAACTTTTTTGTTATAATTTGATGACAATTATGATTTATTATAAAATATATTATGCTAACATGTGCTCGTAAAATTATGCATCGCCCTGACGTGCTGCAGACTCGTAAATAAAATAATAAAGAAATAAATATTGTGCAACGGAACAATTTATGTATGTAAAAATCCTTACAGGGCAGCAACTAAGAAAGGTTTATTACATACGCGTTTTCTTCTCATTGGGACTCAAATAGACTTAACTCTACGTAGAATATTCTGTTTCAAATTACTATAAGCTAGGTACTCCAAAAAGCGATAAAAAAATAAAAGTGCTCGTCATATGAATCGAACTTATAATCTTATACTCAGTAGCCAAAGTGGAGACAGAGGAAGAAAATGATTAGAATCAGATAATATCCCCAATCACAACACAGGACAAACAAACTAACGAACCATTTCAAATCCACTGTGAACAATTTTCCCAAGTGTAAGAAGCAGAAAAATACACGACTGATATACAAAACGCGATTGTTGGCCAAAAGCCCAGATAAAAATGGGAATAAAGGATAATCCGCTAAAACCGGGACAAACTTCACCAATAAAAGGTCTTAGCTAAAAATTTTATTTTCCTAAAGCGTTAGTGGGAATGACGCTAAATATAATTTCTCTGGTTATTTTCCTGAAAGCGGTTGGAGTTCAAGGATTTAAAGCTTGTGGCATTTGAGTTTCAACTGTTGCGGTTATAGAATAATACAGTCTTTTTCAGGAACGTTGTATGTCTGGTGTATGGTTACCTAAGTAATCTTGGGCACATACACTCACGCCTTTCTCCCACAGGAGTCGGCAGAAACTATAAGACGCCTCTTGCTATGATTCTGTCATTGCTATCATTACTATTTGCTATCATTTTGTCATAAAAAATATACGAGTACACTACTCCCACCACTCGGCTTTTTCTGCGAACAATCACACCAAAAAAATCCTAATGAACACTGGGTTTTCCAGCAAATCGTGTGTAAGCCGACACTACGGTGCTTAAGGCTATTAACACATGGTGCGGTTTTCGCACTTAACCGCCAGAGTCGCTGAAATGTGATTTTATGCTACGAAATTTGAGTAAGGAGTTGGTTGTTTACGTAATAGAACTTGATGGAACCTTGCTACAAGTTTTGATGATTAAAAGTACCTATTTGAAATAAATAATTTTTAATTTGACTTAATATAAGTGCATCTCGGGCAAACCACCTTTAGAATGCACTGTGCCAATTAATAGGTCTCTCATGGTGTGCAAATTAATAGGTCTCTTTAACCATATACATAAATTTTCAAATTCCAACAATGATTTTTGCATAATACTGTTCGCTTCCTAGCAACTGAATATCTTGCATTGCCTTCCTAAAGCAAAAGATTATTTTTCCTAATTTTTTTCAGTCGGACGGATCAACGGGTAGTTTCAAACAAAACCCGCGCCGTGTGTTTCCGCCCTATTATGATAAAACCGCTGTGTGGCGACATGGTGTCGTAATTTTTAAGGATTTGCCGGCGAGCACTTATCACGAGCTGTCTGTCCAGATTAGACTAAATAGGAGGAGCTCTAAATTTGGCGGAAGTTTTAGGAGATTTTGCATTTAGGGTAATTAGAATTTTGTTTGCTATTATGTAAGGTATAAGATTGTTGATGTCTATTTTAGTAAATATTAACAAACATAAAATCGAATGTGATAATGACTGTCTTAAAATAATTAAAAGTACAAAGATTATTTCGTTTCTTCTTTTTTTCATGGCAATATCCGATTATTAAGGTAAATGAATTACTTTAGATAAATATACAAGAAATACTTTTTTCCAGGAAACATTTTTTACAGGGACCATCCTTGAAGCTCTACGTAAGTAGATAATCATAACGTGAAATCATTATGAGATTTTGGAATCTACATTGTCGTTCTTCCTCCTATTAATATTAACGCCAAATAAACCGTATTTTCCCGTACCCAAGGCCCAATTTTTTGCCGTCAAACTGGCACCTTTTCTTTCCACCAAAAAACAAACCTTTTCCGCCGTTTTCAAAGCCGTGCAATATAAATAAGAGGCTTTATCCGAGGATTATCTCTTTAAGAATTGCACGTGCTGGGTACGAACAGGTTTTAGCAAATATGACAATGGCGCCGTTCTATCTTTGCGACTTAGCGAGCAAAAAGTTTGGTATAGTAATTTTTTTGGGAGTGTTGTAACTTTTGGCGTTGGTAAAACTTTATATTTATGTAATTTTCTTTTTAAATGTATGCTGTATGCAGACTGTTTTAATTTAGGCACTTGTTTTTTGTATAAATTCATTCAATTACCAATGGTTGACTATTGGGAATGGGTATCCTTATATTATTATTTCATTCGCTGTTAAAGCAAGTGATAATTAATACACAAAATAAATCATTTCAAAAGTATAAGACAGCAGTACATAGTCATAGAATATTTATCATAGATTTTCACATTCTCTGCTAAACCCTAACAAAAACTACCCCAACCCAAAGTACTTAAACGTATCACACAAGACAGATATAATTTATGCAAGGCTCTCGGCGTTTAGTTGTGGGGATGAACGTGAAAATGTGAATTATTACACACCCCCCTGTAAGGATGTATGTGTGAGAGGATATGGTAATATAGTCACTTAGGTGTTAAGATGAGTTATTTTTATTGTAGTTGATGATTAGATAAGTACTAACAGATAGGCATAAAATAGGATTTTTTCTTTTTATATTCGTGTGTGGAGGAAATATTGTATTTTTTCTTTGGTAGAAAAACATTTTTGGATTTAACACATTGCTTGGATTTAGGTCCTTTATTAGAACTTCGAATATGATTAAAATGAAGCTTGTTGTTCAGGCTGTGATTAAATGTCCAGACCAAATAGATAGATTTCCTGTTAAGACACAAAATTAATTATGAATCTCTACTTTAATGAGCGTCCTTAACCTACAAAATATAGTCAATTAAGTACCTACATCTAAATACTGTTTTTCGCAGCGGTAATCTTAGTCCTAATACTAGTATAGGAAATATTAATAATAAATCTGCTGAAAACGAGTAAAGAGCTTCAGCTTCTGCACTACAGGTCACGGTTTTAATTCCCTTACAGAACAAACATTATTTTGAACAGCCCAGACCATACTGGTCTGGGTGATTGTGCACGTTTGTAAATGCATCCAAGACAAGTTGTGCGGGTTAAAGTTTCATTTTACTTAATAACATAATAATAGTACAAGAAATCATAAATCACTTCATACTGAAACTACTTCCATACATAATGCCTCTAGGTTTCTATTATTAACGACACAACGGTTTCTGATATGAACAGCTCATGACGTGACGCTATTTAAAATGGCAGCTAATCACGATAACACCTCGGATATTTATTAATGAACGTTTCATTAATTATAATTTAAAATGGGTAAGGTAATCGGAGTGAGTTGCCACGGTAGCGATGTGAGGTATGGAGGAGAGAATCTCTAATGACGTAACATTGCGTCACGCTTGGATAAATTGTAAAGGGGAGGTAGGAATATTGTGCTGACGTTTGCTGTGCACTTTCTGGAATAATACATCAACATTCTTGTAGTTACGAGTATTTGCGGTGGGTTTAAATAACAGCTGAATAAATTTGTTTCATTTTCACAAATACTCATTACTTTTGGCCATAAAAGTAAGCAGAAACTATAAAATGCCCTTTGCTACGGAAAATCGTGGAAAATACTATTGATTTATACACAGACTGATTACGATTATCAAGCACGTGACCATTTTGAAGGAATTAGCAGTTAGGCATTGATCTTGGCGGTTTTTACAGTTTATTTCTGCAAAATATGTCACCACTTTTTCTACAAAAACGAAGGTAAATACGAACGCAACGGCCAATTACAAATCCATCTGATATGACATAAATCAGCCACAATCGAACGGGCCGTCGCGCAGTGAGAAAAATAAAATTTATTCGCTGGTCCACCGCAAATGTTGGGAGTCACTCGTGGAGTAAGTTATGAGAAATTGCGGATGGAAGGACCAAATTTTGTATAACATACATTTTTGGTCCTTTTGTCTTGTTAACTATTTCTTAGTTTTTATGTCAATTAATTTTAAATAGTATGCGCCGCAGAAATGAAACTATTTTTTGGGGATCTTTTCCGAAAAAAAAAACACTTTTATAAACGAATTTTGGAGTGATCTGAAACCTAATGTTCTTGATGCTAGTTTCAGATTTCTATACATTTTTTTAATACTATTTAATCAAGTAGGTTAATGTTTTTAACAAAAATATGTTTTACGATATCCAAGAATAAGGCGTACCTTTCAATATTTTCCTCACCCATATATACAAGTATATGCTACAAAAGAATACAAAAAGATTCGCTTCTGTATCAGAATTGGCCCACAATACTCAAGACCAGGGGAGATGCGGCATAAATCAACCATCCAATGGGTAGGCCGAATGAAATGTGGTATGTAAATCCTATCCCCCCTTATATTGGGAAGAGGTGAATTATAGTCAGGCTATCCTATCGTCCATTGTGAATTTTACTTGGGTTCTAAGATATGTACCAAATGCGTGTCAGAGAGGTGATTTATTGTTCCGATGGCAAGTGATCTGTTTTTTGGCCGCCATTTTTGGGATGGAACGTCATAGAGATTGGTAGTTTTGGGTACGGATGGTATTGCAACGGAGGGCTGTGTTTTTGTATGTGCCCATTATTTTAAAACAGAATACGTAGGAATAGATGATTTTGTTGATCTTTTTTAGTAAGAATTTGGAACCATAATCATTCTGAAAATCGAACTTATGGTAAAGGGTAGAATAATAACTATAAAGTTTTGTGTATCGTAGCATGGGGACTTCAGTGATCATATCACTAGACTATCACTGCTGCTATTGTGGTAACATAACTCAAAAATCCACCTTTTCATCCTCATGGATAACGCCATAGCCCCAAATTTTCTTACTTGCATTTGCTTTGTATAAAATACTGTTTAGTCGCATTTGATTACACTGAAAGCCGACCCAACATAACTGCAAAAAGCTATGATGGTTACTCCATCATAATATTATTACACGAGCGGTAGCAAAGTTAAGTTCAATACAAAGTAGTAAGGATTAACCATCAAATGAACATGTATTGGTTCTAAGTTTGACTGTCCACACAAATCATAAATTTATGACTTTCAACGTTCAAGTTTCTTGAAAATACAATATAATTTGAAACCTGAATAGTTTGTTTAGAATAAGTAACAGAATCGATTCTAATATTTTTTGTGTCCCAAAAATATTAATAAAAAGGTACAAGTGGGACACCGTGCGGCACTAAGTATCTTTCCGCTATTTAGTGTACAACAATCAGTCAACAAACAGTCACGATAGGTCATAGCCGCACTAGGCGCGGGTGCACAGTGGGGCGCGGGTAAATAATACAAGGTGAGCATGTTTTTGTACGGACAACCAGGTAACATAACATGCTTATAACATTTGATTTTACTTGATACTGTTTTGAAATTTTGTACATAGATTGTTTACATAAAAATACTAGACACGAGTCTCGGGTTTTGCATATACTAAAACTAAGGTTATATATATACTGCTGAATACTTAGCATACAGGAATATATACATCATATATTTAATTTTAACGAAAACACCTACCTAGGTTCTAGGTACTTCAATATAAATCTGGAAATTTCAGCTAACAACACATAATATTGTATTTTATCATAATATCGATATAAATAACAAGTTTCATGACAATTTTATAACAACTGAAACTACCTCCTGATAGCATAAAAACTAACCTTCATAATATTTTATTTCCAACATTTCTTCAACAAACCCAGTTTCCTATCTTCGTGGCTTATAAAAGAAAAATAAACGGTAATAGTAAAGCCAGTTTAGTGAACAGTAAAACAGACCGAATATTTATTGACATCGAAACGACCGAAACCGCGGGATAAACCAGTATCACAATAAAAGTCAAGTTTTATTATGATTTAGTCCATTCCTATCCATGTGACCCGCATTCACTCGACTATCATAACTTGACCTATGCACGCTAACAAATTCTTTGATCGGAGGGCTCAAGACATATCAGTACTGCATGTCATGTTCTAGGAAAACAAACTTAATCTGTACATTTTGCTGTAACTCTAATCAAACGACTTAAAGATGGGTTTTGCTTGGCAATACTATCAGAATAGCGTTGTTGCAATCTTCACGTATGCTATTATGTTCATGATTACAGTTCGTATAATGAGGGTAGGTGTAATTTTGTGACGTCATCGGCATATTGATGGGATAACTTTTTAGGGTCACATTTGCATGCTGATCAGGAGGAATGGAAGGCTATAGATTAGGTATTATCTCTTTAAGGAGAACATTTGGGGTCTTAGGTACATTCTAGGCATGCTAATATTATCTATCGTGTGACCTAGAATGTCTTTTCGGTTTGATAGAGATACTTAACATTAAAATAGTGTTAAGAAAAGGGGTACTAGTGTACATCATATCAAGCAGGCATACATGCTTCTAAATTTAGATCCCAGGTAATAAGAAGCGAGCAGTAATATTAGTAGCTATAATATAGTTAATAACTATAGACAGGAACTACAGACAGCCAAATGCTACTAGCCTTACATAATTATTTCTTTTACTTCTTTCACAATCATACGTCTTCCCACACGCACAAGCCGGTTGCGAGTACCATGCACCTGAAATTTTTGAAGGAACTCGCCAATTATGACGGCTTATGTCCATCTAGAGCGACCTCTTCTGTCCTTTCATTAATAGTTTTTTTTTTATGGGATAGGGGGGCAAACAGATCACCTGATGGTAAGCGATAACCGCCGCCCATGGACACCCGCAACACCAGAGGAGTCGCAAGTGCGTTGCCCGCCTTTAAAAGGGTTTGGGCCTCCGGAAACCTCAACTCACTCGGCGAAACACAACGCAAGCGTTGTTTCACGCCGGTTTTCTGTGAGGCCGTGGTATCACTCCAGTCGAGCCGGCCCATTCGTGCCGAAGCATGGCTCTCCCACGTGAAATATAGTCTTTCATTCATTCTCTCAACCTGTCCAAACCATCTCAACATTCTTTTCAATGCACGCCTCTACATCATTTTTCAGTCCGCAATGTTATCTGATCACACTGCTCCTCAATCTATCATTCCGAGTTACAACGCACATACTTCGCAAGGAACGCATTTCCATCGCATTTATTCTACTTTCATGTTTCTGCCACACCCAACATTCACTTACAGTGTAGGTACTAGCACACGATAATATTATCATTATAACTAACTAGCTTCTGCCCACGACTTCGTGCGCGTAGCGTGATGTTATATAGCCTATAGCCTTCCTCAAAAAATGAGCTATCTAACACTGAAAGAATTTTTCAAATCGGACCAGTAGTTCCTGAGATTAGCGCGTTCAAGCAAACAAACAAACTCTTCAGCTTTATATATTAGCATAGATAGATGTCTCCGGACTCTGTGGCATATTATTATGTATAAATGAAAATACTTTATTGACACAAATATCACAAATAGATACAGAAGACTTTCCGGTCACCATACTTATTTCCATTCAACGAGTGTGGAGTATACTACCTATATTATTGATTTTATTAGCCGCAATATCAATAAATGCACTACGTGATTCCATTGACTTCTAGCCGAGGTAACAAAGTTCTGTATTGCAAAAAGATCTTTATCATTTTCACTCCAAGAGATAATTTTTTCCCGCACAAATTGGTATCTGTAAGCTGTGGCTTCATTTATTACGTGTTTCCACCCTCTCGCTTTCTATAGAAGGAGCCGATAATGGTCGAACGTTTGGAAGAGTTTCAGTTTTGACTTCAGAAATTGTAAAACAAACTGTCCCATGTAATTATTTTTTAATAATTATAAATAAAATAACTGCTCACAAATCTAAACTCCAAGCAATACTGAGAATTTCGAAAAACCCAATAACAATTTGCTCGACCTTTGAATCAAATCCAGGACCTCTTGCGTAGCAGTTGCGCTTGGAACCACTACTCTCAAGAGGCAGTTTTATATCTATATATATAAAAGAAAGTCGTGTTAGTTACTGCATTTATAACTCAAGAACGGCTGAACCGATTTGGCTGAAAATTGGTGGAGAGGTAGCTTAGAACCAGGAAACGGACATAGGATACTTTTTATCCCGTTCCCGTGGGATGTGATGATAGACCGAATTCTATGGGGGCGAAGCCGCGGGCAGAAGCTAGTTTAGAATAAATTAATCATACAACGATTAACAGACATTTGTCAAAGAATTTCTCAGTTGCAAAGGGCGACTTTAATCATAGCTACCAGGGACACAGAAATACATAACGACAATATAAAAAACTGCCCGCCGCTGTGTCGGAGACAGAAAAAATCAAAAAGTTTTTAATTCTTCGTTGCTAAGTTGTGTCGTCTTTCAACTGTATTGTTCAGGCTGCTGCTTACACCGAAGCGTAAGCTGTGAGGAATATTGAAAGTAATCATGTTCTTTTTGAGACTGGACGAAGATGAGCTTTGTTGGAAATAAGATAACAGACGGAATAAAAAAAATGTTTTCTTAAAAGATCTTAATGCAAGCAGCATTAAATAATACATCTATAGGAAACCTAATGATTCCTTAGTTCTAGGTTATGTCAGTGACAGGATTAAATTATTTTTTATACGATCAGTCGGATCTCCTTATGGTAAGCGATTACCGCCACCCATGGTCACCTGCAAAACCAGAGAAGCCGAAATTGCGATGTCCGCCTTTTAAAAGGGTTTGGGCCTCAGGTATCCTCACTCACTCGGCGAAACGTATGTAAACATCGTTTCACGCCAGTTTTCTGTGAGGCCGTGGTATCACTCCGGCCAAGCAAGCCGCCCATTCGTCCCAAAGCATGGTCTCCCACGGTAAATATAAATACAGTGTAAAAATAAATAAAAAAATATAAATAGAATAATAAATATATTTAATGATTGCGATTTTCAAATAGATTACCGACTGAAGTAATTTAAGACTGAGAGCTTCTCAAGCTTATTTTATTTTTCACGACTACCTCAGTCCATTTAATAATAATAATACTTATTCACAACACTGTTTAGAAATGATTTCATAATTCACATCTCAGTGTAATGCACAGCCAAGTTTCTCAGCTAAATACCAGAGATTACTCATAATTTGAGACGGACTTAGTTTGAGGCGAAATACTGTCGAATATTCTTTTACCGCCCCCGGGGATAATTGGGGGATGATCGGGAAAATTAAAGGAATTATTAAGGAAAAGACTTGGGGAATTATTCAATTAAGTGTATCACGATTTCTTTTCGATTGAATGTAAAAAATTGGATAAGAATATGCTTCACTTCTCCTGTGGATTATTTTAATTATATATGTAGTTGCTTTAAGCCGCGGTTTTACCCACGTTGGTCTCATTTTTATAGTCCTCTGAAAATCTTCCTAAATCCTTTACTAACAATCGCTAACACCACTTTATGCCGAACTTATGGTTTAAGGCGTTGTATACTTTAGTAAAATATGATAAAGCCCATTTACGTTCACTAAACAAGTTGTCAATTTGTCGTGGTATAATATTGTGGCATCAGGTCGTAATAATTCTTAGTCAATTATAACCCTTAAGATCTCACACAATTATTATATAACTTAATTTAATTTAATTTATGAAGTATAAATAGTCTATGAAATGAAACTACTTTTTACGGATTTTATCGCGGTATATTGATATTATTTAGTTCCCGATGTTTCGGATCCTTTACAGCATCCATGGTCACGGGCAGACTGAGGTCTGTCAATATACCGTTACGGATAAAATCCGTAAAAAGTAGTTTCATTTCAATGTCTAATATTCGCGTAAGTGTCAGAAATCAGTATTAATAGTCTATGTTTATTTAGATTTACCCGTATCTAAAGACCAAAAGATCTTAAGGACCAAAAAAATTATATTCCTAATTTATATTCGCAGATAAAGAAAGATTCATTTCATTTCCACTACATCCCCCCGAAATGGGGGCTGAACTAATTTAATTTCAACTTTCCCCCTTATCTCGATACAGTCTGATAAGGGATTTAATTAAGTTTACAAACTAAGTAATCTTTTTATTACGATTTTTGAAATTTGCTGCCAACGGACCAGCGATTTCGTAATTTCAATTTAGATGTTCATTTTAAATTTTAAACTGAGTTTAGATTTATGTTTCTAGTTGATTGTGTTTTTTCAGATTAAGTTTTTTACAAAAAAATGGCGTCATATTAACGGCGACTGTTATTGTTTCAATTTCAGATGTACTTATGCATCGTTTTCAAAGGAGGTTTAGGAGGAAAACTGATAATTTACGTTGCGTTTACTGCTTTTTAACGTGGGAGAGCCATGCTTCAGCACGAATGGGCCGGCTCGACCGGAGTGATGCCACGGCCTCACAGAAAACCGGCGTGAAGCAGCGCTTGCGTTGTGTTTCGCTGGGTGAGTGAGTTTACCGGAGGCCCAAACCCTTTTAAGCACTCGTGACTCCTCTGGTGTTGCGGGTGTCCATGGGCGGCGGTTATCGCTTACCATCAGGTGATCCGTCTGCTCGTTCCCTATCTCATAAAAATAATTAAAAAAATACTGCTTCAAAAATGGCAGCCCTTATATTTGTTTGTCATCTTAGCACAATAAAAAATTGGTTTCATATAAAAAGTGACCTCTGAATAACGCCACTATTGTAATTATTGCAGATTTACGTTTTCGAAACATACATTTGAATAAAAAGTTAAACATTTGTTAAAATTGATTACTTTAGGGAGCACATAAATGTAGATTAAAAAATTATGCCTTAATTTGAATAATTCTAATTCCAAATTATGCAAATATTCAAATGCCTAGTTAATCTGCTGCCCCATTAGCTAGTGGTCTCAAGCGCGACTGTTACTTTAGAGGTCTTGGGTTTGATCCCCGGTAAAGTGCTATTGGGTTTTTCTATGAAATTAATAGCAACTAGGAGTTTAGGATTGATGCCCGGTTAATGGCAATAGGCTCACTCCCTATTATACTATGGGAACTAAACATACAGGCAAACTGTGGGTTTAGTAAGCCCTCTGACAACAAAGGGCTTAAATCTTACTTCGAATTTTAAAATACCCGTCAAAACAGAATGAAAAATAATTCAAAAATAGACGTCCATTTACACCTGCCGGACACGAGAACGCGACGAGGCCCCCCTACCAAGTCACGTATCGGTTTAAACCAGGATCCGAGTTCCGAACTACGATCCCGAACTCCATAGAGGTTGGATTATAGGATTTGCTATTGTCGACGTGTTAGGAAGTTGGAAAAAGTGGTAAGTCGACTACAACGACACGACTTTTTCGTGTTATTAGTTGGGAATATGGTTCTATTTTTCCACAAGGAAAGGAAAATGTGGTGGGCATATTAAAGAATAACTTTCACGTGTACTGTTTTCCTTGTAATTTACTTAATGGTTTGAATTGCTAGCCGTGTCTAATTTAGCATAATGCCAATATTATAATGATTATAATAAATCATGAATTTCAGGCTTAAATTCGTTGAGCAATTACCTACCCGACTGTATAGTATGGGCCAATATGTGATTTTCATTTTCATATTGTTGAACCGTACTGTCAGTTAGAGGAACAACTTACTATTTGACCGCCGTAAAAATTACTACTAACCATATCCATGTTAATATTATCCCTACTTTCGGAAAATTAAGCTTTCATGAAGATAATAAAATTAAATAACATAAATGATACACAAAAAGTATTCATGCATGCAAGTCTCTACTAAAGCGAACAAATAGCTTATCATTCCTTCCATCTACCTTACAAAGAGCCTCAACCATGCTTGCTCCGAATTTCCAAACCCGAGTCGATAATCGAATGACTTTCGACGAGTTCCGTATTACAGTCGATACTCGGCATAAAGGATCCGAATTACCCCCAAATGGGAATGTAATTGATTTTTCCTAGCCGTTCCCCAATTAGCCGCTACTGACGTGTGGATGTATCAATTGCAGGTAGCGTCGGCAAAATAATATTAATAGATCGTTAATCTCTGATTAACTTCTCCGGAAGATGACGCTTCTAAAGACAGTGAAGTCATTTCGTGCCCCAAACAGTACTTTATGTTACGTTAGCACCAGCTAATGACATTTTTAAACTCCGAAATTCCTATAAAAACCTGTAATAAGACTGATAATAACTATAACATATGAAATGAAAAGACTGAAACTACTGAAACTAACAAACTCCGGATCAGCTGAGACAATTCAAATAAAATTCTTTAGATACAAGACTACTGGGCTAGCTGTTGGTCAAAATTAAATTATCAATTAATTTTACATATTTTATATTGCTGACGATACAACATACCAGCGCATCTAATTGCACTCAATGTTTGAGAATTGCAACTGTCATTTACAGCTCACGACACGACTGCAATACGAGTGGTCTTGATTCTATTTTATTAATCACAATTTTATGATGTTTATAATTATGGTCAAATAATATATCGTGAGAAAATAATTATACTTCTAAAACAACAGCTTGGGGAGCTATTGGTGAAATTTCTTTCAAAGGGAGCAGAGTGCCGCATCCATAATTGAAAATGTTAAGTACGCCAGACTACCTTAGTATGACCTCTCCTTTTCTCACGAGTCCATCCAAAGGTTGTCTATAAGAGATTGCTGTTAGCGATAAGACCGCCCATTGTACCATTCAATGATCTATCAAATTGTACTTTACATTCGTTTTATATTCTATTCTATTATTTTATCGAAATCCTTCAGCGGGAACAAATATCGATAAAAGGCAAGTAGATAATTATAGTCTCAAAAACATAAAAGGACTATCTTTTGGGATACGAATGAGATCGCGATTGCTGCCCGCTAGTATACGTTAAAAATAGTATAACTATTTGATTGATAATCTTAACTATTATCATTTGACAAGAATCAGGGACAATATTACTAGAGCCATATAACTAAATGGCAACTGAAACACATAACCCTGATTCCTATCTAGTTTCAGCATTACGCTAATAACATAAACAGATGATAATTTCGGTAGATTATCTTAATGAGATCGTCGCGTACTGAGTTATACTTGATTTAGCAATAAACACGTAATAGGATGTTCCAGTAATACAAATACTGTTCGTGATTTTAGGTTTGAATAGAATATTATTGTGAGAGTATTGTAGCTAAAAATATGGAGTGTCAATGTTAAGCTGCGGTAGTGTCAGTGACGCTGGGGTTAGGTTCTTGCCTCAAAAAGTGTGTTTAATTGTTTACCTTGTTTTTCACGTTTCCAGAAAGTTCAGAAAACTAAATTAATTTACTTAAGTATCAAAGGATTCTTGATGCTACGATCCTGAGCTCAGGATCTTAGGACCAATGATAACATGAGGAAAGAGAGAGAGAGAGGGAGAGAGAACATGAAGAGGAGACATAAGGCCATTAGAGAGGTCAGGTTGTAACGTGGTGGACAGAAACTCCATTATCCTGCAATAATGCCCAATAAATACATCCGCATGTTTATTCTATTTTACGACATCACATCTTGATATACCTAACGTGACTCTCGCAAAAACGGGGCTTAAAAAATTAATACACCCCTCGTCACGAACGCGTAACTTTGTGTCCGAATTCGGACAATAGCCACGAATGTAATACACAATTCAGGACCTCACATATTTGGCAGGAAACGGAAATACATAAAAGTTGGACGTGACATAAAAGACAGGAGGTTTGAAGTTACTGGTTTCGTTCTTTAGATATTTCTTAGTCGATCTACATTTGTCATATACGAGAAAGCTAAAATTTCTGAAGGTACTCGTTTGCCTTACAGGGTAGGTATTCCAAATTATTAATTGGTTACTACATACTATCCGACTCGAAGGACCTAAGATAATAGCATCGTGTTACATACCTACATATATATATCAACTAATATATAACAAGATAACATTACCCCGGAGGCGGTAACTGGTATCAAGATTTATAGGCACCCTTTATTTTGGACCTGCTTGGACATTGCTGCGATAAATCTGCTTGTAAAATTTTACCAAATGTTATATTAAGTCTCAAAGTAAAATAAGCCGTATTTTTATTTCTAATCATATTAATACAAATAAAAATGTCTGATATTTATGCAGAGGCAAGTGTCTCTGTTATATAGTCAGCCTCATGACATTATCAAACCAATGAATATAACATAGCATAACATGCCACCATGCCTGTATTCCCCGAAGGGTTAGAGGCGTACTAATATACACATACAGTTCGCTGGTCAGGGCTACTAGGCTAATGAAGCGATAAATATGAGTATAGAAAAATATTATGTTTTATCTGTTGTCAAACGCAGATTTCTGTTACACCATACTAACTATGAGCAGATACCGGGTATTTCACCATTTTTTATAGAAATCTATCGGCTGTATACAAAAATCAAAATAACTTACTGGGTACTAGTAGCTATAAAAACAGCGGTGACATGGGCGTGGGACCGATTACTCTGAATCAAACTTTGAATAACCATTGAAATTGGATAGGGTATTATAAAAAATATATACTATAATAATATGTAAATAATACCACCAATCAATCTCTTTTATCATACAATTCTTAAAATAACTCTTTACTCCTCAAAAAGTCGAAGTGAAATTCCATGTAAAACTTCAATAACTGTAGAAAAATAATACAAAAAGTCCAACAATATATTCCGTAGGCTTTCAATATCGGTTGACCCAAGCATCGTATAAATATATAGCAGTTAATGCGATACCGTTGTATTTTGGTCCTGTATCCCATTCTGGTCCTTTGGGTCGCACGTGCCGATTGTATAGTAAGCTCTAATGGCATTCTTATGAGAATGGGTTATGATGATTTTGGGCAGAATATGTTACCTATTTTGCAGCGTTGGCTGAGGTGGTCGATAGAAATTTCAGGTATTTTTTTCCAGCTAAATATACTGTGATTTCCATAATTAATCATATTCATAAAAATTGAAAAGTCTCAAACTCTTAAGTACTTTTTTACGTGGGAGAGCCATGCTTCGAAACGAATGGGCCGGCTCGACCGGAGTGATACCACGACCTCACAGAAAACCGGCGTGAAACAACGCTTGCGTTGTGTTACGCCGAGTGAGTTGAGGTTACCGGAGGACCAAACCCTTTTAAATGCGGGCAACGCACTTGCGACTCCTCTGGTGTTGCGGGTGTCCATGGGCGGCGGTTATCGCTTACCATCAGGTGATCTGTTTGCTCGTTTGCCCCCCTATCCCATAAAAAAAACTTACACTTTTCTGATATTTACTAACATGTCAACTGAAAATAACTCCAAATTATTCAATATAGGTACATATAATATTTTATGTCTTTAACAAGCAGTACATAAAATATACGTAACCACATTTCTAAAGAAAAAAATCAATACAATTCCTTAATACTATGAACAAAAATAAACCATTAAAAACTTAAATAATTTAAAGTTGGGACAAAACTAGGTTTCTTCGGCGCTCTCAAGTTTTCCCATTGAATATATTATAACTTTTTATATCAACTTGGTTAATATTTCAATAACGGATTTACATTTTTGATGTGGAACTATACGAAGGTTTGAAAGATACGGATTATCTTTCAAATCAGTATGAGGACTTCATTAATTGTGTACGTATTGGCTGTGAATTTATTTGTGTGGAAATGAACTTGATTCAGTAATACTTAGAAAGAAAGAATTTTATTCCTGAACGAATATCCTTTAGTCTTTAGTTTATATCTCTTCTCTACTATTATAAAATTGTAAAAAAGCTGTGTCTGTACATTGAAGATATTTAAAAAAAACACGTGGGTTTATGGTATATAAACGTCTCCGAACCCGAAAATCCCACCACCACTAAGGAAACCTGTTTCTAAAACCACTTTTAAAATTATGTACAAAAAATATTTGTTGGGTAAGCAGAATATGCTCTAGGGAGTGTCTTTATTATCATAAATATTATTATCTACGTTGACTAAGTATAATATTTGTTTTACACATGTTTGCGACATGTTCATACACACATGTTTAACATAATATAGTTTATAGGTATATCAATATGTCATTCTATGTATAGCAAAGTATCTCATGTAATGAATGTTGTTTCCCTTATTTCATATTTATTTTGTATATCTTTTCGTGTGTCACTCAAGTCAGAAACTGAAGGTTGCACCGGGTGCGACTGAAAATCAGCGCCACGCTGTTCAAGCGAGGCATTTATGCTGAGTCGTAGCCTTTTCACTGCTGCATCAAAAATATTTTTTAAAATTAAGTTTATATATCGTTACAATTATGTAGTAGTGAATAAATGTTTCTTTCTTTCTTTCTTTCTTCAAAATGTGATTTTTAAAATTCTTGTCTGTTTGTTATGGATTGGAGCAAAAACTACTGAATAGATTTTAATTTTATTATCACTGTTAGAAAGTATATGCTCCAACTTAAGAACTGGTGGATTTCTTATCTCAATTAATTAAATTAATCCTGAGATACAGCTTGACCTCCCTGATGTATAGAGGCCCATACAAAAAAGAGGTCATCAATCTTGATTTTCCAATTTACTCCTGATATAGCTTCACGTGAGCGAAGCCGCGGGCAGAAGCTAGTATAGATATATAGAGATATCCAATAGACAAGAGATGACTCAAAAAGTATTACAAAAACAGTACAAAAAGGGCAACTAAGGAAGCTAAATGACTAATCATTGGAAAAAAAAACAGCTTACGCAGTAACATACGAATATTATCACTCTTATATTCCCTGAAGGGTTACACAGAGGCGTACTTATGTACCCACCCACACATGACTTATGTTACAGTGGAGAGCCAATCGCAATTACTCGGGACCATCTCAAACTCAGTCTTTACTGAAAATTTCATAGAAAAACCTTATAAGTTTCTAAGGTTCTTCTTTGTTGTAGTGTTGTAGTTGTACTTACGACTTGTATTACTTTATTACTTGTCTGTTTCACACTCTGTATGTATTTTATCTCATTGTTTCAAATAAAACGCCCATTATGCATTAATTAATGTGCGTGACCTCAGAAGGAATCAGGCAATGTAAGTTTTCTTAGTCTGATTTCTACTTGTATTATAGTCCATATTAGAAGCACTCGTGTTTACTTAAATAACATTTTAATAACATTTTGTTTATTCCTATTCGGTTAAGACCAGCTCATTTGAGATTTTGTATATCACGACTATTGCTCTAGTTATTTCAGTATTTATGATAACATTTCTTTATTACACCAAATGTAAGAATCAGATTAATCACCTCATTTTTCCCGCAACAATAAGGTAAGCTAGTGTCATAAACTCTTTTCCAAATAGTCCAATATCAATATGGGAGTGAAAAAATGTCGGGGTGACATTCGGTGGCAGTACAATTCAGTATTCTGGTGGCGCCAGGCTATTTATTTAGGCGTAGTTATTGAGGTTGGTCTAATACATAAACTTATTTTTCGGACACTCCTGCTATTATTCTGGCATATACTTACGATTTCAGTTCATCCTAATAAGGTGTTATTTTTTTATTTCGTAACTAGCTTCCGCCCGCGACTTCGTCCCCGTGGAATAGTTACTTATTCTTAGCGTGATGATATATAGCATATATGTTGACCCGACCTGTTAGTAACATTCAAGCAAAATTTGAAGTAAATCCATGCAGTACTTTTTGAGTTTAGCCCGAACATACATACAGACAAAAATTCTAAAAACTATATTTATTTATTGAGATAAAACCACCTTACGGATTATATCGCGTTATATTAGTATACAATACAATGCAAATCCTGACGTTTGTTTTATTTCAATATGTCTGATATTCGCGTAAGCTTCAGAAATCAAAATTATATTTTTGGCTTCGATATCGATTGTAGATCACGCCCCAAGTATTCTTTAAAAAAAAATTCAATGTACAGTTTTGACTTTCCTACGATTTTATTATACAGGATGATTACTGTCATAATTAATACATACATACATTATCTAGTATATAATGATAAAGTCAAAAATATATCTAGCAAATAGGAGACAATTCATCATCAACGCATTTACCTACTGTTCTGAGATAAATCCCACTTAGCTAAACACGAGCCACAGCTCTCCTTTAAGTGAGAGAGGTTAGGGGAATATAGGCTTAAGATGATCATTATCTACTTGAATTATTATAGCGATCTACCAATTATTTGTATTGAATCAAAATATAGTACACATCTGAATTCATATTCCAGGATGCATATCTATATCTATACTAATATATAAAGCTGAAGAGTTTGTTTGTTTGTTTGTTTACTTGAACGCGCTAATCTCAGGAACTACTGGTCCGATTTGAAAAATTCTTTCAGTTTTAGATAGTCCATTTATTGAGGAAGGCTATAGGCTATATATCATCACGCTAAGACTAAGTAACTATTCCATGCGGACGAAGTCGCGGGCGGAAGATGGTGTCAAATATTTTTAAATACCCACTTACATACGGTCTATGCTATACGCACAAATAATATAGTAAATATTCCAATATATATAAATGTATCTCTGTGAACAAAATCCACGTTCATTCAGCGATTTGAAATACCCTATTTCGTTTGCTGAATCGCGGGTAGCTGAAAGCTATTGCTGTTCTGATTTTATTTTAAAGTTACAGTATTTCTAGTGATTCAACAACAAAAAAGTACATAATCTTTATCTAATTCTACACTAAGGTAATATTATGTGAAAATATTACATAACATACCATCACGCCTAGATTTCCCGAAGGGTTATGCAGAGGCGTACTAATGTGCACCCACAGTTCGCCGGTATGTTTAGGTCCCATGTAATAGGGGGCGAGCCTATTGCCATTAACCGGGCACAAATTCCAAACTCCGAGCTGCTACTGGGAATTTCATAGAAAAACCCAATAACACTTTGCTCGACCTGGTAATCGAACCCAGGACCTCTAGCGTAGCAGTCGCGCTCAGGACCACTTGGCATGAGGCAGTTTTTTATGAAAATATTAAAGCAAAGAAAAACAATGAAGATACAAAGATTAAAACACTATATTTCTTGCGTAAATAATATTGTATGCCGTATTTAAAGTAAAGAATTACATAACAACAAAAATCTTTATATATCAAACACTAAATATGAATAAGTATATGGCAAAAATACTTTACCTGGATCCTGTATTAAGCTCAGAACTGGAAACAAAAATTACTCTGTTAATAATGATAACAAGTACGTTACATTATTTATTCTTATAGCAATATCATCAAAATAGTCTTTGTAATGTTACTCTAATAAAATATCTTAAATTCAATATAACATTACATACTTCGATACTTTTTCGCATAATATAATATTGCACAAAGGCTAGAATTGTCTCGATATGTATTGTTTGAAATATAATAACATTTCACTACAAGTATTTGTGTAAATACAAACATATTATAAGTTACTTTTATAAAATAACCTTTCGAACTTGTAACAGCCATAACACATACTTCGTACCTAAGGACCAAAATAATCTATGTTTTCTTCCTTAAAAATTATCGTAAAAGACCAAAAATATTTTGGTAACCCACTCAATATTCATGCTTGCATCTTATAACCAGCACCCTCCACAAATTTATTTAGCTTTACCCTTAGGGCGACAATAAACACTCCGTGTCGACCAAACAGTTTAGACGCGACCAGAATAACCGATACTATTTGTTCGAAAACGATTTAAAGCGACCCTTTTAACGTTTTTATTGATGTCCACAAAGTGAGTTTAGGAGGAGCAATGTTTTGATAGGATGATGATCTCAGAAATGAAGGAATGGTTGTTAATAATGCGGCCTTTGAATGTTAGCTTAAAGGTTTCATAAGATAGATGGAACCAGGTCATAATTTACAGGACTGAAAATGTACTTATTGGTAGATATTACTTATAGACTGAAAACTTTTTTGATTTGGTTTTTCGGTTTGCCCTGAGTTTCAATATGTAGTTAATTAATAAAATGGCTAGTCACAATTGGAAGTAATTTATTGAGATAAGTCAGTCAAAACAACATAATAATATGGTAAACTGACGACCTACCGACTAATATGATAAAATGACGACCTCTGTGGTTTAGTGGTTCGAGTACCGGACTGCTGACCATGAGGTCGTGGGTTCGATTCCCACAGAACACAAATATTTATGTGATGGATATAAGTGTTTGTGTTCGACTGGGTGTTTCTTATGTATTATATATAAGTATGTATTTACAAAAAAAAGTAAAAAAAGTATTATATCCACTGTCTAGTACCCATAGTACAAGCTCTGCTTAGTTTGGGACTAGATGGTGCTGTGTAAAAATGTCCCAGAATATTTATTTATTTATTATTTACCAAATCAGCGTTACAGCTCAAATTTACTGCAGCATAGTGCTGAGATAGGGGCCTTTTCTGACGTCACACATAATGAAACATTGACACTACAATCACGTACTTACTTATATTTAATTTTTATTACTTTTTGTCACGTGTTGTGACTCAGAATAAACTTATTTTTTCTTGTACTTTTCGCCTCATTTTAGCAATAAATGTAGATAGGTCTTTCTCGACGCTACGGTTAGGTGGGCGATTTGTAAATTACAAGACTACAATTAGTGCCGAAGCAGTGCTTGAAAACGCGTTTGGCATAAATAGTGGGCCAAAGATTTATACAGTTGCACTGGGTACTGGCAGCTTTCCAAGTCATTGCTTATCGCTTGTACAAGACTAACCTATTACCGGAGCTGACATTTTTGGGATGAATATCAGACAAAACATCGTCAATTATATAAATGAATCGTTTGAAGGCAAAGGTAGATTATATAGGTAGTTTTAAAACTAAAAAAGCAATGGACAATCATACTGGCATTTATTGTCATCAACCCATTTACTGTGCCACTACTGGGCACGGTTCTCCTCTCAGAGGAGTTAGACCATAGTTCACAAACACTTAAGATAATCTCTCTGGCATGCAAGTTTCCTCGCGAGTTAGGCTATCACTCTGGCATTGCCGTACCACGACGATACGAAATGAGCAGGATATTTTGTGCACCTGAAAAAATATCCTGCTCATTTCGTCATGGTAAGGGTCGTTGAGCTGCTCAATTAACAGCTAAAAGATGAGTGATGCAAGAATGCCATAAATTGTGACTAGTATAATCAACTGCGAAGACATATGACACCTAATGTATGATCCTACAATATCTGGACCTTAACAAGATGCCATAATTTTTTGGGTGATTTTCTGAGTTTTTGTTATCTATTTATTTAGATAAATTAATATAGTTTATTCTGTGACCTATCTCGATTTTAATATCGTTTCCAATAGTATTAATATAAAAGGACCAATATGGTTTTTGTTTCATATTGTATTATTTTTCTTAGACTACACAGAGACTTAATGTTTACCATATTAATATGAAAAAATGCAATATTTCCTCTATCACTGTTTGTCCCACCCGCTGCTGTCTCAAATATAAAATATTGAATGAAATTCTTCTCCAGTCGACCTATAAAACAGGAATGCAATTTTCATTGTAGAATACTTTGTACTCAAATAAAGGTTAGATTGCTTCAAAGTAGGATAGATAAATGGACTGTCTGGAGAAAGAAAGATGTTGGAGAATGAATAATGGGGAAGTTTGTAGGACAATTCTTACAAACGAATATTATTAAGATTAGTCAGTGGTAAGCGTGGCTGATGGGGTCTGGAACCTGAGAACTTTCTTTACCCTACAGTTAGGGTTAACCTTGACGGCAATTGCTAACAAAGGGAGGTTTTTTTATTTGAAACAAATTCTTAAATACCTCGCGGATTCCCCGGCAGAGGTACTATGGATTTTCCTAACTATTAAAAGACAAGGCAGTGTAATTGGATTTTTTTAGTAAACATTTTTAGTGAGTAGAGGACTTTGAATCTAAATAAATAATTATTGTAAGTCAAATAATAATTTAAAAAACTCCGGAGGTCCCACACATAACAAAAAAGAAACAAAATACAGACAGGATTGAGAAACTCCTTTGAAGTCCATTAAAAATTAAAAACAAACCTGACAGATTCAAACACTGTATAAACGTTTTTCCCTAAAAAAGGGCCAGCAATTATTTTGTTATTTCTGTCTTTCTGTTATGAGTTAATAATAATATTTACCCTTTGGCCCGTACGTTCAGGGTGACCGGACGGAAAATACTGGTTTTAACCAGCGCATTCCGGTTTGAGGTTGTTTTAACCGGAACGGTCGTACTTGGAAATATAATAATAAACTCAAAATATGAGCAGAAATGTTTATTTGTTTTTTTGGATCGTTGTGGGTTTTAATTAATAGTCATGAATATCCGAGACCAGCTATGTTGAAGTCAGCTTTCTGAAAGCACACTTTCCCAGACTGACCACATTAAGCACGCTTTATCCTTACAAATCCAATGATCAGCGTATTTATAACGACTACTTATTGATGCCCTTCTTACTCTTGTTTAAATTCTATAAAAAATAGCTTTGTTTTAGTTAGTAAAAAGAGTAGGTATTTA
Organism: Acronicta leporina; assembly: GCA_947256265.1. Taxonomy (NCBI): domain Eukaryota; kingdom Metazoa; phylum Arthropoda; class Insecta; order Lepidoptera; family Noctuidae; genus Acronicta; species Acronicta leporina. Next base: position 665,095 of record OX366537.1, on the reverse strand, counting down.
TATCAAAGTAATAAAACAAAAGTGTAAATCGGTTTCAAAAACATAATCCAAAATAGATGACACCCTCGAAAACATATTTCATAATATTCAAATCAAATTATTTCACAATTATTATCAACCTAACGCATTCGCACTTGAAATAGTAATTTTCCATTACAATAAATATCAAAATTGAAAACAGAATACCTATCTGAAATTACACAAAATCCCAATTTCAGAAACGATTTTCATCGCAGTTATGTTTCATAAAATCACATAACAATAAATACTATCACGCCTGTATTCCGTAGAGGGTTTAGTAGAGGTATGCAGCTACATGTATCTACTTCCACAGTGTTCCTCTGACCTTACGAAGTCACCTGCGTTTAATTATACAATTAACACTCGTTGAAATGGTGATGGAACACAAAAAGGAGATCATGACTACCACCCCAGACTAGGCCAGTGTAGAAGTTTTTTTTTTTGCCGTGTTGAAATCTTCATGGACTTCCGCCGCCCGGGGTAGGTGACGGAGCATGACGGACTCCACCAACAGTGGTTGACGTACCGACAACCACATGAGTGTTTCGCCTACCCACTTTTTAGTGGACCCTACCCCAGCAACCTAGTATACTGTAGCCGAAACCCTCCCATTCTGCCCAGTGATAGTAATGGGTTGGTAACGATAATCAGTCTATTAAAGTTGAAATGCATAAAGCCGTACCTAAGGACCACTTTGTATTTCAAGCGAACGATGTAAAATATTCCACCAAAACGGTGCATAATTAGCAAATTTCGCTAAATCAGCGCTCATGACACACAGTGACCCATTTGCGAGCTGTATTGACTATATTAAACAAATATCGCTCGGTACAACGCGCCAGCGATGTTCAAACTGTAGCCTTTATTTTGTGAACGTCACCTAACAAAAAGGCAGTCGGATGGAAGTTTACTAGTACATTGGTATTTTTTTAAACATGGTCGCTGTAAGGCCTGAAACGTCAGGATTTAATAATGTCAAATATAATGCTGTAAGATATTATTGCCTCGTTTGCTTTATGCTCCTAAGCGCGACTACTACGCTAGGTTTTGGTTTTGATTACTGGGTCCAGCAAATTCTGATTTCTATGAAATTGTCAGAATTTGGATTTGTGCCTGATTTATGGCAACACGCTCGCCCGCTATTATATGGGGGGTCTGGGCAAACTGTTGGTATTCATTACTTAGTACGCCACAACCTAATTAAAGTTTGAGCACCATAGTGCAGTATCGAAAATTCCCCGGCGCGAATACCGTCAGTGTTGCAAACGTAATTGAGCGTTGCAAAACTCGCTGTGCCGAACGCTGGGGTCAACGGAGTATGCGATGTATGATGCTAGCATTTGGAGCTAATTGGGGCCCTATTTCAGTTCTGTGAAATCACTAATATCAGATATTTATAGTTGATTTTACATGTACCTAACTACATAGGCTACGTTTCAAACCTCAAATAAAATAACTTTTAATAGGAAGTAAACCGCCTTCAAACATAAAAAAACACATTTTAACAAAAGTTAACCGCCTTCAAACACAATAAAATACTTTTAACAAAAAGCAAAGTAGAACAGCTTCACCTAGCTATTAATGAAAGTGGTAAAATAAGTCTCGAATCTCTCAAGTCTTTCCCTAAAATACTGACGGGACAATATATAATGGAAGCTAATTCAAAATGACCCCCACTAACTTAATTTTAACATCGCATAGTTTTCCAACGAACCATTAAAGTGACCGAACGCAATATTGTGCATGGGAATATGTAAATTATTCCCAATTGAAGCCACTGGTGTTGCCAAATTGTGATTGTATTATTAACTTAATTTATAAGGCAACTCTGGTACAGGCTTGATGTAGGACATCAATGCAATTTGGCCTATTATTAATCTATTTATGGTCCTCCTGGGTTAGTCACGTCTGATAATATGCGAATAACAGCGGTTAAAATTTAGCCCACCTACAAGCTGGCGTAGTACGTAAAGTCTTTCAGGCATGTAGGTTTCCTTTCATTTTTTTCTACACTTAATACATTATTGCATTCCTGTGTACATGGCCCCAATTCTGCAATTTTATTGTGTGAAAATTGACATTGAATAACTTCTTATTGTCATTTACAATCACTATGCGACTATGAAATAGATAATGATTTCGGCCCCAGATATAATGCTTAAAAATTAAAGCATTATATTTTATGGGCCCAGTCGGGCACAGGAAAGTTTTGTAGAAGACAGTAGTGTTAATTGTTATTATTATTTGCAGCGTTATACGATATTTAATTTGTTATATTTATTATTATTTTTTAGTTAATTGTTATTAATTAATCTTAACTAGCAAGTGTATGCTGTGGTGATTTGTTGTATGAAATTCTCAGTAGCAGCTCGGAGTTTGGGATTTATGCCCGTTTAATGGCAATAGGCTTGCCCCCTATTACATTACCTATTACAAATTAGCACGACTCTGCCTAACCCTTTGGGGCGTAAAATAAAGGCGTGATTGTATGTTTATTCTAAAACAATTTTCATAGTTTTCTCGAGACTGTTTCTAATCTATCTCTAATTGCTCACAAACCAATATATTGAGTCTGGCAATACCCGGCCATAACCGGTCGGATCTGGTCTAAACTAGTTCGAACTAGCGCAAAGCGGTTCTTATTTATGTGCTCGTAAAGCGAGGAGCAATAAAAATGGTGGCTTATATGCAGTTTTTATGCATAACTAAAGCGATGATAGTTAAGATTTACGTTTATTTAATATTTCACGCTCTTGACGTTTATGGAGTAAGTAATGTAATTACTGTTGGCTTCTTGTGAGTATTATATTTTTATGAAAATTGGTACGAAAATTTATTGGCCTTTTGGAATGGATAGCTACAAAACATTACGCCTGTATTCCCCGAAGGTGAGCCGGCTCCAGCTACCGCTACCCACTAAACTCAGTGTGTGTTCTGGTGTACGTCAAGAGTGCGTCATAATCTTGAAGGTACCTCAAGACTCCAGGACACCAAGACTCCAAATTCTATGCGCCACGTGCAACGGTGAGTCCCATACTCTCATCTCTCTTATCCCTCTTTGTAGAGAACACGAACCGCCCAGCATACCTAGCATATTTTTCACGCTACATTCTTTAGTTTTTATCTTCCCACATCAGCACAATATTTTAGTACACTCAGAGGCAGAGCCAGGAGTTTACTTAAGTATACCAATAGTTCGTCAGTGTGTTACCTTTTTTTTATTACAGAGTTGGCAAACAAGCTTACTTCCCTCTTGATTGTAAGCAGCCTATGAACATCTGCAACACCATTTTTTTTTTAAAAAAAAAGCTTACTAGCAATTTGGATCGCACATTACTACTATTCTTGTTAACCCCTCGTGCTAAGCTAAAATGCTTGTATTACGAGTGAGTTTACGTCGGTAGTGCAATGGGTGGGTTTCGAACCGGCAACCACATGATTGCAAGTCCGGCGCCCTAGCCATTAGGCTACCGCCGCTTCGACACATATGTGTCGCTTGCGCGTTGCCGAACCGTAAAAACCTGTTCACTAATTTTTTTAAGAACCCCATGCTATAAGTCTTTTGGGAAATCCTTATTTAACAGCCTATGTTAAGGTCTCATGTAATAGGGGACGAGTCCATTGACATTAATGAGAATTTCATAGAAAACACAACAAAAATAACAGTTTAATCTACTTTGGAATTCAATCTACTTCCTCATTAGCCAAGTTGTCCTGTGCGGGACTGCTACGCTAGAGGTCCTGGGTTCGATTCCCAGGTCGAGCAAAGTATTATTGGGTTTTTCTATGAAATTCCCAGTAGCAGCTCGGAGTTAGGAATTTGTGCCCGGTTAATGGCAATAGGCTCGCCCCCTATTACATGGGACCTAAACATAACGGCGAACTGTGGGTGTACATTAGTACGCCTCTGCCTTACCCTTCGGGGAATACAGGCGTGATGGTATGTTATGAATTCAATCTAGGATTGCCACCAGGATCCTAGCAGGTGGAAATTTATAGTCTCTGCCCAACCAAATGGAAGACACTCGCGATATTACGTGCAACCGTTTGCCAATTTCAACAGCCAAACTGATGCATTCGATACACACATAATTTTGAATAGCAACACAAGTGCATATAATAAACTAGCGACCCGCCCGCGGTTTCACCCGCGCTGCCCCGTCCCTTAGAGTCGTAGCGTGATGTTAAATAGCTTAAAACCTTCCTCTTGAATCAATCTATCTATTAAAAAAAACCGCATCAAAATCCGTTGCGTAGTTTTAAAGATCTAAGCATACATAGGGACAGACAGCGGGAAGCGACTTTGTTTTATAATATGTAGTGATGATGCGCCGCACATAAATTTTACGATGTATATTTAACATTAAAAGCGCTCAAATCCCATCCCATCCAATACCCGAAATCAGTATGACCTACATGCAACTGCCATTACGCTCCAAAAACGCTTAACGACCGGTACAAATCAACGTAGAACGTAGGGTAGAAGTAGTGGCGTGGCAAGCCAGGTCCAAGCGGATTTACTGTAGATTTATACACCGGTGCTTAAGCTTCGTTCAGTTTCGAACTAATCAAGTTGGTAGTGTCGTTTTGGCGAGCGCTGTCAGTTTTGGTGAAATATGGTGTATTCTGCTTTTGAAGTAGATTTTAGTGTAAGTATGCTTTCTTTTTCTTTTGCTGTTAAATGATTCAAGCGGCTGAAATACTATCTTACATGCTTTTTCTGATTTTGCCTGGCTTTGGGTGTTGTTGTTTTTTTTTAAAGATATCTTCCGCTCTTGGAACCAGGCCTTTTTCGCAGACTTCAAAAACACAAAAATAATGGACAATATCATATGCAGACTTGAAAAAATATCGGTAGATCATACAAATATTTGCCTTGCCGGTAATCGAACTCACAACACTCGGTGCAAATCGAATTTAAGTGGCGAGCCGAGTATTACCGCTGCACCAGGTATGCAGTCCTTTGTTTAAAGAAAGATCTTTAATCATGATCATTTACTAGATCATCAGGTGAAGGAAAACCTGCGTGAGACCTGAGAGATTTTCTCGACGCTCTGTGAAGTCTGCCAACCCGCATTAAGCCAGCGTGGTGGACTATAGCCTAATCCCTCTCATATTGAGAGGAGACCCAGAGTAATGGTTTGATCATATGATCATTTAAAAAGGAATTCCAATAATAAATGTAAACTACGAAGAATCGGAATGTTACTAGAAAATTTCGCAGTGCATTTAGGTTGTGTGAACATTTCCGTATCAAATTTCGTTCTACCCTCCAAAACAGTGAAATGGCCAACACTATAATTTCAGTACGCTACAGAAACACTCACCGCGTCGCATCCTTGCCAAGAGGCGCCTTAATTTCATAATAACAATATCTCTAATCCACTAAAAACGGTATAAAATTATCAGTAAGCTCAACAACGGTATACTGTGCAACTTTAAAGGTTTAAAACGTAATTATTACGGCTCGAATGGCCTCAACTTTGCGCTAAGCGAGCTAATTAGCGCGGTACCACGAAACTACGCCCAATTACAACTCCGTGTTATTGTTGGGTTTGCCAATGACTTCATTTAGTACTGATGTGCCAATTTCCATAGTTGATTGTTGGATGAGAGGATAAATGAAACTTTAGGTACATGTATCTAATCTGCTGCCCAATTAGTTCAAGTTCAAGTTCAAATGTTCAAGCTTTTACAAGCGGTTATGAAACAATAGGCTCCCTCACTATTACATGTGACCTGAACCTACTAACAAATTGTTGGTGTATATTAGTACACCTCTGCTTAACCTTTCAAGGACTATATGCGTTTATAAAGATAAGAACACATAAAGGATAGCATTTGGTGTTACCATCATCACGTCTGTATTCCCCGAAGGGTTAGACAGAGGCGTGCTGTTTAGGTCCCATGTAATAAGGGGCGAGCCTATTGCTGTTAACCGGGCACAAATTCCAAACTCCGAGCTGCTACTGGTAATTTTATAGAAAAACCCAATAACGCTTTGCTCGACCTGGGAATCGAACCCATGACCTCTAGGCAGAGGCAGTTAGCATTTGGTGTTAAGTATCCATATTTTTTTCTAGATTCTGAGTACGAGAGTTTCGGATAAGTAAGATGTGTAAGTATGTAGTAAGATGGCGTCGGATATTATTTCAAATTCGGCTACGAACAACGAAAATAGACTTACACGATCTAAACTCTTAGTTAAGTTCTCAGTTAAACATACTCATAGTTTAATAAGCTGATTTCACTCCCGGCGGCAGGCAGAAAGCTTAGACGTCGTTAGTATAGAATTAACTGAGATACAGCCGTCAGATGTTTCATAATTAGCAAGTTAATTGTTTATTAGTAAAGATATCTTAACTTACATACCACAGCCTCACAGAAAACCAGCGTGAAACAACGCTTGCGTTGTGTTACGCCGAGTGAGTGAGGTTACCGGAGGCCCTTTTAAAAGGCGGGCAACGCACTCGTGACTCCTCTGGTGTTGCGGGTGTCCATGGGCGGCGGTTATCGCTTACCATCAGGTGATTATTTTGCTCATTCTACTAATTTCTTCTTAATATACTTACACAACCTGTAGCAGAATAAGATCAAGATCGAAGGTAGTTTGTTCAGAATCGTAGTCGATTCTTTGAATCTTCTCTGGGTCTGAATCGGTTACAGTGGTTTTTAACATAACATACCATCACGCCTGTATTCCCCGAAGGGTTAGGCAGAGGCGTACTAATGTACACCCACAGTTCGCCGGTATGTTAAGGTCCCATGTATTAGGGGGCGAGCCTATAGCCAGGCACAAATTCCTAACTCCGAGCTGCTACTGGGAAATTCATAGAAAAACACTTTGCTCGACCTGGGAATCGAACCCAGGACCTCTAGCGTAGCAGTCGGGCTCAGGAAAACTTGGCTAATGAGGCAATTTAGTGGTTTTTAATATGTGTTAATTTTTCCCGAAATGATATCTTGAGACTATGGCTTCCTGATATATCAGTGGCTCTGGTTATTTATAAAATACTAGCGACCCGCCCGCGGTTTCACCCGCGCTTCCCCGTTCCTAAGAATCGTAAGGTTATGTTAAATAGCTTAAAACCTTCCTCTTCAATCATCTATCTATTAAAAAAAACATCAAAATCCGTTGCGTAGTTTTAAAGATCTAAGCATACATAGGGACAGACAGACAGCGGGAAGCGACCTTGTTTTATACTATGTAGTGATTACTCGAGCAAGTCTGTAAAATCCAGCACTATATCAGATTTGATAAACTACCTACCCACCTACCTACTATCTGATAAAACCGATTCCTACCCAGGATGATTCGTGAGGCTATTGACACATTAAAAAAACCCAAATTTCAATAGAGAAGATGGCTGGGTTCTACTAGCTGCTTGGAACCCCATTATAGAATCTATTAAATCTAAATCCAAGCCTTAAACTGCAAGACCAAAGGACACGGTGAGCTCATTCTGCGTGAATCGAATCGCTAACAATCAACAAAAATGTAGATGTTAGTAATTTTAACATTGAGACATCCAACACCTCAGTCTGCCCGTGACCATGGATGCTGTAAAGGATCCGAAACGTCGGGAATTAAATAATATCAATACAACGCGATAAAATCCGTAAAAAGTAGTTTCATTTCAATCTATCTATACTAATATATAAAGCTGAAGAGTTTGTTTGTTTGCTTGAACGCGCTAATCTCAGGAACTACTGGTCCGATTTGAAAGATTCTTTCAGTGTTACATAGCCCATTTATTGAGGAAGGCTATAGGCTATATATCATCACGCTACGCGGACGACGTCGCGGGCAGAAGCTAGTACTTAATATATAAAGCTGAAGAGTTTGTTTGTTTGTTTGTTTACTTGAACGCGCTAATCTCAGGAACTACTAGTCCGATTTTAAAAATTCTTTCACTGTTAGATAGCCCATTTATTGAGGAAGGCTATAGGCTATATATCATCACGCTACGCGGACGAAGTCGCTGGCAGAAGCTAGTGTCTAATATTTGCGTAAGTGTCAGAAATCAGGTGGTTGAAAATGATCAATAATACTACACAATTTGTCTTTATTTTCTTCATACACTTGTTGCAACAAAATCTAAGCTTACAGTATCTTCGATAGTGTCGAATGACATAAAACTAGAGACGTTTTAAAATCCATATCACGGCATGTACGTGACTTTAGGCCTTACGTAGCACTTCGCAGCAGTTAGAAAACTGGCGCGGTAATAGTTAACTAGCTGTTATGTAGTTAACTGATATTTCAGTTTAGTTACGTTCCGTTACGTGACAAACTTTGTTGGGATATGTTTCGATACTCAACTATGTTTTACTTATTTCTATTTATATTTTGGGGATGCTGGCAGGCACCAGGCGGGCGATCAGTCCTCATGTTGGGATTATTTCGCCCAGTTCCCCATTGTTGGTGGATCCCGTCATGGGTTACTGGCGCTCGACGTCGCAAATCTTCCCGTAGCCTTGCAGTCAGTTGTCCGATTGAGAGTTCTGCAAGCTGTTTTTCATTTATCTCCTCGGTTCCTAGTATTTCCCATCTAAGTAGCGCATACATTGTGCATTTTGCTATTAGATGGAAGCTTGTTTCTTCTGCTTCCCCGCATGCTGGGCATATGGGGTCCTCCTTTATTTTCATGATCGCCAGGTGTCTAAGTCCACAGTGTCCCGTTATGATCCCTATTGCTATCTTTATGTTTTCTCTGCTCATCCTCAGTAATTTTTGGGATTTCCTTTCGTCGTATGACTTTAGGAAGATTTTTGACTGTCGACAACCTTCCATTGTGTGCCATCTTTGGTTCGACTCTTTTACCATTATTCTATGGTTTTGATGTTTTACTTAGGCCGTATAACTTGTTAACAAGAACATTTTAGGTTGAAAGAAAGACATGGCGTTATTTAATGTGTAGATTCCTCTCCTTTTCTCTCTCAATCGCAAAGTGAATTCAATGTAAATTAATACTTGATACAATAATGTCGTAAACGCAGCGTTTTATTTAGCATTCGATTTTAGGAATGTGAAGGCAAATCTCGACCTGACGGGTGAGATCCAGGGTGGCTTAGTGGTCATATCGTCTGGTGTATTCAACCAGGGCTTGTAGCCAATTGGCATTCTGAAGTTCGAATAGAAACAAAATGTATGGAGATGACATTTGTGCGCGCTCGATTTGTCGAAAGCTTACGTCATTTGCATACATTGAGGATTCTATTCTATTCGATAAGCGTTCATGCCACTTGTCTACAGGCACTGAAGACACAAGACCCAGGTTCGAATCACGCCCACCGTCGAATATTTCCTTCACTAAAATCTTCAACCTTCCTTCCTGGTTAACCAATAATCTCAAGCGTAGCAAAGACGGTTAAGAAGACAAAAAAGCAATATATAAATACAATTTAAAATTTGCAGACAGCACACACATTAACACTTTCTCTCGACCTGAGAATCGAACACTGGAGATTACGCTTTTCAGTCGCGTTTACGACTCCTGAGTCAATTTAAAATTCAAATAAATTAAGCGTTTTCATTTTTACGCAGCATTGTAAATCGTATGTCTGCCAATCTCAGCACCTACCTACTTATAACCATTAAAAATAAAACAACACCTACCCTTAACCACTCATAAAAAATATACACCCTCAATAAAATAAAATGGATAAGGAAATCTAATAAAAGCCACGATGTCTTTGTGGAAAAAAATAAACCTTCACAAGTGGCATTTACTGTAAAATACAGACGCCATAATAAGGGGGGGGAATCCACGACTCCTGAAATTTTAATATAGCCTGTAGCGTACGCCAGTGTAGAACTGAAAGGATTTTTGATATTAATAAATCTTTGTTGTAGGTAAGTGTTTATAACTTTTCTTTATGATATTTTGAGGGTACATATCGCACCTTTGAAACAAAAGTAGCATAATTCAAAATGACTTTATTAAATAGAATAGATTGGAATATCATATTCTTTCAATTCCTCCAAAAAAAACTGCTGCACTGCACTTTTCGGCTAGGATAACCCATAATGATAGTGTCTTGTTTCGAAACATAAGTGATACCTTTTATTTCACACATAAATATATGATATCTAAAAATAATCTTTTGTATACGTTAAAACAATCCTTGAACTGCAATAAAAAAAAATACAGCATATCCTATTTAAACTAATATTATAATCCAAATACTAGGTACTTTGTGATTCTTATATTTTATGAGATTGCCAAAAAAGAAGAATTTTGGATTATGTCACTTTTTTTCTAAATGTGCGACATTGTATATTCGTATTGGAACATAACGTCATACTAGCATGATGTGTATACGTGTGCATAACAATTTTTTTTATGGGATTGGGGCAAACGAGCATCATCATCTGATGGTAAGCGATTATCACTGCCCATGGACACCCGCTACTCCAGAGGAGTCGCAAGTGCGTTGCCCGAATTAATATAAATAATATAATATACAAAACGGCAATTTCATAGGTAAACACCTATTATTAAACACCAATGTGATCGATTTAATAGTCGATTCTGAAGAAATTACTTTCAGGTCTTGTGCTTATTTTGTTACGGGTTGTGTATCAACTGTAACCACGGCACCTATATGTCTCAACACCAATTATATAAGATAGATTTAATATCCAGTCTTGTTCAGAGCTTTCATCAAAATTTAATAAAACCACGTAATAGTGAACTTCTACATATTTATGAGACAACGTCTACCAAATTATAATTTGATTGTATAAAAATCCTTTTTGTCCTCAAAACCTTATTAAAACTCAACAAAGCAATTGTTTTAGTATCAAGAAATCTGAATTGATCCAAATTAAATGTAAACTTAAGGTGCTCCCGCATTGAGAGCAACTGCCTGTAATGTAACGTTACAGAGTCGAGCATTCATCGGTGAGGCGAACCGAGCATAGATACTTTAAAACCGGCGAGGTTGCAATGGACTGGGATGCGCGTGAACTGAATTCTTCTGCCTTTGAAAGCTCACGAGGTAAGACCGGGCGAGTTTTATGTACCCGTCGTGCAAAATAATAGATCTATACGCTATTCTGTCAGCTGAGTTCAATATTGTACTAAACAATATTTCAATTCTCGCCTCGCACATTCTCGCCCTTCTACACCTTTTACACCAAATATGGGATGTGGAGAAAAAAATTGCGATATAAATATAAATTCTCTAAAAGCACATTTACAGCAACAATCAAATCAAACAATCGCCTGTATTTTGCCGGTTTTGAAATAATTCATGACACCAATATGGTTTCTTTTTTTTATGTACATAACAATACTATGTGGACTTAAGATGCACAACGACCGCTTCTTATAACATTTGGAATAACAGTAATTGAACTAAATGCTCAAAATTTAATTTTGAGTATTTTTTCAGTAAGAGCAGTATTTTAATGTCATAAATAAATAAAACACAGTTTGAAAATATATTAGACAAAACATACGACAAATATTACAAAATAAAAATGTTATGCTCAAAATTTAATCGGTAATGTTTAATTACAGGTGAATGCTCTTAGTGTGGGAGAACCTTTAGATGTAAAGCGTAGCGGGGTCTACGGCGTAGCACCGACAGCTACGACGTAGTAATACGCTACGTGATCAATTCCACGTCACGTATGGACTGTAGGATTGTGAAAATGAGAGCTATGCATGTTTATTACTGTGTTATCACATTGTAGAAAGAAATCACATACATACATATATACATCATAATACATATATACATCATAGAGTCACGCCTCTTTCCCGTAGGGGTCCACAGACTTCCACTTGCAACGATTCTGACATACATCTTTAGCTTCATCCTAATAGCCGATCCAGACATAAAATAGATTATACTTACCCCAAATAAGATTAGAATTATTTAAAAGAAATACTCATTGTATGTGCATTAAAATATTTAATCATTTATCGCAGCAACTTGCTCAACTACCATATTTATTATTTAAAAAAAGACTATATAAATTATTACTACTTAAGTGTTACTATAGTGTTAAGGAATTTCTAGATGATAAGTTAGATTATAAAAACATATCGTAGTTTATAGTGTAATAGTAACCCGTATTGGTGTAATTGTGTCTTTGTTGCACTAGAAATATATTTGTACGCCGTACATGGCAGAATATGATGAACCTTAAAAAAAGCCTTAAGATCTTGATGTACCATGTTCGAGCAAATAAATTATTTGATTAGATTTGATTTCATCCACACTCATCAATTTTTTCATAGGTTAGCGTCGATTTAGGGTGCTCTTGACCGAGCCATTTTTCAGACAGAAATCACAACTAATGTAATTGTAATGACACAATTAACATATACTTTCATGAGTTCCTTTATGAATCTACCTACATAGTTATTGATAGTTTGAATGTTACTTTGACAATCGTTACAGACAAACACTGCTTGGGAGTTTCTTGTGGCTTCTTCTCACAGTTTTGGGGGTTGTACTTAATATTGATGTATTAAAGTAGTACTACTAAGAAGTCTTGAGTAAATGAGACATTTAGAAGACAACTCTGACGCCCACTGAGGTATTAATTCAATTACACTTCTGATTGCAAGATGGTTCTAGCACACCACCCGATTCTCCGTCATGTAGAAAAGCCTAATAACACTCGACCCGAGAATCAAAACTGGGTCTCTAGCCACAACCACGACAGGCAAGGTACCTTTCAATCTGGAATAAATATTTGTCTAATTGAAATAAAATATTTGATTTTAACTTTGAATAAAAACTCCAATCTGTTAATTAACAAAACAAATATAGCAAAAAATCGTTACCCTTTTTTGGCGCGCCCAATCACGCAAAAACTCAGTTAATGCCAAATGACGTCAACTTTAAGCATCGATTCCATTATCACTCGTTAATAAATCCAATGTAAGGCGATGTCTTACTGCTAGCGGGTGGCGGTAAGCGATTTGAGCGAATACAATTAAGATTACAGCAAAAAAATGACAAAATTATGACGTCAGGGGGATTCGATATTGCCCAGTTGTTGGGTTGCGGAGGTCTGATGGCAGTCGTTTTGTTTAAAATACTGATATTCAGCTGCATCTCGTTAGACTGGAAGCCGAACCCAGCATAGTTGGGAAGAAGCTCGGAGGTTGATGATGACGTCAGAGAGATTCCAGTGTCGTGCAGACTAAAAAATGCAGAACAATGACATTCAGTCCTAGCTGCACCTATGTCTATATTTTGCCCTATAGATATTAAAGATCAATCGTGATCACATTCGCCATGACGAAAGTAAACAAATACCAACTTAGCTGTGAAAATTGGATCTTCACAGAATCGCTTCTAATTAATTCCTGGTTCAAATCTTGAAGTAGGTATAATAAAGATATTATGTATTTTTGTTTTAATTTTGTTTTAATTTTATAAAATACATACATACATACAATTGACTTAAAGTAACAACGTTTAGAAATATATCGCTTTATACTTAATCTCAAAGATTTTAAATGTTCTCTTTTATCTTGGTATTAAACGACTACTAATATAATCTGAACCCCTGAGAATTTCCCAAATTTTCTCTTATTGCTTACTTGAATTAGGAATTTTATGAAAAAATCATGCTTTTGGATCCACCGCTTAAGCTGTGCTTTGTCTGTTAAACAATCATGGTATTAAGTATGATAATCGCTTGTCGCCGACAATAAGACCTTAGCCTCAAGCTCAGCGTCCCACCTTTTTCGATCGTCCGGATTACGTGTGGATACACCGGCAATTCTTATTGCCTTCTGATTAATCTCTTTCAAGATTTTCCTTTGATATAAATGGGAGAATTAATCATTCGTTCTGATAGATGAGTTTTTATCTTGGGGAGTTTTTGCTGGAATTAATTTTATGAGATGGCAAGAAAATGGGGGTGGAATTGAAAGGGTTGGTGTGATTGAGATTATATCAATTGATTGTGGGATAAGTTAATAGAATTGGCTCGTTAATATTTTGGCTACGGTATAAGTTTCAAGTGGTTTTGTTGAGAAATAAATATATAACATCACGCCTATATTGTTGTCATGTTAGGCAGATGCATGTATCTATCTATACTAATATATAAAGCTGAAGAGTTTGTTTGTTTGCTTGAACGCGCTAATCTCAGGAACTACTGGTCCGATTTGAAAAATTCTTTCAGTGTTAGATAGCCCATTTATCGAGGAAGGCTATAGGCTATATATCATCACGCTACGCGGACAAGGTCGCGGGCAGAAGCTAGTATTATATATTATACTAATAATAACTACAGTTCTCCGATATACTTTTAAGGTGTTTTATAAAAGAGGACGCACTTATTGCCATTAAACGAACATAAATTCAAAATCCTAGCTGATAATTAGAATTTGGTACAAACTAAATAATGATTTACTCAGCGTAGGAATCAAACCTATGATCTCACGCTCAACACTTGAGCTTGTGACCAAGAGACAAATTATGCAGTTTATTTAACATAACCACTGACATAAAATTAATATATATTGTTATGGTGACTGTTGCCTTAAGCATTTTGCTGAATTAATAAAAAAATACATAAAAAATTATAGTTCTGTCCGTCTTACGTTTTCTTTCATCAATAATTCAATTCGAATGAACATTGCGATTAAAAAAATTGATTCGATACGTAATACCACCTCCATTTTGAGGTCATTATAAATTCAATTAGTTCTACTGTGGATACGATCAACAAACAATGTCCTGTCTACAGCTTAAGATAATGGCAATAAGGCTTGAATTCGAATGATTGAACTTCAAAATTAAGACTAGAAATTTGCACTTAACGTGTTGTGCCTTAAGCAAATAAAAATAAGGACTGAAATCGAGACTATGGATTTACATCGAATGTCAATCGCATAATAAAAATATATTTACATCATATCCACCTTATCAGTATTTACATAAGGTTTAAAATTGCATGTAATATCTGTAATAATAATCACGCGTGTCCATCGCAAAGGTCGATCAAACAAATTTAATATGCATGAATTTACCACCTTGTGGTGTTCGACATAAGGTTGAATATTACATGTGTTAGTAGCACATTCATATGTGTAAATTGGTGCAAAGTGGGGTGTCTAGACTAATGCATTCAAATATTAATGGGATCAGCTGTTACTTATAGTTGGAATATCTTTAATTTCAAAGGGTTTTTGTGATTTCTGTAACTACAAATGGAGGGTGTTAGGCCTAAAAGGGTCGTGTCCTGTTTAATTCAAAAATTCGAAGTCCTTATGTAAAGTGTAGGACTTAAAGTGGACTTATAAGTTAAGAATCGATACACTTGGCGTTGGTATTGGCTAAACGATTGGCTCTCGCGTCGAGTGTTGTGGGTTTAAATTCTTAATACCTCAATGGCATGATGGTAGGTGGCACGGCATGGAGACAGAGGTGGACAAATGTACACCCACAGTTCGCCGGTCAAATCCCATGTAATAGGAGTGAGTCAAATGCCATTATAAACAAGAACGAGAAAAAAAAAGATTTGTTTATTTATTAACTGGGCACAAATTCCGATACCAAGCTGCTTCTGAGAATTTCATAGAAATGCGCTGCTGACACTTTTCTCTGTATGGGAATCGAACCCAGGACCGCAACCATAACAGTCGCCCCTCACACGGTATAAATATTTATGGTGGCTTACAAGAACTTGGGCAAAATTCAATTAGAAGGCCTTTATCAGCATTGAATAAGTACAAAAATCTCTTCAAAGCTTCAATTTAAAGAAGATTCGGTACTCACGTCTTCCTACCTTGAAATGTCAAACGGAAAATATTTTCTCGTACCCTCCAACACAATTTCATATTGGGCGACTTGCTATCTCGAGAATAAAACAATACGAGAGATTTTTTCTCACAAAATGTGGAAGGACAGAGACGTATCGCCCCGTGTCATTGCACACAATGGCCGGTAAGTGCGGCGGTTATGAACAATAGCCGTGTTACGTCATAAGATCTTTTGGTTTAGTTGTTTATTTTGTGGTGATTTAGGTCTAAATAACCGTACTTAAAACTGTATCTTTGAACTAAGTAGTAGTAGCATTAGCGAGGATTCTCTGGCATTGCGTATTATGTTTAAAAGTTTCTAGCAATGTGGGTCGCACATTATTAGTATTCTTGTTAACCCCTCGTGCTAAGCTAAATGCTTGTGTTACGACAAGTGGGTTCACGTTGGTAGTGCAATGGGTGGGTTTCGAACCGGCAACCACATGATCGCATGTCGGACGCCCTAGCTATTAGGCTATCGCCGCTTCAAAGTGTACATAACTTCCAAAGTAAGAGGTATGTGACTTGGATTTGAACTCAAGACCTTTGAATTGGCCAGTCTAATGGTCATATCACTAAACTATAACTACTCAATTAGGTATGTCTTCTTCTTCTAAATACAGGTTTACAGGGATAGTCGTACTGAATATTATAGGACGTTATTATTCAGGTCATTTCTGATGTATCTGTGTTGAATCCGTAATATTATGGTGTCCGAAACTTAACGGTTATGTAGATTTTAAACTTTAATTTGAAAAGATCCTCCTTCCCTCCATTATTTTTGGCATTTTTTGGGATAAGAGCGTTCTAGGGTCCGTTTTTTGATTTTTCTAGTTAGGAGGCATGTCAATAAATAAAAAAGAGCAGTTTTTGCTCGACAACGGTTAGAATTAAAAAAAAATCACTAAGTGTCTTTAACTTTGAAGCATGTTTATATAAAGATTCTTCTGTACGTGTGTTTGTCACCTAACTCCTCCTAGACGGCTGAACCTATTTGGATGAAAATTTGTGTGTAGGTATAGTAGAATGGATCCCAGGATGGTTTGAAAATACAATTAGACCCGGTAGGTGGCGGTGCAGTCGGGTTCTAGAACTTTATTTATTTTCAATGCATGACAAAGTCTGCTAGTTTTTTGGGCTTGCTAGTTTTTCATTATATACTAACATTTGCCCGCGGCTTCGCTCACATGAAGCTATATCAGGAGTAAAAATAAAACCAACATTAATGATCTCTTCTTTGTATGGGTCTGTATAATTATGATAGGTCAAGCTGTATCGCAGGATCCGTTCAATAACCAACAGTGATGATCTCTTCTTTGTATGGGCCTCTATACATCAGGGAGGTCAAGCTGTATCGCAGGATCCGTTCAATTAATTCAGATAAGAAGTTCACCAGTTTTTAAGTTAGAGCATATACTTTCTAACAATGATAACGAAATTAAAATCTATTCAGTAGTTTTTGCGCCAACCCGTAACAAACAGACAAGATTTTTTTTTAAATCTCATTTTTTTTTCGGAGACGTACCTATAAATGCCCTAACCCACCTGATTTTTTTTATATCTTCAATGTACAGACACAGCTTTTATACATTACAATTTTATAATAGTAGAGGGCTACGACACGTTTGGCGTAGCGGCTGAGCAATTGGCTTCTGCGACACGTGTTGTGGGTTCGATCCCCACACTGAGCAAATATTTGTATGATCTACAGGTAGTTGTTGCGGGTCTGGGTGTTTGTGTATGTGAGAATTTGTGTTTGTAAACGCACCCGCGATACAGGAGAAATTCCTAGTGTGGGGCAACGTTTTAAAAAAAAAAACAAAACCAAAAAAAAAGGGGGAGATAAAGATAAAGACATAATCCCTCACTTTCTTATACAGTAAGGGAGCATATTGTTCATCTTTTGACAAATATTGTTTATAGTTTAATTTTTCTTAATATAATAGCCGGGCATACTTTTACGTACTCTCCGAGGCATCGCAGGAGAGAAGAGATTGAACTCACCTATCTTTCATAGGTCCTTCTGGGCGGTTGATGGCGGCATTCCCCGATATGGAGTACACATAAAGTCGCGATTCTGACTTATACCACTTGATGCTGTGCATGTCCCCACAGGATCGGCCGTCGATGCGACAGCGAAGACGAGCCGTCGTTCCCACGATTGCTGATGCATGATCTGAAAAGAAAGAAAGATATTATAGTAAGTATTTCAAGTTGTAGGCAGTTTTTTTTATACCACTAGGTGTCAAACAAGCTTACGACCCACTTGATGGTAGGCGGTTACCGTAAAAAGTAAGATTATAATGTTATTTTTAGATAACATAACATCACGCCTGTATTTCACGAAAGGTTAGGCAGGCGTACTAATGTACACCGAGAGTTTGTCGGTATGTTTAGGTCCCATGTAATAGGGGGCGAGCCTATTGCCATTAACCGGGCACAAATTCCCAACTCTTAGCTGCTACTGGGATTTCATAGAAAAACACAATTAAACTTTGAAATGAACCCAGGACCTCTAGCGTAGTAGTCGTGCCCAGGACCACTTGGCTAATGAGGCAGTTATTTTTAGTGAAGGACAAATTCAAATTCGGGCGGGAATCGAACCTGTGACTCTTGGGTGAAGCTGGGTGGGACTCGCGGTGGCTTATTTAGTCATAGCGTCTGGTGTATTGAACCAGAAGATGCAGTTTCGAATCTTGCCCGTGGTCGAGTTTTTCCTTCACTAAGGCCCACTTGCACCAACTTTTTAAATATGTTTAAATTGTATTTAAACACAATTGTATTTAAACACGATTTTTTGCATAAAAAATGCAAAAAATCACAAAAAGTTAGTTATTAGGTATGGTAACATCGTACGACATAGAACTAACCGTAAGGTAAGTCATGTCGGTTGAGAGGCAAAGTAACTTGCCTTTCAATAGATGTTACTGACGTCACCTTTAAGACGTAAGTTGAGAATGTGAAGGCAAATTTCGACATGGCAGGTGGGACTCGCGGTGGCTTAGTGGTCATATCGTCTGGCGTACCTAGCCAGAAGACGCAGGTTCGAATCCTGCCTGCGAGTCGAATTTTTCCTTCACTAAATAACTTTATAAAAATTAGCATAAAAAATGCAAAAAATCACAAAAAGTTACAATTTCTCATACTAAAATTGCGTTTAAATACAATTTCAATACATTTAAGAAGTTGGTGCAAGTGGCCTTAAAAGTAAGTTTTCAACAAATTGAACACTTAAATCACATAACATAAGTAGGCACTTGTATTGTATGTATGTTCCATTAGTGTCGTTGGATCGGGTCACCCTCGCTAATCCTCTGACCCTCTTAGCGAAGACCTGGGAAGATGAACAGCTGTATTGGAACTCCTACTCAATTAAAAACTTTGGGACGAAATAGAAAGGGTGTTTAAACTTATTTATTAGATCGGCAAGCTTGTGATTGATGCGGCTGAATATCAGTATTTTATATTGCCAAGAGCACCGAAATCGTGCTCAGGACCACAAGGCTAATGAGGCAAATATGAGGAAGTCTTTATTAGAGCAACAGGGGTTTTTTTTGTCTTCCTGTCCGTGTTTTTGCATGCGTATCATGCAAAAATCTACCACACGAATGTAGATGCAGTTTTATTGCTACTTTCAACTTCATTATTAAATACTTTGGGACACATGAAATAGATTTATTTGCTATCCGAGTCAACACTTAAGTGTTTTCAGGATGAGCCGTTCATAAATTTACCATCAGACGACGTAAGGTAACTTAGTCTGCGTTCCTCATTATGCCAACTAGAAGCAGAGTAAGTAAATTCTTTTGGGATGCGAGTGAAGTGAGTTATTTAACGTGGGAGAGCCATGCTTCGGCACGAATGGGCCGGCTCGACCGGCCTCACAGAAAACCGGCGTAAAACAACGCTTGCGTTGTGTCTCGCTGAGTGAGTGAGGTTACCGGAGGCCCAAACCCTTTTAAAAGGCGGGCAACGCACTCGTGACTCCTCTGGTGTTGCGGGTGTCCATGGGCGGCGGTTATCGCTTACCATCAGGTGATCCGTCTGCTCGTTTGCCCCCCTATACCATAAAAATAAAATACAAACCGCGGCCACCAGCTAGTTCACAACAAAAAAGCATATAGAACCTGTTATTCAGTATTCCAAATAATCCTGGTATCAACCGGTTATAACCGACTACGATCCGGTTCAATCCAGTTCAATTAAATAGCGCTTTTGTTTAACACTCGTTTATTTGTATTGCAAACTATTGGAAGGATTTTTAGACGATATTTTGTAACAGGGTTTTTTTGTGTATTTGAATGGTCGCATCTGTATGGCTGGGATATAAAAGATATTGGAGCTTATTGTTTAATACGGGTTTATGATATTCTTTCAAAGATTTCATTTATCACAAAATCTTCTATACATTTTAATGTCATTATTTTTCGCGAGATACTATGGTGAGGAATATATATTTTCACGTTTATATCACGTTGTGTAATTTCGTATGTGTGTCAGCCTAGTGCAATCCTTACTAATATCATACATGGCATTAGAAAGTAACTCTGTTTGATTATCTGTTAACTTTTTACGCCGAAAATACTGAATAGATTTTGATCGGATAAGGATAAAATTGGCAAGGAGATATTTATATTGTATCCTAGGGAAGGTCAAAAAGGCTTTTAGGTCCAGAAAAAACTATCTGTCGACCATATAAATATTTGTTCCATGCGGGAATCAAACCATCAATTCTGAACACTATTCTCGCTTGCTTAAAAAAATAAGCAGACATTTCAACCAATTTTCAACAAAAAAAAAAAAAAAGAATTACCAGGAAAGTATGAAATACAAGGAGGTTATTTCCAGTACTACAAAACGCTCTTACACAGAAGAAAAACTTATGAAAAATACTTTTCATAATTGGCCTTTAAAAATATTTCTTGTAGTTTTTTATTATTTTGCTAGGAAGCCGTTTATAAGTTGCATAATCCTAATATTGCGAACTTCAACATGTATGCTGGCCCTAATTCTGTTGAGCTAAGCCGCGAGTACGGGTGGCGCGAATCGCGTCGTCGAAAATAATGTCAAAAACTGGGTCTTATGGAAAAGAGCCGGCAAGAAACTCCTTAGAACAAAAACAGTTCAAGATTAAAAGTGGTGATGAATTCTGGTACTAAGAAAATTCTTATAATATTTTGCTTTGCATAGGAACAAAGTTCAGAAACTCACGGCCAATTATCGCAGTTACGAATCTATACTTCTATATACTAATATATAAAGCTGAAGAGTTTGTTTGTTTGCTTGAACGCGCTAATCTCGGGAACTACTGGTCCGATTTGAAAAATTCTTTCAGTGTTAGATAGCCCATTTATCGAGGAAGGTTACTTAGTCTTAGCGTGATATATCATCACGCTAAGACTAAGTAACTATTCCACGCGGACGAAGTCGCGGGCGAAGCTAGTACTTACTAGATAAATGAGGCATTAAAATCAATAAGATATATTATAGGTATAGTAATTAATCCTAAAACAAAGTAATGTATCAAGAATTTCTTGCAAGACCAATACTATTTTAACTCCTATATTAATTTACTAGCTTTTGCCCGCGGCTTCGCTCACAAGAAGCTATATTAGGAGTAAAAAATAATCCAACATTGATGAGCTCTTCTTTGTATGGGTCTGTATACATCAGAGAGGTCAAGCTATATCTCAGGATCCGTTCAATTAATTGACATAAGAAGTTCACCAGGTTTTAAGTTGGGGCATATACTTTCTAACACTAATAACAAAATTTAAATCTAGAGATTCGGTCGATTCGGAGACATTTATATACCTTAACCCACTTGTTTTTTTTTCAATATCTTCAGTGTACAGACGTAGCTTTTTTATAATTTTATAATAGGAGAGAGATAAAGATAAATACATAATCCCTCACGTGTTTTATACAATAAGGGATCATATTGTTCATCTTATGACAAACCGGGCATATTTTTACGTACTCTCCGACGCAACGAGGGATTTCGATGTGTTAAAAATACCCAGCAGCCAACTCCTGCAGATTAATTGATTATTCATAAAGTTATTTAGTGAAGGAAAAAATCGACTCGCAGGCAGGATTCGAACCTGCGTCTTCTGGCTAGGTACGCCAGACGCTATGACCACTAAGCCACCGCGAGTCCCACCTGCCATGTCGAAATTTGCCTTCACATTCTGAACTTACGTCTTATAGGTGACGTCAGTAACATCTATTGAAAGGCAAGTTACTTTGCCTCTCAACCGACATGACTTACCTTACGGTTAGTTCTATGTCGTACGATGCTACCATACCTGATAACTAACTTTTTGTTTTTTTGCATTTTTCATGCTAATTTTATAAAGTTATTTAGTGAAGGAAAAATTCACTAAATAACTTTATAAAATTAGAATGAAAAATGCAAAAAAATCACAAAAAGTTGATTATTCATAGTTATACCCACGAGTCTATCCGCTATTAAAACCGCTCACGCTACCGCGTCCTCTGTACAAGCTACTTTAAGCTTAAGTCCCGAGCGAAACAACTGCTAATTTTGTTGCGAGAAAAATGCTACATAATCCTAGAGCTCTGCTCGCTCCCCGACGGTTTAGCGTCATAAAAACTCTTGAACACGAGCTTGGAATTCTTTATTCTTTGTAAATTGTGGAACATGCAAACCTTTTTGAAGTAATCTTGCATGCTGATGTTGATATTCGTGTGAACGTCGAAATCCTGCTTAGAACAACATGGATTATTGGAACTTTTATAATAGCAGAGAGTATAAACTGAAGCGGCGGTAGCCTAATGGCTAGGGCCGGACTTGCAATCATGTGGTTGCCGGTTCGAAACCCACCCATTGCACTACCGACGTAAACCCACTCGTAACACAAGCATTTTAGCCTAGCACGAGGGGTTAACAAGAATACTAGTTATGTCCGATTCACATTGCTAGTAGGTAAGCTTTATTTAAAAAAAAACCTGTCTTAATAGTCTAGTTGTCTTAAGCGCGATTGCTACGCTAGAGGTCCTAGGTCCGATCACCAGGTTGAGCAGTATTGTTGGGCTTTTCAAATATGATCATGCAAATCCGCGTGAGAAGATCAGCGATTATGAAAAACTGCTGCGTCATTCAGTTGATTTACTTAAACGAGCTGTTTTGTAAAACAGCTAGCGATTATGTAAAACATCGACTGATACAATCCAACTTAATTACAATTAAATCCGCAATCTTCCAACTTCATCGCTTACATTACATCTATAAAGGTCTTTGAATAACAGATTACAACGTTAATAGCTGTACGGGGTGACAGAATTAGAAATTGTAATTTAATTTTAACAAATGGCCGTATTTTTAAATTAACACCTTTGTCGGCTTTGTTGACTGTTTAACAAAAGCGTATTATTCCTTTTCTGGTCAAAAGAATAATTTGGGGTGTCGGCGAAATATTTTCAGATTTAAGAGAATTTATTTAAGGACCTTTGAATGCTGTCGAGATGTTTTTCTTGCTTTGATTTTAATGGACCGTATTTTGATGTTTGTGGATGGAAACAAAAGAATTGTTGGTTATGAGATTGAAGTGAATGTGAGCTTATAGAAGGTGAAGTTATCAATATGGTTAGTACATACATAATCAACCCATATACTGTCCCACTGCTGGGCACGGGTCTCCTCTCAGTATGAGAGGGATTAGGCTATAGTCCACCACGCTTGCCTAATGCGAGTTGGCAGACTTAACACGCCACCGTCGAGAAAATCTCTCAGGCATGCAAGTTTCCTCTTTTTTTTATAGTATAGGGGAACAAACGAGCAGACGGATCACCTGATGGTAAGCGATAACCGTCGCCCATGGACACCCGCAACACCAGAGGAGTCACAAGTGCGTTGCCCGCCTTTTAAAAGGGTTTGGGCCTCCGGTAACCTCATTGACTTGGCGAAACGCAACGCAAGCGTTGTTTCGCACCGGTTTTCTGTGAGGCAGTGGTATTACTCCGGTCGAGCCGGCCCTTTCGTGCCGAAGCATGGCTCTCCCACGTGAATTTTACAACCTGTAGCAGAGCAAGTACCTTCATAGTGTAAGCGCAAGACCTGAAAGTAGTTTGTTCAGAATCGATTGCAGTGGTTTTGAATAATAATAATGTGTTAATCTTTCCCAAAATGATTACTATTATACTTGAGACTAACTGAAACTGAAAAAAGAGAGAATTATAAATATACAAGTACAAGTCAAACATTTTTCTTTATCTTCAATCTTATTATTTCAAGCTACTCTATTGAAAGAATTTGTCAGCACCAGATTTTTAATTTTCCATTCTTCAATTTACTTTACTAATGTTGTAGTAACAAAACTTAATTTATGTTTTATCTAAAAAGACTAACAACTTTAAGTAAGTAAGTATTACTAAGTAATATTCATTTATGTTAAAAGCCTATTAATTATAATTAACGTGGTCTTTAGATTTAGGGTCGGTATTAATACTCAAATAATTTTAATTTTAATATGAGTTGACTGCTAAAATCTAATCAAAATTTTCATTTTCTTAAAACGTAATTATTCTTAGTTATTAATGTGATATATTTTTAGATAAAATAATATTTTTTAACCTCGTTAGTGTACTAGCGAACGCAGTAAGATAATTGGGAGAGTGGGTCGATCGGTTAATGATGTTAAGCTGTACTTGCCAAGGTTACGTTGTGGCTGGATCATTATTGTTAATAGCATCGAACATTGTCATGTTCTTAGTGAAATTATGATGAAAACGAATTTAGGAGAAATCATGTCAGTCAAATTGAATGATAAAATTGAAATGTCAACCAATTTTAAGGGAATTCATAACAATTCAATGATACATTGTTCTTTGTATTATTTTTTCTTTTAGAAGACTTTTGAAGAGGTACTTCATAGACCTACAAAGTACTCTCAAACTTCAAACAAATATACATGGACCACAAAAAAAATGCCTTTCTAGAATATCGCCTTAATTTCGTTATGGCAATATTCTGCCAAGGCCCGATGGAGGCCATTTATACCAGGCCACCTTTTTAACCGCTTTGCCAATTGTTTCTATTAACTCGATTTGTGCCAGGTATTTACGCGCTAAAGTCAAAACAACAAGTCGAGATGGTTTACACAGATTCCGACGTAAGAGTGGTTGCCCGCCAGTCAGACCTTTAGAAGTCCTACCAACGAGCAAGTCAGATATTTTCTCGCCTCTTACGAGATGCCTATCTAAACTCTTACGTGGGAGAGCCATGCTTCGGCACGAATTGGCCAGCTCGACCGGAGTGATACCACGGCCTCAAAGAAAACTGGCGTGAAACAACGCTTGCATTGTGTTTAGCCGAGTGAGTGAGGTTACCGGAGGCCCAAACCCTTTTAAAAGGCGGGCAACGCACTCGTAACTCCTCTGGTGTTGCGGACGTCCATCGGCGGCGGTTATCGCTTACCATCTGGTGATCCGCCTGCTTGTTTGCTCCCCTATCCCATAAAAAAAAGGCAGTGAGGAACAGTATTGTAACCCGTACCCACAATAAGAAAACATGTCGTAAAACAGTGTTATTATTGCCAAAAATCGTATAAAACACTCAATTTAACCGTAACAAACTTCTATCACACGAGTAAGAACTAAATTCTCAAGTTTCCGATTCCACCCGAAGAATCCCGAAGTGGCCCGAACGCCACATAAATTGTCGGCCAATTACATGCTACACGTTTATCGCCCAAGTTTCTTCTGAAATATATCTTTTTTATTGTCATAGTTTTTAAAAAGGTTCAATGTTCATATTATAGATGGGGTCTCCTTAGAATACATGGCTATTTCATTAGTGTTTTCGGATTTTCTAAAAACAATTATTGGATCATTTTGTATATGTCAAAATATTTCTCCTATTGAATAAATGATCTCATTTAAAATATATTTTTTTCTTAATTACTACATTTGTTTTAATATTTCATGACAGTAATTAGGCTTTATCAAACAAAACGAAATAATTAGCGATACAATTAATATATCTATACTAATATACAAAGCCGAAGAGTTTGTTTGTTTGTTTGTTTTCGCTAATCTCAGGAAGTACTGGTCTGATTTGAAAAATTCTTTCAGTGTTAGATAGCCCATTTATTGAGGAAGGCTATTGGCTATATATCACCACGCTACGCGGACTATGTCGCGGGCAGAAGCTAGTCATCAATATAACCAAATTTCTTACTACTATTAAAATTCGCCGAACTTACTAACATTTCTACCAACCCTTATAGCCGTGAATTGACAATAAATTGAAACATTAAGAATGCCAGAAATAATTAGAGCACTCGTTACAAAACAATTTAGAATGTCATCTTCGGTAACCATTTCAATTTGCCAAAACGAAATTAACTAATCTTGTTAGCTTCCATTTTGAATTCATTAAGGAATCGTATTTTCTGAAAATTGTTAGGTTTTCACAAGTTAAAGTGTAATGCCCGCTATTGTATTAGTTCAGTTTATTTTGAATTACTTAAATTAGACAGTTATGGAAATGCCCGCGAATTTACTACCGTGGTTTAATAATACCCATGACAAATGTGAAACCCATCTAGAAATAGGATTGTTAATTTTTTATCAACAAAAAACAAAATTTTAATCTGTTCAAAAATGATGTTATTAGAATGTTAATTTTATGCTAGACAGAGAGGGCACTATACATAGAGATGACGTCAAGTCTAACTATACAAATTCAGCACTAATACTCGTTTTGTAGGAAAGGGACAGAGCATTTGTCCTATCCGTCCCTACCAAAACCCTTAAATCTTAGATTATTAGGTGTAATTTTTTTTGAGAATACGAATTAGGTATACCTACTTCTTTATAATGAATGTTATTTTTAAGAAATCTAAAAGTAGTTGCCTGGCCACTGCTTTATTGACACGGGACCACTTTCTAGAAACACAGATTGAAGATTAATAGAATAATTACAATAACAAAACATAGAATGAAGGAAACTCAAAACAAAACAACTCACCATCTTGATCCAAAAACAAAACTACCCAACAACCAAGTAACAGAACAACAATGAATTCATACACGCGGCAAAACGTCTGACAAGCGTACATTACACGCAACATTAAAAGTTTCACCGCTACATAAATATGCGGCTAATTTGCAAAGTTGCCGACGATTTGGCAGTCTACCCGCTTTTGGAGATATTATTTACTACGAACGAAAAGTATTGCAGCTATCTTTTTCCCCTAGTTTTGGGGTAATGGAGACTACCGAGTCCTTGATTGGGTGAATATTTCAGTAGCTCCATAGATCTTGTGTGAAGGATATATTTGGATACTCGTAGAATTAAGTTATTTTAGTGAAGGAAAATTTTGACTGCGGATAGGATTCGAATCTAGGTCTTGTGCTTTAGATACACCAGACCACTAAGGCACACAATCTAAACTCCTAGCTGCTACTGGGCAATTCATAGAAAATCCCAATAACACTTTGCTTGACCTGGGAATTAAACCCCGGAACTCTAGGTCAAGACCACTAGACTAATGAGGAATTATCTAATTAAATTAAATTCTCTAATTGCAAACCATGCTCTCGTCGTGTGATAGGTAAGATATTCTTAGGCCCACTTGCACCAAATTCTTAAATGTGTTTAAATGGCATTTAAACACAATTTTTCATAGAAATTTCGTGTTTAAATTAAATTTAAACACCTTTATGAAGTTGGTGCAAGTGGGTCTTAGTCTGAAGATGGATTTGAATACAATTCCTACCTTCCATTCAGATTCGAGAAAATATCTGACTTGTTCGGTAGTAGAAAATCCCTACGTCGATGTCTATTTTCAAGCACTATTGTCATTTTGACTTTTATGCGCGAGAGTCAGTGCCAATTAGTATAAAAAAGCAGGCAGTATAATTACGAGTACATGTAACAGAAAATGTATTTTTTAATAATCCCTCTGCGGCAAACAAAACATGTAGCTACAAAAGTTACCCTAAGCTCATCGAAGAACATGCCTAAAAACTGCTCTAAAACATGCTCAACAAAATAATTACATACACTTTTCCCCCTAACTTTACTTTAATAATACCCACTTTATTCCTAAGGGTACTTCCGAAAGGTAAAGGGTAATCATGAGAAGAACTCAGGGTAATATCGTTAGACAGAAAAAGTTAAAATCGTATGTTCACGCGCGTTGTAAGGGTTTTTTATTAGAAAACTTTACTCATTTGTCCTCATGTATGTTTTAAGAAGGGCTGCAAAATTAGCGGTTTATAACCAGAAAGGGAACAGGCGCGTAAACTAGAATAGACATATTAAATGAAGCATATTCAAACATTTGGAAATATGACAGCGCGTTTAAAGATGGACAATTATTACATGAGAGCTCTAACATTCCAGCAAATAGTACCTACCTATAGTCTATCTATAGGATTGCAGAATCAATGTACAATACTGATTCTATATTATAATATGTTGTCTGCGATAAGTGATATTTATACCCATAAAAAGATCGTTAAGCTGCCTCATTAGCCAAGTAGTCCTGAGCGCGACTGCTACGCTAGAGGTCCTGGGTTCGATTCCCAGGTCGAGCAAAGTTATTGTGTTTTTTTATGAAATTCCCAGTAGCAGCTCGGAGTTAGGAATTTGTGCCCGGTTAATGGCAATAGGCTCGCCCCCTATTATATGGGACCTAAACATACCGGCGAACTATGGGTGTACATTAGTACGCCTCTGCCTAACCCTTCGGGAAATACAAGCGTGATGGTATGTAAAAGATCGTTAAAGATACTTTAAAGAAAAGCCTTACCGAAATCTAAGATTATAGAATCTTTAAGATTTTGTTTATAATTATAAACTTTGACGTAGGTCGCGTAGAAATTTCTAACTATAACTGTCTTCATTAATAATTTTAGACAAATAATTAAATCTAGACAACTTCGAATCTAAATTAAAATTAATTATTGTTGATTATGAAATTAAATTTCGTAGTGACTAAACAAAAGAAAACTTTGAAATCTGAACTTGACGAATTAGCAAAATTTGGGTGACCCAAACTTGTAAGGGGTAAGTTTATGCTGTTATTTTGTTTTGTAAGGGTAACTTTGAGAATGACGACCTTTAAATGAGTATGACAGTTGAACTTTGACGATATCTTTATTTCCAGTAGAGTGGAGCTGAGACCGTCCTACTTATATCTTTTACAAAATTTAACAATAAAGGTTAGGTCTAGATACCTTCAGTTTTTATTTAAAATTACAGGTAAACTAAGATACTATTTTAATTGTATCCTCTTTTTCAGTACCTACTGCTCTGCCTCGTTAGTCTAGGGTCGTAAACGCGATTGTTAGGATCCAAAGGAACTTATAGCTTCCTATAACCTTCACGCTCAGCCGAGCAGCGGCTACCAGATAAATGAGATAGTGCCCTTTTCTTGCATTCCCTTGTCACAGCCATGGGATTTGTAATATTTGCCACGACCAAGATAAGCTACGGTCCAGCAATCGCCTGGCTCCTTCAAGGGGGAGGTCATTGCCTTACATGCTAGTATAGGGTAATTGCGGGTAGTCCATTAGGGCCATTGTTTGGTCGGGTGGCGGACTTCCCAAGTCAACCGCCCGTAGGCTACAAGTCATTGAGCCCAGAGGTCTTTCTGTAGATGAGACAGTCATCTACGCTGTTCCCATCAAGATTACCCACTTATTTTCCTATCATTATTACCCGCTTATTTAATGGCCCCACCTCAACACAACTCGCTCGCATGTTTGCACATGTCCTAATAACACGCGCAGTACTAGCACACGGGTGCAAGCAACATTGTTAGTTAATAAACGGTACTTGCAGATGTAACTGTCAGGTGGAAATTAGTTCACATTTGTAATTGTTACAGTTTGAATGAAAAACATTGTTGTTCATTTTGTTGAAGCTCGTGCAAGCGGTTTTATCGCTTATTATGTAGGTAAGTAATTTTATTTTACTGTGTGCGGTAATGAATGGAAAAATATAATAGTGGCACACTTCATTCAGCGTTTGGTCTTAGGTTTGATTCCCAAGTTTAGCAGTTTTATCGGTTTTTTGTTTCAATATTCGTAACTCGTGTCATATGTGCAAGTCCAAAATATATTTTCCTTTTTTTATCATAATTCTACACACATTACCAAACGTGGGTGAGAATCACCCAAAAACTTTGTGAAAAATACCAGAAATTGGGCTACGTAAGTCTGATGGTAAAAATACTAAAATTCAACCGGATTCAGGTTAACTGAAAGCGGACCCCAATAGGGTGAGGATGACAAATTGATTTAAAAATGAAATTCATTACTTCAATTGATTCAACTCCAAAACCAATAAAATAGCAGAGCAATAGATACTGAAACATTTCAGTGCAGTCCACGTTTCAGTCTAGCATCTTCAGCGAAATAGGTTAATATTTCGTGTGGATCATACGAAATGAACGAATGAATGAAATTGAACCGCTCAGCAAAATGTATTTTGTATGCTTCAAAATTTACAACGTATTGGGGTTCGGACTTTGAATTTGGATGTAATACTGGTATTGGGCTTTTTTTTTTTAATAAAGCTTAGCTTTTGAATTTGTATTTGGAATAATTAAACAGTAATTTATTTTAGATCTTACAGAATTAATATAATAAAAAATTGATTGTTTTTTATTATTTTGTGATATTTATGATATCGAAACCAGGGCCACCTCTACTTATTGTGTCACAATCGTCACTCAATGACTATAGAATTATTGATTTTTGACAGTTTCTGGCAGTTCTTATGTAAATTTGCTAGTACATAATATTCAAATGCCTTCGGTGTTTTAATAATATAAATTAAATTATAACTGTATCTGGCCCTGACGCAGTATTTGTGGGTTTTTCTATAAAAATCTCCCTGCAAAGAGGCAGACAGAGGTGTACCAATGTACACTTACATTTAGTTCGCCGATATGCAAAATGCGATGTAACAAAACAATAATTTCCCATCACTGTCGATATCGACAGCTACACATCACTAAACGCGATAAGACCGCAGTGTGACACAAACTTGCTATCTGCGCCCATATTTCAAATGTAAACTGTTATTAACTGAAATGATCTATTACAACACTAGTGAACCGTGTGTTTAACAAACATTTCATACAATGTTTTGGTTTAAAGTGACAGGACTTTACATATCGAGGTGAAATCAAATGCATTGTATTTATACTTTAAAAAATACTTTCTGAATAAAAAGTGTTTGTTTATGTAAGTAAGTATATATATAATTATGTATTATAATAATGATTTTGATAATGATGATTTGATGACGAATGGGCCGGCCCGACCGGAGTAATTCCACGGCCTCACAGAAAACCGGCGTGAAACAACGCTTGCGTTGTGTTTCGCCGAGTTAATGAGGTTACCGGAGGCCCAAACCCTTTAAAAGGGCGGGCAACGCACTTGCGACTCCTCTGGTGTTGTGGGTGTCCATGGGCGGCGGTTATCGCGTACCATCAGGTGATCCGTTTGCTCGTTTGCTCCCCTATCCCATAAAAAGGAAAGCTTTAAATTATTAGATAATTTAAATTTATTTTAGAATTATGATAACATTTTTACTTAATATCAATAATGCGCGTCATACTTACTGTAGGTCTCTAATAAATAGGTTCATAATAAACTGTGATGATACCAAAAGGTTTGCAAAGCAATTTAAAAAATATTCTTGACTTTTTGCTCCATAAGAGATAACATTTTCATAAATCAGTGATAAATTCCACTCCTCCCTTGCACGACAACATTAATCATCGACATTACAAAGTATCGACACTTACCATCACTGTTGCGCGACAAAAACGATGACGTCACTGGTGAAGTAACGCACATTTTTCTTCCATTATCGTTCTTAACGATAATGTTCGTTGGAATGGCCCAATTTGGTTTATGAAAAAATATTCTATACCGTGGCGGTAATACATGGTAAAAATCTCTTTTTATAGATTTGGGTTAACGAAAATTACGCAAGAAATTGTCTATATTGGTCTAAAGAACCCAAGACAGGTTTCTTATAGAACAGATATATCGTCACGCCTGTATTCTCCAAAGGGTAAGACAGAGGTGTACTCTGCTCTACACCATCCAGGTCCTGCATTCGATTCCCAGGTCGAGCTAAGTGTTATTGGGTTTTTCAATAGAATTATCAGTAGCGGCTCGGAGTTTGCATACTATATGTGTCCCGTTATTGGCAATAGGCTCGTCCCTATTACGTGGGACCTATACCGCTGAACTGTAGTTTTAATACCTCTGCCTAACCCTTTGAATATAATAGACAGAATATATTTGAATCGGGGATTGAACTAACAAACCTAAAGTCATCCGTACGACTTAAGTATGGGCCCATCGAGTCATTTTCATCCACGATCTTTGTTTTTTTTATTGAATTAATCTAAACACGAACTGACCTAGCCATCTGGTGGTATGAAGTCATCGTCACCCATGGACACCTGCAACACCAGAGGAGTTGTGGATGCATTGTCAACCTATAGGAGCCCCTACGGACTGCAGACTGCCAGAACCGCAGCAACCGAAGGGGAACTGGCTCTTACGTGCAAAAGTCTAAACACACACCAAGGTGCTTTACGACAGAATCCAACGTAAGGGTGGTCGCCAGCTAGTCAGACCCTAAGAGATCCAACCACCGAGCAAAGATCTTAGAAAATTCTTGAATTTGCAACTCCTATGTATAAAATCCTAGATATCTAGCCAGTCCAATCTTCTCAGTAACACATAAATTTATTAAATAGGACCACCCATCGTCTCCGGAGCCCCATAAATAAACACTGGAATACTTTTATCAAACGTTTCCAAACTTTTTCACTTGAGAGTGCGGAGTTGCCGTGAACTTTTTAATTCGTTGCTAATCTTGAAACATAAATCCGCTGTTTGCATCTTTAAGAACGGGGCTATGAAGTAAGCGAGAATCAAAACATATTTCAAGTCCTTTTTATTCCTTTAGAGTCTGGTGGACTGAATTTCCCATTCAAACGTTATACCAAAATAAATCGCAATTCAAACACAATTTTATCAAAGTGCTTTTACAAGCGTTTATGAAACGTTAAGATTCTATGTAGTTGCACGGATCCAAAAGGTTGATCCTATGGAGAAGAATCCTGCAAGAAAATTCATGGATTTACTATCCGGATTCCGATAGGTACCGTTAATCTAGGTTCTTGTTCTACTATTTCGTCCAAAATACCTACTTCATTGGAAATAAATGCAAACGAATGCATTTCATGATAATTTTACCAAGTTTGGAACAATTTTCCGTTCATTTATTACCCGTATAAAATATAATCCATAAAATATAATAATATTATTTTATTATATTTTATGGATTATCAAATACCTAACTTTCTGCTATTATCGCAGTGGTTGGATAATGGACTTCTGCACCGCAATCTACGGGATCAATTCCTGTGTGGAACAAATATTTGTAAAGCATAAAGGGGTGTTCATTTGCATACTTTGTGTTTTGTAAGCGCACTCACTGCAGATCTATATGTATGTAGATCTCTGTCTATCTTATCGGGGAATGCAAGTGGATGTTATGTTGTTTTTCAAGTTTTTTCAAAATCGATCGCTGACCTCAAGGCCTCAACAAAGCTTTAGGCAAGTCCAAATAGGAAGCGCGTTATGATTAATACGAGTTTCCAACTGTGGCGTTGAAGCAAGCCTGGACTTAAGCGGTGATGTGTTAGTGGTGATTGATCGCTCCTGGTGATGAATAATCACCGCACTATTACGCTCCAATATCGGAAAGATTAGGCAGAGATGTAATTTACCCATAGTTGGTTGATCCCAGGTGTCGGAGGCCGAATTTATTGCCATTAAACGAGCTGGTACTGAGAATTTTATAGAAATACGCAATAATACTTTTACCTGACGTGGGAATCGAAGATGAGTTCACACACACACCTATTATAAAATCATAAAAAAATGTGGCTGTACATTGAAGATAATTATATTAAAAAAACAAGTGGGTTTGGATGTATAAACAGCTCCGTACCAAAAATGCGCTCCAAATGTTACGCTGTGTCCGAACCAAAATGTTAAGCTGCGCTCGCCGTGGTCAATGTGTGGATGGGTGACCTTTCTTAACACATCGAGACCCCTTCGTGACTCGGAGAGCACGTAAAGCCATCGGTCCCGGTTGTCAGTGGTAGTCAGATTCAATTCAGATAGTCAGAGCCAATTGTTAGTGGTAGTCTGAAGCCCAAAAATGCCTGACAACCAGTCTATCCTCCGAATATCGGTATTGCCCAGAAATTGGGTTGCGGAGGTCTGATGGCAGTCGCTTCGGGTAAAATACTGGTATTTAGCCGAAGCCGAAGGTTCGAACCCCACCCATTGCACTACCGACGTGAATCCACTCGTAACACAAGCAATCTAGCTTAGCACGAGGGGTTAACAAGAATACTAGTAATGTGCGACCCGCATTGCTAGTAAGCTTTTTTTTAAAGAAAAAAAAGTATTATAAGATAAGGTATTTTTCCCTTTCTATACCCAAAAAAGTATCATTATTCGGAACTAACGACTGTTCGTTTTTGTTTTGTGTATCATGACGCTAATGAGTTTGGCATCCGGCAGAAATGTGACTGATTTATTACAGTATTCATGTACGTCTTGATTTTTAGCCAATTGAGCAAAAAAATTCTTATTTTTTAAGAAAAGCAGAAAAACTGCCTCGTTAGTCTAATGTTCCCAAGTGCGACCGCTACGCTAGATGTCCTGGGTTCGATTCCCAGGTCAAGCAAAGTGTTATTGGGTTTTTCTATGAAAATAACTCTATAATCTTAGCATGAAAATGCAAAATAATCACAAAAAGATGTTAACTATTGTGTTTAGTAAGTTGGTGTAACAACAAAATATATTTTTTGTCAGACAACATACATTATTGACAATTATACATTAACTTGACAATTATACATTAACATAAGCAATTAATGCTATAATTAACGAATAAATTATATCTACACTAATTACAAACGTTTAGTATCCATTAGGGTGATATAATTAATGTCATTAAATTTTAGTGTGGCCTAAAGGTGGCCTGGTACTAAGAGATAATTTACTTTATTTGATTAAGACTGACGTGGGAGACCCATGCTTCAGCACGAATGGGCCGGCTCAACCGGAGTGATACCAAGGCCTCACTGAAAACCGGCGTAAAACAACGCTTACGTTGTGTTTCGCTGAGTGAGCAAGGATATCGAAAGCCCAAACCCTTTTAAAAGGCCGGTAACGCACTTGTGACTCCTCTGGTGTTGCGCGTGTCCATGGGCGGTGATTATCGCTTACCATCAGGTGATCTATCTGCACGTTTGCTCCCCGAACCCATAAAGCAGCAGCTCGGAGCTTCGGTCCCCATTTGATACTAATGGGATCTAAAAATATCCGAGCGAACTGTGGGTATCGCTTTCTATCAGGCGATATGTCTGCTCTTTTGGCTTCCTATCAAATAAAAAAAAACATTCTATATTTCACTTACCACAATGATGTTCCAACCCCAGATTACCTCAGCCCCGAAATTCAACCCTAGAACGGACAGCCACTATAAACAACGTTTTGTTACATCATGCAGGCGGGGGGTTAAGCTTTGTTTGAAACGCACTCGCCAAGTTTCGTGCTTATGTTAGTGCTAAGTTATGGCACGAAATTATGGGGGACTTAAGCGCTGTCATATGTTATACTTAATGCTTGTGCTTAAGCAGGCGTGTTGTGCTTGTTTTAAGTTATAAATCTGTTTCTTTTAGTTTCTTTGTAGACCTATATCTTTGTATTAAGTTTTGGAGTTCTGAAGTTAAATTCTAAGATACATACTTTGACTTTTGAGTGCGTATTTATAGTAATTATCACATGCTTAAATGGTTAGTGAAGACTTGAAATCTGTATGTCTGAGAGATTTTCTCGACGGCATGTGAAGTCTGCCAACCCGCATTAGGCTAGCGTGGTGGACTATAGCCTAATCCCTCTCATTGTGAGAGGAGACCCGTGACCGACAGTGGGACAGAATAATGCGTTGATTTATTTATTTATCTCTACTATTATAAAATTGTAGAAAAGCTGTGTCTGTACACTGAAGATATAAAAAAACAAGTGGGTTAGGGTATATAAACGTCTCCTAACCCAAAACTGTGATTTATAAAATTCTTGTCTGTTTGGTTTGTTACGGGTTAGCATCAAAACTACTGAATAGATTTTAATTTTGTTATCACTGTTAGAAAATATATGCTCCAACTTCAAAACTGGTAAACTTTTTATCTCAATTAATTTAACGGATCCCGAGATACAGCTTGACCTCTCTGATATATAGAGGTCATCGCTGTTGGATTTATATATATATTTTTTTAATTCATTCAGGCGAGCGAAACCGCGGGCAAAAGCTAGTCATTTACATAACTTAACTCAACAATCAGCCATCCTTACAATCCTCAAAAACTACTGAATTATGGATTTTCATTCAGTTTTCACCAATGGACGGTGTGATTCACGAGGAAGGTTTTAAGGTATTTAACATCATGCCACGACTCTTAAGAACAGGGTAAAACCATAGGATACAGTTAGTATCTTGTTATAAGAACTCAATAAAACAAACAGAATATTATAAATTCTAAATCCCCCGGCGATATTGGGATAGAAAACAATTATAATAATATATTATACATAATAACAAAATTCCTAAAACACACAAAACCCAATCAAAACAAACTCTACAAAATTTCCGCTAAATTTCACTCTTAATAAATTTCATAAATACGTGTTTGGAACTAACATCGGGATTAATATTCACACTCAGTGAACATTTGAGGGTTAAAACTGGAATCTATTCCAGTAACTATCAAATTAATATCGTATTTGGGATTGGATAGGATTAATTACAAATTACTGCTCGATATGCATTGTTCTGTCATAAAAAGCATGGTCGTTGGTCGTAAAGGATAGTGATATTTTACTGCCTCATTAGGTGGTCCTGGGTTCGATTCCCAGGTCGAGCAGTGTCATTGATAATGACAATTAATCTTATCACAAAATTCCCATAAACTATGTAAGTACTATTTTTAAATCTTGTCTGTTTATTATATAAAGCTGAAGAGTTTGTTTGTTTGTTTGCTTGAACGCGCTAATCTCAGGAACTACTAGTCCGATTAGAAAAAATCTTTCAGTGTTAGATAGCCTATTTATTGAGGAAGGCTATAGACTATCTTTTGACTTTGACTTTGACTTATATATCATCACGCTACGCGGACGAAGTCGCGGGCAGGAGCTAGTACAATAATAATTAGAATTTAAATATTCTGTTAATGTCATTCGGGATGTGTTATGTTTACTAACAATTAATTGTGATTATTATGTTGGTACCTCTTTGGCTTTCGTTCTAAAATGGTCTTAAATCATGGACAAAAATCTATAAAAGTAGTTGTCTGTGTTGCCAGCTGCCAATCTTTATTCAACCTATAAATAAGTTTACAATTGGTACAAGTACATACATATTAATGTGGTTATTATTTTCTTCTTCTCTTCTCTACTATTATAAAATTGTAAAAAAGCTGTGTCTTTACATTGAATGTATTTGAAAAAAAAACAAGTGGGTTATGGTATATAAACGTCTCCGAACCCAAAAATGTGATTTTTAAAATTCTTATAAAGTTTCCAAACCAACTACAACTACTCGCAATCACAGACGATAACTCACGAAAAATACACTCCAACTAGACCGAAAAACGCATTACATTCTACGTAATTTATAGCGGGGCTTGCGACACGACACGACAAAAAGTCGACAAATCGCCACTCCGCGCGACTATGCCCTCGAGAAGGTGATTTTTCACAGAGATTGCCCGTCGCCTATGATATGTGGTAAGGAAATAGGTACTTCTTATAATAACTCGCACTCTTGACTTGACTTCGAGAACATAATACGACTTCTAGCTATATTTCTTCGCACTAAAACTATTGTAGAAAAAGATTTTTCAAGCTTTCGCAAGAATCGGTTCTTATATTATAAGCAAAGGGTTATTGAGATTTTCTACGAAATCCTTAAGAGTCTGGTGGATAGAATTTCCAATACAAACAAATGAATCGTAATTCAAACAAAATTTTTACAAAGTGTATTACTATTCGGATTCAGGTGCCGTTATACTAGATTCCTGCTCTGCACTCTCTGCACCATTTCATCCAAAATATTTCACTGGAAATATAGTACATACAATCACGCCTGTATTCCCCGAAGGGTTAGGCAGAAACGTACTAATGTATACCCACAGTTCGCCGGTATGTTTAGGTCCCATGTAATAGGGGGTGAGCCTATTGCCATTAACTGGGCACGAATTCCTAACTCCGAGCTGTTACTGGGAATTTCATAGAAAACCCAATAACACTTTGCTCGACCTGGGAATCGAACCCAGAACCTCTAGCGTAGCACTCAGTCGCGCTCAGGCACAACTTGGCTAATGAGGCAGTTAAATAAAGTAAATGTAAGCGAAAGCAATTATTGACAACTTTGCCAAGTTTGGAACTATTTTCCGGCCGTTTATTACCAGTCAAGTAGTTTTAGACGAAATGGTATTGTATTATAATAATAATACAATTTGATAAAATACGTCAAAATACTAATCAGAAAGCCCTGTCAAAACTATGAGCTATCAAAAGCGAGTTTATCAAAACTTCAGGTACCAACATTGTTTTTAATATTTTTTTTTAGCGCAACGGACATGTTGCAGTCAGCCCAGGAATAACTATACAAAACTTTAACATACAATTCCATGTTCAACTGTATTTCCAGAATGGCCGCCAGTCAAAAATGGCTGCCGAACTTTGGAAGCGTCCGACGTTGAAACTAGCTTTTATGTAGTGATTGGGTTCGACAGATCCATGCTATTTTTGTAGCTTAGCGGTTTGTTGTTTAGTTGGAGTTCTTTTTAGCATGTAACCTCCCTGTTTTTAACTTTTGTGACAAAACTAGTGTTGTTCTGTGTGTTTTGACTTTTGCGCGTGAGAGCTAGTTCCCTCTCGGTTGCTGCGGCTTTGGCAGTCTGCTGTCCACAACGCAGTGGCATCTTCTTTGGTGTTGCAAGTGTCCTTGGGCGGCTATGACTACCTACTTACCATCAAGTGGCTCGGCTGTTCTTTTGCCGAAACAATCAATACGAAAGACATTGCGAGCTCAGTTTATACTGCAAGATATATGCAAAAACTTCCGTTGCCGTCTCGGTGTATAGTATTATGGAGGGGACGAGGTATGTTGCCCCTCCAACCAGGCAGGTGTCTTCTGATGCGGGCCTCGGCCCATCGGTTGTGTTTTTTTTCGACATGGGCTTAGGCTGTTGACTCAGGGAATCTTAACAGCGTAACCGAGCTTGGTGGCGAGGCACCGAATACCTCCAGCCAGGAGCAACTTATCAAGTTAGCAACAACAGCTAAGGGTGTCCCCTAACGGGACTCGGACCTCGACTTAGGGCGTTGCTGGGGGACAGCTAGGGACGGCTGGATCTGGTTTAAATTATTTTGGGACTAATTTAAAGCTACTGGCACTCGGCGCGGGCCGGTTCGAGCAAGGGTCGGGGGGAGGGGCGAAGGTTGATGTCGGGCGGTGGTATATATGTAAGTTGCATTGCAAACTTCACTTGCGCGATTCAGGATTCGTGCGTCGTTGTCGTATGTAGCACGGTAGATGTCGCTACAATATCGTGATATACATATTCCCGCCATCACCACTCGTGAATGGCGTCGCATTTTTCCGTCAGTATTGACAAATTGACGCAATACGGGTCGTGTGACGTCACGGAAGTCGTTAGCATACTCGATCGACGATTTAAAGTATTCGTGACGATTTGATAGATTTTTAGACGATAAACGTTTGCGAATGGTTTCGAATTATGATGGATGTCGATTTTAGTTTCGCGTTTTGTATTCATTTTTAAGCTGTCGAACTAAATATTTGTTATGAAAAACTGCTTTATTGATTGCAAGTGCAGCTGTGGAGTGTTGTCTAGATTCATATTCCACTATTCTATAGGTCAGGGAAAGTATTAATTAAAGTTTGTTTAATATTCTTAGTCATTCTTTATATTAGTAATGGCTCTAAGATTGGATTAATGCCCGTATATATCTAAACTCGACCAAAAGGAATTCCGTCTAATTAGGATATAAGTACCTATACCTCGACTTAATTATCACTTAGCATACATCATTCAAGACCCTTTAAGATTTCTAGAAAACCGCTGAACCAAATTGCATGAATTTTGGTATAGACATAGATGATACATTTATGAAGGATATAGGTTTGCTATTGTCTCAAACAATTATTTGAAATGAGACTAAAATCACGTGAAACACCTAGTACGGCTGCTCTCATTAGCCAAGTGGTCCTGAGCGCGACGACTGCTACGCTAGAGGTCCTGCGTTCGATTCCCAGGTCGAGCAAAGTGTTATTGAGTTTTTCTATGAAATTCCCAGTATTGGCAATAGGCTCGCCCCCTATTACATGGGACCTAAACATATCGGCGAACTGTGGGTGTACATTAGTACGCCTCTGCCTAACCCTTCGGGGAATACAGGCGTGATGGTATGTTTGAACACCTAGTACCTACCATCATAAATCTTTTACATCGGGTCCATAATACGTGAGAGAATCACAGCGCCGTGGTCACGTCCCTGACACGTACACGCCACACGTGTCGTGTCAAGCGTGCCAACTGAAATACCTTCTACAATCGTGTTGGTACGATCTATACAATAAAAGCCTATCCATACTTACTGAAATTATAAATGCAAATGTAACTGTCTGTTTGTTATTCAATTCAATTCATTTATTTCGGATAAATATCCATAATGATTATAGTAGTACAATGACTTAGCCTAGTGTTAGTATTCAAATTAGGAATAATGAACAACGAATGAACCATTGAATTGAATCGTTCAATGGTTCACCATTTCATTACCATCAGTGGATCTGAATTCTTACCCACCATCGTAAAAGGAGAGAGTCCCATCGGTCTGAAAACACATTCAGGATGCCATTAGATAAGAAGATTGTTATGACTTCACACATAAACTACTGAATCGATTTGGATGATATTTTTCTCTAGATTAGACGTTGATTATACTTTTTTATATCGAACGGGTTTAACAGTGAATCTATGCAACAGTTAGTTCCTATATAAGTTACTAGTTGCCCGGCCCGGCTTCGCCCGTTTTCCCGTAGGAATGAAGCAATTTCCCGCGGTAAAAAGTAGCCTATGTTCATCAGGGATAATGTCGGCTTCTAATGGTAAAATATTTTTTCGAATAGGTCCATTAGTTTCCGAGCCTATTCAATACAAACAAACAAACAATCAAATCTTTCCTCTTTATAATATTACTAACTTCTGCCCGCGACTTCGTCCGCGTAGCGTGATGATATATAGCCTATAGCCTTCCTCAATAAATGGGCTATCTAACACTGAAAGAATTTTTCAAATCGGACCAGAAGTTCCTGCGATTAACGCGTTCAAGCAAACAAACAAACTCTTCAGCTTTATATATTAGTATACTAGCTTCTGCCCGCGACTTCGTCCGCGTAGCGTGATGATATATAGCCTATAGCCTTCCTCAATAAATGGGCTATCTAACACTGAAAGAATTTTTCAAATCGGACCAGAAGTTCCTGAGATTAACGCGTTCAAGTAAACAAACAAACAAACAAACTCTTCAGCTTTATATATTAGTAATAATAGATATAGTGTAGATGTAGATATTCGGTACCATAATACCGTATACACGGTAAAAATACCAAGCAAGCATGCCAGTATACAAATTTTGCGCAAATCTATTCTGCGCGGAGGCGTAGACTTTTTGCTTATTTTGCAAAGCCAGTGAGAAAATTAAGTAGCAGTAGCAGTAGCGATGTCAAAGTCAAAGTCAAATGTTTTGTTAGACTATATACTTCATGTTAGCACAAACTGTAATTTCCTCGATGGATAATAAACTCTATTATTTGTAGATTAAATTGAAAATCGATTAAATAAATTTTACAGATTTTGATACCATGATATTCTGGTGACCTTACTTCTGAAATGACAAAAAACTAATTGCAGGGTTCATAAAAGTGGTTCTTATAGAGAAGATCAGGGGAGAAACTCCATAGATACTCTTTTATAGAACATGATTACAATAGTCCTATATTAATTTTCAATTTTGCTTATCTAAAGTTACTCCTAATAATAGTTTGCTTGAAATAGGAATCGAACTCGAGACCCGTTCTCATCCGCCTTTTATAACCACCAGACCATTTGAAAGAGCTAAGGATTTCTGCTAGAAGACACAAAATTACAACATTTTCCACATAAAGTTCGTTAGAATCCCAATATTTACTCAAGTTAATGACTTTGGCGACTGCCTACCCCACAAACGCGTTGGGAACATGATAAATAAACAAGTTATGATGGTACCCGTGTGTTTTTAGGTAACTGGTTGTTTTGATAACTGTCGCTAAACTTTAATTATATCGTGTTGAGTTAGGGTAACAAGACAAATACGTATTTATTTTGAGAAAGTTTAACAACTCAAAATAACTAACCTAACCCAAGTTATTTATTTTATATTTAAACAACATTTTTTTTGCAAGTTTTAACTGCCTCATTAGCTAAGTGGTACTGAGCGCAACTGGTATGCTAGAGGTCCTGGGTTCGATTCCCAGGTCGAGCAAAGTGTTATTGGGTTTTTCTATGAAATTCCCAGTAGTAGCTCGGAGTTAGGAATTTGTGCCCAGTTAATGGCAATAGGCTCGCCCCCTATTACATGGGATCTAATGATGACGTGATGGTATGTAAAGTGCAATTAATTAACTGCCTAGTTAGTCTAGTGACTGCAAAGTGATTGCTGAGCAAGAAACTTTGGGTTTGATTCTTTGGTCGACCAAATTATTTTGATTCTCACTGGCAGCTAGGAGTTTGACAACTGTGGGAAAGCCACGCTTCGACATGATTGGACACAACTCATACGTTGTGTTCCGCCGAGTGAGTGAGGATACCGGAGGCCCAAACCTTTTAAAAGGCGAGCCACGCTGTTGAGACTCCTCTGGTATTGCGGGTGTCTATGGGCGGCGGTTATCGCTTACCATCAGGTGATCCGTCTGCTCGTTTGCCCCCCCTATCCCATAAAAAAGGTACTTTTAAAGCCGGTAGTTTTAGAATAAAGAATGACACTGCCGTGTCCACTTCCATACATTAGCCGGGATCGATGCCGGCCGATGCATATGCAAGTGGCCTCCTTTGTAGTTAAGTGCGGAGTTACGGCCCCCCGGTGACGTCATTATAGTGTAGTACTACATTTACTTTGCACTCTTTTTTTTAAGTTAACCGGTGTATCGATCTGGAAGGTTTTGCGACGGTTTTTAAAACATATAGGGACTGTGTATCTTTTTTTATTGTGACCTGAATGTTTCTCGATACCTTTTTTGTTTCATTAGCCTAGCGTTCCTGAATGCTATTGCTATGCTGCAGGTCTTGGGTTCGATTCCCAGGTCGAGCAGTGTTATTAGGTTTTTCTAAATTATCAGTACAAGTTTATGAGATGTATGAATGTGTCGCCAACCCGCATTAGGCTAGCGTGGTGGACTATAGCCTAATCCCTCTCATGGTGAGAGGAGACCAGTGCCCAGCGGTGGGATATATTATAATAGGTTGTTTATGTATGTATGAATGCGGCAGAAGCAAATGAAGTATGCAAGAATCGTAGCAAGTGGCGGTTTGTAGTTTCCTGTCTACCCATAAGGTAGAAAGGCGTGAGTGTATTTATGTATGTATCAATAACACCTCGGAGATTGGGATTTATGCCCAGCCGGGCATAGCCGGGCATAGCCTATTGCTATCAGCCGATAGCAATAGGCTCGCCTCTATTACACAGGACCTAAACATACCGACGAATTGAGGTTGTTAGCATTAGCACGGCTCTGCCTAACCCTCGGGGAATAGGCGTGATGGTATGTTATAATATGTTCCCGCGATGATAGTCTAGTGATAGATAAGACCACTGGATAAATTCATGGGTCGCGAGATCGAATTCAAGGCATGCACTTCTTGAATTTACGCGATCATAATATACAAAGAACAAAGATGGCAAAATTTTCCAGGAAAATTTCAAGTAAAAATATTAACATACTTACCATCCCCTCAAAATAACGTAAGATTTTCAATACATCGCATGTTTTGAACTAAGTTTATTACGAGTACATAATCCGCTGAAAGTTTCAGCGAACAATGGCGGGTGAGTAAGTGTCTAAAATTTAATAAAGCCAGACATATACATACTTAGAGTTCTTTGGCGAAGATGTAGGTAGAATGGAAGTGGGGGCGTAGTTTGCTATGGGGATTGAGCGTAGTTGGCTGTGGTTTCTATAACAACCCTTTTGTAAATTTGCATATTGTCGGATCGTCTTCAATGAGACTACAAAAATTACGTGAGTTCGATCTTTAATTCAACTTCTTCTCTCAATTCGCTGTTTTAATTCAGCAATGTGCGTAAGACCGGGGCCCAAGGTTAGTAGATTTTGCATTGTGTCTGCGATTTGTTACTTTTTTTGACAGTGGTCATAGTA
This sequence comes from Acronicta leporina, assembly GCA_947256265.1. Classification (NCBI taxonomy): domain Eukaryota; kingdom Metazoa; phylum Arthropoda; class Insecta; order Lepidoptera; family Noctuidae; genus Acronicta; species Acronicta leporina. The sequence continues at coordinate 620,701 of OX366537.1, read as the reverse complement.
AATACGACTTATTTTTTTATTTATTAGTTTATTTGGGTAGGTACATAGGTTTAACACGATGATGTTTATCTTATAATTATTAAATATAAGGAAATTACAATAAATCGTGCCCATAATGATTACATTATATGTATTATATTTAATACAATTAAATAAAAAAATTTTTTTAGTTTTTGTAGAATTGCGATCCATTTGCAAAAGTTATCATTTGCCTGAGTCTATCAATCAACATATCAAAACAATTTCGAAAATAATTCAAATATTCTGTAAAATCATTTAATATTTTTTTATTATTTATTTTTCATAATGATTACGCCTGTACAGTACCTAATCTAAATTGACATAAGTATCTTATACATATTCATAAATATATACTTATTTTATTATGCGCCATTTCCATTGTCTCTACATCTACGTAACACCCGCGTCTTTCGTTTGTATACTCAAAACGTAATCTCGTAAACTGTTACAGCAAATTCTGCCTCACCCCGCTCTGCCTATAAATAGCGGCTAAGATGTAGCACTTCCAGTATGAGAAATGTGAACATCCTTGGAATTCCAGACATCATCGTCATTCCGGACAACTTTTTTTTTGCTTGTGAACATTGAATTAAGTAAGAATAATTTTGGTGACAATTTATTTTGGTACTAGCTTTTGCCCGCGACTTCGTCCGCATAGCGTGATGATATATAGCCTATAGCCTTCCTCAATAGATGGGCTATCTAACACTGAAAGAATTTTTCAAATCGGACCAGTAGTTCCTGAGATTAGCGCGTTCAAGTAAACAAACAAACAAACTCATCAGCTTTATTATATTAAGTATAGATTTGCGTAAGATAGCCTTTCCCTGCTATGTTGGCGTCTCTATTATTGCCCAGCCTACTATTGTAAACCCATGGTTTGTAATGTTCCTGTGTCTAATAGGGGACGAGTCTATTTCCATTAAACCTTCAAGAAAAGAGTGTACTCCCTTTTAAAAGGCCGGCAGCGGCCGAGCTGCTACTGGCAATTTCATAGAAAAACCCAATAACACTTTGCTCGACCTGGGAATCGAACCCAGGACCTCTAGCGTAGCAGTCGCGCTCAGGACCACTCGGCTAATGAGGCAGTTGCATTTAAAAAAAAAAAAATTAATGAAAAAAAAACACACTGTGTTTAACCTGGGAATCGAAATCTCTAGCATTGCAGTCGCGACTACGAACACAAGGCTTATAAGGCAGTTAATAAAGAATAATTAAATAAAATTACATCGGTAAGGGCACCTAGGTAGTAAAGGAATTCGCCCGTTAATTTAGCTAGAGTGTTTCAATACTTACTGCCTTAACTACCTCATTAGCCAAGTGGTCCTGAGCGCGACTGCTACGCTAGAGGTCCTGGGTTCGATTCCCAAGTCAAACAAAGTGTTATTGGGTATTTCTATGAAATTTCCAGTAGCAGCTCGGAGTTAGGAATTTGTGCCCGGTTAATGGCAATAGGCTCGCCTCTTATTACGTGGGACCTAAACATACCGGCGAACTGTGGGTGTACATTAGTACGCATCTGCCTACCCTTTCGGGGAATACAGGCGTGATGGTATAAAAGAATAGATCTAAAAATGGGGATAACGTGTGTCTCCAAATCATAATGATTTCAACCAAAATTAAGAGGTTGACGCTTATTGCTCTCTCTCAAGTAAATAACCTTACAACACATAATTCCTATCCTTCAAATCTAATCTTATAAACTTAGTATTATCTGGACCATAATCCTGTAAAGCAAAAGCTTAAAGTTCAGCCCCGACTTAAACTAACCAATAGATTATCTAACTACGATTTCTTGTCTAACTCGGCTAAACGTAACTTTATGAACTGAAGTTTATGAGGCGATGTATTTCAAGAACGGATTAAATTTTAACTTAATTTGTGCGATTTGGGCATCACTTAGTTTGAGTTCCCAAAATTGTTAAGGTTTGATTGCATGTTGAGATTTAATTTACATAATCTTTTAAGTTCTTTGTATCTACTTCAAAAAGAAAAGCAACCTTTATAGAATACTAGCTTCTGCCCGCGGCTTCGCCCCCGTGGAATTCGGTCTGTCATCACATCCCACGGGAACGGGATAAAAAGTATCCTATGTCCTTCTTCTGGTTCTAAGCTACCTCTCCACCAATTTTCAGCCATATCGGTTCAGCCGTTGTTGAGTTATAAATGGTGTAACTAACACAACTTTCTTTTATATATATAGACTAGCTTCTGCCCGCGGCTCCGCCCCCGTGGAATCCGGTCTGTCATCACGGCCCACGGGAACGGGATAAAAAGTATCCTATGTCCGTCTCCTGGTTCTAAGCTACCTTTCCACCAATTTTCAGCCAAATCGGTTCAGCCGTTCTTGAGTTATAAATGGAATAACTAACACGACTTTCTTTTATATATATAGATTATCTATCCATTTGCCAAACTAAATCGGAATCTGTTTAGAGATTTGGGCGTTAAAAGGCGTACTATTGACAACTACTTACGTCCGCTAGTTTGCCGACATAACTATAAAAATAACGTCTTTATTCCCGAGGAGTTTGTCAGAGGTGTTGTCATGTATCCACCCACAGTTCGATTGAATAGGTTCAGACTCCATTAGTATCTAATGGAGACCAAGCCTATTGCCATTAATAGGGCACCCGAGCTCTGAGCTGCTGCTAAATTTTTTATAGAAAGACACAATAACACTGTTCTACCTGGATCTTGAACACACTTGCAACCATTGAACCAATACATAATAGGATTAATTTAAGATATTACAAAATAACTATAACCAACAAATAGTTATAGTTATTTTCGTCTGTAAATGGGTGATAACCAATTACCAGCACATTCTGCCGTGAACTGTTAGCAGTTAATTAAGTGGAATTACGATAAGCCGACGCGTAGGGAGGGGATTATATCGATAAAATAATTATTACGATTTTATGTTAATTTAAAATGGATCTTTCTTCAAAAGGCCTGTTCAGATTTTGCCCTATATATTAACACAGATATCTTATAATACTACTACTAATGTCTGGACTTTAAAAGAGACCATGATTCTCTGAGTTTATTTCGGCTTTTCTTCTCAGAGGTCGTCAGATAGGAAATGCCGGCGCCATCTAGTAAATAAAATGTAAAACATTGACTTATAAAAGATCTATTTACAGAAATAAATATCATTTATCATTTATCATGAATGAATTACTTACCTATGAGTAGAATATTTTAGATATACAACATGTAAAGGAATAAGCACAGGTTCTGAAAGTGTATGTTTGGGATCGATTACAGTGGTTTTTATGTGTTAATGTTTCCCGAAAAGATAATTACAATACCTGAAACTATGAACCCCTAATCCTTCAGTGGCTCGAGTTATGAAAAATGGAAATCTATCACCCGCAACACAAGAACGAGTCGAAATTTACCAGCCTATTAAAAGGGTTTAGGCCTCACTCACTCATTCGGTGAAACTCAACGTAAGCGTTGTCCCACGCCGGTTTTCTGTGAGGCCGTGGTATCACTCCGGTCGAGCCTACCCATTCGTGCCGAAACATGATTCTCCCACGGTATAAAATCTTATGGTAAGTAAAGTTTCTTTTTTTCTTCTTTCTTTCTTTCAAATCGTTTTAAGCCGTGAATAAATTGAGGTTATATTTTTCTGCCTACCTCTGTTGGATAAAAGCATGAGTATACAGCAGCTTGTTGATACCGAGCTACATTCATGAAACATTTTCAGTAATTTTTACACAAAACCCTAGCAACTTGACTCCATCGCACTAAAAGCCTACTGTAACTGAAACGTTATAAAAGTCTTTCAAGAATGCAAATATGAGAGATGCATTACACGGCGGCCATTTTTAAAACCACCATGATATTAACCTGAAGCTTTATGCTACCCTGGTGATTCTGAGAGCTAAATAATATACTTACAAGGATACTTTTTTCTTGAGTGGGTAATTTTTTACCTGGATATTTTCAATGGGATCTGTGAAGACTTCGAAGTAAGACTTGTATTCTATATTTGATTACCTGTAACAATGAAAAATAATTGTTAGAAGAGTTGATATTTTTTTTTTTTACCACCATGCCTGTACACCCCGAAGAGTTAGGCAGAGATTAATGCACTCACATTTCGCCGGTAGATTTAGATTTCTTGTAATAGGGAGTGAAACCATTAACCGGGCACATAGCACAGTAGCCGTGATAGCCTAGTGATATGACCATTGGACTGCCAAGTCCAAGGTCTCGAGTTCAAATCTAAGGCACGCACCTCTGGCAAGGCATGCACTTTTCGAATTTATGTGCGTATTAATAGTTAATTATCACGCGCTTTAACGGTGAAGGAAAACATCGTTTGGAAACCTGCACGTTTGAGAGATTTTCTCGACGGCATGTGAAGTCTGCCAACCCGCATTAGGCTAGCGTGGTGGACTATAGCCTAGTCCCTCTCATTGTGAGAGGAGACCCGTGCCCAGCAGTGGGACATGTAATGGGTTGATTATGTTATGTTCATGTTTATGGGCACATATCCAAACTCAGAATTGTTACTGGGAATTTCATAGAAAAACAGCACTTTATTCGATCTAGGAATCGAACCCAGGACCTCTAGCGTAGCGGTCGCGCTTAGAATGAAGGAAAACCTATTATATATTTTTTATGGCATAGGGGGGCAAACGAGGAGCCTGGTTGCCTGATGGTAAGGGATTACAGCTTCCCATGGACACCTGCAGTACCAGAGAAATCGCAAGTGCGTTGCCGGCCTTTTAAAAGGGTTTGGGCTTCCGGTATCCACACTCATTCAGCGAAACACAACGAAAGTGTTGTTTCACGCTGGCTTTCTGTGAGGTCGTGGTATCACTCCGGTCGAGCCGGCCCATTCGTGCCGAAGCGTGGGTCAGACTCCGGTGATCTCATCTACCATCAGTCGTTCCATCCATCTGCTCGTTCGCCCCCTATCCCATAAAAAAAACTTATTTGAACAACCCGTAAATTAACACAAATCCATTCCACAGTCCACAATACCACTCCTAACAACCCTCTAATGCCGTCCACTTAGCATTCCTTGCAAAAAACATCATCTACATCAAGATATCCCCAAAGGGTTGATAAAAAGAAAGGAAAGGGGATGACAATCAAAAATGTTATTCCAAGGAAAGTACCAGCCGGGGGCTGCAGTGTAACTGTAGAGATAAGGACACACGGGCGGGTAGGACGGACAGCGTAGTGATGAGATAGTTTTTTTGTGGCGCCACTTTCGCTTAGTATTTTTTTCTTTATGGTGGCAAGAAAGCATACGGCCCGTTTTATGGTAGGTAAGCGGTTACCGTAGCCTATGGATACTTGCAACACCAGCAGTAAAACTCGCGCGTTGCCGACCCTGTAAAAAACTTTACACACTTTTTGAAAGGGTGGGGGAGGAAAAGTTGGGCTGGCATCATAGGAGACAATAAGTGTGATGCTTAAACACAACGCTTCCTCACCGAGCTCTGGCGAACTCCACTCCACATTGTGAGTTGAATTATTCAATACCACTATGCCCTACCTCTCTTTAAATTAATATTATCTACTTTGGCTAAACTTGGACATTAAGCTTCAATGTCCACGCTTCTTAATACCACAATATTGTATCAGTGAAGATTGTAACACCATTTTTTAAAAGTACGGCAATCGAGTTTCTAGCCGGATTCTTCTATTTGGAACCGTGTAACTAGAATCACAACGTTTCATTAAATCTTATTTGAAATAAAAACATTTGGACTTGAACTGGAACCTTGCGAAAATTTGAGTATTTTATGCGCACTACGCCAATATCCCAAAATCTAGTCTAACCAGGAGATTAATCAGCGATAGAGTCGCGAATGTAACTGTTAACATTTTATTTAGATTTAGATAAAACATTGACTTGTAAAAGTGTCCATAAACGATTTATTTACAAAAATAAACATTTATCATTAATTTAAATAAAAATTAAAATAAGGTTTTCCATTCTACGATTTCGTGTGTCACGGAAGATAAGACGCGCTAAAGTCTCGTTGGATCTCCAGTCTTTTGTGTATTTTTCACAGCATAATTTATTCCATGTTGTGCATTTTAACCCTTTATATTATTGTGTGCGAGAATTGCACATTTTGTACGAGCGCGCGGCTTTTATTGAGGTATTCCGCTCCGCTTAAAGCTATGTATAGTATCAAGTGCGTTTTATTTAAATGCTTCAAGGGATAATTTTACTGGACAGCAGCCTGAAAGGTTTATGGTAAATTTTACCCAGGACCTCTAGCGTAAGAGTCGCGCTAACAACTACTAGACTGATAAGTTTCCTAACATAACTGCTCATATAATATTGTTACGCCGAGAAGCTATTAGAATGACGTAGATGGGTCACGAAGGTTCTAGATAAATCGTAGAAGCATGTAGAATATTCGAAAGAAAGTATTCGAATGCGTACTCACGTAATAACAATAGTTCAAGGCCGGGTTCAAAGGTCAATGCCCGTAAACAATAGACGATCAAGTACCTACTCGCATTTAGTAGGCTTTTCGCGATTGTTCGATTCTAGAATCTTCGTGACTGATTTTATTTTATTTATTTATTAACCTTATACCTTTATGATATAAATAGAGGGTCGGCTACCGCAGTTTAATTTTGGACAAGGTGAAGTGGACATCAAAGTGAAGACAAGTGATTCTCAGTGTGACAGTACAGTGCGACAAGTAATAATGTAGTGACTCTATTTGTGATTTCTGTTGTGTGTTGTCAAGTTTATTAAAGTATTTGTTTGTCTCGGTAAAATTAGCGTTAATTAATTTATCCCGAACATATTATTTATCACCCACAACATTTAAACATAATTTAAAAAACTAAAAAACCCGACTGCCTTTCTGTGTAATTTGAATATACCCGATTTTAAGAAAAATTGTAGCAGTCGAGACACTTTCTAGAAAGTCAGCTGTCTAGTCAGTAGATTGGAGTAATCTGCAATGTAATATAGGTATGTGCTCTCAATTCACCAAGCCTCCATTTCTAGAATGGGTCACAACTGCAACAATTTTTCTTAGTTTATTATTGAAAGAGTTTGTATAGCAACCTTTATTAATACGATTCTAACGAAACCTTTGAAGCTGAAATCCATCGAGCCGTTCAGGCCGCAGAGCATGCCAAACAATTAACTTAAACCTCCTTCTGGTGCAGTCTGTAAAACATACGAATCTAAGGGCCACTTGCACCAACTTCTTAAATATAGTTAAATCGTATTTAAACACAACTTTACTATGAAAAATTGTGTTTAAATACAATTTAAATATATTTAAAAAGTTGGTGCAAGTGGGCCTAAGTAATAGAAATTATTTTTTCTTATTTCTATATTAAAAAGTGGGCGAATTTAAATAATTTCTAGACTAATTCTCTACTGTCAGCGACGTTCCCAACCGTTAATTTCGGAGACCAATTAAAACACATTCAGGGACATTAAAAAATATTTTGGGACCTGAAAATGAGCAAAAAGTTTCAATAACTTTGTCACAGTAATTAAGGTTTTGTGGGAACAATTGAATTTAATGTTTTCTCAACTAAAACGGGTCTCGTGACTGTGTAATTACTAGTCCGACCACTCGATCTGTGATGTTAAGCTGTGCTTACCGAGGTCAGTATATGGATGGGTGACCACCATTAGCATTACTCCTGTATTCCCCGAAGGGTTAGGCAGAGGCGTACTAATGTACACCCACAGTTCGCCGGTATGTTTAGGTCCCATGTAATAGGGGGCGAGCCTATTGCCACCTGGATATACTAGGAATGGTCACATGGGTGACCATTCCTAGTATATTAGTACATACAAAAGAGTCTCATCTTTTGGGAGTACGTTACGCCTAGATGATACCGGTTGTCATTCGTTTTTTTTTTTTTATGGGATAGGGGGGCAAACGAGCAAACGGATCACCTGATGGTAAGTGATGAGAACCGCCGCCCATGGACACCCGCAACACCAGAGGAGTCGCAAGTGCGCTGCCCGCCTTTAAAAGGGTTTGGGCCTCCGGTAACCTCAACTCACTCGGCGAAACACAACGCAAGCGTTGTTTCACGCCGGTTTTCTGTGAGGCCGTGGTATCACTCCGGTCGAGCCGGCCCATTCGTGCCGAAGCATGGCTTTCCCACTGTCAAAAAATTCCTATGACGGTGGATAGTGATAGTCAGAATCCTAAGAAGTCTGACAACCATTTTCTCAGGATATCTGGTATAGGTTTAATAGCAGTCGCTTCGTGTAAAATACTGATATTCAGCCACATAATTATGATGAGACTAAAATGCGACCCGAAACATACAGACATAGCTACACACACACGCTTTTCTCCTACAGAGTTAGGCAGAAACTATAGACCGCCACTTGCTACGATTCTTGCATAGTTCTTTTGCTTCTACCACATTTTTTTCCACCCAAAAATAGCCAGGAAACTTAATATTGTCCTAGATCTTCCCATGACAATCGAGACCGATGGCTTTGAGCGCTCTGCAAAACACGGAGCGGTCTTGATGTGTTAAGAATGATCACAGATTGAACGTAGTAAATGCAGCTTAACCATGTAGATCAGTTGATAAAAAACCATCACGCCTGTATTCCCCAAAGGGTTACGCAGAGGCGTACTAATGTACACCCACAGTTCACCGGTATGTTTAGGTCCCATGTAATAGGGGGCGAGCCTATTGCCATTAACCGGGCACAAATTCCTAACTCCAATTCGCTACTGGGAATTTCATAGAAAACCCCAATAACACTTTGCTCGACCTGGGAATCGAACCCAGGACCTCTAGCGTAGCAGTCGCGCTCAGGACCACTTGGCTAATGAGGCAGTAGATCAGTTGATCAGCTTAATAATACTTAGCCACAAGCTCCCATCCGTAAAATAACCGCAACAGTGTAGTTTAACCTTGCCTGACAATGATCGCGATAGTCACTTGCCACTTGCGTCACTTCTGGGTAGTAATTTAGGGCTGTTTACGAGTAATCATACAGTATCCCCTCTCCCGAGGTAGGGGGGAATCATAAATCGCTACCTCAGGACTGATTTGCGCGTTACCGTTGACGAGGGTGGTACTAAGTTATAAGCAGAGCGGGCATTCCCGAACTTTATATAGGTACCCTAACTTCTGTCCGCAACTTTGTCTTCGTAGACTTCAGAATTGGGTACTACCAAGATAAATAGCCTATGTGCAATTCCAGACTATGATTTATTTGTGGGCCAAATTTCATACGAATCCGTTCGGCCGTTCAGGCGTGAATGAGTAACAAACGTACATCCATCCAAACTTTCGCATTTATAAACATAAACATACAATTACGCCTGTGTTCCCCGAAGGGTCAGGCAGGGGCGTAATAATGTACACTCATAGTATGTAGGTATGTTTAAGTGCCATGTAATAGAGGCGAGCCCGTTGCCATTAACATTACATACATACATAACATAAGCTGCTGCTACTGAGAATTTCATAGAAAAACCCAATAACACTTTGCTCGACCTGGGAATCGAACCCAGGTCTTCTAGCGTAGCAGTCGCAGTCAGGACCACTTGGCTATTGAGGCAGTTGTTTTAAATAATCTCTTATACCTTGCACCAAGCTCCCCCACACCCCAGGGGCTCAGTTAATTGAAGAATTATTGCTACCCGCTCACATTTGGAGCAAATTCTATTACGAACATAAAATGATTAAATTTGAACCCTATTACATTAGTAATAAGATATTGATTGATGGCAGTTAAAATTATGTAACATCTGTTATTTGGCACCTTAATTTTAGTGGAATGAAAGCCTATGGAAGTACACATGCTTTAAGTGGAAATTGAATATAAGATAAGTTGTTCTATAAGACAATTATACTAGATGTTTCCTGCGGTTTCATTCGCGACCTAAAGTGACGTTATATACCTATTTAACTCGATGAAAAATAAGCTTATGTTACTCAGTGATAATGTAGCTTTTCAGGAGAAAGAATTGTTAAAATCAGTTTTACGCGAAATAATTTTTAAACTCAGTGTGTAGTTGGTGGTGTGTAGTTTTTGAGTTTGGGGGGCTTGTGGCTAAGTAAAGTAATCTGATTAATAATCTGCAAGGTTAAGATGGGTGCAATTCTTAACACATGGAGACCCCTCCGTACCTCGGAGAGCACGTATTAGCCAAGTGGTCCTGAGCGTGATTGCTACGCTAGAGGTCCTGGGTTCGATTCCCAGGTCGAGCAAAGTGTTATTGGGTTTTTCTATGAGATTCCCAGTAGCAGCTCGGAGTTAGGAATTTGTGCCTGGTTAATGGCAATAGGCTCGCCCCCTATTAAATAGGACCTAAAAATACCGGCGAACTGTGGGTGTACATTAGTACGCCTCTGCCTAACCCTTCGGGGAATACAGGCGTGATGGTATGTTATGGACATAAATTAGTAATTATTAGTGCTGGGACAAACAGTCGGACAAAGCATTTAATTCAGAAACAAAAGTTTTTGCATAAGAATGAAAATCTCATAATTTTGTAACTTTTTCGCGAGCCCGCACCACTTGCAGTGAAACTTGGGAGTGTCACTTGAAACCGGTTTCAACCGGTTACAACTTGCATTAGGGTTGTCGCGTTAAAAGTTTTTAATATATTTCTTTTTTTGGACGAAAAATTTCGTGAACATAATAAAACTTTTTTGTTACTCTTTGAAGTTTTTTACGAGAAGTTTTAATAAAAAAGTAGTGCTTTGATGATTAAATAAGTTTTTCGATGACAGTTGAGTTCGTTTCTTAGAATAGGTGCCTAATATGCCTTATTTTATTAGACACCTGTCTAATAATATTCTTAATAAAATCTTGTTTCATTGTTAAAGTAATATTGTGTAGGGTTATGTGAAAATATCGATCATATCATAAAAATTTCATATTGCAGATTTTAATATAAATTTTGTTGAGGAGAAATCTGCGACTGCAATCAGATTTTGCAGTCGATTATATTCTGGAATAACACATGGGCTACTTTTTATCTGAAGTCCACGCAGACGAAGTCGCGGGCAGAAGCTAGTTAAATAAATCTACCAAATTTTTTTTTTTAATTAAAGCTAATATAGCACATTTGCTATATAAATTCTTCTAAAATTAATTTTAGAAGAATTAATTAGGATTTAATTGATGTCAGTTTTAAAAAAAATCTATTTTTTGCATGTGCATGCCAACCCTATACAAAGCTCTTAATAGAACAGCGCAGGTTGCGTCTGTTACAAAGTTTGTCGCTTACCAATCTCATATTTTATACTTTGTTCTAAAAGTTTTAGGTGAGAAACACTCAGTTGTAAGGTAAAGTGAAGTTTTTATTGTTATTGGCTAATTAAATGAGAACTATTAGAGGTTATATTCTAAAGTGGTGTTTTGAAATGTTATTTTAGTAATTGGAGCTTGGCATAGATTTGATTTAAGAAAATACTACAGAGCGCTTTGGGTTTAAAGTAAAGAATTATTTTTATGGGATACGAGATGGATCACCTGATCAGCAATTACCGCCGTCCATGGACACCCACAACACCAGAGGAGTAACAAGTGCCTTTTAAAAGGGTTTGGCTTCCAGTATCCTCACTCACTCAGCGTGCCACAACCTAAGTGTTGTTTCACACCGGTTTTCTGTGAGGCCGTGGTATCACTCCAGTAGAAACAAGGGTGTCCCACGGTAAAATCTGTTCTTATACTGGCTAGCTACGGAAGACTACGGATGACTACGACGTAGCCTGCGTAGCAGCTACGCCTGCTACGTCGTAGCAAACAATGTCTTCTCCATGTCATTCAATTTTAATGTGACAATAGCATTACTTGATGCAATTTTCATCTTCAAATAGAATTAATTGATGCATTTTGTATTCAGTTCATGGTGGTTTTTTTTTTATTTTGAAATTGACTATTTCACTTACAGTTTAGGAATTGAAATTGTAATGATATACACATTATGGTTTTAATTGCAACATTTGTCGATAAAATAAAAAAACGCTTCTCTCCTCTCTCTTCTCTACCATGATAACCAGAATCATGGTGAAGCTTATCACATCATAAATCACCGTTCTTTTGTAACTAAATCTATCATATCAACTAATACGATTGGATTCGATACGAGACAAGTAAAATTCAGAAATCAATGACTTTTTGACTATTTATGAATTTTATGACATTTTCTTTAAGAATTTATGCAATAACATACGCTTGTATTCCTAGAAGGGTTAGATAGAGAAAAAGATTTAAGCTCCGAGCACAAAAAGAAAGTTTTAGAATTTCATGCGTATTAATTAATAATTAAATATCACTTGCTTAAACTATCTCATGAACCTAGTGGTCGTGAGCGCGACTGTTACGCTAGGGGTCCTGGGTTCGATTCCCAGGTCGAGGAAAGTGTTATTGGGTGTTTCAATGAAATTCCCAGTAGCAGCTCGTAGATTGGAATTTGTGCGCGGTTAATAGCAATAGGCTCGCCCCATATTACATGGGATCTCAACATACAGGCAAACTGTGGGTGTACATTAGTACGTAAATCTCCGGGGAATACAGGCGTGATGGTATGTCATGTTAAAACGGTAAACAAAAACATTGTAAGGAGACCTGCATGCCTGATTTTATCATCGATGTGTTAAGTGTTAGACTACCTGCATTAGGCTAGCGTGGTTAATATAGCCTAATCAGTCTAATTATGCGATAAGACTGATGCTGAGCAGTGGGACAGTATATGGGTTGATCATGGAGAAGAAAATAAAACCAGTGGGACTTTTTTTTATTTTTTATTATGGCGCCACACTTTTTTGTACCTAATTGCCAGTGTCAAGTATTAGAGTAATCAAGTAGGTAATATTTCCCATCATGGGATTCTATTATGGCACCACACTTTTTGTGTTCGCCAGTGTCAAGTATAATATATGTTGTTATGTTGCCCCAATAAAACGGTAGAAACTTTATTGAGGCTTCGATGGAGTTTAGGAGTGAACCCGAAAAGTCACGTTTTTCAATTATATATCATTTGCCTACACTCTCACACGTTCACGAACACTTAAATGGTTAATTATCCACCACAATTACACATTAATCTTCGGAGAAATTCAAGTTTTGAAAAATAATATAAAATCGACAATGTGCATTTTTCATTTTCCCGCCTAAAAAACCAGTGGGACTTCTGTATCGTCTTGCTTGTGGTTCATCTTGAGCCAGCAAATATTATAATTGCCTCAATGATTTATGATAGACGCGTCTCCTCTTATCACGTCATACGCCCGGTAGTAGAGTTTTTTACACGTAATAACAGTATGTATGTATTATGTTTCTTAACTAACTAACTGCCTCATTAGTCAAGTGGTCCTGACCGCGACTAGCAGCTCGGAGTTAGGAATTTGTGCCCGGTTAATGGCAATAGGCTCGCCCCCTATTACATGGGACCTAAACATACCGGCGAACTGTGGGTGTACATTAGTACGCCTCTGCCTTACCCTTCGGGGAATACAGGCGTGATGGTATGTTATGTTATTTATAAGATTTTATAGGCCAAACATGTTAGATATAATCGATTCAACATAACGATAGGAGTGGCAACACTGAATGATGCGGCGGACATCTTGAACCTAGCCATGGCGGCATAAGTTTCGCTTACACGTAATTAAGAGTTTAGATCAAGTTCAAGTTCAAATGTTTTTATTTCAAATAAGCTTTTACAAGCGTTTATGAAACGTTATGCTTCTAGTTGCACGGTTCCAAAAGGTTGATCCTATGGAGAAGAATCCGGCAAGAAACTCCATGGACACTCTTTTAAAATAAATAAGGTTACAATCTTCACGCAGGTACAATATTACGATAGCAGCTTGTGTGAACATTGAATGTTTATGTCTAAGTGGAAGAGGTCGATGTAAAAATAAAAAATAAACTATGTGGAAAACACACACATCGTCAAAGTATATAAAACTAGGTGTCCACTTAGACATGCTACAATGTACTCACATTTACAAGTCCTGTTTATAAATAGTTGGGGACAACAATAAATAACTAAATGATGACACAATGAAATTTTTGTAAAAAAAAAAGATATAATGTGATTGTAACAGAGTGATTAATAAAGTGCATTTAACGTTTAATATTTCTTATGTGGTGTTAGCAATACCCAACAGACACAACAAAACAATACTTTTATAGCCCTTGGCGGTAAAGTAGAAGTTGTGGACGGATTCATAATAACTAAGATAATCAACTGATCTGTAGGCTAAGCACGAAGATCTATTGAATACGTAACGTAAACAAATGAGTTTTTTTCGGCTACAAAACTCATACATTACATACATACATAACATACCATCATAACATACCATCACGCCTGTATTCCCCGACGGGTTAGGCAGAGGCGTACTAATGTACACCCACAGTTCGCCGGTATGTTTAGGTCCCATGTAATAGGTGGCGAGCCTATTGCCATTAACCGGGCACAAGTTCCTAACTCCGAGCTGCTACTGGGAATTTCATAGAAAATCCCAATAACACTTTGCTCGACCTGGGATTTGAACCCAGGACCTCTAGCGTAGCAGTCGCGCTCAGGACCACTTGGCTAATGAGGCAGTCTACATATACATACATACATAATTATTTTCACATCTGTCTCCCATTGGGGTAGGCAGAGACTACACTACTACGATCCTGGCACACCACTTTCACTTCATCTACGTTCATTAACCTCCTTCTCATACAAATTATTCTCGATTTCGATACGAATACGTTTTCGAAAGTGCGTGCGTACGTTTTGTGCTTAGGCTACTGCAAGGTTAAGCTACACTCGTTGCGGTCAGAATGGGGATGGGTGACCATTCTTACCACATCAATCAACAAAATAACATCTACACATTAAAATTATAAAGTACTAGCGACCCGCCCGCGTTTTCACCCACGCTGCCCGGTTCCTAAGAGTCATAGGGTTATGTTAAATAGCTTAAAACCTTAATCTTGAATAACTCTATATATTTAAAAAAACGCATCAAAATCTGTTGCGTAGTTTTAAAGATCTAGGCATACATAAGGAGAAACAGCGGGAAGTGACTTTGTTTTATACTATACTAGGTTCTGCCCGCGGGTTCGCTCACGTGACTAGCAGGAGCTATAACAGGAGTAAAAATTGAAAACTAACATTGATGTCCTCTTTTTTGTAGGGGCCTCTATACATCAGGGAGGTTAAGCTGTATCTCAGGATTCATTTAATTAATTGAGATAAGAAGTTCACCAGTTTTCAAGTTGGAGCATATACTTTCTAACAGTGATAATAAAATTTAAATCTATTCAGCAGTTTTTACTCCAACCCGTAACAAACAGACAAGAATTTTAAAAATCGCATTTTTGGATTCGGAGATGTTTTATATACCATAACCTACGTGTTTATTTTTTAATATCTTCAATATACTGACAGCTTTGTTACAATTTTATAATAGTAGAGAAGATGATATCCGCTGATGGTCTTGATTGTTGACAAAATCATTGTAATCAGTATTTTCTCCAACTTTTCTCTTACGTAAATTGAACATTGTAAAATATAGCCAGCAATCGTTAAAGTCTTAACAGTCGAACAACAAAGTAGCAAAGTAGAAGTTTGTGCGACTTTACGAGAGACGCAATAAAGGACAACATTGTTCGTCATTTTATGTTGGAGATTTTGTATCGGGAGACTATGGCCGGTATTGTGACGTAAAATAACTATACGATCGACTAAACGTGGGAGAGCCATGCATCGGCACGAATGGGCCGGCTCGACCGGAGTGATACCACGGCCTCGCAGAAAACCGGTGTGAAACAACGCCGTTGTGTTTCGCCGAGTGAGTGAGTTACCGGAGGCGCAAACCCTTTTAATAGGCGGGCAGCGCACTTGTGACTCCTCTGGTGTTGCGGGTGTCCATGGGCGGTGGTTATCGATTACCATAAATAAGGTGATCCGTCTGCTCGTTTGCCCCCCTATCCCTTAAAAAAAACACATAATTTTTTTAGCTTTTAGGTAAGAGGTCAATAGTGTCTGGTGTACCTAACCAGAAGACGCAGGTTCGAATCCTTCCCGCAAGTCGTATTTTTCCTTCACTTATATAACTTAATAATCTTAGCATGGAAAATGCTAAAACAATACAAAAAGATAAGTGTTATTCAGTTTTTCTATGAAATCCTGAGTAGTGGATAGTAAATATCTATGATTTTCTGTAGATCTGCCTCATTAGCCAAGTGGTCCTGAGAGCGACCGCTACGCTAGAGGTCCTGGGTTCGATTCCCAGGTCAAGCAAAGTGTTATTGGGTTTTTCTATGAAATTCCCAGTAGCAGCTCGGAGTTAGGAATTTGTGCCCGGTTAATGGCAATAGGCTCGCCCCTATTACATGGGACCTAAACATACCAGCGCACTGTGGGTGTATACGCCTCTGTCTAACCCTTCGGGGAATACAGGCGTGATGGTATGAATGGTACATGAATGAACTAGCTTCTGCCCGCAACTTCGTCTGCGTAGACTTCTGATAAAAAGTAGCCCATGTGTTATTCCATACTATAATCTATATCTGTGCCAAATTTTATCCAGATCCGATCAGCCGTTCTGGCGTGAAAGAGTAACAAACATCCATACATCCTTCCTCACAAACTTTCGCATTTATAATATTAGCAGGATTCTGTGTATCATCATACATAGTAATACTTCTAACACTAAACCTCTGGGTGAAGACAGCGCAGCATATTTCAGACAAGTTTACGATTCCTTGCCTCGTAAAGCCGGCAAGAGTTATGTCTTCAATGCACCATGCATCCCGAGGTCACGCCTCGTGTCGGCGAGTATTCTTTAAGACTTCACGAATAAACAGAGATTTTATAAAAAAAACTATAAATTATAAAAGTTATGTGTTATATATAATAAACTAGTTTTTGCAAGTACCAGTCCAACCTAGATTAAAATCTATATCTATACTAATATTATAAAGCTGATGAGTTTGTTTGTTTGCTTGAACGCGCTAATTTTAGGAAATACTGGTCCGATTTGAAAAATTCTTTCAGTTTTAGATAGCCCATTTATTGAAGAAGGCTATAGGCTTTAATCATCACGCTAAGACTAAGTAACCATTCCACGCGGACAAAGTCGCGGGCGGAAGCTAGTTATCCCCTTGTACGTAACGACGACTCATTGAGTCGTCGGCGTTTTGGATCATATATCACGTCCATTTATCATAATATACTTAATATGTTTTCTATCCTGTTGTTACTTATTTAAAGTGTAAGGACAAGAAAAGGACAGTAATATTTCTTCAGTCCCGTTTTACCTTATCAGCAAAATGAACTAATTTTTGCAACTACCAGTCGAACGAACCTCGATAAAGATATCCTATATATTCGTCTAGTTATCTTTGTGAAAATTTCCATCAAAATCTACCCTCCTAAACTGCCTCAATAGCCTAGTGGTCCTGAGCGCGACGGCTACGCTAGACGTCTAAAGTTCGATTCCCAGGTTGAGCAAAGTATGTTGTGTTTACATGAGACCTTAAACATACCGACAAACTATGGGTTTGCATTAGTACGCCTCTGCTTAACCCTTCGAGAAATACAGGCGTGATGATATGTACAATCTGTTTAGCTCCTGTTTTTGCTTGATTGGCTTGGTACATCTCAAAATGCAAACTTTCAGATTAATACGTTAGGAAAGATAGCATAAAAAATATATTATCTATCATCGCAGTATTATGTCTAAGGTCGATAAAACGACGGAGACATATTCTGCTCATGCTATAAACGTAATACGTCTTGAAGATACTCATATAGTGTGAACCATCGAAGTGAATGCATCTACTTCAAATTTTCCATGATTGCTATCAATTGATCTCGTTCTAAGGCGCTTCGTATCGTGGGAGGCAATTGTGATATAATGGTGCGTAAATGGTTTTATATGTAGGTATGTTTGTATAGATATGCGTTTATTTATTGCTTTATATACTTATATACTACTAGCTTTTGCCCGCGGCTTCGCTCACCTGAAGCTATATTGTATCCCAAAAAGAATTTTATCAAAAACCAATAGTAATGATCTCTTCTTTATATGGGTCTCTATACATCAGAGAGGTCAGCTGTATTTCAGGAACCGTTTCATTAATTGAGATAAGAAGTTCACCAGTTCTTAAGTTGGAGATGGAGATCAAACTTTCTAAAAGTCATAACAAAATTAAAAGTTATTCAGTAGTTTTTGCTCCAACCCGTAACAAACAGGCAAACAGACAAGAATTTTAAAAATCTCATTTTTGGATTCGGTGACGTTTATATACCCTAATCATCGAAACCACAACACATTTCGCAGAATCTCATCGCTCAGCCACTACGCTAAACATGTCAAAACACCTTTTGTTAATCATCTTTCATTTATTCTCTCAACATTGTCTACCATCTCAGCATATTCTTTTCAATAAGTGTCACTGAATCTCCCTCCAGGCCGCCATGTTGTTTTTTTCGTCTTTATTGCTTTTCAAGACACCTGCGTGTGTCCATGGGCCATGGGCATGGGGCCATGTACCCACCAGGTGGCTCAAAAATAAAAATAGCACTGTTCAACCTGGAATCAAACCCAGAAACTCTAGCATAGTAGTTGCAATTATGACTTATTCAAAGTAAATAACTTTAATAACCATAAAAAATCATTTATTTCCTCTAGTTCTCTCTGTAGATCATTTATAACCTACTTAACATTTTGTATAAAAGTATCGTTACATCGCTACAATTGCGTTCAAATAAATAGACCACTCTTCATCTTGTCAAAATAATAAATTTCTGCCTCTTAACTGTAGCGGAACCTGCCAACATATACCTGTCTTACTCTAACACTTGTATTTTATATATAGCTATCTCTTTCTGATATTAATGTCACTAAAAGAAACGATTTGTATGGGGATCTTTTGTATTTGGAATGTATCAGACATCAATCGTCGCATGATCATTTATTTGGTGTCATTTCCTTTTGTAAGATCTGATGGTGAAAAACTGTGTTTTTTATGATGTTTTGTAGGAGACTTAAGTAGGTAAGTAACAAATTACCTACATCAGTTTTTACATTATCCTTTATTTTCTAATCTGGCGAACTGTAACATTAGTGCATCTCTGCCTAACCCTTCGCGGAACATAGGCGTGATGGTATGTTCTGGACTGCCTCATTGGTTTAGTGGTCACAAGAATGGCTTAAGTGTATGAGGTCGGGAGTTCGAGACCGATGCCTCCTTAACCTTGGAATATCAGTTTATTAATATCAGCTCATTAGCCTAGTAGCCCTGAACGCAACTGCTACGCTATAGGTCCTGGGTTCGATTTCTAGCTCGAGCAGTGTTATTGGTTTTTGTATGAAATTCCCAGTAGCAGCTGTTTGAGAGCAAGAGCAGCAGCAGGAGTTTGGGATTTGTGCCCGGTTATTGGCATTGGCTCGCCCCCTATTACATGGGACCAAATCATACCCTGCGAACGGTGGGTGTAAATTAGTGCGCCTCTGCCTAACCCTTCGGGGAACACAGGCGTGATGGTACGTATTAATAATTTCGTTTAACTGTACTACGTGCAACCACGATCATTTTTAGATTGTAAGAAAAGGATGGCGCTATTTGACGTATTTAGCGGCATCGCTTCTCTCTAAATCGCAATAGTACGCGATGGAACGACTTCTGTTCAAGGCAATATGCACCTTATTATATACCAATTTAAATATACAAGTGAAATGTGGATGTATAATGGAAGTACACCTAATAAGTTTCAAACGGTAATAATTTGTCGGAACATATTGTTTCCCATTTAGGCTGTTAATTGCATCCCCTCTCTAAGCATTACCCCTACACACACAGTACCATTCCACAGTAACAACGTAAAGACAGTTTTATCGCCACACAATGACATTATTAAAAGACATCATTTCAAAATGCCTACTATAAACATCGCATTTACAGCTCAATTTCAAGCGAAACAACTACCATACATCTCTCCCTTTCATGCAAAAGGATTTAGTATAGCTACATCTCTTTTCTTCTTAAGTGTTCCGAATTTAATTTGGCTAAAAGCAACAATTTATAATAGTGCGCGGGAATGTCATAACCTACAAATATGCAATTTTATTCTTACAGTTCACGGTGGCGCTAGTAGTCTTGATTATTGAAGAAAAGTGTACTGAATCTCTTAGTTCCAATTTTTTCCGTCGGCGTATTAAAATTTGTGGGTTTTGTGCCAAAATGCGTTCCGAAGTGTGTTTTTTGTTCTGTTTCTGTCTTTGTTTATTGTTATTGTTTTAAATTTTACAATGCTACACGAATTAAGTAATTTTTGCGTGTAAAGTGCGTAAATGGGAATTGTCTGCGCTTTTAAATCGTCATTTAGCGAGATAGCACAGTGCCAAACAGCAATTTTTATATTCAATAACAATTTTTTGTACATTGCAAATAAATGGACAGACGTTTGATTTTGCTTTTCTATTTTTGTTATTCTATTAACATTACATACTATCGCGTCTGTAAACCCGATGGGTTAGACAGAGGTATACTGATCATTTAATCGTAAAACAAAAAGATTGCCACATTGATCACGGTTGATATCCTGAGTTCAATTCCTAGGTCCAGTAGTTTTAGCTTTAGAAATCTCAGTGCTTGCTGCTTGCAAACAAGTTTGAACGAAAGTTTGGAGCCATAAAAAAAAAACTTTAATGACAATTCGAAGTTATTGTCAATAATGCATCCAAATTTATAAGTTGCCTTATTAGCCTAGTGGTCCTGAGCGCGACTGCTACAGCAAAGTGTTATTGGGTTTTTCTATGAAAGTTAATGGCACTAAGCTCGACATTACATAGGACCTAAACAAACTGTGGGTGTACATAATATACACTTCTGCCTAACCCTTCGGGGAATACAGGCGTGATGGTATGCTGGTATGTTACATCCAAATTTGAGAATATACCTAATATGATTTCATAGTAAAACTTAATAAATAACACTACGCAGCCTGGGAATTAAACCCCGGGACGTTACATTCAGCAATAGCTGCGACTACTAGATTATTAAATTAATTAAAATTTTCTAATATTTAATAAATGAAGTGACTCGTACGTATGTATTCATTACTTCAATTTAAATGTAATTTCCTTGAAATATAACCTTATCTCCTTGCTCGTAAAACTGAACTCGCGGTAAAAATATTACTTTGCAGTGAACTTGACATTGTTTGATAGAAGATATGAAGACTAGCAAGTCTGCTGTCTTCTCAATACAATACTGAAGATAGAAGATAATGATTAGATGAAATGAGACTGCAATGCGCTAAAATTTAGACATTTAGACATATATATGTCAAACTAAGTGTACATTAAAGGTGTTATATAATAACATAGTTCTCTTAAACTTAGTCACCTTTTTCAGGCACTGCAAAATTTGAGGGCTTAATAATTTTACTAGTCTACGTTGAAATTGTTACAGTAATTAATGCAAAGAGAGCATGCAAAGATGAGTAAGAGAAGTAGATCGCCGTATTAATTACTGAAAGGTTTATATTAATTAATATCGATCATGTGGTTGCCGGTTCGAACCCCAATCATTGCACTACCGACGTGAACCCACTCGTAACACAAGCAATCTAGCTTAACACGAGGGGTAAACAAGAATACTAGTAATGTACGACCCGCATTGCTAGTAAGCTTTTTTTTTTAAAAAAAATATTATACATTATTATTTATTGGTGTTATTTATTTATTTATTATTTAAACTTACATATTAAATACATTTTTAAATATTTTTATAATAACATAACATACCATCACGCCTGTATTCCCCGAAGGGTTAGGCAGAGGCGTACTAATGTACACCCACAGTTCGCCGGTATGTTTAGGTCCCATGTAATAGGGGGCGAGCCTATTGCCATTAACCGGGCACAAATTCCTAACTCCGAGCTGCTACTGGGAATTTCATAGAAAAACCCAATAACACTTTGCTCGACCTGGGAATCGAACCCAAGACCCCTAGCATAGCAGTCGCGCTCAGGACCACTTGGCTAATGAGGCAGTATTTTTATAATATATTTTTAAATATGCCCAATTCTGTATACAAAAAAAACGATCCTAAAGTTGACAGCTCCCGTCTGCAGTCACATTTGGGACGAGCTGACGAGCCACCTGGTGCTAAGTAGTCATCGTCGCCCATGGACAGGTGTCCATGGGTGACGATGGTGTGACGTGGTGCAGGTGCACCACCAGAGGAGTTGCTGATGCATTGTCGAGCTTTAATATCCCCTACGGAGTGCAGACTGCTAGAGCTACACCAACCGAGGGGGAACTGGCTCTCATGCATAAAAGACAAAACACCCACCAAGTTGCTTTACAACAGACTGCGACAGTAGCCATTCAGTCAGACCTTAGAAGGTCTTACCAGATATTTTCTCGTTTCTTACGAGATGTTTTCACGTTCTTTTTCACGTGGGAGAGCCATGCTTCGGCACGAATGTGATACAACGGCCTCACAGAAAACCGGCGTGAAACAACGCTTGCGTTGTGTTTCGCCGAGTGAAGGAGGTTACCGGAGGCCCAAACCCTTTTAAAAGGCGGGCAACGCACTTGCGACTCCTCTGGTGTTGCGGGTGCCCATAGGCGGCAGTTATCGCTTACCATCAGGTGATACGTTTGCTCGTTTGCCCTCCTATCTCATTAAAAAAAAAAATTATGATTAACTGCCTCATTAGCCAAGTGGTCCTGAGCGCAACTGCTACGCTGGAGGTCCTGGGTTCGATTCCCAGGTCGAGCAAAGGGTTATTGGGTTTTTCTATGAAATTCCCAGTAGCAGCTCGGAGTTAGGTATTTGTGCCCTGTTAGTGGCAATAGGCTCGCCCCCTATTACATGGCACCTAAACATACCGGCGAACTGTGGGTATACATTGGTATGCCTGTACCTAACCCTTCGGGGAATACAGGCGAGATGGTATGTTATATATGTCTTACGAGATGCCTAGCTCGAATGCTTAAACTGTACTACACCATAGTACATTTTTCATTTAGGGTTCCGTACCCAAAGGGTAAAACGGGACCCTATTACTAAGACTTCGCTGTCCATCCGTCTATAACCAGGCTGTATCTCAAGAACCGTGATAGTTAGACAGTTGAAAATTTTCTCAGATGATTTATTTCTGTTGTCACTGTAACAACAACCTATTAAAAAACCCCGGCCAAGTGCGAGTCAGACTCGGTAATGGTACGGAACCTTTCGTGCCCGAGTCCGACTCGCACTTGGCCGGTTTTTATAAATAAAATGCCACCACAAACTCTAACCTCCAAAGATGATACAACTATGTCAATATTGAAATAAAACAACTTCACGGATTCTATCGCATTATATTAGTGAAACGTGGAGATTTGATTTGTACTAATATAATGCGATAGAATCCGTAAAGTTATTTTATTCAACACATGTGATGATATATAGCCTATAGCCTTCCTCAATAAATGAGCTATCTAACACTGAAAGAATTTTTCAAATCGGACCAGTAGTTCCTGAGATTAGCGCGTTCAAGCAAACAAACAAACAAACTCTTCAGCTTTATTATTAGTACTAGCTTCTGCCCGCGACTTCGTCCGCGTAGCATGATGATATATAGCCTTCCTCAATAAATAGGCTATCTAACACTGAAATATTTTTTCAAAAGCGGACCAGTAGTTCCTGAGCTTAGCACGTTCAAGCAAACAAACAATCAAACAAACAAACTCTTCAGCTTTATATAATTATTAGTATAGATGTCTAATATTCGCGTAAGCTTCAGAAATCAGTAACTATTTATTTTTAATAAAATAATTCAGTACTTTTCCATTCACTAACGTTATTAACTAATTGCGGTAAATTTTTCAGTTATTTCCAAAGTTATTACAGTATAAGGAAACGTAGACTAAGTTTTGATCGTCCGACTAACTATACGATCGAACAGTAATAAGCTTTGAACTTCGTCCCGCCTAACTTTATACAATTTTTGTTACTGAAATTTCTCTACTCCGGTTCATTGGTCTAACGATTACAAATACGGCTGGTGAGAATGAGGTCTTGGATTAAATTTTCAGGTAGAGCAAAGTTCAATAATATATGTATCTATAATATTGTGTTTTTGATTAGTTTAAGCTTTGTTGGATTTTTCAATCAAATTCTCAGTAACTCGGATTTTCGATTTATGTCTAGCAAAAATGGCAATAGGCTCGCCCTCTTTTAGATAGAACTTTAAACTTACTGGCTGTGGGGGTACATCAGTACACCACTACCTCACCTTTCCGGGAAAAAGGCGCGATAGTATGTTGATTAAAAACTGTGGAAGTTAAATTTCTAATATCGACATAGTCTAATTCGCCATCTCGAAGCCCCACTTTCTCTATAGAAGTTCCCCTCAAATTTACCGAGTACGGAGGTCCAATTGGCGAAATCTAATTCATCGCATAAATTTTGCACTAGTTTGGTAGTCTGTATCAAAGAGAGGGTAGTTTGGAAACAACGCAGTGATTCCCAAATGAGTTTTATTGTATTAAACAAAGTTTGGCTTTCAAAAAAGTCGTTGCTGAAAGCACTTTGTTGTATGGAAAAGCATTTTTTATAAGTTTGAAGCATGTTGTTGTCAACAGCATTGTTCGAAACCGTTTCTCCTCGAGCCGTTTCCGGTCACCAGTCAAGCGAGTGATAATAATTTACTTATATATCATAACGCTTTTAAACCCCAAAGGGTTGGGCAGAGGCATAATAATATAGGACTATATAAGACCACCCATTGTACCATATTCTATAATGGATATCATAAACTTGACATTATTTTTTGTTGTACAGTAAAGGATTTATTCTATTCTATTCTGTTCTCTATATAGCGTAATCCTTCTCATTCTGAGAGGAAACCCGTGCCCAGCTGTGGGACAGAATAATGGGTTGATTAGTTCAAGCTTTTTGCCATTATTCGGGTGCAAAGACCAGACTCAAAGCTTTACAATGGGTTAACAAGAATACTAGTAATGTGCAATCCACATTGCTAGTATTTTTTTTTTAAATAGCTTCTACTGACAATTTTAGAGAAAAACCCAACAACAGTGCTTTACCTGGGAAACGAATCCAGAACCTCAACCGTAGAAGTCCCGCAGGACTACTAAACTAATGAGGCAGGGGATAATAATTTATAATGATTAAGTAATATGCACAAGAAAAAAATGGGCCATGCTTTGGCACGAATGGGCCGGCTCGACCGGAGTGATACCACGGCTTCACAGAAAACCGGCGTGAAACAACGCTTGCATTGTGTTTCGCTGAGTGAGTGAGGTTACCGGAGGCCTAAACCCTTTTAAAAGGCGGGCAACGCACTTGCGATTCCTCTGGTGTTGCGGGCGTCCATCGGCGGCGGTTATCGCTTACGTTAGGTGATCCGTCAGCTCGTTTGCCCCCCTAACCCATAAAAAAAATTGTAAAAGTCAGATACGTGGAATCGTACTCGATACCTATGACTTTTCGGACCGAGATAATTAAATTTCACACAAAGATAATTAATTTTTAGGAAATCCGTAAAAAGTAGTTTCATTTCAAAGATAATTAATTATATAACTACAGTATAACTAGTTAGGTGTGCGAGAAATAATTACAAATAATTTTCTGGGCAATATTCCTTCTGCAATAATACACAGTCGTAGTCACAACATATTTGTAGCTAGACCGAGTATTGTCGAAATATTCGCTCAATTTAATAAAAGTAACGCATGAAACGTAACTCTACGCCTTTTACTGTTCCCATATAATATTAGGGTACTAGTGTTGTCAATACGCGGGTGCGGTTTTCGGATATATCAAAATGTTTGATACTGTTGGCTGAATGCTTTGCGGATATTTTTTTTCAATGCCGTTTACGCAGGTATTTATTTTATGCATATTCGGACTAATTGATTGCTTGATTCGGGTTACGTTCCGAGGAAATTCTCGATTTCAGTACTAAATAAACATGACATTTCAAATTTTACGACAAAGCAAAATTTATTTTGTAATATTAAGATTTGAGTAGTAAAAGAGTATTCAATTTTCGTTTCAAAAGTGATATTCAATTAATCAGCAAAACTTCCATAATTACGTCAAATTATGAAAGTTTTGAGTATCTTCATAACAAAAATCAATATAAAAATGAATCACTATTTCCCTTGGTCACGGCATCACGGGTAATCGGCTAGACAAAATTCGCTAATTCTTTTTTGTTGTGTTTTTTATTATGAGGAGAAAGATTTTATGAAAGAATAACTAATAAAATACTTATTTTCTATATAATTATATCAATTCGAATTCCATATTCATAGTTAAGACAGAGTTAGGATATCTGTCGGGTCAGCTAATATTAAATAAAAACAACGACAAATTGTAGCATTTCCAATGAGCTGAAGAATCGCGTTTAGCCAAAAATCAGATATCGTATTTGTATTACCAGATTATCAACTTATTGTACCAAAAATATTAAATGTATACAGAAAATAACATGAAATTAAATAGACGAGACAAATTAAAAGGTATTATTCTCCATGTAACAAAGAAAATGTACGCGTGAATTAGGAAAATCTTTTTACTTTTTTTTATTTTGAAAAGAGAGTTTGGCAACGTATCGTTCGCCTTAATTGCTACTTTTATCGTGAAAAGAAAAAATAGGTAAATTATAGTACCTTAGTTCAAAACGTCAATACTTCACGTAGTAACATTCTGCATTATTAATTGATGGGGTGCGCCGTGCAAATATTTTGCTGATTGCTTGAAATTAATTATTTGTGTTTGTTTAGTTAATATACCGATTAAGTTGGCACCATTTAAGATAAAAATAAAAAGATTATTTAACATTTTAAAAATGTAAAGTAATGTTTACTGAACCTCCCATTTCGATTTTTTGCGTGTTTTAGGTCATTCTGTGTATCACATACCATTATTTTCTCTCGTTTATTGTCCAAGCTATAATCAATATATATAAGCTATATCTCAACGCTCCTACAATACTTCAGGAAATTAATAAACACAAAAAGCGATATGCTGATCGTTTAGCCATCCACCCAAATCCCCTGGCTGTCAAATTGCTGGACAGCAGCAAATCAGTTATGCGACTTAAGAGAGGTCAAGTAATCTGAAGAGGTAACAGTGGCAATGGCCTCTGCACCTGAAACGCCAATTCTATTCACGGAACCAAACTGATAAAAGTCCAGAAAGGACTGATGGCAGTTATAGGAGAGAAAGAAAAAAAAAAAAAAATTGTCCAAGCTATTTTATAAAGTTTTGTTTTGTGAAAGGAACAAACAATAAATAGCAAATGTACATATTTTACTAAATAAATCAATACAATTATTATTATTTCAGAATGTTTTGTACTCAGATATTTCTGAAATCCAAATAGTCCATTCCACGAATGTCTCGGATAACCTTCCGGGAATCCAAATTCAAATTTCGAACCCGACTATTTCGGATATCCGAATACAAAGCCTAATAGCATCCCTATTCGGAAAAATGATACAATCAAAAATAACCTCAATTTCTACTGCTATAAAGCCAAAATTGGTACATAGATATTATTTACGGTCGTCACGTAAGTTTACGCGTCATTACGCAAGCAATAACTTGCAGAAAAGTAATAAACCAACAACCTTATATTAAGGGCTCCATTGACGATCCGTTACAGTGTCGTAGAGCCCTAACAAAAGTTCTTTAAGATATTTCCTTCGCGTTTTAAACAACTTGTCGCGTTTGCTTAATTTTTTGGGCTTATAAAGGGACATGTGACTAAAAAATAAGATTGATTATCTCTAAGCTGTAAGATTAACCTTCTAGCGGTCTACATTTCCCGATCCCAGTAATGTGAGAGTTCTGTCAATCATTTGTGGTAGTCAGAATCTCAAAACGCTTGACAACCAATTTATCCTTGATATCGAGTTTTTTTTATGATGTAGGGGCCAAACGAGCAGACGTATCGCCTGATGGTAAGCGATTACCGTCACCCCTGGACAACCGGAACGCTAGAGGTGTAGCAGGTACGTTGCTAGACTTTTAAACGGGTTCGGGTCTCCGGTAACCTCTCTCACTCGGCGCACGCAAGCGTTGATTCACGCCGGTTTTCTATGAGGCTTTGGTGTCACTCCGGTCGAGACGGAGGATTGTGGATTGCGGAGGTCTGGTGGCGGTAACTACACCTGCATCTTATTAAACTGAAGAAACTAATATTCTCGGGAAAAGCTTTGGAGGATGATGATGAAAAAAACCTACCTGACATTGATTAATTTGTATAATTTTTACTAAGCCACGAACGAGCCTCTTAAATTAGTATATCAAGGAATGTCTTGAATCAAGTCTCTCGAAGCTTCTCAGACTTGCAAGGTGAGTACTAGTCCAACATACTTACCTACCCTGCCATCTCCTCGGGTGGCTAACGATTCAGGTGGATCCGTACTTCAAAAAAAAAACACAGTGACGTAACATAATGTTTGTGACGTTTATGTAAACACTCTAAAGAAATATCTGACGACACAGCTATAAGTACCCCAGCAATCGATTGGGTTAAAAGCAGAGTCGGTAAAAGCTATTGTGTCATAAAAGTACCAGGGGAGCATGAGTCGTAAAGACATGTTTTATACCTCAGCGTAAAAATTCAAAATGGCCTCTTTATTTGCGATACAACGATCTCTATTTAACTTGCCGTTCGGAAACGAATTCAATACAAATCTCAACCTTGTTACATATACAATAGGGTCTTTATGTAAGGGATGGGCGGCCGTGTGATTATTGTGTTTGCAGAATGTTTTTATTGCGTTTAATGTGCGTTTTTATTTCAGTGCGTTTCGGTTTGATGTTCAGGGTGGGCAGTGGGAAGGAAACTGGAAAGTTGAGACGTTGAACGTAATGAGGAATAGAATTAAATGCATTATTTATGTCCGTAATGGAGCTATCGACACCAGAGCCAACTGTCGGCTGTGAAAACTGTTTTTTAAACTTAAAATAGCGACATGGTGAGTTTTTTGACGATGTTTGGCGTTGTGGCTGCGTGACCGGCTTCTGCGCCGGGGGTTATGTGTTCAATCCCCGCGTAGAAAAAATCTTTCTATAAACTACAGGTACTTAAGTAGTTCTTCCAGTTCTTCGTGTTGGCATAGGTATGAGAAAAATATAGTTTGAAAAGCACAGACGATACTGAAGAAAATCATCTTACGGGTGCAAAACTTTTTTTATTATTTTCAATAAATAGATACCTGTATAAATAAATAAATAAATAATAAATATTCACATTTTACACAGCACCGTCTAGTCCCAAACTAAGCAGAGCTTGTACTATGGGTACTAGAAAATGGATATAATACTTATATAGTACTTTTTTTTTGTAAATACATACTTATAATAGGTACATAAGAAAAACCCAGACGAACACAAACACTTATAATCATCACATACATTTTTGTGTCCTGTGGAATCGAACCCACGACCTCATGGTCAGCAGTCCGGCGGTACTCGAACCACTAAACACAGAGGTCGTCATATATTTTAGTGAAAGAAAAATTAGATCTCACCAATCTAAGTCAGAATTCGAACTTGCGTCCCTTCGTTTAAGTAACCTATACTGGGCGCTTTAGTACCCACAGTACAAGCTCTGCTTAGTTTGGGACTAGATGGTGCCGTGTAAAAATGTCCCATAATATTTTTCATTTGAGAACTGAGGTTCAAATCCTGTCTAAGATGCATCTATATTTCTCTCAGAAAGTCAGAAAGCAGTTTGTGAACATACCCTAGACAAGACCCAGCACTACATCAGATTTGATAAACCACAAGTCCTCGCAAAAGAAAACCGATTCCTACCCAGGATGATTCGTGAGGCTATTGAAATAAAAAAACACCCAAATTTCAATAGAGAAGATGGTTGGGTCTTACCAGCTGCTTGGAATCCCATTATAGAATCTATAAAATCTAAATCCAAGCCCAAAACTGCAAGACCAAAGGATACGGTGAGCTCGTTCTGCGTGAATCGGATCGCTAATAATTAACAAAAATGTAAGGTAGCTGTTAGTAATTTTAACATCAAGACGTCCAACACCTCACTCTGCCCGTGACCATGGATGCTGTAAAGGATCCGAAACGTCGGGAACAAAATAATATCAATATACCGCGATAAAATCCGTAAAAAGTAGTTTCATTTCAATATATTTCTCTGACTAAAATGTGTGTCATTGCGACACTTATTGTGTTTGATGACCTATAAATAGTTGTCCCGGGTCTGGGCGTTTGTACATGTGATTGATGATACTGGAGAAAATTCTAGAGTCATCTTTTTTTAGACAATGTTTAGCGTAGGTAATTTTTACCGTGGGAGAGCCATGCTTCGGCACGAATGTGCCGGATATCGGGACCCAATCCCCTTTTAAAGGGCCGGCAACGCACTTGCGACTGGTGTTGCGGGTGTCCATGGGCGGCGGTTATCGCTTACCATCAGGTGATCCGTATGCTCGTTTGCTCCCCTATCCCATAAAAAAAACTAGTAGGTATTATCGTGTAGAACACACTTTCATCACAATCTCAGCGTCATTGAAACTTCTTGCATGTCTCTTTCAAAGTTCTCTGAACAATGTTGAGCTATTGATAGCTATCGGGTAAGCAAGAACGATATTGTCACACGTTTTATACGAAGAGTTTGATGACATTGTACTTTAAGCTGTTCTGTTTAGTATTTTATGATAAAATCAGTACACGACAAAATAATGGCATATTGTTTGATCAGTGGGCTTCTCCGCTAAGTGTTGTCGCGTCGATTTCCATATATTATGTCAAATCAAGAAGTAATTATTAGCATATGTTTTTCTGCTCAATTGTGCCTCATAAGCCTAGTGGTCCTGAGCGTGACCGCTACACTAGAGGGGTTTGATTCACAGGTCGGGCAAAGTGTTTAGAGTTTTTCTTTCTGAAATTCTAAGTAGTAGCACGGAGTTAGGAATTTGTGCCCGGTTAATGGCTACGGGCTCGGCCTCTATTACATGGGACCTAAAAATACCGCTTAAGCCTGTGTCTAACCCTTCGGGGAATACAAGCGTGATGATATTAGTTACGTTTGTTTTTCTGCTAATTTTCCTTCCCAGGTTATTTCCTGCATTTATTTATTAACATATTTTTTGAAATATTTAAACTAGGTTATAAAAATATAAAATATAACATAAATATTAGCCCGTTGCTATCGGGATACCATAAATACCAATATATATTTAATTAATATTTATTTAAAGCGACCTCTAAAGCCCAGCGGATGAATTAATGTTTACATTACCTACAAACCGGGGGCAATGTTTTTATAAAAAAAATAAATGTCTTTTAAATACATCATAAATATAATTGCGCTGTATTTCCCGAAGGGTTCTCTTTGCCATTTTTTTTTATAAAAAGCCTTCTAGCAATATGGGTCGCACATTACTAGTATTCTTGTTAACCCCTCGTGCTAAGCTAAATGCTTGAGTTACGAGTGGGTTCACGTCGGTAGTTCAATGGGTGAGTATCGATCCGGCAACCACATGATCGCAAGTCCAAAGCCCTAGCCATTAGGCTACCGACGCTTCAGACATTCATTGACATGGTAAAAATCAAGACTTCGAGCTGCTTCTGAGAATTCCCTTGAAAACCCCAATATTTCTTTGGTTAGAAACGAACGCAAGACCTCACGTTCAACAGCCGGACTGGTGATCATTGAGGCACTGCAATATTAGGTACTATTAAAAGTGCATTGTTTAGAATGCTATAATATGGGTTTTAATATATTTCCCAATATTAGGTACACTAAACGAATTCCCCGCCAATACTTCCTAGTAATATCAAAACAAAATGGCAGTTTATAACGCAATAAAATAACAGAGGCTCCGTATTAAACTGTAGTCGTACGTGGAAACGATTATTTCATACGGTCGCCTTATATTGTGTTCCGATTTCGAAAAATATATTAGAATAACGAATAGCAGCTTGACACGAAGAACATTTTGAATTTAGATCGATTCCAACAAACTGACGAACGTAAGTGTTCCAAATTCAAAAATGTTCTATTAACATGGCGTGTATTTTTTTACTGGTACTAAAAATTCTACGGAAATATGCGCGCTTTGTCACGTTTTTTTTGTCACGTTGGCTGTAGAGTGTTACATTTGCATTTTTTTATGAAAAAAAAAATTGGTCAGCACTACTATGCCAATGCAAAAGCCCGTAATGGACTTCAAATGCTTGCATTTTTAACTAACCCTTTAAAAAAGGTACAACAATGAAATATTGCGGTATTACGAGTATGTAATGGGTAGGCCTTTCCTTTAAATGAATTCAAATACACCATAATAATAAATGTCCTACTGACGTGCGATGTGTGTCGGGTCGTTTTATTCCCTACAATATGGTTGAGTCGAACCACGCTGATACACACGTCATGCTCGTGAACGGGTGCTGTCCGTCGAGGCTGGTCAACTTTTACTTGCTGTGGCAATCCTTATTTTATGAGTCACTAGACTATGCCCGCGGCTTCGCGTACTTGAAGCTCAAAAACCAACAGTGATGATCTCTTCTTTGTATGGGTCTCTAATTCTCTATACATTAGAGAGGTCAAGCTGGATCTTAGGTTCCGTTTAATTATTTGAGATAAGAAGTATACCAGTTTTTTATTTGGAGCACGTACTTTCTAACAGTGATAACAAAATTAAAATCTATTCAGTAGTTTTTACGCCAACCCGTAACAAACAAACAAACGGACAAGAATTTTAATAATCACATTTTTGGGTTTGGCGAATACCCTAACGCATTTGTTTTTTTTAAATATCTACAATGTACAGACACAGCTTTTTTAAAATTTTATAATAGTAGAGATAAATAAATCTTACACATCATAATTCTCAGCAACTATTTAAATCAAACTTGTAAAGCGATTTGATTTTTTATAAAAAGAGTATCTATGAAGTTTCTTGCCGAATCTTCTCCATAAGACTCACTTTTTGAAACCATGTAACTAATTTGAGAATTCAAAGAACCTATTTTAATAGTCTGATTGAAATAAACATTTTGACTTGACTCGCCTTGACTATCATTTTTTTATGGGATTGGGACCAAACGAGCTGACGGATAACCTGATGGTAAGCGATTACCGCCGCCCATGGGCACCCGCAATATCACAGGAGTCACAAGTGCGTTGCCCGCCTTTTAAAAGGTTTTGGACCTCAGGTATCCTGACTCACTCGGCGACACAACACAACGTAAGCGTTGTTTCACGCCGGTTTTCTTTGAGGCCGTAGTATCACTCCGGTCAAGCCAGCCCATTCGTGCCGAAGCATGGCTCTCCCACGGTGAGAAGAATAGTAAGTTTATTCATAAGTTATACTATGTACCTCATGAAATATGATAAATAAATAATTATTTAGGTCTGCCTCATTAGCCCAGTGGTCCTGAGCGCGACTGCTACGCTAGAGACCCTGGGTTCGATTCCCAGGCCCAGCAAAGTATTATTGGGTGTTTCTATGAAATTCCTAGTAGCAGCTGGGAGTTTGAAATTTGTGCCCGGTTAATGGCAATATGCTCGCCCCTATTACAGGGGACCCAAACATACCAGCGAACTGTGGGTGTACATTAGTACGCCTCTGCCTAACCCTTCGGGGAATACAGGCGTGATGGTATGTTATGTTAGGTAATTAATTAGCATAATATGTATATTATTTGATACCAACATAAATGAACTCAACACTAATTCTTCACAAACTAACAACAGTCACTACGCAGCCAGGCCTATAACTAAATATTCCAATAAAATAAATTTTAACAACAGATAACCATTAACACATAGATAATATATTCCAATGTTGCCATGAAAATTCAAACGTCGGGGTTGCCAGTTAAAATGTTCTCATTAATTCTACAGCGATGTTGGGCTGTGTTAAAAATTAACAGGCAAAGGAATAAATTATAAATCCTTGTTTTATTATGTTATGTGAGTTCGTGTGAGTTTCGCAGATTAATTTTCATGACTCTGACATTTTTATGGAGCAATTGGAATTTGATTATTTGTTTTCGTTTGGTATATCAAACTGCCTCATTAGCCAAGTGGTCCTGAGCGCGACTGCTACGCTAGAGGTCCTGGGTTCGATTCCCAGGTCGAGCAAAGTGATATTGGGTTTTTCTATGTAATTCCCAGTAGCAGTTCGGAGTTAGGAATTTGTGCCCAGTAATGGCAATAGGCTCGCCCCCTATTACATGGGATCTAAACATACCGGCGAACTGTGGGTGTACATTAGTACGCCTCTGCCTAACCCTTCGGGGAATACAGGCGTGATGGTATGTTAATTAACAATTGATTCAGAAAAGTCAGAGTTACGTGCCTTGGATTTGAACTCGAGACCTTTGACTTGGTAGTTCAATGGCCATATCACTTGGCTATCACTGGTGGCTTATCATTGGAACAAAATATTCAGGTCGAACAAAACCTTTTCTCAATTTTTATTCACCAGTCAAATAAAAACCTAGCTACCACCAAGTAAGTCCCAACTTCCGGCAACGTAACTTATTCATGAACTCAATATGCGCTGAAAGCGTGAAAATTTTCCACTTCCGTTAGGAAATTTCAGCCGGCGAAAGATTCATTGTCAACACATTCAAATCTAGTTACTATTCACAATAGCTGCTGAAAAAATTGTCAAGCGAAGGCTTTTAAAAGTTGCTCGTTCCGCATAAGTGCGAATTCTTTCACTACCAGTTTATAAGTTATTTATTTACTAGTTGTTGCCCGCGTCGTTACTCGCATTCAATGTTTTTTTAGGATATAAAATATCTCTAATAAAATGTATCTATGTTTATAATATGAATAGTATGATCACACTCAATCACAATATTTCACATAATTAAGTTGTTATTTTTTGAGTATTATACATTCAAATGCTGAACATTTTCAAAGATATTTCACGTGGGAGAGCCATGCTTCGGCACGAATGGGCCGGCTCGACCGGAGTGATACCACGGTCTCACAGAAAACCGGCGTGAAACAACGCTTGCGTTGTGTTTCGCCGAGTGAAGGAGGTTACCGGAGGCCCAAACCCTTTTAAAAGGCGGGAAACGCACTTGCGACCCCTCTGGTGTTGCGGGTGCCCATGGGCGGCGGTTATCGCTTACGCAAACGAGCAAACGGATCACCTGATGGTATCTCATAAAAAAAAATATAATTAATCCAAATACAAGCAAATAATTTGTAGATACGAAAGTAACTCTGCCTGTCTGTATTTTTGTTTTAAAATCAAGGCATTCTAAATGACACAGAATCATAAAACTAAGGGTCAATTCACTAATAAGTAGTAAGTAACTAATATTTAAAGAATAAACAATCATTTTGAATTTGATATGACTTGTATAAATAAGTGTCTAGTCTGTCAGTTTCGCCCCCCTAATAAATACGAAAGTTGAACTTAAATAGTGACGTTTAATCCTACTAATATTATAAATGCGAAAGTTTGTGAGGATGGATGGATGGATGGATGGATGTTTGTTACTCTTTTACGCCAGAACTGCTGAACGGATATAGATTATAGTCTGGAATAAAACATGGGCTACTTTTTATCTGAAATCCACGCAGACGAAGTCGCGGGCAGAAGCTAGTTGTCAAATAATCCTGATGCCTTTACAGTGCCTATTGCTTGTTGCCCATCGCGAAGGCATACAGCCTAATGGGCGCTATATGAATACATCTACCAACACCTATGAACTATTACGTGCCACCTTCTCTTTTTTATATTGTAGGTACTAGCTTTTGCCCGCGACTTCATCCGCGTAGCGTGATGATATATAGCCTATAGCCTTCCTCAATAAATGGGCTATCTAACACTTAAAGAATTTTTCAAATCGGGCCAGTAGTTTCTGAGATTACCGCCATCAAGCAAACAAACAAACAAACTCTTCAGCTTTATATATTAGTATATAGATTATATTTATGTTTTAGCTTTGTATTTAGTTAAATTGCACGCGTTATTGTAAAGTGTTACAATAAAATATTTTTTATTTATTTATGATATATATCGTATATCGTAAATTATAAAATTGTAAAAAGCTATGTTTGTTACGGGTTGGAGCGAAAACTACTGAATAGATTTAAATTTTGTTATCACTGTTAGAAAGTATATGCTCCAAAAACTGGTGAACTTCTTATCACAATTAATTAATCAGATCCTGAGATACAGCTTGACCTCTGATATATAGAGGCCAATACAAAGAAGAGATCATTACTGTTGGATTATATTACATTATTTTTGGAATCCATTTCTAATCCTACTATAGTTTCAGGTGAGCGAAGCCGCGGGCAGAGGCTAGTATATAGTAAATCTGTTTCACTTCTATGTGCTTCAATTCTGCGCTAGTATGAATTGGCCCTAACTACAGAACCCTAGTGCAAATGTAAAAATTACAAATTCTCGTCGCGCGGGCCTGACAATGAATGCCGTCCGAATGTAGCAGAGAATCAATCTATTGTTTTTACGTTATGGCTACGGATCAGCGGTTGTTTGAACAGCGCGGAGAATACTTGATGTCTGTCAGATGGGAGAAATTTTGGTCTTCACTTTGTTTGTTTTTCCAGTTTGTTTTATCAACTTCTCATTCTTTATTTTTATCATCTATCTATCTATACTAATATATAAAGCTGAAGAGTTTCTTTGTTTACTTGAACGCGCTAATCTCAGGAACTACCGGTCCGATTTGAATAATTCTTTCAGTGTTAGATAGCCCATTTATTGAGGAAGGCTATAGGCTATATATAATCACGCTAAGACTTAGTAACTATTCCACGCCGACGAAGTTGCGGGCGGAAGCTAGTACTAATATACAAAGCTGAAGAGTTTGTTTGTTTGTTTTCTTGAACGCGCTAATCTCAGGAACTTCTGGTGCGATTTGAAAAATTATTTCAGTGTTAGATAGCCCATTTATTGAGGAAGGCTATAGGCTATATATAATCACGCTAAGAATTAGTAACTATTCCACGCGGACGAAGTTGCGGGCGGAAGCTAGTACTAATATACAAAGCTGAAGAGTTTGTTTGTTTGTTTTCTTCAACGCGCTAATGTCAGGAACTACTGGTCCGATTTGAAAAAATCTTTCAGTGTTAGATAGCCCATTTATTGAGGAAGGCTATAGGCTATATATCATCACGCTACGCGGACGAAGTCGCGGGCAGAAGCTAGTACTTTAATATAACTAGTTTTTTAATTGAATATAATCATATTTTATTGATTTATTGACGAGGTCATTCAAAAAGGTCGCGTCGTCGTAACCGACGCTTATGTATGAGAAGATGAATGAATATGTCAGAAGCAAAATAATTATGCAAGAATCGAAGTAAGTGGTGGTCTATAGTTGCTGCCTACGCCTCTGGGAGAAAGGCGTGATTGTATGTATTTAATATTTCCTTTCCTTTTGTGATTTTTTTGCATTTTTCATGCTAAGATTTTAAAGTTATTTTAGTGAAGGAAAAATTCGACTCGCAGCCAGGATTCGAACCTGCGTCTTCTGGCTAGGTACGCCAGACGCTATGACCTCTAAGCCACCACGAGTCCTAACTGCCATGTCAAAATTTGCCTTCACATGCTGAACTTACGTCTTAAAGGTGACGTCAGTAACATCTATTGAAAGACAAGTTAAGGGGCCGTCCTAAAAATTGACGCATTTTAGTGAATTTTGTTGACCGATTGTGAGGAATCTACAAAGAATTTATATAAAGTTATTAATTATTTGAAAAGAATTGTTCTTAAACCTGGCACAAGCGGAAATGGATTTTTCAATTTTCTTCTATAATAATCGTAAATCTCTTTTATTGACAACTCCTTTTCCCAAAAAACGCGTTTCGAGTGAAGTTTGATGATCGGTTTACAAGAAAATATTAGTATTACTGAATATTAAAAAATACTATAAAACCCAGCATATGCTCTACTTGGCACTAGCGGAAGCACTTTTTTCAATTTTCATACAAAATATAGCAGGAAAAAAATATTTACGTAACGTAATTTTTCGTGAAAATTGCAGACAAATATGTATTTTTTTCTATTTTTTAGAAAGACATTTTGATTATTTTTTAAATTACTTAATAATCTTCAGTTATCCCTCTAATAGGATCAAAAATTACTTTTTCAAAAAAATTATATTTTGATTTAGTAAATCAAAGATGAAAAGACCTATAATTGTGCTATAATATCGAGCGCGCAAAGCCGCTCGCGCCAGTCACGTTTGGGCCTTCCCAGCGAGAGGACGTATCGCTTTGTGTCACAGGCGTGCGCTTGTTTGACGTAAATATTTTCCCAAATTATACTGCGATTAACACAACTTGATACGTTGATTATTTTATAACTTCTAATTTCTAGAAAAGCCCTATAATATAATATGGTCTGGTATTTTTTGTAGGAAGTATGGGTAGTACAAGTTTCTCATTGTGCTGATTACGAAAATGTTTATTTTTGAAATCCAAGATGGCGGACATTACTTTTGTAAATAAATTAATATGGGTGTCAATTTCAAAAATTTTCAAGGGCTGATTACGAAAATTATATTAATTTTGAAATCCAAGATGGCGGACATTGCTTTTCTATATAAATTGATATGGGTATCAATTTCAAGGATTTTCAGGGGCTGATTATGAAAATTATTGAAATCCAACATGGCGGACATTGCTTTTCTAAATAAATTGATATGGGTGTCAATTTCAAGGAATTTCGGGGGCAGATTACGAAAATGACATTAATTTTTAAATCCGAGATGGCGGACATTGTTTTCCTTAATAAATTGATACGGGTGTCAATGTCAAGGATTTTCAGGGGCTGATTACGAGAATGACAGTAATTTTGAAATCCAAGATGGCGGACTTTGCTTTTCTAAATAAATTGATATGGGTATCAATTTCAAGTATTTTCAGGGGCTGATTACGAAAATGATATTAACATTGAAATCCAACATGGCGGACATTGCTTTTCTAAATAAATTGATATGGGTGTCAATTTCAAAGAATTTTGGGGGCTGATTACGAAAATGACATTAATTTTTAAATCCAAGATAGCGGACATTGTTGTTCTAAATAAATTGATACAGCTGTCAATGTCAAGGATTTTCAGGGGCTGATTACAAAAATGCTTTTCTAAATAAATTGATATGGGTGTCAAT
Source organism: Acronicta leporina (assembly GCA_947256265.1). Taxonomy (NCBI): domain Eukaryota; kingdom Metazoa; phylum Arthropoda; class Insecta; order Lepidoptera; family Noctuidae; genus Acronicta; species Acronicta leporina. The sequence goes on along the minus strand of OX366537.1, from coordinate 581,535 downwards.
TTCAAGGATTCTCAGGGGCTGATTACGAAAATCATAATTATTAATTTTGAAACCAGATATTAAAATTTGGTTAATTTTTTTCAATAAGTTAAGTAAATTTCAACAAGTTAAATATGAACTGTTAACTATTTGTGTTTTTTTTGCACATTCCTAGATATTATTATAAAGTTATTTTAGTGATGGAAAAACTCGAATGCGATCAAAATTTGAACCTGCGTCTTCTGGTTAGATAAATCAGATGCTATGATCACTAAGCCGCCGCGAGTCCCACCTGCCAGGTCTAAATTTGCATTCACATTCTGAATTTACGTCTTAAAGGTGACGTCGGTAATATCTATTGAAAAGTCACTTCTTTTTTGAAGAACATCCTACAGCCTGATTGTACTTGGGATGTAGTTCCTTTGGAAACGTACAGTACAGTAGTTCCCAATCGTTTTGGCCGGGCAGAGGTTGTTGCACCCGCCTTCGTGCGCATGGTACAGTCAAGTGGAAAATTACTTATGCAATTATCCTATTTAGTATTAGATCAGTAAGTAGATAGATTTTATTTTATACATTGGCATAACATAAAATACATAAAAAAAAAAATTTATTAATAAAAACAGGCGTAGTAAATTCTCAGTAGGAGCTCGGAATTTGAAATTTGTGCCCGGATAATGGCAATAGGCTCGCCCCCTATTACATGGGACCTTAACATATCGGCGAACTGTGAGTGTACATTAGTGTACGCCTCTGCCTAACCCTTCAGGGAATACAGGCGTGATGGTATGTTATGTTCGAGGTACTTACGACTGCGACTGCGTGTGATTGCGACATTAAGTATAATACCTATAGCTCTCAAGAGTCTGCCACCGAATTTCTAATACAAACGTAATACCAAGTTATATCGTAAGTAAAACACAATTTATTGGATTACGATTTATTATGGTATTATGTTTTTGCCGGCAATTCAAGCATTCAAATTTAGACAGCGCAATGCTTGGTAATTTAGTAGCTATTATAACGCTTTATATTTTACTAGCTTCTGCCCACGACTTCGTCCGCGTAGAGGAAATATAGAAGATATATGAGGATATATAGCCTATAGCTTTTCTCAATAAATGGGCTATCGAACAATGAAATAATTTTTCAAATCGAACTAGTAGTTCCTGAGATTAGCGCGTTCAAGTAAACAAACAAACAAACTCTTCAGCTTATATATTAGTATAGATTTAAAATATGCCATGATATAGATTACAAACAAAATTATACAATCATTACAAAGCTCTATGTTCATTAGTCAAAAGCAACCTCATCTTACAATAAATTATTTATAAGCAAAGGTTTTAATACATTCAAAGGTATGAATATTGTAGTTATCGCCGTGATTACTACTGTAGTACAAAATTAATGTCTTATGTTGGTCCTTCATTAGGCACATTCTACGTGCATGGTAAATTATGAAAAACAAATACCAGTTCTTCAGACATCTCATCTCACACTTTTCACGATGAAGTGGATTAAAGTTAAACTACATACCACAATTAGCACAGATGTACATACAACCGAGCGGTTTCAGTCGTGACCAAAATGTGTTTTGATAAACATTTAACAAAATATTACGATTTTGAAGTGCCTAGCAAAAGATAAAACTATCAACCCTCCAAAGTAAAAGGTTGAAAATTCAAAATCCCTGAAACACATTTTTTATGATGAGTAGCTACATATCTCATTTTCAAATACCTACCTTTAAAAACTATTCACCCATACTAATAAGTACATTAACCTTCAGGCTTCAACCCCCGTTTCCTACCCTTAAAATGTAAAAATCCATAAATCATTAAACTCGTCACTAGGTATTTATTAGTAATCAGTATCTACAAAAATTTCAATTTTTAACCCCAATTTCCGCCTTCAAAGTTTTATGTTTTGATGTTTATTGAATATTGTAGGTATGTATAAAAATATACTAAATTAAAAACAAAATTGAAAATACAAAAAAAAACTAACGAGAATAAAACTAGAAAATTAATTTAATAATGAAAGGATCAACATTGTTTATAGGCTCGTACGCTCGATCTGCAGCCATGTGTGCGTGAAAAGCGCACACAAACATAGAATTTACCTAAACTCGATCGAGTGAATTTTTAGGACGGCCTCTTAAGTACTTTGCCTCTCAACCGACACGACTTACCTTACGGTTAGTTCTATGTCGTACGGTGCTACCATACCCGTTAACTATCTTTTTGTGATTTTTTTGCATTTTTTATCCTAAGATTTTAAAGTTATTATAAAATATTTCCTTGTTATTGTGTCCTCTTATTGATAACTAGCTTCTGCCCGCGACGTCGTCCGCGTAGCGTGATGATATATAGCCTATAGCCTTCCTCAATAAATGGGCTATCTAACACTGAAATAATTTTTCAAATCGGACCAGTAGTTCCTCAGATTAGCGCGTTCAAGCAAACAAACAAACAAACAAACTCTTCAGCTTTATATATTAGTATAGAAGTATAGATGATAATGAATACGTCCTAAATAGGTATCTTATTCAGAATAAATAAACTATCTTGAATAAAAAATACTTACCTACTCTTTGTATTTACACAAATAGCAAAAGCGAATTATTATTCTTCCCAATATTCGGAAAAACGTACCTGAAAAAGAAAAATAGTAATTTAGTTCACAGAAATTCATAAGTCAATAAACTATAACAAAATGTGATAGACAGAATAAGAATTGTGTATTCATGGGGACTGTTTTTATCAAACCTTTTTTTCTACTTTGCCTTTTTTATTGGTAGGTACTTTTCTACTTTACCCGAAAGCGCAACGCAAAGGAAGGAACCATAATGTGTTTATCAGCCTATATATTTTTTTTTAAACGTAACTGCTCCACACTATAGTTTTCTCCGGTATCGACGGTGCTTCTACAAATACAAATTCTCACTTACACAAAGAACCAAAACAACTATTGGGGGCAAACGAGCAGACAGATCCCCTGATGGTAAGGGATAACCGCCACCCATGGACACCCGAGGAGTCACAAATGCATTGCACGCCTTTTAGAGCGCTCGCGCACTTGTGATTTTTAGTCGGGCGATAATTTGATCGTTCTGGGATTCACTATGGAGTTATATGGCAGTGACCGCATTTGACTATTAGAATTCGACATGAAATTGTACATGACTACTATAGCGTCTAAACTATCGGTAGACTAAAAAACACAAGTGCGCTTTAGCCCTTAAAAGGGTTTGGGCCTCCGGTATCCTCAGTCACTTGGTGAAACACAACGCAAGCGTTGTTTTACGCCGGTTTTCTGTGAGGCCGTGGTATCACCCCGGTCGATCCGCACCTATTCTTACCGAAGCATCGCTTACTACCGGTAAGTTCTACAAAATTTGTTCCATGTGGGACCTGAACCCACATTGTCATTCGATTCATCTTAATCACCATATGGAAATTCAAAATATACATGAACTCATGTGCTCAACTTGAGAATTGAACCCAGGACTTCTAACGCCATTAGCCCTCACCTCACAAAAATTATGTAGCATGGGAATCCAGCATGAGCCATCACGTACCGCAGCCGAGATTAAAATATCTACACAAAAGTGGTTTCTAGAATTAATAGCGTAATATTAATATCACAAAATGTCTGTATGCGTTGACAGTAATAATTCTAGAAAGCGCTCATTTGAATGTAAATGCCGCCATTTGCATTTGAATGAACGGGCGGGCGATATTTTTCATTCATATCATTCGCTCATTCACTCGCTAATTTTTAAGTAAAAATTTGAGTATTTTTTATTCTGATTCTATATTTGAACTGTTTTTCGAGTGCCTTTTTAATAATATTTATTTTTAATTCAACATCACATAGGTACCATCATTTCTGTATTGCCTGAGGGCGTGGGGTTGTGTAGAAGTGTGCTTTAAATTGTGATATATAGGTATCCATATATAGGCTGTTTCTTTACATTTTGAAAATTGACAAATGTAATGTGGCGTCACAGTCATATTAATTTTGTCAGGGTCTAATGTTGAAAAATGGAATTATAGACTAAAAACGTGAAAGTAGTCGCAAGTCAGACCTCAAGAGGTCCTACAACCGAGCAAGTCAGATATTTTCTCGCCTCTTACGAGATGCCTAACCGAGTGTCAGCGAGGAATAGTATTGTAACCCGTTCATTTATATTGTCATTTATTATAGTTTTTTTTCATGGAACTGCCTCATTAGCCAAGCGGTCCTGAGCGCGACTGCTACGCTAGAGGTCCTGGGTTCGATTCCCGGGTCGAGCAAAGTGCTATTGGGTTTTTCTATGAAATTCCTAGTAGCAGCTCGGAGTCAGGAATTTGTGACCAGTTAATGGCAAAAGACTCACCCCTTTTTTCCTGGGATCTAAACATACCGGCGAACTGTGGGTGTATATTAGTACCTATACGCTTCTGCCTAACTCTTCGGGGAATACAGGCGTGATGGTATGTTATGTTATGTTTTTCCATAGAAATGGAACTGTACCACTAAAAGCTAGCTAGATTTTTAGGGGAATAAATTTTTTTTCACACATTGCACCTGATGTTTCAGTTGTCCAATCAATCATGTATTATGAAAACTGAACAAACGCGTTTCAAGTTCGCGTCCAGCCACTTTCAGCACGAATGATCGATCACCTTGAAATATCAATACAATAACAAGAAACAAAATATAACCGTAAATATCAAGCTTGTTATCTTTTTGTGTTTTTTTTGCATTTGCTTGTTGTCTTCAAGGGGGATAGCCAAGTATTGTTTACTAATTTCTGACACTTACGCGAATATTAGACATTGAAATGAAACTACTTTTTACGGATTTATCGCGTTGTATTATTAATGTATTGTAGTTCTATTTGAAGTTTTTTTTTTTAAAGATTACGGTCTATGTTGGTCGCACGGTACTAGTTTTTTTGTTCACCCCTAGTGCTAAGCTAAACGCTTGTGTAACGAGCGGGTTCATGTAGTATGGTCGGTAGTGCAATGGGTGGGTTTCGAACCGGCAACCAATCTAACCAGATCGGCAGTTCGACGCCCTAGCCATAAGGCTAAAGCTGCTTCAAATTAAAATTTAATTCAATTAAATAGTTTAATGTTTTATTTTAGTTAAGTACTTATTTAATTTTTGCTATTAATATCTGGAGTTTATAGAGACCATGATGCTCTATGTTTTGGCTATTCTTTTCAGAGGTAGTTTAGCAAAAAAAAGCAGTGCGGTCTAGTTAAAAAATATAAAACATTAAATTGTAAAAGTGTCCCTAAAATATCTACGATAGATTTCCAGGGTTCGATTGCCAGGTCGAGCAGTGTTATTGGGTTTTTCTATGAAATTCTCTGTAGCTCGAAGTTTGAATTTATGCTCTATTAGTAGAAATAGGCTCGCCCCCTATTACACGGGACGAAACCATAGTAGCAAACTGTGGGTGTACATTAAATATACTTCTGCGTACGTATTACGCCTGTATTCCTTGAATGGTGGGGGTGATACGTTAATTATGACGTCAGAAATATTACATACCTTACACAGTTTTTATAGATATTTTTTCTACGTAAAGACACAAATTACATAGAGTTGATAGCATTGCACGCTCCTCTGCCTCATATAGAGCCCTCTACATACGAGTGACGTCATGTAGAGATGGCTCGAAAGCTCTAGAAAATTCTACGACTCGGAAATAAAAGTTATAAAAGAGTTTTGTTATTATAAGCAAACTTATGTTTGTAGGGTTGAAAATGGTTGGAATGCCACTTAAGATGATATAAGTAGTTATGCATTGCATACTAGAAATATGTACTAAGGTACAGCCACGAGCATAAATATGTGTACACTTACGAAAATTCGAAAGCAAATTCTTTTATGAAATAACAATACATAACATAACATCCCATCACGCCTGTATTCCCCGAAGGGTTAGGCGGAGACGTACTGGACACCCACAGTTGGCCGGTATGTTTTAGATCCCATGTAATAGGGGGCGAGCCTATTGCCATCAACCGGGCACAAATACTTAACTCCGAGCTGCTACTGGGAATTTCATAGAAAAACCCAATAACACTTTGCTCGACCTGGGTATCGAACCCGACCACTTGGCTAATGAGGCAGTTTTTATTTATGATTGATATATTATTTATTATTTATTTTAAGCGTTATTGGGTTTTCTGTTTATGAACATTTCAGAAGCGGCTTGGAGTTTAGACTTGGGGCCCCCTTATTACATAAGATCCAAACACAACTCTGCCTAACCCTTTGTGGAATACAGGCGTGATAGTCTCTTTGTTCTAACAAAACATTGTATAGATAGATAGATAGAATATCCTTTATTGTACACCAAAAAACAAATGACAAGTATTAGATAACACTCATAGAAAAGATGGTACAATGGGCGGTCTTATCGCTAAGAGCGATCTCTTACAGACAACCTTTGGATGGACACAAGAGAAAGGAAAGGCGAAAAATAGGTAGTCTGGCGTACACAAAAGAAACTAAACACTTAGATTAAATAATACACAAATTTCAATATAACAAATACATATACCTACATAATATACATATAATCATACATAAAGTATAAATATAATATATATATATACATATATAACTATATATAATTCCATAATACCTATAGACATAAATTATTGTGGCATTATCAGATATAAGAGACAATTGAATAAAATAGAAGAATCAGGTATTTATATAATAAATGCGATGTGAAGGAGAACGTGTCAGTTATAGCGAAAGATAATGCTTCTTCACCATTTCTTTAAAAATTGATAAAGATTGAGCCCGCCTCACTGAAACGGGCAAGGCATTCCAAAGCCGTACAGCTTGTACAGAAAAGGAGTTGTCAAGGAAACGTGTGGAATGCATCGGCATCTCAAGCCTCAGATTTTCTGATGATCTTAGATATCTTGTATGTGTGTCATGAATGAACTGAAAACGCTCTTTAAGATAAGAGGGAGTTTGAGGATTAAACAGAACACTGTAGAGAAGGGACAATATATGTATACAAAAACTCTTTAGTCAATTTCCAAAATCAATTAAAAACAGATACACACAATATAATTTCCCTTTTTCACCCCCAACTGCAAATATAAATTACAATTATATTTCAACCCCCAACAAACAGATTCCAACATATCACATAATAGGTCTCATTAACCCTGTTTCAATGGGTTTAAAAATAGAAGCAAAACGTGGGTCGTTCGGACCGCTCAATGGTCGCAGTAGAAAAAGGATTCCCCATGCGTCGTGTTACAAGATTCATGGGTTTAATTGAAAATTCTATGGCAACTGGAATGAATGGCGTTTTTAGCGACTTTCAGTGTTTGTGTGTACACCTATTGTGTTTCATCCCGTTGTGTGTTTTAATGGTGTGTAAGAAGTTTATTGTAGACAGAAATAGAAAGAAGTTAGACGACTATTGAAATCATCCTTCGAGGTATGAGATAAGACATTATTATTTTATTAGCGGACCCGACAGACGTTGTCCTGCATGATATACCAAGCGATTAGGATATTAAACAAAGTTAAACAAAGTAAGATATATAATGATAAATAACCTAGATACCGACTGCAGCGCCATCTGTCGGGCTTATTTGTGAATCTAAACCATTCTCGAATTCACGCAAAATAAAATCATTCAAATCCGTCCAGCCGTTTAGGAGGAGTTCACTGTCAACACACGTACAGAAGAATTATAAAGTTAATGGTATTAATCAATGAATTTTGACAGCGTTTTCAATGCCGAATTAATTTTCTGTATGAATCCGGAACTAATCATCTATGTTGGAGTCGGTTTCCAGTCTAATCTAGTCAAATCTAGTGAATATCAGTATTTTACATGAAGCAAATGCTATCAGAACTCCGCTACCCAATTTCTGGGCAATACCGATATTCGGAGGATAGACTGGTTGTCAGGCTTTTTTGGGCTTCTGGCTACCACTAGCAATTATTGTCACAGATGCTCGTATGACAACCGGTACCGACAGCTTTGCGCGTTTTCCGAGACACAGAGGCGTCTCGATGTGTTAAGAAGGGTCACCCATCCACACACGGACCGCGGCAAGCACAGCTTCTAGTTAGCAGTTATTACTTAGCCACGAGCCCCACAACTACTATTATGCTTACTTAAATATATTCACTTAATCAAACTCAAAATTTTAAAATGGTGTAAATCCCACGACGAATGTTATGGCAAAAGGATTAATTAAGTCTTTCTTAGAGGGAATTAAGTTTTGTTATGTTCTTAGAGGTAAGTGAATATGTGTTGGCAGTCGTTTAGTTGGGTGGTATGACAATGTTAATTAATAACATAACATACCATCACGCCTGTATTCCCCGAAGGGTTAGGCAGAGGCGTACTAATGTACACCCACAGTTCGCCGGTATGTTTAGGTTCCATGTAATAGGGGGCGAGCCTATTGCCATTTACCGGGCACAAATTACAAACTCCGAGCTGCTACTGGGAATTTCATAGAAAAACCCAATAACACTTTGCTCGACCTGGGAATCGAACCCAGGACCTCTAGCGTAGCAGTCGCGCTCAGGACTTGGCTAATGAGCCAATTAATCCACAATAAATATCACTACATAATATAAAACCAAGTCGCTTCCCGCTGTCTGTCTGTCCCTATGTATGCTTAGATCTTTAAAACTACGCAGTGGATTTTGATGCGGTTTTTTTTAATAGATAGAGTGATTCAAGAGGAAGGTTTTAATCTATTTAACATAACCCTACGACTCTTAGGAACGGGGCAGCGTGGGTGAAACAGTGGGCGGATCGCTAATAAAAAATAAAATCCTACTATACTATATATAATACTAACTACATCCTACTAATCCTACTAATATTATAAATGCGAAAGTTTGTATTGTAGGATGGATGAGATGAGATGTTTGTTACTCTTTCACGCCAGAACGGCTGAACGGATCCGGATAAAATTAGGCACAGAGATAGACTATACTCTGGAATAACACATGGGCTACTTTTTATATGAAGTCCACGCAGACGTAGTCGCCGGCAGAAGCTAGTAATATCATAAACGTGAAAGTTTGTGATGGATATTTGTTACCCTTTCACGCAAAAACTGCTGAATGGATTTTAATGAAACTTTACAATAATATAGATCATATATCAGAATAACAAATAGGCTGTAATTCCAATATCTACGCGGACGAAGTCGCAGGCAAAAGCTAGTTCACAATAAAACAAAAAGTCAATTGAAAATTCGAACGAGCAGTTGAGTGGAGACTTCGATGAATGGAAGTACCTAACTACTCTTCCCCGAGGGGCTCGAAGTGGCTTCGTAGCCTGAATGCCTCAGTTTTAGACTCACCCCCGAGGGGGATGAATTGAGCTCATTTTTTAAATCATGTTTTGTTGGATTATAGTTGTAATTAGAACTGCCTCATTAGCCTAATGGTCCTCAGCGCGACTGGTAAGCTAGAGGTCTTGGGTTCGATTTCCAGGTCAAGCAAAGTGTTATTGGGTTCATTAGCAGCTCGGAGTTTGGATTTTGTGCCCGGGTAATGGCAATAGTTTAGGTCCCAGTAATATACTGGGACCTAAAAAAAAACATACCGGCGAACTGTGTTATGTAATGTCTAATTATCATAGGCATTGAAAGAAAACTAAGCAATAAAGCTCGCTCATTAAATAAATAAATATTCTGGGACATTTTTACACAGCACCATCTAGTCCCAAACTAAGCAGAGCTTGTACTATGGGTACTAGATAATGGATATAATACTTATATACTTTTTTTTTGTAAATACATACTTATAATACATAAGAAACACCCAGACGAACACAAACACTTATATTCATCACATAAATTTTTGTGTCCTGTGGGAATCGACCCCACGACCTTATGGTCATTACATCGGAGAAAGATGAATAATTTATTCACTTTACTGTTATACAATAGTTCTTGTAGAAACTAAACGGTCAAGACACGTATTTTGACTAAGGCATAGAGTTTGTAAAGTTGGGGCGGGTAGAGTTAGAAGTCGTCCTTCAAAAAGGTCAGGTGCGTAGTACTCGCAACCGGCGCGTATGTATGAGAAGATGTATGAATTTCGCAGAAGCAAAAGAGGCATGCAAGAATCGAAGCAAGTGGCGGTCTATAGTTTCTGCCTAACCCTATGGAAGAAAGGCGTGAGTATATGAATGAGTGAGAAGATTGGCTCTACATGAGATCTGATAACTTTTTGACAGTGCAAGCCCTATGGTCTCGTCTTGGCAATATTTTACATGTTTTCTTTTTGGATGGAATTGAGTTTTTCTCGAAGTTTTAATTGGCCTATACTTAAATAGTAGTAGGCTCGCCTCTACCAAATATAAATAAAACTACAACGGCTAACAGTCAACTCAGTACACCTTTGCTTAGATTATGTGTCCGTCATTTCTAGATCTGGGAATCGAACCTAGGACTTAACGCTTGGAAGCCGCACAAGTTACGCTAGGCCAATCAGCCAATAATATCTTAAACAGCCATTAAATAAAATAATAATCCTATTAAACCCTCATCTGATTAATTAAATTCTATAATTTTAAAGTAGCTCCCACAATTTTGAACTTGGAATAATTTGTTCTTCTTCAGTGTTATACAATGAATTCTCAAACTTATTAACGTTAACATAGAATTTAAAATCGATAATAGATAAAAGTACATTATAGATAGAAATCTAATAGCCTCTACATATAAGTACTCATAGCGGCCAGTCTTCCTGAATCTCAGTCTAGAATGAAGGCCGTATATTTTATTGTCACACTTTATTGGCTAGACTATCGATTGTCGATTGGGGTGGGACAAATAGTGCTAGGGTGAACAACCTGAGCATAAAGAGGCGTCTATAATTATTGAAAAATATCTAGATTATTTTATTGGAATTCGCTCTGCTAGAAATGAGCTCATTGGGCGCGTGATTTCTCTCGTAACTAGAGATTTTACTCGTGAAAAAATGCTAAGACTTTATTCTAAAATAAATAATCAGATTTTATCATTCTTTTTAGATAATTGTTTTTATGCTTGAAATTTTAAATGCCGTATTCTTAAATTCCTTTTTCAAAAAAATAATCGTTCATCTCTGCTTTGTATCATTTAATTTTTTCATAAATCCTATTTTTATAAATCACAAAAGAGGTGGTTTATATTTTTTTTTGTACTTCTGAATATTAATGTGCTTGTTTGAATTTCAGTTTTGCAATTTAAATTATGAGACATGTCTCGGGACAGACTTGTAATTGATTTGACTTACTGTGTTGACTTTTATATAAACTGTGGTTTCTTTACACGCATATTTAAAAATTAAACTCTAATAACGTATACAACGTATAAAAAAATGTAAATCATTTAGGTAACGTAAATTATAATTTACGTTACCTAAATGATTTATATGACCATTTTTTTACGAAAACGAACATAATTATGTGTTGTTATACCTATACCTACCCACTGTTTATCAGTATTACTAGTATTCTATTATCTGTGCCAGTATAATATGGTCTTAGGCCATATTAGGGTTGCCTTATTGACGTTTGCAGGCATTTAATACTCCGAGCTGCTACTGAGAATTTCCCCACCAGTAGGTAAACCCAAGAACTACTCGACCTAGGAATCGAAACTAGTTATCGCTCAGTGGCAGTGCTTGTGACCATTAAGCCGGTAAGTATGTGTGTGCCTGTATCTCCCGTAGGGCTAGGCAGAGGTGTTCTAATATACACCCAGAGTTCGCCGGTATATTTCGGTCCCATGTAATAGGGGCGAGCCTATTGCCATTAACAGGGCACAAATTCAAACTCCGAGCTGCTACTGAGAATTCCATAAAAAACCAATAACACTTTTTTTTATTTAGGAATCGAACCCAGAACCTTTAAGCGTAGCATTCGCGCTTAGAACTACGATAATACTAAATAAGTTCAATACATACTTAGATACATTACAATTTCCTTCATAAAATTATAGGTAATTATTTTTTCATTAAATTATGATTCCCTATAACCATTATTAGGCAACAATTAGTTAATGAACCATTAAGTTAAATGACAACAAATGCGGCTGTTAAGTTAATTTGTTTAATTACACCGTTTAAAGCTACCTGTTTAAATGCTCCATTTCCACCCATTAATTAAACTTGAATTCATAATTACCCTAAAAAATAAAATTACCCTGCCGATTTAAATTATGTGCGTAAGTGTCGCCACCTACCAATTAGGTTGGAAAAAAAAAATGCAGTGACGTCAAATGTCTGGTAGGAGGGTACTTTTTATTCAGTGGCGGTCTCGACATAAGCACCTCTCGTGCTTACCCCCTATTATTCCATGAGAGCCTTTTACAATTTGAAGACTTAAGAAAAATAGGGAAATGCAAGCCGCATTTTTCACGTTGATTTTTTCCGTGGGCTTGTTAATTATGGGTGGGGTATTTTCCAGTTGTTGGGTGGTGATAGGGATGTTGTTGGGTGAGTGCGGGTTGAAATGGATAGTGAGAGGATGTTTTGTTGTTGTTTTTAATGGGCACTTAACGTTTTGAGTTGGTAGTGAAATAACGAGTAGGTATGTTAGCAGGTTTTTTTTATTATTCAACGTAACATGACATATCATCACATTTATATTCTTTGAAAGAGTAGGCAGAAGTGTACCATAGTAAGTACACTCATGGTTTACCCGTCTGTTTAGGCAAGCCTAAATTATTGTGTTATTTTTAATAACATAACATAACATACCATCTCGCCTGTATTCCCCGAAGGATTAGGCAGATGTGTACTAAGGTATACCAACAGTTCCCCGGTAAAATACAATAACACTTTGTTCGACCTGGGAATTGAACCCGAGACCTCTAGCGTAGCAGTCGCACTTGGGACCACTAGACTATTGAGGCAGTCATTATTAATAATGAATTTATATACCTAATTATTAATAATATGTTTTGTTATTATAAATGCCGTAATTGCCATTACTCGGGGCAAAACCTGATTTCTGAGCTGTTAGTGAAATTTCATTGAAAAATTCAATGAAATAATATATCTTATGTCTATATATATAAAAGAAAGTCGTGTTAGTTACTTCATTTATAACTCAAGAACGGCTGAACCGATTTGGCTGAAAATTGGTGGAGAGGTAGCTTAGAACCAGGAAACGGACATAGGATACTTTTAATCCCGTTCCCGATACTTTTTATTCCACGGGGGCGAAGCCGCGGGCAGAAGCTAGTTAATAATATACCTATTTAAAAACATTGTATGTTTGTTTGTCATCTTCTAACAATAAAAAAGACGAGCCACCCAAACACCTCTCCCCACCCAACTATTCATAAACAACCCCCATTACCTTTCCATTATTACTTTTACGAGCAACTGTAAAATTGAATTTAAGTCCAACACAAGTTGTTTTCAATTCTCTAAAAGAAAAGTTCTGGGTAGGTAAGAACTGGATGCTTGTTAAGTAAGTTGCACTTAAGTATTGAGACTTAAGTTGCAATGACTTTGCTTTGAGTGAATATGTTTATTTAAGTTAGATTGGTGCTGTAGTTATTAAGGTAGGGCCAGCGCACGCGATTCTGTTGCACGATATTTAAACATAGTCAAGGAAAAATTCCATTTGCAGGCAGGATTCGAACCTGCGTCTATGTCTGGACTTTAAAAGAGACCATGATTCTCTGAGTTTCGGTGTTTCTTCTTAGAGGTCAAAATAACTAAGACTTGTGTTATGAAAAGTGTCTTTAAAAGATCTATTTCAATCACGCCTGTTTTCTCCGAAGGGTTAGGCAGAGACGTACCTACTAATGTACACCCACAACAGTTCGCCGGTATGTTTAGGTCCCATGTAATAGGGGGCGAGCCTATTGCCATTAACCGGGCACAAATTCCAAACTCCGAGCTGTTACTGGGAATTTCATAGAAAAATCCAATAACACTTTGCTCGATCTGGGAATCGAACCCAGGACCTCTAGCGTAGCAGTCCCGCTCAGGACCACTTGGCTAATTAGGTAGTATTTTTATAAAATTAAATATAATTCCTCTCATGTTTTATGCAGAGACTGGAAAAACTGTCAGGATTCCAAAAAATAAACCTAGTAATTACAAAAAAATGTCTGGACTAATAAAAACATTATGTAACCTATCCTATTTATATTATTCCAACTAAGTATACTTACAACAAATTCCAATTAATATCGCGAACGTTCCGAACAGTTACGAACCACTTCTAACAAATAGAATTTTAATACCCCATCTGAGGATTCAATATCGCAGCATCCTACCGCGGCGGTCCCTCGAGATATCTTGTTTAAAGTCTATTCTATAACTATTCGAATAATATTTTAAACCCTTGAAAGTTGGTAATGATAGTATTCTTTTTTTAAATTGTTTTTCTATTTTCAAGTTGGTAGTATTCGTGTGTATTTATTTTATAATATTGGGCGCCCGGTGCTCGATATTCAAGCATAATATACTTCATACTTTCAACCTTCATACTTTAACCATAAACAAAAGGTTTGTGTCAGTGTGTCAAACTCATGGTAGTGTGTGATGTTTTTTTTTAATTAATTGAATGTATTTTAAAGCATTACTACAGGCCGTTGTATCTTCTTCTCTACTATTATAAAATTGTAAAAAAGCTGTATCTGTACATTGAAGATATTAAAAAAAACAAGTGGGTTAGGGTATATAAAAGACTCCGAACCCAAAAATGTGATTTTTAAAATTCTTGTCTGTTTGTCTGTTTGTTACGGGTTGGCGCAAAAACTACTAATTAGATTTTAATTTTGTTATCACTGTTAGAAAGTATGTGCTCCAAATTACAAACTGGTATACTTCTTATCTCAAATAATTAAACGGAACCTGAGATATAGCTAGACCTCTCTAATGTATAGAGACCCATACAGAGAAGAGATCATCACTGTTGGTTTTTGAGCTTCAAGTGAGCGAAGCCGCGGGCAGAGGCTAGTCAAAAATAAGTTAAAATGAAGTAGGTAATTTTTTTGTGATCCTCTATTTCTATTTCATCTGCTATATTGTCAAAAAATCATTGCCTCATCAACTCATAACTATTAATACACACATAACTTCGAAAAGTCAGACGTGTGTGCCTTGGATTTGAACTCAAGACCTTTGACTTGGCAGTCCAATGGTCATATCACTACGCTATCACTGCTATATTTTTTAAGTATAACTTCTAATAATTAATCAATTCAATTAACAACCATTATGCATTAAAAACTTTTAAATATTCCATTAGTTGACATCGGAGATCTTTTCCTTGAACCATTCGGAGTAATTGTTGGAGTTTAATAAGAATGAACGAACGAATGAATGAATGATGGAGTTTTAAGCGAGTTGTTAGGAACTTTTCAATCTATACACACCCACTCTCGTTTAGTTTTTAATAGCCTAATGAATCTTTTGAATTCTTTTCCTTTTTTAAATGTATTATTGGAAAGTATCGACAACAACTTTCTTTTTTTTTAAGTTCAGCGAGCCTTTTCTTTGGCCTTAAATGTTTAATCTTGTTTTTAATTCTAGATTTTTCCGATACAATGGTACAATCTTCGAACAAAAAAGCGCACAGACATTGTTATATTATTTATTGTTAATCTTTGAATAGAGCGACTGGCTTTCGATGTCTTTAAATTTCTCGTCCAGCCATTCTAATGAATTCTAAAATGTTAGAATTCTATACATAATTGCTTAAAAACTGAGTATGACTGCCTCGTTGGTCTACGGTCCAAGTGCGACTGCTACTCTCGAGGTCCTGGGTTCGATTCCCAGGTCGAGTAAAGTGTTACTGGGTTTTGCTATGAAAATCTGAGTAGCAGGTGGTGGGAGTTTGGAATTTGTGCCCAGTTAATGGCAATAGGCTCGCGCCCTATTACATACGACCTAAACATACCGGCGAACTGTGGGTGTACATTTGTACACCTCTACCTAACCCTTCGGGCAATACAGGCGCGATGGTAAGTTAACACTCGACACCAACATTCCCTCACAAAACCGTCGCTAAGACAATACCCCACCTTTTTTACTTCGCTGTTCCACTCGAGTGCTTCCAACGGTTTCCTGTCATCCTGCCCACCCCGTAGGAAGCACGCGTGAACGATCCCGAAGGGTACACCGGTATTAAGATAAGGACATACTTCTACACATTTTGAAGACAGTAGATAATCAATTTTGAGTTCTGACAACCAACTGTAGGTTTTAAATTCATTTGCACTTTTATTTATTTATTGCAAGGAAGATTTACAGACAAATAGCATCAGTAACATTGAAACATAAATAATCCAGTGCCAATTAAAAATCTTCACAGATAAATTACAAATTGAGAAAAAACATGAGAGCAGTTAACTATGTAATAACTTAACTTAATAAATTAAAAAATACAGTATTTGTGCAGTATCAAGAAAGGAATTAAATATCAAGGAATCAAATTAGAAGTGCTTGTTTTAATGATCATTCAATCAGAGTTTAGGTTTTACAAAGAAGTTATTGGCTAAGAGTTGCTTAACTGATGCAGTGCTTGAGCAATATAGGTCAACTTCGAATGGCAGTGATTAAATGTGTTACTTGCACGCGAGATGAAAGTGTTGGCTCTATACTTGGTCTTGGCAGATGGCACAGACAGAAGCGCACGCTGTCTAAGGCGGAGGGTGTTGGTTCTCAGGCAAATTTTAGATAATAATTCGGGACAATCGACCTTACCATTAGCTATATTCATTAAATAGCAAACGCCATTTATTATTTTTATTATTTATTTATTTAGATAATAAGGTACATGGTAATAATTAATATGAAGTACATGGTGTCCAACAAAACTATTCTTAACAAAACTTAGTTTGTCTGTTGGATCACTTTTGCTAATCATTACTAATACTAAAACTTACAATTATTATATCTACGGCATTCAAGTGGTAAGAAATGGTACCTTCTACACCTATGCTGATAGTCTCTAGAGAACTGGTGGGTTTTAAAATTAAGGTACTTCAGGAATTTACCCTGAATGCGTTCTATTTGTGAAATTCGTTCTATTTTGTAACTAATAAAATAAAAAAATGGAAAATATTGTCAGCTTATTTTTTTTAATTATGACCATTGATATTGACGCTAGACTTTACTTCTTTGAAATAAGATTGGAAATATTCAATGACACCCACAAAATTAAACTTACATAAATGCATAAAAATAAACTACTGTTGGTTTTCCCAAATGTAATAAATTAATAAACTTCTAAAAAATAATTTTGGCGATTTGTTCATGGTACTTAATTTAGAATTATTGTTAAGCGATCTTCTTGGGATTTTTTATGATTCATAGAAAGACACACATACATACATATTTTCACGCCTGTTCCCATTGGGGTAGGCAGAGACTATAGATTTCCACTTGCTAAGTACGATCCTGGCACACTACTTTCGCTTCATCTACGTTCATTAACCTCCTCATGCATGAACGTCGGTTTAGGGTGCTCTTAACCTGACCTTTTTTAAGAACGGCCGCAACTTGGTTGTGGTACGTTCGTCGAGGTCGGCCCCTTCTAACTCTTCCATCCATACTCATCATGTATACTCGTTTCGTCAATCTCCGTTCATCCATCCTCTCTACATGCCCAAACCACCTTAACATACCTTTCTCAATCTTTGTTACTACACCTTCTTTCACACCACACCGCACCGCTCATAGAAAGAGGTCTTTATTTATTATTTATTTATTTATTTAACCTGACTAATAAAATTTGTGATGTGATTCGTGTAAAACAAGCGTTTCTTAGATACATGAGTAGCTTAAATACAGCATGTTTATTTTCTTGCAACCTCATCGAAAGTCAAGGTCACCAAACAATAAGAGAGAGGGCTGGAGAGAACTGTCATGTACGTATAGGTACTGTCGTAGTGTGTGTTATAAAAACACAAAGCCCGTGTCCGCTGGGCCGTGGCCGCGCGGTTATCCGCCACCGTGGGTACCAAACACTTGCAAAGTTTTATACTGTACGATAAATATTTACTAAAGTTTTTTTTCCTTATATAAGTGGAAAAGCACAATAAATAAGCAATAGTTTAGATAAATATTCGTTGCAATAGTGACGTTTGCACATGCAGAAAATTAAACGATAATTCAAGTATTACTTATTTTAAATTTTTACATAAAAAAAAACATTATTTTTGAAAGTTAAAATCATTTAAACGTTTTTTGAACGTTATTTTTACATGAAGAAAGCCCTAAAATGCCAGTACTTCACCGCCTCCTAGTGTTTTAGCTAATTTGATTTGATAAAGATTGATTTCTTTCTCTCTCGCTTTATAAATAGGTATACTGTTATAAATATGTTTTTTTTTATTAGCTTACAACAAATATTAGGTATACCAAATAACCACACTCGTATGCTGGTTACATTACCAATCATTTTTTTTTAAGAATAGTTTATTACTAATCTAAAAATATACATACAAACAACAACTTCACGACTATACGACGTCGTATCGCCCCCGTATCGTGCACTATAAACACAACATCAAGGAGTACGCAGCGGAGCGTGAATCCTCCGTACCAAGGTCACAACACCCTGTGTATACACTCACCATATTTTACAATATAATAACGGCTTTAGTTACGTGTAGTTAGGATCTTCTGTAGTGATGTTTTGTGATCTTTATTTTATCATTCTTGAAATTAAATGCAATTACAATGATGAAATGATCATGCCTCATTAACCTAGTGCGACTGCTACACTTGAGGTCCTGGGTTCGATTCCCAGGTCGAGCAAAGTGTTATTGGGTTTTTCTATGAAATTCCCAGTAGCAGCTCGGAGTATGGAATTCGTGCCCGGTTAATGGCAATAGGCTCGCCCCCTATAACATGGGACCTAAATATTCCGGCAAACTGTGGGTGTACTAATTATACGCTTCTGCACTAACCCTTCGGGGAAAATAGGCGTGATGGTATGTTATTTTACATGATTATTTCATTCTGCAAGTATGGATCTATAAATACACTTTACAATCGTAATTTTTTTAGCTAGATTACGCCGGGTATAAAGACCTACAGGTTGGTTCTCTCACACTTAGGTATTGTCTCCCCTATGCTGGCAGCCCAACTATTCCTCCTTAATCTTTACCCCACCCTCTCAAAAGGATGTGAAAAGATTTTTACAGGCTTGGAAACGCTAGAGTGATACCCCTGTTGTTGTTGCAAGCGTCCATAGGCTACGGTAACCGCTTATCATCAGGCGGGTCGTAGGTATGCTTGTTTTCCACCTTACTGATATATATTAAAAATGATTTCCTACACACTTTTTTTTAAAAAAAAAAAACTTACTAGTAATGTGGGTCACACATTACTAGTATTCTTGTTAACCCCTCGTGCTAAGCTAAATGCTTGTGTTACGAGTGGGTTCACGTCGGTAGTGCAATGGGTGGGGTTCGAACCGGCAACCACATGATCGCAAGTCCGACGCCCTAGCCATTAGGCTACCGCCGCTTCTATATAGTATAGTGTATATTCTTCTATAAACAATATATCAAAATAATCAATGTAACGTTATCTGTTCTGCGACATGAATAACTCGACGCATTATCTCATATCTTACTATGTAACGGCCCGAGGTATGCGACGACAAAATTATATCGTTGTGTAAGTATATGTATGTCGTTTTATCTTAGCCTTGTTCCACACAGCAACCTTCTCACAAGTTTTATTCTTTTTATGTCAGGAATACTTGCTCCCACCTTCCTTTCCTTGCTGAATTACTTTTTAAGAATACTTCCCGGTAGTTTTGTCAGTTAATCTTCCTGTTGTCGTATCCTTGACCTTGGGATGTCAAGGTTGCGTTGTGAATAACTATTTTAGCAGTTTTTGTTTGTGGGAAAGTGTTATGTTATTTTTTTTATGGGATAGGGGCAAACGAGCAGACGGATCCCCTGATGGTAAGCGATTACCGCTGCCCGTCGACACCCGCAACACCAGAGGAGTCACAAGTGCGCTGACGGCCATTTAAAACGGTTTGGGTCTCCGGTACCCTCACTCACTCGGTGAAACACAACGTAAGTATATCTACAGGAATATTTTTTAAGCAGTGCGCAAAAAAATTTTGGTAGTTCAGTATCAGTAATAGAACACATTCCCATTATTAGTTCAAAACTTTTTTTAAAATTTTTATCCGGCTTGAAATCAGCAAAATATGGACACATAATATCTATTCGCAATAATAACAATATGCACGTGTGCCAGCCGACTCACGCGCCGGTGTACAGCTGATGTAGGTACTAAGGCGCGCGCGCTTTGCCGTGCACTAGCGAGTAACCATAAAATCAGTTTCAAAGTAAACATCTTTCGTTAACGATAACTTCGATATTTTGTACTAAGACATATCAAAATAACAAATTGGTGTTTAATAAAAGTCGTTTAAGTATCAATTGTCAAAGTTTGCGCACTGAATAAAAAATATTCCGGTATAATTATATGTAACCTGTGTATTGATTTGTGCCCGAACTGTGACAATAAAATGATTTCTTTCTTCACATGAAATGACAGACATCACTAGTATAATCTATTATTATTTGCTCTCATTGCTTCACATACCTAAGTATATTTTTATGATTTTACTCATAATATGTTCAAGCATAACTTTGTTATTTGAACGGACTTTGTAGGATTCATTCTCTTTGATAGTAAGTAGGTAATGTATTCGAGAGGGACCTCTATAAATTATATTATTCGTCACAAAGACGAACTGAATTTGGTAAAAGAATTACGACAAAACATAGTCCGGTACAATACATCATGTTTTTGAATAAAATTTGAATAAATGAGTGTTACCTAGGATTTTATGCAATCCTGGTATTTACATCTTGTCTACCGCTAGTATTTTTTATGAGATAGGGATATTCTACTTATTAACTGCCTCATTAGTGGTCCTAAGTGCGACTGTTATACTAGATAGATGTCCTAGGTTCAATTCCCTGGTCGAGCAAAGTGTTATTAGGATTTGCTTTGAAATATGCAGTAGAGCAGCTCGGAGTTTGAAATGTACCGTTTAATAGGAGAATTATCTTCGACCCATTCACTGTAGGTACTAATGTGTATGGTTCTCCTCTTAGAATTAGAAGTTTAGGTTTTATGGATAGGGACGCGTGATGGTAAGCGATTACCGCTCATGGACACCCGCAACACCAGAGGAGTCAGCTGGAGGAGTCAGGACATCTGCGTTGCCCGCCTTTTAAAAGGGTTTGGGCCTCCGGTATCC
This sequence comes from Acronicta leporina, assembly GCA_947256265.1. Lineage (NCBI taxonomy): Eukaryota > Metazoa > Arthropoda > Insecta > Lepidoptera > Noctuidae > Acronicta > Acronicta leporina. The sequence goes on along the minus strand of OX366537.1, from coordinate 560,291 downwards.
TCACTCACACGGCGAAACACAATGTAAGTGTTTTTTCACGCCAGTTTTCTGTGAGGCCGTGGTATCCCTCCGTTTGAGCCTGCTCGTTCGTGCCAAAGCATGGCATTACTTCTCGTAGAATTGCCACTTGACTAACACGGATTCGATTCCCACGGGGCGCGTTAATATTAATATAATCGCCACGCTCCGCTTGCCACGTCCCGGTTCGAACTCATGACCCGATGGGAATACTTTTTGTCTCTAACATACTATTGTTATAATTATGAGGTATACCTACGAGCAATAAAGTATGTATTTACAAAAAAAAAAAGTATATAAGTATTATATCCATTGTCTAGTACCCATAGTACAAGCTCTGCTTAGTTTGGGACTAGATGGTGCTGTGTAAAAAATGTCCCAGAATACCTATTTATTTATTTATTTATTTATTTATTTATTAAAACAGTGATAACAAAAGAGGTATGTATGAGAAAGGTATGTTAAGGTTGTTTGGGCATGTAGAGAGAATGGATGAACGGAGATTGACGAAACGAGTATACTAGTAGGTACTAGTGGCTCATTAGCCAAGTGGTCCTGAGCACGACTGCTACGCTAGAGGTCCTGGGTTCGATTCCCAGGTCGAGCAAAGTGTTTTTCTATGAAGCAGCTCGGAGTTAGGAATTTGTGCCCGGTTAATGGCAATAACCTCGCCCCCTATTACATGGGACCTAAATATAGCGGCAAACTGTGGGTGTACCTTAGTACACCTCTGCGTAACCCTTCGGGGAATACAGGCGTGATGATAGTTATGTTATGTAAGTTTGTAAAATTATTTATACCTTTCAAATTATAAAACTAAATCAAAAATATAAAATACTCGTAGATTCATCCATTGGAAATTTTGACGCATTCTTAAAAAGTAAAAATTTTATTATGAAGGTAGACTGAGCCTCAGAAGCGTCGCCGGGTGGCAGGTTTAGCTATAATTCCATAATTAACTTCTATCTTGCCACTTTTTCCCAAGCACTCTCTCACACACGCAAAACCAAACATATCTAATATTGACCGGTATTACCTGACCTCACCCACCCCCTCGTTTAACACAATGACTTCAACAATCAGGGGGCTTGGAAGGACGTGGAGAGCCCTAGTTAAGTTGGTCTTGACAGGTAACTTGATAGGTGAAGCCTTGAGAAACTGATGCGATCCACTTGTGTGGGATGAAAGGGGTACTATTTTTTTTTGTTTGACATAAGGAAGCATCATATGGTGCAAATCTGGCGTAGGTTTTTTTCTTTCTTTCTTTATAATATGTACAATGTTTTTTAATGAATGGGCCATGCTTCAACACGAATGGGCCAGCTCGACCGGAGTGATACCACGGCCTCACAGAAAACCGGCGTGAAACAACACTTACATTGTGTTTCGACGAGTGAGTGAGGATACCGGAGGCCCAAACCCTTTTAAAACAGGGGTAACGCACTTGCGACTCCTCTGGTGTTTCGGGTGTCCATGGGCGGCGGTAATCGCTTATCATCAGGTGATCCGTCTGCTCTTTTGCCCCCCTATCCTATAAAAAGCTCAGATCTGGGTATTGAGAATTAGTCACGCTCAGAACCACTATAGGCTAAAGAGTTTTTTTTATTTTTTAGCATTAAAACGTGACTATAGTTGGTATTATACTGGTTTCTGACACTTACGCGAATATTAGACATTGAAACGAAACTACTTTTTACGTATTTTATCGCAATATATTGATATTATTTAATTCCCGACGTTTCGGATCCTTTACAGCATCCATGGTCACGGGCAGACTGAGGTGTTGGAAGTATTAATGCTAAAATTACTGAGGTATTGGTCGTCTCAATGTTAAAATTACAAACAGCTACCTTACATTTTTGTTAATTATTAGCGATCCGATTCACGCAGAATGAGCTCAGTGTCCGTAAAAAGTAGATTCGTTTCAATATAGTAGGTATTAATTATATACTCTTCCTTGAACATAACAATTAAGTTCATGGGAACGTGAGCACCTTATAATAATTCCTCATGTTTCAACACATTTTTTTTATCTTGACATTGAGGTATAAGTAGACCATAACGTCTTAATTGATGTTTTATAGTTAAGGTGAATAAGTTGGCTAACTTATGTTTGATTTTAAATAAGAATTCTATTAAAAGGGGCTCGTGGTTATAATTACTAAGCTGATCAACTGATCAGCAAGGTTAAGCTGCGCTTTCCGCGGTCAATTTGTGGATGGGTGACCATTCTTGACACATCGAGACCTCGTGCCTCGGAGAGCACGTAAAGCAGTCGGTCTCGGTTGTCCTTCGAACATCTAGGACAATTTGTTAGTGGTAGTCAGAAGACCAAAAAATCCTGACAACCAGTCTATCCTCCGAATATTGGTATTGCCCAGAAATTCTGATGGCAGTCGCTTCGTGTAAAATACTGATATTCAGCCGCATCTGGGTAGACTGGAAGCCGAGCCCAACGTAATTCGGAAGATCATGAATTCATTCATCTATCTATCTTATATATATAAAAGAAAGTCGTGTTAGTTACTCCATTTATAACTCAAGAACGGCTGAACCGATTTGGCTGAAAATTGGTGGAGAGGTAGCTTAGAACCGGGAAACAGACATAGGATACTTTTTATCCTGGTCCCGTGGGATGTGATGACAGACCGAATTCCATGGGGGCGAAGCCGCGGGCAGAAGCTAGTTATTAATTAGAAATATCTATAGCTTATTCAGCAGTATTAAATTTGTTGAATCCCATGTAACCTCTCCCCGAGGTGCTGCTGACATTTTCGTAGAAAGCCCTAAGGGCACTTTGTATGAGCCTGGGAATCGAACCAAGGACCTCGTACTCGTACTGTACGAACAGCTGCACTTATGGCAGTGAAGCAGTTCTGAAAGTTTGTTTGTATGTAAGAGAACGCGTCGTGTGCTTTAAATCTCCTTATAACTGAAAACATTACAATTGAATAACATTTAGCGTAAGGTAAGTAAACGTATCCAAATTCCACGAACAAAATACAAATATTTAATTTAAAATAAGCAATTTTGCTCCTTAATGCGAAAACGATACGACTCACAATCGAAAAATCATTACCTTTTCATAACAGAAGTGGAATTGCTTTTATTGAAAATTGAATTTTAAAACTATAAATGTAGAGTCTAATTTTCTATTTTCCATTTCTGGATGAGGGTGATAAAGGATTTTGTGATTTGGATAGAAGGAAATAAGGTTCGTTTTGTTTTGTGGGGGATTTTGATTCGTAATTCGCTCCGCTGCAGTGGGTAATATCGTTATATTGTGTTCCCTCGCAGATTCTGTTCGTTCCTAGTTTTGAAGGAAGCTCTTAGGTGTTTTCTTATGAAAAAGATGGAATATTCCAAGAAATATAAATTCCAGTATTTTTAAATTCAATTACCCATCTGATTTTCTAGAGAATAAAAGATTTTGCTTGAACAAGTTTCCTAAGTAGGTAAGTACAGCAGTGATGACCTAGTAATATGACCTTTGGACTGCCAAGTTAAAGATCTTGAGTTCGAATCCAAGGCATCTTTGACTTTTGACAATCACATGCATAATCACTCGCTTAAACGGTGAAGGAAATCATCGTGAGGAAACCTGCACACCTGACAGATTTTCTCGACGACGTGTGAAGTCTGCCAACCCGCATTAGGCTAGCGTGGTGTACTATAGCATAGTGGCTAGAGAGGCAGGGCAGAAACTGAATAATTCCACTCACAATTGGAGCTGGCTGACTGGGGAAGTACCTTCACCTTGTAGAAAATCATAGCCAAATAACATAGCTCCATGCTATGTTGGGTTCCTAACGGTGAGCAAAGTCGCCAGAGCTCCGCGAGGAAGCGCTGTTTTGGCAGTGGAGAGGACCGGTGGTGTTTAAGCATCACACTTATTGTCTCCTATGCTGACAGCCAAACTATTCCTCCTTAAGCTTTACCCCACCCTCTCAAAAAGGATGTCATAAGATTTTTATTGGATCCGCTACGCGCGAGTGATACCCCTGGTGTTGCAAGCGTGTTGTGCTTACAATCAGATACTTTAAAGAATAGAATAGAATATCCTTTATTGTACACCAAAAACGAATGTCAAGTATAAGTTATCAAACATAGAAGTTATATACACATTATACTGAGAGATATAAAAAATAATTAGGAGGAGACCGCACCTCGCGAAACAGGGCTTGTTCCCAAAGTTTAGGAGCTGTTGAGTTCCCGTAATCAATATATGCATATTTGGTCTCCAGATAGTCTGGTAATTAGCTTAACCAGGTGCATCCATTATATTGAATGGTTTGACAGAATCAGGGCAAGACTAAGTTTCCCGTACCTACCTATATTCCTATTTGAATCTCGAGCAAGATGTACTCACAAAAATAGAGAAATCACTACATGGTATAAAACAAAGTCGCTTCCCGCTGTCTGTCTGTCCCTATGTATGCTTAGATCTTTAAAACTACGCAACGGATTTTGATGCGGTTTTTTTACAGATAGAGTGATTCAAGAGAAAGGCTTTAAGTTATTTAGCATAACCCTACGACTCTTAGGAACAGGGCAGCGTGGTTGAAACTGGGCGGGTCGCTAGTGTATGATAAGACGATTTGAACATGAACACACATACAAGGGCTAGGCAGTGGTAACTTAACGTACACCTAAAGTTTGCCAGTATGTTTAGGTAACATGTAATAAGAGGCGAACGAACACAAATCCCAAACTCCGAGCTGAAACTGAAAATTTCTTAGAAAAACCCAGTAGTAGTTTGCTCGAACTGGGAATCTAATACAGAAGCTATAGCGAAGCGGTCGCGCTTAGGACCGCTGGACTAATGAGGCAGATGAAATCAATCAACAAAACTTTATTTACATAAGCTATTAGTATTATAAGAGCGCTCGCGCACTTGTGATTTTTAGTCGGGCAATAGTTTGATCGTTCTGGGATTCGCTATGGAGTTATATGGCAGTGCGCGCATTTGACGATTAGAATTCGACATAAAATTATACATGACTACTACAGCGACTAAACTATCGGTAGACTAAAAATCACAAGTGCTCGTTAGCCCTAAATGCGAGAATTTGTGATGATGGACGGATGGACGCCATAACAGCTGATCGGATCTGGATAAAATTTGGCAAAGAGATTATAGTCTGGAATAACAACATGGGCTAGTAAACCATAATATAAATTTTAAATGATAGGGAGTTGTTAGGCTCGATTCCGAGGTCGAGGAAAGTGTTGTTAGACTATCTATGAAATTCTCAGTAGCAGAACCGTTACTATTGGAGAGCCATGCTTCGGCACAGAAAACCAACGTAAAACAACGCTTACGTTGTGTTTCGCCGAGTGAGTGAGGATACCGTAGGCCCAAACTGTTTCAAAAGGCAGACAACGCACTTGCGAGTCGTCTGGTGATGCAGGTGTCCACGGGCGGCGGTAATCGCTTAACATCAGGCTTAGGCAGGGTCTACTCATTTGCCATAATAAAAGAAAAATAAAATATAATGAAAATTTCAACAAATAAAAAGACAACGTATATGATTGAAAAAAAAACTTTTGAAGCATATTTTTCACAGCCAATTAAGCGGAAACGGATGCTCGCTGACCCGGCAGCGATATGTAGCTAATTTTGCGTTGTACCACGAATTCACGAAATTTCATGAAACTGCAATATTATGAAAATGAAATATTACATATTTTACACAGTTATTGCTAAAAGTTTCAATCGATATGAACTGAATTTGCTCCCTGCGGGCTGCGGTAGGGTTGCCAAAACTATTATAATTTAATTTCTATCGAAATTGAACGACTGCGTGACTAAGTGCGCCGCTATTTTCTGAATCAATGCTTTAATTATTAATAATCAAAGTTTAAATTGATGTCAAAATAATTTATGAAGTTGGGAACGTTAATAAATGACGTGGTCCCCCGCCATTTATTGAAATTTATCTAAAATGTTGTAGCTATCAGTAAGATAGCTTAGTAGGTGTTTCGGCCCCTTAGTTTCATCCGATCAGGTCGAAACAGGAATTTCATTATTATTAATATTTTTGAGTGGTGTTTCGGACGATAACTATTTTAGAGTTCAAAGTTTAAATGTTTTTATTTCAAATAAGCTTTTACAAGCGTTTTTGAAACGTTATGATTCTAGTTGCACGGTTCCAAAAGGTCGATCCTATGGAGAAGAATCTAAGGTGGACTACTCCAGGTTGGCGGACTTCACAGGCTATCAAAAAAATCTCTCAGGCATACAGAGATTTCCTCACGATATTTTCCTTGACCTTTTTAAGTCAAATCTAATTTACATAAATAAGTACATAGTTTTTTTTAAATACAGAAATAGATACTTGTCTTGGATTATTGTGTAAAAATAAACTATATCGCTATATTTAGCTACATGGCGTATTTACTTACCAATCTCATATCTCATAATAATAATATTATTCTATTATAGGAATAATAAAAAAAAAACGAAAAATCTTTTTTATCTAATTTGCCAACCCTTTGGCCGTTGCAACCGGTTTTAATTGGATTTAACTAGTTCTCTCCGGTGTAGTGAAAATTTTCGCATTATCATAAACATGTTATTTATAATTGCTACGCGAGAATCGATTTTGTGTCGTATAGCTTTTGTAGAATGCGGCCGGAAAGTTAATAACTCATTATTTTGTTATTAAAATATAACCTACTTTCACGCCTGTATCCCTCAAGCATTAGGCAGAGTTTTATTGCTTTGCATTCACAGTTCACTGATTTATTGTTAAGGTCCTATATTAAAACTGTGGAATTAACTGTCGCCTGCAGTATTTCCGGACCAATACGACCTTCAAACCTTCAAGAAAAGAGCGTACTCCCTTTTAAAAGGCCGGCAGTGCACTTGTGACTCCTCTGGTGTTGCAGGTGTCCATGGGCGGCGGTGATCGCTTACCATCAGGCGATCCGTCTGCTCGTTTGCCTGCTATCACATAAAAAAAAAAAAATTATAAGGGCAAGCCAATTGCTACTAACCAAAAAAATATTATTTAACGTGGGAGAGCCATCCTTCGGCACGAATGGGCCGGCTCGACCGCAGTGATACCATGGCTTTACAGAAAACCGGCGTGAAACAACGCTTGCGTTGTGTTTCGCTGAGTGAGTGAGGACACCGGGGGCCCAAACCCTTTTAAAAGGCGGGCAACGCACTCGTAACTCCTCTGGTGCTGCGGGTGTTCATGGGCGGTGGTTATCGCTTATCATCATATTCCATAAAAAAAAGCGAACACAAACTTTTACTTCTTAGAATATTGTAGGAAAACCGAATAACAAGGTTGCTAGACCAAAATGTCCGGTTAAAGGCGATATGCTCACCCATAAATACAGACCTAGTAAAATATAATCTCAGTGTATTAGTAGGTATACTTCTGCCTAACCATTCCAGGACTACTGGCGTGATGGTATGTTATCTAAAATCACATAAATAATGATCACGTTCCCTTTTAATACAAAATCCTGAAAGCGTATTTACGAGTACCTACAACCGTTATTTAAGTTTCCGAACGCGTCACACTTGACATTCACGTACGGTCGCACACAAAAGTGTTATCGCTGTATTTTTATTCATCGTACATTTTGCCATCAATTTTGTTCCGAAGAGCATCACATTTGTTGTTCAGTGTACCCATTTGAATAGGTTTATTGTTTCGGTATTTTTATGTTCGTAAATGTATTCGGTTTTTTTTGTTTACGGCGAAGTAGGTGACCTATTTTGTGTTACTAGCGGTTTCCTGCGGTTCTGCTCGCATTCCAAAAGACTTTCGAGACAAAGGGTATCTACATTCCTTCTCCAAGTCTAATATCTATGTCTTTTTATAGACAGAAGGAACGAGCAGACAGATTAACTGATAGTAATCGATTACCGCCACCCATAGACACCCGCAACACCAGAGGAATCAAAGTGCGTTGCCCGCTTTTTAAAAGTATTTCGGCCTCCAGTATCCTCACTCACTCGGCGAAACACAACGTAAGCGTTGTTTCACGCCGGTTTTCTGTGAGACCGTGGTATCACTCCGTTCGAGCCGGCCCATTCGTGCCGAAGCATGGCTCTCCCAGAGTAAATTTCTATACCAAAATTCATCAGAATTGGTATAGGCGCTCAGTCTAATTTTGAACTGAAGTTTTTTTTTTATTCTCAGTAGCAGCTCGGTTATTGAACAGCAATGAGTGTGTTGACCTCCAAGCAACGAGTGTCTCCACAGTCTGTACCAGCCAACTGTGGTGCACATAAGTACACCAGTCTCTCTCTTTATTCGGATATACAGACCAGGTTGTGAAACTCGAAAAAAATTGAAACAAAAAGTAGGTAGGTACATTGTTTACCTTTTACTAAGTTTTTCACGAACAAGGTCCAAGTTTTTCAAAAAAGTTTCATTAAAAGGAATATTGTGTTTAAAAAAAACAAAACCGTCCACTGCAGAAGTTTTAAAAACTTTTCAATGGTTCAAGAAATGGTTTAAAACATTTTTCTTAGCCTTATTAAATAAATAAAAGACTGACTGTTTTTTTTATCACTAAAAAGTCGAGAGAACCTAGAAGGGACCTTTATAAGGAGCAATGAACACCACAATGAAGTGAGGGAAACGGAGATATTAGGGAAAGGAGGGAAGTGAAAGTTCTGTACATTATTAAACTGTGCTAAAACCATGACAGCATCAAATTTCATGTCAAGATCCTCAAAACCTAGTACCCTATCCTAACTATTGACTTCGATCACCCCAAAAAAAGGAAAACAACTGTAGTTCAACCCTCCAGGGAGTCACAAATCCAGGTGTTCGCTGGAACTTTGATGTACAGCGCGGTGGGGTTACAAATCACTCGGCCCTTTATACGCGACGCGAGTTCAGGGTTGCCAGTTGATTTGGACAAGTTTGGGGGAATTAGTAAGAAAACTCGGGAAATGTGAGTTTTTTTTATGGGATAGGGGGGCAAACGAGCAGACGAATCGCCTGATGGATGGTAAGCGATTACCGAACACTAGAGGAGTCACAAGTGCATTGCCTGCCTTTTAGAAGGAGTTTGCGCCGATATCCTCACTCACTCGTCGAAACACAACGTAAGCGTAGTTTCACGCCGGTTTTCTGTGAGACCGTGGTATCACTCCGGTCGAGCCCATTCATACATTCGGAAGCATGGCTCTCCCACGTTTAAATATAATATTATTAACTCCCCCCACAATCAATATATTATACATATAAGTAACTTCTCTCTAGATCCAGTAATCACTCACAGTACGGTTAGCATAAAAACCGATCCTCCAGTGAGTAATGACAGTAGTTTCGGTGAACGCCCCGAGCGGCATAAATCAAGCGCTGCCGACGGTACCGACGGCTACCCGACACTGAATTAGTTCCCACTATATACTATTTATATTTGACTATAGTTCATATCGGTAATTGGTTAATATAATATAGTATAGGGATTATTGAGTGCACAGTCGAGAGCCGGACTGCAACTCTTGAAGTTCTAATATTCAATTTCCAGGTCTGGCAAAGCGGTATTGCATTTTTCTGTGAAATACTCAGCGGCAGCTCAGAGTTTGTGAATTTGTGACAATCACCTAGCTCTCAAAACATATCAGCGACCTCTGCGTGTACTTTAGCACACCTCTGCCTAACCCTTCTGGGGGAACAGGCATGATAGTCAGATGTCGTGATTATATTTTTTTTATATATCAAGAAAAACCATTGATGTTAAAAGACATTGTTACTAAAGTGTACGAACGTAAACAACACAAAATCGATACTAAACATATCTCTACCTCAAACTCCCAACACCAATATATAACCCGACCACGTAGAATGATGTGGCGAGAGTAGGGCCGTCCAAATTGATGGGGTGCCACTAAATTTTACCGGGTTATTACAAAAGTTTCGAGTGGTTGGATTCTTTGAAAAACTGTCACAAAGAGTTACATTGTTATTTGTCATGATAATCTATGAATAGTTTAACTAAATGATAATAATTCGGTTCACATACATACATACATATTTTCACGCCTGTCTCCCATTGGGGTAGGCAGAGACTATAGATTTCCACTTGCTACGATCCTGGCATACCACTTTCGCTTCATCTATGTTCATTAACCTCCTCATGCATGAACGTCGGTTTAGGGTGCTCTTAACCAGTCCTTTTTTAAGAACGGCCGCAACTTGGTTGTCGTACGTTCGTCGAGGTCGGCCCCTTCCAACTCTTCCATCCATACTCGGTTCACCATTGGTTTTTATAATTCATTTTGATAAAAATATTTGTAAATAAGAAGGTACTTATTTTTTTTTACAGTAAGTGTATATTTAGATAATTTTCAAAGAGAACCAACCTACATGAATTTTGATTTTGAAAAAAACCAAATTTATATGAGACCATTATGGAAGAATCTCTGTCAGATAAAAAGTATCATTAAGAAAGATGCTTTAAAAATCAAGTTAGGTATGCTTGGAAAACACAAAACTATAAACTTACTATAAGTACCTACCGTCAGTGCGCTTACAAACCCAAATCTATCTATACTAGTTAATCTATAAAGCTGAAGAGTTTGTTTGTTTGTTTGTTTGCTTGAACGCGCTAATCTCAGGAACTACTGGTCCGATTTGAAAAATTATTTCAGTGTTGGATAGCCCATTTATTGAGGAAGGCTGTAGGCTATATATCATCACGCTACGCGGATGAAGTCGCGGGCAGAAGCTAGTTCCTACATAAAGTAAAAAAAGCATGCAGGAAAAAATACCACTTGGAAATCAAGTCAAATAAAATGTATAACGTAGATCATTTGAAAGCGGCTGGAAATTCAGCTGTCCAATTCACAGCTGCCTTCCATTCAGAGGGATAAAAAAGGACACCTCTCACTCGCCTAATTGCATTATTTAATTTCTGTCACTAATTTTATTTTTCTTTTTCCTTATCAGATGGCGCTACCAACGGTTTTCGATTGAATTTGTTGACCAATTTTTTGTACAAGAAATAAATTAATGATATTCAGATCTCCTTACCGATTAAAATACAGCAACTGAAGGGGAATAGAAATAATTTTAATTTTGTTGTTTTACAGAAAAAAATTCTGGAATTATATAATCCAGACCAGATGCTTCGCAATAGAGCAGTTGAGATGTTTTCGATTTATAAAAATTACAGTGTAATTGATAAATACAAAAATATAAGAAAATATTCAACTTTTTATGGGATAGGGGAGCAAACAAGCAGAAAGATCACCTGATGGTAAGCGATAACCGCCGTCCATGGACATCCGCAACACCAGAGGAGTCACAAGTGAGTTACCTCTCTTTTAGGGTTTGTGCCTCTGTTATCCTCACTCACTCAGCGAAACACAACGTAAGCATTGTTTCACACCGGTTTTCTGTGAGGCCGTGGTATCACTCCGATCGAGCCGGCCCATTCATGCTGAAGCATGGCTCTCCCACGAAAAATGTATTATTAAAATTGTCATAAATTCGAGTTGTAATAGTAGGAATCAGATCTAGATAAAGTCCGTGACGAGCAACACAGGGATAATTCAATTATTTCACTCATTAACTAATATCAAGCTTTCTTTTTTAGTGCGAGTGGTTCTCAGATTTCTTATATTAAGCATAGGACTATCACGACTGTTTCTAATGTTAATAATTAATTATAATTATAATCAATCCGTTATTCTGTCCCGCTGCTGGGCACGGGTCTCCTTTCAGAATGGGAGGGAATTAGGCTATAGTCCATCACGCAGGCCTAGTGCGGGTTGGCAGACTTCACACGCTGTCAAGAAAATCTCTCAGGCGTGCAGGTTTCCTCACAATGTTTTCCTTCACCGATAAAGAGCGTGATAATCAACTATTTGACTGCCTCGTTAGTCTAGTGGTTTCGAGTGCGACCGCTACGCTAGAGGTTCTGGGTTCGATTCCCAGGTCGAGCAAAGTGTTATTGGGTTTTTCTATGAAATTCCCAGTAGCAGCTCGGAGTTAGGAATTTGTGCCCGATTAATGGCAATAGGCTCGTCCCCTATTACATGGGACCTAAACATACCGGCAAACTGTGGGTGTATATTAGTACGCCTCTGCCTAACCCTTCGGGGAATACAGGCGTGATGGTATGTTATGTTATGTTAATCAACTATTTTAATATGCATATGACTAGTCATATCACTAGCCTTAATTCAAAATAGCACGCGATTAATCGTAGAAGAAAAATATCGTGAGGAAACCTGCTTCAATGCCTGGGTGGTTTTCTCGACGGTGCTGCTAACATAACTCATCTTTTTATAGCACTAAGGTGGCAAAGAAACATACCTACGGCCCGCTTGATGGCTGTTCGGGTTGCAAGGTTGCGTGGTATTGGTTGCAAAGAATTATGTTTGTTAAAAGTAATATTTATTAAAGTTTCCACAAATTGTTCTTATTATATAATGTTAAGGTTTAATGTTAGAGTTATTGTTAATGTTTATGAATGCACCCGGACGGTTTGGTGTCTGTAAATGCACTGAAGTTATAAAAGTTAAGTAAACGTAGAATACAAAGAAATTATTGCAAAGTGTCGCGTTGGCAAAAGGTGTTCGGTTGCGTTAAACCGAACATATTCCGGGGCAGCAAAGATGAAGATGAGATGATAACTAATAAAGTGATCCTTATAGCTAAATACAATTATAATATAGACAAAACATTTTTTTTGCGTTTTAACTACGAACTTAATGTCCCTAGATGTTTCTTAGGTATTGGTGAACATGCTTTATTTTGTTTTTTAACAACACACACTTGCACTTCACTTGGTTCATTGGGCTGACGGTCAGCCTTGTTATGTTGACGCGCACTAGCACTCACGTTGTAAACACTTTGGAGTTCGATGTCGGAATTGATGAGTGCCCGTCGCATGCGACGTCTTCGCCACCGCCACAGGAACGCGACCGCTACCACCACTGCCATAGCCATTAGGATGTAGCTGACGGCGTAATGATGTATGTCGTGAGGGGACAGGATATTCTGTAGTTCTACCCCACTGTCTTTCATCTGTTTAATTTGGCTGTAGAGTTTTTGTAAGTCGTCATTAAATGCGCTATCGTAGGTCATATTCTGGTTGTTTATTTCTATCGGGGTGGGCATGGTTACCTGGATAATGTTGTTTAATTGATCAATTTTGGGTACGTAGATGCTTGAGTTTATTGTTAAGCTGTTATCAAAATTTGTGTTAGAGTGTAATGTAAAATCTGGGCCTTTTATTACACAACCTTGTCCAAGATATATTACTCCAGCTCCACTGATCAGTTCGACTGTAACCTGCTCACCGCAAATTATTTTAATTGAATAGTTGTTGCAGCTGTAAAATAAATACTCTGATGGATTATGCAACGGTATCCACATGTTTGAACATAAGTTCTGTTCTACTTTACATTGCTTGGTTTCATGATTAAGATTACAGTAACTATTGTCATTACCAAGATGGTAAATAGGTTTCTTTAGGAAGCACATATAAGTCTCTTCTTGAGTTACACATGTTGAGAGATCCTCGGCGTGCAACGTTACGTAAGCATCCCTTTTAAGATTAACTCCAATGTATTCAGATATTGGAATTACGCTTGTCATATTATTTTTAATGAACTGCTTTGGAATCGGTATGACTCGGTAAAGTTTGTATTGATATCTGCTGATAAGTGGAAATGTTATTTCGAAAATAAAGTACTTTTCAGTCATCCTTGCTTTTATTTGCAACAGGTGGTATAGCTTGCTAACATCAGCTTGTTCTATGGGTAAAGTTATGTCTTCGGACAACTGGCCAGCAATCACATTGAGCTCATGCTTGAGCTGTTCAGGTGTTAATAGGTGCATGTTGAACTGACCGTGACGAATGTCAGTCAAAGTGTCTAATAAAGCATCCTGAGTTCTTCTTAAGCTTTGTAGCAAAGTACTTGCTGTTAGTGCTGTTACTATCTGATCTTGGGCTAGACTCAAGTTAGTCATCACCAGTTTTACTCCGTTTGTCATGTTCTCTAATTTATTCAAATGTTGATTAATGTTTTTATGTTGACTAGACACTATTCTCTCTGTTCGTTGTAGTAAGTTATATTCTGATTCCACAATAGATGTTTGATTTTTCCATAATTTAGCCATATGTTGTTGATTTTCTTTGAGAAGGGTAATGTCCTTAGTGTATGGTTCTGCGAAATGTTGGTCCAATACGCCGAACATGTAGTTAGCCACGTAGCCGACACCATTGATAAGGCCCCGGCGCTCGCGCTGTCTGGAGTGCGGGCTGAATGGCTGCGTCATCAGTAGCGTATTATAGTACCGTAGTTCTTCGAACTCGTGCCAGAGTTGCGGCACTATCATGTTACATACACCGCTATCAATGGTAGTGCACGTTTTATCTAAATGAGTTTTTAATTTTTTGAATGCTGTTGTCCCTTCCCAGTAAGGTGACATATCATAGTAGACCACTAAGGTCCATTTGTCTCTAACTAGCTTCATTTTGGCAATTGAATCAAAATACAATGATTGATTGTTTTTTAGCTGTGTAATGTTATGTATTCCAGAAGTATTAGTGATAAATGTCAAAAAGAATGTTAATGCCAGGGCCACCGAGACAAAATTCACTCGTCTTGACTTTGGTGTCCTTTTACAACGATTTTCTCTCGCTTGCTTCTCTTGTTTCTCATCAATTTGTTGATTACTCGATCCCTTTCGTTCGTCAGCTGTTTCAATAGGTAATAGAGAAAGTTTAATGATTGGCCTCTTAATTATTCCATTTTTTGTTTTTAAAGATACTACCCTGACCATTCCATCTTTGCCTGGATGGAGGTCCACAACTCTTCCCATAGCCCATTTACCGGCTGGTATGTTGTTTTCTCGAATAACTACCAAATCACCTATTTTATAGTTTCGCTGCGGTTTCAACCATTTGCTTCTTGCTGTTAGTTGGCTTAGGTACTCTACTTTCCACTTTTTCCAAATATCTTCAGATAGTTTTCGGACTAAGTGCCATCTTGTTCTTGCATCTTCTTCTGTTTCAATGACAGTCAATCCTGATCTGCCTGTTAAAAAGTGTGCCGGTGTCAAAAAGTCGAGGTCTTCTATGTTTTCTGTAATAGGGCACAGTGGCCTGGAGTTTAAGCACGCCTCGAGCTGAGTAAGAATAGTTGTGAACTCCTCAAACGTCAGCTTCTGACCACCTATCACTCGTTTAAGATGGAACTTGAGGCTTCGTACTGCTCTTTCCCATAAGCCTCCGGCACTAGGCCAGGAGGGGGCATTAAAATGCCACTCTATTTTTAGCTCAGTTACTTCTGCTAAGAAACTATCGTTGAAAATTTGTTTTAATTGTTGGTATTCCTGTTCAAGCATGTTGTTTGCTCCTACGAAATTAGTTCCTTGGTCGCTATAAAGGTGTCGTGGAGCCCCTCGTCTAGCCGCCATTCTCTTTAACGCAGCTAAGAAGGCTGAACTTGTTAAGTCGGAAACCAGCTCCAAGTGTACGGCTTTAGTGGCCATGCAAATGAAGACTGCAACATACCCTTTGGTTGTTTTAACTCCACGGCCCTTATTCGTTTTGATTTCTACAAATCCCGTATAATCCACTCCCGTGTGGTAAAATGGAGGGGCAGGATTGCTTCTTTCTTCAGGGAGGTCACCCATTAGCTGATAATGTTTTCCTGTTTCATGTTTTCGGCAGACTACACATCTTCGTATTCGTTTTTTGGTTGCATTGTTCCCACTCGTTATCCAGTACTGTTTACGCAGATTAGCTAGGGTTACACGTGGACCTCCATGAAATGTTAATAAATGCGCTTCGTCGATCAAAAGATCGGCTAATCGACAGTTATGAGGTATGATTTTTGGATGTTTCATCTCCTCACTCATGTTTGCGTTTTCTAATCTGCCTCCCACGCGTAACAATCCGTTTTCATCGATAAATGGATTTAAATTGAGCAACTTACTTTTTGTACTCAATTTTCCGTATTTATGCAATGCTTCAATTTCCGTTCTAAATTCATAATTTTGCACATGTTTGACAATAATTGTTTTAGAGTTGCGCAATTCTTGTAACGTGAGATAGCTCGGTAATTGTTTACGCTTATATGTAGGTAGCAACGTTCGACATACCCAAGCTAATACACGTGTTATTTTGCTGAAATTGTTATATTTTTCCAATAATTGGTCGATAATATTTGGGCTATCTTGTACAATGTTTACTTTTTTGATGATCTTGACTTCCTCATTGGTTTCATATGTTAGTTTATCATTTTCAGTTTCTGATGTCCATGTTCGTAGCCATGTGGGACCCTGCCACCACAAAGGGTGTTTAACCAGCTGCGAGGCCATGATACCACGGCTAGCACAGTCAGCTGGGTTATCCATTGATTTTACATAGCGCCAGCACTCCGGCGGCATTATTTTTGTTATTTTGTTAACTCTATTAGCGACAAAAGGTTTCCAGCGACTTGAATCTCCCTGTATCCAGCTGAGCGCAACCATAGAGTCAGTCCAGCCAAAGATTTCAAGTTTGTTAGATAAACAATGTTGTATTTTGTTAATTAATTTTGAAAGTAAGTATGCACCGCTGAGTTCTAGTTTCGGCAATGTTACTGTTTTCTTATTGGGTACAAGTTTAGACTTTGCAGCGATGAGTACTAAGTTTGATTTGTTTTTGATACGCGCATATGCAACGCACGCATAAGCTTCTATGGATGCGTCACAAAATCCGTGAATTTCGATAACGTCATCTTCGCTATTCTGTAACCACCTTGGTATTTCACAACGATGTATGTTGTCTAAATCTGCCTTTATTTTAGACCATTCGTTATGTATATCTTCGGACACTTCATCGTCCCATTGTAAATTGTTTTTCCATAATTTTTGGAATAATATTTTTAGTTTTGTTGAGAGTGGGGTCAACCACCCCAATGGGTCAAACAACTTCGATATTTCGGATAATAATGTACGTTTTGTAGTTTTGGAAATTTCTTTAGAAAAATCACAAGGAAAGAAAAATTTATCTGCGTTTGAATTCCAGCACAAACCTAAAGTTTTGGATGTTGTGTCGGATTTCACATTGAAAAAAACGTCTTCGTTAGTGTTTTGATGCATTGTTATATCTTCTATCAACGTCGGATTGTTTGATGCCCACTTTCTTAAATTAAACCCGCCTGTTTTTAGCAATGTAATCAAATCGAATATTAATCTTTTTCCCTGGTCAATGGAATGAGATCCATGGACTAAGTCATCCATGTAAAATGAGCTTTCTAATACCTGGGCTGCGTCAGGGTATTTGTTCTTCTCATCTGTAGCTAGTTTCTTTAAGGTCATTATAGCTAAAAAAGGAGCTGCCTTTGTTCCGTATGTAACTGTTGTTAGTTGAAACGATTGTATAGGTTGTTTGGGACTGTTACGCCAAAATATTTTTT
This sequence comes from Acronicta leporina, assembly GCA_947256265.1. Classification (NCBI taxonomy): domain Eukaryota; kingdom Metazoa; phylum Arthropoda; class Insecta; order Lepidoptera; family Noctuidae; genus Acronicta; species Acronicta leporina. The sequence continues at coordinate 542,872 of OX366537.1, read as the reverse complement.
GTAATGGTTGATCTAATTCGTGTACTCCTATCTGCCTGTACATCTTTTCGATGTCGGCAGTATAAGCGTATCGATATTGTCTCCATTTAAGTAATAATGACTGCAAGTCTTGTTGAAGGTTTGGTCCTTTATACATCAAATCGTTAAGGCTAAATCCGGAGGATGTTTTAGCCGATGCATTGAAAACTACTCTGTATTTCGTTGTAGTGGACTGTTCGCGTTGAACACCGTGGTGCGGTAAGTAGCATTCCGGCATTATGTTACCAAGGACTGCGGGTCGCATATGATGCAATTCCGAGTATTCCTTCATAAATGTTTTATAGTGTGTGGCTAAGTTATCTTGTTTTATGAACTTGCGTTCCAAATTTCTGAACTGAGCTAAGGCCATTTGTTTGGATGACCCCAACTTGTTTTCTATGTTATTTTTTAAAGGTAGTCTCACTTCATAACGCCCGTTTTCAAGTCTGTTGGTTGTTTTTAGATAAAATGTAATGCATTCTTGATCCTCTAAAGACAGGTTCGACGGTTCACTAATATCTTCCACTTCCCAGAATTTTTGTATGTTTTCCAAGTTGTTTAAAACCACATTACATTGAAATGTTGTTTTCACGCCGCCACACAATATCCACCCTAGATGGGTTTGTTGAGCAATTGGCTGTGAGGAGTTTTCTCCCTTTATAATTCCTCCCATAATAATGTCAGCGTACACCTCTGCTCCGAGTAGTAGGTCTACAGGGCGACTTATGTAATACTCCGGATCTGCTAAGTTTATATTTTCTGTTATAGACCATGATGGTTTTGTAAATGTGCTGTTAGGGAGGTTTTTAAGGAGATTGTTCATAATCAATGTATTTGTTATAAAGGTGTAGTCATTATACAAAGACTTAAATGTTATGCTTATCGTGCCTTTACAGTTACTTTCCTTTTCGCCTACGCCAATAACGATTCCCTTGCAGTTTTGTCTCTGAATCTTTAATAGCTGAGCAGCATTTTCAGTTATCAACGATATCTGTGAGCCCTGGTCAATAAGAGCCCGCATGATGTGATAAGTACCATCGGCTGCTCTGACCTTGACGAGAGCAGTAGCAAGTAAAATTTCCGCGTAATCGTCCGGTGACACGTGGGAAGTGTTCACCGCGTGTTCATTATGTTTAGTTGGCTGTTTCGTAACTTGAGCTCCCTGCGGTGGAGTGTTTGGCGGCTTTATAAAAGCGTCATGTAATAACGTGTTGTGACAAGCTGTACATTTGCGGCATCGTTTTGTAGATGTACACTTATTGCCGTTATGGCTAAAAAGACAATTGATGCACACTTGTAGTTTTTGCGCAGTATTAAGTTTTTGTTCGACTGACAATTCAAGGAAACTTTTGGCCATGTTCAGCACTGCACATAGGACATTTGATATTTCCCACGTATAATGATTTCTTGGAGAACCCATTATGTTGATTAATATTGTTATAATTTTGATTGTAATTATGTTTTTTAGGGCTTCCAGAATGAGGCTGATTGTTTTGGAAATAATGTTTCTGCTGTGGGTTGTCTTGTTTGCGACGAGCGCTTTCTAAACTTATGAACTTAGTTTCCAAGAAGTCTAAGAATTCTTGAAGAGTTGGCAGCTCACGCGAATTTTTAAGAGACTCTATGTAATGCCACTAAATTTTACCGGGTTATTACAAAAGTTTCGAGTGGTTGGATTCTTTGAAAAACTGTCACAAAGAGTTACATTGTTATTTGTCATGATAATCTATGAATAGTTTAACTAAATGATAATAATTCGGTTCACATACATACATACATATTTTCACGCCTGTCTCCCATTGGGGTAGGCAGAGACTATAGATTTCCACTTGCTACGATCCTGGCATACCACTTTCGCTTCATCTATGTTCATTAACCTCCTCATGCATGAACGTCGGTTTAGGGTGCTCTTAACCAGTCCTTTTTTAAGAACGGCCGCAACTTGGTTGTCGTACGTTCGTCGAGGTCGGCCCCTTCCAACTCTTCCATCCATACTCGGTTCACCATTGGTTTTTATAATTCATTTTGATAAAAATATTTGTAAATAAGAAGGTACTTATTTTTTTTTACAGTAAGTGTATATTTAGATAATTTTCAAAGAGAACCAACCTACATGAATTTTGATTTTGAAAAAAACCAAATTTATATGAGACCATTATGGAAGAATCTCTGTCAGATAAAAAGTATCATTAAGAAAGATGCTTTAAAAATCAAGTTAGGTATGCTTGGAAAACACAAAACTATAAACTTACTATAAGTACCTACCGTCAGTGCGCTTACAAACCCAAATCTATCTATACTAGTTAATCTATAAAGCTGAAGAGTTTGTTTGTTTGTTTGTTTGCTTGAACGCGCTAATCTCAGGAACTACTGGTCCGATTTGAAAAATTATTTCAGTGTTGGATAGCCCATTTATTGAGGAAGGCTGTAGGCTATATATCATCACGCTACGCGGATGAAGTCGCGGGCAGAAGCTAGTTCCTACATAAAGTAAAAAAAGCATGCAGGAAAAAATACCACTTGGAAATCAAGTCAAATAAAATGTATAACGTAGATCATTTGAAAGCGGCTGGAAATTCAGCTGTCCAATTCACAGCTGCCTTCCATTCAGAGGGATAAAAAAGGACACCTCTCACTCGCCTAATTGCATTATTTAATTTCTGTCACTAATTTTATTTTTCTTTTTCCTTATCAGATGGCGCTACCAACGGTTTTCGATTGAATTTGTTGACCAATTTTTTGTACAAGAAATAAATTAATGATATTCAGATCTCCTTACCGATTAAAATACAGCAACTGAAGGGGAATAGAAATAATTTTAATTTTGTTGTTTTACAGAAAAAAATTCTGGAATTATATAATCCAGACCAGATGCTTCGCAATAGAGCAGTTGAGATGTTTTCGATTTATAAAAATTACAGTGTAATTGATAAATACAAAAATATAAGAAAATATTCAACTTTTTATGGGATAGGGGAGCAAACAAGCAGAAAGATCACCTGATGGTAAGCGATAACCGCCGTCCATGGACATCCGCAACACCAGAGGAGTCACAAGTGAGTTACCTCTCTTTTAGGGTTTGTGCCTCTGTTATCCTCACTCACTCAGCGAAACACAACGTAAGCATTGTTTCACACCGGTTTTCTGTGAGGCCGTGGTATCACTCCGATCGAGCCGGCCCATTCATGCTGAAGCATGGCTCTCCCACGAAAAATGTATTATTAAAATTGTCATAAATTCGAGTTGTAATAGTAGGAATCAGATCTAGATAAAGTCCGTGACGAGCAACACAGGGATAATTCAATTATTTCACTCATTAACTAATATCAAGCTTTCTTTTTTAGTGCGAGTGGTTCTCAGATTTCTTATATTAAGCATAGGACTATCACGACTGTTTCTAATGTTAATAATTAATTATAATTATAATCAATCCGTTATTCTGTCCCGCTGCTGGGCACGGGTCTCCTTTCAGAATGGGAGGGAATTAGGCTATAGTCCATCACGCAGGCCTAGTGCGGGTTGGCAGACTTCACACGCTGTCAAGAAAATCTCTCAGGCGTGCAGGTTTCCTCACAATGTTTTCCTTCACCGATAAAGAGCGTGATAATCAACTATTTGACTGCCTCGTTAGTCTAGTGGTTTCGAGTGCGACCGCTACGCTAGAGGTTCTGGGTTCGATTCCCAGGTCGAGCAAAGTGTTATTGGGTTTTTCTATGAAATTCCCAGTAGCAGCTCGGAGTTAGGAATTTGTGCCCGATTAATGGCAATAGGCTCGTCCCCTATTACATGGGACCTAAACATACCGGCAAACTGTGGGTGTATATTAGTACGCCTCTGCCTAACCCTTCGGGGAATACAGGCGTGATGGTATGTTATGTTATGTTAATCAACTATTTTAATATGCATATGACTAGTCATATCACTAGCCTTAATTCAAAATAGCACGCGATTAATCGTAGAAGAAAAATATCGTGAGGAAACCTGCTTCAATGCCTGGGTGGTTTTCTCGACGGTGCTGCTAACATAACTCATCTTTTTATAGCACTAAGGTGGCAAAGAAACATACCTACGGCCCGCTTGATGGCTGTTCGGGTTGCAAGGTTGCGTGGTATTGGTTGCAAAGAATTATGTTTGTTAAAAGTAATATTTATTAAAGTTTCCACAAATTGTTCTTATTATATAATGTTAAGGTTTAATGTTAGAGTTATTGTTAATGTTTATGAATGCACCCGGACGGTTTGGTGTCTGTAAATGCACTGAAGTTATAAAAGTTAAGTAAACGTAGAATACAAAGAAATTATTGCAAAGTGTCGCGTTGGCAAAAGGTGTTCGGTTGCGTTAAACCGAACATATTCCGGGGCAGCAAAGATGAAGATGAGATGATAACTAATAAAGTGATCCTTATAGCTAAATACAATTATAATATAGACAAAACATTTTTTTTGCGTTTTAACTACGAACTTAATGTCCCTAGATGTTTCTTAGGTATTGGTGAACATGCTTTATTTTGTTTTTTAACAACACACACTTGCACTTCACTTGGTTCATTGGGCTGACGGTCAGCCTTGTTATGTTGACGCGCACTAGCACTCACGTTGTAAACACTTTGGAGTTCGATGTCGGAATTGATGAGTGCCCGTCGCATGCGACGTCTTCGCCACCGCCACAGGAACGCGACCGCTACCACCACTGCCATAGCCATTAGGATGTAGCTGACGGCGTAATGATGTATGTCGTGAGGGGACAGGATATTCTGTAGTTCTACCCCACTGTCTTTCATCTGTTTAATTTGGCTGTAGAGTTTTTGTAAGTCGTCATTAAATGCGCTATCGTAGGTCATATTCTGGTTGTTTATTTCTATCGGGGTGGGCATGGTTACCTGGATAATGTTGTTTAATTGATCAATTTTGGGTACGTAGATGCTTGAGTTTATTGTTAAGCTGTTATCAAAATTTGTGTTAGAGTGTAATGTAAAATCTGGGCCTTTTATTACACAACCTTGTCCAAGATATATTACTCCAGCTCCACTGATCAGTTCGACTGTAACCTGCTCACCGCAAATTATTTTAATTGAATAGTTGTTGCAGCTGTAAAATAAATACTCTGATGGATTATGCAACGGTATCCACATGTTTGAACATAAGTTCTGTTCTACTTTACATTGCTTGGTTTCATGATTAAGATTACAGTAACTATTGTCATTACCAAGATGGTAAATAGGTTTCTTTAGGAAGCACATATAAGTCTCTTCTTGAGTTACACATGTTGAGAGATCCTCGGCGTGCAACGTTACGTAAGCATCCCTTTTAAGATTAACTCCAATGTATTCAGATATTGGAATTACGCTTGTCATATTATTTTTAATGAACTGCTTTGGAATCGGTATGACTCGGTAAAGTTTGTATTGATATCTGCTGATAAGTGGAAATGTTATTTCGAAAATAAAGTACTTTTCAGTCATCCTTGCTTTTATTTGCAACAGGTGGTATAGCTTGCTAACATCAGCTTGTTCTATGGGTAAAGTTATGTCTTCGGACAACTGGCCAGCAATCACATTGAGCTCATGCTTGAGCTGTTCAGGTGTTAATAGGTGCATGTTGAACTGACCGTGACGAATGTCAGTCAAAGTGTCTAATAAAGCATCCTGAGTTCTTCTTAAGCTTTGTAGCAAAGTACTTGCTGTTAGTGCTGTTACTATCTGATCTTGGGCTAGACTCAAGTTAGTCATCACCAGTTTTACTCCGTTTGTCATGTTCTCTAATTTATTCAAATGTTGATTAATGTTTTTATGTTGACTAGACACTATTCTCTCTGTTCGTTGTAGTAAGTTATATTCTGATTCCACAATAGATGTTTGATTTTTCCATAATTTAGCCATATGTTGTTGATTTTCTTTGAGAAGGGTAATGTCCTTAGTGTATGGTTCTGCGAAATGTTGGTCCAATACGCCGAACATGTAGTTAGCCACGTAGCCGACACCATTGATAAGGCCCCGGCGCTCGCGCTGTCTGGAGTGCGGGCTGAATGGCTGCGTCATCAGTAGCGTATTATAGTACCGTAGTTCTTCGAACTCGTGCCAGAGTTGCGGCACTATCATGTTACATACACCGCTATCAATGGTAGTGCACGTTTTATCTAAATGAGTTTTTAATTTTTTGAATGCTGTTGTCCCTTCCCAGTAAGGTGACATATCATAGTAGACCACTAAGGTCCATTTGTCTCTAACTAGCTTCATTTTGGCAATTGAATCAAAATACAATGATTGATTGTTTTTTAGCTGTGTAATGTTATGTATTCCAGAAGTATTAGTGATAAATGTCAAAAAGAATGTTAATGCCAGGGCCACCGAGACAAAATTCACTCGTCTTGACTTTGGTGTCCTTTTACAACGATTTTCTCTCGCTTGCTTCTCTTGTTTCTCATCAATTTGTTGATTACTCGATCCCTTTCGTTCGTCAGCTGTTTCAATAGGTAATAGAGAAAGTTTAATGATTGGCCTCTTAATTATTCCATTTTTTGTTTTTAAAGATACTACCCTGACCATTCCATCTTTGCCTGGATGGAGGTCCACAACTCTTCCCATAGCCCATTTACCGGCTGGTATGTTGTTTTCTCGAATAACTACCAAATCACCTATTTTATAGTTTCGCTGCGGTTTCAACCATTTGCTTCTTGCTGTTAGTTGGCTTAGGTACTCTACTTTCCACTTTTTCCAAATATCTTCAGATAGTTTTCGGACTAAGTGCCATCTTGTTCTTGCATCTTCTTCTGTTTCAATGACAGTCAATCCTGATCTGCCTGTTAAAAAGTGTGCCGGTGTCAAAAAGTCGAGGTCTTCTATGTTTTCTGTAATAGGGCACAGTGGCCTGGAGTTTAAGCACGCCTCGAGCTGAGTAAGAATAGTTGTGAACTCCTCAAACGTCAGCTTCTGACCACCTATCACTCGTTTAAGATGGAACTTGAGGCTTCGTACTGCTCTTTCCCATAAGCCTCCGGCACTAGGCCAGGAGGGGGCATTAAAATGCCACTCTATTTTTAGCTCAGTTACTTCTGCTAAGAAACTATCGTTGAAAATTTGTTTTAATTGTTGGTATTCCTGTTCAAGCATGTTGTTTGCTCCTACGAAATTAGTTCCTTGGTCGCTATAAAGGTGTCGTGGAGCCCCTCGTCTAGCCGCCATTCTCTTTAACGCAGCTAAGAAGGCTGAACTTGTTAAGTCGGAAACCAGCTCCAAGTGTACGGCTTTAGTGGCCATGCAAATGAAGACTGCAACATACCCTTTGGTTGTTTTAACTCCACGGCCCTTATTCGTTTTGATTTCTACAAATCCCGTATAATCCACTCCCGTGTGGTAAAATGGAGGGGCAGGATTGCTTCTTTCTTCAGGGAGGTCACCCATTAGCTGATAATGTTTTCCTGTTTCATGTTTTCGGCAGACTACACATCTTCGTATTCGTTTTTTGGTTGCATTGTTCCCACTCGTTATCCAGTACTGTTTACGCAGATTAGCTAGGGTTACACGTGGACCTCCATGAAATGTTAATAAATGCGCTTCGTCGATCAAAAGATCGGCTAATCGACAGTTATGAGGTATGATTTTTGGATGTTTCATCTCCTCACTCATGTTTGCGTTTTCTAATCTGCCTCCCACGCGTAACAATCCGTTTTCATCGATAAATGGATTTAAATTGAGCAACTTACTTTTTGTACTCAATTTTCCGTATTTATGCAATGCTTCAATTTCCGTTCTAAATTCATAATTTTGCACATGTTTGACAATAATTGTTTTAGAGTTGCGCAATTCTTGTAACGTGAGATAGCTCGGTAATTGTTTACGCTTATATGTAGGTAGCAACGTTCGACATACCCAAGCTAATACACGTGTTATTTTGCTGAAATTGTTATATTTTTCCAATAATTGGTCGATAATATTTGGGCTATCTTGTACAATGTTTACTTTTTTGATGATCTTGACTTCCTCATTGGTTTCATATGTTAGTTTATCATTTTCAGTTTCTGATGTCCATGTTCGTAGCCATGTGGGACCCTGCCACCACAAAGGGTGTTTAACCAGCTGCGAGGCCATGATACCACGGCTAGCACAGTCAGCTGGGTTATCCATTGATTTTACATAGCGCCAGCACTCCGGCGGCATTATTTTTGTTATTTTGTTAACTCTATTAGCGACAAAAGGTTTCCAGCGACTTGAATCTCCCTGTATCCAGCTGAGCGCAACCATAGAGTCAGTCCAGCCAAAGATTTCAAGTTTGTTAGATAAACAATGTTGTATTTTGTTAATTAATTTTGAAAGTAAGTATGCACCGCTGAGTTCTAGTTTCGGCAATGTTACTGTTTTCTTATTGGGTACAAGTTTAGACTTTGCAGCGATGAGTACTAAGTTTGATTTGTTTTTGATACGCGCATATGCAACGCACGCATAAGCTTCTATGGATGCGTCACAAAATCCGTGAATTTCGATAACGTCATCTTCGCTATTCTGTAACCACCTTGGTATTTCACAACGATGTATGTTGTCTAAATCTGCCTTTATTTTAGACCATTCGTTATGTATATCTTCGGACACTTCATCGTCCCATTGTAAATTGTTTTTCCATAATTTTTGGAATAATATTTTTAGTTTTGTTGAGAGTGGGGTCAACCACCCCAATGGGTCAAACAACTTCGATATTTCGGATAATAATGTACGTTTTGTAGTTTTGGAAATTTCTTTAGAAAAATCACAAGGAAAGAAAAATTTATCTGCGTTTGAATTCCAGCACAAACCTAAAGTTTTGGATGTTGTGTCGGATTTCACATTGAAAAAAACGTCTTCGTTAGTGTTTTGATGCATTGTTATATCTTCTATCAACGTCGGATTGTTTGATGCCCACTTTCTTAAATTAAACCCGCCTGTTTTTAGCAATGTAATCAAATCGAATATTAATCTTTTTCCCTGGTCAATGGAATGAGATCCATGGACTAAGTCATCCATGTAAAATGAGCTTTCTAATACCTGGGCTGCGTCAGGGTATTTGTTCTTCTCATCTGTAGCTAGTTTCTTTAAGGTCATTATAGCTAAAAAAGGAGCTGCCTTTGTTCCGTATGTAACTGTTGTTAGTTGAAACGATTGTATAGGTTGTTTGGGACTGTTACGCCAAAATATTTTTTGTAATGGTTGATCTAATTCGTGTACTCCTATCTGCCTGTACATCTTTTCGATGTCGGCAGTATAAGCGTATCGATATTGTCTCCATTTAAGTAATAATGACTGCAAGTCTTGTTGAAGGTTTGGTCCTTTATACATCAAATCGTTAAGGCTAAATCCGGAGGATGTTTTAGCCGATGCATTGAAAACTACTCTGTATTTCGTTGTAGTGGACTGTTCGCGTTGAACACCGTGGTGCGGTAAGTAGCATTCCGGCATTATGTTACCAAGGACTGCGGGTCGCATATGATGCAATTCCGAGTATTCCTTCATAAATGTTTTATAGTGTGTGGCTAAGTTATCTTGTTTTATGAACTTGCGTTCCAAATTTCTGAACTGAGCTAAGGCCATTTGTTTGGATGACCCCAACTTGTTTTCTATGTTATTTTTTAAAGGTAGTCTCACTTCATAACGCCCGTTTTCAAGTCTGTTGGTTGTTTTTAGATAAAATGTAATGCATTCTTGATCCTCTAAAGACAGGTTCGACGGTTCACTAATATCTTCCACTTCCCAGAATTTTTGTATGTTTTCCAAGTTGTTTAAAACCACATTACATTGAAATGTTGTTTTCACGCCGCCACACAATATCCACCCTAGATGGGTTTGTTGAGCAATTGGCTGTGAGGAGTTTTCTCCCTTTATAATTCCTCCCATAATAATGTCAGCGTACACCTCTGCTCCGAGTAGTAGGTCTACAGGGCGACTTATGTAATACTCCGGATCTGCTAAGTTTATATTTTCTGTTATAGACCATGATGGTTTTGTAAATGTGCTGTTAGGGAGGTTTTTAAGGAGATTGTTCATAATCAATGTATTTGTTATAAAGGTGTAGTCATTATACAAAGACTTAAATGTTATGCTTATCGTGCCTTTACAGTTACTTTCCTTTTCGCCTACGCCAATAACGATTCCCTTGCAGTTTTGTCTCTGAATCTTTAATAGCTGAGCAGCATTTTCAGTTATCAACGATATCTGTGAGCCCTGGTCAATAAGAGCCCGCATGATGTGATAAGTACCATCGGCTGCTCTGACCTTGACGAGAGCAGTAGCAAGTAAAATTTCCGCGTAATCGTCCGGTGACACGTGGGAAGTGTTCACCGCGTGTTCATTATGTTTAGTTGGCTGTTTCGTAACTTGAGCTCCCTGCGGTGGAGTGTTTGGCGGCTTTATAAAAGCGTCATGTAATAACGTGTTGTGACAAGCTGTACATTTGCGGCATCGTTTTGTAGATGTACACTTATTGCCGTTATGGCTAAAAAGACAATTGATGCACACTTGTAGTTTTTGCGCAGTATTAAGTTTTTGTTCGACTGACAATTCAAGGAAACTTTTGCAATTGTAAAGGCCATGTTCAGCACTGCACATAGGACATTTGATATTTCCCACGTATAATGATTTCTTGGAGAACCCATTATGTTGATTAATATTGTTATAATTTTGATTGTAATTATGTTTTTTAGGGCTTCCAGAATGAGGCTGATTGTTTTGGAAATAATGTTTCTGCTGTGGGTTGTCTTGTTTGCGACGAGCGCTTTCTAAACTTATGAACTTAGTTTCCAAGAAGTCTAAGAATTCTTGAAGAGTTGGCAGCTCACGCGAATTTTTAAGAGACTCTATGTAATCAGTATATGTTGTCGAATCCAATTTTTGAGATAGGATGTGTACGACCATTGGATCCCACGATGTTGTATCGACGCCTAAGTTCTGGATAGCATGCAAACATTCTAAAGTAGTATCATGTAGTTTCTTGATTTGGGGTAAAGACTGGTTTGGCATGTTAGGTAGTCCTAATAGTATGTTCATGTGAGAAGAGAATATTAATTTTTTATTGTTATAACGGTGGTTAAGAATCTCCCAACACACCGAATAATTATCAACGCTGATTGGTAAATGTTGAATGAGCCTTTCGGCTTCTCCTTTCACTTTACCCTTAAGAAACTGCATTTTTTGGGCGTTCGAAAGGGAAGAGTTGTTATGTATTGCTTCTTGAAACAAATCCTTGAACGATGTCCATTGGTTATAGTTGCCGTTAAAAATTGGTATCTCTAATTTAGGTGTGGATTTCTCTCTATGAGAAACGGACCACATTTTTGTGTTAATGGCCTTTTTCAAACTTTCGTATTGTTTTTCGTGACTGATAAAAGTACTTTCATATTCGCTGTTTTCGTCATTTATCTCACAATCGATCTCCCAATGTAGAGTATCGATCGCTGACCATCTCGTTTGCAATGATTTTAGGACGTCTTCAAACTCCCATTTGTCGGAAATAGAATCGATGTTGATGTTGGAGACGGTTCTTCTAAACGCTTTAAAATTCGCAGCCTGCTTGCGCAGCATATCATCCAGTTTACTGTTGGTACCTTGATTTACCATCCAAGGTTGACGTATTGTTTGAACCCGTTCTTGAAGCTCGCTGTCTTCCTGCTGCAACTGTTCCTCTCCTGCCTCCTGGCTAGACTTACTTTCCGTTAGTTGATCTTTTGTTTCACTTCCCGATGGGATTTCCACTAGCTTTTGATACATTTGATTTATCAGGGTTTTCACTGCTTGGTAGGACCTCTTAGTTTTTTCATATTCTTGTTTTACAAAATAAGCATGAGTCTTACTTACTTCCGTTGACAATCGATCATGATTAAATTGGTACTCTTTCCAGAACTCCTCTAAGCTATCCATGCACTTTTTTAAATACTCAACTGTTCTTCGTTGTATTCCCGTCTTCTTTAAATTAACACCGATTTTTTCAATTTCGATGGCAATCTCCAACTGGCTATCGTAAAGGTCAGCCATTTTGCTTGTCGTTTAATAGGTAAATCTCTCGATTTATAGATAATAAATGGAAAGATCTTACTTGTTCTGACGTAATCACCGTTGATGTTCCTGTTAGCTCTGAAAGTTAATCCAATGCGGGACACCACTGCAATCCTAGCACTCCACAGTTCACTTATGCTAGTATATGCACCTCACACAACCACTGAACGCGACGCGCAAGGATCCGGCTCGAAGGACCAATATGTTCGGGTTGCAAGGTTGCGTGGTATTGGTTGCAAAGAATTATGTTTGTTAAAAGTAATATTTATTAAAGTTTCCACAAATTGTTCTTATTATATAATGTTAAGGTTTAATGTTAGAGTTATTGTTAATGTTTATGAATGCACCCGGACGGTTTGGTGTCTGTAAATGCACTGAAGTTATAAAAGTTAAGTAAACGTAGAATACAAAGAAATTATTGCAAAGTGTCGCGTTGGCAAAAGGTGTTCGGTTGCGTTAAACCGAACAATGGCAAATGGACGTTTGCAATACCAGGAGTATCACTCGCGCATTTCTGACCCTTTTTTAAATTCTTGATAGACTTACACTTCATCGCCAGTTTGCCTGATGCACTGCGACCTAAGATGGAGCGCGCTTGCCTAGAAACCCGATTCACTCGTGATTTAAAGACAGCCAGATTATATCTATCGGGGAAGACCCACTCGGGAAGCGCATTTCACATTTCGGCGGTACGCATGATAAATGTGGACTTAAAGCGTTGCGTTCGGGTTTTCGGAATATTCACCTTGAATCGATATCGCTTTTTTGTGCTTCTGGTCGTCCGATAGTAGAAAGGGCAAGGGGGAATAAGATCATGGAGATCTGATGCACACTCTTCGAACTCTCACTCTCATTGATGCCCAGCTGAGGGACAGTATATTTTTTTATGGGATTGGGGAGTAAACGAGCAGACGGATCACCTGATGGTAAGTGATAACCGCCGCCCATAGACACCCGCAACACCAGAGGAGTCACAAGTACGTTGCCCGCCTTTTAAAAGGGTTTGGGTCTCCGATAACCTCACTCACTGGTATCACTCCGGTCGAGCCGGCCCATTCCATTTAATTCCAGGTTATTACAATTAATTGGTAAATTAGATCAGTCATTATTATGTAACTTCTACGTCAAATACTGTGTTTGACACTAACGAGCAAGTATATATAACTTGTGCCTGAATTGGTACATCAATCTTTTAGATCTAGACTTATGATAGCGAAGATAGCTTTTAGGTCATGATCTATATACTATTCTACTGACTAGTAACACACTGTCATGCTTATATCCCCGAAGGGTAGGCAGAGATGGACATACTAAACTTGTAGGTTTGTAACCTATTAAAAATAATGTCGTGTACCTTTTATTTTCACCTGCTCCTTTACAATACTGTAATATACTACATATTAGAGTAGTAATAAATTGGTCTTACTTCTTATGTGCAGTCGTGTTTTTTTTTTTTTTATTAACCTTATACACTATCTTTACAGGTGCAATTACCTAATGCAATAGTGTACCTACAATGAAATTACAAGTATAATAATATGCTACAACTATAATATTAACGATTTCCCTCGCGTCTATAACATTAAACATGCACTATAAACAATACAGCCTATAGTTTTGCCGGTATAATATTAGTTTCCATGAAAAAGGGGATAAATCTATCTTCCCGGCCGAAATCCGAAATTTATTCTTTAATTGAGAATTTCTGCGTAAAAAAAAATATTTTCATTTGTGAAAATACCACAGATCAGCAAAGTCGCCAGTGAAAGTACTGACGTGCCAAGATGACAACTTGCTAATGATATTATAGCTCGCGCAAAATAACTTGACCCAAAACTAACGGAGAGGGGGAAAGTTTGCGCAGTACATTTGCGTGGAAAATGTACTAAAAATCGACTACTGCGCATCCGCCATTTTGGTTCAAGTTATTTTGCGCCAACTGTACTAGTGTTGCTGGTATATAGACGCTAACGCTAACAAACAGGCGGCAGGTACGTACGCTTCATTGCCATTTTATTACAATAAATAGAGCTTAATTAATAATATAATGACAATAACGAATAAAACAACTACGTAGCTATATATTCGCATCAGTCCCAAATTAACCACATCACTAGTTTTATTATTGAAGTGCTTATCGAATCGAGAACACAGCGCAAATACAACACTATTAATTTCGAACAAAAGTCACAAATTACAAGTCCGGCCAAAAGTAAGTATGCAGCAAGAGTATTCGAAATTAAACGAAATAAATAATTCAATTTGTAATTAAAAACGGCATACGCGATGGTACACCAAAAATGTGCTTGATTGGAAACTATTGTGTTTTAATGTGTTTCGTTCGATGTAATTTGTGAATAATTGGGGAGTACCGTGTGCTGTTATTTTGGCAGGCAGTGTACTGATGAATTTACTTTGATTGAGTTGTTCTGTTGTGCGTTGAGCTGCACGGATGAGATGTGATGCAGAATCAGATTGATTATTACCTTCGTTTTTAATTAAACTGGGTTTTCCATTCAGTCTCTTTTGAACGTACCTACTTTAAAAATATACTGTTTACAAGGTATGTCTAATTATAATTTTTTTGAAGGCAGCTGACTGAAATATCTAATATTAGAGAATTGGTTCACAATTTCCCAATTGAAGTAACGTATTACATAGTATATGTGTTACCTACATTATTGCAAAAACTTTGACAAGAGTTTTGTCAAAAGTTATTTCAATACTTTCTAAGATTGGCAGAAAAAATCTAAATCATGAATAGAATGAAATGCTTATATACATATTATTATGTACCTATGTACTCCGATAATAACTCTTACCCTCGTCAGAACACGTCTAACTATTGACATTTGACGGTGACTTAGTATTGGTTCCTTTTTCTTTGTAAAACCGTTGAAATTCAAAGTATTTTTAAATTAAATTAAATATTCTGGGACATTTTTACACAGCACCATCTAGTCCCAAACTAAGCAGAGCTTGTACTATGGGTACTAGACAATGGATATAATACTTATATACTTTTTTTTTGTAAATACATACTTATAATACATAAGAAACACCCACGAACACAAACACTTATATTCATCACATAAATATTGGGTCCTGTGGGAATCGAACCCACGATCTCATGGTCAGCAGTCCGGTACTCGAACCTCTAAACCACAGAGGTCGTCAAAATTTCTTAATGTACTTAATAGATTTTAGCGCCTTAGCTGGCGCTCCCAGGTCGAATTAAGCTATTATCACAAAAAAACAGACACTCTAGATTATAGTAGACACACTGTCTTTATCTAAACTTAACCCTCATTTATATATAATTGATATCATCATTATAAACCACCTTAAGTTAAGGTGGTTTGGGCGTATAGAGAGGATGGATGAACGTAGATCGACGAAACGAGTATACATGATGAGTACGGATGGAAGAGTTGGAAGGGCCCGACAACCACTGTAAATTCAGTGTTGAGGTGGAAATCTCACTAAATAATATTGTAATGGCAGAAATGGCAAAAATAATATAATTTTGATATTTGGCTGGCCAAGCGAACGACTTCTCCTTAAGGGTGGGCTTCAAACTTGCTACCCTTGTCAAACCATTCATATTGGCCGTGAATTCCACACACACATTATATTGATTTTAGTTTCGAGTTAAGAAACGCTGTCCAAAATTGATGATTATGATAAATGTTTACTTATTAACAACTAGCTGACCCGGCGAACTTCGTACCGCCTAACAGTCGATTCTCAAACTAACGTCACTCAGTTGTTTTGCCTTCCCGGAACCCCTCCACTAACACTTAAACTTTATGGTATGGTATTAAAGTTCAAATTGACTTTTAAGTATTATTACGAATCTTTTGTATGGGAATCCTCGTACTTCAAGGAATATTATAAAAAAAGAATTAGCGAAATCGGTTCAGCTGCTCTCGAGATTTGCGCTTAGCAACATATTTGGCGATTCATTTTTATATTATAGAAGAAGATAAGTGGTATTAGCCTATAAGTGATCAATTTAATAAATTCATATACTCACGTCTCGCTCTCACAGGGGTAGGCAGTAAATATATACCGCCTATAGGTTTAGCCCCGTCCAATCAATAGGAAAGGCTGGGATTAATAACTACATAACATATTGCCCTACCGGAATTAAACCATCATGCCAGAGGATGGAGACCACCCTGGAGACCACAAACGAAGTCTTTTTTTTTTATAAGTGGTAGGCAAGCGGGCAAACCAGTAGCCCGAGCACGAAAACATATTCGTATCGAAATCGAGAACTATTTGTATGAGGAGCTTAATGAACGTAGATGAAGCGAAAGTGGTGTGCCAGGATCGTAGCAAGCGTAGTCTCTTACTACCCCAATGGGAGACAGATGTGAAAATATGTATGTATGTGTGAGATTTGTAGCAGAAAAAAACTCATTCGTTTTTGAATTCGATAGTTGTTAGTGCTTGAGCTACTGATGGTAAGTGATCACTGCCGCCCATTGATACCCACAACACTGAAGAGGTTGCGAGTCCATTGCCTTTAATAAAAGAAGAAACTGTCTAAAATAAAATGATGGAATCTTCTATCTTCTTTATAATGTACTAGCTTCTGCCCGCGAGTTAGTCCGCGTAGCGTGATGATCTATAGCCTATAGCCTTCCTCAATAAATGGGCTATCTAACACTGAAAGAATTTTTCAAATCGGACCAGTAGTTCCTGAGATTAGCGCGTTCAAGTAAACAAACAAACAAACAAACTCTTCAGCTTTATATATTAGTAAGTATATAGATTAAGTATAGATTCACAAATGAATCCCTATTTCTCTTGGTCACGGCATTATGCGTGAACGACTGGACTAATTACGTTAATTCTTGTTGTGTTTGTTATTGTAAGGAGAAGGTTCTTATGAAAAATAACTAAGAATGTTGCGCGGTATATAAGAAAATTTAAGAAAATATATTTGGAATAATTTGAATGTTTATTAATTACTATCTTCTGCCCGCGACTTCGTCTTCGTGAACTTCAGAATTGTATCAGACCTAGATAAAAAGTTATGTTAGTTAGCCCATATGTTATTCCAGACTATAATCTATCTCCAAATTTTATCCAGATCAGTTCAGCCGTTCTGGCGTGATAGAGTAACAAACATCCATCCATCCATCCTCACAAACTTTCGCATTTATAGATAACATCTGTCGGGTCAGCGAGTATTCTTCACAATACAACCTACTTTAAGTGGGCTGTTTTTTTTTATAACTTAGTCTTCCGTTCTTTACTAACTTTCCGACAAGCACTGACCGAATTTCACGGCCGATTCGTTGCCCATCAGTGGGCCAACAAGAGTGATTTATCACAAACATTGTTCGAACAAAACCTTCTTACACCAAACTTATTGGTGATTTTTGTATGATTTATGCGTCCCTACTGAGTACCCTTTGTTGAGTTTGGAACAATGAATCTATGGAGAAGAATTCATAAAGTTTGATACAACTTTTGCACAAGTTTATTTTGTATTGGGAAAGTAATGATTTAGTAGCTTTTCGCTTTTCCCCAGACGGGGTCAGCAGGGGTAGATTTAGGATTTGAAAAGGTCCTTTTATCCGATTGCGACATTATTTTCTTTAAAGTTTTAATAAAGTCCTAGTTACCTATTTAACTGCCTCATTGGTCTAGCGATCTTTAGTACGACTACTGAGCATGAGGTCCTAAGCTCGATACCACCTGGGTATCGAACTTAGGACCAAAAATATATTATGATGTTTTTGTAATACATTTACTGTGCACATATCCTAATTCCGGAATGCTACTCAGAATTGTCTATTATAAAATGACAATAACATTTTAATCAGCCTGGGAGTCATACTTTGGAATTCATGTTTCGAAGCGGTAATCAGACCACTGAGGCAGAAATATAGACTTGTATAATATGAAGGTACTTCTAACAAGTTTTTATTTATTATAAGTTTCGTAGCTTTAAAATTATTTCAGGAGTAAAACAGCCTACTAAAAAGGCTATATTGTGAGTTATTTCCTGCAGGCGAGTTTTTCCGAACTTTCACGAAATACCATTTCAAACTCACCTCGTTAATATGAAAACTTGATTGTTCCATGTTATTCAGTTCACTTCAAAACAATGAATTAGTACCTGAAACGATAAAAAAAATTAAATCAATTTCAACTTTATTACAAAAGTTCAAGTCTGAAAGTTGTATGAATAAAGCAGAACAATAAAAACTAGGCGAAGAATTGACATTCGAAATTCGGATTTAATTCTTAAGCAGTAAAGCCGAATGGCGCGCACATGGATTAACTTTGACAAACGAAAATGATCCTTGTCCCAGTAATTTTATAGTTGGAATTCCTTAATCACTACCAATACTCAGTAAATCATTATCTGGGAGGCCAATTAAGTGTTACTAATGGTTCTTGACACGCTAATATTCAATTAAAATCTCTTTCATGCCTATTTCATTGCATCTGTCAAACAATTGCATACTTTATTGCTTGGATATAAGAGTTAGAATTGAGGTTTAATATTTGTTGTTTTTATGTATGGTAATAATTGGGTTTGTGTCAGTTAAAATATTATTTTGGTAAGCAAAATATAAAATATGTTTGAGCTTACAGCTTAAGGCCATCAAGAATAAAAGATTCCGCCATTAATGTTATTAACTACTAGCTTCTGCCCGCGGCTTCGCTCACGTGACGCATAAAAATCAACAGTGATGATCTCTTCTTTGTATGGGTCTCTATACATTAGAGAGGTCAAGCTGTATCTAAGGTTCCGTTTAATTATTTGAGATAAGAAGTATACCAGTTTTTAAGTAGGAGCACATACTTTCTAACAGTGATAACAAAATTAAAATCTATGCAGTAGTTTTTGCGCCAACCCGTAACAAACAGACAAACAGACAAGAATTTTAAAAATCTCATTTTTGGGTTTGGAGACGTTTATATACCCTAACCCATTTTTTTTGAAATATCTTCAATGTACAGACACAGCTTTTTTACAATTTTATAATAATAGAGATTAGATAGGTACAAAAATAGGGTTGTCTCCTTTCCCTCCATTTTATAAATAGCATATTATTCTAACAAATCTCACATGATAATAAACGTAAATATAATCCATGCAAATGATCATACATGCTATTAAAGTTTACATATTACGTAAAAAACATAAGACTTTTTTAATATGACGCCATTTCAACCTCTGACATCTATCCAGCCTGATAAATGACTCCAACGAAACACCTATCAATAAAAAAACAGCTTTCTCGACATTGTAATAAAACTGCAAATCGTTTGAACAGGTAAAAATATTCAGAGTACCCCCTACTTTCGAATCTATGTCTTTAAGCGTAAATTTCAATTTCAAATGACGGTTATTTTCTAGGATTTTTTTTTTAAACGGATTTCAGCTGTAGTTTGTAGAAAATAAGGTGCTTTTTTGTTTGGGATAGATATTAGTAGAATAAAATAGAGCACAGTTGACACCAGATAATTTATATTAGAGGGTACATCGACTTTTTTGCTCTTCGTTAAATATAAGAATTGTCTGAAATTCAGAAGGGGATACCTTTTCGAGAATTTTCTGTTAAGCTTCTAAAGGTTTTAAAGGATAATTGGTTTAAGTTTATTAAGATATTCCGAAGGTTCCACTGGATAGCTAATATTTCTTCTATGAATGACAAAGTAACGGTTATTGTTATTGATATTACTAGATTATTTAGTAGGCTGGATTGAGGGTAGATTAAGTTTTCGAATTGAATTCATAAAATAATCTTTACTCTCAGATGGAGTGCCATAATACCTATCTTTGTCAAGTTAAAGTTAAATAACGTCCCATCAAGACTGTCTTGCAAGAAGGGATATGCAGAGCTGTACTAATGATAATAATATATTATATAGAATCCATGTAATAAGCGTCGATCCTATTTCCATTAATCGGGCACAAACTCCGAGCTGCTACTGAGAATTTCATAGTGAAACCTAATTACACTTTGCTCGACCTGGGAATCAAACCCAGGACCTCTAACGTAGCAGTCATGATTAGGATCACTAGGCTAATGATACAGTTAACAATCCTACTAATATTAAAAAGTTTGTAAGGATGTGTCTATATCTCTGATACTCTTTTACGCAAAAACTCTTTTACGCAAGCGTAGGAGAGCCATGCTTCGGCACGAATGGGCCGGCTCGACCGGAGTGATACCACGGCCTCACAGAAAATCACAGAAACACAACGCAAGCGTTGTGTTTCGCCGAGTGAATGAGGTTACCGGAGGCCCAAACCCTTTTAAAAGGCGGGCAACGGACTTGTGACTCCTCTGGTGTTGCGGGTATCCATGGGCGGCGGTTATCGCTTACCATCAGGTGATCCGTCTGTTCGTTTGCTCCCCTATCCCATAAAAAAAACGGATGGATCCTAATGAAACTACAATAATACAGCTCACACATCATAATAACACATAGCCATTCAAATGTCTACGCGATCGAAGTTGCGGGCAGAAGCTAGCATAGCAATATTAGTTACAAAACATCAAGCCTATATCCCCTGAAGAGTAAGGCAGAATTATACTGTAGACTTATACTTTAGAAGACAGAATTATAATATACCGGAATATTTTTTATTCAGTGCGCAAACTTTGACAATTGATACTTAAACGACTTTTATTAAACACCAATTTGTTATTTTGATATGTCTTAGTACAAAATATCGAAGTTATCGTTAACGAAAGATGTTTACTTTGAAACTGATTTTATGGTTACTCGCTAGCGCACGGCAAAGCGCGCGCGCCTTAGTACCTACATCAGCTGTACACCGGCGCGTGAGTCGGCTGGCACACGTGCATATTGTTATTATTGCGAATAGATATTATGTGTCCATATTTTGCTGATTTCAAGCCGGATAAAAATTTAAAAAAAAGTTTTGAACTAATAATGTGAATGTGTTTTATTACTCATACTGAACTACCAACATTTTTTTGCGCACTGCTTAAAAAATATTCCTGTTGATGTACCGTGGGTGAGCCCTGCTTCGGCACGAATGGGCAGACTTGACCAGAATAATACTACGGCCTCACAGAAAACCGGCGTGAAACAACGCTTACGTTGTGTTTCGCCGAGTGAGTGAGAATACCTGAGGCCCTTTTAAAACGCCAGCAACGCGCTTGTGACTCCTCTGGTGTTGCGGGTGTGTATGGGCGGCGGTATCGCTTACCAACAGGCGATACATCTGCTAGTTTGCCTCCCTATGCCATAAAAAAAATTTATGAACGAGGTGTTATGTCCTTCGATATTATAAATCGCTACTTCATCGCAACTGAATTGCTGCTATATGCGCTGGAGCCTAAAGCATAAATTTCTATGTAATCATTTGACACACGTTTATATATCTGCTCATCCCTCATTTAATGATACCATAATATATCCACGCACGTTAATTTGTACACGGAATTACGTTGGCTAAACTAATAAATAAAATTAAAGCCAACTGTTTACCGCTATGATGTAGGGGACGATGCAATGTAAGGGTGACGTCATACAGCCCAGGGTAGGAGTTGATTACTACTATTCTAGCTTTAACCATTCTATAGAAGAACTGACAACCGCTGGGCAGACGTGTTCGTGAGTGGAAAGCACGACTCGGAAAACGTAGCGTAGGACGCCCTCCGGCAAGATGGAGTGATGATTTAAATAAGGATGCCGGCAGTAGATGGATGCGACAAGCCGAGGACAGGGTGATAATGGCGCGCATTGGTGGAAGCTACGTCCAGCCGATGATGATGATAATGATTCTAGCTTTTTCCCAACTGGTGGGGTCGGCTTCCAGGTCCTAAACATATTCTAAATAGATATGGCTCTGACGCGCTAAGTCAGAAAATCGGAACACACTTAAAGGTACTTCAAACGGGAGAAACTTCTCTTGGCTAAGTAATAACTGAGTCAACTGGTCTGTAAGGTTAAGTTGCGATCAATGTGTGGTTGACCATTCCTCATACATCGAGACCCCTCCGTGCCCTGGAGAACACGTAGAGCCGGTGCTGGTTGTCATATGAACATCTTTGACAATTGTTAGTGGCACTCAGAAGACCAAAAAAAAACTGACAATCTATCCTCAGAATATCGGTATTGCCCAGAAATTGGGTTACTAAGGTCTGATAGCAGTCGCTTCGTGTAAAATGCTGATATTTAGCCGCTTGTGGTTAGACTGAAAGCCCCTTGTTGAGAAAAGGAGGATGACATAAAGATACTCTACGATGGACTCCGACGTAAGGTCGCCAGCCAGTCAGACCCCAAGAGATGTTACCATCGAAAGTCCGATATTTTCTCGCCTCATCTGAATAGGATTCTAACCCGTTAGCACAAGGTTTTTTTCCCATTAACCGATCTCATTTGTTTAGTTTGTCGACCCGCCCAAAATAATTAGCCGGACAACAGCTGAGGCTAACAAAATGGCGGACGCTTTATCTACGTCACCGTGTTACTGATTGCAAAGCGAAACACATCACGGTATCATACGATAGGCACGCGTTTGTGGCCGCTCTGAACCTCTATTTACTTAACATAATAATTTGTCTGTGTGTGTTTGTAACTGTGATTTATATTACGGGCTTATTTGAATGTAGTTTTACAGTGATTTACGACGAGTGGTCGACTAGTTATCAGCACTGCTTCTCTGTAACTGTGAAGGTTTGACTCCAAGGTTGGGAGTGTTATAGGTTTTTTTTTTCTAGTATTCTTGTTAACCCCTCGTGGTAAGCTAAATGCTTGTATTACGAGTGGGTTCACGTCGTTAGTGCAATGGGTGGGGTTCGAACCGCCAACCACATGATCGCAAGTCCGACGCCCTAGCCATTAGGCTACCGCCGCTATTTATTTTTTAAGAACAATTTTTTACAGCATAGGGGGATTATCGAGCAGACGGATTGCCCGATGGCAAGCGATAATCCCCATGGACACCAGCAACACCAGAGGAGTCACAAGTGCGTTGCCCGCCTTTTAAAAGGGTTTTGGCCTCCAGTATCCTTACTTAGATTTCCTATTTGAAAGATACAGTAACACATTACTCGACCAAAGAGTCAAACCTAGAACCAGAACACAAACTTTTCACATAAAAAGTTGAAATATAAATCTCTAATAGTAAGCCTATAATCTCTAATAGTAAGAAATCATAACCATAATAACAATTAATTATCAATCTCTTAAACGGTGAAAGAACGTCGTGAGGAAACCAGCATGTCTGAGAGATTTTGTCGATGGCGTGTGAAGTCTGCCAACCCGCATTAGGCTAGCGTGGTGGACTATAGCCGAACCCCTCTCACTCTGAGAGGAGACCCGTGCCCAGCAGAGAGACAGTAAATGGGTTGATTGATGATATGAATGATAAATTGGCCTATAAGTTAAGGCATCCGAAGCTGCCAGTGTAGGTAACGGCCCCAAAGAGAGGGACCTGCCCAAAATACGAACCTCTTCAAGGTGTATTTATTTCAGCAAAGTCTTTGACGAGTATGCATGGCGAAAACGAATGGAAGAGTTGGAAGGAGCTGACCTCGCCGAACGTATCACACCCAAATTAAAGCGGCCGTTCTCAAAAAAGGTTAAGAGCATCCTAAATTGACGATCATGCATGAGTAGATTAATGAACGTAGATGAAGCGAAAGTGGTGTGCCTTAGTAAGTGGAAATCTATAGTCTCTACCTTCCCCAATGGGAGACAGGCGTGAAAATATGTATATAAATGTTTGATCCAGCTGTCTAACGAGAGCCTCTTAAAGTATCAATCAAGGCCAAATTAATCCATATCTCACATTAAAAAAAACAATAACTGACGCCGGAATAAGGCTGTTCTAAATTTGAAATTCCTGATAAGCAATTAACTAACGGATAAATATACCGGCATTATCTAAGTATTACCAACACAAAATAACAAAAACACTTTAATTACTTTTTCAAATATATAGAGTTCAATTTCGTATAGCTTAACTGCTTAAGGTAAGATGGCTAACCTATTTTAAACGAAACAGTTCCAATTTTAAAAGGTTAATTGTTCAAAAATGTTTGCCAAATGTGAAAAGTTGAGAGCGTAGGTATAGCTGAAACAACGTAAACTTTGTTTTAATTTGACTTAAATAGAAGCAGGCTATTAAAATACTGAAATGGTGAACGTGTAATTTTACGAGTACAGAGTTATGTAATATTACTCTATGTTATACACTGCCTCGTTAGTCTAGTGGTTTCAAGTGCGACCGCTACGCTAGAGGTCTTGGGTTCGATTCCCAGGTCGAGCAAAGTGTTATTGGGTTCTTCTATGAAATTCTCAGTAGCAGCTTGGAGTTTGGAATATGTGCCCGGTTAATGGCAATATCTAGGCTCGCCCCCTGTTACATGGGACCTAAACATACCGGCGAACTGTGGGTGTACCTTAGTACACCTCTGCCTAACCCTTAAGGGAATACAGGCGTGATGGTATGTTATGTTATACACATAGATACATATCATTACGCCTGTTTTCCCCAAAGGGATAGGAAGGGGCGTACTAATATACAAAAACAGTTCGTGATGTTTAGGTCCAATTTAAAACCAATGTAGTACCAAATTCGAATTAGCATGATGAAGTGGCAGTGGGCTGGCCATATCTGTGGAAGAACCAACAAAAGCTGGAGTAGACGTGTTCTTGAGTGGAGACTGTGAGTCGGCAAACGTAGCGTAGGACACCCTCCGGCAAGATGGAGTGATGATTTGCCAAAGGTTGCTGGCTCGAGCTGGATGCGACAAACCGAGGACCAAGTGAAATGGCACAGATTTGGGGAGGCCTAAGTCCAGCAGAGGACTACTATAGGCTGATGATGATGATAATGAGGTCCAGTGTAATAGGGGGCGAGCTTATCACCTAATAGTATAGAACATAGTCGCTTCCCGCTGTCTGTTTGTCCCTATGTATGCTTAGATCTTTAAAACTACGCAACGGATTTTGATGCGGTTTTTTTATAGATAGAGTGATTCAAGAGTAAGGTTTTCTTTTATTTAATTAATTTTACATATCCCTATGACTCTAAGGAACGGGGCAGCGTGGGTGAAACTTCGTGCGCGTCACTATTATAATATTACCTTGATTTTATATTATGTAAAAATAAAATATCAAAGAAAATCAATCAATTTTAGCTCTAACTATGCTAAAAAAGGCTAATTTCGAGCATCAAAAAACTGCGTCAGCTAGCCATAAAACTACATATTTAATGCTCCCTATAACTTTATTCCAATACAATTATATTGTACGAAAAATATCGGCATCTTTAAAAACAAATCACCGCCATATTGTCAGAACTCACGGTTTGAAATCTGTCAATATCAATTATTATATTTCCAGTTATTAAGGGTGCATATTTAATGTAGGGGAGCTCAGCCGGCTGGGGGAGGGAGCCGTACTAACGCTTGTTGTATTAATAAATGTTCCTTGAGCTTTTTTAATTTAAATAGGTATTTCTTCAATAAACAAAGCGTGACATAAGAGTGACAATCTATCTCTATCTATATATATAAAAGAAAGTCGTGTTAGTTACTCCATTTATAACTCAAGAACGGCTGAACCGATTTGGCTGAAAATTGGTGGAGAGGTAGCTTAGAACCAGGAAACGGACATAGGATACTTTTTATCCCGTTCCCGTGGGATGTGATGACAGACCGAATTCCACGGGGGCGAAGCCGCGGGCAGAAGCTAGTCTATATATATAAAAGAAAGTCGTGTTAGTTACTCCATTTATAACTCAAGAACGGCTGAACCGATTTGGCTGGAAATTGGTGGAGAGGTAGCTTAGAACCAGGAGACGGACATAGGATACTTTTTATCCCGATCCCGTGGGATGTGATGACAGACAGAATTCCACGGGGGCGAAGCCGCGGGCAGAAGCTAGTAATAGATGCAGGAATCGATTAAAATAAAAATTCAAACCCAAAACTGAAAGATCACACTAATAATTCACAAACATGTTAGGAAGCTGTTAGTAATTTTAACATAAAGACGTCCAACACCTCAGTCCGTTACCATGGCTGCTGTAGGTAAACGCGATAAATCCGTTAAAAAAGGTTTCATTTCAATAATATAGGATACAAGCTTCTGCCCGCGGCTTCGCTCACGTGAAGCTATATCATGAGTAAAAATGGAAAAACCAACATTGATGAACTCTTTTATATATACATCAGGGAGGTCAAGCTATAACTCAGGATTCGTTTAATTAATTGAGATAATAAGTTCACCAGTTTTTATGTTGGAGCATATACTTTTTAATAGTAATAATAAAATTAAAATCTATTCAGTAGTTTTCGCTCCAACCCGTAACAAACAGACAAGAATTTTAAAAATCACATTTTCGGATTCGGAGACGTTTATAACCATAACAACCCACGTGTTTTTTTTTATATCGTCAATGTACAGACACAGCTTTTTTACAATTTTATAATAGTAGAGATAACATACTCCTAAGGTTTAGGCAAAGGTATGCATAAGTATAGGTACCCAGAGTTCGCCGATATCTTTAAGTCCCAAGCAATAGAGGGCGAGCCTATTGCTATTAACCGGGCCATAATCTAAACTCCGAGGGTATTGACCCCGTAATTAACTGATTCTTAAGATTAAACATAGCATAGGTACCATCACGCTTGTATTCCCCGAAGGGTTAGGCAGAGGTGTACTAATGTACACCCGCAGTTCGCCGGTAAGTTTATGTCCCATGTAATAGTGGGCGAGCCCGTGCACCTAGCTGCTACTGAAAATTTGATAGCCCAATAACACTTTGCTCTATCTGGAAATTGATCCCAGGACTCCCTCTAGTGTAGCAGTCGCACTTGGGACCACTAGACTAACGAGGCAGTTACATTTAAATCCAAGCACAAAAATATATTTTACACGACTAATAGCGCAAAAGCTCTAAAATCCTTAAAGGGTCGAAAATACCCAGTGTGTATGAAATGTGGCAAAAAACGTCCGGCCCAAAATGACGGATAACCACCGATTTAATTTAATCATTCACTCACTCGGTCACCGCTCACTCATTCGTTCTGACGGCCCTCGAGGCGAGTCTAATTTCATTCACGTTTTTGTCACTTTTAAATAAAGCATGCAGTTTTTAACTATGACAGCATTTACTTTTTAAATGCTGTTCTTTTATATCCGACTTGAAAAAAGGAGGATATACGATGTTCACTGATACTTTCGTCAATTGCAAAGAAAATATTTTTAATATCGGATATGTGAATGTTACGATGTAGGGTAGGATATCGGAACAGGCCTTTTGAAGAAAGAGCCATGCCAGCCTTGAGTTGACCTGTCCTAACTGACAGCACGCATACATCAGTCATCGTGTAGCTCAACCATTATTTCGGGAGCTCAACGACCCAGATACCAGATTAGTAAGACATTTGGCCTCACAGAAAACCGGCGTGAAATAACTTGCGTTGTGTTTCGCCGAGTGAGTGAGGTTAAAGAGTGAGCAACGCACTTGTGACTCCTCTGGTGTTGCGGTTGTCCATGGGCGGCGGTTATCGCTTACCATCAGGTGAACCGTTTGCTCGTTTGCCCCCCTATCCCATAAAAAAAGGTCATTGTATAATCCTCAAAACTGCCGGAAAAACATAAAGTAACTACTATTATGTTATTTGTGAACATTTTGCTAGTTAATTTTGTCGTCATATTCTGTTTTGGGGTAGCTTGGTAGTTCCCAATGCCCAGCAATAGGTCACAATTTGGCCAAAATGATTTTAGCGTCAAATGCACACAGAAACACGTATTCTTTAAACACGTACCAACAATTTGAACATGAAAATTATCGACCACAAAACACTCATCCCCACCGCCGCTCAACCCACTCACCCCTTCAGCAAAGACAAAAGTATTAAACAATAACAGGAGATGAAAACTCGCGCTTTACATATCATAGGAGGCTTTTAGCCGACTTTGTTAAACATGAGTATAATGATATTAAGTTTGTATATTAAATGTAAGAATTCCGGAGCGCTAAGATGTTGCTGTTTAAAAGAAATGCAGTATTAAAGACGTTAACATCACGCATGTATAAATTACACAAAAGCAAAATATGTACACAGTTCGATAATTAACCGGGGGTAATAATTAATTCCGAACTTGCAAATATGTATAATATTGATATATTAAATGTAAAAGTAATTTAAGATTTGCAGTAAGTACCTAGTTATTTTACCACGAACTTGACTCCATTAACCCCGTTATCGTCGCATTCATCCTGCATTACAAAAAATATTTATTGTTAGATTTAAGCGTCATTTTAGCGACCCGCTCTTTATTTGTGTGCGTACATAATAAATCACGCGCGTGTGTGTGCATTATAATGTGTGAACTGCTTTTGTTTCGAATGTATGGGAAACTCGCGGGCGACGTCAGGTGTATTGAAGGGATTGTAGTACCTGCAGGTGGAAGGGTATTTTTGTATGTCTGAGGAAATGGAAAGAATACATTAAGTTACAATGGGTACCTATATAATATCTAATAATGATGATTTTTTTATGGGATGGGGGTCAAACGAGTAGGCGGATTATCTGTTGGTAAGCGCAACACCAGAATAGTCGCAAGTGCGTTGCCCGCCTTTTAAAAGGGTTTGGGCCTCCGGTATTCTCACATACTGGGCGAAACACAACTTAAGCGTTGTTTTACGCCTATCCTACCTACCATATTTTTTCTGCTTCTATGACAAAGCCAAGCAGAGTATTTGAAGTGACGTTTCATTATCTAAAATTAATAATATCACGCTTGTATTTCCGCAAGGGTTAAGCAGAGGTATACTGTGCTGTAAAGGAAAAAATTTATAAAAAGTTGGTCAAACTAATGCTATCAATGGAAAAATCCTACCTCCATCCGCTGATTAGAATTTCTTAAGCATAACATGCTATCACGCCTATATTTGCCGAAGGGTTAGATAGAAGCGTACACCCACAGCTCGTTACATTTAAGTAGTTCCCAAGTAATATGAGGCGAGCTATTAACCGGGGACAAATCCCAAACTTCGAGCCGCTACTGAGAATTTCATAGAAAATCCTATTAACCCTTTGCTCGATCTAGGAATTGAACCAAGAACCTCCAGACTACAGAGGCTTGACTACATCATTGATCAAAAATGTCCAGAATTCGACGACAAAACAAAGCTTTAAATACAACCAGCTGTATATACAAAAATACTTTCATTTCAATATATCTATACTAATATATAAAGCTGAAGAGTTTGTTTGTTCGTTTGTTTGTTTACTTGAACGCGCTAATCTCAGGAACTACAGGTCCGATTTGAAAAATGGTTTAAGTGTTAGATAGCCCATTTATTGAGGAAGGCTATATATCATCACGCTACGCGGACGAAGTCGCGGGCAGAAGCTAGTAAAATAAATAAAAATAAAGAAATATGCCACTGCATGCAACAACCTGTTATTATAATGTGCGAGATTTATCTGTACGAGTGTTCGTCGTACATCATAGTTTTTTATTATGTTCCGTGCGAGTATTGTCACACTGTGTTGAAAACATAAGCTCACGTATGCACTGCAGCAAATGAAGGAATTATTTTAAGTGGAAGGTCGGAGCGTTGGCCGCTTGTCACACCGTAACGTAATAAATGTATGTTGTTGTAACAAAACACAGCTTGGTGGTAGGTTCGTGATCCGCCTGGCTAACATGCATGACCGATTCCAGCTTTACTGTTTCCAAACGTGTGTACAGTGTAGAATAATTTGCGCTTCTGAATTTAGCCATTCCGAATTAATAACTTAAATAGGTAGGTACTATAATAATCACGAATACATTTAAGATCATAAATTCCTTGAATTTGTGTATGCGTAGAACTTCAAATGTGTAAAATTATTTTGACGAAACTGTGAGAGCCAGGGCTGAAAGGACATTAATTATTTGAATTATATTCTTCACCTTAGATCCGTTCACGCTTTTTATTAGACATAAATTTAACAATTGAAAGAGTGACAGTGTGAATTTATCCAAATGACCTAAAATGACCTACTTAGTTTAATCGATGCTGGGGCTGTATTACAACGTGTTATTGCCATCATTTTTAGGTTGTGAGAATGGGATAGCGCTATTTAATCTTTTTTTTTTTTTTATCCCTCTCGGCCGGGATACGGCCTCTTTTATACTAAGATCATCTCTAGGCAATCAAAGGTTACTCGTATGACCTCTTTACTTCAACTCGCTTGCCATATACTCTTTCTGATTAAATGGCAATGACCTTTATCTTAGCAGAATATCAGGTGATTTGTTCGTAAGATAGTTCATTGACACAGTAAACAGAATGGACAGGAAAACGTACTGCTTGCTCTATGTTTCGGTCAATACCCGTAAGCGATAAAGTGTTGGCCTGTATCTTGTACCAAGATACAAATAGATAGAACCAATATTTTGATATTTAAAACCAGATTCTATAACGTTACATGAATCACCCATAGGGCTGGGAATCTTAATTTTGAGAAAATCTCCCCTTTGTTCAAGAAATTGTGTCAATAATAAATTTTGATACCCAATAACATATAAGTACCTAATTTACAAATAATTATGAATTTTAAATAAAACTAGCTTCTGCCCGCGGCTTCGCCCCCGTGGAATAAAAAGTATCGGGAACGGGATAAAAAGTATCCTATGTCCGTTTCCTGGTTCTAAGCTACCTCTCCACCAATTTTCAGCCAAATCGGTTCAGCCGTTCTTGAGTTATAAAAGGTGTAACTACTTAACACGACTTTCTTTTATATAATAATATATAGATTAAAGAAACAATTACACATCGGTGTAACGTGCGGCGTATCTCGAAGTTTTTCCTTTCAAAATAGAACAAATGCAAAGTATATGACGTGCAAAGTCCCGCGCGTGGCTTACGCAGATTTAGAACACTTTCAGAGACTACGTACATATTCTATAAGAATATATAACATCAAAAGTAACTACTTCATCTCCAAAACATAAATTACAGTAATAAACAGTGGTAAGTTTTTAGTAGATAATAGAAAAACTTGTGTTTTAGTTTTAGTTTATATAGGTAACTAGCTTCTGCCCGCGGCTTCGCTCACGTGAAGCTATATCAATCATTTTACAATAAAATTGTAACCGGCAGATGTATGCCTATACAATATAGAATAGGTACTACTAATAAAGGGGGCCATTATTAGAGCAACAGAAGGCCAAACAACATGTTTTTTATTTTTGTTTTTGCGATTGTATACGCAATATAAAGGGGTTAGAGGAGACCCTTGTCTAGCAATAGGACAGTATAATGAGTTGTTATGTCTTTGACTTTGGATTTATAGTCATAGTGTTATGTATATGACTATAAATCACCACCCATATTTTTGTGAGTAATTAATGTTAATTATTTTAAAGGTAGTTGACTAAATTATAGGTGCTTACTGCTACCTGTAACTAGAATTCGGCCGCAGGTTTAAATAAATAAATAACTCTCAAGGTTAGTATACTTTAGTTTTACCGTGGGAGAACCATGATTTGCCATGAATGGACCGGCTCGACCGGAGTGATGCCACGGCCTCACAGAAAACCGACGTGAAACAACACTTACGTTGTGTTTTGCCGAGTGAGGATACCGAAGGCCCGACCCTTTTAAAAGGCGGGCAAGGCACCTGTGACTCCTCTGGTGTTGCGGGTGTCCATGGGCGGCGGTAATCGCTTTACCATCTGATCGATCCGATCCGTCTCCGATCCGTCTGCTCGTTTGCCACCCTATCCCATAAATAAATAAAAAAACTGTGGATGTATATCATACTAGTATACCTCTAGGCAGAGGTATATTAGTATACCTCTGCCTAGTCTTCTATATTCATAAATTACTACATAATATTCGACAAAGTCGAATTTCCCTTCTAGTTTAAGCACATTTTGTTCCAAAATCAGTACAAAAATCAACATTGCGAAGAATCAAAGTGGAGTTTACTTGCAAAGTCAGATGGTAAAGATGTAAGTTACATCAAAGGGCGAACAGCACTGAACAAGGCGCCGACTCAGTTAACTGTGCGCTAACTGAAACATACCTCAAGGATTTCTTGTGTGGAACATGTTAGGAGAACTAGAGGATTTTTTAAGCATCCTATATCTTATATTATACAATGTGATTCTGAATTCTGTAGCTCTTTTAAGCCTCATTGCAATGCCTTTTTTAAATTATTACTTTGAAAAAGATAGCGGCTACATTTGGCTTTAACCCTATGGGTTGCCACAGCAAATAAGAGCATTAGAGGCAACAATATGATTCACCTACACAACGGCAAAGTTCCATTTACCTATACCTACTGCTCATACTAATATTATAAAGGGAAAATAATTGTATTTTTGTTTGTAATGTGTAAACTCGAAAACTACAAACTGATTTAAAAAAATCTCACTAGAATGCTAAATTATCGTTTATGAATAACATAGGCTATATTATTGATCGAGTTAAATATAACGCCACTTTTATTCGCGAGTGTAACCGCAGAAATCATCTAGTCCAACTAACCCCCCATTATATGCATTTTGTATATTTAGAGGTCAGCCGGTGAATCGTATTATCAATCACTAAAAATAGCCATTTTCGCCCCCTTGGTCTTTTATACTATGTTTAACCATATTATTAATACAAAAATCGCGTTATCCTCATCACCTATCCCCCACAGGCCTATAGCTATCAAAGTTGGCGTTTGCCTTCAGATTGTTAGCGCTCAATGTTTCGTTCCACCGACCTACTATAATTGTGCTAAGGGCCCGATTGATCCCTTCATTGCCATTGTTGGCAAAAATAACTGAAGTGCTTATTCTCGTTGTTTTTCTGAAACACTTAATTTTCAATTGAATTTATTTATTTGTTTTGTTGTTTGTTTTTGAGATAATTTTCCGATTTTTTTACTTCAAATTCATATGGATTCGTTTTTATTATACCTTTTATGTTTTAGTGTTGAACTTACGTTTCTTATGAAGGTTTAGCCCCTCATTTTCCAAATGCTGACCTTGCGTAAAATCAACACATCTAAAAAATCCCACCATGGAGGAGAATTCTTAGTATATGGCAATATTAACTAACTGTAATCTGAAACCAAGCAGTGTGAAGAATAATGTCAGAAACTGTTTAGTTGTACTTCATGTAATACAAAATTAAAGTCCACTTCTTTGAAATTGGCTTCCTCATTGACCGTAAATTTTGAACGTACAAAGACGAAACAATTTAATCTCACCACATTCCCAGCTAGGTTGAAATAAATTCACAATTTTAGCCTCATGAATTTATTCACGTTTTAAATTTAGAGACATCGGCACAACGTCTTAACCCTAAGATGGTCAAAAACAAAATAATTTGGAGCGAACATTACTTAAAATTTACAAAGAGAATGTCTTAATTTAAATTTACAGGGGGCGTGAGGTCGGGACAAAAGTCTTAGTGTTGCCATGAAATAAAATGAGCTACAATCTGGGGAGATTTTTTATGTTAACTAGTCTTTTGGGGTTTAGCGTAAATAACATTGAAAGCTTTAAATGTAGTCGATAAAATTAGTAGAGTTTTTGCTGAGAAAATAAATCAAGATAGTTAAGTAGTTCCTTAAAACAGTGTTCTTGTGTTAAGGGATGGCTGTATTTGTTATTCTTGACAATATCTTGAGAAGCTAAAAAACGATTCCATTCGTTCAAAATGTTATTTTGTCAACCCATACGTTGTCCCACCACTAGGAATTAGGGTATTATTCACGCTGGTCTGCGTTGACAGACTTCACACCCGACCGGAAAAATATCCCAGGCATGCAGTTTTCCTCACGATGTTTTGCCTTAAGCCTACATTAAATACTTGATCATTTATATCATCTCAGTTAAAAGATGTCCACTGCAGAACAACATGGACACCTATATTTTCACAAGGACCGGCTATATACATCCTACTTCCAATGAGGGGTGAGTTTGTACCAGACAAACTCACCCCCAATAACTGGTACCATTTTGTCATCTGTCAATTTCTTTGAAAGCGTTCTTTGATCTATATACTTCTCTAGACAAATTTTGGAAATGATTTTCAGTATTACACAATTTCGGGTAAGCTCTTACATATTAAACATTTTAAATAAATCGTAACTTTTGCTTACGACCATTTTTCATCTAAATACCTTCCAGAAAAACTTTTAAGTGCTATAATCCAGAAATTGTTTACCATAAAACAAATTTGTATAAATTTTTTTAACGTCAAAAACGGGGCGTACTTAGTACTTTCAACTCAAACTTTGTAGACGCCGTCTTTCACATCCCAATAAATAAGTTTTTGGCTAGTTAAAATATACACAATGGCTGTTAAAATTAACAATAAAAATATACCTTAAAATAATGGTTGAATGTACAATAAGGAGTACTGAAGGAAATCAAGTGATAAACTAGAATTAATCATAGGTACCATCACGCATGAATACCCTCAAGAGTTGAACGGAGGGGTACTAATGTACTTGTGCACCCACATAAAGTTCGAAGGTATGTTTAGTCCTCATGTAATAGGTGTCGAACCTATTGCCATTAATCGGGCACAAATTTCAAACTCCGAGCTGCTACTGAGAATTACATAGAAATACCCAATAATACTTTGCTCAACCTGGGAATCAAACCCAGGATCTCTAGCGAATAAGTCGTGTCGTCGATCACTAGGCTAAATAGGCAGTTGAATTAAGCAATGATATTTAATAAGTAGGGACATGTTAACATTCATTCCATGCACGCATTCTTCTGAATTTATTTTTAGCAAATTCAAAGGGACTTTTTACCAGTGAAACTTGGCAACCCCGTTTTAGCCAAAAAGTCGTAACTCTTGGTCGCTCGTAAAACGTCTCGAAATAAAACCAACGGCCTTGACGGTTATTGGGCCGTAGGTTCGAACCCGGCCGTAGTTTTCTTAGTTTTTATGTAATTTCATGTTTCAGTCCCCGCGAAGTTGTTTTAGGATTTATTGTGTTTTCAGTTGTCTGTGATGAGTGTTTTGGAGTTTGTGAGTTGTGTTTGTATTTTGTTTTGGGTTTAAAGAGCAAACAAGCTCAATGTATTTAGACTTGAAGATGTTTGTGTTGTGGCGAGATTTTATAAAAATAAAATTTGCTACAAAATGACTGCAAAACCTCTTCTATGTAATACTAGCTTCTGCCCGCGGCTTCGCCCCCGTGGAATGCGGTCTGTCATCACATCCCACGGGAACGGGATAAAGATAGTAGATAAGTATCCTATGTCCGTCTCCTGGTTCTAAGCTACCTCTCCACCAATTTTCAGTCAAATCGGTTCAGCTGTTCTTAAGTTATAAATAGTGTAACTAACACGACTTTCTTTTATACATATATAGATACAAATGACATACCATCACGCCTGTATTCCCCGAATGGTTAGGCAGAAGCTTTACTAATGTACCTACCAACCGCAGTTCGCTGGTATGTTTAGGACCCATGTAATGGGGAGCGAGCCTAATGCCATTAACCGGACACAAATACTGCGAACTGTGGCTGTACTTATATAAGTACGCTTCTGCCAAACTCTTCGAAGAATACAAGCGTGATGTTATGTTCGTTATTGAAAGTCGCAATTTTAGTCCATTGACACCTACAGTTGGCCCCTATTTTATACCACCTACGTACCCTTGTTCTTGAGTGGAGACCGCGACTCGGCAAACGTAGCGTAGGACGCCCTGCGGCGAGATGGAGTGATGATTTGCGAAAGGTTGCTGGCGGAAGCTGGATGCGACAAGCCGAAGACAGGGTGAAATGGCGCACATTGGGGGAGGCCTACGTCCAGCAGTGGACTAGTATAGGCTGATGATGATGATGATGATGACGTACCCTTCGTACGTACGGACTATGTTGTAGTAAGTACCTACATATAATTGGAGTGAGTTTATCTCTTGCCGTCAACCAAACACAAATTTGGTGTTAATAGGTCATCAAATAAATGTACTTATTAAATATGCAAGTGACACTGAGTTCCTGAATTAAAACGAAAAATGTTGATGGTCCCTATCTCCAAATGTAATTCTTTCTTATTTCAAAACTTTGTATCAGTTGACAGCCAACTGATCGAAAGGCACAATAAATTCCCAAGGAGATTCCCCGGGACATAACTTAAAAAGGTCAACGGTATCCCGCGCCAAAGAGAATTCATTAAAACTCGGGAAAATTAGCCAAGTTTTACAAATCATTAATCTTGTACTGAACAAAAATATTCCGGCGGGTCCAATGGGCTACATCTTTGGTTTTCTCGTTTTTACGGCATTCATGAAAGTTATGGTCGCCAGAAATTTTATCTCGACTTTTAAAATCTTTCTTCAATGTTTATTATGGACAGATCCTACTAATATTATGTGAAAATTTCTGAGGATGTCCATACATCCTCTACTCATTCTAAGAGGAGGCTCGTGCCCAGCAGTGGGACAGTATAATGGATCAATTATGTTCTACTGAAAATCCACAGTACTATGCTCGTGCAAACAGTTTAGACTTTTAAAGATTATGTAGGTACAAATATTTTAGTAATTTTAATGAAATAAAACATTTTGACTTTGCATAAGTTCGTGTCCCATGTAATAATTGCGAAATGCTACTCACTTTTTTTTTTTTGAGATAGGCAGGCAAACGAGCAAACGGTTCACCTGATGGTAAGCGATAACCGCCGCCCATGGACACCCGCAACACCAGAGGAGTCGCAAGTGCGTTGCCCGCCTTTTAAAAGGGTTTGGGCCTCCGGTAACCCCCTTCACTCGGCGAAACACAACGCAAGCGCTGTTTCACGCCGGTTTTCTGTGAGGCCGTGGTATCACTCCGGTCGAGCCGGCCCATTCGTGCCGAAGCATGGCTCTCCTACAAAACAAGCGTACTAGTGTAGTAAGTTGTAGTAAGCTACTTCTACCGTAGCAGTCACGCTTACAAAAATCAGTTCAGAAAAAAGAGCTTAGAAAAACAGAGAGAAAGGGTAAGTATCACCTTTCCTTTTCACATGAGTCCATCCAAAGGTTGTCTAAGAGATCGCTGTTAGCGATAAGACCGCCCATTGTACCACTCTATCTTACATATAATAAGAATGTAAGTGAGCCGTGTCTGTACATTGCTTATATTTACAAAAAAACTAATTTGGGGGACTCAGAATCAGTAACACAATCCATTTCTATTATTTTTGGAACTTTTGTCTGTCTGTTTGTCTGTCGGTTTGTCTGTCGGTTTGTCTGTATGTTTGACCGCGCATCAAATGAAAACTACCGAAGAGATTTGGAGGAAGTGGACAGGAATTCATAGCCTTTTTCTTGGATTAACATTTAGGCTATATTTTATTAAAATCGGTTCACTCTATCAAAAGTTATTAACATTTTAACGATTGAAAACGTAGAATTTGAACAATAACCGTTGAAGCAAATTTCCTTTTTAAGTATTTCCGTACTAGACTAGCACGGGTCAAACATTATAACAGTATCAAGAAATAAAATTAAAAAATACACTCACAGGTACTAAATAAGATAAAACAAGAAAATAAAACAAAGAAATCAGAAACCATTATTGTGAACGGGAATTGATTATTAGTACAGTTATTCTGACTCTACTTCTACAGGGCATCACGGGACATACATAGGACTTATCCAGCGAGCACCAGCCGGTGTAAAAACTAAATATTTGAGTAGGGTAAAGAAGTAAACAAAGAATGACAACTCTTTCTCTAGATGACTAACACGAAATCGTTATTACCTCAATGAAATTTGATTCCATAACAGGTGTCATTTTGAGTTGACAATTTTGACAATTATTCTTTTCTTCTTTATAGCATCCAGCTTTAAAGTAACTGATTTTATAACGTGAAACCTCCATAGTGTAGATACAGTGCGCACACTTTATTTGAGAAAGTAACTAAAGAGTTTCCATTTATTCAAATAATTAAATAATTAAATAATATACCCTAAGAATATACCACATATATTATGTATGTATAATAATAAAAAAAATGCAACGTGCGTTAATCTTAATTTACTGACGCCGAAACAGTTATTTGAGATTTTTGTCTATGTAGGTATGTCTGTTTATATTTCCATGCTTAACGTCAATACCACGTGAACAAATTTTTGAAATAAAGTAATTTATAGGTCAGAAATACGGCATTCAGAGGTCAATGGCGCTAAGTGTATTACAAATATGGAAAATCATATTTTTCGAGGTGGTTAGTTGAAACTTGAAGAGAGCAACGTCTCTCAGGTCAGCTATGATTTATAAAACTGTACTTTACATACATTTTTGGTGGGCAATAAAGAATATTCTATTCTATTCTATTCTAGGTACCTACCTATTCTAGAACATTATTCTTAGTATATGCGAAACCTGGTTTGTTCAGAATAAGTAACTGAATCAATTCCTATAATTTTTACACCATGTTATAATAATATTTTGTCCCAAAAATAGTTACAAGTGGGACACCGAGCGACACTAAGGGCCATTTGCACCACCTTCATAAATATGTTTAAATTGTATTTAAACACGATTTTTCATATAAATTTCTTTTTTTTTTAATTTATTTATTTTATTTTATGGAATAAGGGTGCAAACGAGCAGACGGATCACCTGATGGTAAGCGATAACCACCGCCCATGAACACCCGCAACACCAGAAGAGTCACGAGTGCGTTGCCCACCTTTTAAAAGGGTTTGGGCCTCCGGTAACCTCATTCACTCGGCGAAACACAACGCAAGCGTTGTTTCACGCCGGTTTTCTGTGAGGCCGTGGTATCACTCCGGTCGAGCTGGCCCATTCGTGACGAAGCATGACTCTCCCATGAAAATTTTCTGTTTAAATACAATTTAAACACCTTTAAGAAGTTGGTGCAAGTGGGCCTAAGTATCTTTCCGCTATTATACGCGCTTAATACAAGTCACGGCACTAGGCGCGGGCGCACAGCGGGGCGGGGGGGATTTTACGTGATACAATTTTGAAATTTTGTATATAGGTATCTAGATTCTTTACATAAGCATACTAGACACATGTCTCGGGGTTCGCTTATACTAAAACTAAGGTTGAAGATAGCCTTGTACAATTTATAGAAGAAAACGTTTAGTTTTCTCAAAGTCGATACCTAGTTCTAGAGCGCGACTGCTACGCTAGAGGTCCTGGGTTCGATTCCCAGGTCGAGCAAAGTGTTATTGGGTTTTTCTATGAAATTCCCAGTACTAGTTCGGAGTTAGTAATTTGTGCCTGGTTAATGGTATTAGGCTCGCCCCCTATTACATGGGACCTAAACATACTGGCGAACTGTGGGTGTACATTAGTACGCCTCTGCCTAACCCTTCGGGGAATACAGGCGTGATGGTATGTCGATATCTAGTTAAAATGTCTAGGAAAGCAATCCTTATCTAATACAATTTGATACCAGAGACGTACCTATATCTTTTTCTTTAACGACCTCTACTCCGTTATAGCCCAAAGCGCCCTTAAAATCACTGAATCGGCACAGTCCTGATAATATTTTATACCTTCGCACCAACATAAAATCTTCATAAAGCTCTTCACAAATGGTTTATATGTTCCTGTAATAAAACTATTTTATCTTACCTCGAAAAATACCAGACTTTGTCCCTGTTCACTGTCCATTGAAGATTTTTTATGACATTACACCATGATAGACTATTGAAATAACGCAATGGAGATTGAAGTGGAAATTGCATCGAGATTCTCTCTATCTTCCTGAATAACTGTGGGGTCTACTTTGGTAGAAGAAAGGTCTACAATGTAATAAAATGTATTAAATTGAACTGTTTGCTGAATCATGTCCGGAATAACGATTTTATCCGATTTTGTTCGGATAGCCAATTGTGGGGTTAGTAATAACTGAACCCCACCTGAATGTATTTTTAGGATGGATTTAGTCTTACGTTTACGTTTCTGAAAATAGAGATAATGTGGAAAGTGGATAGTTACTAATAAATTTTTAAAGGTACATGCGAGTCCGTAGCGCCCGTGAAAACTACTGTTGAATACAAAACCAAAAAGTTAAATTTCACGATTCCATAAAAAATCTTTCTTGACTGATTGTTCTATTGGTTCCAAGAGTGGGCATTAATTATCGATATTTAACTAAAAAATCCGACCATGTGCGAGTCGCACTCGCGCAGCGAGGGTTCCGTACTTAAATACGTAAAAATATTTATATTATATGTTGTAACTTAAAATGACTATGCTTTTCTTTTTATTTATGCAATTTTCCCTTTATCTGTGCTATAAGACGTTGCTTCGTACTAAATTTCAAGATTCTGAGTTCACGGTAAGTACCTTGTAGGTTTTGATTCCCTTGCAAGTGTCGAAAATTTGCGGCATAAACGGTTGTATCTTTTGATTGCGTTGGCTTAGAAGCTTGATTTTTCATAGCTCCAAGGGACAGTAGACCTGAGTTCCCGAGAAAAAGGGTATTGGCAGACAGACAGACGGATAGATGAACGGACGGACAACAAAGTGATCCTGTAAGGGTTCCGTTTTTTCCTTTCGAGGTACGGAACCCTAAAAACAAAAACAGATCATTTTGAGCAAGTATCGAAAAACTCGCGCGGCGCGTGGAAGTATGAATTTTTGCACTGAGGTCCTATCAATTGTCTATTTTTTTCTATTCACATGAAAAGTAGCAATATAGGTGAACGAGACGATGATTCTCTTCGCAATACTAAACATTTTTATATAGGCAATAGGGTTTCGATCCGGCAACCACCTGATCACAAGTCCGACGCCCTAGCCATTAGGCTACCGCCGCTTTTATAGTACAGAAATTATTGAAATAAAACCATCAGAGACCAGTTTACAACAGACTGTTATAAGCCCAAGCTGAATAAATATTCCTCAGCTACTAAATTATTTAATGACGCTTAAACAAACATGTATTAACAAAGACTTCGTAAGACAAGCAGACGGGTAAGTTAAATAATTATAATTTATTTCCAAAATGAAAAGAAACTGCCTCATTAGTCTGGTGGTCCTGAGCGCGACTGCTACATTAGAGGGTTTGATTAGGTCAAGCGGCGTTATTTGTCTTTTTCTGTCAATCTCAGCAGCAGCTCGGAGTTTGGGACTTATGTCAGATTAATGGCAAAATGCTCGCCTCCTATTACGCGGCAAACGAGCAGAGGGATCACCTGATGGTAAGCGATAACCGCCGCCCATGGACACCCGCAACACCAGAGGAGTCACAAGTGCGTTACCCGCCTTTTATAAGGATTTGGGCCTCCGGTAACCTCACTCACTCGTCGAAACGCAACGCAAGCGTTGTTTCACACCGGTTTTCTGTGAGGCCGTGGTATCACTGCGGTCGAGCCGGCCCATTCGTGCCGAAGCATGGCTCTCCCACGTGAAAAATGCTGATGAAAATGTTTTTTCAAGACGACTGCCTTTTATTTTACGCTACCTACTGTAAAGTTGTGTATCGACATTATGAGGATGATCACTTCGCCTTGCGAGGAATAAGCGTTTCCACATCGTGAAGCAGCCTGGAAATGTATACACACAGCTTTATAGAAGATCTTACAAACCTCATGACCTACATCCAACTTATTTAATACTTCATAACCCCACAAAACGTTCTTAACTTTTCTTATTTTTCTACAAAATTAATGTTATTTTATAACAGCGATATTGTCTCTCCCGACAGACTTATGTACACTAAATTACTGAAAAGATTAACGCCCCGAACCATAAAAGGAGGGCACCAGAAAAATACACGCAAAATGCGCATTCTCCGAGAAATATAACTGCTATATTAAACTATAAAACCAAATCTTTCGTGAACCATACAAGCTCTGGCTTTTCTAAATCCATTATAACGTGACCTCTATGTCCGCAATATTTAGTGGAGAAGCTAGCTCCGTATTAAATGGCCATAATGCATTGTGTCCAATGTAAGTTGGTCTATGAGTAACGGTTGATGCACCCGGTTTTGATACGTTTTGTTTGAATGTGGGGAGGTGAGGTAGTTCTTCATAAAATGGATGTTGTCAAAACATTGTTTCATGTCAAGAATTGGTCCCAGGAGATGTAACGTTTCTAAAAATGTGTTTTATACTAATGTTGAGTTTATTTTGTGGGAATGTTTGTGGGTATTACACATTTCAGAGATGTGTACATTTTTACATTTGTTTTTGAGTGAATCTGGTAAAAATATGGAGTGATAAGCGGAATAAATTTTGTGTTTGTTAGCGAAAAGGAAAATGGGGAATTATTAAGGACGCCTTTCTGAATTTCAAAGTATCTTGTGCTAATGGTATGAGCTCTACAATCTCATTGCGAAGACAATAAAACTCCTAAACATAAATAATTTTATTATTGTTTTTATAATCAACATTTCGATAGATAATATTGAATTCTGCTTAATCCTTTCGGGAATTCGGGCTTGATGGTATGTGATATATGAAACGAAACTACTATAACACATTTTATACAAAAAAAACATCAAAATCGGTCCAGCCGTTTAAGAGGTGTTCAGTGACACATCATCAACACATCTTTTGACGACCTCTGTGGTTTAGTGGTTCGAGTACCGGACTGCTGACCATGAGGTCGTGGGTTCGATTCCCACAGGACACAAATATTTATGTGATGAATATAAGTGTTTGTTCGTCTGAGTGTTTCTTATGTATTATAAGTATGTATATACAAAAAAAAAGTATATAAGTATTATATCCATTGTCTAGTACCCATAGTACAAGCTCTGCTTAGTTTGGGGCTAGATGGTGCTTTGTAAAAATGTCCCAGAATACCTCTTTTTTTCTTATAAATTATATTTAATCATCAATATCACAATTATTTCTTGTCGTTACAGCTGCAGGCTAACTTCGTTTCTTATTCCTTCTATCTGCCCTGTACAGTATAACTACTGTAATTATTAATGCATGCTCTGGCCGGCCGCTCAACTAGTGTGAGTGTTATTGTTTTACATGTACTTGAATAAACTAACAGTTGCTTTTGTGTGTGAGAACCTACATACGGCTTATTATAGCTATAGTAACTTTCTAGTATAAGCTGAACTCATATTGTAGGTATAGGCTTTCTGTTTAAAGCATTTTCGTCTACAAAGAGAAATTTCATAGATTCCGCAGTGGATTTCAGTAACTTTTTTATTCTTTTAAAAAACTAGGATTTTGTCCTGTATCGTGGGTGCGTTTACAAATACAAATTCTCACATACACAAACCCGCAGACCCGGAACAACTGCCCGTGTAGATCATACAAATATTTGCTCCGAGTGGGGATCGAACCCACTACACGTGTCACATAAACCGATCGCTCAGCCGCTACGCCAAACGTGTCGTGTATGCAATGCGTTCAAAATTACCTCATCATTATTCTAGAAATTTTCCATCTTCCTCTCGTTTACTGTGTTGACGTTAGTTCTAATTAAGAAACTCCGTTTACTTAACCCTAATTAAGTGGTAGTGTATTTAACGTACTCTTTTCATTTCAGCAGTTACTAGGAAAACACTGACATCATATTTTACATAATTATTACAAAGATACCAACATTTTTCCCTGGTACTCTACTTAATTGCCTTCAAAATACTTTCGACCAACCTCATCTACCACTTCCGAAAAACAATTTTACACCTTATTCTAATGGTTGCAAGAGTTATTTACGTGTTCCACAAAGGTAAAATTATTCTGGTCAACTCTTCAGAAGGCATCTTAGCAAAATTAAAAATTCTCTTCAAAAAAATCTTACGGTGGGGAATATAGAGTGGTTTTTCGCTTAAACGAATGTAAATCAGAGTTGGTCGAGTATTTTTTCATGAGTAAGCTTGGCAGCACTTTGAAGGGTTTCTGAATAATTAGCCAAAAAACAAATGTATTGAGAATTTGTACAACATTCGTCTGAATTGGGAATAATAAACGTTTGATAAGTAGGTACTCACTCATATTTATGGTTGCGTGATGGAGAGGAAGTCCTTACTTTACAATCAGCATTATTTACGGGATCAATTTTCAATCTTATTATTAAGAGCGTAACGTACAAAAGCGTTCGTCTGCTAAAAATTCCGATTGTAACTTCTCAATTTAGCTCAGGCTTCAGTCTTTTAGTTGCAACAGTTTACGAATATGCGTTTCATGACCTCTAAGGAAATAGATATAAAGTTTAGATTCGAATAATTCTCACGTACTTGGAAAGTGCAACAAATATCGAAATATCCGTTGAATATCGATGAACTGAACTCGTGAGACTTGCTCTGTTAACCGACTTAAAAAAAGAGGAGATTTTCAATTAATCTTTTTATTTTTTCAGGGTTGTATTCTATCACGACTGTAGGTACCTACTCCCGAAGTTTCAGGCAAAAATATAGTAATCTACAAGAACATTTTGCCAATATCTATACCAATACATAAAGCTGAAGAGGTTGTTTGTTTGTTTGTTTGCTTGAACGCGCTAATCTGAGGAACTACTGGTCCGATTTGAAAAATTCTGTCAGTGTTAGATAGCCCATTTATTGAGGAAGGCTATAGGCTTTATATCATTAAGTTAACGCGGACGAAGTCGCAGGCAGAAGCTATGTTCCATATAATAGGAGGTGAGGTTATTGCCATTAACCGGGCATAAATAATTAGACTCAAAGCTGCTACTGATAATTTTCTTAAAATTTGCTCGACAAGAGAATCAAATCTAGATCCTTAGGTAATTTAATAGAATTATTATAACGTTACACAAAACCCTATCGTAGTAATACTCGTACAATACATAACATTAAAACGCCATAGAAATGTTACTTCAGACAATTTCAGGAGCCTCATCACACCATAACCCTCAAATAAACTTT
The DNA here is from genome assembly GCA_947256265.1 of Acronicta leporina. Taxonomy (NCBI): domain Eukaryota; kingdom Metazoa; phylum Arthropoda; class Insecta; order Lepidoptera; family Noctuidae; genus Acronicta; species Acronicta leporina. The sequence goes on along the minus strand of OX366537.1, from coordinate 498,027 downwards.
TATGAGCTTTAAATTTTAACCCTCGCGTGCCAGGTCACTTGTACCCCGGTCCTGTCAAATTATTATTTGTCTTCGGTGGTTTAAAACAAAAATAACTAAGCCAATCAACTGATTTGCAAGGTTAAGCTGCGCTCGCCGCGGTCAGTGTGTGGATGGGTGACCATTCTTAACACATCGAGACCCCTCCGTGCCTGATAGAGCACGTCAAGCCTGCGGTCCAGTTGTCACACGAACATCTATGACAATTGTTAGTGGTCTATCCTCCGAATGTCAGTATTATTAGAAATTGTGTTGCGGAGGTCTGATGATGGCAGTCGCTTCGTGTAAAATACTGATATTCAGCCGCATCTGGGTACAGTGGAAGCCGGCCCCAACGTTGGGAAAAGGCTCGAAAGAAGGTTTTGAGGTTGATTAGATTGAGTTTTTTTTAAATAAAAGCTTACTAGCAATGTGGTCACACATTAATAGTATTCTTGTTAACCCCTCGTGCTAAGCTAAATGCTTGTGTTACGAGTGGGTTCACGTCGGTAGTGCAATGGGTGGGTTTCGAACCGGCAGCCACATGATCGCAAGTCCAACGCCCTAGCCATTAGGCTACCGCCGCTTAATTGAGATATAATAGTACTAGATTGTTATTTTTTATGGGATAGTGGGGCAAACGAGTAGACGGATCGCCTGATGGTAAGCGATTACCGCCGCCCATGGACACTAGTGGTGTCCAAGGGTGGAGGTAATCCCTTAGACACAGAGGAGTCGCAAATGCGTTGCCGGCTCTTCCGCAGTGGAAACATTAGTTTTATATGTTGATGTGTTAGATGGCCGTCTAATATACCTATTGGAGCCCCGTGAAATATACCTATTAGGCATCTTACATACCTAAGTTATATTTTACCAAAAGCTGAATCTCTGCTTCAAGTGGTAACACCACAGCACGGATTTACATGTCACAGGAGATTAATTTATGCGGCCGTTCACCCCCCCTTCAAGACATATTCAACGTTGCCAAAGATAAAAGAAATCTTTCAGGGATGATAACATCGTTTAATTCAAGGGGCGATTTGAGAGTTTAGATTATAAATGTATACAAAATAATTGTATAAAAAATTATATTTGTTTCTATAAAAATATGGGTTAACTGCCTCTTTAGCCAAATCGTCCAGAGCGTGACTGCTAGGCTAGAGGTCCTGGGTTCGATTCCCAGGTCGAGCAAACTGTTATTGGGTTTTTTTTCTATGAAATTCCCAGTAGCAGCTCGGAGTTAGGAATTTGTGCCCAGTTAATGGCAATAGGCTCGCCTCCTATTACATGGGACCTAAAACATTCATTTCAAGTGGGAGAGCCATGCTTCGGCACGACTGGGCCGGCTCGACCGGAGTGATACCACGGCCTCACTGAAAACCGGCGTGAAATAACGCTTGCGTTGTGTTTCGCCGAGTGAGGGAGGTTACTGGAGGCCCAAACCCTTTTAAAAGGCGAGCAACGCACTTGTGACTCCTCTGGTGTTGCGGGTGTCCATGGCCGGCGGTTATCGCTTACCATCAGGTGATCCGTCTGCTCGTTTGCTCCCCTATCCCATAAAAAAAACCTCCAGCGAACTGTGGGTGTACATTAGTACGCCTCTGCCTAACAGGCGTGATGGTATGTGTTATGTAAAAATATGGGTCATGGGTGTCCATGGGCGGCGGTATTGCTTACCGCCATAAAAATACCTGGCAGATTTTCGTAAAAAATTACATTATATTTCATGCTGTCATACCTGAAACCCATCTCAATCAAACAACAAAACAACACAAATAAATCACTCAATTTATTATATAACACGTGCCTACAGCTGTCACAACGCGTGAATTACAATATGATTGAATTTTAATTGGATCAGAACTGATCGGATTGTTACCTTTATAATATACCTGTTTGGTTAATTGGTTACCCGGAAGTTCGTATTACCTGTAACAAAAAATATTAACGATAAATAAAAAAATATTATGTATTTTCATCCTCTTCTGTACTATTATAAAATTGTAAAAACGCTGTGTCTGTACATTGAACTTATTTAAAAAAACAAGTGGGTTAGGGTATCTATATAAAGGTAAATGTGATTTTTAAAATTCTTGTCTGTTTGTTACGGGTTGGCGCCAAAACTACTGAATAGATTTTAATTTTGTTATGACTGTTATAAAGTATATGCTCCAACTTATACCACTATAACTAAAACCCTACTTTAATACAATTTCAATGAGGACAGAGCTCAACTAAGACAGGTCGTGCTACTTAGTTACGTGCAAAAATTTCATGATAAAATTGTTGAGAAAATCGTATAAACTATTTGAAATTATTTTCAAAGAATTTTACGAGAAAATTTTATGAAAGAGCTCGTTTGAAGTAATTACTTATAATATAGTATGTAGTGCTTGTACTAAAAGCTGATGCTGTGAAGATGTTAGTTATAAAATGAAAAGAAATGAGTATTTTATTAAACTAGCTACCCGTGCACAGCTTCGCCATCTACCGGGTCCAATCGTGAAACCATTCAAACACAGACGACATTTTTATCAAAACTTTTTTTTGTATTTTTTCCCGTACACAACTGCGCCATCTACCGGGCCCGATTGTGAACCTAAACCATTCAGAGAGCACTCAAACTTGGACTAAAAAAATATCAAAATCGTTTTTTTTTGCTTTTTCCATGCTAAGATTATCATAAAGTTGAGAAACATCACCTCAAAGATGTAAATTTAGAATGGGGAGGCAAATTTCGACCTGGCTGGCGGGTCGACACTGCGATCGATGATGGTGCACGCTTGCCCAGAAGTAACCGATTCACTCTTGATTTAAAGACATTTAGTAGGGAAGACCCACAATTCAGCGGTACGCATGATAATAGTGGTCATTCCTTTTCTTCTATCAGATGTTACGGATTCTTAGCCGGTAAATGGCAATATTCTCGCTTTTAATGGGACCTAAAATTCAGGCAATATAACGACAATGTTAAGTTAGTATACTTACACAGTGAAATTGGGTAAGCCTTTAGTTCGTCAACACATATATGTCATTCCGTTAAGTCAATGTTTTTCTAAAAACTGCACCTAAAAGTACTACCCACTGGATTCACTCGCTTCGTGAAAAACACTGGCAAAATTTTCGCTTTCAGCTTACCTGGAAGCCGACCGGTATACTAGAGAAAAAATACCTTTTGTCATACCAAAAAGGTAACAGCAAAACTACTAGAATCATTCCATTTTGTCCGTCCGTTCGTTCAAAGTCGAAAAATCGTTTTTGTTAGTCAGTTACGTGTAGATAGTGCAGTGTGAAAAAATTCTAAGTAATGTCTAAATGTGTTTGAATTTGTGTCCTGAGATAATCCTGATATAGTCCTTTTTTAAATAAATCGGTAGCTAAAGAAGTGTACAATGATGTGACAGACTGGTCGCCTGATGGTAAGCGATCACCGCCGCCCATAGACACCCGCAACACCAGAGGAGTCACAAGTGCGTTGCCTGACTTTTAAAAGGGTTTGGCCCTCCGGTATCCTAACTCACTCCGCGAAACACAACATTAGCGTTGTATCACACCGATTTTTTATGAGATCGTAGTATCACTCCGGAATATCGTAGTATCGTATTGGTCCGGAGATACTGTAGGTGATAGTTCTTTCCACAGTTCTGTTGTGCGAGGCAGAAAGTTTCTAGAGAAACGCACAGTTGTGGACTGCCAGCCATCTAGATGATGGGGAAGGAACTAAGGGCTAAATTATTGCAAAGCATTATATTTGACGGTGGTATCACCCCAAACAATCTCAGCAAAAGAGTTCTAAACCTTAAAAACCTCTTTTTCATATTTTGTATATTTCCCCTACTTACCCTGAAAAATACGTGGCTTGAATTCAAAGCTCGTTACTAACAATTGTGCATTTTTATTCATTTAAACGTTAATTTAACTCTCTTCATTTCAAAGAAATTATATTTTTCTACAACCTGTACGTAACTACGGTAGAATTTATTCCAGTTTCTTTTTTAATATTTGCTTCATAAAATATCTGTGGTAAAGCTTGGCGCTCACCGGCAGGACTGCAGGGCATGGAATCGTTAGGTGTTGAACGATTATTTATAATAATATAAAAAAACAAAAAAAAGTAAACAAACAATATTTTTTTTTTTAAAAAGCTTACTAGCAATGTGGGTCACACATTACTAGTATTCTTGTTAACCCCTCGTGCTAAGCTAAAATGCTTGTGTTATGAGTGGGTTAACGTCGGTAGTGCAATGGGTGGGGTTCCAACCACATGATCGCAAGTCCGACGCCCTAGCCATTAGGCTACCGCCGCTTCAATTGGAAAACAGTTTCAGAAGTCGGTCTCATTGACCATCATACCATCACCTGATGGTAAGCGATAACCGCCGCCCATGGACACCCGCAACACCAGAGGAGTTATAACTGCATTGTCTGCCTTTTAAAAGGGTTTGGGCCTCCGGAATGCTCACTCACTCCACGAAACACAACGAAAGTGTTGTTCCACGCCGGTTTTCTGTGAGGCCGTGATATCAAGTCAAGCCGACCCATTCGTGCCGAAGCATGTCTCTCCCACGAGGTAAGGTACACAGATGAACTCTCCCACCTCGAAAAATCATGCCTTTTATCAGAAAAACAAGCAAAATAGAACCAATTTTGAGTACTTAAGGTAGGAATTACAATAAATTATTCGGTACATATCCGAGCCTTAGCAAATGGGCCGCCATTTTCTTTTAAATTACTCTCAATACAAAATCAATGACTTTTTACAGAACCAAAGTCGACTTTACTTCCTTCACTTCGTATGGTGTAATTGATAAGAGAATGTAACCTCTACTATTATAAAATTGTAAAAAATCTGTCTGTACATTGAAGATATTAAAAAAAAAACAAGTGGAATAGAGTATATAAACGTTTGCGAATCCAAAAATGAGATTTTCAAAATTCTTGTCTGTTTGTTACGGGCGCAAAAACTACTGAATAGGTTTTAATTTTGTTATATCTCAAATAATTAAACGGAACCTGAAATACAGCTTGACCTCTCTAATGTATAGAGCCCCATACAAAGAAGAGATCATCACTGTTGGTTTATGAGCTTCAAGTGAGCGAAGCCGCGGGCATAGGCTAGTTTTTATAATAAAGCTTATGCTCACGGTTTAACTTGCATCCCAAAAGATTTGTAGGTAAAGTCCTAAGCGCGACTGCTACGCTAGAGGTCCGGGGTTCGAATCTCAGGTTGAGCAAAGCGTTATTGGGTTTTCTATGTAATTTTCAATAACAGTTCCGGGATAAATTTGAGATGGCGGGTGGGACTCGCGGTGGCTTAGTGGTCATAGTGTCTTGTGTATCTAACCAGAAGACGCAGGTTCGAATCCTGCCCGCAAGTCGAATTTTTCCTTCACTAAAATATTCTAAAATTAACTAGAAAAACAATGCCTTTTACGTCTCAGATACCTATTACATGACACGTTTAGCATAGCGGCTGAGCGATCGGCCTCTGCGACACGTGTTGCGAGTTATCCCCACACGTAGCAATTATTTGTATGATCTACAGGTAGTTGTTCCGGGTCTGAGTGTTTATGTATGTGAGAATTTGTGTTTGTAAACGCACCCACGATACAGGAGAAAATTCTAGTGTAGGGCAACGTTTTTTTTAAGTATCTAGTACTTGCTTCTAGTAAAGCCGTGATGCCTAGTGATAGTCAAATCCAAGGCACGCACCTCTTGACTTCTCGAAGTTAACATAACATATAACATACCATCACGCCTGTATTCCCCGAAGGGTTAGGCAGAGGCGTACTAATGTACACCCACAGTTCGCCGGTATGTTTATGTCCCATGTAATAGGACGACGTGGGAGGCGTAAGACGACGTGGGAGGCCCAGGCGGAGATGGCGGGACGAATTGGACTACTTTTTGGGAAATTGGGGGGCGAGCCTATTGCCATTAACCGGGCACAAATTCCTAACTCCGAGCTGCTACTGGGAATTTCATAGAAAAACCCAATAACACTTTGCTCGACCTGGGAATCGAACCCAGGACCTCTAGCGTAGCAGTCGCGCTCAGGACCACTAGGCTAATGAGACAATTCTCGAAGTTATGTACGTATTAATAATTTATTATCACGCGCTTAAACGGTGAAGGAAAACATCGTGAGGAAACCTGCACGTCTGAGAGATTTTCTCGACGGCGTGTGAAGTCTGCCAACCCGCATTAGGCTAGCGTGATGGACTATAGCCTAATCCCTCTCATTGTGAGAGAGGAGAGCCGTGCCCAGCAGTGGGACATAATTATAATGGGTTGATGTTATGTATACCTATTATCTATTACTTGGACCATCGACAATTTGCCGCGACATCTAAATAAGCATCATTCAAAAAGCTCTTTTGTGTTCTTAAATAAATCGCTTTATCGTATTTATTACATATATTTGATTCCCTTAACAGTCCTACATAAATTTTGATTACAATTTAGCTTTTATGGAAGAGACAATAATCTATATAATATGTATCTTTGTGTGTTGTGTTTTATGGGTTTTTATCTATGGACATACGTCTGAAATCTATATATATAAAAGAAAGTCGTGTTAGTTACACTATTTATAACATAAGAACGGGTGAACCGATTTCGCTGAAAATTGGTGGAGAGGTAGCTTAGAACCAGGAGACGGACATAGGATACTTTTTATCCCGTTCCCGTGGAATGTAATGACAGACCGATTTCCCCGGGGGCGAAGCCGCGGGCAGAAGCTAGTATATATATAAAAGAAAGTCGTGTTAGTTACACTATTTATAACTTAAGAACGGCTGAACCGATTTCGCTGAAAATTGGTGGAGAGGTAGCTTAGAACCAGGAGACGGACATAGGATACTTTTTATCCCGTCCCCGTGGGATTTGATGACAGACCGAATTCCACGGGGGCGAAGACGCGGGCAGAAGCTAGTAAATATATAAATAAAAAAATAATTAATAATTAATAAGGTACTATGGTACCGTGGCTAGCAAATCATTTTCATATTTACAATTCTGTTTTTTAATGGGATAGTTTTGACATGTAGGTACCTTTCAATTTTAATAAATAAATAAATAACCAGCAGACGGTTCGCCTGATGGTAAGCGATTACCGCCGCCCATGGACACCCGCAACACCAGAGGAGTCACAAGTGTGTTGCCCGACTTTTAAAACGGTGTGGCCCTCCGGTATCCTCACTCACTCGGCGAAACACAACGCTAGCGTTGTTCCACGCCAGTTTTCTGTGAGGCCGTAGTACCTATCACTCCGGTCGAGCCGGCTCATTCGTGCCGAAGCATGGATCTCCTCATATATAAACAATGAAATTCATTATCATGAACAGAATGTGTAAAGAAATGTGAATGAAAGTAAATATTATGAATAATTAATTAACGTGAAGAAAGTAATTAATTATTCTTTTGTGAAAATGTAAATAAAATGTTTAAATAGATTAACACACTGAATTGTTTTCTGAGGAATTTTGTGCGGTCGTGGGTATGATGATACCTTCATTTTTGTAGAAATAAATCACTACATAGTTTAAAAAGTGTCCAAGAGGGCACGTTTGGCTGTTCATGGAGGAGTGTTAGTACCGACACTAATGTATGGTAGCGAAAGTTGGCTGTGGCAGAAGAAGCATAAAAGTAGAATAAATGCAGTTGAGATGAGAGCTTTGAGAAGTATGATTGGATCTTTATGTATGTACATAATATGTATCACTACATAGTATAAAACAAAGTCGCTTCCCGCTGTCTGTCTGTCCCTATGTATGCTTAGATCTTTGAAACTACGCAACGGATTTTGATGCGGTTTTTTTTAATAGATAAGAGTGATTCAAGAGGAAGGTTTTAAGCTATTTAACACGCTACGACTTTTAGGATCGGGGCAACGCGGGTGAAATACATTCTCTATGTCCCCATATTAACTACTAACTGCGACCCACGGTTTTGCTCGCTTTTCTTCTTTATTTTCTTTCGACCGTCATAAACACACTTCTCTAATTTTTACCGTGGGAGAGCCATGCTTCGGCACGAATGGGCTGGCTCGACCGGAGTGATACCACGAGTCACGACCTCACACAAAACCGGCGTGAAACAACGCTTACGTTGTGTTTCGCCGAGTGAGTGAGGATACCGGAGGCGCAAACCCTTTTTGAAAGCCGGTTGCATCTTCTTTGGTGTTGCGGGTGTCCATGGCGGCGGTAATCCCATCAAGTGATCCGTCTGCTCGTTTGCCTATCACATAAATAAATGTCAATAGGGAAAAAACTACTCAATTTTCTCAAATATACAACACACGTAGGTAATTTCATCAGTAATAATATATTCGAATAATATTATAAGCCATCATTACCAATATAAATTATGTTAAATAAAACATAAGTAAGTATAGTTCAAAACACATCTGTGTAATTTAATAATTATTATGTTTCAGAGCAAATATCTCGTCATGTTTGTCAATATCAAGGATACCTATTGTTCAAATATTTAATAACATCTCAAAGATATTAAATAGCCTTCAGTGTAATGTGTGACAATAATTAATATAATAAAGAATCGGCGGTAGCCTAATGGCTAGGGCGTCGGACTTGCGATCATGTGGTTGCCGGTTTGAAACCCACCCAGCGCGCGCCATCTAGATTAAAATATATGTAAAACATTGACTTGTAAAAGTGTCGTATTTCATTATCTGTGCTCAAGCTAAATAAATGCTTAGCTCCAGGGTTAACAAGAATACTAGTAATGTGCAATCCACATTGCTAGTAAGCTTTAAAAAAAAAACTAAATAAAATATGTGTATTGGGATATGTCATATTTGCCGATGTTACAGTGGTTTGGCTATCAGTATTTATTTGCGCTACAAGTCGCAGCATCGTTTCCCGTTTGGAACAAATATTTTAAAGACACCCAAATTAAATCTACTGGGGAAGATCCACTCGGGTAGCGCATTCCACATTTAATGAAAAGTGTTTCGTTCGGGTTTTTGGAATGTCCACCATGAATCAATGTCGCTTTCTCGTGCTTAAGGATTCATTCATTGAGACATTAATTATTACTAGTATGCTTATTATTTCAAAAAATGCACATTGAATACGAACTCACGACACAGCAATATTTCTCAAATTAATAAAATATATCATCAACATACCATCACGCCTGTATTCCCCGAAAGGTTAGACAGAGGCGTACTAATGTACACCCACAGTTCGCCGGTATGTTTAGGTCCCATGTAACAGGGGGCGAGCCTATTGCCGTTAACCGGGCACAAATTCCTAACTCCGAGCTGCCACCGGGAATTTCATAGAAAAACCCAATAACACTTTGCTCGACCTGGGAATCGAACCCAGGACCTCTAGCGTAGCAGTCGCGCACAGGACCACTTGGCTAATGAGGCAGTATGAGCTTAATTAAATATAGGTATTTAGGAATTTAAATATCATACCTACCTATCATATAACCTCTTTCAGACAATATAGAATTGAATTATACTTGCAAATTCGTTGTTGAAATGATATGCGTGAATTAAGTTAATTAATGTCAAATAACAGATGTTTGTCAGATGATTACTCTGTAACCACTTCAAGGCCACATTAGATACTATAAATACTTGTTATCACTCCGATATACAATCAGTTGCTGGAAGACACTGACCATTCGGTGAGTAGAATTTCAATATCTCTACTATTACAAAAAAAATATCTTCTTCTTCTTTTCTCTACTATTATAAAATTGTGAAAAAGCTGTGTCTGTACATTGATGATATTAAAAAAAAAACAAGTAGGTTAGGGTATATCAACGTCGCCGAACCGAAAAATGTGATTATTAAAATTCTTGTCTGTCTGTTTGCTACGGGTTGGCGCAAAAACTACTGAATAGATTTCAATTTTGTTATCACTGTTAAAAAGTATGTGCTCTAACTTAAAAACTTGTATACTTCTTATCTCAAATAATTAAGCGGAACCTAAGATACAGCTTGACCTCTCTAATGTATAGAGACCCATACAAAGAAGAGGTCATCATTGTTGGTTTTGGAGCTTCAAGTGAGCAAATCCGCGGGCAGAGGCTAGTATTATATATTTATATTTTTTATCCCACTAAGATGGGAGAGCCATGGTTCGGCACGAATGGGCCGGCTCAACTAAGGCCACACAGAAACCCGGCGTGAAACAACACTTACGCTGTGTTTCGCCGAGTGAGTGAGGATACTGGAAGCCCAACCCTTTTAAAAGGCCGGCAATGCAGTTGCGACTCTTCTGGTATTTCGGGCGTCCATGGACGGCAGTAATCGCTTACCATCAGGTGATCCATCTGCTCGTTTGCTCCCCTATCCCATAAAAAAGGTGGCAAACAAGCATAGCCAGCCTGATGGTAAGCGGTTACCGTAGCCTATGGACGCTTGCAACACCAGCGGTATCACTCGCACTAATAATCAATGCAATAACATTTTAAAAATATTATTTAAACTTAACAGTCATGGCTGATATGGACGGAGACAATAGAAGAACGAAGCTTAAGTCAATATTGACTTGCTGGAATTAAGTAAAAATTCTAGCTTACGTCGACCGGTAAGTCTGAGTTTTTAGACCTTCTACAAACGCATTTTTTAAGCAAGAATAGTGATAGCCTAGTAATACGATTATTGGACTACCTAGTACATCCTGCCCACCTGCTTTTTCGATTAGTTAATTATCACGCGCTTAAATGTTGTTCTTCGGTTGTTTGAACTGCTTTGCTTGACATCTGGATGTCACAACCGAGATCGAGCAGAATATTCTCTGATCTGCCTTCGTCGTGCCACACACATATCGTTGAGCTCCCTAAATAATGGTTGAGCTACACGATGCCTGATGTATGCGTGCCGTCAGTTAGGACAGGTCAACTCAAAGCTGCTATCGCTCTTTCTTCAAAAGGCCTGTCCAGATATTGCCCTACACCGTAACACTTGCATAAAATCTAATAATATTATTATTGTAATATCAACTATTAGATACTGTCTGGACTTTAAAAGAGACCAAGGTTCTCTGAGTTATATATGTTAGTCTAGCACATGCTGAGCTGGATGATACATTGGCTGCAGCGGGACACACACCCAACATTAAAACTCAGACATTTTTAATTCCTATTTTTAGGTGTATTTTTCTTTTTTAATTACATCACACCATAAGGTACCAATGTGTGTCTTGTCTATGGCAAATAAACGTTTTGTCTTTCTTTCGACATGGTGAAGGAAAATATAATAAAGAAACAAACAAGCCTGAGAGATTCTCATCGAGACGTGTAAAGTCTTAGGCAAGCGTGGTGGACAATAGTCTAATCTCTCTTATTCTGAAAGAAGTCTTGTCCCCAGCAGTGTATAAAAACAATATAAAAGGTTAATATGATAGGTTTTCTTTTTCGCTCAACATGTTTTATCGTCAACCTACGAGTATTTGCCGTTCCTCTACTGTGCACATGTTTTCGTTTCGGAGTGACAAGGGCCTATATTACATCAGACTGGCTACTGGTTGGCAGATTTCTGGATACAGGCTACGTCTTACGATGTTTTCTTTCACCATATAAGCTTGTGTTATTTAAATTTATTATATACTTGCTTTGGATTCGTACCGGAAACCTACTTGAGACTTGCCAATTCAAGATGTTATCTAGGCTGTCACCGCTTCCCATGGATATGCCCAAATAGGTGTTACACAGGGGTGTTCTGGGCTGGTCTTTTAAGAGGGCACAGTGCCCCCCGTATTGTGCTGATGGTGGCCACCGGGGTGGTTTTAGTGGGTAAAAATCCCACACTCCCCGGTCTTAATCCCCGAAAACCGGTCGCTTTTGAAGGTTTCCCCCCGTAAACAAAAAAGTTGTAGCCACTTAAGTCTAACAAAGGATCTTTATAGACTTCATGTTTGGTGAATTGCCTAGTGCTAGTTCTTCTAAACACGACGGTTAAACTTGAGGTCCTGGATTCAATAAACAGCTGTAACAGCGTAATTGAGTTTTTCTGTGAAATTGTCAGCAGCAGCTCGGTGTTTGAATTATGGACCTAAACATACAGGCGAACTGTAGGTGTACACCTCTGCCTTACCCAGGGAATATAGCCGTGATGTTATATTAATGTTGTTTGTGTTAATGAATCTTTACTATGGTAGAGCCATGCTTCGGCAAATGGGCCGGCTCTGCTCGTGATACCACGTCCTCACCGAAAACTTGCGAGAAACAACGCATGCGTTGTATTTTGCCGAGTGAGTGAGGATACCGGAGGCCTAAACCCTAATAAAAGACGGGCAACGCACTTGCGACACCTCTGGTATTGCTGTTCATGTGCGGCGGTATTCGATTCAGGCGATGTCATAAAAAATATTGCTTCCTTCCAAAAACAGAAACCTAACCGAATCTGATGACTTTTCCAGATGGCAGCTAAGCGCTATATCTTCACAGTGGGCGGTGACTTCACAAACCTCTGTGTCACGAATAGGCCCTCAAGGTGTAGCAGTCTTCAGGACACTGTTGGTGATAGAAGCTGGTAGCTACCTACAGCTGAGGTGAGTTCCTATTACTTTTTAATCCTCTGTTTTTAATTCAGGGTAATATCCTGAACGTAGCTGAAACTATGCATGTATAACTGTCTCAATTTATAGAAGTTCCAGGCACGTTCATGTTCTTGTCAAAGCCTAATGGCTAGGGCGTCGGACTTGCGATCATCACTCGTAACACAAGCATTTAGCTTAGCACTAGGGGTTAACGAGTGTAGTACCTAATGTGCGACCCACATTGCTATGACAGCAATATGATGCCTTCGAGTTGGCCTGATCTTTTGTTTTCGCCATCAACTTCCATTCTTCTTTTGTTTTTAAAAGGTATTTTATTTCAACATTTTGAGTGGCGGATAGAATCGGATGTACCTCGACGACGTTGTCATTTACTCGGTCCGTACATATTATTATGATTGGATGGGACCACCTCGTGATACACTTACATTATAATAAAGACTTTTTGAAATCGGTCCACGACTGAAGAAAATAGAGGTGACAATACATAAAAATATACATAATGACAACCAAGGGATACAAGGGACAAAGGTCTATAAGTAGTAGTATAAGTATTTTTGTCTATTCCTACACGCGCAACACGCAAATATTTCTGCACCAATTTTTGGATGCAGTGTTATATTGCTAATTTAAAATCTGATGCATGTTTTATCGTGATTCGTGATACACCCAAATTCTTACGAATCCTTTTGGGTATTGCTGGTGCTGGTGTCCTTAGGCGACCCTTATGCTTGTTTTTCATCTAATACCTATAATAATTAAACTAGTTATTAAAGAAATATATATTTTCTTTATTTTCAGATCCAAGATGTTCCTGTTGCCACCAGGTCAAAATTTGTCTTTATGATGACATCGCGACGCGAACCTTCGGGTGGGCTGGCTTGGTCCTACAGAAGATTTTTTCTAATACATTGGCCCTACGTACAATATCTATACTGAATGGTACCAATGATATTTAGTAGATATTTGACCAAGTTGGTCAATAATCTAGTGTATTCCTGCAATTGGTCACCTATATTTGAGCAGTCTATGACATGTACCATTGTACCATTTAAACAGTATATTATTTAAGTACCTATTCAGTGTAATAAGAAATCGGCCCAATAATTGTCACTTAACAAATATTGGCCAATATTTGGAATACATTCATGCCAATATATGGTCGACATAGTAATTTATGTTGTCGTATAATAATGTTTGACCAATATTGGATGTGTTGGACAAACCTATCAGACCAGAGCTAGCCGTTAGCGCCGTACCACAAATGATACACGTTAAATGTTCCTCGCTTCAGACTGGAGGAGTTACTTCCTCTGGCTGTCGGAGGTCGCTTTTCTTAAAGAGAGTACAAACCGGAAGCATATACTTTAATAGTTACTATTGGATATTGATAACGTAAAGACTGGCTACACCAAGTCTCAGATTCAAATGGTGGGCACTTAAACAATTAAGGAAAACATAGTGAGGAAACCTTCATGCCTGAGAGATTTTTTCTAGATGGAGTGTGAAGTCTGCCAACCCGCATTAGACCGGCGTGACAGACTTATAGCCTTTCATTCAGAGAGGAGACCCATTGCCAGCAGTGGGCTGATGATAAAGATTTATGTTGCTTTACAAAATGGAAATACTGAACCTAACTGACAGCTGTCATAAATAAAAATGGCGTCGTTCAAAGCAACTTTAGTTCCAATGACGGTTACCAGGCCAGATAAGCTTGTCGCACTGTAGTGATCAAAGACTTTTACAGTTCTATGTTTTCATGGTGGATTGCTTACTATTGAATTTAGAACTTTAGGAAATGCTTCCGGTATGTGCACACTTTACAATAAAATAAGTAGGCATCCTACTTTTATACCTACTATATTATAGATAGGTGGGTAAGATAAAAAAAAATATATCGAGCAGAGATTGGGTAGCTTATTTCGATAAAGCATCCATTGTTACAAAACTAAAGAAGCAAGTCAGAAACCAAAAAAAAAAAAACAAAAAAATCAAATGTTTATTGTAATATTGTTATTTAGAGTGAGCGAAGGATGCTTATTAGAGAAATTTAGTCTAGTGGTCTGAAGCGTGACTGCTGCACGAGGTCATACATCCGATTCCCAGGTGGAGCAATGTTATTAAATTTTTCTTTTTATATGAAATTTTCAGTAGTAGCTTAGTTCTAAGCAATTCGCATCCTATTGCATGGGACCTAAACATACTGGCAAACTATGCCTAACCCTTCGGGGAATGCAGGCGTGAGGGTGTGGTAGATCTAACATAAAAAACCTTCCCATTCCTTTCGACAGTCTAAGTCTGATTACTTTTAAGAATTTATTTCAACTTATGTAAGCGTCTATCTAAAAGTGATTAAAGATAATATAATTATATTTAGTTAATATATTTAGTGTAATGGTTTCTTCAGACTTTCAAAATTGTGAATCTTTTTTTTTCCATGGAATTCAACAAAATATTTAATCATTGGCTAACTGATTAGTTGTCCTAAGTTGAAATCTGAATCGATATTAGCCGTTGTTAGCTTTTAACTGTAGTTTTTTGTTGACATGTTTTTATACTATGTAAGTAATTATGTATTTTTTTTAATAAGTATTTATTCTGTTTCTTTCTTAATTTGAAAATGTTTCATTTCAATTAGACCCCTAAAATAGGTTCAAAATTAATATTAAAGTTATCTTTCAAAAGATGGAAATTAATTTTTTTTATAACAAATTGTTAAAATTAAAAGCTGCTTTTTTACGTTAGAAATTATGAATGTGTTATAAAATAAAAACCTATGAATTATTTGATATAATATTTTCATATTTTTATTTCTGACGTCCTTAATTCAAACTATCTTTAACAAGCTTTTTTTAAAGAATGGGAGAGAGAAAGTTTTGTATTCTTACAAGTCCTCTAGATGTTTGGACATAGATTTCATGCTCTTAATCTGCTGACCTTAAATTCATCATTATAATGCCACTGCTGTGAGACTCAGACACTCTCTCAGAATGAGAGAGATTAGGCTATAGTCCAACACGCGGGCCTAATGCGCGTTAGCAGATTTCACACGCCAGCCGTCGAGTAAATCTCGCAGTCATGCAGGTTTCCTCATGTTTTCCTTCGCCGTTTAAGCAAGTCATAGTTAACTAGTACTACTAATAGTTAACTTAATACACACATGACCTCGAATTGTCAGAGCTATGTGCCTTGGACAGTACCTAAAGGTAAATAAAAAAAACATTAACAGCATCTCCTCCGCAAGGTTTTTATTTTCCACTAGCCTATGCCCGCGGCTTCGCTCACTTGAAGCTCAAAAACCAACAGTGATGATCTCTTCTTTGTATGGGTCTCTATACATTATTTTATTGTATTTATTTATTTATTTTTAATTCAGGAAAAACTAGTACCTACCCATATTTTCGTTAGTAGTGACTTAAAAACTATGTTACTTTGTACATTTATAAAATACTAACTGACCTGAGAGACGTTGTCCTCTCCAAGTTTCAAATAACCACCTCGAAAAATCTGGATTTCCATATTTTTAATACACTTAGCGCCATTGACATCTGAATACCTTATTTCTGACCTATAAATTACTTAATTACAAAAATTTGTTTTGACACCGGCTGGTGCTCTGTGGATAAATCCTATGTATGTCCTGTGATGCCCTGTATAAGTAGAGTTAGAATAACTGTACTAATAATCAATTCCTGGTAAGAATAATGGTTTCTGATTGATCTGCTTTATTTTCTTGTTTTATCTTATTTAGTCCCTGTAAGTGTATTTTTTTTTAATTTTATTACTTGATTCAGTTATAATTTTTGACCCGTGCTAGTCTAGTACAGAAATATTTGAAAAATTAATTTACTTCAATGGTTATTTTTAAAATTCAACGTTTTCAATGGTTAATATGTTAATAACTTTTGATAGAGAGAACCGATTCAGATTAAAAATAGCCTAAATGTTAATTCAAGAAACAGGCTATGAATTCCTGTCCACTTCGTCCAAATCTCTTCAGTAGTTATCATTTGATGCGTGGTCAAACACACAGACAAACCGACAGACAAACAAAAGTTCCGAAAATAATAGAAATGGATTGTGTAACTGATTCTGGGTCCCCCAAATTAGTTTTTTTGTAAATATAAGCAATGTACAGACACTCACTTACATTCTTATTATATGTAAGAAGATAAGATAAGATAAAGCTAAGGTTTGGTAGAAATAAGTGTATTCTACACAAATGCTCCATCAGTTGCCCCTCAGTCTTGCTGGCAACAACGTTCAAGTGACTATTGTCGCTGTCTCGCACACGACGCAACAAGGATGCGGAGCGTTTGCGCATGACTGCAAAAAAGTCGTCAGTATGCGCCACCGCGAACATGCCCGACGCACTACAGAAACGTGGCAGCGACAACAGTATCCTGAATGCGTTGTTGTACTGCACTCGCGGGGCATTGTACGCTTTCTGCATTAATTAAAAAGATTGAAAGTATTTTTTTTTTTTTTTTATGTGATAGCAGGCAAAAGAGCAGACGGATCGCCTGATGGTAAGCGATCACCGCCGCCCATGGACACCTGCAACACCAGAGGAGTCACAAGTGCGCTGCCGGCCTTTTAAAAGGGAGTACGCTCTTTTCTTGAAGGTTTGAAGGTCGTATTGGTCCGGAAATACTGCAGGCGACAGTTCATTCCACAGTTTTGTTGTGCGAGGCAGAAAGTTTCTAGAGAAACGCACAGTTGTGGACTGCCAGCCATCAAGATGATGGGGATGGAACTGTTGTCGCGTAGAACGATGGCGAAAAGAGGCTGCAGGGATCAATCCGAACAATTCCTCGGAGCACTCCCCATAGTATAGGCGATAGAGGATGCAAAGCGAGGCCACATCTCTACGCAGCGCCAAGGGGTCAAGCCGGTTTGAAATAACTTGGCAGTCGACGATTCGAATCGCTCTTCGTTGGATGCGGTCCAGAGGGAGAAGCTGGTACTCGGGTGCTCCTGCCCAGAGGTGAGAACAGTATGCCTTAAACAGAGTTATTTTATTAACACTGTCATCGCATCTTGCAAACCTGCAGACCAGCATATTACATCTTACGGTCAACGCCCTGCGCTCTCTCTCTTTATCACAGTCGTCTGTGCCATCCTCCAAAACCCAGTGACCAAGATACTTAAACCTTTTTACTCTACTTAAGGTTGTACCACATAGCGAGATCGACGGTACCACTTCATAGGTTTTATTTTGAGCCTTGAAAACTAGAAGCTCGCTTTTCTTGGCATTGTATCTTAGACCCTGGGCTCCAGCATAGCACTTACAGATTTTTAATAGCTTTCTGAGTGCACTACTTAATTAATTAGATAGGTCAAGCTGTATCTAAGGTTCCGTTTAAGTTTCCGTGAGATATGAAGTATACCACTTTTTAATTTGGAGCACATACTTTCTAACAGTGATAACAAAATTAAAATCTATTCAGTAGTTTTCGCGCCAACCCGTAACAAACGACCTTTGTGGTTTAGTGGTTTGAGTACCGGACTGCTGACCATGAGGTCGTGGGTTCGATTCCCACAGGACACAAATATTTATGTGATGAATATAAGTTTTTGTGTTCGTCTGGGTGTTTCTTATGTATTATAAGTATGTATTTACAAAAAAAAGTATATAAGTATTATATCCATTGTCTAGTACCCATAGTACATACAAGTTCTGCTTAGTTTGGGACTAGATGGTGCTGTGTAAAAAATGTCCCAGAATATATTTTTTTTTAAGCAGCCAAGAATTTTAAAAATCACTATTTTGAGTTCGGAGACGTTTATATACCTTAACCCACTTGTTTTTTTTAAATATCTTCAGTTACAGACACAGCTTTTTTTACAAATTTATAATAGTAGAGATATAGGTAGGCAGAAAATACTGAGTCTCTTGCTAGGATTCTTGCATACCTACTTATTTTGAAAATTTTAGGCAATAGTCCACTACCTTGGCATAGTGCAGGTTGGCAGACTTTACATTTCATGCCGTATAAAGTTTTGCTCACGATATGTTCCTGCACTACTTATGCGAATAATAATTTAAAACGCACATTATTTCGAAACGTTATAGGCCTTGCTTGCAACATACAACGTCCTGACCCTTTCATCATATGATCGCTTGCTTGAATTCTGGAATGGCCCACTAGGCAAAAGAACAAGAGGTAGACCTATTACAAGATGGGAAGATGACATAAAAGCAATAGCTGGTCCAAACTGGAGACAAATAGCTGAACACAGAGTCAAATGGGCATCACTGGAGGAGGCCTTCACCCATTCTGGGGTTCCAGTAGATTAAATTAAAAAACTAAGTAATACGATATAATACGTAGTATTATATCTACACATAAAAATTATATTAAGTAAGGAACAAATAAATAACATAGAATAAACTAAGTAAAACTAAGTAAAACTAACCACATAGTTTTTTATTTAGAAATGACATCGGATTCTCAAATAACGTGAATCTTCGTTTAATATAGTCGACCTCGGTCAAACTTGGACATCCTTCAACGTCCTCACATCTTGTTATCGCAATATTGTACCAGTGAAGTTTGTAATTCATTTATTTTAAAAGAGTGTCCATGGGATTTCTTGCCGGATTCTTCTCCAGAGGATCGACCTTTTGGAACCGTGCAACTAGAATCACAACGTTTCATAAACGCTTGTAAAAGCTTATTTGAAATAAAAACATTTGAACTTGAACTTGAACTAACACATAGATAGATTTTAAGAAATATTGTAATTTTTTACTGGAAATTAAAAGGCTTTTTTATTTTATTTTATTTATAGGCCTTGAATTGGAACTCGTGATCTACATTGGTCATATCCCTAGACTGCAATTACCATTACCAGACACAAATCTAAACTTAAATCTACCACTGAAAGATCCGTCTTCATCAAGTCCAAAACACATGTATAAATATCTCTCCATATAATGGAATAAAGACAAAAATGTATATTAAGGTACAATAACAAATTTAAAATTAATATATTTTCCAAATGAAAAACACGATTGTAATGCTAATTCTTCCAAGGCTCTCAATACTTTTGCTGCAAAACTAAATATCATGTAACATCTGGTACCTACTCTTACAATTATTATTTCGATGAGTAATTAAATTGTGAAATATAGACTATGTTAAGATGGTCTTATTCAATAATAAAAAACGCCTAGTCTTAAAGCTAGACATAATGATTTTTTAGAAGTGAAAACTTTATAAGCGGCGTTGTGCACTTTTTGGGATAGGTAAAAAATGTTAAACTCGCGTCAGGACACGTGACCTGATAGAAAACTCGTAAGACGGTTGTAATAGTTCTGAAGTGTTAAATTTTTAATGTAATATAAATTGTCATGAATGTGTACGATAGTGCAATAAATGAATATTGTATTACCACATAAATTATAGCACTTAGGTACTTTTATACTGATAATTAAAGCAATTCGTGCGAAATTATTCCCTAACCATTCCAAAATATCAAAAATGCACAACGTTAGTGTTCAAGTTTTCACTTCTGCCGGCACTCCCGGAGTGCAACGCGTTGTTTTTTTTATTTGGCAATTGATATTGATATTGAAGGAAAGAACACAAAAAATATTAAATCTATGTGATATTTTTATACTAATATGAACAAGACCATGAGTTGAATTGACGAATTAGCTGTCTATACACAGAAACTGTAACTCTAAGTTATTGAAGTAACTTTGATCTGTAATGGGGACGTAGAAGGACTTCGTTTTGATCATGTTGCCTTTGGTTTAACTAAGACGTCCACCTTCAATATCCTCACATCCTCCATCGTCCATGTAATCGCAATATTGTGCTAGTGAATAATATATCGCTTCTTATTTTAAAAGGATTGTTCATCGATTTTCTTACCAGATTCTACTCCATAGGATGAATTATGGACACAGGAGCTTCATGGCCTTGCTAGAGATATTATCTGATTTAATCATCATCTACAATAGAATCTATATAATTGTCAATGAGCTGACGTGGGTTTACTAGTTGATCGATGTTCATAATAATAATCACTTTATTTGTTTCTCACAAACTGGACCATATTGAAATAAACCTGCCATTTAAGGATTTCATTGCGTTATATATTACTAGCTTCTGCCCGCGACTTCGTCCGCGTAGCGTGATGATATATAGCCTATAGCCTTCCTCAATAAATGGGCTATCTAACACTGAAAGAATTTATCAAATAGGACCAGTGGATCCTGAGATTAGCGCGTTCAAGCAAACAAACAAACAAACTCTTCAGCTTTATATATTAGTATAGATTTAAATCCCGACGTCTCGCATCCATGGTTAGGGTTAGACAGTGGATTAAATTAGAGTCGCTAGAGGAGCTGCAGCAAAGCGTAGGTCTCAACATGAATTTGGATAAAACCAAAGTCATGTTCAATGATCACATTTATCTGAGACCTATTGCTGTAAATGGTCATCTTCTTGAAGTTGTTTCATAATATAATTACCTCGGGCAGATCTTGCAGTTGGGTAAAAACTTTGAGAGGGAGGCCAAGAGGAGGATCCAACTGGGCTGGGCAGCATTTGGAAAACTACGTCAAGTCTTCTCATCACCCATACCGCAAAGTTTGAAAACTAAAGTTTTCAACCAGTGCGTCCTATCCGTGATGACCTACGGTGCTGAAACGTGGACACTCACAGTACGGCTAGTCCACCATTTTAAAGTCGCTCAGCGTGCCATAGAGCGCGCTATGCTCGGAGTTTCTCTGAAGGATAAAATCCGCAACGAGGTTATCCGACAGAGAACCAAAGTCGTCGACATAGCGCACCGAATTAGCAAGCTGAAGTGGCAGTGGGCTGGCCATATCTGTAGAAAAACCGACAACCGCTGGGGTAGACGTGTTCTTGAGTGGAGACCGTGACTCGGCAAACGTAGCGTAGGACGCCCTGCGGCGAGATGGAGTGATGATTTGCGAAAGGTTGCTGGCGGAAGCTGGATGCGACAAGCCGAAAACAGGGCGAAATGGCGTACATTGGGGGAGGCCTACGTCCAGCAGTGGACTAGTATAGGCTGATGTTGATAATGATGAGTGGATTAAATGACTGGGAATTATATAATATCAATATAACAAAAGCAGTTATATTTCAATGTCTTATATTTATAAAATATATATTGATTTATACCAATTAAAAAAGCTTAGGCTGAAAGTGATACAGGTTACAATAAAAGCGTTGCCTCTGCAGCCAAAGCTGAAATAAACTATATTTCGACAAACAACGCCAAATTCTTCGACAAAATAATTTATGTAACATTCTTTTCATATTAATTTATGTAGAACATTAAAGAAACCTTGAAGCTTACAAATCAGTTTCTTAATAAGCAGTTGGTGGAAATTTTTTGACGAAAACATACACAGATGTGTATCATTTGATATGGATGAGGAAATTCAAAAGTTGATCACATAATGATACATCAAAAGTTGTAGTTATTTTTATTTTTATTTTATTTTATTTGATGCACAAAACACATTACAATCGTTACAAAAAAAAAACCTTAGAACTAAAAGTTTTAAACTAGATTATAACATAAAACTATGTGCACACTGCAAAATTACTGTTACAATAATGAAAGAGCTCATGGCTTATAACTATTAAAGGTAACATAGTAATAAAATGTGACGTTCCTCGACCCCAGTAATTTAGCGAGGAGGGTGGGTCTAGTCAATCAGGCATAGCATCCCGGGCCACAAGGGTCCGCACTTAAGGAAGATAATATTGGGTTCTGGTTAATTTGAACACAAGATCAATCTTGGCTAACTATAGTGCAAGCGTAGACACGTTATCTTAAGGTAGTACGCGTCATACATCGCATCCCATGTCGATCCATGTGGATTGTACTTTTTTATTGATTGAGTCGGCAAAGGTGCTAACGATCCAGCTGGTGGTAAAATCATCATCGCCTATAGATACCTGCAACATCAGAGACGGAGACTACTACAGCCGCAGCTACCGAGGAGGAACTGACCCTTAAGCGCAATAGTCGAAACACACACCAACGTGCTTTACTACAGATTCCGACGTTATGATGATGATGATGATGATGAGTCTTATATACTGGGTAGATTTGTCTCGCCTTTATCTAAGTAGCAATGAGCACGCCTTCTCCGTTCCGTTTTGAGTGAAAGGATAGGATTGAGTTGTCTTCATCAGTGGTTATTCTAATATAGGTACAATTAACATTTACAACAAAAATATCATATTACAATAATAATTGTAAATTGTTAACGAATAATTTGAAAAGAAAGAATTGTATTGAATCACCCCTTTCTCCTCTCTTTAATTAAGTATATATTATTTTGAATAACTTAAGGCATACTGCCATTCTGCTAATAATAATTTAAATAAATACACACAGGTGAGGGAAAGATGGTGACGAGAAAAGGTGTGAAATTACAAAGGATTATGTCAAAAACCCATTTATGTACATATTTGTATTGTTTTTATATAAAAGGCGCCGGAAGAACTTGAGAATCACTATCTTACTTTTATCAGCGAGCTACACACACCATCAGGTAAGTCATTTTTTATTTATAGCTGATTTAATTTTTATATTATAAATATGTCTACCATGAAAGAGCCATGCTTCAGCACGAATGGGCCGGCTCAACCAGAGTAATACCACGGCCTCACGAAAAACCGGTGTGAAACAACGCTATGGTAAGCAATTACCGCCGCCTGTGGACACCTGCCACACCAGAGGAGTCGTAAAAGCGTTCCCGGCTTTTAAAAAGGTTTGCGCCTCCGGTATCCTCACTCACTCGGCGAAACAACGTAAGTGTTGTTTCACACCGGTTTTGTGATGCCGTAGTCTCCAGTCTAGCCGGCCCATTCGTGCCGAAACATGGCCCTCCCACGGTAAAACTAGCTTGGTGAAACTATAGCTTTATACCTCTCATTTTAGGAGAAGACCTGTGCCTAGCTGTGGGATAGTAAATGGGTTCATTTATGGAATATATTTTTTTTTTTTTTTTAATAATTTCCAGTCATGACGGACCCAGCTACAGCCATGGCGACTATCCAGTCCATTCAGTTGGCACTGCAACTTATCCAGAACTTGAATCTGACTGCCTGGCGGTTCCCAGCCGAATGCTCCATTAAAGGTAGGATCAGGTTTTTAGTTAAAGAAATTTACAAATCACAGAATCCAGTGGTTTTCCCTTGGAGTTGTTGGTACTAGACTTATGACTCGTTCTGGTTTTGCTAGGGTTTGTTGATAAATTATAGCCAATTAATCTTCCTTCGTAATCTCTTTTTATATTGTTAAAAATCGTAATTTAATAAAACCGTTCAGTACCAGCATTACCCATCTGATGCACCAAAACGCTCCGCTTATTAAACCAGAATATTCTTTCTGTATGTGTCTATTCCAAGTCTAAATCATTTATCCAAGAATCTTTTTGAACGTCATTTTTATTGTTGTTTTATCACACTGTTCCTCAATCTATCATTAAGAGTACCACGTATATATTTTGCGTATATATTTATTTTATTATTTATTTATTTACAGATGGGGACTCGTTTGACTTCGTGGTGGTGGGTGGCGGGTCTGCAGGCTCGGTCGTAACTAGCAGGCTAACAGAAAACGAAACCGTGAACGTACTATTGGTTGAAGCCGGAGGATACCCGCCCATAGAGTCAGTGATAGTGAGTTCTCAAACTGCATCAAACAAATATAATTTCACCTTTTAATCCGTCGATAATACAGGCGTGATGGTATGCATCACGCCTGGGCCTATCGACGGGTTAGATGATGTAGATAGATGGTATGTTTAACTAGGTATCGTGCAAGCAAGACTATTGCTATTAACAGGGCACTCTGAGCTGCCTCTGAGAATTTCATGAAATAACGCAATAACACTGCTCAACCTGTGTATCAAACCCAGAGCGTAGGAGTCACGCTTAGATCTAATAGAATATTGAGACAGTTAAAGGTTTAAGTCTTCTTGTCAATGTATCTACACAGCAATGGTTATTTTAGGCCTAGAAGAGTAAAATCAATTACGGCTATCTTCCCGGTACAATCAATAATATTGATAGTTAGAAATGGATGACGGTAAAAGTTGCAAATGGTTAATTAAACATGAAACCGAGATCGTTACTTAAAAAAGTGCAACAAAGTCTGTCAACCAGTAGTAATTTTTTTTTTACTTTGAACATAAAATTGTTATTCCCACTTGTGGGGTCTGAGTTTAATTCTCAGATCATATTAATATCCTATTCTATTTGCAATCTTGAACATACAATTTGTGATTGATGATGTACATCAGTTACACACTTCTGTCTAACCTATAGAGAACATGCGTGATATGTTATGTGCATGATATGATATGATATGTTATGTTCTCTTTTGAACAAGAAAATAAATACCTACTCATAAGAGGAGTTATGGCAATTATTTTATTTTATTCGCAGTTCCCTGGCTTGTTCACGTTTTTGGCGCAATCACTATATGACTACAACTTCACATCGGTGGATGACGGCAAAACCGCCCAGAATCTTCAAGGCAAGGTGGTCGGTTTGACGCAGGGCAAGATGTTGGGCGGCAGTAGCGGGCTCCATCACATGATGCATACCCACGGCGACCCTGAAGACTACAATGTGATGGCAGAGATGGTGAACGATACAAACTGGAGTTACAAGAATATCCAGAAGTATTTGAAGAAAATGGAAGATTGTATTGATAAGGATATTTTAGCGTCAAAGTATAGAAGTCTTCACGGTACTCATGGTCCTATGAAGATAGCAAGAGAAACTTATCAATCTAACGCTAAGTATTTGGATGCATTCGCAGAGCTTGGAAAAAAGATCGTATTGGATGTGACCTCTGCAGAAAGTGCTGTTGGCGTTGTTGAAACTATATTTGAAATCGCTAATGAAGTACGACAAAGCGCTGCATTAGCGTATTTGGGCTTGGCCAAATCCCGTCCTAACTTGTGCCTCTCATTATTCACTACTGCAACTAAAGTGCTGGTCAAAGATGGAAAGGCCTATGGGATACAAGCTACCAAATCCAGCGGTGATTCCATTGAGGTATACGCAAAGAAGGAAGTCATTTTATCTGCTGGAGCGATCAACACCCCGAAACTTCTCATGTTGTCTGGCATCGGGCCAGAAGAGCAACTTACGTCGTTAGACATAGATGTGATTGCTAATCTACCCGTCGGTGAAAATCTCCAAGACCACCCATGCTCTGTAGTAGTATACCAGCTAGATGAGTGTAACGCCACAACTACAGCTTCCAATCCTCATGCGTTTCCCGCAAAATCCTTCAATAATTACGTAAACCTCAATGATTCGCATACGTATTCAGATTACGAGTCCATTAACCTTGATATGGAATGCAGAGCAGATAGTCTACTTCAGTTGAGTGTCAACGCTTTTAAATATTCTTACGATATCTCTCAAAAGATGTATGACGCAGCTACAAAAAGAAATACAATTTTCTCGGTCGTGGGTCTAACTATGCCCAAATCTCGCGGTAAAATGAGTATAGTAAGCAAAGATCATACTGCCAATCCTAAGATAGAATTGGGCGTGTATAGCAACAATGATGACATTGATTTAATTGTCAGAGCATTTATGGACCATAACAGGATTCTGAACACAACCTACTTTAAGAGTGTCAATGCAGAAATGGTTGATTTTGGGCTGTGCAAGGATGCAGAAACTGACTATGATTTCTGGAAGTGCTATGCGTTGGAAATGTCTGCCACTATGTGGCATTATGCAGGCACTTGCGCTTTAGGCAAAGTATTGGATACAAATATGCTTGTATACGGCATGAAAAATTTGCGTGTAGTGGATGCTTCCGCGATGCCAACCCTAATTCGCGGCAAACTCTACGCTGGAGTCATGGTATTCGCAGAAAGAGGAGCTGACCTCATCCGAGACACTTGGAATATCTAGTTGAACGAACATCATTGTTTTATCAATCATATTCAAGCATTTAATTTTATTATGCTGTTAAATTTTTGTTTGATTTTTATATAATTATTCGATTTCTTTTTTATACTTATTTTATTTATGAACACTTGTAAAGGCAATAAAATATGATATTGACAGTAACGTAGACAATTATTATACTCTGGGTCACCAATTAGTGAACTAGTAACAAAAATATAATTAACGGCAAAACGCCAATACAAACGGCATTTTTTTGTGAGCGTGCTTCTCATAGCCAAGGCCTTACTCAAATATTATCTACCTACCTATGTATACATGATAATGAATTTCATATAACTATGAGTATTTTAATGATAGTTTTGTCCAATGTTACGAGCTATTTTAGTTGTATACTCGCAAGTCAAAATAATGTTCCTAATACTATCAAGAGCACTAAAATGGCTGTATTTATGAAGTCTCATTTACAATAAATTCGTAATACCTATATTGAGAATCCAAAGTGGCTCCACATCATTAAAATTTGAATCATATTATGAATCATAAGATATTATCTCATTAGTTTTAGTAGTGTCGGTCTTAGAGGTTCGAGGATCGAACAATTTGTTATTAGGATATTTTTTTTTTATGGGATAGGGGGGCAAACGAGCAAACGGATCACCTGATGGTAAGTGATAACCACCGCCCATGGACACCCGCAACACCAGAGGAGTCGCAAGTGCGCTGCCCGCCTTTAAAAGGGTTTGGGCCTCCGGTAACCTCAACTCACTCGGCGAAACACAACGCAAGCGTTGTTTCACGCCGGTTTTCTGTGAGGCCGTGGTATCACTCCAGTCGAGCCGGCCCATTCGTGCCGAAACATGGCTCTCCCACGTTTAAAGTGTTTGTGTTAGCTTGGACTTGGATTTTCTTACCTAAGAAAGAAAACCTAACAATCTATTTTTATTTTTTTATCATAACGTAAAGCGCCTGCAAAATATATCCGTACCATACTCTTCGGTACCATTCATATAATTGATATTATTTCTTAGTAGGGGTTATGATTGTAAGTTCAAGCATAGTGGCTGAATGCCCTGTGGTACTGAAGATGCTTGTTTAGCTTCAGTTTAACAGGGTGTACGTTCAGTACCTGCGTAAAACACTTTTTGTATTACCTACAGTTATCTATTTGTACCTACTGGACTTGTAAACGTAACCATAACATAGGTAAAAATCTTATATACTGAATGATATTTACTTCTGTATATAGAGACTTTTACAAAATAATGTATTACATTTTTCTTTAACTAGACGGCGCGGTGCCGGCATTTCTTAAACTGACGATCTCTGAGAAGAAACGGCGACACAAACTCGAAACGAAACAAAAGATAATCATGGAGAATAAAGTCCAAGCAGTAGTAGTAGTATTATCAGTTATAAGTATTACGATACATAGAGCCTAAGCATGAACAACTTGCGAAAACGTATTCGTATCGAAATCGAGAACAGTTTGTATGAGAAAGGGATTAATGAACCTAGATGAAGCGAAAGTGGTGTGCCAGGATCGTAGCAAGTAGAAATTTATAGTCTCTGCTCTGAAATTTATAGTTTCCCGCCTATCTCCCATTGGGGTAGCCCAATGGGAGATAGGCGGGAAAATATGTATGAGATTTGTAGCAGAAAAAATCTCGATACGTTTACGATACGAATTCGATAGTTCTTCGTGCTTAGACTAGAAAGAAAAAAGGAAGAAAGAAAGTAAATTTATTGACTACTGAACAGGCCTTTTGTTTTGTAGAAAGAGCCATAGCAGCTTCTGGGACATTTTTACACAGCACCATCTAGTCCCAAACTAAGCAGAGCTTGTACTATGGGTACTAGACAATGGATATAATACTTATATTTTTTTTTGTAAATACATACTTATAATACATAAGAAACACCCAGATGAACACAAACACTTATATTCATCACATAAATTTTTGTGTCCTGTGGGAATCGAACCCACGACCTCGTGTTCAGCAGTCCGGTACTCGAACCACTAAACCACAGAGGTCATAGAAAGCTTTGACTTGACCTGTCATAACTGGCACTTTATTTAGCGAGCTCAATGATACCGCGAGGAGTTCTTTTTATATCAAAGATAACATCATCCTTTTTCCCTTCCTTATACTCCTGTCTAGTCCATTTAAGTCTTTATCATACGAAAAAGAATTCAAGAACTAAATGAAGAAACACATTTAGATACAAAAAAACAATAAATGAAAGTTTAATGAGAGTTTTGCATAACTTTAATTTAAAAATCTTTTTGGAACAAGCAATTGTTTTTGACAAAAAAGCAAATATCACGACCCGTTCTCTAACATTTAATAGAGCTTTTGAAATAAAAGAGAGAGCTCATTTAAGTCCAGAACTTTTATCCACTTTATTGTTTAAATAAAAGTAGGTACGCAAAAAATATGTCGTCTCATATTCTAGAGAATCTCTTTCTCTGTTGTGGGGAGGTTTTATTTAAAAGATTCTAAGTATATCGAAAGTGTTACTGTTGAGTTTTGGATCCTAATTAACCACACTCTTAGTAATGCCACTATGCACGAATGGCTCGACCGGAGTGATACCACGGCCTCACAGAAAACTGGCGTGAAACAACGCTTACGTTGTGTTTCGCCGAGTGAGTGAGGAAACCGGAGGCCCAAACCCTTTTAAAAGGCCGGCAACGCACTTGAGACTCCTCTGGAGTTGCGGGTGTCTATGGGCGGCGGTAATCGCTTACCATCAGGCGATCCATCTGCTCGTTTGCTCCCCTATGTCATTAAAAGAACACACGCTGAGTGCGAGTCCTACGCACGTGACCTCTTTGAAGGTTTTTTTTTAATGTAAATATAATTCAAATATATGTATGTAGATAATTCTTATATTGACACATATTGGTATATTATATTAGACACATATTTTATTAAATTGTTATGTTAATCAGTCGCCATTCATGGACTTAGTTATGACGCACAAGCACAGTTCGCCATTATGTTTAGGTCCAATGTTAGAGAGGGTATATTAGTTACCGGGCACAAATCTTTTTTCAAATTCCTAGCTCTTACTGAGTATTTCATAGAAACACCCAATAACACCAAATGCTCGTCCTCTGAATGGCAACCAGGACATTTAGTGTGGCAGTCACGCTTTGAACCACTAGTTAGACTAATCATATTATCTCTACTATTATAAAATCGTTAAAAAGCTGCTCTGTACATTGAAGATATTTTAAAAAGAAACAATGGGTTAGACAGTCCGTATCCAAAAAGTGATTTTTAAAATTATTGTCTGCGGGTTTGCGTAAAAACAACTGTTAAAAAGTACAGGCTTTAACTTAAAAACTAGTGAACTTCTGAACTCAATTAATTGAACGGACCCTGAGATACAGCTTGAACTTTCTAATGTATACAGACCCATACAAAGAAGAGATCTTCACGCTTGGATCATGATCAAATTTAGTTGCGATTTTTAAATCCTAAAACAGCTTCATGTGAGCGAAGCCGCGGTCAAAAGCTAATTGTATAGCTTGTATTATATTATATAACTGGATAAGATAAAATCACCGTGATAGCCTAGTGATATGACTATTGGACTACCAAGTCAAAAGGTTTCGAGTTCGACGCACCTCTGACACTATCTAGTATCTACACTGAATTATCACTGCAAAGGAAAACATCGTGAGGAAACCTGCACTAGGCCTGCGTTGTGGATAGCCTAATCCCTCCCATCCTGAGAGGAGACCCAGGCCTAGAATAATGTGGGTAGATTTTGTTATGTTTAAGTTAAAATCTCCTTATGATTATCGTCTTTACTGTGTGGAATTCTAACCATTCCATTCCCATAAAAATAATTATTGGTATATTCAAGAAGAAATTCTTATTCCCACCTGCAATTACACCACTGCCTACCCTTTCCGGTGATACAGGTGTAATTGTATGTCTCAATGACGAAGTGAATCTAGATCATTCTATTTCATCATCATAGTTTCATGAAGTCATTATATTATTGACAATATGAAAGTAGTTATGTATTTTCTCCGCACATTTTTTTAAACAAGACAATACACACTTGAGTAAATAATGTAGGGAGAATGGGTATAATTGCTTTAACACGAAATAAATTAATTACGTATTTTACCTTGAGATTAGATTGGAATTATTTTTATCTTGAACTTCTGCCATTCTACACTATTTTAAAAAATCCTTTCCGTCCCATTAGGGGCATATAGGTATCCCAACCACATTACCAAAATAAAATAAAAACATTAACTATTCATGAAACTTAACATTTTAATGAAGTTTATACTTAATCCTTTTTGGAATCGTGCAACTAGTTTTGAGTTTTCAAAAGTACCTTTTATAATGGTCTAATTGAAATGAAACATTTTGCCTTTGACTTTGACATCTAGTTAAAGACAACAAACAATAATACTTATAACTTCAACTCTATGGCGAATTTTGTTAAATTCTCTTTCATAGGTAGTAAAAATGTTCGATTATCATTCCTAAATCATCGAATTTTGCCAAAAATCTAGCAAATTTTGAAAATGAGAGAACACCATCATCAACCTTATTATGTTTGGAATCCACTGACGACGACTGTATTGTCATTTAACCATTTGCAATTTTTGCTAACTTTATTAAATACTAGCTTCTGCCCGCGACTTCGTCCGCGTAGTGTGCTGATATATAGCCTATAGCCATCCTCATTAAATGGTCTATCTAACACTGAAAGTATTTTTCAAATCGGACAAGTAGTTCCTGAGATTAGCGCGTTCAAGCAAACAAACAAACAAACAAACTCTTCAGCTTTATATATTAGTATAGAAGTATAGATTATTCAAGGATTTAAGATCTGGAGCGTGTCAACTTCGACACTTTCCAGACCTACTGGCCTCAGATAACTCATCTCAGAGATAAGTGTAAGGAGTTGTGGAAGACCTTTGTTTTGCATTACGTTATACATATAAAAGTCGTCCGCCGGACCTTGGACTAATAATTAATATGACTGACTATTATATTCGGCAAGCTATCAAATATTATGTCTAGCTTATGCCAACATGGTTGTAAAACAAGTATTTTTCATACATCGCCGCTATTGTGATGATAAATATTAATTAACCTATATTTTTTACCACGCTTCCAAAGAGGCCAGTTCCACTCTTCTTGCTATAAATATTATATACATGGTGTTTTTATTTGAAATAGTTTTTAACATGTTATATGTATATGTATGTATTTTTATTAATTTAGTATAATATCACGCTTGTACTCCTCGTAGGGATAGACAGAGCACTGATGTAGACATATCTTTCACGGCTACATTTTTGGATACACATTAAATAGTTTTTAATTGAAAGATACTGAAAATTTCCTAACAGAAAATCTCAATAACACATTACTTGACCTGCGTATCGAACTCAGGATGTCGCGTAGTCGCGTTAGGCAACAATAAAAGGATTGAGTTATCTTTCTTTCTTAACTTTTTTCTATGTCTACTTTCTGTCTTTCTATTATTTTTTATTTCAAGCTGATATAATAGAAAAATAATCATTTTGAAATAAATGTATGACGTGATGAATGCAGCGAAATGAAATACTTCTTTACTACAGGTTGTGGGCCCGATTTCCTCACGGGTTTGATTGTATGAATTTGTATTTTTGAACCCACCCATGAAACGGGAGAAAATCATATTGTGATGAAATTTATTTTACAAAAAAAATATATATTTTTAGTTAGTCTTCAATAAATACAACACTCTGTATATAATAATCAAACTTGGAACACATCTAGTGTAAATACAGCTGTATTAGCTATATAAAAGCAAAAGAAAACAGAAACACTCACAGTGTCTACACCGTTCCCAAGGATAGCAAGTGAGTTAATTATTATTGTAATAAGAAAGATATAAAATGTAGTCCTTTCAAAATTTAAAATCTGTAAAATTATAAAATTTTGAAAAAGCTAGATAGAAGATATTAAACTGTATATAAACGTATCCAAATTCAAAAATATGATTTTTAAAATACTTGTCTGTTGGTAACGGGTTGGAGTAAAAACTACTAAATAGATTTTAATTTTGTTATCACTGTTATAGTATAATGCTCAAACTTAAAAACTGGTGGTTTTTATCACAATTAATTAAATTGATCATACAGATACAGCTTGACCTCTCTGATGTATAGAGGCCCATACAAAGAAGAGATCATCACTGTTGGTTTAGATTAAATTATTTTTGGAATTCATTTCTAATCCTAATATAGCTTCAGGTGAGCGAAGTAGCGGCCAAATCTGTCCTATAGAAAACCGAATTTTCAGTTCTCTGTTCCGGGTAGCTTGTACTCAATCTTGTAATCAATATTTTCTTTGAAAAGCATTTTTTAAGTTTTGAAGATCGACTGTTATTCCTCTATTATAATTTTTTAATTGAAATTATATTTGTAACAACCTTGCTTTGGAGGTTAAAATTGACGACGTATCTCTTTGAAGCATAGTCGTCTTTGTCTCTAAAGAATTACCGGATAGGACCCAGCACCACTGTAATAGCAGTTCAGCTCAGCTGTGGCTCAACACTACACTAATGAGGCACCCTAATGAAAATAATTAGTACCTTATGATCAGCTGACCATTGAGGTATTAAGAAAATATATCACGAAAATCTAAAGAAGATACCGATAGCAGAACGTCTAAGAAGTTTCTAGAACCAGTGTCTGTGTTCAGCCACATGATGCACGTACGTCGGTGAGCATCGCACGTGTATCATGTGGTTGAGATCGTCCTGGTTCTCACCATCATAAATCATAAACAGCATCCGAAGAAACCTATGAAATGCCTGTGTGTTTATCTACCATTAATATAGACATGCCTCATTGTTCTAGTGTTCCCAATTGCGACTCCTACGCTAGAGGTTCTGAGTTCAATTTCCAGGTCGAGCAGTGTTATTGGTTTTTTTTATTCAATTCTCAGTAGTAAGATCGGAGTTTGGATTTGTTCCTGGTTAATGGCATTAAACTTGCCTACTCTTACATGGGACCTAAACATACCGCCGAACTGTTGGTTTTCATTAGTACGCCTCTGCCTAACTCTTCGGGAAATACAAGCGAGATAAGTGAAGCATAGCTTGTAGCTGTACTTACAATCACCGGACCATTCAGGTATTAAGAAGAAAATCCAATGAAGATAATAATTACAGATCGAAGAAGAAGTTTCTAGAACCAGTGTATGTGTTCAGCCACATGATGCACGTACGTCGGTGAACATCGCACGTGTATCATGTGGTTGAGATCGTCCTGGTTCTCATCATCATGCATCATAGACAGCTTCCGAAGAAACCTGTGAAATGCTTGTATTGTTGTTTTCATAGATACCATATTATCACCCCTGTATACTTTCCGAGGAGTTAGGCAGAGTACTATTGTACACCCATAACATATTGACGTGGGAGAGCCATGCTTCGGCACGAATGGGCCGGCTCGACCGGAGTAATACCACTGCCTCACAGAAAACCGGCGTGAAACAATGCTTGCGTTGTATTTCGCTGAGTGCATGGTTACCGAAGGCCCAAACCCTTTTAAAAGGCGAGCAACGCACTTGTGACTCCTCTGGTGTTGCGGGTGTCCATGGGGGGCGGTTATCGCTTACCATCAGGTGATCGGTCTGCTCGTTTGCTTGACTATCCCATAAAAAAAACTCGCTGATACCTCTTAATATAGAAAGGAAAATCCTATAAAAAACTATTATAAGTATGTATATATGGATGGTTTAAGCTAAGTTTGCCATTATATATGCCTTATATAATCCTTATGTTATACCTAGGTACCAACTAAACTCGGTCACACTTTGCTGTGCCCATCTTTTTCCTGTCCTCGAGGATACGGGGACGGATTTTCTTATAGGTAAGTGAATATGTGTATGTCTAGGTAGAAATTTAGTCGAAGGTTTCGAAAAGACGTGGGTTTATTCAAAACTCTTTATTTTGAGTTTTTGTAATAATCACACGCACGGGCATTCCCATGCACATTAAAATGACTAATAATGTTTTAAGTCGTCATTTTCACACAAAACAGCTATCGTTTAGCAAAAACCGCACGTTTTCTGTCACAGTCGACTGGTCTAGGTTCACTGAACCAAAATGAACCTAAGGTTATGTAGAGAGTTTTAAAAACAATAGCAAGACAAATTCCCACGATTGTTCAAACAAATATACTATTATCACATTCAAATATCAACCTCAAATTCTATATCGTAAAGTTCTTATTCCTTTATAAGTGTATCAGTGATTGGGTTAAGGTATAATAGGCTGTTTGTATATAATAATATAGGTTATATTCGTCTGAAAGTTGAGTTAGACAGCAGGTTACCGCGTTCTCATAAGAATTATGAAGCAGATTGTTAAAAAGTTGTCTCGATGAAAAGACGGCGCAAAAATTATGTTATGTACGGAGAAACTTTGCAGACACCCTATTTGTCTGCCACAGACAGGAGTAGAAAATTTCTTGAAGAAAAAAAATTACGTTAAAAATTTTCGAATAGGCAGATAAGTACGCCTTTGTGACAATGTTGCTAGTACCTAAAATTATAGATGAAATGAGATCATTAATATTGGTAGCTAACTTAGCTACAATACAAGCAGCGCTTGCCGCGGTCCATATATGGATGGGCGACATCGAGACTCGCTGTGCTTCAGAGAGTACGTAAAGCTGTCGGGGCTGGTTGCCATGATCATCGTTAATGGCTTTCAGAAGCACATAAAAAGTGACACAAGAAAATTCTCATACACATACATCGACGACGGAACAAACTACTTGTAAGCCATAACAAACAAACACATTGTTTTCTACGAGATTCGAACCCGCCTCACGTGGAATCCAATCGCCTACAGTCTATCCCAGTTAACTTGTCTTTTTTGGTAAACAAATATGGCGTCCTAGTAACCAGAGATAATTGATAGTGGTTAGATAATGTTGGGAAATCATGAATGAATGACTGAACTAAATACTATTAGCCAAGACTGAATGATTTGACGATCTCTGTGGTTTAGTGGTTCGAGTACTGGACTGCGGACCATGAGGTCGTGGGTTCGATTCCCACAGGACACAAAAATTTATGTGATGAATATAAGTGTTTGTGTTCGTCTGGGTGTTTCTTATGTATTATAAGTATGTATTTACAAAAAAAAAAAAAGTATATAAGTATTATATCCATTGTCTAGTACCCATAGTACAAGCTCTGCTTAGTTTGGGACTAGATGGTGCTGTGTAAAAATGTCCTAGAATATTTATTTATTATTTATAATGATTCTCACCTTGACGAGTACTGATTTGTTTTTTAATTTTAAATATGAAGTGAATGTGTGAAGTGAATATGAAGAAATAAAACGACAACTGCAAAACATTAATTTATTAGTAGTTCCTCTAAAATACACGACTTGTCAGAATCTGATGGCTCTGAAGAGTCATCAGATTCCGACACACATGTATTATGAACCTCTGGTTCGGTGCATCTGATGCAGTATCATTGAACCCGATAGAGTAAACCCACCCCCACCAGGTGCCCGACAAGGCAGTCCACAAGGACTTTCAATTGGCTTGCCCACATTGACGAGCAGCACTAGGATCAGAATGCCTACGGAGAATCTACAGGGCGTCCCGGCTTTGCAAAGAGGATCTGCTTCCCCGTTTTCCATCGGAGTGGAATTGGCCCCTCGTGCGCTAAGGAACTACCTCAATCGAGGCCCGAGAGCCGCCAAGGCCCTGACCCACTCTTTGCCATGCAAGCCGTCGGGTCCTGGAGCAGTACTTCTGGCCTTGAGACTTCAACCACCACTCATTTCTACGCCGTTCACCTCGGGAACATCGTCGTCACTGTGGTCCGCATCGGAATGTCTGCCCCTTCTAGACAAAATTCCTAGCTACAACTATTATTGTTCTTAATTCTAATTCTTGTTAATTCCATCTGTAATATTTAATATTTTTATGTCAGCACAGGGTTCATGATTAAAAACGTAGTATGCTAAATAGCAAAAAAATGCTATGGATAATATTGTACACAATATTATTTTTGTGAAGATAAGGACTTTTTGGATTTTTTGCTCATTCACATAAATCAAAATCATTCATTATTTTGTCACATCCCCTAAAATTCTTAGATAATCTAGAGTTTTGAAATGTCAAATTGTCATGATTTATTCTGTGAAAATGTAATTACATAAAATTTCGTTTTTATTAAAAATAATAGACTTTTATAGTGATTTCGAAGCAGTTTTTGGTGTAATTTAAAGTGTATGTGTATAATGTAAGTGTTAATAAAATCGTTTCGTACATCAAGTGCGTGATTAAAGAAAAACTTGTGATTTTCGCATCGGGAAGGGTTTGTTTACCAAAAAAGACAAGTCCAAAAAAACGGACTGTAGTCATTACGTTAACCATATTTTCTTTTAACATTCCAATGGTCTTCACTTTATTATATTTTTTTATATTTGAAAGCCGTACAAGGAGTTTAGGCGCGAAAATGTAAAGTGCACGTTGTCAGTTTCATATTATTTTCCGAATTCTTAGTTTTTCTGAAGTTTAATTATGGTGGATAATTAACCTTCAAGTATTCGTGAACGTGAGTGCTGGCAAATGGCATAAAATTGAAAATGGTGACTATTTGTGTTCTCTCTACTGCATTGGCGCCTTGCTTAGCAAAGTTTCCAAAATTTGACGGGGCCAACTGATGTGTTCTATGTTACAAAAAGACTTGCGCTAAAGGTCTGTGTTACCAGGTCGTATAAAAAAATTTACAGTCTACCCAGCGTTTCTCAATATTTAGTCTATTTTTTTATGTACTTATGACACTTTTAGCCAAGAACTTCTACACATATGTATATAGGGTAACACCTCAAGACATGTGATAGTATCTGTATCAGCTGACAGTTTGCAGAGACCGTCACTTACATTCACTGTGCAAACTCGACGAGTGGAGCGAGTAGTACAAGCTATAAGAAGTCGGAGTTCTTCTACAAGCGATAATTTATTATAATTTAGTATTTAGTGAACGAGTTGTAGGCTTGAAGAAATGCCGCTTTAGCTCCTGGAGAAAAGGGCCTCACCTTAATGCAAATTCTGAAGCCTCTTTATTATTCCAACGCCAGATACTATACATCAATACGAGTATTGTAAAGCAACGTTTGCTGGTACGAGTAACCAGTAACCAGTTATTCAAACTTTCAATTCAACGAAAGGACTTGTCTAGAACATAATTGAATAGAAATCCAACAACATAGGCCAAAAAACACGAATTTAGCAAAAGAGTGTGTCTTTGGGAAGTTCCCACGGAATTGGGAAAAAACGAGATCGCTCTGGATCACGGCGTAGAGTGAACAGCATTTTATTCCAGCCTGTATTGTTTCTGAACCGATATTTTTTTTATTTAGTAGATTTTGATGAGTATTAGTGTCAATATAAAAAATACGCAGGTGACGCTGTGCAAGGGAACGCTCTTTAAAATAAAATCGCTCCCGCTACCTCTCCTGGCATACACCACACGAACAAGATGTTATTGTAGAGTAATGGACGTCAAGACCGGAGCAGGCGTGGCTGAAGTGTTCGAATTACGCACTACATCAGCCGACATCAAACACTGTGTAGGCCGATAAAGGGTCAGCAGAAAGGTAACTGAATATTAATGGTAGAACCTTTCGTGGGTGTACAGTCATGAGCATAAATATGTATATAATATATATAATAACTAAAAGCATTTTTTCGTGAAATGAAAATTACGAGATCAATTGAGTTGATATTAGTTTCATCAATATTTTGGCATATTGTAAATTACTTTAAACTACGTTAAACCATAAAATTAGGTACAATCAATACTCTTAGAGAAAATCGCTTTTGTATTTTGCCAAGTGTCTACATATTTGCGTTTGTGACTGTACATACTATAGTCTGTTGATAGGAACTTGACTGAGTAACAATCGTAGTGTGATCTGTGATGAGAAACAATAGTTATTAGTGGATACACCAAAGTCTGAGAACCAGTTTATCCAAAGGATCTGTTATCCCGGACTAATCTTTTTTTCTCTTATTATTTTCACTCATAAAATGTATACATATATAACAGTAGACCAAAAACCACTGAGGAAATAAAAGAAAAACCAAAATCCTAATTGGGAAAATGCTAGGATGATGATGGCGAGCCCCAGGGAGCAGACGAACCCTTATGAGCCCCGTCCTTATGAGCGGCTGACTTGGTGCCGATTGCCTCAGTAGGCCGAACTTGTATAAAAACTGTTGCCGCAAATAAAAGTTTAATTCAATTCTATTAATCAACCACTTACCAATGCGTCGTGTGAAGAAAGATAGTGTATAGTTTGGAGACATTACCTGAAAAAAAACAATATATTAATTACTATTTTGCTTATGAAGATTACATAATACAAATAGACAAGACCAGTGTTCCGCAAAGATATGAGTAACTTGGTTATTAGTTGGCCTCGGAAAAAAAAGGTTATCACTTAAAGTTAAAAAGACCGATAAAGCTGCAAATCGCACGAATGATCATCTGTATACCGCCTAGATGTTCCTAGAACACAAAGTTTGCGAAAATCTGGTCTACGGTACGGTGGCAGATGTGTAACATAGCCGCAAAACCAACAGTTAAAAATATAATGTCACCCGGTATAATTATTTGTAAATAAATAATAATTATTTTTTAATAATTATTTTAACATGAACCGATAATTTACTATAACGTACGGCAATCTCAAGTACCAGGATAACATAATCACAAAGATACATTTTCGACGCAAGCCAATTGACCGACGTGTTCGGAGTTTGAAAATTACATTGTTCTGAAGCGGATAAGCTGTTATGTAGGTATGTTGGTAGAATGTACTGGAACAACTCCGAGCCAGTCTGATTTCATTTATAAGGGATGTTTTTCATTATTTACCCCGGCTGATAACGCCTACACCCGAGTTGGAGATAATGGAGAGGCACTTTTTTATTTTTAAGTATTTATTTTTTAAGCTTTTAAATATGAGATACACACATTATTTTGCTTCGGTCATGTTCATACATTTTGTTATACATTCAAACAAATGGCGAGAACCTACTATGAATATTTCTTTTTTAACGTGTTAAAACACGTTACGTATTGATTTTACGAAATAGTAGCCGCACGGAATTTGGATCTGTTACCGGATAATGAGACATTTCGAAGTCATGTGCGTATTAATAGTTTATTAATAATAATTATCATGCGCTCAAACGGTGTAGGAAAACATCGTGAGGAAACCTGCACGCCTGAGAGATCTTTTTGACAGCGTGTGAAGTCTGACAACCCGGACTTAGGCCAGCATGGTGTACTATAGCCTAATCCTTCTCATTCAGAGAGAAGACCCGTGCCCAGCACTGGGACAAAATAATGGGTTGATTGTGATATTTAATGGCTCGACCCTATTCCTTAGAGCTAAAAATAAAATAAAAAATATTAGTTTATTAAAAGAAGCCCACTCCACACTACTATGGCCCGCCTGTTCAATTTTTTCAGTACAATCTTTGTTATTTTTCAGAGGTTCGCAGTACAGACTGATTCGCGATCGTCCGTTTGAAAACCACCTCTATTACATACTTTACAAAACAAAAACACGACCTTACACGAAACATAATAAGGTTCAGTCTATTCTTATCACCTGCAAAGTGTAACTGTGAAGCATTTTTATAATATAATTTTGATTAAATTAAAAAAGAGAGGTGTGTATTTTTCTTTGTAATGGGCTCAGTTTATCAAGAGTAGGTTACGTTTTAGATTACGGAAGTGACGTAACGTAAATCGGAAATTTCAATTAGCACCCTATTTTTCAGTGGGTCAAGGGTTAAAATAGCGTGTTAAGTAAAATTAGACTGTCGTTTTTAAATCTATAAACTAATATATAAAGCTGAAGAGTTAGTTTGTTTGTTTGTTTGTTTACTTGAACGCGCTAATCTCAGGAACTACTGGTCCGATTTGAAAAATTCTTTCAGTGTTAGATAGCCCATTTATTGAGGAAGGCTATAGGCTATATATCATCACGCTACGCGGACGAAGTCGTGGGCAGAAGCTAGTAATATATAAAGCTGAAGAGTTTTTGTTTGCTTGAACGCGCTAATCTCAGGAACTACGGGTCCAATTTGAAAAATTCTTTCAGTGTTAGATAGCCCATTTATCGCGGAAGGCTATATATCATCACGTTATGACCAAGTGACTTTTCCAAGCGGACGAAGTCGCGATTAGAAGCTAGTTTACTAATAAATGTTACCGTTTCGCTCAAATTAATTGACATTGAAAATAAAATATTTTGTTTAAGATAAGTTCTTTTAGGTAAAAGCTTATTACTTAGCCTCTTTCAAACTATGTATTTATATCTACATAAACAAAATATATGTAAGTCAACCAACAAACACCTTTTCACAACTTTAATAAAAATATCCCTAGGTAAATACTTATTTGATGTACCTACCTATGAAATATAATAAAAAATATGTTGTGCCTAGTTGGTTTATATAGTCCAGATGTGTCTGAATTCTGTTTCTAACTACTACGAGAGATTTTCATAGGTTTTTGGATGAGGACCGAAAATGACAGCATGGCGTCATAATGTGCTCTCCGAGCCACGGACTGCTTTCAAAATCATCACCCATCTACAAACTGACTGCGGCAAGCTCATATTTACAAAGCGAAGGCGAATCGTTTGGATTGAAAGTGATCTTAGTCTATTAAATTTTATTACACATCTCAAGCTACATGATTCTCACATCAAACGAACAAAATTGTAAAAAATATCAATGTTATATTTTTTTGGTAGGAGTATCTATGGAGATTCTTGCCGATTTTTTCCTAAAAGCCTGCTATTTGGAACCACGCAATTGAAAAGTAAAACATTTGACTTTGACAATTAAAACCTTGAGACGGCATATCAGTGTAAGCTATCACGAGCCTCTAATTAAGTCAGCACATATCCTCATTTTGCAAAAATCTAGTTCACTTTAATCCTCATACAACGACTACTTTTGGCTGAAAACGGCCATAAAATCCATACATACATACAAAAGCTCACTAAAAAAGATATCACGTACTACCAATATTTCAGTTATTGGATAAAATTTAGACATAATAGTTGGAACGTGAGCTCCGATAGGCGTTTTGTAGGTTGCGACGTCGAAACAAAAAATATAGCTCTTATAAATAGGTTAGTGGGCTCTTGACTTATATCGAATTTGCAAGGTAAAGCTGTGCTAGTCGCGGTGAATCTATGGATGGGTGGGTTGACCGTTCATGAATGGATGATGATTTAAGGATAGTTCTCACATGTCATGTTTTTTTTCTTTAAGAAAAGCTAAAAGCAATGTGGGTCGCAAATTACTAGTATTCTTGTTAACCCCTCGTGCTAAGCTAGATTGCTTGTGTTACGAGTGGGTTCACGACAGTAGTGCAATGGGTGGGGTTCGAACCGGCAACCACATGATCGCAAGTCCGACTTATATCGATATCGATATTATCACGATATCAGTATTGTCCAGAAATTGGGTTGAAGAATTGATGGTAGAAGCTTTGTGTAACACATACGGATACTTGAAATAGAAGCCAACCCCGTTTGGGACTAAATTCAATATGTACAACACAATAGTTTCATAATTTCACCATAAATCTATACAAAATGTTGCTTAAATTTCATTCTCCAAAGACTAGAAATACCAGGCGTACATGTCATGTAAAGAGTTATTCAGTTGGAACTGCAAGTCAGCGGCGCCTGCAATAAGACGGATTACGTGATGGCATAGCATTGCAATAGTACTAGGTCATCAGAACGTCTTTAGAGCTATTCATGTGCTAATATACTGAGAACAATTTTGAATCTCGTGTGCGCTCGCTGGGTCGATTTTGACCTTTATTACGTGGGACATTAAACACACATCAGTAATCTCTCCGTCTACCTATTGGGTGCCTAAATGCTTTTCCTGAAATTACATTTTGTAAAAAAACTACTGCCGCATTATTTATATAACATCATAAACAACTGCCTCAGTAGTGGTCCAATACGCAACTGCTACGCTAGATGTCCTGGATTCGATTCCCAGGTCAAGCAAACTGTTGTCAGGTTTTTATATGTCATTCTCAGTAGCTCGGATTTTGGGATTTTTGAATCTCACACTCGTTACATGGGACCTAAACACGCACTTCTGCCAAACCCTTCGGGCAATACAAGCGCGGTGAACGAACTTACGAGTCATCTGTTGTAAGTAGTCTTCGTTGCCCATGGATATCTTCAACACCAGAGGAGTTGATGATGCGTACCGAGTTTTAAGAGGGAACTCTAGTCGCGAGGAATTTGAAAAATAGGTATTTGAAGAAACTATTGCCGTCGTCGTTACTCCAACCTCCACCCTTAAAGTGGGAAAGGGACAATTGCAGCTCAGGCTGATTTTACCTACAAAAATCTTGACTAAACATCGTTTCGTATTCCGCTGTTTTCTCGAACAAAACTGGACCGATCCAAAAATATTTATATCAAAATTTAGAGGAAAAGTATATCTATGCTTCTATTTTTTTACTTTTTGTTAAAAACTTACCAAATTTGTCTGATAGTCTTCTGAACATGGCAGTAAAAACGGGCCTTTTTGTCGAGTTTTTGGATTGTTATAATTCTTTTAGTAATTATCTTTTAAAAAAAAGGAATTAATAGGGGCATGTAATAGCACGCCCTAGATTTTTTGGGCAAAATCAATGCTCTAGAGCCATTATCCACGAAGAAAACAGCGGAATACGTTTGTATGGAGAATGGCCCACTAGAGTTCCCTCTTAAGAGTTCTTACTGACAGCCAGAGCTTCAATAACCGAGGGGCACTGGCTCTCACACGTAAAATTCACACTCACAGGTGCTTTACGACAGACTCCGCCGTGAGGGTGTGGTCGACAGCAAGTCAGGCTCCAAGATGTCCCACCACCGAGCAAGTCAAATATTTTCTGCCTACGAAATGCCTACCTGTATGCTATTGTAACTCCACGCGTGAAAAATAAACGTATTCTTTTATTTAAATACTAGTTTCTGCCCGCGACGTCGTCCGCGTAGCGTGATGATATATAGCCTATAGCCTTCCTCAGTAAATGGGCTATCTAACACTGAAATAATTTTTCAAATCGAACCAGTAGTTCCTGAGATTAGCGCGTTCAAGCAAACAAACAAACTCTTCAGCTTTATATATTTAGTATAGGGTATAGATTTATTTAAGCAATACTCAATATGAAGTACCAGGCTCCCATATACGTCGAAGAGCTGTTTTAGAAGTGCAAGTCAGCGAAGCGGCGACACGACCGGACCGAGTGCGCTCGCACTAAGATGTATTACTTGCTGACATGGCGCTCCTTCCGATGTTAGAGCGTAGCTTTAGTACTCAGGTAGATAGATTTTAGTGGCCATTTTGTGGGAGAATTAGATTTTTATTAATAAAATGGCGAAGGAAAGTGGGAAAGTTGAATGTTTTTGACTAAAGAGATTGCTAACGATATTGGAGTCTCGGTTACGACACATTTCAAATAAATGGAATCCAATTCTATTTTACATTTGAAGCAAGTAAGATATAACAGTGTAATTGGCAAGTATTCTTTGTTGG
This sequence comes from Acronicta leporina, assembly GCA_947256265.1. NCBI lineage: Eukaryota > Metazoa > Arthropoda > Insecta > Lepidoptera > Noctuidae > Acronicta > Acronicta leporina. The sequence goes on along the minus strand of OX366537.1, from coordinate 453,886 downwards.
TTAAATCGCTGATCGGTGATCGCTCACCATCAGGCGATCCGTCTGCTCATTTGCCTGCTATCACATAAAAAAAAAAAATCGGCAAACGAACAGATTAGCCTCCACGGTAAGTAGTGATCGCCGTCAATGGATCTTATCTTATCTTGTACTGTACTGTAGCCCTAAGAGCTGGGGGCTACCACTGGCAAAAGTAGATAGGTACCTAAAGTACAAAAGATCCCATTGGGTCGTAGTGCTCTGAGGCATTGCTGCCTCGGCCCCACACAAGATAAAGATAGGTACCTAAATACGTCAAGGTGCTATACGACAGACTGACGTGTGCCAGCTAGTCAGACCCTAAAGGGTCCTAACAACTGCTAACCTTTATCCCTGCCATGTTGGTATTGGCTGTTATATGTGACACCAGTGATTTAACTTGCGTGTTTATATTTATAGTACCTACTTAGCAGAGCATGGATTTATCAGTTTGATTTGATTTATTTTTATTTATTTATTCACATAAAAAGGTACAAAATATGTCCCTGATTTCTGAGCTAGGCTCAAAGGCCTGTATTACAGAAATCAGTGCCCTCTCACATGGATACTATAATGTTATATAAATTATGTAAATAAATGCAGTATTTGTGAGTGTGTATGTGTTGTGAGTGTGGGTGTGTGTGTTTATATTTGTGTGATTTGTATGTGAGTGGTTGTATGTATTTTGTTTTATTGTATTTTATTATTTATATCAGTGAGTATCAGAAAAGAAGTCGAACCTTTTAGTATAATTATATTACTAGACGACACAGGACGAAAGCAGCCACACACAAACAGATAAAGGAGAAAATTCTAGTGTGGAGCAATGTTTTTTTAAATTCCATTCTTTGCAATATAATCTCTACTATTATAAAATTGTAACAAAGCTGTGCCTTTACATTGAAGATATTTAAAAAAAATAAATGGGTTAGGGTATATAAACGTCTCCGAACCTAAAAATGTGATTTTTAAAATTCTTGTCTGTTTGTTACGAGTTAACTACTGAATAGATTTTAATTTTGTTATCATTGTTAAAAAGTATGTGCTCCAACTGGTGAACTTCTTATCTCAAATAATTAAACAGAACTGGAGATACAGCTTGACATCTCTAATGTATAGACACCCATACAAAGAAGAGATCATCATTGTAGTTTTTTGAGCTTCAAGTGAGCGAAGCCGCGGGCAGAGGCTAGTATATTATAATACTGAAACGTTTTATTTCTAAATTACCTTATCCTTCATTATGTATTGTTACGAGAAATATTCAAAATCACGTCTCAACTCAAAATCGAGTAAACACGAAAACGAAATAGAAGATACCGAATTTTATTCTGCCAATGATTGAAACCAAGGGCCTTATCGAATCCGTGACGTCAGCACCAAGTTTCTTTGCGTCCGTCGTTCACCTTATTAGCTCCATATAGATGCCAATTTCGCTTAACAATTTGAGACCGTATTATTGTCATGAAAATGTACTGACAATTTTTTCGTTTTCGGTGAAATTATTCTTTTTATCTCAGCGATAAGAGTGATTTTTGTTTACATCGTGTGTTGTGTTGCAAAATCGAGGAACAAGTCTCAATTTTCGTTTGAAACAAACGTTATTCTTAAAGTATTAGGGGTTGTTTTTGTTTGTTTACAATTAAGGTTAATGTTGTAGTTTGGGATCGCTTTGTTTCTTCTAAATTAGGTCACGTTCGGGCAGAGGCACGGATGCATTCAGCCCTTGAACTAATGTAATACATTATAGTTTCACATTGATTTGTTTTGTACGAAATTACGTTTCACCATTCTCGATTACCATAAGGATTTGTTTGTTAAAAAAATAACATAACAAACAATCACGTCTGTATTCCCTGAAGGGTTAAGCAGAGGTATACTGACGTACACCCACAGTTCACCGGTATATTTAGGTAATAGGAGACTAGCCTATTGCCATTAACTTACTTTATTACTGAGAATCTATATCTATTATTACTAATATAAAAGCTGAAGAGTTTGTTTGTTTGTTTACTTGAACGCGCTAATCTCAGGAACTACTGGTCCGATTTGAAAAATTCTTTCAGTGTTAGATAGCCCATTTATTGAGGAAGGCTATAGGCTATATATCATCACGCTACGCGGACGAAGTCGCGGGCAGAAGCTAGTTTCTTATAAAAACACAACAATACTTTGCTTGAACTAGGAATTGAAGCCAATACCTTCAACATAGCAGTCGCAATTAGGACCAGGGGACTAATGAAGTAGTCAAAAAGTTAAAGAAGAAAAAATACATTTAATTGTGATTGCCGAATCGGAGATACTGAGTTTGATACCCAGAGCCCGTAATGTCAAAGTTTTATCTTTTTTTATACATCACTAAGGTGGCAAACTAGCATACGGTCGCAGAAGCAACCGGCTACCGCATCCTATGCAACTCCAGGGCTGTAGGCTGCTAACCCTGTAAACATCGTTTTACACCCTTTTTGAGCGGGCGGGGTAAAGAATAGTTGGGCTGGCAGCATAGGAGACCATAAGCGTGATGCTTAAACACAACCAGTCTCATCTCACTGGCAACACAACGCTTCCTCGTGAAACTCTGGCGACCTTGCTCACCGTTAGAAACACAACATAGCACGGAGCTGTGTTATTTATGTCTATGGTCTACGATTTTCTCCAAGGTGAGGTACTTCTCCAATTGTGAGCGGAATTATTGAACTATGCCCTACCTCTCTTTATCTTAAGATTTTTTTCAGTAAGAGCATGTAAGTAGGTACTTTGGCCATAGAAAAGCGATAATATCAATAGCCTTTTATAAAGTAAACGTCATTGTTAATAACATACATACATACCATCACGCCTGTATTCCCCGAAGGGTTAGGCAGAGGCGTACTAATGTACACCCACAGTTCGCCGGCATATATAGGGGTATATATTCCTAACTCCGAGTGTTATTGGGTATTTCATAGAAAAACCCAATAACACTTTTCTCGACCTGGGAATCGAACCCAGGATCTCTAGCGTAGCAGTCGCGCTCAGGACCACTTGGCTAATGAGGCAGTTGTTAATAAAACTTTGTCATTAATAATGCAGGCAATTTTTCCCCTAGCACAAAAGCTCCATCTACTCTATCTCAACCATGATTCATTTCGACACGTTGAGTCTCATCTAATCTCTCTATCTCCCCTCCAGTGAGTAGGGGAATGCGACACGAGTCCAGTGTCCCACTATTGTTAAATAAATTGTCCATTTGCATTAAATTGATTGGATTAAAGCGTACAATTTAATTTATAGTGATGTACCTATATTATAATAAAGCATTACAAGATTACATGATTATATTATGTGATTTGACAATCTAATTAAATAATGATGTGGCAAATGGCGATCTATAGTTTCTGCCTACCCTTGTGTCGACCAACATTTAAAGTAAAAACATTCATACCATCACGCCTGTATTCCCCGAAGGGTTAGGCAGGGGCGTACTAATGCACACCCACAGTTCGCCGGTATGTTTAGGTCCCATGTAATAGTGGGCGAGCTTATTGCCATTACCTGGGCACAATTTCCAAACTCCGAGCTGCTACTGAGAATTTCATAGAAAAACCCAATAATAATTTGCTCGGCCTGGGAATCGAACCCAGGACCTCTAGCGAAGCAGTTGCTCTCAGGACCACTTGGCTACTCGTAATGAGGCATTGAGCATAAAAAAATGTACTTACCAAAATTTAACCCTACAATTCTCACCAAACCGACACCCAAAACCGAGTTTAAACCGGTAATAGGTAATCTTAAGGGGTGTTGATTTACAGTTACAATGAAGTGACAGAGATTATACCACGCCTAATGTGCCGAAATAAACGACTCCCGCTTAGCGGACGCTGCTATCAAAATAATAGATAAGGATTACATAGTAGGGGTCGACTGCTGAATAAATAATTTATGGAAATTGAATTTTTGTACAATTTAGTCCCGGCTTGTGCAAGGTCGAAAATAAAGTGATGTTAAAAGTTATTTCTTGTAGCTCTTGATAATCTCCAATATCGCTAACATAGCAATCCTTTATTTAAATTTAAAGGTATTTATCTACAACAAGGTGATATTAATCGTAACAAAACAATTAAAAGAAACAAAACCTAACACATTAGTATGTACACCTCTGTCTAACCTTTCTAGAAAGCGCTATTTTTAATTATGTTCCACAAGATGGACCCGAAGACAATATAAAATATCGATTCTCCCACATTCGCGAAGAAAACCATAACAAATTCAATAAAATCTCGACACTGAGTTATAAACTTACACCTAATTCAGACGGAATGAGCTCTAGAATTATTGATGAGATTAAACGAGCCAGTAAAAATGTCTAGACTAGACATTAGCCGGATTAAAATATGTAAGGAAATGTCATTTGGACAGTCCTCATGCTTTATGCAACAGAAATAAAGCTTGTGTTCACACGTAGAGAGTACTTTTTAAACATTATCATTTCGTAGGAGAGCCATGCTTCCGAGTGATATCATGTCCTCGCAGAAAACCGGTACCTATGAAAAAATGCTAACATTGTGTTTCGCCGAGTGAGTGAGGATACCGAAGGCCCAAACCCTTTTAAACGAAAGGCAATAAACTTATGGCTCCTCTGGTGTTGTGGGTGCCCATGGGCGGCGGCAATCGCTTACCATTAGGTGATTCATTTGCTTGTATACCCTCCTATCCCACAAAAGAAATAAAAAACATAAAAAAATCACGGGTATGTAAGTAGTTTATCTCATTATCGTCATCCGAGATTCACAATAGCGTAACTCCTAGCCCATTTCTTTCCACTGCTAGGCAAAAGACTCCCTTCCTTCTTTCCTAGTCGCTCTTGCGTGATTTTAGCACCCCAATCTCTATGCTAAGAGCCCAATTCATCGCGCTACCTCCGTCTGAGCCTATTTAAAAGAATTCCTATTTTCGTTCAAAGACCATAAAAAATAGATAAATAAGTAAATAGTGTGATAAGACAACTTTGTGGACTGAAAGATGATGTAGTGACACGTATTGAAAGGAATATGCTGACATGGTTTGGACATGTTGAGAGAATGAATTGAACAAGTTGAAAGAAGATTAACGAAAGCAATTTATAAGACAAGTCAGCGGCAGCGTCAGAAGAGGTCGTCCTAGAAGGACATACGATGGTCTCATTGGCGAGGTCCTTCAAAAAGATCAGGTGCGTAGTACTCGCAACCGGCGCGTATGTATGAGAAGATGTATGAATGTGGCAGAAGCAAAAGAAGTATGCAAGAATCATAGCAAGTGGCGGTCTATAGTTTCTGCCTACCCATTTGGGAGAAAGGCGTGAGCGAGTGTGTGTAAATAAATACAGGAAAATGTACCAAATTCTTCCTTAATCTCTCCATCTACAAAATACATCACAAGCCCACACATACAGCTATATCGTAAAACTAAGGCCGTATCCACACGTCCCATGTTTCCGCAATAAAGATAAACTGAGCAGATTATAACGACCCTCGGCGAGGGCTGTGTGCACTGGCCCTTATGGGAAATTGTAAGGATAATGACATCTCGTTTTATTAGGGGAGGTAAATGAGTTATGAGTATGTGTGCATAGGCTAGACGTCCGGCGTCGCTTGCAGCTGTGATTGGATGGACACGGCGAGAATGAGGAAATTATAGGAATATTTTAGGGTGGCGTTTTTTCCTTTTGAGGTACGGAACTCTATGATAACATAACTCATAACATACCATCACGCCTGTATTCTCGAAGGGTTAAGCAGAGGTGTACTAAGGTACACCCACAGTTCGCCGGTATGTTTAGGTCCCATGTAATAGGGGGTGTGCCTAACCTTTTTTTTTTTTTTTTGTTTGCGCTGGGAATAATGCATTACGCATACCCCCCCCCCCCCTCGGGGGATGGGGGGGTTATGTGGGACTCCCCGGTCTGACCCGGTATACCCACTAAAACGACCCAGCGGCACTCCCTCTTCGTCCGAGTGGCGGGGACTGGGAAACCAGCATAGCCCTTACGTCCAGTCCTCCGCCGACGATTTCCCTTCAGTGCAATGCAGGCAAAGGCACTCCCGTGCCTGTCGCCTGCCCGTCACCACCATGAAGGGGCCTTCTTCGACCCCTTCTTCGTCTGCGGAGCGGCGCAGCGAGAGGGTCGTCCTCCCGCGCGCGCTCCGCCTCCTCCTTTTGCGAGATTACGTCCTCGCAAAAGGAGGCTGCTGCTGCCCATGCCCTCTCGCTCCCCAGCATGGAGCTTAACCGGGCACAAATTCCTAACTCCGAGCTGCTACTGGGAATTTCATAGAAAAACCCAATAACACATTGCTCGACCCGGGAATCAAACCCAGGACCTCTAGCGTAGCAATCGCGCTATGGACCACTATTATGAAGGGATAAGCCAATTTCGATACTATTTTTCATTTTGTAAGCTGGTTGGTTTAAATTATTTTGCAGTAAGAAGTAGTGTGTAGAATATTCTAGTTTTGCCTGATTACGAGAAAATGCATGAGATTAAAAAAAAAATGTTGCCCCACACTTTTCTCCTGTATCGTGGGTGCGTTTGCAAACACAAATTCTCACATACACAAACACCCAGACCAGGAACAACTACCTGTAGATCATACCAATATTTGCTCCGTGTGGGGATCGAACCCACAACACGTGTCTCAGAAGCCGATCGCCATACGTCTCGTCACTATTTCCCGCACTAGAATAAAAAAGACTGTAGGTACCTAATTCCCCGCATTAGCAAAAGATAGATTGCCAATGACGAAAACAGGAGCTTGCGTTGATCTAACGCTTACCTAAATTATACGCAACGAAACTACACAGACATTTACATAGAAACACTTGTAATTTGCGTAACAAGCATGTAGGACCCGTGTTATTACATTTAGTAGTTAGACACATAGCGGCCGAGCCCTTCAACTAAGTACCCCATTAAGATTTCAACGATCTTTGTTTCAAATTTGAATTTACTTAGGTTCAAACTGATGTGTCCATGGGCGGCGGTAATTGCTTACCATCAGACGATCCCTCTGCTGGTAAGCGGTAACCGTCGCCCACGGACACCCGCATCACCAGAGGAGTCGCAAGTGCGTTGCCCGCCTTTTAAAAGGATTTTAGTAAGTGTGTACATATTTATGCTCGTGACTGTACCTGCGTCTGAGATATAGACGTGATGGTACAATCAATCAATGCCTTTCATCACATCAAAATCAGTCAAGCAATTACTAAATATAAGTCGACACAAACGAACCAATGACTTCGTTAAGACGAGCTTATACTCCAATACCTCATTACAGGGATTCAACAATGCCCCCAAAACCCCCGTGGGGTTCGATTCCCCGGTGAAGCAGACTGGCAGAATTTGATTTGATAACATAATCTCTTAGGGTGCATGTTAAGGGGTAGTTGTGTGCCGTGTTTTATTTGTTGGAGGGCAGATGGATTAAATAAGTGTATTTACTTAGCTTTTGTAATCTTGCTTAAGGGGTATTGTAAAGTTTAGGGGTACAATGATGCACTTAAATTTTATTGTACGAATTTAATGCTTATTTTAACCCCACTGCGTTTTTTTATGGATTAAATCGGCATACGAGGCACCTGTCAAGGTTGCTCATAGACACCTGCAACACCAGAGGATTTGCTGATGCGATGCCGACCCTTAAGAGCCCCTACGGACTGCAGACTGCCAGAGCCGCAAACTGAGGGGGAACTGACTCTTACGCGCAAAAGTCGAAACACACGAAGATGCTTTAAGATAGTCTCCGACGAAAGGGTCAGCCAGTCAGACCCAAGAAGTCCTACACCGAGCAAGTTAGATAATTATGTTCTCGTCTCTTAAGAGATGCCAAGAAGTGAGGAATAGTATTCTAATGCGTCAATGATTTTCGTGTACGAAAGAAGTATTTGATTAATTCGGCCATAAGAGAGGTGTACTAATGTATACCAAATAGAATTTACAGAAAGAAGTATTTGATTAATTCGGCCTTAGGAGAGGTGTACTAATGTATACCAAATAGGTCTTGGATGAGATAATAAATACTATTGCCAGTAACTGGGCACAAATCTAAACTTGATTTGCTTGCTACTTTCTAAGAATTTTATAGAAAACCCCTATAACTTTTAGCACAACCAATCGCATCCTAGGACTTCACGACCATTGAGGTATTAAGAGCTGCTGTATCTATACTAATATATAAAGCTGAAGAGTTTGTTTGTTTGCTTGAATGCGCTAATCTCAGGAACTACTGGTAGTATTTGAAAAAATATTTCAGTGTTAGATAGCCCATTTATTGAGGAAGGCTATATATCATCACTCTAAAACCAAGTTCCACGCGGACGAAGTCGCTGGCAGAAGCTAATAATATATAACTTGAGTTACACTCTGAAGTCACGTGTTTCAAAATGGCGGGCGTTTGCAGAGTATCTCTAAGAAGATACATGAGTACGTCATTCATTCAATTATCTTTACCAAAATAACTACTAGCATAATGAAATTACATCGTCAAAGCTCTTTGTGACATAATAAAAAAAGACAGAAGGCTAACTCCATACAATTGCTGGGTTGGGCTGTAGTTCACCTCAGACACCATACACAAACGCACATACATACTTATGGGAACTGTGCTAACGTCATACAGTTCTGGCTTCGCTGAAGTTAGCCAATCCGGGCACGCAGTTTGATTCATTTAAAATAGTGATTAAGTGCAATTGAAATGAAACTACCCTTTACGGATTTTATGGCATTCTATTTATATTATTTTATTCCTGACGTTTCGGATCCTTTATCGCAGTTTACCCGTGAAATGCTGTAAATTAATAAATATGTAAAACGATAAAATCCGTAAAAAGTAGTTTCATTTCAATGTCTAATATGCGCGTAAGTGTCAGAAATCAGTAGATTATGTGCAAACATATCGAAATTAGTAAAGACAATATTCATAAATTCCAAACATTGAAGACCTCGATTGTCAATTTTTTATGGGATAGGCGGGCAAACAAGCAGACGCCTCACCTGATGGTAAGCGATTCCCGCCTCCCGCAACACCAGAGGAGTCGCAAGTGCGTTGCCCGCCTTTTAAATTAGTTTGGGCAAAATTTACCGAACCACTTCCATACCTAAAACTTCATTCCATCGTAGAGTAGGAATTGTACACGTACAGATCTTGCGTAATGTGTGTTAAGCTTGATAAGCGCATAACAGACGCGGCAACAACGTGCGGTAGTTATATGTACGATGTAGAGATGAATAGAGAGCGGACATTCTATACATAGTACTAGTACTATAAGTAAGTTAGCTTATTGAGAATTGGCAGACTTCATACACATTCGAGAATATCTCACAGACATGCAGGTTTCCTCACGACGATTTTCTTCGCCGTCTAAGTGTGTCATGGATTAATTAATTCTAAACCCAATAAAGCTTTACTCAACCAATTGCATCCCAGGACTTAACGTCGAGCAGCCGCACTTAGAACCATTGAGGTATTATGTTCTGCCGTATGAAATAGACTAAAATTCTAGGCTGAATAGATTGTGACTAGCTAGAGACGCCTATGATTCGAACTCGACCTAGCTCTTGGCAATTCCAAAATTATGATATTTGATACATGTATGAAGCTTTTGTACAATATTTCGCTGGTTTGTTTGAGTTTGTGAACCTTTCATATTTTACTATTTAACCTTCTGTGTGTATTCTGTGACGTCACCCTATCTCAAGGGGAGCCTCGTCTAAGAGGTATTATCGTGTACAAAACGCGGCGATTTCGCGACACTACCCCGTTTCCCCTATCCCTGTACCCCAACCATCAACGAGAGGCTTACACTGCGACACTTCCATAAAATTCGGCGTACATTACCGCATTTTGTGTGAAGATGTGTACTCAAGTTAGTCGAGAACCGGTAATGTATTACGGTGAGAGATTTTGTCGAGTTTTTGATCCAAGTTGCTGATATGACTGTTTCAAGAATCCATAGCATTGCGGTGATAAATGTTTTTTTTTTCGTCGTCATATGGGGGATGGGAGTTTTATTTTTTCCCTCGTTTCTGCGAGGGTTGAGCGGTTGAACAAATTGAAGTTTTATTACAAGTATTTGCAAGACTTACGTTGCTGGTGGTTGCTGTCAAATGACAATGGTTTTTCTAGAAAATTTCTGATGGGTGAGCAGAAAGGGTGGCTCAAACTGCTTCACATAAAACTCTTTTTCTGTTTTAGAAGAGATGTACTAGAGCTCGTTGTATAATTAATTATGGGAAAGTCTCCAGTCTAGTATCATAAATGATCTTTTATGTTTTTTTCTACATTCTCGGAGTGATATGAAAGGCAGTTTGAAAGTAGCATCAGTGACCGTCTTTTGTTGCAACCGATTGTCATGCATTTTTATTTATTTATTTATTTATAAAGGTACACCAACAGCATATACATCATGCATTAGAAATGAGTCGTCTTATAGGTACAAAATCTGATGTGTATGCCCATTATAGGTATACACAACATTCAAAGTAGCAACACCATTAAATCAATTCTTAAGCTAAAAATATTATTAAATAAAGATTTTAAATTGAATGAACATCACAGTCATTCTAGTTATTCTACTCTACTACTACTACTTTACTACTATATATGTAATGTGTAATGTCTATGTATGTAATGTGTAGACATATTTTATTTAATTCTTGATAGGATTCCGCTTGAAACTGATTCACTCTTGATTTAAAGTCACCCAGATTATTTTGACATCCCATTTCACTAGAAATGTGAATGTCGCAGAGAACAAACTTTGGTAAGCCAAAGCTAAAACTCCGTACCTTGGGAACTCTTACAATATGTGAGATGATTTTTTTCAAAACGGACACAATGATGGCAGTTTTTTTTACGGGATAGGGGGGCAAACGAGCAGACGGATAACCGGATGGTAAGCGATAACCGCCGCCCATGGACACCTGCAACACCAGAGGAGTCACAAGTACGTTGCCCACCTTTTAAAAGGTTTTGGGCCTCCGGTAACCTCACTCACTCGGCGAAACAAAATATAAGGGAATACGGTGAAAAAACCCAAAATAACACACCAGTTACACCAATCTTGTATCAAAGTCATTAGACAATACTAAACCAAGTCATACAATTACGTAAATCGATAAAAAAAACTTCGTTAGCGCGATTTGGCGAATCAACAAAACGATCTAATTTAACGAAACAGTCCGGAATCGGAAAGAAATCTGTTCGGAGCGGACACATTTGAGGAAAAAAAAGAGAAATAACTGTGTGAAGAGGACATTGGCACGAGGAAGTCTACATAATTCCCTTTTTTTTTGTGAAGAAATACTTATGGAGTTTTCCATCTGCGGTGCACGGAGGGTTGTCTTATTTATATTCGTGTGAGTGACACGGGGGTTATGATAAACGGAGGGACATAATTGCCTCAACTGTCTTATGTAGTCTTATGTGCGACTGGTACGCTAGAGGTGTAGTATTCAATTCTCAGATCGAGAAAAGTGTTATTGGGTTTTGGGAGTCTGGACTTGTGGGATCTAAACATAACGGCGAACTGTGGGTATATATTAGTACGACTCTGCCTAACCAATACAGTCGTGATGGTATGTTATGTCGATAAAGACTTTGCCTAGACAGCCTCCTTTGAAGTCTATCTTCAGTCCAACAATGGACCTCAATAGAAGACGATAACAAATCAGCCCATTGTGTCGATAAGAAAACTTCATTAGCACGACTCAGCGAGGAACAACAAACGCTCTAATTTAACAAAATACTACGAATCACGAAAGAAACTATTTTGTTAAGCGCACACAAACGATTTAGCGACACGACTTACTTCTTCTTCGATTCTTTTTTGATTTTGTCCAGATTGCAAAAAAAGTAAAGAGAAATGATGAAAAGAGTAGAGTTGTTTGACGTAGTGGCTAAGCGATCGGGTTCTGCAATACGTATTGTGGGATTGAACCCCATACGGAGCAAATATTTGTATGATGTACAAGTAGTTGTTCCGGGTTTGTGTACATGAGAATTTGTGTTTGTAAATTCACCTACGATACAGGAGAAAAACCTAGAGTGGGGCAATGTTTAAAAAAAATATTTTTCTGGAAAAATAGTGGCCTCAAGTAAGTTTGCCATCTTTCTAACCTTTTCCCAACAAATTCAGGGTCGTCCAGCAGTCGTTCCGTCCTACTAAGTTGCGGAATAATCCGTATTCTCCACGAAAAGATTGTCATCCTAAACCAATCCTCAATTATTTCTTAAACATTATAGTCTGTCTAATTTAGTAGAGTAGTCGAAGTTTAGTTAAACAATTAACGATTTTGACATAAACCTTGTGACTTTTAAAGGCGTTTTTAAATATTTTTTTCTAAATATCTGGCAATCCAACCGTGCAAATCTAAGTTTATAAAAAGACAAAAAGAAAAGGATATTGCCGCCATAATTCGAGCCCGCACGGCGACTATAAACGCCGCTGCAATAAACTTGTTTTAAATCACGACTTGTCGCGTGTCGGTGTCGCCTGCTGTGCGCTATTCCTTAGAGGGCCTGTCCATTGGGTTACGAGTGATTTGTGTTGCGGAAGTTCGGGGCTGAGGGTTGAGGGCAACGCCTTCCCCCGCCATTTATCTCCACATGATAGTTAAATGCAATCTTCTAGTCCGTTCATGGCGCTTTTCTTTATCTGATATTTTCGAGAGATTTCTTAAACCTATATAACTGCCTTAATAGCCACGTGGTCCTGACCGCCACTGCTACGCTAGAGGTCCTGGGTTCGATTCCCAGATCGAGCAAAGTGTTATTGGGTTTTTATATGAAATTCCCAGTAGCAGCTCGGAGTTAGGAATGTGTACCCGGTTAATGGCAATAGGCTCGCCCCCTATTACGTGGGACCTAAACATACCGGCGTACTGTGGGTGTACGCCTCTGCCTAACCCTTCGAGGAATACAGGCGTGATGGTAGGTATGTTCTTAAACCTATCAAAATCTGCTATTCTTTGTAGTTACCAATGAGAGCTTATGATATTTTTATGAGAAGTTAATTATTTACTTAGAGCCTGCTCACAGGCGTGCCTCCAAGAACACATTATATGTATTAGTGTTTTCGTCTATATCTAAATATAATACATCTTAGACATATTCCGTTTTATGCATAATATGATATTGCTCATTAAATTATGTTATGGTCTGATGACAGGTGCTCAACTAACTCACTGGATATTCAGCCGCATCTGGTTTAACTAGGGCTTAAATACAGCAGACATGTATCAAATCTCATGTCTGCTCATATCACCAAAACTAAATAGAGGAAACCAAAAAACAAAAACCCCAATATTGTTCGGAAAATAGGAAGGCGATCGGTAACCAAACTATGTGCACAATAAAGTTTCAAAATATATCTAGTACTGTTTACCATTATACCTCAATAATACGAGTATACTAACAAAACTACCTGATCCATAAAATCTTAAGTCCCCAAATGCCCCAACTTGGGTCAAATACCAGTTGGAGCCGGGGCTGGATGTGTCCACAATTGCTGGTATCCTTCATAATCCCGGGATCGCAATACTACACTTGATACGTCACTGTACTCTCACAGGTAAAGAGCAGAAGCTCAACTATTCAACTGCAGATAAGATACCACATTTGCCAATTCATAATATTGTCATCACGCTTATAATCTCTGAAGTAGAGGTGTACTAACGCGCACCCACAGTTCGCTAGTAAGGAGGCAAGCATATTTATTGCAGCTGGCTGGGCGCAGATCCACACTGAGGTGCTATTGAGATCTTCGGGGTTTTTTCTAGAACATCGATTGACTTAAGATTCGAACTCACACTTGCGATCATATTAACAACGCTGTGTAATATATCCAGAACGTATAATAAGAAATTAGGTTTCTTCTTTTGTATTAAAGGCGAAATGAATCTACCAATAACGAACTACCACCTTTGCTTGTAAGATTGACGCCAAGCAGTTTTACTTTGACGACCTCTGTGGTTTAGTAGTTTGAGTACCGGACTGCTGACCATGAGGTCGCGGGTTCGATTCCCACAGGACACAAAAATGTATGTGATGAATATAAGTGTTTGTGTTCGTTTGGGTGTTTCTTATGTATTATAAGTATGTATTTACAAAAAAAAAGGATATAAGTATTATATCCATTATATAGTACCATAGTACAAGCTCGTCTTAGTTTGGGACTAGATGGTGCTGTGTAAAAAATGTCCCAGAATATTTATTATTTACTGTTTTCCGTCGTGTGTATGCTAGATACAGAGCACAAAAGGTATTTGCTTAAATTGCGTACCCATATTTAGTTTTATGACTATACCATCAAGCCAAACTAGGGTCACTAACACATTTAAATTTACATAAAAAAACATGACATTTTGGGTACCTACCTACATTTTAATTTTATGTGATTCAATTGTTATTCGGAGTGAACCTTCTCATGATTGTTTGTTGTCATACAATTCTTACCCTCAACCCAGGGTGGAGCTTTTAATCCGACGGTGCAAGATTGATGGTAAGTCAGTCGGGGGGGTCGGCAGAGGTGTCTCGTAGGCTAGTTTCACGCTCCGGCTTAAGGGATTTTTTATATTGATTTATTTGTGTTAAGTTGTAAATGGTGATAAGGGTGGAATTTGAAGTGATGGGAAGAATTGATCTGTTTAAGGGCTGCAGTTTATTTGCCATAGACTTGGCGAAAGGTAAAAAGAGGAAAATAGCGTGAGCGTCAGGTTCAGGATCCGATTTCCAGGTCAAACAAAATGTTATTGGGTTTCTCTATGAAATTCTCAGTAACATACTGGTTTCTGACACTTACGCGAATATTAGACATTGAAATAAAACTCCGTAAAAAATAGTTTTATTTCAAATTCTCAGTAACATATTGGAGGCTACATGATGGGACCTAAACATACTGGCGCAATGTCAGTGTGTACCAGTCAATTTTTCGAGTACTTACAAGCGCGATGGTATGTTATATTTGATTATGATATGATTATATTTGTTTGAAGGTAATGTCGTCAGTTATACCAGCACTGTTTCCATGCAATAACATGGGAATTAAACATAATAGAAAACTGTGGATGTGTATACCTCTGCTTAACCCTTCAAATACAGGCGTGAAGCTATCAAAACCTCGCTTGGTTCGGTCCAATTTATAATCTCACCGACTATTTCATTTCCCAGAGGTCTTAGCATCTAAGATACAAGAACATTTGCCGGCTACCTGGCCGTAATTCAACAGGATCATTGGGTTGCCATTAAATAAATTTATTTGGCTGTTTACCGAGAAATTACGGCCAACGAGACTCGGTCAGCCCACCAATATTGGTCCGCCACGATCAGAAATTTTGGCAATGATCAATATTCTGGTTAGAATACCAACTGGTTAGGAGTATCGTCTGTTACCTATTACGTAATATTTACTGGGTTATTTTTAATAGGTACTAGCGACCCGCCCGCGGTTTCACCCGCGCTGCCCCGGTCCTAAGAGTCATAGCGTGATGTTAAATAGCTTAAAACCTTCCTCTTAAATCACTCTATCTATTAAAAAAACCGCATCAAAATCCGTTCCGTAGTTTAAAAGATCTAAGCATACATAGGGACAGACAGCGGGAAACGACTTTGTTTTATAATAAGTAGTGAGTAGTGATATAATATGCAATAGAGTGAATATAGCAAATTCAGCTCTATCTCAACGATGTAATGCTCATATTTCTGCTGAGATAACCGGCAGCGTTGGTAGGTCGCAGAGGTGGAATAATGCTTCGTTTCGACTCTGCGCTAGCATGAATTGACCTTAAGTTGTATTTGATGAAATTCCCAATAGATAGTTAACTCGACTTCTAGATGGCGTGATGAAAATTGTAGCAGATTTTAAGTTGTGATAACGACATTTGATTTAGTTTAAGACTTTTTTGCGTTATCCGCGGACAAACATACAAAAAGACATACAAATAAACCAAAACTCTAATTGCTCTAATAAAGACTCCTCATTAATCTTAAATATCTTCTTTGTACAGACATCAACGAGTCAATGTTATGATAATTTACTGTGTTTTATGGGATAAGGGAGTAAACGAGCAGACGGATCGCCTGATGGTAAGCGGTTACTGCACCACCCATGGACATCCGCAACACCGTGGAGTTTCACGTGCATTGCCTTTTAAAAGGGTTTCGGCCTCCGGTGTCCTCACTCACTCGGCGGTTTTCTGTGAGGCCTTGGTATCACTTCGGTCGAAGGGTATCTCTTGCTTCCTACCTAGACCTGATTGTTGTGCATTAATGAAATATTATTCTTTATTCCAGTTTTTCCAATCCCCCATCACAAAAACTACTGATTGCAAAAATTGGAACACTTACAAAGCCCGGCCACAATAGCTGACCTTCTCCACAAAAGGGTAACATTAACCCTCCATTGTTTCGCACACAATAGCCCAGAATTCCGGCGTTATTTACAGTTTATAATGGCAACATTGATATTACTTATAATATCTGTTGTGTTGGGAAATTTAGATAGTGAAATTGTGTTTAGACCATTGCTTGAAGGTTCGTGATCTTTAGAAGATAATAGGTATTTTAGAAACCACAGGATAGATAGAAATTTGTGGGATGGGGAGGGAAGCTTTGCTCAACCCTGTGATCATAGCGATTAGCAAAATAAAACAACCGTGAAAGCTATTTTAGGTAAAACAGTTTCTTTACTTTCCATTAGGATCAAGAACTGATCAATAATAAAAAAATAAAATAATCTACTGGAACTATACTAATATTATAAAGCTGAAAAGTTTGTTTGTTTTTTTGCTTGAACGCGCTAATCTCAGAAACTACATGTCCGATTTGAAAAATTATTTCAGTGTTAGATAGCACATTTATTGAGAAATGATATAGGCTATCATCACGAAGTAACTATTCCACGCGGACGAAGTCGCAGACAGCAGCTATAATTGATATAAATTGTAAATTGCTTTTAATTATTTTTAAAAGATTAAATAGCTACAAATTGATAATTCTGAAAATTACTGTCTCAATATAAGTCTATACAGGATCATAGTTTCATGTAGACTTTGAGTATCATATTTAGCTTCAAAGTTAAACTACGACGTACTACTGATTTCTGACATTTACGCGAATATGAGACATTGAAATGAAACTACTTTTGGCGGATATTTTTCCGTTGTATTGATATTATATAATTCCTGAGGTTTGGGATCCTTTATAGCATCCATGGTAAAGAGAAGACTGACCACTGACTGCACGACTTACGAAATTACACACCTAAGGTGGTGGACAATATAATATTCTTACTAAACTAAAACTATCCTGGCTATTACTTGAACTAATAGCCAGAACATTAGAGCTTCGAGGCACGAAAAGTTGAAGGTAAATCAGTTCAGAAAAAAATATAAATTTAAAAAGAATATAAAGAAAGTGGTCCATTATTGTTTAGATAGCAACCGCTTTTTTAGTTCAAAGAAACATTTATATTTATCTTACAATTAATTTCCAAGGTTGAAAAGAAATTCATAAATAATCTAGGCTTCAACCACGCAATGGATTTTAGACGTAAATAGTCCGGTAATTTATTCTTTCTTTTTGTACTTTGAGGTGTAATTTTAAATACAACATTTTAGATATAACATCGGTACAAGGAAGAAGAGGTTTGATAAGGACTGAAGATGATAACGATGTTGGTCTCAGAATGGCTGTCGGATAACCATTGCATTTGAGTAACTTTGTACCTAACAAATAATTAAACTTCAAGTGCTGCAATAATAAGGCTAAATGTTTGACGTAGCCGTTAAGGTTTAGAGGTGAAGTTACTGTTCACTTCCAACCTGAAACGAGTATTTCGTTCGTTCTACGTATCTTGTTATGATATTTTTGCATTTTCCATGCTAAAATTATACAGTAATTTTTTGTGAAGGAAAAATTCGACTTTCGGGTAGGATTCCAACCTGCGTCTTCTGGTTAGATACACCAGACGCTATGACTACTTAGCCACCGCGAGAAGTAAAATACAGAATGTAGAAGCAAATTTTGACATGGCGGATGTGACTCGCTGGCTTAATGGTTGGCAGGTTCGAATCATTCCCGTAAGTCGAATTTTTCCTTCACTAAAAAATAACTGTTCCACGTATGTTTGTTTTGAGTTTTAGTGTACTTTGTGATTAATAAAAGTTAATTGTTTTTGTAGATATATAGGGTCAGTTCACTAACGCGAGATCAGCATTTTTTAGGTTAATTTTGTATGATCTGTCGAGAAAAATAAATACACACACAATCACGCTTTTCTCACACAGGTTCAGGTAGAAATAATAGGCTGCCACTTGCTAAAATTCTTAGATACTTCTTTTGCTTCTCCTACATTCCAACATCTCATATACAGGCGCCGGTTGTGTGTACCTACTACACGCATGACCTTTTTGGATAATTAACAAGAATACTAGTAATGTGCGAACCGCACTGCTCGTAAGCTTTTTAAAAAAAATACCTATTATTTTTTTTTTTGGCTAAAACACCATTTTAGACAGTCAGCTTTAATCTCAGTCAGCTTTCTATAATGATATCTAAATAATCCTACCATCACAGGCATTGATAATAAATTACAAGCCTAACACTCCAGCGCTGAATGTCCAATCAATAGCAAACAAAACGCTAACCATTGGTTGAGCCCGGAACAACTAGTTTCAGAACGAAGGAGCAGTTAACTAGAACTGGAACCGAGACTATTTGCGTACCAATACTGAAACACGATCAATTACCGATATGTATGGCTTCTGTTGAACTAACTTGTACGAAGTAGTTCCGCAAGGAGCTATCTTAGGTCCTATACCAAAGTTTGCTCTGCATCAATTGATACGTGTAATTATTTCATGTTAAATACATAGGATTAATTAACTGTGATGGCGCAGACTACGAGGCCTCGTAGAGCGATCTTTGAAATAGACTAGCGATATTGTAGGTATTTATATAAAGATAGTGATAGCCTTAGAGACGGGCAATACCCGCTTGATTGTATTCATGCTATCGTAATATCTCTTAACCTATAATAAAATACATGAACTTCATTGGCAATAAACAGACATGATCTTCAGCTCTAAGCTTTATTAGTTAAGTTGGTACCGAAAAGGTGTAATAAATATTCATTTTAGTATCCTTTACGGTTTTTATGTTCCAAAATGTTTATATTTTAAACTTAAGAAAGAAGTGATAGACTACTTAGACTAGACATTTTCTTAAATCTTTGGATCAATCCGAAGTTAAATAATCATGTGCTCTGACTTAAACCGTGACGGTAAATATCGTAAAAAAACCCGCATAAGGTCAGCGTGGTGGATCATAACCTAACCCCTCTCCTTCTAAGAGAAGAACCGTGTCCATTACTAAGATTCTTAGGGAAACTAAGTTTGCTAAAGTAGCTAATTCATCGTGGGAGAGCCATGATTCAGCAGAAATGGGCCGGATCGATTAGAGTGATACCACGGCCTCGGTGTGTGAAACAACACTCACATTGTGTTTCGCTGAGTGAGTGAGGATACTGTAGACCCAAACCCTATTAAAAGTCAAGCAACGCACTTGCGACTCCTCTGGTGCTGCGGGTGTCCATGGGTGGCGGTAATCGCTTACCATCAAGTGATTCGTTTGCCCACATATCCCATAAAAACAGATGTAAATTCAAGAATTTCTCTGTTTCCCCAATTTCAAGCGTTGAAACCTTAACTTACAATCAGTTTAAATATGGACGGAGTGCTCTCATTCCGTCATCCCTTAAATAACAAGTGTCCGGATCCGGAGTTACAGGACAGCCGGACAACCGGAGTTATACGAGCAACCTTTGACCGGAATCTATGGACTAACCCGGCCAGGACGTTCATTTTGATTTCAGGAGGTTTGGGTCGAATTGTATTGGGAATATCCTGCAGATTATTGTTATTGGTACTGTTTATGAGGAATACCGACTTGACCTTTTGCTTTCAGTTGTATTTAGCATACATAGGTATGTAGCATCACGCTTGCATTACACGAAGGGTTAGGCAGAGCAATTAAATACGATATTTCCACCGTGGAATTACCATGCTTCGGCACGGATGGGCCAGCTCGACCAGAGTGATACCACGGCCTCACAGAAAACCAGCGTGAAACAAGGCTTACGTTGTGTTTCGCCGATTGAGTGAGGTTACCGGAGGCCTAAACTCTTTAAAAGGCCGGTAACGCACTTGCGACCCCTTTAGTATTGTGTGTGTCCATAAGCGGCTGTAATCGTTTACCATCAGGCGATCTGTCTGCTCGTTTGCCAAAAACAATCACAATTTAACTGACATAATTACATACAACTATTCCCAATAACTGAACATAAATGCAAATACCGAACTGTTACAGAGAATTTCATAGAAAAATGCTTCACCCGACACGAGAACTGAGCCGAGGACCTCTAACTCGACAGACACATATAACAACTAGACAAAACCGACAATGAAGAATTATTAAGATTGAATTTTATTAGATTTTTTTATTTTCGTTATTACAATGTTAGATTTATTTTTTAATGTTTGTTAATTATGTGTCCCATAACAGCATTCAACTCACTTGTTAGTATTGAAATGACCTAGTTCTCGATTCACATTTAAAACTAGGCTAAATAATTCTCAACAACAACGAAGTTATAAAATATAATGTTTTACCATCACGACTATATCCAGTAAAGGGTTAGCCAGAGCTGTATTTCCGACGGTAACGGAATTGTACCGTAATCTATGATTGATAACTCATCTCGACATTCGTTTCTTGTGTATAATAAAGGATATTCTATTTTCTAACGGACACTAGAGAAGTAATTTGTTTGGGTGTTTCTCCTAAGAGATGTTTAGTTAGGAAACGTCAGCGCCATCTAGTATAAGGAATCTAAAACAGTGATTTGTAAAAGAATATTGAAAATATTTATTTACCGAAATAATCAATTTCATTTATTACAAATTGATGGCCAAAAACCATTAAGGTTTGAAAACGACTTCAATAAAAGTAATGTATAAATGGCAAAATTAAATTTAATATTATAACTTGAAGGTTCCGCATTATTAACCCTGCCACCGCCGCGCTCGGTACAATAACCGCAAACAAAACGAATTCCGTCCCGAATACTTGTATAACTATTTTATCTATTATTGCGGCGAACAAGGATGTGGCCGTGACCTTGGGAAATTTAATGTTCATTAGTAGAAATACTCAAGTATTAGGAAAAACAGCCATTTCAAGGAACAAAACAAAGGTCATGCGATCCAATCTAAGGGTTTATCGTATTTGGAGCTACATGATAAATTGTTACGAGGACAAAAACTGGCATCAGAATATACCTACATTTTTGCGTTAATGTCTTTATTTATTTAAGAAATAAATGATTATTATTACCTACAGGTACTATAAAAAACCTGTGTTTATTACAGGTTGGAGCAAAAACTATTGAATAGATTTTAATTTTGTTATCACTGTTAGAAAGTATATTATCCAACTTAAAAACTGGTGAACTTCTTATCTCAATTAATTAATCGGATCCTGAGATACAACTTGACCTCTCTGATGTGAAAGTCAAAGTCAAAATGTCTTATTTCAATTAGACCAAATAAGGTACTTTTGAAAAGTCAAAACTAGGTGCACGGTTCCAAAAAGTGGGTCGTATGTAGAAGAGCCGACAAGAAACTCCATAGCTACTCTTTGTAAAATAAAATAATCACAAATACTAAACTTTGTTTTAAATAGTTGCTGAGAATTATGCAGTTTGATGAGTAGGTTATTTTCATTACATTACAAAAAAAAGAGATTGCCACAGCAGGTACTTATTAATAGTTAATTATCACGCGCTTAAACGGTGAAAGAAATCATTGTGAGGAAACCTGCAAGCCTGAGAGATTTTCTCGACGGCGTGTGAAGTCTGCCAACCCGCATTAGGCTAGCGTGGTGGACTATAGCCTAATCCCTCTCATTGTGAGAGGAGACCCGTGCCCAGTAGTGGGACATAATATAATGGGTTGATTATGTTATGTATTCTAATTGACGTGGTTGGGGTGTTGCGCTAATTCAGTTGTAATTATAATTATTATGTATTTCTGTCACCAAGTATCAGATCACTTGACTAGCACAACAGCCTATTGGTTGGAGCGCCGGCCACGGATCGTACGAGTTTGAATCCAGGATGCTGCCTAAAACACCCAACCAAAAGACCATTAAAACTCAATTTGATAGGCAGACACGGATCATTTCCCGAAGATTCGAGTAAGGGATGAGTTCACAAATGAAGTTATGTCAGACGCTGGCCAGAGGGACACAGCGAGGGGTGGCACCTAAGTCAATTGTTACAGGACTCCGGTTTTTGTAGGGTTAACGTTATTGTGTATTTATGTAGATACGTAGGTCAGTACTGTAGAGATTGCCGTAAGGACATCTTACTATGGTTTGGCTGGATGGAAAATCAATAAAGAATAAACAATGATTCAAATATGTGGTGTATATATATATTTTTTTTTGGTCGGTACCTTTCACCTTTTGCCCCTTTAGGCAGGTATTACAATTTATGGCCATAGTAGATATCTATGCATCACTAAAATGACCTTTAAACATAGGAAATTAGACTGACTACAATATTTAACAAAAAACTATACAAGAAAACTTACATAAACACAATAAAAAAATATTCTCTAGTATCTATTTGTTTTTGAAACGCGTTTCAATTCGGTAGAGCACAGCCTTAATCGCATAAAATTTAAATGCGCGTTTGCAGTTACATTTTGAATCCATATGCAGAATTGTGTGCAGTTAAAAATTCACAATTGTGCATACGGAATGGCGAGCCGCCTGCGGGGAAATACCACGGAAACAGAACGAGTGGCGGCGATTCTCACAGATTCATTCTTATAAAATGTTGAAAAACCCGATGTGATGGCTTGTGAAACCATTTTTATGGCATTAGGTTATATGCCAACATTCCTATATTCCCAAAAGGGTTAGGCAGAGGAATACAGTACACCCAACAACTTAATATTAAATACTAGCTTCTGCCCGCGACTTCGTCCGCGTAGCGTGATGATATATAGCCTTCCTCAATAAATGGGCTATCTCACACTGAAAGAATTTTTTTAATCGGACCAGTAGTTCCTGAGATTAGCGCGTTCAAGCAAACAAACTCTTCAGCTTTATATATTAGTAATAGATTTTACAGGGAGTCCTAATGTGGGGTTCAGAGAATCTGTGTAACTTACCACATAAGTAACAACCTGTAAAACTCAGCTTAGTAATAAGGTTTGTTGTATTTGTTACATTAATTATATAAATAAATTAAAATACCTACTATTTTTTGTGACTTTTTTTACATTTTTCATGCTAAGATTATAAAGTTACTAGCTTCTGCCCGCGACTTCGTCCGCGTAGCGTGATGATATGTAGCCTATAGCCTTCCTCAATAAATGGGCTATCTAACACTGAAAGAATTTTTCAAATCAGACCATTAGTTCCTGAGATTAGCGCGTTCAACCAACCAAACAAACAAACAAACAAACTCTTCAGCTTTATATATTAGTAGTAAGATTTAGTGAAGGAAAAATTCGACTCGTAGCTAAGGCAGGATTCGAACCTGCGTCTTCGGGTTAGGTACACCAGACGCTATGACCACTAAGCCACCGCGTCATTGCGAGTCGAATTTTCCTTCAATAAATAACTACAAAAAAAAATACCCCTGAACTGTTGTTGCAAGCGTCCATAGAGTACGGTAACCGCTTACCATCAGGCGGTTCGTATGCTTGTTTGACACCTTAGTGATATAAAAAACGTTTACTGGTCAACAGATACCGATGAAATGTAGGTGCATAATTTTGTCTTTCAAAATCTAAGTTGCAGATTGAATTTAAAAAAAAAAAAAAGCTTACTAGCAATGCGGGTCGCACATTACTAGTATTCTTGTTAACCCCTCGTGCTAAGCTAGATTGCTTGTGTTATGAGTGGGTTCACGTCGGTAGTGCAATGGGTGGGGTACGAACAGGCAACCATATGATCGCAATTCCGACGCCCTAGCCATTAGGCTACCGCCGCTTATTTGTACCCGGCTCGTTGCCTATTACATGGGAATCACAGGAATCACATTTGTGTTAAATATTACGTGAGTAATTTCCCCCAATTACCCTTATCTTAATTTGGTCCAAACCCTTTTTAACAGTAATTACTTACAAAACAAACTTTTAACGACATATGGATGACATTTTAATTTTACTAATCCATTGATTAACTGCCTCAATAACCAAGTGGTCCTGACCGCGACTGCTACGCTAGAGGTCCTGGGTTCGATTCCCAGGTCGAGCAAAGTTTTATTGGATTTTTCTATGAAATTCCCAGTAGCAGCTCGGAGTTAGGAATTTGTGCCCGGTTAATGGCAATAGGCTCGCCCCCTATTACATGGGACCTAAACATACCGGCGAACTGTGGGTGTACATTAGTACGCATCTGCCTAACCCTTCGGGGAATACAGGCGTGATGGTATGTTATGTTCCATTGATTAATCTCACAAATTATATTTACCAACCAAACGTAACACGTAACCCAGATATTACGCGAATTGGCCGGAATATTTGGCAAATTTAATATATAAAACATATGAATCGTTCACTCTCCCCGGGGCTTTCGCGTAATAGCGTATTACGCTTGACGGTAGCGTCAGCAAATGAGGCGGGTCATTAAAATGTTTTATTTATTGGCACCGAGAATTGTAAATTTCGGAGCATGCCCAATGATTTGACTGAGGTGTTGCTAACCATTTATTAATCCACTGGCCATTATTTTAAATATGATGAGGTGTGTCGGGTATGCTACCTTTGCCATGTAAATGCAGTTTTTATTGGCTATGGATACCGCTTGCCATCAAGTGAGCTGCATGGTTCTTGATTTAGAAGGATCTTTGAGTTTGTTTCGATAAGCCGGCAAAACAATTAGCATAACCCACTGTATTTATAAACAGTAATGTGCATACATAATTGTGTACACCACCTTACGAGTAATACAGCGAATATAGTCAATAGGCGCCGCTTCGACAGCCCGTATACTTTAATGAAAGTTTATTAAAAAATTAAAACAACTTTTGCTAAAAAGTTCGGAAAAATCACTTAAATCTAATTCCAATTTCTAGACAATACTGATATCTGAAGGATAAACTGGTTGTTAGGCTTTTTAGGCTTTAGAATACCTACCACTAACTATAGTAATAAATGTACGAATTTCAACCTTAACAACGTGGACCGAAAGCTTTTTCGCGCTCCGTTGCAACCAGGAACGTACAAAATAAATAGTATTAACCGACACTTTCTTCATAAACATATATCGAGTCAGTTTTTCCTAACTCTAACATTATTCCTAACACTAACACACGCAAAGATTATCATGAGGTTATAAAATATTCATTTTAATGTTATATCTAACTCAACGGCTTTTGATCTGATTATTTAAAATATCAAAAGGGAAAACTTACAACAGAATTAACGATCAAACGAGAATTTCACGTGAAATTTGTGAAATTAAATGTTGTGGGTTTAAGAAATTACGTCAGAGTTTGTACTCTGACGTTACTTTTAAGTGTTTCAGAAGATTATTTAAGTAAATATTAAAGTATTTCCTGAAATATTTCTTTGTGCTCCAAATTCTAAAAAATAACCTTTTTATCCGGATCAAGCCTTCGGGCGTAATACCTATAAGTGAGATTTTGTTTTGTATTTCGTAAATTAATTTTTATACCATTATTCATAGGCGATTGATTATCAAAAAGAATTTCAGGGCTAATTCAAAAAAATTGTCCCATTTTCAACATGATACTTGACTTTTCTTATTTCGTTATATATCGTATATTTCGTTTTCTTATTTTTGGGTTCGATCCCCACACGGAACAAATATTTGTATGATCTACAAGTAAGAGTAGTTGTTCCGGGTCTGGGTGTTTTTATATGTGAGAATTTGTGTTTGTAAATGCACCCACGATACAGGACAAAAATCTAGTGTGGGGCAACGTTATAAAAAAAATTAATAAAAAAAATATTATACCTGAAAGTATCAAATTCTCCCGAAATAGTAACAGTAACAAATATATTTTTTTCAGTTGGAAAACAAAACAATTGAACAAACTGTAGACGATCAAATACAGCTGTTGTTTGACAATGGAACCTCATTGTAAACTGTTTACCTTGAATTATGTCACTTCAAAAGGATGGTTGAACCCAAGAATTGGCTTTCAGGCGTTTGTTTACTTTGCAAATAGGAAATGCTACAGTCGCAACGAAACGGTAAATTAATTGTTTTGTTTATTGGTGGTGTTATAACTTTAAACACCACAGTATCACGCTGGGTGGGTACGCACTAGATGACAGATAGCTAATCTCCATCCATCCCTTACCGTAGTTACCGCTTGCCTGCACTTTGTTGTAATATTTGTTGTTCATAAACCAAGGTTTAGGGGGCGAACGAACGTATCATACAAAGTCAAAATGTTTTATTTCAATTCGACCATTAAAGAAGGTACTTTTGAAAAGTCAAAACTAATTGCACGGCTCTAAAAGGTGGGTCTTATGGAGAAGAACCGGCAAGAAACTCCATAGATACAATTTAAAAAACAAAACACAATTACAATATTAAGCTATAACAACTTTGTTTTAAATAGTTGCTGAGAATTATGCAGTTGGATATGTAGGTTTTTTTCATTAAGTACATTAAAAAAAGAGATTGCCATAGCAGGTAAGGACTGACCAGCCCCATACATGTATATATCGCTATTTATTTCACCCTGTTTACGCTTTCCCAATGCATTCAAAAGGAATTACGAAATGACAAATAAAAAATGCATTATGCAGAATGATTAATTTGCATATTATAAAAAATCATTACGCTGACATATTTGCAGCCAGTACAAAATGGTGGCTTCTCACACGGAAATTGTAAAGCAAAATTGGGTAGTCATTTCATAAATTGCATTTGACCTGACCCGCCATCGCCCCCCGGCGCCCCTCGTAACATTAAATCTGAATATTGCCACGTTCAATAATTTCATATAATATATTAAATAATATTTACATGTAATACACATTTTGGGGGAAGTGTGTTGGATAACATATTTAGGGTAAAATGATATGATTTTTTTGCTTACCCTACTTTAGCTTATTCCTTGTTTCATTTGCAAGTTTTTCTGGTTTAAGAAATTGACAAATATACAAAAGACAAACAATTTTACTAAGTCGTGATAGCCTAGTGATATGACCATTGGACTGCCAAGTCAAAGGTCTCGAGTTCAAATCCAAGGCACGCACCTCTGACTTTTCGAAGTTATGTGCGTATTAATAGTTAATTATCAAGCGCTTAAACGGTGAAGGAAAACATCTTGAGGAAACCTGCATGCCCGAGAGATTTTCTCGACGGCGTGTGAAGTCTGCCAACCCGCATTAGGCTAGCGTGGTGGACTATAGCCTAATCCCTCTCATTGTGAGAGGAGACCCGTGCCCAGCAGTGGGACATATAATGGGTCGATTATAAACAATTTTAGTAATAAACTGTTACGGGATAGTTATGACAACTGTCTTATTAGCCTTGTGGTCTTTAGCGCGACTGCTACGCTTCAGATGTTGGGCTCGATTTCTAGGTCAAGCAAAGCGTTACAGGGGTTTTCTTTGCAATTCTCAGTGGCAGTTTTAATTTGAGCCCGGTTATTGACTCACCAAGGCGCGTCGCTAATACATGGGACCTAAACCTAATGTCAAATTATAAGTTATCGAGCATCATATCAATATCTAGGGTGCTATTTAGTATAACAAAACCTAATCACACTTTGCTCAAATTGAGAATCGAACGCAGAGCTACACCTGAGAGGCCACTAGCAATAATTGAAGCAGGCAATCAAATATTGTTTCAACGAAGCACAGAGCAAAGCAAATTAAAACTAGAAGAAAACTGCAAAACAGCACAACTCATATACTCCTATCCTACTAGACTATTCCTAACAAAAGCAACATAAAAAAGAAACTGGCGCACACAATGACACTCGGATCAACAAACACAAAAATATGGACGAATTTGTAAAATCACAAACCGTAATAGGACGGATCAAAAGCTCGTGTTCCATTTTACTTTAAACCACATATCAGAAACAAACAATAAGACCTAGACTGAAATCTAGGCAGATAGAAAAACTTTAATTAAATGGACGCACTAACAAACGTTACCCAGAGGTTTCATCTCCAAAAGGATTGCTATAGATTTGGTTAATAAAGTTGACATTTGAGTTATGAGTTCCGCATACGAAGAATAAAATTGTTTTGTTTTTTTTTTTGGTGGGAATGCTTTGAGTGAGTTAGAAATAGATAGAGCTTTCTTCTTGTGAATTTTTCATGATAATATAACTAAATATCATAGGTTTTTTACATAAAACGCTTATCGTAACTGCAAATAAGTTATTCCACAAAACAACAAAACGTGGGTAGCGGTTTGATGAACGTATCGCAATGGCAATTCAGCTGGAAGCCATTTAGCTATTTTACATAACAGACCTATTTTGTAAAGCAGCTGGAAGTTATGTAAAATAGCGAATTATACAATTCTACTACGACATACCTATATAATGTAGGTAAGTGATATATAGTATAGTAGTCAGAGCATGTCATGCTCACTAAAAAGTCTTGCTGATGGTGGCGTTGTGTGTCGGGTCGTTTTATTCCCTACAACATGGTTGAGTCAGACGACGCTGACACACACGTCATGCTCGTGAACGGGCGCCGTCTGTCGGGACTGGTCGGCTCTTGACATGCTATGGTAATCACTTTTCTTTTCTTTGGAAGGCAATTGATCGTAGTTTATTAATTCAATTGTTATCAGCACATCAAGCTGCATGATTCTCACATTATAACAACTAAATTGTAAAATAAATCATTGTTATAATCTTTGTTGAAAGGAGTATCTATGGAGTTTCTTGCCGGTTCTTCTCCATAAGACCCACTATTTGGAACCGCGCACCTAGTTTTTGACATTTCAAAAGTACCTGTATTACTGGTTTATTTGAAATAAAACATTTGACTTTGACTTTGACTTTGACTTTATATCTACACACTTCAGTTTATCTTATTTTACAATTGATGTGATAATGTTGATATACTTTTTGCACAGCTTTTAGCACGTTTAAGCATGAAAACATCCTTTGATTTAATCAACCGTCTGACGCTCATTTACTCTCCAAACCCACAAAGAGTTTCCAAAACTAACCAGTCTCCAATTTACCAAAGAACCTAAGACCTGCGTATCCCTAAAAATGCACAATTACACGAGCCCGCACGAGTTCGCTTCTAAAATTGAATATCGCGACCGAAGCCCGCTCCATACATCACGACACAAATACTGAGCCAACAGTAAACTTTGAACTTGATCTAGTTTTGATGTAGATAGAACTTTTGATATAAATGTTTTGAATACAAAGTTGCAGTTATATCTAAGATAACTTCGGCACGAATGGGCCGGCTCGACCGGAGTGATACCACGGCCTCACAGAAAACTCACTTACTGTGTGTTTAAAAGGAGGGCAACGCTCTTCTGACTCCTCTGGTGTTGCGGGTGTCCATGGGCGGCGATAATCGCTTACCATCAGGTGATCCGTCTGCTCGTTGGCCCCACAACCCATAAAAAAAAAACTGAATATTCATAGTCTGTAGTGTACGTGGTAGTTCCCGCAACGCCACAGAGATGGCGACACTAAAAAATGCCGGAAAGCTTTTAAGCTCACGTCACCGTGGTTACGGGAGAGAACTGATTGGTAGCCGTGCAGACGCGCGGGCGATAGGTACTATTCTAGTAGTAATAAGTACTAATTTCATTATAAAATAAACAAAATAGTGGGGCACTGAATCCTTGCGTTGCTACAAAATTTATGTTACAAGAGCTAATGTTATCTCCTGACAATTACGTGAACTCAGTTTTTTGCAAATAAAAGTCTAAAATGATACAAACAGTTTAGATTTAAAAAAATATTCTAAGTATATATTTAATAAGCGAATCAACCGCAAAACATTACATAACCTAATAACGTTTCCTGAAATGTTCAAAAGATTATGCAAAAGTTTACTGATTATAAGATTCTGCCGTATGTATGTTAGGTTCAAAGTGAAGTCTGTTGCTATTAACTGAGGATATTAACATGTTACTCGAGGAAGTCACGTAAGTACATACAATCTTCGCATTGGTACTTAGCTACTTACTTACTTACTGGGATCTAGCTACTGTTTAGGAAGGTGGTACAGTAAATAGGTGATGTTTTCTATTGCGGCAGTAATTGTCTGGGATAAAAACGAGTAGTACTATAATATGAATTTCATGTGAATCTAATTTTGTACACTATTTAAATTTGGTGTATTTCATATATCTTAGCAGCCACTAAACTAGTCAGTCTGATTTAGTGGCTGCTTAGATATTATTTAACTAAAGTTAACGATAAACGCGCTTAATCAAGCGTTTCAACCGCGGCGTTTTCCCGCTCGTCTGTGCGCTCCTCCGAGTATGCCCGTTGTTTTGTTACGTCGGCAACAATGCTGATATCGAAACATCGCGATGTCGCCCTGCAGCCGACACGCTCTATAATTCAGTTATTTGATTCCGTAAATTTACGTAGCCATTAACTGCACTGCGCGGTGTAAATTAGATTCACTTCGACACCTATACGTCGAGTGCAGTGGGTTCTATTCAAACTTGAGACAAGTATTTCTTTTCTTTTCTCTACTATTATAAAATTGTAAAAAAGCTGTCTGTATTTGTGATATTAACATACCATCACGCCTGTATTCACGGAAGGGTTAGGCAGAGGCGTAATAATGTACACAGTTCGCCGGTATGTTTTAGGTCTTATGTAATAGGAGGCGAGCCTATTGCCATTAACCGGGCACAACTTCCAAACTCCGAGCTGCTACTGGTAAGTTCATAGAAAAACCCAATAACACTTTGCTCCACCTGGGAATCGAACCCAAGACCTCTAGCGTAGCAGTCGCGCTCTGGACCACTAGGCTAATAATGAGGCAGTTATATAAATGTATTCTGATGTTTTTGTTCCTTAAAGTTTCCTGCGACAAAGAGCTTGTTTTTTTTTTGTTTTGGCGCCACACTTTTTGTGTATTTGCCAGTGTCAAGTATTAGAATAATCAAGTAGGTAAAATTTCCCATCATGGGATTGTATTATGGCACCACACTTTTTGTGTTCGCCAGTGTCAAGTATAATGTTCAGTTGCCCCAATAAAACGGTAGAAACTTTATTGAGGCTTCGATGGAGTTTAGGAGTGAACCCAAAAGTCACGATTTTCAATTCTATATCATTCGCCTACACTCTCACACGTTTACGAACACTTAATGGTTAATTATCCACCATAATTACATATTAAACTTCAGAAATTCAAGAGAAATTCAAGTTTTGAAAAATAATATAAAATCGACAATGTGCACTTTTTATTTTCCCACCTAAACTCCAAATGAGCTTGTTGCATAGTGCTAAAGTTATATACAAAAAAATAAAACAAAATAGAAATGCGGACCGCAGAGTAGGCTATCATGGTGGAATACTGCTTAACCCCTCATATGCTGAAAGGAAACTCGTACCCAGTAGTAACCAAACCGGTCGTAAATACCAGTTTACAGTCAGTAACCCGCTAGAGTTAACGTAAACATTTTCACGAAGCGAATAATTATAAATATTGATTAAATACAACATCAACAGCGAGGGTTATGTTTTAAGTAATGAGATTAATTCGCGATACAAACTTCGGGCGCAAAATAAATAAAGCCTTTTTAATAATTATAAAGGGGTCTTTGTTTTTATTGAATTAAGCCACCTAGTGGTAAGTAGCCATCGTCGCCCATGGCCACCTGCAACACCAAATTTGAAGAATATGATGTTATGAGCTTTTCTATTCATTAAAATTACTTTGAATTATGTCACTTTTATTAGAAAGGTGCGATATCATACCATCAAGCCGGTTTTTCCCGACAGATTAGGCAGAGGCGTGCTAATGTACACTCACAGTTTGCCGGTATTTTACGTCTGTAATATGGAGCGAGCCTATTGCCATTAACCGGGCACAAATCAAAAGTCCCGCTACTGAGAAGTTCATAGAAAAACCCAATAACAATTTGCTGGACCTGGGAATCGAACCCAGGACCTCTACATTCACGTTTAAAACCACTAGACTAATGTAGAGAAATGTTTATAATAAAAAAAGGTAAGCTTGTATGATTGGCGTTTCCCTACACAATATTTTCTTCCAATTTGTTCAATATTCGTGGGTGGTCCCTGCGTCATTGCGGAATATAGATTAGACAATATTTTTCTCTGAGACGAGTTTTTTAAATAGATTTTCGTACATCGTTTCTGAAGTACATCAATTCAAATTATGTCTAACTAGCGACCCGCCCGCGGTTTCACCCACGCTGCCCCGTTCCTAAAACTCGTAGGGTTATGTTAAAGAGCTTAAAACCTTCCTCTTGAATCATTCTATCTATCGAAAAAAACCGCATCAAAATCCGTTGCGTAGTTTTAAAGATCTAAGCATACATAGATATCTAAGCAACCACGAGAACCAAAACCACGCTTGTATTGGAAAAGACTAGAACGTTCTAGTTTAATAATTTTATTAAATTAATTTAGTATTTCCATTTGCTAGGCATCGCATGTCAATCCCTAAAATCCCGGCCGTGTTAGATCACATGAATTTTATATTGACGTTCAATTTCCAAACATTGACAGGTCGGGTTACAGTAATCGATATGAATACTATCGATTGGCTACAATTTATTATAGCATAAACTTTCATAACTTAAACCTAAATAATGGTTGAGCTACACGATGACTGGTGTATGCGTGCCGTCAGTTAGGACAGGTCCACTCAAGACTGCTATGGCTCTTTCTTCAAAAGGCCTGTTCAGATTTTGCCCTACATCGTAACATACAATATCTTATAATACTACTACTACTGTCTCGACTATAAAAGAGACCACGATTCTCTGAGTTTGTTTCGGCGTTTCTTCTCAGAGGTCGTCAGATAGGATATGCTGGCGCCATCTAGTAAAAAAATGTCAAATGACTTGTAAAAGTGTCTTTTTAAAATCTATTTACAGAAATAAATATCATTTATCATCTTTTATCATTTAAATGTCATTGATATTCACTATTAGTGCGGTAGGTTCAATTACCTCAAATAAACTCGAAACCTACGGGGCCGATTTCAAAAAATATTTCATCATTTGAATGCTACATTACTTCCAGATTAACATTAGGCTATAGAATATTTAGAATAAAATAAAGAATTTCTACACCCGTGCAAATACAAATGATCTTTCATTCTTTTATGATTATTTTCATGCTTCGGCACAAATGGGCCGGTTCGACCGGAATCCGACGGCCTCACGGAAAACCGGCGTGAAACAACAATTAGATTGTGTTTCACCGAGTGAGTGAGGATACCGGAGACCCAAATCATTCTAAAAGGCGGGCAACGCACTTGCGACTCCACTAGTGTTGCGGCTGTCCATGGCTGACGGTAATCGCTTTCCATCCGGCGCTCCGTCTGCTCGTTTGCCCCTAACTCATAAAAAGAAAGTCCCAATCTTCTAATTTTAGATTCATAAAGTATTTGAGTTCTTTGCGGTATACAAAACCCTACATTGTAATACTTTCCTAGCAACAATATATATAACTATATTTGTATTTTGTTACATGATGTGGAAGTCAATCTTCTACATTTAAACACACAAAACTAGGTCAACAACCGTTTAGTTTGTAGTTTCTTTCATTTTAGACACCGGCACCGACACATGTTATGTAATTACACACAGCGACGTATACATTGAAAACTTCAAGTCAACCATCTAAATTTACTTGAGATTATAAATCCATTTCACCAATATAACATTTCCGTAACGAATAAATTATTTATCTTATTTTTTTTATAAAAGTTACATACCTCTTTCAGCAGCAGCACGTCCGCCCCCGACGACGGCCAAGACGAGAATGATCAGAACCGCTTTCAACGCCATCTCGTGTCAGTTACACTAATCACACCATTACCACTACACAATTCACTATTATATTTTATTTACACAACACTAATAAACTCCTTAAAACATGTTTAGTCGGTTTTCATTCGGATTTTAACCTGTAAAAGAGAAAAAATAATTAATATAATTTACTTGATTTGCAGAATTTATTCAATGAATATAATTTTGTGAATAATTGTATCAATAGTACAATGTTTCACAGCGGGAATTGTGTTATAAATGTTTGTTAATTGTTTAATTTTATTTATTTGGCTGTAATATTATCTATCTGGTCCGCTCGGCTCGAATACCTACATTAATTCATATTAACCCTGGAGATTTATTGTATCGCTTTTTTAATAGAAATTTATTTCAGAGATTTTTAGCCCATATATGTATTAATATCGTAAAACAACACGGCATGGATAAAACTTTTGAATTCTAAAGAATATGAGAAGAGGTTTTTACTTCCATACATGTTATAAAAAAAGTCCCTCAGTGCATCTGTCTGTCAGTTCGCGATAAACTCAAAAACTACTGAGTGATTCATGAGGACGGTTTCAAGTTTTTAAATTTCATGTTCTGACCCTTGAATAGGGCAACGCGGGTGATACCGCGGGAAAAATGCTAGTAAAAGTATAAAGTTTATCTATTATTCTGTAAACTACCTCAATCTACACTATCAGTCCAGTAATCGTAAGTGTGGCTGTTCAGCATGCGGTCCTGGATTCGATTCCAGGTTGACCAAAGTGGCTGGTAGTCGTTTCGATACAATTCTCAGTAGTAGTTCGAAGTTCAGATTTATGGATGTTTAATAGCAACTGTACAAATAATAGCATTCTCAGTCACAGTGAAGTCACCGTTACGTGTGTTGGCATTCAAAATACATATAACTGTTCAGGTTATACATCACAATAATACTAGTGATGGCACATTGCCAGTCCCGCGTACATACATCTGAAGTCATTTCCCTCTGTGAATTCTTACAACTTCCACTACTTGAAAACTAATTGTCGCAGTCACATATTTTTCACAGTTTAACGAACAAAGTGCATTTTTGGCACTGACTAAAGACAGGACAGATACTTATGAGTCAAGCAGTGATCAAAATCTGACTACAAAATTCAATGAACCTAGAATGGATCCCTGAGGCATTACACTATAAAATATTGTGAAATTGTAAGCATTTTACATTTATTCACTGTTATTTTATATTTTTTTGGTGGTCATGAATATAATATATTCATAAGAAGCATAAAAATACGGTAAATTATTTCGTGTTGCTCTCGATTTCGGTGTTTAACATTTAAAGGCAGTATCGAATGCTGGATTTGGTACGAAAAAAAGTGAGAGAGGTCAATTACCAGTACGGCTGCTTTGCTAGAGGTACGGGGTTCGATTCCCAGGTCGAGCAAAGTGTTGTTGGGTTTTTCTATGAAATCTACGTAGCCACTCGAAATTTGGGATTTGTGTCCGGTTAATGAAATAGGCTCGCCCCCTATTACATGGGACCTAAACATTTTGACCTAAACAAATTGTGCCGGGGTGTACCTTAGTACACCTCTGCCTAACCAAGAATAATAAAAGCGTAATGGTACGTATGTCATATGCATTAACGCATAAACAGTGAATGATAATAAATACAATTACTGAAGCTATAAGCTATCGATGATTTTATTTAAATGTTACCTTAATAAGTGGTTTAGTATGAAATAATTTTATACCTTAAATGAGTTCGTGACATATCCTAAGTAAATAAATCAATTAATATAATATTTTGCCGATTTTAAGGTGACACAGGTATGATCTAGATACTTGTAATTATAATACAATAAATAAAATCTTTATTCTTTACATTGCTATTGTAGTTTTTCTACGATTTTCTTCTGTATGAAGAAGATCGTAGAAAAACTATCGAACGAACGTTTTTCTGCCTTTACAAACACAGAATTCCAACTTTAAAACTGGTGAGCTTCTTATCTCAATTAATTGAACGGATCCTGAGATACAGCTTGACCTCTTTGCAGCTTTGATGAAGTCCATACAAAGAAGAGATCATCGCTGTTAGTTTTTTTATTAAATAATTTTTGGGATCCATATAGCTTCACGTGAGCGAAGCCGCGGGAAAAATCAAATGTTAGCTAAATTTTGTTTTAACCCTTTAACGATGACCGACAAGCGATTGTTCTGGAGCGGCGTGGCATGCAGAATGTTGGGCTATTAATATCCCAACCACATCACTTTGGTTCCGTTAACCGAAATAAACCCAGTGCAGACAGAAACTATTTCTACTCGAGCCAGATACGCGAATATCATGTTGATATGATTACGTGCGTTTTAGCTTAGGCTAGATAATATATTTTACTTTCACATTGTAAGAAAATGCTAAACAAAATTATGTACAGTGTAGAAAGTAGGTACGATCACTGCGGGAGAGCTATGCTTTGGAACGAATGGGCTCGACCGGATTGGTATGACCTTCGAGAAAAACCGGTGTGAAACAACGCTTACGTTGTGTTTTCGCCAAATGAGTTAGGACACTGGAATCCCAAACCCTTTTAAAAGGCCGGCAACGCACGTGCCTCGCCTTTGGTGTTGCGGGTGTTCATGAAAGGCGGTAATCGCTTACCATCAGGCGATCTGTCCGATCGTTTGCCCCTTATGCCATAAAAAACAACGATAAGTGTCGATGTTTGTATGTATTGTGTAATGGTCTGTATGCAGACTACACACCATATTCAATGATTGAATGATGAGTTGGAGTAGAAATCGGTGTAGGTTTATTTTCTTTCTCAGTCTGATTTTTTTTTAATTCTTGATAGGGTTAAGCTTTACCGCCAGTTCGTTGCCATCTACTATGGAGCGCGCTTGCCTAGAAGAAACCGATTCACTCGTGATTTAAAGACACCCAGATCATATTAAGACAGGCGTATTACATATTAGCAAGTGGCCCTAGGGATTTGTTTCCAACGGAAAACAAGTATTGTGTTTAAATTTAGTAAGATTACGATTTTGTTCATGATCTACTATATGTCCATCTATCACTTGTGATGCTTAACTTGTCTAGGAACAAAATTAAATTTGTATTTATAAAATTGATGATTAGTTACTTCAAGATTTAAAAGCAGTAACAACAAGTTGTTATTGTGCGAATTAACCTTGAATTTAAATAATTATAAGGCTTTTTTGCGGACTGTGAGAATATTTCTCATGTAACTGGTTACTTCAGTTTTAACCTACGACTTTGAAATGAATCACTTATGTCAAGGTGGGTGAATTTGTTTTATAAAATAACGTAAAAGAATCGTGGACGTAGTTATATGACCAGCTTCAAAATTTCAACTAAAGACAGTCATTGTGACTTTTCTATATGAATAACCCAATAACTTTGCGAGACCTGGGAATCAAACTACGTAGGTCAGTAGTTACAGTAGGTCAGTTATCTGCAGAGTCACACAAAGCGGAGTAGAGTAATCAGGATTATCTATCAAATTCGCAGTAGCAGTTTAAATTGGAGCATGGCAAGCCTTGACAATAGGCTAAAAAATATCGGCAAAATGAGTGTGCATTTTTGCTTAACCCTTCGGGGAAGAGATATAATGATGATAGTTAGATACCTATATTAAAAACTTTAATTATGTTAGTTCATTTACCAAAGCACCAAAAAAAAAACTTGGCACCAAAACCAATATGTAGATTGAGTTCGTTCATTTAATTCCAGAATCACATTCGCGTCTTGAGCGAAACAATTTGTGGCGGCGACTCATTACACGAACAGAACCGACCAAACTATTTGCAGTAAACGACCAACTATCCAGAATGTAGGCCGAAGTACTCAGGTTTGTTGGCCCGATGTGTGTATCGCGGTATTTTGAGTGGAGTTCGAGGTACACTTCAATTTGAAGTTAGATCTACTGAGGGAGCTACGACAATCACAATAGTTTTAATTGTTTTATTGTTCAAAATCTACCTACACGATTATTTTTTATATAAATAACCTTAGAAATATAAGCATACAGAAACCACCTGTATTCCCCGAAGGGTTAGGTAAAGGGGTACTAATGAACACACACAGTTCGCCGGTATGTTAAGGTCTCATGTAATAGAGGGCATTACATTGAATATTGCATACATTATTGCCATCAAATCGAAACTCCGAGCGGGTACTGAGAATTTCACACAAAAACCCAATAGCACTGCTCGACCTGGAAATCGAACTCAGGACCTCAAACGTAGCAGTCGTACTTGGGACCATTAGACTAATGAGGCAGTTTAGCAAGAACACTTGAAACTTGTAAGAGCCACATTGTACACACTTGTAAGAGCACAAATTGAAGTCAGTATTACTGACATCAATTTTTGCTCTTACTGACTTCCTACTACATCAATGTGATATCAGTAGACTTCTATTGACTTCAATTTGTGGTTCTTAGAAGAGCCCAAAAGTCAAAATGTTAATGAAAATTTCCTCCGTGTTCAAACATACGCGCAAACATGAACGATTAAAGAGAAAATACTTCAAAGTAACTCCATTAAAAATCCAATAAACGTAATACATTCAAAAAGTCTTCCTCCAGGGTTATCAAAGGCAGAATTGTGATAATCGTATGTATCCCGCGTGTGACATGCAGGACAGAGAAGAATGGGGGATATTGACTCCCTTTGACGGTCGCAGGGTTGAGGCCCAAGACACAGAAGAAAACGGAATAGATTCATATCAGCCTATTGCAGTCCACTGCTGAACGTAGGCCTCCCCCAAAGATCGCCAACCATCCCGGTCTTGGGCAGCTCGCATCCATCCGCTGCCAGCCACCTTTTTCAAATCGTCGGTCCATCGTGTCGCAGGGCGTCCCACACTACGCTTGCCTAAACGCGGTCTCCACTCTAGCACTTGTCTGCTCCATCGATCGTCTGTCCGTCTGCAGACATGACCGGCCCACTTCCACTTCAGCGTACTTATTCTTCGCGCAATGTCGGTAACTTTAGTTCTTTGGCGAATGACTTCATTGCGAATTCTATCCACCAAAGAAACTCCAAGCATTGCTCTCTCCATTGTACGCTGAAACGCATAAAAAGTAAGAGCAGCTAAACCTTACAGATTAATTGATTTGTGTAGTTTTTTCTTAGCTCTGCTTTAGTGTGTAGGTAAGGGCCACTGGCACTAACTTCTTAAATGTGTATAAAAATCATATTTAAACACAATTTTTCATACAACTGCAATTGCCTCATTAGCCAAGTGGTCCTGAGCGCGACTGCTACGCTAGAGGTCCTGGGTTCGATTCCCAGGTCGAGCAAAGTGTTATTGGGTTTTTCTATGAAATTCCCAGTAGCAGCTCGGAATTAGGAATTTGTGCCCGATTAATGGCAATAGGCTCGCCCCCTATTACATGGGACCTAAACATACCGGCGAACTGTGGGTGGCATTAGTACGCCTCTGCCTAACCCTTCGGGGAATACAGGCGTGATGGTATGTTATGTTTTTCATACAAATTTTGTGTTTAAATACAGTTTAAACAAGTTTAAGATGTTGGTGCAAGTTGCCCTTAGTCTCATAATATTATTTTTACAATATTTCAACCGCACCCTGCTTATACCTTGTACCTCAAACGATTCCACACTGTCTACAGGTGTACTGATATTGTCTACAGCTCTGATCATTCCTCGAGGCGTACTAGCGTGATGGTACGGCGGCCGAGAATCAATCAGACTCTGCCTTTCAAGTCTTTATGAAAGAAAAGGCTTCTTTTATTGCGGGCTTTCATTTGTGGAGAAAAGGTTTGAGGTCGAACAAAAGTTTCGCTTTGGTATTTTGCAATACATGATTAATATTTTATAACTGTGTCCTACGGTGCGACCTGTGTTAATCTAGTAATTTACAATTTCACAAAATATTTATATCTTCTGAACCTTGTATGTGAATCGAAATTAAACAAACACGAACATTTTGGTAAAATTGTTTGTGTTGATCCTTATTCATTGAAATCCGTTGAGTCGTGAGCAGTGTAAATAGCAGTTTATATTTTAAATTAAATTATTTATTTCGAATCATAGATAGACACTTCCATTTTATTTATTACCTAGAGTAATTATTAAATTACTCTTAGAGAGATATAGAGAGAGAGTTAGGTAGGTAGCTATGCTTGGTACCTATGGGAAACTCCTGTGTTAATACTTAAAACGTCTCTTGCCTTTTTTTGCCACATGGGATCCCGATATTCGCCATGACCATTAGGTACAGGTCTGAACATTAGCCTCATTCCGGAGGAGAGCCGTGCCGATATTAGGACTGTCGATGGATTGATGGTGTTAATTAATCAAACGAAAGGTTCTTCAATTAACAATATTTGCAAAAACAAATTTCATTTGAATAAAACTCACATTACACACGCTGAAAGTGTCGCGCCGATCATTACTCAGGCACTCAGACTAAGATGAATGGCTTACATTAGTTATTTTATTTCATTAATTTATATGAACCGTCGACCAACTTAATTACCTGTATTGTTACGCTAATGCGACTAAATTTAGATTTGAAATTTTAATATTAAAATTCTCTTAAAAGCGTGATAAATTGTGAAATTTAAATTACTACGCTGAGAATAGTCTTTTAAAGGAGACTTGAACTTTTAGAATAAGTATAGTTCTCTTAGAAATCATGAAAAATAAGGTGCATGAAGGGCGAAGTGGTTGTGTATACAGGATGGGAGCTCATCAGTACCTATATCCGTTCAAAATCCAATTTGAGTTTCAAAGTTCAATGATCAAAGTCGGTTAAAATAGATATTAGTTTACCGTGTCAATCGAAAGTTTACTGACAGTGCTACTGATCAATCGCTCTGCAAGGTTATTTTTGTTCATATTAGCGATCCTAGGAGTGATAGCCCAGTGATGTCATATCACTGGGCTAATTGGACTGCCAAGTCAAAGGTCCCGAGTTCGAATCCTAGGCACGCACCTAGGACATTTCAAATCATGTGCGTATTAATTATCACGCGCTTAAACGGTAAACGAAAACATCGTGAGAAAACCTGCATGCCTGAGAGATTTTCTCGACGGTGTGTAAAGTCTGCCACCCCTTATTAGGCTAGCGTGGCGGACTATAGCCTAATCCCTCTCATGTTGAGAGGAGAACCGTGCCCAGCAGTAGGACAGAATAATTGTTGATTATGTTTAGCGATCCGACATTACTGCATTTTTTTATAGGGTAGTGGAGCAGACAGATCACCTGATGGTAAGCGATAACCGCCGCCCATGGACACCCGCAACACCAGAGGAGTCACAAGTGCGTTGCCCGCCTTTTAAAAGGGTTTGAGCCTCCGGTAACCTCATTCACACGGCGAAACATAACGCAAGCGTTGTTTCACGCCGTTTTCCTGTGAGGCCGTGGTATCACTCCGGTCGAGCCAGCCCATTCGTGCCGAAGCATGGCTCTCCCACGTCAACAATCTGAATCTGAAGTTATTAACGGAAATTGCATATTATCTATTGTAATCAAATTACTTTATAGCATTCATGGTATTTCTCTGGCGATTAAGTTGATTTGATGCGGCACCAAACAATTTACAAGCTATGTAATATTAACGGGCAATATTCCCGTACCCCAGAGTATTCCAACGCCATACAAATTTCCGGAGTTCAGTTAAAATTACTGAGATCTAACTAACTGAAGGGAATTACTTGACGTCAAAGATCAAACTGAGCTGTGATTAATACTATATTCAAGGAAAAAATAACTTCTGTGATGGCATTAAATGCTTTCTCTGAATTTCTAAACGCCTCATTAGTCTTATAGAGGAAGCGACTGCGTCTTGGCTTCGATTCCCAGCTCAAGCAAATTTTACTGGGTTTTTTCTATAAACTATCTCTTCAGCCCAGCTAGTAGTTTGGGCAATAGGATCGCCCCCTATTTTATGGGACCTAAACATAACGGCGAACTGTGGCTAGATTAGTACGC
Source organism: Acronicta leporina (assembly GCA_947256265.1). Classification (NCBI taxonomy): domain Eukaryota; kingdom Metazoa; phylum Arthropoda; class Insecta; order Lepidoptera; family Noctuidae; genus Acronicta; species Acronicta leporina. The sequence continues at coordinate 411,850 of OX366537.1, read as the reverse complement.
CTCTGCCTGACCCTTCGGGGAATACAGGCGAGATGATATGTTATGTAAAAGTAACTTGTTTAACTTTGTTTTAATTGTGTCCTTCCCGCAAACTTTGGGTGTAAATTAGTACACCACTACCTTACCTACCCTTCGAAGAACACGGTCGTGATGGTATGATGGGATGTAGGGTACCTATTTATCTAAAAAGAAACGTCTTTCAAGGACAAAATACTACTACAATTCTCGTTAAAGTCAACTCTCAGTAACCTCCCCAATTTATAAAGAGGCCCCAACTTATTCACCCCATAATTGTACAACAGATTATAAATAAAGCCAGGTGGCTTAATTAACTGTTGCCTTCGCCTTTGTAGGGGGGATATGATTTTAGGGGCTGTCCTACATATTGATGAATGGGAGAAATGATGTGAGACATGTTTGGTTTGTCACTTGGTGGACACAAGTGCTTCGCTTTGTTCTTTTTTTATTTTAATTATTATTTAATAATGAATACTGTCGAAGTATAGTATAGTCGGTATATTGAAATTGAAGAAATATTATCTCAATGATGTAAAGTTATCTATATTACTAATCACTACATATTATAAAACAAAGTCGCTTCCCGCTGTCTGTCCCTATGTATGCTTAGATCTTTAAAACTACGCCACGGATTTTGATGCGGTTTTTTTTAATAGATAGAGTGATTTAAGAGGAAGAATTTAAGCTATTTAACATCACGCTATGACTCTTAGGACCGGGGCAGCGCGGGTGAAACCGCGGGTGGGTCGCTAGTAATTATACATATAAAGCTGAAGTTTGTTTGTTTGCTCGAAAGCGCTAATCTCAGGAACTTCTTCTCAGCTGATTCGCTCTTGGCAGAGCGGTCGTGGCCGTCATGTAGATGTGTCAGTTGGGGGCAGATGTTATTCGCCTCACGATGTCCCGCCAACTAGCTCTGTTGGCCGTCATCCTGGTACACTCACTTATGGGGCCACCAACTGCCTTCTTGATTTGGTCAGTCCATCGCATTGGAGACCGACCGCGAGGTCTTGTACCGTCATCCCTGCCCTGCACAACCAGACGCTCGATGGATCCCTCACCTCTTCGCGACACGTGGCCAAAGAATGTCAAAATGCGTTTTTGTACGATTGCCGATAGACGCTCTTTGATGCTGAGTTCTTCAAGTATTGAGACATTAGTTCTGAACTCGGTCCATGATACTCCTAGCATTCGTCTCCAGCACCACATCTCCAGGAACTAACGGTCCGATTTGAAAAATTATTTCAGTGTTAGATAGCCGATTTATTGAGGAAGGCTATAGGCTATATATCATCACGCTAAGACTAAGTAACTATTCCACGCGGACGAAGTCATGCGCAGAAGCTAGTTATTGTATAAATTTTAATTTTCATCGTAAAAGAACCGATACGTATAATTACCTAACCTAATTATGTTAAGTGTGTCATGCATTATTAATTGTTCCTACCTATCTATAAAACCTAACATTCAGAAATATTTCCTTTTGTTTCACAACTTCTAGTACATTTTGATACTGTTTAATACTTTGTGGTAACTAAAAGTTCTGCAATCTGCCTCATTAGCCTAGTGCTCCTGAGCGAGAACGCTAGAGGTCCTGGGTTCGATTCCCAGGTCGAGCAAAGTGTAATTGGGTTTTTCTATAAAATTCCCAGTAGCAGCTCGGAGTTTGGAATTTGTGCCCGGTTAATGGCAATAGGCTCACCCCCTATTACATGGGACCTAAACATAACGGCGAACTGTGGGTGTACATTAGTACGCCTCTGACTGACCCTTCGGGGAATACAGGCGTGATTGTATGTTATGTAAAAGTAACTTGTTTAACTTTGTTTTAATTGTGTCATACTAGACCATTAATTTTACGATATAATATCTTTTGGTCTTCATAAAAACTACAATATAGTATTAATAAAGCGAAAATTATAATAATACCTCACGATACTTTCTGTATGGTCACCCTAACATTATCTAAACCAGGTACTTGCTAACTGTCACCTACACAAAGTTAACGGGGGCAACGGAATAATAACGATTGTCCAAACAATTATCGTTATCCGTTACATGAAGCAGAAGCCTTCTGGGAGAGGGGGGGATCTATCCCAGTGTGGTAGGGTAATGGATAAACTTGTTGTGAAGTTTAGTAACAATTGCTATTTATAGGTTTTACTTTAGAACTGGTTCCATCTTTGATTCGTCGATTTCATCGTCTGCCTGTTATAATCTGCATCGTTAGTCTAGTGGTCCCAAGTGCGACTGCTACGCTAGAGGTCCTGGGTTCGATTCCCTGGTCGACCAGTGTTAATGACAATAGCCCCCTATTACATGGGACCTAACCATACCGGTGAACTCTTTACATGTATAGAGTAAATGAGTACACCTCTAAATAGAATTTAAAAAAAACAAGCTTATGACAGCTGTCTCCAGTCTTATGCACGAATACTATGCCAGAGGTCCCGGATTCGATTCACGGTCGAGCAAAGAATGAATCAGTTATACTATGAACGACTCTGTAGCAGCTCGGAGCTTAGAATTGTGCCCGGTTGATGGCATTAGGCTCGCCCATATGGTCCCGCGAACTATTGGAACATCTGATTATTATCCTCGGGGAATACAAAGTTAGGAAAGATGTGTTAGGAACAAAATAGTAACAGTTAATCCCTAATCGGAAACGAAACGAAACGAACGCACTATCTTTATTCAAATATACAAAATCGAAACGTAGCAAGCCATGTCTAACAAAAGGTTTATCAGTATTATCCCGGTTATTCCAAACAATAGCCTAATCGACTACACGGGACGGCTATTGTTTACTATAACTAGATATATCCAGCAACAACTGGTATTAACCGGGTATAACTGGATCGGTTAGGTTTCGGCGCTCGATAATATTATAGAGCCCTAGAGAATTTTCAAGGCACTGCTATTGAGTTCTTTGTATATTACTGTAGAATATTGTATTGAATTACATCAGAAGGAATTAAATAATAACACCCAACAATTTGAAGCTAATATTCAATGGCAGTAAGTATACTTAGTTATCTAGACTAGATGGCGCTGTGTAAAAAATGTCCCAGAATATTTATTTATTTATTTATTCTATACCGTTATAACATAGTTAACACTTATTTTTATAATTAACTAGCCTCTGCCCACGGCTTGGCCCCCGTGGTATTCGGTCTGTCATCACATCCCACGGGAACGGGATAAAAAGTATCCTATGTCCGTTTCCTGGTTCTAAGCTACCTCTCCACCAATTTTCAGCCAAATCGGTTCAGCCGTTCTTGAGTTATAAATGGAGTAACTAACACGACTTTCTTTTATATATATAAGATACTAGCTTCTGCCCGCGGCTTCGCCCCCGTGGAATAAAAAGTATCGGGAACGGGATAAAAAGTATCCTATGTCCGTCTCCTGGTTGTAAGCTACCTCTCCACCAATTTTCAGCAAAATCGGTTCAGCCGTTCTTGAGTTATAAATGGAGTAACTAACACGACTTTCTTTTATATATATAGATTACTTAGAAAAACTAAATAACGCTTTACTCGACTCGACTCCAATCGAATCCAGAAACCACTAAAAAGGCAGTCCTAATTACCCTTAGTCTAGAGCCTGAGAAAGGACAAAGGCTACTTTTTAATGCGAAAAAAGATAACTGTGCTTAATGCCACTGTGAGATGATGACTGATGTAACAAATTTGGTACTTAGGTACACAATAAAAGGTAATTAACCTTTTTATCTACATAAGTATCTCACAAAAAGTATAAAGACATCGAGAATCCTGAATTTCAAAATCTGTTAAAAAAGCTCAAGGGGCCTACTACGAAAATCGAACGCCGAAGCTTCGAGTCGAATCGAAACAACGACGCATAATTTCATTATAAGACTTCTAAAGCTAAAAACATTGTGATTGCTAATACATCCTCAATACAATAATTGGCAATCTATATCTATAAATAAATAAAATTGGAGTGTCTGTTTGTAATATTAAAATAACCGCGTTTTACTAAGAGCATTTGGATGTATACACGGTACATATACCAAAACAATTTTTTTTTACAATTTTTGTCTATCTGTCTATTTGTTCCGGCTAATCTCTGAAATGGCTGAACCAATTTTGAAGGGACTTTCACTGGCAGATAGTTGATGTAGCAAGGAGTAACTTAGGCTACTTTTTTTAAATACCACGCGAGCTAAGTCGCGCGAAACAGCTAAAATTAATAAAGTAAGTACTTACCGTAAATTATGTAAGCAGAATCATAGCCAGACAAACGCAACGAAGAAGTTAGACCGCGTTGATTCAGATGACTTAATGGTAGAGAAACGAAGAATCTTCTTAGTTCAATTTTAACAGTAGACCCCCAGGTCAGACATAAAAGGGAGGGACCAGTAGGTATTAATGATTGTCTCAGAGCATTGTACCGAAAATAAATTGAGACAGAAATTAGGATCAAAGTAAGCTTTAGTAGAAAAATAAATACCACTCAACATGACTCTTTACTGAAATCTATTAAGTATTTCAGATCAAAAAGAAATGTTAAGAAAACGCTCGAAAAAATCTAAGTTTGTAAAGGGCAATGCTTTAACAAAGAGTGTATTAAGCGCAGTGATCTATCTTGAATAATGTTGCTTGAATGGAATCGTTAAAGTAATTGCTGGCAATGACATGGCCTTTGCATTTAAGCTGTTATATTAAGACACCCCTTTGTTACAACCCTTGCTGGGGGGGAGGATTATTCTTTGAATCTGCTCCACGTTTTATTGGAGAATGATTTTTGTTGGGAGACTATAAATTGTTTTTTTTATAAATGAAGTACCTCGTTAGTCGAGTAGTCCTAAGCGCGACTGCTACGCGGTCGCTGCTAGGTCCTGAGATCAATTCCCAGGTCCACCAAAGTGTTATTGGGTTTTTCTATAAAATTCCCAGTAGCAGCTCGAAGTTTGGAATTTGTGCCCGGTTAATGGCAATAGGCTAGCCCTATATTACATAGGACCTAAACATACCGGCGAACTGTGGGTGTAGGTACCTTAATACCTCCTGGCTAACTCTTCGGATAATACAGACGTGATGGTATGTTATGTTAAATGCAGTTAATGTTGACTGTCAGTTTCAGGTTATGGAAAGATTGGTCTATAGTCAAACTGTGTTGAGTGAAATCTAGACCTTATCTATTAATTATCGCCCAGAACTCTTATATCATCAGCTTCACAAACACACGCAAATGAAATGAAATCTCTGTACAACGGAAAACATCACAAGAAAATTATTCCACACAATTTTCTCCAAGTAACACGTAACTATTTTCGACGGTTTGAGCAGTAAACCTTTTATATCTTCCGGCGTCAGCAGCATTCAAGGTCAAAAACATCATTACATATACAATGTTGACCAGAATTACTTTGATTAGCAATTTTATGAACATTCTTGAGCATTGCGTTGTTTGTTTTGTTGGTGTCTGTTGAAGATGTTTGTCTAGCATCAATGTATGATGTCGTAGGATGTTTTCAGCTCTTAATATACATTTTACTGAAGCTAAGATACATTATTTATTAAACGACATTGACCTATTAGAACCGTGTTTTATGTAAGTAATTACCTAAAGGTCAGGATGTAGTAAATTACATAAATATTTATGAACTTAGACGAAGCACAATGGAGTAGTTGTTCGTTTTTCTCGAAGTCCTCGTGGACGCAAGACATGCTGCTAAGTGGAAATATTTGAGTGGGGGAGCCATGCTTCAACACGAATGGGCTGGCTCGACCGGGGTGATACCACGGCCAGACAGAAAACCAGCGTGAAACAACACGTTGTGTTTCGCCGGGTGAGCGAGGCTACATGAGGCCCAAACGCTTTTAAAAGGCGGACAACGCACTTACAGTTTGAATTTCAGATCACAAAACCGGAATGTAATACTTTACTATCTGTTTATTTTATTCCAGTTGGTAACAAATCGTTCTGCCTTAGCTCTAATTTATCAAAGAAAACAAAATCAAATCGGGATCAAAATATTATAAGACAATGTTTATAATTACTCCCTGAAATCTCTTTAGCAATACAAACACTTTTAAAGAGCGTTGTGTCGAAGGAAAATTGAATTTACAAATGAATTTACCAAATTGAATCGAGGTTACGAATGTTTGCTACATATAGTATAAAAATATGTGCCCGTTCCAGTTGGCCAATTGTCAAAATGTGTGTAAACAATTACAGGATGCTGGCCCATCGCCGATAAACATTGGTTGTTTGGTTAACTCGATCTGCGTGAGCTTATGGGAAGACGAGACGGGGAACATAAAACGACCTATGGTAGGAGCTTTCAAATGTTTTTCCGATTCTCGATTTGTCAGTAATTTTGTGTACATTTTTCACTGAGGTAGTGACAATTTTTTTAGAGCAGACGGATCGCTTGATTACAAGCAACACTAGAGGAGTCGCAAGTGCGTTGCCGGCCTTGTAGAAGGGTTTGGACCTCCGGTATCCTCATTACCTCCACACAACGTAAGCGTTTTTCACACCTGTTTTCCGTGGTATCCCTCCGGTCGAGCCGGCCTATTCATGCCGATACGTGGATCTTTCACGGGAAAAAGCTACAGCATTTTTAATAGAGCGATACTAAAATATAAGCGCGTTCCTCAAATTTAAAAAAGGTTTTCATAATTTTGTATGTTTATAACACATTCTAGGTTCAAGACAATAGAAATTACGACTAACTATGTGCTAAAAACCTTCGGAAAATATTCTAGATTTTAAATTTTGACTATTGGCACAGTTTTGGGTAATTATGAAGCAATTTTTAAGCAAAGGTTTTCAATCCCACAATTACCTACCCTGATCCTAGAATGTGTTATAGCCTAGATTTTGTGAAATATCAAAACGTAAATGCTTTTGGCTTAGGTTTAACTTACGAAATGTAATTTTATTTTCCTTTAGAGCGATACTAATAGTAATATCAATAGTTATTCCAATTCACTAGCTTAGCCATTATCACTTAAATTATACGAGGCATTGAATTGACTGATTGATGTGCTTTAGAATTATTCCAAACCCTATTCTCATAATATATTCTGACAGTTCAATATAGGCAAAAATTAATACAATATCTGAAATAGCTGGTACTGAAATAGAGGGTACATCTGATTCACCATACGATATTGTCAAGTCTCAAGGTATAGACATAAAAAATACTATCCTACTAATTTAAATGCGAAATTTTGTGAGTATGGATGGATGTTTGTTACTCTTTCACGCCAGAATGGCTGAACGGATCTAGATAAAATTTGGCACAGGGATAGATTATACCCTGGAATAACACATAGGCTACTTTTTATCTAGGCCGGACCAAATTCTGAATTCCACGCAGACGAAGTCGCGGGCAGAAGCTAGTATTTAATATAATAATGTTTAAGTACATAACAGCTGACAATTTTGTTAGTATGTTTGGGTGGTATATATCTGTATATTTCATAAAATTAAAATCTAATCTAACATTGCTAAGTTACGGCTTCAATCTGTCGATGAACTAATAAAGGAAATTGTAGTTGTCAGAGTAAGACCGATGGTATCTCTCCTCAACATCCAATTACGATATTTTGCTGGCGACCAAAAAGAAAATCAAATAAATTATTTAGATCATCCAGAGCAACTTTCAATATCCGTTTCCCATTAAAAATGCTACCAATCGAATTACTTCGGAAAACTCTCGTCTTTCCTCCTTAATTCTCGAAACGAGCAAAATCAATTAGTAATTTTATATGGAACGTAAATAAAATTCTAGAAACGTTAAATAAATCTTGTCATAAAGAAAATGTTTGTCCGAATCAAATAAAAGTATCATCTTAGTTTATTGAAAGAAAAATCGGTGCCATTTTCGTGACCCGATTATAGTCTCTATTTCTTTGTTAATAAAAACGATTATTGTTTCAAAAGTTACAGTTGAAAATTTTTCATTACTTCTCTAGCTTCATTTTGGTACCACGTTTGTTTTGTTGTGTGATGCAAGACAGAAGAGAAGAGAGGAATAAAAAAGATTTATGAATCTATTTGTACCCAAAATATTCACTAGATTTATCAGAAATAATTAACATACTACCTCAATCTGGGATCAATAATAATATGTATGTCTGTGACTCATAATTATTAGAGAATTCCTACCTAATAATAGATTTTCTACAGATTTCTACAGACACTCAGACAAATGTTCATACTGTTGATATAAATTGATGTTCTTGAAGTCTTAAATACTTGTTCAATGTAAACTAAATGTAAAAAACAGACATTGTAAAGAAATCTCCTTACAAAACGCATAAACTAAGATCAAAGCCAACACATGATTCATTATAATTTATCTAGAATTAGAATATACTAAAATAAAGGCGACGTGTAATGTATCACCCGATTATAATCGTTATATTCATCATTGTCTAAAATCATCCACATCATCACTATATACTAATTTCCTTTTATGATTCATCTTCATTAGAGATAAAAGACTAACTAATTGTGCTCCTAAAATTCACAGTAAATCAATTAGACAGTGGAACGAATCTACGAAATATTTGTCAATGTTATAATATATGAATAATCTGATTTCTCTAAATTGATATATTACAGCTGTAAGGTCTTACGATATTGAGTTAGGGCGTCAATCAAAATAAGTTTTAACCCTAGTTCAAGCAAAACATTGAAAATCATAGTTGGACCAAGACTAACTTCGCAGCACGATTAATTTATCAAATGATTCGCAACTTCTACTGGGCCTTTGTCTGACGTAAAATCATAGTTTACAAGTCTAATGTTTTAAACCGTTTTAATTAAATCAACAAAGTAAATTATTACTCTGATAAGTTTTTGGAACTGTTCCAAATTCTATATTAAAATGTACGTTATCTCCGCGTAGTAAGCTATCAAATTAATAAACTTGAATTAGTTTTTAAAACGTACTGCGAACATTGTTATTTGAATCTGCTGCGACCTAATTGTGTTTTCAATGTTCCGTTCTTATTATATTACTACTATTACTTGGTGTTTCTTTTAGTGAAAAGTGGTCTATTTTGAAACTATTTTTAGGTAACGTAAATAACGAAGAAACTAAGCGAACGTTGTTGATTTTGAATTCAAATTCACGAATACCAGGATAAATACTTATGTGAAGGCTTTGGTTCTTTTTCAAAATTATTATAAAATATTGAAGCTAGGTATTCTAAAGTATTGCTGCAGCTTTCAAGAATTAAATTAAATAAACGTCCTAGAGAAAGAGAAGCTTATCGAAATGCATTGGTACAGTTCCAAGCCACTCGCATTAAATAAATGAGAATCACAAATTACAATATTGCGAAAGCTTGAAGCAATAACTAATTTTAACCTTCCGAATCAACTCCCAAAACGGTACCGCATCAACTGCATTACGTTCTCAACACAAATGAGGAAATACAATCTAAAAATTCAAATGATCCACCGTTTTAAGCTATTCAATTTCCAACATTACCCTCTTCGTCATAAAATATACTTCTCAACGGCACGATTTTATTAAAATGTTCATATTCAAAATCTCCGTCTCTTATGGCTTGGGTCTCGTGGCTGTTAGTAACATTTGGACGGTGGCCAACTGACTGACCAAGTCTGGCCTCGAACGGTATTATTTCCACCATTTAGTCAGTTTCTTTAGTTAGTCAATTGATTAGTCATGAGTATTTTGGGGCAACCTGATATTAGGTCACTGGTATAAAGGGTTGTTATCGTCTCCAGAATATGGGGCGTAAAATTGGAACAACTAAAGATTATTCTGCAGTAGGTGGAGGGCTACGGATGATGAAGATGAATGGATGAGAATAGTTGTTTGATATTATATTGCGTAAAGAAACAGTAATTATGTGGCATAAGCAAAGAGACCTATATATACAGAACAGTGAATAGAAGTATATCAAAGGAGTGAAATATAAAATTTAAAAAACCTTGTAATTATGGCCCAGTGCTGAGCCTGGGTATCCGACTAATCTTGTTACCACAGCATTACCTAATCTGTTTAGCTTATGACGACATGATAGGAACAGAAGCGATGGATGATAATGATGAAAGGTTTTAAAACATTATCTATAGTCTAGAGTTAATAGTTGATAGTCTTGGATTTTTTTATGATAAAGGGGCGCCAAACAAGCAGATGATTCGCCTGATGGTAAGCGATACCACCGCCCATGGACACCGCGCCGGTTTTCTGTGAGGCCGTGATATCAATCCGGTTGAGCCGGCCCATTCGTGCCGAAGTATGGCTCTCCCACGGTAAAAATCATTGGAAAACGTGAGCGAAGGCTCTGTTTCAAATTTAGAGCACGCGTCTGTATTTTCAAAATTTTATAAAGTTACTCCAGACAGCTTCAAAAACTTTGAAGTCTCATCAAGAAATTTTCATCAAAAGACAAAACAGGTGATAAATAATTTATTTTTAATTCACATGGTAATCCAAAAACTCAAAAGTTGGATGTCTAAGGTTTGAACTTGGACATTGGGCAGGCGTGCGGTCTAGCCGTTAGGCTTAATAGGTACTTTGAAAGTTATTTAAGAATATAAATAATGTATGTCGTGTGAATGATTGCGTTGTTTTCTATTGAGGGTATTACGCAAATTGAATTGCGGAGGTGTATCGCAAAGGTTATTTTTTTAATCTGATGTAAGACACGTTCCTTATTTAATATTCCCTTTACTTTTGTTTGTAAATTTATTTTGTGTTTGTAATCCAAAATATGTACATGTAACCATATGATGATAACTAAACTACCTTATACACTAAATGCCTCATTAGTCTAGTTGTTTTGGGCGCGACTGCTTCGCTAGAGATCCTAGGTTTGATTCTAAGGCCAAGCAAAGTGTTATTGAGTTTTTCTATGAAATGCAGAGTAGCATTTGTAGCTCGGAGTTTGAATTTGTGCCAGATTAATCATATTATGCTCACCCCCTATTTCATTTCACCAGACCTAAGCATACCTTCGATCAGAAGAAGTTCATTAGTACACCTCTGCCTAAACCTTCGGGGAATAAAGATTGACCGCGGTAAGGACAGCGTAACTTGTTGATTGATCAGCGAATCAATTACTTGGCCACACAGAAATATCTCTTTGATATTGTAGTTAATGATAAATGTCAGCTTTTTTAATTAACTTTTTACCTTAACTTCAATGAAGGAAGCACTTTGAGCTACATGATCTTATTATCTTTATAACCATAACTTTATGAAAAAAACTACACAAAACGCCACACTCCACAGCACCAATACCAATAACCCTACTTTTCTAACGACCAATAAACTGTTAACTACCCGCCGACCTTGTAAACCACAGCTTACGACGCTGCACACTGCGCGCTCTGTTCCAAAAACGTGCCGCGGGCCGATCGTTAACCACCAATGTACTCGTGATTCTGACGCGATCGAATTGAGGAATGGCAACGGTTATATTTAGGGTTATACCTACATAGATGATCGTTTTTTTTTTAGATTAGATATTTTTACTCGCAGATGCTTATTGAAACGATTAAATATGGAGTATGGATAATAAGGGTGAGATAATTTATAACCTATTCCGTCTTGTATACAACAATGAAAAACAGCTCTTTTATAAAAATATTAATAAAAACTAGTTTATTATTAGGAGAATAGAACATGAATTATGATAAAAAAATATTAAAGTATACCTCTTAGTCCTGATTTAGTCTCGGCGTGGTAAATCTAAACTAAACTAGGACTATTATAATTAGGTATTATGTGCTTTAATGAGACTGAAAATGGTTTCTCCTCCTCATATTATTTGTTCTCTACTCAATAGTAAGTAATCCTACTTATATTATAAATGCGAAAGTTTGTGAGGATGGATGGATGGATGTTTGTTACTATTTCACGCCAGAACGGCTGAACAAAATCTGGCACAGAGATAGATTAGAGTATTGAATAACACATGTGCTACACTTTTTAGTTACGCTATGACCTCTAAGCCACTGCAAGTCCCTTACTCACTCACTGGGATTCGCGGTGGCTTAGAGATCATAGCGTCTGGCGTACCTAGCCAGAAGATGCAGGTTCAAATCCTGCCTGCGAGTCGAATTTTTCCTTCACTAAAATAACTTTATAATCTTAGCATGATCAAATCAGTTCAATGCTCGACCTGGAGTGTCAAAGAAGAGAAAAGCTAGTCTACTGAAGGTACGTTCAAATATTACTAGATGGCGTTGATATCAATTTTAATAATCATTTGTATGTAATTAATGCGATAATTGCCAAATACCCAAGAAAGTCGCGGCGGCGGAAAAACCTAATTAAGAATTATAATATAATAAGCTCACTCATAAGGAAGAGGTTGTCTGCAAATAAATTTCGTCCAGTCAACTTATGAGTGGGTAGTTTTAGAATCAAAATATTATGTAGGTATCTTGAGGGCTCTGCATTGAATTTTCCCAAGAGATGGACAGGGATGAAGGTAGGTAATCTAGGTATCAACATTTTGAAAAAACATAAAATACCCGACTTTCATAAAACATTGATAAACCACTTGTTAAAGTCAAGTTGTCAATTTTTCAAAAAAATAGTAAAAGTGCCTTTTTTGAATGAAAGCTCGGTAACTATAAGTACTGTCTATAAAAAGAAATGGCCGCTCCAACCCCAAGCTACAAATAGAAATGACCCACAAATAAATCTAAGCTTTTTACAGCCACATTTGCTTATATTACGTTTTCTTGGTTGATTTCTTACAAAGTTTATGGGGTGTCAAGTTGTGGGTAATGTAGCGAGACATTAAAGTGGACAATTAATCCGTCTGCTCGCTTTGTAAAACTTTATTTTTTAATGAAAAAGATATTTGATAGCTCGAAGATAGTATCTACCTATATAATGGACAGCCTATTCATTAGTTTAGAGTTCTAATCCAAGGTTCCTCCGGGAATCCACCTCAGATAAAAAAACATCGCGGGGAAACCTGCAGATTATCTTTACAGCATGGCGTGTGAAGTCTACTAAAACCAAAAGCTAATTCTGTACTAAACTCTCCCAGCCTCACCTAAGAACACCCAATGGTACTGAAATGGGGAGATGAGGGGACGCAATATCCGATTCGTGTTATTGTATAGGTAAATCTTTGAAAGATTAATAGTTATAACCTTCGTTTTTGGAACAAACCAAAAATATTAGTTTTCGTAATCTTCAAAACAGATGTTTCATTTAATCATAAAAATATCTGTGTTGGTAGCATAACACAAATAAATATCTGAATAGTTCGCGTGACGCAATCAGCTGACCTACTAATAGTTTGCGCGGGAGTCTCGCATCATTCGTTTTTTATAAAACACTTTCTACAGCTTTCACTGGGAGGACATTGCATGACAGGACAATGATAAACGAAAATGACCTATAATGTAGTAGCCATAAAGGAAAAACTAACTACTTTTTTATTGATCATGACGGTAAACGAGCAGTCGAGCCACTTGATCGCTTCCCATGGACACCTACAACACCAGAGGAGTTGCTGATGCGTTCCCGAGCCTTAAGAGCCCCTACGGACTGCAGACTGCCAGAGCTGCAGCAAACGAAGGGGAACTGGCTCTCGCAAAAGCCGAAAAACACACCAAGATACCTTACGATAGACTCCATCGTAAGGGTCGCCAGCCAATCAAACCCTCAAGAGGAATTTCGTAGATCTCTATCTCTTAGTTGGTACCTCATCGCAACTAAATAAAAAATAATAAATCAAAGCGATTGAGAAACTTGGAAAATAATTAGGAAAAAAGTGAATAATTAAAATAACTAAAAATCCGACTGCATAAACTGCATAAATAATAAATACATAAAATAATAAATTATAACGTAGAATAAAGTCAATCTTGCAGTCGGGACCTATTACTGGGAATTTTAGAGACGGTCACGATTTTGAATGGGTCCCGACGGCAAGATTGACTTTATTCTACGTTATAATTTATTATTTTATGTATTTATCGATCATAAAAACATTTAAATGGTGTAGTTATTCAATATTACTTTACATAGGTCTGGACTACTAGACTTGTTTTTGTCTTTTTAGTTTTTTTTAAAGTGTTTTTATGCAGTCGGATTTTTAGTTATTTTAATTACGTAACTTGTTTCCGGATTTTTAGTGCAAAACTACGAAAAATCTGCAGACGCTTAATTTAAAACTAAGGTGTGTTATTTACTTGTGCAAGATTTCTCAAACGAATGCTCAAAACATATTTTTCAAACCACGCATTAAAGCGCATAAAATCCACCATTTTTTTTTTAATTTCATGTACCCAGTAACACTCGTGCCCTCTAGACAAATCTAATGAGGTATCATTTATCTAAATCGGTTGCACCGTTGAATAGTTACGAGCGGACATAGGAACGGACATACATACATACATACATACACGTCAAACACATAACCCTTCTGCTTCGGCAGTCGGGTAAAAAATACATACTCATATGAAACCTAAACACAATGCATTAAAAAAGTGTGTAATGTGTGTTTCTCGTTTCGCTCAGCCCGCCAAATTCAAATTACAATTGGTTTTCGCAATTTGTAGGTCTATAACACATTCTAGATTCCTAGCTGTAGTAATTGCGCCATTAGCTATACAATATTCACAACTGAGCATACAAGTAACTTTGTTAAAGAAGCTAAAAGTAGTGTCAATCGAAATAGTAGTGTCAATAGTACAATATCGATTTACAAGCAAAGGTTTTAATTCTCAGTTGTGAATATTGTATAGCTAAGGGCGCAATTACTACAACTAGGAATCTAGAATGTGTTATAGACCTACAATTTGCGAAAACAAATTGTAATTTGAATTTGGCAGGCTGAGCAAAACGAAGAAACACACATTACCGCACGTAGGTATTCAAAGATGTCATGTAGTGCTACACACAGCCCTTGCAAAACTAGATCAACCAATAAAATCCCTAGAAAAAATGGAAGCAACGTTTTAACTCATGACACATCTCGGCTTCAAATAGATCGAACGCTGTCGCTTCATTCATACCGCTAAATATATCTGTATGTATGATATCACTGTGTGGGAACTCTTCGAGGTCGAGCGAACCGCTGAGGTTCCGCCAATCCGCCGTTAATGTTGGAATAATTGATAGCTGTGAGCTGCTGTGGGGGTCAGTTTCGAAATCATTGTTTGGCTGAGAATTTTGTATTGTTGCTCTTTGACTTTCGATTTCAGTGAAAAAGAATTTCTTCCAAATAAAGACAATCTCAAACTTAAACAAGAGACAAAATGCTTCTGACAGCTTTGAGTATTTCGAGTGATCAACAATACAGTTGAAGGCCCTGCATAACAGTGATGCTTAGATATTGATTAGTATTTTATGTACCTATAATATTTTTCATTATTAGTTAAAATTATACTGAAATTTATACTAATATATAAAGCTGACTGCCTCATTAGCCAAGTGGTCCTGAGGGTGACTGCTACGCTAGAGATCCTGGGTTCGATTCCCAGGTCGATCAAAGTGTTGGGTTTTTCTGTGAAATTCTCAGTAGCAGCTCGGAGTTAGGAATTAGTGCCCGGTTAATTGCAATAGGCTCGCCCCCTATTAACATACCCACCTAAAAAGACCTGAACATACCGGCGAACTGTGGGTGTACATTAGTACGCCTCTGCCTAACCCTTCCGGGAATACAGGCATGATGGTATGTTATACTGAAATCAATCATACCTACGTGTGAACAGAACCCTGCCTGAGATCAGACTATTCTTCCATTAAATCTTCTTATCTATATATATAAAAGGAAGTCGTGTTAGTTACTTCATTTATAACTCAAGAACGGCTGAACCGATTTGGCTGAAAATTGGTGGAGAGGTAGCTTAGAACCAGGAGACGGACATAGGATACTTGGATAGGATTTTTGTCCCGTTCCCGGGGGATGTGATGACAGACCGAATTCCACGGGGGCGAAGCCGCGGGCAGAAGCTAGTTTTATATATTTGTAATGAAATCTGTTCAACGGTTTGTACGAGAAGACGGGTAAACTGGCAACTTTAAAATTAATAATATTAATATGGATATGACATAATAATCTCGAGAAGAAAAGCAGTGACACCTGTTTGTTTAGACAATCACTCCACGTGAGACATACTCACGTCGAGTGCCAAGCATTCTGTTTGACACACTCGAGTGCTTACTAGCCCACGTCACGGATCAATTACTACCCGCTAATGAGAACGTTATAAAATAAAAGCTTATACACTTTGACGATCTCTGTGGTTTAGTGGTTCGAGTACCGGACTGCTGACCATAAGGTCGTCGGTTCTATTCCCAAAGAACATAAATATTTATGTGATGAATGTGTTTCTTATGTATTATAAGTATGTATTTACAAAAAAAAAGTATATACTTAAGTATTATATCCATTGTCTAGTACCCATAGTACAAGCTCTGCTTAGTTTGGGACTAGATAGTGCTGTGTAAAATGTCGCAGAATATTTATTTATTTATTTACTTAGGGCGCATAGAATTTATACTTGAGAATTGACGAGATACCTACAGTTAAAAAAAATACGTAAAATAATAGAAACCTTTTTGGTCTTAATAAGAAAGTCGATTAGGCTCCAAAAAAATCAATGTTACTTGATTTTTGTTCGAGAAAACTGCTTCATCAGTCTAGGCTAAAAGTCCTGAGTTGCATTCCCAGGCCAAGCAAACTGTTATTATTATATTTCTCTATGAAATTATAAGTAGCTAGGTACTCTGAGTTTGAATTGCCCCCTATTACATGGAACCTAAACATACTAGCGAGCTGAGGGTACATACCCATAACCTCTTAGTTAATTTTAGTGTGTCTTGTACGTAGTAAATAAACTAAATTTCTTTCTATCTTTCTTCTATACACACCTAACTATACCTCTGCACAACCCTCTGGGGAATACAAGTGTGATAGTTTGTTACACCTTATTTTTGAAGAAAGTTGACATAATATACCATCACGCCTGCATGCCTCAAAGGGTTAGGTAGAGGCGTTCTAATGTATACCCACAGTTTGCCGGTATGTTTAGGTTACACTAACCACTAACGGTTACATTAACCGGTCACAAATTCCAAGCTCCGAGCTGCTACTGGGAATTCCACAGAATAACCCAATAACACTTGCTCTACCTGGGAATTGAACCCAGGATCTCTAGCGAAGCTGTTGTGCTCGGGTCGACTAGGCTATTGACGCAGTTAGAAGACGGTTGAAAAGCTTAGAAACGTCACGTTCAAAAAAGTTCGCAAGTCCGCGTCAAACAAAAACTTCAAACAACCAATCATATTGTGTAGGAAGGAATTATTATACCTAACTATGAATGAAGGTCGCTCATAGAACTTTAATCATACTAAACTCGGTATATATACCGAGTTTAGTTTGTGTGGGTAGGTTAGTAAAAAAAATATAATTAACTAGCTCCTGCCAGCGGCTTCGCCCCCGTGGAATTCAGTCTGTCATCACATCCCACGGGAACGGGATAAAAAGTATCCTATGTCCGTCTCCTGGTTCTAAGCTACCTCTCCACCAATTTTCAGTCAAATCGGTTCAGCCGTTCTTAAGTTATAAATAGTGTAACTAACACGACTTTCTTATAAATATATACATAAAAAAATAGCTACCTAAGTCCGCCGACTTCGTCTGTCGTCTACTTAACCGATATGATACCGATTTTAGGTTGAATTTTAAATCCAATTATAGAACACAATATTCTAAAATAAAACCACCCCAATTTTAAATTCAAATATAGAACACAATTCTAGTAAATTGTTTTAATTCGTTCACACTTTAATTAATTATAATAATAATAGTTCTGATTAATTAAGTTTGTCATTCTGAATTCGACTTTAATGCTTATATTGATAGATGATACTTTTGAAATAATCTGTGCTACAAAGTAAATCACTAAGGCCCACTTGCACCAACTTTTTAAATATGTTTAAATTGAATTTAAACACAATTTTTCATAGAAATTTCGTATTTAAATACAATTTAAACACGTTTAAGAAGTTGGTGCAAGTGGGCCTAAATCTTTTACTTTTTTCAATGAAGTGATGTCGCTAGTTAGTACAACTCTACCAATTCAAAAATAGGTAAATGATGTAAAGCTGTCAAATCTAACGTGTTCGTGCATCGATGTGCTTAATATATGGTGACCCATCCAAAAAATGACCGTGGCAAGCACAACTTAAGCTTGCATTTCGATTGATCAGCACAGTTACCTGTTACTTATTAGTACTGTTACCCCCTCCTATCGTAAAATGTTACTGTTAAGTAAAACTGTAGAAAAGCAAGTTCCTCACAGACGTTCAGTTTTTCATAAAGGCAGGCACACACGGAATGTGGGTCAAGCTTGGCTAAAAGAGAATAGTGCCGGGTTCATACGAGTTTACCCGACGTACGTCGAATTATATACTTTCAAGTGCGAATATGTACCTACGTGCGGTTTTTCGTGTTGCTAGTTTTCGGAGAGAAAAGGTTCATTATACTCCTTGTGAATATTATAGTAATACCTATTATAATATGTAGTTTAAGACCCTCAACGAGTGCCTTAAAAAGGAGGGGGTCCATATTTCGTCTATTCTGAGAACTCTGGTTTGTGTAGACCTGCCAGCTTGCATTCACCAAATATTCTACCACGAAGCATAATGTACGCACAACCTTTTGTGTGTTCTGGTTTGAAAGGTAATGTAGCCAGTGTTATAAGGTTCTATTTAACCTACGTCATTGGTCTAGTGATTGATAGTAGTGATAGCGTGATTGCTATGTTACAGATCTTGGATTTTATTCTCAGTTTGAGCAGTTTTCTCAGAGAGAATTCTAATGGTGAAAGGATCACTCTTTATGAGACCTTTTTTAGGCGGGAGAGCCATGCTTCGGCACAAATGGGCCGCCTCACAGAAAACAGGCGTGAAACAACGCTTACGTTGTGTTTCGAGGAGTGAGTGAGGATACCGGAGGCCCAAACTATTTTAAAAGGCGGGCGGTGCACTTATGACACCTCTGGTGTTGCAGGTGTCTGTGAATTCCAAAGCGCGTGCTTTGTACTAAGGTTTACTCTATGGACCATGGACTTTTTTTTAATAATTATATCTCTCGTACATCTCTCATTCTGAGAGGAGACTCGTACCCAGCAGTGTGACATTATGATGGGTTTATTATGTACTTTTCCACGCAGAAATCAAGTCAGTAAGTCCGCCAAACAAGCGACATTCTACAAAAATCCGTGATTCCATTCCAATGCTCATATTATAAGATGTTTCGGATCAAACCAGGTCAGATTCCGGTGCCACCGCAAATTATTTTGATATACGTATTCCTGTCGCCCCCGTTTCCTTGCGCCGACGTGCGTGCGGGAAATAAACATTTTGTTTCGTGCTAATGTGTGTTATGTTGTATGGACTGATTCTGTTGAACAGGAATTTTTTTACCTCAATGGTCCTTCGAGGTGGTACTGTTTCCTTCCGCCACTCGCGTTTCTGGGCTGACCTTGATGGTGCTTTGCATCTTGAGGCATACATTGCGTGGAGACTTTTTCCCGGTGATTAATACTATTATGTGCGACCCACATTGCTAGGAAGATTTCAAAAAAAAGTGACCGACGTGGCCTCCGTTATCCGCCCAATCTCTTTTAAGCCAGGCCTGTTTTGTGCCTACGTTTACTATATTAACCGTTTTGGAGTGAAACGTGGTGTTCCGAATGTGAATCTTTATTACCTCAATGTAGGTCCCTATTTCTAACAAACGTGAATGTATGAAGTGTTGATATTACCTCATTGTGCTAACTAGTGGTAGTAAACGCAACGGCTGAGTTGCTGGTCCTAAGGTACGTTCGTTCTTTACCAGCCCATGCATTTTTTTATAAGGGCCTTCTATGAATTATCAGTAGCAACTGGAACTATGCTTTATATTACTTAAGTATAGACTTGTGCCCGGTAGAGGGCATTGTCAGTTCGCAGTCTATTACATCGACTTGTACGTTTTAAAGTCAATGAAGTGTGAGTGTACAGAAATATGTCTCCTCCTGACCTTTCGGAGAATACAGGCGTCATAGTCATATTATATACGTAATGTTACCTATCTAAATACGAAGACACATAAATAAATGAAATATTGAATGGTGTGGTATGTTGAATAAAAAATTAGGTTGAGAAAATATCAACATCATATCCTATAACACTCAATTTAAAAGAAAATTACATATGGCGGGCACATTTCAACCGGCGCGGCGGCGCGGGCGCCATCAACGAGAGTGCATGTAATACCAACAATAAACCACAACAAACAGAGTACACGAGGCTATTAATAGTCGCTTTCGTCTCGAAACACGAGAATCGATAGGTGTCGACAGAATGACAACAGCTAATGATAAAACAGACATATCTCGACTTTTCTTTAGTGGAGCAAAAGAATATTGACATAGAAAGAGTCAGATGTATGTAGGAACTGCTGCAGCTATTTCGAATCCAAAATTGTTTGAACTCTTTACACACGAAGGAGAAAGAGATTTTTCAAAAGCGTGTAGTCAGCGAACACTAATTCAGCGTGGTAGACTTATCGATTTACCGTGTACCTAACTAGCGTAGGTCTCCTCTCAGAATAAAAATGAAAAGAGTTAGTGATAGGGTAGCATAGGTAGTCACGACAGCGTATCATACCGAATAATGTCTGCAAGAAAACATAAATTTCCAATCACTTCTTCCAAATAATGATTTATTTATTTATGATCAAAAGTTTGACAAGGCAATAAACTTTGCCATCAAAAATAAACACTGAACAAACTGGATACTTTTCATCCATCATAACATCGATGCGATGGCTGCATAATATTTTATACCTTTTCTCCAACAAGCATCCAAGCGTACAGCATTGGAACATTACCTATTTATCTTTTCGTATGAAAACCAAAAAAGTAATATTTAAAAGCATCAAATAATGTACACGACAACCAAATTGATTAATCATAAAAGAGGCTGTTGACCGTGAGAATCTAGGTTAAATTCCCTGATTGAGAAAAGCATTATTAGACTGTTTATTACCTACGTATGTCTTATAATACCATCGAATCTCAAGTTAATTTCCTATATAAATTATTCGCTAAGGAAATGTCGGTACCAATCAGGTGTTTGAATTTGAACTCTGTTATCAATTTTTTATCCTAATTAAGTACTGAACATATTGCGTAATTTAAAAATATATAAAGTAGCTCCACTATTCGGCAAAGGATTGCTATTACGCGGGACTAAATATAATATTTCACAAACAAACTATGCGTATAAAATACCTCAAATAAAATAATGTTAGAGTTATTTATATTATCAAAATGGTAAAAACGTTTGAAATAGTATAGGTACTGAAGTGTAAGCCATGTAAGTAAATAAAGTTTACTAGTACTCAACTGTCAAAAGACCTATTCAAATATGATAAATGTGTGCCCAAACTAGGTATATTTTACATACCTCTCACACACACATGTCTACAGACTGACATTAACTTGCAACACGCTACAGTTGTGCATGTCTATTAACTAGCTCAACTGGGAATGGTGAGACTAGATTAAATCTGAAAGTTGTACCGTAGGACCAGTTTCTATGTGGTGTACGGACCAAAGGACCAATTTTGATGATTTTTTAATTCTTTGTTTCATTAAAATATTGCGATTAGGTACTCTTTCTGTTACTGCTGTCTACTGGCTGCGGTTGCCATTATCATCAGGTGGGTCCTTCGAAACCTTCATCATCATCATTATTATTTCTCAGCCAAAGACGTTTACTGCTGAACAAAGGCATGAACTATTACAGTTTTCAGTAGACTGCTTCTTTAGTCTAGTGGTCCTGAGCACTGGTCTGGGTTCGATTCCCAGGTCGAGCAGTGTTATTGAGTTTTCTATAAATTCTCAGTAGCAGCTCGGAGTTTGGGATTTGTGTATATGGCTAGGCCCCTATTACATGGGAACTAAACATACACTCAAACTGTGGGTGTACATTAGTACGCCTATGCCTGACCCTTTGGGGTATATAGGCTTGATGGTATGTTATGTTATATATTACAGTGTACGTCATACATACACGATAGGAGAGGACTAATATATGTCGATGAAAATAAATGTTTGTTGTTTAAATGTACACCGTTATACAAAAACGGGGAAGTTTCGCGAGCGACGAGTTTTGTAAGAACAGGCGATGGACTTATATTAATGGCGGACGCCGTGACACCGTCCTGAATAATTACACTCTGTAAGTTGCTCTCGACGACTAATATTTTTATAGTCTAAGATGTTCTTCTCAAGAAGTTGATATCTATAATGTATTTCCTTCTTGACATTTTTTGGATCGAAGTACATCGAAGTACAGTTTTTTTCTGTACCAATTCTGATGGCAATCCTTAATGTGCTAATATTTTGATTTCATTCTCCAATCACCTAAATAATGGTATTAATTTATAATTACAAAAGTCAACTCCTGCGTAATAGAACAAGCTGTGGGTGACAGCAGTTTTCCAATACCGATACAAATAATATACGTGATAAAATAAGTACAGTTAGAAAAAATGAAAATGTTTGTCTCAGTCAGAAATCAAACCCACAGTACTTGGTGCAAAGGTAGTGAAACGATTACAACTACTTTCGTCACTAAATCCATCGTACTGACAATATGCAGTATGGTTAATCTTTTACCCAGGGCATGACCTACTGCTTATGTCGATGCTATAGAAGTAGAAGATGAATAATACATTACATTACATGCATGCCTAAATGAAATAATATAAAACACTTTCACAATATAACACT
This sequence comes from Acronicta leporina, assembly GCA_947256265.1. Lineage (NCBI taxonomy): Eukaryota > Metazoa > Arthropoda > Insecta > Lepidoptera > Noctuidae > Acronicta > Acronicta leporina. The sequence continues at coordinate 389,047 of OX366537.1, read as the reverse complement.
TTTATTCCCTTTAGTCCGTTAAAACCACACCATGTAATTATTAAACAAGCCAATTACTCCATGAACAACGCGTAGTGTTACACTCTGCTAGCCCCGCTGGGAGCGAGCGTGATACATGCATTAACGAAGGCGGTTTTATATCTCGACGGGCGATACCTAAGTACGTCGAGGTATTAGGTGGTTAGTACTAGGACATTACATTATCTGTGTGATATTTTCTTTTGGAATATTGTTCGCTCTTCTCATTTCTTATTTAAGTAATATAAGCTAATGTAAGGCCATCATGTAACTTCAACTCAGTTTTAGATAGCAGAAAACCTACCATTAAACGTACTTACAATATGAATAATAATAATTTAAGATAGATAATTCATATTTAATCGCTGTGAGATGTGGCATCAAATTCACAATTTAAACAAGCGCTCGCTTCCCTCTCTACCTGTTTTAGTATAATAACTCAATGGAATTTAACAAGCTCAGGTTCCTATATCCAATACCGCTGCAATTTTAGTACATAATTATTATGAAAACGAACTTACGAACTTTTGTTCACATGAAATGCTTTAATTATTTAGAGGAAAGGTAATTATAATAAAGGGTTTTTTATTCATAGCTAATTAGGCAAACGATCGGACGAACCACCTGGTCGTAAGCCTTGTATCATGGCCCATAGACACTTACAACTTTGAGGAGTTGTTGATGCGTTGCTGAGCCTTAAAAGACTACGGACTATCAGAGCAGCAGCAATCGAGGGGAAACTGGCTCTAACTAATCTAAACACACCGAGGTATTTTACGTTCGAATCCGACGTAAGGAATAGAGGGAAGGCCTCGCCTTTCGATGGAGTTCGGTGTTTACGCCAGACCAATCCGTGGTGATGGTGAACGTTACAAATCACATAAGGTTAGATGGTGTTTCTGCAAGAGTTAACGGTATTTATAAACAAATTAATGTGCTTTTGTTATCAGTCTCGCTATCAGTTCCTTCATCCATGGTACAGCGAGCTTGCGGGAAACAAGGTTAGCACTGATTTTATCAAAACATAACACACGTGTGAACGTCCCGTTAAAATATTCTGAAAAAGATACAGTCTACTGCCAGTCAGAGATGCCTATAATTTTAAATCGGGTCTTAGTTGGGACTTGATAGGTCGATGTGTATACTACTAGGCTACTTCTGCGAAATCTACAGTAATTAATGATATTTTAAGGTCTAATGTAACGAGACAGTTGTCAATGTAGTTAAATTAAATTTTAAGAATTGTTACTTGACTGGATACTCAATATGACTGGATAACTGCCTCAATAGCCAAGTGGTCCTTACCGCGACTGCTACGCTAGAGGTCCTGGGTTCGATTCCCAGGTCGAGCAAAGTGTTATTGGGTTTTTCTATGAAATTCCCAGTAGCAGCTCGGAGTTAGGAATTTGTGCCCGGTTAATGACAATAGGCTCGCCCCCTATTACATGGGACCTAAACATACCGGCGAACTGTGGGTGTACATTAGTACGCCTCTGCCTAACCCTTCGGGGAATACAGGCGTGATGGTATGTTATGTTACTTGACTGGAGTAATTAAAGTTTTCTGTAGGCTTGTTTTAGCAATTTAAAAACTGAAATTATAACTTTACGCTTTTGCTAAGGGTTCCTAACACGTACTATAACATATAAGACTAATTAAGAATGATTTTGTATATTAAGTAAAGCTTACTATAGTATATCCATCTAATATATACAAATCAACTCAAGTCCCAATCGCAAAAATGTTTATTTCAAGAGATAAAAGTAGATTGACGTCTGGTCCTTAGAGACGAAAAACGACGGAAAGGAACATATTTTCTTGGTAATACTAAATTCCTGATTGTTTATCTCGATTATTTTTCAGCTTGCTGTCCCTAGCGTACCCCAAAACCCGCCAAAGGCGAGATTTCGAAACCGCGATAACTGAAAATACATTATACTAATGACGTCACTCACACACAAATACCAAACATCCGTATATACATTTCGTATTTATGCGAGTTCGTTTTCAGTGTTTGGGTTACAGAGTTCACTCTGTGTAAATACTGATGTTTTGACTGAAATATTGGTTAGGCTGGAAGCTGATAGCAACATGTGTTAACGACGAGGCTTTGTCAGAAATATAGTCCTCCGATACGGAGGACTGTTATTCGCAATTTGCAAAACGGTATAACGTAGTAGTCAGATTCTCTAATTTTAGATACGTTTGTAAAGAGCTTTGTGCTTGAACACCATTTTATTTATATCTTATATGAATAGCACAATGATGGCTGTCTACCCCCGCCTTAAACCATTTCAATATTTCATGGTTCACAAATAAATAAATAAACTTTCATATCCTTTCAAATACCAATATTATTTCTACTTTTATCGAAATCCATTTTGCTATGTAGGTACATTATGTTAATATTTAAGCCCCACACACAGCAATAGATGCATAAATATCAACCGATATCAGCAGTTCAAACCAAATTGATGAATTCAACCGATTCGTTTTACGCTCCATCGTAAATCTGACTATAACATAAACAAGATAAAGACATTCCCATGCTGATCTGAGACACACTTTGCGGAAAAATTTTGACAGACGACTGACTCTTCGTTATTGTTCATAGATTTGTTTTTGTTTTGTGTAGGCATGTCGACGCTTCTAATAAAGATAGCTGCTAGTGTTTTTATTGTGTTTCATTACAGTTCCCTTGCTTATTGGAGTTTTTTTTCTAAATTGTATCTATTGTATCTGTCATTAATTTGTACAATTAATTTCATTCTTTTCACTAATAACGAATTACCATAGTACCTTTCCTTTTTTTGCAAGATCGTACAAATAACTTTTAAAAATTAAGACATCCGCTATAATGATCTAGTAAAAATGACTACTTTGCCTTTGAAGAACTTAGTAAGATATTTCTAGACATTAGACACTGGGCATGATTAAATAGACAGAGTCACAGTCACAGTCAGATTAAATAGATATAGCCTAGGTACGCTGTCTTTCTAATATATCTGGAAAAAAAACATTTACCTACACATCATTTTCCCCATTCTGAATGTCAATGTCTGGTTCTTTGATCCAAAGCCACGTTACAATTTCAATGACGTATTCGTAATAGATTTGTTTTGGTTCCCAGATATTTTCGTTTCAATCTTTCATTTTTTTGTTTTCGCTTATATATCTTAATGCAAACCGCCTAAGCTCGGTTTGGCAGAAAATTTCGGCCGTGTTTATGGATCCCTTGGCAATTCCAAGTTCCGGTAATGTTAATATATTTTATTTGTACAAGGATACGTCGTGTGAAGTTTTCTGTACTTATTTAAATCAAGAAATAAGTATACTTACTTTAAGGCTAGTGGGAAAGATTGAACTGACAATACCTACTACTATTTTATCTTTAGATCCTATGTCCTATGAGCAGTCAGGAATTAAGAAGCGAAACAAAGCCACAAAACAAAGTTTTTTTTTTGTATTAAAACGTTTAGAGAACATTGGGAAATAAAAGCTTTTAAAGTAGAAGATCGAATCTAACCTAACATACCCATCCTTACCGTACCATGAGCTTTTATATTAGTGTTACAATAACAATATTGTGACTTAAATATGGTTGAGCTACACGATGACTGATGCATGCTTGCCGTCAGTTAGGTATGGTTATTTCCTCAAAAGGCCATTTTAGACATTGCCCTGCATTGTCCCACTCACATTATTCGCATTATTTTATGTCTGGACTTTAAAAGAGACCATGATTCTCTGAGTTTGTTTCGGCGTTTCTTCTCAGAGGTCGTCAGTTAGGAAATGCCGAAGCCATCAGCTATAAAAAGAAAAAAACAAACCATTGACTTGTAAAAGTGTCTCTAATGATCTACTTACAGAAATAAATATCATTTCATTTCATTTCATTTCACTTTAATAAAACTTCAATTTAATCGTGTGCATGCAAATACAGAGGATTTGTATATTTTTAATCAATGATCAGTCTGTGGCTGAACTAAAAATCGTGCATGCAATTCCATTCCCATTAAAAAAGAAAGTATGATAGAACTGGATATAAAAATGTTTTGTCTTTCTTATTTTAACAAACCCAACAGGTATATACAATTCTAGCTTCTGTCCGCGACTTCGTCCGCGTAGCGTGATGATATATAGCCTATAGCCTTCCTCAATAAATGGCCTATCTAACACTGAAAGAATTTTTCAAATCGGACCAGTAGTTCCTGGGATTAGCGCGTTCAAGTAAACAAACAAACAAACTCTTCAGCTTTATATATTAACTAGCTTCCGCCCGCGACTTCGTCCGCGTGGAATAGTTACTTAGTCTTAGCGGGATGATAGCCTATAGCCTTCCTCAATAAATGGACTATCCAACACCGAAAGATTTTTTCTAATCGGACCAATAGTTCCTGAGATTATCGCGTTCAAGCAAACTTGGCAGGTGGCAGGAAGCTGAAGGGGATCATCATCTCCTTACAGGTGGTAAGAAGATGATGATCCCCTTCAGCGGCTTATAGTATGTTTTGATTCAAGCTCACTTCAAGATATAGCCAATACTGTTGGTTGATAATTGAGTATTGAGTATCCGAGCGGAACTTTAGTAAAATATGTCACGGGAACAGGAATAATAAAAGAACGCTAAATGAGGATATGTCCTTTAGAGCGTTTATTGGGTCCGAGCGGACCCAAGCTCGGTCCGCACGGATACAAAACAAACGCTCTAAAGGCTGATGAATAACGTATTTATTTGGATAAGGATTAATAATAATACTAATATAACGCGATATAATCCGTAAAGTTGTTTTATTTCAATATGTCTGATATTCGCGTAAGCTTCAGAAATCAATATAATAATATCATGTTTATAAAAACACCTACGCAAATTTAGAATTATTAGAATTTTAGAACAAAGTTAGCATAAAAAAGGTTATAGTGAGCCAACCTTAAAAGATAGACATATGCTGTCGTGGACTTTTTTTTAGAACTTTTAAAGAGGAACAATTATGTCATATATATTTTTTGCGAAACTTTAACCGTTTACGCAGCGCACGCATCGGAAGCTCTCAAAAGGAAAAAAAAAACGAATTTCAGAACAAAGTTAACATAAAAACGTTTATAGTGAGCCAACCTTAAAAGATAGACATATGATGTCGCGGACTTTTTTTTAGAACTTTTAAAGAGGAACAATTCTGTCATATATGATTTTTGCGAAACTTTAATCGTTTACGCAGCGCATGCATCGAAAGCTCTCAAAAGGAAAACTCCCGATTTTGAAACATTCTTCATTGATGCTCCGCTCCTATTGGTCTTAGCGTGATGATATATAGCCTATAGCCTTCCTCGATAAATGAGTTATCTAACACTGAAAGAATTTTTCAAATCGAACCAGTAGTTCCTGAGATTAGCGCGTTCAAGCAAACAAACAAACAAACAAACAAACAAACAAACAAACAAACAAACAAACAAACAAACAAACTCTTCAGCTTTATATATTAGTATAGATACTAGCTTCCACCCGCGACTTCGTCCGCGTGGAATAGTTACTAAGTCTTAGCGTGGTACGCGCGGTACTTGATCATTATTTTGCTGCGATGTTATTTTAAAACTGCGATATCTCCTAAGATATTCATTGAAATCCAATGATGTAAAGGGCACTTTTGTTTTAAATTAAATACTTCTGATGAATAACGTATTTATTTGGATAAGGATTAATATCATGCTTATAAAAACACCTTCGCAAATAATGCATTTGGAATTTTAGAACAAAGTTAGCATAAAAAAGGTTATAGTGAGCCAACCTTAAAAGATAGACCTATGCTGTCGCGGACTTTTTTTTAGAACTTTTAAAGAGGAATAATTCTGTCATATATGATTTTTGCGAAACTTTAACCGTTTACGCAGCGCACGCAACGGAAGCTCTCAAAAGGAAAAAAAACCCCGATTTTGAAACATTTTTCATTGGTGCTCCGCTCCTATTGGTCTTAGCGTGGTGATATAGCCTATAGCCTTCCTCGATAAATGAGCTATCTAACACTGAAAGAATTTTTCAAATCGAACCAGTAGTTCCTGAGATTAGCGCGTTCAAGCAAACAAACAAACAAACAAACTCTTCAGCTTTATATATTAGTATAGATATATAGATAACCGTGATATTTCCCTGAAAAGTTATGTTTAGTTATATTTTCAGTTTATGTATTTAGAAATGTTATAGTACTAATAAACCTGGTCGAGGCTGTGACAACTTTAATAAAAGAATATTGTATTTTATAAATGAGTACTTATATCAATTCCATTTTAACCTACACCCAATATTGCGGGTATTATCACTATTTCGAGGAGCTATTACGAGTCGGATATAGATGGTAAACAGATTCTAAATTCCTGAATAAATGTCTTTCGCTTAATTGAACACTAAACACGTTAACAATCAAATAAAGTTCTGATTATAGAAATTCTGCTTTCCCTTAAAATATTCTAACATCATAGTAGGTATATTGTGCTTGGTGAATTCGTAAACTAGTAAAATCTGCATAACATACCATCACGCATGTATTCCCCGAAGGGTTAGGCAGAGGCGTACTAATGTACACCCACAGTTCGCCGGTATGTTTAGGTCCCATGTAATAGGGGGCGAGCCTATTGCCATTAACCGGGCACAAATTCCTAACTCCGAGCTGCTACTGGGAATTTTATAGAAAAACCCCATAACACTTTGCTCGACCTGGGAATCGAACCCAGGACCTCTAGCGTAGCAGTCCACTTGGCTATTGAGGCAGTTAAATCTGCATTATGATCTTTTTTCAAGAATCTTTATTAGTCTAAACACTTTTGCTTCCAAAGTTAAATGTTATGTAGGTATAATGCTATTGTACAAACCAATTGCAGTTGTGCTTTTAACTATACAAAGTCATATTTCATGTATGTGTCACAACAAGAGTACAGGAACTGAATTGGGTCTAATAGCGATGTGTGGAACAATAAACAGCATTCAGGAGTAGATTGGTAATTATGGCTCAAGGAAAATTATTATCGATTACCCCCTACAAGGAGTCGCGAAGATAAATAGATTTAGTTTGTTGGAGTTGGAATAGAATTGATTAGTTTTGTTGCAAAATCATTATCAAGCAATGAATTATTGTCAACCAAAATCAAACGCAGCATAATGGACGTGTAATAAAAAATATAAGTAGTGCAAGCAATGATACATTTTAGAGTATTCTAAAAAGAAGGCACACCTACATAATAATTGCATTGCCTAAAATGGTCCTATAAGAGCTATGGCTCATCTATTCCAAAATTAAACCAAAAGTTTGTCATTCATTGTGTAAGAATACCTATATTGCTGTTGTTAAACTGTCTAATTCTATTTCTGAGTGTAGCAGAACATGTGGAGCAAATTCTCGTTAATCAATTCAGAACACTACGCAAGGAAAGTTCTTAATTTTAACTGAAAATGTTGTCTCATGTTCTGTAATTAAATAAATTCTTCATGAACTGACTTTAATTCAACTCCAAACCAACTTTTACGTATTATTTGACATACATTAAAGTTTCTCAGAAATTCTCATCACTAGATTTTACACATTTCATGATTTAGCTACGTTTAATAGGTACCTACCTACCTATTATTAAATTCTGTCATAAAAGACTCATCAAAATTCTTCTTAGAAGACATTTATGCGACGTTCGATTTTGTGGAAGCTGAAAATAGTTTAAGGTCTCCCAAAATATCGTCAAATTACAATTTTCCACCAGCAAATGTTTCTGTAATTTGTATTTCGGTCCTTTCGAAAAAATAACCATCGCGTTAATGTATTCTGGGGCATTTTACATTCAATTGGTCGCTGTCTTCATTCTGCTTCGTGAAACCATCGAAGACTTGACCAAAATTGGTTAAAGGGGATTGTTTGCTTGTTTAGCGAAAGTGCTCGGTGTAACAGATACCGATAGTGCCCCAGATGGGACTGAGGGACATTGTCAACATACCCCATGGAGTTCCAATACATTTCTCGACTCCTGACTATAAATGTCTTAGTGAATATTGTTGCCAAAATTTAGTAAACAGGGAAAAGCTTTCGGTTTGCGGCGCTAATATCTTTGACCAATCTAATAAAGTGATTGAGTACCTATAAGAAAATTCCTAAATACCCAAACACTGGCAACGATGATGAATATGCTAAAAAAATAATAGAGGAGCATCCCAGCGTACGTCATCAATCTAATCTGCCTAACAAACATAAGACGGGAATATATTTTATTCGGCCGGACGAGCGGAGCGGACCTAGAAAAAATAATGTATAAATCACTCAAAATAGCTTACGGTTGGCGATTGCGTACACTGAAATCACAAAAATTTTGACACTTCCTCGGGTAATAGTTACACCCGAAAATCACACCTCACTAACAGAAACTTTAGTTTCGCACACTATATTCAATAAACACAATTCCGGCTGTGATTTTATATAAAGATGATAATAAATACTGACACAAAGCATCGACGTTTATTAATCCAGATACGAAAACATTCGGCGCGTTCGGTCGTTCGAGATGGGATGAAGCGACGTGCGCTTCCCGCGACGGATTCACCGATACTGGCCAGGCTAGCCTGTGCAGGGGCGGTGTGACACTGTGTGGGTGCACATATACACACAGGGGATGTTTTGCCAAAGTGTGAGTGCTCTTCAGGTCACCAGAATTCGGTGAAGACAAGCGTTGTGAAGTGGCGTGCCCTATTTTAACTGACTCTTCTAGGTTTTAGGCCGTGGAAATTGCACGCAATTCCTCAGCAAGCTTAGAGCGTAGCCGGACCGCATTTACTCTCAAAACCTTAGTGTATTAACAGATTGCGGTTTTTAGCGAATGACTTTTAATTCTTTGGGACTCGGAGTTTAATTACATAAATTCCTTTCATTCTTTGAATGAGTAGTGGCGTTAAATCCTGTGGTTTTACATTAGCGACCCTTTTACTGATGGTAAGTGTGTTCTACAGTAATGTATTTGGAATGTTTTCAAATTTGTATAAAAAGCTCTGTAAAGAATTTTCGATGTTTTTCGGCACGGTGTGAGCGACATTACTATTCAAATAGTTCTAAATAAACTCAATTCGAGTGAATATTTAACAGTTTTTCAATTACATTGGTTTACTTTTAGTGTTCTGTTTGGTAAGTGGAAATACAATTAGTGCTAAAACAATATTTTACTATGAATATGAGAACTTGGATCTTGATTAAACTGCACTTGGTAGAGATAGGTAACCGGGTCAATGTTTACTCGTACGTTTACCTCCAAAACATGATGGTGAAATAGTAACACTTTGTTGATTAGTTTGAGAAATATATTAGTTTCTATGATTCTTTATTTTTCCTATATTAATTTCATCGTATTCGAGCAATTACATAGGATTTCATGTACAGCTGACATTCGTAAACGCCAGTTCAAAAATAAAGCATATACCTACCTAGCTATCTAAGCCTTTGATAAAATCGATACCTCCGTGATATTGGAATAGAAGCATATTCTTCATTATTTTCTAATCTATAGACACTGTTCTCACTTTTAAACCTTAAAAAAAATGAACTAGTTGCGGTACGAACGGTAAAACCCTATCAGTCACTTTCATCTGGAAATAGATACTTACTAGAGCCTCTCGATTGGTATTCTCACTACCTCCAGGACGAATTTATACGGTGGTTTAACAACTATGTACAAAGGGCACTGGCTAACCGCCACGCGTCGCAAAGTCACAAAGGACCAGATTTGAGAAGATTATTTCATTTATTCGTTATTCAAGAGCTTTAAGTTAAGCGCGTTAAATATGACATGTATTTATTTTTGTGGGGATTAGAGCTTAGCCTTATACCTAACGTCTTAGTACTGAGACAAGTAAATATAAATATGAACATATAAGTAACTTTATTTTAGAACTTTTAGTACTTTTTATGGCTGATATAATCCTTCATTCTTGTGAAAAGTTAATCTTTCTCTTCCAATTTGCTTCTTAAATCTCTAAGAATTAAAATCAATTATAATTAATAATCAATGAATTATAATTAAGATATTATTTAGAATTTAGTAAAAAAAAACTCAAAGGACCAAAAATATATTATAATGCTAATATTCGGCACGAAGAAATAGTACCAAAAATTAGCTTTAAAATTTGTTCGTTTGGTTCAGGGTAAATTTAGTACATGATATAACCCGAAATATTTGTGATCAGGTAACGGATCCGAGATCTTGAGGGTTGGGGTCGGCCGATTAATCCCTAACCCTACAGATTTGGGGTGAAATTGGGCCATTTGCACCTTTAGGTTTCCAGTTTCCAGAATCAATCTCACAACACCCTGCTGAGCTTTCGAAATTGAAATTGAATACAGGATAGGTGGCGACTCTCTTACTTGACAAATAAACGATGCACCAATATTTTTTTGGTACACAACTTTAGGAGTATTCGCCACCTATCATGAACATAATAGGTATGTAATATAATATTTGTTCAAGTCTTAAAAAACATACTAAAAAATAACCGCTCAAATGTCAAATCGATCCAAGCTACAAAAAAAATCGAAACTAGATTGATGCTTTCCATACAAGCACATAAAATTTAATAAAAGATGCTCTAATTAAAATGCGTATGTGACTGCATCTGTAACTAGTTGTTTGAAGTTTATGTATTTCTAAGCAACGATAGACGAAAGGGAAATGTTTGAAATATAGGTCATCTCTGTTGAATTAATGTGAGTTATGGAGATAATTAAAATATGAAATAGACTATATTATCTATATCTATTTAATTCGGAGATTGATGAGCAAAGTAGAGGTAGGGCTATACTTACTTTCCGCGGACGAATGCTACAGCGCTCCCGTAGGCCCGGCACCAAAGTGGTGTCGCGAAACGCCGAGGTTGGTTTTAGTCGGTAGATCGCTCTTTTCAGAGCGGATTCCGACACACCCCACCGCTCTCCCCGGAGTGGTGGATAGTGCATAAAGCATTTCCAACCCCGTCAACAAGGGCTATACTTACTTCCCAAAGATTTTGGAGATAATGTCATGTCTAGAATCTTATAATCTTACCTACGCACCTAATTAAATGTATCTATCCCATCTAGTCTCACAGAACTCTCACTTCAATAACTTAGGACCAAAGTAATAGGCATAATTGGGCCTTCGTTACGCGGCTCACAACATGCCACAGCCCTAAATCTTCAGCCTCGGTTTTGGTCTAATTCCAGATCCGCCTGTGGCTCTACTATAACTCCTATGAATAATAAACAAAGTGGGTAAGCAGACTGCACGGTGTACAACATGAGATGTAGGCTAACAATTTTGCTTGTAATAAATTGTGAATGTTTACGTTTATGCTTGGGTAGCTATTAAATTAGATGTAGATTCTAGAAAAAGTATAGCCTTGACTTGGAGAAGGATGTTACATGAGTAACCGACTCTTTGGTTTAGCTTAGGTTTGATTGTGTATGTAGGGTAATGGGTTTTACTATAAAATTCCTAATAGCAGCTTGGTGGCTTCGGACAATAGGCTCGCCTTCCATTTCATGCAAACGCTTATAATATTAGTAAGGTAGTATATCTGTACGTGTTTACTTTTCAAATTAATTTAGATGCATCTAAACTCACCAATGAGCAGACCTGTATCAATGCCTAAATTACCTTATATAACATACCATCACGCCTGTATTCCCCGAAGGGTTAGACAGAGGCGTACTAATGTAGATACATCCACAGTTCGCCGGTATGTTTAGGTCCCATTTAGCAGGGGGCGAGCACAAATTCCAAACTGCGAGCTGCTACTGGGAATTTCATAGAAAAACCCAATAACACTGCTCGACCTGGGAATCGAACCAAGGACCTCTAGCGTAGCAGTCGCGCTCTGTACCACAAGGCTAATGAGGCAGTTATTATAGGAAATTACTTTATTTTTATCATTTTATCTTGACAACAAATACCTGTAGTAGAACTACAAACGTCACTTGTTCACATTCCCATGGCTACGGAGTAGGGTTAAGTTACACTGTCCCGGTAACTGATGGGTTAGCGAACTGTCACTCCTTGTCCGTTTGACAAACCCTACATGTCGTGAATTACAATCCTAGGGACCATGCATGGGAAAAAATTACAGAGCACGCTATCTCAATCTTTTTAAAACATACCATCACGCCTGTATTCCCCGAAGGTTTAGGCAGAGGCGTACTAATGTACACCCACAGCTCGCCGGTATGTTTAGGTCCCATATAATAGAGGGCGAGCCATTAACCGGGCACAAATCTAACTCCGAGCTGCTACTGGGAATTTAATAGAAAAACCCAATAACACTTCTCTCGACCTGGGAATCGAAACCAAGACCTCTAGAGTAGTAGTCGCACTTGGGACCACTAGGCTAACGAGGCAGTTATCTTTTTAAAAACTTTTTCATTAGATTCTGCCTTCTCTGGCGAAGAAAGATCCATGATCATTTCCCACACTACAAAAAAGTAAAAGATTTTGTAAAGTACACATCGAAAACGTGATGCGATGCGTTCCTTGTGATATTATTGAGAAAATCAATAAAAAGCGATTAATAAAAGCAGTTTATAAGGCCAATAACGTGGCAGAGCCATGCTTCGGCACGAATGGATCAGCTCGACCGGAGTGACACAACGGCCTCACTAAAACCAGTGAGTGAGGAATGAAGATACCGGAGGCCCAAACCCTTTTAGAAGGCCGTCAACGCACTTGAGACTCCTCTGGTGTTGCGGGTGTCCATGGGCGGCGGTTATCGTTTACCATCAGGCGTACTGTATGCTCAATTTTCACATGAAAAATTGACTAAAAGGCTTATCCTTATTCTAGGTTGGCCGCTTTGCCCATAAATCAGCTGTTCTCTTATCGCAAGACCACGTCCTAGGTCGAAATTCTCAGTAGGTACCCACAACACTATGCCATAAAAAAAAGAATGTCTCGGCAGCGTCGGGAGAGGTTGCCGTAGAAGGACATACTCCGATCTTATTGGTGATGTCTTCCAAAAAGGTCAGGTGCATAGTACTCGGTACGGGTGCTTGTGTATGAGAAGATGTATGAATTTGGTAGAAGCAAGAGAAGTATGCTAGAATCATAGTATGTGGCGATCTATAGTTACTGCCCACTCCTGTGGGTGAGACACGTGAGTGTATCTGTGTATGTCTGTTATATATATACATTGGCCCATGGTGGTGTTAACTCACGTTTTACTCGCTTCAACCGCCCACACGACTCCCAAGTAAAGCCTAGTCTCCGTTTATAAATAAATCTTTGTTCCAATAAAAGAGCATTAAGTAAAATACAAAGAAAAATATTGAAACAAAATATTATTTGAAGATATAAAATTGAATTGTATGAATTTTAGCTCTTACTGAAGAAAGTTCAAACGCTTTGCTGAAAGCTTTCAGAGTTGCCACTCGTAAAATAATACAACTTTGTTGGAATTATATTCAAATCTTTATATGATTATAATGTATGCAGATTTTATTCGATATGGGATTATTTTTATTGGAGATTTTGTTTCCCAACTGCACAAAGAGATAGCGAGCTATTTTTTTTGCACGTTTATGCATGTCGCTATCATATCATCCCCTAGTTTTTCAGCTATAATTATTTTGATTATGCGTATATCCCAACCGCCTCATGATTCAGTGGTTGTAATCGCAACTGCTAAACTATGGGTATTGGATTCGATTCTCAGGTCAAGCAGTGAATTGGTTTATTTTATGAAATTCTTAAATGATAAATTATTACATACTAATTACTCGGGCTTGAAAACATACTAGAGTGAGCCAGTAGATACACTTCTGCCCAACTTCAGCATCTGTAACAGCAGCCCAATGGTACCTATGTTATGTTTATAGAGCACTTCTGCCCGCGGCGTTGCTCACTTGAAGCTCAAAAACCAAAAGTGATGATCTCTTCATTGTCAATACAATGAAGAGATCATCACTTTTGGTTTTTAATGTATAGAGACCAATGTCTCTATACATTAGAAAGGTCAAGCTGTATCTCAGGTTCCGTTTAATAATTTGAGATAAGAAGTATACCAGTTTCTAACATTGATAACAAAATTTAAATCTATTCAGTAGTTTTTGCCCCAACCCGTAACAAATAGACAATAATTTAAAAAATCTCATTTTTGGCTTCAGAGACGTTTATAGATACATGTTTTTTTTTATAACTTTAATGTACAGACACAGCTTTTTTCAATTTTATAATAGTAGAGATTACAACAAGTCGCTATCATTATCTTTATACGAAATCGGTTGAATAAGTTTTATTAAATTCCTTGTTTTACAAAAGGGTCAAGTTGAAGGCTATTTAATTGTAGCAAACAAGCAACTATTCAGAGCGGCCGTGAGGCGCAAAACTTATACTAATAAATGCTGTTATTGTACCAGAGTAAAACAAGTTAGTTAAATCAATTCTACAAAGTACTATAACCTTGACACCGTTTATCTACTCTACACTATTCCAAAGGGTTAGGTAGAGTTGCAACGTGTCAATGTTTTAGGGTTCCATAGCCAAAGGGTAAAAACGGGACCCTATTACAACCCCTTCGATGTCTGTCCGTCCGTCTGTCTGTCAACAGGCTGCATCTTAAGAATCGCGGTAGCTAGACAGTTGAAATTTTCACAAATTGTATATATCTAATATAGATAGAAACGACGGAAGCCCAATTGTGAGACACCTTGTGGGGAATACTTTGTCTCTAGCCACATATACCTAAGTACTCACATAGTTTATAAGATAAATTGTAATTACTAACACCAAAAATGGATCTTGTTGTCTGTTAAATAAATGATATATATACATATATATATATATATATATATATATATATATTCGTATCTGTTGTCGCTATAACAACAAATACTAAAAACAAAATTAAATAGGGGCTCCCACACAACAAACGCGGTTTATGGAACCCTTCGTGAGCGAGTCCAACTGGCACTTGGCCTGTTTTATTAAGTTTAGTATAAATGAAGCATATTGAAAATTTCAACTGTCTAGTATGATCGTGGTTGAGGTAAGAGAATGTTATAAGAATTTAAAATAAGTGGCATTCTATTAAAGTCGCTGCCTACCCCTGTGGGCAGTTAAAAAGTGTGTTTTTGTTAATGTTACCTTAAACTATGCTTTTTTCGGGATACACTGGTTACTGTTTTTTTCGGCTCCTGATTACCTCTAACAATTGTCATAGATTTTTGTATGAGTACTGGGACCGGCGGCTTTACGTGCTCTCCGAAGCACGGAGGGGTCTCGATGTGTTAAGAATGGTCACCCATCCACACGCTGACCGCGGTGAGTGCAGCTTAACCTTGTAAATCAGTGCATCAAATTATATCCAAAAGCACATAAATCAGCTTTTTGGCTTTCTGGCTGCCTCTAACTATTGTCATAGGTGCCCGATAACCTTCTGAGGCACATAGGGATCTCCCATAGGGAACCCATCCACAGACTAACCACCGCAAACTCAGCCCTTGCTAGCTCCTCCATTTCTTACCTGACAAAAGGATGTCTGTATTTTTTTTTTTTTTATAAGATTGTGGTTCTGGATTGTGGTCGGTAATTTGAGACAAGTGTGGTCATCTTGGGACGTCTCAGTGTGGGTGCGGCTGTGGATGTGGGAAAAAGGCTATTATATACATATTTTTGTGCAAGTTCTGAGATAATAAGTATGGAGGACTGCGAACTGCTGATGAGAATTTCATAGCACACTTCAAAGCCGCTTTACTCAGCCTAGGCTCGACCCAGGAACAAGACAATGACACCGTGGGCGAGCTATGCTTCGGCACGAATGGGCCGGCTCGACTGGAGTGATACCATGGCCTCACAGAAAACTGTATCCTTCTGTATCCTCCGGTATCCTATCCTGTATCCTCACTCGGCGAAACAACGCTTTTGTTTGTTGCGCCGAGTGAGTGAGGATACCGGAGGTCCAAATGCTTTCAAAAGGCGGGCAACACACTTGTGGCTCCTCTGGTGTTGTAGGTGTCCACGGGCGGAGGTAATCGTTTACCATCAGACGATACGTCTGCTCGTTTGTCCCCCTATCCCATAAAAAAATGAAGCAGTTTATAAAAATATGAATGACGAAAAATAACCAGATTTATGCAAAAAAAAATCGTCTACTGGGTACTATTACTGGATGAAGTAATCAGCTAAGATACAAATTCCACCTTTCAATACTTAACAAAACTATTAATGAATAAAAAAACACTTTTTCTATAACTTTTACACATCAGCGCACGCGCCTAACAGCTGTTCTCTCGCACACATTCAAACGCACACACACGTAGCATAAAAATATTCTATATATTTTATATTAACCACTTCCAGTATGCCTGTACTGAAGTGTGGTATAATTTTATTCTGTGGTGCAAGTTTAACGGTCGTACCCACCTGTTGCGTGTGACGTAACGAGTCAGGTGCAAAGGAGAAACGGAGAATGCTTTTGTCTCTTTCTTTTGGGAATAAGTGCACCTGTTTTTTTTATTTTGTTAGATAGTATGATTGTAAACATAAAACTAATGCAATTGGAAACGTGTCATTATGTAATTGGGTTTTTATTCAACACATTAAAAATCCGTAAAAATTCAATAAATAATGTGGCAGTTTATTTTACAAATAATGTTGTCCTGCCTCAAGATAATAATAATATTGATTCATACATACACTCACGCCCTTCTCCCACAGGGGTAGGCAACAAGTATAAACTATATTGATTCATATGTCAATATTTTCATAGCGGTAAAGAGCAGAAAAAAAACAGTAAAGTGAAAATGTTACCATATTTTGTAAGCGTAACTTAATCCCGCGGGTATGCGCGACAAAATTAAACGAATTGGTACTAGAAAACTAGAGCGAGCAAATTAAAATTGTTGTTATATTGTTCGTATTTTCTACTGTTCGTATGTTAGGTACATGTTTTGGTAATAAATTACTAGTTGCAAAATAGTAACACAATAAAACTAGTAGAAATATATTGAGAAGTACCTATTAATAACAGTTTTCATGTTTTTTTGTAACGAAATGGGTTTCATAATTGATTTGTGTTTCTTTTTTATATTATGTTAGGAACCTCATATTTATTATTTCTGAAACTTCTCAACCCGATTTAAACACGATAATATCCATGGTTTTTTTATGATAGTATTTTTTACGAACAGAAAATACAAATGGCGGTCGTGACATTGCAACCGACGCGCGGATCACACCGCCCGGCGTGTGTTGCCAGTTACTTTAACAAATATGTGTAATTGTGTAATATTTGTTTTCAACAGTAGGGTCAATAGGTAATCTCTGTGGTTGGTAAAATAAATACATTCTTACAAACCAGAAGTGAGATCAGTTTTTTTTAAATAATGCTCAGGTAATCCTAAAATTACCTATTTAATCAATCAAAACAAAACTCGATAACCAAAATTACAACAATTAATAATTAACAATGTACGACATTCAAAACTATAATTACTGCAAAATATGTAACAAAATTAAATTACGAGACTAAAATAGTGCGACCAAATAACATTGAGAATCTGAGGGTAGCGATGTTCAACCCTTGCCCAGTGAGAATCGAATGAACCCGTTGTTTTTTTTTTCTATATGGCAATAGCTATTGATTCAGGTAATCTTGACAGCGTAACTGGACTTGGTAGTGAGGCACCGAATGCCTCCAGCCAGGAACTAAATAAAACTAAGCAACAGCAGCTAAGGGCGTCACCTAACGGGACACGGGCCTCGGCTTAGGGCGTTGCTGGGGGGCAGCTAGGGACGACTGGATCTGGTTTAAATTATTTAGGGACTAATTTAAAGCTACGAACCCGTTGATAAGCGCGCGCTGGCTTGGCGTGTCGCTTGGTCCAGGTCTTGGAGAGAGGGGTTTCGCTAAGAACATATATTATTTTTTACATCATTTACCATACGACTCCCTTTACAACTTTTTTGGTTGAGTGATCACAAGCGCACCTGGTGCTAGCGAGTTAGATACCCTGGCCGAGCAAAGTTAGAAAAACTTGCCGAGTTAATGGGCTCGCCCCCTATGTCATTGTTAGGTCTCTTACCCTTTAAACCGGAACAAAATAACATACATACAAAGTCACGCCTCTTTTAACCGTAGGGGAAGGCAGAGACCACAGACTTCCACTTGCTACGATTCTGAGATACCTCATTATTCTATTCTTTTAGGTAAGTCTAAACTTAATATTATAAAGAGGAAAGATTTCATTGTTTGTTTGTGTTGAATAGGCTCAGAAATTACTGGACCGATTTGAAAAATTCTGTCACCATTAGAATCCTACATTATCTCTGATAAACATAGGCGATAGAATGTGTTAATTTTTTTAAAGTTATCTATTGTTAAATACCCGAGCGAAGTCGGGGCGGGCCGCTAGTATTATAATAACCACATACTGTGTATTTAACAGCTGGTACATCCTGTCTACGCGATTACCATATTGCAATAAGTTTTTTTATATTATAAAAAAACACGACACGTTCTAAGATTTGACACGTTCGGCGTAGCGGCTGAGAGATCTGTTTCTCCGTTCTGCTCCACGTGTTGTGGGTTCGATCCCCACACGGAGCAAATATTTGTATGACCTACAGGTATTGCTCCGAGTCTTGGTGTTTGTGTAGTATGTGAGAATTTGTGTTTGTTAAAGCATGGGTGCTTTAACAAACACAAATTCTTCGATACAGGAGAAAATCCTAGTGTGGGGAAACGTATTTTTTTATAAATAAAAACTAACATAACTACCATCATGTGTAGGTTGGTATTTATTTATATAACATTAAATAAGAGACGATAATTGTCATTAGACGGTTTCGAATCCATACAATATATATACGATATCCATTCAAGGTGCTATTAAGAAGCTGTTAAAAAACCCAATAACAATTTGCTTGAGCCTTTAGCAGCCGTTGTAGCCGGGTCAGTGGATACGACACGGCGAACACGGGGGACACTATGAAAAAAAGACAGAAAAATGTCACCAAAATCCATCGCCTAATCAAGCCTTCGGGACCCGGTGGGATTTGGGAGTAGTAGGGTGGGGGAACACCATGGCACACCTCAAGGGCATTGACCTTGAGGTCAAGGTCAAATTTCCGAAGCTCAACATCCGCTATTCTCCTGAGGGTACTAAGCTTGACATCAAGGTCAATGACCTTGAGATCAAGGTCAAATTTCCAAAGCTCAAAATCCGCTATTCTCCTGAGATTACCTTGACTTCAAGGTCTGGTGTCCTTGAGGTCAAGGTCAAATGACATTACAGTTAAGAACAATTGACTTTGAGGTCAAGGGGTCAAGTGATTCCGGAGGTAATATTGACGGAGCACCGCTTCGCGGGGCTCCTACTTCTGGGTGGCTAAAAAAAATAACCACGAAGGGGATGGCGGGGTCTTCTAGACCCCGCCATCCCCTTCTAACCTAACCTATCCGAGTCGGGATTCCCGAAGTTCCGAGCTCGCTACGCTCGCTCTTGTACCAAAAAAATTTTTTTTTCGAAGTCCCTGGCGCCTTTAAAATACAATCCCTTCGACATCGCTTTTACGACAAACGGTTGGTCGGAGACAAACATCGCCCAGATGCTTTTCGAATTACTTTTAGGTGTTCTATACGATAGAATCGAGAAAATAAAAAAAATTTAAGATAAAAAAATTTTTGTAAAAAAATTCTGTCTTTTTTCCTCAGTGCCCCGTTACGTATACTCCAACCGATAATTGTCAGCATCAAACCCATTTACCTACTGTAACTCTATTTTAACTTTTTTTTTTTTTAAAACCTTACTAGCAATGTGGATCGCACATTAGTAGTATTCTTGTTAACCCCTCGTGCTAAGCTAGATTGCTTGTGTTACGAGTGGGTTCACGTCAGTAGTGCAATGGGTGGGGTTCGAACCGGCAATCACATGATCGCAAGTCCGACGCCCTAGCCATTAGGTGTGATAATTTGTGATAATATTGTTCTCTCAAATATTTTTCTTTTTGTTATTATCTACGGCACACATGCAGAACAACGATGTTATCAAAATAATATAATAAGTAGGACATTTATAAATTTCTACTTTTATTATTACATTTGCTGTACCTTCCACAACATTTTGTGCACCATCTTTTGGCAAAATATTGTGAGAAAACACACAATGTTTTATCTTTAAGTAAACCTGTACCTATTTTTTTGATTTGATTTATTGATTGATTGATTTACTTCGAGCCCACCATACTTCTCTGTATATACCACTACCTGCTTCGAGCTGCACTTGCTTCTAACAATTTTATAAAATTACTAGCTTCTGCCCGCGACTTCGTCCGCGTAGCGTGATGATATATAGCCTATAGCCTTCCTCAATAAATGGGCTATCTAACACTGAAAGAATTTTTCAAATCGGACCAATAGTTCCTGAGATTAGCGCGTTCAAGTAAACAAACAAACTCTTCAGCTTTATATATTAGTATAGATAGATTATGAAGTCGAAAACAAACATTTTAGGATTAGTCAGTCTCGTTTAGAGCTGCTAACATTTATTTCGTCCTATTAAAATATTTTTCCGAATAAGCTTTAAAAATGAAGTAGGCAGCGTGCTATTTCATTTATAAAGCTTATTCTGGCCAATTATAGGTCAGAATGCCATATAAACCCATAAAATATGCTTATAGAAAAACCCAATAATACATTGCTCGACCTGGGAATCGAACCCAGGACCCCTAGCGCAGCAGTCGCGCTCAGGATCACTTGGATAATGAGGCAATTAGAATATCCAATCATAATTATTATAATGAAACCCTAAAGTCATTTTGAGACACGTCACGACAAGTCTTGTATATTTTTTTACACAACACTCATGGCTGGACAGTCGCGAGCACAGATATGTATACACTTGGCAAATTTCAAAAGCGATTTTCTCTTAACGTATTACTTACTTGAAATTTTATGATGTTATGAATGCCTTAATTATATTATTAAATATTATCAAGTTTCCAATCGTCATTTCATAAAAAAACGCCATCGAATTTTAGTAAGTGTATACATAATATTGATGCTCGTGACTGTACTACAGTTGTACCTACAACGACTACGATGTAGGCGCAAAAAACACAAAAACTCAATTTTTTAAAAAGTTTTCAATCTATCGAGCCACTAGATTAAGGGGTCATACTTTGAGGTCTTGCGCATAGTCTATTATATTTGTATACTAGCTTCTGCCCGCGGCTTCGCCCCCGAGGAATTCGGTCTGTCATCACATCCCACGGGTATGGGATAAAAAATCCTGGTTCTAAGCTACCTCTCCACCAATTTTCAGCCAAATCGGTTCAGCCGTTCTTGAGTTATAAATGGTGTAACTAACACAACTTTCTTTTTATATAGATAGATAAGTATGTCACAGCGCATTCGGAAAGCATAGACCCGCTAACACATTGTACTACTATTACTTACTTGTACTTACTATTATCTAAATTCTATGTAGTATCTTTCAACTATCAACTAATCTCTACAATTATAAAAAAGTTGTGTCTGTACATTGAAGATATTTAAAAAAATACACGGGTTATGGTATATAGACGTCTCCGAATCAGAAAATGTGATTGTTAAACTCTTGTCTGTTTGTCTGTTTGTTACGGGTTGGAGCAAAAACTACTGAATATTATTTTAATTACTATCACTGTTAGAAAGTATATGCTCCAACTTAAAAACTTGAACTTCTTATCTCAATTAATTAAACGATACCTGAGTTACAGCTTGACCTCCGTAGAGGCCCATAGAAAGAAGAGATCATCAATGTTGGTTTTTCCATGTTTACTCCTGATACAGCTTCATGTGAGCGAAGCTGCGGGCAGAAGCTAGTTCATTCATATTTTCACTACGTCATCAGTAGATATTATTTAAAAAAATCTAAAATATACCGATGAACAACCGACCAGGGAGTCCCTCTACATAAATGGAAATTCTAAACATAATAATTATACAAACTTGTCAAACTTTGAAGTGGATATCAACACTTGTTAGCCAGTGTTAAACCATCAGTACTGCACGTCAGCGGCAGAGACTACGAGATCCCGTCATTTACACTGTATTACAATACAGAACTCGAGGAGGTACCCACTGGTGACGTACTTAGATAACAATATTATCAACATAATTAATTACTATTTTAATTAATTAATAATTAAGTGTCGCATAAGTTCTTCATTTTTGTAGTCAACATTCTGAAGGTTGTCTGGAAGATAGTTCATCGCGATAAGACCGCCCATTGTATGTTAACTTTCGTTATTGAAATATATATATATTTTTTAAAAACGTTGCCCCACTCTAGGATTTTCTCCTGTATCGTGGGTGCGTTTACAAACACAAACGCCCAGACCCGGAACAACTACCTGTAGATCATACAAATATTTGCTCCGTATGGGGATCGAACCCACAACACGTGTCACAGAAGCCGATCGCTCACTCGCTACGCCAAATGTGTCGTCTAATTTATATTTTACTAGCTTCTGCCCGCGACTTCGTCCGCGTAGCGTGATGATATAAATATAGCCTATAGCCTTCCTCAATAAATGGGCTATCTAACACTGAAAATATTTTTCAAATCGGACCAGTAGTTCGTGAGATTAGCGCGTTCAAGCAAACAAACAAGCTCTTCAGCTTTATTAGTATAGATATATTATTAGTATAGATATATTTTAAACATTGTCCCACACTAGGATTTTCTCCTGTATCGTGGACAATTTTACTAACACAAATGCTCACACACGCTCAGACATGGAACAACTCTCTGTAGGTCCCATAAACATTTTGCTTCATGTGGGGATCGAACCCACAAAACGTGGCGCAGAAGCCGACCGCTCAGCCACTACGCCAAATATTTAAATTTGAAATAATATCTTCCTACGAATCCTACTAATATTATAAATGCGAAAGTTTGTGAGGGAGGATGGATGGATGTTTGTTACTCTTTCAAGCCAGAACGGTTGAACGGATCTGGATAAAATTTGGCACAGAGATAGATTATAGTCTGGAATAACACATGGGCTACTTTTTATCTGAAGTCCACGCAGACGAAGTCGCGGGCAGAAACTAGTAGTGAAATAAATTTAAAAGTTAAAAAAATATACAGAAACAATTTTTTACGTATTTTTTCCCCCCATAAATTGACAACAATTATTATTTGACTAGCTGCTGCCCGAAGTTTCACTCACTTCCCAAAAGTTACTATAACTCGGCTTCTACGCGGCGTATCAAGATGAAATATGAACCAGATTTTAAGTTACAGCAATACGATTGAATGTGTGAATACCTTATCCAATTTCATATAGTAGTTTTTGCATGTTATGCGTACAAACATACAGACGAGAGATTTTCTCAATGGCGTGTAAAGTCTACCAACCCGCAATATGCTAGCGTGGTGGACTATACCACAACCCATTTCATTATGTCTGTTCTTTCATTCCTGTCATAGTTTTTTATGTGATAGCGGGCAAACGAGCGGACTGATCACCAGATGGTAAGCGATTACCGCCGCCAATGGACACCCGCAACACCACAAGTGCGTTTTAAAAGGTACTAGCTTCTGCCCGCGACTTCGTCCGCGTAGCGTGATGATATATAGCCTATAGCCTTCCTCGATAAATGGGCTATCTAAAAATGAAAGAATTTTTCAAATCGGACCAGTAGTTCCTGAGATTACCGTGTTCAAGCAAACAAACAAACAAACAAACTCTTCAGCTTTATATATTAGTATAGATATAGATTACGCTCTTTATTGAAAATCTTGAATATCCTGGGCAGGAGCCCACTTTTGTAAAAAAAAAGACAGCAGTACCCACGCTCTCTCTCTCTCTCTCCGTATCTTGAACCGGATCCTAGCTCACTCAAAGAACGAACACCTTCACATAACCTCCAAATCAGCTGTTACTGAAAGCCCATAGCAACAGCGCACACATAATCTTGAATAGAAGATCCAGAAGATCCAAAATAATAAACGGCAAGCGTGCGCGCGCGCCGCGTGGTGTGCGACGGCGCTTATTTATTTATAGATTAATTACATCACGATTATGTTTGAATTATTTGTCTCAGTCACCGCAAAATGTAATTTCCCGACTTCTTGGGAAAGATAATGTTCATGTTTATTCTCAATAATTAACTTTCTAGAGAATCGGTTTGCAAAGTTTGACCTTGCAGATAGATTGCTTGCTGTGGTCCGTATCGTTAGAGGATCATTTTTAGTTTGAATACCTCTATGAAATTAACGTCTATATATCTTCTTTTTGTGATTTTTTTTTTGCATTTTGATGCTAAGATTTCAAAGTTATTTTAGTGAAGGAAAAGTCTATATATCTTTTCAAATAATAATCTGTGTAAACATAATAACATTAACAACGTAATGAAATGAATAGAAAATCGAATTTATTTTAAACGGATTATACTTACATTAGACTTTTTGACTCCTCTGTTGTTGCGGGTGTCCATGGGCGGCGGTTATCGCTTACCATCCGTGATTGATCCGTCTGCTCGTTTGCCCCCCTATCCCATAAAAAAAGCGATACCGGTTTATATTATTACTAATCCACATACTAGATTACAGCAGCTACCGGTTAATTTAAAACCTAGCTAATTGAAATGAGTTTTTAATTAATTCCTAAAATATAATCCCGACGAACTAGCCCGGAAATAAAGGCGACTTTCGTCGCCAATCAAGCGAGAACAATTAAGCTTTTATATACTTAATTATTCATGTATTGAAAGGGTGACCACACTATGTATGTTTTTAGGATGTGCGGAAAATTCTCATGCATTATACAGCCATTTGGGAAGACAGCAAGGCTGTATGTTTATTTATTTATTTAGGACAACTTACAAAACATACACTAATACAAAGTCTGCAAACATGTTTTACAATTATGTGCTGAGAGACCCCCGCCATAAGGGACAGTTTCATCTAAGAAATGTTTTTTTTTTGAGAACACAAACATTAGTGATATATTGTTAAGGGATACATAAAGATATACTAACATTACCGACTATAAAGATCAGAACAGCACATCAAATAACCACAAACTGTCAAATTCCCTCATTCAATAAACTCTATAATTTGGAGATTAAATTGAAAATCCATTGTAGAAATTGGACAGTCTCGGATACCATTATGCGTGTTGACTGTACCTACGTCCTACATCTAAAATATAATCTAATGCACTTCACCCACCACAAATCAAATCACAACAAAATTAACCAGATGAGATTATAGTATTCCACATGTGAAATAGAGTCATAACGAAGTTGTTCCCAAGAGATAAATCATTAACCTAAAACTTTCAGAAGAAAATATTAAAACGGCGAGTAGTCAATACTAAGGATGATAATTCTAAGGATCAAATACACTAAAAGACGTTTTGAGGCCGAAATGAGGATTCTATTAGGCCTCAAAACCAGGACCGTCCCGAAAATCCATATCCACCCTACACATTCCCCAATGTAGGCCCAATTTGTTGGCCTCATGTTTTATTTAGTGACTTAGATCGAAATGCTTAATTAGTCGCCTATATCGTGAAATATCTTAGTTTTAATGGGCTATTCAGGGCGCAGAGGCCGTGGCCGGTCGTAACTACGACTCGGGCCTTATTTAAAAAAACCGAGCAATTAATTAGCAATAAAGTGCATGGGGCCGACTCCGGAATAACGCAGACATAAAGTGTTGTGACGTTTTTGTTGTGCTATAAAACGACTTTGCGTTGACTTGTTCGTAAAACAGCCAAGTACCTACCTGTCATCTTAGACTTAGCCCAACAGACTCAATATAGTATATATATATATATATATATATATATATATTTATATCACTATATATATCATATGTATCACTAGATTTTGCCCGCGGCTTCGCTCACCTGAAGCTAGATTAGGATTAGAAATGGATCTGAGTTTAAAAGTAAACAATAAAATAATCTCAGACCACGCGGAAGTTGCAAAAGCTTTTGAAAAATACTTTACTAATGTCCCGATCGAGGTCACGAAATGTTTAGATTCGTCCCCTTTAGTAGCAGAATCTCTAGCAAAGAATTTTTTCAAAAGAGACATACCAAACTTTGAGTTTAGCCAAGTATCTCCGCCTATGGTTATAAAAGCGTTTAAAAGTTTAAATATTAAAAATACTGAAGATTTATCGGGCATATCTGTTAAAGCACTAAATTCAATAATTGACAATATCGCTCCAATCCTTACAAATATATTTAATCTTTGTATTAAGACAGGAACCTTTCCAGACTTAATAAAACATAGTAAAGTTATTCCTATCTTCAAATCAGGCTGTAAAGCGAATCCCAGTAATTATAGGCCCATTTCTGTTCTCCCTGCCTTAAGTAAAATATTTGAAAAGCTTATGCTTAATCAAATGATAGCACACTTTCACAAAAACAAGATCTTACATGATCAGCAATTTGGCTTCTCGAAAGGCAGGTCTACGTCTGATGCTGGTACAAAGCTAGTCTCTCACATTTTAGAGGCTTGGGAGGGTTCACAGGATGCTATAGGTATCTTCTGTGATCTTTCCAAAGCTTTCGATTGCGTTGATCACGATACGCTTATCCGTAAATTGAACTACTACGGTATAAGAGGGCTATCTTTGGAGCTTGTGTCTTCCTATCTTTCTAAGAGGCTGCAAAAAGTGGGCATAAATGGAGTCACATCTCCCGGGTCTGCAGTTAGAATTGGTGTTCCACAGGGTTCTATTTTAGGCCCTTTTCTTTTCTTAGCGTACATTAATGACCTTCCCTATATGATGTCTGAGATATCGAATATAGTATTATTTGCTGACGATACCTCACTTATATTTAAAATCGATCGAAATGATAGCAATCTCTATAATGTAAATGAGAGTCTAAAATCCTTATCCAAATGGTTTGCTGCTAATAACCTACTACTTAATGCTAGCAAAACTAAATGTCTTAAATTTTCGTTACCAAATGTACCACAAATTGAACCTAATCTAATTCTTGAAGGCAGCAAACTCGACCTAGTTAATGAAACTGTTTTCTTAGGTGTTACGGTTGATTGTAAGTTGCAGTGGGGTGCGCACATATCGGCCCTGTCTAGCAGGTTAAGTTCCGCTGCATACGCAGTGAGAAAAATTAGGCAGATCACTGATGTAGCTACAGCTAGACTCGTGTACTTTGCCTACTTTCACAGCATTATGTCGTACGGTATTCTGCTATGGGGATCAGCTGCAGACGTAGATTCCATATTTATCTTACAGAAAAGGGCCATCCGCGCAATCTACGATATGGGCCCTCGCGATTCCCTAAGAGAAGTGTTTAAGAACATCAATATACTTACGATGCCGTCACTCTACATCCTTGAAAACATAATGTATGTGCGCAAAAACCTGCAGAAGTTCAGTGTCAATAGTGACTTTCACAACCTTAATACTAGGAATAAACATAAAATAGTGGTACCTAAATTTAGACTAACTAAACCAAATAAATCATTTCTAGGAAATTGTGTGCGTTTCTATAATAAACTCCCAAAATGTGTCACCGATCTCACTGGCAAGAAATTTAAAAGACTCGTCAAATCTGTTCTTCTTAAGAAAGCCTATTACAAAACCAAGGACTATGTTAACGATAAGAATGTGTGGTTGTTAGATACGGATGCATTTGCGGCCTCCCTGGCAAAATGAAACTGTTGATTATTAGAGACTAATATAAGCTTATTAATTTTCATGTTGGTCAGTTAGTAGCTATAGTAGGAACCTTATAAGTAGATGGACATAGCTTTAACAGATTCCATATTATTTACATATCGAGATGTCTTCATATGGAAAGTATTGTTTACCACAACAGAAACTGTAAATGTGTGTACGTTGTGGCTTGTCTAAGTAGACACCTAGTTTTATTTGTCGCTTTGATGGTGTGCGTTACCACATAGTTTTTTATTTAGAAATGACATCGGATTCTCAAATAACGTGAATCTTCGTTTAATATAGTCGACCTCGGTCAAACTTGGACATCCTTCAACGTCCTCACATCTTGTTATCGCAATATTGTACCAGTGAGGTCAAGCTGTATCTCATAATCCGGTTAGTTAATTGAGATAAAAAGTTCGCAAGTTGTTAAGTTGGAGTATATATACCTACTTTCTAACAGAAAACAGATAAGAATTTTAAAAATGTCATTTTTAGGTTTGATGTTTATATACCAAAACCCACTTATTTTTATTTAATTTATTCAATGTACATTGAAGAAATTAAATAGTAATTAAATTAAGTACAGACACAACTTTTTTACAATTTTGTAATAGTAGAAAGAAGAGAATATTTTGATTTTGATGAAAGAAAGAAAAGTTGTAACAACCCTACGTTGGGTATGTTATTCTAAGTCTAATGGTTTCCAAGTAGTTTGATTTTTTTTTAATAATACGTCATAATTACTCAATCCAGCTTAACATAGCTTATCACAAATTACCATAATAACTTCAGCACAGCTGAAATACAGTCTTTCTTGGCTTATCTGCAGACAATCCGTTGTAAAGACCGGAGTACAACGGCGGGTTTCATGCCGAAAAAGTAAGTTTAATAAATTATAGTAAAAAAGTTTATTAGGAATTAAATATTATAATACAAGTACACAACCCACCAAAACTGTATCGAGGGACATTCTTCGAGTAGTAGGTACTTACAATTTTGATTTACAACGTATGCTTGTCAAGAAGACAGCTGATTTGTGGGAAAGCCGGCCAATCTAAAATAAGAAAATTTTGTTCTATAAATATTATACTTAGTTTAAGTCAAAGTAGTAAGGGCCACTTGCACCAATTTCTTAAATGTGTTTAAATCATATTTAATACAATATTTCATACAAATTTTGTGTTTAAATACAATTTAAACACATTTAAGAAGTTCGTGCAAGTGGGCCTAAGTGTAAGTTTTTTTTATATTTCATCACAACTTATTGTAACTTAATATAAGTTACAATAAGTTGTGATGAAATGTGGCCTATAAATAAATAATTCTCTTTCTTATTTTAATTTTATCAATAGAAAGTAATTATAATCTTTTTAACTATTTTTATAATTTTTTTTAGATAAAAAGGATCTTTACTATTATATAATCGTAAAAAATCTGTGTTTGGACATTAAAGATATTAAAAAAAAACAAGTGGGCTTGGGGTACGTAGGTAGG
This sequence comes from Acronicta leporina, assembly GCA_947256265.1. Classification (NCBI taxonomy): domain Eukaryota; kingdom Metazoa; phylum Arthropoda; class Insecta; order Lepidoptera; family Noctuidae; genus Acronicta; species Acronicta leporina. The sequence continues at coordinate 359,855 of OX366537.1, read as the reverse complement.
TTATTTAAACGTCTCCAAATCCAAAACAGTGACTTTTAAATCCTTGTTTGTTTATCTGTTGATTACCGGTTGGCGCTAAAACTACTGAATAGATTTTAATTTTGTTATCACCGTTAGAAAGTACATACTCGACCTTAAAAACTTGGAACTACTTATCTCAATTGATTAAAAGGATCCTGAGACACAGCTTGACCTCTGATGTACAGAGATCCATACAAAGAAGAGATCATCATCATCTGACGACCTCTGTGGTTTAGTGGTTTGAGGACCGGACTGCTGACCATGAGGTCGTGGGTTCGATTCCCACAGGACACAAATATTTATGTGATGAATATAAGTGTTTGTGTTCGTATGAGTGTTTCTTATCTATTATAAGTATGTATTTACAAACAAAAAAGTATATACAAACAAAAAAGTATATAAGTATTATATCTATTGTCTAGTACCCATAGTACAAGCTCTGCTTAGTTTGGGACTAGATGGTGCTGTGTAAAAAATGTCCCAGAATATTTATTTATTTATTATCATTGCTGTTTCATCATCAGTTTTTGATGAAATTATTTTTGGGATCCATTTCTAATCCTACTAAAGCTTCAATTGAGCGCGGCATAAGCTAGTATTATATAAATATTTAGATTACCCATTGCTTAAACTTTCCAACGTAGACGCAATACGAGAAAGTTGATATAGAATTCCTTTTAAGGCTATGCTGTTACGTTGTGTCGCATCTGCTCGTATGCGACTAGTTTCAACTAGAGCTTTTCTTGTTGCGGCTTGAGACATAGGTGCTGTTCTACACCGTCGTCTCCGACGGTTTGTAGAGCTTATTGGGTCGGGCTGAATGGCACTATTTCGTTCCTCTATGCCCGGCATAGAAAATCCCTGCAAGGATGGGCCAGCATTCATATGTTCTTCGACAGCTTCTGAAGTCCCAGGCATAAAATATGTTGACTGTGGAGAATCATTTGATGTTTGTGGTACCTACAAAATACAGAAAACGATTAGATAATAATTCTACATAGAATCTACAATTTATTCCGCATTTTTTGTTGTCCAAGTAGTTACTAATATAACAACTGAAACTATATCATAATAGGTACCTATGTACATATATAACATAGCATACCCATAACGCCTGTATCAGAGGCTGCATATCATATATGTAGGCAGAGGCGTACTAATGTAAACCCAGAGTTCGCCGGTATGTTTAGATCCCATATAATAGGGGGCGAGTCTATTGCCATTAACCGGGCACAAATTCCTAACTCCGAGCTGCTACTGGGAATTGCATAGAAAAACCCAATAACACTTTGCTCGACCTGGGAATCTAACGCAGGACCTCTAGCGTAGCAGTCGCGCTCAAGACCACTTGGCTAATGAGGCTTGGATGAATATTGTTAAAATTAACTTTCATTTAGTTCATTTTAAATTGTAACTGGATATATTTCAAAAGTTTTTTTTATAAAGTTTAGGTATAAGCAATAGCAATGTGGGTCGCACATTACAAGCATTCTTGTTAACCTTCGGGAGTGAGTTCACGTCTGTAGTGCAATAGGTGGGTTTCGAACCGACAGCCACATGCTTACAAGTCCAACGCCAAAGCCATTGGGCTACCACCGCTTTTGATATAACTTTTATAACTCACAAAAAATCTTACTTACAAGAGGAATTTCCATATCAAATGGGTCTACTTGGATTCCTGGTAAGCCTGAATCATATTCAGCACCAAGAATTGACAGATATTTTTTCTCTATATCCGTCAGAACAATTGATATGTCAGCTGGTCCTCCACCAGGGCGTGATTGGGCGCGTCGAACAGCAGTGCATTTCCTTTTTAATTTCCCCTTGTAATCTATCCAGTACTGAAATTGGAAAATACAAGAAATAAATGATTGAACACTACTATTATCTTCTTCTCCTCTATCTCTACTATTAACATGACATACTTACCATCACGCCTGTATTCCCCTAAGGGTTAGGCAGAAGAGAGAGAGGATTAGAAATCCAAGAACATGATAATTAAATGATTTTTTTTTCTTAAAAAGATTACTAGCAATGTGGGTCGCACATTACTAGTATTCTTGTTAACCCCTCGTGCTAAGCTGAATGCTTGTGTTACGAGTGGGTTCACGTCGGTAGTGCAATGGGTGGGTTTCGAACCGGCAACTACATGATTGCAAGTTCGGCGCCCTAGCCATTAGTCTACCACCGTTTTTGCCGCTAATTGATAGATAACATAACATAACATCACGCCTGTATTCCCCGAAGGGTTAGGCAGAGGCGTACTAATGTACACCCACAGTTCGCCGGTATGTTTAGGTCCCATGTAATAGGGGGCGAGCCTATTGCCATTAACCCGGCACAAATTCCTAACTCTGAGGTGCTACTGGGAATTTCATAGAAAAACCCAATAACACTTAGGCCGACCTGGGAATCGAACCCAGGACCTCTAGCGTAGCAGTCGCGCTCAGGACCACTTGGCTAATGAGGCAGTTGATAGATACTACTTAGTAACATATAAAACTCACTTACCGCAGCCCAGCTTTTATAATCTTTGATCGCACCATCAGCAATGGAGTTCAAATGTCCCGCCACCTCCATCCACAGTCTGCGGGAAAGTGACCGAGCTTCAGTACTTTTGTTAAAACCCATCGCAATGTCCTTGTGATTATTTAAATGATCCCACAATACTTCCAATTGTTCATATGAAACTCTTTTTGACGTCATTTTAGCGAAACTGGATATACACTTCCACTCACAACAACATACACGAGACAAATGTCCGCATAGAACATCTCCATTTAAACAAACTTTAAGTATTACAAAAACTTCCAAGAGAAAAAAAACACCAAACCCACTTGAATTTCAAAATCACCTCGTAAATTTTTGTGCTGTTGACATTATTTGAGTCGTACGAAAATAGCAATAAACATGCTAAGTGTTTTAAGTGTTGTAAAGGGTCTTCAACTTATAAAAAAATACTTTTTGTAGAAATCTCAAGATTGTACAAAAACTTATTATAAACCGATAAGAATGTGAAAGAGCATTTCAATATGTTTGTTTATAATATAGAAACCCCTTCAGCTATACCGCAACAAAGTTGATATATTGCAGGTCAGTTTTAATTTTTAATTTTATTTTATTTGGATCTCCAACAAGAAGTACACCTTACATACTAATTAAGCACAGAATATTGGAGTTGCCTTGTGTCCTCTCAATTAAAGGAGACCACATCATACGAATTAAAAGAACAATATTTAAAAACTTAAACAATAAGATTACATTGAATGAAATTAAAATAAAATTACATTGAATTAAAACAGTGTGTTAAATGAAAATAGTAGATAAAAACATATAACAATATTTAAAGAGAAAAAACAATAGACATTGGAACAATACTAAGATATTATTTATACAATTTATACAATTTTTTTTTTTGGGACAAATGAGATCATACAGTATTATTTATATTAGACAATGTAGTAATAAAAATAGTCGTATCAATAGTAGTATCAAATTTATATTTATAAACAGTATCAATCAGTTACAATTGCACACATAGAAAACACATCGCTGTTCGCGATAAGGCCGCCCATAGTATATTTCATAAATCAATGTATGTCTTTGGTGTACAATAAGGAGTATATAATAATAATAGAAAACCTGCCATTTTTACATATCAATATTGCAACAACTGCCTCATTAGCCAAGTGGTCCTGAGCACGACTGCTACGCTAGTGGTCCTGGGTTCAATCCCCAGGTCGAGCTAAGTGTTATTAGGTTTTTCTAACTTTTGAAATTCCCAGTAGCAGCTCGGAGTTAGCAATTTGTGCCCGGTAAATGGCAATAGGCCCACCCCCACCCACATGGGACCTAAATATACAGGCGAACTGTGGGTATACATAACACCTCTGCCTAACCCTTCGGGGAATTACAGGCGTGATGGTACTAGTATGTTATGTTTTTACATATCAAAAGTCCAGCGGAGCTAAAATTGCCCACAAAAACTTAATAACCAAAATAAATCGTGATTCAAACAATATTTTATCAAATCTTGTTTATATTCGGAATGATATCTCAATCCGAATGGTACGGTAGGAACCTAGATTAACGGTATCCCGTTAATCTAGGTTCCTACCGTACCATTTCGTCTATTATTATGTACTTCACTGGAAATAAACGACCGGAAAGTTGTTCCAAACTTGATAACGTTATCAAGAATTGCATTCGCTTACATTAATTTCCAGTGAAGTATATTGGATGAAATGGTAGAGCAAGACCAAGATTAACGGTATCGGGATCAGAATAATAATACACTTTGTTTAAATTGTGTTTGAATTACGATTTATTTTGGTATTACGTTTGTATTGGAAATTCGGTCCGCCGCGCCAGACTCTTAAGTTGACTGTCATGTATGTTAGTAGGTACTTGATGAATATTTTAAAGGTCTGGTGTTGGCTCTGGTGTTGCGGGTGTCCATGGGCGGTGGTTATCGCTTAACATCATGTGATCCATCTGTTCGTTTACTCCCTCTATCATAAAAAAAAACTAACCTTGTTTTTTTAAGTTTCTAACGTGGCAATTTGTTATAGGATAGGAAATGACTAGATTATTCAGTATCACGCCGCGCCAGTGACGTGAATAATTCACAAAAATTCGGATTTCGAATAGCGAACACGAATCTATGAAGTTCCATTCGCATTGTTTCGCGGGTGTGTACTATACCTACACTGAGCTGTGTCGCCGAATGACACAAACGACGGGATTAGCTGGTATCGACACAGAACACGCCGCCGCCACCGCGTCACCTGAATTGTGACTTAGTGTCGCATCACTATTATTGTTCGTGATGAGAAATATTGTAGCAGCGAACTGAAAAGATGGAAGATGGAGTTATGATTTGCGGAAGGTTACTGGCGAAAGCGATGCGACAAACCGAGGACAGGATGAAATAGCCCACATTGGGGGAAGCCTACGTCCAGCAGTGGACTACTATAGACTGATTGGTGTTGAACTGAAGAGTGGCTATGTTATTTTTGGTCTAGTGGCCCTAAGTGTTACTGTTGGGCGAAAATATTTGGGTTTGATTCCTATGTCGAGCAAAAGAGGGATTTTTGTAGAATTTTCAGCCTGGTTAATACTATAGTTATTACATGGAACCTAAAAACCATAGTTGCGATACTAATTTCTGATGCATACGCGAATTTTAGACACTAGCTTCTGCCAGCGACTTCGTCCGCGTGAAATAGTTACTTGGTCTTAACGTGATGACATATACCCTATAGCCTCAATAAATGGGCTATCTAACACTGAAAGAAAATTTCAAATCGGAGCAGTAGTTCCTGAGATTAGCGCGTTCAAGTAAACAAACAAACAAAAACTCTTCAGCTTTATATATTAGTATAGATATGGCATAAACGATCCCAGAATTGTGCAGGCCAGAAGATAACAACGGAAATTGACACAAAATTTCTAACAAACCGCCATTTCAAAGTTAAAAACAAAATTATGCAACAAATTAGCAAGCTTCATAGTATCGTTATGCAAACGGTTATATCGTTAACGTTAAATACGTAACGTTATTATTTAGTTAATATCGAACGGTATTTTAATAGAGTCGATAATTGAGCTATGTTTATTAATGGTCGCTTAAACTCATGTAAATTGTGTTAGAAATTTTGCAATGTGGCCATGTCCATCCTATTTAAAACCATTTCCAGTTTAGATTTAAATGTGTCTAGCACCTAGGTATTTTACACGAAGCGGCTGCCATCAGACCTTCGCCCAATTTAATTATCAATGCCGATATCTCGATACCGGTAGTTTTTGTCGACTACTACAACGATTGTCATAAGTTTGAATGACAAAAATGACTAAATAGGTATCTATCGACACCCCAAAGTCCTTACTTATCATTCAAAACAGTTCTATGATTTTAAATAATGGTTTAAGTACACTTTAATTTCAAACCAGCCAGCCCATAATAATATCGCCCTTTTTAATATTTTTTTATCTAAATTCAGTTTAAACTATCCAAAGAGTCTTGTTACCTTGGATTTTTTGGAAATAAATAAAATATTATAATAAATATTATAATCTCTCCCCTTTCGTCGAATAAGGGTGCAATAGTTGTACAGTCACGAGCATCAATATGTATATATACACTTCCTAAAATGCGAAAGCGTTTTTTTTAAAAAATGACGATTGCAAACTTTTAGATAATACCAATATCATTAAGGCATTGGTTCGAAAATACTATGTTCATAAAATCATAAAATTTCAATTAATACAATATAAGAAAACTGCCTCATTAGCCAAGTGGTCCTGAGCGCGACTGCTACACTAGAGGTCCTGGGTTCGATTCCCAGGTCGAGCAAAGTGTTATTGGGTTTTTCAATGAAATTCCCAGTAGCAGCTCGGAGTTAGGAATTTGTGCCCGGTTAATGGCAATAGGCTCGCCCCCTATTACATGTGACCTAAGCATACCGGCGAACTGTGGGTGTACATTAGTACGCCTCTGCCTAACCCTTCGGGGAATACAGGCGTGATGGTATGGTACAATAAGAGAAAATCGCTTTTGAAATTTGCCAAGTGTATACATATCTGTGCTCGTGACTGTACCTACTATTGTAATTTCGTATGTTGCGTTAAGCGTGCTTTGCATTTTGTGTTAGCAATCGGTTGGTATTCAACATGGCGGCGCCTAAGCAACAGTCGCCAATTAGAATATTAATTAAACTTGGCACAGTAGGTATGCTGAGCATTGAACACTACCTACACGCTACAGTAAGCATGTCCCCCCCTATCTTTCATTCTGTGCATTTTTTAAAGATAGAACATTGAAATAAAACAACTTTACACGGATTTTATCGCGTTATGTTAGCAAAAATCAAATCCCGATGTTACACATGGACGCTTTTAAGGGTCCGAAACGTCGGGATTTGATTTTTTGCTAATATAACGCGGGGCGTTTAATAAAAATTAGATTTATAGTTTTACTTTGGATTATAAAGAGATGAAGTCCTAATACAGACAGAGTATGTCATAGGTACTCTCAGTCTAGACAGTTCTACATCTGTCATATAAAATCAAAATTATTGTAAGCTAACCCGACTAACATTGTCCTGTTTTAACTCGGTATGAACATTGAATTCGAATTGGTAAAATTAATAAACAAGTTACGTAATTAAAATAACTAAAAAACCCGACTGCATAAAAACACCTTAAAAAAAACTAAAAAGACAAAAACAAGTCTAGTAGTCCAGACCTATGTAAAGTATAATATTGAATAACTACACCATTTAGATGTTTTCATGATCGATAAATACATAAAATAATAAATTATAACGTAGAATAAAGTCAATCTTGCCGTCGGGACCCAGTCAAAATCGTGACCGTCTCTAAAATTCCCAGTAATGGGTACATACATACATACATACATACACGTCAAACACATTACCCTCCTCCTTCGGCAGTCGGGTAAAAAACATTTTTTTTTTTCAAATTCTCAAATTTCTAATGTCCCGCGCAACTTTATTAGTATGTATTTCATAAAAACCTTCTCCTTACAATGACAATTACAACAAAAACAATATAATTAGCGAAATTGGTCCATCCGCTCACGCGTGATGCCGTAACCAAGGGAAACAGGGATTCATTATTTTATCAATGTTCATAGATCAGACAATCATGCGCGTTGTCCTTTCGGTTTATCTAAATAAAATCACTTAACGCAATATGACAAAGACAAAGGTTGAAATATAAAAGTTATCATAATCTGATTAGTATTCAAAACTAAGTACAGTAATATTTTGCATGTAGTTATCCTGATATGACCAAATCAAAGAGCATTTTTGGCGATAATCCCTATATTAATAAGTCATATTGAGCAAAAATGCACTTAGCATTGTCTGATCTATGACCACAGATTTATATAGATAGATAGATTATGCAACCTTGCACAGATCTAGTACCTACCAATCAGGTATTATCCACAATTATTTGCCCTAACTGCAAACTAATCCCACATACCTTTTTATCGTGTGTGCAAACCTCTCCCAAACACCGGCGCGCGGCGCACATACGCGAGTCGTCCGTCTGTGTGCTACTTAAATATTACACATATTTCATGCAGCGGTGCGTACAGTCGTAGTCAACATTTTTACCAAGAATCAGTTCTCGATTCTTTCTCAAACTAAATATATAAGGTATAAGGTCTAAGATATCATATCTTTGTTCTTTTAGGTACTTATCATGAATTAATGATCATAGGCCGATCACGTAAAAATGAAACGGAAATGCGAATGTAACTCTAGGTTAACTTAATTTACTATGAACGTAGATGAAGCGAAAGTGGTGTGCCAGGATCGTAGCAATTGGAAATCTATAGCCTTTGCCTACCCCAATGGGAGACAGGCGTGAAATTATACATGTATGTAATTTACTAAGTAGTATTTGTACTAGCACTCGAAAATAATAGGTTTTCTATAGTGTTTGTAATTAGTATCTTGACGGGTTGAAGTGATAAACATTTTTAGTTCCCGACTGTACATATTTCATGCAATGCGTGTGTGGGTGTGCACAGTATAAGCACTTATTTAGTATGAGTGTGTGTAAATAAGCGTGTGTGTGTGTGAATTTGAAACATGCACGTAGTGAGATTTGTATTTAATTATGATCTAATTACCGAATAATGTTGCCAGTATTAATGGTCTACCAAAATTTCTGGAAATGCTAATAATTCTATTAATTTTATACCATTCGTAGAGATAACTTATGTAGGTATTACCTAGCTAGTTTTCGATTTCCATGTTCATTAGGTAAACTGTAAAACATAACCCAAATATTTAGCTCCTATTCATTTATAGTTCTGAGTGAATTTAACAGAATAGCACTATGGATGATTTGCTATTGTAATTAAATTAAATAGGTACCTACTGTCATGAAAAATTGTAAATACTTATGTATAAGTATTGGTACAACTAGCAGGCGCAACAGACGTTGTTCTGCCCTTAAAATAAATAAATATACTATTATAGTTCTAGAACCCTAAAGCTGAAAGCGAATCGTTTGTCTTGGTATGGGAATGTCATGAGGAGGGATGAAACGCATGTGACTAAAAGAGTGATGAATATGAATGTGCAGGGACAGAGAGGTAGAGAGAGACAAAGAAAAGAAGGATGGATTGTGTTAAGGCTGATATGATGGAAAGGGACATGGGCAATGGACATGTGGCATTCCTTACCACTATAATTCCCTTTACCAACTAATAGTTAATACCTATTTCCTAAATTAACAAAGTCCACTAACATCATTATACATATATATGTCGACGCGCGGAAAAATCAGCGCGCGATGCACGATTTATTTGATTAACGTTGATAGCCTTTATTATGGTAAATAATTGAATACTCATTTTATGTAGTTTCAATTGTTTGGAACTTACCATTGTTAGCACTGTATAACTAACCCATCTGCGTTTACATTTTGGCGTAATGGATACCCCAATGGTAGATAATAGATCACTCGTTTTATGAAGTTTCGATTGTTTTGAAATTTAGGACTGTGTAATTAAGACATCTGCATTTACATTTTGGGAAAGTAATAAACCCGCTGTGAGGGTCACATTTGGGTTGCCTAATAAATTGTAAAGAATTATGTTTAGTCCTTCTGAGAAAGTTAAGTATGGGTCCGAAGAGTGGCGGTAACATGTGCACTGCAGATGCACTTTTTACCCAACGGAGTCGCGGGTCGCCCTATGGTGAAAAGGGACACATTGTAATTTCTGTGCTGGACAGCAATGGGTCATTCCAAGGGGCATTCTGTTTTGAGACATCGTGAAGTATAGGCGCGACCTGCGAACACGTTCCGCTCTGTGAAATCTCTGTTATTGCTTTAAGTTGTGCGCTAGTATCATTTGATAGTTGTGGCATATTTACCATAACCCTTTTATTAATTATAGTCGCGTTACCACGCCCAATAAATAAAATCACTTCTGATTTCGTACGAGAGCGACTCGCTAGTTTCTATCCGTCCGTTACGCTCCGATATCAGAAGTGGGATTCGCGCGACTCGTGCAAAAATGCCACGTATGTGTTTTGTCAATAAAATAATAATTAGTGCCAAGGAGGAAGAAAAACGGCGACGCTCGGTGGAAGCGGGAAGTATCGTGAGCAGTCGAGAAATGTTCCATCGGTGCGCCTCTTGAATTGAGACGGTCAGTCGTTCCATTTTTATTTCGGTTCTAAACCGATTCTCTGATGAGGAAAAGTTTTTTTTCCTTTTTTGCAAATATGTCATGTCTGTAATTGCCTTTAGGGGCATTGGAAATTTGGGAATGAAGGTGTGCGTACTATAGCACTTGTCAGATTTTGTCTGGAGTTAACATTCGATTCGAACGATATTGAGACATTATATTGTCATGCGTAGACTCCCGATATTTTTTTGTTCAGATTTCTAAAACACATAGACCAAAGCGAGTATATTTATTAGAAATTTCAAATAACCTGGTTACAGGCTTAACAATTTAACCGGCCCGGAATATGATTTCTGAGTTTGTGAAAATTTGAAATAATTAAAATTATTAGATGCTACAAAATAAATACCTACATACTTGGAAAATGCCCAAGGGTTAGAAAAGGAAGGAGTGACCTCTTCGATAAAGTAAATAGTTTTGCATTATTAGTTAACAATAATTATGTACTGCCTGTATTGATGGATGGATTTGCATCTTCTGAATTTTTTATTGATTTTTGTGCTATTTTGGTGCATCTTTAAAATTAAGAAGTTCTAAAATATGGCAAGGATGCCTTACTAAACAATAAAAGTGTTATAATATTTTCTCATTGTGTTTTCTATTTTAAGACGGCAATGTTTCATGTAGTCTTGGCTGTGCGTTTGTGCACCTCTGCCTGCCCCTTTTGGGAGTGCGGGCGTGATGATATGGCTCTAGTTGCCCACCACTACATGCGGTATAAAGCATCAATGTATCTTATGTAGACGCAAGCTAGACAAGTATCCCGAAGAATAACCCGTGTTGCGATGGTCTCGTTTCTTTTTATGGGATTAATTGTCAGTGTTAGAATAGTGTTTAATATCTGCAGCAGGAAATAAATGATCTGATAACAAAATCAAATAGTGACGACATGAATAACGAGTTATCAAATGCATACAAAATAAGTAGTACTAACTATACGATGTAATTCTAAAGACTTGTTCTCGCAGAGTTTATCGCTGCTTCGTGGTAGTTCACGCCTGCGAATCAAAAATGGATTTTACATGGGAAGATCCTATTACAATATGTGCTACTTTTTAATTGTTTGTTTTTAGTCTGAAAATTCGCAGGGAATTGCATTACGTGTAAGTAAATTATCCGGTATATCTCGAGCAGAATAATTGTATTCGGAACCTAAATTAAAGACAAGTAATAATACTTTGACATAAATTATTCAAGTTGACGTAAAAATTAAACCAAACAAAAAATTGTAATATTGATGCTATCACTAAATATTTTACCTACAACAGATGTGCATTATCACATCGACATCCCGAGCACTATCGTATCTTTGAAGTATACAAGTAATTTATTTAGAGTTCTGTCTTATATTACAGTAGATAAAGGTAGCTTTTCTCCAAAGCGTCGGTGGCCTAATGGCTGGGGCGTTGGACTTGCGATCGTGTGGTCGCCGGTTCGATGTCCACCCATTGCACTACCGGCGTGAACCCGCTCGTAACACGGGCATTTGACTTAGCACGAGGGGTTAATAAGAATACTAGTAATGTGCGACCCCAATGATAGTAAGCTTTTAAAAAAAAAAGATTTCGGGTTTTCTCTACACACAATATCTTAGTGGAAAATATTTACTTATTGGAAAAGTGACGCGACTGCTTACGTTGTTAGCCTTTGGTCACTAAGAGCAACCTTTGGTGACTAAGACGAAATAGTGATTAACTTAGATGAAATAAAAGAACGCGCAGTCACTTCTATCCAAAGAAATGGTCAGTTAGATAAACAACGATTTGAAAAACAAAAGTACATCATTTAAATTTTCTATTAGTGGAAAATCACGAGAGAAATTAGGCCCGAAATTCTGAAGGCCATTGATAATTTTAGAATTATTAGAACCTGATCATTATTTTTTGAAAGTTTTAAACAACGTGTATCAAGAGTGTATCACTGGAATCTCAGATTGTTACGTTCCCACAGTTTTATTTTTAAGATCATTGCGACGAAGAACAGTCAGGTCCTGGCCATTGTCGACGCTGTTGAATGTTAATAATGAAAAGTTGAACTAAAGGTACTTTGTTTGTGGAAATGAACTGTAGTTACGAGGTCAATATTGAGAATTTTTACATTGTTTACTTGACTTTTGTGCTGTCATCAGTTACTTATCGTCGATCGTAGGTCATATTCCTAGCCCAGTCTAGCTGGTGTCGGAGACTTCGCGGCGGCGATCGGTGGCGGGTGTGCAGTGGCGGCGGTCGGTGTGCCATAAGGTGACTGATCCATCAGGTGATGGTGGGAGTGCCATTGCTGGCGGTCAGTGTGCCAGAGGGTGACCGATGCGTCTGGTGATAGCGGCAGTGCCATGTGGCGGTCGGTGTGCCATAAGGTGACTGATCCGTCAGGTGATGGCGGGAGAGCCATTGCTGGCGGTCAGTGTGCCAGAGGGTGATCGATCCGTCTGGTGTGGGCTGTGTGCCCTGTGTGTTGGCTGTGTGCCAATGTGGGCTGTGTGCCCTGTGTGTTGGCTGTGTGCCAATGTGGGCTGTGTGCCCTGTGTGATTGGCTGTGTGCCAATGTGGGCCTGAGTGCCTGTGTGCCGCTGTTACCCTGAGGCCTGTGTGGTGGCTGGAGTGCCTAGGTACTGCCAGTGCGCCGTTTGTTATAAAGTCACTTAAACATGCGTAGTTATTATGTTAACGAGAAGTTTGCGAATCAATGATTAAGTTATAGCTAAAACTGTAATGAAAAGCGATCAGACCTGTTCTTTGTCGATTATTTTTATTAGAAAAGATTAAAATTATTGATGCTGTGCAATGTGGAAACCTGACAATCAATAATTAGTGTTTAGTAACGGCAGGATAGCCGAGTGGTATCTAAACGTTAAAAACGTTATTTTAGTCAGACTTCAATTGAACCTGTTTTAATGACAAATAATTATGAACTGTTTCATGACTACATATGGCACCCGAGGACGTGTGATAGTCAGGATCGCCGTGTCGACGCGCGGAAAAATCAGCGCGCGATGCACGATTTATTTGATTAACGTTGATAGCCTTTATTATGGTAAATAATTGAATACTCATTTTATGTAGTTTCAATTGTTTGGAACTTACCATTGTTAGCACTGTATAACTAACCCATCTGCGTTTACATTTTGGCGTAATGGATACCCCAATGGTAGATAATAGATCACTCGTTTTATGAAGTTTCGATTGTTTTGAAATTTAGGACTGTGTAATTAAGACATCTGCATTTACATTTTGGGAAAGTAATAAACCCGCTGTGAGGGTCACATTTGGGTTGCCTAATAAATTGTAAAGAATTATGTTTAGTCCTTCTGAGAAAGTTAAGTATGGGTCCGAAGAGTGGCGGTAACATGTGCACTGCAGATGCACTTTTTACCCAACGGAGTCGCGGGTCGCCCTATGGTGAAAAGGGACACATTGTAATTTCTGTGCTGGACAGCAATGGGTCATTCCAAGGGGCATTCTGTTTTGAGACATCGTGAAGTATAGGCGCGACCTGCGAACACGTTCCGCTCTGTGAAATCTCTGTTATTGCTTTAAGTTGTGCGCTAGTATCATTTGATAGTTGTGGCATATTTACCATAACCCTTTTATTAATTATAGTCGCGTTACCACGCCCAATAAATAAAATCACTTCTGATTTCGTACGAGAGCGACTCGCTAGTTTCTATCCGTCCGTTACGCTCCGATATATATATACACTTATATCTATATTTACACAATTACATTATTTACATAACAAAAATATTTATAACCTTATTATTAATTTATTACTTCTACTATTTATTTACATCTTATAAAACATTCCAATAAAATATGTAGGTACATAACATTTACTTATTTACAAATTATTAATTAGCACGAATGTGATCGCGATGACAATAAGGTACATTGGAACCGCACACCTGATTAGTATAGGTGTGACGTATTATGACGTAGCCGCCGCTGCAAGAGGTGGGAACTTAGTGAGAAGCGCCGGCTCATTAACCTTGCAATGTCCTCAGTCCAGACCTCGCTACGCGACGCGAAGCTCATGCAGCTCTGTACAATTTTTATATGCAAATGTACCCGCTATCGTACTCGCTATAATAATCTAATTAGTATTACTGAACATTATAAAATCTATTCTATACTGCTTTCTTAGACTGATTTCACTGTGCTATTTCTTACTTATGTGCTTGTGACAAACTGTGCCTTTCTTCCTTCTTGGACTATTATATTTCTGTGTGTGGACTGCAATATAACCGTGAGTTACCTAAAGACTATTTCATTTATCTCTCTCGACGGAAATTACTCCCTAACACACACATAATTAGTGTTACACCTCACTAAAGACAATTGGGACATGGGCACGAGGAAGAAGAGAGAGTTCTAGAACCCTACTGCAGCGCCACCTACCGGATCCAATTCTATTTTTAAACTGTCCATAACTCAAATATACACACAAAATTTCATCCAAATTGATATAGCCGTTTAGAAAAAGATAGGTACAGCCGTTCAGGAGGAGATAAACACGTCATCTTTAAAATAGTAGGTACCTATCTTAAATTCCGCATTACCTAAACTTAAACTAATATTATATTTAGAAGCTTACAACAACTTCACGCACCTACGCTTAGTTAGGTACTGGTCCTAACTTTATAGGACCAACGTATTGGAGGCTGCGCACACGCCTCTCGCTGCGCCAGCCAATCAGAGCGCGCGGCTCGGCGAGGGGTGGTGACACAAAGACCAGTTTCTATGTTTTGCTTCATTTGGTCTCTGTTGTGATTTAATGAACCATTGTTGTGTTCCCTGGTTTTACACACACAAATTCTCACATATCTACACAAACGCCCTGGAGCAAGTAACTGTAGGTGAAATGAAACTACTTTTTACGGATTTTATTGCGTTATATTGATATTATTTAATTCCTAATCTGCCTCATTAGCCTAGTAGTCCTGAGCGTGACTGCTACGCTAGAGGTCCTGGGTTCGATTCCTAGGTCTAGCAAAGTGTTATTGGGTTTTTCTATGAGATTCCCAGTAGCAGCTCGGAGTTTGGAATATGTGCCTGGTGCCCGGTTAATGGCAATGGGCTCGCCCCCATTACACGGGACCTAAACATACCGGCGAACTGTGGGTGTAGTACATTAGTACCTACGCCTCTGCCTAACCCTTTGGGGAATACAGGCGTGATGGTACGCTATGCTATGCTATTTAATTCCATAATATCAATATAACGCGATAAAATCCGTAAAATGTAGTTTCATTTCAATGTCTAATATTCGCGTAAGTGTCAGAAATCAGTATGTAGGTAGGTATTTTTTTTATGGAATAAGGGGACAAACGAGCAAACGAAACACCTGATGGTAAGCGATTACCGAAGCCCATACCAGAGGAGTCAAAAGTGCGTTGCCAGCCTTTTAATAGGGTTTGGGCCTCCGGTATCCTCACTCACTCGGCGAAACACAACGTTAGTGTTGTTTCACGCCGGTTTTCATACAAATATTTGTCCCGTGTGGGGATCAAACTCACAACACGTGGCGCAGAAGTCGATCATCCAGCCGCTACGCCAAACATGGCGTCAAATCAATCGTTAATTATCCTATCTCTTCTCTCTCTGCTGCTGTTTGTTACGGATTGGAGCAACAAGTACTGAATATATTTTAATTTTGTTATCACTGTTAGAAAGTATGTGCTCCAACTTAAAAACTGGTGAACTTCTTATCACAATTTATTATTCGGATCCTGAGATACAGCTTTACCTCTCTGATGTATAGAGGCCCATACAAAGAAGAGATCATCATTGTTGGTTTTTATTAAATTATTTTTGGGATCCATTTCTAATCCTACTATAGCTTCAGGTGAGCGATGCCGCGGGCAAATGCTAGTGAAGTCATAAAATTATATAATCACCAAGCCTATTGGTTTTTATTTTGTTTGGAGGCCATCACTAGTCATAAGTATCCCATCCCATATGGATCCGTCTAAGTAGGTATATATACCGTGCTGAGGGACAGACAAACAATGTTATTACCATCTCCATATAACAAGGGATCGTTATATTCACGCTCCGCTACATTTTTTGTTCAAAGACTTCCTTTGTAAGACAAGTTTTGTTAAATAAATCGACCAAGTGCAAGTAGTGTTGTGCAATCAGGGTTCTGTAGTTATTAATCGCGGCAGAGCCATGCTTCGGCACGAATGGGGTCGACCGGAGTGATACCACGATATCAGAAACCGGCGGGAAACAACGCTTACGTTGTGTTTCGCCGAGTGAGTTAGATACAGGAGGCTCAAACCCTTTTAAATGGCCGGCAACGCTCGTTTGACTCCTATGCCATTAACAATAATTCGGCAGTGCTTTAAATTGTTGCTTCTCTTAGATATACCTAATCAGTGGGGCCTAGACGCGTGACGTCACTATTTTCCATTCCGATACGGATCACTAAAAATATTATTATCCTTACATTATTGGGTTTGTTTTCCTAAGGACCCCTTTCTATTAGAAGGGTAGTTTGAAGATGTCCGATTTCGGTTGTTAGTTCATTTGTTTTATTTTGAAGTTTCGAGAACTTTCGAATGCATTGGCTTTGTAATTTTGGATCAGCTCTGTTTAATATGCTTTATAGTGTGCAAAATCCTCATGGGTAGTAAGTACTTACCTAAGGATGCGGCGAGGTATGTCTGATTCATACCGGTTAAAACTTCACTTTACACATTGAGCTTAGATACATTTCCAGTCCTACCCGTAAGCTGAGCTCTCTATGTACAAGTACATAAAGCCTATAAAGAATGAGATCAGCCAATACTGGAAATATATACATATATGTAAGCGTGTGTACAGACTGACTAACACTGTCTTTATTCCTAAGATGGCCTGTTAGGTGATAAGGTGACTGAACAGTGCCATCAGGGAAGTTTCTTTGACTTTAAATAACATTGTATGACGTGAAATATCAATCAATCATATCAGCCTATTGCCGTCCACTGCTGAACGTAGGCCTCCCCCAAAGAGCGCCAACCATTCCGGTCTTGGGCAGCTCGCATCCATCCGCTGCCAGCCACCTTCTTTAAATCGTCGGTCCATCGTGTCGCAGGGCGTCCCACACTACGCTTGCCCAAACGCGGTCTCCACTCTAACACTTGTCTGCTCCATCGATCGTCTGTCCGTCTGCAGACATGACTAGCCCACTTCCACTTCAGCGTGCTAATTCTTCGTGCAATGTCGGCAACTTTAGTTCTTTGGCGAATGACTTCGTTGCGAATTCTATCCACCAAAGAAACTCCAAGCATTGCTCTCTCCAGACGTGAAATAACTACAATGAAAACCACAATATTAATATATATAATTTTAATTCAAAGATTCCAGATTTTCTAAAGATATTTCGATATCAATGTTTACATCGTTACTAATAGGCATAGTTTAATCAATCAAAATTATTGCATTCATTTTACAGTACCATTACAGTATCGTTTAAGTAAAATCGCATGATTGTTGCTTCACACCCAGAATTAATTCGCTCACGAGCTCAGCGAGCATTACTACGGTACCCGCAATACCACCCTTCACAAGAGTCGGCATGACGGAAGAGTCTGCTACTCGCAGCGAACTGACGCCCTTCACCGACATGTTACTATCTACTACGCTCCTTATCGCACACGTTCCTCCATTGTGCCACATTGTGGTTGACATAGCAACGCCGTAACACTTCCAGTATTTGATATCATCTATTGTGCCCTCGCATAACCCTAGGTCTAAAATTGTCGCGTTCACACTCTTGAAATAGCTTGTTTTCAATAGTTGTGAGTGATCCAAAAGCGCATTACTCATTAATGTCAAGTCAGCAGTGTTGCTGTATGCACCGGAGTAAATGAGGGGAGGTATTTCAGGGTTTGCGCTCGCTATAGAAACGTTGCCTTGCGATTCAGGAAGTGTCAAACCTACCAATGAAAACCAAGTCTTTCTATTTGTAGTACCTTCGTACAATTTCTGGCAGATTTCATCTGAATACCCAAACATTAAGGAGCACAGATTAAGTAAAGCAGTTGAGTTCGCTTCGAATCCTAGGATGATAGACTGGTACACGGAGCTGTTCGATGATGAGTTGAGTGCCTTGCAGCCAACGATTGCCGGCGTTGGGAATTCATGAGGATTTGCTGCACCGGAGACCGACGTACTTGTTTCCATTTGAAAAAGAATTGGCACTGCTGTCTGATCCCTAAAGTTCTGACCGACAGGAAGATCTGCGATTACTTCGATACCTAAGGACTCGAGGTGTGATTGAGGTCCGATGCCAGATGCCATCAATAGTTTGGGGCTGCCGATCACGCCGGCGGTAACAATGACTTCCTTTTTAGCATAAATTTGATATGTAGAACCGGATTTAGTCACTTGGACTCCAGTCGCTACTTTGTTCTCGATCAGAATTTTATTTGCGGTACTGGATAGTGATAGGCACAGGTTGGAGCGATTCTTGGCTGGGCCCAGGTACGCGAGCGCGCTATTTTGGCGTTCACCGTTATCGATAGTGAACATCGGCTCGCTGTAGCCAAGATATTGTTCTGTTGGTGAGATTTCTTCCAAAATAGTATTCCCAAGTTCCGCTAAAGAATTGAGGAAATTGTTGACTTCAGGTCGTGGATTTTTTTTTATAGAAATCATCTTTTCCACTTTCTTGTAATAAGGTAGTAAGTTGAAAATGTTCCACACTGTATCGTTGGTCAAATTCGCCCATTCGTTGAAGTCCCAGGCGTCACCACGATTGTATAGCATGTGACCGTTTGAGCTGCAACCCCCTACGAGTTTGGGTTGCACCAACGAGAAGGACTTTCCTATTAAGTTCTGCATGGTGTAGCTGTCATTTACCGTTCTGTATTTGTAGTCATAATTCGAATCCTTCGTAAACATGAACAGCGAGGGCAGCTGGAAAGAGAAAAAGCTGATGTAATGCTGAGCTGTCGAGGGAATAGAAGTGCTGGAAATTAAATTATTTTTTAAAACCAATCCATACATTTTTTACCCGACTGCGAAAAAGGAAGGTCGCGAAAAAGGATTTTAATGGTCAATGTATGGATCTTCGAAGCTCAAAAGTACTCATCAAATTTTAACAAATGATGTGTCTTATTATTTCGCATGCCGCTATTATGAGCTATAGGTGCAAACTGAAATAAAGTTAAATAAGTATTTTTTTTAAATCTTGATAGTCTTTCGTTTGATCGCCACTTCACCTGATGTTAAGCGACACTGTAACCTAAGATGGAGCGCGCTTGCCTAGAAGAAACCAATTCTCTCGTAATTTAAAGACACCCAGATTATATCTATCGGGGAAGACCCACTCGGAAAGCACTTTCCACATTTCGGCGGTACGCATGATAAATGTGGACTGAAAGCCTTTCGTTCGGGTTTTCTGAATATCAACCATGAACCGATGTCGCTTTATTGTGCTTCTACTCGTCCGATAGTAGAAAGAGCAAGGCAAAATTAATAACTTCGGTATGCAACCACGGCTATAAATTGGACGCTACTGAGGCCCAAGTCTGAGTTTAATTTCACTGACTCGATTTTACGCATCAACTGCGTTCTGCGTGTTTATTAGCGTGATCCGAGACTTTCACCAACCTCTGACCTCGTAATATTGTGCGTACTAGTAATTTATTAAAGAAAAGCATCGTATGGACACTTGTTTATATGACGGGTGCATTAATGTATTCCCCGTGGCAAGGATGCTTTCAACTCTTCACATAATACCTACCGTAGACTCTAGTGGTGGGTATCCTCCTTCCTCGACCAGCAGCACACTGTAGTTACCGTCGGCTGATAGTAGGCTAGCGACCGCCGACCCAGCAGTCCCTGCGCCTATTACTATGTAGTCGAACACGCTGCCATCTGTGGAAAATTCCCCCATAATGCTACGGTTATTCTGTGAGAACAGACCATCCTTAACATTTAAGTGTGGGAGGGGGTAGCATTCAAGCACTTGCTATTTGTTGTAATAAGTTGCTGCGATAAGTAAATGGAGTAGAAGCGTTTGTCATTGTTGTAATATTATATTTTGCGGGGCCTGAGTGGAGTTGAGACTAGAAAACGCAGTGTGGAACCTCACCACCGACTGGGAGTGGTTGGATGCAGACAGCATACAACAGGTCCTTGTGGAAGTCTTTGTTTTTGTTTTGACTGATATGACGATGAATGTTCGGTATGAGAAGCAAACCTCCACAATCAATTTCTTGTCAATATAGGTATATCCTGAGGGTAGACTGGTTGTCTACTTTCTGGGATTCCGATTACCACTTATCATTTTTAAAAGTGTTTGTATGAGAACCATGGCCGTTGGCTTTACGTGTTGTCCACGGCACGGAGGGATTTTGACTTCCTCAGACGTAGCATGTATAATATGTAGAATAAGGGTAATAACGTGGGAGAGCCATGCTTAGGCACGAATGGGCCGGCTCGACCAGAATGATACCACAGTCTCACAGAAAACCGGCGTGAAACAACGCTTGCGTTGTGTTTCGCCGAGTGAGTGAGGTTACCGGAGGCCCAAACCATTTTAAAAGGCTGGAATCGCACTTGTAACTCCTCTGCTGTTACGAGTGTCCAAAGGCGGTGGTTATCGCTTACCATCAGGTGATCCGTCTGCTCATTTGCCCCCATCCTATAAAAAAAAGTAATAAAGTAGCCATGCCCAAAAGCCCCGCAGAAAACAAAAGAAACTTACTGGTGAGGCTGCAGTCAGCTGGATACTGCCATGCTGACAGGTTTAGTGCCTGAACCACAGTCAGAGCTGCCTGCACCGTCAACCCTGTAGTACGTGCTCCTGCCGCGTCAGCCATGTCTGCAATACCAACACGCGTAGATACATTTTCAAGTTCAAGTTCAAATGTTTGTATTTCAAATAAGTTTTTACAAGCGTTTATGAAACGTTATGGTTCTAGTCGCACGGTTCCAAAAGGTTGATCCTATGGAGAAAAATCCGGCAAGAAACCCCATGGACACTCTTTTAAAATAAAATATGTTACAATCTTCACTGGTACAATATTGCAATAACAATATGTGTGGACGTTGAAGGATAACATACATAACATACACCCCGCCTTTCTTACTTCTTAAAATATAATAATTTTACCGAAAAAGAAATTATACAAACTTTCACAACTAATGTCTACGGGGAAGGAAGATATATCTAGTAAAGAAACGACGAACTTCATGCCTGATTTTACTATAATCACCTGTATTGTCAAGAAATTATATAGGTAACATTTGGGAGTATGGTTAACGCAAGACTAGAAACCAAAACATGAAAATTGTACCTATCATAATGCCGAAAACACTTTCATGGTAGTCCACCCTGATGGCCTGCGGTGAGGCCAGCCAGCGGGGTGGACTTGTCATACTGACAGAAGACCCAACAGTGGCACAATAAATGAATTATAAACCATGTTTAGTTCTAGAAACTGTTCTACATGGGTTCATGGTAGGACCGCAAACCATCATTAATTGAAAAGAGTATTTTAACTTACCGATATTATAGCTGACTTGCTGTTGATGAAAAATGAATACTGTCAGCGTTTTTAACAACCTTTTATACCAAAAATTTGTAATTGGAATGGGGTGAAGATGAAAAATGGCATAGTAGCTTCTTTATTTTATTTTTATGTTCACGTTACAGACGTAGGTAAATAAGTCCATCTTCACTATGATACAAGCGTCTATTATAGTCCTATATTCCACGATAAATAATTAATCTGGAAGTTGCCAGACTGCTCCGCTATACCTACGCACATTGCTCGACATTGACCTTTGGTTCGATTCACAGGTATTCGGGGCACGCCTGAATAGGTGTGATGATAATTATGTTATGTAAATACCATGGAATTTACAAAGAAGTAAATGTGCACTGTAAAATGCAGTATTTTCATCGATATGTTGTGTAGGTAATGTGACGAGCTGACTACAATATACATAATAATATGTACATACAATTTCAGTATCTTAGTTATTTATTCTTTTTATTATCTTATATCTTTGTATGGGAAGATACTGAGTACTTACCACCTCACCTGGTTCCCAAAGACTGGCTATAGCCGTCTCGTAATCAGAAGTGATAATATGTATTAAATTTATTGTGAAGAAGATAATTATATATTAATTATCTTTAATAGTCAACTTCCTGAAGTATGCTGAATTTAACATATAAGTAGTTTATCAAACCTGGAGACTGTTCTGTTGATATGTAAAAGGAGACAAAGTTTTTTTTTTTCAATCGTATTTCAAATCATCATAATTCTCGTATTGAGAGTGGGACACATAACCCGCTTTTCCCCCACCTTCACGGAATTTTTTAATGAATAACGAATTGAAAAGGAAATGCGAAACCAATTGTGTCGTATGTCATCATTATTAAAATAAATATGTATTTTACAATTTTATTGTTATTAAATGTTAATGAAGATATTTCTTTTTTAATATAACGTTAGTTTCCACTTTGAAGGTAATGTAAATAATGTTGTTATAATTTTATTGTCACCTGCTCCGGTGATATCATGTCAGTAGTTCTTACACTACGAAACATCGATTAATATCATGATCTTAACTTTCTTTCGAGTATGAGTACCTACATATACTATGGTTTGACGGGGGTTCTATAACCAATTAATAACCTAAGATTATGTCGGACTCTTCGGCTAGGTGGCCAGCATACCGACTAAAGCCGCTACCACCAGTAGGTACCACCTTCCGTATACTGATGAGTTACGGGAATCGCTCTCGCATGATCCGTGATCCCGCCGCAGATATCCGTTGGACCCTCCCCGAGACCCATAATTTTCAAAAGGTTTATTCAAACCTACCTATCTATACGACATTTTTAACACGCACAAAATAAAATTAGAAACCTAAACGTGGGAGAGCCGTGTTTCGGCACGAATGGGCCGGCTCGACCAGAGTGATACCACGGCCTCACGGAAAACCGCCGTGAAACAACGCTTGCGTTGTGTTTCGCCGAGTGAGTGAGGTTACCAAACCAGACCCAAACCTTTTTAAAAGGCGGGCAACGCACTTGTGACTCCTCTGGTGTTGCGGGTGTCCATGGGTGGCGGTTATTGCTTACCATCAGGTGATCCGGCTGCTCGTTTGCTCCCCTATCCCATAAAAAAAACACCTGGACGTGCCGTTTCGGCAACACATGCAAAAATGTCCAGACAACGCCATAGTTATTCAGTATATTCAATTCGCGTCCCATGACAACACTATGTTCTGTGATACAAAAAAAAATTTGCATTAAATATGAGGTGTTGATTAAACAAGTGTAAGTAGGTACAAAAATTGCGGCAAAATAAGGAAAAAGTGGTGTTTTGTTATACTTTCTTCAATACTGTTCTGCCAACTGGATCAATATTATAATAAGATCGTAAAATGATAGGTATAACTCGCGCTAGGACTCAAATTTGCGCGGGGAACCTTGGCTAAAAATTGCGCGCGGCAACCTTCCGTCAAAATTATCATAAAAAGGAGCGGCGGCGTTACCTACATATAGCAAGCTGATAGAAAAGTGTGGTTCTTATTTCATAAGTAAGTTGTTAAGAGCCGTGTCTCCGGTAGGGATACCTGTTTATAGTAATTGGAGTTAACCAAAAGAGCACTCCAAAACTCTGTCTGACCTTCTTTTTTGAACTGACTAGGAGGAGGTTCTCAATTCGTCTGATTTTTGTTAAATTAAATCCATAACTTTTCAAATATCCATCCACCTCTTCACTTGCTAATTAAATTTTCTAGTCTCATTGGGATTTTAATTGCTACAAGTCTCGATAGAAGCAGTAAAATCCGCTGTAAACCGGTTAGAGGTAGCGCCATCTACAGCTAAAAGCGATAAACATTTACTACCGTAGCACCATCTATCGGTGGGAGGCATTAAACGTTTAAGGCCGCGATGGACGTGAATGAGAATTTATCGAAATTTTAAGTGTACTATTAAAAATGCGTTTTTATATATTAATTAATAATAGTAGGTAATAAGACTAATTGATGGTCACGTATGGAGTCACAGCTCGTGTCTAAAATTGAGCAAAGTATAAATTCCAGTAATAGTTTGAAATGTGGAATGCGCATTCCGAGTGGGTCTTCCCCGATAGATATAATCAGGGTGTTTTTAAATCACGAGTGAATCGGTTTCTTCTAGGCAAGCGCGCTCCATCGTAGATCGCAGTGTCGCTTAACATCAGGCGAACTGGCAGTCAAGCGTAAGCCTATCCAGAATAAAAAAAAGTTGGGTATGTGATAGGTGAATTGCAATTTGACGACCTCTGTGCTTTAGTGGTTCGAGTACCGGACTGCTGACCTCGAGGTCGTGGGTCCGATTCCCACAGAACACAAAAATGTATGTGATGAATATAAGTGTTTGTGTTCGTCTGGGTGTTTCTTATGTATTATAAGTATGTATTTACAAAAAAAAAGTATATAAGTATTATATCCATTGTCTAGTACCCATAGTACAAGCTCTGCTTAGTTTGGGACTAGATGGTGCTGTGTCAAATGTCCCAGAATATTTATATTTATTTATATTATAATTGGGTCGCCTACACACATACAGACACAGATCCAGGCTTTTTGGTATGTGTTTTATTATACCGCTGAGGTGGTAAACAACCTTACAGCCTGCCTGATGGTAAGCTGTTACCGTAGCCCATAGACGACTGCAACACCAGAGGTGTCGCTCGCGCGTTTCGACCCCAGACATAATCTACACATTTTTTTTTCTGATACCTACTCTTTACGCTTGACCGCAAGTTCACCTGATGTTAAGCGACACTGCGATCTACAATGGAGCGCGCTTGCCTAGAAGAAACCGATTCACTCGTGATTTAAAGACACCCAGATTATATCTATTAGGGAAGACCCACTCGGGAAGCGCATTCCACATTTCAGCAGTACCTACGCATGATAAAAGCGTTCAGTTCTGATTTTTGGAATATTCACCATGGATCGATGTTTTTCGCGCATCTGGTAGACTGATAGATAGTAAAAAGGGCAAGAGGGAATAAGACCGTGCAGATTTGGCGGTAGCCTAATGGCTAGGGCGTCGGACTTGCGATCATGCGGTTGCCGGTTCGAACCCCACCCATTGCACTACCGACGTGAACCCACTCGTAACACAAGCAATCTAGCTTAGCACGAGGGGTTAACAAGAATACTAGTAATGTGCGACCCGCATTGCTAGTAAGATTTTTATAAAAAAAAATCACAAAATATTAACTTTCATTACATACACCTACTCTCCTTACACAAGAAAATCTTTCAGACAATACTCCTACGTCTTAAATAAAGACGAGGAAGTCGATAATCGAAGTCCGAACTAGTACTAAGTCGCTGAAAACTTTGCCGAGTTCAGATGCAGTTTACTAACTATGTGGTTAGTGGTTACACGGCGCGCTTACGTGAACGATGAAGTACGGAATGACGTCGTGACGGATCGGCGTATGTGACGGATGGCGTATTGGTATCTATTTTCGTTACTCTGAAATAAAAAATCTGAAAATAGAAAACTAAGGCGGTATTAATCATTTAAGTATATTAATATTGTAAAGAAGAACATTTTTTGTATATTTTTAACGAATAAACTCAAAGCTTACTGAAAGGATTTCAAAAAATCTAATTCCGAATGCTACATTACCACAAAGTTAACATAGGCTACCTATATTGTTAAGAGAGTTTGACATAACATCACATTAGGTCGCGAGTGTCACCGCAGAAATAGCTAGTTTCTTTGTGATTGTGAGATAGGGGTGCAAACGAGCAGATGGATCGCCTGATGGTAAGCGATTACCGTCACCCATGGACACCCGCAACACCAAAGGAGTCGCAAGTGCGTTGCCGGCCTTTTAAAAAGGTTTGGGCCACCGGTATCCTCACTCGGCGAAACACAACATATGCGTTGTTTCACGCCGGTTTTCTTTGAGGTCGTGGTATCACTCCAGTTGAGCTGGCCCATCCGAAGCATGGTAATTTAATCAAATTATTGATTTCTGAAGCTTACGCGAATATCAGACATATTGAAATAAAACAACTTTACGGATTATATCGCGTTATATTAGTATCAAATACAATACAAATCCCGACGTTTCGGACCCTTTACAGCGTCCATGGTCACGGGCAGACTGAGGTGTGATGCGTCTTATCGTTGTATTTATTGAACAGCTCCCCTCCATTAACACTTTCACTTTTACACAAATGATTAATGTAAAGTGAAAGGGTTAACGGAGGACGCTGTAAAGGGTCCGAAACGTCGGGATTTGTATTGTATTTGATACTAATATAACGCGATAAAATCCGTAAAGTTGTTTTTAATCAAATTAATTAAACAATTTTTTTAATTAAACGGATTCGATCGATCTATAGGTTATCACTGCTTTTACTAGTATGACGGAGACCCCCGTGTGGGGTTTATACCTGTCTCGCCATCAGAAGTGATACTTAGTGACTTTAGACTGTGGGATACTGTGGGTCATGCTCTACTGTGGGCATGCGGCGCTGACGTCACGATTAGTCAACAGTCCATCAGTCAGCACCAGTCTCGCTATCAATAAATCGAAATAGTTGTCATCAAACAAGTCTAACTTAGTTGGAATGCACTTCGCTAACTATGTGGCGCACAGGGCGGGCGAGGGCTCACCGGCTCGCTGACGTAATAGCGTACTGAGTCTGACGTGGTCACGTAATGGCGTACTGAAGATGACGTCACAGTTATTTGGAATTTTTTAAATTGTTTTCCAGAATTTCAGAACTGCCTCAATAGCCAAGTGGTCCTGACCGCGACTGCTACGCTAGAGGTCCTGGGTTCGATTCCCAGGTCGAGCAAAGTGTTTTTCTATGAAATTCCCAGTAGCAGCTCGGAGTTAGGAATATGTGCCCGGTTAATGGCAATAGGCTCGCCCCCTATTACATGGGACCTAAACATACCGGCGAACTGTGGGTGTACATTAGTACGCCTCTGCCTAACCCTTCGGGGAATACAGGCGTGATGGTATGTGTATGTTTTCAGAATTAGTACACGAATATTTTACTTCAAGTTCAAGTTCAAATGTTTTTATTTCAAGTAAGCTTTTATAACCGTTTATGAAACGTTATGATTCTAGTCGCACGGTTCAAAAAGGTTGGTCCGATGGAGAAGAATCCGGCAAGAAACACCATGGACACTCTTTTAAAATAAATTAAGTTACAATCTTCACGCAGGTACATTATTGCGATAACAGGATGTGTGGGCGTACTTCGGTCAAACTTGGACATCCTTCAAGATGTCCAAGTTTGACCAAAGTCGATAATATCAAACGATGCTTCACTTTATTTACTTATGAACATCTGGAATTTTAAACACGGCATCGAGTGTGAGCAATTGAATGGCAGAGCAATAGACTTCTGCCCTACAGGTCGCGGGTTCTATTACCGCGCGGAACAAATATTTGTTTTCAGGTTCTTGTTCGCTATGGGTGTTTATGAATCTGTATATTCTGACAGTTTGTGTTTTTGTGAATGTTTTTATGGCATAATGGGGCAAAGGAGTAGAAGGATCGCCTGACGGTAAGCGATACCGCCGCCCATGGACACCCGTAACACCAGGCCAGAGGCCAGTTCGCCTGATGCTAAGCGACACTGCGACCTACGATGGAGAGTGCTTGCCTAGAAAAAACCGATTCACTCACTATCGTACTTGACAAGTATTGCAACTGTATAAACTTTCAACTGCCTCATTAGCCAAGTGGTCCAGAGCGCGACTGCTACGCTAGAGGTCCTGGGTTCGATTCCCAGGTCGAGCAAAGTGTTATTGGGTTTTTCTATGAAATTCCCAGTGGCAGCTCGGAGTTTGGAATTTGTGCCCGGTTAATGGCAATAGGCTCGCCCCCTATTACATGGGACCTAAACATACCGGCGAACTGTGGGTGTACATTAGTACGCCTCTGCCTAACCCTTCGGGGAATACAGGCGTGATGGTATGTTATGTTAAACTTTCATCGCGTATTATCGCATGTAGTTAGCTTGCAAGCGTCGTTCTAAATATTCAAAAGTAACTGGGCACGAAGCATTTTCGTGCTTGTCAAGCATGCCCGTCCTGGGGCCTCACGAGCCATAGCCCGAAAGGGTATATTCCTACATTACGTGATCCATCTTGTAGGTAAATTTGTAATAAGGATCAACCATCTACCTCCACATTCATTCCCTGCCTATTAACTTTGTCCCAGTAGGTACCAGAGAGGATATCAATTGCCCTACATTGTAAAACACATAATTATCCTATAAGACTACTACTACTGTCTGGACTTTAAAAGAGACCATGATTCTCTGAGTTTGTTTCGGCGTTTCTTCTCAGAGGTCGTCAGGAAGGAAATGCCGGCGCCATCTAATAAAAAAAAAATGTAAAACGACTTGTAAAAGTGTCTTTTTTAAGATCTATTCACAGAAATAAATATCATTTATCAACTGCCTCATTAGCGCAAGTGGTCCTGAGCGCGACTGCTACGCTAGAGGTCCTGAGTTCGATTCCCAGGTCGAGCAAAGTGTTATTGGGTTTTTCTATGAAATTCCCAGTAGCAGCTCGGAGTTAGGAATTTGTGCCCGGTTAATGGCAATAGGCTCGCCCCCTATTACATGGGACCTAAACATACCGGCGAACTGTGGGTGTACATTAGTACGCCTCTGTCTAACCCTTCGGGGAATGCAGGCGTGATGGTATGTTAATATAATTTATCATTTAGCCCTGAGGACAATATTAGTCCTTTATAATATTACAACACAGTTGCACATTGCACATTCTCAGTCTAGTATTGATTGACGTCATTGAAGCTAATTTGACATGAAGTGTTTAGCTTTAGACAAGCGATTACAATGCAGCTGTAGAGTAAGGTAATAGGTATTGCCTCGAGAGGATTAGGAATATCTCGCATAATACATAGATTTTATACTATATCGAGAGTTTTTACTACGTTGTTGCAATGATTGCCTGAACGACTGCCTAGAGTGGGGTTCTGGGCTCGATTCCTAGTTTCAGGAATGTGTTTTTCGATTTTTATATGAATCAAACTGTTTCCCGCGGATTCACTCGCATCTCAAAAGACTTTTTCAGACAAAAGATAGCCTATGTCCTTCTCTCTGGTCCAGTCTCTACCTATACCAAAATTCATTAAAATCGGGTCAGAGGTTCAGGCGTGATGACCAGATGACTCTTGAATTTAGGTATAGCATTACTACCACTTGCCCGCGGCTTCGCTCACGTGAAGCTATATTAAGGATTAAAAATGGATCCAAAAATAATTTAATATAAACCGACAGTGATGATCCCTTCTTTATATGGATGTCTATACATCAGAGCGGTCAAGCTGTAACGCAGGATCCGTTCCAATAAAAAATAATAATTTATTTGATACAAAAAGGTTATATTGACAAGAAAACAAAATACAGCCAAATAAAATATATCGCTAATATTCACTAATCAATACAAAGACATCTATGTCTGAACTTGATATAAATATCTGTAATGTAATTAACAGAGATAAGAAGATCACCATGTTTTAAGTTGTAACATATACTTAAATACCTCACAGAAAACCGGCGTGAAACAACGCTTGCGTTGTGTTTCGCCGAGTGAAGGAGGTTACCGGAGGCCCAAACCCTTTAAAAGGCGGGCAACGGCACTTGGCACTTGCGACTCCTCTGGTGTTGCGGGTGTCCATGGGCGGCGGTTATCGCTTACCATCAGGTGATCCGTTTGCTCGTTTGCCCCCCTATCTCATAAAAAAAAAAATACTTTCTAACAGTGATAACGAAATTAAAATCTTTTATTTTAATCTATCTAACCTGTAACAGACAATAATTTTAAAATTTAATTCTTGTGGTCACAGGTGTTTTTATACCTTAATCCACTTGTTTTTTTAATATCTTCAATGACACAGCTTTTTCACATTTTTATAATAGTATAGATATTATGGATCCAAAAGTAATAAGTCCAATTATTATCCTAAAGAATATTAAACTATGGTAGACATACCTACATACACAGAAATGATTCAATATTATCGTAGATTCGTGAAGCAATCACAGGTGGCTTTGTCGACGAGACACAATGTACGAAGCATATTGTTTGACCCAATATTGTACTGGTTATTGGCGACTTGCATTGTGCATGGACACTCGAAGGCTATTAAGAGACACTAAACTTACGCTTCTATGTATTAAGTGTTTATATAAACACAACACTAGGCATGGAAAATCACATTAAATAACTTTTCATAGAATACAATAATCTTTATTTGATAGAGACAAGGTATTTTACAGTGTTCAGTAACATAATTTGTACCTACAACCACAGCTAATAGAATAGTACTACAACATAATTATCTCACCGTTGAAACGGTACGCAAATTTTAAGTACCTTATTATTAAAGTTAAGTTAAAAGTTAATATCTAAATTAACTCAATTACACAAGTCAAATCAAATTATATTTTTTTACATTTTAGAAATTCTGAAATGATTTAATTAAACAATAAGTAGGTAGTATAAGTTCAAGTTCAAATGGTTTTTATTTCAAACTAGCTTCTGCCCGCGGCTTTGCCCCCGTCGAATAAAAAGTATCGGGAACGGGATAAAAAGTATCCTATGTCCGTTTCCTGGTTCTAAGCTACCTCTCCACCAATTTTCAGCCAAATCGGTTCAGCCGTTGTTGAGTTATAAATGGAGTAACTAACACGACTTTCTTTTATATATATAGATAAGCTTTTACAAGCTTTTATTAAACGTTATGATGCTAGTTGCACACATGTTACAACCGCGACTTTTTTTCACACAGCCTGCTCAAAATCGCATTTTGTTCAAAGTAGCATAAGTGGTAATATTATAAATACTGCTTGAAAATTAATAATAATACATGTGCGCCAGCTGACAGTAGCAATGAATAAATTATTAAGTACCCCAAACAATGATTTGAAATCTTGTGTATCGCCTTAGTAACTTAACAGATAGAAATGTGTTTGCTGGGGAGTTTGTTGCGCCGCTTCTTCTTCCCAGCGAAAACACTAGGAAGCGGTGAAGGGCGGGCGTTTTGGGGGCTGTCTATAATGTAAAAATGACGTTCAAAAAGTACTAACTAGTAGTCTATATTGAATAAATAATTTTGACTTTGACTTTGACTTTGTGGTGAAAAATTATTTTGAATAAAAAATTGGATTGGATTCTCTTTACACACTTGTATTGTTGTCTAACTTAAAATGTGATACCAGTTAATACCTACATCCAATATCTAAATACATTGTTACCGGCGCAGGTTACAATACTAAGTTATGATTGGAATGCGAGCCAAATACTCGAGCACTGCAGGTGCGGTACACCACTGTCTGTCGCAATAGATAACGGTAGGTATATAACACGGAACTCTACCTACAATGAATATTTAATTAATAGGAGTAGCTGCCTCATTAGCCAAGTGGTCCTGAGCGCGACTGCTACGCTAGAGGTCTTGGGTTCGATTCCCAGGTCGAGCAAAGTGTTATTGGGTTTGTTTGTAGTCTGGAATTTGTGCCCGGCAATAGGCTCGCCCCCTATTGCATGGGTCCTAAACATACCGGCGAACTATGGGTGTGCATTAGTAGGTACGCCTCTGCCTAACCCTTCGGGGAATACAGGGGTGATGGTACCTATGTAATGTAGGAGTAATTTTTTTCAGATCTCCGCAATAAAATTTCTGGGCAATACGTACCTACCGCACCTCCGAACCTTTACCCAACTACATATTATGTTGAGGTCGGCTTCTAGTCTACCCAGATGCAGCTGAATATTAGTACCTATTTTACACGAAGCCACACCTCCGCTACCTAATTACTGGGCAATACCGATATTCGGATATACTGGTTGTCAGGCTTTTATAGGCTTCTGAGTACCTAACACTAACAATTGTCATAAATGCTTGTATGACAACCGGGGCCGACGGCTTTACGTGCTCTCCGAGAAACGAGTGAGTCTCAATGTGTTGCGGATGGTCACCCATCCAAAAACTGACCGCAGCGAGCGCGGCTTAACCTTGCAAATCAGTTGATCAGTTAAGTTGTTACTTAGCCACGAGCCCCTCTTACTTCCCAGCCGATATCCTGAAGGTAGACTAGTTCACAGGATTTTTCCTTTGACTATCAATGACAATGTCTACTACTTGATGTGTTAAGAATGGTGACCCATCCACACCCTGACCGCAGTAAACACAGCTAAACCTGACAGGTTGTTTAATGAGCTTAATATTTTTTGCGTAGCTACGAGCCCATCCTCTATGAATATACAATTCTGGTGTATCGATGTCAGGACAAAAATTTGTGGTATCTACATTTTAGCTGAAATTGAATATTAAAGTGAACTTACAAATCGAAGCCCTTACATCGTTTTACTTGTAATGAAATACTGAGAATCGAAAAATATCGTTCAAGCTGAAAATATTAACATTTGTAGAATAAGTTTACCGGAAAAATTAATAACTACACCGGAGTAGTGATATCCTAGGGATATGACCATTGTACTGCCAAGTGTAAGATCTTGAGTTCGAATCCAAGACGTGCATGACTTTTTTTATGACATAGGGGGGCAAACGAGCGCACGGATCACCTGATGGTAAGCGATTACCGCCGCCCATGGACACCCGCAACGCCAGAGGAGTCGTGCGTTGCCCGCCTTTTAAGGTTTGGGCCTCGAGTATCCTCACTCACTCGACGAAACTCAACGCAAGTGTTGTTTGCCGGCCGCTTTAGGCTCGGCAAACAACATATACGTCAAAAAAAACTTAGGGGTCTTAGATATAATTATGACCAATAAGTAAAAATTCTCCATGTTAAAGATTGTACCTAGGTTCACGCAAAATATTTTTATTATGTGAAAGTTCGTCGTTTCAAGTTTTCGTGTTTGTGTTTCCAAATGGATCTGATCATAGGTACCTCATGGAAAATTTGTAGACGTTTCTAGCGGCTTGCGTACCGAAAAAAAAATATTGTGTGCTTCTTTCAATAGATTACAAGTCTAACTTTTTTTTCATTTTTCAATGCCTTCACCAATATGTTGCCTCGTATGTCCATCTAAGGCGACCTCTTTCGATGCTGCTGCTGACATTCCCCTTATAAACTAGAAATCCAACAGTATTAAGCTCTCAAAATGTGGGATTTCAACGGTAATATAATTTGGATAGCCGAAGCCGCGTGAACGCGCGTCGACGCGGTTTGTTTCACAGGTACAGCTAAATTCAAATGGAAATGATAATATTGTTTGTTAGATTTTACATTGTTTTGTTTGTAAGTAAATAAGTTGTTTGTAACAATAGAAACGTATTCATGTCTGTTTGGCTATGTCAATTGGTTGGTCACAGATTAATTGCAATGGATTTTGTAATTAGGCTGGGTTTGTGATTGGCTTGGTTATGTTGCGGATTTATTGTGAATCTGTTTATTTGTTTAGAACAAACAAATGAAGCAAAAAATAATCAGTTAATTATCTAGTCAGAAAGAGAGAGACATTGACTCTCTTTCTGACTAGATTGACTAGAAGATTGACTTTCTGACTCTGAGTCGATAACCCGTCTCCAGATTAAATTCATTCCGTGTGATCATTATCATAATTTCAGACAATAGAGGCCCTGCTGGGGTCTGACTGGCTGGCGACCAACCTCATAGAAAACAATCCAGAGATAAGTTATTAATTTCGGGCGTAAGTACGACTTAGGAATTATAAAATCCCTGTATAGCCTGTACTACACACAGAAATATAAAGAAACTGACTCATTAGTCTAGAGGTTGCGACTGCTCTGCTAAACATCCAGGGTTCGATTCCCAAATCGAGTAAAGTATTTTGGACTAGCAGCAGCTCGGAATTGGCTTAATTTCGACTAACTGCTGGATATCGATACCAGGAGTGAGGAGTTTCAGGTCATGATATAATGTCATAATTATTACTGGGCGTTATATTTATTACTTGGTCAGTACTTGTAGATTAAGAATAAAAAATACGTAAGTAGTATTAAAAGGGCCATTAGACATTGTTACCTAAAGAAATTCGCTTGTAATTCTATTCTATCTCAAAATATCTGTTACCAGAAACCTATTTAAGAATTAATTAATTACTTAATATTCAAAGCACGACGATTCGTGTTAACAAAATGTTCTTTTTCTGATCTTCTCTACGGTGTCCCGCTCTTGCACACGGCGTTCTCTTATGTCAGACAAGGACAGAGATACAACAGCAGCCCGTCAATTACTTGACGACACTCGATTGGCTTTTGTCTAGCGAGTCGCGCCTACTGATGACACGCGGTACAAGAATTGTTGAATTTTATATTTAAACATTTTCGCATGCTATAAAAATCCTTTCCGAGTTTTATCGAAGAAAAAATACAAAATTTTAATGATATTTCGGAAAGACTGTTCAAAATCAATACACGTTCAGCTTTTACCATAATTCGATTCTGCTGTTTTGGACCAAAATTTACTTACTTACTCCGCTGTTCACATTTGTGGACACACCCACATCTTTTGGAAAAAGTCGATAAAATTCTACGAAACTTTATTTGTTCTATTTTAAATGTGGCTCTGGATGGCCGAGCTTGGTTACAAGCCACGCTTCCCATTCGTTTGGGTGGCCTCGGTATCCGCAAAATTTCTAGTATTAGTTTACCCGCGTTCATCTCCTCAGTCCACAGTACTGAAAAATTAGTCAGAGATATATTAGGACCTTCTCTGGCTGATTTTGAAGTACCGTTTTTGGCTGATGCAATGAACGTTTGGAGAATGGCTTGTCCCAGTTCGGATTTACCCCTGGTCTCATCTTCCCAAAGGCTTTGGGACGGGCCGCTTTGCAGTTTGACGCGGAAAGAACTTCTTAATACGTCAGTCAATACTGCGGAGCGTGCTCGTCTGATGGCTGTGGGTGAATGGGAATCAGGTCTCTGGCTTCGGGCACTTCCTTCATCCAATACAGGGACTATGCTGGATGACACAACGTTTCGGCTAGCTACCTGTCTACGTCTAGGCGCTCCTTGTGTTGCTCCGCATCGCTGTCACTGTGGCGAGGTTGTCGACAGCCTCGGACATCATGGCCTATCGTGTTGCAGGAGTGCAGGCCGCATAGCGCGGCATGCCAGTATTAACGACATTCTTCGTCGTGCTCTTGCTACCGCCGGCGTACCAGCTGTTTTAGAACCTAATGGCTTGGTACGAGACGATGGGAAGAGACCAGATGGTATGTCCCTTTTGCCATGGAAAATGGGTAGGCCTTTGGTATGGGACGCAACCTGTGTTGATACCCTTGCGCCAACACATCTTTCAAGCTCAGCTGGCTGCGCTGGCGCTGCTGCTGCTGCTGCAGAGACTCTCAAACGGCGCAAATATAGTAACCTTTCTGGTAATTATATTTTTGAGCCGTTTGGGGTCGAAACGCTCGGGTCGTGGGGTCCGAGTGCTCGTCTCCTTTATAAAGAACTTTCAAGGAGACTAGTCGACAATTCGCGTGACCAGAGGGCTGGTTTGTTTCTAGGGGAGCGTATAAGCATTGCAATTCAACGTGGTAATGCTGCCAGCCTTCTGGGCACGTTACCCGACGACAGTGATGCCGATGAATACTTTGACGCGTAGCCGCGCCGCAGTTTTTTTTAGTTTTAGTTTACATATATATTAATTTTATGTAATTTATGTAAATAGTGTAAGTATATAGTGTAATAGGATAATCGATTAACCTACATATGGGAAATAAATAAATGTCAGTATAAATTGTAATGTCACAACAAAATATTAATAAAATTCATAAATGTCAAAAAAAAAAAAAAAAGCTTACATAAAAGTAAAGCTGTATAAATTAATTTATCTAATGTGGGAAAAACAATCCAAGTAAATAGTTACCCTTTTAGGCTATTGCGCTCAAATACACACGACATATCATTGTAAAACTGTTCGGTACCGGTATTACATGTGAGGGTGGTAGCTAGACAAAAACA
This sequence comes from Acronicta leporina, assembly GCA_947256265.1. Taxonomy (NCBI): domain Eukaryota; kingdom Metazoa; phylum Arthropoda; class Insecta; order Lepidoptera; family Noctuidae; genus Acronicta; species Acronicta leporina. The sequence continues at coordinate 323,625 of OX366537.1, read as the reverse complement.
TCAAAGTCACTCCAAACGCTTTGGGTTTTTTGGCCCAGTAGGTAAGTACGCACAGGAAATAGAGGTATATTATGTACTAGCTTCTGCCAGCGACTTCGTCCACATGGTATAGTTACTTTTATCATCATCAATAAATGAGCTATCTAACACTGAAAGAATTTTTCAAATCGGACCAGTAGTTCCAGAGATTAGCGCGTTAAAGCAAACAAACAAACAAACTTTGCAGCTTTATATATATAATAGTATTCTACTCTAATGAGTGAAATAAAGACTAAATTGCGTTTTTCTGTAAAGACAAAATTTTATTAATAACAAACTATGTACAGTCATTACCTTATTATAATATAATTATCACTGAAATTACAAACCTGTAAAGACAAAAAAACAACATTTAAAGCCTTTACTCAGGTCTGAATATTTATTTTAGTGGAAATCAACTCTTTTCAATCTTCTATTTTACATATGCCACATAACCTCACATTCCCGCTATTTTAACGAATTGACACTCCATGACAGTGACAGTCCTGAAGATGTCACTGTCCCTTTTGACGTCTATAAAACTCTGTGGTTTAGGCGGCAAATTCAAATGGTTAAGGAAAGCGATAATACTAATGTAGTGCTTTTCTTTACATCTCCCACCGTTGGAGAGAACAATTGCAAGCTGTTGTTCGATTATACATTAACACTCGGAGATACGGGAGATAGCTTCGTGACATGGTAGAGATTAGATTCTGCCTTTTTGTGTCCGGCCTCAACTTCATAAATTGAAGTGGAAATCCTCTTTAAGATTTTATACGGTCCAATCCTTAGTTCATCCATTTTCTTCCGATTTAATCGATTTCCATTTTCGACATAAACACTATCTCCGACTTCGAATTTATATTCCTCCCTATGTTGATCATAAATTGTTTTATTATATTTGTGTGACTTTATTGAATTTTCGAGGGCTAATTTTCTATCTCGTTCCAAATCCACGTTTGTGCATCTTGATTTCAATTCAGGTGGCAGAATATCCACGGATTCACCTTCTAAAAGGTATTTTGGAGTAAACTTTGTAACTGTATGTTCAGTCTCGTTATATTTTTCTACACATCTTTGTGCAACTGTTGTCCATGCTATCTTATTGTCTCCTTCATTTATTTTACATCTTATCCTGTTGACTAATGTTTGATTTAGCCTTTCATTAAGTCCGTTTGAAAAAGGTGCATCTACAGCTGTGAAGACTATTGTAATGTTATTCTGTTTTAGAAATTCTTTAAATTCCTTGGAATTTATGCCAGGGTATTGATCTGATAATATCATGTCAATATCATAGCTCTGTGTAACATTCTTTACTAGCCTAATAAAGTCATTTGAGCTTTGATTTCTTGATGTCAGAATGTAAGCATATCTTGTGAAATGATCAACCAGAAGATGCAAGTATTTTTTTGTTGACCGGGTACCTCCAAAGCCTCCAATGGTGTCAATTGATATAATTTCAAATGGGCGTGTTGCTGGACCCAATTGTGACATCAAGCCAAACTTCGGTTTTCTTCTTGATTTGTTTTTTATACAAATTTCACATGCATCACATATTTGCTTAATATTTTTGATGATATTCTTTGCTGTGTAGAATGGTGTAATTTTATTTATCATTTGGGTTCTTCCAATATGACTATACGTGTCATGGACATCCTTAATTAATGTTTTGCTAATTTCTTCTGATAATATGATTTTATTTCTTTTCTTATTCTTTTTGTAGTAAACTCCATTCTCCAGTAGGTATTTGGATTTTTCATTTTGTACATCTAAATTTGAGTGTTGGTCATTTTTGATATCTTCTAGGTATATTAGATTCACAACTTTTAAAAAATCATCCATATTATCACCAGATTCTAGGACTGGATTTCTGCTTAAGCAGTCTGCTTCTTGATTCGATTGTCCTGGATTATATTTTATCTTAAAATTGTATTGGGATAAGTAATACGTCAGATCGCCAAGTTCTTCATCAGTTCTAGCCTTGATGTTCATATTTTCTAATGGTTTATGATCTGAATATACCACAAATTCTTTTCCCATAAGCCAGTGTTGCCAATATTTCACGGCTTCTTTTATCGCCAGACATTCTAGGTATATGGCCTTCTTTTTCTTTTGAGTTTCTGTCAACTTTTTAGAGAAATAAGCTACAGGTTTACAGACTCCGTTATTATCTTTTTGTTTCAAGACAGCTCCTACTCCTTTAATACTAGCGTCTGTGTAGATTAAAATCGGTTGTTCAGGGTCAAATTAATATTCTTAGAATTGGTTTCGAACATAGTAATTCTTTTATTTTATTAAATGATTCTTGACATTCTGTGGACCATGTAAACTTTACATCTTTCCGTAATAAATTGTGTAACGGGTCTAATATAATTGCACTGTGTGGTACAAACTTATGGTGAAAGTTTACTTTTCCCAAGAACTGGCGTATGTTTTTTCTTGTTTCTGGAACTGGGAAGTTTTTAACAGCTGTTAAATAATCTTTGAGAGGTCGAACTGAATTATTTTCTATTACGTGTCCTAAATATTTGGCGTAATTCTTTGCAAAAATACATTTCGTAAATTTCAGTCTAAACCCTTCTATTAGTATAGCTTCAAGCAGTCTGGATAGATGTTGCATGTGTTCATCAAAAGTTCTGGAAAAAATCAGGATGTCATCTATAAAATTTACTGCAAATTCTGAGAGTTTGTACTTTCTTATTATATTACTCAAAATTCTTTGAAAGATAGCTGGTGCTGTCTTTAAGCCAAATGGAAGGCAAGTCCACTGAAAATGTCCTTCCTGTGTAACAAATGCAGTTTTACACCTATCTTGAATTTTCAAAGGAATTGACCAGAATGCTGAGTTTACATCAAATGTAGAAAAATATTTGCAGTTGACAGTTTTCACCATTAAATCCTCAATTAAGGGAAATGGCTGCGATTGTGGTATAACAATTTTGTTCAACTCTCTGAAATCGATACAAAGTCTTGTTTTTCTCTCGTCTTCCTTCTTATATGCCAGGGTAACCGGAGCAGCGAATGGGCTATAGGATTCTTCAATCAAATTTTTCTTCAATAATTTTGATACTTGATTTTCTATTTCTTTTCTATCCTCAGCGGAACACCTGTATGGACGTTTGTAACAATATTTATCCACCATCAAGTCTATGTGGGCTTCATAGTCTCGTACTGTGCCGACGTCGTATTTATCCTTAGCAAAAACTGGGTTGTATTTTTCTATTAGTTTATCTATTTCCATTCTTTGTTCATTGTCCAGGTGGTTTTTTGAAATTTCAAATTCATCTAAATTTATATGTTCCTTGAAGTTCACTTCACATGTGTTAAAATTATTCGATGAAACATATTTCTCTCTCTTGTCACCATTTAGGGACTTCTCTTCTTCTGCATTGTGACATTGTTGGATCTCTAATTCTTCATTCTGCATTAGTTTGAATTTTTTAATGCAATCTAAGCCAATCAGAAAATCATAATGAAAATTCTCATTGTCAACAACGAAAACATCCATCATTCTTTCAATATTAAATATTTTTATTTTTAGAGTTACCATACCTTTTGTTTTTTTCGCACCATTTATAGTTTTCAATTTTGCTGTTTGTTTCTCATTTATTTTCTCTTTTTCTTGGATTTTTAATAATTTTGCATTAATTAATGACACATTTGATCCTGAATCATAAATTCCAGAAACTTGTAAAGTATCATTTAATAGCAATTTTACTTGTATTAATGGTGCTACTTCAAGTTTTTTGGATTCTCATTATTTAATTCAACTTCTAATTCAGAGTTATTAATACTTCTCACTACAGCTTTTTGATTTTTATCTTTAAACCAGCAATTTTCCTCAGAATGGAAGCGTTTCCCTTTTTTCTCTGTCATACAGATTTGGCAAGGTTTTTTTTCTTCAATTTTTTTGTTCTTTGTATCAGAATGTGTGTAGGTTTTTCTTTCATATTTATTCTTCACAACAAGATGTTCCAACCTTCCTAACTCATTGTAGAGATCTTCTGTTTCTTGTAATGTTTCTCGGTCAATCTTATCGGTCAGATAATTAGGTAGGCCTGATGCTATGAGGTCTATAAGTGTTCCAGTATCTATTGACTTCCTCACTTCTAATAATAATTTTTCTTTTTTTAGTGCATACTCAAGCAGCGAGCCTGTTTGATATTTGAAAGCAAGCGCATATCTGATAGGTGACCAACCTTTGTTTCCAAATGTATCACAGAAATTTTTCTCCCATTTATTCCACTCTGATTCAATTGTAAATTTCAATATCATACAGCTGTACCAATCTACACTGGAGTATTCCAAGAAATTTTTTAAAATCTCAATTTTCTTTTTGTCATCATCAATATGGAAACGTTGACACTCCTTGTTGAATTCCTTGATCCATTGGTGAGCATTTGCATTTCTACCAGAGAATTTCTCAATCATAAAATCCTTTGAAATTTTCCCTAAATTCTGAGTTTCAGATTTAACCTGTTTTTCTTCGAGTAACTTTTCCAGTAGTTTTTCCAAATTTTGATTTGATCCACTGGGTGAAGTTTTATAATCATTTGTATTTTCCGTAATCTCTTCTAGGTAGATATCATTGAATTGTAAATTTTGTTCTTCGTCCAAATATATTTTTGCTATGTCCTCCGTTAATGTTATCCATATTTTCCTTGTTTGATGCCTTTTAATTAATGTTTTCCTCACCTTGGCATAGTTAGGAGTTTTTGTAATTGCTTGATGTAGACTTGCAGGTTGATATTCGACCGGTATATCAAAATTTTTTTCATCAGTCGTACCTATTGAGGTTATGCAAATAATGTTTGATTTTCCATCTGGCGAAGTTTTCACAGTGAAATCAAACCTCAACTTCTCCATATTTCTTGATAATATTGCAGAAAATGTTGTTTTATAATAGTATTCTACTCTAATGAGTGAAATAAAGACTAAATTGCGTTTTTCTGTAAAGACAAAATTTTATTAATAACAAACTATGTACAGTCATTACCTTATTATAATATAATTATCACTGAAATTACAAACCTGTAAAGACAAAAAAACAACATTTAAAGCCTTTACTCAGGTCTGAATATTTATTTTAGTGGAAATCAACTCTTTTCAATCTTCTATTTTACATATGCCACATAACCTCACATTCCCGCTATTTTAACGAATTGACACTCCATGACAGTGACAGTCCTGAAGATGTCACTGTCCCTTTTGACGTCTATAAAACTCTGTGGTTTAGGCGGCAAATTCAAATGGTTAAGGAAAGCGATAATACTAATGTAGTGCTTTTCTTTACATATATTACTAGCTTCTGCCCGCGACTTCGCCCGCGTAGCGTGATGATATATAGCCTACCTCAATAAATGAGCAAAAAAGAATTTTTCAAATCGGACCAGTAGTTCCTGAGATTAGCGCGTTCAAGCAAAAAACAAATAAACAAACTCTTCAGCTTTGTATATTAGTATATAGATTAAGTATAGATATATTATGCCTGATTACATTACATTACATATCATATGTATATCATATGTATATGGAATATATGCGTATAGTGGAATTGAATAATTCCACTCACAATCAGCAATCGTATCTAAATAACAGCAATGTGCTATGTTGGGTTCCTAATGGCCAGCAAGGTCGGCAGAGTTCCGCGAGGAGGCATTGTGTTGGTAGTGGGAGACCGGTGTTGTATAGCATCACACTTATTGTCTCCTATGCTGCCAGCTCAACTATTCCAACTTATTTACCCCACCTTTTCTAAAAGGGTGTGAAAAGATTTTAACAGGGTCGGCAATGCTCGAGTGATATCCCTGGTATTGCAAGCGTCTATAGATAGGCCTCGGTAACCGCTTACCATCAGGCGGCCGTATCCATGTTTGCTCCCTTAGTGATATAAAAAAACTTAGGTTGTCCAATTATTTTCAAGAGTTAAAAAATGCTTATCTGCAAAAGTTCATCATTTTGTGGGTCAGGTTATACGAGCGGCCAGCAATTTAATTGGTCTCCATCCGTCACGGTCGCAAATTGGTTGCGCTGCGCTAGTGGACGCGGCGGCCGGCGGCGCTCTAGTGGGTGACTACCTTTAACTTAAATATAACATAACATACCATCACGCCTGTATTCCCCGAAGGATTAGGCAGAGGCGTACTAATGTACACCCACAGTTCGCCGGTATGTTTAGGTCCCATGTAATAGGAGGCGAGCCTATTGCCATTTACCGGGGACAAATCTACCTTTAACTTAAATATAACATAACATACCATCACGCCTGTATTACCCGAAGGGTTAGGCAGAGGCTTACTAATGTACATTCACAGTTCGCCGGTATGTTTAGGTCCCATGTAATAGGAGGCGAGCCTATTGCCATTTACCGGGGACATATTCCTAACTCCGAGCTGCCACTGGGAATTTCATAGAAAAACCCAATAACACTTTGCTCGACCTGGGAATCGAACTCAAGACCTCTAGCGTAGCAGTCGCGTTCAGGACCGTTTGGCTGATGAGCAAACTAAAATATATTGGTTGAAAAACGAGTTCTTGTTTAAATAATTACGGAACGATATTGTCTATGCAATGCTTGGTACGGTCAATCCATTGATTATCTAGATTATCAAACAAATAGCAGTCAAATTGCAACTAATATGATTATTTAGCTTCTTCGTGTTTTTATAATATAAAAAACCAAACGACAAAACCTCCACCTCATTTGACACTTCGAACTTATTTATATATAACAGTTAAATAAAAATAAATCAATAAAATTGTATAAAACAATACTTATGTGCATAACATCATAACATACTATCGGGCTTGTGTTCTTCGAAGGGCTGGCAGAGGTGCCATGTAACACCCACAGTTTGTTGATGTTTAGGTCCCATGTAATAGGGGGCGAGGAGCTAGCCCAATCTATATCTATACTCTATACTAATATATAAAGCTGAAAAGTTTGTTTATTTGCTTGAACGCGCTAATCTCAGGAACTACTGGTCCGATTTGAAAAATTCTTTCAGTGATAGATAGCCCATTTATTGAGACGCTATATCACGCTACGCGGACGGAGTCGCGGGCAGAAGCTAGTAACATTATGTAGTTACAAAGAGGGCCGATATTTTATCATCAACCAAACACAAATCCAAACTCCGAGCTGCTACTGAAAGTTTCATATAAAACCCCAATATCATTCAGTTCGGCCTGGGAATAGAACCTAAGACCCCTTACGTAGCAGTCGCTCTTAGGACCCTAGACAAATGAGACAGTTTTTATTTAAAATATTTTTCTTTACATACATACTTACATACACGCTTTTCTCTCAAGGGATAGTCAAAAACTACAGACTGCCACATACATACATCTACTTATTAAATAATTAAATTAAAAATAATACTTATAAAAAACGACCTCTATGGTTTAGTGGTTCGAGTACCGGACTGCTGACCATGAGGTCATGGGTTCGATTCCCACAGGACACATATTTATGTGATGAATATAAGTGTTTGTGTTCGTCTGGGTGTTTCTTATGTATTATAAGTATGTATTTACAAAAAAAAAGTATATAAGTATTATATCCATTGTCTAGTACCCATAGTACAAGCTCTGCTTAGTTTGGGACTAGATGGTGCTGTGTAAAATGTCCCAGAATATTTATTTATTTATTTATAGATAATCACGCGCTGAAGTCACTGATCCACAACTATAGTCAAATCAACGAATCGATAAAGGTTTACAAATTAACCTAGTTTTAGCTAGTACCGACAGCTAATTCCCTTGTTAACTAATATCACTGTGATTACGCGCCGAGCCGCTAATTGGACTAATACTGCAATGTCCAGCTTGTTGGCGAACATTAACACCAGTTTGTGATCGAACCTACAAAGTCCATCCTAATACGAACAAGGATCAGCTGATGTAGCTTAGTGGTTGGAGAGTTGGCCTATTGTGCAATGTGGTCCGAAATCTTATCCAATCCACTTTTCATTTTCAAAATCATAAGTAATTAACAGTGAAGAGAAACACTACCTTGATTATCTTTTCGTAATTTTTATAATACCAACATATCTGTAGTCCCCGAAAGGTTAGGCAGAAGCGTACTAATGTACACCCACAGTTCACCGGTATGTAATAGGAGGCGAGCCTATTGCCATTAACCGGGCACAAATTTCAAACTCCGAGCAGCTACTGGGAATTTCATAGAAAAACCCAATAACACTTTGCTCGACCTGGGAATCGAACACAGGACCTCTAGCGTAGCAGTCGCGCTCAGGACCACTTGGATAATGAGGCAGTTTTTATAAAAAATCATATTTTTTTTATAAAAAACTAAAAAACTAGACGGCCGTTCCGTATGCAACCGTGTGAAGCACTGAACAACTGAAAGTATTTCCTAAACAGTTGCTTTATCTTTTGTTTTTTTATAATATTCTAGAATGTTACCACGATCTTTGTTTTTGTTATTAAAACAACAATAAAACCTCTATATTTAACTACAGAATAAACACTACTCGTCAGATTAACGACATATTGGTAGTAGGTTAGTATTATGACATTTTCCCTACTATGTAAAACCCCACAATTTTAATTTGTCCTAAACCAATGTTTTTTTATCGTTTGTTGTCATAACTCGATATCCTCTTACAATTCCCCATCAGAACGTTAGAGGATACCTGCAGACAACGTTTTCGATTTACCCTCGTGGGTTTGTTTTTAAAAAAAAATCCAATTCCGTATGCCATTACTGAATATTCACTTAATACATTTGTTTATTGCCGCGGGTGCCATTAAATCAAAATATACGCCGCCCATGTAGGACAAAGGGTAGGCACACATAACAGGTGTAAGTGAAAAGGTCCGCTGAATATTTCAATCATATTCTGTTGTGAGTATTGTAGGCGGAATTCGTTGAATTGTGGTAATCTATATGATAATCTAGGAAGGTGTTATTATATGTACCTCAATATCGAGTAAATAAATAAAATAAAATAAATATAATGGCAATAGGCTCGCCCTATATTATCTACATGTGACCTAAACATACCGGCGAACTGTGGGAGTACATTAGTACATCTCTGCAGACCCTTCGGGGAATACAGGCGTGATGGTATGTTATGTTAAATAAAATAAATAATATGTTCTAGTTTGTTTACATTTTAATTGTTTTTTTTTTAATATACTTAACAAAAGTAAAGTAACTTTTACATACGCCTGTACCTACTTCTCGTAGGGTTAGGCAGAAGCGTACTAATATACACCCACAGTTCGCCGGTATGTTTAGCTCCTATGTGACAGGGACGAGCCTATTGCCATTAACTGATTCTCAAACTCCTAGAATTTCTTACAAAAACTCAATAACGCTTTGCTCGACCCGGGAATCGAACCCAGGACCTCTAGCTCCGTAGCAGTCGCGCTCGGTACCGCTAGGCTAATGATGCTAATGAGGCAAAATATTTTTTGTGACATGAAATAAATTAATAAGAGAAATTGTACAGTAGGTATTATCATTTAAAAAAGATGAAGCAGACTAATTGCAATACTACTACATACTGGCTACTGGTATGCATTCAACGATATATATCTGGACTATAAATTAAACATTTATTCGGTTCAAATATCACTATAAAACATTGACTTGTAAAAGTGTCTTTGAAAGATCTACGAGTATTTACTGAAATAAATATAATTTACTATCGAGGTCTTTAAGATAATACTTAATTGAGCTTCATTGGCATTTTTGTTTGAAGTTGTTTTTCTGTTTATTTATCTTTTGTGGTTCACATGTAAGGATGGTCCGTGCTCAGCAAATATAAAGTGATATTTTTTTTGAAATAACATTACTTTTTGTTCGTTTTTAATTGCTTTGTTATGAACGTAGATCGGCAATTTGTAACTCTTTGTAGTCTCAGTTTACATACTCGATTATGCAAAACAAAATTTTGATTATGTTTTTACCCGACTACGGGAATTAACAGTCTATGTATATGTATCTATGTATCGTATGGATGTTCGATACTAGCTCAAAAACTACTCATCAGATTTTGACAAATGAGGGAACCAAAATATAACATAATTTACTCGAATTTAATAAATGTGGTGTCTTTGAATTCGTCTTAATTCAATTAGTATCATACGGTAGATGGTACTGGAGGAAATCTTATGTAGCAAACATTTTGACGACTGGAGAGTGTACGTTCTGTGAATTTGTTACTACTAGCGCCATCTCTTTAATTGAAGAAGTACTATATTTTGTTATTTTGCTCCAACTCATTGAAATAAACTGCATAAGTATCTTGCTTTCTGAGACAAATGTCAAATAAAGCGAATGTTCAAAAACTAAAAACCGATTACGAAATAAATAACCTACCATGTGACCACTCCCTTATACTGGATACTATTGGTCCTGGGCATAGGAAAATTGACTTGTTTCATACCTATCAGTTATTTTTTTTTGTTTTAATGTATCTACCTAGTTCACCACCTTCTTCAAATCGTAATATCATGTTGGCACGTAATTGCTTGGCAATAGAATATCTGGCAATAGGTACCCGCCCAGACAGACTCCTTGGCAATGCCTTGGTAGGTACATACTCCTTAAAAATTTGGTAATAGCCACCCGGAAGATATCTTTTTATATATATATATATTCTGCGACATTTAACACATCACCATCTAGTCCCAAACTAAGCAGAGCTTGTACTATGAGTAGGCTGAAAATGGATATAATACTTGATATACTTTTTTTTTGTAAATACTTACTTATAATACACAAGAAACACCCAGACGAGCACAAACACTAATATTCATCACATAAATATTTGTGTCCTGTGGAAATCGAACCCACGACCTTGTGGTCAGCAGTCCGGTACTCGAGCCACTAAACCACAGAGATTGTCAAACCTTTGACAATAGGTATTTTAGTAATATAATATACTTACCTACCTATTAAGTATGGGTATATTATACTTAGCTATATTATGGCCCGCCCACGGCTACATACTGATGAATAAGAAACTTAAAAATAATGAGCCAAGCGAATTCTTCAACCACAACATACCATCTCCTGAAGGGGTTGGCAGAGGTACATCTCGACTTTGCCGAAATTTTTAGGTCCCATGTAATAGGGAGCAAACCTATTGCCACTGATCGAGCAAGTCCAAACTACGACCTGCTACTGAGAATTTCACTTCTCTCGACTTTGGAATCGAACCCAGGACTTCTATCGTACTAATCGCGCTGAGAACCGCCAAGCTATTGACGCAGTTATTATATTTCAACAGTATTTAAAATATTTTTTTGTATTTTTTTGCATTTCCACGCTAAGATTACAAAGTTATTTCACTGACGTCACCTTTAAGACGTAAACGTAACGTAACGTTTATTTTATTCAGTATGTGAAGGCAAATTTCGATATGGCTGGTGGAACTTGTGGTGGCTTAGTGGTCATAGCGTCTGGTGTAACCAGAAGACACAGGTTTGAATCCTGTCCAGGATTGAAATTTTTCCTTCACTACAATAGCTTAATAATTGAAATAATTACAAATAATATTTTTTCTTAGCAATTACTGTGTTAATAGCAACTTCGAATACCTACTTTTTGTGTTTTGATCAAGTCTTCTATCCTTCATAGACCTCAAAGACAAAAGTCTATTAGAGTATGCGTTGGCAGGCAATTGTCTGTCAGACGGGGGTCAGACGACACGACAGACGCATTCTTAGTCAACTTCTCATTTCCTTCGATGTCTCGCGAGCGAGTGCGGGCGAGGCCTTGTGAAATTTTATGTAAGCTGGGGACTTGGAACAAAAAGTTTCACAACTATAATATTTTATCTATGGTCACAGATAATAGAATACTAGTACTATGGTCAACAATTGAAACTTATAATACTCAATTTTTACACGCGAGGACCTCTGATTGTTTTTATTTTACTCTTGTTACTTTTTTTATACCACTGAGGTGGTAAACAAGCTTACGGCCCGCTCCGACAAGGGAGGCGAAGTATCTCAGACTCGTACTAATTGAAAACTGCACTTGCATTATGATCGGAGCCAGTTAGGATTTGTGATAGGAATCAGTCTTAACCCAATTCCGTACCGTTCATTTTTCAAACACAATACCTGCATCGAAGATGCTTCAACCAAAATCTTATTTGAATATGTACAATCTAAACAGATACTTTATATTTGTAACGATAAAATGTGCTCAGCTCCACAGTGTACGCACTCGCCCACAAAACAAGGCTTCGTTCAAGCTATTACTCAATTTCCTCGCTTCCGGCGATTGTCGATTGTCAATAAAATGATCGTACAATCAAATATTTTGTCTGGTGCCACCCCCCACGACTTCACACCTACCCCTCGCAATAAATAAGGAAATTAGTTTTTTGTTTGCCTATTTTAGGCCTTTTTTGTATGATTCATGTTCCCTCCAGGGCCATTGTTGGTTATTTTATAAATTGAAATGTTGGGATTCGTCTGTAAGGCCTCCTGATTGATTTAAAATATTCCAAGATGTTATTTGATTTGGAATATTGATAAAAGTAATGGAGTTTTTATTAAATATTCAATATTGTCCAGGTATTGTAGCAATATTGGTAAATAATAAATGTAGGTCAATGTTGGTGATTGTTAAATGTGATAGTCGGAATTGCTATATTAAATATTGTTATATCAAAGAAATGGTATCTGCCTCATGAGTCGTATCATCGTAAGTGCAACTGAGGTCCTAGGTTGGATTCTTAGGTGGATCAATATAATCGGGTTTTTTTTTAATATAAGTGTGTGTTTGGGTAGTGCCGTACACCTTTGCCTACCCATTGGAATACAGGGCCTTATAACAATAGCTGAGCTCACCGTGGGAGAGCCATGCTTCGGCACGAATGGGCCGGCTCGACCGGAGTAAGGATATCGGAGGCCCAAACCCTTTTACACGGCTGGCAACTTGCGACTCCTCTGGTGTTCCGGGTACCGGGTATACATGGCCCAACAGCTTCCCAACAGGCGATCCGTGTGATCGTTTACTCATAAAAAGGCTGTCATTCTTTTAGCTAATAGTGATTATAAATAATATCAGTCGCTACTTACCCTAATTCAAATTCAAATGTTTTTATTTCCAACTAGCTTCTGCTCGCGATTTTGTCCGCGTAGCGTGATGGTATATAGCCTATAGCCTTCCTCAATAAATGGGCTATCTAACACTGAAATAATTTTTCAAATCGAACCAGTAGTTCCTGAGATTAGCGCGTTCAAACAAACAAACAAACTCATCAGATTTATATATTAGTATAGTTAAGCTTTCACAAGCGTTTATGAAACGTTATGATTCTAGTTGCACGGTTTGAAAAGGTTGATCCTATGGAGAAGAATCCGGCAAGAAACTCCATGGACACTCTTTTAACCCATACCCATCTCGAAGAATCACCTTCCGACCTTCAAATCTATGGTAACCAGATAAAATTAAACATTAAGCTCCTAAACATCACAATGGCGACTACCCTCCTTTGTCGGAATATTTAAATTACTCGCGAAGGACGCTATTCATGCTTTGATCCTCAACAATCTATATAATATAGTCGTTAATGTAACAACACAAATTCACAACACAGAATAACATTACCGTGTTCCGGTTTTAGGGGTTCTGTAGACTGTGTTGTGTTGTTGGCGGCGCCTCCTAAAGATTCCATTGGACGGCGTTTCGTACCAATAACTCGATCCTAAAGGAGCTTCACATTAAGGATAGACTTTCGTCTATTTTTCAGCTGCGAATACTGAAGTTCTTTGACCATATCTCCAGAAACGAGAGCTCCATGGAAAGGCTGGTCATCCAGGGCCAATTTGAAGGAAGACGAGCTCGTGGCCGATCTCTAACGCGACTGACCTCATTGTGAAAGCTACCCAGACCACAATGGTACAGTGCTCTCGTAATGCCACTAATCGTCAAAAATGGCGAAGAATTTCGAAAGCTGTGACGCTCAGAGGAGGGAACGATGCCGATGAGAACCCAGCGGTTAAACCATCGTGACTACCACGACCACTCTGACAAGAGTGCCCGACTAAGAAGACTGTGTTGTAACTGGGAAAATGAAACTTATGTACTTACCAACAGTTCTAGCTATGGTCTTCAGCTATTAATCATCATAATCAGCCTATAACAGGTCAGACGTTAGGCCTATAACAGGCCCAGAAGTGGCCACGTCCACTTCTGGACGTGGCCTTTCCCAATGTGTGCCATATTCACCCTGTCCTCGGCTTGTCGCATTCAGCTTCCGCCAGCAAACATTCGCAAATCATCACTCAATCTTGCCAGAGAGGGCGTCCTACGCCTCGTTTGCCGAGTTGCGGTCCCAAGTTGTTTGGGGTTGTACTTAGTCTGAAAGAAGTAAAACCTAACAATTTGGCCTTTTTCTTCACTATCCTATCCTAGCTCAATAAACAAAAGTTGCACTGCAGGCGGAGAATTTTAACACCACCGTTCAGATAATGACGTCAACAGTAGTACAGTGTCATCTAGTGATCAAAATTTGTACTAATTCTAACTAAAGTGTTTACCTTAATTATTATTAAATTCTATGTGTCAATTAAGTAAGTCCACCCATTCATGTCGCGATTACATAATTATTGTAAAGTAACATAACATTCGCCAATTGTTCAAATACCTTCGCTGACAATTTAAGTCACATTTAATAAACCAAAGTTTGCTTGTCGGTGGAGCTGGATAGAGAACACAGAGGAGCTAATGTAAGGAGTGATAACTATTTTCACTTACACCAAACACTTCACACAACATGCCTTAAATGCATTTTATTTAAACTTTACTATGAAACTTGGCTTATCTCGTGTTGAATGTCGCTAACATGCACATTTCTAAATACAAATCTTACATACTCGGAATAACTCTTGATATAAAGTTAGTTCGATATCAACCTCGCGACTTTAAGCGGGCCTATTGCTACTAATCGGGCACAAATCCAAAATCCCGAACTGTTATTGGTGATTTCGCAGAAAAATCTAATAAGAATACGCTTGACCTGGGAATTGAAACAAGGTTCTCTTACCTGATAGCCGCGCTTACGACCACTAGAGTAATGATGAGGCTGTTTATGTAAGCATTCTCTTCGGTCTAAAGATCTTCATTCCTCAATAAGAAAATAGTGTCACTAACATGAGAACAATAGTTTAAATATAAATTATTACAAATGCCCGGCGAAGGTAGTTGTATAATCTTGCTACTAACTACTACTATACTTTGTTGCTTCTATGTACTCACTAATCCGTGTCACCTACCCAATTACTAGTCAGTCCATCTCCTAGTAAATTATACTGCGCAACCCACAGCGGTATCGTCTCAGACCGATCACTGACGTAATACCTGGCATTACCCGGTATTATCGGCATTAGTCGCGGTATCACGGTGATACCGGTAAATTCTTGTGCATAATTTATTGTTTGTACGTATATTTATGTATTTTGTTAAAGTATTAAGTAAAATGTTATATAACACGGCAGGAAAGTCTTCAAGTTATTCAGTTTCAAAAATAGAACATTTAGAACGGCAGGTCAAATAATAAAAACTAAACTTTTTTATCGCGTTGTATGCAAAAAAGTATTTCAATGTCTAATATTCGTGTTAGTGTCAGAAGCCAGTAAAAAACGTTAAATCAATATTAATTAGTTATTAAATTAATCCTTCATGATTGTTAGGCAATATATCACTTATTTATTTTTAAAAGAAAGTGTTACGTAGCACAGAAATGGTAAACTAAAAGTTATATTGCGTTATTATTTTTAGGATATCGATATTTCCCAAAAATTTAGTTACGGCGCGGCGGCGGCGGTCGGAACGAAAATTATTCTAAGAAATAGTTATCAAACATTTTCTCAGAGCTAACGCTTACATCTGAAATCAACGGTCCACCTGAAAAAGGGACGCACTTAATGTCACAAAGGGCCTGACGCAGGACATTGACGATGTATGGCCGTCCTCACTTACCTAGATAAGTATAGCAAGACGACTGCGAAGTTGGCCCCGGTTGGAAGAGCTCTTAGTTTAAAAAGAAAGAAAATTAGCTTATTGACTAACACCGTTGAGACCATATTATATTCAAATGTTATTCATTATGTTCAAATCGATTCTTTTTTCAACTGAGATTTGAACATAGCCTTAACATGGCACTATCGGGTCTCACTGTACCTACCCCGAAGAGATTTTTTTTATATCTGTTGGTTTCCTCTATTTTAGTTTTGGTGATATGGGCAGACATACGATTTGAAACATGTCTGCTACCCTGAAGAGTTAGGTACCTATTTAAACTAGAGCAAAATAGTACCAAAAATAGTAATTAGTAACAATTAATTCCTAGAAGAAAAACTGTCGGATTAAGATAAAAAAATAGTGCCAAGTTCATTTATACAAAAAAAAAAACATTTAAAATCGTTAAATGTCAATCCAGACCTAGTATATATTTTTAACAGAAAAATTATGTCTTTAATAAAAGAGTCTGCTATATCAACAAACTTAGTTCGGTAAATACCTATAGCAAATAAATAGGTTCACTGAAATTACTGATTTAGGCGAATTGTTTGGGTACGCTCAAAGTTAAATAGCGCGAGGACTGAGAATAAAGTGGTTTAGCTATAGTAATATAAATTTAGACCAAAATAGTTGTACCTAATAGATATGGGAACAGTAATCCGTTTCATTACACGTAATATGCTATTGCAATGTGTAATGTTACTTTTTTGTACTGTTAAATCTTCGTTTTATCATACTTATGCTCAAGTCACAACACAATAGTTCTTTACGACGAACTCTCCAAAGCAATCAGACACCAAGAGGGCTTTCAACCAAGTTAATCAGATGTTTTCATTCCCGTCTGACTGGTAGTGAGTGAAGGATTGTATTTTAAGCCATTCCATAAAAAAAGGAAACTGTTTTCCAAATATTGTAGCTACTATAAATAGGCAAATTTAATTTTTTTTTTTCTTTTAAAAAAATAGCTTACTAGCAATGTGGGTCACACATTACTAGTATTCTTGTAAACCCCTCGTGCTAAGCTAAATGCTTGTGTTACGAGTGGGTTCACGTCGGTAGTGCAATGGGTGGGGTTCGAACCGGCAACCACATGAGCGCAAGTCCGACGCCCTAGCCATTAGGCTACCGCCGCTTCAAATTGCCACCAAAATTATAAGATTGACCACGTAACGCTTTTACTGTAAAATATCAGCTACTATGTGGAGCCAAGTCCCTATTGTAGAAATACCCTACTCTATAAAACCTACATTTGGGTCAAAAAGCATGTTCTTACCGTTCATGGTCTCACAGACACTGGACTTCAGTCTTCATCCTCGTCATCCTTTCTTCCTAGACATAGCATGTCTCTTTGATCCATCTTTGATCCATTCAACCCTGTCAGCCGTCACGTCATTATTTATTCCCTTTTCAATCATATCGATCTTAATGAAATTATGTCATTGGTCCTGGATATTTCATGCAATATTTCTATGAAATGGCCGAGCCTCACTTATTGTAGGATTTGGAGAATTAGGGTCTTGGCTTTAGGTACACTAAAAAAATCTGATGACATTTTAAAGTCTCAAGTGCTTTTAATTCCATCCATAGTCCGGATTAGTGTTTCAAAAAAGAACTCTAATCTCCGAAAACAAACGAAGCCATTTTAAACGCAACATCGAACTCTCCCGAACTGAGCCGAGCTCAACCGAACGTTTCCGAGCCCCGTCCGTTGCGTTCTCCAATAATACAAATGGCTGAGCAGCTAGTCGGCTATCTTATCGGGCGTCCGCGGCCGGTCGCGCCGAACATTTTTATTGTATTTATCAATTTACGTGGAACCTTACGGTAACACTGGATGAACAAACTTTTCATGGTTTTGTTTTGTTTGTAAATTGTTTCTGGCTTTGGATAGGGTTATTTTTGTAAAAATGCTGGGAGAGTGGCGTCGCTTTCTGGTTAAGCTAAGTATTTCGAAGTAATTTTTTACTTTCAGTAGAATTTATGAGCTTTTTAAATTTGTTGTGGGATGAACATAGATGATGTATTTGAAGGACCTTTTCTTTAAGAAATTACAAACCCTTAGAAGAAATAACTTTTTGAAAGGCAACGTTTTAGTAAAAGAAAACAGAGTAAAGTACGTACGTACATAAGTCCGCATTTTCTTAAAAAACTCGAAAAAATCTTGTAATGCTAATCCACGAAATTATCTCCCAAAACCACAAAAAAATAAAATTCCTTTTCTCTCCCTCAAGACATATCTGTGCTCGCTATCTGCGGCTCTGCCTACCCCGCAGGACAAGTGAAGCATCCCGGACGAAGCCCTCATACAAATGATATCAGTACGCCGTGTCGATATGTCCGTTTGTGTGAAAAAATCCCAAAAACCCCGTCCAGATAACACAACGGAGGTTCGCATTGAGGAAAATCCACCCTTAAGGAGATAAGGGGATGATTTTTTTAAACAAAAAATACTGTTATGTTTGAGCAAGTCTCACGTTTTGGGTTCTGTAGCTAAATAAGGATAATGGGGATAAAATAGGTTAATGCCATTACTAAATACGCTTTTCATAGCCTCAGAAAAAAAAACGTGATCTCATTTTGTTTTTTTTTACTAAATACGCTTTTCACAGCAGAAGAAACGTGATCTCATTTTGTTGTTTTTTTTAGTCAAGTACTTCTGGACCAATGCGACTGAATGTCGTTTTACACGAAGCGCCTAAACATCTGGCCTTTGCAACGCTTAGATCAGTTGCGAATCTATTGAGCTTTATTAGACAGTAGGACTAGTGTCCTAAGTATCCAAACGAGAGATAACGGTTCTTTAATTTAGCGACCTAATACCGACAATTGAGCTTTACTTGCAGATCAAAAACGAGACCATAGTAATCTTATTCTGTATAGTTCATGACTTACTTGCGTGGATGTGGGAGAGTATTTTAATATCCTAAGGAATAGTCTCAATAGTTTAGTTGGCAAAAGCATTCGATGTAAGTACCTACATATTTAACTGGAAGGGCGCAGATTCAAATTCTGCCTTAGATTAATTTATTATTTACTAAATTTTATGTCCTTGGGGCCGTCCATAAATCACGTCTCACGTTACGAGGAGATCGACGAAATGTCAGCTTTGTGATGTTACAAATAAAAACTAAAATGGAGCTGTTTTGCTTTGCTTAGGCCGCACCTTCTTTGCCGCGAGGCAGATCGTTTAAGCCTTTTTATACGGAACCCTAATATGTGTATCTCACATAATTGAGGTTCTGAACGTTTTGGTAACAGGGCTGATGATATCGCCTATGAATACGACATTGACGTCATTCGACAATGAACGGGAGACAATCAAAATTACCGCCTTTATCATGAATTTCATTTTGTATGGAAAATTGGAACATTTTTAAATTAATGTTTATCATATCGGTACATAAAAAAGTTTATTTTGTATTATACGTCCAATCAGCGCGTGTTTATGACAGTTGTATGAACAATTAAACATATACAGTCGACAAAAGAGTTAGGCAACATTTGCGTCTGGACATAAATTGTGTGGTTGTGAATTCGTGTTTTGTAAAATAACAACCTCATCTTATTTTGAAACGTTGCGTTGTCATTAAAATCTTGGGTAGGTATATTGAAATAAAACAACTTGACGGATTTCATCGCGTTATCAATATATCATACCGATAGATCCGTAAAAAGTAGTAGCTCAGAGTTTGGATTTATGCTAAGTTAATGGCAATAGGCTGGTGCTTTAATTACTGAGGATCTAAAGAGCCAAACTGTGGGTGTGCACCTCTCTCTAACCCTTCGGGGAATACAGACGTCCTGGTGTGTTATTTTTTAAAGGCAAACTTACAATAGCAAGATACAATCGCAGTTATCCTACAAAAAATATTTGTAATAAAATATTAAATGTCGCTTGAGTCAATTTAGGGATGTGAACATAACCCTCCTTATTGAAGTCGGTCAAAATACCTATAAAGTACCACCGTAATTACAGTTCAAACCTCGGCTAATCTGGTAACTTGACCCCTATAATGCGTCTTGTAAGCTGTTGTTAGTATAATCTGTGGTCGCATTGATGTGGCTGCGGGCTAATGTTACCGTACGGCTTGTCAAGTGCCACCGACTGCTTGTCGTGTGACATGTCACGTGTGGCGGGAACAGTGTTGGTAGACAAATATAAGCTGCGTTTGGAGCCCACAGACTATAGATGGGTGACTAACCTTGACTTAAAAATTATTGAAAGGAGTATCAAAGGATTTCTCGCTGTTTGTTCTCCTTACGACAGTATTAAACATGGAAATAGCTTAGTTGACTAAAGCGTCGGGTGTACTAAACCGGAGGGACGTAGGTTCGAACCCTTGCCTGCGGCAAAAAAACTTCCATCAAACTTTGTAACTCCACGAATATTAGACATCAAAACAACACTACATACTTTTTATGAATTTTATCGGACCAAAGGATACGATGCGCTTGTTCTGCGTGAATCGGATTGCAAATAATTACAAAAAAATAAAGATAAAATGTACTTAATCTATTGTTACATAAAGACGCCCGACACTTCAGTCTGCCCGTGACAACGGATGCTGTAAAGGGCTCGGTACGGAACGTCAGTTGAATTTGGGACTAGTTTTAAGACCACATGTCAGCCTTTTAGTATATCTTTAACTAGCTTCTGCCCGCGACTTCGTCCGCGTAGCGTAATGATAATATATAGGCCTATAGCCTTCCTCAATAAATGGGCTATCTAACACTGAAAGAATTTTTAAAATCGGACCAGTAGTTCCTGAGATTAGCGCGTTCAAGTAAACAAACAAACAAACTCTTCAGCTTTATATATTAGTAAGATATAGAGTATAGATTTAACTTGTTTAACTTTTTTTTTTCAGCCGTTATCGTCCCACTGCAGGGCAAAGGCCTCCCTACCCTTCTTCCACTCCTCACGGTTTAGAGCCTTCTGTGGCCAATCTTTACAATAGATGTCCAGCTCATCCCGCCATCTCCTTTTGGGCCTGCCGCGACGTCGTCTAACGTTATGTGGGTTCCACTCAGTTGTAAGTTTTGCCCACAGCTCGTCTGACATGCGGCAGATGTGACCAGCCCAATTCCATTTTAAGCTTGCAGCTTTCTGGCCCAAGTCGCCAATCTGAGTTCTAGAGCGCAGCACACTGTTCCTTATACGGTCTGATAGCCGGACTCCTAAGATGCTGCGCTCCATGGCTCGCTGGCAAACCCCGAGGGCGGACTTCTGATGTTTCGTCAAAGACCAAGTCTGAGCACATTTTTTTTTTAGTTGAGTAGATTTTATAACAAACGCTGTATGTGCTATAAAGTTAAGACGCACACAGGCGCTCCCCTGTTTTTAACCCTATGATTACCGTATGATTTTATTTACCAAATAAAATCTTGGAATTTAGATAAGCTTTGTAATTTAGTTTGTACAATGTATTGAACCTAATAAACACACTTCTTATATCCTCGGCGACGCGGTTTACTGTTATTCTAAACGCATGAAAACGTATAATAATTGTAAAATATTTTTTCAACTAGGCGAACAGAGATTTTCTAAAGAAAATACTATTTTATGACTACTTTTTCCGTAAGCAACCCATGTAAGATTTCTTACAACATTTCCTGCAACACGGATACTTGTCTATGCCTGAAGTTTTTTTCTTCTTCCCTTTCGACTTGGATTCCCCAAAGTCTGGACAGTCTTCGGTGATCACTTCCACCCGACTACCCTGCAGTCTTCCTTTGTACTGTCTAATCCTGGCCTTCTCAGCTTCCCTCTGTGCCATCCACTCGTCCAGTTTCTTCTGGAGTATGATAGCATTCTCTAACCTTGCCTTTTTCTTCTTCGATTCTATTTTTCCCTGCGAATTCTTCATATTACCGAAGGTAAGTATAGTTTCTTTAATTCTTTCGTATCCTGTATTTTTTGGGTTTCGTTGTTTCTTTTTCGAACTTTTTCGTCTTCCACTTAGAAGGGAATCGGAAATGTTATCAGCTTTCAAATTGTTTATCTCTTCAAAGTAGTTTCCATCTTCAGTACTATTCTGTGCTATATCCTCGTCTACTACAAGTTCAGTGCCGTTAAATTCTGCAATTTGTGCTTGCAGATCTCTCATGTAAGTGATGCCGTCTCTTGCATCAGTATCATTACTTTTGTTTAACGTCTTTATCGTGTCTTCGATTGCTTCATTGATTTGTTTGAAGATTTCTGACTTTTGTTTCTCTAATTCTTGTATCTTTTTCAGGTCTTTTGCCAACGCTGCGTCTGTGTCAGCTGTTTTTGCGCATTTTAGTGTACACATGAAGTACCCAATTAAAATGTACAATGAAAGTTTCATTTTGTATAATACTAAATAATAAATGCGTGGAGTTCAGTGCATTTTATTTCTTTGAATAATTTTATTGCGCTCAGATCTTAAGGTGTTAATATAAATGTTTCGCAAACCCATATTCAATTCGTTTTATTGTCGCTGCTATACCTGTTATAACTGAAATATTTTTCTGTTAGCACGTTTAGATTTTTTTATTTATTGAATTATAAATTGCGTCACCAACACACCAGATGTAAATATTATACTAAGTAATTCGTTATATCTTAATACGTGAACGGTATATTAAGTTCTTATGAGAAATAAAATTCTTTAAACCTAAATTAGAGCAAATTCAACACATCACAAGTGCCGACAACGCAGCGCCCTTAACCGCTTAGCTAGGGATGAGAATCGAACAAAGCGTCCCTATTTACATATTAGTCTGTACCTAGTTCTTCTTGTTAGTGACAAGAAGCGTAGACATCACAGTTGTTCTATTGTAATATGTAAATCAACGATGGCGTCGTTAGTCACCCGCGGATACACTTTGCCTTTGTAATGGACGGCTGTGGACATTAAACCAGCGATTAATGTATTTTTTCGTGACATTTTTAACGATGACTTAATGATATTATTATTATTACTAGCCCGTACTTTCCCACTGCTGGGCAAAGTCCTCCCTCTATTCCTGTTTATTTTTAATTTAATTAATTAATTAGTCTTTAATATATTATCTAGAATTTAAGTCCATATAAATAATTGTTTAAAATTATACAGATGTTGATACCGAGAAAATTTTGCATGTGGTGTTTACCTAAATTGGTTGTGCAGTTAGACTTAATAAAAGACACAAATACTTATACGTTCCTATCTATATTATCTGTAACAACTGTTAGTGAACCATAATTAAAAAAATAAATAAATCAATTTTATCATAATATAACAAGCTATGTACAGCTTACTTAATGGTAAAGTAGCTGTAACTGCAAGCTACTTAGCTAATTACTACTGTAGCTGACAGCTACTTTACCATTAAGTAAGCTGTAGCTGTATCTCGAATAAGTCCAAAATAATGACCCAAAGTAAAGATTTGTAATATAAAATAATATATTTTGTTCTGAATGATGCAGCGGCTGAGTGACCTGTTTTTGCGGTCGCTTGTTCGGTTCCTACACGGATGCCAGAATTATTATTATGATTAATTAGTTTGTATCACCTATATACAGGTAGGGCTACAATACTATTCAATTCCTAACTGCCTATTACCTTTACGTCAGAGTCATTCGTAAAGCACCTTGGTGTGTGTTTCGACTTTTGCGTATGACAGCCAGTTCCCCTTCGTTAGCTGCCGCTCTGGCAGTCTGCAGTCCGTAGGGGCTCTTAAGGCTCGGCAACGCATCAACAACTCCTCTGGTGTTACAGGTGTCCATGGGCGACGATGACTACTTACCATCACTTGGCTCGTCAGCTGGTTTGTCCACTTAGTCCATAAAAAAAATCAAAATGTATGTTTTTTTAAATTCACAATACCGGAGGACAATTCGAATCGAAATAAAGAATAGAAATTACAGCATTTGTAACTTAAAAGAAGTACAAGACTACTATCTTGTAAGAATAGTATTTAATGGCCCTACAATTAACACCAACAACAAAACCCAATCTTCTGTCGAACGACATCGATAAAGACGTCGATAATCGAATTATATCGACGTTACGGTGATCGACGCGAAGGGGTTGAGCGCCACGACTCGAGTGCAGACGAGCCATCTGCATAATACAGTTATTTAAATTAAAAGGTGTTTTACAAGATGGTACGATGGCCGAGATGGGCTATGAATAAATCAATAAGGCTATTTCGTTGAGATTGTACTAAGAAGTGATTATAAAAGCAGATTAGATCATTTAAAACAATATTAAAAGGGGTTGTGTTAGATAACGTAACTGAAATAAGATACTATGCCAGCAATGTAATGTTATCTTGAATGACAATGTACTCTGTAAATATTTTTTGGGGATAAGTGTTGCTCTGCACTAGAATTTTCTTGTTCGTATAAGCCACACCATAAGCAATAGTACGGTCTGGACCATTAAAATCAAAAGACATATGTCACAAATCTACTTTCTACTTTGTTAGTCTAACAATTTCATAAGAGGATTGAACCCGAGGCACCGGAGGCACGTGGCCACGCTAAACAAGACGGCATACTTTTTCGTCTCGAGAATGTTGCTCATGAATCGCCCGTCTACACCAAATCAAATAAATCATCGTCGATATTAATTTGTTAACCCGCGGACGCTTTCAACGAGTTAATGGCGACCGTAAGCAAGATTGACGTAAGCCCTTATTGAATCAACCAGACGTTTTGGTAAATTTATGAGTTCATACAACTTAATGGCACTTTGGTAATGAGGGATAAGTCCAACGAAGGTTTGACAGTACTAAAAGTTATTTATTTTATGACGTAAATAATAAAATTGTTTGAAAAGATTTTGATTAATTATTTTGCCGTAGCAATAGTTGAAATAGTGACATTACTGAGTTTTTATATTTTTTTGAAAGAAAAAAGAGAAGACCGGCAAAACAACACTTACGTTGTGTTTTGCCGAGAGAGTGAGGACACCGGAGGCCCAAACCCTTTTAAAAGGCGGGTAACGGACTTGCGACTCTGGTGTTGCGGGTGTCCATGGGCGGCGGTAATCGCTTAACATCAGGTGATCCGTCTGCTCTTTTGCCCCCATATATCATAGAAAAAGCTCTACCAACCGCACTCAAAACTATCGCATTACACTAGTTAGATTGAAGCATCGCATTACACTTATCATGATAAGTATAAAATACACGAGCTATGTGTTTGGCGGTGAGGAGCTGGAACGTTAGCAGTTCTGTTGAGACAAGAACTGCCTTATCTTATAACGAGATGAATTTAGGCTACCGTTACACAACAGGTATAAGAGAAATACAAGTTGGGAACGTCTTTTTAATCACATTATACTCATTATTGATGTTATTCCCAAATATCTTTTAATTTCCATTGCAGCTATAGATGATACTGACAATAAGGTTTGAGATATATTTATTTATAAGAATTTATACAATTCACCTACAATAGTGATAACAGCGTATAGACTTATCTCAACCAAGTAAGTTTGTGAAGTACACATTGCATCAGTCATAACATTTTATACAAAGAGCGCAATTGGAAGTGGTATACTATGATAGTTATTTATGGTGGCTGTTATAATAAATTATAGCCTATTATTTTTCTATCAATATAGATTGCAGATAGAAATGTGTTTGCTGGGGAGTTTGTTGCGCCGCTTCTTCTTCCCAGCGAAAACACTAGGAAGCGGTGAAGGACGAGCCTTTTTGGGGATGTCTATAATGTAAAAATGACGTCAATATAGACTACCTAGTAGTCTATATTGAATAAATGATTTTAACTTTGACTTTGACTGACTTTAAAAATAAATAATTTACATGGAACAACTACAAGTTCTCCGCAATCCAATTCTCGACAATACAAAATGATTGATTTCCTTGTCGCTTTTGCTAAATTATGTTTGACGAAGACTATCATTGACCACGTCTGTCCACTGTTAAGCCTGTTAGGAATAAAACTTCTGTAGATCATCTGTTTTATGACATAAGGCGGACGGGGTACGACGGTGGGGGGCTGCAATTACCGGAATGCAATTAGAGCAAGCGGCTCCGTGACGCAGCCCACACCAGGACAGGTGCGCTACTCCGTACCCCCGACACTCATACAATTGACGACGGAATACTTAGCGGTATTGGCACACATAGTGAGAGGTAGTTACCAATCACTAAGCAATCCTCCATCGCGCTACTAATTAGTTTTTTTTAATAGATACGCCGAAACTGCCTCATTAGCCATGTGGTCCTGAGCGCGACTGCTACTCTAGAGGTCCTGGGTTCGATTCCCAGGTCGAGAAAAAAGCGATATTGGGTTTTTCTATGAAATTCCCAGTAGCAGCTCGGAGTTTGGAGGAATTTATGCCCGGTTAATGGCAATAGGCTCGCTCCCTATTACATGGGACCTAAAACATACTGGCGAACTGTGGGTGTACATTAGTGCGCCTCTGCCTAACCCTTCGGGTATACAGGCGTGATGGTATGATAAGCCGATAGACCGCTATTTCCGCCACCCGAAACATCAGAGGTCACAAGTGTGTTGCCCGACTTTTTTAAAGGCATTGGGCCTCCGGTATTCTGTCTCACTCTCTCTCTACCTAAAGTAAGCGTCGTTTCACGCCGGTTTTCTGTGAGGCTGAGGTATCACTCCGGTCGAGCCAGCCTATTCATGCCGAAGCATGGCTCTCCCACGGTAATCCAAAATTTGTCGCGAAAGTTATCTATTTCGCATATTTACAGACATCTGAATTCAGCCATCATTCCGTGGCCCCGCCAGATGAAAGCCCCTGGTTGAAAGATCCTCCCAGTCTTTCATAGCCTCTGGTATTGAAAAATCTTGGGCACATGTAAATTTTTCCCCAAACCTTTCTGCCGTAAACATTCAGAATACACAAAGCCTCACTGATCTCGAGGAGCAATCTGGAATAGTGAATACATTCAGTGTTCAAATCCTTGCAGTTATTGGTAAGTAAAAGGTGATAAAAGAAACATTGAGTGGGTCTGTTTTATTTCAATATGCCCAGGATGGGCATTCCATCAATCTACCTTTTTATACCAACTAGATGAACAACAAGTGATCTAAAAATCAACCAATTATTCGGTCCCACTGCTGAGCGCGCTTCTCCTCTCACAATGAGAGGGATTAGGCTATAGTCCACCACGCTAGCCTAATGCGGGTTGGCAGACTTCACACGCCGTCGTGAAAATCTATCAGACGTGCAGATTTGTTCACGATTTTTTTCTTCACCGTTTAAGCGCCTGATAATTAAGTATTAATGACTGACTTGGAAAAGTCAGAGGTCAAACTCCAGACCTTTTACTTGGCAGTGCAATAACCATATCACTATGCTATCACTGCTAACAACCAAAAATCTAACCTTAAATGGTAGTGCCGGGGTGGCCTCGTTAACCGCTATATTGAGCAAATGGCTGGGTATTTTAATGTGAATCCAGTCGTATGTATTCAATTCTTGTCTTGTCATAACTTGCCACTCCAGATAATTTCGGTCATTCATACATTTAAGGCACAGCCATGTTCCTCACATAATCTTTGTTGTTCTAGGTAAAGTGCCTTTGTGGATAAGTTGAATGCAAGCGGTCACATCAGAACTGGTACGTGAGTAGATGTTGTTCACAGCTCAAGCCCTTTGCGCCGCACACGTTTGTGCGAAGTTGGGTAAGCCCGGAGTTGGCAGACAGTGATGTACAAAGCGCGCTCATCTTGTCTTCGTTGATTTTCTAGGCTGGCAATATTTTGGAGTGGTGTGTCCACTAGGTACTAAATGCTTCTATCGCTTACCGCCTTTGTAAACACAAAGGGTAGCTGGGAAAGTGTTGTCATAATCTCTATGTGAATTGTAAGACTATTGGGAATCCTATTGTGTTATAAATGAGACCTGCTGGTGTGTTATATCATTACATTTTTAATGTTAGGTACCCTAAACCGACGTTCATGTATGAAAAGATTGATGAGTGTGGATGAAGCTAAAGAGGTATGTCAGAATCGTAGCAAGTGGAAGTCTGTGGTCTCTGCCTACCCCTACGGGAAAGAGGCGTGACTTTATGTATGTATGTATTTTTAATGTTATATCTTTACGTGGGAGAGCCATGCTTCGGCACGAATGGGCCGGCTCGACCAAAGTGATACCACGGCCTCACAGAAAACCGGCGTGAAACTACGCTTGCGTTGTGTTTGTTTGTGTCCCATAAAAAAAATGTAACTAAAGCTATAAAAATATTTAAATATAGTAGGTATAAAAATTATACCTCACTGGTATCAGGAATAGTCCCTAAGCTAGCTGTGGCCAGGGCTAGTAAGTAACCTAACTTAACGATACGTGCCGTGACCACGAGTAGTTTCTGCATCAAACCCTTGACCCAGTCGCCCAATGAGAGCCCCCTCTAATGTAATTAAATAAAAATCTTATTCACAATCTTAATATATGTGTTACAGTTCATATTCCATATCTGCCAAATTTCATTCATAATTGGTCACTCGAAAAGCAATTTAAACTGCATGTCGCTAAAGCAGACATTTGATCTCTAGGAATAATAAGTTACGTTATCTTAGATACTGAATTGCGGTATATATAGTCTGACTCCATAATGATGGCCCTCGCATCTGATATACCTATTGACTATTATAATCTTCTCTATTATTATAAAATTTTAAAGCTGTGTCTGTACATTGAATATATTAAAAAAAAACACGTGGGTTAGAATATTATAAACGTCACCGAACCAAAAAATTAGATTTTTAGAATTCCTATCGGTTTGTTACGGGTTGGCGCAAAAACTACTGAATAGATTTTAATTTTTCTAGCACTGTAGAAAGTATAATATGCTCCAACTTAAAAACTGGTGGATTTTTTATTTCAATTAATTGAACAGATTAGGTGATACAGCTTGACCTCTCTGATGTATATAGATCCATACAAAGAAGAGATCATCATTGTTGGTTTTGTTTGAGAATCCATTTCTAATCCTATCATGTGAGCGAAGCCACGGGCAAGAGCTAGTGCTTTATATAATTGTCAAAACGTCTACGCTGTTAATTCAATAAATTTATGTCAATCTTGTTTACAGACACCATTCATACATTGAATTCGAACGAGTGACGCCTTTTATGAATTAATGGTGGGTTACAAATTAATATCAATCATTGTTTTCGGTACAGACGAATACAATAATTTTCAGACTGCATTTGTGGCTAGTGGCTATCACGACACCATCATATTAGGTCCTCAGTTCTTCCAGCTATGTGCCCCGCCCCTTGCCACTTGAGCTTACTAATCCTATGAGCTATGCAGTCAACTTTAATTCTTCTACGGATCAAAACCGTGATACCACGACATCACCAAATTAATTATGAATGATATTTTTTACCATCGCGAGCTCCGTGTGCACCCGTTAACAGTTATCTCTTTTTATTTCTGATGTATCCAAGAAAATGGAATTATTACAAATGTCCTGCATATAAAGTCATACAAAATAATATTTGAATCGAAAAACCTTAACAAATAAATCAATATCAATAAAACAAATTGAAATATGTTTATGAAACTACGTAAAAATATCAACTCAATAAAATTGGTTAGGTACTTAGAATAATCAAATATATAGCCAGACAACGTTTCTTTATATAATTATGTTACTGAATAATGTAATGAAAATTAAAAGTGTATTGTTCATAGTAATAGAATTTGTATTCTTCACAATAAAGTGTGAAACCAATATAACATACGTTGTAAATGTAAAACCGGACATTCAAGTTACTAAGGCAATATTTGAAATACAACAGGCAATTAAAACTCTGCAAGAAAATAACTTAACATATGCTATAGAAACCATAACATACACGAAAAAATTGAAACCTCAGAAGACCGAACTGAATATATCCAGCAATAATCAAACCAACCTCGGCATCGTTAGCGATCTGAACACATCGAAAACTGGAAACAGTTCAAAATCTTCAAAATCTGGATCTCGGTCTAGGGTTGACGGTAACGGAAAAACGTCAGGATTTGAGTGGGTTAAACATGCTGTAATAAAATATGGTGATTTTGAAACCACCGTTTCGATTCAAGAATTAGAAGCTAAAAGGTTAAAATTGTATATAGATCATGGCTACAAAATAATTAGTCAAAGGGAAAATCTTTCTGTAGTTCCAGATACTGATATAGATGAATTAAAACCGAAGAAGAGAAAGGAATTCTTATACTTTTCCAGATAGTAGAAAATAAATAATAATAAACTACTCTTTTATGTTGTCTATAGGCTGACCCTTAATTAGGCTAGGCCTTAAAACAGGGAAACGTGTATGCACAGGAATTCTGATTATACGAGTAGAATAGAAACATATCCATTGTACACACCATGCCTTATGGTGATATAATACAATTTGTAAAATGATGAGCATTGCGGTTTTATATTGCTAATATAATAAATAATAAATGATATTTATTTATGTAAATAGATCTTTTAAAGACACGTTTACAAGTCAATGTTTTACATTTTTTTTAACTAGATGGCGCCGGCATTTCCTTACTTTCGACCTCTGAGAAGAAACACCGAAACAAACTCGGAGAATCATGGTCTCTTTTAAAGTCCAGACAGTAATAGTTGATATTACAATAATAATATTGTTAGATATTATGCGAGTGTTACGATGTAGGGCAATATCTGGACAGGCCTTTTGAAGAAAGAGCCATAGCAGCTTTGAGTTGACCTCTCCTAACTGACGGCATGCATACATCCGGCATCGTGTAGCTCAACCATTATTTAGGGAGCTCAACGACCTGTCGCACGACGATAGCAAAGCAATATCAAATAGAAAACTTTTGGATGATTATCTCCATAAGTACTGTAGAGACCGCTCCAAGAAGGCGACAATATTACGGGTTGACTGGCTGGTTAAAGAATAAACAATCAATTCGAATTTTATATCTGACGTAGAACTGTCTAGTCTGCGAGTCTTGACAGACTCACTTGTAATGAATTAGGGCCCAAACTTCGCTCCGCAATAAATGATAAAGTTAAATTATATAACTCCTTTTAATTGTATAATACACTCGGTACGTCGACAGTACCTAACAATATCATCTTGGTCTTTGTCAGTTCATTAAACTTAGACGTCTTTTTAAGCACTATAATATATAATCTAGACTAAAATATTTTCCTAGATATTTTCTTTTATAGGCAACTACGTGGGTTAATTGTGTGTGTGGCTAGGAAAATATATATCACGTAAGATCAGTATGTAAGAATAATTTTTAATTTAAATTAATTTCACGAATACACGATCAGTTTTGACGTTGGTTATTACGTACCATAAATATAATTATTACTATGTATGTACCCATTATACAGCTAAATTAATCCCACGTAAGCAGGTTGTTGGATTAACTACGAATATATTAATTAATTAAGACCTATTTTACATACAGCTTAGCAATTTAGCGTGCTCGATTTATTTGATGCAATAAATTTAGTGTTGTGGCTGGAATAATGAGCCTTTTTCTGAAGGATTGGCTAAGCTTTGGAATCCGTCAGACGAAACTTACGTAGTACAATTTTCGTAGTTGACCTCTCGCTACGACGTAGCCGTAGCCTACGTACTAATGTAATAAAGGCAGCTACGTCCGCTACGCCCTCGTAGCACGCAAGCCGCTACGAGATGCCTCCGGAGAATGCTGTGACATTGATAGACCTCGGATGTTTGCGTGTGAACACAAGGATCAGTTATTTTACATACTTTATGAGTTTATTTATTTGGAAAGCCAACAGCTTCAACTACAAAAATATATAACCGCTTATCTATACTAATCTATACTTATACTAATATATAAAGCTGAAGAGTTTGTTTGTTTGCTTGAACGCGCTAATCTCAGGAACTACTGGTCCGATTTGAAAAATTCTTTCAGTTTTAGATAGCCCATATATTGAGGAAGGCTATAGGCTATATATCATCACGCTAAGACTAAGTAACTATTCCACGAGACGAAGTCGCGGGCGGAAGCTAGTATTCAATAACTAGCTTCTGCCCACCACTTCGTCTACGTAGTCATTAGAATTGGGTCCAACCTGGATAAAAAGTAGCCTATGTATTATTTCAATGTATAATCTATCTCTGTGCCAAATATTATCCAGATCCGTACAGCTGTTCTGGAGTGAAATAGTAACAAATATCCATACATCCACACTAACTTTCTCTCTCCAGCTGGTCCCATCTATTCTCACACGCTTGTTGCACAACGCTTTGATTTCAGACGTGTAAGTGCCTTTATTGAGCTAATACGCCTGTCAGTTGTACGACTAGTTACACGATAGCTCCGTCCTGCGGCGATGTCCGTGTCTGTCGATGTTAGCGCTCGCTCGAGTTATGTAGCAAGACAGTGAGTTGACGGCAAGCGCACCAGTCATGCTTGTCTTCATGCGAAAGAGAACAGTATTGGCGTTGAATCAGTATTGTCAAGTTTACAATACCTAGATTTGATAGGTTTTGACGATCTCTGTGGTTTCGTGGTTCGAGTAAAGGACTGCTGACCACGAGGTCGTGGGTTCCATTTCTACAGGACACAAAAATTTATGTGATGAATATAAGTGTTCGTGTATATAAGTATGTATTTACAAAAATAAAGTATATAAGTATTTTAGGCATTATCTAGTACCCATAGTACAAGCTCTGCTTAGTTTGGGACTAGATGGTGCTGTGTAAAAATGTCCCAGAATATTTATTTTAATATTTATTTAGATTGTTATATGAACGCACGCTTTATTTTTTTTTCAAATTAGAATAACATAAACAACATAATGAATCTTTCTCTCTCTCTCCTCTGTCTTCTTCTATCTTATTGTCTAATTGAATAGTAAGAGTATAATTCTGAAATTCGAATAGTTAGACAGGTTCGCCATATCTCACTAGTCATTTTAGTAAGATGTCAATGATAAAAATTATAAGCTCGATGGAGGTATGGCTGGACACATATTTTGAAATGTTTTTTTTATGGGATAGGGCAGCAAACGAGCAGACAGATCACCTGATGGTAAGCGATTACCGCCGCCCATGGACACCCGCAACACCAGAGGAGTCGCAAGTGCGTTGCCCACCTTTTAAAAAGGTTTGGGCCTCCGGTATCCGCACTCACTGTTGTTTCACGCCGGTTTCCTGTGACATTGATGTTGATGAAGCGAAAGTGGTGTGCCAGGATCGTAGCAAGTGGAAAATATAGTCTCTGCTTACCCCAATGGGAGAGAGGCGTGAAAATGTTTATTAGATTTGTAGCAGAAAAACTCGAAACGTTTACGATACGAATTCGATAGTTCTTCGTGCTTAGCTCACTGAACTCGGTTCCGTGTTTATTCGGTAAAGTTTTCGTTTTACAAGAAAATCCATCATTTCATTCAACGGATAGTGTTCGTTAGCCGCTTTGCCCACAGCAGGCATCCCTCTACAAGGAGTATCGGGCAAACATCGCGGTGCGGGCAACAAGTTAGTCTGAGTTACCTTCCGACAAGAACGACGGCTTCACCACACGAAAGGGCCCCGTATGTTTACATCTTCTTCTTCTCTTCTCTACTATTATAAAATTGTAAAAAAGCTGTGTCTGTACATTGAAGATATTTAAAAAAAAACAAGTGGGTTAGGGTATATAAACGAATCCGAACCCAAAAATGTGATTTTTAAAATTCTTGTCTGTTTGTTACGGGTTGGCGTAAAAACTACTGAATAGATTTTAATTTTGTTAGCACTGTTAGAAAGTATGTGCTCCAACTTAAAAACTGGTATACTTTTTATCTCATTTAAATTAAACGGAACCTAAGATACAGCTTGAGCTCTCTAATGTATAGAGACCCATACAAAGAAGAGATCATCATTGTTGGTTTTTGAGCTTCAAGTGAGCGAAGCCGCAGGAAGAGGCTAGTTGCTTATATAACTCTAATAAATCGAGGAGATTGGCGCTAATAACCGAGTACAGGCTATGCCTAGTTTGGCTACAAAATACCTACTGATAATATTGTAAAAAAGTACCTACTAAGTTGGTTTGTTGCAATTAATTACTGTGTTATTAAATAGGTATTATTGTCTTTAGTCAGCCGCGAAGAGTCTATACGTTCTAGACGTGACGAAGAAGAATTTCTGAGGATAAACTTCGTACATTGGACAGTTCTGCGTTCCCGACAAAAATGCACAATCCAGTCGTCACTTTAGCCAATCTATACTGATATTATAAAAATGAAAGTTAAATAACGAATTTGACACTATATGACAGCAGGCTCTAATGCCAAGTTGGAGTCTACTGCCCGACCATTTATTTATTTAATTCAAATATACATAATAACATGACAGCCGAAGCCAATGCGTTACAATGTTAATAAAAAAAAACACACATTGAAAGACACAAGACAACAAAAACAAAGCATGGTAACCTACTTAGAATTTTAACTGACCATTCATCTTCTCACAAAACGACAAACATTCACGACACACTTCCATCCATCGCGTCACAAACAAGTCACACTCTGGTGCTGATGTCAGGAGACCATATATTAACCCTTGTAAGCGACAGCTAACAAGACACGTGCAAGACATCGCCATGCTCTGTCTGGTCGGGCTCGGGAAGACTCCAATCTTGGCACTAGAACCTGCTGTTATTACTTGCATAGTTGTTGATTTCGTACGTATTTTGTCGAACAACTGCCTCATTAGCCAAGTGGTCCTGAGCGCGACTGCTACGCTAGAGATCCTGGGTTTGATTCCCAGGTCGAGCAAAGTGTTATTGGGTTTTTCTATGAAATTCCCAGTAGTAGCTCGGAGTTAGGAATTTGCCCGGTTAATGGCAATAGGCTCGCCCCCTATTACATGGGACCTAAACATACCGGCGAACTGTGGGTGTACATTAGTACGCCTCTGCCTAACCCTTCGGGGAATACAGGCGTGATGGTATGTTATGTTATGTTATGTTTGTCGAACAATTAGACGTACATTCTAAAACAATCCAAACAGGTCCTGCTGTAGATTGTCACAAGCAGGTTACAGTTATCAGCTGCTGATGCATAAAGTAAACTGAACACCGTAATGATATAAAGGCCCACTAGCACCAACTTCTTAAATGTGTTTAAATTTTATTTAAACTCAATTTACTTTTGTCATTTTGTGTTTAAAAAAAATATATATATATTCTGGGACATTTTAAACAGCACCATCTAGTCTACTACTAGTCTAGTACTATGGGTACTAGACAATGGATATAATACTTATATACTTTTTTTTTGTAAATACATACTTATAATACATAAGAAACACCCAGACGAAGACAAACACTTATATTCATCACATAAATATATGTGTCCTGTGGGAATCGAACCCACGACCTCATAGTGAGCAGTCCGGCAGTCGAACCACTAAACCACAGAGGTCGTTTAAATTCAATTTAAACATATTTCCATTATTTATTATTGAAACCACCGTTTCGATTCAAGAATTAGAAGCTAAAAGGTTAAAATTGTATATAGATCATGGCTACAAAATAATTAGTCAAAGGGAAAATCTTTCTGTAGTTCCAGATACTGATATAGATGAATTAAAACCGAAGAAAAGAAAGGAATTCTTATACTTTTCCAGATAGTAGAAAATAAATAATAATAAACTACTCTTTTATGTTGTCTATAGGCTGACCCTTAGTTAGGCTAGGCCTTAAAACAGGGAAACGTGTATGCACAGGAATTCTGATTATACGAGTAGAATAGAAACATATCCATTGTACATACCATGCCTTATGGTGATATAATACAATTTTTAAAATGATGAGCATTGCGGTTTTATATTGCTTATATGATAAATAATAAATTATATTTATTTCTGTAAATAGATCTTTTAAAGACACGTTTACAAGTCAATGTTTTACATTTTTTTTTAACTAGATGGCGCTGGCATTTCCTTACTTTCGACCTCTGAGAAGAAACACCGAAACAAACTCGGAGAATCATGGTCTCTTTTAAAGTCCAGACAGTAATAGTTGATATTACAAGATTAATATTATTAGATATTATGCGAGTATTACGATGTAGGGCAATATCTGGACAGGCCTTTTGAAGAAAGAGCCATAGCAGCTTTGAGTTGACCTCTCCTAACTGACGGCACGCATACATCAGGCATCGTGGAGCTCAACCATTATTTAGAGAGCTCAACGACCTGTCGCACGACGATAGCAAAGCAATATCAAATAGAAAACTTTTGAATGATTATCTCCATATGTACTGTAGAGACCGCTCCAAGAAGGCACTATTACGGGTTGACTGGCTGGTTAAAGAATAAACAATCAATTCGAATTTTATATCTGACGTAGAACTGTCTAGTCTGCGAGTCTTGACAGACTCACTTGTAATGAATTAGGGCTTCGCCCCGCAATAAATGATAAAGTTAAACTATATAACTCCTTTTAATTATATAATACACTCGGTACCACGACAGTACCTAACAATATCATCTTGGTCTTTGTCAGTTCATTAAACTTAGACGTCTTTTTAAGCACTATAATATATAATCTAGACTAAAATGTTTATACATTGCATGTTTTCCTAGATATTTTCTTTTATAGGCAACTACGTGGATTAATTGTGTGTGTGGCTAGGAAAATATATATCACGTAAGATCAGTATATAAGAATAAATTTTAATTTTAATTAATTTCACGTATACACAATCAGTTTTGGCGTTCGTTATTACGTGCCATAATATTATAGACTGCCTCGTTAGCCATCTGGTCCTGAGCGCGACTGCTATGCTAGGGGTCTTGGGTTCAATTCCCAGGTCGAGCAAAGTTTTATGGGGTTTTTCTATGAAATTCTCAGTAGCAGCTCGGAGTTTGGAACTTGTGCCCGGTTAATGGCAATAGGCTCGCCCCCTATTACATGGGACCTAAACATACCGGCGAATTGTGGGTGTACCTTAGTACACCTCTGCCTAACCCTTCGGGGAATACAGGCGTGATGGTATGTTATGTTATGTTATGTTATAAATATTATTATTACTATGTATGTACCCATTATACAGCTAAATTAATCCCACGTAAGCAGCTTGTTGGATTAACTACGGATATATTAATTAATTAAGACCTATTTTACATACAGCTTAGCAATTTAGCGTGCTCGATTTATTTGATGCAATCAATTTAGTGTTGTGGCTGGAATAATGAGCCTTTTTCTGAAGGATTGGCTAAGCTTTGGAATCCGTCAGACGAAACTTACGTAGTACAATTTTCGTAGTTGACCTCTTGCTACGACGTAGCCGTAGCCTACGTACTAATGTAATAAAGGCAGCTACGTCCGCTACGCCCTCGTAGCACGCAAGCCGCTACGAGATGCCTCGAGAGAATGCTGTGACATTGATAGACCTCGGATGTTTGCGTGTGAACACAAGGATCAGTTATTTTACATACTTTATGAGTTTATTTATTTGGAAAGCCAACAGCTTGAACTACAAAAATACATATATGTATAACCACTTATGCCTCATACAGTCAATTAAAGGTCTTCGTTAGAATCAACTTAGTAAGTACCTACATATGTTGGCAACTAAAAGTAACGAAGATGCATTATACAAAATAAATTAGTCTACACTCCATTCCACATATTTTTTAATATAATTTACATACCATCACGCCTGTATTCCCCGAAGGGTTAGGCAGAGGCGTACTAATGTATACCCACAGTTCGCCGGTATGTTTAGGTCCCATGTAATAGGGGGCGAGCCTATTGCCATTAACCGGGCACAAATTCCTAACTCCGAGCTGCTACTGGGAATTTCATCGAAAAACCCAATAACACTTTGCTCGACCTGGGAATCGAACCCAGGACCTCTAGCGTAGCAGTCGCGCTCAGGACCACTTAGCTAATGAGGCAGTTAATATAATTTAAATAGCTTAAATGTTATGAAGGGTTTTTTTTATATCTAAGCAAAGAATCGGCGACATTTCCCCGTGCATATTGGCGGAAACTACAGATCGCTTGATGTCTTAGGCATATCGGTTGGGTCCAACCTGGATAAAAAGTAGCCTATGTATTATTTCAAAGTATAATCTATCTCTGTGCCAAATATTATCCAGATCCGTACAGCCGTTCTGACGTGAAAAGTAACAAACAAAATCTATTCTCACACGCTTGTTGCACAGCGCTTTGATTTCAGACGTGTAAGTGCCTTTATTGAGCTAATACGCCTGTCAATTGTACGACTAGTTACACGATAGCTCCGTCCTGCGGCGATGTCCGTGTCTGTCGATGTTAGCGCTCGCTCGAGTTATGTACCAAGACAGTGAGTTGACGGCAAGCGCACCAGTCATGCTTGTCTTCATGCGAACGAGATATTGGCGTTGAATCAGTATTGTCAAGTTTACAATACCTAGAATTGATAGATTTTGACGATCTCTGTGTTTCGAGTAACGGACTGCTGACCACGAGGTCGTGGGTTCCATTCCTACAGGACACAAAAATTTATGTGATGAATATAGTTGTTTGTGTATATAAGTATGTATTTACAAAAAAGTATATATGTATTATATGCATTGTCTAGTACCCATAGTACAAGCTCTGCTTAGTTTGGGACTAGATGGTGCTGTGTAAAAATGTCCCAGAATATTTATATTTATATTTATTTAGATTGTTATACGAACGCACGCTTTATTTTTTTTTCAAATTAGAATAACATAAACAACATAATGAATCCCTCTCTCCCTCTGTTTTCTTCTATCTTATTGTCTGATTGAATACTAAGATTATAAATATGAAATTCGAATAGTTAGACCGGTTCGCCATATCTCTCTAGTCATTTTAGTAAGATGTCAATGATAAAAATCATAAAGAAACCTTTTTTCTAAATTAATTTACTAAAATTAAAGTACTCAGATAATATTCTGGTTAGTAACATCTTTGACTGGGATATATAGTCAAAGCTTTACATTAAGCTCGATGGAGGTACGGCTGGACGCATATTTTGTTTTTTTTTTATGGGATAGGGGATGAGCAAACGAGCAGACAGATCACCTGATGGTAAGCGATTACCGCCGCCCATGGACACCCGCAACATCAGAGGAGTCGCAAGTGCGTTGCCTGCCTTTTAAAAGGGTTTGGGCCTCCGGTATCCGCACTCACTGTTGTTTCACGCCGGTTTCCTGTGACATTGATGTTGATGAAGCGAAAGTGGTGTGCCAGGATCGTAGCAAGTGGAAAATCTAGTCTCTGCCTACCCCAATGGGAGAGAGGCGTGAAAATGTTTATTAGATTTGTAGCAGAAAAACTCGAAACGTTTACGATACGAATTTGATAGTTCTTCGTGCTTAGCTCACTGAACTCGGTTCCGTGTTTGTTCGGTAAAGTTTTCGTTTTACAAGAAAATCCATCATTTCATTCAACGGATAGTGTTCGTTAGCCGCTTTGCCCACAGCAGGCATCCCTCTACAAGGAGTATCGGGCAAACATCGCGGTGTGGGCAACAAGTTAGTCTGAGTTACCTGCCGACATGAACGACGGCATCACGACACGAAAGGGCTCCGTATGTTTACACTGCAATAACTCTAAACTTAATAAATCGAGGAGATTGGTGCTAATAACCAAAATACAGGCTATGCCTTCGCCAAAATGCTGATAATATTGTTCTAAAAAAAAGTTGAAAAAGTACAAAAATGCACAATCCAGTCGTCACTTTAGCCAATCCATACTGATATTATAAAAATGAAAGTTAAATAACGAATTTAACACAATATAATAGAAACTGCCTCATTAGCCAAGTGGTCCTGACCGCGACTGCTACGCTAGGGGTCCTGAGTTCGATTCCCAGGTCGAGCAAAGTGATATTTGGTTTTTCTATGAAATTCCCAGTAGCAGCTCGGAGTTAGGAATTTGTGCCCGGTAAATGGCAATAGGCTCGCCCCCTATTAGATGGGACCTAAACATACCGGTCAACTGTGGGTGTACATTAGTACGCCTCTGCCTAACCCTTCGGGGAATACAGGCGTGATGGTATGTTATGTTATGTTATGTTTGTCGAACAATTAGACGTACATTCTAAAACAATCCAAACAGGTCCTGCTGTAGATTGTCACAAGCAGGTTACAGTTATCAGCTGCTGATGCATGAAGTAAACTGAACACCGTAATGATATTAAGGCCCACTAACACCAACTTCTTAAATGTGTTTAAATTTTATTTAAACTCAATTTTCTTTTGTCATTTTGTGTTTAAATTCAATTTAAACATATTTCAGAAGTTAGTGCAAGTGGCCCTAAAAAAAATGGAGCTTAAACTTTCCCGCGGATCTCTAAAATAAAACTCTTTGCTCGCAAACCGAACTACACAACGAAGTTACACGTAGTTTGCGAAGCTGAATGCGTTCACCTGCATAAAGTTCTATAGCAACACGAAACTTATTGACTTTGGCGCTCGATGCAACTCTGTCAAAGTAACGTTGTGGTAATATGTTTGCATAACGAATGCATGATGTATAACATTTCCTCTTACCTTTTATATTATCTTTGAATAATGTACGTTTTTATATTAATACCAGCTTTCTGCCCGCGGCTTCGCTCACTTGAAGCTCAAAAACCAACAGTGCTGATCTCTTCTTTGTATGGGTCTCTATACATTAGAGAGGTCAAGCTGTATCTCCGGTTCCGTTTGACTTAAAAAGTATTCCTGTTTTTAAGTTGGAGCATATACTTTCTAACAGTGAAAAAAAATGTATTCAGTAGAAACCGGCGAGAAAGAACGCTTACGTTGTGTTTCGCCGAGTGATTGAGGATACCGGGGCCCCAAACCCTTTTAAAAGGCGGGCAACGCACTTGTGAATTTTCTAGCGTTGCGGGTGTCCGTGGGCGGTAGTAATTGCTTACCACGAGGCGGTCCGTCTGCTCGTTTGTCAAAAAAAAATTGTCTAGGTTTTTTTTAATAAAACGGACATTGAATGAACGAAAGAAAGTGTGTTTATTGACACAAAAATAAAATAAAAACAATGGATATTTGATGAAAACATTATAAATAAGAAATGGTGCCAGAAAATTCTTAATAATACAATTAAAAAACTTACCTTCAACTCAAGTTGTAGAACTTTGAAGTAGATAACATCACTACTATTTCCTATACTTCAATACGTTTATTTGCCAAACTTGATCCTCCATACATCGGAACGTGGATGAATCAATAGAGACGTGCCGAGGACAGAATCGGGATATAAGCACCTCGCTCAGTGGAACTGTGTCGCCTGATAGAGGTGGAATGATGTCGACAACTTATGATTTATTAACGTGGGAGAGAACTACATAGGAATGTAGTAAGTATCACGGCCTCACGGAGAACCGGCGTGAAGCAACGATATGTTTTGCTGAGTTAGTGAGGAAACCGGAGGCCAAAAGCCTTTTAAAAGGCGGGCAACGCACTTGTGACTGCTCTGGTGTTGCTAATGTAATTTTAGCTAGACTACTTAAGAGTTAAGATTATCTAAAATAAAACATAATTAACGAACTTGCAGACTTTGTTTTTATTAATTCATAGATCCTCTTCTCAAATAGGAGTTTCAACAATAACAATGTAATATAATATTTATGTTTCAAGGAAAACACACAACAAACAAAGAGGCTCTTGCAAGCGCTCGATCAATTGTGCTAACGAGTTCGACGAAACAATGCCGGGATGTGCTCTCCGGATGCATCTACACTTCCCTAAGTATCAATTAATTGAACAAACCTTTACTGAGCTCTGGAAAATAATTAGACTGAGGCTTATGACATTACAGGCAGTAAGTAACTAAGAAAGTTCCAGCAATGAAATAAATTATTGTAGCGGAAACAGGTATATTCCAATAAGTTGAAGTATATTAGTTATTATTAAATCCACTAATAAATGGTAGCGGTGCCCGCTGTTTCGATGGAATTGTTTCTGAAAAAAAAATCATATGTCTAATTTGACACATTCATGGATTTTATTAACTTTACGGAAGTTTTTTCTGACGACGAATCCAGAATATATCTTAAATCTTAGAACGATACTCGGTATTTGTTTTCTTGGAGGCCGTGTGACAATCAGAAAGCAAACTAAAGTAACCGATATAACTGGTAGACCTGCTACTTTGTACTGGAGATGTCGGTCAATACTCAGATTGATGGTGACAACGGATAGGTGGCGAGGAATAAATGGACAGCATCGAGTTTATAATGATGATAGTGTATAATCAATGAAATATATACAGTGTCAAGTTTTCAAATTCATTATATCAACACTATACATTTCAAAAGAAAGTGTACAAGCTTTGCTTCAAAATGATTTAATCGTCACTATTGTGTCAGAATTAAGTATACATTTTTATCAATGAATTGTTAACGAAACGCAATCAAATATAAGTGTACACGTTTCAGGTCATATATATGTATACAATGTAGTTTTGATGATAGATAAACAAATTAAAATAAATTCCAATAAACTTTTAACATCATAACAAAAATCTATCGATACTTTCCCGAAGTTGTATCCCATCACTACTTAACCCGTTTACTGACACAGGTAGTGCGTGGCGGCAGCTACGGAAATCAAACAATCGAAAGCGCGGCACTATAATATTTGCCATCTCCTTCTCTCATGAAAACGACTTGTAAGGATCGAGGGAGAGGGAGAATGTTCGGAAAATGTAACCAACAATAATAATGGGTGGTTATTGAATGGTTGTGAAGACGATTGTGTTGAAGGACTCGATTAACGAGTACATTTATATTGAATGTTTCGACGTGGCAACTCGATGTCTGAACGCAAATTAATTATTTCGAGAAGTATTTCTTGAGAATGAGTAGAGACGCTGTTCATTCATTACGCTTTTTAGTTTTATTGTCATTGTAGTTTGTTATGGACTTTTAGAAGTTTGGCGCAGTTTAAAATTGATTAGGAAAACGCTGGAAGATTGACTACCTCCCGAAATAAATATT
The DNA here is from genome assembly GCA_947256265.1 of Acronicta leporina. Classification (NCBI taxonomy): domain Eukaryota; kingdom Metazoa; phylum Arthropoda; class Insecta; order Lepidoptera; family Noctuidae; genus Acronicta; species Acronicta leporina. Next base: position 280,676 of record OX366537.1, on the reverse strand, counting down.
TGTATTTAATGCATATGCATGCATGCAATGAACGCTTAGAGCTGATGTATTTTAGTCTGTTTTTGCGTCTTGCAAAAAAAGAAACAACATTACATAACATACCATCACACCTGTACTCCCCGAAGGGTTAGGCAGAGGCGTAATAATGTACACCCACAGTTCGCCGTTATGTTTAAGTCCCATGTAATATGGGGCGAGCCTATTGCCATTAACCGGGCACTTCAATTGTTTCACTTGCAATTCCTATAAAAATGAAACAATACTCTATCTTATGACTGGTTGTCAAGTTTTATGAGTTTCTGATAATGAATCGCGATTATCGTATGACAACCGGAACTAACGGGTTTAGGGCTCTCGTTGCTAACAATTGTCATGCATCTATAGATTGGCCTTGTATCAACATAGATACCCATATATGAAATAGTATAAAGTGAAATGTTTAATATAATACAAATATTGTGGTCTGGTTATACTTACTTAAAAGCATTTCGACGTCGACCAACGGTCAACACAACAAAATCTGAAGACTGAATTTTAAAATTAGATGATACCCTTAAGCTTAAATAAAACCTATAAGTATATCTTACCCCTTCATTCAAAACGGTAACAATATGTATTTGTCCAGGCAGCCATAACAAGCGGCCACTTCCAACAAGTAACCCAATAAGTGTTTGAGTATCCCTGAACTCTGGACCAAAGACCAAAGTCCACTCACCCGAAGGCATTTAATTTCGATACTCAGACGATACAACGCACTTTCGATCTAATAACGTTGGATATAAACGGAAAACTGGGCCAAGACAAACACTCACGCAGCCTGACGACTTGCGACTTAAAACTTTTGGCATACAGTACAACATGAAGGCTCAGAAGGTCAACATAGTCGCTAGAGTTTAAAATACCAGAGGCCAGGTAGAGGATATAATTATTTCCATTTTGAGGTAAGGCATAGTGCAATTGAATAATTCCACTCACAATTGGAGCTGCCCGATTGGGGAAGTTCCTCCACCTTGCAGAAAATCATAGCCAAATAACATAGCTCCGTGCTATGTTGTGTTCCTAACGGTGAGCAAGGTCGCCAGAGCTCCGTGAGCAAGCGTTGTGTTGGCAGTGGGGGGACCGGTGGTGTTTAAGCATCACACTTAGTCTTTTATGCCTAACTATTCCTCCCTTATCTTTACCCCACCCTCCACAGAAAGGTTGTGAAAAGATTTTTACAGGGTCGGCAACGTTCGAATGATACCCCTGGTGTTGCAAGCGTCCATACGCTACGGTAACCGCTTACCATCAGGCGGGCCGTAGTGGTATTTAAAAAAAACACTTTTACAAGTCAATGATATATTTTATGTACTAGATGGTGTCGACATTTCCTAGCTGCTGACCTCTGAGAAGAAACTCAGAGAATCATGGTCTCTTTTAAAGTCCAGACATAATAGTTTCAAAATAATAATTATGTGAATGATAAAATGCATTGTCTGAAATGTCGTTTGGAAGAAAATCCGCAGCGGCTTTGAGTGGACCTGACGTGTTACGAGCTACCGAGGACTCTATAATGTCGAAGATACATATGATGCCGATGTATTACACAATACTTAAATATTCTTTTCACAGAAATTATAACTTAAAATACTAAGCTCTTGTAAATTCGCCTCATAGTGGTCACAAACACGGCTGCGGAGAGTGATTCGTCCTAAGTTCGATTAACAGCAATATAAATGGAATCTAAAAACAGCCCGGTGAACTACTACAAAAATACTAATAGTGACTCCTCTGGTTAAACCTTGAGGGATATAAGGTTTATCGTATAAATATTGCTATACAGTGTACACACAACTATGATAATGTATTTGGCTGTATACTTTGAGTAGACCTTCTAAGTCCTCTGTTATAGTCGTAAAGGCCGCCTTCGACACTCAGTGTGTTTGTTTAGGAGCTAATCGATGGCTGAAGACTTGTATGGCGGGGACGTGGCAAAATATTGGCGGGAACCTAATGCGTTGTTGAGCCGACAGAAGAGCTACGTGTACTTTGAAAGTCCACTATGTACAACACAATTTCTTGTAGATATCTAAAAAAGATTTTTTTTACTGCTAACATGTAAAGATCTTAACTTCAGCTAATGGAAAGCATAAACAGGACCTAAGATGGAGCACTCAATACAAGTCTATATCCTTTCTGGCTTTAGCTTTTCCATTCCGTGTAGATATGGATTAGAATACAGTTCCTTATTGCCAATCATCAAAAGACAATAAAAATCTCATAAAAGGCAAGAAGAGTGTTTGGCTGGCTGGCGACCACGCTGTTGGTGTCTGTCGTAAATCACCTTATATGCTGTGGCAGGCGGTCTGCAGACCGTAGGGGCTCGTAAAATGCATCAGCTACTCTTCTAACGAGGTGTTCATGGGATCCCATGACTACTTAGTTACTTACCAACTAGTCTGCTCGTTACAATAAATAATCTTTCACCACGGTTAAGTAGTTATATGTAGTAAGGATCTTTTTCAAAAATGGAATAGTTGGTATTCCATTTTTGAAAAAGTTCCTCTGAATTGGAATAGACGGTATTCCATTTTTGAAAAAGATTCTCAGTATGAGATTTTCTATATCATATATAATCTTTTTTCATATAAGACCCAAATATATCTAAGACACAGAATCTCAAGCCTAAAGTGCATCACTCACTGCAAACTCCTTCCACTCAGGAGTCATTCAAACAGTCCATTTGCAGTTCATGTCGAGCTCACCTCGTACCTACTTAGATCAATTGCTCACTGCTCAATTACTTGCATCAGAACCGAAGCACGAACTTCGACACTTCGGGGGGTTAGATAACTTGCTATATAACTTTGGCAGTGCCAAACGAATCGGATGATAGATAATAATTTGGAATTGTCATTTATAAACGCTGGATTTGTCGAAATCCTAAGTCATTTTCCATCTTTAAATCTTAACCTTGATGCTGCTAATATATATACTGCTTAACATGTTACATGGTTGAAAGAGCTTGACAGTTGAGCCAGAAAATATAATATATAATGTTTTGGCTGAGCGATCGGCATCTGCGACACGTGTTGTGGGTTCGATCGCCACACAGAGCAAATATTTGTATGATCTACAGGTAGTTGTTCCGGGTCTGGTTATCTTTGTGTATGTGAGAATTGTTTTTGTAAACGTACCCACGATACAGGAGAAAATCCTAGTGTGGGGCAACGTTTTTATAAAAAAAGGGCGTTTTCTGTCAGGAAATTCTAAGTAACACCCTAATGTTAAGAGTCAAGATAACCATTCCATGGAAGTCAGTCCTGACCTAAAATTAATTTTCAATACTGGGCTATAATCGATGGATGGCCAACATAAAGGCTATATCTTGGCTACCTCATCATCATCCTCCTAGCTATTCCCCAACTTTGTTAGTGTCGGCATCCAGATCAACTAAGTAAATGCGGCTGAATATAGGTATTTTACACGAAGCTACCATCAGAACTACGAAACTAATTTATTAGGTAATACCAATATCATAAGCATAGACTATTTGACAGAGTTAGGGTCTCCTCACACTTTTCGACGTGGAATCGGCTTAGGTCAGAAATAGCTGTATATTAATGGTATAAGGGTGTAAACGATGTCCCTCGGCTCAGAAGATGAATTGCCGTAGTTTTTCCGAGACACAGACATACAAAGCGTGCGATTTCTCGTCTAAATGTGACAAACCTTTAATATCTTGTCCATTTAATATTTGTATATTACATTATATACGAAGTCATACATCGGAAGCAGGAGATGTAAGCATGGCTAATAAACGAGTGTCGGTGAGTTAATACATTAAAATTCACGCGCCGAGAGCCGCGGGTGGCCTCGTCGCCTGCTAGGGTGGGGCCGCAGTGTCGGCGGAGACTGCAGTATATTATTTTTTACAGTTGGTTTCTTTTTTACGAGTACATGGCACCTGATGAGTAGCGATCCCCACCGCCTATTTAAATAACCAACACGAGAGATATTGTATTAAAGCTTTTCGATTCGCTTTCCTTATGCCGAGATGAATACAATTTGAATTATCGTACTACACACTAGAAGCATTGGATTAGATACTGGTTTCTGAAAACCGATTCCTACCTAGGATGATTCGTGAGGCTATTGAAATTAAAAAACACCCAAATTTCAATAGAGAAGATGGTTGGGTCTTACCAGCTGCTTGGAACCCCATTATAGAATCTATTAAATCTAAATCCAAGCCCAAAACTGCAAGACCAAAGGATACGGTGAGCTCGTTCTGCGTGAATCGGATCACTAATAATTAACAAAAATGTAAGGTAGCTGTTAGTAATTTTAACATTAAGACGTCCAACACCTCAGTCTACCCGTGACCATGGATGCTGTAAAGGATCCGAAACGTCGGGAAATAATAAAATTTAATACAACGCGATAAAATCCGTAAAAATAGTTTTATTTCAATTGGATTAGATGTTTTTAGACGCGTGACATACCAGGGGAATAACAGATTTCCCGGTACAGAAAATTGAGCAGAAATAGTGTCTCATAGTGACGGTGAGGTCATTGGTTTAATTCCCAGATCAGGTACTGTTATTAGGTTTTCCATTAGGGAATTCTCAGTAACAGCTCGTATGTGATAGTTGGCAATAGATTTTGCGGTTAGTAAATCGTACCAGAGAGCTGTGGATACACTTCTTAAACGTGATGATGAACTAAAAAGGATCCAAATTCCAGCAGCAACACTCTGCTCGATCTGTGAATCGAATTGAGGACCTTATGTTAAGCAGCTGTGCCTAGATTAAGTACTAAACTAAAATGATATTGCGTAATAGTAGTTATTATCAAACCCAACCGTGCGCTGCACTAAATTGAATGCCAACCTATGCATCATTATTGGAAACCGATGGCAATACTCTGACGAACAGCTACATACAGTCAAGTATGATTTCAGTACATTTTCATGCTAAATGAACCATTAGCGGCTAGTTTACGGTCAGTGTGATCGATGTGATGACGGCGGCCATCAGGCGCAGCCACCACGGCAGTCGAGGTACATTACTACACGTTCCGGTACGTGGGTAATATTGATAGGGATCGATGTGTTCCATGGATCGCAGTTTCGATTTCCGTACGAAACTAATTATTTTTCTGTCCACTACAAGTTTGCATATATATACATATATACATGGCTTGATGCAGGAATTATTGGTAACCTATCCAAAAACTGTCCACATAAAGTGCACCTTCTTCACATTATTGAGCCATACTTTATTTTCTTCTTTAAGAGCTCAGCTCTTGTCGGTTGAGTAAACGCTTCTGTTCTCTATCTTCTGTTTTCCGTTGTACCTTTTGATATGACTCGGACAACACCCTTTCCTTTACTTGTTCCACAAAACTTTGTCTAGGTCTTCCCCTTCCACGTTTTCCGTAAATTTTACCTTCTAGTATAGTTCTGAAGAAGTTGTCGTGTCGCATCAAGTGGCCAAACATTATTCCTCTCCAAAAATTATTATTTATATTTTTTTGAATTTTCCATGACTGTGTGGGACGGTGGCTTGGTTGGTCATAGCTTCTGGTGTATTAAGCCAGAAGATGCTGGTTCGAATCGAATTTTTCTTTCACTAAAAATATCAAGACTCCATAACCCACATATTCATGAATCTGATTGCGGCAGCTAAGTCAATAGCTGCTATTATAAATTATACCCAAACATTATTCAATTATTTAATTAGTCACTGAGACTAACTCATTATCCCAGTAGTCCTGAGTCCGACTGCTCAACGTTAGAGGTCCTGTGTTCAATTCCCAGGTCGAGCAAAGCGTTATTGGGTTTTTCTATGAAATTCACAGTAGGCTGGCCCTCTATTACATGGGACCTAAACATACCGGCGAATTGTGGGTGTAAATTAGTACGCCTTTGGCTAACCCCTCGGTTTTCCGCAGGGTTGTATAAATTATATATAATATCACGTATAAATCACAAGATTATTAATCAATATAGATAAATTAATGATAACCTTCCAAAAACCGGTCGCTGCAAATGTAGCTTAACCTTGACCCGAAGAAGCCACGAGCCCCAGTGTCATAGTGTACACTTATCATTTCCGCTGTCACTCGCACGAGCCCCGCTCCTTTAAGAAGTGTCTTTAGGACGAGTCGCCCGATTTCCGCCTCTTTCATAAAATCCCCTCAAATCTCCAAACACCACTCACTGTAACACGTAATTCTACTTTATATATCTACAAGTAAGGTTGAATTTTGTCTGATAGTGAAATGTCATTTCTTAACGTAAAATTGGAAAGGTCGCATTTAGGTATTCTGATAAGAATTCAGTGTTATAGCAGTGAGGAGTGTGTCGGAGTGATGCTGTCATATGATAGGGAAAGCTTCGAATTTTGTGTCTTATTTGGATTGGATCTTCTTCGGAGAACCTCGTAACTAAGAAATGACTACGCTGATCGACCGCAAGGTTAAGCTACGCTTGCCGCGGTCAGTCGGTAGATGGGTAATCATTCCGAACATATGGCGACCCTTTCATGCCTCAGATAAAATTATACTGACGTACAATTTTATTTGTTTGATTTATGTTGGCATAGTGGACGTTGGCTGTTATGTGTAAGGCCCTGGGTTTGATTCCTAGGCTAGAAAATTGTCATTAGGTTTTTCTATTAGGAAAATCTCCAATAACTCAAAATTTGTGTCTAGTTAATGGCAATAGTTTCGTCTCCTAATACATGAGACCTTAAAACCTATAGACATGAATACTCTATTTTTTTTAAAGATTCACTATACTAGTAAACTTGAAGTATGTAAGTAAAGTTAACCAACTACTCTTACTGTACGCTGTTCAGTAACGTTCGGTTCAACGGGCGGTACTACAAGTAGTAGGTACATTGTTGCAGTAACTTCGCCGTCGAGATGTTTTTACTTCGCCGACTGATCAAAACTATAAAGTTTTGAGAGTGAACACTTCACTATGTTAGTAACAGCTTGTTTGTACTGTAATAAGTTTGAAAAAGCCATTCAATGGGCGCAAACCCAAGGTAGGTAGGTACTGCTTCTATGAAGTTCTTATTAGAGAACGTAATAACTCTGCTTTAGATAGAAATCCAACTCAACAAAATCGAATCCAACATTGAACACTCCACAGTTACCCTTGCGGCCAATAGGGTATTTTACACCATGCAAGAAAAAATATAAAAATGCATGTTTATGATAGATTTTTAAAAAAGTTAACCAGTAACGTTAGTATTTATTTATAAAATGCAATGTAAATTTTATAATTCAATTTCAAAAATCGTCATTTTAATCTGTTTTTTTAATGTCTAAAACGCCATCCGCCATATTGGATTCCGACGTGATGTCACTCCGATAGTTACTTGACGTTACTTGGTCTTTTGCAGTTGTATTGTTTAGTAACGTAGTGACGTCACGAGCCGAAGTAGCATGGTGGATAACGTTTCCGCGCGAAAATTCAAAATCAAAATTCTCGTTATATTGACGAGCCATCCTGGTCAAAGGGTTCATTACGATCGAAGGATTAATTTAAAACAGTTTTCAAAAAAAGGTTTAATACCCTATTGATAAATAAGATATATTTGCAACCCATTGTACTAAGAAAGCAGTGATAGCCTAGTGATATGACCATTGGACTGCCAAGTCAAAACTCCTGAGTTCAAATCCAAGGCAGCTCTGACTTTTCGAAGTCATGTGCGTATTAATAGTTAATTATCACGCGCTTAAACGGTAAAGGAAAACATCGTGAGGAAACCTGCACGCCTGAGAGATTTTCTCGACGGCGTGTGAAGTTTGCCAACCCGCACTAGGCCAGCGTGGTGGACTATAGCCTGATCCCTCTCATCCTGAGAGGAGACCCGAGCCCAGCAGTGGGACAGATGTTATGGTGTATGTACTAAGCTATGGATTGTGTGAATACTCATTATAAATACAAACAATATTTTAGGCAGTTCAAATTAATGCCTTGTTCTAAAGTTGTCTTGCATTAAAACGATAAAAAATTCAAGAATCGGCTTAATTAAAAGTAGGAAGCGGTGAAGGCCGGGCGTGTTGGGTCCAGTCAAAGATCAAACAACGCTAATTAATTTTAACCTTTTTCTTTAAATTAATGATCATTGTATGGAAATGCAAATATTAGTTTATAACTCTCAGACTAATACATGCGGAATGCAGCACAAAAAACCTGTTTGTTTTGTAAATTTACATATTTGGTCAGTATCCCTTACAAGTCGGAGATTTCAAATGTGCAAACATTGATATAGCTTTCACTTTATGACTTACTAGCTTCTGCCCGCGGCTTCGCTCACATGAAGCTTTATTAAGTAAGTAACGATAGTGTGTGTTTAAATAAAATAAAATAAAAAATATTAGGAGTAAAAATGGAAAAAACAAAATTTATGATCTCTAAAATGGAAAAAACAAAATGTATGATCTCTTCTTTGTATGGGTCTGTATACATCAGAGAGGTCAAGCTGTATCTCAGGATCCGTTCAATTAATTGAGACTTTAACAATCACAGAAACAAAGAAACATAGAAACAGACAAGAATTTTAAAAATCTCTTTTCATGTTCGGATACGTTTATATACCCTTGTTTTTTTTTATATCTTGTACACAGACACGGCTTTTTACGATTTATAATAGTAGAGAAGACATAGATGAATAAGAAGGTATATGACGTATACCTTCCTACATATCGGCACCACAGAGTAACTAATAGAACTACGTACAAAACGGCCACTCTCAGCACCTCTTTAACATAAATACTCCACCGCTCCGCACACCTCGTTGATATCTTTTTTGTTTTTAAACAAATGTCAGGCAGGCTGGCCGATGAGCGCGAAGCAAGACAACATGCATGCTCACGTAGGGGAAAGAAACTTGCTCATCATGCTGAATATGCCTGCGACAACTGTATCTACGAAAAAACCTCAATTGAATGGTGTGAGCGAATAATTCCATACATACATACACTCACGCCTTTTTCCCACAGGGGTAGACAGAAAATATAGACCGCCACTTGCTACGATTCTTGCACACTTCTATTGCTTCTGCCACATTCATACATCTTCTCATACATACGCGCCGATTGCGAGTACTACGCACCTGACCTTTTTGAAGGACCTCGCCAATGAGATCGGCATACGTCTTTCTAGGACGACCTCTTCTGACGCTGCCGCTGATATTCGCCTTATAAATTCTTCTCGTTAATCGTCTTTCATTCATTCTCTCAACATGTCCAAACAATCTCAGCATATTATTTCAATACATGTCACTCAAGTACTACATCATCTTTCAGTCCGCAACGTTGCAATAATTCCATCCTTTCACAATGAGCAACACGGCCGTGTTTGCACAATACCTATCTACACATAATTGTACGATGATCGTTTGTCCAATGTTGGCGCCTCGAGTAGCGATATGTTTGCTCAAACTGTTTGATCAAACATTTAACTTATGTATAAAACATTACACAGGTAGATATTCATTTTTTATGTTTGTTGAACTGAGGAAGTTTGTGTACTTTATGTACTGTACATACTGGAAGAACTACCGTTAAAGTTTTTTTTTAATATAGAGGCAAGCAAGCAGTTGGTTCACTTCATTGTAAATAATATATAATATATTAGCATCTATAGAGTAGCATCTCGGAGTTTATGTGTGCCCGGTAAACATGACGCCGAACTGTAGCTGCACATTAATATAAGTACCTCTACCTAACCCTTTGAGGAAAGCAGGCGTGATGGTACGTTATGTTTTAAATGTTGTAGGTAATCACCACCGTCCATAACAATCAACCCTTTAAATTAGCCACTGCTAGGCACGGCTCTCACAATTCACACGCCGTCGAGAAAATCTCTCAAGCGCGCAGGTTGCCTCACGATGTTTTCCTTCACCGCTCGAGCGCGTCATAATTGAAACGTGAAAGTCAGATGTGTGTGCATTGGATTTAAACTCAAGTCCTTTGACTTGGCTGTCCAATGGGCATAACACTAGGCTATCACTGCTTAGTCGCATCATCGTCCATTAACATCTGCAACACTAGAGGTGACCTACCCCTACAACTAGTTTTGACTTTTCAAAAGTACTTACCTTCTATAATGGTCTAATTGAAATAAAACATTTTGACTTTGACTTTGACCTACGGGAAAGAGGCGTGACTTTATGTATGTATGTGTATGTATAGACTATAGATTAAAAGAATTTTGGCTAGAATGCTCTGTGAATGTCAGCCCTAAAGTAACACAACTACCTATATACCACATACAACTAAATATTTTTCTCCATAGTAAGCAAGATGTCGGGGCCCGCGTGTGAAGACAACAATGCCATTGAGTTGCATCCGGAACGGCGGCGAGCGGGTAATGTTGGACGGAATGCTGTATAATTCTATTATTCAATTTAAGAATACGTAACACAAAATAAACTAACTTTTAGAAAGATATTTTAAGGTAATAATTTTTATTGGACTGCCTCATTGAATTGTAAACAGGAATTCATGTTGAGTCAAACCAGTTATCTATACATTCTATACAAATAAATAAATTATAATTAAAATTATAAAATAAACCAGCTTAGTACTACACACATACATTTAAAAAAAAGGTTGCCCCCCAATAGGATTCTCTCCTGTATCGTGGATGCTTTTACAAACACAAATTCTCACATACACAAATGCCCAGTCCTGGAAAATCTACCTGTAAGTCCTCCATGTGGGGATCGAACCTACAACACGTGACTCAGAATCGCTCAGCTGCTACGCCAAAGATTTACACACAGCAAGCACTCCTCTGCCTTATCCTCAGAGAAACACAGGCGTGATTTTGTATTTCTTTTTCCTCTAAGTACCCACGATATTTTCGATAAACAGAAAACCTGTGATACCATATTAGCTCTGAAAGAATGGTGCTCACATTATCTGCACGATACAGCCGAGGCGCCACCTCGTTTAGATAGCCCACTCATTTAGCAACTAACACTGTGGACACACCGGGCAACGTATAAGCAACACATAAACAACATCATAGAAATTATTTTAGTCATTTTTTTTTTAAGAACTTTCATTAAAAATTGCCTTTTATTCTGGCCCTTCCCAAAAAAAAGCAAAACCATTGCAAAAGAGTAATATACTTAAACGCAATACATATTAGTTTTCGTCATTGGTCGCTCAGACATCTGCTAGATACGAAAGTGAGATGCATCGAAACGGTTGAATCTGTTGTCTAACTAGTGCATAAATAAGGAACGCACGACACATAAAAACTGTTTGATAACGAGCCCAGTAACTAATAATTAGATATATCGGTATCCGATGATATCTGGATACCGGAGGCCCAAACCTATTTAAAAGGCGGGCAACGCACTTGTGACTCCTCTGGTATTGCGGATGTCCATGGGCGGCGGTAATCGCTAACCATCAGTCGATCCGTCAGTTCTTTTACACCACTATCAATAAAAAAAATCGACAACGACGACAAATGTAATGGATAGAAAGCAACTTCTTTTCGAAAGATTATTTAACACGTCTTCAGGCTTTCATAGCTGTTCTAGTCTAGGTTTACGCCAGTAATCCAAAGGTTTCTCACCTGAAACAAACAATTTAGGATAAAATTATTAAGTTAATTATATTTCCCGAATGCACTACGGTGGTGACTATCACATGATATTAGTATATTAGAGACATTAAAAAAATCTTAATCCAGTATGATCCCATAAAGGTGCTTAAAATGTTTGCTTTCTTATACTCTATTCTGCACCTACGCATATAATTCACACACATACAGTCATTATGATTGCGAGATTTGACAAAATCGCGCAACTGTGAGCACACATTTTGTTGCTTCGTGAGTGTATACACAGCCTTACACCAGCTGAATTATTCCGGTAAAACTACACATTTACCTGTCTCCCTCTAACGGATACAAAAACGCACGTAAGAGAGAGACAGCGCGATATATTTTGTAAGTGATCATTACGGATTAAGTATTATTATGGTTTTGCTATGTGTTGAAGAGCCACTTGTCACGTGAGCCGAGTGCCGATAAAAGATTGAGGTATTAGACGCTCCTTAGAGGTGATAGAATAACTATAGTTTTGATATAGAGAGTGCATTTGAAGTGAGATTGAGTGAAAGTAATGGCATTCAATGATATTAGAATGCAAGTAATAGGTATGAACTGAATGATGACTGTGAAAGATAGACTAGTGATTGGACTGCCACACACTTCAACCTTTTTTAAATCACGTGACTTGATAAACATCTACACTATAGAGGAAAGATATTTTAATTGTTTGTTTTTTTGTTTGTATTGAATAAGCCCCAAAACTACTGGACCGATATGAACATTTTTTTTACTATTAGAAGCCGAAATTATCCCTGATGAACATAGGCTACTTTTTACCGCGGAAAAATGCTTCATTCCTACGAGAAAACGGGTACAGCCGGACCGGGCAGCTAATTATACTATAATCTGAGCCCCCATTTTAAAAGCAGTGGATCAGTATAAAGATTGATGATCGGAACACAAATGTCTCGATACTTTACATTATTACCTTATGACTTAATAGTTCAATGGTCATATAACTAGGCTATCACCAAAGGCTATCACTGCTTATTTACGTAACATTATTTATGAATCATTTTATTTGAATATAACCTGTAGCCCAAAGCGATACCTTTGATCTTTCTATGATTCGCTGTAAATATTCCTGTCTAATAATAACCTTGTAGGCACACCTGCCCGCGGGTAACGGAACCCATGTCTTGGGTTCAAATCCCACCTGAGCCTTTTCTTTTTACCTTAATAATCGGATATGGATGTAACAATATAATGTAAGTAATATTGACGTAAAAGACAAAGCTAGCGGTGAAACCTTTTCTACATAACATACCATCACGCTTGTATTCCCCGAAGGGTTAGGCAGAGGTGTACACCCACAGTTCGCCGGTATGTTAAGGTCCCATGTAATAGGGGGCGAGCCTATTGCCATTAACCGGGCACAATTTCCAAACTCCGAGCTGCTACTGAGAATTTCATAGAAAAACCCAATAACACTGCTCGACCTGGGAATCGAACCCAGGATCTCTAGCGTAGCAGTCGCACTTGGGACCACTAGACTAACTTGGCAGTAAGTACCTATTGTACATAACAAAATATAAACAGTAACTAGCTATTACTCGTGACTTCGTCCGGCTTTATGAACCAAATGTCTTTTCTTGAGATGCAATCTATCTCTTTGCTAAATATTATTATGATATGTTCGTTTTAGACGCGAAAAAGAAAATGGATTTCAGCGCGTATTAGTTTGGATGGATGGATATATAGGTATGTTTTTTTTTATTCGGGATAAAATATATTAAATATAGATATATATATAGTAGTTGACATTTATGAGAGTAGCAGTAGATAATTTTAGTTTGCCATAAGTACACGTGACTACACTGAAGCTGTCCAGTGTAAACTAACCTCGCATTGTACAGCTTTCCATACAAGGAAAGGCCAGCGTATACTGGAAAGTTATAGCTTAATGTATAGTCGTACATACATAAACAGAGAAAATTAAAAAAGATAATTATTTCACGTCAACTTCATCCTGACCTTTTTCAACGTATCCCTTCAAGTAACAAAATACTGTGCGTTTTGCTGAATTAAATACACAAACCCGAACCTCATTACTACTTTATGCATGTATAGAAAACGATAGTTCTGTTTATTCCAATACTTACCCCTTTACGATCAAAAGTCAAACTGTTTACTTGTAGTTATTATGGAGTTTGGCAGATGGCGCCACAGTCTATACCCTCACAAGTTTCCGCACTACACTGAGCCAACTTTGGTGCACAAACATCCCACCAATAATTTCAGTGCCAGCGTGGTGAGCTGAAACGATATGATTTGGAAACTTCACGCAAAAACAAGGCGGTGCAAAATTAAATGAGCTCAGTTTTGTAAACTTTTAAGCTTACGCTACTATTTACTCTTAATTAACGTCACACAGAGTAGTAATTTTTGCCGATATTTTCCGTCCACGGGTGACAAAAAAAATACAAATAAATTGATTCTTTTATAGTAAAGATAATCTAACAATACCTCTAAAACTATCACGCAAATATTGTTAGTTTTAATTTCGCAATTCGAAGAGGGCATCAAAAATCTCCATGTGCATTCTGCTGGCAGATTATATAGAAGGCTGGCTGCATTCACTTTTTTGTTATCGGTGTCAATCACCAAAAATTGAGACAAACAAACAAAATGGGTTACGCAATAGAAAATCAATAGTTCTGTCCTTTTTTAGCTAAAGCACAAATTTATTATGCTATTTCTTTCTCGCCCATGAGATAATACCTAATGTTCAGTACCTACACAAGTAAATATTATACCTGCGATAGCTATTAAACTTCACGAACTGAAACTCCGAATATATCCTGAAAGTTTCGAAACAGACGAGTTTATTCAAAATACTCATACATGTATCATTTTTTTTTGGAAAAGATTACTAGCAATCTGGTTCGCACATTACTAGTATTATTTTTAACCCCTCGTGCTAAGCTAAACGCTTGTGTTACGAGTGGGTTCACGTCGGTAGTGCAATGGGTGGGTTTCGAACCGGCAACCACATGATCGCAAGCCCTAGCCATTAGACTGCTGCCGTTTACATAAATCTAAATAAATATATTGCACCACATTGTAAAAAATATAAAACAGGCTATCGTATTGAACACCGATACTGCGACAAATGGGCTATTTAGATAAAACGCGGGACGAAGCATGAATCTACTTAAACACGCCGAGTACAAATCGTTTACACCAATGTTAAGGTTCGGACACACCGCAGTAATAGACACTTTAAAACCCTAATAATACGCGTATTTACACATAAACATATACATACCATCACGCCTGTATTCGCCGAAGGGTTAGGTAGAGGCGTACTAATGTACACCCACAGTTCTCCGGTATGTTTAGGTCCCATGTAATAGGGAGCGAGCCCATTGCCATTAACCGGGCACAAATTCCTAACTCCGAGCTGCTACGGGGAATTTCATAGAAAAACCCAATAATACTTTGCTCGACCTGAGAATCGAACCCAGGACCTCTAGCGTAGCAGAC
This sequence comes from Acronicta leporina, assembly GCA_947256265.1. Lineage (NCBI taxonomy): Eukaryota > Metazoa > Arthropoda > Insecta > Lepidoptera > Noctuidae > Acronicta > Acronicta leporina. The sequence goes on along the minus strand of OX366537.1, from coordinate 265,558 downwards.
GCGCTCTGGACTAATTGGCTAATGAGGCAGTGTTTACACGCCCAACCTACCTCGTTGATTAACATTAATAAATGTTAAGAACAAGAACATCACATATATTCAGAGTCGGTGGTCTGACGACAACCTATTGCATCCTCAGTGGACTCCATCGAACAAAAAAGAGAAATCATTTCATAAACAATAATCTGATCCTCCTCCTGTAAACAATCGTTAAAATTTTTACTAAATTTCTCAAATTTCTAGAAATACACTAATGTTGGTTCGAACAAAAATCTCGAATGGATGGAAATAAACTTGTGACAAAGCTCTCATAAACCAACCGATAGCAATAATGTTGTATCGGTTTCTACTTTCCTAATTTAATAATAAAAAAAATATAATTACCGCTCAAGATTTTCAAGTCATTGTATCATTAATATTCGGAAACAACGCAACACGTAAATACACATTCCAATTCTAAATTCTATAAAAAAGAGAACGGTTATAAAAGCCATTCGTGCAGCGAGCAACCCTTTAAAAAGTATCATTAAAGCTTGTAAGTTATGCGATCAATAAAAAGTCTAAAGCCTTTTCCGCTTGTGTGCGCTTCCCTTAAGAACAGACTCAGGCGCTGCCTCATAAATATCATCTTAAGGTTTTGTGATAGGACCGTACCAACAATTCGTTTTGTAAGACAAACGATTACTTCTATTACGAGAGATAGCCATACTAGAGGTGTTTTTTATCGATATTCATGTCAATAAATGTTATCTCTTCTTCTTCTCTGTCTACTATTATAAAATTGTAAAAAAGCTGTGTCTGTATATTGAAGACTAGCTTCCGCCCGCGACTTCGTCCGCGTGGAATAGTTACTGAGTCTTAGCGGGATCATAGCCTATAGCCTTCCTCAATGAATGGACTATCTAACAACGAAAGATTTTTTCTAATCGGACCAATAGTTCCTGAGATTATCGCGTTCAAGCAAACTTGGCAGGTGGCACTTGACAGGTGGTAAGAAGATGATGATCCCCTTCAGCGGCTTGTATGTTTTGATTGAAGCTCACTTCAAGATATAGCCAATATTGTTGGTTGATAATTGAGTATTGAGTATCCGAGCGGAACTTTAGTAAAATATGTCACGGGAACAGGAATAATAAAAGAACGCTAAATGAGGATATGTCCTTTAGAGCGTTTGTTGGGTCCGAGCGGACCGAGCTTGGGTCCTACAATACATATAATACAAAACAAACGCTCTAAAGGCTAATGAATAACGTATTCATTTAGATAAGGATTAATATAACATAACATAACATACCATCACGCCTGTATTCCCCGAAGGGTTAGGCAGAGGCGTACTAATGTACACCCACAGTTCGCCGGTATGTTTAGGTCCCATGTAATAGGGGGCGAGCCTATTGCCATTAACCGGGCACAAATTCCTAACTCCGAGCTGCTAATGGGAATTTCATAGAAAAGCGTAGCAGTCGCGCTCAGGACCACTTGGCTAATGAGGATTAATAAAAACACCTTCGCAAATAATGCATTTGGAATTTTAGAACAAAGTTAGCATAAAAAAGGTTATAGTGAGCCAACCTTAAAAGATAGACATATGCTGTCGCGTACTTTTTTTTAGAACTTTTAAAGAGGAACAATTCTGTCATATATGATTTTTGCGAAACTTTAACCGTTTACGCAGCGCACGCATCGGAAGCTCTCAAAAGGAAAAAAACCCCGATTTTGAAACATTCTTCATTGATGCTCCGCTCCTATTGGTCTTAGCGTGATGATATATAGCCTATAGCCTTCCTCGATAAATGAGCTATCTAACACTGAAAGAATTTTTCAAATCGAACCAGTAGTTCCTGAGATTAGCGCGTTCAAGCAAACAAACAAACAAACAAACAAACAAACTCTTCAGCTTTATATATTAGTAAGTATAGATATTAAAAAAAACAAGTGGGTTAGGGTATATAAACGAATCCGAACACAAAAATGTGATTTTTAAAATTCTTGTCTGTTTGTCTGTTTGTTACGGGTTGGCGCAAAAACTACTGAATAGATTTTAATTTTGTTATCACTGTTAGAAAGTATGTGAGACTTTAAGTTTTGCGGAAAGGATTGATTTTACGATCATTATGAAGATTTTATCAATTTATTGAAAATACTTTAAAATATTAAAGACACGGTATTTCTAAGTAAATATTGATAATTCAAAACTGATTATTAATGCATTTTAGTAAAATCAATTTCCTTTTTTTTTTTATTCATAATACCTATATAAACTTTGGAATAAAAGTACAAGGTTGTAGAACATTTAGAGTCATAGACCATGAAGTTGTTGGGGTATACGTTTGTGTTCGCTTTCTTCGGGTTCATTGGCCATGTGGTCTCTAACCAGGAAGAGAAACCCTTCGGTTTGTATTATTTTTTGTAATCATTGATGTTTAAATGATGATCCTATAATTTACCAATTTAAGTTTATTTTCCTACTAATATTTTATATGCGAAAGTTTGTGAGGATGGATGGATGGATGGATGTTTGGTACTCTTTCATGGCAGAACGGCTGAAAATTTGGCACAGTGATAGTCTGGAATAACACATGGGCTACTTTTTATCTGAAGTCCACGCAGACGAAGTCGCGGGCAGAAGCTAGTAATTTAATAATTCGTAATGTCAACTTATTTGGTGCACAAGATACAGGCGTCTAGTTTGGGTCCATCAGAAACTCTTAAATATTGTAAAGTTTATTTGGGAAATAAATGTAAAAACAAGATGTAACATCCTCCTCCTCAAGGGTAGAGTTAGTCGAGTGATGTAAATATGACTCTGAACTTCACGTGGGTACAGTCAGTGTTGATATACAAAAATATTTAAAGATATTAGGAAAATATACACCAACCAGCTACATTGACGGCTTCTACCTTCGTCTACGTAACAGGACGTAATTGACAGAACGCAAGAGCCTAGCAGAATACCAGCGCCGCGTCATATTACTATGATGTGGCATATGCTGAGCTATGGTCATGATGTGAGAACAAAATAAACATGTTTCTTTCTTTCTTTCTTTCAAGAGAGTAAGTGAGATAACATGTTTAAAAGAGTACGCTTCCCTGACCGCGCATGCGCCTAGCTGCCGTTTTCAGCGTAAACTTGAAATGTGAATCCACTTGATTTGCGTTTTCGGTTTTCTTTTCTACAGTTGTACATTCTTATAAATATAAAGCATTGCAATGCATTGCCTCATGTTTTATTATAATCGTTCCAAGGCACACATACTTACATCTCACTCACTCAATGAACTCGGGTTGTCAAACCAAACCAAATAAACGCGTGGTGGGAAAATACTCAATATTATGACATTTTTCAGAAGTTATCTTTCCCATTCCCATAATATAATCTACTAGCTTCTGCCCGCGACTTCGTCCGCGTAGCGTGATGATATATAGCCTTCCTCAATAAATGGGCTATCTAACACTGAAAGAATTTTTCAAATCGGACCAGTAGTTCCTGAGATTAGCGCGTTCAAGTAAACAAACAAACAAACTCTTCAGCTTTATATATTAGTATAGTATAGATTTACTAATATATAAAGCTGAAGAGTTTGTTTGTTTGTTTGCTTGAACGCGCTAGTCTCAGGAACTACTGGTCCGATTTGAAAAATTCTTTCAGTGTTAGATAGCCCATTTATTGAGGAAGGCTATAGGCTATATATCATCACGTTACGCGGACGAAGTCGCGGGCAGAAGCTAGTCATTCCATATAATAATAATCTGGCTATTCTTTTGCAGCGTGCTATTCCCATCGAGAGTGTGCCCTCACTCTAGGACCCAACTGCTTCTGTTTGAAACAACCACGTCAGCACCACGGGGAGTGTCTGTGCAAATTAGACCCAGACATACTAAAGAACGGTAGTACTTTGTTAATACGTCGTAAATGATATTAAATTGAATGATATTGAATTAAACTGTCTCTTTAGCTGAGTGGTCCTGGGCGCGACTGCTACGCTAGAGGTCCTGGGTTCGATTCCCAGGTCGAGCAAAGTGTTATCGCCCCCTATGGGCTACCGGCGAACTGTGGGTGTACATTAGTACGCCTCTGCCTAACCCTTCGGGGAATACAGGCGTGATGGTATGTTATGTTATAAATGATATTTATTTATGTAAATACATCTTGAAAAGACACTTTTACAAGGCAATATTTAAAAAAAAAATTACTAGTCGGTGCCGGCATTTCCTAGCTGAAGAACTCTGAGAAGAAACAGAAACTTAGAGAATCATGGTCTCTTTTAAAGTCCAGACAGTAGTGATTGTATAAAAATATATATGAGAGTGTAACAATGTAGGCCTTTTGAATATAGAGCCATAGCAGCTATGAGTAGACCAGTCCTAACTGACGGCACGCATACATCAGTCATCGTGTAGCTCAACCATTATTTAGGGAGCTCAACGATTTATCGCACGACGATACCAGATCAGCATAAAAAATTCAGTCCATCACTATCCGCTATCATGAAACTCAACCACTCTTTAGTGCTGGCGTGCTAGTTGAAGGCGCCATTTAAGTAGCATACTAGCAACATGCGTGCGGGAACTCCTGTGGGGAAATTTGAGTTACGGAAAGTAAGTGTATGATTGAAAGGAGGAGATATTTATTATCTCCTCCAAGTGACCAAGATTAAATATAGAAGCAATACTTGCAATGCGTAATTGACAAAAAAACAATTTTAAAACCAAGCTTCATTTCCAGAATTATATTTCTTATATTGATTGATTTCAGAATGCAGTTTTGATAGCGAATGTAAATCCGTGGGCTACGAACTATGCTACTGCTCGAGAGAAGGCGACCAGCCCACCGGCAAGTGCAAATGTGTTCAGCCACTTCTCGGTTGAAATTAAGGAACACAATGTTTACAGAAGTCCAAATAACACAATAAAGAGCATTTTAAACTAAGCGTGTCATTATTATAAACCGCTTAGGTACAGCACCGTCGAAATAATTGTACGCGTATCTGAATCTATAGCCGTTCCGAACTGCCGCGCAGGTTAAGGGCCTGTTTCACCACCTCCCTATCTACCAGATAAATTCAAAATTGGAACAGGATTTGCATGTATTTTTGTGTCAGATAATTAATTTACCGGGAACTTATCAGAAGGCGGTGAAACAGGCCCTAAATCGCTTAGCTATGTGTTAAGACGATAGTAACGAGCTTTTTTATATGACGACCTCTGTGGTTTAGTGGTTTGAGTACCAGACTGCTGACCATGAGGTCGTGGGTTCGATTCCCACAGGACACAAAATTATGTGTATATAATCACATAATTATGTGATGAATATAAATGTTTGTGTTCGTCTGGGTGTTTCTTATGTATGTATTTACAAAAATAGTAAATAAATATTATATCCATTGTCTAGTACCCATAGTACAAGCTCTGCTTAGTTTGGGACTAGATGGGTGCTGTGTAAAAATGTCCCAGAATATTTATTTATTTATATTAAAGTTTATCACTGCACAAACACTTGGTGCTAATTTCAGACGCTCACAGTTAATATCTCTTCTTCTCTACTATTATAAAATTGTAAAAAAGCTGTGTCTGTACATTGAAGATATTTAAAAAGAAAACAAGTGGGTTAGGGTATATAAACGTATCCGAACCCAAAAATGTGATTTTTAAAATTCTTGTCTGTTTGTCTGTTTGTTACGGGTTGGCGCAAAAACTACTGAATAGATTTGAATTTTGCTATCATCTTTAGAAAGAATATGCTTCAACTTAAAAACTGGTGAGCTTTATATCTTAATTAATTAAATGGATCCTGAGATACAGCTTGACCTCTCTGATGTGTATAGATCCATACAGAGAAGAAATCATCCCTGTTGGTTTTTATTATTTTTGGGATCCATTTCTAATTCAGCTTCACGTAAGCAAAGCAGCAGGCAAAAGCTAGTATATAAATAAAGTTATTCATATATCGAACTGTATAATTAAGTATGCCTTTTCTTTCTCCCACCCTCACAACATTCTAAGCAGGATCCCCAATATTTGCGTATTAACCAATCCACAACCAAGCGTTTCGTGTATAGTTCCTAAACAGGCACGTCACGTCAAAGGCAGGTTCTAGAGTCAAAGCCTCACCTGTAATGCCGACATTGCAGACGAACCTAATCTATGTCAACTGTTGTCTATCTGCGGAGATGGCAGGATATGTCATACCAACGAAAAACCTCATTTATAGTCAAGTCGAATTAATTTTCTGCCTACAAGTACGACAAGGATGATCGCCTAGCGATATGACCATTGGACTGCCAAGAAAAAGGTCTCGAGTTTAAATCCAAGGCACGGACCTCTGACTTTTAGTTAATTATCACGCGCTTAAACGGTGAAGGAAAACATCGTGAGGAAACCTGCACGTCTGCGAGATTTTCTCGACGCTCTGTGAAGTCTGCCAACCCGCATTAGGCTAGCGTGGTGGACTATAGCCTAATCCCTCTCATTGTGAGAGGAGACCCGTGCCCAGCAGTGGGACATATAATGGGTTGACTATGTATACAAGTACTTAGGTACAAAAGTACTTGTATGCAGAAAATGAATATCCTAGCCTAGAACAGGTCAAAAAAAAAAATTAAGTAGGATTAATATCGTAAATGTACAAAATAAGACTCTCAAAAGATATTATTGTGACAAAGAATATACAAAAGTATAATAACTGTATTCGTATTAGTGCACTTATTCTAACATAAACTATCTATAAAATTTAAAGAAGCGGCGGTAGCCTAATGGTTAGGGCGTCGGACTTGCGATCATGTGGTTGCCGGTTCGAAACCCACCCATTGCACTACCGACGTGAACCCACTCGTAACACAAGCATTTTAGCTTAGCACGAGGGGTTAACAAGAATACTAGTAATGTGTAATCCACACTGCTAGAAAGCGTTTTTTTTTTTTTAAAAGTGACGTAATGGGACTTATTGACGGGCATCGAAAAGCAAAATGCCACTAAAAACATAACTTGTAAAAAAACCAAGTCTCGCAACTCAGTTCTTCTATCGTAAAAAGTTGTGAGATAAAAATCTTTTATGTTTTAAATAAATAGATTGACTTAGCCATCTTCGTCGGTCTTCAGAATTGGGTCCGACCAAGATAAAAAGTAGCCCTTAGGTTATTCCAGACTATAATCTATCTTTGTGCCACATTTTATCCTGATCCGTTCAGCCGTTCTGGCGTGAGTGACAAACATCCTCACAAACTTTCGCATTTATAATATTAGTAGGATATTGGTCACCTGAGGCATGACAATTGCCTAAAAAATCCTTACTGATGCGCATTTCGCTTACTTATCCCCCTGCTTAGGTAGGTTAGAATTCCCTCTCAAGACCCACGAGTGACGTCAGGAAAGTATAACAAATGACTTACAAGTCAATATGCAATGTAGTAATTACCAACTTGCAATAAATATCATATAGGTACATAACAATTATAAGATATATAATATATAATTAGCAATGGGATGTGTCTAGTAGAAAGATTGGACACTATCACGCGGTCCAACCGAAATTAGCTGACAAACCCTGGTTCTTTCGTTATAAGTTTCTAAAACGGTCTTATCCGTTTTATGTCGAATACGCTTAGGCCATTGCTGCACCCCTGTCTTTCTACAAATAATCCGTGTTAGGGACTCCTCTCCCTGTGAGTGCGGAATCGATGAAGGTTCTCTGGATCATATTTTTTTCGTTTGCCCAAATAATATTTCATCCCTTGACCTATCTCCTTCCGAAATTAAAGGTCCCTCTCCCAATTAACTTCTCATGTCTTCTGACCTATCCTTCCCCCAAAATATTTGAAGCCTTCATGATCTTCATTCGTAGCAACAACATTAAACTTTAGTATCTTCCCTCACTGAGCTCTAACATCATTCTATTATGATTTAATGTTCACTGTTTATTCATCCTATTGTTCTTTTTTAAATTGATGTTTAGACACACACACGTTTTTCCATCTCACTTCGTATGTAGCTGAATTGTCGTCATCGGCAAACTAGCCAATCAAAAAAAAAAAAATTTCAATTACCGGCATGGTGTTACAGAGTAGCGTCACGAATCCACAACAACATATTATGAAAATAATCATACTATAGTGGTATATGGTATTTCGATATAGATAATGAATTAAGCATAAATACATTATATATAAATCGATTTCACAGAACAGTACTATATATACTGGCAATGCAATCAACATGATTGCAGAATATATGGAGTCATTGACCATGAAGTTGTTAGTCGTGTTTGTGTTCGCTTTCTTCTGCCTAATTAATCTTGGCAATACGATGATTCCGCCTCCATCCGACAGTACGTTTATTTCATTTATTTTTTTCTAATAATTATAATATTGTATTCTATAAGCTGTAATAGTAATGAAGCTGCCTCATTAGTCTATTGGTCCCAATTGCAACTGCTATGCTAGAGGTCTTGGGTTCGATTCCCAGGTTAAGCAAAGTATTAAAGGGTTTTTCTATGAAATTCTCAGTAACAGCATGGGGACCATGCCTTTATATAGTGATGTTCCGAGATACATTTTTTTATGGGATTGGGGGGCAAACGAGCTGACGGATCACCTGATGGTAAGCGATAACAGCCGCCCATGGATACCCGCATCACGAGAGGAGTCACAAGTGCGTTGACCGCCTTTTAAAAGGGTTTGGGCCTCCGGTAACCTCACTCACTCGGCGAAACACAACGCAAAAGTTGTTTCACGCCGGTTTTCTTTGAGTCCGTGGTATCACTCCGTTCGAGCCGGCTCATTTGTGCCGAAGCATGGCTCTCCCACGTGAAAAAAAGACATACCTACCCGGTAGTGTACGGGACGAAGGCTGTGCTTGATGTATTGGTGAGCCAGTGTAATAAACATATAGTAATAGTCCACAACGCTGGTTTAGTGCGCGTTGGTCATTATACATTAATTGATTTTTTTCCAGTTTGCACGTCGGATAAGGACTGCGGGCGTTTCTGTTACTGTATAAAGCAGGAGCACCACTACAGCGGGGAGTGTCAGTGCGTCATGGATCCTTACTATTTGAAAAGTAATTGTGTTTATGTATATGACTCACACTGACTGCGCCATGCGACTTCGCTTGCCGTAATCTCCAGAAATGACATGCAAATCTCATTAGTGCGTTAGCCGAGAGATCTAATTGATATTGGATTCTTCTCCATTCTGCACCTCATCCTTTGGATTTATATCCAGATAATGGCAATAAGATCGCCCTCTCCATCTGCTCCTTCCGCGTTGGTGTATGCCATTAGTGGAATTTGGTTATCAGTTTGGTCCATCTTTCGCCTGAAATGCGACGTATGTGTCCAGCTCAATTCTATTTCAGCACGCCAGCTGACCGCGGCACACAAACTTTACCACCAAAAATAACTGAAATATATACACATACATATTTTCACGCCGGTTTCCTATTGGGGTAGGTGGAGACTATAGATTTCCACTTGCTACGATCGTGGCACACCACTTTCGCTTCATCTACGTTCATTAGCCTTCTCATGCATGATCGTTATGTATTTATACAAAATACATTTTAATTTCCAGCTTGCTATATGGATTATGACTGCATAGATGAGTCTCGAGGAATGTGCAAATGTGTGAAGGTGGGTTCAGAGGCCGGCGGCCACTGCAAATGTCTAGAACCTCTTCTTGGTTAAAATGGGGGGAAAAAATGCTCGCTTTTGAGTGAGGAGACAAATTAAAGAGTGCTGCCAATTGAAACGTGTTTTGAATTATCACCAGCATTCCACTGCTTCTTTGTTCTCTATTTCCCCGCCTATCAGTGAGTGCTAGACGCTATGACCATTGGACTGCCTTTTTTTTTTTTTTTTTTTTGTGCGTGTGGAAAATCCTCATGGACTTCCGCCGCCCGGGGAGGCGGCGGGGCGTGTCGGACTCCACCCAGAGTGGGTGACCTACCGACTAAAAACCACACGGTGTTCCTTCCTGCACCTTTGCGTCGGGGGCTACGGGAAACAGAGAATTCGTCCGCGGCCCCCGAACCATTGGACTGCCTAGTCTAAGGTCTCGAGTTCGATTCCAAGGCACTATAGACTATAGCCTAATCCCTCTCATTCATAATTTTATGAAAATAAGGTTTCTATATTAAATGCGCTATAGCAACAGTTGCTTGCTGAGAGTTGCTTATCTTTTATAGCTGAATCTATACCTAAAAATCACGGGCCATGTTATTTCTTTACTCTTAATTAACGGCAAGGTGCAAGGGGTACAATTCCCAGCCCCTACTACGAGCACCGCGCTGAATACTGATGCGTATCGAGTTCGCACGTAATTACACGCTCGCGTGCGCCGCGGTGAGAACCAATAGTTACACCGGTGATCACCAAGTCGCACACAGAATTAGTAAGTGCAACAAATTGAAAAGTTTTTTTATAATTTGAAAAAGAAACTACTTCAGTAATACTACTCTAGAAATTAGTGACACCCGTTTCAATCAGCTGTTTTTGGGAACAGCTGATTGAAACGGGTGTCACTAATAGAATTGGCTGTCATATTGTTGCTTAGCGCCTACTCAATATATTTAGAAACCTTATTTTTGTAGTGAGCTTATAGTGGCATAAAAAAAACGGTGTCCAAAAATTTTAGTCACCAATTGCGGTTATAGTAAGTATTTTTCACGTGCGGGTACGGGTTAGAATAATATTCCTCACTACCTTTCAGATAGGCATCTCGTAAGAGCCGAGACAATATCTGACTTGCTCGGTGGTAGGAACTCTATGGCTCTGAGTGGCTGGCGACCACCCTTACGTCGGAGTCTGTCGTAAAGCACCTTGTGTGTTTCGACTATTGCACATGAGAGCCAGTTCCCCCTCGTTTGCTGCGGCTCTGGCAGTCTGCAGTCTGTAGGAGCTTTTCTGCAACGCATCAGCAACTCCTCTGGTGTTGCTGATGTCATGGGTGACGAGGAATAGGTAAGAAGTAACTTACCACCAGGTGGCTCGTCAGCAGGTTTGCCTACTCAAACCATAAAAAAATTGAGGAGGAGGAGTGTACAGTGCATTTAGGCTCGAAGCATGCGCCTAAATGGGAGAAGAATATATTAGAGATTATTTCATTAGCAAACTTTGGTTAATTTGCCACACAAACCAAATTCAATAGCAAAACTACAAACTTTTTTCAACGTACAAACGTTTCAACAAAATATCTAAATGAGCATTACATTCCCAGTTTCCACGTTGCATCTAGATTAGAACATTTCCAACGTATTTCGTTCCTCTCGTCCTAAATGTCCAACTGATTTCAAAACGTCACCGGTCATCCGAAGCCACCCGAACTGACCCGAGCGCGCCCGGAGTCAGCCGACGTCGCCCGACTGAACACGAAACTCGATTTAATCCTCGGCATGTGAATAATTCAATGTCTCTGTTACATATTCAAGAGTATTCCAAGATTCCTTTTTGCATTCTCATATAAATCTTAGCATTGGAATAAATTAAAAGAGGTGTCATGTGACGTGTCATTGAATGTGAAACGACAGGATTTGCATTAAACATTGCTTTGAGAGGGATGAGGAGGCCCGCGGGAGACACATGTAAATGGTATTTGTTTTATTTAGGTGTTGAAACCAGACACGATTTATATAAGTGAATTAAGATAGACTTGCGAGATAAACGAGTTGACCTGTTTTAGTGGAATCACAAATAAAAAACAGTCGTGGTGAACTACAGTTAAATTTGTAATGTTAGAGTCCTAAGACCTAGTTGGTTCGAGAGCCAGTATTTTAACTTACTTTTCTTTTCTTTTTTTAAAAAGCTAAGCTGTGTACAGGGGTTACCCTGTACACAGTACAATATTATTGCACTCACGCAGCAAAACTCTTTTGTCCCAATTTATACTTATTTTAACGTTCAGTTAGTTCGTGTTTCGGTAACAAGACAACAGTACGTGCTTCTTACATAAAATCATAACAAACATCATTACATTTAATTTTACAAAGTCAATGATCCTTATTATTAACTGCCTCATTAGCCAAGTGGTCCTGAGCGCGACTGCTATGCTAGAGGGCCTGGGTTCTATTCCCAGGTCGAGCAAAGTGTTATTGGGTTTTTCTATGAAATTCCCAATAACAGCTTGGAGTTTGGAATTTGTGCCCGGTTAATGGCAATAGGCTCGCCCCCTATTACATGGGACCACAGGGACACCCACAGTTCGCCGGTATGTTTATACCGGCGAACTGTGGGTGTACATTAGTATGCCCCTGCCTAACCCTTCAGGGAATACAGGTGTGATAGTATGTATGTATGTATGTATCCTTATTATATCGGTTTAGTGCAAGCAAGTGTATTATTTGACTCCTATTATTAAACTATCAGTTGTGTGGTAACTAGAACATACTAACTACAACATCAAACAATGGCGCTCGATCTTACTAACGTGGACGGCATTATGCTGTAGCTGTCCACATTGACCTATTGACAACACAGTGTCACGTGCCGATAATCTATGACACTATCGATACACGATTGCCTCGCTCTCGGAGTCTCGGTCCTGCCAATAACCATTACAGGCAATGCTCTAAGGTATTGGCTCCACTGATCTCGGTATACTGATGAGGCAGCTCTATGCGTAGGCAATCATTTCGTGACTAGATTGTTGACTGTCAAATTATTATATAAGTAATATTTTAAACAGTCACATACACATGCTCCCTTAGATGTCATTGCTTGCGGTAGCGTCATTCTCCGGGTCACCTCCTTCCCTCTAAAATGACGAGTGGGGTGATGGATGATCCAAGCGTTATGCTCGTGAACGGGTGCTGCTTGTGGTGACTGGTGGACTTGCTGGCTATGGTTTCTTAATACATTTGTAGCTTTTTAAAAGTTAACTGAATCGCCTTGTAGGTTCTAGTTATGCATATCATCACTGATCGTGTAGGCAGATTCACTGTTTTTAAAAGTTATAATTGTCATGTAAACTAAAAGAAAGGAGGCTTACTAATATTATAAATACCTACTGCTTGAAAAATAATAATAATAACATGTGCGCCAGCTGACAGTAGCAATGTATAAATTATAAAGTACCCCAAACAATGATTTGAATTATATTTTGTGCAACGCCTTAGTAACTTAGCAGACAGAAATGTGTTTGCTGGGGAGTTTGTTGCGCCGCTTCTTCCCAGCGAAAACACTAGGAAGCGGTGAAGGGCGGGCGTTTTGGGGGTGTCTACTTATAATGTAAAAATGACGTTCAAAAAGTATTACCTGGGCCCCAAGTCTGCTAATTTAACGTGTCAAAATCGTCACTCAGTGGCTTCAGAATTGTTGATTTTTGACAGTTTTGTCTACAAAATCTGTCAGTTCTTATGTCATTTAGTGCCATTGAACGACCATTTTGATACAACTGAAATAGCAGACTTGGGCCCCTGGTAGTCTGAATAAATGATTTTGACTTTGACATAATCCAGTAATGACAGGTTAGTCTGGACAACGTTAACTGTTGTACAATATTGTGTACTAGCTTCCGCCCGCGACTTCGTCTGCGTGGAATAGTTACTTAGCGTGATGATATATAGCCTATAGCCTTACTCAATAAATGGGCTATCTAACACTGAAAGAATTTTTCAAATCGGACTAGTAGTTCCTGAGATTTGCGCGTTCAAGTAAACAAACAAACAAACAAACTTTTTAGCTTTATATATTAAAAGTATAGATAAAGCTGTCCTTACAATTACTACAAACTGGACCGAGTATTGGGAGAGCATTTGGCAACTGCCTATTCAGTTCATTTCAATCCGTTCGCGTAGTGATGTTGATCAACAAATGGCCGACATTTGGCGGACGGCGCTACAATAGGGTTGTGCCAGCATCGATATCGACGTCCCAAGTCACTATGGCTACTGGCGACATCTATCGTTTAATTGTCGGTGATTTGTCGACGATTTGGTGACGATTTGTCGACGCTGATAGCTGTGATCAGTGGCCTTCTATTGTGTATGTAGATGGTATTGTAAGCGTTGGTTTCAGTGCGCGGCCGTTGTTGCATTTCGGAACAGTTGCTCCGTAGTTTAAATGGAGTGATTAAATTATTATTAGAAATGACTTATCTGTGTACGCTATAAGTAAATGAACTATTCGAAGAATCGTTAAATGTCGTTATCCTAACCCTTCCCGAATTTGTTTGTTGGGATCGGCGTCCAATCTAACCAGGCGCGGCTGAGTATCATGTTCACGTTCCATTTTGTATTTTGGACTATTCAGTTGTTCAGTTATAATATTTATTTTGGTTTTCGCATAAACTGGTACTATTTTAGTAATTTTAAATAATTTTTCATAGTCTTTATTTAACTTTTTTTGTTGTTTTTTTATCAAAAAGGAGTTTCAATAACCTTATTTGCAAGATTTTTATATTATTCTTTGTGCGAGAGCCATGCTTCGCCACGAATGGGCCGGCTTGACTGGAGTGATACCATGGGCTCAAAGAAAACCGGCGTGAAACGACGCTTACGTTGTGTATCGCCGAGTGAGTGAGGATACCGGAAGCCAAAACCGTTTTGAAAGGCGGGCAACTCACTTGCGACTCTTCTGGTGTTGAGGGTGTCCATGGGCGGCGGTAATCACTTACCATCAGGTGATGCGTCTGCCCGTTTAACCCTATGCCACTATGCCATAAAAAATATCAATAGCACAAACCATACGGCTATTTAGCAGAGATTTTTTCGGTATTTCTTCTCAGAGGTCGTCAGTTAGGAAATGCCGGCGCCATCTAGTTCAAAAAAATGTAAAACATTGACTTGTAAAACTGTCTTTAAAAGATCTATTTACAGAAATAAATATCATTTATCATTATCATTTAGATATTATTAAAACCTTATTGAATCTATGAAACATTTAGTATCGAAAACTTGCATAGCGCCTCTAGCGGTCACCTTAAGAATCAGGTTGTCCGTACAAAATTGGTTTTCGCTAGCAACTACATTCACGTAGATGTGAACACAATAACTAACGGAATTTTAAAATGGGAAGATTCCATACAAACTGCCGAATAGGTACCTCTTTATAATAACAGCAAAGAGAAAATATAAACAACTAATACTTAATTATATAAATGTCTTTTTGTGATTTATTTCCATCTCCTATGAACATAAATTCCGAATGTGAAGGCAAATTTCAACCTGGCGGGTGGCACTCGCCATGGCTTTGTGGTCATAGGCTAGGTTTAAAGAATTTAATTCTCAATTGAAATATGAACAATTTGTCACTTACTTGAGAAAAATACTAGTCTTAAAACGTAATAAGTTTGTCGTCTTCAGTAACAAATCAGTTAATTACCCATCCAATGCACTCATTTCTCCAGAAGTGATTGGTCATAGCGTCTGATGTAACTAACTAGAAGACGCATCCTGCTCGCAAGTCGAATAAATAAATATTCTGCGACATTTTTACACAGCACCGTCTAGTCCCAAACTAAGCAGAGCTTGTACTATGGGTACTAGACAATGGATATAATACTTATATTTTTTTTTTTTGTAAATACATACTTATAATACATAAGAAACACCCAGATGAACACAAACACTTATATTCATCACATAAATTATTGTGTCCTGTGGGAATCGAACCCACGACCCCATGGTCAGCAGTCCAGTACTCTAACCACTAAACCACAGAGGTCTTCGAACTTCGAGAATTTTTCCTTCACGAAAATAACTATTTATATGACCCTTGTTTGAGTTAGTGTGACAATGAATACAATTTGAAATGTATCGTGTGTCGGTTCCTCGCGTCGCATTTAAGTCCTATCCGCCTCAGTGGTGTATATCCTGTTGAGCTTGTTGACGTCATAGGTGGGGCGGGGCGTGTCGCCGCCGAGCAGGTGGTGCGAGTGGTGGTGGCGCTGCGAGTACGCGCGCGGGCCCTGGTAGCCGATGTCCTTCTTGAGCAGCGCGTACAGGTGCCGGATGCGCGGGTGCACCGTCACCTTCAGCGCGGTCATGCGGTCCATCACTTTCTTCATCTGAACAAATATTTACACATGGAAATATCTTTTTGTGATTTTTTGTTTTTCACGCTAAAAGGCAAATTTCGACATGGCAGTTGGGACGCGAATTGGCTTAGTGGTCATAGCGTCTGGTGTATCAAACCAGAAGACTCAGATTCGAATCCAGCCTGCGAGCCGAATTTTTCCTTCACTAAATATATACACATGGAAATAGTTAAGAAGTTTAAGCGGAGGTAGCCTAATAGCTAGGGCGGCACACGTAACCCATCCATTGCAATACTGACGTGAACTCACTCGTAACACAAGCATTTAGCTTAGCACGAGAAGTTAACAGCATAACATAACATAACATACCATCACGCCTGTATTCCCCGAAGGGTTAGGCAGAGGCGTACTAATGTACACCCACAGTTCGCCGGTATGTTTAGGTCCCATGTAATAGGGGGCGAGCCTATTGCCATTAACCGGGCATAATTTCCTAACTCCGAGCTGCTACTGGGAATTTCACAGAAAAACCCAATAACACTTTGCTCGACCTGGGAATCGAACCCAGGACCTCTAGCGTAGCAGTCGCGGTCAGGACCACTTGGCTATTGAGGCAGTTAACAAAAATACTAGTAATGTGCGACTCACATTACTGGTAAACTTTAAAAAGTTAAAACAGAAACTTAAAACGTTGATCCATGACTAGGGTTTTCTTCTATATTGAGATTCTTGATTGCGATTAGAAACTCAAATTTTCACATATACTAACATGTAGACCCAGAAACTATCCGCAAGTTATTTATTTGACTGCATATTTGCTGCACAAGGAAATGCTAAGACATTGTTCTTAAATCCAGGACACACACAAATAATGACCGCTGACTTTTCAAAATCATGTCAAGTGCGTTTTAATTGCTTGGACGATGATGAATGGGTTATTTCGGTGGCGATATAACCCACAGCAGTAATGCGGAGCATATTTAACATTTAATTATATTAATAAGCACATGAGTCATGATTGCAAAAGTCAGAGTTACGTGCTTTTGATTTGAACTCGAGCTTCTTGACTACTTGGCAATATAATGGTCATAGCACGAGACTGAATGCAGATAAATAAATAAAATGCCAATTGCTCTGACTCCAGATAAATTGTTAATGATACTGCTTAGATGGAGGATAAAATACTTGAAGAACTAAGGAACTTGGTAGTCTGGAAGAAGGATAGGATGCTGACAGGTTGAATAGAGTCACAACTTTCGCAAGCCAGTTTCCAGAAACTGGTCCGGAAGGACTTGCACTTGGTACAATAAATAGTGTTAGACAAGAAGACTTATATGATTGCTTGCATGGTACACTCACGTGGAGGGCCAGCATCTCGTTAGGCTTCATGTAGCTGTAGTCGCGCTCCACTGTGATCGACTGTCGCGCTGAGCAAACCTGTAACATACCCTCACTGAGACAAAGTAATTGCGTCATTAGTTTGATGGTTGTACACCCTGCTACAAAAAGTTTCCATGGCGAAAACTTAACGACACTCTGACTTGCAAATCTAAGACCTCACGCGCCGTAACATGAGATTTTTATTTTTGTGACATATGCAGCATGATATTTATGATATAAAGGGGCAAAAGAGCAGATAAATCGCCTGATGGTAAGCAATTACCGCCGCTCATGGACCCGCAACCCCAGAGGATTTACAGGTGCGTTGCCAGCCTCACTCACTCGCGAAACACAACGTAAGTGTTGTTTCACACCGGTTTTCTGAGCCGGCCTATTCGTGCCGAAGCTTGCCGAAGCTCTCCCACTGTATAGTATACCTATTAATACGACCGGAAAAGTTACCAATGACTTTCATTAATCGATTGATTGATTTTCACACAGTAAAATACTCACGGAGATAAAACAAAAGACGGTGACCAGCAGTCCCATATTGGGCAGCATTTCGGCAGCACAGCACACAAGACAGGTCAACAGGTGACACCGAGCGCGCACTACTCACTGATGAGCTGAACCCCGAACTCCTCACTCTTCAAGCAACCGCCGAGATAATGGACAATGCATCAGCATTATATTCACCTAACTATTGTGTATTTTTGATTATTATTTTAGAAAGAAAATAATTTAAAAGTGATGTAATCAATGACAGTAAGCATGTTTTAGATATTAGTTATTTTTTTCACAACAATAACTGAACTAATGACTCTCTCGTGTGAGAAATATCGATTGTTATCATACTCGCTATTAGAGGACGGTAGAATTGTTGAGTCCTTTCATTGGTATGTCAACAAAGCATTATTTAGGGGAGACAAATCGGTCAGATAACTGAGATCTGTTCAAATTCAAATCATTTATTTGCAGTAGATAAGTGTTTTACATCAGAGGTCTCCCTGACGATTATTGATTACCGTAGCCGTAGGGACTCTCCGAATCCAAAAATCAGGTGAGATGGAGTATAAGCCTTGTCTTCTCACCTGGAATTTAGAAAGCAATAGACGATAGCATCCCTGTCATGCTACTCCATATCTGTCTGTGGAATGTCTTCTATTTTAAGGTACGTACAAAGTTTCTGCATAGACTTACTAGTTGGAACCGTACACCTAATTCAAAAGTACCCGTATTAACTTAATTGAAATAAAACATTTGACTTTGTAAGGGCTACTAGCCCACAGACACAGTGAACTAACATGGTTTTAATATTAAAAAAACTCGATAAACAAACAAAAATTGCACCATAAGAAACCATGTAACAGAACAATAATCATTTGATTAGCTCGAGCCAACACAAAAACGAGCAGATTACATCGCAACAATCGGGCGCCAGTAAAAACGAGTGTATTAAGTCGTATCGAGTGGAATATCTATCTCATTATGGTAGATACGGATCGGGGCCACACCAACACCAAGTGAACCCAGAAAAACCATTTCGGACATCCCTCAGATGAGATAGAGAGAGAGCCTTTTGAAAAAAGAGTCATAGCACCTTCGAGTGGTTGTTATTTTCTGCGGGGAAATGCTAATAGTATCTTGCCGCCCGACAAAGTGGATCAACACAAACATACGCATTCTTCCGCGGCGTAGGAATAATTTGAAATACTTACTCGTCTCATTTTACTTAGTAAGTTCCCTTATAAAAATCAGAAGGTCCTTGATTTCCACACAGAAATAAATGGTTAGGTAAATCGAGAAGCGATAGATATAGGCTTTGAAAACAGTACTTAGTTACATAGTATAATACCATTTTTATTTCGTTTCAGAGATTTTCATATATTTAGTTATTTAGTAAAGGAAAAATTCGACTCGCAGGCAGGATTCGAACCTGCGTCTTCTGGCTAGGTACGTACGCCAGACGCTATGACCACTAAGCCACCGCGAGTCCTACCTGCCATGTCGAAATTTGCCTTCACATTCTGAACTTGCGTCTTAAAGGTGACGTCATTCATATATGTCATATATGTCATTTTCATACTGTCCAACCCTTACATTGGAGTCCGTCGTAAAGCACCTTGGTGTGTTTTTCGAATTTTGCGAGTAAAGGCAATTCCAGTCAGTTAAGATTTCTGCGGCTCTGGCAGTCTGCAGTCCGATGGAGCTCTAAGGCCCACTTGCACCAACTCTTAAAGTATGTTTAAATTGTATTTAAACTAAATTTTTCATAGTAAATTTGTGTTTAAATGCAATTTAAACAAGTTCAAGAAGTTGGTGCAACTGGCCCTAAGAGTCGGCAACGAACAATCAGCAACTCCTCTATTGTTGTAAGTGTCCATAGGTGATTACTAACCAGGTGGCCGAAAAAAAATTCTTTATGCCAGCTCCATCTAGTTACACAAAGTGTCTTCATAAGATTTATTTATCTACATAAATAAAATTATACGTCACTATGCAGTCTCTTCATATCTTCTGTGTGTGTTTGTCGAGTGGCACGGTAACAGGCGGTGTACCGTGCCGGTGAATCCGGTCTTAACTTTGCAAGTAGGCGGGACATCACTATCGCGAGCCACGCGAAATCCCGCCATCAATAGTGCTGGCCATCTTGATTGTAATCGTTCTGAGAAATCTCGGCAGATGGCATGGTATTAGTTTATTTTTATAATTCATTATGATATCGAATAAAATATAACAAATTAAATTAAAAATTAAAAAAAACCCCCGACACAAAAATAAACCTGAATCCCTATAAAAAGAAAAAAATAAACTTGAAATTATAACCCTTCGTAAGTACGTATGAAGTTTTTTGATTAAATTTTGTCGCGTCGGGGGACCGCTCTCTAATTATGTGAATCCTTTCCTTTCCTTTTGCTTCTCGAACGTGAATCGCGCGAAATCTGAATTGATGTGGATGGCGCGTACATCGCCGCGACGCGCGGGAGGGTGTAAAGTGGGCGGAGCGTAACATATTCAAGTTTGGCGACCCGAGCGGGCAGACACGCGAGAGCTAGAGAGCGGTCCCCCGACGCGACAAAATTTAATCAAAAAACTTCATACGTACTTACGAAGGGTTATAATTTCAAGTTTATTTTTTTCTTTTTATAGGGATTCAGGTTTATTTTTGTGTCGGGGGTTTTTTTAAATTTTTAATTTAATTTGTTATTTCACACTTTTTGTAGGGACTCCTTAGTTATTTTGTTTAATTTCTTTTATTTTCTTGCGTTTTAATTAGGTATTTTCTTCGTTTAGTTATTCAACTTTTGTACAATTATTTCATAGCTATTAGATAATATCTTATATCATAGTGTATAGTATTCTACTTATCAAGCCCTTTCATTTGATACCTTTATTGAGGGAGTAGTGAAAAAACATAATAAATTCACCATTTCGTGGAGGCGGCCATCTTGGATTTGAAATTTTTCATAGTGTATAGTATTCTACTAGTCAGGCCCTTTCATTTGATACCAATATTGTGGGGGTTGTGAAAAAATATGTAAACCGCCATCTTGTGGCGGCGGCCATCTTGGACCGATTTTCATCAAACATAGCTAAGAACACTCCCCACTTATTCACCTTTCAAACAAAAAAAACAAAATCGAAATCGGTTCATCCATTTGGGAGCTACGATGCCACAGACAGACACACACACACACACACACAGACAGACACGTCAAACTTATAACACCCCGTCGTTTTTGCGTCGGGGGTTAAAAAGAAACGTGATCATTACGTTGTTTTTTAGGATCCCTATTACAAAGACTCCGCTGTCCGTCCAACCGTCTGTCACCAGGCTGTATCTCATGAACAGTCATAGTGAGACAGTTGAAATTTTCACAATTGTCGTATTTCTGTTGCCGCTATAACAACAAATAAAATAAATAATTAAGGGGGCTCCCATACAACATTTTATTAATGGATAATTTTACGGAACCCTTCGTGCGCGAGTCCGACTCGCGCTTGTCCGGTTTTTTATACTTTGGCTGCATCAATATAATAATGCCATACTAAACGAATCCTTACATAGTTTCATAAAAACCGTAAAGTAAACTAAGCAATTAGCCATATTCGCATAAACAACCTCCTCAGTTCAAAACTTCATCTTACCATGCTGAAAGTTCTGTCTTATACGGCTTATCTACAATATTAGTTTTAGTATATATAAAATCTGAGACACAAATGTCTAGTATTTTTACATAAAGAATCTATGGACAAAGGTTAAAAACTGTATCACGAAAAATCAGAAGAGTCAGAAGAGGTCGTTCTAGAAGGACCTACACCGATCTTATCGGCGAAGTCCTTCAAAAAGGTCAGGTGCGTAGTACTCGCAACCGGCGCGTATGTATGAGAAGATGTATGGATGTCGCAGAAGCAAAAGAGTCATGCAAGAATCGTAGCAAGTGGCGGTCTATAGTTTCTGCCTACCCCTGTGGGAGAAGGGCGTGAGTGTATGTATGTATGTATCACGAAAAATCATAAAGTTATAAGCTTATGTTATGTTACCTGGTTGTCCGTACTTACACAAACATGCTGAACACGTTATATTACCCCCGCCCCGCTGTGCGCCCGCGCCTAGTGACGCTAATATGACCTGCCGTGACTCGTGCTGCGTGCGTATAATTGCGGACATTATAATATTTTAAACTTATAACCTTTTTTATAAAAAAAAATTATAGACAAAATATAGGTAACATTGTGTAAAAATTATTGGAATCGATTCAGTTACTTCTTACTTATTCTGAACAAACTATATTCAGGTTTTGCGTATACTAAAAATAGTGTTGTATAGACCTTTACCATATCATGTTATTCTAACTACGAATAGATTGATGTACACGTCAGCTGATTCCTCCATCCACGAAACTCAATTACCCCCAATACATAAGTAATTACATAATTCCCAGTAACGGCGGCGGCTACTAACCGTGTTGTTATCGAGTGTACCTGTGTAATTAGCAAGAAGATTGCGATCACGATGTGTATCTACGCGGCCGGTACTGGCGCGTACAGCGGTGTATCTGGGTGATAGATACCACGGATAGGTCACACTGAATTTATATTGTAAAAACATTTTCAATGTATGAAACTGTATGTGTATTTGGAGAATGTTTGCGAGTGTAGGAAAATTATATAAAATTGTGACTTGGTTTTAACTCCATCGAGGCTTTAGTAAAGTTTCCACCGTTTTAATGGAACAACTGTAACCCAAGCTCGAACACATTTGAAAACATATTCGTATCGAAATCTAGAATAATTTGTATGAGAAGGAGGTTAATGAACGTAGATGAACCGAAAGTGGTATGCCAGGATTGTAGCAAGTGTAGTCTCTGCCTACCCCAATGGGAGACAGATGTGAAAATAGGTGTGTGAGATTTGTAGCAAAAAAAAAAACTCATTCGTTACGATACTAATTCCATAGTTCTTCGTTGCTACTCATATGTTTTAAGGTACTGTTTTAAATCGCCTCAATACAACAACTTCCACCGATCTTTACCAGGTCGTCTGACCATCTCGTCTTCCCAGGATATCAAACATAACAGGTTATCTTTTAATATCTGATAACTTTACATAGTTGGTATAACCAAACAAACATATTAGAGAACTATTTCACAAAATCTCGATAGCGGTTCAAAACTACGCCACACGCCCGCAATGACTTCCTTCCGGATCGTTTTGCTGGGCATCCATTACCCGTTTCCCTGCAGCGCTTAGCACACGGTGCGAGGCCAGCGCGCATCTGATACCGTATAATGAGTTTAGCGAAGAGATCGTTTACAGCGACGCTGAAGAAAACCGCCAATTTGCCGCCGCTTTGCCGCTTTACATATAAACTAGTTCCACTGAATGTATTAAGCTGTTTACTGATTGAATTCCTTGTTTCTTATTAGTTCTTGTTTTCATTTACTAGAGGATAATTAATGTGGTCTAGGAATAATGTACGTACCTATGTCAAAGTTTGTGAACTTGTTTGTTTATCAATAATGTAAACAGCAGAAACATGTAGATTAACACGTTCAGTACACATTCTAAACACCAGAACCTAGCACGCAGAATAAATTTTATTCTAAACGCCCGCGACTTCGTCCGCGTAGCGTGATGATATTATATAGCCTTCCTCAATAAATGGGCTAACTAACACTGAAAGAATTTTTCAAATCGGACCAGTAGTTCCTGAGATTAGCGCGTTCAAGCAAACAAACAAACAAACTCTTCAGCTTTAGTAAGTATAAAAGATAAATAAATAATTTTACATGGAGAAACATTTAAATTAAAGTTGCTTAAATGTGTCACTAGATGGCGCTGATATTAATTTAGTAAATAAATATAAGATAAGTAAACTATTAGAATAATAACATTAATTCGATACTGGGATACTTGGTATTAATGAAGACGACGCAAGTGGCTCCTAGTCAGCGCTGATAGACGTCGAGGCGGCTACCCCGGTAAGTTGCATGTTTTTTTTTTTATTTAGGAGGGGATTGCTTCAGTGCGGTCCCATGTAATTAATTGATTTAGATTGTTGTTGCTTTTAACATTCGGTACATTGTCGTCCGTTACTTTTTCTGCTTATAAAAATACAATGATTCCGACGAGTGGCTTGTGGCTTGCCGTCGGTGAGGTAAAGATGTCTTGTATCTTTTCACCATACCTGCTCATCTGAAGTTAGTTTTGAAGAAGAGTGTCGCAGTACGCTGACTCTACTAAGAAAAGTGCCTATCTAAGTATCTACCCACACAATTTGTAAACGTTGGCTTGCAACACATCGACTCCCTGGTGTTGACGATAACTACTTACTTACTTACTTTCAGGTGGTTCGTCTACACGATTGCTGAGCTGAATAGAAAATGGTTTCCTACATAGATACCTACAAATAACGATGTTACTTTTCCGCTCAGCTTTTAATTATTGTAAGTAAGTAAACTAATAAAAAAAAATATGAACACAGTGCTCACCGTCTCTTTATGGCCTCCGAAAAGATATGTACATTTGTCTTTATCGTTACGAGCATCACGGAATAAGCTCCTGCCTTCCATCTAACTCCACAATTTATTATTCCTAAAAAAAATAAAAAAAAAAAAAAAAAGATAACACATTATAAAATAACAAACGAATATATTATACCTACTTATTCTAATTTGAACACAATTTTGTTAGTGTACTACTTACCTCGTCACTCATATACTTCTTTAATTCTGATGAGACGTTTCTTAACTATTTTTATCCGTATTTATTATAAAATGTATTATCTTGAAAAGGCAATCATGTTGGCGCAACAAACAAGACTACACGCACACGTGCACCTCGGCTCGGGACCAGTTCCCGTGTAGCGTAATAGATACACCGTAACCTGATTTATATTATTTTATTGATTCCTACACAAAATGTTACAATGTAGCATGACACACACTAACACACACGACACTCTTGCACACGAGCACGATATTCACCTACACAATTTCTCTGATTGACATCCGTGGAGCACGAGGGCTCCAGATGAAAATCAGCGTTAAGCATTTAATTTTGCTTAACAATCTGCTGATCTGGAGACCCGTTTGGTACAGCCGTGAGACGCATACCTAATTTAATTTTAAGAGTATACTTCACTATGTCGTCTCGTTTTTATATCTTCTTTTTTATTTTTATTATGTGTAATTTGTGTCTTTGGTGCTGGCCAAATAAACGTTTTTTCTTTCTTTCTTTCTTCTTTCTAATACTAATTAATACACGTATAGTAATTGTTAGTGAAACAAGTTCAGCTAGCGCACACAGTTAGTGGAGTTGAACTCCCGCGGTAACGGCCATTGTGCAAGTTAAACACTAAGTTATTACCAGTAACATACTGCAATGCTATCAATTGTGATATAGTTTGTACGATACCGATTGAATGGCGCAAATTGTTGAAGTTAGTTTAGTATTTAAGTAAAAACCAACAGTTTAGTGTAGATACCACACTAAACTGTTGGTTTCTCTGGTCTAATTTGTGCATATTTTGTGTAAAAAGCTTATTTCTTAAGACCAGGCTGCTAGAGTCGCTATCCACTCACATTCTGAGAGATCTGTGCCCAGTAGTAAGACAATAAATAGATTGATCTAGCTAGTTTTAGCAGTGGCGTCGCACGAGTAGCGTCATAAATGATCGTCTGGTGCAGTTTGGGCACACAGCCTTACAATCACCTCAGTGGTTCATGTTTTGACTGGGTATGAACTGAAGAAGAAAGATGATGAATGAAAGAGAATGAAGATGTTTCGAGTATGGAAGTCCTTTTGTGTACATGCGATGCAATGGCTAGAAAGTGAATGTACCTGTTGTGGCAGGGTTATCCAAGACTAGAGGACTACAGACTCATACCTCCATGCCTCATTATAAAGTTCTTGGAAGAGCTGTTTGAAGAACTGGGATAGGATGAGGAATAGGTTATTTAGAGGAAGGTCCCATTGGGTCAAAGTACTGAGGCCTTGCTGCCTCGGGCACATATAAGATGAGATAAGGTATGAACTATTAATGTGACGCAACAAAGAAGCTAACAGCAGTATTGTTGAGATAGCTAGTTAGCATAGCACAGCGGGCGCATGGGGACTCTCGCGCTCGCGTATCGTGTCCACCCGCGTCCCGCGGCGCTCTCGGTGCGACCGGCGCAGCGGCGGCGGTGACCGGAGGATTTGTTGGCGAGACCCACTGGTACAGGGACGAACTAGGTGCAGGGCGCCAGAGGGTGCATACTTGAATAACTTCTATCGTGTAATTTGTGTGTACCGATGCTTTACTTTAACAGATATGATACACACAGTTCACAGCTTTATTTGCCCATTTTGTTAAAGCTTTTATTTAAAAATGAAAATGTATCTTTTACATATTTCATTTATGAAAGCTTTAATTAATTATTGAACCGATAGAACATATAAATTATTTCAGAATAATTTTGTAATTTATATTACTGATTCAGTTTCAGTTTCATTTAAATGTTTACGGCAACAATATATTATCATTACATGTAAACTACATTTCGTGAGTCCCCAAGTGGCCCATAATAATTAGCTAACAAAAGAGTCCCTTTAATACCTATACTTACCCGTTAATACGTACAACGTTGTAATCGCTGTAATAACCGTCTTATTCACGTAAGAAGGGTTATAGTCACAAGTCTTAACGATGGCTAAGGGATGCTGATAACGCTTTGAAACTAATATAGTGTAACTTAGAGGGTCGATGTACGATTGTTAAAAGGTAATATTTGAGAATAGAAATTTCTCAAATGACCCACGCGTATTGTGTCTGTTTTACCACGGACATCGTTCTATAATCTCTCTAATATGATACAGTCATGCATGCCGCTCCACTCCGTGCCTGCAATGAACTATGTCGTAGTATTTATCTCGTAATGTGGGACGTAATGTGTTATACAAACAACAGCACTCCTCGTTATGCACCCATGCGCCCCGCCCCAGTCCATCCCTGCAATAAACGATGTCTTAGTTTTTATCTGGCACTGCGGGGCGGTCTCGTATCTCGTTCAGATGCTAACTTGTGTGATAAGGGTCCTCTTACAATTGAAATGTTTGTAGCGCTATAAAACAGTGAGAAATAAAGTTATTTCAGCTGAATTACTGAAACTAAACTCCAAACACAGATAAGTTTAGTTTAAATGGATACAAAAGATAACACCATTTTATAAAAGAGCTCTTTTATCTTTTTATATTTGATTTTTTTGTGTGTATTTCACTCATAACTTCATCTGCTGCTCAAATAAAATTATAGACACAATGCAAACTCTATTGTTGTTATGCCACGGGGCCGTTACGTGCTTTTATTTTACTGTGGGAGATTCATGCTTCAGCACGAATGAGCCAGCTCTACCGGAGTGATACCACAGCTTCACAACGCTTACGTTGTGTTTCGCCGTGGGAGTGAGGATATCGGAGGCCCTTTTAAAAGGCTGACTATACACTTGCGACTTCTCTGGTGTAGCGGGTGTCAATGGGCGGCGGTGATCGCTTACTATCAGGCGATCCGACTAATTTGTATCACATATCTTTTATCGTACTAATACACTCATTGTATCTTACGTGTCTCTATGAGACTCACCCAAAAACATACTGCGGTAATTTACTGCCATTTAATTAAGCTCCTCGGCCCCTTTATTAGATTCTAAAACCGTGAAATAATATTTGTCTGCATATTATAATACTTATTACCCGACTGCACCTGAAGGAGGGATATGTTTTTCGAGTATATCTAATTTTGTTGGTACGCTCTGTAGCTCTCTCTGAAACGACTTGATGGATTTTAGCTTGAGGCAACGTTTGATTCATCTCACAGTGAAAATTACAGTAGGTTTTATATGTTAATCTAAAATTAGGTTTACTGTATTTTAAGCATGATAAGTATTTTCGAAAGTTTACTTCACTTTTGTTAAAGAAATCCAAAACCTCGGCCAATATTCGAACCTAAGCTACAGCATTCAGTGTCCGTGATGTCGTATTTCTGTAACACGTGCTTACCATTAAATGTGTATGAGACACAGGTCGTTCACCTCTCGACACGCGATCTACAGTTAATCCATTTCAGAGAATCGCTTTATTTGCCACGCACTACATCAGAACACTCACTGTTCATACAATATAATGTACGTCTACGTAGAGAGCTACTAAGGACGCGGGTTATCTGTCGCTTAATATATCGTTGATCTAAATTAGCCTAATATTCAGGAGAGTGATTTTAAGTTTTCTAATCAATATATAATATATAGCTTCCGCCCGCGACTTCGTCCGCGTGGAATAGTTACTTCATCTTAGCGTGATGATATGTAGCCTAAAGAATTTCTCAATAAATGGGCTATCTAACACTGAAAAAATTGTTCAAATCGGACCAGTAGTTCCTGAGATTAGCGCGTTCAAGCAAACAAACAAAAAAATAAACTTCAGCTTTATATATTAAGTATAGATATAGAAGTATAGATATAGATATATCTATCTATAAAAATAAATTGTTATAATTTTATTGTTGCGTTGTTGTTGTTAGCGAACCTGTAACGTAATAAGTGCCTGTGATATTCAAACATTTTCACGCCACACTTGGCAGAATATGCTGTAAAGAAACACTGTAACAAATACATGACACCGTATTCTTGAAAATAAATTATTATTTTTTTAAGCGATAACCGCCGCCCATGGACACCCGCAACACCAGAGCAGTCACAAGTGCGTTGCCCGCCTTTTAAAAGGGTTTGGGCCTCCGATAACCTCACTCACTCGGCGAAACACAACGTAAGCGTTGTTTCACGCCGGTTTTCTGTGAGGCCTTGGTATCACTCCGGTCGAGCCGGCCCATTCGTGCCGAAGCATGGCTCTCCCACGTTAATATATATATATATATATATATATATATATATATATATATATATATTCTATTATTTTCATTCTTGTTGTAATAAATGTCATCTAGCTGCCTCATTAGCCAAGTGGTCCTGAGCGCGACTGCTACGCTAGAGGTCCTGGGTTCGATTCCCAGGTCGAGCAAAGTGTTATTGGGTTTTTCTATGAAATTCCCAGTAGCAGCTCGGAGTAAGGAATTTGTGCCCGGTTAATGGCAATAGGCTCGCCCCCTATTACATGGGACCTAAACATACCGGCGAACTGTGGGTGTACATAAGTACACCTCTGCCTAACCCTTCGGGGAATAAAGGCGTGACAATATGTTATGTTATGTAATAAATGTGACGTCACTCGTATCGTTATGCAACCACGTTAAAATAAACTTATTAGCTTATGATTAAGGCTCTAGGCTCTTAATTATTTATGCACAGTAATTAGATACTACATGATTTACACCGTTTACAGTCCAATGGTAGATGTATTTATAGAAATTCTCAGAAACATCTCGGATATTGGAATTTTTCCCTGTTAATAAATTAATTATCCCATGTGGAGTTCCATGTTACATAGGATAAATTATCTATACTTCTATACTAATATATAAAGCTGAAGAGTTTGTTTGTTTGTTTGCTTGGACCCGCTAATCTCAGGAACTACTGCTCCGATTTGAAAAATTCTTTCAGTGTTAGATAGCCCATTTATTGAGGAAGGCTATAGGCTATATATCATCACGCTATGCGGACGAAGTCGCGGGCAGAAGCTAGTAAAGGATAAAATAATTAAATTTCATATGGAAAACGAATATATCCGGATCCGGCTGTCGGATGTAAGTATCGAGTAAATACAGTGTGAAACAGATAATATGCTCAAATCAATAACATAACATACCATCGCGCCTTTGTTCCCCGAAGCGTTAGTCAGAGGCGTACAAATGTACACCCACAGTTCGCCGGTATGTTTAGGTCCCATGTAATAGGGGGCGAGCCTATTGCCATTAACCGGGCACAAATTCCAAACTCCGAGCTGCTACTGGGAATTTCATAGAAAAACCCAATAACACTTTGCTCGACCTGGGAATCGAACCCAGGACCTCTAGCGTAGCAGTCGCGCTCAGAACCACTTGGCTAATGAGGAAGTTATCAAATCAATAACAATCATTATATGTAATTAGATGAGGCGTCGGGCGCAGGTGCGTTAGGCGGCGCGCACACCGCGGGTGTTTGCCAGCGAAGCGGGCAAGACGCGCGCCTCAATCACCGCCTCATTTGTAAACAGCTTAATATCATTAACCATGTGTGCCCATGAATTATGGTTTGTGGTGTTCAAGGTAGATGGATATCATTGTAGTTAGTATTGGGCGCGATGGAGCGCAACACTAGAGGTGTCGCAAGTTGCGGGCCTTTTAAAAGAGTTTGGGCCTCCGGTATCCTCACTCCCTCGGCGAAACACAACGTGCAGAGTTCACGCGTTGAACAGATTCGAAAAAAAATTGTGTAGAACGTAGGTAATAGTAATTGCATCCTTAAGGTTCTCCATGGCCCAATCTATCTCTACACTAAAATTTATCAAACTACCTCAACGATTTACGCGTTACAAACAAACACACAGTTTCACGTTTAAAAAAATATTTTACTAAAGGAAAAAATCGACTTGCGGGCAGGTTTCGAACCTGCGTCTTCTGGTTAGATACACCAGACGCTATGACCTCTAAGCCACCGCAAGTCACACCCGCCATGTCAAAATTTGCCTTCACATTCTGAACTTAGGTCGTAATGGCGACGTTTGCCTTTGTTATAAATAAATTGTAACTTAATAACAAAATATCATGCTACTAACGCCATCTATTGTATATGAGTGTAAACCTGTCGACTTTCCTTTGCTGCCAATAAATAAAAGTCAGTCTGTTGCAAACCACCATGCGAGTTTTATTTTATTAGCACTAAAATAACTTTTTAATCTTAGAAAAAATGCAAAAAAATATATATAAGTACATGAAATTACTTAGTTTGGACGCGAAACTTTTAACTTGTAATATCATGCATAATTTATAGTGTAGGGCAGGGTGGGTAGGTTTTACATTAAAAAGTAATAATCTACTTCTATGTGAGTTAGTGGAGTTTCTCCTCTTCCCGTTCGGTCGGTGTGTCCGCGCTTGACGTGTGTATGTGACGTCATTCATTCACGAGTGACGCGACACCTGTCCGTTCATACGTACCTGCAGGAGCTTACACGTGTCAGCTTGTACGACATACACGACCAACCACAGGGTTTCAGGTTTCAGGGTACAGTTCCTTTTTGAGACGGTCTCTGTGGTTTAGTAGTTCGAGTACTGGACTGCTGACCATGGGGTCGTGGGTTCGATTCCCACAGGACACAAATATTTATGTGATGAACATAAGTGTTTGTGTTCGTCTGGGTGTTTCTTATGTATTATAAGTATGTATTTACCAAAAAAAAAGTATTATATCCATTGTCTAGTACCCATAGTACAAGCTCTGCTTAGTTTGGGACTAGATGGTGCTGTGTAAAATGTCGCAGAATATTTTATTATTTATTTCGAAATTATGAGTTTCTATTATTTGAAACTAAACACATTGGCCTGCCATTCAACATTAAAAAAACTGCTGTCAAAGGATAATGTACACTACGCCACCTACCAGCATTAACGAAACCAATATACAACGCCATGTTCATTTTTGTCCGTGTTTTGTTTCTGTGAAATCAGTCAATCCGCTCCCGATTAAAAATGAATGAGAAAATCTATTGTCTTCATCATTTTAATTATCGTGAATGTTTCCGATGTTTTATGTTATTTTGCTTTTCGTTGATACAAATCCAACAAAGAAAAAAAAATCTAGCCGTTCTTGAGTAATAAATGGCGTAACTAACCCGGCTTAGTTTTATGTATAAAGAAGATTAACTTTAATTAGATGATTGTGTGTGTATGGGGTTTTAACGTAAATAATTGTTTTGTTTCACTCTGAGATAAAAAAACCCGCTACAGAGCTACAAGTTCCAATGGGCCAGTTCCGTGGATATTATATACCTATATCTAATCCGTGACCCGTGGTGCACAAGCCAATCATACAGCCACCGTGCTAATCATCCCTTCGATCATATTATTGAAATTGAATATTTTCAATGCTAAGATGAAAAATGTTATTTTAGTGAAGTCCCCTTTAAGACGTAAGCAAGGAAGTAAGGAAGCAAGCAAGGAGGTAAGCAAGGAACTCACAGTGGCTTAGTGCTCATAGCGTCTGGTGTATCTAGCCAGAAGACGCAGGTCCGAATTCTGCCCATGCCAGAAATTTTCCTTCACTTAAAAAAGAATTGCTTCAAAAAACTTCCGAAGAAATTATATAAGATACATTCCTACTTACTTATTCACGCCCCACCTGCAGTAATGCATCAGTGCACAGCACATAATAATACATTACATTAATAACCCGCGCGTACATAAACAACAATGTGCGTCAATACGTCATTACTCGTGCACTACTGACGCGGAAAATCATCGCGTATGTGTCAACTATGTGTATATGTTATATATATATAGTACGCAGATTATTATAATTATGTGATAAGACAACGTTGCGGAAAGACAATGTGGTGACACGAGTTGAGAGAATTAATGAGAGGCGACTAATAAGAGGGATTTATTAGTGGCCGTTCGGGGCGGATAACTTTACACTTAACATAATCAAGCCATTTCGTGTCCTACTGCTGGGCACGGGTTTCCTCTCACAAAGAGAGAGATTAGGCTATACCTACATTAGGTACACCACGCTACCCAAAAATGAGAAAATCTCTCAGACGTGTAGGTTTCCTCACGATCTTTTCCTTCACCGTTTAAGAGCGTGATAATTAACTATTAATACGCACGTAACTTCAAAAGTCAGAGGTGCCCTGGATTTGAACTCGAGACTTAACTTGGCAGTCCAACACGGGGGGTGAATGTCAGATGCAACCTGTATTTGTATTTCTCGGTTCATAATTCATTGTTAATATACATCGCAAAACATGTTCCACATCAATTGAGTACTTAAGCTGACGCGTCGCCCCCACACGTTACCTCATAAATTAATGCTTTGCTGCGAAACGCGTCAGTAATGTGAGTTTATAATGACGTTCGCGGCGAGATAACCGCGTCACTCACGCGTCCGCGCTGATTGACGTTCGCCTGTATACCCGCGCGCCCGTGTCTCACTAGCGCGCCGCCCGCCGCAACACTGCTGGCAGTATTTAAAACGTCTGTCAATCAACCTGTGAGATAATGTTCATGTATCTGTCAACTCTGTCTAGCCATTACTGGACACCACATTTCAACTAAAACGGAACTACTCACAGTAATGGTACTAATACCGGTATTTTTATGAAGCGTGCGGTTTCATGACATAACATACAGGCACTAGGCGTACTAAAAAAAAAAAAAAAAAAAAAATCGTTCCAAAATACATTACACAATATTCTAAATGAGTGCATACCAATACAAAAAATAAAATTAAAACCGCAACAAAAAAAACACTGGTTAACAGTAGGCATTAAACTCTCATGCAAGAACAAAAGACTATTAAAAATCCTGACTCTAAAAATAAACAACCCAACAATAACAAAGTATTATAAAAAATATGAAAAGATATTAAAAAAGACCGTAGCAACTGCAAAAAAAATACACTACAAACATAAAATCACAAAATCCGAGAATAAAGTGAAAACCATGTGGAATATTATTAATGAAAGAACAAACAAAAAAATTAAGAAAGGTAAAGATAATATAAAATTAGAAATAAATAATAACCTCACAACAAATTGTAAAGAAATAGCTAACTATTTTAATAACTTTTTTGCGTCCATTGGAGAAATGACCTGTCAATTATCCGGTATAAAACCAAAAGGTGCTCCTGTTCTTACCCCTATCGAAAATACCATGTTTCTCAGCCAAGTAGATCCTCGCGAAGTAAACAATCTCTTAAAACACCTAAAAAACAAAATAAGTCACGGAATAGACGAGCTTCCACCTACCCTACTCAAATATTGCGCAAACGAACTGACCCTACCATTTTATATATTAATAAACCAGTCATTTGAAGAAGGCGCTGTCCCTGATCAACTAAAACAAACTATAATCAAACCAATACACAAAAAAAATGCAAAAACTGACGTCAACAACTACCGCCCTATAGCTTTGTTACCCAGCGCTTCCAAAATTTTTGAAAAAGCTATGACTAACAGAATATACTCATTCTGTGAAAAATATCAAATATTCGATGCTTGTCAGAACGGTTTCCGCAAAAATAAATCAACTACTTTAGCGGTATATAAATACATCCAGGAAGCCCTCAATATCATAAATAACAAACAATATGCTGTTGGTGTATTATTAGATATGACCAAAGCCTATGACAAAGTGCAATTTGGAATATTACTTCATAAACTGTATGGAGTGGGTATACGCGGAAAAGCTTACGATTGGCTTAACTCATATTTAACTGGCCGACAACAACTTGTGGAGATACAACACTTCAATGAATCTACTAACGAAATCGAAAACATCCGTTCAGATAAAAAAGATCTAAATGCTTCAATTCCTCAAGGCAGTGTTATAGGGTGTTTATTGTTTCTGATCTACATAAACGACCTGCCTAAAACCGTTGAGGGACCATGCGTCTTATTCGCTGACGACATCTCTCTACTAGTTTCATGCAAAACCGATTTAAATTTAAACGACAACTTAAATTCTATACTCACCAACACAGTTGATTGGATGAATGACCATAACCTTGAAATAAATTTCTCAAAAACAAAAATAATATCCTTCCACCCCCGACAAAAAATACCCCTAAATATAAACTTCATTTTCAAAGGTATAAAATTAGAAGTAGTGAACGAATTTAACTTATTGGGAATGACAATAGACACTCATATTAATTGGAAACCACACATAAAGAAGTTGAGAGCAAAAATATCAAGTTTTTCATATGCCCTATACGAAATAAAAAAAACCACAGACCAACAAACAGCACTTATTACCTATTACGCATACGCCTACTCTTGGATCAGTTATGGTGTAATACTATGGGGAAATAGTACAGACGCATCTACTCTCTTTATCCTACAAAAAAAATTAATTCGTATTTTGGTCAATATTGAGGAAACTGACTCTTGTAAACCGCATTTCCAGAACCTAAAAATGTTAACCCTACCGTGCATTTATATTCTAGAACTATGTAAATTTGTCCGTAAATACCCTGAATTCTATAACAAACGCGAACACATACAAACCAAAATTATACTTAGACATAAAAACAGGTTAAACCTACCAACATCTCGACTAGAAATGCACTCATCAGGCCCACTGGTCATGTCTATAAAAATATACAACAAACTACCAAACAACATTAAAAATGAAAATAGGTTTAATATCTTTGTCAATAAATTAAAACACTTCCTAATAAGAAAAACCTACTACAGTATAAAAGAATACCTTGACGATAAACTACAATAACCCATTAAAATAAATATGATATAATATTGCTAACAATACAGACATAACTAAATTTAATTAAAAATAAATACTTTAATATTATTCATTATATATTAAATAAATATTCCAAATAAAATAAAATAAAAATAAACATACTTACTACTTATATTGAGAAATAAAACAAAAAAAAAAATAAGTACCATTAACACCAAAAATTAAAAACAAAATAAAACAGAATTTAGCTATAATGGGAAAAACACATAAATAAATTCTCACTAATTGCGTTAATTAGATTATGAATGAGACATAATAAAAAATATGTATGTACCTACTCAATAGAGGTGGTTAGAAAATAAATGTAACCTACTCATTGTGATAAATAAAAAATAAATAGTGCAATAAAATATTATAGTTAAAATTGTAAATAATACGTAAATATAATAAATAAAATGTATAATATTAAACAATATTGACTTCAACTTGTAAAATATAATAAATAGACACGTCTCCCTCTCTCCTACTAAGCTGTGCTGTGCCCAACAGGGTCCATAATTGATTCCTAGATTTAAGCCTACCATCTGTTTTATATATTTTTGTACATTATGGAACGCAATAAATGAATATGAATATGAATATGAATAATGTACACCAACAGTTCGCCGATACGTTTAGGTCCCATTTTAATAGGGGGCGAGCCTACTGCCATTAACCGGGCACAATTCTCAAACCCCGAGCTGCTACAGATAATTTCATAGAAACACTCGATATCATAGAAAAAATCACTGCTCGAACGGAGAATCTAACCCAAGACCGGTAACGTAGTAGTCGCACTCAGGATCACTAGGCACTAATGAGGCGTGTGGTTACATGGACAGGCAAGACATTTCTAATATAAATCGCACTTGTGACTTCTCTGGTGTTACGGATGTCCATGGGCGGCGGTAATCCCTTACCACAAGCGACTCATATGCTCCCTCGCCACCTATCTCATAAAAAAATGAAGTTGTATTTGAATGAGTCGTTTTGCAATCACGATATAAAAACCAACAATAAATTAAGGAGGTAAAAGAAATAATGTGGGTCATCATGACGTTCGAGTCTTCTTGAACATTAACATGTTACATGCAAATAGTTAGTTGTAGAGTACGTATGCGATTTATACGCGTGCGTGTTGTGTGTGAGCGATAATTACTAGTAATCGCGAGCGATCGGCCACATCAATCGCGGACGACACTACCACGTAATTGGCTGTCTTGCTCTGTACTACCCTACAGCTACCTACGGCTGCGCCGTACACGAGCCAAGCAATGTAGCGACCAAATTGGACAAAAGATTTCTAAGATCATTATGTGTATAGGAACAAGGTCATAGTATTCTTAAAAGAAAACTTCTTTTTATTTTATGTTTCTATAGTTTCTAAATAAAATCTATGAAAGAACAAAGCAAAGTGCTTCAAACTTAAGTAGTCTAATTAAGACAACAAAAATTCCAATCGTTCTTTTTTATCAAGTAGTGTAATAAGGTTTGATAATTGGTGGGAACCTTTTTAAAAAAAGAAATTATACATGTAATATCGTAGAGCTTTAATCATGCGTTTTCTAAGTTTTCGTGTATATTTCTCGACAACTCTTTCTATAGTGAAGACATGATCATTACCCCACTTCGTTTCGCCGTAATCTTGTTCTAAGAACAAAAGCAAAACAAAAAGCAATTGCCTTATAAAAAGTGCACCGGGTCGTATCGACGCCGATGATATTAACCTGAAAGGTGATAGCATTGGGGCAATCTGGGCGACGCGACGTGGAGCGAAGGCGTAGCACGTCGCGCGGAGCTGTGTAGCGCCGCCACGTACTGATAGCATAATGCTAAGTATGTAAGCGGTACACATTACTAAAGGAAACTTGCTCATGTCTTTGAAGTTTGAATGTGTATATGTATACGTATTAGTGTTGGCTTGAGTTTAAGTATAAGTATTGTTTTCTTTTAGAAAAGAATTCAACCTGCGCGGCGTTAAAAATAAGCCCTTTACTAGTGTGTTTTACTTCAAATTTATTCAAAACATAATAAATCGATTGTTATCAACTCAATGATATTAATAGAATTTAAATAAAAATATCTTTAAAGTAACATTTACATCTGCATCTATAATTTTGTAGTTACAAGCGTAGCATTACTTAGTTGGTGCTGGCTATAAGTATTCTATTATCTGTGCTATAAGGAATGAATAATCAGGCCAATAAGTTATGGGGATACCTAAGCAGGAAAGTGTCCATACTACACGTTCTCGATAAGTTGAGACCTAAGTTTGTCACAGACGCGTGCTTGTACAGTACTTAAACTGGCACGATGGATGATGATCTTGATACTATTAGAATAATCTCACTGAAGATATCGATAATATTGACACTACTAATACTGACACTAATAATACAGATACTGACACCGATAATACCGATACTGACACCGATCATATCGGTTCTGACAATGACACCAACGCCGATAATACTGATGCTGACTGATAATATCATTTCGGATTTATATACCAATAAATCCGATACTCAATAACTTCGACACCGACACATAATATTGATACGGATACTGACACCGATAATACCGATACTGACACCGATAATGTCGATACTGACACCGAGAATGTCGATACTGACACCGAAAATACCGATATCGATGCCGATAATACCGATACTGACACCGATAATGACACCGATAATACTGATACTGACACCAATAATAGCGATGCTGACACCGATAATTCCGAAACTGACACTGACAATACCAATATCGACACCGATAGTACCGAATCTGACACCGACACTGATAATATTTATACTGATAAACATAATACCGATTAAAACGATGCTGGTACTGATAATACCGATACTGACACCGAAACATAATATTGATACGGATACTGACACCAATAATACCGATACTGACAACGACATAATATTGATACGGATACTGACACCGATAATACTGAATCTCACACCGACACTGATAATATCTAATCTAAGACCACTGACACCGATAATACCGACACTGATACCGATAATACTGGCACTGACACCGATAATACTGGCACTGACACCGATAATACCGATACTGGCACCGATAATACCGACACTGGCACCGATAATACTGGCACTTACACCAATAATTCTGGCCCTGACACCGATAATACCGACACTGACACCGATAATACTGGCACTGACATCGATAATACCGACACTGACACCGATAATACTGGCACTGACACCGATAATACCGAAACTGACACCGATAGTACCGGCACTGACACCGATAATACCGAAACTGACACCGATAGTACCGGCACTGACACCGATAATCCCGACACTGACACTGATAATACCGACACTGACACCGATAATACTGGCACTGACACCGATAATACAAGCACTGACACTGATAATACCGACACAGACACTGATAGTACTGGCACTGACACTGATAATACCAACACTGACACCGATATTACCGACACTGACACCGATAATACCGACACTGACACCGATAATACTGGCACTGACACCGATAATACAGGCACTGACACCGATAATTCTGGCACTGACACCGATAATACTGGCACTGACACCGATAATACCGATACTGACACCGATATTACCGACACTGACACCGATAATACCGATACTGACACCGATAATACCGACACTGACACCGATAATACTGGCACTTACACCAATAATTCTGGCCCTGACACCGATAATTCTGGCCCTGACACCGATAATACCGACACTGACACCGATAATACCGACACTGACACCGATATTCCCGACACTGACACCGATAATACCGATACTGACACCGATAATACCGAAACTGACACCGATAGTACCGGCACTGACACC
Source organism: Acronicta leporina (assembly GCA_947256265.1). NCBI lineage: Eukaryota > Metazoa > Arthropoda > Insecta > Lepidoptera > Noctuidae > Acronicta > Acronicta leporina. The sequence continues at coordinate 226,409 of OX366537.1, read as the reverse complement.
GATAATCCCGACACTGACACCGATAATACTGGCACTGACACCGATAATACAGGCACTGACACTGATAATACCGACACTGACACCGATAGTACTGGCACTGACACTGATAATACCGACACTGACACCGATAATACTGACACTGACACCGATATTACCGACACTGACACCGATAACACCGATACTGGCACCGATAATACCGACACTGGCACCGATAATACTGGCAATTACACCAATAATTCTGGCCCTGACACCGATAATACCGACACTGACACCGATAGTACTGGCACTGACACCGATAATACAGGCACTGACACCGATAATACCGAAACTGCCACCGATAGTACCGGCACTGACATCGATAATCCCGACACTGACACTGATAATACCGACACTGACACCGATAATCCCGACACTGACACTGATAATACCGACACTGACACCGATAATACCGACACAGACACCGATAGTACTGGCACTGACACTGATAATACCGACACTGACACCAATAATACTGACACTGACACCGATAATTCTGGCCATGACACCGATAATACCGATACTGACACCGATAGTACTGGCACTGACACCGATAATACCGATACTGACACCGATAGTACTGGCACTGACACCGATAATACTGGCACTGACACCGATAATACCGACACTGACACCGATAATACTGGCACTGACACCGATAATACCGACACTGACACCGATATTACCGACACTGACACCGATAATACCGATACTGACACCGATAATACCGACACTGGCACCGATAATACTGGCACTTACACCAATAATTCTGGCCCTGACACCGATAATACCGACACTGACACCGATGATACCGACACTGACACTGATATTACCAACACTGACACCGATAATACCGATACTGACACCGATAATACCGACACTGACACCGATAATACTGGCACTGACACCGATAATACAGGCACTGACACTGATAATACCGACACAGACACCGATAGTACTGGCACTGACACTGATAATACCGACACTGACACCGATAATACTGACACTGACACTGATATTACCAACACTGACACCGATAATACCGACACTGACACCGAAAATACTGGCACTGACTCCGATAATACAGGCACTGACACCGATAATACCGACACTGACACCGATAATACTGGCACTGACACCGATAATACCGAAACTGACACCGATAATCCCGACACTGACACTGATAATACCGACACTGACACCGATAATACCGAAACTGACACCGATAATACCGACACTGACACCGATAATTCTGGCACTGACACCGATAAAACCGATACTGACACCGATAATACCGACACAGACACCGATAGTACTGGCACTTACACCAATAATTGTGGCCCTGACACCGATAATACTGGCACTGACACTGATAATACCGACACTGACACCGATAATACTGGCACTGACACCGATAATACCGACACTGACACCGATAATTCTGGCACTGACACCGATATTACCGACACTGACACAAATAATACCGACACTGACCCCGATAATATTGGCACTGACACCGATAATACCGAAACTGACACCGATAGTACAGGCACTGACACTGATAATCCCGACACTGACACTGATAATACCGACACTGACACCGATAATACTGGCACGGACACCGATAATACAGGCACTGACACTGATAATACCAAAACTGACACCGATAGTACCGGCACTGACACCGATAATCCCGAGACTGACACTGATAATACCGACACAGACACCAATAGTACTGGCCCTGAAACTGATAATACCGACACTGACACCGATAATACTGACACTGACACCGATAATTCTGGCCCTGACATCGATAATACCGACACTGACACCGATAATTCTGGCACTGACACCGATAATACCGACACTGACACCGATAATACCGATACTGACACCGATAGTACTGGCACTGACACCGATAATACCGACACTGACACCGATAATTCTGGCTCTGACACCGATAATACTGGCACTGACACCGATAATACCGACACTGACACCGATATTACCGACACTGACACCGATAATACCGATACTGACACCGATAATACAGGCACTGACACTGATGATCCCGACACTGACACTGATAATACCGACACTTACACCGATAATACTGGCACTGACACCGATAATACCGACACTGACACCGATAATACCGATACTGACACCGATAATACCGACACTGGCACCGATAATACTGGCACTTACACCAATAATTCTGGCCCTGACACCGATAATACCGACACTGACACCGGTAATACCGACACTGACACCGATAATACCGAAACTGACACCGATAATACCGACACTGACCCCGATAATACAGGCACTGGCACCGATAATACTGGCACTGACACCGATAATACCGACACTGACACCGATATTACCGACACTGACACCGATAATACCGATACTGACACCGATAATACCGACACTGGCACCGATAATACTGGCACTTACACCAACAATTCTGGCCCTGACACCGATAATACCGACACTGACACCGGTAATACCGACACTGACACCAATATTACCGACACTGACACTGATAATACCGATAATGACACCGATAATACCGACACTGACACCGATAATACTGGCACTGACACCGATAATACAGGCACTGACACTGATAATACCGACACAGACACCGATAGTACTGGCACTGACACTGATAATACCGACACTGACACCGATAATACTGACACTGACACCGATATTACCAACACTGACACCGATAATACCGACACTGACACCGATAATACTGGCACTGACACCGATAATACAGGCACTGACACCGATAATTCTGGCACTGACACCGATAATACTGGCACTGACACCGATAATACCGACACTGACACCGATAATACCGACACTGGCACCGATAACACTGGCACTTACACCAATAATTCTGGCCCTGACACCGATAATACTTGCACTGACACTGATAATACCGACACTGACACCGATAATACTGGCACTGACACCGATAATACAGGCACTGACACTGATGATCCCGACACTGACACTGATAATACCGACACTTACACCGATAATACTGGCACTGACACCGATAATACCGACACTGACACCGATAATACCGATACTGACACCGATAATACCGACACTGGCACCGATAATACTGGCACTTACACCAATAATTCTGGCCCTGACACCGATAATACCGACACTGACACCGATAATACTGGCACTGACACCGATAATACCGAAGCTGACACCGATAATCCCGACACTGACACTGATAATACCGACACTGACACCGATAATACCGAAACTGGCACCGATAATACCGACACTGACACCGATAATTCTGGCACTGACACCGATAATACCGATACTGACACCGATAATACCGACACTGGCACCGATAATGCTGGCACTTACACCAATAATTCTGGCCCTGACACCGATAATACTGGCACTGACACCGATAATACAGGCACTGACACTGATAATCCCGACACTGACGCTGATAATACCGACACTGACACCGATAATACTGGCACTGACACCGATAATACAGGCACTGACACTGATAATACCGACACTGACACCGATAATACTGGCACTGACACCGATAAAACCGACACTGACACCGATAATTCTGGCACTGACACCGATATTACCGACACTGACACCGATAATACCGATACTGACACCGATAATACCGACACTGACCCCGATAATATTGGCACTGGCACCGATAATACCGATACTGACACCGATAATACCGACACTGACACCGATAGTACTGGCACTTACACCAATAATTGTGGCCCTGACACCGATAATACTGGCACTGACACTGATAATACCGACACTGACACCGATAATACTGGCACTAACACCGATAATACAGGCACTGACACTGATGATCCCGACACTGACACTGATAATACCGACACTTACACCGATAATACTGGCACTGACACCGATAATACAGGCACTGACACTGATAATGCCGACACTGACACCGATAATACTGGCACTGACACCGATAATACCGACACTGACACCGATAATTCTGGCACTGACACCGATATTACCGACACTGACACAAATAATACCGACACTGACCCCGATAATATTGGCACTGACACCGATAATACCGAAACTGACACCGATAGTACAGGCACTGACACTGATAATCCCGACACTGACACTGATAATACCGACACTGACACCGATAATACTGGCACGGACACCGATAATACAGGCACTGACACTGATAATACCAAAACTGACACCGATAGTACCGGCACTGACACCGATAATCCCGAGACTGACACTGATAATACCGACACAGACACCAATAGTACTGGCCCTGAAACTGATAATACCGACACTGACACCGATAATACTGACACTGACACCGATAATTCTGGCCCTGACACCGATAATACCGACACTGACACCGATAATTCTGGCACTGACACCGATAATACCGACACTGACACCGATAATACCGATACTGACACCGATAGTACTGGCACTGACACCGATAATACCGACACTGACACCGATAATTCTGGCTCTGACACCGATAATACTGGCACTGACACCGATAATACCGACACTGACACCGATATTACCGACACTGACACCGATAATACCGATACTGACACCGATAATACCGACACTGGCACCGATAATACTGGCACTTACACCAATAATTCTGGCCCTGACACCGATAATACCGACACTGACACCGATAATACCGGCACTGACACCGATAATACTGGCACTGACACCGATAATACCGAAACTGACACCTATAATCCCGACACTGACACTGATAATACTGGCACTGACACCGATATAACAGGCACTGACACTGATAATCCCGACACTGACACTGATAATACCGACACTGACACCGATAATACTGGCACTGACACCGATAATACTGACACTGACACCGATAATTCTGGCCGTAACACCGATAATACCGATACTGACACCGATAGTACTGGCACTGACACCGATAATACCGACACTGACACCGATAATTCTGGCACTGACACCGATAATACTGGCACTGACACCGATAATACCGACACTGACACCGATATTACCGACACTGACACCGATAATACCGATACTGACACCGATAATACCGACACTGGCACCGATAATACTGGCACTTACACCAATAATTCTGGCCCTGACACCGATAATACCGACACTGACACCGATGATACCGACACTGACACCGATATTACCAACACTGACACCGATAATACCGATACTGACACCGATAATACCGACACTGACACCGATAAAACTGGCACTGACACCGATAATACAGGCACTGACACTGATAATACCGACACAGACACCGATAGTACTGGCACTGACACTGATAATACCGACACTGACACCGATAATACTGACACTGACACCGATATTACCAACACTGACACCGATAATACCGACACTGACACCGATAATACTGGCACTGACTCCGATAATACAGGCACTGACACCGATAATACTGGCACTGACACCGACACTGACACCGATATTACCGATACTGACACCGATAATACCGACACTGGCTCCGATAATACTGGCACTTACACCAATAATTCTGGCCCTGACACCGATAATACCGACACTGACACCGATAATACTGGCACTGACACCGATAATACCGAAACTGACACCGATAATCCCGACACTGACACTGATAATACCGACACTGACACCGATAATACCGAAACTGACACCGATAATACCGACACTGACACCGATAATTCTGGCACTGACACCGATAATACCGATACTGACACCGATAATACCGACACTGGCACCGATAACACTGGCACTTACACCAATAATTCTGGCCCTGACACCGATAATACTGGCACTGACACTGATAATACCGACACTGACACCGATAATACTGGCACTGACACCGATAATACAGGCACTGACACTGATGATCCCGACACTGACACTGATAATACCGACACTTACACCGATAATACTGGCACTGACACCGATAATACCGACACTGACACCGATAATACCGATACTGACACCGATAATACCGACACTGGCACCGATAATACTGGCACTTACACCAATAATTCTGGCCCTGACACCGATAATACCGACACTGACACCGGTAATACCGACACTGACACCGATAATACCGAAACTGACACCGATAATACCGACACTGACCCCGATAATACAGGCACTGGCACCGATAATACTGGCACTGACACCGATAATACCGACACTGACACCGATATTACCGACACTGACACCGATAATACCGATACTGACACCGATAATACCGACACTGGCACCGATAATACTGGCACTTACACCAATAATTCTGGCCCTGACACCGATAATACCGACACTGACACCGGTAATACCGACACTGACACCAATATTACCGACACTGACACTGATAATACCGATAATGACACCGATAATACCGACACTGACACCGATAATACTGGCACTGACACCGATAATACAGGCACTGACACTGATAATACCGACACAGACACCGATAGTACTGGCACTGACACTGATAATACCGACACTGACACCGATAATACTGACACTGACACCGATATTACCAACACTGACACCGATAATACCGACACTGACACCGATAATACTGGCACTGACACCGATAATACAGGCACTGACACCGATAATTCTGGCACTGACACCGATAATACTGGCACTGACACCGATAATACCGACACTGACACCGATAATACCGACACTGGCACCGATAACACTGGCACTTACACCAATAATTCTGGCCCTGACACCGATAATACTTGCACTGACACTGATAATACCGACACTGACACCGATAATACTGGCACTGACACCGATAATACAGGCACTGACACTGATGATCCCGACACTGACACTGATAAATCCGACACTTACACCGATAATACTGGCACTGACACCGATAATACCGACACTGACACCGATAATACCGATACTGACACCGATAATACCGACACTGGCACCGATAATACTGGCACTTACACCAATAATTCTGGCCCTGACACCGATAATACCGACACTGACACCGATAATACTGGCACTGACACCGATAATACCGAAGCTGACACCGATAATCCCGACACTGACACTGATAATACCGACACTGACACCGATAATACCGAAACTGGCACCGATAATACCGACACTGACACCGATAATTCTGGCACTGACACCGATAATACCGATACTGACACCGATAATACCGACACTGGCACCGATAATGCTGGCACTTACACCAATAATTCTGGCCCTGACACCGATAATACTGGCACTGACACCGATAATACAGGCACTGACACTGATAATCCCGACACTGACGCTGATAATACCGACACTGACACCGATAATACTGGCACTGACACCGATAATACAGGCACTGACACTGATAATACCGACACTGACACCGATAATACTGGCACTGACACCGATAAAACCGACACTGACACCGATAATTCTGGCACTGACACCGATATTACCGACACTGACACCGATAATACCGATACTGACACCGATAATACCGACAATGACCCCGATAATATTGGCACTGGCACCGATAATACCGATACTGACACCGATAATACCGACACTGACACCGATAATACTGGCACTGACACCGATATTACCGACACTGACACCGATAATACCGATACTGACACCGATAATACCGACACTGACCCCGATAATATTGGCACTGGCACCGATAATACCGATACTGACACCGATAATACAGGCACTGACACCGATAATACCGAAACTGACACCGATAGTACAGGCACTGACACCGATAATCCCGACACTGACACTGATAATACCAACACAGACACCGATAGTACTGGCCCTGACACTGATAATACCGACACTGACACCGATAATACTGACACTGACACCGATAATTCTGGCCCTGACACCGATAATACCGACACTGACACCGATAATTCTGGCCCTGACACCGATAATACCGATACTGACACCGATAATTCTGGCACTGACACCGATAATACCGACACAGACACCGATAGTGCTGGCCCTGACACTGATAATACCGACACTGACACCGATAATACTGACACTGACACCGATAATTCTGGCCCTGACACCGATAATACCGACACTGACACCGATATTACCGACACTGACACCGATAATACCGACACTGACACCAATAATACTGGCACTGACGCCGATTATACAGGCACTGACACCGATAATACCGACACTGACACCGATAATACTGACACTGACACCGATAATTCTGGCCCTGACACCGATAATACCGACACTGACACCGATAATTCTGGCACTGACACCGATAATACTGACACTGACCCCGATAATACTGGCACTGACACCGATAATGCAGGCACTGACACCGATAATACCGACACTGACACCGATAATACAGGCACTGACACCGATAATACCGAAACTGACACCGATAGTACCGGCACTGACACCGATAATCCCGACGCTGACACCGATATCCCGACACTGACACTGATAATACCGACACTGACACCGATAATACTGGCACTGACACCGATAATACCGACACAGACACCGATAGTACTGGCCCTGACACTGATAATACCGACACTGACACCGATAATACTGACACTGACACCGATAATTCTGGCCCTGACATCGATAATACCGACACTGACACCGATAATTCTGGCACTGACACCGATAATACCGACACTGACACCGATAATACTGGCACTGACACCGATAATACCGACACAGACACCGATAGTACTGGCCTTGACACTGATAACACCGACTCTGACACGGATAATACTGACACTGACACCGATAATTCTGGCCCTGACACCGATAATACCGACACTGACACCGATAATTCTGGCCCTGACACCGATAATACCGACACTGACACCGATAATTCTGGCACTGACCCCGATAATACCGACACTGACACCGATAGTACTGGCCCTGACACTGATAATACCGACACTGACACCGATAATATCGACACTGATGATATCAGTATTGATTGACACGGATATTATCTTATTATCAACATAGTCTCTATACTGACACGGATAATGTTGAATAGAAATGTTTGTTGACAATGTCTAACTAACACCACTGACACCGATAATACCGATACTCAAAATCATCATCTCTTAAGTATACTCCGTCTGCTGGGGCCTACTGCCACTGATAAATTTCACAACTATTTATGGCATAAGATTGCGTTGCGAGATTTGACGTTTTTGTATATTTTAATGGGATTCATTTGATATTGGTATTGATTTTTGGGGTTCCGTACCCAAAGAGTAAAAACGGGACCCTATTACTAAGACTTCGTTGTCTGTCCGTCTATCTGTCTGTCACCAGGCCATATCAGTTTAAATTTTCATAAATTATATATTATATTGTTGCTGCTATAACAACAAATACAAAAAAAAATATTATCCCAATATTTAAGGTGGGCTCCCATACAACTAATGTGATTTATGGTACAGAACCCATCGTGCGCGAGTCCGACTCGCACTTGGCCGGTTTTTTTCCGTCGACAAACTTACTGACAAAGACTAAAACAACATAACTAATGTATTTTTCGCACACAAAGTGCAATTAAGGAGCTTTATAAAACTTACAGTTCGTGCAAGTGCACATTGTATAGAATTGTCATCGCTTTAGAACTGAATACAGTTGTCTTCTTTCATTGTCTATGGTCACGTACTGGTTTAAAGTTCTTTCATTCATGACCTTTCGTTGCATTGTTGAGAGCTCAAAGACATTCAATATTTGCAGCTATTCACATTTGAGTTTGTCTATATTACATGTTATTTGAGTCACGCGACTCTAGAGGTCCTGGGTTCGATTCCCAGGTCGAGCAAAGTGTTCTTGGGTTTTTCTATGAAATTCCCAGTAGTTAGGAATTTGTGCCCGGTTAATGGCAAAAGACTCGCCCCCTATTACATGGCACCTAAACATACCGGCGAACTGTGGGTGTACATTAGTACGCCTCTGCCTAACTCTTCGGGGAATACAGGCGTGATGGTATGATGATGACATGTTATATAAGAAAACGAGAGGCAAAATTAGAATGATGAAAGGTAATACGCACTCTGAAAGAGTTGCCACTTTTTTAAACACCCACGCAGCGTAGCGACGTGTTCCTGTTCTTTGTAATATTATCAAAATATAATACATTACCTCGCTCAATTTATGTATAACATAAAACGAAAATCACCCACGCAAAACCTATTCTTTATAAAATATCAAACGATCTGCGAAGGGTATGTCAACGTCAATTTACGTTTATTCACGATATTGAACTGTAAATTGTACTCCATAAAGCATACAACTAAGGAAATGTGTTAAACAAATGATCAAAATTGGCGTCTCTCACAGTCTAAATATTTGCCGAATATAATTGTCGTCATTCAATATTCTTCTTCCTCTGAAACGTTTGTTGAATTAATTTAAAAGCACGGCGTTCTGTTGGAGTGACGCCTCCAATCTATTGTGATTGACGGAGAGCGCATTGTGTTCAACAAATGGTTTGGAGGCGCGCCCGCGCCCGCCTCGCCGTGCGCTGTCACATGCACGATACAAATTGCTGTATCGAAGCCTGATTTGGATATTTTCGTTCACGCCCAAGTCTTAAGCATAGGCCAGGACTATGCTAATAAAGTGTATCAATGCTAATATGTACTAATACTCGAATACATACCGGTTTTTTATCAAGCAATTCTCAATAGCCACCGTAAGATTGCAATTTTATCGTCGTTCTAATTGTGTCAGAGAAATTCGACATTTACAAGTCGAGATTTATTCCATAACTCCACATTCCGTCATCATATTATTTTTATTGCATTTACCGGTCGTCCGGAGCGCGTACCTTGTGACGGTACATAATATAATTAAATCGTCGCGCCACCATTTATGTACGTTAACTTTGAGGACATCTCCATACGTGCGGAGATGACGCGAATGCAATAAACCAAAGTGTGTCAAACATATTACCACAACGTTCAGGGTTGCCAACCTAATGACGAAATATCAATGTCTTCATTATCTATGATCTAGTATGTTCTCCACGTTCACCTCTGTCTAAGGCCTTTTGAAACTTATTTTAATTGTTTGAGAAGACTAGGTACTAGATAAGAATCTGACAAAAATCACGCTTTATAAATAGGAGGTTACTAAACCTTCTTATGCCATGGATTATGGATATTATTAAATTGACAGCACACTTCACCATACTTGGTTATATTATCATTATTTTTCAAGTGTGGTTTTTCTGAACTTTGAGAACCCTAGCCCGTGATGGGCGAGAGATGTGGACAAATTGAAATAGCGAGAGATTGCTCATTTACTTCGACATATGAACGCGTCCTCAGTAAAGTTGTGAGCATCTTGGAGAGTGGCGCCCGGCGATTCGCCCCTGCACTAGTTTTATGTTGTGCAATCTGTGCAGGTATGCGACAAGTACTTGTCACTCTAGTATTCAGCTGTGTTTGTTGTTTACTATGACGTGTCAGTTGTTCATTTACCAGGGTGGTCAGATTCTGCTGCATGAATATGTTTGTAGAAATTAGCGATTAGCGTTAGATACTAATTAGTTATAATGTGCTAATAACGTCATTATGGTCCGGCTTAAAAGGTAATGTTGCCAGCGAAATCACGGAGTGATGGCACTGATGTATGATTTACAGGACGCGAATGAGGATACACTATAGTTTGGTACTGGTTGACCTAGCGCGGTTTTAAATATTAAACACTAGCTAAAGTGTAGTTGAATACTAGCCGTTCCCTGCGGTTTATCTCACAACCTAAACGGATGTTTAACGTTCACTCCTCCTCCTCCATATAATGTGAAAATCCATCCATCTTTAAAAACACCCGTTACCCCCTTACAAAGGTCCAGCCGCCTTTTAAAATGTGAAAATCCAGTAACCCTGAAACACATCATTATTTATGTATTATGGAATTGATTGATCAGTCAGTCAGTCAGAACAAACGTTTATTTTTAACGAGGTATGTACATTTCCTATAGATTATCCAGAGGATCCTTTGTTTTAATTAACAGAATAATGTTAAACGAGAAAATAAAATGAGTACATTCGTTTGGTGCGTGTGTCGCGGTGATATTTATTGCGAACACATAAACGTCACCAAGTAACAACACACAGAAGGTCCATCGCTTCCATGAATGTATTTAACTACTAGCTTCTGCCCGCGGCTTCGCTCACTTGAACCTCAAAAACCTACAGTGAAGATCTCTTCTTTGTATGGGTCTTTATACATTAGAGAGGTCAAGCTGTATCTCAGGTTCCGTTTAATTATTTGAGATAAGAAGTATACCAGTTTTTAAGTTAGAGCACATACTTTCTAACTGTGATAACAAAATTAAAATCTATTCGGTAGTTTTTGCGCCAACCCGTAACAAACAGACAAGAATTTCAAAAATCAAATTTTTGGGTTCAGTGACGTTTATATACCCACTTGTTTTTTTTTTTATATATCTTCAATGTACATACACAGCTTTTTTTACAATTTTATAATATAAAATCATCATCATATTATACCATCACGCCTGTTTACCCCGAAGGGTTAGGCAGTACACCCACAGTTCGCCAGTATGTTTAGGTCCCATGTATTAAGGGGCAGCCTATTGCCATTAACCGGGCACAAATTACAAACTCCGAGCTGTTACTGGGTATTTCATAGAAAAACCCAATAACACTTTGCTCGACCTGGGAATCGAACCCAGGACCTCAAGCGTAGCAGTCGCGCTGAGGACCACTAGACTAATGAGGCAGTTCATATTATAAAATATGTGTAATGATTATCACATTTAAGTACATAATAATGTACGTAGTTCCTACGTTAAGATTGCGTTAACCAACACAGTAGCCTATAGTTCGTTCCTACTCTTATAAAGATTGTATACATTTTTCTGTTTCATCTTGATTTATTGTATATCGTAGAGTCAAATTTTGGATACTTTTATGTGTTGATCTTTTGTGGAACTTTCATACTTTTACTTTCATTTTGTATCATGGCGGCTATACACCGGCTGACATATTGTTAAAATTTTAATACTTTTAATGAACTCGATAAGCTGAATTTTAATTGAATGATTGTGATATACAACGTGACTCGCTTGAGATAGGCCGGCTCAGAACAACACTTGTAAAAGAAAACTAGTGTCACTTGGATTAGTGTCTGGTTATAGTAAGTCACTGTTGTAATGCGAGTGTACACTACTATTAGTAGTAGTGATTATAATCTAGTAATACACTTAGGCCCACTTGCACCAAATTCTTAAATGTATTTAAGTCATATTTAAACACAATTTTTCATAGAAATTTCGTGTTTAAATACAATTTAAACACATTTAAGAAGTTGGTGCAAGTGGGCCTAAATGAACGTATTAGTTAAATTTCAGTACAGAATATCATTTATCACCAGTTAGTTTTTCCAAACTTCTCAGTGCTACGCCAATCGTAGCACGTTCGTAGCACCCACGCGGGTCTGCTACGAATGTGCTACGCCCGTAGCAACGCGTAGCAATACCACAATTTCAATCATTTGTAAGTAATAATGATCTCAGGATTGTGTCCATGACTTTTACGAATAGAAATATATTCAGAACAGAATTCCTATACGTATTGATGGAAATTGGGCAATAATTGAACTTAATTAACATTAATTAATGAGCAATTCACAAAACATCATCGTCATTGCACAAAACATTATTTCAATCAATTTAGTAATAGCGGTCATTGATGTGATCACAGACCGGTGTTTAATCTGTATGATGGATACAATATGTAGCTTCTGCATGTTTTTCATTCTATTCCATACTAATATTATAATTGTGAAAGTAACTCTATCTGTTTGTTGCGTTTCCACGCCTAAATCGCTGAATCGATTTTGACGATTATAGCGACTAAGAGATCGGCTTCTACTTTACGTGTTGAGGGTTCAATCCCCGCACGGAACACATTTGTAAGACCCTATGTGTATGTGGACATTTGTGTTTCTAAACGCACCCATGATACAGGAGAAAGTCTTAGTGAGGAGCAACAATTTTCATTAAAAAAGCTGCTGTTTTCTTCCTCTTTTTGTCGATATGTTATAGCTAAACTCCAAGCTACTGAAAAATAGAAGAACTCATTTTTCTCTTCCCGACGACCTGCGTATCTAACCAAAAATTTGTACCAACACTAGACCAATACGGGTGCGCAGTGAACGGAGTAAAATCGTGGTATCAGCGGATAATCATAGCTATTACCACCCTAAATGTTAGTGTTGTAACCACTAGTATCGATAGTTCATTGTTATCGAATCAGCAACACAGTTCGCTGTGACACAAACAATAGCTAATTCACAAGTTTATCGTAATGCGTGAGCGATACAAATCAAGCCGGCCTCATTATTGTAGCGGCCGCAGCGCTCGGTGCGGTTGGCGCGAGATTGCATCCGCGACGCGCTCGCCACGCCGCCGCCCCGCACGCGTTACGCACCCGCCCCGCACACGTCCCGCAGCTGTAACTAGATTGGCCGTAACATCCCCGTTGACGTCCATATATTAGAACACAATCAGTTTCATCTCGGTGTCTCTTATAAAACGTGTGTGTTCTGAACGTGTTGATTTTATCACGTGATCTTCATTGTATAGTTGTTATCACTATAATCAAATACATAGCTATACCATGCGGTGTTAGATACTGTAGATATCAGTGCAAACAGGCAGCATCACTGAGGGTTGGCTGTTAGATTGTTACATGAAGAATAAACAATCAATTCAATTATTAATTTTAATTACATTTATATTGGAGAACGGTCTAGAAGAGTCAAACTTGTATTAAGCAGGCTCTTTAGATTTTGGTTAATTATGTATTAGTTATCTTTATTTTGCTTTTTAAATAAGAATTGAAAACCCCTATCAAAAAGTCGGGCCTCTACAGTTAGGTAATACCTACCTCGATTTCGGTAACTAAAAAAAATCAATATTATATTAACTTAAACCGCCATTCTTTAACAAGTTTTCAGACAAAATTATATTTTTAGACCACAGAGTAACATTTTACTTATATTTTTAAACACTTAAAATATTTAAATTTTATCAGACAACACATTTAAAAGGGAACACGTCCTGTGCCGCGGAGGCTTCTCAAACTTACACTTGTATTTTCGTGAACATGTAACTCAAAGAAGCCGACTTGAAATAAATACCCCGGGAATATACAAATAATATATTAGCATCTGGTGGAAATCGAACTCCGGACACGAAGCACAATGGTAATAGCAAGGTCACTCAAATTATCCTATACTACTAAAACGTAATGAACTTTACTATTAAGATACACTTTCTGCGCATGGAATTCTGTTAGCATTAAGGTGACTGTATGAAAATAAATAAATAAATAAATGCGGAAGGTGGCCTATTTTACTATCGCGGTAATTGTAGCCAAATCCGTAACACAAAATCTAATAAATCAGCTATTGAAGTTTAGCCAAAAGTCGTGAGAAGTAGTCCGTATAAGGGCTCTGTCGCACTGTGTGGGAGCGACCCAAATTAATTATCTGCCATTCATAAAGCAGTCACACACTGATCAGCTCTGCGCGCCCTCTCATTACACACCGCCATTAAAATAAACACACTTCTTACACAACTTGACTTGCTATGTGTAATTAATGACACACGTAATTGGGTGTGTTAATTAGTTTTATTACGACTTCAGTTATTTCGTCTGTTTTTACTTCGGTCATGTCTCAATACACACATTCTCACGCACACAAACTCCAAGTTATGAAGGCAAATAAATATTGGTTCATGCGCGGATTGAACCTGTTACCAGTATGGCCCGAAGGCCCAGTTTCTCAACCGCTATGCCACACCAACCGTGCCATCTATCTATACTCTATATTACTAATATATAAAGCTGAAGAGTTTGTTTGTTTGTTTGCTTGGACTCAGGAACTGCTGGTCTGATTTGAAAATTCTTTCAGTGTGAGATAGCCCCTCTATTGAGGAAGGCTATATATATATCATCACGTATACATCACGCTACGCGGACGAAGTCGCGGGCAGAAGCTAGTACTTAAAATATACAGCTGAAAGGTTTTTTGTTTGTTTGTTTGCTTGAACGCGCTAATCTCAGGAACTACTGGTCCGATTTGAAAAATTCTTTAAAAAAATATATAGCACATAGGCTATATATCATCATGCTAAGACTAAGTAACTATTTCACGCGGACGAAGTCGCTGCCAGAAGCTAGTCAATTACAAAACAGTTTTTAGAAATATTTCAAGTCCTATTGCTTTGTTTATTTATAAAATTGATGTTCGATTTTATTGCGACAGCCATCAAATTCAGTTTAAACACAAAGTCATAGCGTTCGCCGTGTAAATCTGTTGTGAATAATTCATGTTCCCGGTGTGCGGGGGGAGGGGCATTGTCCGCCAATATCCGCAGCTATTGTGCGCACCGCCCGGCCATTGTCCGCCGCGGCCGGACGCCGGGCGCCGGACAATGCAGGTAACCCTACAAATGTTAATTAAATGGTACATTTGTGGTCACTCTCCACTTCTGCACACTTTTCGGTAATGCGGTGTCTGGAGACTTCGCTGTCCGACTTTGACAAACACAGAAGTAGAAATTATTGCAATCGTATTAACAATTGAGACAAAGGACACCATCTCTCACACTTAAATATGCAATTATAAAACTAATTCCGTCTGTTTCTGTCTAGCCTATTAGGCTGCCTAGTGCAGATTGGCAAACTTCATACTCTCAAGTAAGTAAATAAATAAATAAATAAATATTCTGGGACATTTTTACACAGCACCATCTAGTCCCAAACTAAGCAGAGCTTGTACTATGGGTACTAGAAAATGGATATAATACTTATATACTTTTTTTTTCAGACGAACACAAACACTTATATTCATCACATAATATTTGTGTCCTGTGGGAATCGAACCCACGACCTCATGGTCAGCAGTCCGGTACTCGAACCACTAAACCACAGAGGTCGTCAAGTGATGCATTAAAAATGCCTGTATTTCCTTAAAAGGTTATACACAGGCACCTCTACTGCTGTTTTCAGGTTGTATGGGTGAACCTGTTGCCATTAAAACTGGAAATCTTTGGGCTGCTTGCTACCGAGAACAGAACAAAAACCATTTATTATGTTATGTACCGTCGCCTAGCAATTACATACACCGCAACTCTGTTCTTCAAGAAATGCCCAATGTCATATCTGTTGTATTATCATTTAATTTTCCAACGAATTCGTCTACAGTTGCCGTCAAACTTTTCCACTTATCTCCTTCTCTTCCAAACTTCGAATCTTGCGTCTCCGTTCAAGCGAAATATTTAATTTGTAAAGTGTTCAATATTTTTTCCGCCATTGACGAGAGCTCAATGGGTGATAAAATTACCCCTCTCTGCAGGGTTTATGTGGAAGTGCTGCCATCTGGCGCTGAACGACCACTCGTTGGTAGGTAGAGTCATTATGTCAATGTGGAGTGTGACTATTTTGAGTTTTTAAAATATAAAACACAATTTAATACGTTTATAATATATTAAAAAAATAGACTATCTCTGTGGTTCAGTGGTTCGAGTACTGGACTGCTGACATTGAGGTCGTGGGTTCGATTCACACAGGACGCAAATATTTATGTGATAAGAATATAAGTGTTTGTTATCGTCTGGGTTTCTTATGTTTTATGTTTGTGTTTAAAAATATATATATAAGTATTATATCCATTGTCTAGTACCCATAGTAAAAGTTCTGCTTAGTTTGGGACTAGATGTTTTTGGACAGAATATTTATTTATTTTTATAAAAAAAACGATAAAACCCACGACGAAAGTCTCGTAATATTTACGTTCTGAATTTCAATTGGAATGGCAGAAATGTTCTGATGTGTCTTGTAGAACTAAATGTAGCCCCGCCGGATTTTCTTGTAGGTGAAGTAAACACCGCGGCTCTCGTAAATTCTATATTTACTTGCGGTTACTTTTTTGTCTTTGCCTGTGTACACACCCCTCACGAATATTCACACCGCGCAATTCAACGACTCTTAGCGTGGAACTTCTGTGTCTACTTTTTGTTAGCAAACAAATTCTTAGTCGCAACACTCGCAGCAAACCAAACAACGCGTAATCACAAGAAAACATTGCAACACGTAAAACATAATACGGCCGACCAGTCCGCAACACACTACACGCACACAGAGGCAGCAACATACGTACGCAACACAGACGCAGTTACTTGCCGCTAACTTAGGGGTCTGACTGACACTGAATTGCTCATAAAAACGTAATTCCAAAATAAATTGTAATTGAAACACAATTTAATCAAATTGTACTATTATTCGCATTCAGAATCCGTTAGTCTAGGTTCCTACCCAACCACCTACAAACTACTATTTGACTGAAAATATAAGACCGGAAAATTTGTCGAAACTTCGTAGTTATCCAAAATTGCATTCACTTACAATAGTTTCCCGTGAAGTATTTTGGAAGAAATAGTTGAAAAGGAACCTAAATTAATAGTATTCGAATCCGAACAAAATTGTATTGAATTCTCTTTGAATTACGATTTATTTAGGTATTTCGTTTGTACGATCAATTCGGTTCATCGGACACTTAAGTTTGAATTAACCTACTTTGGCTTACAGTTGTAAACTTCCCGTATTTTCACGCAGCTGTCTTCAACAACGCCCTTTTGAACAAAATGTTTAGTGTTAAATGGTGCGGGCCTCATGACCAAGCGCCACAAGTAACATCAGCCAGTGAACAATTCAGGTTGAGCGCCCCTGACGTAAAGCTCCGCTACAAAGTTATAATGACGAGATTGGAAAAACATTTCGCTAAATTGGCACAAAATATTTCTTTGATGAGATACGTAAATAACAATGATTTCCTCGTCCCCGGTGGCGTGGGGGGAAGGGGGGGGCGGGGAGCGGGGGTGCACTCAAATAATTAACTAGAAATAAATACCCGCCGTTTGAATTAGTCGCACCCGGCGGAGCGCGGGGGTGGGTGGCGGCGGTGCGGGGGGAGCATCACAAAGATTAAAAATAAGTATGTCTCGTAGTTTGCGACTTGAGTAATTTGTGTAATGTGCGAAGTACTCACTTCTTCTGTGTTTAGCTTTCTGCTGTGTAATATACTTACATACTTCAGTAGATACGAATTCCCTGCGTCCCACCCTTAAAAAATTTGCACCCAAATTATATGTGCCCCAATTTATATGCTATTTTATAAATCTTATTATACATAGTTTAATTTGCTGTTAATATTAATTATACATAAGTACCTATTATATTTCTTGTTAGAAATGAAAGTTTTAGGTACTTACTCGACAAGAACACCTAAATATATTTTTCATATAAAACCATTATTTTTATAAATGTTTTCTCCCTCTATTTCTATGTAATTACTTCAAAGAAAACAAAGCAAAAATTTCTTTGAGACAGATGTCTCAGAGAAAAGTATGTTCATATCATTTTTTTCGTAAATTGAAATGCTTAGAATAACGTGTAAGTAATACTAACTTCTGCCCGCGGCTTCGCTCACTTGAAACTCAAAAACCAACAGGGATGATTTCTTCTTTGTATGGGTTTCATTAAAGAGGTCAAACTGTATCTCAGGTTCCGTTTAATTATTTGAGATAAGAAGTATATCAGTTTTTAAGTCAGAGCACATAGGTACTTTCTAACAGTGATAACTAAATTAAAATCTATTCTGTAGTTTTTGCGCCAACCCGTAACAAACAGACAATCAGACAAGAATTTAAAAAATCTCATTTTTGGGTTCGGCGTCATTTATATGTTTTTTGACCCACTTGTTTTTTTTTATATCTTCAATATACAGACACAGCTTTACAGTTTTATAATAGTAGAGATTTCTATGTTTTATCTTATACAGGTAGAAAGTAATTAGTTACATTGGCATAGCGAACATTACAAGAGCAGACTAAGAAAGTAGCAACCGGCTCATACTCCTGGGAACTGTCTATTATGATAATGAAACGCAGCGGTCAGTGATATATTAATCTCGACAAGTCTGTAGGTAAAGCTGAGCGTACACTGTGCAATGTGCTATGGTGCCGTATGTACCTACATGGGTACATACTGCATAGGTGGCTTTTAACATAATTATTAGCACTCTTCTAACCTCAGTTTATATATCACACATAGTATAAAACAAAGTCGCTTCCCGCTCTATGTATGCTTAGATCTTTTAAACTACGCAACGGATTTTGATGCGGTTTTTTTAATAGATAGTGATACAAGAGGAAGGTTTCAAACTATTTAACATAACCCTACGACTCTTAGGAACGGGACAGCGTGGGTGAAACCGCGGGCGGGTCGCTAGTAATTAAATATACACAGACATTTTACACAGCACCATGTAGTCCCAAACTAAGCAGAGCTTGGACTATGGGTACTAGACAATGAATATAATACTTATATACTTTTTTGTAAATACTTATTTATAATACATAAGAATTGTATATTTGTAAAACTGTTGTGTCCTGTCTATTTGTGTTTTTATCGGTGTACAATAAAGTATATATAAATAAATAAGAAACACCCAGACGAACACAAACACTATTATATTCATCACAACACAACAATTAATATAATTATTTGGGGCTATCATTGTACGATTGTCGTCGTTATTTTAAATCGTTTTTGGTGTAATCAAAGACATAGGTGGTATTTTTTTGTAAAAAGCTTTTGATGCCTAATAAAGTAGAAAATAATTAACCACCAGAGTACTTAACACGTTACAAAAGCTATCACACAACCTGTGTGTATCACGCCTGTATTCCCCAAAGGGTTAGGCAGAGGCGTATTAATGTACACCAACAGTTCAGAATTTCATAGAAAAACCCAATTACACTTTGCTCGACCTGGGATTCGAACCCAGGATCTCTAGCGTAGCAGTCGTGCTCAGGAGCATTTGGGTGTTGTGTGTAAAATGTAAACTATGTATTGACAATATAATAAAGACGGGGGCGCCAGAGTCCTTGTCCCCGGCATGTTGTTGGTGTTAGTGTAGGCCCGGCCTAACGCCGCCGCCTGCCCGTGCGCCGGCTAATAACACTGAGTACTGTCGTCGTCGACAGGACAAAGGATTACGTCACTGTGCCCCGGACACCGCCGTCTATACTTGTACTGATTAAATTACTTTTAAAAAGTGTTTTAGTCGGGATTGTGTCGAACTTTCCATCACTCCACAGATTATAGATCAGCGGTTCTTACCACGGCTAGCCTGTGGTTTTGTGACGCTCATGAATTTAGCATGCCTGCCTCATTAGCCAAGTGGTCCTGAGCGTGACTGTTACGCTAGAGGTCCTGGGTTCGATTCCCAGGTCGAGAAAAGTGTTATTGGGTTTTTCTATGAAATTCCCAGTAGCAGCTCGTGTTTGGAATTTATGCCCGGTTAATGGCAATAAGGTTTGGCGCTCTTTGGGGGAGGCCTACGTTCAGCAGTGGACGGTAATAGGCTGATATGATGATGATGATGATGAATGGCAATAGGCTCGCATCCTATTACATGGGACCTAAACATACCGGCGAACTGTGGGTGTACATTAGTACGCTTCTGCCTAACCCTTCGGGGAATACAGGCGTGATGGTATGTTATGTTATGCTGAATTTATTATACCTTTACATTATGCATACCAAAACGTCTGACAAATCTTTAAAAGAGACCTATGACCTTTTTAGTTTTTAACCATTAGGTATAGTTTGATTTTAACTTAATATTCAGTTGTGTGTTTGTTCGACGCGCGTCAGGCTCCGTCTCTGGCGGCTGTCAACTTGGCACAGATTGAATGCTTAATGCAAGTAAACTCCCAAAGAGCGCGCTCGTGAGTGTCGCGCGCCGCGGCTTCGCGCGTCCCGGTCGCGTCGCGCGCGTCTGCCGCGTCGCGCTAAAACGTTTCCCGTGTCGCGATATTGACGCGCGTCAATCGTGGTTTACTATTTTATTGAACGCGAGTATTTTTGAACAGTAGTAAGTACTTGGCGGTGAACACAGGAATCCCATCCATCGCGTGACACCTGCTTAACATTGCAAAGTTGTACATCGGAATGGTTTTCAGTGAGGTGCCAAGTTATGCCAAATATATGAGCTGATAATCCTAATGCGTGCCGTACCGTACCTACATATATGTGATAAGGTAACATTATATAAGTAAAAGGATTTTATAAAATCGGCCCCGTACTGTGAGTTTTTCATTCATTCATTACAAACAAAAATACAAATCTATTCTCTTCATAACATTAGTGTACATCATATAGATAAAGACTCTTTATTTCAGGTAATAAACAGTTCTCATAAATAAGTCATTACAAGAATAAATAAATAAAAACAATGTAAAGGTAATATTCCATTGTTAAAGCAACACAAAAAAAACGAAAAGCTTATCATAAAATATTTCTTTCTGCCATTTAATATAATTATTTTCTACAAAACGCAATATTGGTACACAAACACAAAATAATTAATGAACAGGAAACGGTATCGTATAACAATGGCGTATCAAACTGTCGAAATTCTCAGAAATTCTCATTTTAATTATGTTTATAAATGTAAGTGAAGCTGAAATCAGATCGTCCACACTACACACGACACACTATACGTATGTTTACTAGTGTCGACATCATAAAAACTAATGATCGCTGTACGAGTATTGTTCTAAGAAGAAGCGAATAAATAGCGCGGGCCACGCTGTAGGATGTGGCGATTATAGAAATTCAACAAACCAAAACTGAGCCAAACTAAATAATCGGGCAGTTATATATATTCATAGTGTATTGTGCACTGCAGGGAAAGGTGACTCAAACGATTAGAACAATGGATAAAAATGCTGTCTTGGATACCGTTATTTCTAATACGAATAATTTGTAACTGCGTCATTAG
The DNA here is from genome assembly GCA_947256265.1 of Acronicta leporina. Classification (NCBI taxonomy): domain Eukaryota; kingdom Metazoa; phylum Arthropoda; class Insecta; order Lepidoptera; family Noctuidae; genus Acronicta; species Acronicta leporina. Next base: position 203,372 of record OX366537.1, on the reverse strand, counting down.
CCTAGTGGTCCTTTGCGCGACTGCTACGCTAGAGGTCCTGGGTTCGATTCCCAGGTCGGGAAAAGTGTTATTGGGATATTTTAGTCAAGGAAAAATTCGACTCGCAGGCAGGATTCGAACCTGCGTCTTCTGGCTGGGTACGCCAGACGCTCTGACCTCTAAGACACCGCGAGTCCCACCTGCCATGTCGAAATTTGCCTTCATATTGTGAACTTACGTCTTAAAGGTGACGTCAGTCAGTCAGGTTAGTCAAGACGCCGCCTGCCTGCGAGTCGAATTTTTCCTTCACTAAAATAACTTTAAAATCTTAGCATGAAAAATGCAGAAAAATCACAAAAAGATTGTTATTGGGTTTTTCTATTAAATTCCCAGTAGCAGCTCGGAGTTAGGAATTTGTGCCCGGTTAATGGCATGGCTCGCCCCATGGGACCTAAACATACCGGCGAACTGTGGGTGTATATTAGTACGCCTCTGCCTAACCCTTCGGGGAATACAGGCGTGATGGTATGTTAATTTTTAATTGCAATCGTTAAGTCCAAATTCCTTCAGATTTAATCAGAGAGAGGTTTAACAATAAAGAATTTTGTCAAAATTGTACCTAGTAAGTAAGAAATTAGACTTTTTAATTAAAGTGATTTCATAAAGGAACGCCATAATTATGATGGTCAAAGACTTGTTTTTCACTGGGACGACTATGGGCTCATGTTGGACGTGGCTACTGTGCTGGTACCCTTGATATGGATGAACTCCTCACAGGCCGCCACCAGACATGGCGTCGGCCACTGCAGCGAGGCGCACACCCAGCGATCACCATTAAAACACCATTACATGTAGATTTCTCGCCCCCTATTACATGGGACCTAAACATACCGGCGAACTGTGGGTGTACATTAGTGCGCCTCTGCGTAACCCTTCGGGGAACACAGGCGTGATGATGGTATGTTACATGTAGATCGCGATACCGCACACAAGCCACGCCCCCGCCGCGTGTATAGCCTTCACTAACCTTATAATGTAGAATAGAATATTCTTTATTGCACCAAACTTCTATCTAAACCAAAAAAAATGTAAGGTACAGTTTTATAAATCCTGGAATGGTACAATGGGCGGTCTTATCGCTCTTTTGCTCTTACAGACAACCTTTGGATGGACACACACATTACCACAATTAGTATAAAATGTTACAATAGAAAATCTAATGTGTGTGTCCCAGGAAGGCAATCATTATTAGTATTGTAATTTTTTTTTGTACTCTATTTCACAATCTTTTTGATAAAATTTATTCATCTATTTCTATATTCATCTAAGTTTTTAATATTCCAATTTTTCTTACATTTTAGCGCGGGAGAGCCATGCTTCGACACGAATGGACCGGTTCGATAGGAGTGATACCACGGCCTTAGAGAAACCGGCGTGCAACAACGCTTGCGTTGTGTTTCGCCGAGTGAGTTGAGGATACCGGAGGCCCAAACCCTTTTAAAAGGCAGGCAACGCACTTGCGACTCCTCTGGTGTTGCGGGTGTCAATGGGCGGCGGTATCACTTACGATCAAGCGATCCCTGCTCGTTTGTCCCCCTATGCCATAAACCATTCATTAAGCCGGCCCACGGTATTGCAATTAATATGTATGACATAGTCATACATGAAACTCCTGAAAATTGAGCAGAAATTAATTTAAAAAGTAAATGTGTAGGTAGTATATTATATAATGTAATAGGCGCGAGGTGTAATATGTGGGTGTAATTACAACCAAATGTTTATTTTATGTAAAGTAAGTGGAGTAGAGGCAAAGCGGTGCGCGCGGGCAGTCGTTAAAACAGCCCACCGAGCGTGAACGAGCCGCCAGCGCTCGAGCGTGCCCACTGACACACGACACGACACGACACGATATTATACACCGTGACACGACACGATATACCATAACATTGGACAATAAATAAAATGGGAGTGTCTGTTTTTAATATTAAAATAACCGCTTTTTACTATCAGCACCTGGGTATATCACGGTAGGTTTTTCAAAATAACATTTTTCACAATTTTTGTCTGCCTGTCTGTTTGTTTCGGCTAATCACTGAAATGGATGGACCGATTTTGACGGTACTTTCACTGGCAGATAGGTAGATGTAACAAGGAATAACTTAGGCTGCTTTTTTTTTATTATTATTTATTATTTAACAATAACTTTTTTGTTAAATACCACGCGGACGAAGTCGCGTGGTATTTAACTAGTCGTAGTCTAGCATGGTGATGTAGGCGCGAACAAATTGCAATGCTTACCTAAAAATATTGTATCTTAACACAGGTATAAAGGTATTGTATGAAATGCATAGTCATTTAAAGTTTTCGTAAACAGCGTTTTTTTTTTATGATTTTCTATATAAAAGACAAAACAAAAGATCAGGCTCTGTGGCGCTTATTGACTGATGATTAAGTTATCATAAGGAACATGTAATAGGGGGCGAGCCTATTGCCAAATTCCAAACTCCGAGCTGCTACAGGGAATTTCATAGAAAAACCCAATAACATTTTGCTCGACCTGGGAACCGAACCCAGAAACTCTAGCATAGCAGTCGCGCTCAGGAACACTAGGCTAATGAGGCAGTGCATGCATTTCACAATCTTAGTAAAATGACAGGGAAAGTTATGAATAACAACGGGAACGCGCGCTGTAAACTGCTTGGTTGAAAGGTCGTGAGTGTTGTTCAAAGAAATAGTGGAGAGCGCGCCGCATGCCTTGTGAGGTCGGCTGTTGATCCCATCGGTCTTGTAAACAGCTGATCACTGACTAGTGGTAAAAGTTATATTTGAGAGACCACCAGAAAAGTAAGGTTTTTCTTAACCCGAAAGTTAATCCCACAATGAAATGAAAGCTATATGACTTTACGTCTTGTCCGTTACTATTATGCACCGAAATTTAAAAAAAACCGGCCAAGTGCGAGTCGGACTTGTGCACTGAGGGTTCCTTACTTTAAAATATTTTTATTATATGACTAGCTTCCGCCCGCCACTTCGTTCGCGTGGAATAGTTACTTAGTCTTAGCGGGATAATATATAGCCTATAGCCTTCCTCAATAAATGAGCTATGTAACACTGAAAGAATTTTTAAAATCGGACCAGTTTCAAATAGTTCCTGGGATTAACGCGTTCAAACAAACAAACAAACTCTTCAGCTTTATATATTAGTATAGTTATAGATGTGACTAAAAATTTATGCTATTCGCAATTTTTCCATTATCTGGGCTATAAGACGTTGTTTCGTACCAAATTTCAAGATTCTGAGTTTGACTCCCTTGGGTCTTGACAGACAGACAGACAACAAAGTGATCCTATAAGGGTACTGTTTTTTCCTTTTGAGGTACGGAACCCTAAAAAATCATAGTTTGCCAAATAACGCCGCCTGGTGCCGCTGGGATTTTATACATTTGTAGGTTGATGTAAATACTTATGCGAGGGTCACAAACACCGGCACCGCTCACAAGTCCACGCTCGCAATTACCAGCGCCTGGCAACACTCGCCACTCACTACTCGTTACCTTCCGCGAGAATTACTTGAGTTTAGTTCAAGTGCAGTTACCAGCACTTGACGCGAACTTCACACGGTGTAAAGAAACGGCGGACATTTCTCAAATAAATAGCGAAGTATTTTTATAAATATTCATACAAGTATATTACCTGGAAGAGGAAAATGAGAGTTTATTCATAATGGAGAGTACGTAGGGGAATGTTTCATCAAGTGGTAGGAATGTTTTATATGCGAAGAGCACGTGTTGTTGGCTTATACCGAGCGGAGCCGAATACTGATGCAGAGCGAGCTGGTGCGAGCTCCGGCTGTCACTAGCACTGAATACACTGAATGTACATCAGAGGGATGATATTGAAGAGCTCATGAGAGTCAATATGACATTTCAAGTATGGACCATTTCAAAAATATGATCAAAATAAAGTGTGGTGTACATTCGCATACAAAATTCGCAGGCAGGATTCGAACCTGCATCTTCTGTTTAGATACACCGACGCTATGACCACTAAGCCACCACGAGTCTCACTCGCCATGTCTGTCTGTCATGAAATTTGTCTTCACATTCTGAATTTACGTCTTAAAGGTGACGTGAGTAACATCTATTGAATAGCAAGTTACTTTGCCTCTCAACCGACATGATTTACCTTACGGTTAGTTCTATGTCGTACGATGCTACCATACCTATTACCTGTCTTTTTGTGTTTTTTTTTGCATATATTATAAAATTAATTATTTCTCCTTTCATATTAACTAAGTACTACCGCGGCCCACGTACTAATTACGGATGCACACAAGCGCAAAGGTAACGCACACATGTACCAGTAACGTCGCCCGAGAACAAACACAAACTTGTGGCAAATTTTATTTTAATGCTCCATAAATATTATATGACCGAAATACCCGAACCGAAAATACTTCGCTCATTAGTGTCCGTGTGCAGCGAGAGGGGAAGGCGGGGGGAGGGGGAGGGGGGGCACTCTCACATACCACTGACCAGGTGTCACTGTACAGCTACGCACAGAAGTTATAGTCCCGGCAACAAGGCAGGCTAATTCTTGCGAGCATTACTGAAGTGTCCGGTCGAGCCAGAATTGCCAACAAAAACGTAATGCCCTCAAAGTAAATCGTAATCCAAATCACATTTTATCAAATTGTATTGCCAGGACCATATGTTTATATGTGTAGCGTGTCAGAGTGGAGACCCTTTTTCCTTCAGGTTTCAGAGGCGTAGAAATAAAACGTTGCTTTCAAATCCTTGTAAAACATGATATAATTCGCTTAAAAACTATATTCGGATTAAGATACTGTTAATCTTGGTTCCTACCGTGCCATCTCGTTTTATTCTTCTACTTCACTGGAAATAAACGATTAGAAAGTCGTTCTAAACTTGGCGAAGTTATAAAAAATTGCATTCACTTAATTTTCATGCATTTTCCAATGAAGTATTTTGGATAAAATGATTGACCAAGAACCTAGATTAACGGTATTGGAATTTGAATAATAACACAATTTAATTAAATTGTGTTTGAACTGAGATTTATTTTGGTATTACGTTTGTATGGGAAATTATTAGATTCTTTATTATTCGTTGAATGTATAAATAAATAAAAGCAATTCAAAGCATTCTTTATATTATGTCTATTCCATATACATTTTTATCGTTCCGTGACGAGTTAACGCTACTTATATTAACCTTCTATACATTCACCTCTCCTCGAACAGTACAACATACAGTGTGAACAAAAACATAACGTAATTATAAAGCATTATAGTTTAGTATTCATTAAAGAGACACCGACGGACGGCGGTGTTCTAGTTTAAATAAAATTAAATCAACACTACGACGTAGTAGCGCTGCGTAGCCGTGCGCTACGAGTGCTACGGTGCTATGGAAAAATAACAAATGAGTTATTTTATTACATACACATGTTGTCTCATGTGCCAGACGTGATTTTGTCACTATCAAGTACTCAAATTATTATTTACTAGTTTATGCTTTCGCGAAGCTATATAAGGATTAGAAATAGATCCCAAAAAATATTAAATCAAAAACGAACAACCAACATCTCTTTTTTGTATGGGTCTGTATACATCAGGGAGGTCAAGCTCTCAGGATCCCTCTAATTAATTGACAGCCCATAGTGCAGTCATACAAGTCCAAAACAGTCGTACCTAGTCGATCATTAACAAGCGCTATCTATGTCTCATATTTTATTAAAGGTTTGTCGGTCAACAGTGCGTGTGCTGGACGAAGGCCAGTGGCGCTCGAACGTGAGCGGCGCGGTGTCTGTTGGCGCCCAGCGTGGGACCGCCGCGACTAACCACTGTTTATTGTACAACGGCTTACCAGGACTTATGACCGGAGGGATCAGCCCACCCGCGCCTATAGTAACGACGCGCCACTACGATGCCGTGTATATTTTCCTATGATAGCTAATATGTAAGTACATACTTAACACAACTCGGTAACATTCAAGATCATTGCAAAAATACATAATTCATAATTATTATTAATTTTAATAAGGACAAATATTTTTTTTATAACACGAACAGTGTATACCTAGTTTACACTGTGGACGAAAGTGTAACAGTATTTAAATTAAGTCAATTTTTTTATAACACCAACAATGTATATGAACAAGCAATTTTTGTAGCTTCACAAAGGAAATCGTAATAATTTGTGATACGTTCTTGTAGTTTTTATGACGCAATAGAATTGCTTTAAGACGTCAGAATTTGTAAAAAATTGAAAGGTTGGTGTAATTTTTTGAGGATAGCTATTCTTTTTTCTAACTAAAGCATCCTCAAGTACTACCTGATGTCCTCTAATTAAATCCATTTTCACTTTCTCCACTACGAGTTTTTTTCTCAATATATTCATTTTTAGCTAAGATATTTCGATGTTACCTATATTAAAAACCTATATTAAAAATTATACCTATTTTAAATTCTAACGGACTACATTATGTACCTAAATCTTTAAGAAAAAAAACTCATGTTTCACGAACATGAACACACTGTCAAACATTAGGATAAATAAGTAATAGGTAGGTACTTATGATGGTTCTCATACAACAATGAAAGTCGCAACTACCAACCCACTATTGCAATTGACAGTTTCACATTACTAACTCGCACACACATTTATTAAATTATCTCGACGTCTTCGTTCAATTCCACTAATAGTTTGTACGTTGAGAACATTGATATTTACTCTGAGAAACCATCTGCTTAGTTAATTTCGATGAAGTGATAAACTCTGCGGGGGTAACCACCACAGTATACATAACTATCTGACGATGGTCTCCCAGCCGCCGCAGTGCAGCTATGTACACAGTACTACGTCGACTACTCTGTGACGGAGCAATCTGCAAATTGTCAGCCGTTGAGTGTCCCATTTGCTATCACTCATCGTTATTTGATATTACGGTTCATACAAGTAACGGGCGGATTAGCGAACACCAGAGTGCCCTAATAAGTACCTTTTTAGGTCATACCACAATTTATTGCGCCACCGTTGCCGATAGGTCCCGACACCCATACGGTCATATAAAATGCTATACGTGCTTATTTTAGTGAAGGAAAAATTATTTTAGTGAAGGAAATATTGGACTCGCAGGCAGGATTCGAACCTGTCTTCTGGTTAGATTCACCAGACGCTATGACCACTTAGCAATCGCGAATGTCACCTGCCCACCAGCCATGTCGAAATTTTCCTTTTTAATCTGAATTTACGTCTTAACTGCCTCATTAGCCAAGTGGTCCTGAGCGCCACTGCTACGCTAGAGGTCCTGGGTTCGATTCCCAGGTCGAGCAGTGTTATTGGGTTTTTCTATGTAATTCCCAGTAGCAGCTCGGAGTTAGGAATTTGTGCCCGGTTAATGGCAATAGGCTCGCCCCCTATTACATGGGACCTAAACATACCGGCGAACTGTGGGTGTACATTAGTACGCCTCTGCCTAACCCTTCGGGGAATACCGGCGTGATGGTATGTATTTACGTCTTAAAGGTGACGTTCAGTAACATGAACAAAAACAGAAAAAGATAGTATACGTGCAGTTAACTGTTAAGCGTGTCAGTAGGTTACGCCTGACACCAGGTCGCAATGTTCATTACCCATCGTAATATTGTGACATTTCACTGATGGCACACACAGTTCTTTTATATGTTCTTCCGGTCAAGGTATACATCTACCTACTTCTGCAACCAAATGGCATTATGTCGCAAATATAACAAATGTGAATGTTTACTGTACTCCTTACACAAGTTTTGCGCACACCTACACACGCGCACACTAACATAAAAAACCTGCAATGTTGATATCGCGTCCGGTGCACGGCCCTGTAACTTACATATATACACATAGCTACTTTGTATACCTATGTATACATGTAGGTAATAATATTGTAATTTTAGTGTTCGATGGCAGTAAATATGATTTGTGTTTTGATTCTGGTGGTGGCACTCGTGAGGGTGTGCCAGTGCGATGCCGATAACTGTGAGTACCCGAGCACCGACACATAACTACGCTTCACACCGACTACATCTGACATGGGCACAGGCCAACAGTAACAACATTTTTTCCTTCACTCGATCTGTTTAAATGCAATGGCAATGTTTTTATTCTTCTTTTATAATTGCCATGATTGTTATGAGAAGTCTTGAGAGAATTCTTGTCAGTATGCAATTAAAGTTTACCCAGTATGTATGATGGCCACATGGCATACACGAAAAACTTAGTCTGCAATTAGATTTAAGGGTTAGAACTCGTTATTGTAGTATTCTATTATCTTTAGTTTCACCAGATAGTTCATAAATCGGAATGGGATGAAACACGCTAATTCGCGTCGGCGCCCGACACAGGGAGCTTTCCTATAAAAGTATAGCGATATACTGCTAGAGTTGAAGAAGAAAATTGTGGTCGCAGGTCCCATGACTGTGAACTATGGAGTCCGACATAGTCAACCTTATTCCCCGAGTGGTGTGCGTCCATGAGGACTTGTTAAGTTATGACCAATAAGGCCATAACTAAGTTCTGCAATTGCTCACTAACCAGGCGGATAAGTGCTTTGCTCACTTCAATACAGCCACCGGTACGTGGTACCTTATTTTATGTGATAGCGGGCAAACGAGCAGATAGATCACCTGATGGTAATGATCGCCCATGGACATGCGCAACACCAGAGGAGGTACAAGGGTTTGGGCCTCCGGTATCCTCACTCACTCGGCGAAACACAACGTAAGCGTTATTTCACGGCGGTTTTCTTTAAGGCCGCACCGAAGCATGGCTCTCCCTTGGTAAAAATAGCCAGCTTCCGCGGCAGCGTTGTGGAACTCTTGTGATGAGGGTAGTTGCACACGACTCGTAACGTTCCAGCGTCAGCGGCAGGGGAGGCGGCTGTGTGGCGGCGCTCGGGCGGCGGCGGCGAGGCGGCGCGCGCGCAGGCCGCCGCCGCCGCGCTGCGCCGCCAGCTCGTGCGCGACAACTACGACTACCAGAACACGCGCACCGACGACGACGCGCGACACACACAGGTGAACACACACGCTGCGTTACGTTGCACATAACAACGCAAACATCCCGTGGCAACACAACTGCACACTGTGTAGCGCAATGTGCGATAGTCGCAGACCATGCAAATGCCTACTATGTTATGGTATAGGGGGCTATTTTCCGCAACTCTACATAACTCTACTTACAAGTGCTAGCTCTTATACATATATTGTGCATGTTGTGGCTTCCTATAATTGAGGGAGTACACACATATTACTTCTTGCATTTTGTAAAAAAACACGTTTTGTATATGTCCCTTGTTGGAGGTCCTTAATAATGAAAGTTCAATTATGTCTGCGTCTCAAAATGGATGTAAGAACGGGTCCCGTGGTACTAAGGAACTACTTCTCATAGATATGACCATCAGCCAACAGGTTCGCCGATTCCGAAAGAATCTGTCGACATGCTGGATAGATTACAAGAAGGCCTATGATTCAGTGCCACATGCATGGCTCATGAGGGTGCTAGAACTATATAAGGTAGATGTTACGCTTCACACCTTCCTGCAGTCGTGTATGGGGCAATGGAGGACAGTCCTTCATTATCCAGGATGCCTACAAATTCAAAGAATGAGTGAACCGATTAGGATTGAGCGTGGTATATGCCAGGGAGACAGCCTGAGTCCTTTATGGTTCTGCTTAGCCTTGAATCCCCTCAGTACATTACTGGAGGAATCAGGGCTGGGTTACCGATTGAGGCGGGGCGGTCAAGTAATATCCCACCTACTTTACATGGATGACCTAAAGCTCTTTGATCCCTCTGATTTGCACCTGATGGAGTTGCTGAAGATAACGGAAAACTTTAGTAACTCCATCAGAATGGAATTCGGTGTGGAGAAATGTGCTGTCATGCATGTAAAGCGAGGAGGGATTGTGGAATCTGAGGGAATCCAACTCTCGGATTCCACTCAACTTAGATCTCTCGCCTCAACGGAGACTTACAGGTACTTGGGTATGCCGGAGGCTCTAGGCATCAACGGGGCTGAAATGAAACAATCGTTGCAGGAGCGCTTCTTCGGACGTCTGACAAAAGTCTTAAAAAGTTTTCTTTCAGTCGGAAACAAGGTGCGTTCTTTCAACGGTTGGGTCATGCCAGTATTGATGTACTCCTTCGGCGTACTCAAGTGGACTCAGACTGAACTTGATGCCTTGGATAGAAAGGTCCGTACACTGCTAACCGCATATCGAATGCATCACCCACGCTCCTCTGTAATGAGGTTATACATCTCGCGGAAATGTGGGGGTAGAGGATTTTTAAATGCCAAAAACCTTCACAACCGCGAGGTGTGTAGTCTCAGGGAGTATTTTTTAAAATCAGAAATGGGGATGCATCGAGATATGGTTTCAGTGGACAATGGGCTTACCCCTCTCTCCATGGCTAAAGAGAACTGGCGCAAACCCGTAGTACTTAGTACGGTCGATCGTAAGAATGTATGGCAAGGTAAAGAGCTACACGGACGCTATTACCGGGCTCTCCATGAGCCTGGTGTAGATTTCTTAGCGTCCGTTTCCTGGTTACGCTTCGGGGATCTATTTGGAGAAACCGAAGGGTTTGTTTGTGCAATTATGGACGAAGTTATGATGACAAACAACTACCGAAAATATATCGTGAAGGATGGTACGGTTGACATATGTCGGGCATGCCACCGTCCGGGAGAATCTATCCGACATATTATCTCTGGTTGTTCGCGTCTAGCTAACGGCGAGTACTTGCACAGACATAACCTGGTAGCCAGGATTATTCATCAGCAACTTGCCTTGAGATACAATCTTGTGGAATCGGAGGTACCGTACTACAAGTAGGTGCCCGACCCAGTTCTCGAAAATGGTCATACTACATTGTATTGGGACCGATCTATCATCACTGATAGGACTATTCTTGCAAATAAGCCCGATATCGTGGTGATAGATCGCTTAGGGCGTCAAGCAGTGATTGTTGACATCACCGTCCCGCATGACGAGAACCTCGTGAGCCGAAAAAGAAAAAGAAATAAAGTATCTAGATTTGGCTCACGAGGTTGTCGACATGTGGGAGGTGGATTCAGCAATCATTGTTCCAATCGTTGTGTCAGCCAATGGCTTAATAGCCAAGAGCCTCGACCAACACCTAAGGAGGCTCTCATTGGATGGCTGGATCAAGGGCTTGATGCAGAAGGCAGTACTTCTGGACACGGCCCGCATTGTTAGGAGGTTCCTCTCTCTGGGGCCCTGACCACCGGTAGCTTGGACCCTGCTCCCGATACCGGTGGGCTACTATTTTTTTATTTTTAAATGTTTTTCAATTTTTTATAAAAATATTTAAAAATGTATTTAATATGTAAGTTAAGATAATAAATGAGAATAAATAAATAAACTCCACACCAAAGCGCGTATTTTGCACTCTAGAACCTCAACTCCTCAAGAAAGGCCAGCAAGCGATTAATGTTGCTGGCGATCTCTCGGAGAAATGACAACTATTGTAAAGCTATTTCTTCTGCAGAAAATCCTTATCTGTAAGAACGTGGCACTGCTTTTTTCGGCCTAGTCCAATAGATGTGTGGTAATGTTATGCTAATATATAGAACGGATTGTAGGTAATGTACTTATAGAATTTTTATTATCAGAAAGATGCAAGTTACAACGAACACGTGTTGAGGACCAATGACAACGTCGACCAGCCCGAAGAGCTCGAGGAGCCCGAGGAGCAACAGGACGACGAGGAGCGCGATCAGCTGGACGAACTAGAAGAGCGCCACGAGCCCAATGACGCTCCAGAGTCACAGGACATGGAGGAGCCGAGAGACTCCCAGTACGACGTGCCGGACGGCGTGGACCCCGCCGACACACACGACATGCGCGAGCCGTTCGACAACGTGCGCGACGCCATAGAGACGGACAGGCGCGACAACGCCGACCCCATCTACTACAGCAAGCGCAGCGACGCGCACCACCCGGGGTACGCGCTCGATGAGATACAAGTAGCGCCCGTCAGCCTCACGCGCTCGCGGACCGATGAGCCCGACTACGAGCTGCGGCGGCCGCAAGTCACGCGCACCAACAAGCTGCGCCCGTACGAGCCGCGCGTGCACGGCCCCCTCCCGCCGCCGCCGCCGCCGCCGCCGCGCGGACACAGCGTCTCCAAGAAGGACCTGTACTACTACGTGGATGACGAGCGACTGCGACGCAACAACGACGTGTCGGCAGACTTGTCGCTCACGGACACCGGCAACATGAACCAAGCTGTGGAGTCCGAGCCCGGCGTTTCCAAGCTTCGCAGGGCTGGGCGCACCGAGCGGCTACCGCCGCGCAGTCAGCTCGTTACTGTGTCAGCCTCCAACGTCACCTACAAGTTACTGACGGTAAAGATTCTCATTCCCATTCTGAATTTGTTATTTATGTATGTATGTGAGTACTGTGTACGCTACTTTTAAATTTATATTAAAGTTGTCTGACAGCTTTGAATATTATACATGACCTACGCAAATGTCTTGCTGATCTGGTATTGTCGTGAGACAGGTCGTTGAGCTCCCTAAATAATGGTTGAGCTACACGATGCCTGATGTATGCGTGCCGTCAGTTAGGACAGGTCAACTCAAAGCTGCTATGGCTCTTTCTTCAAAAGGACCTGTCCAGATATTGCCCTACATCGTAACACTCGCATAATATCTAATAATATTATTATTGTAATATCAACTATATTACTGTCTGGACTTAAAAAGAGACCATGATTCTCTGAGTTTGTTTCGGTGTGTCTTCTCAGAGGTCGTCAGTTACGAAATGCCGGCGCCATCTAGTTCAAAAATTTTAAAACATTGACTTGCAAAAGTGTCTTTAAAAGATCTATTTAGAGAAATAAATATCATTTATCATTCATTTATCAACACTTGTGTGAATTCTTCATGTGAAGGAATTGAATGATGTGTGTACGGGTGTGGTTGTTGTGGTACAGGTGAAGTCTCGCGAGGGTCGTCGCAGCGCGGCGCGGCGGTTCGTGGAGGAGCGCGGCGCGGCGGGCGTGGCGCTCGTGAGCCTGGACCGCGCGCCCGTGCCCGCGCTGCGCCTGCCGCGCGCGCGCCGACAGTACATGCGCGATGCTCTACACTAGACACGAACACACTACACTACACTACACTACACTACACTACACTACACTATACGTCGCAGCGCGGCGCGGCGGTTCGTGGAGGAGCGCGGCGCGGCGGGCGTGGCGCTCGTGAGCCTGGACCGCGCGCCCGTGCCCGCGCTGCGCCTGCCGCGCGCGCGCCGACAGTACATGCGCGATGCACTACACTAGACACGAACACACTACACTACACTACACTACACGAAAACAATAAAGAATAAAACCAATTCTACGTCTATGTAGCTGCTATGCACACACACCTAAAATTATGCTTGTTAAATGGCAGGATGATAATCCTATGAGGGTGACATGGTCAAAAGGCGATTAAACCCATTTTAAAAACGAGCCGAGAGCCAACCACGGGACCTAACTGTCACGGGAATAGAACAGGTGCTTGCTGTCCTGATACTCATCATCATCTTCTGAGCCTTTTCGCAACTCCGAGTATGTTGGGGTCGTACGGTCTACCCAGATGCGGCTGAATATCAGCTTAGTATTTTACAAGAAACGACTGCCATTAGACCTCCGCAACCCAATTTCTGAGCAATACCAATATTCTGGCTACCCTAACAATTGTTAAGTGCCTCATTAGCCAAGTGGCCCTAAGCGCGACTGTTACGCTAGAGGTTCTGGGTTCAATTCCTAGGACGAGCAATGTATTATTGGGTTTTTCTATGAAATTCCTAGTAGCAACTCGGAGTTTGGAATTAGTGCCCGGTTAATGGCAATAGCCTCGCTGTATGGTCCTGATAGTGGTCCCATACACTATTGATATGATACTATGATGAAGATATGATAGTGGGGTCGATCAGGAATGATAATAAAAACACCCGGTTTGAGTGATGAAAGTACACTGATTTTATTGCCTTAAGAATGATGCGCCGTACACCGCTGCAACGGTGTCGCATGTAAACGCTGAGAGTGCAGATTTGTACAGTTGACTGTACATCCTGCCCACTCGAATAAGATGAACTATCATGATAAATGCTCTTTTTTTTGTAAAACAATAGTAAAATGATGATCTTATATGCTAAATGATATAAAGATTTGGTTAGATGATACAAAGGTGATAGACAATTTGTATGATAATACTTAGCTAAATTATCACTACCGAAACGATTGACGCGATTTTAGAGTTCATTGAAACGAGACCTGAGTGGTAGGTATAGGAGAGGTTCCTACGTTAACACTGCGCACTGACCCTCTCAATTCACTTGGTATACATATACCAATAGTCAAGTCAAGTTGAAATAGTCAGATCGATACGTATCGATCTGACTATTTCAACTGACTCACTATTAACACAATCACTAGCACTTATCTTCTTAGGCTGAGGCTCAGCAGCCTCAGGGTCCGCCCTCCGGAAGCAGCTCGCACCAACCTTCATGCGATAAGCACTGATAGCCCCGGCTACTAAGGCTACTGCCACTACTATATATAATAGTGAATAATGGTGGACATCATGGACGGTTAATTGACCTTCCGATTTTTTCTTGATAGCATTTATCTCCGTCTTAATACTGTCCAATTGTTCATTATGATATTCCAATTGTGGCGGCAAGCTTGTGAAATCGTTGGGGCTTCAATGCTATGTTGAATGTTAATTTTATTAAAATAATTGTTATGACTGTATACACTAAATAATTGTCCCTTTAGTGTGCATCCTTTCCCTAAAGTAATAATACCTGTTCCCTTGATATCTTTCATTCTCCCCTATTACATGGGACCTACACATACCAGTGAACTGTGGGTATACATTAGTACGTCTCTGCTTAACTCTTCGGGGAATACAGGCGTGATGGTATGTATGTACTAGCAATTGTCATAGATGTTCGTATGCCAACCGGGACCGGCGTTGTTCCGAAGTCAATGTAGTAGGTATTTAGATCTGTTGTATTCATTTAACTCAAAGTCAAAGTCAAAATCATTTATTCAATATAGACTACTAGTTAGTACTTTTTTACATTATAAGTAGACAGCCCCCAAAACGCCCCCCTTCACCGCTTCCTAGTGTTTTCGCTGGGAAGAAGAAGCGGCGCAACAAACTCCCCAGCAAACACATTTCTGTCTGTTAAGTTACTAAGGCAATACACAAGATTTCAAATCATTGTTTGGGGTACTTAATAATTTATTCATTGCTACTGTCAGCTGGCGCACATGTCATTATTATTATTAATTTTCAAGCAATATTTATAATATTAGCAAGCCTCCTTTCTTGTAGTTTAAATGACAATTTTAACTATTAAAAACAGTGAACCTTCCTAGTCACGAGCAATGATAATATGCATAACTAGAACCTACAAGGCGATTCAGTTAACTTTTAAAAAGCTACAAATGTATTAAAAAACCATAGCCAGCACGTCGACCAGTCACCACAAGCAGCACCCGTTCACGAGCATAACGCACGGATCAGCCATCACCCCCCTCGCCATTTTAAAGAGAAGGAGGTGACCCGACCAATGACGCTACCGCAAGCAATGACATCTAAGGGAGCATGACGACAATGCAGCCAGGTTCAGATCGTATTAAACAACAATCAAGTTGAACTGTTAGCCGAGGTCACTAGTAACAACAACAACTAGGTACAGAGCGATGAGATGCGAGAATTAGCAATATCCTTTGTACCTACAACTTGGAATACATGTTAGCATAGGTACATACTCAAAGTAAATAGTAATATGTAGATTGGTATTATATGTTTTCCCAATAACCTCGTATCTGTAATAAGCACAAGTCACGCGCTCCGATATTGTAGTATTTTATTGTTGTATTGATATTTCACAATAAATGTTCGTATTGGAGAGTAAAATATAAACATTGTGTTGTGCGCGGCATGCGGACGGCACTACTGGCGCTGGTGGCGCTGGCGCGGGCCACGCCGCCGCCGCGCTCCGCCGCCACCATGCTGCGGCTCAACACGGGTGAGTGCGGGGCGGGGTGCAAACCTCCACAAGGCGTGCCCGATAGGAAGCTCCCGTTTCTTTGTATGGGATGACGCATCTGTACTAGTATTCTATTATCTGTGACAAGGCTTTATATTGCACTAGCTTCTGCCCGCGACTTCGTCCGCGTAGTGTGATGATATATAGCCTATAGCCTTCCTCAATAAATGGGCTATCTAACACTGAAAGAATTTTTCAAATCGGACCAGTAGTTACTGAGATAAGCGCGTTCAAGCAAACAAACAAACTCTTCATAGTACTTATAGATTATACTGATCGGGAGTAGCGAAATAGCCACTTTGAGCAATTCCTTCATAACCTACCTAGGTACTTTAAATCTTTAGCAATTACGTAATGAGAATCACATAATACTATGATTCATCAAAAGCTGCTAAGCCCATCAGATCATTATTCTTACAGACAAGGAGAACTTAAATATAGCTAACAGGAGTCTGGAGTTCGTTAAGATTATAAGAGAGGATCTCCGGCGGAACAATGACGACTACGTGGCTGCCGGTGGTGGCCGCCGGCATCCAATCGACACGAGAAGGAACTTAAACGCTACCAACAACGAAACCACTGCTAGGTCCAGCTCTCAAAACGCCACCATTTTTAGAAGTTACTCGCATCCAATGAGACATTACAAAAAACTTCGCGTTAAGAAGATCAAGCGGCTCATAGACAAGGGGAAGAGAGAGCGAGAGGTGGGGCGAGTGCCAGCCGGTGGCGCCGCGCTCCCGCCTCACATGAACGTCGCCAAAGGTGCAATACGCGCAGATATCGTAAATAGCGAAACCGGGCAAAATGCTGTGAATGGCGAAAATGGTGCGAGCACAGGCGCCGGCGCGGGTGAGAACCAGGCCACAGAGGGCAAAGCGGCGCTGCGCCAGCTGGCGGCGCCGGGCTCGCCGTCGCCCGACCAGCTGGACATGGCGCCCGCGCGCGGCCCGCAGATACAAGTCATCCGCTTCAAGGTACGCACGCTCATCTACCTACGCTTGCTTCGGACAACATGGGTCAGTAGCCCATGAACATTTTTTATGTAAATACTAGCTTCTGCCCACGACTTCGTCCACGTAGAATAGTTACTTAGTCTTAGCGTGATGATATATAGCCTATAGCCTTCCTCAATAAATGGGCTATCTAACACTGAGAGAATTTTTCAAATCGGACCAGGGCTTCCTGAGATTAGCGCGTTCCAGCAAACAAACAAACTCTTCAGGTTTGTACAAAGTACATAATAATATATTAGTATAGATTAGTATAGTTTTTTTTTATGGGATGGGGAGCAAACGAGCAGACAGATCACCTGATGGTAAGCGATAACCGTCGCCCATGGGCAACAACAGAGGACTCACAAGTGCGTTGCCCGCCTTTAAAAAGGGTTTGGGCCTCCGGTAACCTCATTCACTCAGCGAAACACAACGCAAGCGTTGCTTTACGCCGGTTTTCTATGAAGCCGTTTTCTTTGTATCACTCCGGTCGAGCCGGCCCTTTCATGCCGAAGCATGTCTCTCGCACGTAAAAAAAAAAATATTGTCTCGCGTTCCATTGATGAGTATGACAATTGAGAGATTACAGGTTGTTCAGGCGGCACAGGAGTATGACGTGACTGATTGCATAAGTGTACCCGGTAGGGGCGCCTGTGCCAGCGCAGCGTGCTGAACATGGAGGGTCCGCTGTACGACGCGCACGGGGCCAGCGTGGCGCCGCGCTACAGGCCGGAGCTCGGCCGCGGGCGGCAGTTCCCGAACACGCGCGCACCCGACATGATCCTGCCGCGCTGCTGCAACTGCTGCAAGAAGTCCGTGCTCGGCTGCCAGTGACCACACCTCACCACACCACACCACACCACACCACACCACACCACCACACCACACCACACCACACCACCACACCTCACCACCACACCACACCTCACCACCACACCACACCACACCACACAACACCACATCACCACCACACCACACAACACCACATCACCACCACACCACACCACACCTCACCACCACACCACACCACACCTCACCACCACACCACACCACACCACACCACACCTCACCACCACACCACACCACACCTCACCACCACACCACACCACACCACACAACACCACATCACCACCACACCACACAACACCACATCACCACCACACCACACCACACCACACCTCACCACCACACCACACCACACCTCACCACCACACCACACCACACCACACCACACCTCACCACCACACCACACCACACCACCACACCACACCACACCACCACACCACACCACACCACACCACACCACACCATACCTCACCACCACACCACACCACACCACACCTCACCACCACACCACACCACACCACACCACCATACCACACCATACTATCAATTACCATACGACCATAAGATATACAGACCTTACCGATTATATGTTGTGTTTAAGAAAAGATCTCAATAATGCCCATGAGTTCAGGAAACAAGTGTCCAAACTTGTAGTTATTAGTCACATGTTGTACTGAATTGTGAATAGCTATTATATGCACGTTTATTGTTATTGAATTGTTTAGGTATATTACCGTTAAAGACATACCTAACTTTTGATCGTTATACCGTTTATTTATAAAGAAAATCTCAATAAAAACTTCAATAATTGCCATCCTAGGGGTGCCAGCTCACCAATGCACTCACGCCTTCTTCCGATAGAAGGCAAAGACTACCTCCTTATTCATTCTTTCGTATTTTACATGTATACGTTCAGACACTCTTACGGTTGCGAGTACTACGCGCCTGACCTCTGTAGAGCCGCACTGAATGTCGGTGTCTGTCTTTCTAGGATGTCCCCGGCGGCTTTATGACATTGTATACGCTTTTATTATACGTCTTTCATCACATGCTACCCTTACAGCGCCCGAGGCTACATGTAGGCTGGACTAAAAACTCCGAGACTCCGATTAACTCTTTACCCATCGTATTGTTTGTCGCTATCTCTACTCCTCCCACAAACAGCTATAATTTCATTAGGTAATCTTAAAGATAAATAAATTGATTTAAGTATTTGAGAAATGTTTTGTAGCGTTTATTTCCTCTGAATAAATATGTAAGTAGGTACTAAGTAGAAATCTGAAGTAGGCACTTAATTAACGATGAGCTTGCAAGCTAATTGTACGTGAAGCTATGGGTCTGTAAGCCACGGCGGCGGCGGCCTCCTGCAACACGACATAATCACTGCAGGCGTTTATTTTATTTTGAATTTTTTTATTAATTAATGTTAGTTAACCTTTACTAAGTGTAGCTATAGCTATAAAGGCAGGCTAATTAGGCAATTACATTACAGAATTTACTTTATTGATGACGACGTCGATGATGTGACTGTGAAGTGGTGCAGTTGAGTTGTGCGTGATCCGAGTGTAAAGCGAGTAGCGAGTGACTTGGCATACTCACTTGCGCTGCATATTCATGTACCGCTCAACCCTGCAACACAGACAGCACACAGCTATAGGAACCTCGTGACAGCCCGCTCAGCTGTGGTTACGACTGGCTGAATATACTACATTATATGCAATAAGTGCAGCCTCACATGTAGGAGTTATCTCCCAAGGGCATAAGGTCGCGACGCAGCCACGGCAGCGCCACGTCTGCCCCGCAACAGGGGCAGGCGCGGGGCGCGAGGGAGGGGGCGGGGGCGGGGCCGGGCTCGGCCAGGTCCAGCAGCTCGCGGCACAGGTACAGCAGCGCGTCACCGGCGGCGCGGCCCAGGCGGTCGCAGGCGCGCCACAGTCGCTCACGCTCACGCTCACCGCTGTCGTCCTGCAGGTACAGCGAGCGCGGGCGCGGCCCCACAGCGTGCGAGCGGCTCCGGTCGCGCTTGCGGCTGCCGCGGGGGGCGCGGGGGGCGCGGGGCGCGGGCGGGCCGGGGGCGGGCGGCACTCGGATGTCGTCGTCCAGGGTGAAGGCGTCGGCGGGGATGCCGCTGTAGGGCATGTCGTCGTCGGGCCGCGGCATGTCCTGCGCACGTTGGTAGCTCCCGTCCTGCTCGCTCACGACCAGCGGGATGAGTAACTCGATGTTTGAGAGGGGCTCCCGCTGTGAACGAATTAAGAGCCGTTACCGACGGTAGAGCCAATGTGACCGTCGACAAAAAGGTTTTTTTTATGGGATGGGGGGGCAAACGAGCAGACAGATCACCTGATGGTAAGCGATAACCGCCGCCCATGGACACCCGCTACGCTAGAGGAGTCACAAGTACGTTGCCCGCCTTTTAAAAGGGTTTGGGCTTCCGGTAACCTTGTGGTGTAGTAGATATAAGTATATAGGTATGTACTCATTCAAGTTCAAGTTCAAATGTTTTTATTTCAAATAAGCTTTAACAAGCGTTTTCGAAACGTTATGATTCTAGTTGCACGGTTCCAAAAGGTCGATCCTATGGAGAAGAATCCGGCAAGAAACTCCATGGACACTCATTAGCCGTAAGACACTATATATTTGGTTGCACCTTAATAAACAGTCAGTACTATTCTATCAGTCTCGTGTTTAATTTCTCTCTTCCCTACATGGCGACACTGCCAGTAGCGCGCGACCGGTGCGTCGAATTTCGTACAAATTATTAGGCTGTTATTGCAAATACGAGTTTATAATTATTATAGTACCTAAACTACATTTTTTAAATTAAATTTCGAGATGTGCCAGTCGTATCAAACTAAGGAAGAGGTTTTCCTAGCCCAGAAT
Organism: Acronicta leporina; assembly: GCA_947256265.1. Lineage (NCBI taxonomy): Eukaryota > Metazoa > Arthropoda > Insecta > Lepidoptera > Noctuidae > Acronicta > Acronicta leporina. The sequence continues at coordinate 182,534 of OX366537.1, read as the reverse complement.
GCTGCAGGCGCTGGCAATAACGCGAATTTACAAGAAATTGGAGCGCATATGAACATACAGACCATTATATCTGTGGTCATCGTTTGCATGATAGGGGCAGTTATACTGTTCTTTGGATACAAGGCGTACAAAAAGTGCCATACACGATGTATGCGCCAGGAAATGAACCAGCAGGCCTTTAGGGGCTTGAGATGGTCCGGACGTCGTCGGAGTGCCGTCCAGCAACGATCAGCTGAATGTACGTGCCAAAATATATCAATGGACAAGTGAAACACATAAGTCGTATCTAGGCAGTGCAGTGTATTAAATATAATAAGTTTCATGTGTATAAAAGTGTAAATTAAGTGCTAGTTGTGTTACGAAGTTAAAAACAGTGTTTGCGTTGCATTTTATATCGGACATAACATAGAGATGTTATATGGCTGAAGAACTGAATCTCTACTATTATAAAATTGTAAAAAAGCTGTGTCTGTACATTGAAGATATTTAAAAAAAAACAAGTGGGTTAGGGTATATTGCGGTGTGCGGGGTACAGAGGGGATAAATGAAGAATACGTGTTTACGTTACGAAGGTTTATTAGCTACTACTTACTGTCTACATTACATGATATATTCTTACAACTAAGTACTTCAACCACTACACCACCGGGGTTGATATAAAAAAAAAAATAAAAAAAAGTTTTTTTTTTTTTTTTTATGTAAACATAGGTACATTTTTTTTTTTTTTATATATATATATACTGCTTATTTAGATTAGATAGGTACCTGCATGTATCTGTTTACTAAGTATAAGTAAGTATTACTAACATAATATTAAGTCTTAACTAACATAAGGTTTCGTCCTATTTTTATTAACAATGTCATTTTTCCCATTATTCATAATTTTAACATTTGGTCCTAAGTCCTCTAAAACTGTATACGGTCCTTTATAAAGTTCACAAAGTTTATTTCCTGTCTCATTTCTTACTAGAATTAAATCATTTTTACTATATGTTACTGTGTTGACATTTTTATCATAATTAATTTTCCTATTCAACTTATCGCGTAACAAATGTTGTTTTGCATCCTGTTGTGCTGTTTGCAACCTGTACTTTAATTCTAACATGTAATTATTTGGATTATACAATGGGTCTACTGTATTTTTCAAGTTACTAGGAATATTACATTGTTTTCCATACACTAGTTCAAAAGGAGTATACTTTGTAGATGTATGTACAGACGTATTAAATGTAAAACACCAGTACGGGAGCCAGTGACTCCACGTCTCTGAATAACCGTCACACTGTATTCTCAAATAGGCAGCGAGATGTTTGTGCATATTTTCCAAACTACCTATAGACTGATGGTGATAAGCAGTCGAATGCAGTTTAGTTATGTGTAGTAGTTTGCATACCTCTTCCATTGTGGTCGACGTGAACTCTGTACCTCGATCAGTAGCGATTACCTTGGGAATACCATAGCGAAGAATGAAATTGTTAACAAAAGCTCGTGCGACACTTACCGCATCTTTGCGTTGAAGTGGACACGCTTCGATGTACTTTGTAAGCTCACATTGTATTGTGAGGATATAAGTATATCCCTCTACGTCGGTATCTATAGGACCTACGATGTCGAGAAATATTTTTTCAAATGCTGTGTTTGCTGTTGTTGTGACAATCATCGGCTCTTTTATATTTCGTGAATATTTCATAGTTTGACATTTACTACATTTCCTTACGTATTCTCTAACGCTATTTTCTAATCCTGGCCAGTAGTATTTCCGTTTAATATTGTTAACCATTCGACGAACACCTGCATGTCCACTGGTAGGCAACAAATGAAAGTCATTTAATATTATAATTTTTTCATCGTTGTCGACAACATTTTTTACATTTTTAAGAACATTTATTTGCGGTCCGGACCACATTTCCCTACTTTGTATTTCTTTTAATAATGTATCTATAAATAACGCGTTATCCTTTGATTTTATTATACTTATTTTTTCTATTTTTATCTCCTTACAAAAATCACTTAACTTATTCGCAAATTCGTCTCGCGTAAAATGCGATATATAGCTAAGGTTTATATATATTATGTAGCTACTTTTTACGTATGCAAAACATTCCTTTTCTTTCGTAATACGTTTCTCTACTCTGTATTTATCTAATTTCTTACTTTCAATAAATTTCATCTCTACAGAATCACACGGCACACGAAATACTTCTCCGATCCTCGGTTGATCAGGCCTTGGATTTTCGGGGGAAATATTTGGGATACCTGTGTTTCCAACACTGTTTATATCATTTTGCTGTTGTTCTATTTTTTTCTTCTGAGCTCTAGTCATAACAAAAACTGTTTCATTTAACTGTTTTAATTCACCGGATGTTATGGTCACTCTACTCAATGCATCTGCAACGCTGTTATCTTTACCACGAATGTAAACAACTTTGTAATCATACTCTTCGAGTTGTAATCTAAATTTAATTAAGCGACTAGACGGATCTTTCATGCTAAATAAGTATATTAGTGGTTTATGGTCTGTCATAATCGTAAAAGTTTTTCCATAAAGGTACGGCCTAAAATATTTAACACTCCATACTATTGCTAATAATTCTTTTTGAATAGTCGGATAGTTTAACTCGGCTTTGTTTAATGGTCGGCTAGCATAAGCAATAGGCCTCCTATCTTTATTACAAAGAACCGAACCAATAGCTATACCCGACGCGTCCGTCTGTAATATAAATTCGTTGTTCGCGGAAAAATCAGGATACTGTAAAATTGGTGGAGAAATTAAAGCTTGTTTTAAATGATCAAATGCCTTTTTACATTCTGTTGTCCAAACAAAAGGTTGATGTTTTCTACATAATTTATTTAGTGGTATTGTTATTTGAGCAAAAGATGGTATAAATTTTCTGTAATAGTTACAGAAGGCAACAAAACGTCGCGTTTCATCTGAATTTGTTGGTTCTGGATAATTTTTCAGTACCCTAATTTTCTCAGGATCGGGACTTACACCCTCAGCTGATACCACGTGACCTAAATATAATAGTTCTGACTTTAAAAATTCACACTTTCGTGGATTAATTTTTAAGTTTACCTTTCTTAGCCTTTCGAAAACGTCAATTAAATTTTTATTATGGGATTCTATGTGTCGCCCAAATACAATAATGTCATCCATGTAAATAAATGCTTTTTCACAAGTAAGTCCAGACATCGCTATTGACATCACACGGGAAAAAGCGCTCGGCGATATCTTAAGTCCCATTGGTAGGCGTTTCATTTGGTATTGCCCAGAGCTTGTTGTGAATGCTGTTATTTTTCTGCTATCTAAACTTAAATTTGACTGATAATAAGATTGCTGTAAATCTAGATGTGTAAAGTACATGGCACCTGATAACGAGTCTAATATTTCAGTTATGTGTGGTAATGGAAATTTATCATTCTGAATTACACTATTTACTTTCCTATAGTCTATTACTAATCTCCATTTCTTTTCATTATTATCACTTCTTTTGGGGACCAGAAGAATGGGGCTATTCCAATCACTATTTGTCCTTTCTATAATATCGTCATCTAACATTTTATTTATTTGTTTATCAATCTCTGATTTTAACGAATTTGGTAATCTATACGGTTTTACGTAAATAGGTTTTGTATTTGGTAGTAAATCAATAGACTGGGTCATAATATTTGTTGTGCCTAATTTATCTCCGTCTAAGTAAAATATATCTGAATACTTTGCACAGATACATTCAATTTGTTTTCTAGTATCTGAGTTCAAATGATCTAACTTCAAGGTTTGTAATAAATTCTTTACTCTTTCTACTGAATTATTAGATTTAGAAAAACTATGAACGTTATAGTTCAACACAGAATCTAATTCTGGTTTAAATATAGGTAGCTTTATATCGTTATCATTTACGTTTAGTATCCGCACCGGTATTTTATTGTTTTGCGGTTTAACCAAAATACTTGCTAAAAATATATTTTCGGACAATTCTGTAGGTATGACAATATATTCATTATTCGATTTTAAACTAGAATCTATATTTAAAAAGTGGACAGATTCACTTCTAGCCGGCAATGTTAAATAAATGTTACTTCTAGTACTTGTGTAAAATCTTATAACGCTCTTCTGTGAATTTGTTTGTAATGTTAGTTGCTCAGATTGTAAGTTTATAATTGCATTATAATTTCTCAAGAAATCCGATCCAATTATACCGTCAGCATGGCACGGCATATCGTGCAATACGTGGAATGTATGCTGAAATAAGACACCGTCGTGTGACTCTAAGTTTATCGTAACAACATAATTAGATTTAATATAACCACCTATTCCTCTTATCTCTATATTATTAGAATATAGTTTTATGTAATCGGGAACTTTATCTTTATGTAATATGGATAAACTTGCACCGGTATCTAATAAAAATGAACATTGTTGACCGTCAATTCCTAATTTCAAGGTTGTTAAGCCGTCGCTAGTTAATATTTTATGCTCGAAAAAACTCTGTCTCGCTATGCGTTTGCTGTTCCGTATTATTTTCAACGGTCTGGCTCAATTGATTATCGTCCGAAAGGGAGTATATGTTTTGACTATAACTCCTACGACCACGATATCTAGGATTACGACCTTGTTGACCGCGTCCTCGACAAAAAACTGTCTGACGGCCCCTGTAATTACCAAAAGTATTACCTCTAGCATAGTCTTGGCGTGTGTTCTGCCATCCGCCATTTCCACGAGAATGCCATGCACCGTTACCACGGGAATGCCATTGACCTTGACCTCTTGCGCGAAAACTCTGCATTCTACCTCTAAACTTACCTCTCATGTTCATGATTGTTCCAGACGATGATAGGTGTTCTGGCGCCTCATCCTTGGCAGCCTGAACCGCCTCTTTGAGCTCGGTGTAGTTGCGAGCAGCGATAATGGTGCTCAACCGCTTGTTTCTCAGGCCATCTGCAAACTTTTTAATAGCTAAGCTTTCGTTTATGGGTCTCAAAATTTCGCTAGCCTTTTGATTTTCACCTGCTTGCGTAATTGTGAGATTAGTAAACAACTCTTCGACCTTATCACCATATTCATCAATAGACATTTCATTTTGATTTATATTATTTAACTGCAATAACAATGAATTGGCTGATTTCTTTGTTATCAAAAATTTCTTTATGTCTTTTACTAAATCTGCGACAGAGCTATAATCTGATTTTAATTTTAGTTTAGATATTTTATTCAATCTTGTTTTCAAAACAAATGAAATCAACAATTTCTTGTTATTCTGATCTTTAAAAATACTATCTAACATCTCAATGCCCTCTATTACTCTTTCAACTGTCTCCTCCTTTCCATCTAATACAGGAATGAGGCTTCCTACTGCCTTTAAATCAAAATGTTCAGCCATTATAATTTGGTTCTCTTTCTCCGTATCCTTAGAACAATATCTTAATATACTATCAAAACATTTATGTATTTTCTCATCTAATATATCTAAAATATAACTAGTTAATTCACCTGATACGTGTGAAACATGTAATGATTTAATTAAATCTTTATATGTAGAGTATAGTACCTTAGCTTTCTCAACTTTATCTAAACCTATTTTTTCTTGCCTTCTTTTAGGACCTAATTTTCTTAAACTAATTCTTATATTTTCTAACTTTTCTAAAATACTACGTATCTCTAGTTCCATCAAATACCTGTGTTTTACGCACTTTTATATTTCACCATACTCACTTTTTTTTTTATTTTCACTCACATTTACTCACATTAATAACCGATATAATTTTCACGCACTCACTCATCGTCGACGAATAATAGCAGTGTCTCGATGACCTCAGATGTTAGCTTCCTCGTCCTGGACCGACTTACGCTGGCCACGGCCTGACAATCTCCTCTGAACTCGCTGGAAGAGCTCACTTCGTAGTTCCTTCTGCATCCATCCTTGGTGGCAACGTTTGTAATATTTGAAGAGGAAAATCAAAATTACGATTCCTGCGATAGCCAAAATAGTGCTCAGCAATACATTATTTATATGTATGTGATCCTCGCGAATCCCGGTCGCGCCGTTGTCACCCACAGCGTTCTGCGTGATGATCACTTCTTTGTCTTCTTGCTTAGAATAGGTCTTCCCCATTTTGAAGGATATTTGGTAAAATTATAGCAGATAGCAGCGTTGATGTATAGTCCGCAGTGTCGTACAAGGGAGTAGTGGAAAAAACCATGATTATCTATTGTGCCACCGTTCCAAAAATGATGACCTCGCGGCGATGCACGATGCTACGATTCTCGGAAGCTAACCCGATAGCCCGGCGCACAAGCGCAAGGCAGGGTCGCCATGCGGTGTGCGGGGTACAGAGGGGATAAATGAAGAATACGTGTTTACGTTACGAAGGTTTATTAGCTACTACTTACTGTCTACATTACATGATATATTCTTACAACTAAGTACTTCAACCACTACAATATAAACGTCTCCGAATCCAAAAATGTCATTTTTAAAATTCTTGTCTGTTTGTCTGTTTGTTACGGGTTGGAGCAAAAACTACTGAATAGATTTTCATTTTATTATCACTGTTAGAAATTATATGCTCCAAATTAAAAACTGGTGAATTTCTTATCTCAATTTATTAAACGAATCCTGAGATACAGCTTGACCTCCCTGATGTATCGAGGCCCATACAAAGAAGAGATCATAACTGTTGGTTATTTATTTAATAACTTTTATTTGATAGACTTTAACTCAACTAAATAATTGAGGTATGTCTCATTTTATTCGGTTGAGGAGATCCCGAGATACAGCTTGACCTCTCTATCGTATACATTCTGATAGTAAGGAGGGATCATTATTGTTGGTTAACTAAATTATGTTATCAAATGCAATTCTTTTCTTGATTCACGTAAGTCAGTAGGTACTTGATAAGTTTTTGTCGTATAAAATTACTTAAACTCAAACATATATAATCTGTAACGCTGCTACTTACAGTATTTTAAAAGATTTACGGTTTGAATTATTTGCGTTTATATTGGAACTGGAGTTATTTATAGTAGTATACTTAAGTTCTCATTAGCCTCATAACTGCCTCATTAGCCAAGTGATCCTGAGTGCGACTGCTACGCTCGAGTTCGATTCCCAGGTCGAGAAAAGTGTTTTATTTTATTTTATTTATTAGGCTCATCAACGGTTGTTTACACTCATACAAAATAATAATTATAAATAGCACAACTAAATAAGTTTAGTGTAACAATCAATTAAAGATAAGCACTGCATGCATAATATTAAATCAACTTCAGACAGATTAGAATTAACAGTTATTTACAAAATATTATTTATTTACTAAGATATTACTGAGACAGGATTATATTAAGTGATTAATTATACATAATACAAAATAGCAACAAATAAACAGAATAGCAATCAAAAATGATAGAGGGTACAAATTTTACAGTATCTTATATAGCATTGTGCGGAACTTGTTAAGCGAGACAGCATAGACGTCAACACAGTCACTGTAGCTATTAAGCAGCTTACATATTCGGGGCACAGTGGAGCTGGCACCAAGAACAGTTCTGCGTAGAGGTGGGTACAGGGGAGTGATAGGTGCACGTGGATATCTTGCGGGAACCCGAAAAGAAATTTTAGTAAGCAGTCCAGGGCAATCAATATTGCATCGAAGAATTTTAAATAGGAAGACTAAATCAATGATTTTGCTATTGGGTTTTGCTATGAAATTCCCAGTAGCAGCTCGGAGTTAGGAATTTGTGCCCGGTTAATGGCAATAGGCTCGCCCCCTATTACATGGGACCTAAACATACCGGCGAACTGCGGGTGTACATTAGTACGCCTCTACCTAACCCTTCGGGGAATACAGTCGGGATGGTATGTTAGGTTATAAAATAAAAATAAAATATACATAAGTTTACGTAATAATCATGAAAATGGCTGGCGTGGTTTTTCAAGGTTTTGAATGGTTTAATAGTTTTGTTTTGAGTCACAATACTCTTTAGCTTGATAGATGGCGATGTTGAGGTTCTCCGAATACACAGCATTTACTACATGATAGCTTGAATGTATAATGATCAAATGTCCGCAGTAAACATTTGATTTATTAATATACAAATGTTGCCATGATTTTTTAGTTAAAAAAATAGATTTATGTTCTTGAGGCATCAAAGATAAATTGGAACACCAATCCAAATTTCCTATTTTTTTAAATACAAAGTCTTGTGCTGAATAGCTAACGTTCTTAGTATGTATGACATAATGACAGGAATTTGCCAAAGTATAACTAGCATATGTACCGTTTCTATAAGGAAGTTGGTAATTAAGTTTCAGTAGGTATCTTAGTAGGTACCTATGACATAATGACAGGAATTTGCCAAAGTATAACTAGCATACGTACAGTTTCTATAAGGAAGTTGGTAATTAAGTTTCAGTTGAATACTCAAACATGCCATTTAGGAAAAGCCTGGTCTCTCATCTATTTCAAAAAACCCAAAAACAATGCGTTTACATAGGAGTAACGAAAGTCAATCCCAAAACCAGGACCGCCTTGTAATACAAAGAAATCGTCAAGCATTGACTAGATCTTTAGAAACAAGAAGTGAGTATGAATCGCGGTTGGCGAGAGATCGTGTGCGACAAGATAATTCCAGGACCGAGGAAAACTCACAAGCGCGTGAGATGAGGCTCATCTCTCAACGAAATCGTCAACGTGCAGAGAGAGCCGCAGAGAGTAGTGAAGAGCGCGCTGCCCGTTTGACTGCAGATCGTAACAACCACGCGAATTTCAGGTCAATGGAAAATTCACCAGAGCGTCAGACCCGCCTCAACTCTCAGAGAGATCGTCAAGCTGCTACTAGAACTACGGAGTCTGCTAGCGTCCATGATATACGTTTAGCCTTGGATCGTACACATCACGCACATAACCGTTCTCTAGAATCTGATGAGCAGCGTGAATCCCGACTCGAAAGTGCCAGAGAACATTATGTGAGAATGCGCGAACAGGTATTGGATAATGCACGTACTGAACGCGACAGAATCAATGAGGTGCGCCGTGAAGAAAGTGCTGAGCAACGAGCTGAAACACTGACTGGAGATCTACTTAGACATGCGCTGACAAGAATGACAACATTAGAAACAGAAATAGATGCGTCTCCGGTTTACGATAGCATTGATGAGGTACCACAGCCGTGGACTGAATAATGTATGAGTGGCTTTTGCTATACTATCAATATAAATTACGAGGAATACGCTTCAATAGGTCGTATGACAGATATATGTATGTATTGTAGAGCATTAAAATGGAGACAAGAGCCTAAAGGTTTATGTTGCTCAGCGGGAAAAGTTAAGTTGGAACCTCTGCAGGAGCCCCCTGAACCACTCAAATCGCTTATAACTAGACAACATCCCATGTCAGGACAATTTTTAAATGCAATACGTGCATATAACGGGATTTTCCAAATGACCTCTTTCAGTGGCAAGGAAATAAGAGAGGGTAATTTTATGCTCTGTTTTAAAATACAAGGACAAATATACTGTTAAATAAAAAAAGAAAATTTAAATCTGATCGCATTTATTTTTAAGTTCACTATATTGCCGCTACGTGGCGTTTCTAGTTTCCTTTTGTTTTGTTGTACGGAAGTTCTTACCTATTCTGTTAATGTGCACCGATATTAAATAAAGAAGATTTATTATCAAGAAAACATTATTATTGAGAATCCTATACAATAAATTTAATAGGTTATGGGCCCAGAACACTGATAGAAAGAAAAGGTAATAAAATAATAATACAACGGTTTCAGAATATTCATTGACACGGAATAAAAAAAATGGATGCCATGAGGTCAATGAATTTAGAAAAATTTGATGGAAATAACTTTAGACAATGGAAGTTTCAAATCAAATGTGCTTTGAAGGCAAAGGGAATAGATATTTCTATACCGAAACCAGAAACAAACAGTACAGAATGGCTTAAAAATGATGGCATGGCGATGTTTATCATAACCTCTTCAATGGATTTCAAACAAATTACGCTGATAGAAAACTGTGAAACTGCTAAAGAAATAATGACAAAACTTGAATCTATATACGAACAAAAGAGTGAATTATGTAAAATGCTGATCCATGAAAGATTTTACCAATACAAAATGTCTGAAAACGACAGTGTAGCACAACATATTTCGAAAGTTGAAACGCTAGCAAAACAACTGAAAGAAAGTGGTGAGAGTGTTAGTGAAATGGCTATCCTAACTAAGATAATTGGAACATTGCCCCTGAAGTATAGATCATTACGGCAAGCATGGATGTCATTAGATCCCAAACAACAAACTTTAAAAAATTTGACCGCTCGTCTGTTAGATGAAGAGGCAAGTTTATCGTCTGTGGAAGAACAAGAGACAGCCCTGCTTGTTGCTAAAAAGAAGTGGAGGAATGAGCCAAAGCAAAATGAGTCAAGAGCTTGTGGGAGTGTTAAATAAAAAAAGAAAATTTAAATCTGATCGCATTTATTTTAAGTTCACTATATTGCCGCTACGTGGCGTTTTTAGTTTCCTTTTGTGGTACGGAAGTTCTTACCTTTTCTGTTAATGTGCACCGATATTAAATAAAGAAGATTTACTATCAAGAAAACATTATTATTGAGAATCCTATCCTATAAATCTAATATATACCACCGCATTGGATCCCTCCTGAAATTTAATTTTTGCATCAACAATCTCAATTAAAAACTGCTCAATAAATTAATGTAGCATGCATGCTGATTTCTGACACTTACGCGAATATTACACATTGAAATGAAACTACTTTTTACAGATTTTATCGCGTTGTATTGAAAATATTGAATTCCCGACGTTTTGAACTTTTCGAACGTTTCGAATTAGCGTACATGGTTCGTGGCCTAGATTGATATAGAGTAGGTTTCTTTCTTTCTTTCTTTCTTACTGCTCCGATTTGAAAAGTTCTTTCAGTGTTAGATAGCCCATTTACTGAGGAAGGCTATATATCATCACGCTACGCGGACGAAGTCGCGGGCAGAAGCTAGTAAAATATATAATGACTTGCGTACACGAAAAACAACGCAAGCGTAGCTTCACGCCGGTTTTCTATGAGGCCGTGGTATCACTCCGGTCAAGCCGGCCCATTCGTGCCGAAGCATGGCTCTCCCACGTAAAGGTATTCTCTCTACAAATACCTACTTGTTTGTTGTGAGCAGACTAATTTCACTGGACTACATTTCTTCTATCATAAAATAAACAAGTTTGAGTAAGTTTGCATACAGCACATTGAAACAGAATGCCTACCTACATAAGCTAAAAAATATTGTGGTTGTAGTCAAGGTCTACTCACAAGTAAGATTATGCCGCAATGAAGAAGTACTTAGAGTGAACGCAATGTAACTCACGTGTGCACTGGAGGACAGTGTCTCTCGCGTCGGCGTCGACGCTACCAGCAATAGTCGCCACTGCAGGAATACATAACATTCTTAGTTTTTGTACGTAACGACAATTATTACATAGGTACACAGTAGCTATAGTTCGGTTTTGATCGTGTACGAGTATCAAATGTGGCTTATATCCTATTTCGGCAGAAAAGGGGCGAACGAAGTGGGTGTTGCTGTGGCAGTTGTATTGAGTAATGGAGGGTGGTTTGTTTTTTAATTGGTCTTGTTTATAATCAAGGTCTCTCCTCCATTGATTCTTAAAATCGTAAATGCATTGCTGCACCAAGCGTCTCCACTCCCATCCGTTATGCGCAAGCTCCTCCCAGCGACAGAAGTCTATATTACATCTCTTCATACCTATGTCTTTTCTGAACGTCTTTGTATCCGAGGACTTGGCCGCCTTATTTCCGCGTGCCATCCTTCAGAAAAGAAGACTCTCTTAGCCACTCTTTTGTTAAACATCCACGCTGGGTCCACACCAGCGCAGCTGTCGCCACACACTACTTACTTAATTACTTTCGCGTTTATAATATTAATTTGGTATAAATTCCTACTTCTAAATTACTTCAATACCCGCTTAAGAATTACTTACTACTTATCACAAAAGAAATATTATGGTCCCTTCAGAGCAAGGCAACTTAGAAAAGAGGAGGATGCTATTAATATTATCTTGTCTCTGCCAGTTGGCAGTTGCAATGGGAGACAAACCTATAGTTGTTGCCCGCGCTCGCATCCCAACCTAAAGAATGTTTTGCTTGTACAACTAGTATTCAGGAGCTCACCGCCACGAGCGTTAGTAGCGCGGCGCTCCTCATGATGGCGCCACGGGGCGGTTGCGGTGCGGTAGCGGGACGGCTGCGGTGCGGTAGCGGGACGGCTGCGGTGCGGTAGCAGGACGGTTGCGGTGCGGTAGCGGGACGGTTGCGGGGACGGCGAGTAACTGTTACTGTCGACACGATATGCGCGTGGTTTTCCGGTCCTTGCTATATGTACCTAACTACCTACGGCGAGCGCTGATAATAAACTCGTTACCGCATTAGGCACGCTGTCAATACCTAGATACGCTGCAAATGTATTCGTGACGCTTCACCGATACCTACATTACTACTGAGCTGAGCACCAACAATTATTTATCAGACCTTCTATCGCAACTGCCACGATCATACATGTAATAAATGTGCCATACTCGTCCTCACATGGACATGTTTCTTTAACTGCATTATGGAGGAATTAGCCTCTAGTCTGCCTTTACTCTTTTATTTCGCTTATGTAACATTTGTAGAGCCCGGAAACGTTAAGCGAGTATGTAGGTATCGGTATTATTCTATAGTCCAGCCAAAATAGACGAAAAAAGTGCCGAGTTTGCATTAATTCCCAACAAGCAAGCCTGATTTTTGGACAGGTTCATTACAAATGCTATGTCAAAAGTCCCCATTGATACCGCTTGTGCGTTCTTTTTTAAGCAAGGTCACATATTTGAGTTTTTTGCAGGAAAATGGATACAATATTCTACATCATCCAAGAATATGTTTGATCCGGCTCGAAGGACCAATCTAGAATATACATTTGGTCCTTCGAGCCGGACTATTATTATAAATAGCCGGACGAGCTATTCTCTTTGTAATACAGACAGGAGTTAAAAGGTTGCTGAGTTCTACGTAAGCTAGTTATGACTGTCTTTAAATTATTTTATGTACGTCCATATTTTAAGTAAGAAGAGTTCAAGACGCGTTCTACGTGAATGCAAATATATTGTCACGGCTACGTTCCTAACAGATATATCTATCAGATATCTGCGAGAAATTTGTCTAATTTAAATGTTTATTTTACTTTATGTTAAAACAATTTTGTCAAAAAATTAAAATAAGCCGTGTTGTAGACTTGACTTCGGAAATGTAATTACTAGATACTAATAACTACTTCCAACAAAAAGTTACTATATTAATGAAGACGGGAATTTATTAATAAAACCAAAGATACGAAAATAAAAGGTTTGTTATAATTTATATTTATTTAATCGCTAGACTAGGAGGTACATAAACTTATCGCTATGCGTGTGCGCCACTGCGTGTCGGATGCGCGTGATGTGCGTGGCGGCCGCGTGTCGGCCGCGTGTCGGCCGCGTGTCGGCGCGGCTCACTTGTGCAGGCCGGCGCGCTTGGCCTCCAGCTCGTAGATGAGCAGGCGCCACATCTTCACCACGAACACCTCGGCCTCCTCGTCCAGCACCTGTGACACGAGATATGTGACGAGGCTGGCCCAGCGCGGGCGGGGCTGCCCCGGCCGTCACCTGCAGCACGAGCGGGCGACGCGGCCGGGACAGCGCGGGCGGGGCTGCCCCGGCCGTCACCTGCAGCACGAGCAGGCGACGCGGCCGGGACAGCGCGGGCGGGGCTGCCCCGGCCGTCACCTGCAGCACGAGCAGGCGACGCGGCCGGGACAGCGCGGGCGGGGCTGCCCCGGCCGTCACCTGCAGCACGAGCAGGCGACGCGGCCGGGACAGCGCGGGCGGGGCTGCCCCGGCCGTCACCTGCAGCACGAGCAGGCGACGCGGCCGGGACAGCGCGGGCGGGGCTGCCCCGGCCGTCACCTGCAGCACGAGCAGGCGACGCGGCCGGGACAGCGCGGGCGGGGCTGCCCCGGCCGTCACCTGCAGCACGAGCAGGCGACGCGGCCGGGGAAGCGCGGGCGGGGCTGCCCCGGCCGTCACCTGCAGCACGAGCAGGCGACGCGGCCGGGACAGCGCGGGCGGGGCTGCCCCGGCCGTCACCTGCAGCACGAGCAGGCGACGCGGCCGGGACAGCGCGGGCGGGGCTGCCCCGGCCGTCACCTGCAGCACGAGCAGGCGACGCGGCCGGGACAGCGCGGGCGGGGCTGCCCCGGCCGTCACCTGCAGCACGAGCAGGCGACGCGGCCGGGACAGCGCGGGCGGGGCTGCCCCGGCCGTCACCTGCAGCACGAGCAGGCGACGCGGCCGGGGAAGCGCGGGCGGGGCTGCCCCGGTCAAGTCACGTACCATCTGTACATCGTCCAGGATGCCCTGCGGTGCAGAGCCCGCCACCACTTTGCTGCAGATGAAGTCTACGAGCGTAGGCTCCGGCTCTCCGATGTATTCAATGATCTTCTTGTTGATCCACGGCCGGATCTTCTTCTCCATCAACACGTTGTCGATCTAAGTAACAAACGTGAAGATTGACATGAATATTTTCATTCACACAGTATAATCTAACACCACTGAAGAAAACTATTAAGTTATGTGTACATACAGATTTCTTTTATATGGCTATGTATGATATAATGACTACGGTTGTTGGACAAGCCTATGATTGTTGGCGGTTCGTAGATTTAATCGAAAATAAAAGAAAATAAAATGGGCCACGCGAGTCACCTGCGCCGTGTCGAGCTTGTACTGGAACAGCTGCTCCTTCTGTGTGGGGATCTTGTCGATGAGGCTCTTGATGTGCTTCCGCTTCTCCTCGGCGCTGCGGCTCTCCTTGTCGCCCGCTTCGCCCCCGCTGCCGGCCCCACCGCCCCCGCCCCCGCCCCCGCTGCTACTGCTTTTCTTACTCTTATCTTTTTTGTCTTTAGCTAAAATAATATTCAATAACAATAAAAATAGGAAAGTAGGTTGTGCTCGGAGTGCATAAATGATGCACGATATTGACTTATTGCTGTAAACCTGTTAGTCTTTAAATACACTTTACAACTCAAGTTTTTGTTATTTATTTAATTAGATGGCGCTGGCATTTTCTTACTGACCACCTCTCAGAAGCAATCAGAACTAGAGATTATGAAACCTGTCATTAGTTTATCTCATTATAGGCCTCCCCCGCATGCAAAGCGGAATATGCCCAATTTTGTATGAAAGTTCACCTGTTCTTCTGTTCTAGAACGTGGAATTTTCGCTAAAATATAGGAAATGTACACTAGATTACCATCTGAAAAACAAATGATTTTCGAATGGAGGTTAAATTTTGTTATCAAGATTTTATAGCACAGGGGCCCCAAGTCTGCTATTTCAATTTTTTTTTTTTTTAATTAAAAGCTTACTAGCAATGTGGGTCACACATTACTAGTATTCTTGTTAACCCCTCGTGCTAAGCTAAAATGCTTGTGTTACGAGTGGGTTCACGTCGGTAGTGCAATGGGTGGGGTTCGAACCGGCAACCACATGATCGCAAGTCCGACGCCCTAGCCATTAGGCTACCGCCGCTTGTGTCGCTAATTGTCGTGCAATGGTTCTAAATGACATAAAAATTTAAATATTTTGAAGGTAAAACTGTAAAAAATCACCATTCATTGAATGACGTCATTCAATGAAAAATCATGGTCGTTGAATGACGATTTGCATATTGAAATAGTTACACTCAGTCTTGACAGATTTTAAAGGCAAAACATAAAAACAACAATTATGATTATGAAGCCATTGAATAGCAATTTTCACACGATAAAAAATAGTAAACTTGGGGCCTTGGTTTCTGACACGCTAATATTAGCATCATCACATTGAAATTAGACGGGATTTGTAAGAACTTGATATAATAAACAAAATGACACTTAACCCCCATGAATGCAATAAGTGTAATATTGTAGTGTGTGGCAGGTAGGTAGGTAGGTACTCACGTCGCGTGAGTGCGTGTTCGGCGTGGTCGGTCCGGTCGGGTCTGTCGGCGCGGTCGTGTCGCTCGTGGCGCTCGTGGCGCTCGTCGCGCGGCGCGGGCGCGTGCGGCTCGTCCTCGTCGGGCGCGAAGGCGGCGTGCACGCGCCGCACGCGCGCCTCGCCTGCGCACCCACACCACACGTCACACACGTCACACACGTTACGCACGTTACCACACGTCACCACACGTTACACTCGTCACCACACGTTACACACTCACACTGCGCCCACACTCTGCGGTGACAGGTCGTCGCATGCCCAAGGTCAGTCATTCTCTTCCATCACCTCTCATGCATGTCTCGCTCGCTCGTTCAATAAAACAGACTTTTTATTATTTTTATATGCACGTATCCTATGTATAAGAAATACATACACAGTAATATGACTTGGCATTAAGTTGTTTTAAGATCGTGCCTCAAATAACAAATAAATAAATAAACAGTGAACCAATTCGGTCAACAACTAAATCAGTTAAGCCAAAAGACAAACCAAATATTTCACAATAGTAAAAATTGTTAAGTTATTTATATTCTCTGACCTCTTGCCATGTAGGTCGGTGTGGGTCTCCACGCTGTCCAAGTGCAGCGTGAAAATAAATCATTTATGTATTATTTGTCTCTATAGTCGAAGTTACTATGAAGTACTGTGCAGTCACTCACCGTTAGGTGTGTCTGTACAATTGGAGGGGCTGAGTTTGTGGTGGTTCTTGAAACTGATAGTGATCGGCGAACTGCCCGAAGACGGCACGCTCTGCAAGCAAACACAAGTGATATCAGTGGGACACAGAGTGTGCGTGTGTGTGTTCGCGAGTGTGTGTGCGCGAGTGTGTGTGTGTGTTTGTGCGAGTGCACAGTGCAGCGCGGGTGAGGGCGGGCGGGGCGGCGTGGTGCCGGCGTCGGAGCTCGGCGGCGAGGCGCGGCGGTGGTGGCGGTGGTGCGGGTGTGTGTGTGTGTGTGTGTGTGTACTCACGTGTCGCGGGTCAGGCGGGAGCGCGGGTGAGGGCGGGCGGGGCGGCGTGGTGCCGGCGTCGGAGCTCGGCGGCGAGGCGCGGCGGTGGTGGCGGTGGTGCGGGTGTGTGTGTGTGTGTGTGTGTGTACTCACGTGTCGCGGGTCAGGCGGGAGCGCGGGTGAGGGCGGGCGGGGCGGCGTGGTGCCGGCGTCGGAGCTCGGCGGCGAGGCGCGGCGGTGGTGGCGGTGGTGCGGGTGTGTGTGTGTGTGTGTGTGTGTACTCACGTGTCGCGGGTCAGGCGGGAGCGCGGGTGAGGGCGGGCGGGGCGGCGTGGTGCCGGCGTCGGAGCTCGGCGGCGAGGCGCGGCGGTGGTGGCGGTGGTGCGGGTGTGTGTGTGTGTGTGTGTGTGTACTCACGTGTCGCGGGTCAGGCGGGAGCGCGGGTGAGGGCGGGCGGGGCGGCGTGGTGCCGGCGTCGGAGCTCGGCGGCGAGGCGCGGCGGTGGTGGCGGTGGTGCGGGTGTGTGTGTGTGTGTGTGTGTGTACTCACGTGTCGCGGGTCAGGCGGGAGCGCGGGTGAGGGCGGGCGGGGCGGCGTGGTGCCGGCGTCGGAGCTCGGCGGCGAGGCGCGGCGGTGGTGGCGGTGGTGCGGGTGTGTGTGTGTGTGTGTGTGTGTACTCACGTGTCGCGGGTCAGGCGGGAGCGCGGGTGAGGGCGGGCGGGGCGGCGTGGTGCCGGCGTCGGAGCTCGGCGGCGAGGCGCGGCGGTGGTGGCGGTGGTGCGGGTGTGTGTGTGTGTGTGTGTGTGTACTCACGTGTCGCGGGTCAGGCGGGAGCGCGGGTGAGGGCGGGCGGGGCGGCGTGGTGCCGGCGTCGGAGCTCGGCGGCGAGGCGCGGCGGTGGTGGCGGTGGTGCGGGTGTGTGTGTGTGTGTGTGTGTGTACTCACGTGTCGCGGGTCAGGCGGGAGCGCGGGTGAGGGCGGGCGGGGCGGCGTGGTGCCGGCGTCGGAGCTCGGCGGCGAGGCGCGGCGGTGGTGGCGGTGGTGCGGGTGTGTGTGTGTGTGTGTGTGTGTACTCACGTGTCGCGGGTCAGGCGGGAGCGCGGGTGAGGGCGGGCGGGGCGGCGTGGTGCCGGCGTCGGAGCTCGGCGGCGAGGCGCGGCGGTGGTGGCGGTGGTGCGGGTGTGTGTGTGTGTGTGTGTGTGTACTCACGTGTCGCGGGTCAGGCGGGAGCGCGGGTGAGGGCGGGCGGGGCGGCGTGGTGCCGGCGTCGGAGCTCGGCGGCGAGGCGCGGCGGTGGTGGCGGTGGTGCGGGTGTGTGTGTGTGTGTGTGTGTGTACTCACGTGTCGCGGGTCAGGCGGGAGCGCGGGTGAGGGCGGGCGGGGCGGCGTGGTGCCGGCGTCGGAGCTCGGCGGCGAGGCGCGGCGGTGGTGGCGGTGGTGCGGGTGTGTGTGTGTGTGTGTGTGTGTACTCACGTGTCGCGGGTCAGGCGGGAGCGCGGGTGAGGGCGGGCGGGGCGGCGTGGTGCCGGCGTCGGAGCTCGGCGGCGAGGCGCGGCGGTGGTGGCGGTGGTGCGGGTGCTTGTGGCGCGGCGGCGTGTCGGGCGCGGGCGAGGGCGGCGTGGGCGGCGGCGGGGACGCGGCGCCCTCGCTGTCCGACTCGATGGGCTCGGCCTCGGTGGGCAGCTGGCGCGACGCGGCCAGCCGCAGGTAGCGCTCGCGCTCGCGCGCCGCCCGCTCGCGCGCCTGCACGCACACGTTACATACGTTACATTGTGTCAATCAATATTATTACAAATTTCACATATTCATTTTTAGTAAATTACACACCTGTGTAGTTCTGAATTGATTTTTCATAATAATGCTTTCTGTCCAAAATGTGCTTTGGCTAGACAGTAGACAAGACTGAATTTCCATTTTGTCCCGGGAAGCGGGAATGCATGAGACATGAGAGTAGTGAGTGGGTGTAGATGGGGTGGTGTGGGTGTTGTACCTCTTTGCGCGCCTCCTCGCGCTGGCGCGCGCGCTGCAGCTCGCGCTCGCGCTGCTGCTCCAGCTGCAGGCTGACGTCGATGAGCAGGCGCGGCCGGTACAGCTCCTCCTGGTCGCGCCGCGCCTTGTCGAAGGCGGCCAGCGCGGCGGGGTCGTCGGCCGCGCGGTCCTGGAAGATGTGGTGCCGCAGCGCGTCCAGCTCGTCCTGCTCCCGCGCCCGCTCGCGCGCGTCGCTCTCCGCCTCGCGCACGCGCGCGCCCAGCCGCCGCTGCAGCTCCTTGCCCCTGCGCACACCCCACACGTCACACACGTCACACTACACGCGTCACGCTACACACGTCACGCTACACACGTCACGCTCGCGCGCGTCGCTCTCCGCCTCGCGCACGCGCGCGCCCAGCCGCCGCTGCAGCTCCTTGCCCCTGCGCACACCCCACACGTCACACACGTCACACTACACGCGTCACGCTACACACGTCACGCTCGCGCGCGTCGCTCTCCGCCTCGCGCACGCGCGCGCCCAGCCGCCGCTGCAGCTCCTTGCCCCTGCGCACACCCCACACGTCACACACGTCACACTACACGCGTCACGCTACACACGTCACGCTACACACGTCACGCTCGCGCGCGTCGCTCTCCGCCTCGCGCACGCGCGCGCCCAGCCGCCGCTGCAGCTCCTTGCCCCTGCGCACACCCCACACGTCACACACGTCACGCTACACACGTCACGCTACACACGTCACGCTCGCGCGCGTCGCTCTCCGCCTCGCGCACGCGCGCGCCCAGCCGCCGCTGCAGCTCCTTGCCCCTGCGCACACCCCACACGTCACACACGTCACACTACACGCGTCACGCTACACACGTCACGCTACACACGTCACGCTCGCGCGCGTCGCTCTCCGCCTCGCGCACGCGCGCGCCCAGCCGCCGCTGCAGCTCCTTGCCCCTGCGCACACCCCACACGTCACACACGTCACACTACACGCGTCACGCTACACACGTCACGCTACACACGTCACGCTACACACGTCACGCTACACACGTCACGTCGCTCTCCGCCGCTGCAGCTCCTTGCCCCTGCCCACACACCCCACGCGTCACGCTACACACGTCACACACGTCACGTCGCCCAGCCGCCGCTGCAGCTCCTTGCCCCCGCGCACACACCCCACACGTCACACACGTCACACTACACGCGTCACGCTACACACGTCACACACGTCACGTCGCTCTCCGCCGCTGCAGCTCCTTGCCCCTGCGCACACACCACACGTCACACACGTCACACTACACGCGTCACGCTACACACGTCACACACGTCACGTCGCTCTCCGCCGCTGCAGCTCCTTGCCCCTGCGCACACACCCCACACGTCACACACGTCACACTACACGCGTCACGCTACACACGTCACACACGTCACGTCGCTCTCCGCCGCTGCAGCTCCTTGCCCCTGCGCACACACCCCACACGTCACACACGTCACACTACACGCGTCACGCTACACACGTCACACACGTCACGTCGCTCTCCGCCGCTGCAGCTCCTTGCCCTGTACTCACTTGTAGTACTTGTGGTCATCGCGCTCGTCGTCGTAGTCCTCCAGGAACTCCTTGAGCCGCTTGGCCTCCCGCTCGCGCTCCTCCTCGCGACACCGCTCTCGCTCGCGCTCCTTCTCGTAGTCCTTCGCCTTGCGTCGTTCCCGACTCTCCCAGTTGCGTAACCTAAATGACAATATCGGGCATGAACAATCACATCACAGCCCACTTCTAAAAACGTTATAGTGTGAAAGTTGTACCTCTCCTGGTAGGCGGCCTCCTTCTCGCGCGCCTTCTTCTCGAGGCGCTTCTTCTCGCGCGCCTCGTCCTCGAGCTCCTTGTCGCGGCGCGCGTCGGCCTCGCTGCGGCTGCGGCCCCGCGAGCGCTCTCGCTCTCGCTCGCGGGACCGCTCCCGCTCTCTGTCGCGCTCGCGTTCGCGTTCGCGTTCGCTGACAACAACACACCACACTTTAACACTCAAGACTAATAAATGTCCCCGCTTCCCGCCAAATTCCAAATGTTCTCGGTAATTTCACTTACCTCGGCGATGTTCTAATTTATTCAGTCGGTAGGTGTTATTGTCATTTGTTCTCGGTTTATGAATATATCTTTACCTAATTTGAATGAGACCACTTCAGGAGTATAGTCTACACAATACTAAAAAAATAATTAACTCTACTACTACTAAATCGGTTTATAAATGGCGAAATAATCGCGTAACAAACAGTGGAATTGAGAACCTCCTCATAACGACAAATAACGTATATAATATGATAAACATTTGTTATATCAATAAAAATCAACATCGCAGCTACGTTCCAAAATAGATGTCCAAAGGCGACGATGTCACACACGTTGCACCAGATTTGGTCGAGGAATAACAAACTGCTCCAAAATAAGTGAATACCGCGAGTGTGTGCCGCGCAGCTGGCGCTGAATCTCGTAGCGAGTGCGTATGTATGGGTGCAGCACCAACATGGCGCCTCGGCACGGCACGACACGACACGGCACGGCACGACACGACGGACACGACGGACACGACACGACGGACACTGCACAACTCGTCACGCAGCGCAGTACTGGCGCTACCGCGATGCACTTGTTATCGCCAGTACGGCGACGAGCTCGTAAAACTTTCTCGTATATATATTTGTTTTGTTAACGAGCGCGCGTTTTATCTAAATCGCTTTTGTTACCTACAAGACGATTACGATAATATTGCGACCTAAATATGAGATTGAAACGTTTGGAAATGTGTTATACCGTGTGTCGTGTAAGTACAGAATCATGTTCAGAAGATAAACCGTAAGTTGTGGAATGCCTATAGGTGTACTATAATATGAAGGCAACTGCCTGCCGTTGTTGACAACAAACCACGTGAGGCAGTACTCTGAAAGAGAAGCATACACCGCATCGACGACCGCCTTCAGCCGCGCGCGACCGCACACTGAGCCTGAGGCGCGCATATAAGTCGCGAGGTATTTGTGTGCGGCGGCACACAAGGCCTAGGCTGAAGTGACAACATTCCTGCGTGTTAGTTACACACTCAGGGATTCTTAACAGCGTAACCGAGCTTGGTGGCGAAGCACCGAATGCCTCCAGCCAGGAGCAACTTAAAATTAAGCAATACAGCAGCTAAGGGCGACCCCTGCGGGACACGGACCTCGGCTTAGGACGTTGCTGGGGGGCTGCTAGGGACGGCTGGATCTGGTTTAAATTATTTAGGGGCTAATTTAAAGCAACTGGCTCGGCTCGGGCCGGCTCGAGCAAGGGTCGGGGGGGGGGGGGTGTACCATTACAAGGTCTTCGCGACGGGCCTCCAGCGTTTGTGTGCGTGTGTTTTGAGAGTGCTAGTCTCTCTTTTTGACTCCTGTAAGAGGGTTATATCATCATCGGGGTAGGTCAGAGCATGCCGTGGACGGCGGACTTTGCTGATCTGGGAGGGTTTGTAGTGGGCGTTAATTACCACCAGGTGATTGAGGTGATGGGGGGCCCTATCGAAGTAACGCTTGGAGGTGCGTTTCATAAACTAAAATTGACTTAAACTTGATGGTAGGCAGTTTTAGGTCTACGTGGAGTTCCCTATTACGCACGAACCACGGGGCGCCCGTGGCTTTGCGCGTGAATCGGTTTTTCAAAACCGATTCACGCGCAAAGCCACAGGGTTTCCAGGGTTTGCATCCTATGGATTCTATATATGTGCGACTGGAGACAGCGCAGCGGCGCCAGCTTTTATATGACGCCCAAGAAACTGCGCGTCGCTCGGTTATTTTATAGGTCGTCGCTGATTGGTTGTGGTAAATATTGTATAGTTAAGTTATTAGCACTAAGTCTAGGATAGTATTTTTGTATATAGATAGGAACATTTTATACAATAAATATATAATACTCTGCTTTTTACACCTCGTGTGTTTTATTTATACAATAAGGGAAAACTCTGTTCCCCAAACACGTATAATATTGAGCAAAGCTTGTCAGGCATGCTCGATCGTCATAAGACCTATTAATGTTAAATAAAATGTAGTTACCGTTCTCGCTCCCGCTCCCTCTCTCGCTCGCGTATCTCTCGCTCCCGCTCGCGCTCGCGCTGCTCTCTGCAACAAGTGTATCAGTGAGGGGTACAATTTGTATAAGTATGGAACGATATACCTAGTTGCCTTTGTTTCACTGAGTACGTAGATATTAAACATTAACCTTTCTCTCTCTCGTTCTCGCTCGCGTTCGCGTTCTTTGTCGCGCTCCCTCTCTTCACGTTCTCGCTCCCGCTCTTTGTCCCGTTCTTCGCGTCGGTCTTTACCCCTGAAACAGAAGCACGGTCAGGAACAAGGTTTAGTGCTGCACTCGTGATGGTCGAGCACTCCAGACCGCAATGAACGATTAGTTACCTTGAAGTACTCCGGCGGCGGCGATCCTTTTCCCTTCCGTCTCGCTCACGCTCTTTATCTCGTTCGCGCTCTCTGTCTCTATCCCTCTCTCGGTCTCGGTCTCGGTCGCGGTCGCGGTCGCGCTCGCGCTCACGCTCGCGCTCCTTGTCCCTGGAGGCGGCGCGCTCGCGCTCGCGCTCGCGGTCCCGGTCGCGGTCTCGGTCTCGGTCGCGGTCGCGGCGGTCGTCGCGGTCGGGGCGCTCCTTGTCCGGCTCCTTGGGGTCCCGCTTGCGGCGCACGACGACGTCGGCCTCCTCCTGCGCCCAAACGCGTCCGTGAGCGCGCTCCGTTCGACTATCGCCAGTACGGAATACGACAGTTCGCTCATGAACCAGTTAAAAAACACAACGCCGCGTCCACGCTGACGCGACTGGTTCAGCGAATAACGCCACGACTGCGTGTTTCCGTTTAAGTTTTACACGTTACCATTACGTTACGTACTACTCCAAGTGTTCAATATACTGGCTACTTTGGGTCTGTCTGTGAAGTAAAT
This sequence comes from Acronicta leporina, assembly GCA_947256265.1. Taxonomy (NCBI): domain Eukaryota; kingdom Metazoa; phylum Arthropoda; class Insecta; order Lepidoptera; family Noctuidae; genus Acronicta; species Acronicta leporina. The sequence goes on along the minus strand of OX366537.1, from coordinate 158,564 downwards.
GTACAAGTATATGTAGTTCGCGGGAGCGTGGACGCGGTGGATGATAAAGTCGATCAAGTTCAGTTTCATACGATTGAAGGTCGTCGGGCGCGCTACCACGCGATAGTACGAGCGACAAGGTTGCGCCGCTCCCCGCCGAGGCCGCTCCTCTGCATCTGAAAATCGCCACCTACTGACCACTCGCACTGACAGCGCTACTCATACCGACACGCTCGCTGGCACACACCTCGCACGCACTCTCCCGCTACTCTACCAACACCCAACACTAGACAGGGACAATCGTTAACATAATGACATTTTGTAGTACGCGCGAGAGAGCTGGTACTCCACACATTTACGTATAGCAATGTTACTATTGTTACACTAACGTCTTCATATGATTATGCTATCGTCGCGTTACATATACATATTATGGTAGCGGTGTTGCTCAGTACCCCAAGCGCATGCCCTCTTATGGTCTATTACACACGCTACGAGATATCGTTTCGACTGCACGGAAAACTTTTAATTGACGGTTAGATACCTGTAAGAGAAAAACACCATTTATCGGTGTATTCGTTCAACTCAGTGCGATCGTAACGATCGCTTGTAGTATGTATAGCCTCCATAAACAGACCGTTGGTGCATTGGCGACATGGTTTTCTGACTTTAAGCTCCTACTCCTTTAAAGTATTAGAATTGTAAGAATCAATGAGAATATGGGATGTAGGATGCAATTAGAAAAAACATGAGTCGTAACATTAAATTCAAAGAACTTTGTGGGCAGGATTCAATTTAAGATCTAGTATGAATCAATGTAAAGAACACGAAAAATAAATACTACGCAGGAAATGATTCGTGATAGGAAGCATTATTTAGGTACATCATATTAATTCTGTAAATAGATCTTCAAGTGAATTTTTACCACTATATTTTTAGTAATACATGGGCAAAAGTCATTAAAATAAAGTTCATACATATTAAAGGCAAAGTAATTTTTGAAGGTATATTTGCTGCCTATTCCTTTAACAAGCCTAAAATATTTAGTCGATTTACCGTAAAATATTTAATTGTGATTAGTTTTCCGACAAAGCAATTGTGAAATTTGGTGATAGCAGCTCTATTATGTATTTATATATCGTATGTATATGAAGCGTAGGTAGGAGTCAGATGGCCACTGTCTGTTGTCGGGCGTATCGTATCGTATCGTATCGTACAGTACAGTATAGATGTCGTCAGTGTGGGCGTGCGGCTATACTCACGCGCAGTCCCCGGCGCGGCGCGGCGAGCCGGCGGCGCGCGCTGCTCCGCTGCGGCGGCGACCGCGACCGCGACCGCGACCGCGACCGCGACCGCGACCGCGCGCCGGCAGCCACCCCCCGCGCCGCTAGCGCCGGGGGTCGCTGCCGAGCGCGTCGCGCGGCCACCACTCACCAATGTGACCGCGCGACCGGCGGCGCGTCCGACGGAGCCAGCCTCGCGCTCCGCCCGGACGGCGCCGCCACTTATATACTACATTATAATTAATTACCATAACGATCAAGGTTCCCTAAACATTTATGTGCCGTCACAAAATAATATTGATGCTAATCTAGACGAGAAGTTGTTGATGCAAATCTAGCCGATTATGCGTGCTAGTGTATGAGACTAGACCTACATGCACGATGGTTAATGTTACGGAAGGCGTGCACGTCGCGTCCAAATGAGATTATAGGCCGACCGTTTAACTCGCGTATCGCCTGCGCGGTAAGAAGGGAGCGGGGGGAGATGTTAGCGGATGGGTGAAAGAGGTGCGCGGAGCAGAGAGCTTACGTCAAGTGCGGCAGTGCGCTGGCTGTGCTCGCAGCGCGCGGTTGGTATTTTTGTTACGGACGCTTGGACATTAACGCACAAGGTATACGACTGCCAAGATAAATCTCAAGATGAATCGCTCTTCCAGTTTTGCGAACAAAATTAACAAGCAAGCTAAACAAATAGCATACAATGTATATTCCTTTTTTAAAGCCAGAAAACAAGATCATAATTCTACAGAGTATCTTGAAGACGTAAACCTAAACAAACTTGTTGCTAAAGCTACAGGACTTTCAGTGACTCCCATAATTATGTAAAATAATAAAAGAAGGAAATGAACTGAAAGATGAACAAAATAATGTAAATTTTAAATCACCAAAAAAAATTAAACAAATCCGAAAGAAAAAAATTGAAGTTGACAGTTTTACAGAGGGCGTTGTTAGAAGAAAAAAACTCAATTTTATACGGATTTAAGAAAGTTCCTACGTTAAAAGTTTTGAATGCGAAACTCAGAGAAGAAGGAATTTTAAATTGTGGCCGAGAATATTTGAGAACATTGATTCATAAACTTGGCTTTCGATTTAAGAAATGTCAATCAAAAAGAAAATTACTGATTGAACATCCAAACATCGTATCGTGGCGGTGGCATTATCTTAATGCGATAAAGAAGCACAGAAGAGATCAAAGAAACATTGTTTACCTCGATGAAACATATGTCAATTCGTCATTAAATGTACCAGCGTGTTGGCAATCCAATGAAGAACGAGGGGTGCTGTCGCATATTGGCAAAGGGCCACGTTTAGTTATTGTACATGCTGGTGGACAAGCCGGATTTATAGATGGAGCTCTTTTAATTTTTAAATCCAAAAGCAAAACCGGAGATTATCATAGCGATATGAATTTTGTAAACTTCATATTATGTACAACAAGTAGCAACTTTATATGTACACCACTTGTATTCTGATAAGAAAAATTTTAGACAAAAAAATTAAAACCAATTTATAATTTACCAAAATTTCGGGGGTAACTAAACGTAGCAGGCGTCGCCCTAGTTTACTTGTATTACCAAGACCGCGTACAAATTACTCCAAAAGAAACATCACCTATGAAGGAGCAAATATTTATAATAATTTACCGTCTAACATTAAAAATGTAAGCTCGTTCAACATTTTTAAATCTTAACTGTCTAAATATATAACAAAAAACTTTTCTTATCCTAATTCACATTAATCCAGTCAAGTCAATAACAAAAAAAAATGTGTTGTGCGGGTACCTGTTTAACATTACGCATATTGTCGCTTTTATTGTTTTAAACTACCCTACCGGCCAATGATATTTATTTTATTTATTTATTTATTTATTTATTTACCAGCTTTTATATTACATATCAAGTCTCTAATGATGTACGATTGTGTTACGTAAACAGTTTTTACTTAACTACTTATCTCGGTGGTAGTAAATTGATAATTAAACTAAATGTTATTTTGTATTCTCATGTAAGTGGCTTTATTGTGTTTTTGAGAATAAATGATTTAAACCAAACTTCAGCAAATGGACTAGAGAAAAGCTATTGCCAAATTTACCGCCAAGCTCAGTTATTATTATGGATAATGCCGCATACCACTCGGTACAAGACGACAAAAAGCCTAGAATGACATCCACAAAAGCCACCATGCAGACCTGGCTGCAAAGACACAATGTTGAATTTGATACATCTTTAAGAAAATGTGATTTATTGAATTTAATTAAACAACACGCGACAGAAAATACTTACAAAATAGATGAAATTTTAAAGGCGGCAGGTCATGAAGTCTTACGACTGCCTCCATATCATCCAGACTTGAACCCAATCGAATTGGTTTGGGGGGATACCTATCAAAGAACAGCTCGCAAAAATTGAAATTGATTCTAATTTAGACAAAAAGAAAAATATACTGGAACAGTTATTTGCCGAATTCTCTGTAGAAAAATGGGTTAACTGCGATAAACATGTACAAACTATTGAAGATGAATATTGTCTGCACGATCGCATCGTTGATGAAGAGATGGACCGATTTATTATTAATTTGCAAGATTCTGACTCCTCAAGCTACGCAGACAGTGATGATGATTCAAGCGATATGGATATAAGTGACAAATAGTCCTATATTTTTTTAATCTGTGGTTAAATATTTCTTAAACGGAGTTAATTATTGTTTTATGATTTTGTACCTATGAAGCTAATATAAAATATTTGTAAAACTTAAAAATAAATACTTAAAAAAGATACTTATTATTTTATTCTTTACCAACAATGTCTATCTCGAGATAAATCTTTGGATTATTGACTCCGTGTGCAGCGTTACCCGCCCCCGCTCCCTTCTTACCGCGCAGGCGATACGCGAGTTAAACGGTCGTTCTATAGTGGGAATTGAGAGCCCGATGCGGGCGAAGCGCGAGCGACTACGCGGAGGCCGCTCCGCTAACATCAGCACAACAATGACGCACATCAGCACGCTGACTTCTATAAACTCAATATGATTGTGATATGCGTGACAATGTGTTTATAGTAGTGGAGCCCTAGAAGGGATATGGGAATTACTCGTGCTCGACAGATGAACTTATGAGTAATTTTTCTGTAGCTTGGGTATTATGTTCGCCTCTTTATTATGATTCAATGGCTTTGACATTTGCAGTGGAATAGTGTAAAGGGGCGCGTGATGGATGTGCATGTGTAGGTGTGGGTGTGGGTGTGGGTGTGGGTGTGGGTGTAGGTGTACTCACCGAGGCGCGGCGGCGGCGGGCGGCCCCGGGCGGCTACGGCGGCACGCACGACGCACAGCACCGCTTTACTACACGCTGCACTAGACAAGGCCGCGCGACCCCACACTCTCGCACACATACACACCCTCACTCACACACACACACCACACATCACTCACTCACACACACACACATCACTCACACACACACACACACATCCCACCCACACATCACACACACACACCACACACACACATCACTCACACACACACACACACACATCCACACACACACACACATCCACCCACACACACACACACATCACACACACACACACATCACTCACACACACGCACACACACACTAGTGTCACAAACCAAATATCAATTAATATATGTATGATGTATAATGATAAATAATGAGTTTATAGATATTATAATGATATTTCTGCGCCAAGAAACAACCTCAGGTATTGAAGGTGAAAATTTTGAAATCTCTCACACTGTGTTCATTCATGACATGGCACACTGGACGCATGGCCTATATCTTTACCTCGTAAAATGTATTTGTGCTCATTACACCACATTTAGTGACAAATTTGTAATCGAATTATTTGTGTAATAAAGCGATGCTTCGTCATACCGATCAAAATTAAACCATTAGTACATTTAACATCGACATCCATGTGCTCGGTCCCCAGGCAACATTACGCCGGACGTAGGGCGGAACAGCCGGGAACGTGGGGGGACTGGAGGGCATCAAGCAGCGGCTGCAGCCTTACCTTCATGCTCTCACGGAACTTGCCAATCTCGCGATGGATGACATCGCGTTTTTCTTCAGAAATATCGGCCTCCTCCAGCACACGAGCAGTTTTGGAGATGGCCTCCTCTGCAACAACAAGACGAGCGTGAGGCGGCGCAGGGCGTGGCGGGGCGGGGCGGGGCGGGGCGGCGCGGGGTGTGGCGGGGCGGGGCGGGGCGGGGCGGGCGGGGCTCACCTTTCTGCAGCAGCTCGTAGTTGTTGATGTCGTCCTGGTAGTCGCGCATGATCTGCTGCAGGCGGCGCTCGGCGGCGTCGTCCAGCGCGCGCTGGCGGGCGTCCAGGTACGACGCCTCGCCCTCCGTGCCCGGCGCGCCCTCCTCCTGGCCCAGCCGCGAGCGCTGCTCCGCTGCAACATATCAGCTTCGGTCAGCGCACGTTACACGTGAGGGGACATGTGAGGGGGAGGGGGTTGTTGCACTGTGTTTACTTTTGTATGTGTCGACGAGCGCCTGCATCTTGCCGTCGGTCTTGGCGAGCAGCTGCTTGTCGGCGACGGGGCGGCTGTTGAGCAGGCGCACGCAGCGCAGCGCGGCCTCGGGGCTGGCGAACTCGCTGAAGCCGAACGTGGACACGCGCTTCCAGCTCAGCACGGGGCCGCAGGCGCCCAGCAGCGCGCGGATCATGGCGTCGGGCGCGCGCGACGAGATGTTGCCGATGAACACGGTGACGGGCGGCCCGTCCGGCTCCTTGGCGCCGTTGTGGCGCGTGGGCCCGCGCGCGAGCACCTTGGCGGGCGGCGCGGGCGCCGGCGCCGGCAGCAGCGCGCCGCGCCCGCCGCCCGCGCCGTACGCGCCCACCATCACCTGCAAACAAGTGCATCATATAGGTACTTGCCTTGCCATATATTCTGTGTGTTCGTGTGTGTGTGTGTGTGTGTGTGTCTCTGTCTGTGGCATCGTAGCTCCCGAATGGATGAACCGATTTTGATTTTGTTTTTTTTTGTTTGAAAGGTGAATAAGTCGGGAGTGTTCTTAGCTATGTTTGATGAAAATCGGTCCAAGATGGCCGCCGCCACAAGATGGCGGTTTACATATTTTTTCACAACTCCCACAATATTGGTATCAAATGAAAAGGCCTGACTAGTAGAATACTATACACTATGAAAAATTTCAAATCCAAGATGGCCGCCCCCACGAAATGGTGAATTTATTAATTTTTTTCACTACTCTCTTATACACTATGATATAAGATATCTAATAGCTATGAAATAATTATACAAAAGTTGAATAACTAAACGAAGAAAATACCTAATTAAACACAAAATTACCTGGATCTTAAAACGCAAGAAAATAAAAGAAATTAAACAAAATAACTAAGGAGTCCCTACAAAAAGTGTGAAATAACAAATTAAATTAAAAATTTTAAAAAACCCCCGACACAAAAATAAACCTGAATCCCTATAAAAAGAAAAAAATAATCTTGAAATTATAACCCTTCGTAAGTACGTATGAAGTTTGTTGATTAAATTTTGTCGGGTCGGAGGACCGCTCTCTAGCTCTCGCGTGTCTGCGCGCTCGGGTCGCCAAACTTGAATATGTTACGCTACGCGCTAAATTATTATTAAGTAGAAGTCTACTTAATATTCATCAAAATTGTCGGAAAATTAAAATTAAAACAAAAAAAAAAAACGACAATTTTGATGACTTCTCGGATTTGACTTAGCACCTGGGTACCTATTAAAAATGGTACTAGGAAAAAGGACTACTACTTAGTAGTCCTTCAAAATAATATTAGCAAATTTGCGCTACAAACAATTGAAATACTTAACTCTAAAGAAGGCATTGAGTTTATACACAAATTCAGTGAATTTGAGGTTAGGTTTGGTTATGTCGCCGTATTTTGCTTTTATTTTGATGGAATATGATTAAAAACAAGTTTCATTTATTTCTATTGTTTTGGAAACAATAGAAATAAATGAAACTTGTAATAATTAAACAGTCTTGTTCTCAATAACTAATTTTGTATTACTAAAATACAAAATTAGTTAATGAGAACAAGACTGTTTTTCCATTTATTCAAAGACATAGTAGTGTCTTCCACCAAGTACACATCTATAATCTATAATAATATCTATACTAATTACTGTAACGAGTCTTTTTAGCACGTTACATGGTATTAGTTTGTTTTTAATAAAACCGTAATAAATCGTTGTTTTGACATAGATCATTTCGCCGATACCCTTGGTCATGGAATGTTGCCAGGACTTTAAAAAAAATTAAACGTCATCTGCGAGCTGTCAAAAATTGACATCTTCACCCTACGACGAACATTAACCATGCACTGAACGTTTTTAGTCAGCATTTTGTATTTTTTTTTAAATCTGGCCTAATTTCGTGCCATTTCCACTATAATGTTTCTTTAAATTGTTTTGCAAAGCCTAATGGCTCAAGTCTAATGTTATGGACCCATATTTTGTTGGTAAGTCGAAGATTTTATTAGCACTTGTTCATGGCACTTACTCTGGTTTGAATCTTGTTCGATTTGGCTACAATCAGCTTTCGATATTGTTCCAGGCTAATCTACAGCTAATTCTCGCCCGTTGGCAAAAAATGGGATTTGTTTGTTGAAAAAAACGGTAAGTGATTTTGTTAAACGTTACCACGTTTCGACGTCATGTGCTCGTTACGTCCCCTTTTCTAATCCAGGCTTATTTTGTTGCAGCCTCGGCGTTTTTTTTTTTTATATTTAATATAAAATTTCAATTCTTCTAAATTTAAACTTCCTTAACCTCAAAATTTTGGATCGTGCCGCATCGCGCCTGGCCGGGATGGCAGCCGTTCCATGTATTCAAATCTAATTTAACTTAAAATTATCTAGTATGCAGATCGGGTATGTAGTTTAAATTACATTACCACAGTTCAGATGCAATAATGACCAAATAATGACCAACCATTTATATAGTTAATTAATCATAAGTAGTTTTCCAAAATTGTATGCAACCTACGGGAAATAAAAGATAGGCAAAAGAGTATGTTGTCTTTTTTTATTGTAATCCTCCCACCGGCAGATTAAAAGTCTAATATCCACCATAGTTAGCTTCCGGTAGCATTTTTTTGTGGTGAGCTCCTGGCGCCCGAATTTCATTTTATCTTGTTATTTATATTCTATTTTGGAGCCCCATAGTATTAGAATCATCCTAACTTTGTATCTGGGTAATCCAACCACACCCACATACATTATTAACATACACATTTTTTTTTATTTTTTTATTACAATTTGGCGCTTGCGTTCAGGGACATGAAGTAGGTTTGCCTAGTATTGTTACTTGTTTTGGTACATTATTGCATCCAATATTTTGTTATTATATTGTTTACAAACTATTTTGTTTGTTACTTTGAAACTTTTATAGTAAATAACTTTAATTTACAACTTTAATACAATCTTGTAAACAGTATAGCTATTGAACTTTATGGTATTTTGTTTGTTACTATATGCTATTACAGCATATGTTTTTGTTTTTCTCTTTAGCAAAACCAACATAATTGTATTGTGTAAACCGTTTTTGTTATTTTACAAAACATGTAAACATAATTGAGGTGTAACTTTTCATAACCTAATTTAATTACATTAAGTAAACATTGTTTTCATAATAATTAAGATTGAAACTTGTAAGTTATTATTGCATCTTTTCAGTTTTAAAAAACTTTAACTATACTTTTGAAAAACTTAATTTAACTTCAACAACAACTTTACTTTTAACTTAAATTTCACATAACCTTTTTTGAAATTATTTTAGTTCTTGTAACTTGTTTGAAACTTTTAGTTTTGCTTTGCATTTTTATACTTTTACTTGCTATTCATCATGGATAAAGAAGTTCAGTTTCCTCCACTTTCTTTGTCTGAGGATAAACAGGCTTCAGTTGATACTAGCATGGTTGCTAATGTTAATGCTGCTGGTATAGTTCAAAATATGATTGATTTGACCGAGGTGCATGATCCTTTTGATCATAATGCTCAAATTGCACATTCTTCTTCTGCTTTGGCTACAAATGCTTTACCTTCTTTTAATTCGATGAATGCTTTTGTTAATGAACACATTAAGAAAAATTTACCTTCTTTTACTAAATTGCCAGATTTGAAAAAGAGTAAGATTGATTTTGATGGAAAGTCATGTGTTAGAGAATTTATAACTCAAGTTGAGGAGTATTTTTTATATAAGAATTTTAATGAAATTTTGTTAGTGGGATCTTTTTCTGACTTGCTTAGCGGTATTGCTCTTAAATGGTTTCGCACAGTTCGAATTCGTATTGCTTCTTGGCATGAGCTCAAGCTTGCATTATTAAAGCGTTTTGATAAACCTCATTTTGATTACTTTCTGGAATATGACCTTCGCACAAGGAAACAAAAACTTTCTGAATCTCTTCCAGATTTTATTACAGATATTATGGACATGGCTAGTCGTCTTTCTTCTCCATTATTTGATACAGTTTTAGTTAATATTATTAAACATAACATGTTACCTTTATATACACCATTTATTTTTAGTAGAAATATTGATTCAGTTAAACAATTTCTTGATCTTGCAAAAGAACTTGAAGTTGTTGTCAATAGAAAACCTCTTAAAGATTCCATTATGTCTGAAAAACCATTTGTGAAATCCAATGCAGTTTCAAGTAGTTGATGTTTTTACAAAATATTGCTGGATATTTCCCATGATTAATGCTACTACTAAAATCATTTGTAAACTTTTTGAAAAAGAAATATTTCTTAAGTTTGGTTGTCCTAAAATAATAGTTTGTGATAATGGAACCCAATTTACTTCAAAACACTTTGTAGACTTCTTGAAAAGTTTTAATATAACTAAAATATTTTATAATACTTTATACACACCTCAAAACAATCCTGTAGAACGTTATAATAAAACGGTTGAAACTTGCATTTCTTGTTTTGTGAAAGATGATCATAGAACTTGGTCTAAATTTTTACCTCATGTTCAATTAGCTTTGAATAATAGTGTGAATCTTGCTACAGATTTTACACCAAATTTTCTTATGTTTGGTAGAGAACTTATTTTTGATGCTTCTTTCCACCATTTTAGTAATTCTATTGACAACTTAAATCAACTTGAAGTTGGCGATAGAAATAGTTTTGCTACTTCTCTTAATTCACTTAGTGATATTTACGTGAAAGTTCAGGCTTATTTATTAAAAGCTTATAAGCGTAATGCGACTTATTATAACAAAAGTCGTAGGGTCATTTCTTTTGATGTGGGTGATGTAGTGTGGAGGAGAAGTTTTGTTCAATCTCATGCTCCTGCTTATTTTTCGGCAAAACTTGCTCCTAAGTTTATTAAATGTGAAATTATAGAAAAGGTTTCTAATAATGTTTATGTATTAAAAGATTTAAATAAAGGTTCAGTAGGTCGTTATCATGTTAAAGATATAATCAAATTTTAATTCTTTTTGGTTCTCATGTTGTAGTCTTGACTTCGATGATATGGTTGAAGCGAGCTTTTATAAGAATGATGAATGGAAGGTTTATAGCTCTTTGTGTGATGATAGTATGTAAGATAACTTCATATCAATTTATTGATTTCAAGCCTGAACATTCTAAAGTTCAACTTAGGTAATTTTGGTTAATATTTAAATTTACTTCCCACACATATTTATATTTTCTACATCAAAAGATCTTATATATTATTTTGTTTGTTTGTTGAGATAGATAATATTGTATTATTATATTATCTTCTTATATTTCTTTCTCTTTCTGGAGATTATATTTTTTTAGTCTTTTTCAGATTAAAATCTTAACACTTCTTTTTAAGATTTAATAATCTTCCATTGTTCAAGTTAACATAAAATCTTACTATTTCTCTTAATTAAATAAGTATCGATTTTAAGCTAACATATTTTAGTTGGTAATTCTACATTGTAGAATTTTAGTTTAAATATATTTCATAGTTTCTCGGATGTGACTTATATTGATATTTCAACTCGGACTTGACTCTGAGGAGACTTCCTCATATTTTCCTCTTTTGTTTTGGGTTATTCTACCGCCTTTGTTGTAGAATACCTGACATTTTTATACGGTACTCGGATTTTTTTCCTTGAGTTCCTATTTTTTTGCTATTGTGTTCGGAAGTTCGGTAGTGTTATGCCGATCACAATATGCATACTCTTTTTGTTCTTACTTTTGATATTGTGTTCGGAAGTTCGGTGGTGTTGTGCCGATCACAATATGCAAGTATTTGTTATTCCTTTTATGCTATTGTGCTCGGGAGTTCGGTGGTGTTATGCCGATCACAATATGCATATTTTTTTTGTTCTTACTTTTGATATTGTGTTCGGAAGTTCGGCGGTGTTGTGCCGATCACAATATGCAAGTATTTGTTATACCTTTTATTCTATTGTGTTCGGGAGTTCGGTTGTGTTGTGCCGATCACAATATGTTTTTTTTTTTTTTACAGTTGCTTTGCTGTAGCTGCTTTTTGAGGATGCTTGTGCTTGGAAGTTTGGTGGTGTTGAGCCAATCACAACATTCATAATTTTTTTTGGTGGATTGTTCACGTCACATTTTTGTTGCTGTGAATGGTTCATGTCTTGTATGTGGTATACAGGATGGGGGTTTTGCATTGTGGGACGTCGGTAGTCAGTGGCGAAGGTGCCTAACTGAACTCCAAGTCGGTGTTTGTTATTGTTAGTCAGTGGCGATGGTGCCTAACTGTACTCACGGAGAAAGATGTTATAGATAGTCGGTGGCGATGGTGCCTAACTGTACTCACAGCGGTAGAAGTTATTTGTTAGTCAGCGGCGGTGGTGCCTAACTGAACTCGATGTTGTTAGATGTTTGGGAGTTTGTTTTTTATTATATTCCAATCTTTTAGGATATACTTTGTTTGTTAATGGTATGTTAGTATATTGATACTATCACCTAGTTTATTTTGAAATCTATATTTTAGCTTTTCTCTCTTGTTGATTCTTTTCTTTGCCTTAGTGCATAAAAGAAAGTTCCTTTCTTTTATTTTCGGGGAGGGATGTAATGTAACGAGTCTTTTTAGCACGTTACATGGTATTAGTTTGTTTTTAATAAAACCGTAATAAATCGTTGTTTTGACATAGATCATTTCGCCGATACCCTTGGTCATGGAATGTTGCCAGGACTTTAAAAAAAATTAAACGTCATCTGCGAGCTGTCAAAAATTGACATCTTCACCCTACGACGAACATTAACCATGCACTGAACGTTTTTAGTCAGCATTTTGTATTTTTTTTTAAATCTGGCCTAATTTCGTGCCATTTCCACTATAATGTTTCTTTAAATTGTTTTGCAAAGCCTAATGGCTCAAGTCTAATGTTATGGACCCATATTTTGTTGGTAAGTCGAAGATTTTATTAGCACTTGTTCATGGCACTTACTCTGGTTTGAATCTTGTTCGATTTGGCTACAATCAGCTTTCGATATTGTTCCAGGCTAATCTACAGCTAATTCTCGCCCGTTGGCAAAAAATGGGATTTGTTTGTTGAAAAAAACGGTAAGTGATTTTGTTAAACGTTACCACGTTTCGACGTCATGTGCTCGTTACGTCCCCTTTTCTAATCCAGGCTTATTTTGTTGCAGCCTCGGCGTTTTTTTTTTTTATATTTAATATAAAATTTCAATTCTTCTAAATTTAAACTTCCTTAACCTCAAAATTTTGGATCGTGCCGCATCGCGCCTGGCCGGGATGGCAGCCGTTCCATGTATTCAAATCTAATTTAACTTAAAATTATCTAGTATGCAGATCGGGTATGTAGTTTAAATTACATTACCACAGTTCAGATGCAATAATGACCAAATAATGACCAACCATTTATATAGTTAATTAATCATAAGTAGTTTTCCAAAATTGTATGCAACCTACGGGAAATAAAAGATAGGCAAAAGAGTATGTTGTCTTTTTTTATTGTAATCCTCCCACCGGCAGATTAAAAGTCTAATATCCACCATAGTTAGCTTCCGGTAGCATTTTTTTGTGGTGAGCTCCTGGCGCCCGAATTTCATTTTATCTTGTTATTTATATTCTATTTTGGAGCCCCATAGTATTAGAATCATCCTAACTTTGTATCTGGGTAATCCAACCACACCCACATACATTATTAACATACACATTTTTTTTTTTTTTTTTATTACATTACTAATATATAAAGCTGAAGTTTTGGAAACAATAGAAATAAATGAAACTTGTAATAATTAAACAGTCTTGTTCTCAATAACTAATTTTGTATTACTAAAATACAAAATTAGTTAATGAGAACAAGACTGTTTTTCCATTTATTCAAAGACATAGTAGTGTCTTCCACCAAGTACACATCTATAATCTATAATAATATCTATACTAATTACTAATATATAAAGCTGAAGAGTTTGTTTGTTTGCTTGAATGTGCTAATCTCAGTAACGACTTGAAAAATTATTTTAGTGTTAGATAGCCCATTTATTGAGGAAGGCTATAGGCTATATATCATCACGCTATGCGGACGAAGTCGCAGGAAGAAGCTATTACTGATATTATGAAGAGGAAAGATTTGATTGTTTGTTTGTATTGAATAGGCTCTGAAACAACTGGACCGATTTGACAAATTCTTTTACCATTAGAAGCCGACATTATCCCTGATGAACATAGGCTACATTTTTCCACAGGAAAATGCTTCATTCCTATGGGAAAACGGGTGAAACTGGAACGGGCAACTATACAAAATAAATCTACAAAGCTGACTTTAACTAGTGTATTGATAAAAAAACTCTAGTTTCACTTCAATTACCTGATATAGAAAATAAATAATAAAGTATGAGGTGCTTTTTAAGGTATTTTCAAAATGACTGACTTACATGTCTATCAATGAAATATTTATACCAATTGACATCAAGCACCCACCCCACACTTTTTCCATTACCTACTAACACTATTCTAAATTTATATTTATTGAAAATTATTTTCTCCTTTTTGATTTGTTTATCTACAAAAGCAGTTTTTAACAAGCCACTTGGTGGTAAGTAGTCATTGCTGCCCATGGACACCTGCAACAACAGAGGGAGTTGCTGATGTGTTGCGAACCCTAAAGGCCGCAACAATAGAGAGGGAATGTGCTCTTACATGCAAAAGTCGAAATACCCACAAGGGTGCTTTATGAGAGACTCCAATGTATGGGTGGTCACCAGCCAGTCAGAGCAAATCAGATATTTTCTCTTATGAGATGCCCATCTGAAAGGCAGCGAGGAACTGTATTCTATCCCATCCACATAACGGGCATTTATGTTTATAACAGGCACATTTTAATGAGACACTGGATTTAGATTGATCCTAATAATCAATATAAAATCAATCTAAATCCAAACCAAGTAAAATTTTCTTGAGAATAAAAAAAAACGATAATATGCTACATCCACCCTAGATCCCGTCACAATCCCTACATGGCATATTATTAGGTATCTCAATAATTCTGATGTGGGTAAGAAAAGCAAATAGGTACCTAATAAAAATTATTATTCACACTGAGAGGATTGACCCTGTACAAATGGTTAGAAACTCCATCTTTAAGGTGCAACAAGTAGGGGTGTGTAAAGCACCATTGACATTTGATAATTAAGTAATAATCACATCATGCACCTGATATCATTTAAGTGGAAATAGGTAGTAAACGAAAATGCAATGCAAAAGCAGTATGATGAGTAGAGCGTGATTAGTCAGTCTCTAGGATCATGTGTTATCCAGCGTCGGAGTTTATTTATGAGGTGAAGAGGTTAGATCTTGATCCCTGCAGGACTTACGTGCGTAGGCATCTGCATTGTGACGACTCCCGGCGCGATACCGTACGGCACCAGCGGCGGCCGGGGCGGGAACGACATCTTACAGCTAAACACCCGTGCTTACAGCTGTCCTCCACTCTCGAACGCCAGGTTTCACCACAAAACCACCACCGGTGACAGCTGACGCGTACACTTTTTGTAATAACCTACCGATGTCAGCTCTTACTACCACTCACTTTTAATAAAAACAAATACTCTAACGGTTACAATATAATAGTAAACCGAATAAAAATCTCATTATTTAACTAGAAAAGAGACCCATTTTCATCACCAACATGGATAATTTGGCAGCCATGTTGTAATTTTTTTAAGTTGTTGTTTTTCTATTCGTTCAGAAACTCAGTGCGCAGACTACATAGAGATGCTACGGCCTATCGTATGGCAAGAATGTATATATAATACCTACACTAGATACCGGATAATTATGAGATAATGGGATATTAACTTTGATTAATAATATGAGCGTAGAACAATCGTCTGAAGACTAAAAATATGACCTCTATAAGCCTTTACGTACTCCTAATAGTGCTTGCATCTCTTTCTTAAGGGAGACAATAATTTTTACATGTGTCAATAGCAATACAATAATGGTACACGGTCATTGTTGGGTTTTCTATAAAATTCTCAGTAGCAGCTCATTTTGGTACATGTGCTTTTTTTGGCTTGTTTCAAGCGTGATAGTATGTTATGTTCATATGAAACAAACTTTTACTTTACGCTTTACGTTTCTTGTCCTTGTTCAATTAGTATTATTTTATAACTAGCTTCTGCCCGCGACTTCGTCCGCGTAGTGTGATGATATATAGCCTATAGCCTTCCTTAATAAATGGGCTATCTAACACTGAAATAATGTTTGAAATCGGACCAGTAGTTCCTGAGATTAGCGCGTTCAAGCAAACAAACTCTTCAGCTTTATATATTAGTATAAAGTATAATAGATAGGTATTCGTAGACCACAGTATCGCACCGTAGTACGAGTACATGGCCGTGGACAATGGGCATCAGAAGATCATGTCATTTGGGATTCGCCGAAATGCAAAGTCCTCACTTATGTCTCTGATCCAGAGATCGGTTCCCCAATTTGAAGTGAATTCCGGGCTAGGTTTGGTAATGAGTAAATAAAAATGCAAGCAAATGTAGATAGCAATATATTTTTGTCATGAGGTTGATACCTACTCCTTTAAATATGGACATTGTAAATAAAATTATCCACATCCGTTACGTGCTTTATAATTTAAGTACACAAGTGCATACTTAGTCGGCAACAAGTTACATACGCTGTGTAGAATGTTTTGTGATTGTGGGTGCACAGCACAGGTGCACTGTTTATGATTACCTTACAATTACAATAGTTTACTTAATAACATTACAATAGGTAGCTAGATCACTTATCCATTTTTACTCGAATTCTCAAAACGATTACCTTAAACTCCCATCTTAGACTTTTTCACAAGAAACCTCTAGAGACATATTTGGTTCGATCTAGTACCACCTGAACCAGTGAACAGGTAGAACAGCGGGCAGTAGCTCGCTTTATATGAATTGACATTGCTCTGTGGTACGTTGTGTCCAAGAGCCGCTTAGAGCCGTAGGCCAATGACAAAGACCAATCTGTATGTATTGTACGTATACATACCATCATTGCATACCCGTATGTATACAGATATTGGAGTTAGAGATCTTACACTTTTACATAATTTTTAGTTCCGTACCTCAAAAGGAAAAAACAAACCCCATATAGGATCACTTTGTTGTCCGTCTGTCTGTCAAGACCCAAGGGAATCAAACTTATAGGGTACCTACAGTACTCCCCAATCTTTTTGGCCCGGCTGAAGTTGTTGCACCCGCCTTCTTGCGCATGGTAGGTACAGTCGAGTGGAACATTACTAATTCAAATATCCTATTTAGTATTAGATCAGTAAGTAGATAGATTTTTATTTTATACATTATGCATAACATAATATTCATATCAAAAATATTTATTTCAGTAAAATTTATCAATAATTCTGTCGCTTTCCTTATATTCCTGCTCGATATTTTTTATATACTTTATTGCATTATGTCTTCCAATCTGATAACGCGATACCGACAAACAATAATAACAAAACAATAACGAACAATAATAACGATAATAGCAAAAACACTAACTACCAATAACAAAATAACAAAAACTAAATGAACTCGACTGTATCTCAGAATGCAATGCGCATGTGTTTCACGTACGGATGTAACACACACAGATGCAAGGACGCTAGCGGGAAGGAGGCAGCGCCCGGGTGACCGCGATGGGCGTCCCGTGCATCCGCGCTCTTCCATCTTCCCCTATGATACCTTAAAATGGATTGTGCGCTGCGACTCGCGCCTATGTTCAGTCCGGTCAAAAAGATTGGAGAATACTACCTACTTCCCGTGAATTCAGAATCTTGAAATTTGGTTCGAAGCAACGTCTTATAGCACAGATAAAGGAAAAATTGCGAAGAGCATAAATTTTTAGTAACATCATATAATAAAAATATTTTTAAGTAGGCACGGAACCCTCGGTTATTTCCAAATAGAGTAGGTACCTAGGTACATAATTATTTAATTGATATGTCATATGCATCATCAAAATGCACGAATGTGAAATGGGTACGCTTCATTCCACATTCATAGTCCTACGTACCTCCCTATCAACAATTTATTATACAAACTTAATTAAGGCGTTTGAATCACAAACCTTTACTATCCATCAATATTGTTATCCATATACTTAATCTGAGTGTTATCCTATGTACCTATACAGAATAAAAAATATCGATACATATACATATATCATCATCACAGCGTGTTGCAGCGTAGTTCACTATGTGTACGACTGTTTTTAAAACTACATTATAAATATAATATATTTACAACACTATAGAACTAAATCAGGATCTAAAAAAGAACCCTAAACATTAAATTTGGTAGGTACCTAATAAAGTAACAATAATTTCGGATGTTTGCTTTTAAGTTTTACCCCTGGCCTGTAAAAAAGTTTTATTGTTAAATTGGCTGACCTATATCTACCTACCAAAAAATAAAATTAAAGTGTCTGTCTGTGATTCCAAATTTTGAATGGTTGTTTTATACCTACTATGTATTGCTATTTATACCTACTATGTATTAGATATATAGAATATATTAGAAATGTTGTCAAATAGGCTTTAAATATTTTCCGAAACTTTCATTCAACTGTCATTACTATTACTATTGTATCCGTGCCATGGTACGGTACTTTAAAGAGGTGGCTATAATGATGCTGAAACCAAACACAAAAAAATGAAGCGGTAAAAACAGCTGTAGGTACCTACCCAGCAACGGGTTGCAGTAGCTCAGATAATAAATATATACATATTATAGAAAACGCATGTATTCGAATACAATGTCAAGAACGTTTTCGATTTTATTTATAATAGATAAGATTTGAAATAATTATTTACAATTTCATAATTTGTACTCGTAGCACAGCATTATTATAAATGATCAAACGAACTTACCTGTTGTGAAGTTCGATCATTATTATATGAAGTGCTTCGTTCGAAGATTCGATTCGATTTAACCAAGCAGCTCTCATCATTCACTAGCAACTATACGCATTTCAATTCAATTCAATTCTTTATTGCGTTCCATAATCTATACTAATATATAAAGCTGAAGAGTTTGTTTGTTTGTTTGTTTGTTTGTTTGTTTGTTTGTTTGTTTGTTTGCTTGAACGCGCTAATCTCAGGAACTACTGGTTCGATTTGAAAAATTCTTTCAGTGTTAGATAGCTAATTTATCGAGGAAGGCTATAGGCTATATATCATCACGCTAAGACCAATAGGAGCGGAGCATCAATGAAGAATGTTTCAAAATCGGGATTTTTCCTTTTGAGAGCTTCCGATGCATGCGCTGCGTAAACGATTAAAGTATCGCAAAAATAATATAAGACAGAATTGTTCCTCTTTAAAAGTTCTAAAAAAAAGTCCGCGACAGCATAAGTCTATCTTTTAAGGTTGGCTCACTATAACCTTTTTTATGCTAACTTTGTTCTAACATTCCAAATGCATTATTTGCGTAGGTGTTTTTATAAACATGATATTAATCCTTATCCAAATAAATACCTTATTCATCAGCCTTTAGAGCGTTTGTTTTGTATCCGTGTGGACCGAGCTTGGGTCCGCTCGGACCTAACAAACGCTCTAAAGGACATATCCTCATTTAGCGTTCTTTTATTATTCCTGTTCCCGTGACATATTTTACTAAAGTTCCGCTCGGATAGGTACTCAATACTCAATTATCAACTAACAATATTGGTTATATCTTGAAGTGAGCTTCAATCAAAACATACTACAAGCCGCTGAACGGGATCATCATCTTCTTACCACCTGTCAAGTGCCACCTGCCAAGTTTGCTTGAACTTGAACGCGATAATCTCAGGAACTATTGGTCCGATTAGAAAAAATCTTTCAGTGTTAGACAGTCCATTAATTGAGGAAGGCTATAGGCTATCATCACGCTAAGACGAAGTAACTATTCCACGCGGACGAAGTCGCGGGCGGAAGCTAGTGTACATATAAAATTTAACAGATGGTAAGCTTAAAACTAAGAACCAATTATGGACCCTGTTGGGCACAGCAACGCTAAGTACGAGAGAGGGAGATGTACCTATACATACATTAATAATTTAATAATGATATTTTAATTACATTTTTCTAACTATATTTAGCCTTCATTATTTATTGCACTTTTTATTTTATGTCTAATACGCAATACGCAAATATTTAGAAGTATTATCCCGACCCTAAAATTTGCGTATCTATCTGTGCTCGGTGAACGCTGTCATTCTTTTTAGAGTCGTGAATTATCTCAAATTTTACCCGGGGTGGGATGGGTAGGGACCATATATCTTCGAACGAGGCACTTCATATAATAATGATCGAACTTCACAACAGGTAAGTTCGTTTGATCATTTATTATATTGCGTACCTCATTCTCGATATATATTTAACCAAGCAGATGTTTAGAGTATTGGTAAATTTGAGATAAGCCGTAACATAGCATGTATTCCTGTCTAATTAAAAAAAATCTGTTATTAGATCACATTGTATTATTTTAAAACAAATCAGTCTCTTATCTTTCTGTTAAGGACCAATTAGCTGACACAAAGCTGACTAGCTACAATTGCTACGTGCGACCCTCCAGAGGGTCAATAAAATGATTCCCTTGGATAGTATTTCCGGTAGGTACCTGGAACTTGAAATTAAATGTTAATGATCAATCTTAATTGTTGGAGAACAATGAATTTCGTAGTAGGACTACATATGGCATGAATCAACAAGCTCAGCAGTGGCTGATATTAAGTACTAAGTAATAATGCTGGATTAAGCACAATATAATTAATAACAAAATGTTATTAAAATATCAAAATTAGAATCATATCAAATCAATATAAATCTGCTGAATCGTGAATCGGTCAGTTTCGATCATAACTATTTATAACTAATTAGTTATAAATATTCATAAGTTAAGAGGCCGACCAGCAGTCTGTGTGATTACAGATTATGACATTTATTTTGTCTTAGTCCTGAATGTTGAGACACGGCGCTTACCAGGTTCCAGTATGGCTCTGGTATTTATAATACTGACTCAAATAATAATAATATTTGACTGACTGACTCTCTTACGAACATCCCCCCCCCCCCCAAATTTTAGAGCATGAATGAAACTGACATTAGACGGGCAGTCTATAGGCAGCCGCAAATCCAATGATTTTTTCATAAAATACCTACGTAATACCTGGCATGGATAGAAGAGATCTCCCTGAGAATGAGGTCAAAATATTCTATAGGTGCTTATCTATACTAATATTTTAAAGAGGGAAGATTTGTATGTAAGTATGTTTGAAACGAATGGGCTCAAAAAGTACTAGGCCGATTTCAAAAATTCATTCACGGTTTGAATGTTACATTATTCCATATTAACATAGGCTATAGAATACTTTGAAAAAAGTTTGGGATTTCTGGCAATCAGAATTGTTGGTGAGTGAGGTTTCTGTAGGAAGACTGTAACCTTTATTTTTTGGTGAGATTATCAGTTTATCTTCTAATCTAAAGGTGTTTGGAAGGACACCATTACAAAACAAAGAAAAAATAAAATATCAATAATATTCATTGGCTTTAAATGTTTCCAGAAGACTAAGGCAATGCATTTATATAATTATGAGCCTAGCCCCGGTTTATGTATACAGTACAGTTTAGAATCTAAACAATGTAGGTCCATATAAATGTGAACTTTATATTTTATTCGACTCAAGACTCAATATTTTATTAGATTTTTAACAGTATAATATTTTCTGAATAAATGTAATTATCACTTCTATTTAAACATTGGTGTAAGGTGTAACAAGCAACAACCCGGATCTTTTCTCAAATCAAATACCATATTTATGGATTCATTCTGTACTTAACTCTTGTTTAAAAATAAAAGTACTAGGTAGATAAACTTTATTTTTAATGATGCCCTGTGACAAAAATGTGCTAGCATGTCCTAGACCTTTGCACTACTGCCATATGAATATGGCCAAGGCAATTTAAAATGAACATACATTTGTTTATTAGAAAACTAGGGTATATGACACCAATGTCTTGTTCTTGTTATGTTGCTTAACATGCACAAAAAAGTATATATCTAAATATGTTGTAGGTATTGTTACTACCTACACCTCTTATCTTTTCATTTTTCGTCTAACTTTTGTAAAACTTCTTCATGTTGCCGTTTAGGCATAGTTTTGGTTGAAATTATATTAAAATACACTTTAATTAAAATAAACACAGAGAAACGGAGTATCAGTTGCCGCGCAAACAAAAAGATTGACAGCGTTCACCGAACACATATAAAGCAAATTTTAGGGTCGCGATACTACATCTAAAATTGCGTATAGTTGCTAGTGAATGATGAGAGCTGCTCGGTTAAATATATATCGATAACGAGGCACGCAATATAATAGTATGTTAATATACATAGATCCTTATCCCTTGCATCAATAAAGGTTTCTGAGCGAGAACGTAGTGGTGTGGCGTGGCGCTAGTCGTCCTTGTGGCGGTGGGCGCGGCGGCCCAGCAGGCGCGCCGCCGCGAAGCCCAGCAGCGAGCCGGCCGCGGCGGCCAGCGCGCCCGCCTTGGCGCCCACGGCCAGCCCCACGGGCCCGCCCGCCAGCAGCCCCAGCGCCGCGCCGCCCGCGCCCCACGCGCCCCACGCGCCCGCGCGCAGCCTGCAAGTGCGACGCGACCCTACAGTCCCCAAGGCCCAACTCCCCACACTACCCTCTACCACTACCCAGGCACTTACCTTTCTCCAGCGGCGAGGTGTTCGCGCGCGACGACCACGTTGTCGGCGGCTACCTCTACACTGCCTGCTGCCAGCTCCACCTATTAACAAGCTCTGACAATATGAAGTTTTACATTTGGAAACCCTGTTTAGATGATCAAATGGATATATTTGATGCAGTAAGCACTATCCCATCAAAAACATTATGTAAAAAACTAGCCAAGTCTCGATGGAGCTGCTTGTTTATCTCTAAAAAGTAATGAAATCTAGACAAAGTCGTGCCAAGTCTAAGGTTCCTTACTGCGATTTCTTTATTATTTATAGTTAATGTTGTGTGACTTGGCCGTTGACTTGAAAAACTTAACTTGAAAATTACATATCACATGTTATAGATCGGCCACATAATTATCTGTCTTGTGTTACTGCCAACCAAAATATCTTGAATGCCCATTAAAACGAAGTAAAAATAGAAATAGTATAATAGAATACACTAGAAGTAGAGAAAGTATAGAAAAAAATATACCTAATGTTTAGCTACATAGTACACGTATACATAGTGCCGGATCAGGCTCCACACACTGTTTTGAATAAAAAGAGTGGCATACTCATGCAAGTTTAATGGTATTTGCGCACCTGTTCGCGCTGCGCAAGCGCGGCGGCCTGCGCGTGCTGCCACACGTCGTGCAGCGCGCGCAGCTCGGCCTGCAGCTCGCTCCAGCCGCGCAGCAAAGCTTCCCGCTCTTGTAGCGTCACGTCCTGAACAATAAATACAAACCAATTATGTTTGATAACCTCATATACATTATTACACAAAATGTCATGCTTCTCACGTGGTCATCGACGCGAAGTTGAATCTGTGTCGCAAACTCTGGTGGAATTTCGGTGTCATCGTCGTGGTCGGCGCGGGCAGGCGCGTGTGCGACTACGCCCACCGAGTCCGTTGACACAGCGCTCGCCGCCACCGGCGGTTCCACTTCTGACACTTGACGATTTATCGACAGCGGGGACGTTCCTGGCACCATGATAAATCTCAATTAATAAGCTCGAAAATACCTACACAAAGGACCACAGCTGGGTACACAGAGAAGTAAGGACAATTTAATGAGTTCCGGTGCCTTCCTGGCCGTCAGCCTGAAACTAGGATCACATTAAATCGCGCACTACAGGCAGACCACGCTGTCAAGCGTGCACTACACGCCACTACAGCCATGCACTACACGCCCGCCGACATCGAAGCGCAGCATTTTTGTTAACATGATTGATTTGGATTAATAGCACATAACTCTAGTGATCAATTAAAACAGAGTTGGTTAACGCACGAGCCATGCAGACGCAGCTCACCCGTCAGTCGGCGGTGACCCGGCGCCGAGGACACCAGCGCCCTACAGCTGTCCTCTATTAAACCTACAAGACAAGGCTTACTAAAATAAACCATACAAAAGCGAAGAAAACTTTTTACCATCATTGTTTGAACCGTGCTTTCAAACTGTACAATCTGGAAAATTAATTTATTAGGTCCAATGTAGGTGATTCTTTTTTTTTATTATTTATACTGATATATAAAGTAAGTGATAGTGCTATAATTATA
Source organism: Acronicta leporina (assembly GCA_947256265.1). NCBI lineage: Eukaryota > Metazoa > Arthropoda > Insecta > Lepidoptera > Noctuidae > Acronicta > Acronicta leporina. The sequence continues at coordinate 134,527 of OX366537.1, read as the reverse complement.
CTACATAGTTCAAGACTATAGGACTTATTATTTCTCAAGAATCGCGACTGTTTCGTCATTTTCACCATTACTCGTGTTAGTGCGGCAAACTTCAGTAAGAACATTTTGGTGTACCATCTTACGAGACTTCTTCATCTGCTCTCCGCCATGCAGTCAAATGACTGCTAAGAACTCATCATATATATCGATGATTGATTGATGGTCGTGAATGTGACCGGTTACCGAGGTAGTCGACGATGGCGCGCAGCGTAGTGTCGCGCGAGCGCTGCGTGAGGCGGTCGAAGCGGGCGCGGTCGGGCTCGCGCACCTGCCGCCGCAGCGCGTCCAGCTGCAGCAGCAGCGCGCGCAGCTGCGCCGCCACGCGCCGCGCGTGCGTCTGCTCGCTGCGAGCGCGCGAGTACCAGCCCTGCTCCTCGTACTACGTGAATGTGACCGGTTACCGAGGTAGTCGACGATGGCGCGCAGCGTAGTGTCGCGCGAGCGCTGCGTGAGGCGGTCGAAGCGGGCGCGGTCGGGCTCGCGCACCTGCCGCCGCAGCGCGTCCAGCTGCAGCAGCAGCGCGCGCAGCTGCGCCGCCACGCGCCGCGCGTGCGTCTGCTCGCTGCGAGCGCGCGAGTACCAGCCCTGCTCCTCGTACTACGTGAATGTGACCGGTTACCGAGGTAGTCGACGATGGCGCGCAGCGTAGTGTCGCGCGAGCGCTGCGTGAGGCGGTCGAAGCGGGCGCGGTCGGGCTCGCGCACCTGCCGCCGCAGCGCGTCCAGCTGCAGCAGCAGCGCGCGCAGCTGCGCCGCCACGCGCCGCGCGTGCGTCTGCTCGCTGCGAGCGCGCGAGTACCAGCCCTGCTCCTCGTACTACGAGTACACCATTGGATTGAAGGCATCAAATGTGGGTATGCCAGTCATATCACCAAATAAAATAAGAAACATTAAACAATAAGAACCTGTATCTCGAAAATAGCAATGTTTTATTTTACAACATAAAATGATAAAGGAATTTATAACAACAACGCTGCTTTTTGGGTACTTATAATAGAAAAAAATAACGCAGACTAAGTTGCGGACGGAGAATTGTTACGATATTTCTTTTGTAAACAGTAGCCCAAGCATGAACAAATCTAATAAATAGTTTTTTAAAATTCTCAGCGAGCCCCGAGCGTAGCGAGGGATTCTTTAGTAGAATCCTGAACGTAGAGAGGGATACAAAGTACGTCGCCCGAGCCAAAAATATATTTTGCGCCCAAGTGATACACACTACTTTTCATCACCACTATGAGAAAATAAAAGGCGTTCCCTATTTTAACATAAAGTAACAACTAAATTAAAATTCAATAGTACCTATCTAATAATAAAACAACTAAAAACTTACGTTTACATTTGAAACATTTTCGCATTTTTCTAAACAAAACCATGAATTTCTAACAATCCGTGAAAATTTACGAAAACACGGGCTGTAGGTCGCGCGTTTTTGATTCCTTTTTGTTTTTATTTTATTCAGTTGGCGGGGCGCGGCGATTTCTTTAGCGCTGAACACTAAGATTTTCCAAATTCAAAAAGTGCGCGGCAAAGTTAATTGCGGCGCACATAAATAGAGGATTAAAAATTCATTACTGCCCGCTAAAAGTTTCTTATAGAAAACTCCATCTTTGGGTTCCCCTGAAGGCGAACCAAGTCGTGCTTTTCGAATAGATGGGATGAAAAACAGCATTAATGGATTATCATACAACTTTCCAGCCCTAGCGGCGAAAAGTGCTATGTTCTACCCCGGTATAGGACTAGTAATGGGTCAGTTTATGGGTAAGTGAAGTATAAAGTATTTTTTAGAATAAACTTTTTTGAGTACTTAATACCTACAGAAAATGTTGTATTTTATGGAATGGGTTAGAGGTTTGGTTCTTATTAGTTTCGGTATTGCAAAGAAACCATCCAAATGAAATACTTATTAGGTATTTCTTTAACATAGTGATTATTAGTGATGCACAATGTACTATATATTTAGTACTGTACATATATACATACACAAACACCACCAGTCCCTTAGTCTAGTAAAAAAATTACACAACCAATCATCAATTACTGAAAACCAACTAAAGTAATATGTAGCTCTCGCCTGCGACAAAAAGGGGTCAAGTCCGTTCAGCACAGCGCCTCCTTCATATACATCCACATCCTTAAAGTGTACCTATGATTTGTATAAATACAGCCCTGGTGAGTTTTCGTTCAGGTAGTCACTTAGTTGAGTTTAACATTGGGTAGATTGATGTTGTTTCAATTTTATACAATGTGTTGTTTGACCTAGCTGAGGTGCTGAGACCACTCTTTATTTGGGTAAACATAGAAACCAAAATATCTACTTAAAATGGAATAGGATAGAAAATTTTATTGTGATACTGAGAAGTTATGATATTATTAAGTTTAATTTTGTCAAGGGGTGGACTCAGGTACTTGGACCCCTTAGGTGTAGATGTAGACCCTGGATTTGCTATTGGGAAATTTTAACAAAATTTATTGGAGCTGTGCTTGCAGGTGGTGAGATTTTGGATTAGTAATAAGCAACACAAAGTAAAATAAATAACTTGGGACTATTAAGAACAAGTCAGTGTCATTTGTTAGTATTCCAGTCTGACTATTCAAATTTATATATTACGCATCGATTTGATGTTCTGAACTATTCCCGCTTATAACAAAGGATAAAAAAATAGACGACGGTATATTACCTTGATAATATTCGCCTTATGTTGTCGTAGCAAATCTAAATGATGAGGGATAGCCACTTCGTTGAACTTGGTCAATGAGAACTCCACTCGCTTTAGTGGCAATTTATTCTCGTCATCCATATTGCGTATAGCAGTAATTATATAAATATCGAAATCTTGTGTTTATTTTGAATATCTCCTAAGTCCATTTCAGCTCAGCTGATGATGACTGATGACAGCACAGAGTCACAGACTAAGACTAGTGTTGTCGTATTGGAATGGAACCAAATAACCAGTGACAAAACAAACAACGATATAATATATCTAATAGGTACCACGAATGTTATTCATACACTGGATTTCTCACGTAGAACATTCGACTGAACATAATCATAATATAGCTTGCATCTCTTTCTTTAGGGTGACAATGATTTATAAACAGTCTAAACTTGCATTGCATTGTTTATGCTTTACATACATTGACAGGTCAACTTAAACTGGAACATTTAGCTTGATGTGTGGGAACAAACCTTGTTCAGCAGTAGTTGAAATGGCAATATATACGGTGTATATAATATACGGTGGCATACATACTGGAGACCAAAAATACTATACAGCCTATGAAGGTTCTATCAAATTTTAAAAATTAGCTAGCTTTTGCGGTGATTTGGGTACAACAATTGTTAAAAAGAAGATCGGGCAAACAAACTTTATTAATAATGTTTATTTTCAACAATATTTAATGTTGCTTATTTTATTTGGTGATGACCTTTCAAATTGGACAAGGTTTTTTAACATAGTGTATGGAGTGTAATATAAATCGAAATCAAGTTTGGACATCGTTCTGTAATGATAAATGTTATTTATTTCCGTAAACAGATCTTTTTTTTTATGAGACGCCTGACGCCCCGCAAATGAGCAAACGGATCACCTGATGGGAACACCAGAGGAGTCGCAAGTGCGTTGCCCGCCTTTTAAAGGGGTTTGGGCCTCCAGTAACCTCCTTCACTCGGCGAAACACAACGCAAGCGTTGTTTCACGCCGGTTTTCTGTGAGGCCATGGTATCACTCCGGTCGAGCCGGCCCATTCGTGCCGAAGCATGGCTCTCCCACGTGAAAACAAATTTAAAGAAACTAACAAGTCAATGTGTTACATCTTTATTTATTTAGATGGCTCCATCATTTCCTAACTGACACCTGAGAAAAAACGCTGAAACAAACTCAGATAATCATGGTCTGTTTTAAAGTTCCTTGTGTGTCCATGTTCTGTTTGAAAAAAGAACCATATTATAGCAGCTTTGAGTTCAACTTTTCGTACATCAGACGCTACATGTAGCTCAACCATTATTTATGGAACTTGTAGGGCTATGAGTGCTGATCACGTCGGGTTTACCACTGTGGTGTATGCCTTATACAAGTATAGTTCGCGAAATTAAAGTCAGTCTATACTTGAACAGTTTAAAATTATTGTCCACACAATGTATAACGTATAATATCCTTATACCGTATAAGTCTCTGTGAATTTCGCAAACAGACTGCCGTAAAATTATTTTAATGCTTAAATTAAAAAGTATGTAGACTGTGTTAATAAATTAGTCAGTGTAAAGTGACGCTCAAGAGTATAATAAATCTCTACTATTATTAAATTGTGAAAATGCTGTGTCTGTACATTGAAGTTATTTAAAAAAAACAAGTGGGTTCGGGTATATAAACGTCTCCGAACCCAAAAATGTGATTTCTTAAATTCTTGTATGTTTGTCTCTGGTGTGGTCCTGAAGTCCAGTAGTCCTGAGCGCGACTGCTACGCTAGAGGTTCTTCGGTTCGATTCCCAGGTCGAGCAGTGTTATTGGGTTTTTCTATGAATTTCCTAATAGCAGCTCGGAGTTAGGAATTTGTGCCCGGTTAATGGCAATAGGCTCGCCCCCTATTACATGGGACCTAAACATACCGGTGAACTGTGGGTGCACATTAGTACGCCTCTGCCTAACCCTTCGGGGAATACAGGCGTGATGGTATATAATTTTATGTTGTCTGTTTGTCTGTTTGTTACGGGTTGGAGCCAAAACTACTGTATAGATTGTAATTCGAAGAAGTCCTTCTGGGCCTATGTGAACTCTAAAAAAGGCAGTCGAGGTCTTCAAAAGATTTTCAAAGATGGTGAGTTAATAACTGGTCAGCAATACGTAAATGAGTTTGCACAATATTAAAATTTCTCTTCGGTTTATATTTCAACTAAATCTGAGTTGAATGTAGAGGCAGCCATAATACAAGCTACTGGAGAGAATGGAGCAGCTTGAGTCCATCTAGAACAGCTGTGTTTGGAAGACGTGCAGAAGGCTTTACAACAACTCAAGCAGAAAAAGTCAGCGGGACCAGACGGTATTCCGCCGTACATTTTTAAAGACTCTCGGTCAGTAGTTAGTAAGCCTCTTTTATACATTTATAATCAATGCCTAAAGACAGCAGTCTTTCCTGAGAGCTGGAAAAACAACCAGAGTAGTCCCAGTACCAAAGGGAAGGTCGGTTTCAAAGGTGGATGAATATTGCTGGAGTTGAAAGCACTGCGACAGGTCTCGCAGTGCTTTCAACTCCAGCAATAATAAGCTGAAGCTGCCGTACATAAATGCGTATTTTCGCAGGTGAGTGCCCAGCTCAGTAATGCGCAGCACGGTTTTAGGCCGGCAAGAAGCACGACCAGTAACCTCATTAACTATATGAGTGATATTACTTCGGCAGTGGACAGTGGGGGGCAGGCAGATGCCGCTTACTTCGTCTACAAAAAAGCGTTCGACTTAGTTGATAATGACATATTACTCAAGAAGTTGGCGGGATTTGGCTTTACTACCCACTTACTGACCTTCTTTGCCAATTACCTGTGTAATAGGCGGCCGTATGTAGAATTTGGGGGTCAAACCATTATTTTACGTGGTCCGGAGTGAATCAGGGTATTAATCTGGGTCGGTTGAAGTTTATATTAATGATAAACGATCTGCCCAAAATCATCCAAGATGCAAAATGCTTATTATTTGCTGATGATTTATCAAAAAAAATAACATCTGGTGATCGTAAACACATGGCGCCCACTTGACTTCGCTTATCGCCCGTGTCGGGTTTCGAGTGGATTTTTTATCAACATTGCGGTCAATGTTTACTAATAGTGTATGATATATCCCATCAAAAACATTATGTAAAAAACTAGCCAAGTCTCGATGGAGCTGCTTGTTTATCTCTAAAAAGTAATGAAATCTAGACAAAGTCGTGCCAAGTCTGAGGTTCCTTACTGCGATTTCTTTATTATTTATAGTTAATGTTGTGTGACTTGGCCGTATCTTTAAATACATATGTGACTAGCGCTACATACAGGAATATTTTTTAAGCAGTGCGCAAAAAAATTTTGGTAGTTCAGTATCAGTAATAGAACACATTCCCATTATTAGTTCAAAACTTTTTTTTAAATTTTTATCCGGCTTGAAATCAGCAAAATATGGACACATAATATCTATTCGCAATAATAACAATATGCACGTGTGCCAGCCGACTCACGCGCCGGTGTACAGCTGATGTAGGGTAGGTACTAAGGCGCGCGCGCTTTGCCGTGCGCTAGCGAGTAACCATAAAATCAGTTTCAAAGTAAACATCTTTCGTTAACGATAACTTCGATATTTTGTACTAAGACATATCAAAATAACAAATTGGTGTTTAATAAAAGTCGTTTAAGTATCAATTGTCAAAGTTTGCGCACTGAATAAAAAATATTCCGGTATTATGTATTTAAAGTACTGAGGGGAAAGATTGATAATATGGAAATATTAGAGCGGGTGTGTTTACGTGCTCCGGATAAATATGTGTGGCGACGGCGGCCACCGCCACTGCTAGCAGTGCCGCGCGGCCACACGAGGCTGGTGAAAGAAGCGCCGCTCACACGCGCACTCTGCACTCTTAACATTGTAACAGAGGCGTTACACCTATTTTGTTGTGTTTTGAGGAAATCCACAATTAGAGTACTGTTTATTATTTGTTATCGTAGAATATAATTTTTTTTTGTAAGATGTAATATTAGTATTTTGTAGCTACAATATCGCATTGGGTTTACCTGTAATGATGTTGTAAGTTTGGTTGAAATAAATAAATAAATAAAATTTTGTTATCACTGTAGAAAGTATATGCTCCAACTTAAAAACCGGTGTACTTTTTATTGCATTTAATTGAACGGACCCTGAGATAAAGCTTTACCTCTCTGATGTATATACAGACCCATATAAAGAAGAGATCATCAACGTTGGTTTTCCAATTTTACTCCTAATATAATTTCATGTAAACGAAGCCGCGGGCAAAAGCCTGTCATACATAATAAATAAATATTGCACATGATACACTTAAATAGCCATACCCAAGCACTTACATAGTTTCGTAAATATTTGTGTCCCTACAGAGTACAATGACCCGAACTGTAATCAGCAAGACATTTGCGTAGGTCATGTCCATTGTCTAGTATCCATAGTACTAGCTCTGCTTAGTTTGGGACTAGATGGTGCTATGTAAAATGTCTAAGAATATTGATTATTATTTATTATAGGGTGGTTTATAGGGTGTATTTAATACTTTAACTGTAAATTTTTTCAATCAAAATATTCGAAATTACCACTAAAAATACTGAATTGCACACTAAATTTGCTCATAAAATAAATCAATTATACTATACTGTTAGATCTTTAAAGCTTAACTGTTTTACTGAAAGACTATCTGTTAACTAAAAGTAAATCTAATAATTCTTCAAGTGCAACAAAATATTTAAACATTTTTTTTTGGAATCCATCACCTATTAAACTTTTAAGAACATGGAACACAACTATTCTAAATGAAACACCAGTTAATCAGTCATATTTATCGTAATTTGATAATGTAAACATACATTATTTGATAAGCAGTTTTTGAAAATAATTTTGGAAATCCCGTTGTAATATTGAATCATTTGTGTGCAAATCAGTATTTTTGTTTTACGGTGAGTAATATTGTTTCAAAATGCGTATATCTGTGGTTTCAGCTAGATTGTAAATTAGATAAAAATGCCATCAGATTTTGATGAATTTTAAACATTTTTTAGTACAAGATGTTTAGGTAATCAAGTAGGTACCTAGTTAATTTGTAGTACAGTCATTTATTTGATATGCAGTGTAGGTTATTAGTGGAGAAATTTTGTTTGCTTAAATTTCTAAATAGAGGTGCAGTTAAAAATTCCCCTTTATAATTATTATATACCTTTCTATGGTAAGTATGAATTTGACTTGACGTACATACACAGCTACATAGCTGTGTACCTATGTACGTCAAATTCATAGTCACCTTAGAAAGCAAGATATTATAAGATTATTGATATGAGGTAATTTGAAGTCTTCATTCGAATGCCCTGAGTGAAATATCTAGCGCAAATAATAGGTCTTTACCTATGAAATTGCCGTTCTGCAGTACTGGCCATTTCAAATCAAAATAATTTTTGTTTGGCTAAGAATAATAATTTCAAATTAATTTTATTTTAAAAACATGGAATTCTTTTTCCAAAAGTAGTCATTTGTTTATTGATTAGTGTTACATTTTCATCGCATTTCAATCTTTTTCGTCATCATGGATACGTTAAAATTTCGAGTAATTATGGAATATGAGTACCGTTGTGGCAGCAACGCAGCACAAGCGGCACGCAACATCAACGACGTTTACGGAGCTAACACTACAAACCAACGCACCACCTGTTATTGGTTTGCTCGCTTCCGTTCTGGGAATTTCGACCTGAAAAATGAACCTCGCGGTCGTCCGAAGACTTTGGTCGACAATGACGAATTAAAGGCGATTGTGGAAGCTGATGATACACAATCGACGGCTGAATTAGCAGCAGCGTTCGACGTTAGCGTCAAAACAATATTGGTCCATTTGCGTCAAATTGGCAAGGTAAAAAAGCTTGACAAATGGGTGCCCCACGAACTCAATGATCGCCAGCGCAAAGTACGCGTCGAAACGTGCCTTGCACTGCTCAACAGACACACAAATGAAGGAATTTTGAACCGCGTTGTTACCTGCGATGAAAAATGGATTCTGTTTGATAACCGCAAGCGCTCAGCAAGTTGGTTGGATCCTGGTTCAGCACCTAAACAATGCCCTAAACGAAAACTTACCCCTAGAAAAGTAATGGTCACTGTTTGGTGGTCTAGCACCGGTGTGATTCATCACAGCTTCTTACCAAACGGGGTGAGCATTACTGCAGATGTGTACAGAACTGAACACAATGATGGAGAAGCTGGCACATCTCCAACCAGCATTGGTCCATCGCTCGTCGCCGCTGCTCCTGCACGATAACGCGCGACCTCATACTGCACAGCAGACGGTCTCCAAGTTGCAAGAACTGGGGTGGGAACTGGGGAAGTTCTCCGTCATCCGCCCTACTCACCAGACCTTGCGCCTACAGACTACTACTTTTTCCAGAATTTGGATAACTTCTTGGCGGGAAAAAAATTCGATACCCAAGAGGCAGTAAAAAATGCCTTTGAAGAATTTGTTGCCTCCCGTCCAGCTGATTTCTTTAAGAAGGGCATCAATAAACTGCCTCTGCGTTGGCAAAGATGCATTGATTGCATGGGTGATTACTTTGATTAATACAAATAAAAAATACATGAAAAAAATTAGTTTAAATTTTTTCATACAAAACGGCAATTTCATAGGTAAACACCTAATATAAATAACATTCTTCATTCTTGGCCCTAAATTGAACTTAATGTACGGTCACTGTGGTGTCTGCTGGTGTCAAGTGTCAAAATCTGTCATTGTGTCTTGTCAAGTCGCTGTCAAGATATCGATAGTTGTAAATGTAAATATTCTGTGGTTGACTTGACTGGTTGTAAAATTTGTAAAACTTGCTTTGGCACTTGGCAGTCAAATTGCTATGGATGGTTGTTTTTAATTTACTGGTGTGAATTAACGTTTGAGAAACAATAGCTAATTTTACTGTTATATATGCATCTGAGTTAGTTAAATAGAGCACATTATTGTGTTCAGACTATTAACTATTTAGTGACAATGGATGTGGATACAGGTATGAGATTAGTTTTGTACCTAACCTCAATGGTTTATAATTTGTTGTTGGGGTCGAATGTTATTATGAATATTCAACTCAAACCAAAATTTGTTTTCTCTCATCCTGTATTTTATAGTTTTGAAGTTTTTCTTGTGTGGATTGACACAAAAACAATTTCCGAATAAGACATTGATTTATCATTAATCTATTCTATATTAAACTACTTAGAAATAACAAAAAGATTAGAAGATCCTGTTAATTTTTTTTACTTCAATATTCTGAGGATTTGTCAAACCAAATCTATACTTACCTACCTATCGAAAAACAAGTTCGATTTCTCTAATCAACTACAATAGCGAAGGCAGAAACAACTTACTTATTTTATTTATCTCAACATAGTAATAAATGCATTTGCTAACTCTAGCTCTAATAAGAGTGACCTCATATTATGGTTGCACAGCGAACAACTCGGGTGCAATAGACAGTCTAGTCCAGTATTTAAATCTTGTTGTTTTGTGCAGGAGGCAGGCGCTCACACTCCGGCTCCCGGAGCCGCAGTCCTTCAGTAAGTTTCATAGGTTTTATCTATATTAATATATAAAGCTGAAGTTTGTTTGTTTGTTTATTTGAACGTGCTAATCTCAGGAACTACTGGTCCGATTTGAAAAATTCTTACAGTGTTGGATAGCCCATTTATTGAGGAAGGCTATAGGCTATATATCATCACGCTATGCGGACGAAGTCGCGGGCAGAAGCTAGTAACAGTATCAAAATAGGCATACATACAATAATGATAGCACTGATAATGCTAACGACAACTAGGACTAACAACTAATGTGCTAATCTTCAAGCTTAATGTTTATTGGTTGACCTGAACAATTAAGTCATTTTAAAGTTGACATGTGTGGGTTAATTATAAAATGTATAAAGAATAATGTTCAATCATTCTGTTCAACAATCAACATACAAATTATAACATGTGAATGAAAGGGCATAATGGAGGGGAGCTGTCAATAAATACAATGACAAGATGCACAACACCTCAGTCTGCCCGTGACCATGGATGCTGTAGAGTGTAGAGGGTCCGAAATGGCAGGATATGATTTTTACTAAAATTTATTTTATTTCATTATGTCTATTATTCTATTTCTTAATAACAGTCCTTAATCTTAGGGAGAAGTGCAGCTTTGGTTAAGAAGTATAATACTATTTTCCATAAACATCCATCAGTAAATCATAACCCAAGTGGCATCAGGAAGTGCAAATAAACCAAAGTGTGTCCTATTTATTCTTGTAGAACCAGGGTGGCCCAACATCATTTTAATATTCTGTCAAACTACTTTTACAACAAAATTAATGAAGCCTGTAACATTGCTTCCATGAGTCTTTATAAATGCTAATCCGTTCTTTCTAAGTGGCTCCTAACATTAGATTACAATAAAACTGAAGAGTTAATTAAAATGGTGCTAATTCTGTAGTGGCAAACTAAAATAAACTAAAATCTGACTAATTTTAGTTTAGTCGTCATTGCTATTCAGATAATACGCGACTAAACTAAAATTTGGTTTAACTTTAACAGGACTAATTTTATTTTAGTTACTCAATTTAGTCTAAATTGTAATTTTGGTATTCTGTTGTAAATGTTTTACGTCAAATTACGACTTAAATTGGAAACGTCAAACTAATTTTAGTCGTCATAGAAATAGGTGTCTACTAAACTAAATTTCATAGTCGTAGGCGGACATTTGTAACAATTTGTAAAATGATCAAGTTAATTCTCAGTAAACATTTTTTAGTGATTATAATGGCAGAACATGTAATTGTGACTCTTCCGAATTCATTAGAGAGGTAAAATACTCAAGGCAAATAAAATAATTCTTAAGTAAGTACCTAAATGTGAAAAGTTATTTTTCAGAAACTATCAAGATTATTAGAAGACTTAGGGATAGTCGATCTATTATAAGCTCTCTTTGCTTTTTATTGGCTCTTTTCGTAGCACTGTTTGCAGACGCCATTTTTTTACATAAAAACCGGAGTTGATAATATTTTACTTTATTGATAATAATTTAATTTTTTATCAATCATGTAAATTATTATGTACGTAGGTACCTACTCTGTTATTTTTAATATGGCGCCACACTGCTTGTGTATTTGCCAAGGTTAAGACTGATCGTTTACCTGAGCCCAGCATCATCATCATCAGCCTATAATAGTCCACTGCTGGACGTAGGCCTCCCCCAATGCGCCATTTCACCTGTCCTCAGCCTGAGGAATTGGTTTTTCGCAATTGTAATTTCAATTTGGCGGGCTCAGGTAAACAATCAGCCTTAAGTATTTGGAGTTATCAAATAATACTAGTTCCCATCGTGGGATTATATTATGGCACCACACTTTATGCTATAATATTTTCACAAAAATTATTTTCATTAAAATTTTTCATTTAAGATTGTCATTCGTTCATTACGATCTTTCATATCAAGTTCTTAGATAGGACCGTCTGATCGTGCCGAAGCCCCATAAAAGTAAATTATAATACTTAAGACTTGCAACACCAAATTAAGTTTTTACTGGCAACATCATATCATAGTCAAGTAAAATAAGGCTTTAAGGACATGTATCCAGGGCCGTTAAATAAATTAATAAAAAAAAATCAACTAAAATAAGTCGTGTTAAATTCGATTTTGGTCGGGCTTTTAATTTAGTTCGCCGTAACAACAGAAACTAAACCAAAATTGGTAAAAATTTAGTTTGGCTTAGTTTGGTCAGTTGAACAACAGAATTAGCACCAATGTCGATTGTGCCCAAATCCAATATAACATAAAATTTTCATTATCTATGTTCTGTACATTTTCAGTGAGAGGCAATTTTTCTCTATTTCCTAGGTTACATTATCACACATAAGCTTACACAATTTATGTATCGACTGTGCTCGTCTTGCAACTACTGTTGTGTATTTTAATAATGCGAGAACGCTGGTACCTAAGGTTGCCAACTTTTTGTCGGTCAAAAATAGTAGTTCTAAAATTATTAAGTACCCATAAAAATATAGTAGATAAAAGAAATATGAAAAAAAAAATAGTAGGTCCCAGTACGTAGGTAGGTACTGAATATTTCGTCTTGTTTTACGCTCACACATTTTGAATTGATATTATTGTTTTGAGTTTGATGCCTTTAAAATATAGTAGTTTCGCCTACTATATATTTTTTTCAGAAAAATAGTAGTCGGGCCTCTGATATAGTAGGATACTATATTATATAGTCGGGTTGGCAAGCCTACTGGTACCCTAAACACAAGTTTAAACTTAAACTGGGTACCAGAGTTCAACGTAACCACTTTTCCCATCGTTGTAATGATGCATTGTCCAAAAAGTGTTAATGTGTACAACTTTTGTGTAATAAAGAATTTATTTATTATTATTATTTATTAAGTCTGCCATGATATCTCCAGTCTCGGGTAGCTAAACTCGACCAGCTTATCTCAGATTTTGCACAAAGTACTTGTATTGTGTGAGATAAGATAGCCTGATTTGAACCTAAATTATAATGCAACTTTGATTTTCATGGTAATAATATTTTAACAATAACTTATGTTTGTCCAGGCCGAGTCTGAATCAAAGATGTCACATGATGGTTCAACACATTCAAGATCGGTCTCCCGTTCCAAGTCGCGGTCGCGGTCGAAGTCGCACTCGAGGTCCAAATCGCGCTCGAGGTCCAAATCGCGCTCGCGGTCCAAATCGCGCTCGAGGTCGAAGTCCCGCTCCCGGTCTAAGTCCCGCTCCCGGTCTAAGTCACGATCGCGTTCTAAATCACAATCACGCTCTAAGTCACGATCTCGTTCTAAATCACGGTCACGCTCCAAATCCAGCTCTCAATCTCGCAGTGGTTCACGCAAGTCAGCTCGTTCTCGCAGCGGCTCTCGCAAGTCGGCTCGCTCCCGTAGCGGGTCTCACAAGTCGGCTCGCTCCCGTAGCGGGTCTCACAAGTCGGCGCGCTCCCGTAGCGGGTCTCGCAAGTCGGCTCGCTCCCGTAGCGGGTCTCGCAAGTCGGCTCGCTCCCGCAGTGTTTCGGCGGCACGTTCTCGCTCCCGCTCCCGTAGCTCGTCGCCCGCCAAGTCGCGCTCCCGATCACATAGTCGCTCTCGTACTCCTGGCTCTAAGTCCAGAAGTGGCTCGCGAGCTAAGTCTAGATCCCGCAGTCGATCGGCTGCTAGATCACGTTCTAAGAGCGGATCGAGATCCAAAAGTGGTTCCCCAGCAAAGTCAAGATCACGTAGTAAAACCCCAGCGCACTCCAAGTCTGGTAGCGTATCTTCCAAGCGGTCCAAGAGTGGCTCGCCGGCTATTTCGAAATCTAAGTCACGAAGTCGGTCACGCTCGCCTGACAAAATGGAAGTTGGCGACGGAGATACCGCAACCGAGCGACCCGTCGACGAGCCAGCACGCTCAAAAACACCAACAGGTAAGTCTACCTGCTTAAGTTTTATGGTTTTTAATGGTATTACTTTGTGAGTCGCACTATGGAATGATTTACTCGAAACTAGTGGTCCGTCCACCTAAATTTTCTTTTATATAAACCATGTCTAGACAGGCAATTAGGTCAAACAACCAAATAGCCAAATACGTTGAGGCGTTCTCAGTTTCGATTTTGAGCCCCTGCTGCTGTTGAAAAAATAAATTACTTTATTTTAGACAAACACGTCAGCGGTTCACGGTCTCCGTCGATGACACGACGTTCTAAGTCTCGATCGCACTCACGGTCCAAGTCACGCTCCAGATCTAAATCACCCACATTTACACAAGGTAACACTGTATATTTTATGAAAATAATACTTAATCCATGTCTAATCATGGATCTTATTAATTAATTTCAATTTGTAAGTAAAATAATCTAAATTACATATTATGTTTGACCCATGCACACAAATAATTATTTCAGCTCGCCAAAGTAGAAGTCGCTCTCGATCACGATCGGGTGCTCGTAAATCTGCGTCACGGTCGCGGTCTCGCTCCGGCTCACGCTCGAAATCGAGGTCACGCTCTCGCTCCCGGTCAAGGTCACGATCCGGTTCTCGCTCTAAGTCCCGCTCACGTTCGAAGTCTAAATCCCGCTCCCGGTCGCGCTCAAAGTCTCGCTCTAAATCGAGATCGCGATCCGGCTCTGCTAAATCACGATCAAGGTAACGTATCGCCAGGTCTTCTCCGATCAGTGTGAGTCAAGTGCGTACCACTTGACTTGGTCTTCGTCCTTACAGCCACTGTAATGAGGATGGTTATTCGTGCAGGTCACGCTCCCGGTCGCGATCCAGCTCTCGCTCTGGTTCCGGTTCGCCTTCACGGCGAGGTAAGCAATATGTAATTGTTATCAGTAAAGCGTAATAAGTTCTAAAAAGAGCTTTTTGCATGTATGTACTGGTTTGGCATGCAGGTAAGAAGCGACGCGTAGTGCGGCTGGACTCGGAGGACGAGGGCGGCGCCGACGAGGCCGCCGCCGCGCCGCCGGATGCTCCGCCCCCGCCCGCCACCGCCGCGCCCGACTCATCCGACGACGACTTGGCGCCCGACCTCAAGTCGGCTGACATGGCGTCGGGCATGTCGGACTTCGAACTCATGCTGGCGCGCAAGCGCGAGGAGAGGCGCGGCCGCCGTCGCCGCCGCGACATCGACATCATCAATGATAATGACGACCTCATAGCGCACCTGCTGCAACAGATGCGCCAGGCGGCCGAGGAGGACCGCGACCTCAACAAGCGCAACCAGCCCGCCGTGCGTAAGGTGCGTCACATACGCCCCCACACGCACACACCCGCTCGCACCTACACACACCCGCACACCTACACCACACACGACTTCACACTCACCGCCGTGACGTACTCAAGGTGCGTCACACACGACCCCACCCGCACACACCCGCTCGCACCTACACACACCCGCACACTTACACCACACACGACTTCACACTCTCACCGCCGTGACGTACGCAAGGTGCGTCATACACGTCCCCACACGCACATACCCGCTCGCACCTACACACACCCGCACACCTACACCACACACGACTTCACGCGCTCACCGCCGTGACGTACGCAAGATGCGTCACACGCCCCCACACGCACACACCTGCTCGCACCTACACACACCC
The DNA here is from genome assembly GCA_947256265.1 of Acronicta leporina. Taxonomy (NCBI): domain Eukaryota; kingdom Metazoa; phylum Arthropoda; class Insecta; order Lepidoptera; family Noctuidae; genus Acronicta; species Acronicta leporina. The sequence goes on along the minus strand of OX366537.1, from coordinate 118,627 downwards.
GCACACCTACACCACACACGACTTCACACTCTCACCGCCGTGACGTACGCAAGGTGCGTCACACACGCCCCCACCCGCACACTCCCTCTCACACCCGCTCGCACCTTTACGCAACTGCACCCACCCGCGCACTTCACACATTCACCGCTGTGACATGCGCAGGTGTCGATGCTGAAGGGCGCCATGTCGCAGTTGATTAAGAAGGACCTGCAGCTAGCGTTCCTGGAGCACAACGTGCTGAACGTGCTGTGCGACTGGCTGGCTCCAATGCCCAACCGCGCGCTGCCTTGCCTGCTCATCCGAGAGAGTATCCTGAAGCTTCTCATGGACGTGAGTATATCATATCGCTCGGCGCGTCCACCAAAGTTTTCTCAAATTATTTTAGTTCTACTCTAGTTTCCATACAGAGTAATCAAGGATGGTAATGTCAAGTCAATATAACATTTCCATGTGTGATTGATGTGTCGCGATACCGGGAGTGTCTGACGCGTGTCGCCACGTTGCAGTTCCCGTCCATAGACAAGTCGTTGCTGAAGCAGTCCGGCATCGGCAAGGCGGTCATGTACCTGTACAAGCATCCCAAGGAGACCAAGGCGAACCGTGAGCGCGCCGGACGTCTCATCTCCGAGTGGGCGCGCCCCATATTTAACCTCTCTACTGACTTTAAAGGTGACGCCCTTTATTATTATATTTTTAAACATTAAAATTTAAATAATAATGTAATACAACAACACTAAAGACAAATGTATGTATGTCGCAGCGATGACGCGAGAGGAGCGGCAGGCGCGTGACGAGGCGATGGCGGGAGGCCGCCGGCGGGACGAGCCCGGGCCCTCCAAGCGGCCGCGCTCCGAGACCGACCCCGACAAGTACGTGCGAGTGTGTGTGTGTGTGTAGCGAGGAGCGGCAGGCGCGTGACGAGGCGATGGCGGGAGGCCGCCGGTGGGACGAGCCCGGGCCCTCCAAGCGGCCGTGCTCCGAGACCGACCCCGACAAGTACGTGCGAGTGTGTGTGTGTGTGTAGCGAGGAGCGGCAGGCGCGTGACGAGGCGATGGCGGGAGGCCGCCGGCGGGACGAGCCCGGGCCCTCCAAGCGGCCGCGCTCCGAGACCGACCCCGACAAGTACGTGCGAGTGTGTGTGTGTGTGTAGCGAGGAGCGGCAGGCGCGTGATGAGGCGATGGCGGGAGGCCGCCGGCGGGACGAGCCCGGGCCCTCCAAGCGGCCGCGCTCCGAGACCGACCCCGACAAGTACGTGCGAGTGTGTGTGTGTGTGTAGCGAGGAGCGGCAGGCGCGTGACGAGGCGATGGCGGGAGGCCGCCGGCGGGACGAGCCCGGGCCCTCCAAGCGGCCGCGCTCCGAGACCGACCCCGACAAGTACGTGCGAGTGTGTGTGTGCGTGTGTGTGTGTAGCGAGGAGCGGCAGGCGCGTGATGAGGCGATGGCGGGAGGCCGCCGGCGGGACGAGCCCGGGCCCTCCAAGCGGCCGCGCTCCGAGACCGACCCCGACAAGTACGTGCGAGTGTGTGTGTGTGTGTAGCGAGGAGCGGCAGGCGCGTGACGAGGCGATGGCGGGAGGCCGCCGGCGGGACGAGCCCGGGCCCTCCAAGCGGCCGCGATCCGACACCGACCCCGACAAGTACGTGCGAGTGTGTGTGTGTGTGTGTGTAGCGAGGAGCGGCAGGCGCGTGACGAGGCGATGGCGGGAGGCCGCCGGCGGGACGAGCCCGGGCCCTCCAAGCGGCCGCGCTCCGAGACCGACCCCGACAAGTACGTGCGAGTGTTTGTGTGTCAGATTTAGTATTCCAAGATATGTAGCTATAAATTTTATTGTTATTGGCTGAAAAGAGTTCAGCAGCAAGTGATATGTGTGTTTTTTTTGCCCCGACAGGGTGGCACGGCCAGGCGAGCCGGGCTGGGTGGCACGAGCCCGCGTGCCGCTGCCCTCCAACAAAGACTACGTGTTCCGCCCCAAGTCCACCTGCGACGCCGACATGTCGCGGGTAAGCGCCACACCGACACACTGCCACACACTCCCTCACACTACACACTGCCACACACTCCCTCACACTACACACTGCCACACACTCCCTCACACTACACACTGCCACACACTCCCTCACACTACACACTGCCACACACTCCCTCACACTACACACTGCCACACACTCCCACACACTATACACTCTCTCACACTACACACTCCCTCACACTACACACTGCCACACACTCCCTCACACTACACACTGCCACACACTCCCTCACACTACACACTCCCTCACACTACACACTCACCCATCCGCTCCGCGCGCACCTGCCCTCCCACAAGAACTACGTGTTCCGCCCAAGTCCACCTGCGACGCCGACATGTCGCGGGTAAGCGCCACACCGACACACTGCCACACACTCCCTCACACTACACACTGCCACACACTCCCTCACACTACACACTGCCACACACTCCCTCACACTACACACTGCCACACACTCCCTCACACTACACACTCCCTCACACTACACACTCCCTCACACTACACACTGCCACACACTACACACTGCCACACACTCCCTCACACTACACACTGCCACACACTCCCTCACACTACACACTGCCACACACTCCCTCACACTACACACTCCCTCACACTACACACTCCCTCACACTACACACTCCCTCACACTACACACTCACCCATCCGCTCCGCGCGCACCTGCCCTCCCACAAGAACTACGTGTTCCGCCCAAGTCCACCTGCGACGCCGACATGTCGCGGGTAAGCGCCACACCGACACACTGCCACACACTCCCTCACACTACACACTGCCACACACTCCCTCACACTACACACTGCCACACACTCCCTCACACTACACACTGCCACACACTCCCTCACACTACACACTCCCTCACACTACACACTCCCTCACACTACACACTGCCACACACTACACACTGCCACACACTCCCTCACACTACACACTGCCACACACTCCCTCACACTACACACTGCCACACACTCCCTCACACTACACACTCCCTCACACTACACACTCCCTCACACTACACACTCCCTCACACTACACACTCACCCATCCGCTCCGCGCGCACCTGCCCTCCCACAAGAACTACGTGTTCCGCCCAAGTCCACCTGCGACGCCGACATGTCGCGGGTAAGCGCCACACCGACACACTGCCACACACTCCCTCACACTACACACTGCCACACACTCCCTCACACTACACACTACCACACACTACACACTACCACACACTCCCTCACACTACACACTACCACACACTCCCTCACACTACACACTCCCACACACTCCCTCACACTACACACTACCACACACTCCCTCACACTACACACTACCACACACTCCCTCACACTACACACTACCACACACTCCCTCACACTACACACTCCCACACACTCCCTCACACTACACACTACCACACACTCCCTCACACTACACACTCCCACACACTCCCTCACACTACACACTACCACACACTCCCTCACACTACACACTACCACACACTCCCTCACACTACACACTCCCACACACTCCCTCACACTACACACTACCACACACTCCCTCACACTACACACTCCCACACACTCCCTCACACTACACACTACCACACACTCCCTCACACTACACACTCCCACACACTCCCTCACACTACACACTACCACACACTCCCTCACACTACACACTCCCTCACACTACACACTCCCACACACTCCCTCACACTACACACTACCACACACTCCCTCACACTACACACTCCCACACACTCCCTCACACTACACACTACCACACACTCCCTCACACTACACACTCCCACACACTCCCTCACACTACACACTACCACACACTCCCTCACACTACACACTACCACACACTCCCTCACACTACACACTACCACACACTCCCTCACACTACACACTACCACACACTCCCTCACACTACACACTACCACACACTCCCTCACACTACACACTCCCACACACTCCCTCACACTACACACTACCACACACTCCCTCACACTACACACTCCCACACACTCCCTCACACTACACACTGCCACACACTCCCTCACACTACACACTGCCACACACTCCCTCACACTACACACTACCACACACTACACACTACCACACACTCCCTCACACTACACACTACCACACACTCCCTCACACTACACACTGCCACACACTCCCTCACACTACACACTGCCACACACTCCCTCACACTACACACTGCCACACACTCCCTCACACTACACACTGCCACACACTCCCTCACACTACACACTGCCACACACTCCCTCACACTACACACTACCACACACTCCCTCACACTACACACTACCACACACTCCCTCACACTACACACTGCCACACACTCCCTCACACTACACACTGCCACACACTCCCTCACACTACACACTGCCACACACTCCCTCACACTACACACTGCCACACACTCCCTCACACTACACACTACCACACACTCCCTCACACTACACACTACCACACACTCCCTCACACTACACACTGCCACACACTCCCTCACACTACACACTCCCTCACACTACACGCTCCCACATACTCCCTCACACTACACACTCACACATACTGCACGTGCCCTCACGCGCGCCTCTGTTGCAGACCACCAAGAAGAAGATGACCCGCTATGAGAAGCAGATGAAGCGCTTCATGGACCAGAAGCGCATGAAAAGCGGCTCGCGACGCGCCGTCGACATCTCCATCGAGGGGCGCAAGATGGCCCTCTAGACCTAAACTATGTGATGCTGTCTTAAGTCGTAGGTTAAGTTAATAAGGAACTGAATAAATTATGACGAGAAATCTTTTTTCATTTCCCTCACCCGACGTCAGGATAAATTCAGGATGTCTGCACCGTGCGACCTAAAGTTACAGCAGTCTGTAAGCTATCAGTATAGTAGACAGGAATTCCACCATCGGATTTGCACAACAAATCTCTTTGGACAAGGTTCAGCCGTTTTTCGATCTCCAGTTTGTTTACAATAGGGTATTACACCTTTTTTGAAAACTGTTTTAAATTAATCCTTAGATCGTAATGAACCAGTAGAATTTTTTATTTCAGTTTTATAAAACCGAAAATTGCCTTAGAGCCATTTTACATTTTCGCGTGAATATCTAACATTTCAGTCGCTTAGTTTACCGTGTTAGGAAATACTTTGCTTGATTGTTGAAATGTATTCAACTAAACTAACCTTTCGTATTGAAACATATAGAAACAGATTTCTCAGAAAAACTAGTTTGTTTATTTTGTGGTAATTAATCTCCCACAACTAGTTTACTGAAAAATCATCGCAGAGTATATTTCGGACTCCAATATCTATCATTAATACTAATAAATAAGACAGAAAAAATACACAAAGCATTAGCCGATATAATCTTGTCGTCACATATAGTCATAGAATTTCGAAAATTTAGAACATTAGAAAAAAAATAAAGTGCTAAGCCAATTTTTACGTTATTATAGTTATTTTATCCCGATTTTTAAAAAAAATATGACAAAATGAACTATGTCTTTTAACAATCTAATTCCAAAGTTTCATTAAAATCCCTTTATTTAATTAGAAGTTATAACGTTATTAAAATCACTCTACACTAGTCCCTCAGACCTAGTACAGGTCCCTCCTGCTTTCTCTTGGGACACTTGCCGAATACGCTCGCGGCCATATTGCTTCGTGTCGAACCTCTCTGTCGGCGATGCTGATTTGCTGTATTGTGGGCTTGTGACTGCGGATGATGCCGGTACTTGCGTATATGGAGACATTAAAATCGGAAAAAGACATATTGACAGGTGAGATTTGAACCCAAGGACATCGGATCGCAAGTCGGACGGTCTGCCCCTGGACCAACAGTACAGTGAAGGCGACGTTGAAATTAGCCGTTCACTTTCGACGCATGGCTAATACTTTCTGGTAGGCGCTTTTACACAGAACGCAAGCTGCTATCAATTTTTAAACAGGCGCTTGCAATTTTGCTACATATTACAATAAAATTACTATAGGCGCATAGACAGATTAATAAAAATGTCCACGGCGCAGAGCTGTGCTGGATGCAAGAAATCTATCATATCTAGCAATCGAGAAATAATAAAATGTTCTATATGTGGCTCATTCTATGATTTAGAATGCGCTAACATAACAACTAAACGCTTCCATTCAATGATAAAAGATAGTAAAATTAATTGGAAATGCCCGCAGTGTCGCTGTACGGAACCTAAGACAGGTAATACAAATACACCAATTCGCGCGACCATTCAATGCACGGAGGACATATCATATGTAACCACAAGAAACACCCTGAAACCGCGTAGGAAATCCTCAGATGACACTCCAAGTGCTGAAACACATGTTTCTCCTGATAATCTTCGCATCCTTATAAGGGAAGAACTCAGTGCAGTACTGAAAACAACTATAAATGATATGGTTACCGTCCAGCTTAAGTCAATTAACGAAAAAATGATATCCTTCGAAGAGACCCTTAATTTCTTTAACTCTGCATATGAGGACATGAAAACCTGCCTCGAAGCGAAATCAAAATCAATCGAGACACTAGAGAGAGACAATGCAATTCTAAAAAGTACAGTAAAAGACATGGGTAACAGACTTGGAATAGTGGAGCAATACCTCAGAGAAAACAACATAGAGATTAACGGAGTACCGGAAGAGAATGCAGAAAACTTACCATGCTTAGTGAAACAAATAGCAAATACTGTACGCTGTGAAATTTCTAATAATGATATTACGCATGTTACAAGAGTAGCTAAACAGTCTAAGGAAGCAAACCGACCACGATCTATAATAGTTAAACTTAAAAGCCGTACCCTACGCGACAATCTGCTCTCGTCAACAATTAAGTTTAATAAAAACCAGGATACTAAGCTCAATACTCAGCACCTGGGATATGGAGGCAAACCGGTGCCGGTCTTTATATCGGAACACCTTAGCCCAGCAAACAAAATCCTTCATGCGGCTGCAAGAAGAAGAGCAAAGGAAACAGGATATAGATTCGTCTGGATCAAGGATGGACGTGTTTATGCAAGAAAAGACGAAAAAAGTACGGCAATCTACATACGCGACCACGATAGCTTGACCTCAATGTCTTAATCGCACAAACTACATTTATTAATAATAAGCTATTATTAGATTGTAAGGCATACTAATGGCTACAAATAACTTGATTGCGGAAATAGATGATAACGGCATACAGATAGCATTGCGCATAGTACACCCAGAAAACTGTAAAAAAATGTTAAATATCACTTGTAGAAGCTTTAATATTGTTATGCAGAACATACGTAGTCTAAGTCATAATTATGATAACTTTACCGCTTATACTGCTAAATTTAATTTTAGTTTAGATATAATCGTATTCACTGAATGTTGGCTCTCTAAAGGCTATAATACTCCAATTATGGAAAATTACAGTACGTACGCCTCAACAAAACTGTATAACCAAAACGACGGAGTGGTTGTTTATGTTAAAAATAGCCTAGATTTTATGTTTTTTGAACCAGAAAATGCTGTAGAATTTAACTGTATAGTTGTGACTTTTAGAAAGGAACTAGCCGTTATATGCATTTATAGGCCACCATCATTCCGTAAAATGGAAAAATTTCTATCATCTCTAAATGATGTCCTTTGTAACTTCAAAGACTATACACAAATAATACTCCTAGGTGATATAAACATAGATATCACTGAAACGAACCTGGATAACCCCTCGGCAACTTACCTAAATCTCTTAGCATCACATAGCCTTATTGCTACCCACAATCAACCCACAAGAGAAAATACATGCCTGGACCACAGCTTCGCTAAAATCCCGGCGCGTATTAATACCGCCATACTAGAGTCAACAATAACAGATCACAATTGCATAATTTTATCCATAAACAAAGCCCCAAAAGAAAATTTACAAGAATGTAGAATATTTACAAAAATAAATTACAATGCCATATTGTCCGAACTGATTGAGATCAATTGGACTGAGTTACTTGACGAAAAAGAAGCAATTGTCTGCATTAACATATTTATTAACAAATTACAAGAATTAATTGAGAAGTACACTTCTACTATTAAGATAAAACGAAAATTCCGTAATATTAAACCGTGGATAACGCCAGGATTATGCCGATGCATAAAAAATAGAGATAGACTACACCTAAAACTAAGAAGGGACCCGGATAATGTCATACTAAAGATTACATATTTACGTTATAGAAATACTTGCAATAAAATTATAAAGAACCTAAAACATCAATTCTATAGAAACGAAATGCAAAAGTATAAGCAAGACATAAAAAAACAGTGGAACTTGATAAAAGATATCTGCAATTTCCCTAAATATAAAGGAATTACGTCTGAATTATTAACCCTCAAAGATAACCCTACAAGTTCACTCAATAGCATAAATAATTATTTCGCTAACGTAGGCTCTACCTTAGCTAATGTGATTCTTGATAGACTAAAGTTGAATGAACGTGATCTTGCGAAAGCAGTTAATAAATTACCAAGCCCTTTGGATTCATTCGCCCTGCTACCTACTGACGAAAGCGAGATCCGAAACATAATCAAGTCTCTAAAAAACAGTTCTAGCACAGGCTGGGATGGGATTCCTGTTAAGATGTATAAGATCGCAGCAGATGTCCTGGCTCTACCTATATCAATTATATGCAATGCTTGTTTCGAAAGTGGGCTCTTCCCTGAACCTTTAAAAATTTCTAAAATTATCCCAATATTTAAAAAAGGAGACAAGTCTGATATTGTAAATTACAGACCAATTTCATTGTTAACCAGCTTATCTAAAATAATTGAAAAAGCAATAAATCATAGATTGAGAAATTATTGGGAGAGTAATGAACTAATTTCTAGAAATCAATTCGGTTTCCGTCGAAACGTATCAACACAGGAAGCTGTACTTACTTTAACTTCAAACATTACTAAAACCTTAGATGCCAAAGATAAGTGCTTGGCTATATTTTTAGATTTATCAAAAGCTTTTGATACTGTTTCAATACCCATCCTAATTAATAAACTTAATCAAATAGGAATCCGTGGAAAACCATTAAATCTTCTCACTGACTATTTATCCAATAGAACACAAATAATACAGGTCGGAGAACATCGAAGCTCTACAACGGAACACGTAACTTTTGGTGTCCCACAGGGCAGTGTCCTTGCACCGTCTCTTTTTATTGCGTACGTGAACGACTTGTGCAATTTAGATTTGGAAAATGGTAATATTACTACTTATGCAGATGATACTGTATTATTTTTTAGAGGTAAAACTTGGGATGATCTGTATTTAAGTGCTAACAAAGGGCTAAAATTAGTAGCTAAATGGCTTGATAACAACCTTCTCTCACTTAACTTATCCAAAACAAATTACATAAACTTTAGCATTAGAGCCGATGGTCAACCTCCGAAGGACAAATACACTATTAAATTACATTACTGCAATAGCAGCAACATCGCACATAATAATACCGCCAATGCCTCATGTAATTGTCCTACTATCAGCTCAGTCACGTCAATTAAATATTTAGGAATACAACTAGACAGCAACCTAAATTTTAGAACCCATGTTAGAAGCCTAGCGTCGCGTATTAGAAAATTCATTTTTGTATTTAAAACACTGCGGTACATTTGTGACACAAAACAATTAAAATGTATTTATTTGGCTCTATGTGAATCCATTATCACGTACTGCATTATGTGTTGGGGCGGCTGTTGTAAAACCACCCTACTAATGTTGGAAAGGGCACAGCGTGCCGTGCTCAAAGTAATGTACTTTAAGCCATTCTTATTTCCCACTTCACAGTTATACGGATTATCGATGACACTCACCGTAAGACAACTATTTATTTTACAAACGGCACTAGACCAACACAAAAATGCCTGCCATATTGCTTTCCTTAATAATAAACGGCGTAATGATAGGGTTTTTACGGTTCCGCTATGCAGAACAACTTTTGCACAAAGATTCGTTATGTTTCTTGGACCATTCCTATATAATAGACTTGCTAAGAAAATTCCAACTCTTCCTAATTTAACCAAAATAAATTGTAAACGAGCTATTTTCAATTACCTTAAATCATTAAACTATGACGCCACTGAATCTCTTCTCGATACCTTGGGCTAAAACCTTACCGATAAAAGTATTTGTTGTAAAAAACTGCCACTTGCATAAGCCATCTCCACATATTTTAATATTTTAATGTAATTTAGGATAATTATTGGCACTGATGAACAGCTACCTCCTGAGATACAGTCTTCACTAGTTCAGAAGGTACGGAAACTATAGTAAAACAACCTAAGTATAATAGATAAAAAAAAAAGAAAGAAAAATTAGTGGAGAGACCTTAGTTGTAAGCATAAACATAAGTTAGGTACCTACACCTAAGCGATTTCTCTCTCTTATTTTATTAGGTTTTTTTCTTGAAATAAAAGAATTTTTGAATTTGAATTTGAATTAATACTCTAATATTAGATAAATTACGATGCACAAGCAGGCACCGATTAGTACGGCTCGAGAGCCCGTCGAGGACGGACCTGTGTCATTTTTTTCCGCGTCCCGATTTATGAGCTTACGTATCGTGAACGCATGATTATACTACGACTGCAAAGTTTTGATACACTTCGTATTTTTTTATTATTAGGTAAGTTTTTTTTATCAACATGTAGTAAAGTATTATTTTAGTAGTTTATACAATAAATACAATACAACTATAATACCTATTTTATATGTAACTGCCTCATTAGCCAAGTGATCCTGTGCGCGACTGCTACGCTAGAGGTCCTGGGTTCGATTCCCAGGTCGAGCAAAGTGTTATTGGGTTTTTCTATGAAATTCCCAGTAGCAGCTCGGAGTTTGGAATTTGTGCCCGGTTAATGGCAATAGGCTCGCCCCCTATTACATGGGACCTAAACATACCGGCGAACTGTGGGTGTACATGAGTACGCCTCTGCCTAACCCTTCGGGGAATACCGGCGTGATGGTATGATTTAAAAAACACTATTTTTGAAATTGAATTATAAAATTTACATTGCATTTTTATAACTATATACTAACGTTTCTCGTTTACTTTTTAAAAAATCCATCATAAACATGCATTTTTATATTTTTTCTTACGTGGTGTAAAATACCCTATTCCTGGTTTCCATTCACTTGCAGCGTACAGTATTGTGGGTGCGACTTCGGCAGTGGAGAACATTGATCACTTCCGAATTTAATCCCCAACTTACACGGGGTGTTTTGACTGACTTTTTTTAATTGCCCCTCACTAGGATTTTCTCCTATAAGTATCGTGGGTGCGTTTACAAACGCTTCTCATATACGCAAACGCCCAGACCCGGAACCAATAGTCCATAGTACCTCAATGATTGTATTCGCCTGCACGCACGGTCAGTGCGTAGCATAGATGTGTGTTTCAACACAAACATATACCGTCACACAAAAGTTTATCGTGTCATTCAGTGTAGCTAACTATGTACCTACTGGCAATACATAAATATTCAACAATAGTCAAAGTCAAATGTTTTATTTCCCAGTTAGTTCCCATAGTTCCCATTAGTTACCAGTAATACAGGTACTTTTGAATTGTCTAAAACTAGGTGCGCGGTTCCAAATAGTGGGTCTTATGGAGAAGAACCGGCAAGAATCAAATATAACAGTTTAATACACTAAGGAGTATATTAAACTGTTATATTTGATTCTTGCCGGTTCTTGTTTTCACCAACCGGATTCAAAAGCAGTGCTGAAATTCGATAATTAGTGATAAGTGAGTAAAGTTATAAAATACACGACTTTGTCTTCGTGGGCTATCGGGTGGGTTGGAGCAGTGGCGGACTAAGCCCGTCAGAGGCCCGGGGCGGCAAAGCTGAATGAGGCACCTTAAAAACATTTAGTTTTACAAGCTTTTATTCAGTTCACATTTGAATGTATAATTGAGTGTTTAAGTTTATTTCGTTAAAATCTGGCAAGTGAAAGGACAATGGGAATAAACGTCCCCACCCTCCAACAGGTTTCAGATATAATTATGTCATTCGAAAGTCTTTTTAGGCAGATATTTTTATATTATGGCGCCAATTTTCAAATAAGTGGGGTTTGGCCGGAATTTGGATTTGAAAGTATTTTTAAAATCGTCTGTAAGAGACGTTCCGACCCTTAACAGGTTTCAGACATAATATGTCAATAGAAAGGTCTTTTTAGGCAGATATTGATGTTATTTTAATGAAACGCAGAGCCTTTTCAAATCAACGGGTTTTATTCTATGACGATGCAATTCCTTTCCTTTACAGTTTCATTCAAGATTTCGGGGAGAGAGAAAGCAGTAGTACCAACACTACAATCGAACGATACTATTGCAAACCTTACATAAATGTGTAGACAATGTCTACTAGACTTATTTATTTTTTTATTTTTATTTATTTATTTAAGGACAACCAACAAAGCATACACTATAACATTTAGATTATACATTCATTAATACATTACTTAGTGCTGCCTTACTTATAGGCTGCCACGGCATGCATACACGAAAATATTACAATATAGCAATGTACTCCTGTTTACAATAACATAAAAGTAAAACACAAAGTAGGTAAGTACATAAAAAACAATGAGGTTTCACATGATTTACACATAAAATTTTACAAAAGATATGAATTATTGAAAAATATTACTTAATATGACTTGATTTAATATAATAATAATAAAATTAGATCTATAATGGATCCAATTAAAAAGAACTTAATTATTAACTTATTTCAATTAACTTTAATACTTAGATAATTTTATCTAAGTATTAAAGTTAATTGAAATAAAAACAGTAGATAATAATCAAATGAATGTCAAATAAATTAAATTACAATCAAATAAATTAAATTACAATCAAATAAATTAAATTAAAATAAAAAACAAAATTAAATTAAAATCAAACAACAAACCAAATTACCATCAAATTAGAATAAAAATGTACATAAAGATATTTAAGAACTACTATTTGAGCTTATCAATCAATATTGAATGAAATTTGGGAAGGGAATATGACATGTCAATATTAATGTCAGTCAAGCGTGACAGACGACTATATTGCACTTGCAATCTGTTGATGGTACAGAAATGGCCTAGGTTTGTCCTAGAAGTTTTAGCAATTAACGGCTGGTATCTAGACAGCCGAGCGAGTTTGTATGGCACGTTAATATTTATTTGGCTAAGCAAATGAGAACAATCAACTTGACTATTAATTATCTTATACAAAAAGAGATGGTCCAAGATAAGGCGACGGGTTTCCAAAGATATTATTTAAAAGTGCCTCAAGCGAGAACTGTATGAAGGTAATTCCTTAGCCATATTGCACTGGCATGACAAATGCCACATAAATCTTTTTTGAACGGATTCTAAACGACGCTTATGTATTTCGTAGTACGGAGTCCAAACTATGCTACAATATTCTAAACCAGATCTCACTAAAGAATTGAAAATAGATATTTTGCTAGAGGCATGTTTGAACTCCCTGCTATTACGCAACACAAAGCCCAGCAGCTTTAATCCCTTCGTAACGACCCTATCGATGTGTGTGTGAAAACGAAGCTTATTATCAACATAGACACCGAGATCTCGTATAACTTGCTTTTCCTCAATTATTCGATTGTTAAGTAGGTAGCTTTGGAAGTAGGGTCCTTTTTTTCTTGAGAAATGGACATGGTAACATTTGTCAGCATTAAGGATCATTTTGTTGTCAAGACACCACTGCGAAAAACGATCTAAATCTTCTTGAAGCATGTGTGTATCGTAGTCGCGGTCAATGCGTTTGGATATTTTAAGGTCATCTGCATATAAATATATGTGAGAGTGATGAAAACAGGATGCAACGTCGTTTATAAAAATATTGAAGAAAAGTGGGCCTAAATGAGACCCCTGAGGTACTCCTGAAGGGTTATTGTATAAGTTTGATGAAAAACCATGAACTACAACCCTCGAGGTTCGACCGATAAGATAAGACTCGCACCAACTTAAAAAGTTTCCTGTGATACCGCAGTTGAAAATTTTCCTAATCAATATTGCGTGATCCACCCTATCAAATGCCCGACTGAAGTCAGTATATACGACATCCACAGAAGAGCCACGGTCAACAGCATCCACCACATCTGATACGAAACATGCAAGATTGGTCACTGTTGATCGAGATTTAATAAAGCCATGCTGTTCAGACATCAATATATGTTTCACATGCCAAGCAATAAAGGGATAGACAATTGATTCAAATACCTTCGCAAATACAGATAATATAGACACGGTTCTATAGTTATTCGCAACAGACTTGTCATTGGACTTGTATATTGGAACGACCAAAGCTTCCTTCCATACTTTAGGGAAACACCCAGTACATAAGGACATGTTAAATATCATATAGAGCGGTTCCGCAAAGACCGCGCGACAATTTGATACAAATATGGAAGGTAGCCCATCGGGTCCCGCTCCTTTACGGGGATCAAGTCTTTTTAAGGCCCTTAATACCGAGTCCTTGGAGAATTTGAGTTGTTGCATAGCCAGTGTCCATTTACTTTCATTTTCTGTTAAATGTGTGCTAATTATGTCGTCAGCAATATCGCAATCGTATACCGAAGAAAAATGCGAAGCAAAAAGGTTGCAAATCTCTGATCCTCCACTAGCTACATTATCTCCACAGTGCACGACTGACGGATATGTACTATAACCATGACGTTTCTGCTTTAAAAATGACCAGAATAACTTGGGATTGGTAGTGATTGAGGTTTCAATAGTTTTAATATATTTTTTGTATGAAGATTGTGTTAGTTTATTAATTCTGTCTTTAAGTAACTTATATGAAATATTGTCAAGAGGGTTTTTATACTTCAAATAACGAATACGATATTTATTTTTTTCCTGGAGTAGACGAATAAGGTCCCCACTGAACCAAGTTGGATATTTACGAGAACTAGGTCTCGACTTCGGAACATACATCGTTATCACTTTATAAATATTATCATAGAATAATCCAACCATACTGTCAACGTTGTCACACTTAGAGAAAATATCCTCCCATGATATGTCTTTTAGGCTTTGTATAATGCTAGCGTAATCTGCTTTGTGAAATTGAAATTTCGGATCTTGATTAGGGCCCATAGAGTTAACATGTATATTACACAGAAGGTTAAATTCGAGCGGAGGATGATACAAGTCCACATTGCACAAGGGGTTATTTGACATGTTCAGACTACTCAGTGCAACGTCAGTCAAAACTAGGTCAAGAATTTTGTTTTTGTGATTGACAATGTAGTTGTATTGATCCAAATTGTTATAAGAGACAAAATCCAGAAGTTTCTGTTCATAAAGGCCATTTTTATCCGTGGAGGCAACCAGTGACTTTCCAGACTGGCCACACCATTCAATCTTGCTCATGTTAAAATCACCCAAAATTAATGAGGCATCGGCATGTTCTAAGGCATAATTTGCATTATCAAGAAAATGATCTAATATATGTTTTTGTACGGGTGGAGGAATGTATACCGCGCATATAAAAAGTTTAACTTGCCGGTTGTTTATGCATATGTCAACACTCACCCATACATCCTCGCATTTACTCTCGTAACAAGTTAGGCGAGAAGAAGACAAGCGCTTAGACACTGCTACAAGAACACCACCGCCAGACTTATAGTTATGAAAACCACTAGTCTCGCGGTCACGCCTGTATACCAAATAACGGTCACCAAATAATTCAGAGTCCAATATGTCGGCTGCCAACCATGTCTCACATAGTACAATAATATCATAGTCACATGTTAGCACGCTCAAGTAGAAATCTAAAGTCTTAGTTCTCAAACCCCTAACATTCTGAAAATAACATTTTACATTAGAGAATGTTAACATAAAAAAATAATATACACATGATAAATATAATATGCCTATATATAACATAAAAGTGGATCAGTTTAATCTATTCAAAACTTCCAAATTACGGACAAATATCGATTCAGACTCTGGTTGCTTACGTACATAAACTCGTCCCCCACGCACCCACACATATTTGTAACCGAGTTGCTTAGCACGAAGTCGGGCAGCGGCGTGTAAATTTTTGTTTTCGTTTGTCAGGTTTTCTGATACATATACTGCGGTCTTCTTGTCATCCAGGCCCAAGATGCTAGTATTTAGCTTCTCATTTGAATGGTCCTTATTATACTGGATTGTAGCTGCAAGCAGTGAATCACGTGTGCGTGGTGTAATCAACTTCAGCAGGATTGTACGCGGTCGGGGTGAATTTGGATTTGACTTGGCGACACGTGAACAGTAGCATATATCACGATCTTCAATAGGGTATTTCACTACACGACCAAGTTGTTTCACGATGGTGACCAAGTTTTCAGCTCTGTGCTCTGGTACGCACTGAAGCTCTAAATTAGCTGACCTTGACATCTGATCCATTTGTCTTACACGACTTGATAAATTAATAATTTCCGACCGCATCGCCTCATTTTCAGATTTCATCTTGTTCATCTCGAGCCGGGCAGTATTAACTTCATCTTTCAACGTGTCGTACTGTGCACTTAGAAAATTGAGTGAGTCCTTATATTCAGTAAGTTGTTCTCTCAACTCGTGAAGCTGTGACCTTGCGACCTTGTAACCTAACCTTGCAACATTGTATCATTACATTTATAAACCAAACTATAATCAATGCTATACTTTACATAACGCAATACTCTTTTAAGAACACTCAGCAATACATTATTTGCATACTTCTGATATCTGCTCAACATTGAGACAGCAAAACATAGGTCAGGTCTAGTGCCTGAAACAGCATACATAAGACAGCCAATGATTTGTCTACAAATTCCTTCTAAGTGTTTGTCACATTTAACATTACTATCAAGTATTTTACTATTGAAATTGTGATCAATAGGGAATGTCATCGGCTTACAGTCTTCCATATTCTTCCATTAAACCTTCTAATTACATTTTGTAAGTATTTTTTTTTTGTGATAATACAGTTGTACCATTATGCAAATCATTCATCTTAAATTCTTTATTCAATACATTTTTTAGTTTAATTATCTCATGTTCATTAGTGCCTAAAATTAACAAATCGTCTACATAGATTAACACAAAAATTTTATGTGTACCATTATGGATATTCTTGCAACACATCACACCACCAAGAACTTTAAGTTGTTTTGGAAACAAACAGGCAAAATGAATGTAAAGTCTGGCTTCCCTGTGAGTGTAAATGGTATAAGTAATCATTCTATGATAGCTGATCTTTTTAAAGATTATTTTAACGTTGAGCCACAGTCTAATTCCATCACAAGCAGATGTGACGATGCTGGGGCTATCGCTCAAGAGCGAGCTGTTAAATTTACTGCCAAAGATGTTCGAAAGGTAATAACTGGTATGGAGAGGGGTAAATCTCCTGGGCACGATAGTCTCAGCATTGAGCATCTTAAGTTTGCTGGTGCTCACCTGCCGCGCGTGCTCTCCATGTTTTATAATCTGTGTTTGTGTCACGGTTACTTGCCCGAAGAGTTGACGAGAACAATAGTAGTACCAATTGTTAAGAACAAGACCAGTGATGTGTCGGATAAAGGTAACTATCGGCCCATTTCTCTGGCGACAATAATTGCTAAGGTGCTTGACAGCTTGCTTAACAACATACTCACGCAGCACATAAAGCTGAACGATGCTCAATTTGGATTCAGGAGTGGCTTATCAACAGAGAGCGCAATCCTGTGTCTTAAGCAAGCTGTCATGTACTACACGGAGAGGAGGACACCGGTGTACGCGTGCTTCCTGGACCTCTCCAAGGCCTTTGATACTGTTTTGTATCATAGGCTATGGGTAAAATTGGAGGGTGCGGGTGTGCCGGCTGAGGTCATCTCAGTGTTGCGACATTGGTACAGATGTCAGCGAAATCAAGTGAGATGGGCAGGTTCACTATCTGAAGCATATGGCATGGCGTGTGGCGTGCGGCAGGGGGGTATTACTTCTCCTCTGTTGTTCAATCTGTACGTCAACGACCTCATCGATGAGCTCAGCAGTACGCACGTGGGTTGTTTTATAGACGGAGTTTTTGTAAATAATATTAGTTATGCAGATGACATGGTGCTGCTGGGACCATCGGTGGGTGCGGTGCGTAAACTGGTCTCAATCTGTGAGGCATACGCGTTGGAACATGGACTGAGATATAACTCAAAGAAAAGTGAAGTGCTCGTTTTCAAGAGTGGAAAGCGTGCTTCAGTGCATGTTCCACCTATTATGCTTAATGGTGCAGCTTTACGGATTGTAAGCAGCTTTAAATATCTGGGGCACATTGTGACAGAGCACTTGCGAGATGATGCAGACATAGAGAGGGAACGCAGAGCACTGGCAGTCAGGGGGAATATGCTCGCACGGAGGTTTGCTCGCTGTTCGAGGGAAGTAAAAATACATCTTTTCAAGGCGTACTGCCAATCGTGTTACTCGAGTAGCTTGTGGGTAAACTATACTTGTCGGGCTGCTAGTGCTCTTCGTATCCAATACAACAACATCTTCAGGATGCTGATGCGACTGCCTCGCTATTGTAGTGCGTCTGGGATGTTTGTGGAGGCCCGAACGGACGGCTTTCATGCGATTATTCGCAAGAGAGTAGCCTCCTTACTACATCGTGTGAGAGGTAGTGGTAACGGTATCCTGCAGATGATTGTTACTCGTCCGGACTGCCCAATCCAACATAAATGGATGCATATCGATGGCCCCACAGAATAAACATGTAAGTAAAAAACCACAACTTTTCAGGAAAAAATAAAAACGATTAAACTTGAATAACGGTTGTTTGGTAGTATATAGGGTTAAACAAATTATATCAAATTAAAGATAAAAAAATATATTATTACATTTCATTTTTATTTATTTTTTATTTAAACGGTTTTCCGACTATTTATGAAAAACCATTTTATTTTTTTATTCTTGTTAATTTCTATGACTAGATAACAGTAAACTTTCATTACACAGTTATTCGTGTAAAGTGTCAACAAACAAAACTAATAATATTATATTACACTATTATTCGACAGTAATCAAGTTTCTTTAATACCTAGTTACAAGCATAAGCACGATTGTTTACACTAACTTACTGTATTGTTTGATTATTGTAAAGATAAAATGCATTTATATCAGTGTTCATAAGATCGATTGTCATTTATGTAATATACTTTTGTTATTGCATGGTGTAATAGTTTAAACTTCATCAATTATGTGAATGGTTGAAATAAAAGAAAAAGGTTTAATAAAATAAGAATAATTATAATAAAGTAACTATCTACTTGCATAAAAACTAAATAATAATCACAAAGTAAACAACTTAAATCCCCTCTTCGCAATCTGGGAATGCCAAAGATAAGTATCCTTTTTTATCTAGAATATTATAAACTGTAAAGTTATATACGGGATATTTACGTTTGTAGTGAAATATTCCTACTTCACTTTGGGGGATACTCAATACTTTTTCGAGATCAAAACACTATGCATTTTATCAAAATTAGTGTTTTTCTTCTTCTGTTAGCTATCTTACTAGTTCCTTTTCTCTTAAATGTTTTTCATAGTCAACTTTTAACTGTTCTTGTCTTACATTGTCAGCTGTTTTGTATATAGAACACACTTCACATAATTCTTTTTTAGGTATGTGGAAGGAAAGGTTAAATTTACTATTAAATGTGGTTTCATATTTATTTATTTTTTATTTATAATACTTTATGCACCGTTGGTACAAAGGCGGTCTTAATGCCATTAGGCATTTTCTGCCAGACAACCTTATGGTGATGCAGAGATAAATTAATAATAAAAACAGTAGATGCACTAGAAAATAGAGAGATAGTGAATGACTATCCTACTTATATAATTATACATTAAAAATACATAAATTTACACCATAGAAGATATATATACAATAAATACTAATAATATATATCCTATATATATATATATTTACATAAATTTATATAGGTATCAGACAGGTCATAATGAAGATGATGAATCTGTAAAGGTGGAGGTATTTCATATTGCCGTTTAGTTGCTTTACATGCAACATTATACCGCTCATTTTTATCCATCCATTCTAAGTACAGTCTAGGTATTTTAGATATATTCAATGTTTCACAAAGGTATTCTTTCTGGCTATCTTTTCTAACATAGTGTACTTCAACTCTTTGAAATAAGTTTATGTGGTCAATGATGCTGCTCTCAGTCTCTTCTGACATCTTTCTAGGTCTATTTTTATGTCTTCCTCTGTCTCATCTACATAATTTTCATCTCCTAACTTCTCAATAGCTGTATACACTACTTGCTGTATATTAGACAAAGTATTTAAAAATATGGTTTTGCAAATTCTAATATTCGAATCGTTTTCATCAGGAAATTGGTATATTAATATTTGAGTATAATTATTTTTGCGTTCTACTGTAATTCTTTTAACGTGTTCCTTCTTAACTTAACGAGCAATGAAATACTATTGTCTTTCATGATCGCCAAAACTTCGTAAAAATGTTCATCCTCGTTTCTTCATTTATCTTTTCATAAAATTGTAATTTGCAGTTGCAAAAATATTTTAAAACTTTCGTTCCACAAAATGACACATTAGGAATAAAAATTGAGTGCGTCATTACACGAATAAACGTGTAAGCTGCTATTATACAAACTCGTAGAAGTGCACAAGTCCTCTCAAACGTTTGCTTGTTTTAACACGTTTATTCGTGTGAACTCAGGGACCTAAAAAGCGTTTAACAATAGCATATACTTTTATACTTGTGATATAATTGCATGATTTTTCCCTAGAATAAAGGAATCAAATGATATAATAGGCGTATTTTTAGTCAAAAATTAATGTAAAAAATTGAGAAGGTGCTGTATAGGTCAAAGAAACGAAAAATGCAATAAAAAAATATTTGTGTAAGAGCTCTTGCACGTTTATTCTGTGGGGCCATCGATATTGTGATGGGTGTTGACTAACATAGTTTATAAGATTTTACTAACACTAAATATAGTAGTTTAATTATTTTATCTTAAAATTGTATGGATTATTTAATATCTGAAATAAATTTAATAATAATAATAATAATTACACACATCTAAATAGCCACATTTAATTTAGTTGCCACTGCAACAAATAGTCTAAATGTATCATCATCATCATCATCATCATCATCATCATCATCATCATCATCATCATCATCATCATCATCATCATCATCATCATCATCATCATCATCATCATCATCATCATCATCATCATCATCATCATCATCATCATCATCATCATCATCATCATCATCATCATCATCATCATCATCATCATCATCATCATCATCATCATCATCATCATCATCATCATCATCATCATCATCATCATCATCATCATCATCATCATCATCATCATCATCATCATCATCATCATCATCATCATCATCATCATCATCATCATCATCATCATCATCATCATCATCATCATCATCATCATCATCATCATCATCATCATCATCATCATCATCATCATCATCATCATCATCATCATCATCATCATCATCATCATCATCATCATCATCATCATCATCATCATCATCATCATCATCATCATCATCATCATCATCATCATCATCATCATCATCATCATCATCATCATCATCATCATCATCATCATCATCATCATCATCATCATCATCATCATCATCATCATCATCATCATCATCATCATCATCATCATCATCATCATCATCATCATCATCATCATCATCATCATCATCATCATCATCATCATCATCATCATCATCATCATCATCATCATCATCATCATCATCATCATCATCATCATCATCATCATCATCATCATCATCATCATCATCATCATCATCATCATCATCATCATCATCATCATCATCATCATCATCATCATCATCATCATCATCATCATCATCATCATCATCATCATCATCATCATCATCATCATCATCATCATCATCATCATCATCATCATCATCATCATCATCATCATCATCATCATCATCATCATCATCATCATCATCATCATCATCATCATCATCATCATCATCATCATCATCATCATCATCATCATCATCATCATCATCATCATCATCATCATCATCATCATCATCATCATCATCATCATCATCATCATCATCATCATCATCATCATCATCATCATCATCATCATCATCATCATCATCATCATCATCATCATCATCATCATCATCATCATCATCATCATCATCATCATCATCATCATCATCATCATCATCATCATCATCATCATCATCATCATCATCATCATCATCATCATCATCATCATCATCATCATCATCATCATCATCATCATCATCATCATCATCATCATCATCATCATCATCATCATCATCATCATCATCATCATCATCATCATCATCATCATCATCATCATCATCATCATCATCATCATCATCATCATCATCATCATCATCATCATCATCATCATCATCATCATCATCATCATCATCATCATCATCATCATCATCATCATCATCATCATCATCAGTTAGGTTAGGTTAGGTTAGGTTAGGTTAGGTTAGGTTAGGTTAGGTTAGGTTAGGTTTTTTTTTTTTTTTTTTTTTTTTAATTTAGCAGGAGGTGGAAATCCTCATGGACACCCCAGTCACCTCACTTGTGACGTGGCTGGGGTAGTGTCGGACTCTTACCGACTAAAACCACCCCCTGCCTCGGCTGCGGCTCCTCTGACATTATCAGAGTCCTTGTTTGGGTTTAGTCGTATCAGCAAGCTGTAGTCCACGGAGTACAGTGCGATCGACGTCAGCCGGGTTTCTGTTTCAGCAGGACCTCGAGGGAGGGTACGAATGGTGTTGGGTTTCCGAAATGGCATTGTGTGGGCAATATTTCCGACCCAGGCTCGACCTGGGTATTACATTTTTATTAAAAAAAATGTTCAAAATTACCAATTTTGCTCACCAGATCGAACCTGGTTCAATTATACTCGGGCTCACCGTACGCAGGCGTGCTTTTGGTCTCAGAATTCCCAACAACACATATGCGTGCGGGATCTTCCATGCTATAAAGTAGGCATATGTGTGCTGGAAATCCACCATAAAGTGAGAACACCTGCGTCGCGGTCGATGGCTCCTGCCGGGCCATTTCGGAACCTGTGGTTTTGAGGACGAGGACACATTGGGCAGAGCGGCGTTAGTAAGCTCTTCCTCGGCGGGCTTTAAAGGACGGCATGTTGTATTGGTTGCTATACAACTTGGACCAGTGACCGACTTGTCGTTTCCGCCATGCAAGCCTGTCTTGCATGTTAACATGTTTTCAGCACTTGTGTTGCGTACTCCGAGGTCAGTCTTCCGGTCCAGACTTTGCAATCTCGCTGCGTCAGAAAGCCCACCGAGTACTTTACTCCTGCTACTCGTTGTCCCTAAGTCGGTGTCCTCGTTCCTGTCCATTCTGAGGCCGTTGGCGTTAGCAGTACGCTATTGTCATACGTGCTATCGCGTCCCATTTCCTGTGCACAGGGCAGTCACCATCGAAGGCGTTATGGTTCGCTGCCGGGTTTTTAGCCAGCTTGCAATTTTTGCAATTGGCAGCCTCGCCGGCAGCGAACTTCGGACAGTCTGCCCTGAGGTGCAACTCGCCGCATTGAGAGCACGAGTCGGCCGCCTCCTTACACAACCTGCGGCCGTGCCCATACCCCAGACACCGCGTGCATTGAATGAGCGGCGTCTGGTCTAGCACGTTGACACGTTGCAGGTCGATGTACACTTTACCGGCGGCCGTGAGTCGCTGCCACAGCTTAGGCGAGACCTGCAGCACGGCATGACACTCATGCGGGTTCCTCGCTCGTCTGCGGTACTTAACTGTGGCAGCGAACTCCTCGCCGCTCAAATCACCCAGAACTGCGGCGTTTTGCACCTTAAGGGACGCGATGATCTCCTCATCCGTGTTATAGGAGAGGAGATCCTTGAGCACCACCAACGGCCTCTTCGTCGGGGCGTCCTCCACTCGGAGGTCCCTGTCAACTGACAACTGCTGAGTCATTTTGACCAGATCATTCTTGCTGCCACACGTCAGGACGACTTTCTGGTCTCTGACCTTTCGAACTCGTTGAACTTGGAGTCCGGTCGTCCTGGCATCCAGCGCTTTCCTAATACGGCCGATCACTCCGTCGCTCGTCTCCATGACCTCTGTTGAGGACACTATGACGGAATGATTCGGCACAGGTGGTTGCTGAGGAAGCGCTGGGGCCCAGACTGGGACGTGGGCCGTGGCAGCAACTGGTGCTGCGGCCATTCGTTCCGTGTGCTGGTCAATACTGGCCTGCAGGCCACCCACTTTATTATTAGACTCCCTCACCAGGAGGGAGTGGTCTTTTAGGGCCTGGAGGAGCTCGGCTTCTTCATGTCGAACCTCACTCCGGTCAGTCGGGATCGGGTCTAAACTTGCCTGGCAAGCCTGGTCCTTACAGGTCGGGGGAGGCTTAGTAGTGGGACAGGGCTGGGGCTTTCCCTTTTCCTTTTCTGCCTCCTTGACCAACTCGAAGAGTCGATCGATAGCCGACAGCACCCCCGCCTTGATCTCTGTCTTGAGATTTCTCGAGGCGGACAGGTTGAGCTTAGCCTTGTTAAGGCAAGCTCGCGCCTCGGCAACGCGGTTTGGGTATTTACTGCCGGCTTCTTCCCACTCTCCGATGGAGCGCCTCACGTTTGTGGGCGCTGTTGTTGGTCGAGGAGGAGAGGGTCCCGATTCCCCCGACATTTGGGGCGAAGCTTGCGTGTTCGCGCCCGAGACTCTCTTAACCGGAGTGCGGTGGCCGAACATTTTATCTCTGCTTGCTGCCCTAATACTCAAAAATGAATGGAGAGATAATAAAATGAAAATGTAAAAATAATAAGTAAAATGTGTCCAATAAGACAATAGTCAATCTAAGTAATGGCAGATATCCCTGTAAAGGGGGGATACCGTCAGTTCAGAATACTGAGTCAAAATAATTTCACAATAAATAATAAATTCAGTCAAAGTAATAAAATATGCAAATAAACATTTTAGTACCTATTCCTCGTCCACCTAGCCAAGCCCCAAGAGGGTGGGTGGGCGGGCGGGCAATTTTTTGAGAATTCCTGCAGATAACCCCCACTTGTGGGGTACCAGCGGAAGCGGGACGCCGAGGGCTATATAACTGTATACTAATCGGGGGTAGGCAGGGAACAAAATCTAAAAGTTATGGAATAAAAACTGTGTTTTTGTGTAATTTATTAAAGAAAATGCTAATTATTTTTGTTTGTTGCAGGTCGCGGTCACCGGGACGAGTGCCGGGAGCGGTTCCAGACTATTATATATCTGTTTAAATCAAAATTTGGTCAAAAATCGGATACTAAAAATTTTAGCTGTCAACTTGCTATGTTAAATTAAAAATAAAAATGCGAATTGTAGGAAAATGAAATTTTCCGGTCTCCAGGGACGTGGAAGTGTGCCCGAGACACAGATAAATGTGATTTGTGGATGTGGAAATCGAAAACCGCACCCAAATAGGGCTTTTAGTTCAGAAATTATTCGCGTTTATACAAATTGTTGGAGGTCTAAGGTAACCTCGGTTTCCGTTAAATACTGTTTTTGGCAAAAATTTTGAAAATTCCAGCAGATAACCCCCACTTGTGGGGTACCAGCGGAAGCGGGACGCCGAGGGCTATATAACTGTATACTAATCGGGGGTAGGCAGGGAACAAAATCTAAAAGTTATGGAATAAAAACTGTGTTTTTGTGTAATTTATTAAAGAAAATGCTAATTATTTTTGTTTGTTGCAGGTCGCGGTCACCGGGACGAGTGCCGGGAGCGGTTCCAGACTATTATATATCTGTTTAAATCAAAATTTGGTCAAAAATCGGATACTAAAAATTTTAGCTGTCAACTTGCTATGTTAAATTAAAAATAAAAATGCGAATTGTAGGAAAATGAAATTTTCCGGTCTCCAGGGACGTGGAAGTGTGCCCGAGACACAGATAAATGTGATTTGTGGATGTGGAAATCGAAAACCGCACCCAAATAGGGCTTTTAGTTCAGAAATTATTCGCGGGTTAGGTTAGGTTAGGTTAGGTTAGGTTTTTTTTTTTTTTTTTTTTTTTTTTTTTTTTTTTTAAAGAGCGGTAACCCCTGACGTGGTCAGGGACCTTTGCTGCTGCGAATTTCATTTGCTGAGCCGGCTTAGGTCATAGTATACTTAAATACGAGTACCTAGCCGGCTTTGTTGCGTTTGACGACGTGCTTGCACACGTCGTCCAGATATGCCAGCAGCAGCTTTTGCGTGCCCTTCCCCGATAGGCACGCCGCCAAGGTCCCTGCCGTCAGATGCATGCTGGCCTCCATCTCAAAACGATATCTTCTGCCGGCATGCACTGGACAGTCGAACAAGATATGGGGCACCGACTCTGGGATCTCGGGATCACAAATGCACGATGGGTTCCCCTTACACTTGAAGCGGTGCAGGTATTCGGAGAACCCACCATGCCCCGTCATCGCCTGGGTGATGAGCCCCGCTGGCTGGATCCGCCGCACAATCCTGTGCGCTTGGAGTGCATTTGGGAGGAAAAGCTTTGTCACGGAAGCGGTCTCTCCGCCCCTATACCTCCGATCCCATTCGCCTATCGACTCCTGGCGGATTTGCCGCCGGACGAATGAGATCGGGCACCGGTCATAGTCGGGTTTCCTTTTGCTTTTGAGAGCCGCTTCCTTAGCCAAGTGGTCCGCGCGCTCGTTCCCTGCTAGTCCCGCGTGGGCCTTGATCCAAAACAAGGATACATCTTTGCTCTTGGTCAAGGCCAGGCGCAGATTTCGTCTCGCCTCTGCTGCTAGGGGGTGAGGCGAGTCTTGGTGGTTAGGTTAGGTTAGGTTAGGTTAGGTTAGGTTAGGTTAAGTATGTTATATGGAAAAAGGAAAGGGTAACGCTAAGTATACGTCTGCGCCTTTCCTATGTGAGAGAAGATAAGAGAAAAGGGTTTGAGAGAGATTGGGTGAGAATGATGTGAGTGGGTAGGAGTAGATGGATATATATAATTATATGTAATAAATAAAACACTATGACCCCCTTTATTGCACAAAGCAGCAAGTGGTTAGCCTGCTAAATTGTGCCGTAGAGGAGGGCACTTGTAGAGAAGTAGGGGTAAATAAATGAAGACAAAAGAAGAGAATAATATTTTTGGTTTTGTGTTTTTAAAATGTTTTTGGTTTTTAAGGTTTTTGCATAACAAAGAAAAGCTTATTCTAAGACAGTATAAAATCTTATATCTAATAAACTTAAATCTAGATAACTGTAAAGGACCAATATACTATGTACAGAGGGTTGCCCCTAAGTGTAATTGTATAAGAAAAGATTGTGTACAAAAGAAAGTGAGAGAAGTACAGGGTGTGAAATTGTGAATTGTAGAATATTTACAGTGGTCCTTTACATGGAACTTAAATCTAGACACAGTTATATACAGAAAGAACATTGAAAATAGTGTGTAGTAGAGAGGTAAGTGTGTGAGAGACAAAGTGAGTCCGCAAAAGCGGCGCCTGAGACAGGCATACAACAAGGCGCGGTAGGCAACCTGAAAACTGAATTTAACTGGACAGTGAAGAGGGGGGAGGTGAGGAGACACCAGCAGGAGGCCCCTGTATGCCGCCCCACACAAACGTAAGGCATAAGTGAAGTAACAATCGGGTTTGGGTAAAGTGTGAGTGGATAGTATAATGTGTGGCATAAGCCACGCCCAAGATTATTATGATTTGTAAGGTTGATGAATTTGATAAGTTAATGTGTATGTTGTGTGTATGTGTGTGTTTGTATGACTATGGTCCATAGTCGATCCTTAGTTTAAGTTTGTTTAGGGCATGAACCAAACGAGGGCAAGTGGATGAGGTGGCACTGTGTTTTGTGTTACATGGCCGATTGTACTTTTTTACGAACTGCACACAATTGTAGCAGTCCGTTGCCTTGTTGTCCCTTTTTACAGGGCAGTCCTTATAGACGTGTGTGAGGGACGAGCAATGCGAGCAGATGGTTTTGTCGGCCGTACAGTTCTTCCGGGTATGGCCGAACTGCAGGCAAGAGTAACATTGGAGGAGCGGGGAATACTCCTCAACATGGACCCGCTGGTGGTCCAAATTAACCCTCCCAAAACTGAGAAGTTTTCTCCATAAGGGAGGGGACACCACGAAGACAGCGTTATATAGGTCGTCATTTCGGTTGCCCCTTTTGAACCGAAAGACTATGTCGGTGAGTTTGTGTGAGAGTTGGAGACCGTTTTGCTCGAGAATTATGGTTGAGAGTTCCTCAGTGGGAATCTCGTTAGGGATTCCCTTAGCCACCAGCATGGGTTTTAGTTTTTTAGATTTCTCGGCAGACAAATTGGCTGCCTCGAAATTAACTTTATGGAGGGCAATATCCCGTGCACCCTCGCTATCAAATTCGACCCTAAGCTTATTGTTAGAGACGAATTTGACATCAGAGGGGCAGAAGTTTGTGTCCCGGAAGGTTACTTCCGAGCGAAAGATTTTGAGTGTCTCCTTAGGGGCGACCACCTCCTTCTTGGAAGAGACGATGATCGCCGGCTTGGAGGTTGGTAAAACTGGGGGGATGGCAGGGCGTGGGGTTTGGCACATGGCTTCCACGGCAGCAGCGTACGAAGACGGCCGAGTGGGTTGAGTGGTTTGAGAGGGGGCAGGGGCAGAGGGGGCAAGGGTCTTAGTAAGATTGGCAATCTCAGCCTTCATTGCCTTAGTGACTTCGGAGATAATGCTCTCCTTGAGGCTTTCCTGACTTTTGGTGTCAGGGATAGATGGTGGTGGTGCAGCCTGGATGGGGGTAGGAGCAGGGAAGCGAGTGTACGCCAAAATCTGCTCAAAGATAAAAAGAATAGAATTTTTATTCTCTTTTTTAAGGCTTTTGCCCTCTGTTAGTAGTGTCTTGCATTCGGCGATTTTTTCCTTTAAAAAGGCGCGCAAGCATTCATCAACTGGATTGATGTTTGTGGTGGTGGAATCGGTGTTGGGGGTGGGCGGGCGATGAGCCTCTCTGGCAGATGGCTCGTAAAACATCTCGCCGAGTCCCTCCTCGTCTGACAAAATCAGAGAGTCGAAGCTCCCGGCGAGCTGCCTGCTAGCTGCCTTGTAGGCTGAGAATACCTCAGCAGAAGATTTAGAGCCCCCAGGGGGGGGCTTGTGTGAGGCCATTTTAGGCCTAGATCCCAAAGTGGGGGCCAGAAAAAGGGGTTGGTGCTGTCCTCCTGTGGTAAAAGAGGTGGGGGAATCTGAATCTAAACAATGCTAGTCTAGTTCCCAAGATGTATGCTAAAAAAATATACAAAAATTGAGAAAAAACAAAAAATGAAGAGGGGAAAGGGGGGGTAATATGTGTGAATGGAGTGTGTACAGTGTACTTAAACTATTACAGAATTAAAAACTAAGAAATTGTTAGAAAAAACGCGAAAAGTGCCTGATGCTTAACGGAATCCGAGGAGTTCGGAGACGGGACAAAGTGGCCCTATAGAGGGAGGATGTCTTCTAGCCAAATGTGGTAGGGCCCCTACCAGGGCTGGTAAGGTCAGGGAGATATCAAAATAATAAGTGAAAATTTTGAGGGTAGGGGGACCGGACCAGGTCCAATCAATGTGTTACCCCTACGTTTCTATACTGAACTGAACTCAGAATTACGATAAATTGCTTGGTTCCAGAGATATGAGAGGAACCAAGTTGGAGTAAGGGTGACCTGATAAAATAATTAATTAAACTATTGAAAAGTAAAAACCAGAGGGTGTAACTTGACCAAAACCAAGTTATCCCGGCTTGGGTTTAAAGAAATACAATACCCGACCACAAAAGGTATGGTTAAACTAATAAAAACTAAAAAGGGGAAAATTGAAATTTGGGGGGGGGGGATGTGGAGGTAGACTATGCCCGAGCTGGGTTAGGAATACTATACGATAGTATAGTATTCCTTAGCCGGTGTTAAAAACGCTCTATCTGTAGCCGTTCCCGAGATACGGGGGTTTTTAGGGGGCGCGCGAGTCGGCGACGCGTTAGCGACGTGTTTCTCGCTCTGATTTTATGGAACAAAATTATTAAAATTACTCCTCAGAAAAAGCTATATATCTTCGGAACCCTGATGGGTAGGTTTGCGCGGGTGGTACCTACAGATAGCTGAGGGTGTCCCGCACAAAACCAGATACTTCAACCCAACGCGACCCACTGGGGTAAGCAGGAATAAGCGCGCAAAGTTACCGAAGTTTTTTGACAAAAAATTTGGAAAAAATTTGAAATAAAATGAATAACTATTGAACTAATAGACTTAAAAATAAGCTGAAAACTGGATATTGAAGGGGAGGATGTCCCCTATCAGAAAATATGATTGGGTACCACCACACTCACACCCAGGGGTAGAGACTAGAGAAAGTCTGGGAATTCGGGCTAAAAACTAGTGTCTCAGACTTTTGTCAATAACTCCGTATCCCTTAAGAGTAGGTGGTGAAGGTGGGTACCTCCGGATACCCAAAGGGGCCACCCACACCACTAAATATGGGGAACTAACCCGACGTGCCTGAGGGCCGAAGTTTTCGGTCGGGAAGTTGACAGAGTTAAAGACTCGTGAAAAATTTTTAAATGAAAAGTGTCAGAGGGAAAAATGCTATAACTACGTTAATTTACGTGCTAGAAACAAAATAAAAACTAGTATTTAAATGGGACAGTCTAAGCTATAAAATGAGATCTTAATATCTAGCGCGTCTATAATCTAGAAAGTAGGAATGAGGGGCAAAGTGGGAAAGTCTAAAAATTCTGACAAAAACTAGTGATCTAGACTTTGGTCAATTACTCCGTATCCCTGATGAGAAGGTGGTGAAGGTGGGTACCTCCGGATAGCCAAAGGAGTCACCTACACCACTAAATATGGGGAACTAACCCGACGTGCCTGTGGGCCGAAGTTTTTGGTCGGGAAGTTGGCGAAGTAAAAGACTTGTGAAAAATTTTTAAAAGAAAAGTGTATGAGGGAAAAATGCTGTAACTACGTTAATTTTAAAGATAAAAACAAGATAAAAACTGGTATGGAAAGGGGAGGACCTGTACTATGAAATAGAACAATAAAATATTGCGCGTCTCTAAACCCGAAAGTACAAATGAGGGGCAAAATGGGACAAGTGAAAAATAGTAGGCACAAATTCGCGTTCAAGGACACGGCGTCTAACTCCGTAACCCGGATGGGTAGGTATATGGGACAAAAAGTACCCTATACTAGAAGGTCTAATCTACAAATTAAGCTGTTCAAAATTTGGGGCACGTGCCTAGGAGCCGAAGTTTCGGTCCTCAAAAATGACGGAGTTTGGCGCCAATGTCAAAAACAACAGAGTTACAAAAACTAAGATATCTTAGGAACTAAGTAACATAAAATTACAAACTAAAAAGCACTAGATAGTCCACTAAATTGTCTATTTTACCTTAGAGTCCAAAGGGGGTCTTACCCGATAGCTAAGACCCCAAAAGTGGCATGAAAGTTCAGAGTGTCAAATTGAAAATAGTTTATGGTGGTTTTGGGGTCCAAGACCCTCGAAAACCAAAGCTTGTGATATAGATTATAGTAGAGGACTACATAGGGAGTAAGAATCTGTAGTTAGAATTTACCTAACTAACTCCAGAAGGGAGTTAGTACTTTAGGTCTTAACTTTAAAAGGGCTATAACTTGGTCATTTATGAGTGGATGGAAGGCAAACTTTGTGAGTACATAGAGGGAGTTAATACGCTTCTAATGGTGTACAAAAATGCATATGTTACCGCTTTAGTTTTCGAGCGCCGGACGAAAAACACTTTCCGGGCCCTCCCAAAAGTAGGTCTTGCGCGATCCTACTTCAGGGGGATACCGGAGGGTCACTGTCACAACACTATCACGTCCGCGGCACTTTTACACGTCTTTTGACACTAAAACCATGTTTGTAAGTCTTATATAGCCACTTTTATGAATTTTTTCGACACGAGCGCTTGCTACATCGACCGTTCTCGGCGCCAGAACATCGCGGACTGGTTAGGTTAGGTTAGGTTAGGTTAGGTTAGGTTAGGTTAGGTTAGGTTAGGTTAGGTTAGGTTAGGTTAGGTTAGGTTAGGTTAGGTTAGGTTAGGTTAGGTTAGGTTAGGTTAGGTTAGGTTAGGTTAGGTTAGGTTAGGTTAGGTTAGGTTAGGTTAGGTTAGGTTAGGTTAGGTTAGGTTAGGTTAGGTTAGGTTAGGTTAGGTTAGGTTAGGTTAGGTTAGGTTAGGTTAGGTTAGGTTAGGTTAGGTTAGGTTAGGTTAGGTTAGGTTAGGTTAGGTTAGGTTAGGTTAGGTTAGGTTAGGTTAGGTTAGGTTAGGTTAGGTTAGGTTAGGTTAGGTTAGGTTAGGTTAGGTTAGGTTAGGTTAGGTTAGGTTAGGTTAGGTTAGGTTAGGTTTTTTTTTTTTTAAGTATGTTATATGGAAAAAGGAAAGGGTAACGCTAAGTATACGTCTGCGCCTTTCCTATGTGAGAGAAGATAAGAGAAAAGGGTTTGAGAGAGATTGGGTGAGAATGATGTGAGTGGGTAGGAGTAGATGGATATATATAATTATATGTAATAAATAAAACACTATGACCCCCTTTATTGCACAGAGCAGCAAGTGGTTAGCCTGCTAAATTGTGCCGTAGAGGAGGGCACTTGTAGAGAAGTAGGGGTAAATAAATGTAGACAAAGAAGAAAAATAATATTTTTGGTTTTTGGTTTTTAGTATGTTTTTGTGTTTTTGTGGTTTTTACATAACTATAAGAAAAGCTTATTCTAAGACAATAAAAATCTTATATCTAATAAACTTAAATCTAGATAACTGTAAAGGACCATTATACTATATAGAGTGGGTTGTCCCAAAGTGTAAATGTAAAAGAAAAGATTATGTACAAGTGTAAGTGAAAGAAGTATAAGGTGTGAGATTGTGAATTGTAGAATATTTACAGTGGTCCTTTACATGGAACTTAAATCTAGACACAGTTATGTACAATGAAAGACAATAGAGTATAAAGTGTGAAGTAGTGAGGTGAGTGTGTGAGAGCAAGAAATTGAGTGCGCTATGGCAGCGCCGAGGGCAGAAACGCAGCAAGGCGTGGAAATGAATACGGGTGAGAGGGGGAGGTTAGGAAACATCAGCGGGGGGTCCCTATCTGCCGCCCCACACAACGCAAGGCACGAGTAAGAATACAAATCGGGATTGTAAAGTATAAGATTATAGTGTGATGTGTGGCAAAAGCCACGCCCAAGATTTATTATTGTGTGTGTAAGGAATATGAGAATGGTTAGGTTTTTATGTGAATTGTGTAAGTGTTTGTATAACTATGGTCCATAGTCAATCCTTAGTTTGAGTTTATTAAGGGCATGAACCAATCTAGGGCAAGTCGATGAGGTGGCACTGTGTTTAGTGTTACATGGCCGATTGTATTTATTGACGAACTGCACACAATTGTAGCAGTCCGTTGCCTTATTGTCCCTTTTTACAGGGCAGTCCTTATATACGTGTGTGAGGGACGAGCAGTGCGAGCAGATGGTTTTGTCGGCCGTACAGTTCTTCCGGGTATGGCCGAACTGCAGGCAAGAGTAGCATTGGAGGAGCGGGGAATACTCCTCAACATGGACCCGCTGGTGGTCCAAATTAACCCTCCCAAAACTGAGTAGCTTTCTCCATAAGGGAGGGGACACCACGAAGACAGCGTTATATAAGTCGTCATTTCGGTTGCCCCTTTTGAACCGAAAGACTATGTCGGTGAGTTTGTGTGAGAGTTGGAGACCGTTTTGCTCAAGAATTATGGTTGAGAGTTCCTCAGTGGGAATCTCATTAGGGATTCCCTTAGCCACCAGCATGGGTTTTAGTTTTTTGGATTTCTCGGCAGACAAATTGGCTGCCTCGAAATTAACTTTATGAAGGGCAATGTCCCGTGCACCCTCGCTGTCAAATTCGACCCTAAGCTTGTTGTTAGAGACGAATTTGACATCAGAGGGGCAGAAGTTTGTGTCCCGGAAGGTTACTTCCGAGCGAAAGATTTTGAGAGTCTCCTTAGGGGCGACCACCTCCTTCTTAGAAGTGACAATGATCGCCGGCTTGGAGGTTGGTAAGACTGGGGGGATGGCAGGGCGTGGGGTTTGGCACATGGCTTCCACGGCAGCAGCGTACGACGACGGCCGAGTGGGTTGAGTGGTTTGAGAGGGGGCAGGGGCAGAGGGGGCAAGGGTCTTAGTAAGGTTGGCAATCTCAGCCTTCATTGCCTTTGTGACCTCGGAGATGATACTCTCCTTGAGGCTTTCCTGACTCTTCGGGTCAGGAATAGATGGTGGTGGTGCAGCCTGGATGGGGGTAGGAGCAGGGAAGCGAGGATATGTTAAAATCTGCTCAAAGATGTAGAGAATAGAATTCTTATTCTCTTTTTTAAGGCTCTTGCCCTCTGTGAGAAGTTTCTTGCATTGGGTGATCTTTTCCTTTAAAAAGTCGCGCAAGCATTCATCAAGTGGATTGATGTTAGCGGTGTTGGAATCGATGTTAGGGGTGGGCGGGCGATAGGCCTCTCTGACAGATGGCTCATAGAACATCTCGCCGAGTCCCTCCTCATCTGACAAAATCAGAGAGTCGAAGCTCCCGGCGAGCTGCCTGCTTGCTGCCTTGTAGGCTGAGAATACCTCAGCAGAAGATTTAGAGCCCCCAGGAGGGGGCTTGTGTGAGGCCATTTTAGGCCTAGATCCCAAAGTGGGGGCCAGAAAAAGGGGTTGGTGCTGTCCTCCTGTGGTAAAAGAGGTGGGGGAATCTGAATCTAAACAATGCTAGACTAGTTCCCAAGATGTATGCTAAAAAAGTTACAAAAATTGAGAAAAAACAAAAAATGAGGGGGGGGAGGGGGGAATATTATATGTAAATAGGGTGTGTACAGTGTACTTAAACTATTACAGAACTGAAAAACTAAAAATTATTAGAAAAAACGCGAAAAGTGCCTGATGATGAACAGAATCCGAGGAGTTCGGAGACGGGACAAAGTGGCCCTATAAGGGGGGGATGTAAACTATCCAAATGCGGTAAGGCCCCTACCAGGGCTGGTAAGGTCAGGGAGATATAAAAATAAAGGATGAAAAATTTGAGGGTAGGGGGACCGGACCAGGTCCAATCAATGTGTTACCCCTACGTTTCTATACTAGACTGAACTCAGAATTACGATAAATTGCTTGGTTCCAGAGATATGAGAGGAACCAAGTTGGAGTAAGGATGACCTGATAAAATAATTAATTAAACTATTGAAAAGGTAAAAACCAAAGGGTGTAACTTGACCAAAACCAAGTTATCCCGGCTTGGGTTTAAAGGAATACAATACCCGACCACAAAAGGTATGGTTAAACTAATAAACTGAAAAAAGGGGAAAATTTAAATTTGGGGGGGGGGGATGTGGAGGTGGACTATGCCCGAGCTGGGTTAGGAATACTATACGATAGTATAGTATTCCTTAGCCGGTGTTAAAAACGCTCTATCTCTAACCGTTCCCGAGATACGGGGGTTTTTAGGGGGCGCGCGAGTCAGCGACGCGTTAGCGACGAGTTTCTCGCTCTTGTTTAACGGGTGAAAATTATTAAAAATTACTCCTCAGAAAAAGCTAAATAACTTCGCAACCCTGATGGGTAGGTTTGTGCGAGTGGTACCTACAGATAGCTGAAGATGTCCCGCACAAATCTAGATACTTCAACCCAACGCGACCCGCCGGGGTAGGCAGGTATGTGCGCGCAAAGTTGACGAAGTTTTTTGATGAAAAATTTGGAAAAAATTTGAAATAATGTTAATAACTATTGAAATAATGACTTTAAAAATATGGTGAAAATTGGTTATTGAAGGGGAGGATGTCCCCTTCCTGGAAATGTAACTAGAAACTACCTCACTCACACCCAGGAGTAGAGACTAGGGAAAGTCTGGAAATTCGGGCAAAAAAACTAGTGTCACAGACTTTTGTCAGTAACTCCGTATCCCTTAAGAGTAGGTGGTGAAGGTGGGTACCTCCGGATAGCCAAAGGAGTCACCTACACCACTAAATATGGGGAACTAACCCGACGTGCCTGTGGGCCGAAGTTTTTGGTCGGGAAGTTGACGGAGTTAAAAACTCGTGAAAAAATTTTAAATGAAAAGTGCTAGGGGGAAAAATGCTATAACTACGTTAATTTACGTGCTAGAAACAAAATAAAAACTAGTATTTAAATGGGACAGTCTAAGCTATAAAATGAGATATTAATATCTAGCGCGTCTGTGATCCTGAAAGTAGGAATGGGGGGCAAAGTGGGAAGTCTGAAAATTCGGACGAAAAATTAGTGTTCCAGACTTTAGCCAGTTACTCCGTATCCCTGATGAGAAGGTGGTGAAGGTGGGTACCTCCGGATAGCCGAAGAAGTCACCTACACCACTGAATATGGGGAACTAACCCGACGTGCCTGTGGGCCGAAGTTTTTGGTCGGGAAGTTGGCGAAGTAAAAGACTTGTGAAAAATTTTAAAGGAAAAGTGTGTGAGGGAAAAATGCTATAACTACGTTAATATTCGTGCTAGAAACAAAATAAAAACTAGTATATAAAGTGGAGGACCTGTACTATACAATAGAATAATAAAATATTGCGCGTCTCTAAACCCGAAAGTACAAATGAGGGGCAAAATGGGACAAGTGAAAATAGTAGGCACAAATTCGCGTTCAAGGACACGGCGTCTAACTCCGTAACCCGGATGGGTAGGTATATGGGACAAAAAGTACCCTATACTAGAAGGTCTAATCTACAAATTAAGGTGTTCAAAATTTGGGGCACGTGCCTAGGAGCCGAAGTTTCGGTCCTCAAAAATGACGGAGTTTGGCGCCAATGTCAAAAATTACAGATTTACAAAAACTAAGATATCTTAGGAACTAAGTGACATAAAATTACAAACTAAAAAGCACTAGATAGTCCACTAAATTGTCTATTTTACCTTAGAGTCCAAAGGGGGTCTTACCCGATAGCTAAGACCCCAAAAGTGGCATGAAAGTTCAAAGTGTTAAAATGAAAATAGTTTATGGTGGTTTTGGGGTCCAAGACCCTCGAAAACCAAAGCTTGTGATAGAGATTATAGTAGAGGACTACATGGGGAGTAAGAATATGCAAACAGAATTTACCTAACTAACTCCGGAAGGGAGTTAGTACTTTAGGTCTTAACTTTAAAAGGGCTATAACTTTGTCATTTATGAGTGGATGGAAGGCAAACTTTGTGAGTACATAGAGGGGGTTAATACGCTTCTATTGGTGTATAAAAAGGCATAGGTTACCGCTTTAGTTTTCGAGCGCCGGACGAAAAACACTTTCCGGGCCCTCCCAAAAGTAGGTCTTGCGCGATCCTACTTCAGGGGGACACCTGAGGGTCACTGTCACAGCACTATCACGTCCGCGGCACTTTTACGCGTCTTTTAACACTAAAACCATGTTTGTAAGTCTTATATAGCCACT
Source organism: Acronicta leporina (assembly GCA_947256265.1). NCBI lineage: Eukaryota > Metazoa > Arthropoda > Insecta > Lepidoptera > Noctuidae > Acronicta > Acronicta leporina. The sequence goes on along the minus strand of OX366537.1, from coordinate 81,017 downwards.
TTTACGAATTTTTTCGACACGAGCGCTTGCTACATCGACCGTTCTCGGCGCCAGAACATCGCGGACTGGTTAGGTTAGGTTAGGTTAGGTTAGGTTAGGTTAGGTTAGGTTAGGTTAGGTTAGGTTAGGTTAGGTTAGGTTAGGTTAGGTTAGGTTAGGTTAGGTTAGGTTAGGTTAGGTTAGGTTAGGTTAGGTTAGGTTAGGTTAGGTTAGGTTAGGTTAGGTTAGGTTAGGTTAGGTTAGGTTAGGTTAGGTTAGGTTAGGTTAGGTTAGGTTAGGTTAGGTTAGGTTAGGTTAGGTTAGGTTAGGTTAGGTTAGGTTAGGTTAGGTTAGGTTAGGTTAGGTTAGGTTAGGTTAGGTTAGGTTAGGTTAGGTTAGGTTAGGTTAGGTTAGGTTAGGTTAGGTTAGGTTAGGTTAGGTTAGGTTAGGTTAGGTTAGGTTAGGTTAGGTTAGGTTAGGTTAGGTTAGGTTAGGTTAGGTTAGGTTAGGTTAGGTTAGGTTAGGTTAGGTTAGGTTAGGTTAGGTTAGGTTAGGTTAGGTTAGGTTAGGTTAGGTTAGGTTAGGTTAGGTTAGGTTAGGTTAGGTTTTTTTTTTTTTTTTTTTTTTTTTTAATTGTGGGCAGGAGTGGGAAATCCTCATGGACGAACAGGCTTGCATAAGCCAACCTGAACAGTGCCGGACTCCTACCGGCTAAAACCCCCTCCTGCCCTTTCATGTATCCCTCTAGCATTACCAGAGCCTTTGTTCTGCAATTTATTATATTTTCTATGATGTGAGAGTTTAAGAATGATAGGGTGATGAGTATAATTTTTTAAAAACATAATAATTTATCAAGTTATGACAGTTTTTTCTGCAGTGATGAGTGAGCATAATTTTAGAGTAGTCATTATTATTTTAAGTGTTAATTCTTCTAAATGATAATGTGAATTTGATTTAAGATTATTAGTTTTATGTTATATTATATTCTACATTGATGTTTTGAATGGTTTAAAATAGATAGGCAATTTTAGAATAGTCATTATTATTTTAAGTGTTATGTTTTCTACAATAATAATGTGAATATGATTTAAGATTTATAGGTTTAATATTTTTATGTTACATAGTTTTCTGCAATGTTGTTTTAAATGGTTTAAAATAGATAGGCAATTTTAGAATAGTCATGATAATTTTAAGTGTTAAGTTTTCTACAATGATAATATGGATATGGTTTAAGATTAATAGGTTTAATATTTTTATTTTATATAATTTCCTGGAATGGTGTTTTAAATTGTTTAAGATATATAGGCAAATTTGATTTTCATGTTATGAACTTTTCCGAAATAATAGTAAATGATTTACAATGGATAGGATTTATATTAAGTATGAAGTTTTTCTGCAGTGATGTTAGTGATTTTTCAATAGATAGGAATAATATTTTTTATGTTATGAAAGTTTTCTGCGATGGTGTTAATGATTTTACAATAGATAGGCGTAATTGTTTTTCATGTTGTGTAAATTCTATGCAATAACAATGTGGGTATGATTTTAAAGAAGATAGGCTTAGTATTTTTATATTTTCAAAGTTCTTTGCATAGATGTAAATGATTTTAATAATAGATAGGCATTATATTTTTATATTATGATATTTTCTACAGTAATTATGTTTTATTATTTGAGATAAGTGGTCTTTATAATTGTTACTTTTCAGCTTCTGATTTAAACATAAGCGTATATATTTAATATATATCTTTGTTTTCTTTCTTTCTACAACTAGATTTATAATTATTTTGCAATATTCTGTTACTTTATTTATTCTTCTGACATACTTTTCTTTTTCTTCCAGATACTGCCTTTCTTCTGTGCATCGTCGGACTGGGGCTGCGTTCCCGATGCTGCGTTCCCTGATGGCAACCCGCTTTTTCATCACAGTGAGCTCGTCGGACCGCCACGGCATGGTGAGTATCTCTTTTAAGTCGTTTCCCTGTATAATTTGAGGCAGTTTCACATGAAACTGGCTCCAATTAGCTTTCCGTGTCCTTAATATGGTGATGCCGCTACGGTCCGTGGCTAAACGGGGTCTTTTGAGGTTCGCTTGCATGGAATGGTGTTGGTGGGTGCTCTTTGGGACGACTTTAGCAATATGCTACCGATGCCCGTGCTAAATCGTCCCATTTTTTGCGGATTGGGCACTCACCGCTGAACGCGTTATGGTCTATTTTCACCAGTTTGGCCCGGACGCAGTTTTTGCACACGGGTGTCTCGCCTGTTATTACATCTGGGCAATCCTTCCTTAAATGCGGGCCGCCACAGTGACTGCACAGATCGCCCGGTTCCGTACACAACCGCCTTCCATGCCCGTACCCTAGGCATCGAGTGCACTGCACTAGGGGCGATTGGTCCTCGACACGAACTCTCTGCAAGTCTACCCGCAGTGTCCCCGTTTCTGTGGATCTCTTCCATATAATGGGAGAAACACTCAGCACGATGTTGTTGTTGTGGGGGTTGCGTGCTCTCCTGCGGTATCTCACCGTGACCCTATTTTCCTCGTCGTCGAGGCCGTGAAAAACCTCCGGATTCTGGTTCCTGAGGGCCCCAAGAATGTCCTCATCGCTGTGGACTCTTAGGACATCCCTCAGGACCAGAAGCGGGTCCTTGTTCTTCATTTCCTCGACGACGAGGTGGTTGCCGGCAGCTTCAATTTTTTCTTTAATCTTACGCCTTTCTTCTTGCGTTTTGCAGCCCATAATTATCTTCCTATCCTTTGCCTTTCTCACTCTTTCCACTCTTATCCAGCCCTCCTTTGCGTCTACCACCCTTCTTATCCTCTCCAGCACTTCCTCCCCGGTCTCTTCCTCATTTGTGGAGGAAACGACTACGGAGTGCAGCCCGGTCCGCTCCAGGTCTGGTTGCCTGGTCTGGCCGGCCGCGACGACACCCGCGTAGGTTTCCCTCCCAATGGTGTCACTTTGGCGCTGTACCATGTCCTTTAACTCTTCCACTTTCCTAGTATTTTCCTCGAGGAGCCTTGTATTTACCTTTATTTGTGACATTATTGCTTCATGCTGTTCCCGTTTTTCCGAAGCCATTTGTTCCGTAATCACCCGTTTCCCAGATTCCTGATCCTGGTTATTATTTCCCTTTCCTTTCCTCAGCTGTACGAGTTCCTCCTCCGCTTCCTTCACAATCATATATAGGCGTTCGACTGCCGATGTCACCTCCAGTTTAATATCGGTTTTTAAATTTCTGGAGTTGGCTAGGTGGAGTTTAGCCTTATTGTGACAGGCTTTGGCCTCTTCCACTCTATTTGTGTAGGTGGGCGCGGTCTTGGGTGAGGTCACAACGGGGTCTCTTGGTGCTTTACAATCCTGGGACAGTGATTTCGGTTTCGGCTTGGGAGGCGCTGCCGCAGTCTCCCTTGTCTTGGGTGGGGTACGTTTTAAGGGCGCCTTTTGACCAAACTCCCATTCCCCAATACTGCGTCTCACTTGGGAGTTTTGAGCGGGTTCTTCGGTGGCACTCGCTGGGGACTGAGAGGTAGGGTCGCCCTTTTTCGCCGGGGTTCTAATGCCGATGCCGAACATGTTGACTGTGGTATTCTAAGTCAGTGTAAAAATAAAATGTATAGAAGAATGTATAGAAGACAAGAAATAGAGAAGTGTAAAGAGACACTAATAGGTGTAAATAGTACAGCTATTTGTCAGGTGTCCGAATAGAATTAGTCTGTGACTGCAAACAAAAGTAATGCAGTCGTCTAAGTAACAGAATAGTCAGTTATATTTGAGGTCAATAGGACCTATCGTGAACTGTGATTTAATGATCCCACCTCCCACACAAGCGTTCACTTTGTGCCACAACTTGAAGTTAGCGAAGCGGGCTATTTACACTGTCAAAATACTATAATAAAATTTTGTACCTACTCTGAATCCACCTAGCCAAGCCCCTAAAGGGTGAGTGGGCGGGCAATTTTTTAAGATTTTCCTGCGAGTTACCCCCTCTTGTGGGGTACCAGCGGGTGCGGGACGCCGAGCGCTACAAGACCAAACAGGAATATGGGGTGGGTGGGGTAGAAAATTTGGAAGAAATTTGGAAAAAACTGTATTTTTGGTAAATTTGCAACAAAATACTAATTCAAAATACTAATTCCTGCGATTTACCCCCACTTGAGGGGTACCAGCGGGTGCGGGGCGCCGAGCGCTACAAGACTAAACAGGAATATGGGGTGGGTGGAGTAGAAAATTTGGAAGAAAATTGGAAAAAACTGTATTTTTGGTAAATTTTTCAACAAAATACTAATCTGACTTTTTGTTCACAGGTCGCGGTCACCGGGACGCACGCCGGGAGAGGTTCCAGACAAGGTATAATCGAATAGAATAAAAATTGAATGTAAATTTGGAAAACTGAAAAAATTTTAAATTTTTTCTAAGTCGAAAATTAAAAAATTACGAAAATCAAAAATTTTGGTGTCCAGGAAACGTGGGTGGGTGCCTGGATGACAGGTGTAATTAAATAATGCAGTAATAACGCTGAAAACCGTGTCAAAATACAGTATTAAGTTTAAAAATAAACCTCGGTTAGGTTAGGTTAGGTTAGGTTAGGTTAGGTTAGGTTAGGTTAGGTTAGGTTAGGTTAGGTTAGGTTAGGTTAGGTTAGGTTAGGTTAGGTTAGGTTAGGTTAGGTTAGGTTAGGTTAGGTTAGGTTAGGTTAGGTTAGGTTAGGTTAGGTTAGGTTAGGTTAGGTTAGGTTAGGTTAGGTTAGGTTAGGTTAGGTTAGGTTAGGTTAGGTTAGGTTAGGTTAGGTTAGGTTAGGTTAGGTTAGGTTAGGTTAGGTTAGGTTAGGTTAGGTTAGGTTAGGTTAGGTTAGGTTAGGTTAGGTTAGGTTAGGTTAGGTTAGGTTAGGTTAGGTTAGGTTAGGTTAGGTTAGGTTAGGTTAGGTTAGGTTAGGTTAGGTTAGGTTAGGTTAGGTTAGGTTAGGTTAGGTTAGGTTAGGTTAGGTTAGGTTAGGTTAGGTTAGGTTAGGTTAGGTTAGGTTAGGTTAGGTTAGGTTAGGTTAGGTTAGGTTAGGTTAGGTTTTTTTTTTTTTTAAGTATGTTATATGGAAAAAGAAAAGGGTAACGCTAAGTATACGTCTGCGCCTTTCCTATGTGAGAGAAGATAAGAGAAAAGGGTTTGAGAGAGATTGGGTGAGAATGATGTGAGTGGGTAGGAGTAGATGGATATATATAATTATATGTAATAAATAAAACACTATGACCCCCTTTATTGCACAAAGCAGCAAGTGGTTAGCCTGCTAAATTGTGCCGTAGAGGAGGGCACTTGTAGAGAAGTAGGGGTAAATAAATGAAGACAAAAGAAGAGAATAATATTTTTGGTTTTGTGTTTTAAAATGTTTTTGGTTTTTAAGGTTTTTGCATAACAAAGAAAAGCTTATTCTAAGACAGTATAAAATCTTATATCTAATAAACTTAAATCTAGATAACTGTAAAGGACCAATATACTATGTACAGAGGGTTGCCCCTAAGTGTAATTGTATAAGAAAAGATTGTGTACAAAAGAAAGTGAGAGAAGTACAGGGTGTGAAATTGTGAATTGTAGAATATTTACAGTGGTCCTTTACATGGAACTTAAATCTAGACACAGTTATATACAGAAAGAACATTGAAAATAGTGTGTAGTAGAGAGGTAAGTGTGTGAGAGACAAAGTGAGTCCGCAAAAGCGGCGCCTGAGACAGGCATACAACAAGGCGCGGTAGGCAACCTGAAAACTGAATTTAACTGGACAGTGAAGAGGGGGGAGGTGAGGAGACACCAGCAGGAGGCCCCTGTATGTCGCCCCACACAAACGTAAGGCATAAGTGAAGTAACAATCGGGTTTGGGTAAAGTGTGAGTGGATAGTATAATGTGTGGCATAAGCCACGCCCAAGATTATTATGATTTGTAAGGTTGATGAATTTGATAAGTTAATGTGTATGTTGTGTGTATGTGTGTGTTTGTATGACTATGGTCCATAGTCGATCCTTAGTTTAAGTTTGTTTAGGGCATGAACCAAACGAGGGCAAGTGGATGAGGTGGCACTGTGTTTTGTGTTACATGGCCGATTGTGCTTTTTTACGAACTGCACACAATTGTAGCAGTCCGTTGCCTTGTTGTCCCTTTTTACAGGGCAGTCCTTATAGACGTGTGTGAGGGACGAGCAATGCGAGCAGATGGTTTTGTCGGCCGTACAGTTCTTCCGGGTATGGCCGAACTGCAGGCAAGAGTAACATTGGAGGAGCGGGGAATACTCCTCAACATGGACCCGCTGGTGGTCCAAATTAACCCTCCCAAAACTGAGAAGTTTTCTCCATAAGGGAGGGGACACCACGAAGACAGCGTTATATAGGTCGTCATTTCGGTTGCCCCTTTTGAACCGAAAGACTATGTCGGTGAGTTTGTGTGAGAGTTGGAGACCGTTTTGCTCGAGAATTATGGTTGAGAGTTCCTCAGTGGGAATCTCGTTAGGGATTCCCTTAGCCACCAGCATGGGTTTTAGTTTTTTAGATTTCTCGGCAGACAAATTGGCTGCCTCGAAATTAACTTTATGGAGGGCAATATCCCGTGCACCCTCGCTATCAAATTCGACCCTAAGCTTATTGTTAGAGACGAATTTGACATCAGAGGGGCAGAAGTTTGTGTCCCGGAAGGTTACTTCCGAGCGAAAGATTTTGAGTGTCTCCTTAGGGGCGACCACCTCCTTCTTGGAAGAGACGATGATCGCCGGCTTGGAGGTTGGTAAAACTGGGGGGATGGCAGGGCGTGGGGTTTGGCACATGGCTTCCACGGCAGCAGCGTACGAAGACGGCCGAGTGGGTTGAGTGGTTTGAGAGGGGGCAGGGGCAGAGGGGGCAAGGGTCTTAGTAAGATTGGCAATCTCAGCCTTCATTGCCTTAGTGACTTCGGAGATAATGCTCTCCTTGAGGCTTTCCTGACTTTTGGTGTCAGGGATAGATGGTGGTGGTGCAGCCTGGATGGGGGTAGGAGCAGGGAAGCGAGTGTACGCCAAAATCTGCTCAAAGATAAAAAGAATAGAATTTTTATTCTCTTTTTTAAGGCTTTTGCCCTCTGTTAGTAGTGTCTTGCATTCGGCGATTTTTTCCTTTAAAAAGGCGCGCAAGCATTCATCAACTGGATTGATGTTTGTGGTGGTGGAATCGGTGTTGGGGGTGGGCGGGCGATGAGCCTCTCTGGCAGATGGCTCGTAAAACATCTCGCCGAGTCCCTCCTCGTCTGACAAAATCAGAGAGTCGAAGCTCCCGGCGAGCTGCCTGCTAGCTGCCTTGTAGGCTGAGAATACCTCAGCAGAAGATTTAGAGCCCCCAGGGGGGGGCTTGTGTGAGGCCATTTTAGGCCTAGATCCCAAAGTGGGGGCCAGAAAAAGGGGTTGGTGCTGTCCTCCTGTGGTAAAAGAGGTGGGGGAATCTGAATCTAAACAATGCTAGTCTAGTTCCCAAGATGTATGCTAAAAAAATATACAAAAATTGAGAAAAAACAAAAAAAATGAAGAGGGGAAAGGGGGGGTAATATGTGTGAATGGAGTGTGTACAGTGTACTTAAACTATTACAGAATTAAAAACTAAGAAATTATTAGAAAAAACGCGAAAAGTGCCTGATGCTTAACGGAATCCGAGGAGTTCGGAGACGGGACAAAGTGGCCCTATAGAGGGAGGATGTCTTCTAGCCAAATGTGGTAGGGCCCCTACCAGGGCTGGTAAGGTCAGGGAGATATCAAAATAATAAGTGAAAATTTTGAGGGTAGGGGGACCGGACCAGGTCCAATCAATGTGTTACCCCTACGTTTCTATACTGAACTGAACTCAGAATTACGATAAATTGCTTGGTTCCAGAGATATGAGAGGAACCAAGTTGGAGTAAGGGTGACCTGATAAAATAATTAATTAAACTATTGAAAAGTAAAAACCAGAGGGTGTAACTTGACCAAAACCAAGTTATCCCGGCTTGGGTTTAAAGAAATACAATACCCGACCACAAAAGGTATGGTTAAACTAATAAAAACTAAAAAGGGGAAAATTGAAATTTGGGGGGGGGGGATGTGGAGGTAGACTATGCCCGAGCTGGGTTAGGAATACTATACGATAGTATAGTATTCCTTAGCCGGTGTTAAAAACGCTCTATCTGTAGCCGTTCCCGAGATACGGGGGTTTTTAGGGGGCGCGCGAGTCGGCGACGCGTTAGCGACGTGTTTCTCGCTCTGATTTTATGGAACAGAATTATTAAAATTACTCCTCAGAAAAAGCTATATATCTTCGGAACCCTGATGGGTAGGTTTGCGCGGGTGGTACCTACAGATAGCTGAGGGTGTCCCGCACAAAACCAGATACTTCAACCCAACGCGACCCACTGGGGTAAGCAGGAATAAGCGCGCAAAGTTACCGAAGTTTTTTGACAAAAAATTTGGAAAAAATTTGAAATAAAATGAATAACTATTGAACTAATAGACTTAAAAATAAGCTGAAAACTGGATATTGAAGGGGAGGATGTCTTCTATCAGAAAATATGATTGGGTACCACCACACTCACACCCAGGGGTAGAGACTAGAGAAAGTCTGGGAATTCGGGCTAAAAACTAGTGTCTCAGACTTTTGTCAATAACTCCGTATCCCTTAAGAGTAGGTGGTGAAGGTGGGTACCTCCGGATACCCAAAGGGGCCACCCACACCACTAAATATGGGGAACTAACCCGACGTGCCTGAGGGCCGAAGTTTTCGGTCGGGAAGTTGACAGAGTTAAAGACTCGTGAAAAATTTTTAAATGAAAAGTGTCAGAGGGAAAAATGCTATAACTACGTTAATTTACGTGCTAGAAACAAAATAAAAACTAGTATTTAAATGGGACAGTCTAAGCTATAAAATGAGATCTTAATATCTAGCGCGTCTATAATCTAGAAAGTAGGAATGAGGGGCAAAGTGGGAAAGTCTAAAAATTCTGACAAAAACTAGTGATCTAGACTTTGGTCAATTACTCCGTATCCCTGATGAGAAGGTGGTGAAGGTGGGTACCTCCGGATAGCCAAAGGAGTCACCTACACCACTAAATATGGGGAACTAACCCGACGTGCCTGTGGGCCGAAGTTTTTGGTCGGGAAGTTGGCGAAGTAAAAGACTTGTGAAAATTTTTTAAAAGAAAAGTGTATGAGGGAAAAATGCTGTAACTACGTTAATTTTAAAGATAAAAACAAGATAAAAACTGGTATGGAAAGGGGAGGACCTGTACTATGAAATAGAACAATAAAATATTGCGCGTCTCTAAACCCGAAAGTACAAATGAGGGGCAAAATGGGACAAGTGAAAAATAGTAGGCACAAATTCGCGTTCAAGGACACGGCGTCTAACTCCGTAACCCGGATGGGTAGGTATATGGGACAAAAAGTACCCTATACTAGAAGGTCTAATCTACAAATTAAGCTGTTCAAAATTTGGGGCACGTGCCTAGGAGCCGAAGTTTCGGTCCTCAAAAATGACGGAGTTTGGCGCCAATGTCAAAAACAACAGAGTTACAAAAACTAAGATATCTTAGGAACTAAGTAACATAAAATTACAAACTAAAAAGCACTAGATAGTCCACTAAATTGTCTATTTTACCTTAGAGTCCAAAGGGGGTCTTACCCGATAGCTAAGACCCCAAAAGTGGCATGAAAGTTCAGAGTGTCAAATTGAAAATAGTTTATGGTGGTTTTGGGGTCCAAGACCCTCGAAAACCAAAGCTTGTGATATAGATTATAGTAGAGGACTACATAGGGAGTAAGAATCTGTAGTTAGAATTTACCTAACTAACTCCAGAAGGGAGTTAGTACTTTAGGTCTTAACTTTAAAAGGGCTATAACTTGGTCATTTATGAGTGGATGGAAGGCAAACTTTGTGGGTACATAGAGGGGGTTAATACGCTTCTAATGGTGTACAAAAATGCATATGTTACCGCTTTAGTTTTCGAGCGCCGGACGAAAAACACTTTCCGGGCCCTCCCAAAAGTAGGTCTTGCGCGATCCTACTTCAGGGGGATACCGGAGGGTCACTGTCACAACACTATCACGTCCGCGGCACTTTTACACGTCTTTTGACACTAAAACCATGTTTGTAAGTCTTATATAGCCACTTTTATGAATTTTTTCGACACGAGCGCTTGCTACATCGACTGTTCTCGGCGCCAGAACATCGCGGACTGGTTAGGTTAGGTTAGGTTAGGTTAGGTTAGGTTAGGTTAGGTTAGGTTAGGTTAGGTTAGGTTAGGTTAGGTTAGGTTAGGTTAGGTTAGGTTAGGTTAGGTTAGGTTAGGTTAGGTTAGGTTAGGTTAGGTTAGGTTAGGTTAGGTTAGGTTAGGTTAGGTTAGGTTAGGTTAGGTTAGGTTAGGTTAGGTTAGGTTAGGTTAGGTTAGGTTAGGTTAGGTTAGGTTAGGTTAGGTTAGGTTAGGTTAGGTTAGGTTAGGTTAGGTTAGGTTAGGTTAGGTTAGGTTAGGTTAGGTTAGGTTAGGTTAGGTTAGGTTAGGTTAGGTTAGGTTAGGTTAGGTTAGGTTAGGTTAGGTTAGGTTAGGTTAGGTTAGGTTAGGTTAGGTTAGGTTAGGTTAGGTTAGGTTAGGTTAGGTTAGGTTAGGTTAGGTTAGGTTAGGTTAGGTTAGGTTAGGTTAGGTTAGGTTTTTTTTTTAAAGTATGATATATGGAAAAGAAAAGGGTAACGCTAAGAATACGTCTGCGCCTTTTCTATGTGAAAGAAGATCAAAAAGGGTTTGAGAGAGAGTTGGTGAGAAATGTGTGGGAGTGGGCAGGAAAGATGGAAATATATACATATAAATAATAAATAAAACACTATGACCCCCTTTATTGCACAAAGCAGCAAGTGGTAAGCCCGCTAAATTGTGCCGTAGAGGGGGGCACTTGTAGAGAAGTGGGAGAGAAATAACAGAGACGTAAAAAAAAGTATATATTTATGTTTTTGGGTTTTTTGGTTTTTGTATTTTTTTGGTTTTTTGGTTTTTGCATACAATAAAAAAGCTTAAAGTAAGAATACAAAGTCTTAACACTAATAAACTTAATTCTAGACATACAGGATCATAGAGAGAGTATTTACAAAGTAAAAGGTGGAGAAATTAAATACAAATTGTGAAAGGTTGTGAGGTATGTGTTACAATGATCCTGTAGTAGGTGACTTACATCTAGAACATTATATACAAAATTTGGGTGTGGTGTTAATGATGTGTGTGTAAAAAAAGCGTGTGTGAGAGTAGATGGTGTGAGTGCGCTTGGTGACGCCGGGAGTGAAGTCGATGGAAGGAGCGAAGGGAAAAGGTCAGATATGAGACATTATATAAGGAATGCTAACTATTGAAATGTTTGAGTTCCCTTACGATTGTGTGGATATGACTGTGGAAACTGTCAACAGTGCCAGAGCGTTCCAACACAATCTTCATGTCGAAGGGGTCGCTGACATTGAGAGGGGCAATGGCTAGATAATCAGCTCTAGAGGAAGCAAACCTCGGACATTCGCGCACAAGGTGACGCATCGACTGAATTGTCACACCGTCACAAGGGCACTTATCGTCCAGAGCGATCTTAAACCTGTAAAGGTACTCTTTATGGTATCCATGATTAGAGAGGTATTGTGTGACCGCAAAGTTTGGCCTGACTACTTTAAGATAAGATTTTAGGTCGTCATAGGTAGGGATAATAGTTTTGATATAGGTCGAATTGTTGTACAATTCGGCCGAAGACTGTGAAGACAGGTCACGGTTGCAGAGTTTTATGTGGCTGGTGGGGATGTGAAAATAGTCAGGCGTACGGTGAAGTAGAGCAGCCGATTTGGCTGCCGTATCCGCCGCCTCATTTCCAGCAATGCCAATATGAGACTTAATCCAGGCGAACTCGACAGTCAGACCAGCCGATGTGGCCTCATGAACGAGGCGGTGAATGGAAGTGACAAAATGGTTACAACTATTGGGGTTTGATATTTCAGTCAAGCCTGATTTACAGTCGGACAGAATTACTGAGTGTGGGACTTTGCTGTCAAGTATCCAGCGGCAGGAGTATTCAATAGCGAATAACTCCGCTTGAAACACCGAACAACAGTCGTGAAGTTTGAGCTTTTTAGTGGAAATATGTTTATTGGAATCAATTATGTAGACGGCGGCGCCCACCTTACCATCGTGTTTGCTGCCGTCAGTGTAAATTTGGACGGCAGAGTCGGGAACGATGGTGCCGACGTCTTCTTGGGAAAGAATGCTAGAAAATTGGATCCCAACTCGGTCGGATGGGTGAAGAAGTTTAGAGGGGTGTGTTAAAGCTTCAATAGGGGTGTCAGAGGGGAGGAAACCAGAGGTCCCCATGAATTTGGTGAGCTCGTTGTCAGCGAGTTCCCTTATTTTGGCGGGTAGAGGGGTGAGTCTCGCAAGAGAGATTGCAGTGGGGGTGTTAAGGGTTCGGAAGCCTTGGATAATTTTAATTGCGAAGAGTCTTTGTAAAGACAAGAATTTTTTGTTGACGTACTCGTATTCGAGAGCGTCAGACCATATGCTACCTGCGTAGCAGATTATGGGTTGTATTACTTGTTCATATATAATACGAACATTTTCTGGGTGGACGCCCCAAGTGGGCCTAATAAATAGCGTTAGCCTGTTGAGTAGTTTTTTGGCCTTATCTATTACATAATCACAATGTTTGATGAATCTGAGTTTTCTGTCTATGATGACACCGAGGTATTTGATCTCATTGACGAAGGGGAGGATACGGCCGTCGATGGTGATACTGCACCGGGTGGACTTGTTAGTGAAACCCATAATTTGGGTTTTGTCCGGCCCAAAGGTGAGTTTGACCGATGCACCCCAGTCAATAACCCGCGACAATGCCACATTAGTGACGCCCTCGAGTTCGCCCACTGTAACAGCGTGACAAATGAGGAGGACGTCGTCGGCATACGCCTGAATGTGGCATCCCCTGGGGAGATCCGCTGACAAGAGTTCGTCCAGAATGATGTTCCACAGCGATGGGCCACATACGGATCCCTGTATGCAGCCCATCGTCATGGACTTGCTCACCTGGCAGTCAGCAAAGGATATTTCAACCCTACGGTCTTCAACATAGCTGAGAAGGGTGTTATAGATATTTTGGGGACATTTGGTCTTCCGAAGGCGTGCAAAGATTGCAGGCCACCAGGCGTGGTCGAAGGCTGCCCTGATATCGAGAGAGGCGGCAATCACCAGCTCTTTGCTAGCAATCGCCTGCCTCACGACGTCGAGGGCGCCATGAATGGCCTGGTGGGTGGAAGTGCGGAGTTTAAATCCGTATTGATGGGGAGATGAGGAAAAGGTTGTGTCGAGGTGGTAGGTTAGTCTGTTGGTGAGTAGTTTTTCAAACAGTTTTCCGAATACATTAATGAGTCCAATGGGTCTGAATGAGGAGGGCGACGAATAATCAGTTCGGCCCTGTTTTGGGATGATTTTAGCTGTTGCAACTTTCCAAGTTATGGGAAAGTAATTGAGTGTAAGGCATCTGTTGAGGATATCAGTGATAATATGAGGAAACAATGTCACAAATTGCAAGCATATATCGGCAGTAAGATGGTCAGTGCCGGGGGCTCTTTTGTGATTCATGCATTTAATGCATTCGGAAATCTCAGTGAAAGTGAAGGGAGGGTCCAAAGGAGTATCAAGGGGTTGGTGCATAAGAAGTCTGGTGTGTTTTTGTCCGTCGGTGTGGTCAGGGGAGTCGTCAGGGTAAAATTTGTTGAGGAGGGCCAGGGCAGTGTCACTGGAGTTAGTGGTGAAGGATCCGTCATCTAGCTTCAAGGTGGAAGGGGGCTGCCGTAGTGGGGGAGTCTTAATTATGCGATTCGTGACCGAATACACATCCTCTTTTTTCTGCTTGTTGCAGAACTCGCGGAAGTGTTCGGTGGATGCGGCACGAATCGCATCGTTGTACTCCCCACGAACTCTGAGGTTCTCGGCGACTAGATCCTCCATAGGGCGGTGGCGCCTGCGGCTATTCACCATGCGATGGTGTATAGCGAGAACCCTATGCTTAATAGCCTCGAGTTCATCGCTCCACCAAGGGGCACGGTGCTGGTACGGAGATTTGCGAGGTAAAAGTTTGTCGCAAGCTCGCTGAATGCTCGAAGTCATTTGGTTGATGTATGACTCGATTTCAGGGGGGGAGAAGGTGGTGATAGGGGCAGTGACATTGAGACTGCTGCTCACTTCCTGGGAGAACCGATCCGACAAAAGGTCCCACCTGGTGTCGGTAGTATTGTACCGGTACGTGGACGATTTAAGGTTCTTCGTAGGGGGGGAATTGCCAAGAGAAAGTTCAAAAGTGATGGCATGGTGTTCAGTGGACGGGCAGATGGCAGAGTCCACTGACCAAGAGTCCACTGACCAGTTGGAAACGCGTACTTGTTCGGTGTTATCTATGAGTGTGATGTCGATGATGGAGGTGCGGATGTTATTATGTGTGGTTGTAACAAATGTGGGCGTATTGCCCACATTACAAATGTGTAGGTTATGGTGTAGTATCATGTCCAAGACGCGATTCCCCCGCCTATTGTTAAATGGGGAGCCCCACATAGTGTGCCACCCATTAAAATCGCCACACACCAAGTGTACCGAGCCGGAAGTCCTCTCCAAGAAAGTGGCCAGTTTGAGGAGTGTACCGTTGCTGTCGTTTCGAGGTTCGATGTATACTGAGACCAGATATACAGTGCGATTACCTCTGGAGTTAATTTTTACGATTGTGAGATTGGAGTCAGAGAATTCCGAGCACCCTAAAGTGCTGCCCAGATTTTCTCTGACCAGAATGGAGGTTTTAGAGGTGGAGGCAGCCTGGGGGAATTGATATACAAGATATCCAGGGAAGATTCCCATCTGCCGCCCCGCACCGGTATAAGGCTCTGAAAGAAATACAAAGTCGGGTGTAGAGTTGTTTGTGTGTGTTTTAAGTTCGTGTGTGGCATTTCTGCCACGCCCAAGATTTATTTGCAGACATTTATATGTGTGTAGAGTAGTGTTTGAATATGTTGTGCGTGTATGGTGTGTCATGTTTGTGCGATTATGATCCATAATCAATCCTCAGTTTAAGTTTGTCGAGGGCTTGGATATATCTTGGGCAAGTTGAAGATGTGGCGCTATGTTTTGAGTTGCATGGACGGTTGTATTTCTTACCGAACATTACGCAGTTATAACAGTCGGTAGCCTTGGTGTCTTTTTTGACTGGACAGTCCTTGTACACGTGGGTGAGGGAGGCGCAGTGGGAGCAGATGGTCTTATCAGCCGTGCAGTTCTTGCGAGTGTGCCCGAACTGCAGGCATGTGTAACAGTGAAGGAGTGGGGCGTATTCCTCAACATGGACCCGCTGGTGGTCCACATTTACCTTGCCCAATTTGATAATAGACCTCCATAGAGGAGGTGAGACCACAAAGACGGCGTTGTATAGTTGGTCGTTCCGATTTCCCCTTTTAAATCGGAAGACGAAGTCAGAGGCTGCGTGAGTGGATAGATTGTTCTGTTTGAGAATGATACTGGAGAGGTCCTCACAGGGGACCTCAATGGGAATGCCCTTAACGACTAACATGGGTTTTAGTTTTTTAGACTTCTCGGCAGAGATGTCAGCTGCCTTGTCTATTTTTTTGAGAGTGATGTCTCTTTGGGCCTCGTTGTCAAACTCGACCCTGAGTTTATTGTTGGATACAAACTTGATCTCCGATGGTGAGAAATTAGTATCTCGGAAGGTAACTCCCGAGCGGAAGAGTTTAAGGGTGTCATTGGGGGTAATAACTTCCTTAGTGGAAGAGACAATTATTGCTGGTTTGGAGGTGGGAATTTTGGGGGGGGTGGCTTGGGCCTGGGTTTGAGTCTTAGCGGCTGAGGCATAAGACTGACGGGGGGGTTGGGGGGATGAAAGAGGGGAGATGGTCTTTTTAAGGGAGGCTATTTCGGTCCTGAGGGCCTTTGTGACCTCTGAGATTATGGTTTGTTTGAGAGTTTCTTGGGTGTCAGGGTGGGAAAGTTGGGGTGCAGCCGGGGAGGGAGAAACTTTATACGCTGCTATCTCATCGAAGATTCGAAGGATAGAGGTTTTGTTTTCCTTCTTTAAGCTCTTCCCTTCAGAGATGAGCCTGCGGCAGTCATTAAGTTTGTCGAGTACAAATGAGTGAAAAGAGTCAATGGCAGGGGGGGTGGTGTCCGAGTTGGAGGTGGGTTGGGAAGGGAGAGCATCCCCGGTCGATCCCGCTGTGTCAATATCGTTAAGCCCCTCCTCGTCTGAGAGTATCAGAGAGTCGGTGCTCCCTAATATGACTTTCGAAGCCCTCGTAATGCGGGCAGAAGAGTTTGGGCCCCCAGGGGGGGGCATAGATGAGGCCATTTTAGGCCCAGAACCTTAAAGGGGGCCAAGCAGATGGGGTGATTCTAACCTTTGGTGAAAAGGGAGAGGGGGGGTACTGTTCTAAACAATAAAATGTTAGTTCCCAAGATAAAATCTAGAAAGAAAAGAAGAAAAACTGTGAAAAACAAAAAAAGAGGAGGGGGGGAGGGGGGGTCTATGTATATGTGTAATGTGTAATATATATTAAAACTAAAACAAGAACAAAAAACAAGAATTTATGAAAAATGCGCGAAAAAGTGCCTGATGGTAAGCAAAATCCGAGGAGTTCGGAGACGGGACAAAGTGGCCCTATTAAGGGGGGATGTGTACTATCCAAATGTGGTAGGGCCCCTACCAGGGCTGGTAAGGTCAGGGAGATATCAAAATAATAAGTGAAAAATTTGAGGGTAGGGGGACCAGACCAGGTCCAATCAATGTGTTACCCCTACGTTTCTATACTAGACTGAACTCAGATTTACGATAAAATGCTTGGTTCCAGAGATATGAGGGAAACCAAGTTGGAGTAAGGGTGACCTGATAAAAATAATTAATTAAACTATTGAAAAGTGAAAACCAGAGGGTGTAAATTGACCAAAACCAAGTTATCCCGGCTTGGGTTTAAAGAAATACAATACCCGGCCACAAAAGGTATGGTTAAACTAATAAAAAACTAAAAAGGGGGCAAATCAAAATTGGGGGGGGGGGATGTGGAGGTAGACTATGCCCGAGCTGGGTTAGAAATACTATACGATAGTATAGTATTTCTTATCCGGTGTTAAAAACGCTCTATCTCTAACGGTTAGGTTAGGTTAGGTTAGGTTAGGTTAGGTTAGGTTAGGTTAGGTTAGGT
Organism: Acronicta leporina; assembly: GCA_947256265.1. Lineage (NCBI taxonomy): Eukaryota > Metazoa > Arthropoda > Insecta > Lepidoptera > Noctuidae > Acronicta > Acronicta leporina. Next base: position 63,795 of record OX366537.1, on the reverse strand, counting down.
TAGGTTAGGTTAGGTTAGGTTAGGTTAGGTTAGGTTAGGTTAGGTTAGGTTAGGTTAGGTTAGGTTAGGTTAGGTTAGGTTAGGTTAGGTTAGGTTAGGTTAGGTTAGGTTAGGTTAGGTTAGGTTAGGTTAGGTTAGGTTAGGTTAGGTTAGGTTAGGTTAGGTTAGGTTAGGTTAGGTTAGGTTAGGTTAGGTTAGGTTAGGTTAGGTTAGGTTAGGTTAGGTTAGGTTAGGTTAGGTTAGGTTAGGTTAGGTTAGGTTAGGTTAGGTTAGGTTAGGTTAGGTTAGGTTAGGTTAGGTTAGGTTAGGTTAGGTTAGGTTAGGTTAGGTTAGGTTAGGTTAGGTTAGGTTAGGTTAGGTTAGGTTAGGTTAGGTTAGGTTAGGTTAGGTTAGGTTAGGTTAGGTTAGGTTAGGTTAGGTTAGGTTAGGTTAGGTTAGGTTAGGTTAGGTTAGGTTAGGTTAGGTTAGGTTAGGTTAGGTTAGGTTAGGTTAGGTTAGGTTAGGTTAGGTTAGGTTAGGTTAGGTTAGGTTAGGTTAGGTTAGGTTAGGTTAGGTTAGGTTAGGTTAGGTTAGGTTAGGTTAGGTTAGGTTAGGTTAGGTTAGGTTAGGTTAGGTTAGGTTAGGTTAGGTTAGGTTAGGTTTTTTTTTTTTTTAAGTATGTTATATGGAAAAAGGAAAGGGTAACGCTAAGTATACGTCTGCGCCTTTCCTATGTGATAGAAGATAAGAGAAAAGGGTTTGAGAGAGATTGGGTAAGAATGATGTGAGTGGGTAGGAGTAGATGGATATATATAATTATATATAATAAATAAAACACTATGACCCCCTTTATTGCACAAAGCAGCAAGTGGTTAGCCTGCTAAATTGTGCCGTAGAGGAGGGCACTTGTAGAGAAGTAGGGGTAAATAAATGTAGACAAAAAAGAAGAAAAATAATATTTTTGGTTTTTTGGTTTTTTAGAATATTTTTGTGTTTTTGTGGTTTTTACATAACTATAAAAGAAGCTTATTCTAAGACAATAAAAATCTTATAACTAATAAACTTAAATCTAGATAACTGTAAAGGACCATTATACTATATACAGAGGGTTGCCCCAAAGTGTTATTGTATAAGAAAAGATTGTGTATAAGTAAAAGTGAGAGAAGTATAGAATGTGATGTTGCGAATTGTAAAATATTTACAGTGGTCCTTTACATGGAACTTAAATCTAGACACAGTTATATACAGAAAGAACATTGAAAATAGTGTGTAGTAGAGAGGTAAGTGTGTGAGAGACAAAGTGAGTCCGCAAAAGCGGCGCCTGAGACAGGCATACAACAAGGCGCGGTAGGCAACCTGAAAACGGAATTTAACTGGACAGTGAAGAGGGGGGAGGTGAGGAGACACCAGCAGGAGGCCCCTGTATGCCGCCCCACACAAACGTCAGGCATAAGTGAAGTAACAATCGGGTTTGGGTAGAGTGTGAGTGGATAGTATAATGTGTGGCATAAGCCACGCCCAAGATTATTATGATTTGTAAGGTTGATGAATTTGATAAGTTAATGTGTATGTTGTGTGTATGTGTGTGTTTGTATGACTATGGTCCATAGTCGATCCTTAGTTTAAGTTTGTTTAGGGCATGAACCAAACGAGGGCAAGTGGATGAGGTAGCACTGTGTTTTGTATTACATGGCCGATTGTACTTTTTTACGAACTGCACACAATTGTAGCAGTCCGTTGCCTTGTTGTCCCTTTTTACAGGGCAGTCCTTATAGACGTGTGTGAGGGACGAGCAATGCGAGCAGATGGTTTTGTCGGCCGTACAGTTCTTCCGGGTATGGCCGAACTGCAGGCAAGAGTAACATTGGAGGAGCGGGGAATACTCCTCAACATGGACCCGCTGGTGGTCCAAATTAACCCTCCCAAAACTGAGAAGTTTTCTCCATAAGGGAGGGGACACCACGAAGACAGCGTTATATAGGTCGTCATTTCGGTTGCCCCTTTTGAACCGAAAGACTATGTCGGTGAGTTTGTGTGAGAGTTGGAGACCGTTTTGCTCGAGAATTATGGTTGAGAGTTCCTCAGTGGGAATCTCGTTAGGGATTCCCTTAGCCACCAGCATGGGTTTTAGTTTTTTAGATTTCTCGGCAGACAAATTGGCTGCCTCGAAATTCACTTTATGAAGGGCAATGTCCCGTGCACCCTCGCTGTCAAATTCGACCCTAAGCTTGTTGTTAGAGACGAATTTGACATCAGAGGGGCAGAAGTTTGTGTCCCGGAAGGTTACTTCCGAGCGAAAGATTTTGAGAGTCTCCTTAGGGGCGACCACCTCCTTCTTAGAAGAGACGATGATCGCCGGCTTGGAGGTTGGTAAAACTGGGGGGATGGCAGGGCGTGGGGTTTGGCACATGGCTTCGACGGCAGCGGCGTACGACGACGGCCGAGTGGATTGAGTGGTTTGAGAGGGGGCAGGGGCAGGGGGGGTAAGGGTCTTAGTAAGGTTGGCAATCTCAGCCTTCATTGCCTTAGTGACTTCGGAGATAATGCTCTCCTTGAGGCTTTCCTGACTTTTGGTGTCAGGGATAGATGGTGGTGGTGCAGCCCGGATGGGGGTGGGAGCAGGGAAGCGAGGATAAGTTAAAATCTGCTCAAAGATGTAGAGAATAGAATTCTTATTCTCTTTTTTAAGGCTCTTGCCCTCTGTGAGAAGTTTCTTGCATTGGGTGATCTTTTCCTTTAAAAAGTCGCGCAAGCATTCATCAAGTGGATTGATGTTAGCGGTGTTGAAATCGATGTTAGGGGTGGGCGGGCGATAGGCCTCTCTGACAGATGGCTCGTAGAACATCTCGCCGAGTCCCTCCTCATCTGACAAAATCAGAGAGTCGAAGCTCCCGGCGAGCTGCCTGCTTGCTGCTTTGTAGGCTGAGAATACCTCAGCAGAGGATTTAGAGCCCCCAGGGGGGGGCTTGTGTGAGGCCATTTTAGGCCTAGATCCCTAAGTGGGGGCCAGAAAAAGGGGTTGGTGCTGTCCTCCTGTCGTAAATGAGGGCGGGGAGTCTGAATCTAAGCAATGTTATACTAGTTCCCAAGATGTATGCTAAAAGATATACAAAAATTGAGAAAAAAGCAAAAAATGAGGAGGGGAGGAAGGGGTAATGTATGTGAATAGAGTGTGTACAGTGTACTTAAACTATTACAGAACTGAAAAACTAAAAATTATAAGAAAAAACGCGAAAAGTGCCTGATGATGAACAGGGTTAGGTTAGGTTAGGTTAGGTTAGGTTAGGTTAGGTTAGGTTAGGTTAGGTTAGGTTAGGTTAGGTTAGGTTAGGTTAGGTTAGGTTAGGTTAGGTTAGGTTAGGTTAGGTTAGGTTAGGTTAGGTTAGGTTAGGTTAGGTTAGGTTAGGTTAGGTTAGGTTAGGTTAGGTTAGGTTAGGTTAGGTTAGGTTAGGTTAGGTTAGGTTAGGTTAGGTTAGGTTAGGTTAGGTTAGGTTAGGTTAGGTTAGGTTAGGTTAGGTTAGGTTAGGTTAGGTTAGGTTAGGTTAGGTTAGGTTAGGTTAGGTTAGGTTAGGTTAGGTTAGGTTAGGTTAGGTTAGGTTAGGTTAGGTTAGGTTAGGTTAGGTTAGGTTAGGTTAGGTTAGGTTAGGTTAGGTTAGGTTAGGTTAGGTTAGGTTAGGTTAGGTTAGGTTAGGTTAGGTTAGGTTAGGTTAGGTTAGGTTAGGTTAGGTTAGGTTAGGTTAGGTTAGGTTAGGTTAGGTTAGGTTAGGTTAGGTTAGGTTAGGTTAGGTTAGGTTAGGTTAGGTTAGGTTAGGTTAGGTTAGGTTAGGTTAGGTTAGGTTAGGTTAGGTTAGGTTAGGTTAGGTTAGGTTAGGTTAGGTTAGGTTAGGTTAGGTTAGGTTAGGTTAGGTTAGGTTAGGTTAGGTTAGGTTAGGTTAGGTTAGGTTAGGTTAGGTTAGGTTAGGTTAGGTTAGGTTAGGTTAGGTTAGGTTAGGTTAGGTTAGGTTAGGTTAGGTTAGGTTAGGTTAGGTTAGGTTAGGTTAGGTTAGGTTAGGTTAGGTTAGGTTAGGTTAGGTTAGGTTAGGTTAGGTTAGGTTAGGTTAGGTTAGGTTAGGTTAGGTTAGGTTAGGTTAGGTTAGGTTAGGTTAGGTTAGGTTAGGTTAGGTTAGGTTAGGTTAGGTTAGGTTAGGTTAGGTTAGGTTAGGTTAGGTTAGGTTAGGTTAGGTTAGGTTAGGTTAGGTTAGGTTAGGTTAGGTTAGGTTAGGTTAGGTTAGGTTAGGTTAGGTTTTTTTTTTTAAGTATGTTATATGGAAAAAGGAAAGGGTAACGCTAAGTATACGTCTGCGCCTTTCCTATGTGAGAGAAGATAAGAGAAAAGGGTTTGAGAGAGATTGGGTGAGAATGATGTGAGTGGGTAGGAGTAGATGGATATATATAATTATATGTAATAAATAAAACACTATGACCCCCTTTATTGCACAAAGCAGCAAGCTGTTAGCCTGCTAAATTGTGCCGTAGAGGAGGGCACTTGTAGAGAAGTAGGGGTAAATAAATGTAGACAAAGAAGAAAAATAATATTTTTGGTTTTTGGTTTTTAGTATGTTTTTGTGTTTTTGTGGTTTTTACATAACTATAAAAAAAGCTTATTCTAAGACAATAAAAATCTTATATCTAATAAACTTAAATCTAGATAACTGTAAAGGACCATTATACTATATAGAGTGGGTTGTCCCAAAGTGTAAATGTAAAAGAAAAGATTATGTACAAGTGTAAGTGAAAGAAGTATAAGGTGTGAGATTGTGAATTGTAGAATATTTACAGTGGTCCTTTACATGGAACTTAAATCTAGACACAGTTATGTACAATGAAAGACAATAGAGTATAAAGTGTGAAGTAGTGAGGTGAGTGTGTGAGAGCAAGAAATTGAGTGCGCTATGGCAGCGCCGAGGGCAGAAACGCAGCAAGGCGTGGAAATGAATACGGGTGAGAGGGGGAGGTTAGGAAACATCAGCGGGGGGTCCCTATCTGCCGCCCCACACAAACGCAAGGCACGAGTAAGAATACAAATCGGGATTGTAAAGTATAAGATTATAGTGTGATGTGTGGCAAAAGCCACGCCCAAGATTTATTATTGTGTGTGTAAGGAATATGAGAATGGTTAGGTTTTTATGTGAGTTGTGTAAGTGTTTGTATAACTATGGTCCATAGTCAATCCTTAGTTTGAGTTTATTAAGGGCATGAACCAATCTAGGGCAAGTCGATGAGGTGGCACTGTGTTTAGTGTTACATGGCCGATTGTATTTTTTGACGAACTGCACACAATTGTAGCAGTCCGTTGCCTTATTGTCCCTTTTTACAGGGCAGTCCTTATATACGTGTGTGAGGGACGAGCAGTGCGAGCAGATGGTTTTGTCGGCCGTACAGTTCTTCCGGGTATGGCCGAACTGCAGGCAAGAGTAGCATTGGAGGAGCGGGGAATACTCCTCAACATGGACCCGCTGGTGGTCCAAATTAACCCTCCCAAAACTGAGAAGCTTTCTCCATAAGGGAGGGGACACCACGAAGACAGCGTTATATAAGTCGTCATTTCGGTTGCCCCTTTTGAACCGAAAGACTATGTCGGTGAGTTTGTGTGAAAGTTGGAGACCGTTTTGCTCAAGAATTATGGTTGAGAGTTCCTCAGTGGGAATCTCGTTAGGGATTCCCTTAGCCACCAGCATGGGTTTTAGTTTTTTAGATTTCTCGGCAGACAAATTGGCTGCCTCGAAATTAACTTTATGGAGGGCAATATCCCGTGCACCTTCGCTGTCAAACTCGACCCTAAGCTTGTTGTTAGAGACGAATTTGACATCAGAGGGGCAGAAGTTTGTGTCCCGGAAGGTTACTTCCGAGCGAAAGATTTTGAGAGTCTCCTTAGGGGCGACCACCTCCTTCTTAGAAGAGACGATGATCGCCGGCTTGGAGGTTGGTAAAACTGGGGGGATGGCAGGGCGTGGGGTTTGGCACATGGCTTCGACGGCAGCGGCGTACGACGACGGCCGGGTGGGTTGAGTGGTTTGAGAGGAGGCAGGGGCAGAGGGGGCAAGGGTCTTAGTTAGGTTGGCAATCTCAGCCTTCATAGCCTTTGTTACCTCGGAGATGATACTCTCCTTGAGGCTTTCTTGACTCTTAGGGTCAGGAATAGATGGTGGTGGTGCAGCAACGATGGGGGTGGGAGCAGGAAAGCGAGTATAGGCCAAAATCTGCTCAAAGATAGAGAGAATAGAATTCTTATTCTCTTTTTTAAGGCTTTTGCCCTCTGTGAGAAGTGTCTTGCATTCTGCGATTTTCTCCTTTAAAAAGGCGCGCAAGCATTCATCAAGTGGATTGATGTTGTTTGTGGTGTTAGAATCGGTGTTAGGGGTGGGCGGGCGATGAGCCTCTCTGGCAGATGGCTCGTAAAACATCTCGCCGAGTCCCTCCTCGTCTGACAAAATCAGAGAGTCGAAGCTCCCGGCGAGCTGCCTGCTAGCTGCCTTGTAGGCTGAGAATACCTCAGCAGAGGATTTAGAGCCCCCAGGGGGGGGCTTGTGTGAGGCCATTTTAGGCCTAGATCCCTAAGTGGGGGCCAGAAAAAGGGGTTGGTGCTGTCCTCCTGTGGTAAAAGAGGTGGGGGAATCTGAATCTAAACAATGCTAGACTAGTTCCCAAGATGTATGCTAAAAAATATACAAAAGTTGAGAAAAAACAAAAAATGAAGAGGGGAAAGGGGGGGTAATATGTGTGAATGGAGTGTGTACAGTGTACTTAAACTATTACAGAATTAAAAACTAAGAAATTATTAGAAAAAACGCGAAAAGTGCCTGATGCTTAACGGAATCCGAGGAGTTCGGAGACGGGACAAAGTGGCCCTATAGAGGGAGGATGTCTACTAGCCAAATGTGGTAGGGCCCCTACCAGGGCTGGTAAGGTCAGGGAGATATCAAAATAATAAGTGAAAAATTTGAGGGTAGGGGGACCGGACCAGGTCCAATCAATGTGTTACCCCTACGTTTCTATACTGAACTGAACTCAGAATTACGATAAATTGCTTGGTTCCAAAGATATGAGAGGAACCAAGTTGGAGTAAGGGTGACCTGATAAAATAATTAATTAAACTATTGAAAAGTAAAAACCAGAGGGTGTAACTTGACCAAAACCAAGTTATCCCGGCTTGGGTTTAAAGAAATACAATACCCGACCACAAAAGGTATGGTTAAACTAATAAAAACTAAAAAGGGGAAAATTGAAATTTGGGGGGGGGGGATGTGGAGGTAGACTATGCCCGAGCTGGGTTAGGAATACTATACGATAGTATAGTATTCCTTAGCCGGTGTTAAAAACGCTCTATCTGTAGCCGTTCCCGAGATACGGGGGTTTTTAGGGGGCGCGCGAGTCGGCGACGCGTTAGCGACGTGTTCCTCGCTCTAAATTACGGGACAAAATTATTGAAAATTACTCCTCAGAAAAAGCTATGTATCTTCGGAACCCTGATGGGTAGGTTTGTGCGGGTGGTACCTACAGATAGCTGAGGGTGTCCCGCACAAATCCAGATACTTCAACCCAACGCGACCCACTGGGGTAAGCAGGAATAAGCGCGCAAAGTTACCGAAGATTTTTGACAAAAAATTTGGAAAAAATTTGAATTAAAATGAATAACTATTGAAATAATAGACTTAAAAATACGGTGAAAATTGATTATTGAAGGGGAGAATGTCCCCTACCTGAAAATGTAACTAAAAACTACCTCACTCACACCCAGGAGTAGAGACTAGGGAAAGTCTGGAAATTCAGGCAAAAAACTAGTGTCACAGACTTTTGTCAGTAACTCCGTATCCCTTAAGAGTAGGTGGTGAAGGTGGGTACCTCCGGATAGCCAAAGGAGTCACCTACACCACTAAATATGGGGAACTAACCCGACGTGCCTGTGGGCCGAAGTTTTCGGTCGGGAAGTTGACGGAGTTAAAAACTCGTGAAAAAATTTTAAATGAAAAGTGCTAGGGGGAAAAATGCTATAACTACGTTAATTTACGTGCTAGAAACAAAATAAAAACTAGTATATAAATGGGACAGTCTAAGCTATAAAATGAGATATTAATATCTAGCGCGTCTATGATCCTGAAAGTAGGAATGGGGGGCAAAGTGGGAAGTCTGAAAATTCTGACGAAAAATTAGTGTTCCAGACTTTAGCCAGTTACTCCGTATCCCTGATGAGAAGGTGGTGAAGGTGGGTACCTCCGGATAGCCGAAGAAGTCACCTACACCACTAAATATGGGGAACTAACCCGACGTGCCTGTGGGCCGAAGTTTTTGGTCGGGAAGTTGGCGAAGTAAAAGACTTATGAAAATTTTTAAAAGAAAAGTGTATGAGGGAAAAATGCTGTAACTACGTTAATTTTAGTGGTAAAAACAAAATAAAAACTGTTATGGAAAGGGGAGGACCTGTACTATATAATAGAACAATAAAATATTGCGCGTCTCTAAACCCGAAAGTACAAATGAGGGGCAAAATGGGACAAGTGAAAATAGTAGGCACAAATTCGCGTTCAAGGACACGGCGTCTAACTCCGTAACCCGGATGGGTAGGTATATGGGACAAAAAGTACCCTATACTAGAAGGTCTAATCTACAAATTTAGGTGTTCAAAATTTGGGGCACGTGCCTAGGAGCCGAAGTTTCGGTCCTCAAAAATGACGGAGTTTGGCGCCAATGTCAAAAACAACAGAGTTACAAAAACTAAGATATCTTAGGAACTAAACAACATAAAATTAAAAACTAAAAAGCACTAGATAGTCCACTAAATTGTCTATTTTACCTTATAGTCCAAAGGGGGTCTTACCCGATAGCTAAGACCCCAAAAGTGGCATGAAAGTTCAGAGTGTCAAATTGAAAATAGTTTATGGTGGTTTTGGGGTCCAAGACCCTCGAAAACCAAAGCTTGTGATATAGATTATAGTAGAGGACTACATAGGGAGTAAGAATCTGTAGTTAGAATTTACCTAACTAGCTCCAGAAGGGAGTTAGTACTTTAGGTCTTAACTTTAAAAGGGCTATAACTTGGTCATTTATGAGTGGATGGAAGGCAAACTTTGTGAGTACATAGAGGGGGTTAATACGCTTCTAATGGTGTACAAAAATGCATATGTTACCGCTTTAGTTTTCGAGCGCCGGACGAAAAACACTTTCCGGGCCCTCCCAAAAGTAGGTCTTGCGCGATCCTACTTCAGGGGGATACCGGAGGGTCACTGTCACAACACTATCACGTCCGCGGCACTTTTACACGTCTTTTGACACTAAAACCATGTTTGTAAGTCTTATATAGCCACTTTTATGAATTTTTTCGACACGAGCGCTTGCTACATCGACCGTTCCCGGCGCCAGAACATCGCGGACTGGTTAGGTTAGGTTAGGTTAGGTTAGGTTAGGTTAGGTTAGGTTAGGTTTTTTTTTTTTTTTAAAGTATGATATATGGAAAAGAAAAGGGTAACGCTAAGAATACGTCTGCGCCTTTTCTATGTGAAAGAAGATCAAAAAGGGTTTGAGAGAGAGTTGGTGAGAAATGTGTGGGAGTGGGCAGGAAAGATGGAAATATATACATATAAATAATAAATAAAACACTATGACCCCCTTTATTGCACAAAGCAGCAAGTGGTAAGCCTGCTAAATTGTGCCGTAGAGGGGGGCACTTGTAGAGAAGTGGGAGAGAAATAACAGAGACGTAAAAAGTATATATTTATGTTTTTGGGTTTTTTGGTTTTTGTATTTTTTTTGGTTTTTTGGTTTTTGCATACAATAAAAAAGCTTAAAGTAAGAATACAAAGTCTTAACACTAATAAACTTAATTCTAGACATACAGGATCATAGAGAGAGTATTTACAAAGTAAAAGGTGGAGAAATTAAATACAAATTGTGAAAGGTTGTGAGGTATGTGTTACAATGATCCTGTAGTAGGTGACTTACATCTAGAACATTATATACAAAATTTGGGTGTGGTGTTAATGATGTGTGTGTAAAAAAAAAGCGTGTGTGAGAGTAGATGGTGTGAGTGCGCTTGGTGACGCCGGGAGTGAAGTCGATGGAAGGAGCGAAGGGAAAAGGTCAGATATGAGATGTTATATAAGGAATGCTAACTATTGAAATGTTTGAGTTCCCTTACGATTGTGTGGATATGACTGTGGAAACTGTCAACAGTGCCAGAGCGTTCCAACACAATCTTCATGTCGAAGGGGTCGCTGACATTGAGAGGGGCAATGGCTAGATAATCAGCTCTAGAGGAAGCAAACCTCGGACATTCGCGCACAAGGTGACGCATCGACTGAATTGTCACACCGTCACAAGGGCACTTATCGTCCAGAGCGATCTTAAACCTGTAAAGGTACTCTTTATGGTATCCATGATTAGAGAGGTATTGTGTGACCGCAAAGTTTGGCCTGACTACTTTAAGATAAGATTTTAGGTCGTCATAGGTAGGGATAATAGTTTTGATATAGGTCGAATTGTTGTACAATTCGGCCGAAGACTGTGAAGACAGGTCACGGTTGCAGAGTTTTATGTGGCTGGTGGGGATGTGAAAATAGTCAGGCGTACGGTGAAGTAGAGCAGCCGATTTGGCTGCCGTATCCGCCGCCTCATTTCCAGCAATGCCAATATGAGACTTAATCCAGGCGAACTCGACAGTCAGACCAGCCGATGTGGCCTCATGAACGAGGCGGTGAATGGAAGTGACAAAATGGTTACAACTATTGGGGTTTGATATTTCAGTCAAGCCTGATTTACAGTCGGACAGAATTACTGAGTGTGGGACTTTGCTGTCAAGTATCCAGCGGCAGGAGTATTCAATAGCGAATAACTCCGCTTGAAACACCGAACAACAGTCGTGAAGTTTGAGCTTTTTAGTGGAAATATGTTTATTGGAATCAATTATGTAGACGGCGGCGCCCACCTTACCATCGTGTTTGCTGCCGTCAGTGTAAATTTGGACGGCAGAGTCGGGAACGATGGTGCCGACGTCTTCTTGGGAAAGAATGCTAGAAAATTGGATCCCAACTCGGTCGGATGGGTGAAGAAGTTTAGAGGGGTGTGTTAAAGCTTCAATAGGGGTGTCAGAGGGGAGGAAACCAGAGGTCCCCATGAATTTGGTGAGCTCGTTGTCAGCGAGTTCCCTTATTTTGGCGGGTAGAGGGGTGAGTCTCGCAAGAGAGATTGCAGTGGGGGTGTTAAGGGTTCGGAAGCCTTGGATAATTTTAATTGCGAAGAGTCTTTGTAAAGACAAGAATTTTTTGTTGACGTACTCGTATTCGAGAGCGTCAGACCATATGCTACCTGCGTAGCAGATTATGGGTTGTATTACTTGTTCATATATAATACGAACATTTTCTGGGTGGACGCCCCAAGTGGGCCTAATAAATAGCGTTAGCCTGTTGAGTAGTTTTTTGGCCTTATCTATTACATAATCACAATGTTTGATGAATCTGAGTTTTCTGTCTATGATGACACCGAGGTATTTGATCTCATTGACGAAGGGGAGGATACGGCCGTCGATGGTGATACTGCACCGGGTGGACTTGTTAGTGAAACCCATAATTTGGGTTTTGTCCGGCCCAAAGGTGAGTTTGACCGATGCACCCCAGTCAATAACCCGCGACAATGCCACATTAGTGACGTCCTCGAGTTCGCCCACTGTAACAGCGTGACAAATGAGGAGGACGTCGTCGGCATACGCCTGAATGTGGCATCCCCTGGGGAGATCCGCTGACAAGAGTTCGTCCAGAATGATGTTCCACAGCGATGGGCCACATACGGATCCCTGTATGCAGCCCATCGTCATGGACTTGCTCACCTGGCAGTCAGCAAAGGATATTTCAACCCTACGGTCTTCAACACAGCTGAGAAGGGTGTTATAGATATTTTGGGGACATTTGGTCTTCCGAAGGCGTGCAAAGATTGCAGGCCACCAGGCGTGGTCGAAGGCTGCCCTGATATCGAGAGAGGCGGCAATCACCAGCTCTTTGCTAGCAATCGCCTGCCTCACGACGTCGAGGGCGCCATGAATGGCCTGGTGGGTGGAAGTGCGGAGTTTAAATCCGTATTGATGGGGAGATGAGGAAAAGGTTGTGTCGAGGTGGTAGGTTAGTCTGTTGGTGAGTAGTTTTTCAAACAGTTTTCCGAATACATTAATGAGTCCAATGGGTCTGAATGAGGAGGGCGACGAATAATCAGTTCGGCCCTGTTTTGGGATGATTTTAGCTGTTGCAACTTTCCAAGTTATGGGAAAGTAATTGAGTGTAAGGCATCTGTTGAGGATATCAGTGATAATATGAGGAAACAATGTCACAAATTGCAAGCATATATCGGCAGTAAGATGGTCAGTGCCGGGGGCTCTTTTGTGATTCATGCATTTAATGCATTCGGAAATCTCAGTGAAAGTGAAGGGAGGGTCCAAAGGAGTATCAAGGGGTTGGTGCATAAGAAGTCTGGTGTGTTTTTGTCCGTCGGTGTGGTCAGGGGAGTCGTCAGGGTAAAATTTGTTGAGGAGGGCCAGGGCAGTGTCACTGGAGTTAGTGGTGAAGGATCCGTCATCTAGCTTCAAGGTGGAAGGGGGCTGCCGTAGTGGGGGAGTCTTAATTATGCGATTCGTGACCGAATACACATCCTCTTTTTTCTGCTTGTTGCAGAACTCGCGGAAGTGTTCGGTGGATGCGGCACGAATCGCATCGTTGTACTCCCCACGAACTCTGAGGTTCTCGGCGACTAGATCCTCCATAGGGCGGTGGCGCCTGCGGCTATTCACCATGCGATGGTGTATAGCGAGAACCCTATGCTTAATAGCCTCGAGTTCATCGCTCCACCAAGGGGCACGGTGCTGGTACGGAGATTTGCGAGGTAAAAGTTTGTCGCAAGCTCGCTGAATGCTCGAAGTCATTTGGTTGATGTATGACTCGATTTCAGGGGGGGAGAAGGTGGTGATAGGGGCAGTGACATTGAGACTGCTGCTCACTTCCTGGGAGAACCGATCCGACAAAAGGTCCCACCTGGTGTCGGTAGTATTGTACCGGTACGTGGACGATTTAAGGTTCTTCGTAGGGGGGGAATTGCCAAGAGAAAGTTCAAAAGTGATGGCATGGTGTTCAGTGGACGGGCAGATGGCAGAGTCCACTGACCAGTTGGAAACGCGTACTTGTTCGGTGTTATCTATGAGTGTGATGTCGATGATGGAGGTGCGGATGTTATTATGTGTGGTTGTAACAAATGTGGGCGTATTGCCCACATTACAAATGTGTAGGTTATGGTGTAGTATCATGTCCAAGACGCGATTCCCCCGCCTATTGTTAAATGGGGAGCCCCACATAGTGTGCCACCCATTAAAATCGCCACACACCAAGTGTACCGAACCGGAAGTCCTCTCCAAGAAAGTGGCCAGTTTGAGGAGTGTACCGTTGCTGTCGTTTCGAGGTTCGATGTATACTGAGACCAGATATACAGTGCGATTACCTCTGGAGTTAATTTTTACGATTGTGAGATTGGAGTCAGAGAATTCCGAGCACCCTAAAGTGCTGCCCAGATTTTCTCTGACCAGAATGGAGGTTTTAGAGGTGGAGGCAGCCTGGGGGAATTGATATACAAGATATCCAGGGAAGATTCCCATCTGCCGCCCCGCACCGGTATAAGGCTCTGAAAGAAATACAAAGTCGGGTGTAGAGTTGTTTGTGTGTGTTTTAAGTTCGTGTGTGGCATTTCTGCCACGCCCAAGATTTATTTGCAGACATTTATATGTGTGTAGAGTAGTGTTTGAATATGTTGTGCGTGTATGGTGTGTCATGTTTGTGCGATTATGATCCATAATCAATCCTCAGTTTAAGTTTGTCGAGGGCTTGGATATATCTTGGGCAAGTTGAAGATGTGGCGCTATGTTTTGAGTTGCATGGACGGTTGTATTTCTTACCGAACATTACGCAGTTATAACAGTCGGTAGCCTTGGTGTCTTTTTTGACTGGACAGTCCTTGTACACGTGGGTGAGGGAGGCGCAGTGGGAGCAGATGGTCTTATCAGCCGTGCAGTTCTTGCGAGTGTGCCCGAACTGCAGGCATGTGTAACAGTGAAGGAGTGGGGCGTATTCCTCAACATGGACCCGCTGGTGGTCCACATTTACCTTGCCCAATTTGATAATAGACCTCCATAGAGGAGGTGAGACCACAAAGACGGCGTTGTATAGTTGGTCGTTCCGATTTCCCCTTTTAAATCGGAAGACGAAGTCAGAGGCTGCGTGAGTGGATAGATTGTTCTGTTTGAGAATGATACTGGAGAGGTCCTCACAGGGGACCTCAATGGGAATGCCCTTAACGACTAACATGGGTTTTAGTTTTTTAGACTTCTCGGCAGAGATGTCAGCTGCCTTGTCTATTTTTTTGAGAGTGATGTCTCTTTGGGCCTCGTTGTCAAACTCGACCCTGAGTTTATTGTTGGATACAAACTTGATCTCCGATGGTGAGAAATTAGTATCTCGGAAGGTAACTCCCGAGCGGAAGAGTTTAAGGGTGTCATTGGGGGTAATAACTTCCTTAGTGGAAGAGACAATTATTGCTGGTTTGGAGGTGGGAATTTTGGGGGGGGTGGCTTGGGCCTGGGTTTGAGTCTTAGCGGCTGAGGCATAAGACTGACGGGGGGGTTGGGGGGATGAAAGAGGGGAGATGGTCTTTTTAAGGGAGGCTATTTCGGTCCTGAGGGCCTTTGTGACCTCTGAGATTATGGTTTGTTTGAGAGTTTCTTGGGTGTCAGGGTGGGAAAGTTGGGGTGCAGCCGGGGAGGGAGAAACTTTATACGCTGCTATCTCATCGAAGATTCGAAGGATAGAGGTTTTGTTTTCCTTCTTTAAGCTCTTCCCTTCAGAGATGAGCCTGCGGCAGTCATTAAGTTTGTCGAGTACAAATGAGTGAAAAGAGTCAATGGCAGGGGGGGTGGTGTCCGAGTTGGAGGTGGGTTGGGAAGGGAGAGCATCCCCGGTCGATCCCGCTGTGTCAATATCGTTAAGCCCCTCCTCGTCTGAGAGTATCAGAGAGTCGGTGCTCCCTAATATGACTTTCGAAGCCCTCGTAATGCGGGCAGAAGAGTTTGGGCCCCCAGGGGGGGGCATAGATGAGGCCATTTTAGGCCCAGAACCTTAAAGGGGGCCAAGCAGATGGGGTGATTCTAACCTTTGGTGAAAAGGGAGAGGGGGGGTACTGTTCTAAACAATAAAATGTTAGTTCCCAAGATAAAATCTAGAAAGAAAAGAAGAAAAACTGTGAAAAACAAAAAAGAGGAGGGGGGGAGGGGGGGTCTATGTATATGTGTAATGTGTAATATATATTAAAACTAAAACAAGAACAAAAAACAAGAATTTATGAAAAATGCGCGAAAAAGTGCCTGATGGTAAGCAAAATCCGAGGAGTTCGGAGACGGGACAAAGTGGCCCTATTAAGGGGGGATGTGTACTATCCAAATGTGGTAGGGCCCCTACCAGGGCTGGTAAGGTCAGGGAGATATCAAAATAATAAGTGAAAAATTTGAGGGTAGGGGGACCAGACCAGGTCCAATCAATGTGTTACCCCTACGTTTCTATACTAGACTGAACTCAGATTTACGATAAAATGCTTGGTTCCAGAGATATGAGGGAAACCAAGTTGGAGTAAGGGTGACCTGATAAAATAATTAATTAAACTATTGAAAAGTGAAAACCAGAGGGTGTAAATTGACCAAAACCAAGTTATCCCGGCTTGGGTTTAAAGAAATACAATACCCGGCCACAAAAGGTATGGTTAAACTAATAAAAAACTAAAAAGGGGGCAAATCAAAATTGGGGGGGGGGGATGTGGAGGTAGACTATGCCCGAGCTGGGTTAGAAATACTATACGATAGTATAGTATTTCTTATCCGGTGTTAAAAACGCTCTATCTCTAACCGTTCCCGAGATACGGGGGTTTTTAGGGGCGCGCGAGTCGGCGACGCGTTAGCGACGTGTTTCTCGCTCTAATTTTACGGGACAAAATTATTAAAATTACTCCTCAGAAAAACCTAAATAACTTCGCAACCCTGATGGGTAGGTTTGTGCGGGTGGTACCTACAGATAGCTGAAGGTGTCCCGCACAAAACCAGATACTTCAACCCAACGCGACCCGCTGGGGTAGGCAGGTATGTGCGCGCAAAGTTGACGAAGTTTTTGACAAAAAAATTTGGAAAAAATTTGAAATTAAGTTAATAACTATTGAAATAGTGAATTTAAAAATATGGTGAAAATTGGTTATTGAAGAGGAGGATGTCCCCTATCAGAAAATGTGATTGGAGACCACCTCACTCACACCCAGGGGCAGAGACTAGGGAAAGTCTGGAAATTCGGGCAAAAAACTAGTGTCACAGACTTTTGTCAATAACTCCGTATCCCTTAAGAGTAGGTGGTGAAGGTGGGTACCTCCGGATAGCCAAAGGAGTCACCTACACCACTAAATATGGGGAACTAACCCGACGTGCCTGTGGGCCGAAGTTTTCGGTCGGGAAGTTGACGGAGTTAAAAACTCGTGAAAAAATTTTAAATGAAAAGTGTTAGAGGGAAAAGTGCTGTAACTACGTTAATTTTAGTGTTAAAAACAAGATAAAAACTGGTATGGAAAGGGGAGGACCTATACTATATAATAAAACAATAAAATATTGCGCGTCTCTAAACCTAAAAGTAGGAATGAGGGGCAAAGTGGGAAAGTCTAAAAATTCGGACAAAAACTAGTGTTCTAGACTTTGGTCAATTACTCCGTATCCCTGATGAGAAGGTGGTGAAGGTGGGTACCTCCGGATAGCCGAAGAAGTCACCTACGCCACTAAGTATGGGGAACTAACCCGACGTGCCTGTGGGCCGAAGTTTTTGGTCGGGAAGTTGGCGAAGTAAGAGACTTGTGAAAAAATTTTAAAAGAAAAGTGTGTGAGGGAAAAAGGCTGTAACTATGTTAATTTTAGTGTTAAAAACAAGATAAAAACTGATATAGAAAGGGGAGGACCTGTACTATACAATAGAACAATAAAATATTGCGCGTCTCTGAACCTGAAAGTAGAAATGAGGGGCAAAAATGGGACAAGTGTAACTAGTAGGCACAAATTCGCGTTCAAGGACACGGCGTCTAACTCCGTAACCCGGATGGGTAGGTATATGGGACAAAAAGTACCCTATACTAGAAGGTCTAATCTACAAATTAAGGTGTTCAAAATTTGGGGCACGTGCCTAGGAGCCGAAGTTTCGGTCCTCAAAAATGACGGAGTTTGGCGCCAATGTCAAAAATTAGAGGTTTACAAAAACTAAGATATCTTAGGAACTAAGTGACATAAAATTACAAACTAAAAAGCACTAGATAGTCCACTAAATTGTCTATTTTACCTTAGAGTCCAAAGGGGGTCTTACCCGATAGCTAAGACCCCAAAAGTGGCATGAAAGTTCAAGGTGTCAAAATGAAAATAGTTTATGGTGGTTTTGGGGTCCAAGACCCTCGAAAACCAAAGCTTGTGATAGAGATTATGAAAGAGGACTACATAGGGAGTAAAAATATGAAAACAGAATTTACCTAACTAACTCCAGAAGGGAGTTAGTACTTTAGGTCTTAACTTTAAAAGGGCTATAACTTGGTCAATTATGAGTGGATGGAAGGCAAACTTTGTGAGTACATAGAGGGGGTTAATACGCTTCTATTAGTGTATAAAAAGGCATAGGTTACCGCTTTAGTTTTCGAGCGCCGGACGAAAAACACTTTCCGGGCCCTCCAAAAAGTAGGTCTTGCGCGATCCTACTTCAGGGGGATACCGGAGGGTCACTGTCACAACACTATCACGTCCGCGGCACTTTTACACGTCTTTTGACACTAAAACCATGTTTGTAAGTCTTATATAGCCACTTTTATGAATTTTTTCGACACGAGCGCTTGCTACATCGACCGTTCTCGGCGCCAGAACATCGCGGACTGTTGGTTAGGTTAGGTTAGGTTAGGTTAGGTTAGGTTAGGTTAGGTTAGGTTAGGTTAGGTTAGGTTAGGTTAGGTTAGGTTAGGTTAGGTTAGGTTAGGTTAGGTTAGGTTAGGTTAGGTTAGGTTAGGTTAGGTTAGGTTAGGTTAGGTTAGGTTAGGTTAGGTTAGGTTAGGTTAGGTTAGGTTAGGTTAGGTTAGGTTAGGTTAGGTTAGGTTAGGTTAGGTTAGGTTAGGTTAGGTTAGGTTAGGTTAGGTTAGGTTAGGTTAGGTTAGGTTAGGTTAGGTTAGGTTAGGTTAGGTTAGGTTAGGTTAGGTTAGGTTAGGTTAGGTTAGGTTAGGTTAGGTTAGGTTAGGTTAGGTTAGGTTAGGTTAGGTTAGGTTAGGTTAGGTTAGGTTAGGTTAGGTTAGGTTAGGTTAGGTTAGGTTAGGTTAGGTTAGGTTAGGTTAGGTTAGGTTAGGTTAGGTTAGGTTAGGTTAGGTTAGGTTAGGTTAGGTTAGGTTAGGTTAGGTTAGGTTAGGTTAGGTTAGGTTAGGTTAGGTTAGGTTAGGTTAGGTTAGGTTAGGTTAGGTTTTTTTTTTTTTAAGTATGTTATATGGAAAGAGGAAAGGGTAACGCTAAGTATACGTCTGCGCCTTTCCTATGTGAGAGAAGATAAGAGAAAAGAATTTGAGAGAGATTGGGTGAGAATGATGTGAGTGGGTAGGAATAGATGGATATATATAAATATACATAATAAATAAAACACTATGACCCCCTTTATTGCACAAAGCAGCAAGTGGTTGGCCTGCTAAATTGTGCCGTAGAGGAGGGCACTTGTAGAGTAGTAGGGGTAAATAAATGTAGACAAAAAGAAGAAAAATATTTTTGGTTTTTTAGTTTTTAGAAGTTTTTTGGGTTTTTTGGTTTTACATAACTATAAAAAAAGCTTATTCTAAGACAATAAAAATCTTATATCTAATAAACTTAAATCTAGATAACTGTAAAGGACCATTATACTATATGCAGAGGGTTGCCCCAAAGTGTAATTGTAGAAGAAAAGATTATGTACAAGTGAAAGTGAAAGAAGTATAGGGTGTGAAATATGAATTGTAAAATATTTACAGTGGTCCTTTACATGGAACTTAAGTCTAGACACAGTTATGTACAGATAGAAACATTGATATATAGTGTGAAGTAGTGAAGTGAGTATGTGAGAGCAAGAAGTAGAGTGCGCTATAGCAGCGCCGAGGACAGAAACGCAGCAAGGCGTGGAAATGAATAAGGGTGAGAGGGGGAGGTTAGGAAACATCAGCGGGAGGCCCCTATCTGCCGCCCCACACCAACGCAAGGCATAAGTGAATATACGAATCGGAGTTGTATGGAGTAAGTTGAAAGAGTGATGTGTGGCAAAAGCCGCGCCCAAGATATATTATTATGTGTGTAAGTTATATGAAAGTGATTAGGTTTGTTTGTGGATTGTGTGAGTGTTTGTATAACTATGGTCCATAGTCAATCCTTTGTTTGAGTTTGTTAAGGGCATGGACCATTCTAGGGCAAGTCGATGAGGTGGCACTATGTTTTGTGTTACATGGCCGATTGTATTTTTTGACGAACTGCACACAATTGTAGCAGTCCGTTGCCTTGTTGTCCCTTTTTACAGGGCAGTCCTTATAAACGTGTGTGAGGGACGAGCAGTGCGAGCAGATGGTCTTGTCGGCCGTACAGTTCTTCCGGGTATGTCCGAACTGCAGGCAGGAGTAACATTGGAGGAGCGGGGAGTACTCCTCAACATGGACCCGCTGGTGGTCCAAATTAACCCTCCCAAAACTGAGTAGCTTTCTCCATAAGGGAGGGGACACCACGAAGACAGCATTGTATAGGTCGTCGTTTCGGTTGCCCCTTTTGAACCGAAAGACAATATCAGTGAGTTTGTGAGATAGTTGAAGACCGTTCTGTTCTAGAATGATGGTTGAGAGTTCCTCAGTGGGAATCTCGTTAGGGATTCCCTTAGCCACCAGCATGGATTTTAGTTTCTTTGATTTCTCGGCAGACAAATTGGCTGCCTCGAAATTGACTTTATGAAGGGCAATATCCCGTGCACCCTCGCTGTCAAATTCGACCCTAAGCTTGTTGTTAGAGACGAATTTGACATCAGAGGGGCAGAAGTTTGTGTCCCGGAAGGTTACTTCCGAGCGAAAGATTTTGAGAGTCTCCTTAGGGGCGACCACCTCCTTCTTAGAGGTGACAATGATCGCCGGCTTGGAGGTTGGTAAGACTGGGGGGATGGCAGGGCGTGGGGTTTGGCACATGGCTTCCACGGCAGCAGCGTACGACGACGGCCGAGTGGGTTGAGTGGTTTGAGAGGGGGCAGGGGCAGAGGGGGCAAGGGTCTTAGTAAGGTTGGCAATCTCAGCCTTCATTGCCTTTGTGACCTCGGAGATGATACTCTCCTTGAGGCTTTCCTGACTCTTGGGGTCAGGAATAGATGGTGGTGGTGCAGCCCGGATGGGGGTGGGAGCAGGGAAGTGAGGATAAGTTAAAATCTGCTCAAAGATGTAGAGAATAGAATTCTTATTCTCTTTTTTAAGGCTCTTGCCCTCTGTGAGAAGTTTCTTGCATTGGGTGATCTTTTCCTTTAAAAAGTCGCGCAAGCATTCATCAAGTTGATTGATGTTAGCGGTGTTGGAATCGATGTTAGGGGTGGGCGGGCGATAGGCCTCTCTGACAGATGGCTCGTAGAACATCTCGCCGAGTCCCTCCTCATCTGACAAAATCAGAGAGTCGAAGCTCCCGGCGAGCTGCCTGCTTGCTGCCTTGTAGGCTGAGAATACCTCAGCAGAAGATTTAGAGCCCCCAGGGGGGGGCTTGTGTGAGGCCATTTTAGGCCTAGATCCCTAAATGGGGGCCAGAAAAAGGGGTTGGGGCTGTCCTCCTGTCGTAAAAGAGGGGGGGGAATATGAATTTAAACAATGCTAGAATAGAACCCAAGATATATGCTAAAAAAGATACAAAAATTGAGAAAAAAGCAAAAAATGAGGAGGGGAGGAAGGGGTAATGTATGTGAATGGAGTGTGTACAGTGTACTTAAACTATTACAGAACTGAAAAACTAAAAATTATAAGAAAAAACGCGAAAAGTGCCTGATGATGAACAGAATCCGAGGAGTTCGGAGACGGGACAAAGTGGCCCTATAAGGGGGGGATGTAAACTATCCAAATGCGGTAAGGCCCCTACCAGGGCTGGTAAGGTCAGGGAGATATCAAAATAAAAAGTGAAAAATTTGAGGGTAGGGGGACCGGACCAGGTCCAGTCAATGTGTTACCCCTACGTTTCTATACTAAACTGAACTCAGAATTACAATAAATTGCTTGGTTCCAGAGATATGAGAGGAACCAAGTTGGAGTAAGGATGACCTGATAAAATAATTAATTAAACTATTGAAAAAGTAAAAACCAAAGGGTGTAACTTGACCAAAACCAAGTTATCCCGGCTTGGGTTTAAAGAAAAACAATACCCGACCACAAAAGGTATGATTAAACTAATAAACTATAAAAAGGGGAAAATTGAAATTTGGGGGGGGGGGATGTAAAGGTAGACTATGCCCGAGCTGGGTTAGGAATACTATACGATAGTATAGTATTCCTTAGCCGGTGTTAAAAACGCTCTATCTGTAGCCGTTCCCGAGATACGGGGGTTTTTAGGGGGCGCGCGAGTCGGCGACGCGTTAGCGACGTGTTTCTCGCTCTGATTTTATGGAACAAAATTATTAAAATTACTCCTCAGAAAAAGCTATATATCTTCGGAACCCTGATGGGTAGGTTTGCGCGGGTGGTACCTACAGATAGCTGAGGGTGTCCCGCACAAAACTAGATACTTCAACCCAACGCGACCCGCTGGGGTAGGCAGGTATGTGCGCGCAAAGTTGACGAAGATTTTGATAAAAAATTTGGAAAAAATTTGAAATAATGTTAATAACTATTGAAATAATGAATTTAAAAATATGGTGAAAATTGGTTATTGAAGGGGAGGATGTCCCCTACCTGGAAATGTAACTAGAAACTACCTCACTCACACCCAGGAGTAGAGACTAGGGAAAGTCTGGAAATTCGGGCAAAAAACTAGTGTCACAGACTTTTGTCAGTAACTCCGTATCCCTTAAGAGTAGGTGGTGAAGGTGGGTACCTCCGGATAGCCAAAGGAGTCACCTACACCACTAAATATGGGGAACTAACCCGACGTGCCTGTGGGCCGAAGTTTTCGGTCGGGAAGTTGACGGAGTTAAAAACTCGTGAAAAAATTTTAAATGAAAAGTGCTAGGGGGAAAAATGCTATAACTACGTTAATTTACGTGCTAGAAACAAAATAAAAACTAGTATTTAAATGGGACAGTCTAATCTATAAAATGAGATATTAATATCTAGCGCGTCTATGATCCTGAAAGTAGGAATGGGGGGCAAAGTGGGAAGTCTGAAAATTCTGACGAAAAATTAGTGTTCCAGACTTTAGCCAGTTACTCCGTATCCCTGATGAGAAGGTGGTGAAGGTGGGTACCTCCGGATAGCCGAAGAAGTCACCTACACCACTAAATATGGGGAACTAACCCGACGTGCCTGTGGGCCGAAGTTTCTGGTCGGGAAGTTGGCGAAGTAAAAGACTTGTGAAATTTTTTTAAGAGAAAAGTGTATGTGGGAAAAATGCTGTAACTACGTTAATTTTAATGGTAGAAACAAGATAAAAACTGGTATGGAAAGGGGAGGACCTGTACTATATAATAGAACAATAAAATATTGCGCGTCTCTAAACCCGAAAGTACAAATGAGGGGCAAAATGGGACAAGTGAAAAATAGTAGGCACAAATTCGCGTTCAAGGACACGGCGTCTAACTCCGTAACCCGGATGGGTAGGTATATGGGACAAAAAGTACCCTATACTAGAAGGTCTAATCTACAAATTAAGGTGTTCGAAATTTGGGGCACGTGCCTAGGAGCCGAAGTTTCGGTCCTCAAAAATGACGGAGTTTGGCGCCAATGTCAAAAATTACAGATTTACAAAAACTAAGATATCTTAGGAACTAAGTGACATAAAATTACAAACTAAAAAGCACTAGATAGTCCACTAAATTGTCTATTTTACCTTATAGTCCAAAGGGGGTCTTACCCGATAGCTAAGACCCCAAAAGTGGCATGAAAGTTCAGAGTGTCAAATTGAAAATAGTTTATGGTGGTTTTGGGGTCCAAGACCCTCGAAAACCAAAGCTTATGATATAGATTATAGTAGAGGACTACATAGGGAGTCTGAATCTGTAGTTAGAATTTACCTAACTAACTCCAGAAGGGAGTTAGTACTTTAGGTCTTAACTTTAAAAGGGCTATAACTTGGTCATTTATGAGTGGATGGAAGGCAAACTTTGTGAGTACATAGAGGGGGTTAATACGCTTCTAATGGTGTACAAAAATGCATATGTTACCGCTTTAGTTTTCGAGCGCCGGACGAAAAACACTTTCCGGGCCCTCCCAAAAGTAGGTCTTGCGCGATCCTACTTCAGGGGGATACCGGAGGGTCACTGTCACAACACTATCACGTCCGCGGCACTTTTACACGTCTTTTGACACTAAAACCATGTTTGTAAGTCTTATATAGCCACTTTTATGAATTTTTTCGACACGAGCGCTTGCTACATCGACCGTTCTCGGCGCCAGAACATCGCGGACTGGGTTAGGTTAGGTTAGGTTAGGTTAGGTTAGGTTAGGTTAGGTTAGGTTAGGTTAGGTTAGGTTAGGTTAGGTTAGGTTAGGTTAGGTTAGGTTAGGTTAGGTTAGGTTAGGTTAGGTTATTTTTTTTTTTTTTTTTTTTTTTTTTTTTTTAGTTTAGCAGGAGGTGGAAATCCTCATGGACACCCCAGTCACCTCACTTGTGACGTGGCTGGGGTAGTGTCGGACTCTTACCGACTAAAACCACCCCCTGCCTCGGCTGCGGCTCCTCTGACATTATCAGAGTCCTGAGTCGGGTGTAGTCACATCAGCAGGCTGTATTCTGTCGAGTACAGTGCGATCGACGTCAGCCGGAATCGGTTTTACTATGACCTCGAGTGGAGGGCCGGGACAGTATCTTGTATTTAAAAACAGGACTTGGATTTCCGAAATGGCATTGTGTGGGCAATATTTCCGACCCAGGCTCGACCTGGGTGTTACATTTTTCTACGAAAATGTTGAAAATCACAATTTTGCTCACCAGATCGAACCTGGTGCGATCATATTCGGGCTCTCCGTACGCAGGCGTTCCTTTGGTCTTAGGATTCCCAACAACACATATGCGTGCAGGATCTTCCATGCTATAGAATAGGTGTATGTGTGCTGGAAATTCACCATGAAATGAAAACACCTGCGTCGCGGTCGATTGCTCCTGCCGGGCCATTTCGGAAACCGTGGTTTTGGGGACGAGGACACATTGGGCAGAGCGGCGTTACTAAGCTCTTCCTCGGAGTGCTTTAAAAGACGGCGTTGTTGTTGCTATACAGCTTGGACCAGTGACCGACTTGTCGTTTCCGCCATGCAAGCCCGTCTTGCATGATAACATGTATCCAGCACTTGTGTTGCGTACTCCGAGGTCGGTCTTCCGGTCCAGACTTTGCACGCTCGCTACGTCGAAAAGCACTCCGAGTACTTTACTCCTGCTACTCGTTGTCCCTATGTCGGTGTCCTCGTTCCTGTTCATTCTGAGGCCGTTGGCGTTAGCAGTACGCTATGCTACAACGAGCTATCGCGTCCCACTTTCGATGTATCGGGCAGTCGCCATCGAACGCGTTGTGGTTCACCGCTGGATCTTTGGCCAGCTTGCAGTTCTTGCAGCTGGCAGCTTCACCGGCGGCGAACTTCGGGCAGGCTGCCCGAAGATGCAGATCACCGCAGTGACTACAGGAGTCGGCCGCCTCCTTGCATAGCTTGCGTCCGTGCCCGTACCCCAGACACCGCGTGCACTGTATAAGGGGTGTCTGGTCTAGTACCGTGACACGTTGCAAGTCTATGTAGACTTTGCCGGCGGCCGTGACCCGCTGCCACAGTTTGGGCGAGACCTGTAGCACGACGTGACATTCGTGCGGGTTCCTCGCCCGTCTGCGGTACTTGACCGTGGCAGCGAACTCCTCCTCTGTCAGGTCACCTAGTACGGCGGCGTTCTGCATCCTCAGGGACGCGATGATATCTTCGTCGCTGTTGTAGCTAAGTACGTCCTTTATTATTACCAACGGCCTCTTCGTTGGCGCGTTCTCCACTCGTAGGTCGACGTCAGATGTCAGCTTCTTTTTTATTTTATCTAGGTCGTTTTGACTGCCACACGTCAGGACGACGCGTTGGTCTCTGACCTTGCGGACTCGTTCGACCTGGAGTCCGGTCGTCCTGGCGTCCAGCGCCTTCCTGATCCTTCCGATCACTCCGTCACTCGTGTCCATAACCTCAGTTGAGGACACAATGACGGAGCGACTCGGTACAGGTTTGTGCTGAGGCTGCGCTGGGGCCCAGACTGGGACGTGAGCCGTGGCATTGGCCTGTGGAGCTGACTTCTGCTGGTCACATTGGCGGTCGATTGCATCCTTCAGGCCCCCCACCTTGTCATTACACTCCCTTACCAGGAGGGAGTGATCTTTAAGGGCCTGAAGAAGTTCGGCGGCTTCTGGTGCAGCCGCACTCCGGTTTGTCGGGCTCGGGTCGAGATTTGTCTGGCAAGCTTCGTCCATCTGGAATTTGGTGGGGGGTTTGGTGACGGGACCAGGCTGGGGCTTCCCCTTCTCCTTCTCAGCCTCCTTGACCAACTCGAAGAGTCGGTCGATGGCTGACAGCACCCCCGCTTTGATCTCGGTCTTCAGATTTCTGGAGGCGGACAGGTGGAGCTTTGCCTTGTTAAGGCAAGCTCGCGCCTCAGCGACGCGGTTTGGGTATTTACTGCCAGCTTCTTCCAACTCTCCGATCGAGCGCCTCACATTCGTGGGCGCAATAGTTGGTCGAGGAGGAGAGGGTCTCGAAACCTCCGTCATTTGGGGCGAAACTTGCGCACCCGCGCCCGAAACCCTCTTAACCGGGGTGCGGTGGCCGAACATATTTGTGGTCCTATTAAAATATAAAATATAATCCTAAGAACAAGTCGTCGAGTTTGATTGCGGAGAAATAAATAACTTTTAAAATGAAATAAAATAAAATAAAATGATTTTTTAAAATAATTAAAAATAATTATAATTTTGTCTATAAATAGTTAAAAGAGTTCCCTGTAAAGAGGGGAACTCGTCAGTTCAACCAAGTGGTTGTGTCAAACATAAATTTTAAAGCAATCAATAAATAAGGCAAAGAATATTAAGTTTGTAAAAGTTGTATATTAATATAAAATCACTAAAACGTCAATTTTGCCTTATTAAAAAGGACTTGAGTTAAAATTTTCACTTGTAAGGACCACCTAATGAAGATATTAAAAATTTTAAAGTTTTAAAAATGTGCGAATTTGTTGGTATTGGCCCGAGTTTACCTAGCCAAGCCCCTAGAGGGTGGGTGGGCGGGCAATTTTTTGAAAATTCCAGCAGATAACCCCCACTTGTGGGGTACCAGCGGAAGCGGGACGCCGAGGGCTATATAACTGTATACTAATCGGGGGTAGGCAGGGAACAAAATCTAAAAGTTATGGAATAAAAACTGTGTTTTTGTGTAATTTATTAAAGAAAATGCTAATTATTTTTGTTTGTTGCAGGTCGCGGTCACCGGGACGAGTGCCGGGAGCGGTTCCAGACTATTATATATCTGTTTAAATCAAAATTTGGTCAAAAATCGGATACTAAAAATTTTAGCTGTCAACTTGCTATGTTAAATTAAAAATAAAAATGCGAATTGTAGGAAAATGAAATTTTCCGGTCTCCAGGGACGTGGAAGTGTGCCCGAGACACAGATAAATGTGATTT
This sequence comes from Acronicta leporina, assembly GCA_947256265.1. NCBI lineage: Eukaryota > Metazoa > Arthropoda > Insecta > Lepidoptera > Noctuidae > Acronicta > Acronicta leporina. Next base: position 36,907 of record OX366537.1, on the reverse strand, counting down.
GTGGATGTGGAAATCGAAAACCGCACCCAAATAGGGCTTTTAGTTCTGAAATTATTCGCGTTTATACAAATTGTTGGAGGTCTAAGGTAACCTCGGTTTCCGTTAAATACTGTTTTTGGCAAAAATTTTGAAAATTCCAGCAGATAACCCCCACTTGTGGGGTACCAGCGGAAGCGGGACGCCGAGGGCTATATAACTGTATACTAATCGGGGGTAGGCAGGGAACAAAATCTAAAAGTTATGGAATAAAAACTGTGTTTTTGTGTAATTTATTAAAGAAAATGCTAATTATTTTTGTTTGTTGCAGGTCGCGGTCACCGGGACGAGTGCCGGGAGCGGTTCCAGACTATTATATATCTGTTTAAATCAAAATTTGGTCAAAAATCGGATACTAAAAATTTTAGCTGTCAACTTGCTATGTTAAATTAAAAATAAAAATGCGAATTGTAGGAAAATGAAATTTTCCGGTCTCCAGGGACGTGGAAGTGTGCCCGAGACACAGATAAATGTGATTTGTGGATGTGGAAATCGAAAACCGCACCCAAATAGGGCTTTTAGTTCTGAAATTATTCGCGTTTATACAAATTGTTGGAGGTCTAAGGTAACCTCGGTTTCCGTTAAATACTGTTTTTGGCAAAAATTTTGAAAATTCCAGCAGATAACCCCCACTTGTGGGGTACCAGCGGAAGCGGGACGCCGAGGGCTATATAACTGTATACTAATCGGGGGTAGGCAGGGAACAAAATCTAAAAGTTATGGAATAAAAACTGTGTTTTTGTGTAATTTATTAAAGAAAATGCTAATTATTTTTGTTTGTTGCAGGTCGCGGTCACCGGGACGAGTGCCGGGAGCGGTTCCAGACTATTATATATCTGTTTAAATCAAAATTTGGTCAAAAATCGGATACTAAAAATTTTAGCTGTCAACTTGCTATGTTAAATTAAAAATAAAAATGCGAATTGTAGGAAAATGAAATTTTCCGGTCTCCAGGGACGTGGAAGTGTGCCCGAGACACAGATAAATGTGATTTGTGGATGTGGAAATCGAAAACCGCACCCAAATAGGGCTTTTAGTTCTGAAATTATTCGCGGTTAGGTTAGGTTAGGTTAGGTTAGGTTAGGTTAGGTTAGGTTAGGTTAGGTTAGGTTAGGTTAGGTTAGGTTAGGTTAGGTTAGGTTAGGTTAGGTTAGGTTAGGTTAGGTTAGGTTAGGTTAGGTTAGGTTAGGTTAGGTTAGGTTAGGTTAGGTTAGGTTAGGTTAGGTTAGGTTAGGTTAGGTTAGGTTAGGTTAGGTTAGGTTAGGTTAGGTTAGGTTAGGTTAGGTTAGGTTAGGTTAGGTTAGGTTAGGTTAGGTTAGGTTAGGTTAGGTTAGGTTAGGTTAGGTTAGGTTAGGTTAGGTTAGGTTAGGTTAGGTTAGGTTAGGTTAGGTTAGGTTAGGTTAGGTTAGGTTAGGTTAGGTTAGGTTAGGTTAGGTTAGGTTAGGTTAGGTTAGGTTAGGTTAGGTTAGGTTAGGTTAGGTTAGGTTAGGTTAGGTTAGGTTAGGTTAGGTTAGGTTAGGTTAGGTTAGGTTAGGTTAGGTTAGGTTAGGTTAGGTTTTTTTTTTTTTTTTTTTTTTTTTTTTTTAGCAGGAGGTGGAAATCCTCATGGACACCCCAGTCACCTCACTTGTGACGTGGCTGGGGTAGTGTCGGACTCTTACCGACTAAAACCACCCCCTGCCTCGGCTGCGGCTCCTCTGACGTAATCAGAGTCCTGATTTGGGTTCAGTCGCATCAGCAAGCTGTAGTCCTTGGAGTACAGTGCGATCGACGTCAGCCGGGTTTCTGTTAGCAAGGACCTCGAGGGAGGGTACAAATGGTGTTGGGTTTCCGAAATGGCATTGTGTGGGCGATACTTTCCGACCCAGGCTCGACCTGGGTGTTACATTTTTCTACAAAAATGTTCAAAATTACAAATTTTGCTCACCAGATCGAGCCTGGCACGATCATATTCGGGCTCTCCGTACGCAGGCGTTCTTTTGGTCTCAGAATTCCCAGCAACACATATGCGTGCGGGATCTTCCATGCTATGAAATAGGTGTATGTGTGCTGGAAATTCACCATGGAATGAGAACACCTGCGTCGCGGTCGATGGCTCCTGCCGGGCCATTTCGGAAAACGTGGTTTTGGGGACGAGGACACATTGGGCAGAGCGGCGTTACTAAGCTCTTCCTCGGAGTGCTTTGAAAGACGGCATGTTGTTGTGGTTGCTATACAGCTTGGACCAGTGACCGACTTGTCGTTTCCGCCATGCAAGCCCGTCTTGCATGATATCATGTATCCAGCACTTGTGTTGCGTACTCCGAGGTCGGTCTTCCGGTCCAGACTTTGCACGCTCGCTACGTCAAAAAGCCCTCCGAGTACTTTACTCCTGCTACTCGTTGTCCCCGAGTCGGTGTCCTCGTTCCTGTCCATTTTGAGGCCGTTGGCGTTAGCAGTACGCTATTGTCATACGTGCTATCGCGTCCCATTTTCTGTGCACAGGGCAGTCACCGTCGAAGGCGTTATGGTTCACTGCCGGGTTTTTAGCCAGCTTGCAATTTTTGCAACTGGCAGTCTCGCCGGCAGCGAACTTCGGACAGTCTGCCCTGAGATGCAATTCGCCGCAGTGAGAGCACGAGTCGGCCGCCTCCTTACACAACCTGCGGCCGTGTCCGTACCCCAGACACCGCGTGCACTGAATAAGCGGCGTCTGGTCTAGCACGTTGACACGTTGCAGGTCGATGTACACCTTTCCGGCAGCCGTGAGTCGCTGCCACAGTTTGGGCGAGACCTGCAGCACGGCATGACACTCATGCGGGTTCCTCGCCCGTCTGCGGTACTTGACTGTGGCAGCGAACTCCTCGTCGCTCAAATCACCCAGAACTGCGGCGTTTTGCACCCTAAGGGACGCGATGATCTCCTCATCGGTGTTATAGGAGAGGAGATCCTTGAGCACCACCAACGGCCTCTTCGTCGGGGCGTCCTCCACTCGGAGGTCCCTGTCGGTCGTCAACCGTTTGGTCATTTCGACCAGGTCATTCTTGCTGCCACACGTCAGGACGACTTTCTGGTCTCTGACCTTTCGGACTCGATGGACTTGGAGTCCGGTCGTCCTGGCGTCCAGCGCTTTCCTAATACGGCCGATCACTCCGTCGCTCGTCTCCATGACCTCTGTTGAGGACACTATGACGGAGTGATTCGGCACAGGTGGTTGCTGAGGAAGCTCTGGGGCCCAGACTGGGACGTGGGCCGTGGCAGCAACTGGTGCTGTAGCCACTCGTTCGGCGTGCTGGTCGATACTGGCCTGCAGGCCACTCACTTTATTATTAGACTCCCGCACCAGGAGGGAGTGATCTTTCAGGGCCTGAAGGAGCTCGGCTTCTTCTTGCCGAACCCCACTCCGGTCAGTCGAGATCGGGTCTGAACTTGCCTGGCAAGCCTGGTCCCTACGGGTCGGGGGAGGCCTAGTAGTGGGACTGGGCTGGGGCTTTCCCGTTTCCTTTTCTGCCTCCTTGACCAACTCGAAGAGTCGATCGATAGCCGACAGCACCCCCGCCTTGATCTCTGTCTTGAGATTTCTCGAGGCGGACAAGTTGAGCTTGGCCTTGTTAAGGCAAGCTCGCGCCTCGGCAACGCGGTTTGGGTATTTGCTGCCGGCCTCTTCCCACTCTCCGATGGAGCGCCTCACATTTGTGGGCGCTGTTGTTGGTCGAGGAGGAGAGGGTCCCGATTCCCCCGACATCAGGGGCGAAGCTTGCGTGTTCGCGCCCGAGACTCTCTTAACCGGAGTGCGGTGGCCGAACATTTTATATATGCTTGCTGCCCTAATACTCAAAAATAAATGAGAGAGAGATAATAAATTAAAGATGTAAAAACAAAAAGTAAAATGTGTCCAATAAGACAAAAGTCAACCTAAGTAATAACACGTAGGTATCCCTGTAAAGGGGGGATACCGTCAGTTCAGAATACTGAAGTCAGAAGTAAGTACACGATAAATGATAAAATTTTGGTCAATAAACCAGTCAAAACTACAATTTCAATTTATAAATAATTATTTCAAATAGTGTCAATAAACAACCAAATTTTTTAAAATGACATTCAATAAAAATAAAATACTATAATTCAGTCAAACTAATAAAATATGCAAATAAATTTTTTGTACCTATTCCTCGTCCACCTAGCCAAGCCCCAAGAGGGTGGGTGGGCGGGCAATTTTTTGAAAATTCCTGCAGATAACCCCCACTTGTGGGGTACCAGCGGAAGCGGGACGCCGAGGGCTATATAACTGTATACTAATCGGGGGTAGGCAGGGAACAAAATCTAAAAGTTATGGAATAAAAACTGTGTTTTTGTGTAATTTATTAAAGAAAATGCTAATTATTTTTGTTTGTTGCAGGTCGCGGTCACCGGGACGAGTGCCGGGAGCGGTTCCAGACTATTATATATCTGTTTAAATCAAAATTTGGTCAAAAATCGGATACTAAAAATTTTAGCTGTCAACTTGCTATGTTAAATTAAAAATAAAAATGCGAATTGTAGGAAAATGAAATTTTCCGGTCTCCAGGGACGTGGAAGTGTGCCCGGGTTAGGTTAGGTTAGGTTAGGTTAGGTTAGGTTAGGTTAGGTTAGGTTAGGTTAGGTTAGGTTAGGTTAGGTTAGGTTAGGTTAGGTTAGGTTAGGTTAGGTTAGGTTAGGTTAGGTTAGGTTAGGTTAGGTTAGGTTAGGTTAGGTTAGGTTAGGTTAGGTTAGGTTAGGTTAGGTTAGGTTAGGTTAGGTTAGGTTAGGTTAGGTTAGGTTAGGTTAGGTTAGGTTAGGTTAGGTTAGGTTAGGTTAGGTTAGGTTAGGTTAGGTTAGGTTAGGTTAGGTTAGGTTTTTTTTTTTTTTAAGTATGTTATATGGAAATAAGGAAAGGGTAACGCTAAGTATACGTCTGCGCCTTTCCTATGTGAGAGAAGACAAGATAAAAGGTTTGAGAGAGAATGGGTGAGAAAGATGTGAGTGGGTAGGAGTAGATGGATATATATAATTATATATAATAAATAAAACACTATGACCCCCTTTATTGCACAAAGCAGCAAGTGGTTAGCCGGCTAAATTGTGCCGTAGAGGGGGGCACTTGTAGAGAAGTAGGGGGGTAAATAAGTGTAGACAAAGAAGAATTAATATTTTTGGTTTTGTGTTTTTAAATGTTTTTGGTTTTTATAAAAGTTTTTGCATAACATAAAAAAGCTTATTCTAAGACAATATAAAATCTTATATCTAATAAACTTAAATCTAGATAACTGTAAAGGACCAATATACTATGTACAGAGGGTTGCCCCTAAGTGTAATTGTATAAGAAAAGATTGTGTACAAAAGAAAGTGAAAGAAGTACAGGGTGTGAAATTGTGAATAGTAGAATATTTACAGTGGTCCTTTACATGGAACTTAAATCTAGACACAGTTATGTACAATGAAAGACAATAGAGTATAAAGTGTGAAGTAGTGAGGTGAGTGTGTGAGAGCAAGAAATTGAGTGCGCTATGGCAGCGCCGAGGACAGAAACGCAGCAAGGCGTGGAAATGAATACGGGTGAGAGGGGGAGGTTAGGAAACATCAGCGGGGGGTCCCTATCTGCCGCCCCACACAAACGCAAGGCACGAGTAAGAATACAAATCGGGATTGTAAAGTATAGGATTATAGTGTGATGTGTGGCAAAAGCCACGCCCAAGATTTATTATTGTGTGTGTAAGGAATATGAGAATGGTTAGGTTTTTATGTGAATTGTGTAAGTGTTTGTATAACTATGGTCCATAGTCAATCCTTAGTTTGAGTTTATTAAGGGCATGAACCAATCTAGGGCAAGTCGATGAGGTGGCACTGTGTTTAGTGTTACATGGCCGATTGTATTTTTTGACGAACTGCACACAATTGTAGCAGTCCGTTGCCTTATTGTCCCTTTTTACAGGGCAGTCCTTATATACGTGTGTGAGGGACGAGCAGTGCGAGCAGATGGTTTTGTCGGCCGTACAGTTCTTCCGGGTATGGCCGAACTGCAGGCAAGAGTAGCATTGGAGGAGCGGGGAATACTCCTCAACATGGACCCGCTGGTGGTCCAAATTAACCCTCCCAAAACTGAGAAGCTTTCTCCATAAGGGAGGGGACACCACGAAGACAGCGTTATATAAGTCGTCATTTCGGTTGCCCCTTTTGAACCGAAAGACTATGTCGGTGAGTTTGTGTGAGAGTTGGAGACCGTTTTGCTCAAGAATTATGGTTGAGAGTTCCTCAGTGGGAATCTCGTTAGGGATTCCCTTAGCCACCAGCATGGGTTTTAGTTTTTTAGATTTCTCGGCAGACAAATTGGCTGCCTCGAAATTAACTTTATGGAGGGCAATATCCCGTGCACCTTCGCTGTCAAACTCGACCCTAAGCTTGTTGTTAGAGACGAATTTGACATCAGAGGGGCAGAAGTTTGTGTCCCGGAAGGTTACTTCCGAGCGAAAGATTTTGAGAGTCTCCTTAGGGGCGACCACCTCCTTCTTAGAAGAGACGATGATCGCCGGCTTGGAGGTTGGTAAAACTGGGGGGATGGCAGGGCGTGGGGTTTGGCACATGGCTTCGACGGCAGCGGCGTACGACGACGGCCGAGTGGATTGAGTGGTTTGAGAGGGGGCAGGGGCAGAGGGGGCAAGGGTCTTAGTTAGGTTGGCAATCTCAGCCTTCATTGCCTTTGTGACCTCGGAGATGATACTCTCCTTGAGGCTTTCCTGACTCTTGGGGTCAGGAATAGATGGTGGTGGTGCAGCCTGGATGGGGGTGGGAGCAGGAAAGCGAGTATAGGCCAAAATCTGCTCAAAGATAGAGAGAATAGAATTCTTATTCTCTTTTTTAAGGCTTTTGCCCTCTGTGAGAAGTGTCTTGCATTCTGCGATTTTCTCCTTTAAAAAGGCGCGCAAGCATTCATCAAGTGGATTGATGTTGTTTGTGGTGTTAGAATCGGTGTTAGGGGTGGGCGGGCGATGAGCCTCTCTGGCAGATGGCTCGTAAAACATCTCGCCGAGTCCCTCCTCGTCTGACAAAATCAGAGAGTCGAAGCTCCCGGCAAGCTGCCTGCTAGCTGCCTTGTAGGCTGAGAATACCTCAGCAGAAGATTTAGAGCCCCCAGGGGGGGGCTTGTGTGAGGCCATTTTAGGCCTAGATCCCAAAGTGGGGGCCAGAAAAAGGGGTTGGTGCTGTCCTCCTGTGGTAAAAGAGGTGGGGGAATCTGAATCTAAACAATGCTATACTAGTTCCCAAGATGTATGCTAAAAAATATACAAAAATTGAGAAAAAACAAAAAATGAAGAGGGGAAAGGGGGGGTAATATGTGTGAATGGAGTGTGTACAGTGTACTTAAACTATTACAGAATTAAAAACTAAGAAATTATTAGAAAAAACGCGAAAAGTGCCTGATGCTTAACGGAATCCGAGGAGTTCGGAGACGGGACAAAGTGGCCCTATAGAGGGAGGATGTCTACTAGCCAAATGTGGTAGGGCCCCTACCAGGGCTGGTAAGGTCAGGGAGATATCAAAATAATAAGTGAAAAATTTGAGGGTAGGGGGACCGGACCAGGTCCAATCAATGTGTTACCCCTACGTTTCTATACTAAACTGAACTCAGAATTACGATAAATTGCTTGGTTCCAGAGATATGAGAGGAACCAAGTTGGAGTAAGGGTGACCTGATAAAATAATTAATTAAACTATTGAAAAGTAAAAACCAGAGGGTGTAACTTGACCAAAACCAAGTTATCCCGGCTTGGGTTTAAAGAAATACAATACCCGACCACAAAAGGTATGGTTAAATTAATAAAAACTAAAAAAGGGGCAAATCAAAATTTGGGGGGGGGGGATGTGGAGGTGGGATACGCCCGAGCTGGGTTAGGAATACTATACGATAGTATAGTATTCCTTAGCCGGTGTTAAAAACGCTCTATCTGTAGCCGTTCCCGAGATACGGGGGTTTTTAGGGGGCGCGCGAGTCGGCGACGCGTTAGCGACGTGTTTCTCGCTCTGATTTTATGGAACAAAATTATTAAAATTACTCCTCAGAAAAAGCTATGTATCTTCGGAACCCTGATGGGTAGGTTTGCGCGGGTGGTACCTACAGATAGCTGAGGGTGTCCCGCACAAAACTAGATACTTCAACCCAACGCGACCCGCTGGGGTAGGCAGGTATGTGCGCGCAAAGTTGACGAAGATTTTGATAAAATATTTGGAAAAAATTTGAAATAATGTTAATAACTATTGAAATAATGAATTTAAAAATATGGTGAAAATTGGTTATTGAAGGGGAGGATGTCCCCTACCTGAAAATGTAACTAGAAACTACCTCACTCACACCCAGGAGTAGAGACTAGGGAAAGTCTGGAAATTCGGGCAAAAAACTAGTGTCACAGACTTTTGTCAATAACTCCGTATCCCTTAAGAGTAGGTGGTGAAGGTGGGTACCTCCGGATAGCCAAAGGAGTCACCTACACCACTAAATATGGGGAACTAACCCGACGTGCCTGTGGGCCGAAGTTTTTGGTCGGGAAGTTGACGGAGTTAAAAACTCGTGAAAAAATTTAAATGAAAAGTGCTAGGGGGAAAAATGCTATAACTACGTTAATTTACGTGCTAGAAACAAAATAAAAACTAGTATTTAAATGGGACAGTCTAAGCTATAAAATGAGATATTAATATCTAGCGCGTCTATGATCCTGAAAGTAGGAATGAGGGGCAAAGTGGGAAGTCTGAAAATTCGGACGAAAAATTAGTGTTCCAGACTTTAGCCAGTTACTCCGTATCCCTGATGAGAAGGTGGTGAAGGTGGGTACCTCCGGATAGCCGAAGAAGTCACCTACACCACTAAATATGGGGAACTAACCCGACGTGCCTGTGGGCCGAAGTTTTTGGTCGGGAAGTTGGCGAAGTAAAAGACTTGTGAAAATTTTTTAAAAGAAAAGTGTATGAGGGAAAAATGCTGTAACTACGTTAATTTTAGTGGTAAAAACAAGATAAAAACTGGTATGGAAAGGGGAGGACCTGTACTATATAATAGAACAATAAAATATTGCGCGTCTCTAAACCCGAAAGTACAAATGAGGGGCAAAATGGGACAAGTGAAAAATAGTAGGCACAAATTCGCGTTCAAGGACACGGCGTCTAACTCCGTAACCCGGATGGGTAGGTATATGGGACAAAAAGTACCCTATACTAGAAGGTCTAATCTACAAATTAAGGTGTTCGAAATTTGGGGCACGTGCCTAGGAGCCGAAGTTTCGGTCCTCAAAAATGACGGAGTTTGGCGCCAATGTCAAAAATTACAGATTTACAAAAACTAAGATATCTTAGGAACTAAGTGACATAAAATTACAAACTAAAAAGCACTAGATAGTCCACTAAATTGTCTATTTTACCTTAGAGTCCAAAGGGGGTCTTACCCGATAGCTAAGACCCCAAAAGTGGCATGAAAGTTCAAAGTGTTAAAATGAAAATAGTTTATGGTGGTTTTGGGGTCCAAGACCCTCGAAAACCAAAGCTTGTGATAGAGATTATAGTAGAGGACTACATGGGGAGTAAGAATATGCAAACAGAATTTACCTAACTAACTCCAGAAGGGAGTTAGTACTTTAGGTCTTAACTTTAAAAGGGCTATAACTTTGTCATTTATGAGTGGATGGAAGGCAAACTTTGTGAGTACATAGAGGGGGTTAATACGCTTCTATTGGTGTATAAAAAGGCATAGGTTACCGCTTTAGTTTTCGAGCGCCGGACGAAAAACACTTTCCGGGCCCTCCCAAAAGTAGGTCTTGCGCGATCCTACTTCAGGGGGACACCTGAGGGTCACTGTCACAGCACTATCACGTCCGCGGCACTTTTACGCGTCTTTTAACACTAAAACCATGTTTGTAAGTCTTATATAGCCACTTTTACGAATTTTTTCGACACGAGCGCTTGCTACATCGACCGTTCTCGGCGCCAGAACATCGCGGACTGGTTAGGTTAGGTTAGGTTAGGTTAGGTTAGGTTAGGTTAGGTTAGGTTAGGTTAGGTTAGGTTAGGTTAGGTTAGGTTAGGTTAGGTTAGGTTAGGTTAGGTTAGGTTAGGTTAGGTTAGGTTAGGTTAGGTTAGGTTAGGTTAGGTTAGGTTAGGTTAGGTTAGGTTAGGTTAGGTTAGGTTAGGTTAGGTTAGGTTAGGTTAGGTTAGGTTAGGTTAGGTTAGGTTAGGTTAGGTTAGGTTAGGTTAGGTTAGGTTAGGTTAGGTTAGGTTAGGTTAGGTTAGGTTAGGTTAGGTTAGGTTAGGTTAGGTTAGGTTAGGTTAGGTTAGGTTAGGTTAGGTTAGGTTAGGTTAGGTTAGGTTAGGTTAGGTTAGGTTAGGTTAGGTTAGGTTAGGTTAGGTTAGGTTAGGTTAGGTTAGGTTAGGTTAGGTTAGGTTAGGTTAGGTTAGGTTAGGTTAGGTTAGGTTAGGTTAGGTTAGGTTAGGTTAGGTTAGGTTAGGTTAGGTTAGGTTAGGTTTTTTTTTTTTAAAGTATGATATATGGAAAAGAAAAGGGTAACGCTAAGAATACGTCTGCGCCTTTTCTATGTGAAAGAAGATCAAAAAGGGTTTGAGAGAGAGTTGGTGAGAAATGTGTGGGAGTGGGCAGGAAAGATGGAAATATATACATATAAATAATAAATAAAACACTATGACCCCCTTCACTATGACCCCCTTTATTGCACAAAGCAGCAAGTGGTAAGCCTGCTAAATTGTGCCGTAGAGGGGGGCACTTGTAGAGAAGTGGGAGAGAAATAACAGAGACGTAAAAAGTATATATTTATGTTTTTGGGTTTTTGGTTTTTTGTATTTTTTTGGTTTTTTGGTTTTTTGCATACAATAAAAAAGCTTAAAGTAAGAATACAAAGTCTTAACACTAATAAGATCATAGAGAGAGTATTTACAAAGTAAAAGGTGGAGAAATTAAATACAAATTGTGAAAGGTTGTGAGGTATGTGTTACAATGATCCTGTAGTAGGTGACTTACATCTAGAACATTATATACAAAATTTGGGTGTGGTGTTAATGATGTGTGTGTAAAAAAGCGTGTGTGAGAGTAGATGGTGTGAGTGCGCTTGGTGACGCCGGGAGTGAAGTCGATGGAAGGAGCTGGAAGGAGCGAAGGGAAAAGGTCAGATATGAGATATTATATAAGGAATGCTAACTATTGAAATGTTTGAGTTCCCTTACGATTGTGTGGATATGACTGTGGAAACTGTCAACAGTGCCAGAGCGTTCCAACACAATCTTCATGTCGAAGGGGTCGCTGACATTGAGAGGGGCAATGGCTAGATAATCAGCTCTAGAGGAAGCAAACCTCGGACATTCGCGTACAAGGTGACGCATCGACTGAATTGTCACACCGTCACAAGGGCACTTATCGTCCAGAGCGATCTTAAACCTGTAAAGGTACTCTTTATGGTATCCATGATTAGAGAGGTATTGTGTGACCGCAAAGTTTGGCCTGACTACTTTAAGATAAGATTTTAGGTCGTCATAGGTAGGGATAATAGTTTTGATATAGGTCGAATTGTTGTACAATTCGGCCGAAGACTGTGAAGACAGGTCACGGTTGCAGAGTTTGGCTGGTGGGGATGTGAAAATAGTCAGGCGTACGGTGAAGTAGAGCAGCCGATTTGGCTGCCGTATCCGCCGCCTCATTTCCAGCAATGCCAATATGAGACTTAATCCAGGCGAACTCGACAGTCAGACCAGCCGATGTGGCCTCATGAACGAGGCGGTGAATGGAAGTGACAAAATGGTTACAACTATTGGGGTTTGATATTTCAGTCAAGCCTGATTTACAGTCGGACAGAATTACTGAGTGTGGGACTTTGCTGTCAAGTATCCAGCGGCAGGAGTATTCAATAGCGAATAACTCCGCTTGAAACACCGAACAACAGTCGTGAAGTTTGAGCTTTTTAGTGGAAATATGTTTATTGGAATCAATTATGTAGACGGCGGCGCCCACCTTACCATCGTGTTTGCTGCCGTCAGTGTAAATTTGGACGGCAGAGTCGGGAACGATGGTGCCGACGTCTTCTTGGGAAAGAATGCTAGAAAATTGGATCCCAACTCGGTCGGATGGGTGAAGAAGTTTAGAGGGGTGTGTTAAAGCTTCAATAGGGGTGTCAGAGGGGAGGAAACCAGAGGTCCCCATGAATTTGGTGAGCTCGTTGTCAGCGAGTTCCCTTATTTTGGCGGGTAGAGGGGTGAGTCTCGCAAGAGAGATTGCAGTGGGGGTGTTAAGGGTTCGGAAGCCTTGGATAATTTTAATTGCGAAGAGTCTTTGTAAAGACAAGAATTTTTTGTTGACGTACTCGTATTCGAGAGCGTCAGACCATATGCTACCTGCGTAGCAGATTATGGGTTGTATTACTTGTTCATATATAATACGAACATTTTCTGGGTGGACGCCCCAAGTGGGCCTAATAAATAGCGTTAGCCTGTTGAGTAATTTTTTGGCCTTATCTATTACATAATCACAATGTTTGATGAATCTGAGTTTTCTGTCTATGATGACACCGAGGTATTTGATCTCATTGACGAAGGGGAGGATACGGCCGTCGATGGTGATACTGCACCGGGTGGACTTGTTAGTGAAACCCATAATTTGGGTTTTGTCCGGCCCAAAGGTGAGTTTGACCGATGCACCCCAGTCAATAACCCGCGACAATGCCACATTAGTGACGTCCTCGAGTTCGCCCACTGTAACAGCGTGACAAATGAGGAGGACGTCGTCGGCATACGCCTGAATGTGGCATCCCCTGGGGAGATCCGCTGACAAGAGTTCGTCCAGAATGATGTTCCACAGCGATGGGCCACACACGGATCCCTGTATGCAGCCCATCGTCATGGACTTGCTCACCTGGCAGTCAGCAAAGGATATTTCAACCCTACGGTCTTCAACATAGCTGAGAAGGGTGTTATAGATATTTTGGGGACATTTGGTCTTCCGAAGGCGTGCAAAGATTGCAGGCCACCAGGCGTGGTCGAAGGCTGCCCTGATATCGAGAGAGGCGGCAATCACCAGCTCTTTGCTAGCAATCGCCTGCCTCACGACGTCGAGGGCGCCATGAATGGCCTGGTGGGTGGAAGTGCGGAGTTTAAATCCGTATTGATGGGGAGATGAGGAAAAGGTTGTGTCGAGGTGGTAGGTTAGTCTGTTGGTGAGTAGTTTTTCAAACAGTTTTCCGAATACATTAATGAGTCCAATGGGTCTGAATGAGGAGGGCGACGAATAATCAGTTCGGCCCTGTTTTGGGATGATTTTAGCTGTTGCAACTTTCCAAGTTATGGGAAAGTAATTGAGTGTAAGGCATCTGTTGAGGATATCAGTGATAATATGAGGAAACAATGTCACAAATTGCAAGCATATATCGGCAGTAAGATGGTCAGTGCCGGGGGCTCTTTTGTGATTCATGCATTTAATGCATTCGGAAATCTCAGTGAAAGTGAAGGGAGGGTCCAAAGGAGTATCAAGGGGTTGGTGCATAAGAAGTCTGGTGTGTTTTTGTCCGTCGGTGTGGTCAGGGGAGTCGTCAGGGTAAAATTTGTTGAGGAGGGCCAGGGCAGTGTCACTGGAGTTAGTGGTGAAGGATCCGTCATCTAGCTTCAAGGTGGAAGGGGGCTGCCGTAGTGGGGGAGTCTTAATTATGCGATTCGTGACCGAATACACATCCTCTTTTTTCTGCTTGTTGCAGAACTCGCGGAAGTGTTCGGTGGATGCGGCACGAATCGCATCGTTGTACTCCCCACGAACTCTGAGGTTCTCGGCGACTAGATCCTCCATAGGGCGGTGGCGCCTGCGGCTATTCACCATGCGATGGTGTATAGCGAGAACCCTATGCTTAATAGCCTCGAGTTCATCGCTCCACCAAGGGGCACGGTGCTGGTATGGAGATTTGCGAGGCAGATAACCCCCACTTGTGGGGTACCAGCGGAAGCGGGACGCCGAGGGCTATATAACTGTATACTAATCGGGGGTAGGCAGGGAACAAAATCTAAAAGTTATGGAATAAAAACTGTGTTTTTGTGTAATTTATTAAAGAAAATGCTAATTATTTTTGTTTGTTGCAGGTCGCGGTCACCGGGACGAGTGCCGGGAGCGGTTCCAGACTATTATATATCTGTTTAAATCAAAATTTGGTCAAAAATCGGATACTAAAAATTTTAGCTGTCAACTTGCTATGTTAAATTAAAAATAAAAATGCGAATTGTAGGAAAATGAAATTTTCCGGTCTCCAGGGACGTGGAAGTGTGCCCGAGACACAGATAAATGTGATTTGTGGATGTGGAAATCGAAAACCGCACCCAAATAGGGCTTTTAGTTCTGAAATTATTCGCGTTTATACAAATTGTTGGAGGTCTAAGGTAACCTCGGTTTCCGTTAAATACTGTTTTTGGCAAAAATTTTGAAAATTCCAGCAGATAACCCCCACTTGTGGGGTACCAGCGGAAGCGGGACGCCGAGGGCTATATAACTGTATACTAATCGGGGGTAGGCAGGGAACAAAATCTAAAAGTTATGGAATAAAAACTGTGTTTTTGTGTAATTTATTAAAGAAAATGCTAATTATTTTTGTTTGTTGCAGGTCGCGGTCACCGGGACGAGTGCCGGGAGCGGTTCCAGACTATTATATATCTGTTTAAATCAAAATTTGGTCAAAAATCGGATACTAAAAATTTTAGCTGTCAACTTGCTATGTTAAATTAAAAATAAAAATGCGAATTGTAGGAAAATGAAATTTTCCGGTCTCCAGGGACGTGGAAGTGTGCCCGAGACACAGATAAATGTGATTTGTGGATGTGGAAATCGAAAACCGCACCCAAATAGGGCTTTTAGTTCTGAAATTATTCGCGGTTAGGTTAGGTTAGGTTAGGTTAGGTTAGGTTAGGTTAGGTTAGGTTAGGTTAGGTTAGGTTAGGTTAGGTTAGGTTAGGTTAGGTTAGGTTAGGTTAGGTTAGGTTAGGTTAGGTTAGGTTAGGTTAGGTTAGGTTAGGTTAGGTTAGGTTAGGTTAGGTTAGGTTAGGTTAGGTTAGGTTAGGTTAGGTTAGGTTAGGTTAGGTTAGGTTAGGTTAGGTTAGGTTAGGTTAGGTTAGGTTAGGTTAGGTTAGGTTAGGTTAGGTTAGGTTAGGTTAGGTTAGGTTAGGTTAGGTTAGGTTAGGTTAGGTTAGGTTAGGTTAGGTTAGGTTAGGTTAGGTTAGGTTAGGTTAGGTTAGGTTAGGTTAGGTTAGGTTAGGTTAGGTTAGGTTAGGTTAGGTTAGGTTAGGTTAGGTTAGGTTAGGTTAGGTTAGGTTTTTTTTTTTTTTTTTTTTTTTTTTTTTTTTTTTTATTTTGCGTACTATCTCCTCCGACATTTATGACGGAGACCTTGCTAATCTATTTCTCTTTCATTCCAGTTCTATCTTTTATGCCTCTCGCACTTTTATGCTGCATACTGTGTCTTTCTTTCATTCATCACCTTTCAGTCTATATGGGTGGGACTCCCATGGGCTACAACCTAGGTATCTATTCTTTGTATTTTATATTTATTTGCATTTAGGGAATGATTTAACTCTGTGTCGCATTCTTTATTTACATTATATCTTTGCTTAATACTAAGTTTACCTTACTAAGAATTTATACAAATTTTCTTATGCTTATTTTTCTTAGTTACTACTTATTTCTAATACTGTTAATACATGTTCTAGATGTCTATGCTTACATTCTATATTTTATACAATATATTAGAAGCATAGTTTATTTAGTCTTGTTTCTCATTACAACCTTTTTACAAATTTTTTCTAAGTAGTCTATAAATAATTTGCTATGTTTGCCAGCTATTATTTCTGATATGTTTTCTATTTTAATTTTTTCACCTATCATATTTTCAATATTATACCGCTCAGCCGCAAACACCGGACAGTTTATAATTAAGTGGGGAACGGACTCGTTCTCCCTGGGGTCGCAGATGCACGATGGACTCTCCTTACACTTGAAGCGATTCAAGTATTCGGAGAACCCACCGTGCCCTGTCATGACTTGTGTGGTTGTCGCGTTTATGGTTATTTTGCGGATCATCCTGTATGCCGCCACCGCATCCGGGAAGAACATCTTGGTTATTGAGGCCGTCCGACCCGAAGCATATCTCCGATTCCATTCATCAAGCGTCTGCCCACGGATGTGTCGCTTGATGAATGAAACCGGACACAGATCGTAGTCGGGCTTCCTCTTGCTATCCATGGCAGCCCTCTTTGCCAGCTGATCCGCTCTCTCGTTGCCCTCAAACCCTGCGTGTGCCTTTATCCAGAACAAGTTAACCACCTTGTTCTGGTGGGATATGGATGCTAAATTATGCCTGGCTTCCACCGCCAGGGGGTGAAGGCAGCTGTGGTTTTTCACTGTCTGGAGAGCCGCCATGGAGTCGCTGTAGATCCCGAAGCTGGATGCCGATTGCTTCTGGATCTCCCTGGTTGCCCGGCATATCGCCAGGAGTTCCGCCTGGTAAACCGTGCAGTAGTCCGGCAGAGCCAACCCGACAGCGCGCGCCTCGGTGTCGCCCCTCCATATGGATAGTGCGGCACCGACGCGCCCCCCTATCTTACTCCCATCCGTGAAGATTCTCACTTCCAGGTTGGCGCTAGCCTCCACCTGCTCACGGTTCCCCAGGCTTACGAACTCCAGGTCAATGCGCCTAGCAGGATGTGGGGATTCCAGTGCGGATGCCATCCGTTCCATCTCCCTATCCATCAACACTGGCTGGGGGACTCCCCTCTTGGCCTCGTATAACGATGCCACCTCGCGAACTCTGAGGTCCAGAGGGAGTATCCCAGCCAGCAGCAAGGCTGAATTCAGGGAGACGGTACGGTAGGCCTTGCACATTTTTTGCGCAATGCCGCGCTGAACGGCAGCCAGCTGCTTGATCACTGCCAATTTGCTCGCCGCCGGGGCCCATGCACTGGCGGCATACAGGACGATCGGTTCGATTGTTGCCACGTAAATCGTTTTAATGACCTCCGGATTAAGTCCCCAACTTACCCTAGCCGCCCTACTCAGTTTTTTGTAGACTGATACTGCTTTACGGCACACGTTGGCTATATGTGCGTTGAATGTCAGCCTATCGTCGATGGTGACACCCAACAGCTTTATCTCTCTAGCCATTTCTATGTCGACCCCTCCCATGCTCAGGCGCGGTGTGTCGTATTTAAGTTTCTTTGTTATTAGCATTGCACTTGTTTTTGATGGTGCAAATTTGAGCTTATTTTCGACACCCCACGCCCGAACATGGTCGAGGGCGGCATTGGCTCTCCGCTCGATCTCGGCTGCGGTGTCACCATCGAATACAAGCACGACATCGTCCGCAAAAGCTTGCGTATAATCTCCCCTGCGCTCCAGACTCTTCAAAAGTGGGTCCAGTAGGAGGTTCCAGAGGATAGGGCCTCCTATCGAGCCTTGTACACAACCTTTGTTGGTGCCCTTTGTACATTCTTCGCCAGCGTAGCGGACCCTGACTCTTCTGTCCTTCAGATAGCTGTCAATGACCCTTCTCAGGTTTACCGGACACTCTTCCTCAGCCAGCCGGACCCTGATAGCCGGCCACCAGGCGCTATCGAAGGCCCCCTCTATGTCCAGTGATACTAGTACTACAATTCTTTTTTGTTTTATTTTGTTGCGGATGTATTGCATTAGGACATAGAGGGAGTCCTCGGTGCTCCTTTGTGGCATGAACCCGTACTGGCGAGTACTCATCCTAGGCAAAATGTGAAACCTGAGACGGGCCACCAGCATCTTCTCATATATTTTTCCCAATATGGGCAGGAGTCCAATCGGTCTGTAGGACTTCGGCGTAGAGTAGTCACTTTTGCCAGGTTTTCTTAGCACCACTACCGTGGCCTCCTTCCACGCCAGTGGGAAGTAACTATATGCTAGGCATTGGTTTAGCAGGGCCAAGAATGTCTCCGGTGTACTACCTATGGCACGGCTGCATATATCGGCTGTTAGGCCATCTGATCCCGGGGCTTTTTTGGGGTTAAAAGATTCGATCGCGGTTTTCAGTTCAGCCATGGTAAAGGGTGGATCGTCGTTGCCACTCTGTTCTTCTTTGTTCACTTTTTCGGCCTCTACTCTAACGCGACGATGATAATCATCGTCTCCGCTGAGTAGGTCCTCCGGATAGAAAGTTTCCGTGATCCATTTTACGGAGCCCTTTGGGTTCAACTCTTCCCCATCCTTCACCATAGGTACATCCTCTTCCCTACGCGTAGTCCTCCCTATAACCCTATATATCCCTTCCCAGACCCCCTCTCTGTCCTGCTTGCAGCAAAACTCTTTCCAGCTTTCTGTTTGGGCTTTTGCTGTTTCTAGTTCATACTCTTTTCTCTGTTTCAGGTACTCTCTAACGACCTTCGATCTTCGGGCGGGAGCTGCACATCGGATTCTTCGTTTATTCGTGGTGACTTCCCTCTTCAACTTCTCAAGTCTCTCCGACCACCATGGTAAGGTGAGTTTCTCTTTGGTTTTCTTTAAAGGCATTGCTGACTCACATGCTTCTTTAATAATTTTAGTTAATTTATTAGTTGTTGTGTCTAGTTCTCTAACGTTTGTGATTTTATCTATTTCTAATTTTGTTATTTTGTGTTCTGTTGCTAATTGGTTTAGTTTCTCATGAAACACTGGCCAATTTGCTTTTTTAGTATTATAAATCCTGGTAGTCCTCTCGATTCTTATGCCTTTAGATTTTCGGAGCCGGATGTTAAACGTTATTCCATTGTGGTCGGAGCTTGTGAGACCTTCGTCTACCTTCCAGTCGTCCACTAGTCCCAGAATATCTTCTGTGCAGGCTGTGATATCAACGAAGCTACTGTAGCGTTGTCCTCCTCTAATCGTGTCGAAGGTCGGGATTTCCCCTATGTTGAGAATATGAAGCCCTAGCTCTCCGAGTGCGCCGCACACGTCTTCTCCTCTATTATCTATAACTGGGCTTCCCCACCACGTGCTTTTTGCGTTGACGTCGCCACCAATGATTAGTGGTTTTGTTCCATTTGCCATCTCTATCTTCTTTAGGTGTTCTAAATACGGCTCTATCGGCTTATCGGGTTCAAAGTAGACAGAGACAAGCGTGATCTCCCAAGCACTGGTTTGGATTCCCACCACTGTGATGTTGTTGGTGGTGAGTTTCGGGTACTGCGTTACATTTAGGTCACTATTGAAGACAGCAATTGCTGCTTTGACTGCCCCATCGCCTTCGCCAGTCGCCTGGAAGACCCTCACTCCCCTCTGTCCCCTTAGTACCTTTGTATTCCCGGTGTATGGCTCTTGGATGAGCGCTACTGATATTCTGCGCTTCACCGCTTCTAGGAACATTTCATTGGTGGCGAGTTTCTTCCGCTGCAGGTTGGCTTGCGCAAATTTGTATCCAGTTATTTCCTGGGAGCCGTTAGCAATACGCTATGGTTGCTCTCGCTAGTTGGTCCCATTTACGTCTCTGCGGGCAACCGATGCTAAACGCATTATGGTCCACGTGGCTGCCGTTTACTTTTTTGCAATTCCTGCATACTGCAGGTACTCCTGCCATCCAGTCCGCACATTCACTCCTCAGGTGGGGGCCCCCACAGTGGCCACACAGATCAATCGCTTGATCGCAGAGCTTCTTGTTGTGTCCGAAGCCCAAGCAGCGCGTGCATTGCATCAGAGGGGTCTGATCTTCGACCCTTATGTGTTGCAGGTCAATGTATACATGGCCTCTCTCCGTTGCCCTGCGCCAGATGGTTGGCGAGACGGTTAACACTATGTGGCCAGTGTGCGGGTTCCTTGCTCTCCTTCTAAACTTAATTTCAACCTTGCCAGTCTCATCGTCGAGGCCATGGAAAATATCCCGGTTTTGGTTCCTGAGAGCCCTAATGACGTCCTCATTGGTGTTGACCTCATTGGTGTTGATCAATAGGACGTCCTTAAGGATCAACAACGGGTCCCTGTTCCGCATTTCCTCGACGGTGAGGCCGACTCCATTCACTCTCAATCTTTCTTTCAGCTTTTCCCTTTCTTCCCTCGTCTCAAAACCCATGATCACCTTACTATTCTTCGCCTTTCTTACCTTTCCTACTTTTATCCATCCATCTTTTGCGTCTACTGCCTGTCTTACTTTCTCATATACTTCGTCTCCTGTATCCTCCTCATTGCTGGAGGTGACAACGACCGAGTGCAGCGTTCGCTTTTCCAGCGTCGTATTGCCCCCAGCCGCCGCCACCCCCGCATAAGTAGGGGGCTCTACATTCTGCAGTCTTTCGTTCTGAGCTTCGATTGCCACCTTGAGCTCCTTCATCTGCTGGTTGCTTTCTTGCAACATTTTGGAGTGCTCAGCGATTCTCTCCATGAGCTGGCTTGTTTCTTGATTTGTGGCTTGTGCTGTCGATGCTCCACTTTCTTTCTCTATCTTTCCTATCTCTGTCTCTTTCTTATCTTTCACACTTTCTCTCTTTTTTACTTCGGCCTCACTCTCCCTTACCAGCTGGTATAGACGCTCCGAGGCTTCCATTACAGCCGTTTTTATTTCCTTTTTCAGGTTCCTGGAGTCCTCGAGGTGCTTTTTGACCCTCGATAAACAGACAGACGCCTCCTTAGTTCTGCTCACGTACGTGCTTACCGCGAGCGGGCGGTCTGTCGACACTCTGCGGGGTCCGGCTGTTGTCGGTGCACTGTATTGAGACCTCATTTCAGTTTCCGCATTTGGTGTACGTATCGAGGAGGTTGGTGTTATTTGCCTACCTGCAGCTTTTTTAGGACTAGCTGTTGTTGTTCTCGTCGGGCTAATTATTTTATCTACATGAGGCGCTAGATATGAGGGACCTGCCTCTTCAGCTACACTCTGGGGGCTTCTGCTTTGTGTATTTGCTGGAGCCCTTTTAATAGGAGTGCGTATTCCAGACATCATTTTGTCGGTTGTCGTGGAACTGCTGGTGTGATGGTTCTCGTCAATAAAATTTAGAAGGGATATTGTAAAGATACCCGGGTCAACAAGATAACATATGTATATAAACCGTGCAAGTAATAAGATTCAATAGGAATCTTTGTCTGTATATAGAAATAAGATAGAACAAACAACAGAAAGGGAAACACAGATTATAACAATTAAAAGCTAATATAAAATAAATGTCAAAGATATTTCGACTCTACGTAGAGCCAGTTTAGTAATCCAGCCGAATAGAGCTCGTCGAGCCCGTTTCAACGACCCCAAACTCGGGGTACCTAGCCCCAGGGGTTCCGAAGCAGTCGAGGTGCAAAAATACTGGTTACGACCCAAGATGGCCACCCAAATATGGTTACACCGCGACTACTTCCCAACCACCGAACCGAATTTGCCCGTGCTTGGGTTCGTTTTCACGTGCTCGACACGACCAAGCCGGCTACAGTGGTTTCAGGCTGAAAAATTTTCAGGCGCTGAAAATCCCCGAAAACCACTAGGGCGGATAGAGAGCGGCCCGCCGATGACCCCAAAGAAAACCCGAGACCTCTACGACCTCTGGTTTGGAAGTTATCAGGCCCCGAAAAATGATCTGACAGTTCGAGAACTGTCAAATCCCAATTTCAAACCCGTATAACTTTCCTTACAGTTGAGGTAGAACACTCGAGTTTGGTTTCACCTGGCTTGGCTTGCCCCGCCCCGTCGCGCAAAGTGATCTCCAGGCTCCTGAAAATTTTTGGCGCCGAATCGCCTGAAAACAGGTTTGCCCGACAGAGGAAGCCCCCCCAATCACAGCTGTGAAATCCGCTTCTCTCTGCGACCACTAACCCCAGAGATACGTCGATTCTAAGTTTTCCAAAATGGCCGCCGAGCTGTCAAATGCCAACTTTAATTGGTCGTAACTCTGCAGCCGTTTGTCCCAGAGAGACGCGGTTTCAAATGCCGTGACCAGCTTGACCTCCCCTATCCGCCAAGTACTGTTTCAGCGCGAAAAACTTTCAGGCTCTGAAAACGCCTGAAAACCTATTCAGCCGAAAGACAAGATCAGGCCACACAATGTTAAAAAAGTCCGGGGTTTCTGTGACCAACGGTTCTCCTGCTATAATAATTTAAAACTTATAACCAACAAAACCAAAATGGCGGATTTGAGCCAAAATCCACAGTTTTTAGTGTTTTTAACCCAACTTTGGGCTTTACTAAGATCGAATAAAGGGTTTGGACCCAAATCCGTCACAAAAATATAATATTTACTATTATTTTATAATTTATTAAGAAAAAACACAAAAAAATTAATAACTCCGTGACCGTTAGCCACAAAAATCTGAAAAAAATACACAAAATATCTTAAAATTATGTCCAATTAAATTTATAAAGATAAAAATTTTCCGAAAAGATTTTTAGTGAAAATTTCAAGTTTTCAAAAAATTTCAGTTTTTTAATTACTGTCTTAAAACTATTTGTTCTAAAAATCTACCAACTATAGGAAGTCTTCTTTCTGCAAGCGCGCAAAAGATAGCAGTTACAGAATGTTGATTCTCCTCTTCGTTTTTCTGCAATTTGGAGCCGAAGTTTCACTTTTTGAATTGCTGCCAAAAATAAGCCGGCAGCTGAAAAATTCTGCTGGTTGCTGAATTATGTCCTGGATATGATGTCCTTCTAGCCACCAAAATTTGGTTGCGCTCGCTTGTCTGGTTTTGATTTTCAGCACCACGTGGATTTTGGTTTTTCGTCAATTTCCTGAAAACCAATGGGGTTTCAGGGTCGGTGATGCTGAAAAAAGTTGCTGGGTGGTGTTCCCCTCCGATTCCAATTTCAATAGTGGTTGTGGTGTGTCTCCTGCTCTTCTGGTAGGCGCTGAGAGGTTCTGACTTTGAAAACTAACCTCAAAAAAGGCAGTTTTTGTCTTCCAGCACTGAAAACACTGCAATCCAATATGAACTGATACTTTCAGCACACAGGGCACACTATTCCACGCACGCCGATACCAAATTTGTTAAAATCGGTTAACTTTTTACCACTTTATTCGATTTTTTAATACGGAGCAATGTGGTTTTGCGACTTATCTCCACGTGAGCCGGGGGGGAACTGGTTAGGTTAGGTTAGGTTAGGTTAGGTTAGGTTAGGTTAGGTTAGGTTAGGTTAGGTTAGGTTAGGTTAGGTTAGGTTAGGTTAGGTTAGGTTAGGTTAGGTTAGGTTAGGTTAGGTTAGGTTAGGTTAGGTTAGGTTAGGTTAGGTTAGGTTAGGTTAGGTTAGGTTAGGTTAGGTTAGGTTAGGTTAGGTTAGGTTAGGTTAGGTTAGGTTAGGTTAGGTTAGGTTAGGTTAGGTTAGGTTAGGTTAGGTTAGGTTAGGTTAGGTTAGGTTAGGTTAGGTTAGGTTAGGTTAGGTTAGGTTAGGTTAGGTTAGGTTAGGTTAGGTTAGGTTAGGTTAGGTTAGGTTAGGTTAGGTTAGGTTAGGTTAGGTTAGGTTAGGTTAGGTTAGGTTAGGTTAGGTTAGGTTAGGTTAGGTTAGGTTAGGTTAGGTTAGGTTAGGTTAGGTTAGGTTAGGTTAGGTTAGGTTAGGTTAGGTTAGGTTAGGTTAGGTTAGGTTAGGTTAGGTTAGGTTAGGTTAGGTTAGGTTAGGTTAGGTTAGGTTAGGTTAGGTTAGGTTAGGTTAGGTTAGGTTAGGTTAGGTTAGGTTAGGTTAGGTTAGGTTAGGTTAGGTTAGGTTAGGTTAGGTTAGGTTAGGTTAGGTTAGGTTAGGTTAGGTTAGGTTAGGTTAGGTTAGGTTAGGTTAGGTTAGGTTAGGTTAGGTTAGGTTAGGTTAGGTTAGGTTAGGTTAGGTTAGGTTAGGTTAGGTTAGGTTAGGTTAGGTTAGGTTAGGTTAGGTTAGGTTAGGTTAGGTTAGGTTAGGTTAGGTTAGGTTAGGTTAGGTTAGGTTAGGTTAGGTTAGGTTAGGTTAGGTTAGGTTAGGTTAGGTTAGGTTAGGTTAGGTTAGGTTAGGTTAGGTTAGGTTAGGTTAGGTTAGGTTAGGTTAGGTTAGGTTAGGTTAGGTTAGGTTAGGTTAGGTTAGGTTAGGTTAGGTTAGGTTAGGTTAGGTTAGGTTAGGTTAGGTTAGGTTAGGTTAGGTTAGGTTAGGTTAGGTTAGGTTAGGTTAGGTTAGGTTAGGTTAGGTTAGGTTAGGTTAGGTTAGGTTAGGTTAGGTTAGGTTAGGTTAGGTTAGGTTAGGTTAGGTTAGGTTAGGTTAGGTTAGGTTAGGTTAGGTTAGGTTAGGTTAGGTTAGGTTAGGTTAGGTTAGGTTAGGTTAGGTTAGGTTAGGTTAGGTTAGGTTAGGTTAGGTTAGGTTAGGTTAGGTTAGGTTAGGTTAGGTTAGGTTAGGTTAGGTTAGGTTAGGTTAGGTTAGGTTAGGTTAGGTTAGGTTAGGTTAGGT